>OY751118.1:0-2500000 GCA_963564075.1 Eupithecia subfuscata | reverse complement strand
CTATTCAAAAGGTAATTTGGTACAACTATTTTTTCGTTCACACTATTTTGTTCTTTATAATAAACGAGGCGCGGATCAATTTTCTATGAAAGTATTTGCGTCGTTCTTGCAAGTATTTCTTTCTGAAACTCAATTAGGAACATTATTCTCATGCGTACTTGGAAGCCCTGGTAGGTACTCGATTTCGCAAGTATCTCTGATACAAAGGAATCCCTAAATCAGACCACATTTCAGAATCGCTAAGGAGTATTATTAAATCTCATTCAGCGAGTCAGTCAGTGCAGCGACTAAATACTTTAATTCTGAATTATTATAACACAAGCGATTAGTGAATAGTTAAGGTGAATAGAGAATACATAAGGTGAATTGATTCAGTCAACTGAATCAGACTCAGTGAATCGTTTCGGACAACTGAATCAAGATTACCCATGTCTAGTTTTGTAACGAACTGTCAGATTGACGTGACGGATTAAAAAATGACAGCCGGAAGTGAGTTCTTTATGATTTAGTGTAGCCATGTGGTAAATTAAATTAACAAGGCTTATTCCAAGCAAACAAAAAAAAAAGTGTCGATCACTGGCGCTTGTCGATTACTGGTTCCATCACCCTAATTAATTTTTGAAAATGTGGATGAATAGCAATTTGGGCGAAGCTAGGGTGATACAAACTCGTAGAATCCGCCATTTTGTTTTTGACATTGACAGCACTACCAACTCTGCCTGTCATTATTCTGTGGTCCAATCCGCGCGCTTTTGTAATGTGTTTGTTGACAAAATGATTTTCAAAATAATACTACAGGTGAACCTTCTATCCTTACCCAAGTGTTTGTGAGAGTGATTTCACAAAAAGTTGTAGTAGCAAAGAAACTTGTTTCAAAGAATATATTTTCTTTCTTGGGTGCTAAAGAAAGGTTCGCCATTGTAAGTTATTGTACATCGAGAGTTTATTTTGTTTTCATTGTTCACCTACCTACCTACTTCGTAAGATTGTCGGTATGTGCCTAGTCTACATAAAATTATGCATTCCTAGTAAAAGTTAGTAGTACTTACCTAATACTTCGTAAGTACCTACCATAGATCTAAATTGTTATTTAGATTTCTATGGTAGGTACCTACATAATATGTGCAGTGTTTGTATTGTACCTACCTAGCTATCGTTACTAAAATTCTCCCATACATTTTAGTAATAAGTCTTACAAACATTGAACATTCCTTTCCTTTTATAAATAACTAGACGATCGCCTCGCGGTTTCACCCGCGTAGTTCCCGTTCCCGTGGGAATTCCGGGATAAAATATAACCTATGTCACTCCCTGAAAAGTAAACTTCCTACCGGTGAAAGAATTTTTCAAATCGGTCCTATAGTTTCGGAGCAATACAAACAAACAAACAATCAAATCTTTCCTCATTATAATATTATAGTATAGATGTGTTTATTTTTCAGGTATTTAGGTACCTATCTAAATGACGATAGAGAGGAAACCGAATAACAATAGGTACTTACTCGGTAGCGCTACCTCACAGATAATGGAAAAAGTTACTAAGAATTGAAAGAAACTAAGTAAACTAACCCCAAGAATTGATATACTGTACCTACGCATTCTTGAAAATGTATAATTTAGCACCAAGATAAAAAATATTTCATCTATGAGTTTCCCTGCGCATATTAATAAAATCATACGATTCCACTGACCAGTTAGTTGGTATGTTTTCTTATCTTATGCATATACACTAGCCAAACTCGATTTAGAATGTTTGTAAACAAACCGCCCATACTTAACCGAAAATTCACTCTGTTGCCGCGTCTTTTTATACGCAATTTACAAACGTCTGCCGATTAGAGATCCTTCCTTCAATAAATATTGCTTATAATTTATTAATTTTAAAATACTTTATTTACAAAGAAAATAAGTGCAATCAAATACCTAATAGAAATTATTAGGTAGGTATTTGATTGCACTTATTTTCTTTGTAAATAAAGTATTTTAAAATTAATAAATTATAAGCAATATTTATTGAAGGAAGGATCTCAAATCGGCAGACGTACATAAGTATGTAAATTGCGTATAAAAAGACGCGGCAACAGAGTGAAATTAGAACTAGTACCTATTTACAATTGAAACAATTTGGCTAACTACAGACTGTTGCAAACAATCAATGCAATTTATTATACGTATGAAACTCGACGCCCATCAAAGCAAGTGAGTTTTAGTTTTTTGTGTAAGCGTTGTGTGTGTGTGTGTGTTCTTAATGGTTTGCATAAAAACATTCCACATCGAGTTTGGCTAGTTTATAGATAGTATTACCTATTGGTAAAGCTAGAAGGGTACGTAACGTAGGTAGTAAGGCCAACCACTCGATCCTTCTGGGATATTAGGAATTATTACAAAATTATCTATTTTGGTAGATAGGTACCTACCTAAAAAACATTTATGCATAGGTACCTACCTAGGTAGGTAGGTGCTCAACACTCCAAAACCGTCAAGAGCAATCGCTAAACTACACTTGTTGCAAGACAACAGAAGCTGCTCGGTGCTTTTCAATTCAATTCAATTCGTTTATTAAAAACCAGACCTAACATTACAGAGTTCTCCAATGCGTTACGTCTAGGATCGTGTTTAAGACACCTACTTGCTAAGTAGTATAGATTTTTAAAAGTTATTATATAAAAAACTTAAATAACTAGGTATGTACACCACACTACCCGCCTTTAATTTAAATTATAGGTACAAACAGAGAAAATATATTTAAAATTCTATAGAAACAACATCAGTTGAGTTAAAATCACAGTAAAAATGTAACAGGTGAAAAAGAAAAATAATTTAACAAAATATAATAATAATAATAATAAATCAAAAATGACGATAGCGTTAATTATTCTCACAATAGCTGAGGCACATTCGTTCAATTGACTTCCATCCATCCGCAAACAGGTCAACCTGAGGATGCTTGGCGAGGAGGTCGTTCAGAGCGCGCTGAGCACGGGAGATAGGAGCCTGCTGGCGATATAATGTTCTTGCACGTAGGGGCACACAGCCAGAGCGAAATCTGGTACGCTGTTCTGGTACGCAGAGTCGGCTGGCTTCACTTAGAAGCTTTGGATTGGAATCTTCATCTGTTCACCGCTATAGGTAATTTTGGCGATGACTATAGGTAGACCTATGACTTATAATGAGATAGCGGTTAATTATTATGTCTTCACTTCAGGAAGGTACGGTCCGTACGATACTCCACGTACCTACCTATAATACAAATAATAGTTGTGCCATGGGTAAGATAAGAATCGAAAAGCAAACGTGTTCTTGTCTTTAGTGGAGACTGCGACTCGGCAAACGTAGTGTAGGACGCAATTGGTAGGGAGATGCTGGATGCGGCAAGCTGAAGACTGGGCGATATGGCGCTCATTAGGTACCTATCAATTTTATTTGAACAGGTAGGCGACACGTTCTTGGAACGCATTGTAAAGCCGCGGCAATACACCTGAGCTGGTTTAGGTTAGGCTGGGCTAGGTAGGTATGGGCTTAGTACATTTACATGTTTTGATCGAGTATCAAATGCTACCATTCCATCAGTATTTTCTTAAGACGTTGTCACGTTCAACTATCGTCAGTAAACCGACTTTACAGACGACCAATTTTTTTTTTGTTAAATTCATGGTTGTTGTTCTCATAAGTTCTCATCGATGGCGGCATGTTTAAAAATGATTATAAAAACGGCAAAAATAATATTAAGGCGACTAAAAAGTCCTTAGAAATGTAGGTGGAACAAATTTCGGTACGTATGATTATTAAATTATATTAAAACTGGGCTCTTCCCCTATTTATTTTTACCTAGTTCCCATGACACAAAGTGTCGCCATCTATTGTCAAGTAGAATAAGTATATTTGGAGATGCCGACACGATAAGAGGTTTTTATACAACTATTCTTATAAATTACGCATAAAATTACTTGTACATGAAATGTAATGCCATTCATAGCATCAGAACGTTTATCCGAGTAGTTTTTACAAGATAAAACACAACACTTCATCCTTTTCTACTTAGTGACATGTAAATAACACGAAAATGCCACCGTTTACAAAGTTGGTTCCAAATTATCAACATTATAACAAAAAAAAATATCACGATATTGACAGTTGAGTGCTATCATTAATACGGAATTGATACACTCATAAACGCTCACGGTCACAAGTGAACGAAAAATAATTTGGCGTGTTTTAGAAAACGATAAACCGACTCCAAATTCTTCTAGTGGCAACATCTATTTAAAATTCGAGTCTAATTTAGATTGAGGTATACCCTATCCAATAAAAAGAGAGAAGAGAAAGAATCATCAAAATCGGACTACTCTGTAAAAAGTTATGCCTGGTCAAACATTACAATCAGTGAGTGAACAATCAATCATCCTCTGTTTTCCAAACCTTAGGGTTGGATTTTGTTTTGGGTACACCGTTTCCAATAAAAAAAGAATTATCGGAATCGAACTACTCTGTAAAAAAATATGCGTGGTCATACATAAAAAAATAAATATACGCGTCGACTAGAGAACCTCCTCCGTTTTTCGTCGGTTGAAAAGAGAATATATAGTACTAAGATCAGTGTGCGTTACCCCAGCAGGATTTTTTCTTCTAGAATGAAGTTTGTTTTACAAATAATTAGAGCGTTCTACACTGTAAATGTGCGTCAGGAAAAAAAATTTGTGCGTGTCCCCGTTTCGGAATAAAACGCAAAATACGTTTCCTGCTGGGGTAACGTTCTTCCAGCAGGAAGATTCTAAACGAATGGCCCTAGACAAATTTAACTTATATGGGCAGATAGCTTATATTAGTGCATAAATGTGCGACTAAAAATAAAATTTGTGCGTCTTAAGGTTTTTGAGATATTCGATTTCCTGCTGGGGTAACGTTTTGCAAAATCTTATTTCTCGGAAACCATTGAATGTGCATCTACAAAATATACATACACTAGTAGCCCTTGATTAGTGCTTACATATAACATAGAAAAAATTACGTAAATACATACAGTTTTCATGTAATCAGGCTTCTTTTTATAACCTAAAAAAAAATCTAGGACAGATATACAGGTTCATAATAAACGGTATTCGGTTTTTGTTGTCATTCTTCGTATCCTGAGACAGCAGCGAGTTTTTACTCTATGTTCGTATCCATAAAAAGTTTCAAGAAGCTACTTAGACGCGTTTTTGAATAATATCGATTAAGACACATCGGGTGATGTCATAATTTTGACGTCAAAATGCAAGAAACCTTTTCAACTCAAGATCGTCGGTATAAACTAAAAAACTAGAGTGTTTAATGATTATTATATCCTGAAAATTTCAGCTCTCTACGTCTCGTATTAAGCTAGTTATAAACGATTGACTGAATTAAGACCCACACTTCATAATCAGTCTTAGCCTACCTGGTAGTCCGACAAAATTCGAACGACCACTAAAAAGCGACTGTTTCATACATACTGATGACCATCTTAATTTGGCTAACGAGACGCATTGGGCCTGGGTACACTCGAGTACAAAAGTTATGGATTACTTTTGCCAACTATTTCAGGTTATTAAGAAATCAAGTCAGTTGGTATCCTACCTACCTATCTTTTTAAACGACTCCCTCGGAAGGTGGGTTATGTTTTTCGAGAATTGTATACCTACTTACCTTAATGATTTTTTACGTAGGTAGGTAGGTAGTTTGCTACACCTAGCTAGACAGATATTTTCTCGAGTAAGGCTAGTCAAAATTTACCTACCAGTGACCCTGGTTCGAAAAAACCGTAGGTAGTTAAATACCTAGTAATAATAATAGATGGCACAACTACGTTTGTTAATATTTTGTATTCGGGTACCTATTACTGTTTTTCAACATAAACTTATCTAGTTTCACTTAGTAAATAAGTAGGTAGTAGTCAGGTAGGACCTATGTCTAGTACTAACTACCTATGTAGTTTACTAGGGCAGATCTCACACCGGAATCAGACAACAAAAACAACATTGCACAGTAAAGCCCAGCTTCGCACACTTCACTCTACCTACCTACCTAGCTACAACACACTAAAAAGTATTATAATTATAAATGAGAAATTTTAAATGGATGTTTGTTACTTCTTCACGCCAAAAATAGATAGCTACCTATAGATATATCAATACTAATATAACTACGAACGGATGGTGCTGAAATTTTGCATAGATTTAGCAAAGCAAGGTACCTATAAGCCTGAAATCAAACAGGCCATAAGTATTTATAATATTTCATCTACGTTTGTTTTTCTACACCTAGGTACTCATTATTATGTAGCTACCACAGAAATCTTAATAACAAGGCACCAGATTTCTGTGGTAGCTACCTACTTAATAAATCAGTGAATTGCATGAGAGAGTTAGGTGCAAATTACTACGAGTTAGGTACATAATGCACGCTTTTGCATGGTCAAACCTACCGTCAAGCCAAGGGCCACCGCCCCGCGCCGCGCCGCGCCGGCGAGAAAACTGCAGGGGTTGCTGGGCGCGAGTGCGCGTTGATCGAGCTGCCGTTTATTGGTGAGGTCGAGTAAGTAAGACGTTACAAGGAAACATTATTTCATCTGTGGTTACACTAAGTAGATATTACATAGTTATGTAGGAATCTATGTCGTCGCCTTTAGAGTTTACTAGGGCAGATCTCATACCTAAGAACTTAAACATTTAAATAACATAATTAAACCATAACCTACTTGTCTGATTATTTAGTTTTTTATAAATCGATAGTAATTAAAACAAAAACCTGCATGAATATAAAAATTCGCATTTTTAAGGATTTATGTTCATTTCAAAGTCTCAAGTGGAGAGGGGCATAGCCCCCATGCAATGTATCCGCCAATGGTAAACAGCATATTATTATTATTTAGTCTATTGTCATGTCATGAATCAATCGTGTATCGTAAGGGTCAGCTCATTGCAGATGGCCATGACACCGTAACCGGACTTTTGCCTTAGTTGAACCTTTATGTACCTACTTACTTTTAATATTGTTCCTTTTACTTCAATATTTTAACCGTACAATATCGGATACTTCTGCACGTGCAACACAGACAATGTACGCTGGGATTCCCCACACGATTTACAATCCAGATCGGACAAAATATATTTTATAAATGAGTGCAAGAAAAATTACTGACAACGTGAACGTCGTGTCAATGCGGTTGACCTTGATATAATTATATTTTTAGATTCTAACAACAACAAAATTTAAAAGGTAATTTCAGCTTGTACACAGGTACTTCTATAGATCAGCGTTGAAATAGCGGGCACAGTAGCGGGCATCTCTTTCTACACTAAACAAACTGAGCGAGACTTCAGACTTCTTAGTGTGTTGTAGCTAGGTAGGTAGGTCACTGGTAGGTAAATTTTGACTAGCCTTACTCGAGAAAATATCTGTCTAGCTAGGTGTAGCAAACTACCTACCTACCTACGTAAAAAATCATTAAGGTAAGTAGGTATACAATTCTCGAAAAACATAACCCACCTTCCGAGGGAGTCGTTTAAAAAGATAGGTAGGTAGGATACCAACTGACTTGATTTCTTAATAACCTGAAATAGTTGGCAAAAGTAATCCATAACTTTTGTACTCGAGTGTACCCAGGCCCAATGCGTCTCGTTAGCCAAATTAAGATGGTCATCAGTATGTATGAAACAGTCGCTTTTTAGTGGTCGTTCGAATTTTGTCGGACTACCAGGTAGGCTAAGACTGATTATGAAGTGTGGGTCTTAATTCAGTCAATCGTTTATAACTAGCTTAATACGAGACGTAGAGAGCTGAAATTTTCAGGATATAATAATCATTAAACACTCTAGTTTTTTAGTTTATACCGACGATCTTGAGTTGAAAAGGTTTCTTGCATTTTGACGTCAAAATTATGACATCACCCGATGTGTCTTAATCGATATTATTCAAAAACGCGTCTAAGTAGCTTCTTGAAACTTTTTACGGATACGAAGAATGACAACAAAAACCGAATACCGTTTATTATGAACCTGTATATCTGTCCATTGAAGAGCTAGATTTTTTTTTAGGTTATAAAAAGAAGCCTGATTACATGAAAACTGTATGTATTTACGTAATTTTTTCTATGTTATATGTAAGCACTAATCAAGGGCTACTAGTCTATGTATATTTTGTAGATGCACATTCAATGGTTTCCGAGAAATAAGATTTTGCAAAACGTTACCCCAGCAGGAAATCGAATATCTCAAAAACCTTAAGACGCACAAATTTTATTTTTAGTCGCACATTTATGCACTAATATAAGCTATCTGCCCATATAAGTTAAATTTGTCTAGGGCCATTCGTTTAGAATCTTCCTGCTGGAAGAACGTTACCCCAGCAGGAAACGTATTTTGCGTTTTATTCCGAAACGGGGACACGCACAAATTTTTTTTCCTGACGCACATTTACAGTGTAGAACGCTCTACTTATTTGTAAAACAAACTTCATTCTAGAAGAAAAAATCCTGCTGGGGTAACGCACACCTAAGATCAAGGCTAATTGACAGTTTTGACAGAGCGCTCACAGTGATTTCAGTTTGTAGGATAGTCGGTGATAGTGATATCACAAAATGGCGCATGTAATGACGTCATCTATGACGTCACACGGGACATCGTAGTCGCGCTCACAGTAATTTGGAACGCTTTTGAGCGCGCTAATATCGATTTTAGCGTAATTCGGAATGCACCCATAGAATGACCGATCTTACTTTCAAGGTTCTTGAGGCGCTGCCTCTGCGCCATGCTTGCGTGTAGCGGTAGAGGGTGACACTTCAGCACCGTGAGCAGTGTCTGAAGGAGAAAACATTTTCAATGTCATGGAAAAATCATAGGTATGCTTATTGGAATGGGGAGATGTGTAAACAACAAATTGACGAAACCCTCGCGATGGTGTTCTCATCATCATAATAATACAATACAAAAAACTTGTTTAAATTCAAATTCATTTATTTTTAGATTACTAATCCTAATTTAAAGCTGAAGACAGGGCGCTATGGCGCTCATTAGGGGAGGCCTATGTCCAGCAGTGGACTAATATAGGCTGATGATGATGATGATTATGATCCTAATTTGTTAGTAGCAGAAAGATCTCTTATATTAAATGTTGGTATTCTTAGCCTACCTACTACATTTTTAATAGTTATGCCCGGTCTGGCTCAGTCTAAGAGTTAGGTAGGTAGGTATTATAAAAAAACCACACGTATACACAGTCAGATTATAATTGGAACACACACAAAAGGCTTAACAAAACAAGATACAAACGAGCACGGACACTAAAACAAGGGTAGAACCATCGATCAAAAATTTCCGGCCGGCCCCCCTTAGATGCACAATGCGCGCCCTGAAAACGTCAGTATCAAAAGGTATCCCATTTGGCATTTTGGGATACCTTTTCAACTAGTGTCATTTTAGCTCTCGGACCGAAAGCATGGTCAAGTGCTCCTATAAAAAATGCAATAATCGACCGACCAAGTAACAGAAAAAGGATGAAATTTCTTATTTTCAGTAAGTTTAAATGTAATTTTTACCTGTGTATTGTGATATGAGCCAATTGAGCCTTATATACTTGAGAAATCATCATTAAATATTGTTGTTGGGTTTTCCTATGTAAAAATATACATTTTGTTCTAAGTTGATGAATAGAGCGGATATTGTTTCTAATCTTTTTTTTGTGGTAAATTGTAAGTGATAAATTTTTGACGTGACAACGTCTTATAATTCGATAGAGCCGGCTGCACGCACGAAAAAACATGACGTCATGCGGCGTTACCTCGTCATGCGGCGTTACCTCGCTCTGAGGCGTTCCATGTAAGGCTTGAAGCGCAAGCGAGAGCGCTCGACATCCGTCTCTCTCCTACTTGAGTGAGCGATGCGTCTGCGTTGTCACGTTCAACTATCGTCAGTAAACCGACTTTACAGACAACCAATTTTTTTTTTTCATGAAAAGACATTTAAAATAATTGGTTGAGGTTTATAAAATAACTAGCTGACCCGCCCTCAATTTTATTTGCGTGGACTCTCTAATAAAAGAAAGACTACCAAAAGTATTAGATTTAATCAACTTAGTATTTAATTTTTAGTTACCCTCGAGATACCCAGTGAGTGCCACGATAACAAACATACAACAATTTTATTAAAATTTATAATCGAACGATACCTGAAGATAAGATTACATTACATAGCAAAAAAGAATCTCAAAAGTTAAAAAATTCATCAAGGAGATTTTTATACAATAAAATACAATAAACTAAATCTTTTGCAAGGAAATTTAAAAAAACCTTTAATTTATATGAGAGTACCTAAGTATTAAACATTTGGAAACGTCATATTTTCAGAACTTAGGAATTACTGTAGGTAGTACTAGTAATATAAAACGGGTATTTATTGCGTTTATTTACCTATTGTTTTCGACGTTCAAAATTAAATAGTAGGTAATAATAAATAATGTGTTCATATGGCGTAAGTTTAAAAGTATTTTATAAGATCCTAGTTGACTTGAAATAACGTTTACAGCGCAGACACTAGTTCTTTTAAATTTTAAGTACCTGCCTGAAATTGTATTTTAGGTTTATTTCACTAGCTTTTGTTAACTTATTTATATTATTGTATGTCAGAAATGACCCTTTTGTTTGTTGACTGTTGCGTCGCTAATTTATAGTTGTATCAATAAATGATTAAATTAATCTTTACCTGAATTCTGTTGATTTTATAATCCTTATAAAAATAAACAGTGTATAAATTATTTTAGGTAGGTACCTTCCTACCTACCTACTTACAAAATAAAATAAATTCGACTCCACTAATCTCTTGTTCCGCATGCAAAAAACTTGACAGGCTCTGCGCAAACTGTCTGCGTCAAAACAAAACGTGGACACTTTTGAGTGTCATTCTTGTAAGGTTCTAGGTATCTACGGGGGAGGCCGCATACTTGATCGATGGGTAGAACCGAAAAGCAAACAAAGTTCTATATCGTGTCTTGTTTCCACGCCGAGCGTGAGCGAACTGCCTAGTCTAAGTAACGGCTCGGTCGTCTTAGTTTTCGTCCGCGCGCAGAGATGGCGCTGGCTGTCGGCACGCCATGGCTTGGCTTGACTGACACGCCCGATCCAATGGGGCTGCCAGTGTCATGAATATAAACGTCATTAGGACATTGTACTACACACTCCCCCGTTGGAGGTACGTCCCGGGTCCGACTTGGGACTTGAATGCGTGGCCTTCCTCTACGCCCTTTAGGCCTAACCGGCACATTAGACTCTAACGGAGACGTGAAAGGGGTTAAGTCAGTGCTGTGATATTTCCCTATAACATTATTATCGAGATCTGAAATGATGAAAGTCGTTGGGCTGATGATAGTATCTATGCGGTACGGACCATCACGCCTTGGCATAAACTTTTTCGTGATATGCTTTGCCCCGCTACTTAGGTTGTGCGTTTTGAGTAAGATTAGATCTCCTACCTCGTATCTAGGCGTTTTACGACGAGAAGTGTCAGCTACGTCCTTGCGAACGTCTTGGCACTTCTCAACCCTATCCCTGATATCAGAGAGCGACGAGACAAAGTCTCGTAGGAAAGGAGTGACCTGATGAACGAAGTTTTCCTTATCAAGGACGCCCCGTAAATCGTGGTGGACGTCAAAGGGTGTCCTCAGCTCACGCGCTAGAGTTAAGTACGCAGGCGACTTATCGGTGGTGGAGCATGTGGCGCTATTCATTGCAAATCGAATTGACGCTAGGTGCTTAGGCCACGCTGTATGGGTGTTCTTGACAAGAATGGACAATTGCACCTTCAAGTCCCGGTTCTTTCGCTCGGCAGGATTTGCTTCCGGATGATATAGCGGTATAAGCTCCTGTTTCACGCCTAACACGTACATACACTGCTGCATCACCGCCGAAACGAACTGCGTACCATTGTCTGACACGACGCGTCTTGGAAGTCCGTACCTGAGGAACACCTCCTCCAGCAGGATACGAGCGCAAGTCTCAGCAGTGGCATCTATGAGAGAAAACAGTTCCACCCACCTTGTAGCGACGTCTTCGACTAGGAATATCCACCGCTCCCCCTTGTCTCCTGTTGGGAGCGGACCGAACAGGTCGATTGCCAGGACTTCACCTCGCTGTTGAAGAACCGGAGTTTGTAAGAGACCAGCTGGCTTTTGGTTCAAGGGTTTGTAGCGAAGGCACTCAACGCATTGCTTGAGATACTCGGTGACATACCTGCGCATCCCTGGAAAATAGTACCTTTCTTTCAGCCGCTGAAGGGTCCTCTCTATGCCTTGGTGCCCGGCGGTAGGGGAGTCATGAAGCTCCTTGAGAATGTTTTCTCTCATTGACCTTGGAACGACCAGTTGAGCATCCTCTGAGTCGCCATCAGCATCATAGCGGTAAAGGACACCATGAGACAACACGTAACCACGCTCGAGCCAACGACCGAGGGTAAGTTCCTCGGGGCTTTCCAGATCTTGTATGACCTTTTCCAGGTCAGGATCATCCAATTGAGCGGCGCGCATGTCGGTTGGACTAGTGGAAGGGAGGTTAACAATAACAGAGCACAAACCACAGTCCTCAGTACCTTCTTCAGTGCAAGGTGGGCGGCTGAGCGTGTCCGCAACTACGTTGGCCTTGCCCGGAGTGTACTGGTAGGTAATGTTGAAGGACTGCAGTTTCAAAGCCCAACGGACCAACCTACCCGAAGGTGATTTGACAGTCAGCAGCCACTTGAGAGGCTGGTGGTCGCTTCTGACACTTACTTGGTGTCCCCTGAAGCGTTCCACTGCCCAGATCACAGCCAACGCCTCGCGCTCAGTGGTGCTGTAATTCTTTTCGGCGGATGTTAGGAGACGGCTGGCATATTCTATTGGGCGCTCTTCAGTGCCCTCGCCCTGTAAGAGAACAGCCCCAACGGTGTAGCTGCTTGCATCCGTTCTCAGAACAAACGGTCTAGAGTAATCAGCCTGTACCAGAATGGGAGCGGTGGTGAGGCGTTTCTTTAACTCCTCAAAAGCATGTATTTGCTCCGCCTCCCAAACCCAAGGTTGGTTTTTTTTTGTCAGGCGTGTCAAAGGTTCGGCAACGGCTGAAAAGTTTGGAACAAACTTGCGAAACCACGAACACGTCTGCAAATAGGTTCTCAGATGTTTCAGGTTGAGCGGCGGTTTCATTTCTACGACCGCCTGTATTTTGTCGGTGTCGGGAGATACGCCCTCCGATGTGATAACGTGACCGAGATACTTTACCCTTTTTCGGCAGAACACGCACTTCTCACGATTAGCCCTCAAATTGAAGGCGCGCAGCTTTTCAAAAACGGCGCTCAACGCTGCCATATGACCAGAGAACGTTTCCGTTATAAGTAAAAGGTCATCCTGGTAAGCTAAGAGAGTGACGCTATCACCTGCTATTTGTGAGAGGTCGCGACACAGGTACGAGCGGAGCTTGTCAATGAGGCGCTGGAAAGTAGAGGGCTCATTTTGAAGCCCGAAAGGCATACGCTTAAAGCGATACGTACCAAAGGGGGTCTGGAACGCCGTTTAATGACTTGACAACCACTTGCCAAAATCCACTACGCAGATCCAAGGTGGACATGAAGCAGTTGCGTCTAGTTGACTGCACCAACTCGTCAATGACTGGCATTGGGTAAGCATCAGTTTTGGTTACCGCGTTAAGCTTCCGGTAATCCACGCAGAACCTGACCTTACCATCCTTCTTCGGGACTAAGACGGCAGGCGACGTCCACGCAGACTCGCACTCTTCAATTATGCCGTCCTCCAACATTTTATCTAGCTCCGCTCTCATCAGCTCCTTCTTAGCGGGCGTAAGCCTGTATGGAGGAACGGAGATGGGCGGATGATCACCCGTGTCTAGGGATTGCAATCCGGATATCCGGATATCCGAATTATCCGGATATCCGCAAATTTTCATATCCGGATAATGAGAGCTCCTTTATCCGGATAATACGAATAATACGGATAGATTTTTCTAATTCACGACACAACACTACACCGTATCCAGCATTTTAGAAATGTTATATTTAATGCATACAATACTTACTTTGTGTTGTTAAAAATATACATGTATTAATTCGTGCGTGTTTCTGAATCTGGAAGCTATAAACAAGCAAGACCTACACTAGCGGTAGCGCGCAAACGCATCACTAGCGTTGACACTGGTTGGTCAGTGATTCGACGACGCCCCGACACAGACCGATCTCCGCGCACGCAGCACAGCTACCCCACACACACTACTATAACATAACTGTATGTGTAAATTCGTAAGTTTGATCTCGTGACTGTGTTGGTTCTTTGTTAAAATCATTTTAGAGTACCTATTAAAATAGGAAGTTGATTTACGTTCGTTCGTTGTTAAAAAATAAGTTCGATGGAAAGAAGTAAACTGTTTTTATTTCATAGATATTTTAGTTTTTCAACCCATTTGATCGATACTCTTCTTTTTAATTTTATTTATTTATTTAGGGGAAAACCAAAGGCTTAAAAATTTACAAAATTACAAATTAATAAGTACCAGAAAGCTTATTGAAGGTTTTCATGGATAGTGGTGGATTATTACAATGAAAAATACTATTAACATGATGTGACTAGTCAACATGCATCATCTCTAAAAACATAGATCTACATACAAAAAATTTAGACTTCATATTTATCATCATCATTGGCACCAAAAACTCTCCGCTGAGCCGCCGCCTGGCCGAGCTGACACTTGTGCAGAATAAATCCAGGTCAAATTGCTTACTCAATTTGTTAAAATTATTACTCGCTCGCCACAAGAAGGAATTTTGTCGGTAGTTAGGGCCAGCATGGGGAACGTAAATATCTCTATTCTTTTATTATAAACATCATAAATAGGGGGGTTAAATCTGATAGGTTTGCAGGGAACGTTAAGCTTATTTTTTTGAAGCAAATTGGGACAGTTAATATTATTCAACGTGATTTTAAGTATAAAAGATAAGTCGGCGATCTCACGCCGCTTGGAAAGAGGGAGAATGTGAAATTGCTTACATAAATCGAGGTAATTGGCTGAACTGTATGGAATTCTTAAACGGAAACAAAGGTACTTCATAAACTTAATTTGAATGCGCTCGATTCTTTTATTATAAACATCATAACGAGGGTTCCAAATCTGTGATGCACATTCTAAGATGCTTCTAACAAACGTACAGTAAAGAATTTTAAATCTCTATGTTGTTCAGTTTCTATGCGAATTCTATTTTTATTTTATTAGAACTTTAATGTAACGTTTTTTGAATAGAAATTAATAAATACTTATACTTTAAAAAACAATTTTCCTTGATTAAATTTAATTTTTATGTAAATTTTTCAATTATCCGAATTATCCGAAATATCCGAATATCCGAATAGTAAGGCTCACTACTATCCGAATTATCCGGATACGAAAATTTAACGGATAATGCAACCCCTACCCGTGTCTATGTGATGTTCCGCGTATGTTGTCGGCGCTCCATTTGCCGCGAAGACATTTGCGTTGTGCAGCAGTAAGTCCGACAGCTCCTGGCGTTGTTCAGCAGCCAGCATCAAACCTTCTTCATCACGTAGAAGATCGGAAGAAGAGATCGCGGTACAAGACTTAGGAGTCTCAAACTCGGTTGGGTACATGATTTTTGGACCTGAAAAATGCCAGGTCGACGCAGCAAAATCCATGACGATTCCGGCCGCTGCTAAGAAATCAATACCTAACAGGGTTTCATTGTTTTGCACGTCGGGCAGGATCGTAAAATCTAAGGTCACTGACCTGTCCGGAGTAATTCCTACCTTTAAGGTTGTGATAAGTACCCGGCGAGTGCGCGACGAGCCATCTGCTAACTTAACGTAGCGCGTGGTCTCAGTGCAGGGGTGCTTCTTTTCCAGTAGCAACTCGTAGAGCTTATGGCCAACTACGCTACTTTTGGCTCCAGAGTCCAAGAGTGCCACTCCTCGTACTCCTAAAACTACTATGCTTAAAATAGGTCTTAACATAGGTCGTTGTCCCGAAGAATGACTCGCGACGTCACCGCCGACATCAGGTTCCACCAATGAAAAATGTCCTGAAATTTCCGCAGATACATCGGACACCCTACTTTCGTTCATCGTGGTTACCCCAAACTGATTCGCGTACTCACCAAGAGCATCAGTTTTTTCGAACAAGAAATTTCCTAAATTTTCACTTTTTTTCACCCTACTTTCCTTCGGCATGGTTACCCTACTTCGTGAAATTTCGGACGCACCATCGGATTTCAGCGCATGAGCGCGTTTCGCGGACACATTGGTTACCCTACTATCTTTCGCTTCTGCCATGGTCACACCATCAGTAGCACGACACAACGACGACGGCGGTACTATGCCTACAATCTGTTCATGTAGACAATCCGTGAGTCTAAGTGCGGTATTAGAAACATCGTTAATGTTAGGCGAACGATTCGGATGTAGAGATACGACCTTATGTTTACTACTAGTACAAGCGTTAGGTATACTTGTACTTGGAGGGAAAGTGGTAGGTATGATTTTTTGACAACTTACCAATGGATTGGGCGGGATCGGATCAAGCCATGCTGAGTCGAACGTGCAATAATTCGCGTTGCACTGGGGACACTGTGACCGGGTAACACCTTTCGTATTGCAACCGTAACATGTAGGTACTGCTTCCGTATCTACTTTATCTCTTTTTGACTTTAAAACGGCACAAGAGTCTATTGAGTGTCCACGGTGTTTACAGTACTTGCAAAACTCCTTCGTTGACGAGTTAGGTGCGACGGCGGCGGCGGACGTGTTGGCGACGGCGGCGGCGGTCTGTAGCATGGAGTCCGGATCAGCGCTGTTGCGAACGGCGGCGGGGGCGCGCGCGGCGGGAGCGCGCACGGCGCGCGTGTCGTTGCTATGCGCGGCGGCGGCGGCGGCGGCGGCGGCGTTTGCAGGGTTATTGCCGCGGAGTTCGCGCGAATTTGTTGATGCGGGCCGTGGAAATGGCGCGGTTCTCGCACGTTGGGCCTCGGACGGAGTTTCTTCGGTAGCGTCTTCGACATGCCGTGCCTTGCGGAGTAGAGAGTTGTACGAGTCAAACTCGTCTCGACGCAGGCGCTCTCGAACCCGCCGATGGAGAAGGCCGTATACCATGTCTAGCTGGACCTTCTCGCTTAGGTCACCAGGGGGAAGGCGAGCTAATAGTGCCCTCACCCTGGCGACGAAGACCTCCGTCTTTTCCTTGCTTTGAGACATCGAGAACAACTCCAGATAAATTCGGTGTGGCGGGCGTCTGTCCCCAAATGCGCTTCTGAGCGACGTCACCGCGTCACTCCAGGTAGTGACCGACGATTTTACCCCCTGCCACCACACGGCTGCGTCTCCCAAGGGTAGAACCGAAAAGCAAACAAAGTTCTATAACGTGTCTTGTTTCCACGCCGAGCGTGAGCGAACTAGAATTGTTCTGTGGAGCGAACTGCCTAGTCTAAGTAACGGCTCGGTCGTCTTAGTTTTCGTCCGCGCGCAGAGATGGCGCTGGCTGTCGGCACGCCATGGCTTGGCTTGACTGACACGCCCGATCCAATGGGGCTGCCAGTGTCATGAATATAAACGTCATTAGGACATTGTACTACACTACACATTTAATTTAATTTAACTTCTATAAAATTGAATCATATAAAATGAAATCAAAACAAATTAAACAACATGAAATTAAATTACATAGAAATAAATATAATTAAATTGAGTCAGACTAAATAAATTAAATCAAAAGTTAAAATAAATCAATTCAATACACAAAAAGACAATCCACACAGCATTATCTAGCCCCAAGCTAAGCAGAGCTTTGTGTTACGAGTACTAGATGACTGATATACATAATACAATACATTTTATAGATACCTAGATATTTTTATATTATACATAGAAACGACCAGAACACCCGGAACAAATATTTGTAGATCGTACAAACATTTGTCCCAAAGCGGGAATCGAACCCGCAACCTCCTGCGCCGCAGGCGGACCTTCGCCCGCCGCGCCACCGAGGTCGTCAATGAAAACTACAACCCCCTCAAGGACCTATGTGGACTTAGCCAGTAACCCTCTATAAAATCAAAGCCTCCTTACGCAGTCGGGTAAAATGCAGGGGTGGAAAGTAATTCCATGGCCAAAAATACTGATTTTACTGACATTATATAAAATTGAAATAATGCAATTATTTGTGGAGACATAGTGCAAGGCTGTCGTCCCCGAGGTCGGCCGGTCGAGACTGTCAGACAGACTGTTATTCTGCGACTTACCTAGTTTGATGCTAATAGGATGGTGCGAGCTTTGCTTAGGAGAGGCAAATCTGGAGCTTTCATACTTATAAAAAATAAAACGTCAAGTGCGAGTCGGACTCGCACACTAAGGGTTCCGTTTAATTGTAAGACCTTGTTTCTTGCCAAAATATTATGATTCTAGGTCAACATGAAGTGGGTACCCTGTATATTTTGGTCGAGGGAAAGAATCAAAACCTATTCATTTTAGTTAATAAACTATAAATTTACGGTTTTCAGATTTTTATTGTTATTCGTGCTATAAAACCTTGCTTCTTACCAAGTTTTATGATTCTAGTTAAACGGGAAGTATCCTATAGGTTTTGGGTGCATGTGATTCCCTTGGAAATTTCAAAATTTTCGAACATAAACGGCTGTAACTTTTGAGTGCGTTGACTTACAAGTTCAATTTTTAACACGTCTTCAAGAGGTTACGGAGTTGAGTATTTGATGTTAATTTCAACTAGATTCCTCCACGCGTTTCTGAGAAAAGAGGGTTGACAGACGGACAGACAGACAGACGGACAACAAAGTGATCCTTTATGGGTTCCTTTTTTCCTTTTGAGGTACGGAACCCCAAAAAACGAAAACAAATGGATGTGTGAAGTATAAAGTAATGTAATAATAATGTAAAATGCCGGAAGCCTTTATTCACAAAGAAAATTGCACTAGTATTTACTATTGAAACAACTGAGCTAACTGCAGACTGTTGCAAATAATCTACAGGTAGCAACTGATCCATAATCAATACCAGTCGGAAGCGTGTAAAATTATTATCATTTGAAGTAAAATGAAAGTTCATATATAAGTAACTATTTATTTATTTATTTTATTTTTACAATTTTGGAGAAACTTACAACTAGGTTTACAAATTTCAGATGAACTATGAGATTATTTTGTACGACTCTTACAAACTACACTTGCGAGCTTTAAAATGGAATCGCTTTCATTGCGAGAGAACAATTTTTTTACAATTTATGTAAATGAACTATAGATTGTGGTATATCATTTGAAAGGTAATTTTGTAACCTTTCAAGCGATATCAAGAAGATTTAAAATTAATTAAATTGGCTACCTAAATTTTGGGAATTATTGCAATAGGTCAAAGTTGCATCTATCGGCTTCTATCGGCGCCGGAGCTGGATGAGCTGGATTACTCCCTCGTATTCGCTGTTTTAGCTCGTCCCACATATGCCAGATTGGGTTCAAGTCAGGAATAAGGGCTGGCCAGTCTAGTGTGGGAATGCCGACATGGAAGACGTCTGTCGGTACTGTCTAGTCACTGCTGCGGTGTGGCAGCGGACATTATCGTGCATTAAATCAAAATTTATCGTCGCCAATAAATCCTGCGTAAGGGAAAACATAACTTAACTCATAGTTCACTGCAAGGAAATTGTAAAAATTAGTCTTGACCAACCCTTGAAGCGATTCCAGTTTAAAGCTCGCAAGTGTATATTACTGACCTATCACACTATCTTTGAGATTTTCGTCATGCTTCTGGGCGTTAAGGAGGAATCGCTTTAATTTTAATTTAAAAGTTTTTATATCTTTAAGGTCCCATAAGGGCGGCGGAATATTATTCCAGGGTTTTGTTGATGTACTTACTGCAGACAAATAGAAATTGGACTAAGTGATTTTTGTGAGCCCACGGTATTAATAAAATAAATTAAATTGGATAGCGACTTCCATTTGTGTCGTCATCGATGTCTGTTCGTCTAATCAATTGGCGATCAACGTCCGGGTACCTCATGGGTCTCTTCCTACTACGCGTTTATTTTTGCCGCCCCTAAATGGTCGATTCAGAAGTATTCGGTAGTGTTCGAATACAGTTGAATTCCCTACTAGATACCTGCAGCAAGGTACTTTGCTGAGCAACATGGCAGCAATCGAGTGTGTAAAGCCCGCTTCAGTCACGACTCTATCGCATGAAAAGCCTTTAGGCTTG
Source organism: Eupithecia subfuscata (assembly GCA_963564075.1). Taxonomy (NCBI): domain Eukaryota; kingdom Metazoa; phylum Arthropoda; class Insecta; order Lepidoptera; family Geometridae; genus Eupithecia; species Eupithecia subfuscata. The sequence goes on along the minus strand of OY751118.1, from coordinate 2,479,750 downwards.
TTGTCGAGTAGGTTCAAAGGTTCACACGTCAAACGAAGTACTAGCAGGCAGGGAAGACACCAAGATTACACACTTATACATTTTTGACTGTTTTCTGTTTTCATTGCAGGAAAAATAACAACTGGTTTAAATCAAGTGATAAGAATCATGTCAACCCTACCTAATACCGCATAGTACCTGAGATATGCGAAATCTTTTAAGACGATGTGGAATCTATTAAGCTACGCTACATGTTATTTCGGTAGTGTTATAAAAGTTAAAATATTTTACCCGAAATTTCCTGGGAAATGATTTTGGATTTCCCGGTTCTTAAATCGGCCAAAATATTCGGGAATTCCCGGAAATTTCGGGAACGAGAATTCCCGGGACTAAACCCTAATAGCTACAGCCTTGCATTTACAAATTCATGACATTTCGTGTCGTGACTATTTCCTAACCATTTCCTTACGTACATATTTTTTTGGATATGACTCAGATAGCATGCTTTAGTAAAAACATTGCAGGCAAATGGTTTCTCCTGTGAGTTTTCATGTGACATACTAAATTATATTTTTGATTAACTTGTTTATCACAAACATTGCACATGAAAATTCACACAGATTTCTCTCCTGTGTGAATACTCATGTGATAAACTAAATTACATTTATGACTAAAATCTTTGTCACATACAGTGCAGGCAAATGGTTTCTCTCCTGTGTGCAATTTCATGTGAGTTACTAAATGATGTTTGCGATTAAATTTTTTATCACACTTTGCACCCAAATGGTTTCTCCCCTGTGTGCAATTTCATGTGAGTAACTAAATGATGTTTGCGATAAAAAAAAATATCACACACTTTGCAGCCAAATGGTTTCTCCCCTGTGTGAATTCGCATGTGGTAAATTAAATCAATTTTTTGTCTAAATTCTTTGTCACATACATTGCAGGCAAATGGTTTCTCTCCTGTGTGAATTCTCATGTGTTTAACTAAAAATCTTTTTTTTCTAAATTCTTTGTCACATACATTGCAGGCAAATGGTTTCTCTCCTGTGTGAATACTCATGTGACAAACTAAATTACTTTTTTGTCGAAAATCTTTGTCACATACTGTGCAGGCAAATGGTTTCTCTCCTGTGTGAATTCTCATATGACCAACTAATACATGCTTTTGACTAAATTCTTTGTCACAAAAATTGCAGGCAAATGGTTTCTCCCCTGTGTGAATTATCATGTGTCGAAGTAAAACACTTTTTTGTCTAAATTCTTTGTCACATACATTGCAGGCAAATGGTTTCTCTCCTGTGTGAATTCTCATGTGAATAACTAAATCACTTTTAAGTCTAAATTCTTTGTCACATACATTGCAGGCAAATGGTTTCTCTCCTGTGTGAATTCTCATGTGTTTAACTAAAAATCTTTTTTTTCTAAATTCTTTGTCACATACATTGCAGGCAAATGGTTTCTCTCCTGTGTGAATTCTCATGTGAATAACTAAATCACTTTTAAGTCTAAATTCTTTGTCACATACATTGCAGGCAAATGGTTTCTCTCCTGTGTGAATTCTCATGTGTTTAACTAAAAATCTTTTTTTTCTAAATTCTTTGTCACATACATTGCAGGCAAATGGTTTCTCTCCTGTGTGAATACTCATGTGACAAACTAAATTACTTTTTTGTCGAAAATCTTTGTCACATACTGTGCAGGCAAATGGTTTCTCTCCTGTGTGAATTCTCATATGACCAACTAATACATGCTTTTGACTAAATTCTTTGTCACAAAAATTGCAGGCAAATGGTTTCTCCCCTGTGTGAATTCTCATGTGTCGAAGTAAAACACTTTTTTGTCTAAATTCTTTGTCACATACATTGCAGGCAAATGGTTTCTCTCCTGTGTGAATTCTCATGTGAATAACTAAATCACTTTTAAGTCTAAATTCTTTGTCACATACATTGCAGGCAAATGGTTTCTCTCCTGTGTGAATTCTCACATGTCCAACAACATGACTGTTAGAAGGAACTTCTTTCTCATCATTCTCTCGATTGCTGTTATCTTCTAATGGTAATTGACATTCTGTACCATCTCCAGGGGCAGACTCGCCAATGCCGAGCAATGTATCCTGATCTGCGGTCACCTCTTCTTTTATCTCAATACTAGGTATTGGTTCATCTTTGATAGTTGTATAACCATCAATGGTAATAGACTGCACAGTGGTCACAGACAACTGTTGTTTCATTCCTAGCTTGAGCTCTGTTATATAGTCATGAGTAGCCTGAAATAAACAATTTGTTATTCATTATACAAATAATGCAAAAATTATTTAATACATTAATTGTACTTTAGTGTAGCAGCAAACCCGGCCAAGTGCATATCGGAATTGCGCTTCCAGGGTCCCATACTAACTTGTAGGTATGAAGCCTATGGAAATAGTAAGCTCCAACAAAGGAATAAAGGATTTTTTGTGATGTTAAAATGGTGTTTTGTTGTTCGTACTTCAAATAATACATTGTTTGTTGCCATGTTTAATAGTAGGTCAGCAGTAGAAAAGTTCCCCAAGGGATATGACTTTCTTCCGAGAAACAATACATATTTTTTAAATGTGTTACTACAAATTTTCAGATTCATCGAAACAACTGACTTGCAGTGCCCTCAGTTATTTTGTGATCATGGCGCATGAACCTGTGCCAAAATATTGGAAAGCTCAAAACTCAAATCATGGTAAATATCCCGTTGTATATGACTCAAGTACCTAATAGCAGGTAAAAAAAAATGGAGACATATCGGGATTGAATAAACAAAAATTACTGGACTGGATGACAGAAATGAAAATTTTTCTATCTTGGTGTCTCCTCTTTCTGCTAGTTCTTTGTGTGATTAAACTTTTGAACCTACCTTTCATTCCTACCTATACAAACCTTAAAACTGGATAGACTAAGTGATTATCATAAAAATCAAAACAATCTGATTTAAATCACAAATTAACTCTTGTATAATTATCCTTATCAAAGGAAAGATGGCAAAGCCTCCACACAACAGTGAAATCAATGTGCATATGTGTAAACAGGCTTTTAGTAGTATTTATAGTTTATGGAATTTGTTGGTAAGTACCTCAAAACCTTTATCATAAAGATGGCTTAAGATCTTTTCAGATCTGTGAGCCATTTGGGAGAAGGTGTGGCACCTCAGCAGCTTCCAGTAACACATACGGCATAAACCTCTCGGCCTTGCATCTTCCGAGTTGAACTGAAAAAGAATATGCTTATTTTGAAACAACAAATTTTAATAAGGAACATGATTCTGGCACACTCCCAACACTCAACCATTTCTCCACACAAAAACTGCATCTGCCTGCACACGGTCATGTGCTCATGATAACTGTGTTGCGGTACACATAGGGGCACTTCATAAATGTATTGTGCGAGTGAGACAGTTGAGAAATAGCTCAAAGACATTAACAATTTCACTGCCCACAATGCACATATATTGTTCTAGCACTGTTTGTAGCTCGTCGTTGTGGATTGCATTACAGAGGCTGGGCAGTGAAAGATTAAGACATCTTGTTTGTATTTTACACTCACAAAAGGTTAAATTAAGGCAATGGCAACAAAACACATACCTATAAGGATAACAAAACATTTGGAAACACAATGCAAGGATTAGGTATGCTATACCTGCCTGAAATTTGATGGGATATTAAGACAATGCCAACAAAATCCAAAGGTAGGTAAGTATACCCATTTATGAGGAAACATAATGTAATTCAAGGATTTTGATACCTAATAGACATTTACAGTGTCGATGAATGACCAATAACCCTGTTTAAATAATGAATGAAATAATTAAAAAATGTGTGCTTAAAACAGGGTTGCACCTCATACCTATGCAATGGTATTTCAGTATTTGCTCATGTTTTACAATAAATAGGTTAGGTAGGATAATATACCATGATTAGCCGTAGAGCCCTTTTATTTAATGGAAAATTGACCAATATAACCAGGATATTTACCTTGCTCTTAGACAGTGTTTCGTAGACATCTAGGAGTTGGTTGTTTTGTAGGGAATGCAGTGTCGTATTGCCGTCGAGGCAAACTCTACACACAGAAGACATTCTCCTGTTTTCTTTCAATAAACACCAAACTAAAAAGTAACCAGAGCCACTCTACGACTTGCAACTTACTCAAGTCAAAGAACTACAAACAAACTGCAATTAATAAACTCAAAATGTTGTTTATTTAATTATCTAATTTATCTATTGTTGTAGTGTAGTGAGCGAGCGTTGATCAGCGTTGATTATTCTTATTTCAACGCTGATCAACGCTCGCTCACTACACTATAGAGATGGGTCGAGGGTTTAAACCCAATTGGGCAAAAAGGGCATCAGTGTTGTTCCAAGTAAATTTTAGTATTGCCGTATGTCAACCTAAAAATTGCCGTATTTAGGGGAAAATTAAAAAAAAACGGGCCGTATATTGGTTGTATAATAAATGTTTAAGTACAAATAAAACATTATTAAAATAAAATATACAGTAAGTTTTAAATTTAATCGTCTCTCTCCCACTGTTTCCTATACTTTTGTTTGGTGTGCTTGGTTTTGATCTTTTTTTTGTAATAATTCAGTTCAGCAACGTTAACTTTAAACTAATAGAACTGAAAACTGAAGCAATAATTGCGGAATATTGTGTTCGAAGTTTAAAAATGAAGGGGCCGTCGTAAGTGTTGTAACTAGAAACAAAACTTACATTACACACACTCATCCGTCACGCACTAGAACAACACAACATTCTTGTATAAGTGACCAAATTAGAAAATAGCTAGGTGTGCAAACACTAGTAAGGTCCAATAAGTGCCGTCTCATTTTATCAGGTTATTTTATGTCTACAGCTTAGGGGAAACCCTTAGCCAGAAAGAAGCCAGTCGCTAGTGAGTTCCGTTACACGAAGAAATTCAGTTTTGTCAGCGCTTCCTATACCGGCCGTATATTTTCATATAAATATTATACGGCTTTGAAATGTCTGCCGTATGCCGTATTCTTGACGATTTACCCGCCCGAAAACCGTATAATACGGCAATTGCCGTAGCCGGAACATCACTGAAGGGCATAAACATCTGCCCGATAAAATCTGCCCGAATAAATGCCCGATGACAGGGCAGAAACTACGCTTGTAGTTTTTGGACTTTTTGAATAATTTTGAATAAAATATATAAAAAATGTAACATGCCAACTGTCATCTGAACGTCACCTGTCAATGTTTCCCTACATCTTCTGTCTCACTCGGGCATGTTCTGTCTCTTTGAAAGAGAAGAGACTCTTTCACTGCCCTGACTGAATCCAACATGGAGGTTGCAATGTTCTCCTCTGTGCTTATATTTAATCAAATCAAATGTTATAGTAACTAATTAATAATCCTTAGGATGTAATACCGATGTAATGCTTAATTATACGAGAACAATAAACAATGAGAAGTGAACCGTGAGTGTATTAATTTCTATTCAATAAATCCAATCACGGAATTAAGAAAGAATCCAATCCACCGATCTGCACGTCACTCTGCTAACAAAGAATCCAATCCACCGATCTGCACGTCACTCTGCTAACAAACTTAACATATTCCTTCATGATACTAGGCCTCCTAAAATCCCCCGTCCTCTCTCTTTAGAGACTCTTCTTCCCTTAGTGAAAGATGTTTGCTTTTGTAATTAATGAACTTGATTGAGATTAAATTATCCTCTTTTTATTTTGATTAAATAAGGAGGAAATTTATGGACGTTGAGTTTCAACTTCAACTTCTTATATAATGGCACGTACAACCTCCATAAATTTTAATCTTATTCGTTCGAAAACTGACATTGGCAGAATTGTGTCAAACCATAATGCAGACATAGAGTAACTTTGTGATGCTGAGTCAAAAATAAAAGAAGAAGAAGTGTTGTGGTTACATTTAGTGATGTGCCGAGTCGCTGTTTTGGTGGATCGAGTCGGTTTATACAGTATTCGAATCATGACTCGATTCCGCTATTCGAGCCAAGTACTCGAGTCTATAAATTCGAGTCGATTTTTGGTATTCGAATGTTGACTCGAATTTTTAGACTCGATTCCAAGACTCGGGTCCTGAACTCGAGTCTATAAATTCAGGTCGGGGTAGTATGAAAATACGAGTCCAGAACTCGCGTCTGTCACTGATTTTAGAACAAACAGGATAATCGAAAAGGAATAAACTATATACAGCATTTAGGTTTAGCGTAATAATGACACAACGATAATAAATCAATTTTTTTTACTCAATATTTAAAAAAATAATTCCCATAAGGTAGAAGGTAATTAGTACTTATCGGTCAAAACAAAATAGAAAAAACAAATTAAAGTTATTTGAAATAACTGTTAAAAAAAAAGGATTTGGTCAACCTTCTTGGATTCTAGTCTATTACGGCGTTGGTTGCATAAAAGTCCAGCCTTAGAGAAGACTCGTTCCGAAGAAGGCACAGATGTGGCTGGAATGCATAAATACTTCAAAGTTATTTTGTAAAGGCCGTTGTTGGTGACTTTGCGAAGTTCCCAAAATTTAAGTGGATTGTCTTTTCTATCCAAATACGGTAGCTCTACATACTGTTTCACCTTGATAATTGCTGATGTTGAGGGGTTTTCCATGCTAGAAAATTCCATAACCCTATTATCTAGATGCTCCCATAAATTCCCGCCAGTCGCCTCACTGGTTATCTCCTGGGAATCTGAAGTTGAAGGTATTTCGAGACGTGAAGTAGATGGCTGTAGAGATCTATTGAGCGAGAGTTGAGCTTGAGATTCTAATGTTTCTAACATCATCAATTCGTCAACAACATATTTTTGAGCATTATCTGCATTTCTCTCGACGCCAAAACCAGCTTTCTTAAATCTTGGATCTATGAATGTTGCTTTAGCAGCAGTTTTGTTAATCTCATGACCGCCAAATCTTCTATCGAAAATTTCCAGTAATTTTATGTTTAACCTGCTCGCAACTTCAGAATTAGAACTGCAATTTCTTAGTGCCGCTTGTACGCCGCGAATAAGAGGTATGATGCAAGATAACGTTGGATATTGCTCGCCAGATATGATACTCGTCATTTGTTCAACAGGTTTTAAAATGCAAAGGCACTCGTGCACTTCGATCCATTCCTCAGTATTGAGATTATTCGGACAGCCAGGTAATGAAGTGATTGCAGGCAGAAAGAGGTATCTTGACCTTATCGAGACGTTCGAGCATATAGTACACTGAATTCCATTTCGTCTGGACATCTTGTTATAGCTTTAAGGGTTCCATTTGCATTTGTTCTTGAACCTGTTTTAATTTATATGCAGCATTATTGCTTCTTTTGAAATAGGCTACTATTGCTCGGCATTTTTCAACAATCGAATTAATAGTTCATTGTCCTTGATAGTGTCTTGAACCACCAAGTTCAAAGTATGAGCTGCACAATACTGTGGTGACGTTTTTGCAGGATGTCAACAACAGCTTTTTAGGGTTTCGAAGATCGGTTTCGAAACCCTTATGGTCTCGCTTTGTCTGTCCTTTTTTCCCTCCTTAATAACTCAGCAACTACCGCAGCGATCAACTTGAAATTTAAAATAATAAGACAATTCGTGCGCCTGTACAGATTTAAAAAAAAATAAAAAAAATGAAAAATGAAATTGAACATTTTTCATACAAATTGAGATGTCGAAATTTTAAAAGAGACCTACAAAGTCAAGCGGGGTATCAAATGAAAGGTATGGTTTGGACATTTCAAAAAAGTTTTTGAAATTTCTGTAGGTGTACTACTATACTTTTTGAAATATTTTGAAAATAGTCGAAAAAATACCCATTCCCCCCCCTTATCTCCGAAGTTTGCAGAGCGATCCATTCAAAATGTATGGAGCGTTTGTAGATATAGATCTATATTTTACAGGAAAAATATAGAGAAGTCTTTAAAACGAACGCTTTTTGAAAAATGGTCAAAAAAGGGGGGGATAATTTTCAAAAGGGGGGACTACCCCAATGAGTGGGATATTATATGAAAGGTATTGAGTTGTACATTTCGAAACCGTTTTTTAAATTTCTGCAGGTTTCATACTTTTTGAAATATTTTGAAAAAAGTCGAAATTTTACCCATTCCCCCCCCTCTATCTCCGAAGCTTACAGAGCGATCCATTCAAAATGGATGGAGCGTTTGTAGATATAGATCTATATTTTACATGAAAAATATAGAGAAGTCTGAAAAATGAACACTTTTTGCAAAATGGTCAAAAAGAGGGGGATAATTTTCAAAAGGGGGGGCTACCCCACTAAATGGGGTATCATATGAAAGGTATTAGTTTGTTCATTTCAAAACCGTTTCTTGAATTTCTGTAGGGTTCATACTTTTTGAAATATTATGAAGAACGTCAATTTTTTTTTTCTAATGGGAAGGCTACCCCTCTGAATGGGATATCAAGTGAAAGGTAACGGTTTGTACATTTCAAAACAGTTCTTAAATTTTCGGTAGGTCTCATATTTTTTGAAATACTTTGAAAACAGTCGACAAATTTACCGCTACTATTTCCCCTATCAACGAAGCATGCAGAGAGATCCATCTGAAATGTACCTACTAGTTTTAGGTATTCATTAAATTTCGGAGTCTCTAACCGGTACCTTTATTACATACCTACTTGTTCACAAACGTTCAAAACCCTCGGCGCGCGAGTTACACTCGCACTTGACGGGTCTTGTTTTTTATTAGCTGCGTTGTCAGTTGTAACGCAAATGATTTTGTTCAAAATATTCCATTCGGTTTCCAATATATCTTTCATTTCTCGAGCAAAATTTTCTGATGTATGGGCATCTTTAACTTCCCTGGTGGATAATGTTAAAGATTTAAACTTATCTTCATTAACGAAGTGTATCGTCAGGGTCATAAAACTTTTGTTGCTGTCGGAGGTCCACATATCCGTTGTCAAAGCAATAATATGTATCTCTTGCGTAGCCTTTTTGCCGTACAATATTGTTCCGGAATAATTTTTTCCGAAAGTATCTTCCGCGAAGGTACTTCGTAATTAGGGTTAAGCGCTCGAGTATATTCTTGAAAACCTGTATTCTCAACAATTTGAAGCGGTTGAAAATCAATGCATATCATTCTCATTAACGCTTTATCTACGTTTCTGGAGTTCATCTTCAACTTCAACTTCTTACATAACGGCACCGCTTGCTATTCGCTACGACTCTGCCAGTGTCAGTAAGGAGTGTCGTACCTAAACTTCAAAAATAATAATAGGTATGACCGGTTACAAAAAAATATGATCGGTTTTAAGAAAGCAGAAAAAAAAATTAAATTTTGCATCAAATTGATTTATCTAATTTTAATAAGACAACACAATAAGCAAGAGGACAACACAACATGGGAAGCATAACGCACAATGACACAGAGGATATTATACAAGTTTATATCCAATTTTTTTTCCTTTTTACAATCTAATATTATTGATTTTTACAAATTTACAGAGTATAAAATTAATAATGGGGGAAAAAGTTAGGGATAGTAAAATTTTGAACGAGGTAGGACGAGGGATTTCTGGGGGGGGATATCGTAGAGAGAGCACTGTAATTTTGGGCAATTGAAGAAAATGTGTTCCACATCTCCTTCTTCAAGCCCGCATTTTCACATTGAGTGATCCCGAATCCTTAATTTGGCAAGAAATACTGGTGTACGAGTTCATCGTCAGAACTTGCTTAGATGGAAAGGTCATCTGAAGTTGACGTTTTCGTGGTGGTGGTGTTCCGCCCTCTGTGATTGACTGAGATAGATTCGAGTTCTTGTCTTCATTGAGTGGCGTTCCGCCTACAGAACGAGAAGCTTCACTTAATAAATCAGAATCACTCTGAACGGGGGTACTTGAAGAATTGTCAATGTGAGTCGAGTAAATGATAGGATGAACTTTTTTTAGGTGCTTTAACAAATTAGTGACATTTGATAAGTCTTTAAATAGGTACGGAATCACAGTTTTTGCATTTTATTTTATCATCGTCCACTTTATCAAAACACTTCCATACACCAGAGGCTTTTTTTGGCGGCATTTTGTAATAAAGCTAATTGCAATAAAATCACTACAATCCTAGCACGAATAAACAATTAAATTCACTCATAATAACAGCATACTAACACAAAGTAATGAATTGAAAACTAAAAGTTGCAGGTTCAAACTTGTATATCAAAAGGCGTTACTTCGTTGCTTAGGTAAAGAGAGATCGAGTATGAACGAGTCAACCTTACTCGAATACAAGACTCGAGTCAGTTGGACTCGAGTCAGTTGGACTCGCATAATATGACTCGAGTACCGGAATTGAGTCCGGCGTACTCGAATCATAATAAATTGGTATTCGAGTAAGCGAGTCCTAAGCAGGAATCGAGTCTGACTCGAGTCAAGCCGTACTACTCGGCACATCGCTACTTCGCGCTAGTTACAGGAATTATTATTATTTTCTTTACAACATTTTGAGTTTAATAATTGCAGTTTGTTTGTTTTGTAGTTCTTTGACTTGACTAAGTTGCAAGTCAAAGGGTGGCTCTGATTGATAATTAATTTGCTGTAAAGTGAAAACAGGATAATGTCTTCTGTGTGTAGAGTTTGTCTCGCCGGCAATACGACACTGTATTCCTTGAAAAACAACCAACTCCTAGATGTCTACGAAACACTGGCTAAGGTCAAGGTAAATATCCTGGTTATTGGTGACTTTTCCATAAAAAGAAATCATAGTATGTTATTATAATGTAAGACATGAGCAAATATTGATTATAGGTACCATTGCAGTGATGCAACCCTGAGCACACATTCTTCAATTATTTACTAGATTAGTTAAAGCAAAATCCTTGTATTACGTTTCCTTAGAAATAGGTATACTTACCTAACCCGTATATTGTTGGCATTGCCTTAACTTCACATCAAATTTCCAGCAAAATTTTGTAAAGGCTGGTATAGCATAGGTACCTAATCCTTGCATGGTGTTTGCAAATGTTTTGTTATCTCTGTAGGTACCTATGTGTTTAGTTGGCATTGCCTTTAACTGTTTTTGAGTTAAAAATGAAAAATAAGATGTCTAAAAATGTCTGAGCATTTTCTCAACTGTCTCACTCGCACAATACATTCATGAAGCGACCCTAGCTGTACTGCAACACAGTTGCGCATGTATCCACTCAGATGCGGGTTTTGTATGGAGAAATAGTTGAGTGTCCGGGGTGTGACAGATTCATGTTCCTTATTAAAATTTGATGTTTCAAAATAAGCATTTTCTATTTCAGCTCAACTTTGAAGATGCAATGCCGAGAGTTTTATGCTATATTTGTTACTGGAAGCTGCTGAGGTGCCACACCTTCTCCCAAATGGCTCGCAGATCTGAAAAGATCTTAAGCCATCTTTATGATAAAGGTCTTGAGGTAGGTACCAACAAATTCATTAAGCTATACATACTACTAAAAGCCTGTTTATACATTATGTGCATTGATTTCACTGTTGTGTGGAGACTTTGCCCTCTTTGCTTTAATAAGGATATAGTAGGTTAGTGAGTATTATAGCACAAGTGTCTTCTCGGTTGAAGTTCCTGTGTTTGATCATGGCCCATGAAACTGTGCCGAAATATTGGTAAGCTCAAAACTCAAACCATGGTAAATATCCCATTGTAAATGACTTTTGCGTTAGTAACCATGCTGGATTTAAAAGTTTTCACTATTATTAAACACTGAATCTCATGCTGAGTGATGAGCTGGTACGTTGCGCGTGTGCACCGAAGCTTAGTTTGGGCACTCGCTATACATCTCAAACTCAAATCGTTTATTCGCTTAGAACATGGGTAGTAAACTAGTAGTTCTACGAACAGTAGACGTCGCGAACACTAACTTTTTTCAACAATTAATTTATTTATTAATGCACTAAAGTAATTTAAAACGGGATATTTTGGTAGGTAGGTTATAAAAATATATAGGTTATAAACCCTTATAAGTAGGTAGGTACCTAAATATTGGCTTACGCTAGTGTGGTGTGCATTGAATTTTTGAACGAAATGTTGCACAAACACATCAACCATTATACCAATTGTCCATACAAAGTACCTAAGTTACGTTCCTCAGCAAAGCTCGAAATTCTGTACCTAGGTATCAATAGATGGCGTTGATCCATCAGCGCAAAGTTGTTGTTATTATTTAACCGACGACGACGGTGTATGCGGCCGCGCTATTTCATATAACTCTCGAAGTGTTACAAAGATGTTCTAATAGGTGGCGCTGTACTGTAAATGCTCTCTTGCATATTACTGCATTTTGCGGAGCTATTCTGCTCGACATGCCGAAAATCCTCATCCGATCTTAACCAAATTTTTATAAGAACATTTTAAAGTTATTACCTTTCAATTAAAAATACAATCATCAAAATCAGATCTCTTAAACCAGAGATATTCCAAATCCGCCTTTTTGCCTTATTGTGGAAGAAGTACGCCTTTAATCAAAAAATCCCGACGACAATAAAATTCTATAAAATCAAAGAATCTGTACACAAAGTTTCGTAACGATCGGTTGTAAAATACGACCTGTAGAGGAGTACGGACATACTGACAAAAACGCTATTTTGGCCAGACCTGAAACGAAGACTTTCATTCACTACGTTCACGACGTCAATAAATATACAGTTGGTCATAAGATACAATGTGTCACCATATTCTGCTTTTTATAGCATATTAATAATAATAAGCCTTTATTCGGACAAGACACTTTCACTTTGTGGTTCATATATATCTCTTTTCCTCCATCTCTGTGTGTCCGTTTGCCAGGTGGCAAAGGCCTCCTCCAATCTTCTCCATTCTGACCTTTCTATGGCCACTCTACCTCATGTAGTTCCTGCAACTTGTTTTATATCATCATCCCATCTTCTCTGTGGTCTGCCTCTCTTTCTTTTCCCATCCCTTGGGTACCATTGTGTGGTTATTTTACTCCATTTGTCTTTTTTTCTGATCATGTGGCCTGTCCATTTCCACTTTTGTCTTCTTATTTTCAGAGTTATATCCTGTACCTTAGTCTTGTTTCTTATGTTGCTATTTCTTACTTTGTCTATTCTTTTGATCCCTACCATACTTCTTTCCATGGCATGTTGGCATGTGGAGAGTTTGTTTGATGCGTTTCTTGTTAAGGCCCATGTTTCGCTCCCATATGCCAATACAGGTAAGATGCATTGTGACGTGCAAATTGCGCGCACATGATTTTTTTCTATTTTATTTCGGAAAACCCGATTTTTGTAGTATCGGCCTTAATCCGGTGACTATTTTAATGGCAACACTGGATCGGCCTTTGTTCCGTTCTTTTCGCTCTTCCCTAGCGTTGGTTGTCTATGGTTCTGAGAATTGACGCATCTGTCATTTTCGGACTCGCAAAATCACTTTGTCGACCTTTGTTATTGGGATTGGTCCCTCAAATTTAATTTTTGTATTCTTCTTCCTGATGGGAGTTTAAATTTCTTAAATATCGGCGGAAGCCGGCGCGTTGGTAGTAGCAGCCTCTCAAAGTCGCCACTAGCGGATATAATACCAGCCTGAATTCACGGTGAGTTACGATTCAAATTGGGAGCCCAAGATCGGGACACCTTGTTTCGAGTTTTCAAGTGAATATCCTGTTTTCCAACAGAAAGTACCGCTACGCGAGGCTATCTAGACCATCGTCGCGAGGAACGCTGAAGAATTTGGCTCTGATTTGGAGTGGATTTCCACGGCCGAAAGCCCAACTTTTTAGTCGTCACCGTCGCCGCCGCCGCTTCTGGACAAGAGGGTCAAATTTTATCTGGATTTTTAATTATTATTGGCTTCGTACTCCAGTTCTTTTATATTCCCTGGAGACTTCACTGCGCTGCTCATCTGGTCCAGTATAACCTTCTTTTATACTCACTTCTCTCCAGTCCGTAGTAGGGATTTCTACTTTTTTTCATAACGGTCACACACAAACAACTTTTTCTTACAACTTTTATTTTAAATCAAGTGTTTTACACCTCTTCCACTTGGAGGAGACTTGAGGCTTACATACATACACCTGTTAGGGGTTTTTTCCCCCTCAGTTTTTACCATTTTCTTAAAAACTTAACTTTTTGCCCGGCGTTGCTCGGAGAAACTTATAAACCGTTCCAACTTATTTTTCCATTAGGATGCAACTGTATGATAGGGCCTAGCCTTAAGTCTACCTGCTACCTGTGTTCTTAGGGAAAGTTTTTGGATCTTTTAATTTATTTAATTTTTTTTGTAACTTCAATTTTTTTTGTTGATCCGAAGATTTTTTCTCGGATTCACACTTAGGTAACCTCATCACACGTTTAGCCTTCCGCGACACGTGTGCTTCTTTTTAGTAACATTTTCTGTAAGATCCGTTTTTCTGAAATCGGATCAACATTTTATAAAATTATTTTGTATGAAATTCTATTTAGGCTTAACTACAGTTAAATAAGGATAGCTAGGCTGTTCCTAACCATTTCGTTGAATAAATAAGATTTACACATATAAAATCTTTTCTTCGAAAGGTCCCTGACTTGTGATTAAAAGTTCAGTCTCCCACTGGACATTCCGGACATTAGTTTTGTTGATCCTCCCTAGGTCTGGCGCCCGAATATTCTTTCATTTTTAACGACCTACGGGACTTTAGGATTACAAACACTTTTTATATTACAATTGTCGATTCATTTTTATTAAATCTTCAATTAACAACACCTTCAAAATTATTTTTATTACAATTTGCGCCCAAACACAGGGACAAAATTTATTTTTATTACAGCATGTATTAAATAGTTTGCTTTTTTTGAAATGTGTAGGTTCTTGTCTTTCATTACTTCTTTTAGGCTCCAGTATTTTTTCCAGCTGTTCGCAATTCTTCTTTACACTTCTTTGTTTATGTTGTCTTCTGGAGACATCAGTTGACCGTATATATATTCTTCAGCATAGGAGATTTGAGTCTGTTCCACTGTTACAGGATCTTTGTTGCCATTGGTCATTATTTTTGTTTTCTCTGGGTTTAACTTCAATCCGGCCTTTGCACTTTCTGATGCTAGATTATTAATCATCTTGCTTAGATCATCTGGTGTTTTTGCAAATAATACAATATCGTCCGCGAATCGTAGGTGTGTTAGCCTGCGGCCATTGATGGTTATACCCATGTCTCTCCATTCAAGATTCCTGAAGATCATCTCTAGTACAGCCAGAAAGAGTGTTGGCGAGAGCCCCCTGTCTAACGCCTTTTTGTATTTGAAACCTATTTCCCTTCTTTTCTAGTTGGATACATGCCAAACTGAGTCTGTAAATATTTTTAATAATTCTTATATATTTGTGTTCTATACCCTGTTCCTTTAAGGCTTCCCAGATTTTTGAGTGTATCAGAGAATCGAACGCTTTACTATAATCAATAAAAGCGATGTAATATGTAATATTCAGCATATTTTTCTGTAATTTGCCTTACAGTGTGGATGTGGTCTAGTACCGAAAAGTCCTTGCGGAATCCTGCCTGTTCTATTGGTTGTTGCTCGTCTAATTTATTTTCTATTCGTTTTAAAATTATCTTTGCAAAGGTCTTATAAATATTGGACATGAGACTGATGGGCCGGTAGTTTCCAATATTGCAATGATTCCCTTTCTTGAACAGGAGGATTATATTGGATTCAGTCCATTCTTTTGGGATGATTTCTGTGTTGATCACGTTGTTGAAAATTTCTGTGAGTAGGTATAGGTGTCATTGCTGCTTTAGTTTGCTTTAGTATTTCATTACTTATGCCGTCTGGTCCTGGAGCTTTATCTTTTTTCTGGGTATCAATAGCTTTTTCCGTTTCTTTCTGCATGATGTATGGTACAATTTCATTCTCTGGTAGGTCTACTTCTCTTTCGTTTGTGTTGTTTTTGTATACTTCAGTGTCTATTGACATTTTATAGCATACGAATGTCAATAGAATTAAAATTAAAATAATTTGATTTATACACAAACAAGCTTCAAATAAGAAATAGAATTTAAGCCACATTTATTATCTCGTGCATAGGAAATTAGAAAAGTCAAAATTAAATGTTATTTGAATAGTTATGTCAAAATATCCTTGTCTAATAAATATTCCATAACCGTATAATATGATTTATGTATCAAAAACTTTTTCAGACTTTCTTTAAACATGTAAATGCTGTCAATTTCTTTTATTGTCTGTACATATATGTCTGCTTTCCGTTTCATTTCAGTGAAAAAAAAATAAAACGTCAAGTGCGAGTCAGACTCGCCCACTAATGGTTCCGTTTAATTATAAGACCTTGTTTCTTGCCAAATATCATGATTCTAGGTCAACATGAAGTAGGTACCCTGTATATTTTGGTCCAGGGAGAGAATCAAAAATTATTATTTTTTGTTAATAAACTACAAATTTACGGTTTTCAATTTTTTCTCGTTGTTTGTGCTATATTAACTTTCTTCTTACCAAATTTTATGATTCTAGGTAAACGGGAAGTACCCTATAGGTTATGGTCTATAGCAAGAATCAAAAGTATTTTTTTTTTGTGAATAAACTACAAATTTACGGTTTTAGGATTTTTGCCTTTACTTGTGCTATAATACCGTGCTTCTTACCAAATTTTATGATTCTACGTCAACAGTAAGTACCCTATAGGTTTTTGTCCATGGCGAGGATTAAAAGTATTTTTTTGTGAGAATAAACTACAAATTTAGTGTGGTCGGCTGTTTTCCTTTATTTATGCTATAGGACCTTGCTGCTCACCAAGTTTCATGATTCTAGGTCTACGGGAAGTACCCTATAGGTTTTGTGTGCATGTGATTTCCTTGGAAATTTCAAAATATTCGGACTTAAACGGCTGTAACTTTTGAGTGCGTTGACTTAGAAGTTTTATGTATACCGCGGTTTCAAGAGGTTACGGACTTGAGTATTTGACGTTAATTTCAACTCGATACGTCCACGCGTTCCTGAGAGAAGAGGGTTGACAGACGGACAGACAGACATACAGACGGATAACAAAGTGATCCTATAAGGGTTCCTTTTTTCCTTTTGAGGTATGGAACCCTAAAAAATTATATAAATCACATGATTACAAAAACATAATTTCAATATTTTTTTTTTGTTTCTCGGAAGAGAATTATATCCCATGGGCGTGTCCGTCAAGGTAGCGTACACATAATCGATATCACGTTTGTTGATATGCCAATAAACTCTGCATAAACAGTGTAGAATTAGTGCAAAAGTAAAATAAATACTGCCTCTTTGGTTTAAGAAATAATGACCATTCTTAGTGGGTACGCTAGCTTGACGTCAAGGCAGCGTACCCATTAAAAAACGAAATAATTCCTATAGAAAACGAGCTTTTCTTAGTATAAATGCTATATGTAAAAATACTGCGAGAAATACTGCTTCTGCCTGTGGTCATACTTTATGCAATTTCGTAGTGCAACAATATAAAAAGTTGATGTGAAGTGCTAGGAACAAATGCATTTTGGTACAGTCGCACACAACAAATAATAAACACCAATGCAAAATCCGGATAATACGCATTTCATCATTCACAAATCCGGATATTAATTCGAATGAAATGTCAAATTTAAATAGCATCTTTTAACTAGCTCTTGTTTGCGGTTTCGCACGCAATTTCTTAAGATAGCGTGTACCAGTTTAGACACTCGGCATTACAGTGTATCTGGCTAGGCACCTTGTCCTTAGCTGGCCTTCTCCAGCAGCGGCAGATGCCAACACTCTTTAACAGATCGTTGTCTTTAACAGATCGTTACCTGGCAACAAAGTTTGTTGACTCGGGACAAAGTTTGTTGCACTAATATTTCTTTCAGTAATGTATTTGGTAGATGTAGATGCATATATCCGTATAAATAAAAATGGCAATTTTTCGGAATAATTCTGATTTCGAATAATCCGGATTGCAATCTCTACATAAACCCAAACAAAAATAGATCACAGAAACAGTGAACATAAAAAACAAACCGGTATGCGCATGGTGCGTGAGGGACAACGCGATGTAAAACCACACGTGCGTGAGTGAGCTGGATTAGTAGGTAGGTACCTATTTTATCTTAGAATTGAATGCCTTTGTTACGGTAGGTAGGTATGTATATTATATAGTTAATATTACCGTGCTTAAGTTATTGGTAGATCGTACATGCTATTGTTATACATACCTACCTATGTAAGTATAATCATGTCTGTTCTGTACCTTACCTACTGCTGTGTAGGTATAATAGAGGCTAGACATATACCTACCTAGGATCTATACTTACCTACGTAAGTAGGTATTATAAGTCATTATGATTTTAATTATCTACTCTTTAATTAATCTTTACAGGTAAGTACCTACTTTTTATTTGCCTAACTATGCTACGATAATTCTGATAACTGTAATAATACTCATAGTAGATAACTGTAATAATACTCATAATATTATTGTTTAAGGCAAAAATAATAGAGCTCGTAAATAAGTTTTAATTAGAATTTTAATTTTTCTTCGTGTTATTCCGGTTACTCCAGTTTTGCTGCACGGCTACGTACATAGGTACCTATATATCGTATTGTATTTATGCTTAATGCCTGCGTAGGCATTAAGCATAAATACGACGGGGGTAGCCCCGTGCCACACCATACACCGCGTCTCCCGCGCACATTTCTGTTCAGGTAGTCGTTCAATGAGTTTTCGGTGGGTTCAAAAGGTTCAAACGCTACTTCGTGGAACTGCCTTCTTCAAGTAAATAGCCTAGTTGAAAGTAGTTGAAGACTAGTTGAATAGCCAGATACACTGTAATGCCAAATGTCTAAACTGGTACACGCTATACCAATATACTGACACTTAAGAAATTGCGTGCGAAACCGCAAACAAGAGCTAGTTAAAAGATGTTGTTTAAATTTGAAATTTCATTCGAATTAATATCCGGATTTGTGAATGATGAAATGCATATTATCCGGATTTTGCATTGGTGTTTATTATTTGTTGTGTGCGACTGTACCAAAATGCATTTGTTCCTAGCACTTCACATCAATTTTTTATATTGTTGCACTACGAAATTGCATAAAGTATGACCACAGGCAGAAGCAGTATTTCTCGCAGTATTTTTACATATAGCATTTATAATAAGAAAAGCTCGTTTTCTATAGGAATTATTTCGTTTTTTAATGGGTACGCTGCCTTGACGTCAAGCTAGCGTACCCACTAAGAATGGTCATTATTTCTTAAACCAAAGAGGCAGTATTTATTTTACTTTTGCACTAATTCTACACTGTTTATGCAGAGTTTATTGGCATATCAACAAACGTGATATCGATTATGTGTACGCTACCTTGACGGACACCCCATGGGCCACTTTTCTACTGCTAGCTGCTGCTGGCTTTAATAGAAATTAATCTGGGCAACAAGCAATGTCTTATCTAAAGTATGAAAAACGAAACACCATTTTTACATTATAAAAATATCTTTATTCCTTTGTTGCAGTTACTATTTCCACAGGCTTCATACCAATCATACCTACAAGTTAGTACGGAACCCAGGGAAGCGCAATTCCGACTCGCACTTGGCCGGTTTTATTTTTATGTAATCTACTTGGATCCACTGCTACGTTAAAGTACAATGAACATTTTAGATAATTTTGCATTATTTGTATAATAAATAATGAATTGTTTATTTCAGGCTACTCATGACTATATTACAGAGCTCAAGCTAGGAATGAAACAACAGTTGTCTGTGACCACTGTCCAGTCTGTTACAATTGATTGTTATACAACTATCAAACATGAACCAAAACCTAGTATTGAGATAAAACAAGAGGTGAACACAGAACCGGATACATTGCTGGAGGTTGAGTCTGTCCCTGGAGATGGTACAGAATGTCAATTACCATTAGAAGGTAAGAGCGATCGAGAGAATGATGAGAAAGAAGTTCCTTCTAACAGTCATGTTTTTGGACACATGAGAATTCACCCAGGGAAGAAGCCATTTGCCTGCAATGTATGTAGCAAAGAATTTGGACAAAAAGGGGATTTAGTTAAACACATGAGAATTCACACAGGAGAGAAACCATTTGGCTGCAAAGTGTGTGAAAAAAAATTTAATTGCAAACATCATTTGGTTATTCACATGAGAATTCACACAGGAGAGAAACCATTTGCCTGCACTGTTTGTGACAAAGAATTTAGACAAAAAAGTTATTTTGTTCAACACATGAGAATTCACACAGGAGAGAAACCATTTGCCTGCAATGTATGTGACAAAGAATTAAGAGAAAAAAGTAGTTTAGTTAAACACATGAGAATTCACACAGGAGAGAAACCATTTGGCTGCAAAGTGTGTGATAAAAAATTTAGACAAAAATGTGGTTTAGTTCGACACATGAGAATTCATACAGGAGAGACAACCATTTGGCTGCAAAGAGTGTGATAAAAAATTTAGAGAAAAATGTGGTTTAGTTCGACACATGAGAATTCACACAGGAGAGAAATCTGTGTGAATTCTCATGTGCACTGTTTGTGATAAACAATTTAATCAAAAATATAATTTTGTGTGTCACATGAAAACTCACAGGTGTAACCATTTGCCTGCAATGTTCTTACTAAAGCATGCTATCTGAGTCATATCCAAGAAATATGTACGTCAGGAAATGGTTAGGAAATAGTCACGTCACGAAATGTCATGAAATTGTAAATTTAAGGCTGTAGCTATTAGGGTTTAGTCCCGGGAATTCCCGTTCCCGAAATTCCTGGGAATTCCCGTTCCCGAAATTCCCTGGAATTCCCGAATAATTTGGCCGATTTAAGAACCGGGAAATCCAAAATCATTTCCCGGGAAATTTCGAGTAAAATATTTTAACTTTTATAACACTGCCGAAATAACATAGCATAATAGATTCCACATTCTCTTAAACACATGGGAATTCACACAGCAGAGAAACCATTTGCCTGCACTGTATGTGACAAAGAATTTAGACAAAAAAGTGATTTAGTTAAACACATGAGAATTCACACAGGAGAGAAATCTGTTTGAATTCTCATGTGCAATGTTTGTGATAAACAATTAAATCATAAATATAATTTAGTGTGTCGCATGAAAACTCACAGGAGAAACCATTTTATTTCTTTTTATTCGAAAGAACTAAAATACCGTTAACCGCAGATGGCCATGACAGGGTTACCGGACTTTTGGCGGGCGCAGAGGGCGCCACGCCTTTTAAAAGTTAGGTTGGGCAACACGCACAAGGGCCACCACTTAGGCGCGAGCCTCGGCTGGGGCTGTTGCCAGATGCTACAAGCAGGGACCGTACAACCCAGAGTTTGGGTTAACCCCTTCGAATGGGTAACACCTTCATCATCTGCGCATTACGAATGGGTTACCCCTTATTCGGGTAACCTGTAGGTACAAAACCCTAGTGAAAGGATAACCCTTTCATTGGGTTTTAGCAACGATAGGTTTTTTGGTGCTACCCTATGGTTACCATTTCAATCGCACTTTTTGAAAAAAAAAAAATACTGGATGTTGAACAATTAGTTTCGATCGCGTGATCATTCAGTCTGTATAGAAGTGATCTTGTTTTCAGTGTGAATCTGGGATTGGTGCTTTTTGTGAACATTTTATAGGCAGCTTAACTTATCCATCCTCATGGATTAGTTGAGCAAACAATCTAGAGGCAGATCAACTTATCCATAAGGATTAGGTACAACTAATCCATGATGGATTAGTTGAGCAAATAATCAAAACCAAAAATCAAAATCATAAACTCTTTATTTCCATAAATACAATAAATTTACTTAGAAAAGGTCAAACTATAAAACTAAACACTGACACGGAAATAAAGTGATATATTTGATTGAGTGGGATTTCTGTCGCTTTGACATGTAGACTAAAGTAAAGAAGCGACGAAGAAACTTTTAGCCTGTTAATTGTTATTTTCGGGTTGAAGCAAAACCCGTCCCAAGCTTTTTTATCCTCTCGATAATCTGATATTTTATAGTAAGCCTTTTTGCACAGCAAGGTTTTGACAATTTGTTTGAATTTATTTACTGATAATTTTTGCAACTCACTAGGAGTTTTGTTGTAGAAGCGTATACTTACATTGCCCTATAAAAGATACATTTATTTTGTGTAGCCTGGTTGTGGGCGAGCTAATGTTTATTTCTGGTATTAAAATTAGGTTTATCGCTTTAGGGAACCGATTTATATTTTTATGAGTGTACAATAAGTTTTCATAAATATATTGATATGGTACTGTCATTATTTTATTTTATATTCATTAAGTTAAACCACAGCGTTACAATTTCCATATAAATAAGTTATAAATAAATAATAATTTTAATTTATTTATAGATATGAATAATATATTAATTATTATTTATTTATTTATTTAATTTCCATATAATGCATAACACTAAGGTCAAAAAGGATTACACCGATATTAAATAAACAAATGGAACAGCAAGGTAAGTCAGAATTTTTGGCTTATTGTCATAATCCCCACTAAGCTGTCCCCACCAGTGGGGATTATGACAAACCTCAATTTTTTTTGGCGTTTTCCCCACTAACATTTTTGGTGGGGATTATGACAAAAATAATTTAGGTTTATGTTAGTACTAACTATACTACTATTTACTATATTTACTCCACACTCGGTGCCTTCTAAAATAAAACCAATTAACTATCATTTAAATCAAATTTTAATAACATTTTTAACCATGAGATGCCCAAACAATTTAGTGTTTATTGTCTATTTACAAATAAATTAGTTCTCTTATTTCTAACTTTATCCGGTGCTGCCATCTAGTTTCGTAGCGGTAACCTGTAGTTAGGGTCGACCTCCAGAGAGTGCGCTTTGATGACACTGGAGTAGTAGTGAGCCGAGGACCGAGGTGAGCGCGTGCGCTCCGTCGATTCGAAGTCCACTTCGTAGAGACCGAATTTTGACCTGTAACACATTGTCATAAACAAACAGCCTGTAAGTATAAATTGAATTGTTCCAATGGACGCTTCCGACTGGTATTGATATGGATCAGTTAGCTACCTGTGGACTGTTTGCAACAGTCTGCAGTTAGCTCAATTGTTTCAATTGTAAATATTAGACTAGTATAATATGTGAATAAAGGCTATTCTTGTGAATTTTTCCACTCTCGCTCAAAAACAATTGTCAGCTCAGAACCGAGATGCATGTCAGAAAGTCATGTCAGAGGCTACGGAGTTTAGAAAGTCGCACGATTAAATTCAAAATTGCTTTTGGTAGCCAACAAGAGCAATTGTGCATTCTCTGCCTAACACAATAGTACCGAGACAAGTTGTGGGTTCGATTCCCGCCGTGTACTTGGGGCATAGTGTTAGCTTGCCTAAAAAATAGGTTTAGAGTTGGAAATAATTTTATTGTTAGATTGTAAAATATTTGGGATAAGAGTGCAACACTGAGTCGGTCATGGATGCCGTTGTAGAAAAGTTATGTTGAAAATGATAAAATGTTCTAATAAGTTGTAGAAAGGATTATAGCCCATGTTAATGTGATGCACGTCTATTAGCTTTCAATAAGGCTTGTAGTAGGTAGTTTTACATGAATTTCTCCTTGCACATCGATTCTATGAACTGAAAGTCTAGAGTAGTTTCACAGATAGTTGGTACTTACGTATATCCATCCATCCACTCGAAGTTATCAAGCAGCGTCCAAGCCGTATACCCTGACACGTTCACGCGGTCCTCTCTAATGGCCAGCAACACCTGGGAAGCAGTCCACGGAATACACGTTTCATGTGTGCTTTTTTTTCTTAGTAGGTACCTACCTATTATTAGAACATTATTTCTTCAGCTTGTTTATTGTGTACGTACAGAGATATTTTAACTCTACTATAAAGAAAGAAGTCTACCCTATGAACAAGACATTCCAGATGGGTGGAAACCCTGATGGTTCTCAATAGCACTCATCTGGATTGTTGTGGCGGAAACTCATGAGTGTTGCAGGACAAGCTGCAGGGTAGGTACACCTGCCTGCATGCCTGAATCTATAAATGCAAACATTACACTTATTATAAATGCGAAAGTTGATGTTTGTTATTTCTTCACGTCAAAACTACTGAACGGATCGGGCTGAAATTTATACGCATAGGTAGATATAGGTCTACAACGGGAACAAAACAGGCTACCTACTTTTTATCCTATACCTACATACATCAGTTCCATGGGATAAAATAATCAGGTATAACGTTTCCATGGAAACAACCACTGCGGACCTATCATACCCCTGGCCATACCCTTGGGGGTATGGTGGGACGAAAGCATACCACTATAGTAGAGTTGGGAATTGAACGCGTGCGAAGCCACGGGGAAAACTAGTTAATAATATTTCACGTTAGGTACCTGTTTCAAATACTTCTGCTGGAAGTCGACCCTGTCGAAGTCATCGAGCCCCCCCGCGTTGGGGTACCCATTCTCCGTGATCAGGATCTCGATGTCTCCGTAGGTCTTCTTCAGCCAGGCCAACTGCTTGCGGATGCCTTCAGGGTTGATCTGTAAAGGAAAATTAAAGAAATAAACCAATATGACACATTTGGTGTCATCCAGCCCCAAAGTAAGCAGAGCTTGTGATAAATTTTAAACAGAATTTACCAACCAACAGCATCCGAAAGCGCGACAAATCCGAAAGATTTGTCGCGCAGCGGAAATCGAACCTGCAACCTCCTGCATCTCAGATCTCGGCAGACAATCGCTTACGTTACGACTGCGCTACATGTTCGATGCAAAGAACAATTCAAGTCACAGCAGCCAAGAACAAATTGTTCACCACCAAAAACAGTGCTAAAATATAATTATTGACGGGACATAATTAAATGCTACCCTTTCCTCAAAAATAACCTTGAAGGGTTGGAATAGGGGATGGATGTATGTACCTATGGCACAGATATTATAATACCTACTATCCTATGGTAAGGAGAAGCTAGTATAGTATACCTACCCATTATAAGGAGGCGGCATGTTTCTGTAGCCAAGTTCGCACCCGAAACTACATACCTATTTATCGCGTCGTAAGGTAAGGGTAGGTAGACAGGTATAGTTGTTCTATCTCACGATACGACACGTTGTTCTATCTCACGACTATGCGCTTAGTTGTCATGCTGACGGTACTCGCTACCAAAATCTGACGTGAATACAATGAGCACTAGTGACCCGGACCGCGTCTCGGGCGAGACTGATTACTTCTTCTCACACTAAAACAATATGACATACCTACATAGCCCAACGGACTTCGTGAGATAGAACAACTACCTATACCTACTTAGACAACCGCTGCTGCTGTAAAGTCCTTTACTCTCCATGCAGCGGTTATCTAAGTACCCTTCGCAGTCTCGAGTGGCGACCGACGGAGTGTTGCATACGACCGTTACAATATCGTCGGTTCCATGGTAAAGAGCATATTTAGATTTCTATGCTAGGGAGTATAGGGAGTAGGTGTACGGATGGAGGCGGCTTGGGACCGCTATTTGCGGAGTCATTTGGGGAGGCCCATGTCCAGAGTGCGGGCGAGGTAGGTACTTACATAGAACCAGAAAGACTGGCAGGTGCTCCAACTAGGGTCCCTCAGCAGCTTGGCGTCCAGATCGGGCGCGTCTCCGAGCGGCCAGGGGTACAGCGTCTCGTCCTCTCTGGCTGGACGGATCAGGCGGCTGGTGTAAAAGTTCAGCCCGTAGAAGTCATAAGTCCCTGTAGAACAGAATAAATAACCTCAACCGCCTATAATGGTCCAATGCTGCACGCAGGACTCCCCCTGAATAGCGGCTCTTATCCCATGGGGGGCAATGCCCATAACCCCCACGCTGGGCATGCCGTTTGGGGATCGCCGTTGAATATCCTTTAATCGTCACTTACGACACCCGCGGGAAGAGTTGGGGTCATGTTGGGGTGGTGCATATTCTAAGCCAGCACCACACAGCCGTGAGTAGGTACCTACAACAAAATCTAAGACAATCCGATGAATAGGTACCTACCTATACTCATGGTAGACACACTGGTGAGGAACTAGAGACGGAGGTACTTAATAAAAAAGGTCTTATGGTAAGTAACGAATCAGCTAATCGCCCGTAGGGAGTATGCTCAGTTATTGATAAAGTCTCGGGCCGAGATAGGGATCGATTCATGCGTCACGACGACCGATAAATATTTCATGATCATTCGCAACTGGACTTCCGCTGCTGGGTACAGGCCTCCAAACTTTGTGCCACTCCAGATAAGCATTTACCTTTTTTGTATTTTAACTATAATGTCTATAAATAATCCTTAATTAGGATATGTGTGTTCTAGGCGAGGGCTTGAGGAGTGACTGCCGGCGATCGGCTTAGACTGTAAAAACGTCGAATAATCGAAACGCGTTTGCGCCGCGTACTTTATGTTAATCTGTGTCACTACACCTTTAACAAATTCCTTCTCCTCGTCCGTGAAAGGCGGCAGGTTGGAGCGAGGATACCCTTGCTTCAGGCTGTTCTCTGCCAGACGCCGCTCGATCGACGGAGGCCAGCCGCCGGTCTTGGAGTAGATGGCGTGCGAGTAACGCCCGGCCTGTAATCAATGAACCTGTTGCTAGGTGTCTCATCCACCTACCTCCATAGATTTGACACCTCTGTGTCCTGCATTCCGTTATTATGGTACCTACCTACCTACCTACAAAGTGAATATCTTCCTTACCTTTGCTATTATTAGCTTTATTAGGTTGTCAATTAATTTGTTCTTGTCCTGCTGTCTTTCTTTCTCTAGTTCCGTTCGTTTAGCCCTTTATGTGAGTGGGTGGGTAGGTACGTACCTACTCGTTCTAATATTAAGTATTTCATTTATGTAATAAGTAAGTACTGTATTGCAGGTTTCATTTATTGTTTGTATTGTAAGTTATGTAGGTACCTAGGGGGAGGTGGGGTGCATTGATACAAGGGGCACATTGATACACTAGCCTTATCTAATAATTGAGTGAATGGATTTGAGTTTCGCTATCTCTAAAACGTTCGGAAAAACTTCCGAACGCATCCATTGTAACCGCACCGACCGTCTGCCAACGGGTGGCCTTGGACATGTGGAAACATGTTTTGAGCGTCATGAAGTAAATTCTGTCGCAATATGTGAAAGTGTTTCGACGCTCTTCGATAACATCTAACGAGGATCTATTTATAGCAAAGGTAAGTTAAACTATCAATAATTATGATTTTTGTAAATTTTACTTTAAATCAAAAGTACTTTTAATATGATAATTCGAATTTCTAAAAATGTCGTTTGGGGCACTTTGATGTAACAAAGTGCGGGGCACATTGATGAGTTTCATTGTCCCCCGTCTCTGTATTAATATATTGTTAGGGATTTCCTTATCATTAAATTTGAAAAAAATAAGATCGATGCTCCTTTATGTTGCTGAAGTCATTACTAAATACAATTTGACTGAGTATAACTTGTTATACTTGAGAAAAAAAAGTGCCAAGTCCTACATTTTTGTCTTTCCAGGTGTCGAAGACAAAGCAAGTGTTGATTTTCGAGATGTTGTTTTACACCCACCTACACCAAATTTTACGTAAGACACAACTCGAACTTCATCTATGTAAACTTTTCTATTAATTTGAGTGCATGTAATATGCAATAAAATAATAAAAAGATTTGTATTGCTTTTTCAAATAATATTAAGTTTGATAGTTTGATTTATTGATTGTTTGAGACCGACTGAATGCTGATTATGATCTAATCACAATAAACAAGTAGAATTAATGTAAAAGTGTTTCAATTTGATAATCTTAATTGATTTTTGACTCTGTATGAAAGTGCCCCACGTGGTGTATCAAAGTACCCCGCTAGTGGGACAGATTGAGACAAAAGCCATTTTTTACTAAACTTTATTTATATCTTTTCTTTGATGACTTAAACCATTTTAAACTATGACATTATAATATTTAATTGTTTAGCTATACGTTTAATGCAAAATTTATGAAAAATATCATGTTTATTCACATTTATGGAACTTAAAATTTTTGTGTATCAATCTGCCCCACTTCCCCCTACCTACCTACTATTTCTGTTCTGTGGTGTATCATAATTGTGTTTGTCAATAAATGTTTCTCTATCTATCTATCTATCTCTATCTTGTCTATACTAATATTCTGAAGAGGAAAGATTTGATTGTTTGTTTGTTTGTATTGAATAGGCTCCGACACTACTGGACCGATTTGAAAAATTCTTTCATCGTTAGGAAGCTTACGTTTCAGGGAGTGACATAGGCTATATTTTATTCCGGAATTCCCACGGGAACGGGAACTACGCGGGTGAAACCGCGAGGCGATCGTCTAGTTATTCTAATAAAAACACAGTAGGCACCTAACTTCATCCAGGTAGAAAAAACAGATAAACCATTCTAAAAATGCACGCCCCCCCACTAAACATCATTATAATCGGCGTTGATTTTTAGAATCGTTTATCTCTCTTTACTTAGGTACTTACTGCGTTTTGACTCTTTCTATGAACCGCGAGATCGATTTCCTTCCACTTGGTAAAGTTTTCATTGGTGGATAACGAGAGAAAGTGGCAGCGGATTTTTGACAGTTGTCAGAGAACGTGTGACTTGTGCCGCGCGATATTTCTTTCGAAACACGTAGGTAGGCGCGTCCATCAAAAATGAAATTTATCAAAACGAGTAGGTACCTACCTTACCTACTTAGTAGGTAGGTACGTAGGTACTTGTGAATTTGGAACAATGAAATATTCCAATCAGATAAAATACTTAGGTAACCTACGTACCTACCTACGTTTTTATCTGATTGGAATATTTAGAGTAGGTTCCTACTTATACCTAAGTAGGTAGGTACTAATTTATACTAATATAATAATTTAATAAGTACTCAATATAATAATCCTATCACATCACACTTCACACTAATATTATAGATGTATGGATGGATGTTTGTTACCTCTTCACGCCAAAACTAGGTACTGAACGGATCGGGCTGAAATTTTGTATACAGATAATTATAATCCTGGTATCAAACATAGGCTTACTTTTTATCCCATAAATCAGTTCCCATTGGAAATAAATCACCTTTTAACGTTTCCATAGAAACAACACGTGCGAAGCCGTGGGCAGAAGCTAGTAATTTTTTAAAGAGGAATGTTTTGTATTTTTGTACGTTTGTAACGAATAAACTCAAAAACTACTGGACCGATTTCAAGAATTCTTGCACCATTGGAATGCTACATTATTCCTGAGTAACATAGGCTATATTTAGTTACATGAAAAAATTAGGGATCCTTAAAACTTCAATAATGAAATCCAAGGTGTAAAAAAAAGTTGCCTTAAATTGTCTATCATCACATCACATGCGCTGCGGAAACTATTGATGATAGAACAAAAAAATGTTAGGTCATTATCAATATCTACAAAAAACTGAGCGATACCATTATGTCCAACTATTGTAGTTATGTCACTATAACTACTTTTTTACGTTTTAAAAGTTGATAGAAATACCGACCAAAATCAGACCATGTTATCCATACCTTTCTATTAATCCTTATCCAAATAAATCATTTCATATTTAACACTGTTTCAATACCTGTAAATTACTTTTTGATTTATTCAAATCGGACATTCCATTCAAAAGATATTACGAGTTTAAAATGTCAATCTACACAAAATACTAATAGAAAAGTAAACGACGACGCCGCTCCGCGCCGCGCCGCCGTGACCGGTGCGCGGTGTGGGATGCATGCAGCGCAGCGGGCAACGCAGCGAGGGAGGTGGATAAACATAATAATAATTAATGTCCTCCTAGCCGAATTTCGACCACGGTGGCCAATCTCATCGGAGACTTGCCAGATGCGCAGGACATATTATACTGCAGAAATGTGACTGTGCGCTGCTGTGTGGTGCCGGCTTAGAATTTGCACCACCCCAACTCTTCCCGCGGGTGTCATAAGAGGCGACTAAGCGATATCCACAGGGGCGGGCACGACCGGGGAGAGGTCAAGCGCAGAACCAAGGCTTAACGTGCTTTCCGAGGCCCCGTGCCTCGGAAAGCACGTTAACCGTCTAACACCGCCAACTTCCTGATTCCGGGCTGCTGACTGTGAATATTTATTGCTAGAAAAGACCCAATAACACAAATCTTGGGCGAACCGGGATTTGAACATGGGACCTCATTATCAGAGGTTGAACACGCGACCGCTATACCAACAAAGTATAAATTTTTATCCAAAAAAATTTATAAACAAATGTCCACCCGTACGAAGTCGGGACGTGCCGCTAGTTTTATAATATACCTATGTAACGCGCGATATTTCCGTAAACACGATGCCCGCGAAGACAGCCCACATCTGGGCTGCATTGTTATAGGGATTCGCTTCTTAGAAATGCGTCGCCCAGGCAGGAAGCAGCCAGTGTCGACCAATAGGAGACCTACACGTGGAGCGGGACGCGACCACGCTAAGCTAGTGGTCAGCCGAAGGAAACGCAGGGCGCGTAACGACGCGTCGTGCCGGTCAGTCGAGACCCCGCAATCATACTCGTAACACGTACGGTTTTGAGCATATGTAACCTCACCGCGATTCTCGGCTCAAGAGGTCTAGCCATAAGTAACCGAACTGTGTCTTGTAAAGTGTTTCCCTTTTACGTGTGTATTAACTTTTGTGTTTACTTGTACCCCTTTTGTTCTTGTTTTTTTATCGTGCGTGTAATTGTTCGTGTCTATCCTTGTGTTTTTATACAATATACTTTATTTTAACGGAAGTGAGAGTGTTTCCTTTAACTAGGGCTTACCTCCACGTTAAACCTATTTTAGTCAACCAAATCATTTAAAACCTATAGGTTAGGTACCTTAGTGACCTACCTATCTAACAACGCTGAGCAAAGGCTTCCTTATTAAATCCACAAAACTCCTCACCATGTTCTCCCTCGCCAGCTCCGCCAGCTCCTCGTCCACCGGGGACTCCGGCTCTATCCACAGCACTTGGTTCGATAATGACACACGACCTGAAGTCAAAACAACTGTTCAGAGCCTTGCATGAAAATACTCAACAAAATATTCGCTTCCCACGGGACTCGGAACAAAATGCGAAGCGAAAGTATGGCAGGTACCTACTTCCATGTAAAATGGCACCTATCTATTTAGTTAGAAGGTATTAAAAGCATAAGATTTAATAGATCTATGATTTTTTCTCGATTTTTAGGGTTCCGTACCTCAAAAGGAGAAAAGGAACCCTTACAGGATCAATTTGTTGTTCGTCTGTCGGTCTGTCCGTCTGTCAACCATCTTTTCTCAGGAACGCGTGGACGTATCGAGTTGAAATTAACGTCAAATACTCAAGTCCGTAACCTTTTGAAGCCGCGATATAAATAAAACTTCTAAGTCAACGCAATCAAAAGTTACAGCCGTTTATGTCTGAAAATTTTCAAATTTCCAAGGGAATCACATGCACCCAAAACCTATAGGGTACTTCCCGTAGACCTAGAATCATCAAATTTGATGAGCAGCAAGGTCTTATAGCACAAGTAAAGGAAAAAATCCGAAAAACATAAATTTGTAATTAATTCACTATAAGTAAAAAATACTTTTAATGCTCGCCATGGACCAAAACCTATAGGGTACTTACTTCCCGTAGACTTAGTATTATAAAATTTGGCAAGAAGCAAGGCCTTATAGCACAAATAAAGGGAAAAATTGAAAACGTAAATTTGTAGTACCTAAATTAACTAAAAAAAAATATTTTTGATTCTCTCCTTCGACGACAATAATATACAGGGTACCTTACCTACGTCATATTGACCATTAATCATGATATTTGGCAAGAAACAAGGTCTTAAAATTAAACGGAACCCTTAGGGCGCGAGTCTGACTCGCTCTGGACGTTTTATTTTTATTTTACTTGCTGTAGGTTTGGTTATGTAGATAGAAAATAAAGCTCTGCACACACAAAAATATACATTCAAATAAGGGCATAAACTCGTTGTCTTTAGATACATTTCACATTGACAAAACACAAGCTTCAAAACTGGTCCACGAGCTGTCATCTGATGCCTTCGTCAATATAAAATTCATCTAAATGTAAAGAGTTAAAGCCCGTATTTGAATGTAGGTATATTGTTGTGCTATGCTGCAGCGATGCTTTCCAGGAGTGCGATTGCGGTGTAGTAAGGCACGGCATTGCGGCTCAAACGTTAGCAGTTGAAACGTTAAGAGTGCACGTTCACAGCCCGGCATCGGACAATCCACATTGGCTTCATCAATGGTTTGACATAAAAGATCCGTACCGCACGGAGCGGACTGTCGGCAATGACGGCGAGGATTCTTGAAGGCAACTTTTCCATTTAATGTATGGGCTAATGCGACTTTTTCAAAATTATATTTCTCCTTGATAAGTGCATAAAAATGTATGAAAAAAAATTATGTTGCAAAATAGACATTAAATTATAAGTTGTACATAAATAAAATGATTGAGGGTATGCGGTAGGCGCGGGGAAAAATTTAAACTCCGCCCGAATCCTCAAGGCTAATTGGCCTATACAGGCACCTTAATGCGAATGACGTAATTCGGATTGCCGATCAGTGGACGCACTTGTCAGTGGATTGTCCGATGCCGGCCTGTGAATGCGGCACCCTAACGTTTCAACTGCTAACGGTTGAGCCGTAATGCGAACAGTTTCCACACCGTGATCGCGGCCCTGGTATGCGTAACGTTCATCACGTTGGTATTTTAAGGCAGAACCATACCTATCTACCTACTCGATATAGTTCTGTGATAGGTAGGTACCAAACCAACCAAACTACCTAGGTAGACCTAGGTAGTTTGGTCCACAACAAATTATTCAGGCACGTTTACTGTTGAAATACCTACTTACCTAGTAAGTAGGTAGGTATCTAATATTCTTACCTTGCTGTGTAGCTCTGAACTCTTCATCATAAATCCTCCAGGCCTTCGCATGTGCCATCAAAGCATGCTTGTTGCATAGGTAGGGTGCTACCTGAAAGTTATATGAATTAGCTTCTGCCCGCTGCTTCGCACGTTTTTCGTATACTTAGTAGCTTTTAAGTTATTCTAGGCACAAAACTGCATAATTGCAAAATTTCAGCCTGATCATAGATATGATATAATGTACCTACATAGGTATCTATGAGCCCGATCCATTCAGTAGTTTTGGCATTGCCTTCGGACAAACATTCCTCAACCTCAACAGCCTGTATTGGTGTGTATCACATGGGGTAGTGCCCATAATTCCCACGCGCTGGGCATGTGGGTTGGGGATCGCAGTTTGATGGTAGAATTGTTGTGCAGGGGATGCTGCTACCCGCCCCCGGTGGATATGCCTTAGTCGCCTTTTACGACACCCGCGGGAAGAGTTGGGGTGGTGCAGATTCTAAGCCGGCACCACACGGCTAGCGGACAAATATTCGCCTTTGTAATATTCTAGTTAGTAGGATCATTAAGTCTCGGTTTCAAATGTGTCTGTCCTGTCTGGATCCTATTCGGGAGGAGGAAACGTGACGCAAGAATGGTGTCGGCGAGTGTGTGGAGTGGTGGGCTCGCCGGCCATGTATAGGAGGAAGAGAGGACGCCAGGCGGGCCGCGGTCCCCCCCGAAGGGTTCCCGCCTTGTCGAGGCAGGGGGGCTTAGTAATCGCGGCCTAGTCACCCGCGATGAAGCTAAGAGGAACCTATGGGGCCGTGCCAATGCAGACGGCGACACGGCTGGCCCCTGGACGGACCGCTCCTCTGGGTTTTGCGCTCTAAGCCCAGTTGGAGCGGTAGTAGGTTGCGGTGTCGTATGGGAGGCACCACAACTGAGGCGGGCGGCTGTGCTGTATGGGCAGCATGGCCGCAGTGAGGTGGAGGCCGCGGCGGGAGAGGAGTGCCGGTATTGAGGTACGCCGCTCTCCCTGCCTTCCGCGGCCTTGGCGGGGTCGCCACCGTATGATGGCGGACGCGGTGGGGTCGCAGGGGAGGAGGTCTGTCGGTAAGGCGATGGCCGCTCTCCCTATCCTCTGCGACCGTGTGGCAGGCGGCGGGGCCACTCGACTGACCCGTCGCAGGGGGACCTTGGGCGTTCGGACACGGGGTCGTCCGGCGCCCAATTGGCGGTTAAGGTCCCCAAGGTGGTCGTGGCGCGTCATGTGTTTCTGGCGCGTCGCGAAGAGGGGGTGCTGCACACCCCCAGTGAGGGGCCCGATATCGGGCAGCCGCGGTGGGTTCGTGGATGAGTAAGCGTTCCCACGTTCCTACCACAAGCGGCAGAGGCGGAAGCACCCTGAGGGTTTTAGTGGTGTTAGAGTCCCACATCATCGTACTGTCTCCCCGTGGCAGTACGATATGCGTGCGCATTTCCCTCAGGATAAAAAAAAAAAAAAAAAAAAAAAAAAAAAAAAAAAAATTGGTTGCCTGTAAAGTCGGTATACGGGCGAAAGTTTTACGTGACAACGACTTTGAGTTCCTTTCACTTTTTATGTCTGTCTCTCTCGCTCTTAGGCGGGCTAACCATGCCCGAGTGGAAGGGACGCGTGCCTCTCACTCGCTCTCATTGTGAGCGCATAACGTGAGCGGAGCGTAACGCGTAACGCAGTTTCTTGAAGTGTCACCCGGCAAACCAATTTATAAGACGTTGTCACGTCAAAAAAAAAAGGCGGGCCGCGGTAGTTTTTAAATGTTCCCGTGGTTCGGCCAAAAGGGTGAGAGACACCGAAGAGGTTTTTAGTGGGTATTACGTCCTTCTCAGGGCGTCGAGTCCTACAACTCCCACATATTTCTGGTCTCCCCCAGACCAGTTTATTCGTAAACAAATTTCCTCAACGAATAAAAATAAAGGATCATGAGCTGAACTGTCATTGTTGTCCTCGTTTACTCCCACCTGTTCTGTTGAGTAGTTCTGTTGACAGAACTACTGTTTTTTTTCACCATTTGTTCCTCACCTCATAATAAGTTATTAAAGAGTGATCTGTCGGGGTAGGTAGACAAGATAGTAAGTATCCGAATACAGATTATATTATCTAACTAGTAGGTACTTATTTACTTCCGGATTCACATGCTTAGTTTCTGTGGAAACGTTTAAAGATTAATTCTTTGTGTTATTCCAGGTTTATACCTACATCTATGCAAAATTGCAGCCCGATTCGTTCAGCACAAAATCGGTGGATATCATGCTTATAGTATAGATCCGTACTCGCTCTCCAGGTTCGACATCAGGAGGTACCCACCTCGACGTCTACAATCGCTGGAGCCATAATACCAGTGTTGTAAGCTATGTCGCAGAAGACGATAGGCTCGTTGAGGGTGATCCAGGTCTTCACGCGGTCTCCGAGGACGGAGAATGCTGTGCGTGCGTAGTCTGCGAACCAGTCCGATACCAGGGGATTCGTCCAGCCTCCTGGAAACGACGATCCAACAATGTTGTAAAGTCACGGTAATTGGTGCTTGTCTGTTGGTACAAACGCAAACAGACTAAAGGCCCGTATTATGAAAGCTTAGGTACCAACTCAGTCGTCGATCTAATACTTTTCTATGACATAAGCATATATGTAAGCGTTACTCAAATAGATCGACAAATGCACTAGAATTACTCTTTCCCATAGATATACTTATTTCGTTCTGTGCGCTTTCCATAAATTTAGATCACAGAAAATGGGACAGAAATATTTTTAGTGCCGTTAAATTAGTTTACTTAAAAGGTATGTAAACTACGTAAACTGGTAGACTCTGTTCAAAATATTTCGTAGGCGAAAGATTGGGTTGTTTTGGTAGGTAGGTATCTACATATAGGTCGCGCAAATCTTTATGAATTCTGTGAACACAGTCCCAAATGCGAAACTGCTTATGGCACAGTAGAGTGCGTAATCAATGTAATCTAACGAATGTAAACCTTTACTGCGCAGCCACTCGCACGTACTTCCGCGAATTCAAAAAGATTTGCGGTTAATATAGGCACGTCACCTTCTCATTTCGTGTCTTTTTATCGAAAAATGCGCTCAATGTCGCGCGCAAGCAAGTCTAGACTATACTTCTGAAGCCAGGGAGGAGTGAACACGTGGCAGGTCGGCCTTAGCCCCTTTGGCCATCGTTAATATCTCTACAGGCCATACCAAGATCCTGCAGACTCTGCGGCAAGTCCCAGTGGTAGAGAGTGACGACCGGCTCGATGCCCTTCTCCAGTAAATAGTCGACCAGGGCGCTGTAGTACCTTGCACCATCTTCACTCACGTGGTTGCTGAACCCTGAGGGCAGGAGACGGCTCCAGGCGAGGGAGAACCTGGGAAAAAGGGCTTTATGTCAATTGGTAGCCGGGGCAATCGCGGCGTAAGGATCGACTCCTCCAAATCAAGCCTGGATTTGACCGGACAGGAAGAGTCGACTAGGGGAACCTGCCAGAGGAATCAAACCGCAGTCGTAAGTGATACTGCGCTTCACTGACAGTCTGAGCCTATTGGGCGTTGAGCTCACCTCAAACTTTGCTGCCATGAAGCTGGGCATACTAGCTAAGATTCGCCGGTACTTCTCACCGGAACTGCTTCTTAATTTATACAAAGCACAGGTCCGATCCTGCATGGAGTACTGCTGCAATCTCTGGGACGGCTCTGCCATGCCAGCTTGAAACCCTACCACCACAGCCTTGAACACAGACGCGTTGCGAGATTGTTAGTGTTCTACAAGTGTCTACCACTTTGGTGATTGTGCCCAGAATTTACATGACCTTATCCCTCCCTCCACCTCCCACCACCGGACAAGCAGACGCACTAGTAAATACCACCCATATTTGCCTGGTAGACAATACCGAACCAAACGTTTCCGCTCTACTTTTGTTATAAGTACCGGTAAAGAGTGGAACCAACTTCCTGTGTCCGTTTTTCCGGTAGTGTACAATCTCGGAGTTTT
The DNA here is from genome assembly GCA_963564075.1 of Eupithecia subfuscata. Lineage (NCBI taxonomy): Eukaryota > Metazoa > Arthropoda > Insecta > Lepidoptera > Geometridae > Eupithecia > Eupithecia subfuscata. Next base: position 2,442,909 of record OY751118.1, on the reverse strand, counting down.
CAAATCCCGAGTGAATAAGTTCCTTCTGGGAAAGCGTGCCCCATCTTAGGTCGTCATCGTCACTTTCTTAAGTGTGATGGTGATCAAATGCTTTGCCATCCGTAATAAAAAAACAAAGCAAGTAGACTAACGGCAAAATACAAATACAAAATAATTTATTTGCAGGGCAGCATCTTCTTTCTGTGTATTTTAAACACTTCAACAGCAATCTCCGATCCGCCTGCCTGCATCGTGAATGGTGATAATAACAAAATCCCTCTTGATTGGGTGAGGCATTAGTGGACGTATGTGTGCTGAGGATGGATTGAACTGGTAGCACAGTACCTACCGGTAGTAATGAACTCCAAGCTCCTCCATTATCTCGACGTCTCTCTCCCACAGACGGTAGAAGTCACTGGTGACGTCTCTGTCGCGCCCGTCAGAGCCTGCGGCCGGGTTGCTGTGCATCAGTCGGTCCCAGATGCTCTGACACTTATCTAAGTATCTACCTATAGTAATGAACTCCAAGCTCCTCCATCATCTCGACGTCTCTCTCCCACAGATGGTAGGAGTCGCTGGCGACGTCTCCGTCGCGGCCGTCGGAGGCTGCGGCCGGGTTGCTGTGCATCAGTCGGTCCCAGATGCTCTCACTCTTGTCTGTAGAGTACGTTAAATAGGTAGTATACAGCAGTATGGCCATGGTGGTGGCGACATTCGAGTCCTGGTTGTCGTAAGAGTCGGCTATGGGATGCTACTGGCTAGAGGAAAGACAGCAGCTTTGCTCTGTGTATTTTAATTACCTAGGCCTCGGCCGGCGATAACCAATTCGCGTGCCAAGTGTGGTGATTAGGTATATCAAAACCCCTCTTCTTTGGCCTAAGCAAATCAATGTGTAGGTACGGATGATGAGAAACTAGTTTTTAACTTTGTTTATTTAATAAGGTAGGTAACCTTTGGAACAGATTAGTTTTACCTACTGATAAAAAGGACCCCCTTGCATATCAAGTTGATACATTGACCCCTACCTACCTATCTTATAGTTAAATTGTCTAATCTTTGATTACTCTCTTGATGTGAAAAAGGATAACACGACCGACGCGTATTTCTTACTTCACTTATGTACCTTTGTTTATCTTATCTTTAAGTACCTACCTACTTACCGAGACTCGTTGTTTGACACATACCTATCACTATTGTGACTTATCTATCTAATCTGAAGTCAGTTGCAGTTAATTCAAACAGGTAGGTATCCAACCCAAGGCCACGATCACGGTGTAGTAAGTGTGGTTACCTGTTGGCATTAATTACGGCTCAAGCGTTAGCAGTTGAAACGGATTTGTGTTTATTACGGATTGTCCGATGCCGGTCTGTAAACGCGCTCACAGGCCGGCATCGGATAATCCGCACTGGCCCCATCAATGGTTTGCCATACAAGATCCGCACCACGCGGACTGCGGCAATGCCGGTGAGGATTCTTGAAGGCAACTTTTACGTTTAGTGCGTAGGTATGACGTCATTCGGATTGCCGATCAGTGGAAGCACTTGTCAGCGGATTGTCCGATGTCGGCCTGTGAACGCGCACCCTAACGTTTCAACTGCTAACGCTTGAGCCGTAATGCCTATTGGCAATACGGCTCAAGCGTTAGCAGGCTCAACTACACTTCCCAATTAGCAAACAGATATCTCATACATAGCAGCCCGTAGAACGTTTCTCGAAATCCATTTAGTGTTAGTGAATAGTAGGCACCTACTAGAAATTTCCAAAGAACGTTTACCCAACTAGGTTTTCGCGCACTTTTCAGTGATATACATATAGATATATATTATGTAGTATTTCTATAGCGGCTGCAGGCATGATATTTTTGACCTATAAAATTGACATAGCAGGTGACGCAGGTCACCAAATGGCGATGTAATAGTCACTAAGATGCTGTTTATGGACTTTTTCGAACCATAGTGGTTTTCGTGGTTCCTTCACATCACAGTCGTGTCGTCGTTTTGTTTCATTTTTGGGGTTTCGTACCTCAAAAGGAAAAAAGGAACCCTTATAGGATCACTTTGTTGTCTGTCTGTCTGTCCGTCTATCAACCCTCTTTTCTCAGGAACGTGTGGACGTATCAAGTTGTAATTAACGTCAAATACTCAAGTCCGTAACCTCTTGATGCCGCAACATAAATAAAGCTTCTAAGTCAACGCACTCAAAAGTTACAGCCGTTTATGTCCGAATATTTTGAAATTTCCAAGGGAATCACATGCACACAAAATCTATAGGGTAGGTATTTACTTCCCGTAGACCTATCATCATTCATCATAAAATGAAATTTGGTAAGCAGCAAGGTTTTATAGCTCAAGTAAAGGGAAAAATCCGAAAACCATAAATTTGTAATTTATTCACACAAAAATAACTTGAATGCTCGTTAGGGACCAAAACCTATAGGATACTTCCCGTATACCTACTTAGAATTATGAAAATTGGCAAGAAGCAAGACCTTATTGCACAAGTAAAGGAAAAAAATCCTAAAACTGTAAATTTGTAGTTTATTCTTCAACAAAAAAAAATACTTTCATTCTTGCTACAGACCAAAACCTATAGGGTACTTCCCGCTGACATAGAATCATAAAATGTTGTAAGAAGCAAGGTCTTATAGCACAAATAAAGTTGTATAATAGGTGATGTAAACCCTTATATCACTGACCTATTTTTGATCTTTATGCAAATATAATATCCTGTTTAACGCTTTTATACAATAAGCGATCACCAATAGCACTTTAATACAACTTTTACGAGATGTTTTTGAGATAAAGGTATAAAAGATATCGGTACTTAGAGGATAATTTTGCTAGTTGGGTTACCACACCGCGATCGCGGCCCAGTTGTCCGACCTAACGGAGGCTTCCGTCGTTTGGGACCGCTAGGTGTAGGGACCGCGGTCCCATTCGCCGGATTGACGATCTATAGACCTAGCCCTAACGATCAATTATGTTATATAAAACCTCATAATTGTGAGCACACTGATCACTTCTTAGTCACAGTCAATTTTGATTAGAATTAACAGGTAGGTAGGTAGCGGCGCTAGTCACTAGTGTGAATCACTATCACACCAAATTATGTACCGTTCAGTAGTTTTGGCGTAAATAGGTAACAAACATCCATCCATCCAAACTTTCGCATTTATAATACCTATTAGTGTGATAGGATTGCCTTCTCTTGAGAGTGATTCATTAATAGAAGTAGAAAAATATAAATTTGTTCAAGCCCCGTCTAAGTCGTTAATTTTTGGGATCTATAAACTTAGAAATTAATGAATTTGTAGTTTTTTCAATTACTAATAAAAAAGAAATTAATCGTCAACTCTTACAAGTGATAACATTAATGGTAAACGAGTAGGTAATGTTGGTCTTACCGCTAACATTCCATGCCCCCTCCACCTGGTAGGCTGACGACGCGACTCCGAACTTGAACCCTGGAGGAAAGCTCAGTCCTTCAGCATCAGCACAGGCGCTTACGGCTACGCTGAAATATAATAATAAAATAAAACAGGTAAGTAAGTTAATGATGAAATAGGTACTCAAGCTGTAGGCGTTGATGCTGCCTGTTGATTAGGCACGTCAGGCACCCCAACACAACCTACTACTTAATGTGAATCTAGTCATAGGTAATGAACGTAACCGATTGCACTCTGGCGCGCCACGACACACCCCGACACAGCAATGAGAACCTAGCTTCGCTTATAAACTGAAGGTACCTAAGTAATTTTATTTCACAATCACATAAGTATACAATTAGTCATATTAAAAGTTTGGATGTTTGTTACCTCTTCACTCCTACAGAACAACGATCGAGCTGAAATTTTGCATAATTGCAGTTTTAGACCTGGGCTGAAGTATAGGCTACTTTTTATACCATTATTGATGATGATGACAAATACGTCGTCGTATAAGAGCGAGTGCAAACGCAAGCTACCTACGAAGGTAGCTTGCGTTTAAAACCACTGCATCCACTACATTTACCTTGTCGCCGCGTAATTGTCGCGGCACTCGGTTTATTCCGCTCAAAGAAGTTTGCGCTAAATTCACACTGGCTGTTTAGAAAGTCATCATGACATTTTTGACGTGACAACGTCTTATAATTCGATAGAGCCGGCTGCACGCACGAAAAAACATGACGTCATGCGGCGTTGCCTCGTCATGCGGCGTTACCTCGCTCTGAGTTGTCACGTTCAACTATCGTCAGTAAACCGACTTTACAGACAACCAATTTTTTTTAATTAGTTTTTTTTTACATAAAACTCCTCACAGCTGACAGCAGTTCTATTTTTAAAGTTCATTCCGGCCCGAGGGTCGGAATGAATTTGTATGAGTTTTTCCCTCCCTTTGAGAGGAAAGCAGCATTTTCCACCCAATAATCAGATCAAAACAACACTACTTTCCGAGTATGAAAAATGAAAAATTATTAGGTAGGTAGTCCTTGGTTCGATTCACTCTAAACTCTGCGTGGGTCGCAGCTAATCGACTTATATTATAAAGAGGAAAGATTTGTATTTTTGGATTTTTGTATGTTTGTAACACATACAAAAATACAAATCTTTCCTCGGATAAACTCAAAAACTACTGGACCGATTTCAAAAATTCTTTCACCATTAGAATGCTACATTATTCCTGAGTAACTTAAGTTATATTTATTAGGTACTTGAAAAAATTAGGAATCTCTACTAAAACTTTAACAACCAACTTTAATAATAATAACCCAAGGTGTAGAAAAATTAGCCATAAATTGTCTATCATCGCTAGCGCTGCGGAAACTATTGATAATAGAATAAAAATATGTTGTAGAATAATTAAAGAACATATAAATATCTACAAAAAGCTTAGCAATACCATATGTCCAACTATTGTAGTTATGTCACTATAACTACTTTTTTACATTTTAAAGTTGATAAAAATGTCGACCGATAAAGATATTACGAATTTATAAATGTCAATCTACACAAAATAGAAAAATAAACGCCGCCGCGCCCCGTTCAGCGCAGGTATCAACGCACGCGGGCAACGATAGGACGGCAGGCAGACCGACACGACCGGGGAGAGGTCAAATGCAGGACCAACGGGTTAACGTGCGTTCCGCCAAAAGATCCAAAATCTTGGCCCGACCCGGGATTTGAACCCGGGACCTCATTAGCAACGGTTAAAAACGCGACCGCTAGACCAACGAGGCAGTCGTATAAAAGTATAGATGTATATAGGTATAAGTACATTTACTCTACGTTTATCCCAAAATGTTTAAATTAAATGTCCACCCGTGCGAAGAAGGGACGGGCCGCTAGTCGTTTAATAAAGCTTTTGTAAAATAACTAGGTAGGTATTCAGTTTATTCACATACCTACAATTTTAATTGTTTCATGAATAAATAAAATTTAATCTAACCAAACAATTATTTGAATATGTGACAGTCATTTTTAAAGTAGTAGTAGGTAGATAGGTTGCACCTATGCACTTACCAAAACACGACTGTTATCCAAGCGAGCATGTTGATAACTGTCCTTTATCATAATTTTACCCCTATCTTCTTAATCACATACAAATATTTAGAAACAAACTCTGTATCAAGAAACGATTGCTGCGGAAATCATGTCTAGGTAGGTAATATAGGTACCTAATTTGTTATCTTAGCATCAGCCTGCGGCTCCGTCCGTGTTTTTTGTTACCGGATATAAAATTGCCGATATTTTAATCCTGGTAACAAAACTCACTCACTTCATACTATCATAGCGCAAACTGCACTTCTCTAGGGTCTAGGGTACCTAAAGACCTTCGCCCGCTGCGCAACATCTGTTGCGAAGCGGACGTGAGGTTGCGGGTTCGATTCCCGCCGCGGGATAAATATTTGTAGGTACGATCTCGGTTTAAAGAATTTATTCTCATTAAAAATTCAAAAACTTAGTTGTTTTTTTAATGAGATTACATATTTCTAGTTTCTTATGGCTAGCGCCCAAGCCATATTATTACAATAATAAGATTTATTATCGCTAAGGTGACATGCAAATATCTTTAATTACCTATATCATTAAATAGGTAAGTATAGAATGCGAGCGTAAGCTATGTTTTAATAATTATGTTTAAAAAACAGATATTTGTTCGCGGTGTTTTCTATTTAAATTAAGAATATTTATGCAGTCACTAGTGTAATATTTTAAGTGTATCAGTTACCTATTTCGTAGGTACCAATGAAGTAGGTAAGTATTATATTCTAATTATTAAAAAGTTCTGTACCCATAACACAAGCACTGCCTTCTTTGGGGCTAGCTAGATGATGCTGGGTGGATTGTCCAGCATTTTAATTTATAGCTTCTTCCTCGTGCTCCTACTAAATTCTCCTACTGGTAGGAGCACCGGGACACCCATGTCCTGATGCTCCTACTGAACATAAAAACCACGGGGAATAATGTAATATTCTAAATTTAATTCCTCCTGCTCCTATCACATAACATATTGAACAGTCAACTACTTTAAGCAACTAATAAACAAATAATAACTACTTATACCTAAACACTAATGTTTTCCCTTGTAGGCCTCCCACCCCCGCGAAGCGGGGGAGGGGTCAACATTAACTTACTCCTAACGAAGCCCGTCCAACCCCCGCGAAGCGGGGGGGGGGGGGAGCGGGTTCGTGGCGACTCTGTGACTGAAAGGGTGTGTGTATGTATAATTGCACCCATAGCCATAATATGATGACACAAAATAGTGAGGTGACTGTTCACCTGTAGGTACTTGAATCAGAGTATGCCTTTATGGAAATCTATTTTAGTTATGTCTCGATGCTCCTACTTAGCGTTTACAATTTCCTTTTGCAGTAGGAGCATCAGGACATGGGTGTCCCGGTGCTCCTATCAGTAGGAGAATTTAGTAGGAGCACGAGGAAGAAGCGTAATTTATTTATAACTAAGCTAGTTATAAATAAATTAAGATAACTAGCTGTAACCCGAAACTTCGTTAGCGTGGTAGGTAGGGTACCTAACCAAATAGCAATAAGACATCAATTTTATCTATTGACCTGGAAAGCTAGTTGGTTCTCTAATCTACAGCTGTTTTTGCTAACTTACTCCTCATCTCACCAGCCCGTCCACTGCTGGACGCAGGGCTCCCCCTGATAAGCGCCTTATTGGCTTTTATCTCATGGGGGGTGGTGCCCATAAACCCCACGCTAGGCATGCGGGTTGGGGATCGCAGTTTGGTGGTAGAATTTTTCTGCAGAGGGCTCCTGTCCGCTCCCGGTGGATATCCCTGAATCGCCTCTTACGACACCCGCGGGAAGAGTTGCTAACTTTCTGCCTTTTTTCCCTCCTTCCTTATTAACTCGGCAACTACCGCAGCTATCAACTTGAAATTTAAAATAATAAAACATTCCGTGCGCCTGTACAGATTATAAAAAAAAAATGGAAATGAACATTTTTCATAATCAGCGTAGGTATTGAGTTGTAGGTACATTTCAAAACAGATTTTGAAATTTCTGTATTATTAATACTTTTTGAAATATTTTGTAAAGACGAAAAAATACCCATGCAATCTTCGGAGATAAGGGGGGGGAGGGGCTTATGCCCTTAGGCCTAGGTATTTGTATAATTGACCAACGACGGCCTAGGTATCTTTTTAACGGGAGGGCTCTGTCTCCCCAATCCCCGTTTTTTTTTCTTACGGGGCCTATGCCCTCCAATGCCCCCTGATTGTTAGTTGATCTCTCTAAACTTCTACTGTTTTGATAACTTACTGCCTGTTGTAAATGTGGGTGGATGGGTTGTATAATATAATATGACGTTGGGTCGAATGACAAAATAACGAACACTTATTTATTTATTTATCAGACAAAACACATAACAATGTCAGCTAAAATGTATATACAAAAAATAAATTGATATAATCTACATTGTAGCGTAAAAATAATGTGTGTTGAACCTACATCTAAGTATAGTTAATATTGTTCGTACTAAATGGACTAATAATAAACACAAAAATCTAGTTTATAAAAGACACTGGTGATGAAATTAAATTCAAGTCCATTTATTTGGCCCAAACATACACACACACAAATATTAAAAGGAATAAAATTACATAAGGGACCAAAAAGGTCCCTGTCTCAGCATTATGCCGCTACAAGCCACTGCGAGTAGCGGCGCTGATTTTCAGACAGGGCCTCGTGTGGTGGCACAAAGATGGTAAAAATATTAACATAGGTACCTACAATGAATACACAAACAGACAAGAGTAGATAGAGAGGTTACATACAACACAGGAAACAATGAGAGAAAAAAGAAAGAAAACAGAAAAAGATAGGTATATAAAATTAATTAGGATATAAAATTAATTAAAATTAGTCATAAATTTTCAGCTAGATTTTATATCTGATTTTTGTGCCCAGCCCTAAAAACTTTGATTTGTTGGGGTTATGTACAAGAGCATTATTTTGAGACCATAAAGCTATACGACCTACATCCTCAATGAATTTCTTCATTTGTATTGCTTCATTTCTATGGCACTTGTGCCATAGCAGCATTATAATAGAGCTTTTTTGTTACATCAAATTTAATATAGTTTTAAGCAATGTAACCATCGATCAAGTATGCGGCCTCCCCCGTAGATACCTAGAACCTTACAAGAATGACACTCAAAAGTGTCCACGTTTTGTTTTGACGCAGACAGTTTGCGCAGAGCCTGTCAAGTTTTTTGCATGCGGAACAAGAGATTAGTGGAGTCGAATTTATTTTATTTTATTTTGTAAGTAGGTAGGAAGGTACCTAAAAATAATTTATACCCTGATTATTTTTATAAGCATTATAAAATCAACAGAATTCAGGTAAAGATAACGAATCGTTTATTGATACAACTATAAATTAGCGACGCAACAGTCAACAAACAAAAGGATCATTTCGGACATACAATAATATAAATAAGTTAACAAAAGCTAGTGAAATAAACTTAAAATACAATTCCAGGCAGGTACTTTAAATTTAAAAGAACTAGTGTCTGCCTGCGGCTTCGTAAGAGTTTTTCTATGGGCCAAAAAAACGTTATTTCAGTTCACGCAAATAAAATTGAGGGCGGATCAGCTAGTTATTTTATAAACCTCAACCAGTTATTTTAAATGTCTTTTCATGAAAAAAAAAATTATCACTTACAACTTACCACAAATAAATTAAACAAAAATTAGAAACAATAGCCGCTCCATTCATCAACTTAGAACAAAATAAATATTTTTACATAGGCAAACCCAACAACAATTTTAATGCTGATTTCTCAAGTATATAAGGCTCAATTGGCTCATATCACAATACACAGGTAAGAATTACATTTAAACTTACTGAAAATAAGAAATTCCATCCTTTTTCTGTTGCCTGGTCGGTCGATTATTGCATTTTTTATACGAGCACTTGACCATGCTTTGTGTGCGTTACCCCAGCAGGATTTTTTCTTCTAGAATGAAGTTTGTTTTACAAATAATTAGAGCGTTATCCACTGTAAATGTGCGTCAGGAAAAAAAATTTGTGCGTGTCCCCGTTTCGGAATAAAACGCAAAATACGTTTCCTGCTGGGGTAACGTTCTTCCAGCAGGAAGATTCTAAACGAATGGACCTAGACAAATTTAACTTATATGGGCAGATAGCTTATATTTGTGCATAAATGTGCGACTAAAAATAAAATTTGTGCGTCTTAAGGTTTTTGAGATATTCGATTTCCTGCTGGGGTAACGTTTTGCAAAATCTTATTTCTCGGAAACCATTGAATGTGCATCTACAAAATATACATACACTAGTAGCCCTTGATTAGTGCTTACATATAACATAGAAAAAATTACGTAAATACATACAGTTTTCATGTAATCAGGCTTCTTTTTATAACCTAAAAAAAATTCTAGCTCTTCAATGGACAGATATACAGGTTCATAATAAACGGTATTCGGTTTTTGTTGTCATTCTTCGTATCCATAAAAAGTTTCAAGAAGCTACTTAGACGCGTTTTTGAATAATATCGATTAAGACACATCGGGTGATGTCATAATTTTGACGTCAAAATGCAAGAAACCTTTTCAACTCAAGATCGTCGGTATAAACTAAAAAACTAGAGTGTTTAATGATTATTATATCCTGAAAATTTCAGCTCTCTACGTCTCGTATTAAGCTAGTTATAAACGATTGACTGAATTAAGACCCACACTTCATAATCAGTCTTAGCCTACCTGGTAGTCCGACAAAATTCGAACGACCACTAAAAAGCGACTGTTTCATACATACTGATGACCATCTTAATTTGGCTAACGAGACGCATTGGGCCTGGGTATACTCGAGTACAAAAGTTATGGATTACTTTTGCCAACTATTTCAGGTTATTAAGAAATCAAATCAGTAATTGGTATCCTACCTACCTATCTTTTTAACCCTAGAAAGATAATCTGCGTAAAATTTACGCATCCGCGCTAGAAATATTGCTCTCTCTTTCTAAATAGCGGGATTTCAAGGACACGCGTCTAGGATATTTCCTTCGTCAGCCGGACCTTTTGAGAGGCAAACGCTTTGTTTATGTAAGTATCTCCGTTTTCAAAATATCGGTGCCTAGTGAGTCAAAATTAAGCATGATTATCTTTTACGCGACTTTTAGTACGTACAAGAAACATATATATTGTACGTATTGCCTTTCAGAAATAAGGCGAAAAGCTAATGCTTCCTACAAAAGATGCAAAAAGGTTATTTGCAGAGAGCATAATGTAGATATGTGCCACAGCTGTATATGACTGGTTATTCGACCGATAATGGAAAATATGGTCTTTATTGATTATAATTTTAATTAGAAATGACTGATTACTATATGCCAAAAAATATTTTCAGAGAAAATAAAAATTGTTATCTCATTTGGAAATTTTATGTAGAAGTTTAGATTAAGCTTCCGTCCTTTAGTAAATAAACATAAATATACGATATTATTTGTGTTTATTATTTCATCTGAGCCTAATTAATCTATTTATGAACCTTCTACCCAATTCTATTGGCTAAATTCGAAATAACAGGTACTTAAAACGCATGCGTGAAAATTACGCATGATTATCTCTAACGTAGTATCAAATATGATTATCTTTCTAGGGTTAAACGACTCCCTCGGAAGGTGGGTTATGTTTTTCGAGAATTGTATACCTACTTACCTTAATGATTTTTTACGTAGGTAGGTAGGTAGTTTGCTACACCTAGCTAGACAGATATTTTCTCGAGTAAGGCTAGTCAAAATTTACCTACCAGTGACCCTGGTTCGAAAAAACCGTAGATAGTTAAATACCTAGTAATAATAATAGATGGCACAACTACGTTTGTTAATATTTTGTATTCGGGTACCTATTACTGTTTTTCAACATAAACTTATCTAGTTTCACTTAGTAAATAAGTAGGTAGTAGTCAGGTAGGACCTATGTCTAGTACTAACTACCTATGTAATTTACTAGGGCAGATCTCACACCGGAATCAGACAACAAAAACAACACTGCACAGTACAGCCCGGCTTCGCACACTTCACTCTACCTACCTACTACTACACACTAAAAAGTATTATACTTAATTATAAATGAGAAATTTTAAATGGATGTTTGTTACTTCTTCACGCCAAAAATAGATAGCTACCTATAGATTATATCAATACTAATATAACTACGAACGGATGGTGCTGAAATTTTGCAAAGATGTAGCAAAGCAAGGTACCTATAAGCCTGAAATCAAACAGGCCATAAGTATCTATAATATTTCATCTACGTTTGTTTTTCTACACCTAGGTACTCATTATTATGTAGCTACCTACTTAATAAATCAGTGAATTGCATGAGAGAGTTAGGTACAAATTACTACGAGTTAGGTACATAATGCACGCTTTTGCATGGTCATTGACCATTGGTCAAACCTACCGTCAAGCCAAGGGCCACCGCCCCGCGCCGCACCGCGCCGGCGAGAAAACTGCAGGGGTTGCTGGGCGCGAGTGCGCGTTGATCGAGCTGCCGTTTATTGGTGAGGTCGAGTAAGTAAGATGTTACAAGGAAACATTATTTCATCTGTGGTTACACTAAGTAGATATTACATAGTTATGTAGGAATCTATGTCGTCGCCTTTAGAGTTTACTAGGGCAGATCTCATACCTAAGAACTTAAACATTTAAATAACATAATTAAACCATAACCTACTTGTCTGATTATTCAGTTTTTATAAATCGCCCTTTTTCATGAAAAGAATGAAATAAAGAAGAAAAGAGCGAGCCTCGCTGGGATTCCCCACACGATTTACAATCCAGATCGGACAAAATATATTTTATAAATGAGTGCAAGAAAAATTACTGACAACATGAACGTCGTGTCAATGCGGTTGACCTTGATATAATTATATTTTTAGATTCTAACAACAACGAAATTTAAAAGGTAATTTCAGCTTGTACATAGGTACTTCTATAGATCAGCGTTGAAATAGCGGGCACAGTAGCGGGCATCTCTTTCTACACTAAACAAACTGAGCGAGACTTCAGACTTCTTAGTGTGTTGTAGCTAGGTAGGTAGGTAGAGTGAAGTGTGCGAAGCCGGGCTGTACTGTGCAGTGTTGTTTTTGTTGTCTGATTCCGGTGTGAGATCTGCCCTAGTACATAGGTAGTTAGTACTAGACATAGGTCCTACCTGACTACTACCTACTTATTTACTAAGTGAAACTAGATAAGTTTATGTTGAAAAACAGTAATAGGTACCCGAATACAAAATATTAACAAACGTAGTTGTGCCATCTATTATTATTACTAGGTATTTAACTATCTACGGTTTTTTCGAACCAGGGTCACTGGTAGGTAAATTTTGACTAGCCTTACTCGAGAAAATATCTGTCTAGCTAGGTGTAGCAAACTACCTACCTACCTACGTAAAAAATCATTAAGGTAAGTAGGTATACAATTCTCGAAAAAAATAACCCACCTTCCGAGGGAGTCGTTTAAAAAGATAGGTAGGTAGGATACCAATTACTGACTTGATTTCTTAATAACCTGAAATAGTTGGCAAAAGTAATCCATAACTTTTGTACTCGAGTATACCCAGGCCCAATGCGTCTCGTTAGCCAAATTAAGATGGTCATCAGTATGTATGAAACAGTCGCTTTTTAGTGGTCGTTCGAATTTTGTCGGACTACCAGGTAGGCTAAGACTGATTATGAAGTGTGGGTCTTAATTCAGTCAATCGTTTATAACTAGCTTAATACGAGACGTAGAGAGCTGAAATTTTCAGGATATAATAATCATTAAACACTCTAGTTTTTTAGTTTATACCGACGATCTTGAGTTGAAAAGGTTTCTTGCATTTTGACGTCAAAATTATGACATCACCCGATGTGTCTTAATCGATATTATTCAAAAACGCGTCTAAGTAGCTTCTTGAAACTTTTTATGGATACGAAGAATGACAACAAAAACCGAATACCGTTTATTATGAACCTGTATATCTGTCCATTGAAGAGCTAGAATTTTTTTTAGGTTATAAAAAGAAGCCTGATTACATGAAAACTGTATGTATTTACGTAATTTTTTCTATGTTATATGTAAGCACTAATCAAGGGCTACTAGTGTATGTATATTTTGTAGATGCACATTCAATGGTTTCCGAGAAATAAGATTTTGCAAAACGTTACCCCAGCAGGAAATCGAATATCTCAAAAACCTTAAGACGCACAAATTTTATTTTTAGTCGCACATTTATGCACAAATATAAGCTATCTGCCCATATAAGTTAAATTCGTCTAGGTCCATTCGTTTAGAATCTTCCTGCTGGAAGAACGTTACCCCAGCAGGAAACGTATTTTGCGTTTTATTCCGAAACGGGGACACGCACAAATTTTTTTTCCTGACGCACATTTACAGCGGAGAACGCTCTAATTATTTGTAAAACAAACTTCATTCTAGAAGAAAAAATCCTGCTGGGGTAACGCACACCCATGCTTTCGGTCCGAGAGCTAAAATGACACTAGTTGAAAAGGTATCCCAAAATGCCAAATGGGATACCTTTTGATACAGACGTGTTCAGGGCGCGCATTGTGCATCTAAGGGGGGCCGGCCGGAAATTTTTGATCGATGAATGTAACCTATGTCATGTTAAATTAGGTTACACAAATAAATATTTTCTATTCTATTCTATGTGTTTACCTAAATTACCTTCGTGATTAAATTGTTAATCATAAACACTACAGGCAACTGGCTTCTTCTGGCATATTATTATATAAATTCTCATGTGGTTGACACCACATGAGTGAACCACACTAAACTGCCTTTATGATGTGTGAGCTCTCATGTGGCGACTAAAACTATGTTTGCGTTTAAATAGTTTATCACATACGCTGCATGCATATGGCTTCACTACTGTGTGAGTTATCATGTGTGTGGCTAAATAACTTTTGTTATAAAATGGTTTATCACATTTATTGCAGGCAAATGACTTCTCTCCTGTGTGAATTCTCATGTGATTGGCTAAATTACCTTTATGATTGAATGGTTTATCACACACACTGCAGGCAAATGGCTTCTCTCCTGTATGAATTCGCATGTGACTTACTATATGAACTTTCCACCTAAACGATTTACCACATTCGTTGCAGGCAAATGACTTCTCTTCTGTGTGAGTTCTCAAGTGCTTGTCTAAATTACTTTTAAGATTGAATGGTTTATTACACACACTGCAGGAAAATGGCTTCTCTCCTGTGTGAGTTCTTATGTGTTTGACTAAATTACTTTTACGATTGAATGGTTTATCACACACACTGCAGGCAAATGGCTTCTCTCCAGTGTGAATTCGCATGTGATTCACTATTTCACCTTTGTTAGTAAAGGATTTATTGCATACACTACAGGCAAAAGGTTTCTCACCAGTGTGAGTTCTCATGTGATGTACTAAATTAGATTTGTGATAAAATTGTCTCTCACACACATTGCAGGCAAATAACTTCTCTCCCGTGTGAATTTTCATGTGTTGGATTAAACTATTTTTACGTTTGAATGATTTATCACACACACTGCAGGCAAAAGGCTTCTCATCTGTGTGAATTATCATATGTTGAAGTAAATTACTTTTTCGATAAAATTCTTTGTCACATAAATGGCAAGAAAATAGCTTTTCTTTATTGTAAATTATTTTGTTTTTAGTCCTTCTAGTTTCTTTAGCATATTGCTTTGTACGGGAATATTGCTTTCTTTTAAGTTGAGAATGCGAATTTCTTACGTGTGACTCGAGTTTGCTTTTCATTAAAAATATTTTATTGCAATCATTGCAACAAAACTGCATTTTTGAGTCCTCTGGTTTGGTTTGCTCTACATAAATGTTAGAAGGCACTTCTTTCTCATAATTATCTTGATCACGGTTATGACTTTCTGTACCATCTTCAGGGACAGACTCAACCTCCAACAATGTATCCCGTTCTGTGGTCACCTCTTCTTTTATATCAATACTTGGTATTGGTTCATGTTTGGTGGTTACCTGAGACCTGGAATTTGTTGCATTACCATCAATAGCAATAAACTGCGTAGTGGTCACAGGCAAGTGTTTCATCCCCAGGTTGACATGAGCAATATTTTCATCAGTTGCCTGAAATAAAACAAATAATTTCTTTAAATCTTCATTTTTAGTCTTCTATGGAAAAAAATTTGCCAGTTATTTAACATATTTCAATGAAATTTGATCAACATGTTCCCTAACGCTTTCATGGCCCAAGATGCAGATGTCCTCAGTGGCCACGAGGCTGGGCAGTGAATGCGTAAATAAAAACATTAGACATGATTTTATTTTATTGCGGAAGAGTATTGTAATATTTAAAAAGTAAAGATTGGACAAAAAGCCAAACTCAAAGGTAAATCCTACCTAAGAGGCAAGAAAGTGGGTCCGCAGGTCAAAATAGAAAATTAAAACTAAAGAAGTAAATGCTCGGGCGCCAGACCTACGGATGCCACTACGCATTGTGCCGGAAATGTCAGCTGATAACACTAGACTAGAATCACAGGGCAGGGACCTTCAATAAAAGAGTAGATTAAAATTTAAAAATCTAATTTTATCTAAAAATAAGGTTAGGACTAGGCTTATCTAGGATAAGGTGTATAATAACAGTTACTTATGAATAAAGATGTGTAACTTAAAGTCTAACACTTGTGTTATCATTAAAAACCAAAATGTTCCAAGCTAATAAATGATCCGGCGGCGTGGAAAAAATGCCTTATTATGAAGCGCACAGGTAGCAGAAAGCAGCCTGTGGCTTTGGTGGGTCTGAAGGACCAGCAAACAAGAAGTTGAGAGAGGTCCGCTAGAAGAGCGGCCTCCAAAATGTGAATATTAAGTTTTATTACAAAATTAGAAACTAGAATTAACACAAAACGACACGCCTGTAAAGAGGCGGTAGGTAAGCTTAAAACTACGGTTGGAATTACCACTGCATCCTTATAAAAAAAAGAAAGTTATGCAAAAGTATGTGTGTTCCGAGGATGTGTAATGTTAAAAATGTGAAAAAACTATGTAATTTCTGGTGAAAAACCAGGCGTACAGCTTGTAAAGAAGCTGGAGTATGTGAAAGACCTGTATCCTAGGCTAAAAGCAAGGTTTTAAACAGTAACTTAAATTAAAGTTTGACCATGAGGTATTTTTGGATTTGGAAATGAAACTAATGGAATATCAGAGGGATACGGGCAAGTCTATCCCTATGGAGACTGAAAAGCAGCTCCAACAGTATCACAAATGTTTATAAATTGCCTACAACAAAAGACAATCTATACAGACAATCCAAATAAAAAGACAACTAAAAAGAAAAAGACAAAAGACAACCGTCGCGTGGAGCGGGGGCTTTGGATGGTACGTCAGCAACACCTTGGCTCGGAACACGCGGCCACGCTCACTGGGAGCTAAGGGACGATGGAATGTCCATTTACGCCTTCGCGTCAGAGCGCCGAATAAAGAATGCCATTATGGGTCTCCTGGAGAAGAAATGAGAACATTAGCAGACATTCTGAGGACGCGTCATGTCCGAAGAAGTCAGTTCGAATCCAAACTCACCGAGGAAATGGTAACATATTTCACTAACGGCAACGATCCCACGGCAACAGCGCACCACTTCAAAGCAATATTTTCATTTCATGTCTAAAACGACATGGTAAGTTAAAATTTTTGGAGAGTCAAAAAAAACCCCTACAAAGGACTGATCAAGTCAAAGTCAAGGCGGAAATTGGCCATCTTCGATTGAAAGCGAATTTGTATTTGTATTTCTTTATTAATCAAAAACTTATTCTATTCTTATTTCTACGACACTTTGAATTTAAATCATATAGGGTTTGTCTAGTGTCGACAGTTACAGCGTGTTGCCACACATTTAATGAAATCCCTGAACAAAAGAATGAGTGAAAAGGAATAAATTGGAGACCATTCTCGCTGGGATCAACAAAACTAACTGAAATGTCACTGTCGAAGTGCTCCGACCTGTCGGATGGACAAAGACAAACTAGCGAATTCGACTAAAAATGAATATGACAGCAATAAACCATGGGACATATTATAGAACGTCACAGTATGTATTATTTTAAAGCAAAAAAACAATTTTATAAATAAGGACCAGTGACATACCAGCACAGTGTTCACTCGTCCTTGTCTCGCAAAACAGATCCCACTTCGCCTTAAGATTAAGAAATACACTTTTACAAACATATTGTGCTGATCATGTTTGATCTATGATGAAGAATGCAGACATTCGAGGACAACATGTATGTGTGGTAAACTTCAGTTCAGTAGTGGGACAAGTAGGCAATATAAAAAATATGCTCTTATGACTACCAGTAGCTGTTCGATACTAACATAAAGAGAATTCAATTATTATATTGTTCGTTGGCATTTTTTAAGTTATAGATTATAGGTAGGTAGCTGGCAACTTTTGCCGCATTCTCTTTGGCTTCCTCTAGCCGCAATAAGTGAAAACTTTATGTGTGAAATTAAAAACATTTTGAAGAGCAAGGACTGGCCTCTTTTAATTTAATACAGTTCGCTGCCCCTGCAGTCTACAGTAGGTAATGTGAAGCACTTAAAAACATAAGGATTTTGGTAGTACCTACCTCCAGACCCTCATCATAAAGATGACTGAAGATCTTTTCAGATGTGTGAGTCATCTGGGAGAAGGTGTAACATCTGAGTAGCTTCCGGTAACAACAATGGCATATAACTCTTGGCCTTGCATCTTCAGCATTGAACTGAAATAATTGTTTTAAAATATTGTTATTAGAACTCATGGGAAGTCACTATGCAGGTAGGCAAGGTGGTAGTCAGCGTCGGAAGATCTAAGCGTTGAGGTTAGCCACAAATAAAGTACTTCCAAAAGTTCAATTAGGTACTATTGTACTCTATCAGATTCACATAGCAACCATAATATTCAAAATAGTAACCAGATTCATGGAGTAACCATTTAAGCATTTAGTCAAGAATTTGCAATCATCATACCTACTTAATAATTTATTTGTTTGAGTTTATACATGGTGTGGGTGTTTTCTATGAAAATTAGCTCTGCTTACTTTGATAGATCATAAAGATGCTGAGCAGCATTAAATTCTAGTAGTACCTACAGAAAACTACCAAATGCCAACCACGTTATTTACCTTGGTTTTTGTCAATTTTTGGAAGACATCTACGAGTTGGTTGTTTTCCAAGCAATGTAGTGTCGTATTGCCGGCAAGGCAAACTCTACACACCGACATTCTCCTGTCTTCACTTTACCGGTCACACCAAAACCAATAACCAGAGTCACACCGCGAGCTGCACCATATAAAATTTAGGTCAAAGAATTAGGTTACAAACCAAAAAAACGGAGCACGGACGACGGAGTACAAAATATAAATTGAAAATTAAATTCCATTTTCTAACAATGAAATTTATGAAATTCGATTTGATGACTATTTACCCGTAACCGTACCTAATGCCTTGTTTTCTGTGATCTATTTGTCAAACCTTTCATTGACTGACACTTCGTTTTTTTTTCGGCGGGAACCTGCGATTTGAAAAGGCGCGCTCTGAATTTTTTTTTTCAATTTTACTCGCAAAATCTAATTGTTTTGGCTTAAGGCGCTACCCCGACCCAAATCAGCGCCATCACCTATTTTACCTTATTATTCTGTTAAAAGAAGAAATTTTAAAAAATCGATTGGCCAGTTTGTGCTTCCTATCATAAGCTTTTTTTTAATGCCCCTGTAAAAGTTGTATTTTGTATACTTTATGCAGAGATGCGAAGTTACTCTTTTTGGCCACCATGGTGGGAAAAAAGAGCAACTTCGCATCTCTTCCTACACTATACAAACAAAAACATTTATAGAGGCATCAAAAAGAAGCTTATGATAGGAAGCAAAAACTGGCCAATCGGTTTTAAGAATTTCCTTCGTTTAACGGAATAATAAGGTAAAATAGGTGGTGGCGCTGATTTGGGTCGGGGTAGCGCCTTAATATAAGCCAAAATGAAGAAAAAACGGAGGCGTAGGGAGCCTCCACCGCCGGATGGGGAGACGCGGACGTCCTCGTCGGGCAGTTCTGATTTCGAAGCGTCTTGCTCGACTGTAACCGAGGTGCTGCCCAAGGGCTTGAGCAAAAGCTCGCCCAAGGGATCTGAGAGGTACAATATTTTCAGGTTACCTGGGTATTCGCGTCGATACCCCGAGGACTCAAAAAAGGGTGAGTACGTTGTTTTTCTCTCGAACAACGAGGACCGCCCTTTCAATGATCGAGATCGCATGGCTTTCTCTAAGGCTTTGAGGGAGCACGGTGTGTCAGGTGTTCTGCACCTCAAAACGTTTAACGTTTCTTTTTATCAGACTAGCTTTTATTCACAAAGAAAATTATACTAGTATTTACAATTGAAACAATTGAGCTAACTGCAGACTGTTGCAAACAGTCTACAGGTAGCTCAACTGATCCATATCAATACCAGTCGGTGATCCATATCAACTGATCCATATCAATACCAAGCGTCCCGAAGACGCTGGCTGCATTGCCACGCTGTACCTACGGCAATGCAGATGCGCCTTTATTAACCATTATTATAACATGCTTTATTCTAAAAACAGCCTCAATCACATTAGGACAAGTTTAAAACTTGAATTGTATCTAACTTGACTCTATCTACCCTCTTAAAACAAATTTAACGTCATAATTATAATAAGATCAGTCATAATCAACATTACTAGCAACTATAATGCCTTGATTTTTAGTTACATTCAGGGCTCTCATGCCAGAATTGCATTTTGTGCGGTGCGCTTACATCAGTGTTTTAACGCATTGATACTAGCAAACTTTCTTGCTTTCTCTTTATGTACCTTTTGGTGAACTTTTAAATTCAGGTTTCAAAACATCGGTATTTTTCAAATATCTGTCAGTCAAGAATCGCAGAACTTTAAAATCATCCATAATTATCTACTTCGGTTTTATAGAGCATGTCGTGGTTATTTCTTTGGAAAGAGACTTGTATTATGTCTTTCAGGTACACTCTTGGTGTTGAAGATTGTATACGTCTATCTGACACAAAGTTTTGAAAAGTGAAAATATCTTTTGGGGCCATAGTTTTTACATCCACCCTAGCTAGATTAGCAGAAGCGACGCACTCGACGAAGACATGGTTAGTGGAGAGGGTTTTCTACAGCATGGGTGAATTCCTTGTATTACCTGAACTGTAGAGAACCCCCACTACTAACTAAGAGGTTAGGTGCGTAACATTTAAAATAGTCAACATTTAAAATATAATTGGTACCTAATGTTTCACAAGATGAATCACAATATTAATAAATTATTAATTGTGATATTGTATAATTACGAAACAATTGACGTGTAAAATATGATTTTATTAATACATTTTTGTATTCTCGGTGAAATCCTGAAAATCACAGTTTGCCTTTCCTTTTCATGACCAGCTCAACTTGATGATGAAATTTATCGCAGATCATGAAGCTGTGACCAGGCTTAAAATACTGGAGAGTTATTGTTTCGGTTGCTATCAAGTCACTGTTAATCAAATATCATTAAATATATATCAATAAAGAAAACAATAGCCAGTTCTTACTTTGGGCACTACAGTTATCCATCCAAATAGTTATATTCTTCACCTCGCGGAATTGAATAATGAAATGAGTCAAGCAAGTCATTGTGTCTTCTTGCGGTTTTCTTTGTTGCTGTGCAAGTCCGATTGCGATCCATAACTGCATCGTTCTAACATCGCTTTGATCCTTGGGTTTTGAAGCCTAAAAATAATTAATTATAAATACACCATCACTGACACACACATAATTCTAACACCACACAAGGATTATTTCCTGTGTCGTAAGGAACTACGAATACTTTGCTATTAGAACATGCAGACCCAGAAGAAATATTTGCGTCATAACCAAATAATTCTACCGCCGCGGGGATCAAACCCGCCACTTTGCTTCTCAGCTTGTTATTCGCTCGCTGAGTCACCGAGATAGTCTAATAATAGGGAATAAGTACTAACTTGTTTAATTAAGTTGTATTATTATTATTTAACAGTGTGATAGAAACAATACCTAAAGTGAATTTTAAAAAATAAATAAAATAAAACTTACTCGCCTATAAACTCATTTCTGGCGGGAATTCCCACTAATCGTGCGCACGTCCTGCCTCGGCGACGTCCCTTCCCTATCAACACTGTGCAGGAGTACGGGGCGGGGTAAAGCTTCGTAGTTAACCTTTTCCTAGCGTTGCATTGTCACTAAACTGTTTTCTAGTTTGGTTTTTATTCACGTGAATGTAATGATTTCACAGCTAAAAAAAGGGTCACCGTCTTTTAGTACTGTAAATGTTTCAATCTTATATTGGTTTTCCAATGACTAGCTAGCTAAGTATATCTAGCGCGTTTATAGAGTAGGACTTGTTAAAAAACTGTGATTTAGACATCGTAAGTACAAGTGTGACATGCAGTACTAAAATGTATTAAAACACATGTAAAGTCAGTTAACGGTTTATTTTTATTGTCATTACAAGTAACCGTTTTCTAAATTTGCATAAAACGGAAAAATATAGATTTAAATACTTTGCTAAGCTGGTTTAACCGTATTTTAGTGTTTTAAAGTGAGGTAACCGTATTTTAGTAATGGAAAACCCCAAAAATGATGTAGGTGGTCTCTGTATCTCAACACTGACAAAAGATAGAATTATTTTAATCAGATTGGACGATAGAGCAAAATCTGCGTTTTAGTGTGGTACACAAAAGTCGAATTTGTCGAAATGTCACTTAACGGCCTTTTAGTGATCGGACGGCAGAAATGGTTTCTCCCCTGGGTGAATTCTCATGTGTTGAAGTAAATAACCTTTTTTTCTTAATTCTTTGCCACATACATTGCAGGCAAATGGTTTCTCTCCTGTGTGAATTCTCATGTGCCGAACTAATTGATTTTTTTGACTAAAATCTTTGTCACATACAGTGCAGGCAAATGGTTTCTCTCCTGTGTGAATTCTCATATGATTAACTAATACATTCTTTTTTCTAAATTCTTTGTCACATACATTGCAGGCAAATGGTTTCTCTCCTGTGTGAATTCTCATGTGGTGAACTAAATCACTTTTTTGTCTAAATTCTTTTCCACATAAATTGCAGGCAAATGGTTTATCCTCTGTGTGAATTCTCATGTGCCGAACTAAATTATTTTTTTTTCTAAAATCTTTGTCACATACAGTGCAGGCAAATGGTTTCTCTCCTGTGTGAATTCTCATATGATCAACTAATACATTCTTTCGACTAAATTCTTTGTCACATACAGTGCAGGCAAATGGTTTCTCTCCTTTGTGAATTCTCATGTGATTAACTAAACTACTTTTATGTCTAAAATCTTTGTCACATACATTGCAGGCAAATGGTTTCTCTCCTGTGTGAATTTTCATGTGATGAACTAAATCACTTTTTTGTTTAAATTCTTTTCCACATAAATTGCAGGCAAATGGTTTATCCTCTGTGTGAATTCTCATGTGCCGAACTAAATTTTTTTTAATTCTAAAATCTTTGTCACATACAGTGCATGCAAATGGTTTCTCTCCTGTGTGAATTCTCATATGATCAACTAATACATTCTTTTGACTAAATTCTTTGTCACATACAGTGCAGGCAAATGGTTTCTCTCCATTGTGAATTCTCATGTGATTAACTAAATTACTTTTATGTCTAAAATCTTTGTCACATACAGTGCAGGCAAATGGTTTCTCTCCTGTGTGAATTCTCATATGATCAACTAATACATTCTTTTGACTAAATTCTTTGTCACATACAGTGCAGGCAAATGGTTTCTCTCCTTTGTGAATTCTCATGTGATTAACTAAATTACTTTTATGTCTAAAATCTTTGTCACATACATTGCAGGCAAATGGTTTCTCTCCTGTGTGAATTCTCATGTGATGAACTAAATCACTTATTTGTCTAAATTCTTTGTCACATACAGTGCAGGCAAATGGTTTCTCTCCTGTGTGAATTGTCATGTGTTGAACTAAAAAATCTTTTAGTCTAAATTCTTTGTCACATACAGTGCAGGCAAATGGTTTCTCTCCTGGGTGAATTTTCATGTGTCGAACTAATCTACTTTTTTGTCCAAATTCTTTGTCACATACATTGCAGGCAAATGGTTTCTCTCCTGTGTGAATTGTCATGTGTTTAACTAAATCACTTTTTTGTCTAAATTCTTTTCCACATAAATTGCATGCAAATGGTTTATCCTCTGTGTGAATTCTCATGTGGTGAACTAAATCACTTTTTTGTCCAAATCCTTTGCCACATACATTGCAGGCAAATGGTTTCTTCCCTGTGTGAATTCTCATGTGGTGAACTAAATCACCTTTTTGTTTAAATTCTATGTCACATACAGTGCAGGCAAATGGTTTCTCTCCTGTGTGAATTCTCATGTGTCCAACAACATGACTGTTAGAAGGAACTTCATTCTCATCATTCTCTCGATCGCTGTTATCTTCTAATGGTAATTGACATTCTGTACCATCTCCAGGGGCAGACTCAACCTCCAGCAATGTATCCTGATCTGCGGTCACCTCTTCTTTTATCTCAATACTAGGTATTGGTTCATCTTTGATAGTTGTATAACCATCAATGGTAATAGACTGCACAGTGGTCACAGACAACTGTTGTTTCATTCCTAGCTTGAGCTCTGTTATATAGTCATGAGTAGCCTGAAATAAACAATTCGTTATTCATTATACAAATAATGCAAAAATTATTTAAAACATTAATTGGACTTTTATGTAGCAGTGGATCCAAACAGACAACATAAAAATAAAACCGGCCAAGTGCGAGTCGGAATTGCGCTTCCAGGGTTCCGTACTAACTTGTAGGTATGATTGGTATGAAGCCTGTGGAAATAGTAACTCCAACAAAGGAATAAAGATATTTTTATAATGTAAAAATGGTGTTTCGTTGTTCATACTTTAGATAAGACATTGCTTGTTGCCCAGATTAATTTCTATTAAAGCCAGCAGCAGCTAGCAGTAGAAAAGTGGCCCATGGGATATAATTCTCTTCCGAGAAATAATAAAAAAAAAAATTAAATTTGTTAGTACTTAAATTTTTTCAGATTCGTATTTGGATTTTGGATGTGAAATTGTTTAATACACGATTTATATCAAATGTTTTTTTAATCATGTGATTTATATCATTTTTTAGGGTTCCGTACCTCAAAAGGAAAAAAGGAACCCTTATAGGATCACTTTGTTGTCTGTATGTCTGTCTGTCCGTCTGTCAACCCTCTTCTCTCAGGAACGCGTGGACGTATCGAGTTGAAATTAACGTCAAATACTCAATTCCGTAACCACTTGAAACCGCGGTATACATAAAACTTCTAAGTCAACGCACTCAAAAGTTACAGCCGTTTAAGTCCGAATATTTTGAAATTTCCAAGGAAATCACATGCACACAAAACCTATAGGGTATTTCCCGTAGACCTAGAATCATGAAACTTGGTGAGCAGCAAGGTCTTATAGCATAAATAAAGGAAAAAAGTCGACTACACTAAATTTGTAGTTCATTCTCACAAAAAAATACTTTTAATCCTCGCCGTGGACAAAAACCTATAGGGTACTTACTGTTGACGTAGAATCATAAAATTTGGTAAGAAGCAAGGTATTATAGCACAAGTAAAGGAAAAAATCCTTAAACCGTAAATTTGTAGTTTATTCACAAAAAAAAAAAAATACTTTTGATTCTTGCTATAGACCATAACTTATAGGGTACTTCCCGTTTACCTAGAATCATAAAATTTGGTAAGAAGAAAGTTAATATAGCACAAAAAACGAGAAAAATTTGAAAACCGTAAATTTGTAGTTCATTAACAAAAAATAATAATTTTTGATTCTCTCCCTGGACCAAAATATACAGGGTACCTACTTCATGTTGACCTAGAATCATGATATTTGGCAAGAAACAAGGTCTTATAATTAAACGGAACCATTAGTGGGCGAGTCTGACTCGCACTTGCCGTTTTATTTTTTTTTCACTGAAATGAAACGGAAAGCAGACATATATGTACAGACAATAAAAGAAATTGACAGCATTTACATGTTTAAAGAAAGTCTGAAAAAGTTTTTGATACATAAATCATATTATACGGTTATGGAATATTTATTAGACAAGGATATTTTGACATAACTATTCAAATAACATTTAATTTTGACTTTTCTAATTTCCTATGCACGAGATATTAAATGTGGCTTAAATTCTATTTATTATTTGAAGCTTGTTTGTGTATAAATCTAATTATTTTAATTTTAATTCTATTGACATTTGTATGCTATAAAATGTCAATAGACACTGAAGTATAGAAAAACAACACAAACGAAAGAGAAGTAGACCTACCAGAGAATGAAATTGTACCATACATCATGCAGAAAGAAACGGAAAAAGCTATTGATACCCAGAAAAAAGATAAAGCTCCAGGACCAGACGGCATAAGTAATGAAATACTAAAGCAAACTAAAGCAGCAATGACACCTATACCTACTCACAGAAATTTTCAACAACGTGATCAACACAGAAATCATCCCAAAACAATGGACTGAATCCAATATAATCCTCCTGTTCAAGAAAGGGAATCATTGCAATATTGGAAACTACCGGCCCATCAGTCTCATGTCCAATATTTATAAGACCTTTGCAAAGATAATTTTAAAACGAATAGAAAATAAATTAGACGAGCAACAACCAATAGAACAGGCAGGATTCCGCAAGGACTTTTCGGTACTAGACCACATCCACACTGTAAGGCAAATTATAGAAAAATACGCTGAATATCAGCTTACATATTACATCGCTTTTATTGATTATAGTAAAGCGTTCGATTCTCTGATACACTCAAAAATCTGGGAAGCCTTAAAGGAACAGGGTATAGAACACAAATATATAAGAATTATAAAAAATATTTACAGACACAGTTTGGCATGTATCCAACTAGAAAAGAAGGGAAATAGGTTTCAAATACAAAAAGGCGTTAGACAGGGGGCTCTCGCCAACACTCTTTCTGGCTGTACTAGAGATGATCTTCAGGAATCTTGAATGGAGAGACATGGGTATAACCATCAATGGCCGCAGGCTAACACACCTACGATTCGCGGACGATATTGTATTATTTGCAAAAACACCAGATGATCTAAGCAAGATGATTAATAATCTAGCATCAGAAAGTGCAAAGGCCGGATTGAAGTTAAACCCAGAAAAAACAAAAATAATCACCAATGGCAACAAAGATCCTGTAACAGTGGAACAGACTCAAATCTCCTATGCTGAAGAATATATATACGGTCAACTGATGTCTCCAGAAGACAACATAAACAAAGAAGTCGAAAGAAGAATTGCGAACAGCTGGAAAAAATACTGGAGCCTAAAAGAAGTAATGAAAGACAAGAACCTACACTACACATTTCAACAAAAAGCAAACTATTTAATACATGCATCTTACCTGTATTGGCATATGGGAGCGAAACATGGGCCTTAACAAGAAACGCATCAAACAAACTCTCCACATGCCAACATGCCATGGAAAGAAGTATGGTAGGGATCAAAAGAATAAACAAAGTAAGAAATAGCAACATAAGAAACAAGACTAAGGTACAGGATATAACTCTGAAAATAAGAAGACAAAAGTGGAAATGGACAGGCCACATGTTCAGAGGAAAAGACAAATGGAGTAAAATAACCACACAATAGTACCCAAGGGATGGGAAAAGAAAGAGAGGCAGACCACAGAGAAGATGGGATGATGATATAAAACAAGTTGCAGGAACTACATGGGGTAGAGTGGCCATAGAAAGGCCAGAATGGAGAGTATTGGAGGAGGCCTTTGCCACCTGGCAAACGGACACACAGAGATGGAGGAAAAGAGATATATATGAACCACAAAGTGAAAGTGTCTTGTCCGAATAAAGGCTTATTATTATTATTATGCTATAAGAAGCAGAATATGGTGACACATTGTATCTTACGACCAACTGTATATTTATTTACTACCCATGTTCTAAGTGAATAAACGATTTGAGTTCGAGTTTGAGATGTATAGCGAGTGCTCAAACTAAGCTTCGGTGCACACGCGCAATGTACCAGCTCATCACTCAGCATGAGATTCAGTGTTTAATAATAGTGAAAACTTTTAAATCCATGCATGGTTACTAACGCAAAAGTCATTTACAATGGGATATTTACCATGGTTTGAGTTTTGAGCTCACCAATATTTTGGCACAGTTTCATGGGCCATGATCAAACACAGGAACTTCAACCGAGAACACACTTGTGTTATAATACTCACTAACCTACTATATCCTTATTAAAGCAAAGAGGGCAGTCTCCACACAACAGTGAAATCAATGCACATATGTATAAACAGGCTTTTAGTAGTATGTATAGCTTAATGAATTTGTTGGTACCTACCTCAAGACCTTTATCATAAAGATGGCTTAAGATCTTTTCAGATCTGCGAGCCATTTGGGAGAATGTGTGGCACCTCAGCAGCTTCCAGTAACAAGTATGGCATAAAACTCTCGGCATTGCATCTTCAGAGTTGAGCTGAAATAGAAAATGCTTATTTTGAAACATCAAATTTTAATAAGGAACATGAATCTGGCACACCCCGGACACTCAACCATTTCTCCATACAAACCCGCATCTGGGTGCATACATGCGCAACTGTGTTGCAGTACAGCTAGGGTTACTTCATGAATGTATTGTGAGAGTGAGACAGTTGAGAAAAAGCTCAGACATTTAGACATCTTATTTTTAATTTTCCACTCAAAAACAGTTAAAGGCAATGCCAACAAAACACACAGGTACCTACAGAGATAACAAAACATTTGGAAACACAATGCAAGGATTAGGTACCTATGCTATACCTACCTGCCTTTACAAAATTTAGCTGGAAATTTGATGTGAGGTTAAGGCAATGCCAACAATATACGGGTTAGGTAAGTATACCTATTTCTAAGGAAACGCAATACAAGGATTTTGCTATAACTAATGTAGTAAATAATTTAAGAATGTGTGCTCAGGGTTGCATCACTGCAATGGTACCTACTTATAATCAATATTTGCTCATGTCTTACATATAGTAGGCGAATAGTAGGGTGGATAGTGGCGCCACTACACATTTAATTTTATAATTACGTTATACAAAGGCATTATCAAAAAAATTTACCGCGCGTAGACGATATCTATCATAAGCTTTTTTTTTAATGTATCTGTAGGTAATAGTTTTGTTTTGTGTTATTCAATCAAAAACCTTGTTTGGAGAGCTTGGTGGCCACCAATAGAAACTAAACTCTTGAAACAAGTAAGTATCTGCCTAAATAATACAGTACAAAACTCTACATTAAAAAAAAGCTTATGATAGATATCGTCTACGCGCGGGCCGATTTTTTGATAGGGTCGTTGCACTAGTTATCGACCATTTAGCGAAGTTCCAACTTTGAGGCCTCAGAAAAAATATTGGCCGTTTGTCAGCATAGTTCAAAGTGATATTAGTCGGTAGTCTAGACATTTGAGTTTTAAATATTAGACGATTTTTATAGTTAAGCTTCATAGTTATTTTATAAAAAAAGAAATAGTCAAAAATGAGTAAAACTTCAGTTTTCGGCCACAAAATTCAGTATTCGACCGTACCTGAACCCAATTTCGGCCGCTAATTTTAAGGGTTTTTATGGAACATAATTCTAAAATACTGGCATAGTTTTCGTGTTTTTTCATCAGAAAAAAATTCAGAGATATTATATTGTAGAATCAACATGATCAACACTCAAACATGAATTTTATTTAACATTATTAACTTGATTTGATTTTACAAACGCTGGAGCACCAGCTCTGCAGATCGCACGGAATCATCTGTTACAAACGTGATCCATTTCTGCAGATCGTGCCCGTCTCCTGGCCGGTCCAAATAGGAGTCAGGATATTGATAGCAAGAGCTTTTTCTTCATATAATACTGGCACATTATAAGATCCTGCAACATTCCTTATCGCAATATGTGTTTGGTTAGATGCAAAAAGTTGCGCGTCTCATCAATGCCAATGCGGTAATGCTGTTGTTGCAATAGCATGGTCATCACGGATTATTGTGTACTAGGGCCGCCGGTCGGATATCTCACCATGCCAGCCTTAACGACATTATCACGCACGGAACGTCGCACACGATGGTTGCGGGTCGCTACTTGCGATAACACACAATCAAACCAAATAAAATAAAGCCTAGCACTGTCGCCGACGGCCTAGACAGATCATTGAGCCACCAGCGATGATACCGGTTTCAGCATCATCATCTAGTCGCCCATGATACAGGAGAGGAGGTCCTGCGCCCCGGCGACCAGCAGGCTATTGGAGCTGCAGCGCATGCGGCCTACCAGGGATGAGACCCGCTTGCGCATGATTGCGTGGAACCCATCAACGTGCGCGTCTGCGAACATCCCTGATGCGCTACAGTACCGCAGCAGCCCCTACTCCAGCCCCAACTCCTGAAGCCGTTATTGTATTGGACGCGTAAGGCATTGTAGGCTTTTTGTGTATATCTGGCCCACAGGCTGCACGTGTAGAAAGAAGTACAAGACGCCTTAAAGAGTGTTTTTTAACTGGCGTTGTGCAACGTACCAATCTGCCAGCCACCATATTACACCTCACCGACAACTCCCTACGCTTCCTTTCAACATCCACATTGTCTGATATATCCTCAGTGACCCAGGCATTTAAATTTTTTACCCAACTGAGAGGAGTACCGTAAAGCGAAACCGGAGGTACAGAGTAGCTCTTCGTACCTGCTTTGAATAGAAGCAATTCACTCTTTTTTACATTATACCTGAGTCCATGGGCCGCTGCAGTATGTCTCACAAAGCGTTCGTAACCGTCTCAGGGCACAATATGCAGGTATTGACAGAAATTGTCAGAATTTGCTTCCTTTGGAGTGACTCGTGACCCTGAATGCGTGGGATGCCGAGGCTTTCATAAATTTGATCGGAGCCTATGGTCGAAGCAGACTTGATGTCTCAATTTTATTTGGCATGAATTCAGAGATGTCTTAGTTATCAACAGGTTCAGCACCAGATCTGGTCACCGACTGATTCGATGCTCTAAACATCAATCTGAAGCTTGAACAAAACCGTACGATGATGTCCAAACTTTGACCTTATCGAATCCAAATAATGGTGGGCACCGAGAATTTCCAGAAGCTGTTTGAAGATAGGTTTTTGCCTTGAAAGACCGAAGACGCTGACGAACTCACAAGACCCTACACAATCTAGACAAAACGCTGAGAAACAAAGGTATTAATAGCTGCCAAAAGCAGTGCACTGGCACTCGGAAGAGACTCTTGGGCCAGTGACAAAAAGACGAGAAACCACCCAAGCGACTTCGTCAGAGGTCAGACCTTAAAAAGCGGAATGCGAAGATGGTACGACGCCTTCGGAGCTCCAACACACGCTTTAAAAAAGGCAATAGAGCGAAACCGAGGGTCGAAAGTATTCACTCAGCAGCTTGGTTAGGAACCTGATGAATCTTAAAACGCACGATGGGAGAACCGAGATCAATGCTGAGACAAAAGACTTCTATGACCGTTTATATGCTGCCAATGCTCCTTGTCCTTAACTCAACGTGACGATCGTGATTCTAGAGCCACCCTGAAACGCCACTATACCGACTTACTGCCAGTTACCAGTACCTGTCCATGATACAAGGTCTGCTTACCTTGCGGTTAAATGATGCTGTATGGATGGATTGGCCAGCATTATTTATTATTATTTTTATCGCTCACGACAAAATCGATTGACTGTTAAGGCGACTTATTATAACAATAAAGCCACTGGTGAGGACTGAAATACTTCAGAACTTCTGAAGGCAGGAGGAGCCCTCGTTGTACAGGAGGTACAGATCCCCTTAAATTCCGTCTTTCATTGCTGGAAAACTATAAAGGCACGCTTCGGGAGCTTGGTGGTTCTATTATTTAAGGAAGATACGATAACACCTTCTTCAAAAATTAAAGACCCATCTCACTTCTTAGCCAGGTTTTCAATATAATTTTTTTTCGAAGTTAATTTATTCTTCTTCGTTACAAAAGTGTCCAATTTTTACCAAATATATCTTATCTAATGCGAATTGGCCGAAAAGGAAAACTAGTTTTAACGTCCGGCCACCTCATTTATACGAACAAATTAAATCTGGCCGAAAACGAAACCACAATTCTAAGCATGATGCCATTTTCGGCCGCACATAAACCGATGACAAAATTTCGTATGAATAACAGTAAAATGGGGGCCGAAAAAGGAAATTTAGATTCCTTGGGTCGACATTAGTCAACACGATGCCAATATACTCTAATAACATCCTGATAAGTAACAGAATGAGACAACAGTATTCTGCGTCCATTCGTACTCTCTTTCGGCCCCCCCGGCCGATATGTAAATTTTATGTGAGTTTCACGTTCCATTAACCGGCCACCCCAATTTTTAAGTAATTCAATACAAAAACATAAATATTCGTATCTTAATACGTAAAATAAGTATTCCCATAGTGGAAAAACAACACATGACAATGGGTACATCGATAAAACTTGACATACTTGTCTTCCACTGAAACACGCGCCACTATTTTTTTTGTTAAAAATCCGACAAGCTGACAGTTCCGTTGCAAGCGCAAAACTTAACATTTTTTTTTAAATTACAGGGTGTGTTTACACGCTCGACAATGTTATTAGATAAGAGTGTTACTATTTGAATAGGCATTGAACTTGATTTCGTTTGGAAATTGTAATCGACCCTTCTAATAAAATAAATTTAATAAGTGCCTACACCGCAATGGCCGATAACAGGGGCTGGTCGGTCAACGGGTGCACCTACCCTAATTCCTTTGTTTAACGTAATTATAAAATTAAATATGTAGTGGCCACCCTACTATTCGCCTTATAATAACATACTATGATTTCTTTTTATGGAAAAGTCACCAATAACCAGGATATTTACCTTGACCTTAGCCAGTGTTTCGTAGACATCTAGGAGTTGGTTGTTTTTCAAGGAATACAGTGTCGTATTGCCGGCGAGACAAACTCTACACACAAAAGACATTAGGTATCCTGTTTTCACTTTACAGCAAATTAAATAACAATCAGAGCCACCCTTTGACTTGCAACATAATCAAGTCAAAGAACTACAAACAAACTGCAACTATTAGGTAAACTCAAAATGTTTTATAGATAATAATAAAATTCCGTACGTAACCTAACCACAACAGAACACAACCCTTTTTCTTCTTCTTTTACTTTTGGCTCTGCCTAGTCTGCCTGCATCACAAAGTTACTCAACTTCAACTTATATAATGGCACCCTTAGAGCATTCAGAACGAAGAAGTTTTTAGTACTGAAAGTAGCGCTTGGCTACTCCCGTTCTAAATGCTCTAAGTGCACAGTAAATGAAAATAATAACAATTAGATACTTAGGTACCTACCTAGATTGATTACTACTTTATTGCACCATCAGTAGGTACCTACACATAAAACAATTAGGCAAGCAATAACACTATTTTTCACGACTCATTGGCAATTACCGTGTCATTGGGTAGGTAGGTAGGTAGGTAGGGTAGTTTGCGGGTGTCGTCGGCATTTTGACTCACTCAGACGTTTTGGATTTCAGGTTACCTATTAGTAGGTACATTTGTTTTTCACAAAAGTTCGTAGGTACCACGGAATTAAAGTAAGGGGAAATGGTAAGTGGGCGTGGCACGCGTGCCACAAGTACACGTTGTTATGCTTACTCGACCCCAGTCGGGTTCTAACTTAGAACTGGATATTTCGGCACAATTTTATGCGCCATGATCACGGAATAACTGACTAACCATGATGGATTTAAAAGTTTTATTATGAGTAGGTAGTAGGTACCTACCCTAAAAAACCTGTATCTATCTATACTTATAATAAAACTGTAACAGGTCCAATTCTGTACATTGAAGATATTTTGAATTTTTTTTTTGAGGGCACTTTTTATCGATACTGAGGCCAAAACTGTAATTTTTAAAACCTAGCACGATTTGAGTTCATACTACAAGAAAGGACATGAAATACATTTTATCCTGGAATTCTATAAGGTTCCCCTGGGAGAAAGGATGAAAGTGAAATTCTTTAACCGCGTATCACGACGGAGCTATTGAATGAATCCGAATGGAACTTGGCTTTGAGTTCATACTACGAGAAAAGATACATTTTATCCCGGGATTCAGTAAGGTTCCCCTGGGAGAGGGGATGAAAGTAAAATTCTTTAACCGCATATCACGACGGAACTATTGAATGAATCCGAATGGAACTCGGCATAATTTGAGTTCATACTACGAGAAAAGATACATTTTTTCCCGGAATTCAGTAAGGTTCCCCTGGGAGAGGGGATAAAAGTAAAATTCCTTCACCGCACATCACGCCGAAACTGCCGAATGAGTTGGACTGAACTGGTACGATTTGAGTTCATACTACAAGGAAGGACATGGTTTACATTTTATCCTGGAATTCAGTAAGGTTCCCTTGGGAGAGAGGATGAAAGTAAAATCCTTTAACCGCGCATCACGAAGGAACTAATTCGAATGGAAGTCGGCACGATTTGAGTTCATACTACGGGGAAGAACTTAGGATACATTTTATCTGTGATTTCAGTAGGCACGGTTCTCTCGGGAGAGGGGATAAAAGTCAAAATGTGTAGGTACTTAGTTGTAATTCATTAACGCGTCGTCCGATTTCATGCATTCTTTTTTAATAGGAACAGTGCTGCAAGATCAAATTTGACTAAATCAGTAGAAAATCGAGTAGAAAATCAGTGGATTGATGAAATAATCTGTAGATTGAAGAAAAAAAGGTAAAAAAGGGGGTAGGTAAGTTCAAGTT
Organism: Eupithecia subfuscata; assembly: GCA_963564075.1. Classification (NCBI taxonomy): domain Eukaryota; kingdom Metazoa; phylum Arthropoda; class Insecta; order Lepidoptera; family Geometridae; genus Eupithecia; species Eupithecia subfuscata. The sequence continues at coordinate 2,408,502 of OY751118.1, read as the reverse complement.
AGCTATTTATTGGAACGAAGTTCCTTATCGCGCGTTGTGAAAGGGGGCTAGACGGAATTTTTTTTAACGAAAATTGGAGCGACCTACATTTGTTGGAAAGTAAACACAATATTAAGTCAGTGTCAAAGTGTAGAACTGTCACTGTGGCGTTTATGATAGGCAGCTGTCATCGCGAATGACATTAGGTTTGCTTGCACAAAAATTAGAATCGCTCTCGGAACAATCGTGTGTTCCGCTCTCTCGCGCAACGTGTCATTGGCTGCATTCCGAGTTACGCTAATATCGATAATAGCGCGCTCACAAGCGTTCCAAATTACTGTGAGAGCGACAACGATGTCGCGTGTGACGTCATAGATGACGTCATGACATGCGCCATTTTGCGATAACACCGACCATCCCACAAACTGAAATCACTGTGAGCGCTCTGTCAAAACTGACGTTTACTCTGTCAAATCTCACACTATCATTCACAGAACAATGGTACTCTACGTACAATGACATTTGACATGTGACTCGTGCGTGACCGTGAGCGCGTTTACAAGTGTTCCGAATTGATGATGGTACTCAACTGTCAATATCGTGCTAACTAATTTGGAACGACAAATATCGTTGTAATCGCTAACGGCGCTGTATTTGTAATTCGGAAAGCACCCATTGTGTCATTGGAGTGAGCGGGATATAATATATTAAATGTGAGTTCAATAGATAAAAATTAAATACAATTTCACGTACGCGAGATGTCACTAAGTGACTTTAATGAGCAGTGCAGCCCCAGTAATTGAAAAGAATGTTAGTAAACGATTGAAATAAAAAATTACTTAAGTACCCTTAGTACCTTTTTGTAGACAGATTTTTGGCTCAAAAAGCAGATAAGTAGTTCTGACTTTCTTGTATTTCCCGAAATAAAAATAAAATCAGCTCTTTTACCTACTCATAAGGTACATAATGGGTGTAGAAGTACTTTGTCATCATTAAAGTCATTTTGGCCAAAATTGTTACTTAATGACTTCTCGCACGACAACGACGACTACCCAACTAGGTTCTGGCGCAGATACATCACTTTTCAGTGATATAGTATTTCTCTATCGGCTGCAGCCATGATATTTTTGAAGTATAAAATTGACATAGCAGGTGACGCAGGTCACCAAATGGCGATGTAATAGTCACTAAAATGCTGTTTACCTATGTACTTTTTCGAACCATAGTGGTCATCGTGGTTCCTTCACATCACAGTCGTGTCATCGTGTTGTTTCATTTGTTTCATTTTTGGGGTTCCGTACCTCAAAAGGAAAAAAGGAACCCTTAGAGGATCACTTCTAACTTTCTAAGTCAACGCACTCAAAAGTTACAGCCGTTTATGTCCGAATATTTTGAAATTTCCAAGGGAATCACATGCACACAAAATCGTGTCCGTCAAGTTAGCAGCCCCGCCATGGAATTTAATGGTTTCAACTATGCCAATAATTGTGTCCTGAAATAGTGCCCCCGATGCCCTTAGTAAAATAAATAGTGCCCCGGAACTTACCGAGATATTTAGGTATATCACTGTGGCTGCTATCTTGACGTCAAGCTGGCAGCCCCGCCGATTTCGACGAATCTATAGCGAGATATGAATCATGAACTATGCCAATTAACTGTGCCATAGGGTATCTAGTTCTCCTGCAAAGATCAGAAATAGACCTCCTGCGGTTTAAGAGATATTTGACTCTGAGCATCTACATACATTTTAAAGTACAGACGAGTACAAAAGTTAATAGTTCCTCGCACGTCGATTCCCCCCAAGTCGATTCCCGTAACGTTGATTTTTATAAAGGCGACCGCGCTTGAATTCCTTTCACGACGATCTCGCTTTTTTCGCAGTTTACAGTCGGCTGCCGCGTAGAGAAAATGAATAAAAAATTTATATGGTTGATAAAATCCTTCATAACATGTTCAACTTCCTATGTTTTTTTAATAAAAAATATGTAATAAATTATTATATTAGGTCCGTGGGGTACCGAGGCTCTTCGGGTTTTAAAAAAATTATCTGATCGTCTGGTCGAAGCGACGCGTGACCTGAGAGCTGGTGAGTATCTGGCACAGCGCATCAGCATTGCCATACAGCGTGGCAATGCAGCCAGCGTCTTGGGGACGCTTCCAACTGGTATTGATATGGATCAGTTGAGCTACCTGTAGACTGTTTGCAACAGTCTGCAGTTAGCTCAATTGTTTCAATTGTAAATACTAGTATAATTTTCTTTGTGAATAAAAACTATAAATTATTAAATGTAATAAATATAACAAAATACGCACATCACATTATAAAAACGGGAATAAATAGAAATGTAAATGAAGTAGCGATTAATAAAATTTGTTTTATTTGGTTTAAATGATCCTAAAACCTTAAAATTATAACGATTTAGAAAAAAAATATGTCAAAATGACAACAATCGTCAGTGTCGAGACTAGCAAACCTATGTATTTCCAATGACAGGAGCTGTCGAGGAGGTAGGAGCGAAGCCTACATTTTGAATTTCCGATTACAGCTGTCAAAGTTTAAATGGATTTATCTCCGAAACTACTCGTGCTAGACTTTCAGTTCATGACTCAAAGAAATGGTAGGAACGAATCTACATTTTCGATGACAGCTGTCAAAGTTGAAATGGACTATGGACCTATCTCATAAACTACTCGTGCTAGACTTCCCAAATAAATTAAAAATAAAACAATCTTTAGCCATATTAAATTTAATATACAGAGTTATTGGCAATTGACTAACACTACGTGAACTGCAGGTTCTGCCCATCATCACGAACACGTTTGTGAAGACGCCAAGTCTCATACACAATCTTAGAATAAAAATAGTAACAGTTTTTTTATGACACAATAGGAAGAAGGGAAAACCAGAATATTGACAGAAAATCTTTCTTGAAATCATAGCCAAAAGTAAACTCAGTTTTTTGAGTTATGTAATTCGTTTGACAAACAAGCAAAAAAAGTTATCATAAAAATCGGCTACTACAAACTCATAATAGGCTGCCAACCTCATAACCCTGCTCCTAGGCTCAGATCCTGCGACCGCCAGACCTTCGATCGACCTAAAATCTACCACGAGGTTTTATTTATTCCATTTAATAATTTTAAAAACATAGGTAATGGATTTTATCAGCCATATAAAGTTTTTATTCATTTTCTATACGCCGCAGCCGACTGTAGACCGCGAAAAAAACGAGATCGTCGTGAAGGGAATTCAGGCACGGTCGCCTTTACAAGAATCAACGTTACGGGAATCTCGTCTGTACTTTAAAATGTATGTAGATGCTCAGAGTCAAATATCTCTTAAACCGCAGGAGGTCTATTTCTGATCTTTGCAGGAGAACTAGATACCCTATGGCACAGTTAATTGGCATAGTTCGTGATTCTTATCTCGCTATAGATTCGTCGAAATCGGCGGGGCTGCCAGCTTGACGTCAAGATAGCAGCCACAGTGAAATACCTAAATATCTCGGTAAGTACTGGGGCACTATTTATTTTACTAAGGGCATCGGGGGCACTATTTCAGGACACAATTATTGGCATAGTTGAAACCACCAAATTCCATGGCGGGGCTGCTAACTTGACGGACACCACAAAATCTATAGGGTACTTCCCATAGACCTAGAATCATGAAATGAAATTTGGTGAGCAGCAACGTCTTATAGCTCAAGTTAAGGTGTCCGTCAAGGTAGCGTACACATAATCGATATCACGTTTGTTGATATGCCAATAAACTCTGCATAAACAGTGTAGAATTAGTGCAAAAGTAAAATAAATAGTGCCTCTTTGGTTTAAGAAATAATGACCATTCTTAGTGGGTACGCTAGTTTGACGTCAAGGCAGCGTACCCATTAAAAAACGAAATAATTCCTATAGAAAACGAGCTTTTCTTAGTATAAATGCTATAATGTAAAAATACTGCGAGAAATACTGCTTCTGCCTGTGGTCATACTTTATGCAATTTCGTAGTGCATCAATATAAAAAGTTGATGTGAAGTGCTAGGAACAAATGCATTTTGGTACAGTCGCACACAACAAATAATAAACACCAATGCAAAATCCGGATAATACGCATTTCATCATTCACAAATCCGGATATTAATTCGAATGAAATGTCAAATTTAAATTTAATGTCTCTTGTTTGCGGTTTCGCACGCAATTTCTTAAGTGTCAGTAGTTGTTCTAGCGTGTACCAGTTTAGACACTCGGCATTACAGTGTATCTGGCTAGGCACCTTGTCCGTATCTGGCCTCCTCCAGCGGCGGCAGATGCCAACAGTCTTTAAGGGGACAAAGTTTGTTGCACTAATATTTCATTCAGTAATGTATTTGGTAGATGTAGATGCATATATCCGTATAAATAAAAATGGCAATTTTTCTGAATAATTCGGATTTCGAATAATCCGGATTGCGATCTCTATATAAGCCCAAACAAAAATAGATCACAGAAACAGAGAACATAAAAAACAAACCGGTATGCGCATCGTGCGTGAGGGACAACGCGATGCAAAACCACACGTGCGTGAGTGAGCTGGATTCGGCCGAATAGTCGCGATATCTTTTTCTAGTAGGTAGGTACCTATTTTATCTTAGAATTGAATGCCTTTGTTACGGTAGGTATGTATATTATATAGTTAATATTACCGTACTTAACACATTGCTGGACAGTACCGCCCACAGACGTTGAAAGTAAAAAAGCGATACGACAGTACGCCTCTCGACGTAAGAGTTTAGGTTAAGCCAAAGTCAGTACGCCCCAAGACGATTGATTTTCCATACAAACATTAGGAAGGGCATGCTGTAGTGTCACCGTAGAGGTAACTTAGACTTTTACACTGTCACCATGAAATGAATTATAAAAGTTCAAAACACCCACGGTCACGCACACGTCGACATTTTTCCGCTCCCCCTCCGCACGCACACTACGCCCGTGGACGTCGTGTTTTCATACACTCAGTCGAGTAGTGCGCAGCGGCGGTGCCCCGCGTGCTTTCGCGCCATTTTGGCGGGTGAATCGTATTGAAAGGTTTGTAAATGTTTTTTCTAAACGTTATTTCTGTTGTTTTTATATGTATAAAACTAATTCAAGTTTATATTGTGTCCGTAAACAATATATTACTCATGAATTTGTATTTTTTGAGCAATTTTTAGTGATACTAAAATACATTGATATTATTTGCAGATAACGGCTAGGGATTCCTATAAAGAGCAACAAAAAAGACTCCAAGACTTGTTTGATGCGGTTTCTACTCCTGAGTCAAGTGAAGACCCTTTTGCTGACGATGGGGTATAGGTCATTTCCATACTCCCCGTATGGAAATGGCCTATAGATGACGCCTATAGACGTACCGTCGTGTTACATTATATATTTTACCACGCGTTGTGACACTACGCCTATAGACAATGTATGAAAAAAAGTAGTGACAAATCAGTAACAATCAGTATACTAGTAGTGTCCATCAACGTGTTAAGTTATTGGTAGATCGTACATGCTATTGTTATACATACCTACCTATGTAAGTATAATCATGTCTGTTCTGTACCTTACCTACTGCTGTGTAGGTATAATAGAGGCTAGACATATACCTACCTAGGACCTATACTTACCTACGTAAGTAGGTATTATAAGTCATTATGATTTTAATTATCTACTCTTTAATCAATCTTTACAGGTAAGTACCTACTTTTTATTTGCCTAACTATGTTCCGATAATTCTGATAACTGTAATAATACTCATAGTAGATAACTGTAATAATACTCATAATATTATTGTTTAAGGCAAAAATAATAGAGCTCGTAAATAAGTTTTAATTAGAATTATAATTTTTCGTCGTGCTTTTTCCTTGCTTTTTTCTTCGTGTTATTCCGGTTACTCCAGTTTTGCTGCACGGCTACGTACATAGGTACCTATATATCGTATTGTATTTATGCTTAATGCCTGCGTAGGCATTAAGCATAAATACGACGGGGGTAGCCCCGTGCCACACCATACACTACACCGCGTCTCCCGCGCACATATCTGTTCAGGTAGTCGTTCAATGAGTTTTCAGTGGGTTCAAAAGGTTCACACGCTACTTCGTGGCTAACTGCCTTCTTCAAGTGAATAGCCTAGTTGAAAGTAGTTGAAGACTAGTTGAATAGCCAGATACACTGTAATGCCGAGTGTCTAAACTGGTACACGCTATACCAACTACTGACACTTAAGAAATTGCGTGCGTAACCGTAAGAGCTAGTTAAAAGATGTTGTTTAAATTTGACATTTCATTCGAATTAATATCCGGATTTTTGAATGATGAAATGCGTATTATCCGGATTTTGCATTGGTGTTTATTATTTGTTGCGTGCGACTGTACCGTAAAATGGGGCGAAATTGATTAATTTTTAAATTAAATCGCGTGTAACTCCTTCATATTCGAAGTAAAAAAAAAAAAAAATTAGCATGATGGCGACTTAAGGTGCGGATTCATTTAATTTAATTTAAAAAAATCTAGGTCTTCTACTTTTGTGGAAAAAAAATAAAATGTGACTTATCAATTTTATACAACAAATGGGGTCAGTTTGATTGCCCCCGTTATTTCAACTGTTTCTGAAAGTACCCCCAAACAGGAGTACAACAGTGTAAAAATTTTTTTTGTTCACTAACTAATTCTTGAGATATATAATTTCAAAGTCAAATGGGGTGAGATTGATTAGAGGGGCGAGTTTGATGACTCGTGTTTTAACACCTAGAAACAATGAAATCAGACCAATTAATTGAAATTATTGATTTTTACATACTTATTTTTTATTTTTAAATAATTAAACTTTAATTCCAAGCAAAAAAAAAAATGTCATAGCAAAAACATCTTATTGTACAAAGTACCAAAGGAAATCAAGTATGCCTGGGCCGCTGCATTAATGCTCATTGCTCCTTCAACTACATCCTGCAGGGCCTCTTCCAGCGTTTCTTCCGTGTAATTTTTATACGGGCGGCTAACCGCTACTTTTTTATGTTTACGCACCACATTTTACCTGCAAAATAAAGAAAATGGGGTCACTTTGATAATAAATCCATTTTCTGTGTTACTTAAAATGACATTTCAATTGGGTGACTTTGATAACCATCAATCTCGCCTCGTTTGAATGATCAAAGTAGCCCCATCGAATAAAACTCAATCTAGAAGACAAACTGATGCCATAAGACGAATAATAAACATTTTGGTTTGATCATCGAAAACCAAACAAAAACATTATCAATGTTATAACATTCAAAGAATCATACTTACTCTTGCACCATTGAAGTTTTCACAGCCACTTATTTTAAGTATTTCCGAGAGGGCCACAAAAAATTTTTTTTTCGCTCAACCGCAGCGTCAAAATAGTCAATTACGTTAGAAAAAGATGGCGGAAATATCAGTAATGCCAACCAAAAAAATTGATAAAGTTGCGATCAGAAATTAGGGAAATATAAGTAGAAATAGATAAAATTACAGTAATCATCAATGACGCCCCATGTTTTGAAAGTCGCCCCATTTTACGGTACCAAAATGCATTTGTTCCTAGCACTTCACATCAACTTTTTATATTGTTGCACTACGAAATTGCATAATGTATGACCACAGGCAGAAGCAGTATTTCTCGCAGTATTTTTACATATAGCATTTATAATAAGAAAAGCTCGTTTTCTATAGGAATTATTTCGTTTTTTAATGGGTACGCTGCCTTGACGTCAAGCTAGCGTACCCACTAAGAATGGTCATTATTTCTTAAACCAAAGAGGCAGTATTTATTTTACTTTTGCACTAATTCTACACTGTTTATGCAGAGTTTATTGGCATATCAACAAACGTGATATCGATTATGTGTACGCTACCTTGACGGACACAAATTTTGCATACCTAATTGCAGTTTTAGACCTGGGCTAAAGTAATGGCTACTTTTTATCCCATTATTGACACATTACACGTCGTCGTCTAAGAGCGAGTGCAATAATGTGATTTGAAGAGCACGCTTTCGTAGGTAGCTTGCGTTTAAAACCACTGCATCCACTACATCTACCTTGTCGCCGCGTAATTGTCGCGGCGGCACTCGGTTTATTCCGCTCAAAGAAGTTTGCTCTCAATTCACACTAGCTGTTTAGAAAGTCATGACATTTTTTAAATTCGTTTTTTTTTACATAAAACTCTTCACAGCTGACAGCAGTTCTATTTTTAAAGTTTTAAAGTCCGACCCTCGGGCCGGAATGAATTTGTATGAGTTTTTCCCTTCCTATGAATCTCGAGTGTAGTTTGCCGGACACAAGGAATAGGGGACCGTTTCAGAAGTGGACCGATTGATACGCGCACCTTTTGAGAAGTGGACCTATTGAGAAGTGGATGGCTTAAGAAGCGGCCCGATTGCGAAGTTGACTATATACGAAAGGGACCAATTGCTCATCTCCTACAGAAAATTTAAGTGGACGGTTCGGTAAGTTGGCCATAATCGAACAAATGAAGGAAAGCAGCATTTTCCACCCAATAATCAGATCAAAACAACACTACTTTCCGAGTATGAGAAATGAAAAATTATTAGGTAGGTAGTCCCTGGTTCGATTCACTCTAAACTCTGCGCGGGTCGCAGCTAGTCGACTAATATTATAAAGAGGAAAGATTTGTATTTTTGTACTTATGTGTTACAAACATACAAAAATCCAAAAATACAAATCTTTCCTCGGATAAACTCAAAAACTACTGGGCCGATTTCAAAAATTCTTTCACCATTAGAATGCTACATTATTCCTGAGTAACATAGGTTGTATTTATTTTAGGTACTTGAAAAAATTAGGAATCCCTACTAAAACTTTAATAATGTAACCCAAGGTGTAGAAAAATTAGCCATAAGTTGTCTATCATCGCATGCGCTGCGGAAACTATTGATAATAGAATAAAAAAATGTTGTACAATATTAAAGAATATAAATATCTACAAAAAGCTTAGCAATACCATACGTCCAACTATTGTAGTTATGTCACTTTAACTACTTTTTTACATTTGAAAGTTGATAAAAATGTCGACCGATAAAGATATTATTACGAATTTATAAATGTCAATCTAAACAAAATAGAAAAATAAACGCCGCCGCGCCCCGTTCAGCTGTTATGTTTAAAAAATTGGTTGTTTGTAAAGTCGGTTTACTGACGATAGTTGAACGTGACAACTCAGAGCGAGGTAACGCCGCATGACGAGGTAAGGCCGCATGACGTCATGTTTTTTCGTGCGTGCAGCCGCCGGCTCTATCGAATTATAAGACGTTGTCACGTCAAAAACAGATATTTGTTTCCGGTGTTTTCTATATAAATTAAGATTATTTATGTAGTCACTAGTGTAATATTTTAAGTGTATCAGTTACCTATTTCGTAGGTACCAATGAAGTAAGTATTTATTCTAATTAGGTATTAAAAAGTTTTGTACCCATAACACAAGCACTGCCTTCTTTGGGGCTAGCTAGATGATGCTGGGTGGATTGTTCCCCTGTTCCACATATCCCTACTGCTCTATTTCTACTGGTAGGGAAGAAAGGATTTTTTTTCCACATTTAGCTACTAGGGGGGACTACTTTTCCGCTTATCTCTACTGATAAAATAATTCAGGAAAGTGGTATCTTCACAATCAAAATGCTTAAGTGCTTCTATAAGTGTTTATTGTAATCATTCTATTTTAAAACTATGCAAACTCCTTCATTACGAGCTGTGTAGAATCTTTTTTCATTGTGAAGTCTAAGAAAATGTCATGTTGTGTCATGTCATTTGTTAAAAATATAACTGAAAATCGAAAAAATGTAACTGAAATAATTTTATTTCAATAACTAAATATGAGTGAACCTATTTTTTTAACCAGAGGCCGAGGATCTGTTTTACTTTACGACGGTTACCAATATCACAGAAAAAAGGTATATGCTAATGGACAAGAGTATTGGAAGTGTGCTATTACTAAGAAGAACAAGTGCATTGGATCTCTCACAATCAGAGTATGTACCGATGCATATTAAATTATTAATATCGCTATTTTTCATAACGTTGTCAAGCCCTGGTGGAAATCCATGGCGGGAGGCCTATATGTTTCGCAGTGGAAGTCTTGTGGCTAATATGATGATAATGATGACGATGTCCCGGAATTATCAGAATTTATGGTATGGTACATGTAACGATGGCACGCTCATTAGTGTATAATGGCGGACTTAATCCCGTAGGTATTTTTTGTCAGTCAACCTTAGGGTGAAGTTATGTTATGGTGGTATTGTTTATTATTACAGGATAGAAGTATTATTGAGAAAACAGTGAGCCATTCGGAATGTTGTTTACGTGATATAGCCAAAAACGAAATTGATATGCGGCTGAATGATTGCAAACGAAAAGTTATTGCTGACCCTACACTTCCGATTCCCAAAATTTACGAAGAAACGCTTGATGGAATATACAACGATGGTTTGGATTTGATAGCAGCAACACCAAATTTTAGAAATGTTAAGACTGCCTTATACAACTCAAGAAACAAAGAGGCAGGAACGAGTAAAATGTTTTACACAGATTTAGAACAGGTGGAGGTGCCATCGAATTATCAGAAATTTCTTTTCGCTGACTATAGATATAATGGTGGTCGTATTTTAATATTTGGTGATGAATGGTCCAAAAATATGTTAATCGATGGGAAAGTTTTATTTATAGATGGTACTTTTAACATTTGTCCAAAACCTTTCACTCAGCTAGTTACAATTCATTGCGACATTGGAAGTACCATAGAGTGTACGAATATAATCCCAGTGCTTTACGCACTTCTCCCAGACAAAAAGACTGAAACTTACGTTACATTGTTCCGACTCATTAAATCACAAATAAAACAGAGCGCTCATAAAAAGTGGGATCCCGATTACATTATGGCTGATTTTGAAGCAGCCATTGCTAAAGCTATGAGAATCGTATTACCAAAAACTGAAAAGGGAGGGTGTTACTATCACTTCCATAAAGCGATATGGAAAAAAGGGAGACAACTGAAGCTAACGAAAAACAGAGACACGAGAAGAATACTAGCATTAATCGCAACGTTACCTTTGTTGCCATTGGATAAAATACAAGAAGGATGGTCATTCATTGAGAGTCAGATTTTAGACGAGTTTAAAATGGATGCATTTAGTAAATATTTTGTAAGAACATGGCTAAAAAATAAACAATTTCAGGAACAGTGGTGCGTGTTTGGAAAGAGGCACAGAACTAACAATTTCGCAGAAGCCTGGCATTTTAAAATTAATAACAAGAGTAACAGAAAAAACAGTTTGTATGCTTTATTAAAATTATTATACAACCAATCAACGGTTATGAAAAATCGGATGAAGTCCATCAAGAATCCGCCAAAAAAGAGGGCGCAAATATATGTGATCCGTGACCGCGTCATTCAAAATGCACAACTGCATTTAATCACAGGAGATATAACGGTGGGTCATTTTTTAGATATGCTAAGATAATTATTATTTATTTGTTGATTTCAAAGAAGTTTAATTGTTAAATTTAGTACCGATATAATATAAGAATGTTTTTTTAAGGTACATACCTTACTACCTACAATAAATGAATTTTCCATCTGATTGTACTTTTCCTTAGTAGAAATATGTGGAAGTGAAATATCATTGTATCCCCCCTAGTAGCTAAATGTGGAAAAAAAATCCTTTCTTCCCTACCAGTAGAAATAGAGCAGTAGGGATATGTGGAACAGGCGGGATTGTTCAGCATTTTAATTTATTTATAACTAGCTGCGCCCCGCGGCTTCGCCCCCGTGGAAATTTATGTTTCCAACTTTCTTAATTTTTTCTTTCATAAGAACCTTCTCCTGACAATAACAAACACAACAAAGAAAGAATTAGCGAAATCGGTCCAGGCGTTGTTGAGTTATGCGCTTACCAACACATTTTGCGATTCATTTTTATATTATAGAAGACTAGGCTAGTTATAAATAAATTAAAATACTCGACGACCTCTGTGGAGCGGTGGGCGAAGGTCCGCCTGCGACGCAGGAGGTTGCGGGTTCGATTCCCGCCTCGGGACAAATATTTGTACGATCTGCAGATATTTGTTCAGGGTGTTCTGGTCGTTTTCTATGTATAATAAAAAATATCTATCTATGTACTCGTATATTATAATGTATATCAGTTATCTAGTACCCATAACACAAGCTCTGCTTACCTTGGGGCTAGATAATGCTGTGTGAATTGTCCAGCATTATTTATTTATTTATTATTTAATTAAAATAACTAGCTGTAACCCGAAACTTCGTTAGCGTGGTAGGTAGGGTACCTAACCAAATAGCAATAAGACATCAATTTTATCTATTGACCTGGAAAGCTAGTTGGTTCTCTAATCTACAGCGGTTTTTGCTAACTTACTCCTAATCTCACCAGCCCTTCCACTGCTGGACGCAGGGCTCCCCCTGATAAGCGCCTTATTGGCTTTTATCTCATGGGGGGTGGTGCCCATAAACCCCACGCTGGGCATGTGGGTTGTGGATCGCAGTTCGGTGGTAGAATTGTTCTGCAGAGGACTCCTGTCCGCTCCCGGTGGATATCCCTGAATCGCCTCTTACGACACCCGCGGGAAGAGTTGCTAACTTTCTGCCTTTTTCCCTCCTTATTAGCTCAGCAACTACCGCAGCTATCAACTTGAAATTTAAAATAATAAAACATTCCGTGCCCCTCATCATCATCATCATCATCCGCAACCCGACTTCAGCCACTGCTGGGTATAGGTCTCCAAACTTTTGTGCCACTCCATACGGTCCTGCGCCTATACAGATTTTAAGAAAAAAAAAATAGAAATGAACATTTTTCATACAAATTGAGATGTCGAAATTTTAAAAGATACCTACAGGGTCATGTGAGGTATCAAATGAAAGGTATTGATTTGTACATTTCAAAACAGATTTTGAAATTTCTATAGGATTAATACTTTTTGAAATATTTTGAAAAATGACGAAAAAATACCCATGCAATCTCCGGAGATAAGGGGGGGGGGGGGGGGGGGCTTATCTCTCTATTGCTGTGAAATCTTCGGTGATAAGCCCCCCCAAAAATACCCATGCAATCTCAGGAGATAAGGGGGGGCCTTATCTCCGGAGATTGCATGGGTATTTTTGGGGGGGCTTATCACCGAAGATTGCACAGCGATCCATACAAAATGGAGCGTTTGTGGATATGGATCTATATTTTACAGGAAAAATGTAGATAAGTACCTAAACTTGAACAAACGCTTTTAGAAAAATGGTCAAATAGGGGAAATCATTTTCAAAAGGGGGGCTCTACACTGAGTGGGGTATCAAATGAAAGGTATCTTGTTCATTTCAAAACAGTTTTGAAATTACTCTGAATTTCATACTACTTTTTGAAATATTTTGAAAAAAGTAAAGAAAAATTATCTTATCTCCGAAGTACTTACCTACCTATGACTATGGAGAGCGATCCATCTAAAATGTAGTTTGGTACCTACTATTTTTATGTATTCATGAAATAGCGATATCTCTAACCGGTAGGTACCTTTAGTACATAGGTAGGTATTTGTATAATTGACCAACGTTCGAAACCATTGGCGCGCGAGTTACACTCGGACTTGACGGATCTTGTTTTACTACACAAGCCTGTTGTAATTGGTGGATGTAGCCCAAGTAATTTTTTTCTTTTTAACGGGAGGGCTCTGTCTCCCCAACACCCGTTTTTTTTCTTACGGGGCCTATGCCCTCCAAAGCCCCCTGATTGTTAGTTGATCTCTCTAAACTTCTACTGTTTTGATAACTTACTGCCTGTTGTAAATGTGGGTGGATGGGTTGTATAATATAATATGACGTTGGGTCGAACGAATGACAAAATAACGAACACTTATTTATTTATTTATAAGACAAAACACATAACAATGACAGCTAAAATGTACATACAAAAAATAAATTGTTATAAACTACATTGTAGCGTAAAAATAATGTGTGTTGAACCTACATCTAAGTATAGTTATTATTGTTCGTACTAAATGGACTAACAATAAACACAAAAATCTAGTTTATAAAAGACACTGCTGATGAAATTAAATTTGAAGAAAGTCCATTTATTTGGCCCAAACATACACACACACAAATATTAAAAGGAATAAAATTACATAAGGGGCCAAAAAGGTCCCTGTCTCAGCATTATGCCGCTACAAGCCACAGCGAGTAGCGGCGCTGATTTTTAGACAGGGCCTAGTGTGGTGGCACAAAGATGGTAAAAATATTAACATAGGTACCTACAATGAATACACAGGCAAGAGTAGATAGAGAGGTTACATACAACACAGGAAACAATGAGAGAAAAAAGAAAGAAAACAGAAAAAGATAGGTATAAAATTAATTAAAATTAGACACAAACTATAAATTTTCAGCTTGATTTTTTATCCGATTTTATGTGCCCGGCCCTAAAAACTTTGATTTGTTGGGGTTATGTAGGCAGTGTAACCTATGTCATGTTAAATTAGGTTACACAAATAAATATTTTCTATTCTATTCTATGTGTTTACATAAATTACCTTCGTGATTAAATTGTTAATCATTAACACTACAGGCAACTGGCTTCTTCTGGCATATTATTACATAAATTCTCATGTGGTTGACACCACATGAGAATTTAGTGAACCACACTAAGTCACTAAACAGCCTTTATGATGTGTGAACTCTCATGTGGCGACTAAGACTATGTTTGCGTTTAAATAGTTTATCACATACGCTGCATGCAAATGGCTTCACTACTGTGTGAGTTATCATGTGTGTGGCTAAATAACTTTTGTTATAGAATGGTTTATCACATTCATTGCAGGCAAATGACTTCTCTCTTGTGTGAATTCTCATGTGATTGGCTAAATTACCTTTATGATTGAATGGTTTATCACACACACTGCAGGCAAATGGCTTCTCTCCTGTATGAATTCGCATGTGACTCACTATATGACCTTTCCCCCTAAACGATTTACCACATTCGTTGCAGGCAAATGACCTCTCTCCTGTGTGAATTCTCAAGTGCTTGTCTAAATTACTTTTAAGATTGAATGGTTTATTACACACACTGCAGGAAAATGGCTTCTCTCCTGTGTGAGTTCTCATGTGTTTGACTAAATAACTTTTACGATTGAATGGTTTATCACACACACTGCAGGCAAATGGCTTCTCTCCAGTGTGAATTCGCATGTGATACACGATTTCACCTTTGTTAGTAAAGGATTTATTGCATACACTGCAGGCAAAAGGTTTCTCACCAGTGTGAATTCTCATGTGATGTACTAAATTATATTTGTGATAAAATTGTCTCTCACACACATTGCAGGCAGATAACTTCTCTCCCGTGTGAATTTTCATGTGTTTGATTAAACTATTTTTACGTTTGAATGATTTATCACACACACTGCAGGCAAAAGGCTTCTCATCTGTGTGAATTATCATATGTTGAAGTAAATGACTTTTTCGATAAAATTCTTTGTCACATAAATGGCAAGAAAATAGCTTTTCTTTATTGTAAATTATTTTGTTTTTAGTCCTTCTAGTTTCTTTAGCATATTGCTTTGTACGGGAATATTGCTTTCTTTTAAGTTGAGAATGCGAATTTCTTATGTGTGACTCGAGTTTGCTTTTTATTAAAAATATTTTATTGCAATCATTGCAACAAAACTGCATTTTTGAGTCCTCTGGTTTAGTTTGCTCTACATAAATGTTAGAAGGCACTTCTTTCTCATAATTATCTTGATCACGGTTATGACTTTCCGTACCATCTTCAGGGACAGACTCAACCTCCAACAATGTATCCCGTTCTGTGGTCACCTCTTCTTTTATATCAATACTTGGTATTGGTTCATGTTTGGTGGTTACCTGAGACCTGGAATTCGTTGCATTGCCATCAATAGCAATAAACTGCGTAGTAGTCACAGGCAAGTGTTTCATCCCCAGGTTGACATGAGCAATATTTTCATCAGTTGCCTGAAATAAAACAAAGAATTTCTTTAAATCTTCATTTTTAGTGATTCTTCTATGGAAAAAATAGTTTAATTTGCCAGTTATTTCAATGAAATTTGATCAACATGTTCCCTAATGCTTTCATGGCCCAAGATGCAGATGTCCTCAGTGGCCACGAGGCTGGGCAGTGAATGCGTAAATAAAACCATTAGACATGTTTTTTTTTTATTGCGAAAGGGTATTGTAATATTTAAAAAGTAAAGATTGGACAAAAAGCCAAACTCAAAAGTTAAATCCTACCTAAGAGGCAAGAAAGTGGCTCCGCAGATCAAAATAGAAAATTAAAACTAAAGAAGTAAATGCTCGGGCGCCAGACCTACGGATGCCACTACGAGTTGTGCCGGAAATGTCAGCTGATAACACTAGACTAGAATCACAGGGCAGGGACCTTCAATAAAAGAGTAGATTTATAATTTAAAAATCTAATTTTATTTAAAAATAAGGTTAGGACTAGGCTTATCTAGGATAAGGTGTATGATAACAGTTACTTATGAATAAAGATGTGTAACTTAAAGTCTAACACTTGTTTTATCATTAAAAACCAAAATGTTCCAAGCTAAAAAATGTTCCGGCGGCGTGGAAAAAATGCCTTATTATGAAGCGCACAGGTAGCAGAAAGCAGCCTGTGGCTTTGGTAGGTCTGAAGGACCAGCAAACAAGAAGTTGAGAGGTCCGCTAGAAGAGCGGCCTCCAAAAAGTGAAAATTAAGTTTTATTACAATATTAGAAACTAGAATTAACACAAAACGACACGCCTGTAAAGAGGCGGTAGGTAAGCTTAAAACTACGGTTGGAATTACCACTGCATCCTCATAAAAAAATAAAGTTATGCAAAAGTATGTGTGTTCTGAGGATGTGTAATGTTAAAAATGTGAAAAAACTATGTAATTTCTGGTGAAAAACCAGGCGTACAGTTTGTAAAGAAGCTGGAGTATGTGAAAGACCTGTATCCTAGGCTAAAAGCTAGGTTTTAAATAGTAACTTAAATTAAAGTTTGACCATGAGGTATTTTTGGATTTGGAAATGAAACTATTGGAATATCAGAAGGATACGGGCAAGCCTATCCCTATGGAGACTGAAAAGCAGCTCCAACAGTATCACAAATGTCTATAAATTGCCTACAACAAAAGACAATCTTGTATAGATTGTCTTTCTGACAATCCAAATAAAAAGACAACTAAAAAGAAAAAGACAAAAGACAACCGTCGCGTGGAGCGGGGGCTTTGGATGTACGTCAGCAACACCTTGGCTCGGAACACGCGGCCACGCTCACTGGGAGCTAAGGGACGATGGAATGTCCATTTACGCCTTCGCGTCAGAGCGCCGAATAAAGAATGCCATTATGGGTCTCCTGGAGAAGAAATGAGAACATTAGCACCCATTCTGAGGACGCGTCATGTCCGAAGAAGTCAGTTCGAATCCAAACTCACCGAGGAAATGGTAACATATTTCACTAACGGCAACGATCCCACGGCAACAGCGACTCTGGGCACACCACTTCAAAGCAATATTTTCAT
This sequence comes from Eupithecia subfuscata, assembly GCA_963564075.1. Lineage (NCBI taxonomy): Eukaryota > Metazoa > Arthropoda > Insecta > Lepidoptera > Geometridae > Eupithecia > Eupithecia subfuscata. The sequence goes on along the minus strand of OY751118.1, from coordinate 2,390,949 downwards.
TTCATGTCTAAAACGACAAGGTAAGTTAAAATTTTTGGAGAGTCAAAAAAACCCCAAGGACTGGTCAAGTCAAAGTCAAGGCGGAAAGTGGCCATCTTCGATTGAAAGCGAATTTGTATTTGTATTTCTTTATTAATCAAAAACTTATTCTATTCTTTTTTCTACGACACTTTAAACCATTATAAGGTTTGTCTAGTGTCGACAGTTACAGCGTAAAGGTGAGTCCTCAGCACTTGTGCTAACACAATTGTATCTGCACACTTGAACAAAAGAGGCTCTCGCACGATTTTGAAAATCGTGCTGCAACGATTGAGGCGAGGCGCGAGGGCCTCGCGAGGTGAAATGTCATCGTGCTATCTGCGTCCCGCTCAATCGCGCAGCGCGCCACTGGAGTGAGCGGGATACAAATGGCACAATGCATTGTGCTGTTTGCCGAGAATAGCACAGTGTGCCAAAGGCGTCTCGCTCACTCGCGTCGCTCTCCGCGCGTGCGAGCAGGACACAGGTAGCACAGTCAAGTGTGTTCCCAACAGTGGCGGCGACCTTGTCGCCCGTCGTCCTTGTCTCGCAAAACAGATCCCACTTCGCCTTAAGATTAAGAAATACACTTTTACAAACATATTCTGCTGATCATGTTTGATCTATGATGAATAATGTAGACATTCGAGGACAACATGTATGTGTGGTAAGCTTCAGTTCAGTAGTGGGACAAGTAGGCAATATAAAAAATATGCTCTTATGACTACCAGTAGCTGTTCGATACTAACATAAAGAGAATTCAATTATTATATTGTTCGTTGGCATTTTTTTAGTTATAGAATATAGGTAGGTAGCTGGCAACTTTTGCCGCATTCTCTTTGGCTTCCTCTAGCCGCAATGAGTGAAAACTTTATGTGTGAAATTAAAATCATTTTGAAGAGCAAGGACTGGCATCTTTTAATTTAATACAGTTCGCTGCCCCTGCAGTCTACAGTAGGTAATGTGAAGCACTTAAAAACATAAGGATTTTGGTAGTACCTACCTCCAGACCCTCATCATAAAGATGACTGAAGATCTTTTCAGATCTGTGAGTCATCTGGGAGAAGGTGTAACATCTGAGTAGCTTCCGGTAACAACAATGGCATATAACTCTTGGCCTTGCATCTTTAGCATTGAACTGAAATAATTGTTTTAAAATATTATTGTTAGAACTCTTGGGAAGTCACTATGCAGGTAGGCAAGGTAGTAGTCAGCGTCAGGAAGATCTAAGCGTTGAGGTTAGCCACTAATAAAGTACTTCCAAAAGTTCAATTAGGTACTTATTGTACTCTATCAGATTCACATAGCAACCATAATATTCAAAATAGTAACCAGATTCATGGAGTAAGCATTTAATTAAGAATTTGCAATCATCATACCTACTTAATAATTTATTTGTTTGAGTTTATACATGTCCCCGAAGTCCAAGTCAAGTCGAAATCAGAGGACAGGTGGGTTCATGATGTCCCAGTAAATTAAAGCCACGGGACAAATGTACAAACATTTTGTCATAGGTACCTAAAATCTGCAGATATTTGTTCCAGGTCTGGGTGTTTTCTATGAAAATTAGCTCTGCTTACTTTGTTAGATCATAAAGATGCTGATCAGCATTAAATTCTAGTAGTACCTACCTACAGAAAACTATCAAATTACCACGTTACCTTGGTTTTTGACAATCTTTGGAAGACATCTACGAGTTGGTTGTTTTCCAAGCAATGTAGTGTCGTATTGCCGGCGAGGCAAACTCTACACACCGACATTCTCCTGTCTTCACTTTACCGGTCACACCAAAACCAATAGGTAACCAGAGTCACACCGCGAGTTGCATCATATAAAATTTAGGTCAAAGAATTAGGTTACAAATTACAAACCAAAAAAACGGAGCACGGACGACGGAGTACAAAATATAAATTGAAATTTTGAAATGAAAATTCCATTTTCTAACAATGAAATTCGATTTGACTATTTACCCGTACCTAATGCCTTGTTTTCTGTGATCTATTTGTCAAACCTTTCATTGACACTTCTTCAGTTGTTGACCAACATTGGCTGGAAAATCTAAGGTCGGTTTTCCGTGTAGGATCACGCTCTGCAATGCAAGGGAGTGTTCACCATGAACTATGAACCTAAATCACATAGGTACGTTTACATAGAGATTCATGGTGTTCACACGTTGGTGACTTTTATATTATATTTTTTAACCGACTTCGAAAAAGAAGGACGTTCTATGTTCGGCTGTATGTAGGTATGTTTTTATAAGTGTGTTTGTCGATTTCTCCGTAAATTATGGACTGATTTTGAAAACTTGGCCTTTCTCTGTGTCTCAAGTGGACCTACGCCTGCTGTGCCACGGAGGAATTATTTTTAGTTAGTTAATAATCTTAGTAGCCGCTTTGGAAGAGCACGAGAGAGGAGAAGAGTTCGTGTACCTACCTACCTGGGGAAACTGGGTATACCTACATGATCCTTCCGGGAGACTTGGTGCAGGGGAATAAAAACATACTAAGCGATTTAGATTATTTTAACACTGATTCAACTTTTGAAGGTTATACACCGCAGAATAGAAATATCTGTCAAAGTCGGTCGCGTTGTCGCGTTTACTAAATACTGTATCTACCACATACTCAGAGGAAGGAAGACCACAATACATATGAGACAATACATAGCACTGTACAATACAACTTCAACTTCTTGTTTGATGGCTCTGCATCAGGTTTATACAACGGTTAGTTCATTCCATAAAGATTGCGATGCTGTCATGCATGAGAGATGATGAGACGGATATTGGCAAAATGGTGTCAAACCTGACGCAGAAGCCATCAAACAAGAAGTTGAAGTTGAAACGGTCGCGGTTTTTTCATACGACACACACACGACACGACTTTTATTTTGGAGGATTTGGATGTGGATGGTTACACAAAATTATTGACCGCGTGATTTTTGATAAAAGGTAAGAAACAGAAATATTGTGTGCTTTACTTTCCTTTCACCCAAATTTCTATTTGTTATTCATTTAAATTATATGAGATACCTAATATAAATAAAATAAATAAATATATAATGCGGGACAATTCACACAGCATTATCTAGCCCCAAGCTAAGCAGAGCTTGTGTTATGGGTACTAGATAACTGATATACATAATACAATACACTACATAAGATAGTTGTTTTTTAATTATACATAAAAAAACATCCAGAACCCCTGAACAAATATCTGCAGATCGTACAAACATTTGTCCCGAAGCGGGAATCGAACCCGCAACGGCCGCAACCTCCTGCGTCGCAGGTCGTCTTATATAAACTTGTTGTGATTGGGGAGACTTTCTGAGGGAAAAGGAAGAAAAGACGATACAAAAACGGCGAACAGAGCGATCCTCGAAAATTTTGAAGACTTAGCGACGATTGGGAAATTCGCGAAAGAAAAGACGATATAAAAACGGTGAGCAGAAGGAGCCTCGTCATTTTTAAGATTTTTTTGCGAATTTTTGGAAATTTGTGAGTGAAGATAAAAAAAAAGACGATATAAAAACGGCGCAGCGTGCGGCCTCGAAATTTAAAAGAGTTTTAGCGCCGATTGGGACATTTGTGGAAGGAAAGTCTATACCTATAAAATAGGCGAGTGGAGCGAGCCTCAAAGTTTTCAAATTAGTTTAAGCGACGATTGCGAAATTTGTGAGTAGAGAAAGCACGGATGACATCAAAACGGCGAGCGGAGCGAGCGGAGCAAATTTTGAAGACTTTTTAGAGACGATTGGGAAATTTGTGATAGAAAAAGAAGAAAATACGATATAACGACGCTGACGAGCGGTGCGAGCCGCGACAATTATTGAGACTCTAGCGGCGGTGAGAGAATTTGAGAAAGAGAAAAAAGCCAAAGCAAAAACAATGACGAGCGTAGCGAGCCGCGTAACAGTCGTTAGAAATGACGCAATTTTGCGTCATTTCTAGGGACTGTTGGGAAAAAAGAACGTATCCATAGTACTAATATTACAATTTCGAAAGTAACTCTGTCTGTCAGCCTATCTGTTACCTTTCACACTTAAACGGCTAAACGGGTCTTCATATTTGACAGGGAGCTAAACGGTATCCCGGACATAGGCTACCTATGTCCGGGATACCGTTAGAAAAAGCACTTACAAAGCCGCGGGTTGTAGCTAGTGAAACGAAATTAATTCTGTACTAGTGACTGGTGAAATTTCTAAAAATTATTTACATTATCTAGTTTGACCTACTCAGGAATATCGGCATGACATGACGTGTCCTTTCGTTTCCTAGAAGCAAGAAAATTACAAGGTTGTACAGATTACAGAAGTAGGGTTGGTTGTTCCGTGGACCACTATGCGCCTCGCAGCTCGAATCACAAAGATGTACCTACTTAAAATAAATTAATATGATTATTGACGATCATATATCTATCGTATCTTGTAAATTTTTCTCTGCAACCTTGGTTTGGTACCTACTAAACCTATATTTTTGTTATATCTTCAGTATTTTCGCGGAGCCCCGGGGCTCCGCGGAGCACACTTTGAGAATGGCTGCTCTAAGGGGATAAAAAATGGTTTCTAATTTAGTTTATAAAGAGGTTCACAAACATTAATACTTAACTCATTTTATTTAGCAGATAAAAATTAATCAGTTTTCCTATGCGCGCGCATTGCGATCGGCCACAGAGCACAGACTAAAGGGATGAGTTTTTTTTTTATTTTCCGCGCATAGGGTTTGCGCCTATTCTGCCACGTACAAAATGGGGAATTGAAAGTTTTCTTTTACGAGTATTACAGAGAAAACAAAAGTTAAATTTGAGTCAAAGTTTTATTTAATAAATAATAAGTACTTTCTTTAACATGTACAAGTTAAAATTATCTATTTAAATAAGAAGTTGCATGAAATGAGCAAGCAATAGGAAGATTAATTTATTTGTTCTATTGAACACGATCTTTTTTTTCAATAAAAACTTTTTTATGAACAAAGCAGGTCAACCAACAAAATTAAAAAAAATATCTTAATTGAGTGAAAGTTTTATTTAATAAATAAAACTTTCTTTAACACGTACAAGTTAATATTATTATCTATTTAAATAAGAAGTTGCATGAAATGAGCAAGCAATAGGAACATTAATTTGTTTGTTCTATTGAACACGATCTTTTTTCAATAAAAACTTTTTTATGAACAAAGCAGGTCAACCAACAAAATTAAAAAAAAATCTTAACTTACTAGTGAGTCATAGCAACATCGATCAAAAATTCCCGCCGGCCCCCCTTAGATGCACAATGCGCGCCCTGAAAACATCAGTATCAAAAGGTATCACATTTGGCATTTTGGGATACCTTTTCAACTAGTGTCATTTTAGCTCTCGGACCGAAAGCATGGTCAAGTGCTCGTATAAAAAATGCAATAATCGACCGACCACGCAACAGAAAAAGCATGGAATTTCTTATTTTCAGTAAGTTTTAATGTAATTTTTACCTGTGTTTTGTGATATGAGCCAATTGAGCCTTATATACTTGAGAAATCAGCATTAAATATTGTTGTTGGGTTTGCCTATGTAAAAATATTTATTTTGTTCTAAGTTGATGAATGGAGCGGCTATTGTTTCTATTTTTTTTTATTTATTTGTGGTAAGTTGTAAGTGATAAATTTTTTTTCATGAAAAGACATTTAAAATAACTGGACGAGGTTTATAAAATAATTATATATTATAACTAGCTGACCCGCTCTCAATTTTATTTGCGTGGACTCTCTAATAAAAGAAAGACTACCAAAAGTATTAGATTTAATCAACTTAGTATTTATTTGTATCCTTATAAAAATAAACAGTGTATAAATTATTTTTAGGTACCTTCCTACCTACTTACAAAATAAAATAAAATAAATTCGACTCCACTAATCTCTTGTTCCGCATGCAAAAAACTTGACAGGCTCTGCGCAAACTGTCTGCGTCAAAACAAAACGTGGACACTTTTGAGTGTCATTCTTGTAAGGTTCTAGGTATCTACGGGGGAGGCCGCATACTTGATCGATGCATAGCAATGAAAAAGTCACAATGCAACCGCAAACAAGAGCTAGTGATGAGATGGTATTTCAAATTTGACGTTTTATTCGAATTAATTTGAATGATGAAATGCGTATTATCCGGATTTTGCAACCCCTAGCTAGGTGGATGAAAATAACATACCACCTAGACATATACGAATTCCTAGCTTTATATGTAGCTTATAGGTTAAATACTCATAAAAGCTCACTTATAGTAACGAAACTCCCTATTCTTACCACCTAACCTACTACATATTCGGTGTATAATTTCACTAATAAATTATTTGTTGTGTGCGACTGTACCACAATGCATTTGTTCCTAGCACTTCACATCAACTTTTTATATTGTGGCACTACGAAATTGCATAAAGTATGACCACAGGCAGAAGCAGTATTTCACACTCTATTTATACATATTATGGCATTTATAATAAGAAAAGTTCGTCTTCTATAGGAAGTATTTCGTTTTTTAATGGGTACGCTGCCTTGACGTTGGCCGGAGAAGTCTTGTTCAATATCTCCGTTCCTATAAAAGCAATCATTATGAAATTTTGCATAGCTCGTGCGGTGCTTAATGCTCTATTATTGTGTGTAAATTTTGTTGCTATAGTATAAGCCGATTTCGAGTACGGTCATGCATGTGTACGCCAGCTTGACGTCAAGCTAGCGTACCCACTAAGAATGGTCATTATTTCTTAAACCAAAGAGGCGCTATTTATTTTACTACTAGCTGCGCCCCGCGGCTTCGCTCGCGTGGAAATTTATGTTTCCCACTTTCTTAATTTTTTCTTTGCTATAAACCTCACGGAGTCCGAGACCTTTCCAACGAATGCAAAACCGTGGAAATCGGTGCGTGCGTTCTGGAGTTATAGCGTCAGGAAGGAAAACCCGACTTATTTTTATATAGTAGAAGATTGCACTAATTCTACTCTGTTTATGCTCTATTCATTGGCATAACAACAAACGTGATATCGATTATGTGTACCTACGCTACCTCGACGGACACGAAATTGACCTGTCAATGTCGGTTTGTGTGGAAATTACATGAAGTAGTTCAGCGTGTCATCCTGACTTCTTGTAATGTGTATGATTTCATGACATCTGTATTGTATGTATCACTAGCGACCCGCCCCGGCTTCGCACGGGTGCAATACTTATACTAAATACCTATACCTACTGCAGAATCGGCCCTCCGGCCGGTACCTACCGCAACCGCTATGTCCCTGCATTTTAAATCTGTAATATCTTCGAAAATATTCATTCAAGGTAATTTTAACGCAAATAAAAACGCAAATTTTTTTTTAAAATATTATAACGCAGAGGCACTAATTAGCATAATATTTAATTTGCATAACAATAGATTTTTAGTATCGACGCAGAGCCACGTCGACGCAGAGGGAGCCATTCTATTATATGCACAATGTATTTAAGTTAGGTACTTAACTTAATTGCATAAGGATTAATGCTGCTTGAAATCGCCTCGATAATAAGCCATTATTTCTCGGACTCTTTTGTACTTAGACCTTTTTAAGTTGTACAATACTGTAGTACCTACATTATTTTGATCTATCTCGTAGGGTCAGCGCTGCAGCGTTTGCAATGTAAGCGCAAAAAATGTGTTTATTTACCTACGACATCACATTAGAAACCTCTAAAACTAGGTATCAGTGTTTCTCTCCTATATTATGCATGTATTATACATATAAATCTTCCTCTTGAATCACTCTATCTATAAAAAAAAAACCGCTTCAAAATCCGTTGCGTAGTTTTAAAGATTTAAGCATACATAGGGATATAGGGACAGAGAAAGCGACTTTATTTTATACTATGTAGGTACCTATGATTCAACCGTATTCTATAATCTTGTATTTGTCAACCGTTGCCGTAGATTATGTTTTTTATTGTTATACATATTTTTCATTGTTTTGTGTTAAGACACAACTGTTATCTTCCGTGACGTCACGAAACAGCTCTGTCGGAAGGCCAGCGTTGGTTGCTATTGCTACGTGTTTACAACTCTCTCATACTGAGACAGAGACCGTTTTGTGACTCTAATCGATAGAAGCTGTACCTATCTTTTATTTTATTTTTAAATCTTGTTTGTTTTTGTCGATTGAGTTACACATAAAATATTCTCATTCTCCTTTATTTTGGATACTTATCCTATAATCATATTTAATAAATAAATAAATATACCTACCATAACGCGAGCGAAACCATGGCACAGATTAGATAATGTACTTCGTAGGTAAGCCACCGGCAGAAAAACAGGTGTTAAAAATGTGTGTAAAATTAGGGTGTTTTAATTAAAAATAAAAATTATTAAACTAATTAATAATAAAAGTATTTATTTTCAAAAATGGTTTGAACCGGTTAACAGAGTAGGTACTTAAAACTAATTTTTATTATCTCTTACTTTATGTTTAAGATTAACTTCACCTATAAGTATAGTAGGTACCTACTCTACCATAAAACCTTAGTGTTGTAAATACATCGACAATGGTGTCAATTCAGGATCAGCCCAAAACTAAACTAAACTATACTAAAATTTTACCATTTTAGTTTAGAACCTTCAAAACGCTATTCAGTTGCACACGGTTTTAGTACAGTTCTAAAATTATTAGGCTCCTAAATTCGATAACGACGCGTTTTAAATTGAATTGAAGGTGTTGCCAGACAGAGATTTTGGAATCATGGACGTACGAAATTACTTCATTTTCGAATGAATGGAATGACCGACTTTTATTATCTGTGTGCATGCACGTTTAGCGCCGAAAGTTTAGGTTGCGAGAAAATTGGTTTTTCAATTTGCAATTTGCATTTCCCGTGATACAACGTATACAAAATAATACTTATATTGGAAAATGGACCAATCGAAATGAAAACGCATCAATATAAAGCAGTACGAGTTGCTCATGGCGCGACTCCACGCTCATAAAGAGGTGATAAGGGGTAAGCATAAAATGATTTGCCTACGTTTTTTTTACTCTACTTATTTGTAGTTATTTACCTTCCTTGTAAAATTAGTTTAGATACCTACATCTAAAACCCGTACCTACCTACGTAGTTACAGGGTTTTGGATCTGACTGTAAACTAACTATGCTCTGCTACAATATTTATTACTCCTAGTACCTATGTATTTTCTGACGTTCTTTATTTCCTATAGGAAATCAAGCCTCTCAACAGTATAAAGACATGTGGGCCTCGCTCAGTGTGCAGTTGAACCACTATGGCTGCAGCAGGTCCGCGGAATAGTGGCAACATGTAAGTCCACAATAATGATTTACATAAGTACCTATATAATGATAGGTAATAGGTACCCGCTGATTTTTCTCCAGGTAAAAATATAGGTACCCTACTTCATAAAAGTATTGCTTTTGTACTATTGTTTTTGAAATCTTTGGATGTTTACAGATCTGTAGCATCATGGTAGCCAAAACCAAAAGGAAGGCCAGAGAGATTGGTCAAGCGTTAACTGCAACTGGAGGCGGACCATCTGACGGCCGAACCATCAATGCCCTGGATGACAAGATATTGGATATAGTCGGCTCTGCCTCCGTTCATGGTTTCTCTGCCTTAGAAGCTGTAAGTTACCATAACATACCTATCGTTGTCTAGCTATAGGTACTAAGTAGGTGGGTATTTTAATTTTGTATCTGTGTCTATTATCTTTTCATGCCTGAGGGAATGTTAGTACAATGCAAGTATAAATAAGGTATAGGTACAGGGAAAGCTACTTTAAATATTCATACAGAGCAATGAGAATGTATACTACTCTGGCTCTACGAGGTACTAGGTAGGTTTTCTTTAGGTATATACCTACTAAAGTGTATGTTCTGTTTTAGGGCTTGCAAACAATAACAGTCTCCCCAGCTGAACAACCTGCGGCTAAGCTGTTGGTTTTGGATGAAGGAGAGGTCCAAGAACCTGGGTCGCCAGCGTCTGGGCCCATCCGGAGCCGCCGGCGCTGGATGCAGAGATCTGCCCGTCCCCGCCCATCAGCAAACGCTCAGCTTGTGGAGACACTTAATGCCAACAGCCGCCTATTGGCGGATTCAATTGTACAAGCTGCTAGAATATTGGCAGATGCTGTTCGAGCACTGGCTACACCTACACCAGTTATTCAACTAGAGGAGGAGGAGAATGTACTGTAAATACACTGCATAGCACTGTGATATAGACATATCAGCTCTCAGCTGCTCGTCTATAATCCAATAATAATAATAATAATAATAATAAATATGATACCAAATAAAATGTAAAAACAGACTAGTGTTTTAATTTAATAATTATGCCTGGTCTCTGTAACTAACCGCGATATTTTTGATAATTATTGTTTTGCTTGAAAGCCGATAAGTTAATTTCCCTACTTTTTATCAACTTTGCCCTACTAACAGAGATGCATTTACTATTATATAAAGACACAAACACAAACTAGGTAGGTATTTAGTTAACCTGCTTACATTCATAGTGAATCATAAATTTATTTCAAAATCGCTGCCAGTATTATAGACTGCATGCATAAGGAAATTACTCCTACATTGCTATTGATAAGTAATCTAACACATGAGTATATCTAGGTAGCTTGTGAAACGTGTGCAAAGCCATGGGCCAAAGCAAGTATTTTATAGGTCCCTCAAAACTTAAACACTTAATACATAAAACTTGAATTTATTTAAAAAATTCTGATGAGACGGGCCTCGGAGGTCTTGCACGATGCTTTTGGTAACTACGTCGAGACATCTGCTTACTGTTGGCTGGCTTATACCCAACCAATTGTCTTGGCCAACAGCGGCCTGGTAGCTTCCTTGGGCCAAAAGCTGTAGCACGGCCAACACCTGAAAATTGATAAGTAGGTTTTTATTTAATATAAGTACTTACCTACAGGTTTTTTATGGTAGGTACCTACTACTCATAATGTTACCTAAAAACCTATCTAGTCTAGGTGATTCAGAACCCAAATACCTGCTTTTGTTACAGAAAGTACCTACGACAAAAGTTGCGTCACTGAATTTGACTTGGTTACCTAGGTACTACCTTTATTTGTTTTGGAATCCCTCCTTCGTTTAATAATGGGTCATCTAGTGTCCTGATAATGATTAGAGCACCAGATTTAGGAACTCGAAACAGTTTTGCAAACTTGGCTTCGGGGATTTCAAAGGGGTTTTCAAAATACCTTATATTTCTTAGCCTTTCATCGTAATTTCTGTTCAAAAATAAACACCCGCTTGTTGTAGGTAAAGTTTTAGGTTACACTATTCAAAAATTCACTGCTTATTGGGTAAAACTTGCTTACCTTATCCTTATCTTCTGCACCAACAATTGCCGCTACCACTTATTCCATTGTTGTAGAGATAAAACATAAATTTACGAATTTCGCGCTTCAGAAAAACATTTGCGCGGGAAAGAGCCCTGCCTGCTAACTTGGCCTTTCGAAACCTTTGATTTTATGTCATTGCGCCTATCTAATTATTTCTTTGAATTTTTACCACTCTTTCTTACAAAGCTAGGCGGCGTTTTTCTCAAATATTATAAAAATGTCAACAAAATCAAAACTACATGAACTGCCGCCATACCAACTATATTTAGTAGGCAAAATTTTACAGTGTTCTAAACTAAACTGTTTATAGTTGAATTTAGTGTAAATCTGTCACTTATGTGGTACAACAGAATACGAAAAGCGGCTTCTAAACTAAATTGAGTAACTAAAATCAAGTTTAGTCCTGTCAAACTATAATTAGTATAGTTTGCACTAAAATGGCATCATCTGAATAGCACACGTACTAAAATGGTTCTATTTTTAAAATTTAGTTTAGTTTAGGCTAGTTCGTGAAATCTGAATAGACACCACTAACTAAGTAAAACTTGTGTTTAGACGCGAGGGCTACTCTGCCTCACAGACCCCGAAGGGTGCGGCTAAAGTACATTGACGGAAATTTTATCTATACTAATATTATAAAGAGGAAAGATTTGATTGTTTGTTTGTTCGTAATGTTCGTATTGAATAGGCTCCGAAACTACTGGACCGATTTGAAAGATTCACCGTTAGGAAGCTTACTTTTCAGGGGCGATCGTCTAGTGTTGATACTTATACTAGACGATCGCCTCGCGGTTTCACCCGCGTAGTTCTCGTTCCCGTGGGTATTCCGGGATAAAATATAGCCTATGTCACTCCCTGAAAAGTAAGCTTCCTAACGGTCAAAGAATTTTTCAAATCGGTCCAGTAGTTTCGGAGCCTATTCAATACGAACAAACAAACAATCAAATCTTTCCTCTTTATAATATTATTAGCATAGATAAAATTAGTTTTTTTTTACGTATAATCTCGAAATTCGAAAGACCTACTTATCAAATTATAAGCACCTACCTGTAATTTGAAATGATAAGGATAAGACTTACTTATTTGTTTTTAACTCATTATAAACCATGTTATCAATTTGTGTGCTTGTGTTCACAAGGTAAACGAGTTATTATTAATTGGTTTCATATCATTTCATTTAATTATTCCGGCGAAGGTACATGTTAATACACTTGATGTCGTTATAATTTAATTCACTTTTGCTTAATTAAACATAATACTTAATTATGATTATTTGTACAAGACACACAAGTTTTTAGGAAAAGAAGGTAGCACCCTACTTGATTACGCAGAAAAAGAGGGAGAAAAATCAGACATACAGTGAGTCCTATTTAAACACACAAAATAACAAATGGTTGGCTTTAAAAGGGCCTAGAATTAATAATCATGTCAGGAAAATAATAAAAATTCAACACAATAATGTATAAGCAGCTGTTTATGGGCTTTTATTTAAGTAAATAGTTTTCTCTTTTATTTTGTTTTGTTTTTTTTTTCCAGTATCGACGGACGTAAACAAAAAAAAGCATAGGTACACATACAACCGATTAAAGACCTCCTTTTTTCTAATTCAAACAAAATACGTTAACAAAAGACAAGCTTTTAAAAGGGGATCTCAGATTTTTGTATGGAATAAGAATAAGAAACATAATAACTGTGTGGGTACATAGTTGGTCTTAAGAACTACTTTTAAATTCTTTAACAGTTTGTCCTTTATGACATAGGTACAATAATAAAATTATTTTAACATTATTAGTTAATAAACTTAAAAATAAAGGAATTGCAGTTTTTCTAGGTACCTACCTACTAATTAAAGGTTAACAATAGGACTTAAATAACAATGATTACTATCTAAATTATTGGGGCGTACCTACTGTCAAAATATTCATTAATATTATAATGGTGTAGTCTCACAGTACGTTAAGGTGGACCGGACTACTGAGTCGCTCGACGTATCTGGGGCCCTATTATAATTCTCCGCAACCGACACTGTCGATGCCGATGACATGCGGCCGACGCGCGACGTACGCAAGCGATAGCCATTCTGTCTGTTTCACTGTCGGGTGGGCATTTTTCATGCGGGCGAGAAGCGGGCACACCCAACTACCTTCGTGAACGATCATGTGAATGAAACCACCAGAGAGCATAGAAACCTTGGACAGATTAAATAAAAACAAGTCAAGTACTTGTGTGAGGGTTCCGAACAAACTTATATTTACCCTAATGAAGTTCCTTGGGATGAAGCGTTGGTGTTCTTCCAACACAATTAGGTTCAAAGTTAACCCGCTTACATTTATACTGGAAACATATATTTGTGAGCCGAATAATTTACACAGACACACTGCGTTTTTTTGGTGATTTTGCTAAAATGAATGGCTTTCGGTTATTTCTCTTTACTTAATGATAAAAATACATTTTCTTGTGCTGTAAGACCTTGCTTCTTGCCAAATTTCGTGATTCTAGTTCAACAGGAAGTACTTTAAAGGCTTACGTAGGTATAGGTTTTATTGCGAACATTAAAAAATAATTTTTGTAATTACCTATGTAACTTTATATAATTTATGGTTTTCGGATATTCCTCTTTATTTGCGCTAGCTCTTTGCTATGTTTAAACGTAAACGGCTGTCACGACTCACGAGTGATTCTATAATCTATAATATCCCGTGTAGACTCCTTCAATGCCATCCAAAGAAAGAGAATTGCGTCATTAACGTCCAGAGGTTGACATGTGTAAAAACGACACTATTGTAAGCCCGTCTGACCGTCTGATGTTATCGGACCCTTACATACACTACTACTTTTTTATCACCTCAAAAATGGATCTTGTGTCTGAAATTAAGAATTAATATTATAGGCGTTCCTTTTTCCATTCGAGGTACGGAACCCTAAAAAGAGCGGTTTTAGCGCCAAGTTTTGGTAAAAATAAGAACTTCGTCGTCAGCTGGGGGAAGTTTTTAGTTGTAGGCTTTGCTAAGAGATGGCGGTAGAGCCGCTTTTCTGAAAATTATGAAACGGAGAGTGATCTTCAAATATCATGAGTAAATTTCAATAATTTAGGACGCTAGGTACGTGTATAAAATATTTTAACAATCATAAATCTACCGAAATTTTAGTGATAAATGGACAAAATATGGTGATAAAACACATTACGAAAATGAAAAGGTAGCTTTGTAGCTACCGTGCAAATTGACAGTGGTTCTTGAAAAAATGCTGTCAAATTTAATGTTTCGTTCTTACATTTTGCCCATTAGAATAGAGGTGGCCGCCGCAAAAGCCGCCATTTCAAACTTCGTGCCGTAGCTTCGAGTTTTGATGAATTAGAATAGCAATTTGACGAAACGAAGCACGCAACTGTCGATTTCGTCGAAAGCGAATAGACCCCCTGACGCTTTTGGACATTACGTTTTAGCACTTTTTTTGTTTTAGTGTCTTCTACCCAAATAGGTATCATATTATTTATTTATTTATTATTTAGGTATATAGCTTTTATTGTGATTTTTGCATGGATAAAAAGGACACTAAAACAAATAAAAATGTTCTATAACATTATGTCCTAAAAGGTTTCTGAGATATTATTCTGAGAAGAAAAAATGTACCTACTTATAGTTATTTTATTCTGTGAATATCTTAGAAACCTGACGCCTTAGGACATTGTTTTTAAGGCATTTTTATTTGTTTTAGTGTAGAAGACACTCAACATCCAAATAAGTAACTTTTATGATGCGCGGTGATTTTGAAAAAAAAAACAAAATGGTGACCGATTTTCGGGCCAGAATCTTCAAACCCTTATAAACACTGATATACCTTCGTTTTTGCCAGTGTTCTAACAGTATCATGGAGCACAGAAGAGCTGGACTTTCCACCGAGCTTCCAATTTGGAGTGGCTACTTCAGCGTACCAGACTGAGGGGGCTTGGAACACTAGTGGTTTGTATTTTATACCTAGTTATTATATTAGTACCTAACTATATTATAGTTAGGTAGGTACTAATATAAGTAGGCTTGTTCAGAGAAATGTAATAAACCGCCAAGTTCGAGTCGATTCGCACACGAAGGGTTCCGTCCCGTAAAAATCGAATCGGGCAAATTTTCAAAGCACATCAAATTTTCACTTGTTCGGAGACCCCATTAAATTTTTAACTTTATTATATATTAGTGTTTGTTGTTATTTTACTTATTATTATTACATTTGAAGTGTTACTTATTTATAGAAAGTTTCATGTGTCTATCTATTGTGATTTAACAGCCTTGACAAACCAGCACAAAAAGTCAAAAAATACCTATGTGCCTACTTACTTGTTTTTATATGGAAGCCACGTTTAATTTGGATATTTATTTTATTTATATTATTTCATCTGTCAAGCTGTTATCAGCGGCTAGAGACACACATTATCTGAAAATTTCCACTGTCTACCTCTGGTTCATTAGATAGAGCCCTCTGTCTAACTGACTATGACGGACGCACGGACAGCGAGCGAAGGCTTGGTAATAGGGTTCCGTTTTCATCCTTCGGGTACGGAACCGTAAAAATCAACCAGCGGACTCAAAATAGAATCACACGATGATGATTTCAAGTTTTTGTTGACTCAAAATTTATAGTTATATATAATACTAGCTTCTGCCCGCGGCTTCGCACGCGTTGTTATAGTAGTTTTGGCGTGAAGAAGTAAGAAACATTCATCCATCTGTACATCCATCCAAACTTTCGCATTTATAATATTAGTGTGATGTATATGGTAACTAAGAATTAGCAAGTGAAAGTGGCATTGGGCTGGCTATGGCCAGCTTCCGCAGAACCGATAACCGTTGGGGTAAACGTGTTCTTACGTGGCGAGTGGAGACCGTGACTGCAAACGTAGTATGGGATGCCCTCCGGCCAGCTGGTGGGATGACGATCTGCGAGAGATTGAACGCAGATGTGTCAAGCTGAAGACCGGGCGCTATGGCCATGGTCATCTACACGTCGACGCCGTAATCACAATGTGTTATTAATTAAGTTTTTTATATTATATGTATATTAGTTTTAAGGTATATATTACTATGGACCGTAGAATAAGTTAAATAAGTTCTATAACTTTTCTATAGTCTGAAATAAATGAATTATTATTATTATTATTATTATGGCGCTCATTTAGGATCGTTTCCACTGACGAGGAGCTGGACGGAGTGGAGCGAGAAGAGCAGTGAAATGGTAATTGTTTCCATTGAAGCAGAGCGGTTCCACTTCCACCACACCATACGCTGGGCACCACAACCTGTACGACTCCGTTCTGTCTGACTCGGGGCCGCGTGTTCATATATTTTACTTGAAAGTCCGCTCCGCTCCACTTACACTGTTTCCACTGATGCGGAGTGGAGATTTCGAGCACTGTGATTGGCCGATTCACGATTCGCTCCTCTTTACTTCGCCCAGCTACGCGTCGGTGGAAACGCGAGGGTGCCTTTCCGCCATTGAGCACGTATCCACTGACGCGGGGCTGGGCGAAACAGGGGGTCAATCAGGGGGGGCCTCTGTCCAGCAGTGGACTAGGGGTGTTGGAAGAAGCTTGCTTCCCAAAGGTCATCTTGGCGATCTACTATCAACATCAGTACCTATTCAAGAAAAATTTGAGAAAAATCGCCTCGAGACGCTAGACGCAAAACGTCAGATACGAAAAGAGAGGATTTGTTAGCGGTTTGTCCAAAACGCGTTTCGTTCTACAAGCGTTTCGTCTAACACGCGTTCTGTCCAATTAGCGGTTCGTCAGGAATCCATACCTATGCAGTTCATCCAATTCTAAAGCCGCGTCCGCTGCGCCGTGTTTTGAACACATGTTCGAAAACATGAGAAAGGGGCGTGGCCTAAATGTTTTGTCGAGCAAATACACTTGAACATGTTTGCCGGAGTTAGCGGAAAACATCCCCCGCTGTCTGCGGACGGGGGGGGGGGGGGGAATTGTTCATTTTCTGTTCGATTTTGACGCAGGAAGGACGCAGGACAAAGGTTTTGAACTTTGTTTACTGAACATTGCTAAAGTCGCAGCGGACGGGAAATGTTTTAAACAAACAATGTTCAAGAACTATGTTCTGTTCAAAACACGGCGCAGCGGACGCGGCTTTACTAAAAGTACTTTTACTTTAGAACTATCCAAAATTTGTCTAAAACTATTCATTTTTAGTCTCGTACCTAAATTTTTGAAAAATGACAGTGAATGCCAAATATGACAACTAAAGCCCTCAAAAACGTATATTTATGACATAACTCTGCAGGGCAACTCTATTGTCATACGTGTAAAGTAGGGTATTCAAGACCATGTTCGGTCTAGCGAGACATTATGGCTATGGTAAGCATCCGTAATCTCTAGGATCGCGTCATCGAAATCGATATGGAGGCATATATGCAGGATGGTTTTTGGAGAAGGGCGGTGATGGCCAAGTCCGAAACCACGAGAGTTAGAGAAAAGTCCTGAAAGAAGTCATGCCCTCGATTGATATGAAAACAATAACTGCATATTTCTGCGTTTTTTTTTTAACTTTTAGTTTTAATGGAAATCCACCCGAGTGGTTTATCAAAAAAAGACATACCTATAGCAATGCTAATGCGCTGCGCCAGATACTCACCATCACCAGCTCTCGGGTCACGCCGCTTCGACCAGACGCTCAGATAATTTACAGCCTGTATTGGTCCACTACAGGACGCAGGCCTCCAGGCTCCTCTTCCCCGAACACTAGCGCCGCCACATATTTTATCTTATTATTACGTCGAAGAAATCTCAAACTCTGCTTAATGTATGCAACATAAAAAAAAAACAGATGCATTAAAAAAAAGCTTATGATAGGATTCACAAATTTCCCAACGTAATTTTTGGAATTTCCTTTCTTCGACGTAATAATAAGATAAAATATGTGGCGGCGCTAGTGTTCGGGGAGGAGGAGCCTTAAGCGCCTTATTGGCTTTTATCACATGGGGTAGTGCCCATAATCCCCACGCTGGGCATGCGGGTTGGGGATCGCAGTTCGGTGGAAAAATTGTGGTGCAGGGGGCGCGCTGCCCGCCCCCGGTGGATATCCCTTAGTCGCCTCTTATGACACCCGCAGGAAGAGTTGGGGCGGTGCAAATTCTAAGCCGGCACCACACAGCTAACTTCTAATACCTAATCACCAAATATTAACACCTAATTGTGGGTTAATTCTAATATCAAATAGGTAGGTAGATAGATCTACCTATCAACTAACCTATATCTGTGATTTTAGGCAAAAGTGAAAGCATATGGGACCGGTTCTTGCACAGCCGAACAGAGAAAGAAAACGGCGACTTGGCCTGCGACTCCTACCACCAGTGGAAGAGAGATGTCGAGATGGTCGAGGAGTTGGGCGTCGACTTCTACAGGTACGGTGACGTTCATCGATCGTTCACCCCCTGACAGGTTCCAACTGTTCTAAGGTTCTAAGTCTCGTAAATTACATGTAGGCATCCAGTATTTTTATTGCAAAACAAAAATATTACAAAGTTTTGTAAGTAGGTATTCATGTAGGGGAGACCGGGGCAAGATGGGATGACTGTAGAATCTGTAGATGTAGTTGATTACGCAAATAAATGCACTTTAAGGCGATCATTTCATTTTTTGCAAGCTACCGATATTTTTACACCCCTTTTCTCTCGCTGCTTGCATACAGAGGGTGACAAGCTCTCAAAAACTAGCTCACGCAAGGACTAATATAGGAAAAGTTATGTTTTTTTTCTCAGATTTTCAATACCCTGGCCAAGAATCCTGCCCAAAGCCTTCTCCGGCGCTGTGAACAAGGAGGCCGCACAACACTACAGCGACCTCATCGACGGTCTGCTGGAGAGAGGCATCGAGCCGGTCATCACTCTCTACCACTGGGACCTGCCGCAGAAATTGCAAGACCTCGGTAAGATGGCAGAACGAGAAAAACTAAACAGATGAAGATGAGTGTTACACGTTCACATTCACACCGAGACAAAGTACCTTCTCGTTTTTGTAAGAATATCAGCTTGGACCTCACGATACAGGTCTTACACCTTTAAAATGATATGATGTTGATAGATGGATTTTATTCCAAAACACTCTACCATCCAGTGTTGCCAGATGTTTTTGACGAGCGATCGTACGCTGGTTTAGAAAAAAATCGTATTTCTTAGGGAGAGGAGAATAAAAGGATCGTACATATGTTTAGGTAAGAAAGTTTATTAATAAAATTAGTTACGTCTTATACAAATTTTTACTGGTCATCAAATTGAGCGTTTCAGGTGCTGGTTCATAATTTTCACAGCACCCGAAACGCTTAACATGCTGTTTCGATGGTAATAGACCATTTAAAGTATCGCTATTGAGTTTGTTGCGGCTCTTTGTTTCTATTAAATTGACTGAGTTAAAACAGCGCTCACAATCCGCATTTAAATGTGGTAAACACAGCAATTCAATAATATACCGAAAAATATTCTTGTCTTCAAACTAGCACAGGATTCAGAAAGAAATCGGTTGGATAATTACTGACTGAACTGTTGAATGAACTTCTGCGATAATAAAAGGGTAATCCCCGACTACTGATGGCAGTAGGTACTCGGTGAATAGCTCAGATTAAATATAGGTTTCCTTTTCTACGGTGAATAGTGATGGGCCAATAACATATGTTTGGCGGCTTTTTGGTTTGTTCCATGTTTGTTCGTCAAGGTTTGATTGATTGATTTGACATCATGCATGACTGCAGTGATGTAAATGACATTGACAGACAATAACAAATACAAGAAATTGACAGCTGACTTTTCTATAGGACCATCATTCGAATCGGTCACCATTTTGTATATGCACAGTATAGGTCATTCAAAATCTTTAAAAAATCGTACAAACCGTGTACGATTTCGATGATTAGATCGTACATGAGTAAAACGGGGGAAAAATCGTATGAATACGATTTAAATCGTACATCTGGCAACGCTGCTACCATCTAATGATGATAATGGTAATGATATGAGACACGCGCCCGTTATGAGAGGCTAACATGTACTGACGAGAGCGCGCGCGTTGATATTGCTACAATAAAGTAAAAATGCTGACGCGAGGGAATGGTGCGGTTTCACCGTACTTAATATTCCCGACAGCGCGATGAGAAGATGCTGGTAAAATTGATACAACATTAATTAATAACCTATTACTCGTAAATGATAAGAAATTAAGAAATTATACGCTAATGATACTAAATGCGAATGATACATGATGGATGATAGAACAATAGGTCCTTAATAAATTTCATGATGATAAAACAATATTTTTGTTAGTTACAGCTAAGTAAAAGTAACGTAACTTATTCAAGTCCTACATCTTGGTTTCACTGATATCGATCGCGCGAGAAATAGGCGACGACTATCTAAACCTAAACGATCACTTTGCTTTTTGATATTACTAAACTTGCTTGTTTCACTATACTTTACATTTTTCTCGACACTTGCACTACCACTAACACAAGCATCAATGATAACGCTGCTGAAATGCTGCGCGGCGGCTGGCAGTGACGGAGGCTGCGCCTCCACGCGCAGACTGCTCCCACTGCGATGCCCGTGCCCACGATCAAGTAGATCACGGTGTATTGATGTACGTCATGATAAGTGATATTCTCCGTAATGCTCTCCTCCTTCTTCATCTGATCTATTTGTTCTTTTTTCGCCAAGTAGGCTTTCTCTTCTTTGTCTTCAGAGGTCCAGTTAACAGTGATAGGAACAGTTATGTTTATGATGGTTGATCGGTGCAATAGTTATCTCAGGGACGTAAATCTCAGAGTGCGCCTTGATGTTCGATGATGGTCGCCGAGGTGAGTAGATAGTGAAGTCCTTTCCCTTTATTAATGAACCTTGACCGAGACTCATGATGTCAGCCCGGCTTATCTGTTCAGTTGATATTTGAGCCTCGCATATGACTCGTAAACAAACGTCACAGCAATAATAGTAGTATGTATTGGGCGTGTGCAATTCTCTCCACATATTTCTGCATTTTGTTGACTGAGTTAGGCAAGTACTTGTGCCGGGATCTTTGACACATAGGCTCATGTCATGGTAAGATCTTAAAAATGAGACCTTGAATGTTACACAAATAGGTATCTCTGTTTGTGTTAAGGCATGATTTGATATCTGTTATAGGTACGTACGTTACATACGTACGTATGTAACGTACGTATGTTGATAGCTAAATTTTCTGCTACTGGAATGACGCTAATAGTGTTATTTCCAACCATCCGAGGGATAGGAAGTACTTGATAGGCTTCGAAGATATCCCTGCTAACGAGAGGATTTTTTACTTCAAAGATAAGGTATGATTTCGTCATTCGTGCTTTGATTCGCAGAAGATGATATATGCTCCGCAAGTCTGTTTGTATGTTACTTAAAGGTAGGTAGACACAGATCTTGTAGCTGACCGGAAATGATATTTAGCTGCTGTTGAAGTTGTTCCGGCGTAAGTAGATGTAAGCTTAATTTTGTTTACGTTGGTAATGAATGATATCTAATAATGATTCTTGTACCTATGTTGCTTAGTTTAGACAACATATTGTTTACAATGATAGCTGATAAGATAAACTCGTTTTTAAGTTCGAGCTGTTGTACTTCCGATGTTATTTCGGGACAAATGGTTGTACGATCTGCAGATATTTGTTCAGGGGTTCTGGATGTTTTTCTATGTATAATAAAAAAAAATATCTATGTAGTGTATAGTATTATGTATATCAGTTACCTATCTAGTACCCACAACACAAGCTCTGCTTAGCTTGGGGCTAGATAATGCTGTGTGAATTGTCCAGTATTATTTATTTTATTTATTATTTATTTGATTAGCTGAGCTTTCTAATCTTTGCCGCATGTCGATCAAAGTGTGCTGTTTGTTGATAGATTGTTCCATTCTTTTGATAAGATTGTACTCTGATTCGACTACAGATGTTTGATTATTCCATAACATCGCTAAATGATTGTTAAAAATAAAATAAGTAAATAATGTTATTTGTGTGTATGATATCGATGTCCTTTTGATATTGTTGTGCGAACTCGTAGTCAAGTACTCCGAACAACTGCTGAGCGATGTACCCGACGCTGTTGATAAGGCCTCGCTTCTTTCGATGAAGGCGCGTGCTGAGAACTGTTGATTCAGTAACTTCTCTGATCGTAGTAGCTTATTTCTGAAAACTAGTGTTGTAATTGTTTGTGTTAGGATAATCTTACAATGTGATGGTGCATTGCCCTTTGTGTTATCGCATGTTTTTACAAGGATGTTGAAGAATTTATCCATTGCTGCGAAACCTTCTCGATACCTAGGGGTGTATATCATAATTGACAATGATTTTCCAATCGTCCCTGATTACCTGTATATTGACATCTTGTCGAAATATAAGTCTTTCGTGCTGTGCAATGCTGTGATATTATGCGACCCGAATGCTGTTGTAAATTCAAAACCACAAAAATTAATAGAAGGATTGATGCCATAGTTGATCGTGATTTAGGCGTCTTGATATTGGCGGGTTTTTCCGATTTCGTGTCTTCTTCCGGTGCGTGAACGATTGTTGTTAATTTGATGATTGGCCGTTTGAAAATGCCGTTTTTTGTTTTAAGTGATACAACGCGAACACTTGTCCTTTCCGGGGTGTAGCGTTACAACCCTACCTAACGCCTATTTGCCGGCGGGAAGGTTGGCGTCCTTGATGATAACAATGTCGTTGATTTTGATATTTGGCTGTTGTTGTTTCCATTTGCTTCTGATAGAGAGCTGACTCAAATACTCCGACCGCCATCTTTTGCTCACGTCATCGAAAATCTTTTGCGTGAGTTGCCATCACGTGCGTAGATCTTTCTCTGTTTCTATGATGGTTAGGGTTGGCCCACTCAATAGAAAATGTGCCGGTGTGAGGCAGTCTAGTTCGTCAGGGTCTTCTGATAATGCGCAGAGCGGCATGCTATTCAAACACGCCTCTAGCTGGGATAAGATGGTTGAAAACTCTTCAAAGGTGAGTTTTTGTTCTCCAATCACTCTCTTCACATGATACTTGAGGCTTTTGACAGAGCTCTCCCACAAACCTCCTGCGCTAGGGTAAGATGGTGCGTTAAAATGCCACTGAATCTGCATGCTTGATAATTCATTGATAAATGTTTCGTCTGATAAGGTTTGTTTTATTGGTGCCGACAAAGTTTGTCCCGTTGTCACTATAGATGTGTCCGGCCCGTCTAGCAGCCATCCTGCGCAGCGTGGCCAGCGTGGCCGTCCAACAATAAACCTTTACTTTATAATCCGGCTCGAAGGGCTATAAAGATGTAAGGTCTTACACCTTTAAAATGATAAGATGTTGTTGTGTTGATAGTTTATAAATGGATTTTATTCCAAAACACTCTACAAGCTAATGATGATAATGATATGAGACAAGGGCTCGGTATGAGAGGCTAACATGTACTGATGAGACTGAGAGCATAAAACTACAATAAAGTAAAAATGCTGACGCGAGAGAATGGTGCGGTTTCACCGTACAACCGGCTCGGCCTATAGTGAGATCTATCAGTAAAATCGTAGTCTCTAAGACCTCAGCAATAACTTTTTTATTCTTTTAATAGGCCATAATAATAATGTAATACCTACCTTTAAATGTGCGAATGGCTTGATCGTGTGCGGGCAGCCTAATCTTCCCATAGTGGCAACAATTCTAGACCTTCCGGAAGAATTTTTTTTTTTCCAAGGATTGATTGCGTCATTCATTTTTTCTGCTAAAAGCTTCGTGCAAGCAACAGTGCCTAGTTTAAAATATTTGGTAGGAAACCTGTCCTATTTCATTTCTAATGTAAGGGTAGATTGTCTGATTGTAAAATAAAACAAAAACTGTGCATCTAAATCGTTTTATTCCAACAACATACCTAGTTTTACAAAAATGTACCTCAAGTACCTCAATTTTCCCTTTCCTTTAACTTTACATGAACATCAGGTAGGTATTTCTAACCAATTTCAGATTATTTATTTATTAAGTGGTAGGAAATTTCATGGAGAATTTTAATATATATACATTTAGGTAGGTAATCTCCATTATCATGGAGAAATCTGCGAAAGAACGCCAAAACTCCCACCCGGCGCGCGGAACGCGAAAACGTCCCGCCACCCAGCCGACCGTCAACGGCTTATCGGGCGCGCGGCGCCCGACCGTTGAGAGGATATTATTACATAAGTTATGTTAAAAATCTAAGCCGACACCAGAAGGCAGTGTGCCCAGAATGCTAGCAGCATTGCCACGTTGAATGGCAATGCTAATTCGTTGACCGAAATAGAAGCCAGTATTCCGATCACCTATGGACTCTTTAAGTAGTTTGGTAAGATCTTTATAAATTGCGTGTGCCCCAGGACCCCAAGGACCAAGGGTTTCAACCCCAAATGGCTCAAATAGGTAACCTCGGTCAAGGTTACCGTATTTTCGCCGTTTAAGGGACTCCGCTGATGTTGCTATATATATGTATAGGGCGGCACATTTAGATCGGTCAGTATGGGAAAGTCGCAAACTTTATGACATACGAAGATCTCTTCTTAGGAACCATGTCATCGATTTTAGTAACAAGTAACACTGCATTCATACATTAAAAAAACTTGTACTCAGCTCAGGAATCGAACCCAGACGTTTTGAAAAATAAAACTAACACTATTTATATTTAAATATATCGATATTGTTTAGGTCATACATAAGCAGTTAATGTTGCTATGAAACATGATGTCTAAAATGAATAAAATGCATTGTTTTCCTATGCTTTAATTAATTTAACAAGATTTCGAAATGACCACCATTTTTTCAATACAACATTCAACACGTTTAGGTGCGTAAAATTGAGTGCTTCCCCGTTCACGTATAAGCATCGTTTGTAGAGAGTATAAGCATAAAATAATTATATATATTATTATATTGTAGGTACAAAATTTTAAGTTACTGTGAGTAGGTAATAATGTCATCAAGTTCGATTATTTACGGTGTCTGTACTGTTTACAATTCACTGTGACTTAGATTTTTGGACTGGGTGGAACGGAGCATATGTTTTGGGTTGAACGGGGAAAAATAATATTGGGTAGAAAAATTGTGGGTTGAACGGGGAAGCACTCGTAAAATTGTCTCTATAGTTGTTTGTAGCTCTTTGCTGGTGTCGCAACTTGTTACATAGACTACTTTACAGTATAAGTTAACTAGTCTAACTGCTTAGTAAAACTGCTCAGTGTGATCTTCGTATGTCTTATAGTTTCACATAGGTATACACTTATATTTATTTTTAAGAAATAGATATAAGTGTATATACTAGTTGTTATTGTTTTATTCTGTTGGCCTAATTTCCTTGTTATTTTTATAATGTCAAGAAATTTGTAGTAGGTAGTATCGAAAACTAGACTTACATTAGAAATTAATGTAGGCGGGCTACCTACCTATTCAGTCGGTAAGTATTCAAAGTGATGATCGGGTTGATGATCGAAATAAGGAGCTCCTCCTCATTGACATGGCCATTAGTCATCAGATTCGCTTCGGACTTTCGATCATCAACCCAAGGCGAAATCAAAATAGCGTTTTATAGATCGAATCGAATTCTAATCCGTCGGTTTCGATTCGGAAATGAATCGAATGAATTAAAAAACCCCTGCTGGACTGTTAAATTAGTAAATTGCCTTTATTCAAAAAGAAAATTATACTAGTATTACAATTGAAACAATGTATCTAACTGCAGACTGTTGCAAACAGTCTACAGGTAGCTCAACTGATCCATATCAATACCAGTCGGACGCGTCCCCAAGACGCTGGTTGCATTGCTACGCGCGCTGTATGTCAATGCTGATGCGCTGTTCCAGATACTCACCAGCTCTCGGGTCACGCGTCGCTTCGACCAGACGACGCTCAGATAAGTTTTTAAAAACCCGAAGAGTCTCGGTACCCCACAGACCTAGGGTCTCGACTCCAAGGGGAGCAAATGTGTAGGCTCTGTCGAGACCTGCATATTTGCGCCTCTTGAGATCTTCGACCAAATCTGCCGCCACACCCGCCCTCACGGATGTCCTCGGAAGATGGGAAGGCGTAAGTGTGTCGACGCATGTAGCGTCCCACACAATGGGCCTCCCCAACTCCCATGGGACTACTGTCATACCGTCGGGCCTCTTACCATCGTCAAGCAACAGACCATTCGGTTCGAGAATAGCTGGTACGTTAGCGGTGACAAAGGCCCGCCGGATGATGACGTTAAGGCTAGTGTGGTAGTGAGATATCCGACCGGCGGCCCTAGTACACGATAATTCGTGATGACCAAGCTGTTCAACAGCAGTACCGCACTGGCATTGATGAGGCGCGCAACAGCTTGCACCCACCCAATTAAATTAGTTAAGATTTTACGACATTTCGTCACGACATACGTCCACTGCTGAACATAGGCCTCCATGCGACATCTACAATGTCGTCAGTCCAACACCAAGGAATATAATACTTACTCACAAAATACACTTTAAATACGTTTCTCATATATCTACTAAATATGACCTTCATGGTTTCTGATTTAGGTACACGCAGAAGTAGAATAGAATAAAAAGATATTTATTTATAACAACAATAAGCAGTTAAAAAACAAAAACACACTTAATGGGATAGGTATGAAAAATGAAATGAAAAAATGAAAATGCAAAATATGTGTATTGCTATTTAAACAGAATTAGGATTACCTACAGAATTATAACTAACTAGACGATGGGTTCCCATGGGAATTCCGGGATAAAATATAGCCTTTGTCCTCTCTGCAAAGTAAGCTTCCTAACGGTGAAAGAATTTTTCAAATCGGGCCAGTAGTTTCGGAGCGTATTCAATACAAACAAACAAACAATCAAATCTTTCCTCTTTATAATATTAGTACTTATAGTTTAGACAAATCATTTCTGTGTAGGTAAGTAGAGATAATTTACTTAGTGAAATGATAACGATTCCCACACTAGGTTGGACCCACAGAAATCTGTTATTCAGATTTCTGTGGTTGGACCTGTCACCATAGATATGCCTGTCACGATACAGGCCCAATCTAGTGTGGAATTCGGAACCAGTATGATTAACAGGTAAGGAGTAAAAAAGCCTCAATTGACGGTCAAACCTATGCTGAGTGATATAAAATGAAATTATGAGAATAGAAAAACAAAAAAAATATATGCAATGCACATAATACAGAATAAGAAGAAGATACACACGATAAAGATTTGAAATTAAAATCAGAATAAGGTTTTTTGTTATTATAGTGCGTAACCCCACACTAAGGGTAATTTCTAAGAAATCAAATCGAAGTCGAAAATTTTTGCGATATTATTTGATTTCTTAAAATCAGAATGTAACAAACGAAAAAATTAAAAATATATTAAAATCTAAAACAAACTACAAATGAAGGGAAAAAGAAGACATGCTTTAGGAGACTTTTAACCATAGACTTTCGGTTTGATCGTATGATAGGGTCTGTTATCAGATTTGAGCAGCGGATTTTAATTGGGCGACTGCTAAAGATTTAAGGTCTGTGCAACAGTGTTGCACAACCAACAACAAACAACAAAGTATAACGTTGTTATAAAAAGGCCCTAACTCAGCATAATTCAATTCAATTTATTTATTTCGGTTGTTCACCATAAATGTTGGTACAACTACCTATATATTAGGTTAGTTACTATAAAAACAGATTTAAATTATTCATGTCAATACCCAGGATACATTCAATAAATTATCATTACAAAATTATAAAAACTCTAACTAGATTAAATTTAAGCATTATAAATGTGAAATAATAATAAGCAATACAGATTAGTTAATAAAAGAATATTTACAGTAATTATTTGGCAATGTTGTAATAATGCTGCTGGCTAAGCTCTCGTATGAGGTCCAGCCAGCGCTAGTCTTCCGTTAGGACCCGTACAAATGACGTCACATACGCTATGTTGAGTACAAAATAAAAACTAAATAGTAGATACAAATTAACTATGTAAGTTAAACCAAAATTGAGATACGCTTACAAAAAGAACATACCTATACATATTATAGAAAGGTATTTACTCTCGGGCTAACTAAGCCAACATCATACTTAGTAGAGATACTACTTAGTAACTTAAGTAGTCGAAGGCGTCTTTAGTTTTGGAAAAAAGAAGAAGTGAAAAATTATAGCAGTCAAGAAAGACTAAACAAAGATGGCGCCTTTTTGCTTTCCAGGTGGCTGGACCAACCCGATGATAGCCGACTGGTTCGCCGACTACGCCCGAACAGTCTTCTCACTGTACGCAGACCGTGTGAAGACCTGGGTCACCCTGAACGAACCAGCTGTGTTCTGCCACGTCTCCTACCAGCTAGGAGTCATGGCTCCGGGTTTTGTCAACCCTGATGTCGGCAGTATGCTGTGCAGCAAGCATGCTTTACTGGCCCATGCCAAGGCTTGGAGAGTGTATGATGAAGAATTCAGGTCTAAGTATCATGGTGAGTGGGTATCTCTGTACTTTGTAGCTGAAATAGTCTGTACTGTAGGTACCTTAATGGTTCAATGGTTGGTTGGTTCAATGCTTCATTTATTGGTAAAAATATAGTTTTACAAGTCAAATGGTTAGGTACATAGTATACCTTAAAATATACTATACTAAAGTATACATTATCTATTGGCACCATTAACAATTAAAATAATAAACAATTAACTAATTATATTATTTCAATGATTAAATTACATATACATTTCAATAAAAATAATAAACCCATCGATAAAATTCATTAATAATAAATTATGTCATTGGAAAAAGTAATAATATAAAATAACATCACCATATTATTTCACAAATTCCTCAATCCTGTAGAAGGATGACCTTATGGTATAGTTAGTGATTATATCGGGTATTTATCGCGTACCTTTTGTTTAATTTCCCCTACGTTTCTACCGCGTTACAGCGATCGTGGTCACGGGGCGACTGACAAAATACTGCTGTGCCAGTTACTCTTTGTTACAGCGATGGTGGTCGCCCCGTGACCACGATCGCTGTAACGCGGTAGAAACGTAGGGGAAATAAAACAAAAGGTACAGAATAAATACCCGATATAATCACTAACTATGTTAACAAATCGCGAAAGTTTAAAAAGTTTTTTTACCTTATGGTATTTGTGGCATAAAACTAGCGTACCTACCCTGTATTCTGTCTTTAGGAAATTGATAATATCATTTTCATGCCTTAGGGGCTCACATTTCAGAATTCAATGAAATTGATTTCTGGGTTGACAAAATAAGCTCTTGGGCATGTCAAACTTTACACAATAACTCGTTCGCTTACATCATTATCATCAATCACATCACATCACACTAATTTTATAAATGAGAAAGTTTGGATGGATGGATGTATGGATGGATGTTTGTTACCTCTTCACGCCAAAACTACTGAACGAATCAGGCTGAAATTTTGCATACAGGTAATTCTAATCCTGGAATCAAACATAGGATACTTTTTATCCCATAAATCAGTTCCCATGGGATATAAATCACCTTTTAACGTTTCCATACTTTCGCATCTATAATATAAGTGTCATTCATTATAAATTATTATCAGTTAAAAGATTCTACATCTATCTTACTATATATAATTCTTCTGTGAGTGTGTATGTCACTGAACTTCTCTCAAACGACTGGACCGATTTTGATGAAATTTTTTGTGTGTGTTCAAGGGGATCTGGGAATGGTTTAGATTCACAATTTTTTTTTTCACAATATAAAAATATGAAGGTTTAAAAGGCGAGGGCGGTACGAAGTTCGCCAGGTCAACTAGTATAATATATAAAAGAAAGTCGTGTTAGTTACACTATTTATAACTCAAGAACGGCTTTACCGATATGGCTGAAAATTGGTGAGGAGGTAGCTTAGAGCCAGGAGACGGACATAGGATACTATTTATTCCGTTCAAGTGTGACTTGACATAACCTCAAAAAAAGAATAGGATAGAAATAACCTCAAAACGTTTCCATAGAAACAACGCGTGCGAAGCCGCGGGCAGAAGCTAGTAAATTATAAAAGTGAAAGTTTGTGCCGACTGAATGGATCGGGCTGAAATTTTGCACAAATAAAGATCTGGACCTGGAATAACATTGTAATAATATTATCTAGGCTTCATATCATTCCAAAAAAATGCTTGCGAAGCCGTGGGCAGAAGCTAGTAAGAAATTAAGGGTTGATTTTCTTTTCCTTCAATTTTTTGCCCTGAAGTGGAAAAAGTGACAATTTATTTATTTATTTATTTATTTATTTTAGGGAAACCATCAGCACACTATACATAAATAGGTGATAGAATATAAATTGATGGGCTATTGACAGGAATCCACTGATAGATACATAATGTTACTTGAAGGTACCTAAGTAATGTACCTACTTATTGTAACTAGTTATCGCTAATACACACAATACAACAAGAGCTTTTAAAGTTGTTACTTCGCATACAATACAATATTATACTAAAAAATGACAATAAATGAAACAAAAGAAAGGATATCACTCACATTCACAATAAGATACTAAAGGTACAAAAGAGGTAAAATAAAAATCATCATTCACATCTATAAATGGAAAAACCAATAACGAAACGCGTGGCGAACAGAGAAAAAAAAACCGAAATATTGTATATTCCAATAATGGATATTCAGAATTTGTATTCCAGGTCGAGTGTCACTGACCAACTTCGCAGTTTGGTTTCAACAAGCCACCGAAGGAGATAAGGATATTGCGGAGCTGGCACAGCAGTATTTTGTAAGTTCCCTTGAAAGCCTTGTGTTCTATTCTATTCTTTATTATACTTGTTTATATACTCAAATACTTACTAGTTCTAATTTGTTTCCTCTAATTTGGTTCGTAATATTATGATTACTATACAAATTATGTCTAGGCTAATCTTCAAGGGGGAAAACTGGAATTTTTTGACTTCCAGTTTTCCCCCTCAAAGGGGATTTCAAGGGGGAAAACTGGAATAACCCAAAACTAAAACATGTATAATTGCCGCCAAACATTTTGTCAGGTGACGGGCAGCGCGAGTGGGAATTTTGCGCAGGTAGGTACACTCACGTAATATCCTATCCTACTAAACTAATAGTATTACAAGACAAAATTAAAAAATTTAATACCCGCCGACGTTTATTGGCTGAACAGATTTTCATGAAACATGGCTAAGAACACTTGGGATAAAATTATCTATGACACAAAAAAAACTAGTCGAAAATTGGTTTTTCCGTTTGGGAGCTACGATCTCACAGACAGATACACAGGTACACAGACACGTCAAACTTACAACACCCCTCTCTTATTGCGTCGGGGTCGGGGGTCAATAAAGCCGAAAGTTTGTGAAATGTGATTTTTTGTTACCCATAAGATCCTCCAAAACTACTGAACAGATCAAGATGAAATTTGGCATACATTTAGAATATAAGATACTTACTATACCGAAAATACGCGAGCGATGCCGCGGGCCGGAAGAAGCTAGTAATTCATATGTAGTCGAAAACGCAGCAGGCGAAAGGATAGGTACAGCTTCATAGTCTCTCTTTCATTG
The DNA here is from genome assembly GCA_963564075.1 of Eupithecia subfuscata. Classification (NCBI taxonomy): domain Eukaryota; kingdom Metazoa; phylum Arthropoda; class Insecta; order Lepidoptera; family Geometridae; genus Eupithecia; species Eupithecia subfuscata. Next base: position 2,358,983 of record OY751118.1, on the reverse strand, counting down.
TTTCAAATGAAAACACAGTGAATAATCGACGCTATTGTCCAGAAGGTAGCCGCCCACCAATTTGGCCTGAGAATTGCGTTCTGCACATTTTTGTCTCGTGGTTCGCTAGAGGAAAAGAAGAATGACGGTTATTAATACCTACTCGTAGGTCAGACGAGGGTTAAAACGTTCCGCATGCAGAAACGTGCTGTGAGAGCCGTTATAGGCGTAGAATGGGACACACCGGCAACACCACTCTTCATGTCCCTGGGAATGCTCACGCTCCCAGGAACCATGGAGCGTTCGCAACACGCGGAGACGGACATGCCCACCGGTACAAGACCCGCGGAGCTGACAAGCTCGCCGCAGTGGAGCACAGGTTGGCGAAATCTGATAGGCTCACTCATGAGCTGGGACCTGCTGTCTAAAACCGACAACCGACTTCCGGAGCATGTAATCACCGCACCCAGCTTAGCTTCCTTCAAAAACAAACTTAAGATACTTATGGCTCATCGAGAGGGCGTACTACAAGGTCGAAGATTTTCACGACAAAAAGTTGTAATGTCATAATTATTTTGATAGATATGATTGTTAATTAACTTATTACATAATGTATTGCTTATTATTTTACTGTATATTGAATTGAATTTATTTCTCCGTATTTCAAATTGTATTTAATTTATTAGTTTGTAAGTAGCTCATTTTTATTTTAAAGACTTGTAAACACTATTTTACCAATAAAATGACTATATATCTTTCAGGTAGGAGTGTATTCCCATCCGATCTACTCAGCAGAAGGCGGGTGGCCGCCAGCAGTTGAGAAGCAGTTCGAAGAATACAGCAAGAAGCTCGGATACCCTAGATCTGTCCTACCTGTGCTATCGAAGAAGGAAATAGAGTTAATCAAAGGTAATATTTCGTATAATGTTGACTTACTCAGAACTTCTGAGTAAGTAAACATTATGCAAAAAATATTTAATATTTTTATACCTACCCATATTTACTTCTGAGTCAGAAGTAAATATGGGTATAGGTATAAAAATATTTTCAAACTTAAGCGATCTGAACACATTATTATTAGTATTATTTACAGGGCGTTTATCGCGTTTATTTAACTATTTTGCCCGACGTTTAAACAGGTTTACACACTGTCGTGGTCAGTACGACTACACACTACACACGACGTGGTAAATAAACGGGATAAATACCTACCCGTTAAATAATCCTCACCTTACCTCAACAGCCTGTATTGGTCCACTGCTGGACGCAGGCGTCCCCCTAATAAGTGCCTAGAATCATAAAATTGGTCTTACAGCACAGGTAAAGAGAAAAATACGAGAACCGTAAATTTGTAGTTTATTCACAAAAAATAGTTTTGATTCTCGCCCATGACCAAAACCTAGAGGGTACCTAGGTACCTCCGGTTGACCTAGAATCATAAAATTTGGCAAGAAGTAAGGTCTTATAGCTCAAATAAAGAGCAAAATCCGAAAACCGTAAATTTGTAGTGATTTCACAAAAAAAAAACAATCTCGCCATGGACCAAAACCTACAGGATAGGACCTACTTCCCGTTGATCTAGAATCAAGATATTTGGCAAGACACAGCTAGTGTGTGACAATTATGCGGAACCCTTAGTGCGTGAGCCCGACTCGCACTTGACGTTTTATTTTAATAATAATAATAATACATTTATTTCAGACAACATTAAAACAAGTATACATCTTATTAACTTATTCTACGGTCCATATGAATATATACCTTAAATTTAACATACATAAAAATATAAAAACTTATTTTAAATAAAATTGCACACGTTCTAAATTTGCGTAATTTGTAATTTTAAATTTTAGGGACCTATGACTTCTTCGGCCTGAACCATTACACAAGCCGCGTGGTCCGGAGAGCCAACGCCAGTGAGCTCCTGAAGCCGTTCCCAGTGGATGCACCGCATCTGGGCGCCAAGTTCAGCATCGACCCGGCCTGGGAAACCACCGCCTTTTCCATGTATCCTGTAAGTAATAGTAATTAACACAACATCAAATATTTTATTCAAAAATTCCAAAGTGGTTAAGGCGGTACCCTACCTCGTTATTGTGTGAAGAGGATAGGCATAGGATTTCGCGTTCACAGGAGCGGGACAGAGCAAAGCGGCGTAAGCCCAAAAATCAAGTTTTTAGTAGTTATTTGCTCCCCACAAACATTAGAATAGTTAATTGAAAAAAAGGCAACATATAAAATGTTCTTTATACGTAGCTCAATTACTATGCTTAATCTCAAGATCGTATCATCTGTATTTATTGAGAAATTAGGGTTTTAGTAAAAAATTAGAGGTAATTTTGCGATTTTTTTCTATCGAGAAAATTTTATGGAATCGTGTTTTCGAAACAAATGATCGATAGAATAAGTCCTGAACTTTACCATATATAAATTTCAAAGTTAAATATTCAGAAGTTTGGAAGATATGGAGGTCCGACGGAGTTGAAAATAAGCAATTTGAGGGTAGGTACCCCCTTAAGACAAATCCGACGAACCTAAACGACGGTTAGTTACATCGTTTCGTTTAGGATGGCTACCTTCTGTCTCTAACATTAGACCAGCTGAATGGTACCATAACTTCTTAAACTTTCGCGATTTGTTAACATAGTTAGTGATTAGGTATATCGGGTATTTATCGTGACCACGATCGCTGTAACGCGGTAGAAACGTAGGGGAAATAAAATAAAAGGTACGCGATAAATACCCGATATAATCATTAACTGGTACCATAACATTGCTTTGTTACCGAACTTACATACATAGGTATGCCTTTCAGCTCAATCGGTTGAGGATAACTGGTTGAAAATTCAGTTGCAAGTTTTGTCCCGTATGTATGATGTGGGACAAATTAGTGGTACATAGCTAACCATAGAAATCTAAATAACAGTGCCTTGTTATTTAGATTTCTATGGAGCTAACATTATATACATACTTATAACTAACTAACAAGGCAAGATTAATTTAAATAATTTTGTTTGGTACATAGGTTAGTTAATCAAGCTTGTCATCCAGTGTCTTTGCAGGTTACTGTTCAGAAACAGAAGGTATCAAAATTTTCGAATTACTGGTCTCTACGATACAGGCTTTGCCTAGTGTGGAGACCGCACGAAAATTTCTGTAAGATTGTTATTACTAAACCAAATATATTTTCATATTTTCATTATATTTTCTTTTCAAAATCGTGCCCAATGGTTCATGTTAAGATACACACTGCTATTGCGTCGCTCGTTTCTTTCTGAACTTGGCTGACGCTTTATCGGGTGTATTAACCTTAAGAAACTAGTGCTCTGGGATGTTTAGTTTCCGAGTTATCATGATATTTATTTATAGAATTTTGACAGCTGTCATCCGATATGTAGATCTCGACGAGTACTACAATTTATCTTTAGAAATCTGGCAGCGTTTGTGCTGGATGTGTATATAAAACATTTCGATACAGAACCCTTGAAAGTAACGACGAGATTCGGACGAGTTGTCCCCTTCACATTTGGTTGAGGGTACAACTCATCCGAATCTAAAACCAAGAGATTTTAGATTCGGACGGGATGTACCCCTACTCAAAAGTGAAGTGGACATCTCGTCCGCAGATGAGTTTGAGATTTGGACCAGATGTACGCTAACCCGTCTCGATCAGGCAGTAGGTATCAACCTACTGCCTGCCTGGTTGGTGTAGCGGTAGCTGGTTCAACCGCAGAGAGTGAGGTCCCATGTTCAAAAAGGGGCTCTGGGTCGGGCCAAAAAAGTCTTAACATTCGTTTTTTCTTGCGAAATTCACACTAACAGCCTGGAGTCAGGAAGTTGGGGGTGTTCCTATACCTCCATTGACCGGAAAGCATATTGAGCTGGTGGTCCTGCGTTTGAACTCTTTCATATTCATATAATTTATTGTCATTTTATGCATACAGATGTTTTTCTTAGGTGTAGGTAGTCTTAGTGGGTAGGTACACAATGCATAAAAACCCTGTCAGGGCGCTTCAATTAGGTCGGTATTTTGGTTATATCAATTTAATCTATGTCTAGGTAAGTAATAGAAAATTGTCACAAAAGGTAGGCCTGCTTATTGTGTAGGTACTAATTGTAATATAATGGTACTTTCCGTGTCGGTTCGTCCATTCCATAGGATTAAGAGAGTACATGTAAATGATGATTGGTTCCAGAAACATCCAGAAGGCCTCAGAAAGCAGCTGAGTTGGCTGAAGAATGAGTATGGAAACCAGAGCTTCGTGATCATTGAGAACGGAGTCAGCGACGCCGCGGGACTTGATGATAGAAACAGGGTTCTCTTCTTCAGGGATTTTCTGAAGCAGGTATGGTCGATATAATTATGTAGGTATCTATTACTTAGTCGAGTATTAGAAGAAGTAGGTACCAATTAGATCGCTTTCGCGGGTTTCTTCCTAAAAACCAAATCGGGATTTAAATAATTAGATTTTTTGAAAAACTATAATCCGTCTTAGAATCCCTTAATTCCACACTGTTTTTGGGTTTTGCGGGACAAAATATACTAATCTCTCGGGAATAATTTTTTTGTGACTACCTGATCTGTGACGGGATCATTCAAAAGGCAGAGAATTTTCAAAATAGGTCCTTAATTAACGGAGACATCGACGGACATACATTAAACAAAATTAAAATTCTTAAAAACTCGCCCGACAGATTTTCATGAAACATGGCTGAACACTCGGGATAAAATTATCTATGACACAAAAAAAAACTAATGAAAATCGATAAAACTTTTAAATCCATCATGGTTAACACTAAAGTCATCAACCCATTATATTGTCATTATGAAGCCGGTGGTAGTAGTAACGTTCGTAGCAAAAGACAAAAAGTGAGGGTAGATAGATATATCTGCCAATAACAACTCACTCGCAGTGCCGTCAGTTATTCCGTGATCATGGCGCATGAAACTGTGCCGAAATATTGGAAAGCTCTAAACTCAAATCATGGTAAATATCCCGTCGTTAATGACTTTATCGAAAATCGGTTCATCCGTTTGGGTATACACCACACCACGATACCACAGACAGATACACAGATACTCAGACAGACACATCAAACATAAAACACGCCTCTCTTTTTGTGTCGGGGCTTAAAAAACATACATACGTACAGCCATAGAGTAAAAAGTCAGCATACAGCCTCCTCCTTCTTTCGAAGTCGATTAATAAGCGATGTTCCGATGAATTTTTTGTCATAAGCGTTATCCCAATTGAGGTCGGCACTTTGAATGAAACCGAGGCACCTAGCCTTCCGAGACGTGCCCCTTTGGGTCGCATCGCTTGTCAGTCAACGAAACACTTAGATAAGGAGAAAAAAATGTAATAAAAGGTATTGATATGGATCCGTTGAGCTACCTGTAGATTGATTGCAACATTCTGCAGTTAGCTCAGTTGATTCAATTGAAAATACTAGTGTAATTGTCTTTGTGAATAAAGGCATCTGCCATTTAAAAAAAAGCAGTTTATCTGATCAGCTTATAGGACTTTGACGACCTCTGTGGCACAACGGGGGAAGATCCGCTTGCACAGGATCTTTTCACAGGAGGTTGCGGGTTCAATTCCCGCTTTGTGACAAATGTTTGAACGATCTGCCGATATTTGTTCACCTGGAACCGAGGGTTCCTGAGGCTTCCAGGTGTTTTCTAAATGTGAAACATATGTATCTATGTAACGTACTGTAGGTTATCATTATCAATCATCTAGTATCCATAACACAAGTTCTGCTTAGCTTGGGGGCTTGATGCTGTGTATTGTCCAGCATTATTTATTGATATTTGGTGATGTTTGGTTCCAGGTATTGCTGGCGATAAGACAAGATGGCGTCAATGTGACTGCTTATACCGCGTGGTGTCTTATGGACAGCTTGGAATGGGGGGAGGGATACGGGTAAGGGGGATCGTGCATTGTACTACGGGGGGAGAAAGTAATCGATTTCTAAAGAGGGTGTCATAAAGATATTGGCACCCTGTTTAATAGTTACTTCATACTACACCAACCAGGCAAATAATCGTTTTAGAATCTTTAAAATCAGACGATGATATTCTGAGTAGATTCAATATTTGTAAACTAAAATTGAAAGTTGGAAGCAATGCTCTTACCTGCTCTGTGGCAATACCTGCATTCGCGTTTTTCAAATGTTTTTTTTTTTATTTTTTTCATTTGATGGGTCTCTCAAAACTGAGTCTATTTGATTGTGTAATTTTTTCCTAAACTTATAATTTCGGAGTAAATCACTAAAAACTGATTATCTGCCTACGGTTAACGGGCGGCGACCGAGCCAGTGACGTCAAACGCACCCGCGGCGGTTACTTAGTGAACTTAGCTAGTAATTTAGTCATAACTACGTACGTAATGGTCCGATTTGAATAATTTAAAAAGATATATCATTCAAAGAATAACGTGGATACTAGTTCTATTGAAATTGCTATATCGTTACGGATCCTCATTACCAATCACCCTGTAGGTATAAGCTTCTTTCTTTCGATTCTTACAGCTCGACTGCCACGGCAAGGCTAGTAATGCTACACCCTATACATATTGTTCGTCTTTTCTAGAATGTAAAGTCTATCTTTCTTTTCCAGGATTAAGTTCGGTCTCTACGAAGTGGACTTCTCATCGCCAGCTCGAGTTAGAACCCCCCGCGCCTCCGCCCGCTACTACAGCCGCGTCATCGCGAACGGTTCTCTAGACGTGGCTGTGGATGACTACGTTACTGTGTAAGTATTAACCAAGTCCACTGCTGGACATGTTTCTACGAGGTGGACTTCTCATGGCCAGCTCGAGTTAGAACCCGTTACTGTGTAAGTATTAGCCAAGTCCACTGCTGGACATGTTTCTACGAGGTGGACTTCTCATCGCCAGCTCGAGTTAGAACCCCCCGCGCCTCCGCCCGCTACTACAGCCGCGTCATCGCGAACGGTTCTCTAGACGTGGCTGTGGATGACTACGTTACTGTGTAAGTATTAACCAAGTCCACTGCTGGACATGTTTCTACGAGGTGGACTTCTCATCGCCAGCCCACGTCAGGTCAAAAAATAGTTCTCTAAAAGTGGCTGTAGATGACTACGATCGCGTCTTCTACCACTGAGTGACGTAATGAGATCTCGGTTTCAAAGTCCGGGTCGATACGTACTTTCGTAAAATGCGTAAATTCAAAGACTCATCGTGTGGCACAACAGTGTTTTCTACGTACTCTACATTTCCCTCAATTTTCATTGGGCGGGCTCTAAGTCCTCTAATTTTATTTAATTTTAATGGGGCGTGTTCTAAGTACTCTTAGACGATGTGGTAGCTTAGCGATAAAGCCTTTTGTGTGGTGTGAAATAAAATAAAAAGGTACTCTACATTTTTTTCAACTTTCATGGGGTAGATGCAAAGTACTTAAAGAAAGAAAGAAAGAAAATTTATTTATTGGTTCACTAGTACCTACAGCTTGCAACTATTACAATTACTTATACTTACTTAAGAATATTACAATAACAATTACCTAGTTAATAATAAAATAATAGTACCTAATAGCAGCAAGCAATGCAGCGAACCAAAAGGTACTTCACATTTTTTTCAAGTTTCATGGGGCAGGCTCTAAGTACTCTACATTTCCTCCATAGCCACGCAACGACCTCCCTAGCGACTGACTACTTCTACGTATACGCCGGTGTTGGGGCACTGGTGCTGGTGGCTATAGCGTGTCTGGTGGTCTACCAGCTGCAGAGAAGGAGGAGGCAAGGGCAGAGGAAGGCTAGCTATGTTGGTGTGACGACTGAGGAGCGGTGATATCTGATGAGCTTGTGATTGGGAACGTTATTGTAAAAGATGAATAAAAAGGTTGATGCGGTTTTTGCTTGTTTTAAAATGTGTTAATAATACACTTGTGCACTATAATGTGCCCACATGGCTATAATAGTCTTCGTTATGGCTGGCCGCCGTGGTCCTAATGCGGCTAAGAGGACATCAAATAATGTTGGACATGAATTGTCCAACATTATCACAGCATTATCTAGCCCTAAAGTCAGGAGAGCTTGTGTTATGGGTAATGGATAACTGACATTACATAGATAAATATATTTTTATGGTTCCGTACCACAATAGGAAATAAAACAAGTACTTACACAATAAAACAGCCCATTGCACCCCCGGGTATAGACGGCCCTGGGAAAGAGCTATGCTCGGAGTTTCTCTGAAGGATAGGATTCGTAACGAATACATCCGACAGAGAACCTAAGTTATCGACATAGCTCAAAGAATTAGCAAGCTGAAGTGGCAGTGGGTCGGCTATATCTCGCGAAGAACCGACAACCGCGCTGGGGTAAACGTGTAACAATTCTTTGGTGGGTAAAAACAATACTGAAGAAATTTAAAATAAATGGATTTTGATGTGTTGTTTAACGACTTCTACTAAAATGCGATTTCTTTTCGTCTCGAAAAGGTGTATTATTCCAAACTTACAGGATATGAATAGTAGTCGGTAGTTTCCCAAGCCGGATCGATGCTGAAATTTGCCCCCAGATGTGGTACACCCACTGGGAAGGGGTCCAGGTCTTCGCCCTCCTTGACACTATGGACTACGCGGCTGGTGTAATGGTTCACGATGAAGAAGTCATAGGTTCCTTGAAGAGATATAGAACAAAGATCCAAGGTATTGATTTATGTTTCTGTGTGTGCTCATTTTTTTTTTGTCTGTATGTCCGTTCTTATCTATCACACTAATATTATAAATGCGAAAGTTTGGATGGATAGATGCATCGGATGGATGGATGGATGTTTGTTACCTCTTCACGCCAAAACTACTGAATTAATCAGGCTGAAATTTTGCATACAGGTAAATCTAACCCTGGAATCAAACATAGGCGACTTTTTATCCCATAAATCAGTTCCCATGGGATAGAAATAACCTCAAAACGTTTCCATAGAAACAGCGCGTGCGAAGCCGCGGGCAGAAGCTAGTTTTATATAATTTTGTTTATACCTATCTGGTAAGTATTTCTTATAAGTAGGTACATAAATTGTAACGCATTAGTTTGTAATTAAATTATACCTAATGTTACATTATATGATAAATAAAATAAACTATCGAGGTGAAAATATCTCTCAGTCGCCATACGACACCCGCGAAAAGAGTTAGGGTGGTGCAAATTGCATGCCGCCGGTACCACACGACTCTGGATAAATACCTACTCATACGTAATACATAATGATGTCCTTACTTTTTGTTACTTATACCTTTGATTAACTCTATTTCCTTCTTCGATAGCACAGGTAGGACATATCTAGGGTATCCGAGCTTCTAACTATATTCTTGGAACCTCTTCTCCTTCGGCCACCCGCCTTCTGCTGAGTAGATCGGATGGGAATACACTTTTTATTTCCGTCTACGTAACTTCCCGTTGACAACCTTTGCGCACGATCAGAACGGAACCCTAAAAAAAAATAATCTCAGCGATAAGGTAAACCGTGGCGATATAATTTATAATTGTTAACATCGCATTTTGTATCATCTATCTATCGCACTCTATTAATTATTAAAGTAGTGAGATCACTGTTTTAATAATAAAAATCAATATATTAATAAGCCAGTTTTTACAATCCATTGTGTTAGTCGCTTCGTGAATAGGGGTTAGTTATTAAAATTATTAGTGATAAAGAACCACTTTATTTTATAAAAGGTACCCAAGGTCTACCAGATTTTATCTTTCATGAGATTTACAAAATTTCTGTTTTTGTCAGGAAATTATAAAAATGAATGATCATTTTACATTATTTTCATTGTACTTACCTACCCCCGCCACCCGCTCATTTGGTTTTTTAGTTCCTCATCATACTGGTGGCTCCCAGGGCCGTCTTAGGCCATGCCGGGGCCCCGGGCCACACAACAATTTGGGGCGCTGTTTGAACGTATAATAAAACTAGCCAAGTGCAAGCCGACGCGCACACGGGGGGTTAAATAGGAGCACATCATACCTACTAATAGAAAGAACGGTGAGCGAAGCGAGCCACGAATTTTTTGTGACAATAGGTGCGGCGGGGGTGGCGAGCTATCTCAAGAGTAGATCGGTAAATTCTTTCTATCTAGCCACCTGGCATTCACACACACGAGTGACCGCTCCACACGCTCTACTCTAGGGTTTCACATAAAGGCCACAAAACTCAAATACTAATTGTCTGTTAAAGTGGAGGTATGTTTTTGTGGAGTGATTCTTCTTTAAGTATTCTCTGGTTGTGTGAGCGAGTAGTCGTTTTCACCCCCTGGTGCTTGGTGGAATAGCGGCGAAGCACAGAACTATATACATATTTCCTGCCTGGGAAGCGGCAATTCCACGATTTCTGTGAAACTCTACAATATCAATAATAATAGTAATGCTAAACAATTCACATAATATCATAAGCTAGCCCTAAGCTAAGCAGAGCATGTGTGTGGTGTGTGTAGCTTGTGTGCATTGGATTCTCACTGCTCAGGGTTGCCAGAAAATCGCTCAGTTCTCGGTCTTTTGGGGGCCCCCTGACGATGGGGGCCCTGGGCCCGTGCCCCGTGTGCCCTTAAGGTAAAGATGGCATTGTGGCTCCTTCATACTGGTTGGTTACTATCCTGTAGGTACAAATCTAGGCTGCTAAACGGCCGTTTGTGTTGTGCCTAGGCTTTATTTTTTATGCTACTTTTTTGGACTAAAATTACTATTCATCATCATCATCATCATTTACAGCCTTTAGCGGTCCACTGCTGGACGCAGGCCTCCTCCAAATTATTATTATTAATTATTTATTAATTTAATTACTGATCATCATCATTACAGAAATGGCGAGAAGTTGGACATTGTTTGTAAACTCTGTTCTATCAAGTAAAATCTGTTTGCTGCTTACTTATGGTTTTGTGTTGCTTTTCGGGAAATACACCAAAAACTCCTTTTGATACACAAATGAGATGATGAAATAGTCTAACTTCTTGTCTCAAAGTAGGTAGGGAATTAATTAGGGAGGTATGTCTATACATATTATAAAGAGGAAAGATTTGATTGTTTGTTTATTTGTTTGTTTGTTTGTATTGAATAGGCTCCGAAACTACTGGACCGATTTGAAAATTCTTTCACCGTTAGGAAGCTTACTTTTCAGGGAGTGACATAGGCTATATTTTATCCCGGAATTCCCACGGAAACGGGAACTACGCGGGTGAAACCGCGAGGCGGTCGTCTAGTATGTAATAAAAGATTTTTATTTTATCATCAGTTTATAATTTTTATTGCCTATTATCCTGTCTCATATCCTGCCACGGCCGAAATTCGGCGAGGACATAATCATCATTTATTATTATAGAAATATTTGCTGTTAGACGACGTGACGCGCATTGCGCGACTCCTGATGATTTGGCTGTAGAACGCGGCGGAAGCGCGCGGCGTGCGCACGCGCTGGGCTGAGGAGAAGTCCACTTGGTATAGACCAAACTTTGTACTGGAATTACAGAAAAAACTATGTTTTATATGCCAAAATCTGCCTAGTATACATAGAAATCTAAATAACAAGTTATTTAGATAACAAGTTATTTAGATTTCTAAGCTAGTATATCATCTCATCTTATACTCATATACTCATTTATTCGCCCTAGGAGTACAAGGCACACTTGGATACGTCAGTTTAAATTATACATATGGGTAACAAAATGTGGTGCTTAAATGCTAATTTGGGGCTAGATGATATTGTGTGGATTGTCCAGCATCATTTATTTATTTATTTTATCCCCAGCCTATCCCTCAGCGGAACTACAAACGGAAAGCCACTTGCCACAAACGAGTTGATGCGATCATATAACCAAAGACTTTTTAAATGACCATTTTAGAGATTGATTGGGGTAGATAGATGTTGATGATGTATGTATAAATGAATAGCATTATTTTTTACCCCCGACGCAAAAAGAGAGGGGTGTTATAGGTTTGACGGACGTGGCTGTCTGTGTATCTGTGTATCTGTCTGTGGTATCGTAGCTTCCAAACGGATGAACCGATTTCCCGTTTCCGATTTTTTAATTGAAAAAAAAACCGGATTCCGATTTCTTTTGTGTCATAGAAAATTTGATCCCGTGTGTTCTTGAAAATCTAATGAAAATCTATTCAGCCAATAAACGTCGGCGGCTTTTTAAATTTTAAATTTTGTCTGTCGATAAACTAACCAGCTGGTAGCACCCGCCAATGCACCCACCAACTGCTAAGTAAAGGCTCTCACGCCACCCCTGGCGGTAATCTGCCAGGCAGATCCACTCTACCATGACTCTACAATTTCGTTTGACCATCGGTCAAGAGCAAAAATCGCTTTTAATGACAGTAGTATCATCGTAGAATCGCCACCAAAAACATGGTTTGATATTTTAAGTAGCGATTCTGCGACGACACCTGTCATAGTGAAGCAATTGGTACTTAGGTGGCACTATGAAAAAACACGAGTGTGGTAAAATCACGTGACATTAAGTTGTTAGTAAATTGATAAAGGCTTTATTCACAAAGAAAATTATACTAGTATTTACATTAACTGCAGACTGTTGCAAACAGTCTACAGGTAGGTCAAGTGATGAATATCAATACCAGCCGGAAGACGCTGGCTGCATTGCCACGCTGCTGTATGGCAATGCTGATGCGCTATGCCAGTATTCACCAGCTCTCGGGTCACGCGTCGCTTCGACCAGACGCTCAGATAATTTTTTAAAAACTTGAAGAGCCTCGGTACCCCACGGACCTAGGGTCTCGACTCCAAGGGGAGCAAATGTGTAGGCTCGGTCGAGACCTGCATATTTGCGCCTCTTGAGATCTTTGGCCAAATCTGCCGCCGCACCCGCCCTCACGGATGTCCTGGATTGACTTGATTGATTGAATGGATAAAGTATGCGTACCCGTAACCTTCAGCCCACTCGAAGTTGTCCATCATCGACCAGTAGGAGTAGCCGGTGACGTTGACACCGTCCTGTTTAATTGATAGCAGCACCTGAAAAGTTAATCAATTTAATAGTTTTATTATGAATGCGAAAGCAACGCCTTATCAACGGTGTACCTCCACAGGATAATCGAGTTTTTTCGTCATAGCAGAGTGCAGCACAGGGGAGAACCTCCAAAAACTCATCGTCAGGGGAAAAGTAGAGGTAAATAAACCAAGAGGAAGGAGCCAACCCAGCTGCTCTGACCAGATCCGCACCACACTCGACATCAACATGTCAGAAGCGGTACATGTCGCTGAAAGCCGGAGCAGATGGCGCGACATCTTACGGGAGAAGCTGTTTTCGTGTTGGGTCATGACCCCCAGTATGTATGGCATGGGGAAACGACGCGGAGGAGGATTATGAAGAGCTCAGAACGCGTCAAGGGTATAAAAGTAATGGAATTTTAGAATTCGATGTAAGTATGAAAGAAATCGTACACGCATGCACACTTATCCGCGATGAATTTATTGCAATTGGATTCGATTCTATAATTATGTTCCTTTAGAAATTTCTGCTAGTTTGGTGCATTTAAAATTATATAAGATCATTATGTTCCTTTAGAAATTTCGGCTAGTTTGGTTCTTTTAAAATTATATAAATCAATCAATTACTTCTGTGATTCTGCGACTCAAAAGGGATCTTGCTTGGCCTCCGAAAAAAATTTCCACGCATCTCGGTACTGAGCTGTCTCTTGCTAGTATAGCGTCAAGTTCCCGGAGATTCCATTTTGTCAATCCAGGGATACTCGGGGCAGACTTGTCTACGACGCCCTATTGGGATTGTTTGTAAGTATATACCTGTTCCAAGTGGTCCCTGATGAAGTCGATCCGTTCTCCATCCTTCAGTTGCATCCCACCCGTGGAGTACCCACTCTCGGTGATCAGGATCTGAAGATCTCCGTACTGGTCCTTCAGCCAGGACATGAGTGCGCGGAGGCCTTTGGGGCACAACTGCAAAATTTAAATAATGAATGATATTGTGAATGGATAGTGTTATTATTTGGTCAAGCATAATTCCTAAGAAGGAAGGAATTGAAATGAACAATTTTTCCTTCATAGACAGTCAGACGACCTCTATGGCTCAGCGGGCGAAGGTCTGCCTGCGACGCAGGAGGTTGCGGGTTCGATTCCCGCCTCGGGACCAATGTTTGTACGATCTGCAGATATTTGTTAAGGGTGTTCTGGATGATTTTCTATGTATAATAAAAATATCTACATGTAGTGTATTGTATTATGTACTAGCTATCCGCCCCGGCTTCGCACAGGTGCAATAAAATACTACTGCTACTATTATTATACATATAAACCTTTCTCTTCAATCACTCTATCTATTAAAAAAGAACCGCATCAAAATCCGTTGCGTAGTTTTAAAGATTTAAGCATACATAGGGACAGAGAAAGCGACTTTGTTTTATACTATGTAGTGATATCAGTTATCTAGTTCCTACCTATAACACATGCTCTGCTTAGCTTGGGGCTAGATCATGCTGTGTGAATTGTCCAGCATTATTTATTTTATTTACTTATAAATAAAGTTGCAGATGTTGCGTTGCGTTGTTGCTGTAAACGTGAGGATTGTTACACTAGTGTTGACAGGTTTCTGTTCATCCTGCTGAGCATAAGCCGCCCTTAATACGTTCATTGATCAATACTGAATCTAGAACGAGCCCGAAGCGCGTTGGAGCCTTTTTGAGCTGGTTCTTTCAATAAAAAATACATTTTTCTTTGAGTGTCGGTTTTGCTACTAACTTTTATATCGCCTCCGACAGATTCTCGTAAATTCCAATGGGTTTCCGCACGCTTGCATTGCTAGGTACTTTGTACTAGTTCCACATGACAATCATGTGCGTCGTGGGAAATCAGTGTTAAGCAATGCCACGAATATAGCAGTCCTGAATGGCATAAGCCGTCCATCCAACTCCCTGTGACTGCTACAATGTCATCGGCTTTTGTTACCATCTTTAAGCTTGCCTGCTATCCAGTGATAGCTCAAACAAACGCTGTTTGCTGAATCTCAAACTTTTATGCCACTCAGTCCTGCCCTAGTCTCATTTGCAATGACCACAATCGTTGGAAGTCCAGAAACTCTCACGCTTATCAGCAGTCACACGTCCACTGCTGAACAAACCTCCCCCAAACACTTAACATAATCACCACGCTTGCTTGGCAGGCGGATTGGTGCTCGCAGTAGACGTCGCTTTTCCTCTGGTATCGGCTTTATGCCTCTTATGACATCCACTGGCTGGCGGGATTATGCCACAAACTCGGACTCTCGGCATGCTCGACTCGGGTCCATCACAGCGCGCAGATCGGGGATCCCCGCCTCCGCTCACTCTGAGCGAGGCCGCTGGCAGTAGCTAGTGTCTAGAGCCACTCACTTCCACACACTCGGCTCGGACTTGGCTCTCCACATGACCGGCCCGGGCTCCATCACAGCGCGTTGATCGGGGATCCCCGCCATGTAGAAGGCCTCCACTCGCTCTGAGCGAGGCTGCGGGCAGTAGCTATGTGTCTTGTCTAGAGCCACTCACCACGACAAACTCGGACTTGGCTCTCGGCATGCCCGGCTCGGGCTCCATCACAGCGCGCAGCTCCGGGATCCCCGCCATGTAGAAGGCCTCCACTCGCTCGCCTGGCCTCGCGCGTCGTACAAGGCGACATGTGTAGTAATTTACAGCGAAATAGTCGTAGGTTCCTGAAAACAATTAAAGTTAAGGCAGAGATCTTTTACTACCTAACCACTACGAGATACCTAGAGGTATAGCTATGATATTAGTCATTGTTTCTACCGCTCTGTTGTCGTTATCATAAAACTATCATTAACACGTTATTGATATTGTAATACTAGAAGTCATCATTATTTAAAATTTGATTTCTAACGGGCAGCTGCGGTGGCAAATGGAAATGTAACAGCTGAAGGACACAGGATACATTTTCTCATACAGTTGTTATGGGAGATAATGTTACACATTTTATGTTTTGTTTCATGCTTAAAAAGGAGACAGTTATTATTATGGTCGTCCAGCCAAAAACAATTTTATGTTTATCAGTAGGTATTCTTAAATTAACAAAGAGAATAACAATCAGATAATAGAATCAAATTATAACAATTATTGAAATAGGTAATTGAGCTGCAGACTGTTGCAAACAATCTGCAGGTAACTCAACTGATCTATATCAATACTAGTCGAAAGCGTCCCGAAGACGCTGGCTGCATTGCCCCACTGTTATGGCCACAGTCTACCTATATGCATACAGTCGTTCGACGAAGACGTTTTGACAGGGCAATCGTGCGGGGGGCAAGGGACGGGTCGGGGGAGGACGCTCCGGAGTTATTAAGGAGGTGTTTATGCAACTCGGGAGCGTCCCTCCCCAGTCCCGTCCCTTGCCCCCCGCGCGATTGCCCTTTCTAAAACCACGTCAAAATGCCTTCGTCGAACGACTGTATGCATATAGGTAGGCTGTGTTATGGCCATGCATATTCTTAAAACGAACACTACATAAACCTTCGTGGATGTTAAATGCCAATGGTGTTGAATGATTCTTAAAACTAACCTTTAACAAGCTCCACCTCTTCTTTCGTGAACGCCGGTAGCCTGGAGAACTCATATCCCTCCTTGGCACTGACTTCCTTCATCAGCTTCACCATGGTCGGAGGCCAGCCCCCGGTTTTGGAGTAGATGGGGTGGGTGAAGCGACCTACCTGCAGTGATTTTTGAGGATCAATATGTTAAATTGTTGTGCAACTGTGAGAGCTACGAGTATAATCATCAATGGTGTGTAATTTAATGCGGGTTGCGAGAAAAAAAAATACTGGCAGCTTGTAATACAACCAAATTGCATTTATTTTTTGTCAGGCTGCAGAAACTTATTTTTTTTACTTTTTGTTTTAGCGTTGACGCTAGAAACAATAAGCAAAAAAGGGGCAGACCTCTTTACAATCTGTATACATATTTCTTCAGGGTGTTCTGGGTGTTTTCTATGTATTTAAAAAAATAACTGAATTGTATTGAGAATAGGTAACAATTATTATTTACCCATAACACAAGCTCTGTTTAGCTTGGGGCTAGATAATGCTGTGCATTAGCATTTAATTAAATTATTTTGTGTCACCCGTCAGGGGCATATTTATTTTGCTATACCTTATCAATCGATCATTCAAAAGATGCTTACTGTAAAGTCAAGTGCCAGCTTCGTGAGCGCATACTCCTTGGTAGAATATGGCAAGTACCACACTATGTTGTCTGATATGGACACCTTTCCTGCATAAAAATAAAATGATCATTAGGTAGGTACTACTGAAGAAATAAAGAGTCCGTTTCTTATCGGATTTGGCACAGAGGTATGTCTTAATCGACCACTTTTCATTGAAAATGTAAACATTTTCTCAATTGATCTCACTTCCAATATCCGAAATTTCAAAGTTGTTAATTTGTTTATTTAGATGGACATCCTACTCCTAAATCAATTTCTCAGTCGCCACTCGTTAGTGACTTTGGTCTGGCAGCTGGTCAGTTTAGCAACCTCACAACAAAGAGTCTATGCCGTTTATTAGATCGCCAGAACGATTGTGAAAAAGATAAATAGAGACATAATAATCAACCTATTGACTTTTATCAATAGGCTAACCATCAGTGGATCAACTATAATTTATAAATGCCGTAGGTCAAACTCCAAGCCGTGTGGTGCCAGCTTAGAATTCGCACCACCCCAACACTTCCCGCGGGTGTCGTAAGAGACGACTAAGGGATATCCATCGGGGGCGGGCAGCAGCGTCCCCTGCAGAACAATTCTAACACCGAACTGCGGTCCCCAACCCGCATGCCTAGCGTGGGGACTGTGGGCATTACCCCCACGAGATTTAAGCCAATATGGCGCTTATCAGGGGGAGGCTGCGTCCAGCAGTGGACCAATAGGTACAGGCTGTTGAGGTTGAGGTTGAGGAAGGTCAAACTCACCATGATACAAAGGCTTGAACTGCTCATCATATATCCGCCATGCCTTAGCATGCGCCACCATAACATGCTTGCTGCACAAAAACACACCAAACTGTGTGTCTATCAACCCTGGAGCCAGCAGGCCGGTGGAGTAGGTCAGGTCGCACATAATGCTGGGCTCGTTGATGGTGATCCAGGTCTTCACGCGGTCTGCATAGAGGGTGAAGACAGCGCGAGCGTAGGAGGCGAACCAGTCGGATATTAGGGGATTTGTCCAGCCGCCTGAAAGGTCGATGAAGCTTGTTAGTAATGAAAGAAACACATGACTGGATTGGGTGTGATTTTGGGTCTGAAAAACTCAGAAATTTAATAATATACCAAAAATAGACTTGAACCCGCCACCTTTCCTCAGTACAGTATGCGCCTTTGCAGGTTCATAAACCGTCGAAGTCGATTTTTTTTTGATGACCTCTAGGCGACATCAGCCGAACTCAAGGCTAACGTCAATAGAGGCGCCGAAGAAAGTAACACCGAAAAACTGAAGCTAGTAAACCTACCTAAGTGCTTTAATCAATGTCTGCTAAATTTCGTTAAGACAAAAATTCCAACATTATCGAAAAAAGCAAAAAGAGAAGCCAGATCGCGCAAACGCTTGATTCAGTTACAACTGACCATCGACTATCCGACATCAACTGTTGGTCGAAAGACCACAGTTCAGTGGACCAGATGGGTCGGGCCCGGTTCAGAAAAGATCTCTCTTTGTGACTATATGGGGGAAATTCCATACCTTTACCCCCAAACTGTTATTATTTTACTTAGAAATTACTTTGTGTGTGAAAAAACCTCAAGTTTTCACTCTTCACTTTCGCTTAGATTGCCTGTTTGCCTGACTTCACCGATGCTGTAAAAGTAAAGTAGGCTTATGGTGAAAGTCCTGCTGGAAAATATAAGAGCGCCTTTACACATGCCCACTCGGCAGCATTTACTCATTTTATGAGCCGTATTAACGGTAATTTGTTGTCATATCCACTGTCTTTTTGCTCATAATCAAGTATGGCAAGATGGCAACCTTGGGGCCTTGCCTTGTGCATGTGACATGAGAAGGCACCTTAGTGCACAATAGATGGAAATTAGGCCTTTACCTACTTTTACCTAGCAGTGCTCAAGTGCTCAGAGCCTTAATAGGTTCTAAATCTCTCTAATGTCAGAACCTTACAACGAATGTTTTGTGTTTGAAAATTTTGATATCTTTCTCAGCCTGAGACAGGTATGTGTGTGCACCTGTATATCTATCTTTTTAAGAATGTATCTTTACGAGAACAAAGCATGCAATTGTTTTTTTTTTCGGGATGTTGTTCACTCACAGTCTGGTCTAATTCTGGTTCAAGCCAAGAAACCAAATTGGTAAACAAAGTATGTTATTATTAAGTGTAGGTACCTATGTAATTTGTTGAAACAAATAAAATGTCTACCATTTGTTCCTTTCTAACGATAAAGACTCAAGTTGTTACGGCACCCCTTACCAAGCTCCTGCAGATTCTGCGGCAGGTCAAAGTGATAGATGGTGACAACAGGCTCGATGCCCTTCTCCAGGAGAGCATCGATCAGGTCGCTGTAGTACTTGACGCCGTCAGCGCTGATCTTGTTGCTATATCCTGATGGCAGGAGACGCGTCCAGGAGAGGGATATTCTGGAACAAGGAAATGGAAGTTTTATGGTCAGTTTATAAAAGTTTGTTTATAAACTGTCATAAATTTGCGTATAAACTGTCATTAACAGCTGTGTGGTGCCGGCTTAGAATTTGCACCATTCCAACCCCAACTCTTCCTAACGTCGTAAAAGGCGACTAAGGGATCCACCGGGGGCGGGCAGCAGCGCCCTCTGCAGAACAATTCTACCACCGAATTGCGATCCCCAACCCGCATGCCAGCGTGAGGATTATGGGCATTACCCCCATGTGATAAACGCCAGCAAGGCGCTTATTTGGTGCTGCGTCCAGCAGTGGTGGTCCAATATAGGCTGTTGAGGTTGAGGTTGTACTAAATTTGGTATATACCGTTTCGATAATCATATATCGTGATGAGCCTAGGTCCTCCTTGCTGGATTTCGGCCACGGCGTCCAGTTTCAACGCAGACTAGTCATGTGCGCAGGTCATGATATACACACAAGTGTGTGCGCAAGCACTGGTACAGTCTCTATTCCCTCACTCTCATAATCTGGATCTCAGTTAATTATTTTTAGATAGGCTGTTCCTAACCATTTCGTGGAATAAATAAGATTTAAACATATAAAATCTTTTCTTCGAAAGGTCCCTGACTTGTGATTAAAAGTTCAGTCTCCCACTGGACATTCCGGACATTAGTTTTGTTGATCCTCCCTAGGTCTGGCGCCCGAATATTCTTTCTTTTTTAACGACCTACGGGACTTTAGGATTACAAACAATTTATTTTTATTACAATTGGCTTCCGAATTAAAGGAACAAATTTTTTTATTATTACAATTGGCTATATCTAATCTAGAGAGGGCAGACCAACACGACCGGGAAGAGATTAGGCGCAAGACTCAACGTGCTTTCCGAGGCACGGGGGTGTAACACCGCAAACTTTCTAACTACAGACTTCTAGGATTTTTTTTGCAAGAAAAATCCCAATGATATAATCTTCAGTCCAATCCGGGATTGAAAATATACAAATATTAAAGGACCTGTGCTAAAGAACCTGCCTCCGCCCTCCGGCCTGGTGGGATGACGACCTGTGAAAAACTATGGCGCTCATTAGGCCGCCTCATTAGGCCGCATCGAGGCCTATGTCCAGTAGTAGACTAATGTTGGCTGATGATGATGCTTCTCTCAAGTGGATGATTGGGTTCGTAATGATTTGTCTATACTATAATCTATACTAATACTAGCTGACTCAGCGAACTTCGTACCGCTCTCACCTTTTAAACCTTCCCTGAATAAGCTATCCTATCTTTCAAGTTGGATCAAAATGAACACGGTGTTTAAATTTAATTTAAAATCGGTTAAGTAGTTTAGGATAGGAGTCCATCGCGAAGAAACAACGTGACTAGGGATTGCAATCCGGATATTCGGATATCCGAATTATCCGGATATCCGCTAATTTTCATTTCCGGATAATGGGAGCTCCTTTATCCGGATAATACGAATAATACGGATAGTTACCTACAGTAGATTTTTCTAATTCAGGACACAACACTACACCGCATCCAGCATTTTAGAAATGTTATATTTGATACATACAATACTTTGTGTTGTTAAAAATTATACATGTATTAATTCGTGCGTGTTTCTGAATCTGAAGCTATAAACAAGCAAAACCTACACTAGCGGTAGCGCGCAAACGCATCACTAGCGTTGACACTGGTTGGTCAGTGATTCGACAACACCGACACAGAGCGATCTCCGCGCACGTAGCACAGCTACCCCACACACTACTATAACATAACTGTATGTTACATTCGTAAGTTTGATCTCGTGACTGTGTTGGTTCTTTGTTAAAATCATTTTAGAGTACCTATTAAAATAGGAAGTTGATTTACGTTCGTTACGTTACGGAGGAAGGAATTGTATTTATGTTAATAATAAGTTCGATTGAAAGAGATGTTTATTTAATTCGATTGATTTATTAACATAAATGTGTGTGTACACTTGTAAGTTTGATCTCATGACTGTGTTGTTTCTTTGTTAAAATCATTTTAGAGTACCTAATAAAACAGGAAGTTACGTTACGTTACGGAGGAAGGATTCGTATTTATGTTAAAAAATAAGTTCGATGGAAAGAAGCAATTCATAATTCATAATTCTTTATTGCACAAAAAAAAACATGGTACAAGTAGAACATTTACGAGGAAAAATAATGGCAAAGGCGAGCTTAACCCTAAATAGAGTTCTCTTCCAGCAAACCTTATTGGGAGAGAGAAACAAGTTTGTGAAAGTGGGTACATGTGCTTATACAAAGGATACAAGAAGCAAACTGTTTTTATATAATAGATATTTTAGTTTTTCAACCCATTTGATCGAAACTCTTATTTTTAATTTTATTTATTTATTTAGGGGAAAACCAAAGGCTTAAAAATTTACAGAATTACAAATTAGTAAGTACCAGAAAGCTTATTGAAGGTTTTCACGGATAGTGGTGGAATAGTACAATGAAAAAGACTTTGAACATGATGTGACTAGTCAACATGCATCATCTCTATAAACATAGTTAGATTAGGACATTACAAAAAATTAAGACTTAATATTTATCATCATCATTGGCACCAAAAAACTCTCCGCTGAGCCGCCGCCTGGCCGAGCTGACACTTGTGCAGAATAAATCCAGGTCAAACTGCTTACTTAATTTGTTAAAATTATTACTCGCTCGCCACAAGAAGGAATTTTGTCGGCAGTTAGTGCCAGCATGGGGAACGTAGATAGGGGGGTTAAATCTTATTAATTTTTTGAAGCAAATTGGGACAGTTAATATCATTCGACGTGATTTTAAGTATAAACGATAAGTCGGCGATCTCACGCCGCTTGGAAAGAGGGAGAATGTGAAAATGCTTACATAAATCGAGGTAATTGGCTGAACTGTATGGAATTCTCAAACGGAAACAAAGGTACTTCATAAGCTTAATTTGAATGCGCTCGATTCTTTTATTATAAACATCATAACGAGGGTTCCAAATCTGTGATGCATATTCTAAGATGCTTCTAACAAACGTACAGTAAAGAATTTTAAATCTCTATGTTGTTCAGTTTCTATGCGAATTCTACTTTTATTTTATTAGAACTTTAATGTAACGTTTTTTGAATATAAATTAATAAATACTAATACTTTAAAAACCCATTTTCCTTGATTTAATTAAATTTTGATGTATATTTTTCAATTATCCGAATTATCCGAAATATCCGAATATCCGAATAGTAAGGCTCACAACTATCCGAATTATCCGGATACGAAAATTTTACGGATAATGCAACCCCTAAACGTGACACGTGATTTAATATTAAGATTATAAAGAGAAAAGATTTGATTGTTTGTTTGTATTGAATAGGCTCCGAAACTACTGAACCGATTTCAATTTTTTTTTCACCTTTATGAAGATTACTTTTCAGGGAGTGACATAGGCTATATTTTATCCCGGAATTCCCACAGGAACTGGAACTACGCGGGTGAAACCGCGAGGCGATCGTCTAGTATGAAATAAAAACTCAAAAAAGTTAATTTAAACTCTTTTGATTTTTTCTTTTCTTCCTCACCTCAACTAACTAGATGACTATAACCATAGGGTTGTGAATAAATAAGTACCCTATCGCATTAGGTGTGCCCGTAATGATAGGTGTACAATATTTTCTAATGAATAAATTAAATTAAATAAACTACCTGTAGAAGTGGAGCCCCAACTCTGCAGCCATCTCGACGTCTCTCCTCCAAAGCCGGTAGGAGTCGCAGGCCACGTCTCCGTTACTGAGGTCGGCGATCACAGTTGGGTCGGCGTGCGTGAACCGATCCCAAATGCTCTCAGATTTATCTAAAACATAGGAAGAAATAGAATTTGTTTATTGGCTCTTTTCATTCTACCCATCTTTTCATTCACACGCTCAATCTAGTAGCGGAGAGAGTCGATATTTTTAACTGCTCCCTGAGCGAATTTCATAGGACTCTGTTATTTATTCTATGCTATTTTAATAAGATTTGACATTTTGTAATTAATTATTTGACATTATTATCTTGATTACCGATTTTTCTTTATTATTATTTTATTAGGTTTGACATTATCTGTGTAATTTGATTATTATTATATTGATGTAAAATAATTTGACATTGTATATTGACGAATTTTATATAGTTCATGTAATTTTAAATTTTTTATTTTAATTTATATAGACTTTTTACACTATTGCATTAGGGGCCCCTGTGAAAATAGTGTAAGTATTTTTAATAAACAAATAAACAAACAAATACCTTGCAACCACTAATGTTAATGAAAAAAAAATAGATTCAGGCGTTACTTTGCGGAAATCTATTCACTTTACGCAGGGAGCTCAGAGAGGCAATATCACTGGCAGGACTCTGTCGTTGTTGCTTGACGGTCTCAGTGTCAAAGTCGAGTATTGTAATAGCGTCCTGATGATGTCTCGTGGAGAGACGAAACTACACTTGCGAGCTTTAAACTGGAATCGCTTCAAGGGTTGTTCAAGACTAATTTTTACAATTTCTTTGCAGTGAACTATGAGTTAAGTTATGTTTTCCCTTACGCAGGATTTATTGGCGACGATAAATTTTGACTTAATGCACGATAATGTCCGCTGCCACACCGCAGCAGTGACTAGACAGTACCGACAGACGTCTTCCATGTCGGCATTCCCACACTAGACTGGCCAGCCCTTATTCCTGACTTGAACCCAATCTGGCATATGTGGGACGAGCTAAAACAGCGGATACGAGGGAGAAATCCAGCTCATCCAGCTCCGGCGCCGATAGAAGCCGATAGGTGCAACTTAACCAGTGCAAGTAGCCAATTTAATTAATTTTAAATCTTCTTGATATCACTTGAAAGGTAACAAAATTACCTTTCAAATGATATACCACAATCTATAGTTCATTGTACATAAATTGTAAAAAAATGGTTTTGATCAACTCGCGATGAAAGCGATTCCATTTTAAAGCTTAGTCGACGACTTATTTTTGATGAGTTTTTTCATTTTGTAATTGGTGTGGTCTTTTCTTTTACAGGGCGGGCGGTACACACGAATTACATTTTGTTGGACCTTATCAGAGAACATTTTGCACGGAACTATTACTAAATATTGTTTTATCCTAATATTATACTAGTAATAGGTAGTCAGTTTAAAGGTGGTGGTCAGTCGAGACAAATTTAAATTGGCAGTGGGCAGTGCAGGATCGTACATTGTGGCCATTCTTAAGGAAGCTGAGGCAGTGTTTTGGCTAAGGCGATGTAGTTAATGGAAAGTTATTAAATGTGGTCCTAGTAATAAAATTCCCATTATTTATAAAAACTTTCACTACGTACGATTTTATAATGGTGAATGTATAAAGATTATGGGAATTATGGTTACTATCACACCAATATCATAAAGACACAGGAACAGGGAGTTTGTGTGTGTTTTTGGTAATCTTTCATGCTCAAACGGCTGAACGGATTAGATATAATTTGATAGCTTATATCCTAGATTGAAACATGGGTTAATTTTAATCCCAGAAAAATGCAGTGTTCCTGTGGGATGATCAAATATCACACTATCACACTAATATTATAAATGCGAAAGTTTGGATGGATGTATAGATGGATGTATTTTTGTTACCTCTTCACGCCAAAAATACAGAACGGATCGGGCTGAAATTTTGCATACAGGTGATTCTAATCCTGGAATAAAACAAAGGCATCGTTTTATCCCAAAAATGATCTTCCCATGGGATAGAACTCACCTCTAAACGTTTATAGCAACAACGCGTGCGAAGCCGATGGCAGAAGCAAGTTTCAAATATGTTTTTAAGCGCAGGTAACACTAGTATCAAACAAAAGTGAATAAAGGTTTTTTGTTATTATAGTGCGTAACCCCACACTAAGGGTAATTTCTAAGAAATCAAATAATATCGCAAAAATTTTCGACTTCGACCTTAGAATTAAGCTACGCGACACCTCTCGTCAAACGAACTAAATGTAACTTTAGTCTTTGAACAGGATTGGATAAACTTCAATGTTTCCCCTGTAGGTGGAGCTAACGGCGCTAGAGACCGTAGGAAGTCGCAGAGATTTTCGACTCCCACGTCACTTGACTTCGTGGTGTAGTTGGTTATCACATCCCCGTACTGAGGGGAGGACGCGGGTTCAAGTCCCGTCGAAGTCGAAAATTTTTGCGATATTATTTGATTTCTTAGAAAAGTGAATAAAACCTCACCACTGGCATTCCAACCTCCTTCGATCTGATAAGCCGCCGTGGAGGCTCCGAACTTGAACCACGGCGGAAATTTCACTTCCACTGACCATGATGCAGATAGCAGGCTGAGAAATCACAAATTTTTCTACACACAATCATACACAGCTATAAAATAAAATGATATAATGATAAACGGATTAAAATGAAACTTCTACTAACTAATTTTTTTTTTGCGGCGGCAGATTTGGCCGAAGATCTCAAGAGGCGCAAATATGCAGGTCTCGACACATTTGCTCCCCTTGGAGTCGAGACCCTAGGTCCGTGGGGTACCGAGGCTCTTCGGGTTTTCAAAAAACTATCTGAGCGTCTGGTCGAAGCGACGCGTGACCCGAGAGCTGGTGAGTATCTGGCACAGCGTATCAGCATTGCTATACAGCGTGGCAATGCAGCCAGCGTCTTGGGGACGCTTCCGACTGGTGTTGATATGGATCAGTTGAGCTATCTGTAGACTGTTTGCAACAGTCAGCAATTAGCTCAATTGTTTCAAGTTTAAATACTAGTATAATTTTTTTGTGAATAAAGTTATTTTCTACACTAATATTATAAATGCGAAAGTTTGTGAAAAACTAACTAATAAGATTATTATTAGCAACCGTTTCCGTTTTTATACTCGTAAATATCATTAAGGTAGGTCCAATAGTGCAATTTTCAGGAAGGGCATTTTGAGGTTTCTTTTCAGGAAATATATTTTCAATTTAGAAATTTTTTGTTTACCTACATGATGTCTTGTGTTACTTGTTTACATTTTATTTCTCAAAACAGAAATTCAGAAAAATCTTTAAAAACATGCGAATGTTACATTATAATGAATTAAAAAATGTTTAAATCACTTACCACAATACAACCACTATGAAACGGATCATATTAAAAACTGGCTTTTTGGCTAATTTTTTACGGCTTTAAACTCTGTGATCCGTATAATTTTTTATCATTGCTAAAACCATTAGGCTAACATACATCAAATTAATGTGCAAGTAAAATATATTTAATCTGACATGTGATGATTTGTTTTAGCCCGACGAGGCCGGTTACGTTTTTCGAGTGTTTCTATGTACCTTGTTGAGGGCCACCCAAAAATGATGAAAGCTAATAGGGAGCTTATCAAGGGGAGCTCTGCGTCCAGCAGTAGACAAGAAGAGACTGACAGATGTTAAGAGATATCGAGAGAGACAGAGAGAGAGAGAGAGACCAAACGGCTAAAGCTACTTTGATGAATGAGGTATCAAAACAGTTGTCTAAACTCTTAGCTAGATTTTGAAGACTTTTGCCCCTCATTTTGTGAAAAACAGAACAAACGGGGACCGAGTCGAGTCTTTTTATAGTTGTTGGTATTAATTAGTACTTGTTACCTAGGTCAATGGACTTTGGAGGTTTCATAGACTTCTAGGTAGAGGGGGCTGCCCCTAAACTGAACGCCCTCTAAGTCTCGAACAAGGTTTTGTTTAGACAAGAATCGAGAAAAATACACTTAATACGCGTAGGTGTATTGATTTGACGAAAAATAATATAAATTGTCAGCTTCTGAACATGCATGCCTAAAATGAAGATGAAAATGATGATGAAAATGGGTATTTATGAATTTTTTTCGAAAAATTCTTAATATTATAAAACCGAAAGTTTGTGAAATCTGAATTTTTGTAACTTATGATCTCCAAAACTACTGAACAGATCAAGATGAAATTTGGAGTACCTACGTTTAGTTAGAGTAAAGCCTAACTTACATTATTTATTTATTTTATTTAAAATACTAGTATAATTTTCTTTGTGAATAAATGCCTTATGTAAGGAATTTAAACTCTGCGAATTTGTTTAGAAATATTAATTGTCTTCAGTTGAACAAAAAAAAGTATAATATCAGTTGTTCACTAGTCATAATATTGCAAACACATTAGAAAAGGGGGTAACTTTGGGATTTTTTTTATCGAGTGAAGTTCATTAGATCATTTAACTGAATGCGACATCGACAAGACTAGATCCTTAAGTTATAAGTATCTTTTTTCAGAATTTTAAACACTATTTTCTAAGACTTAGATGATTTTAAAAATTACAAAAGTACGGCCTCTGCTGGCCTAAAAAGCCTTCTACCGGAGAAGCACTATTGATAGACACGTCAAACGCGCCGAAACGTCGCGTCGGGTCTTTTCACTGTGGTCATAGAAAATTTAAACGATTAGATTCCACTCAACATGCATCGCATCTCGTAGGGTCGTGTGGCGTTTCAATAGTGTGTGGAGCCCTTTTAAATATATATAAATAAATAAATAATGCTAAACAATTCACACAGCATTATCTAGCCCCAAGCTAAGCAGAGCTTGTGTTATGGGTACTAGATAACTGATATACATAATACATTACACTACATAGATAGATATATAAAGATTCTTTATTTGCCAAAACATGTGTAAAGTAAGGTTATACATTTTGGGAATCAACATGCATGGCATGCAGTAAGTAACTCAATATTTTTTAAACTTCATGAGCGTGTCTCACGGATAAAAACCATCGCGGCGTTACTTTTCCCGTGGCGATACTGTTCAGTCAGTAGACAGGCGTTACTGGTATTAATTTTAATGTAACATGTTCTTTTAAAAATAAACTTTATTCATTATTTAGGATGAATAACGACTTCCTTATGGCCTTATTTTATTACTGAAAGTGCGTTTAATGGTTATTGCAGTAGGTACCTAGGTAGATCGAAGTTTTTTTAAGCCCAAGGCGATGCCATTTTCTAGGAATTTAAGTATAAAGCTGTTCTAACGGAATAATGCCGGCTTAGAATTTGGATCTATTCCTTTCTAATACCAAAAAACTAATACCAATGATATTAGTTTATTGACGACATGAAATTCTATTCCTAACGAATACCAAATTTGAAATCTTTATATGAAATACAAAATCTATTCCCAACGAATTGTACCACCCTTACTATTCTCGCGGGTGTCGTAAGAGGCGAATAAGGGATATCCACCGGGGGCGGGCAGCAGCGCCCCCTGCAGAACAATTCTACCACTAAACTTCGACCCCCATCCCGCATTCTGAGCGTGGCGATTATGGGCATTACCCAAATGATGAAAGTCGATAAGGATCTTATCAGGAGGCCTCCTTCATCTGTGGACCGGTGGTGTTTCTGAAAGCTTAGCTCTTATTTCGTGCTCTTGACCAATTTCCTCCACTTTTCTCTTTCCAATGCGGTCTCTTTTACTTCATAATATGACATGACAGGACAGCGGCTTTCTCCTTGATCTAACTCATAAGTATTAGTACAAAATCAAAAATATATTGGCCAGTTAAAGTGTAGGTAATTTAATTACCGAAGCTTCAAGTACCAAGATTTGATCGTTAATGTATAAAAACAAACGTAAATCGGCTTGAATGTGTGCGTGGAGTTTTTGTTTTAGTGTGCAGGTTCAGATACCTAAATTTGAGCGAGTCAAATTATGTAAATACGTCCTTATGAAAGACTGGTTTGTTCCGCCCAGACAACCAAACTTGACAACTGGTTGTCTACGCGGAAGAAATTTTCCGCGGGGACAACCAGTTACATGGGCGGAATTTTATTTCCGTCTACACAACTGCTTGGTAACTAGTTGTCTCGACGGAAAATTTTCTTCCGCGGAGACAACCAGTTACCTGGACGGAATTATGTTAGAGAACATTTTTTACTTGTTTTAGTGTCTTCTATCCAAATAGGTACCTATGTTTTTTGTTGTGCACCGCTAATTTGAAAAAAAAAACAAAAACCAAATTGTGACCGTTATGCGATTGACTCCAGTTGTCTGGGCGGAACAAACCGACAGACTAGGTATTGTGACTAGGTCGTAGTATTAAAGAAGGCTAAGGCTTTGACTTTCATCCTGGGACGAATAAATATGAATTCAGAGCCTATTGTTCTTCGATTTCTATACCCTTCTGTCCCACAAATCCCGCGGATCTCGAAAAAATAGTGCGGGATACAACTTATGCGGGATTGGATTCCCTAATGAACACTAGTCTATGCCCGCGGCATCGCTTAATAAATCACGCATTGTTCTTTCACACAACGGAAAAATTAATAAAATCGGAGCAGTTGTACCGAAGACTACTTCCTACATTCAAACTTTCCGTTCATATAATCTTTATATATATAATTCTTCTGTGAGTGTGTATGTCACTGAACTTCTCTCAAACGACTGGACCGATTTTGATGAAATTTTTTGTGTGTGTTCAAGGGGATCTGGGAATGGTTTAGATTCACAATTTTGACTGGACCGATTTTGATGAAATTTTTTGTGTGTGTTCAAGGGGATCTGGGAATGGTTTAAATTCACAATTTTGTCCGCTGGACAATGTTTTTTTAATTAACGCGTGCGAAGCCGCGGGCAGAATCTAGTTTAATATAGATAGGTAGATACGTAGACAGTTTGCGTGATACTTGGGTAATTACTCATAGGCACCTATTACCCACCTTTATCCTAAGTATCACCAGAGAGTATAATAACAATACTACCTAACGTAGTATCGCAGATAGGAAGGAGCACTCAAACTCAAAATGACTGCGCTGTCGGTGGTTCTGTGGTAAGTTATTTTGATTTCAAACATTTTTATTTCTATAAAGGAATTTTTATTTAAGAATAAAATCTTCAGTTCTTTAAAATAACCTATCTTTTAATTGTAACAAAGGATTCCATTTTAAGAACTTTGTAAATCAAGATCTGATGAAAATGATTATTAAATTACATGCTTAGGTACTTTTGAATTTTATTTTTACAGGGCTACAGTTTGCGTGGCAGTGGCAAAAGAAGTGAAGTTTCCACCATGGTTCCAGTTCGGAACCTCTACAGCATCATACCAGGTGGAAGGAGGGTGGAACTCGAGTGGTAAAACTGTTATCATTTTTTCGTTTTCGAAATATTTAGAAAAAAGTCGAACAATTGACTTACTCCTCTTATCTCCGAAGTTTGCAGAGCAATACATCTGAAATGTCTGTACAGTTTGTAGATATTCATTTCATCTTACAGGAAAGATATAGCGAAGTCTTTATCTGGTTCTTACCTACAGTTTTAGTGGCGCGCGAGTCACACTGCACTTGACAGGTCTTGTATTTTGATACACCGCAGAAAACAACAATTGTTGTCACATCACCATGATCATAATTTAATACCCAACTGCTGGACAAAAGTGTTCTCTCCACGATTTTTCAACACACAGTAGTAGAAGGAGGAAGTGACTTTGTAAATTATGTTTATTTGTATAAACTCTTTCATTGATTTGTTTACGACGCGTTTTTCAAAAAAGAAAAACCCTATTTACCCTCAGATCTCAATGAATAGCAGTGATCTTTCGCTGAAGATTAATGATTGTGGTAGTGTCAGGTCATCCTGTGCAGGATTGACCATTGAATTTCAAACGAAAAGCACCATCTTTTTAATCTGCTCGAAGTATTTCTTGACATCAAGAAAATGCCTCTATCCCGGTCTGTTATATTTATGGCTGACTTGTAGCTTTCCGTGATAAAACGACGGCACTAAGTATGAAGTCTTAAAGTTACTCAGATAACTAACAAAGGCAATGCAGTCAGCGACTTGGGGACGCTTTCGACTGGTATTGGTCAGGGACAGTTGAGCTACCGATTGTTCTGTTGCTAACAATCGATAGATCAACTGACTCTTATCAAAGACCTACCAGTCGGTCTACAGTTAACTCAACTGTTTCAATTGTAAATACTAGTTCGAGTTTATTTCTATGCCTTTACATATTAGAATTAAAAAATACTAATAAAGCTACCGGGGTACCGAGGCTCTTCGGGTTTTCAAAAAACTATCTGAGCGTCTGGTCGAAGCGACGCGTGACCCGAGAGCTGGTGAATATCTGGCACAGCGAATCAGCATTGCCATACAGCGTGGCAATGCAGCCAGTGTCTTGGAGACGCTTCCGACTGGTGTTGATATGGATCAGTTGAGCTACCTGTAGACTGTTTGCAACAGTCAATAGTTAGCTCAATTGTTTCAATTGTAAATACTAGTATAATTTTCTTTGTGAATAAAGGTATTTAATAAAGCTACTATTTATCATAATATCTTGTTGCCAGATAAATCTGAAAGCATCTGGGACCGCTTCACGCACAGGGACCGGACTGCGGTAGCTGACCTCAGCAACGGAGACGTGTCCATCGACTCCTACCACCTCTGGAGGAGGGACGTCGAGATGGCTGCAGAGTTGGGGCTGAACTTCTACAGGTAATATACCTTCGTCTCATGCAAGCAACCAGGGTGCATACAATTTGGTACAGCGCCTCTAACGTGCGGACAGCTCATGCTCAAGCTCAACAGCCTGTATTGGTCCACTGCTGGACGCAGGCCTCCCACTGATAAGCGCCTTGTTGGCTTTTATCTCATGGAGGTAATGCCCATAATCCTCATGCTGGACATGCGGGTCGGGGACCGCAGTTCGGTGGTAGAATTGTTCGGGTGCTGCTGCCCGTCCCCGGTGGGTATTCCTTAGTCGCCTCTTACGACACCCGCGGGAAGAGTTGGGGTGGTGCAAATTCTAAGCCGGCACCACACAGCGTGCGGACAGGAAACTATGCAAATCCCCATACAAGAAGAAGATGTCACGATCACGTGTCGTCAAACAGACTCGCCTCTCAGGTGAGGCTTATTAAAAATTATCTGGCTGGCTTACTAGCCAAGCTCCATGTAAATGTTTGTAAACGATCCACGACACACAAACTTAATACTGACTTGCTTCAGATATAATAATATGTAGTTGTAAGTAATATTTATTCAAGGAAAGATCTCGACAAGTACGTAATATAAATGTTTGTACGATCTGCAGACATTTGTCCAGGGCGTTCTGAATGTTTTCTATGTATATTAAAAAATATCTATCTACGTAATGTATTGTATTAAAGTATATCAGTTATCTAGTACCCATAACACAAGCTCTGCTTACCTTGGGGCTAGATAATGCTGTGTGAATTGTCCAGCATTATTAAATAGCGTATAATAATTTGACGTGTTTTTAAAAACGATAAACTGACTTCATATTCTTCTAGTGGCGACATCTAGTTAAAGTTCGCGTCTAATTTAGTTTGATGACACATCGAGGTATACCCTATCCCTTACAGCGAGTTTTTACTCTAAGCCCTATCCAATAAAAAAAGTCGGAAAATCGGACTACTCTGTAAAATATGTATGCGTGGTCAAACATTACAATCAGTGAGTGAACAATCAATCATCCCCTGTTTTCCTACCCTTAGGGATGGTTTTTTTTTCCTCAAATTTAAATGGGATCACCTTCGGGGTACCTATACCCTTTCCATAAAAAAATTGGTTGTCTGTAAAGTCGGTTTACTGACGATAGTTGAACGTGACAACTCAGAGGGAGGTAACGCCGCATGACGTCATGTTTTTTCGTGCGTGCAGCCGGCTCTATCGAATTATAAGACGTTGTCACGTCAAAAATTCGAAATAGTTATGTCATACATTAAAAAAAATATACCTACGCGTCGACTTGAGAACTTCCTCCGTTTTTCGTCGTTTGAAAAGACGCGGCAACGGAGTGAATTAAAGAATAGAATATAATTGAAGGTCAAACAAACTTACCTTAAGTGAAGTTTGATCATAATTACACGAGCCGCTGCATCCGAAAAAACATTTATTGTGCCATGTAAAGAACTACAACAAAATCGTCATGAGCGGCACAATACAATAGAATCATCAGATGAGTTTACATAACGTAACACATAAGTACACAATTTTAAAAATTATAAGTAAACGGTTAGGTCTAGGTATGTAAAAGTATGGGCGGCTGGTTAACAAATAAAGGAAACGACGGACGATTGACGATCCCTGAACCAGATCTTGGATACGGACCGGAAGTTTACCCTTGGAATTGTACTACCAAGGGGCTCCTTTAGACATCATGAACTTTTTAACGGAAGGAAACTTTTAAATTGGCTCTCAGCACACATGCGCTGGCCTGTACCGGCATGTATTATGTAAATAACTATTGACCTAGCTGTAAGTTTTCCTAAAATTTTGAAAGTAAAATAATGCAAATCAAAATCGAGGTCATCCTTATTACCTATGTAAGGATCCTTTACCCTTGGAGTTGTACTAACTAGGAGCTCCTTTAGACATAATGCAAATCAAAATCGAGGTCATCCTTAGTACCTAAGTAATGGGTCCTTTACCCTTGGAGTTGTACTAACTAAGGGCTCCTTTAGACATAATGCAAATCAAAATCGAGGTCATCCTTAGTACCTAAGTAATGGGTCCTTTACCCTTGGAGTTGTACTAACTAGGGGCTCCTTTAGACTTAATGCAAATCAAAATCGAGGTCATCCTTAGTACCTAAGTAATGGGTCCTTTACCCTTGGAGTAGTACTACCAAGGGATTCCTTTAGACATAATGCAAATTAATAACAATCAAGGTCATCCTTAGTCCCTACTTACTTCCGGTCTGTATCAAGAGCTGGTTCCGGGATAATGCAATCGTCCGCCATTCATGGTCCACCTGCTAAGATCACCTTGTTGGTACATTGACACGCTGCGCTAAGCCGGAGTGCTCTATGGTTCCTCAGGGTCTGAAAAAGGTGGACATTCGAGTTCGAAAGCAAATGAGATACGAATAAAATGATGAACGAAAGCGATCAAAACTCTCTGTAAGTTAAGCACTATTTCAGTTATCTAGTATACTTTATTTTAGTATGGGGCTAGAACTAGAATGATGATGCTACGTGAATGAATTGGCCAGCATTATTTATTTAGGTATATATTAAAAAATATGAAATCTGAGCCTGAACCTCTTAGTATGCTTAGTAGTTTTTTTTTCCTTATCTTAGTGTGTAGTTATAGATAGTTGTAATTAACAACGAATGTATATATTTGTGATGATTTTTATAGGACGGTGTGGTCGCAAAGCGACAAAGTCCTTTGTTAAAAAAAAAAAAAAAAAAAAAAAAAAAAAAAAGTATAAATAAATTAAATTTATTTATTTACAATAATTTAAATACCTTTTTCATACCGTAAATATAATACCTACACTAATTAAATTAATTAAGTAAGGAGTTAGCTACCTCCCACACTATGATTGAATAATAATAAAATTTATAAGGTACTTAGATGTTAATTAATTAATCAATAGATAAAATACATAAAATGACTGAACACATAATAATAATAATTATGTAAGGAAAGCAATCGCACTGTATTAAAAATGCAAAGGTCTCGATGGATTCAGAATAAAATTATGATTGTCTTCGAAAATGATACAATCCATCATACAAATTGCATAATAAAAAAACATACAGCCGATCATAGAACTTGTTCGTTCTTCGCTAAAAAGGGTACAACCTTTATTAGTAAAGAAAATTAGAATCAAATAATGAAAACAAATAAGAATTACAAATATTTACAATTAGACATAGACATACTATTTCTTTGCCACGACACACGCATTTACACAACAAATTAAAATAAAATATCGATAGGTACTTTAATTACTAAATTAAGAACATAGGTAGGTACAGTAAGGTACCTAGGTACCTAAATACCCACAAACGATGTCAACAAATGTAGGAATAAGTAGGTAGGTAACCAATATGTGCTGCAGTAGCCAACTGCCAACTGTTGTGAACAGAAGACGCTATATTCTGACCAGACCAAAACTATGTAGAGCAATCACAGGACCCTGCGATAACAAAATCGTATAAAAAAAAACAAATATTCTCACTCAGTTATAATTATATAGTGGTGCCTTTGTAAAAAATGTGTGCAAAACTTATAGACAATTGAACAATCTACAGGTAACGTTTTTGTTATTATAGTGCGTAAGCCTCGCACTCTGGATAATTCGTATTTCTAAGAAATCAAATAATATCGCAAAAATTTTCGACTTCGACGGAACTTGAACCCGCGTCCTCCCCTCAGTACGAGAATGTGATAACCATACACCACGTCAAGTGACGTGGGAGTCGAAAATCTTTGCGACTTTCTACGGACTCAAGCGCCGTTAGCTCCACCTACAGGGGAAACATTGAAGTTTATCCTAGTAGAAGTTTATGTAGTTGGTTATCACATTCCCGTACTGAGGGGAGGACGCGGGTTCAAGTCCCGTCGAAGTCGAAAATTTTTGCGATATTATTTGATTTCTTAGAAATTAGGAATCTAAGCTCAACTGATCCATATCAATGCCAGCCGGAAGCGTCGATAAGACACTGGCTGCAGTGCCCCGCTGTATGCCAATTCTTATGCGCTGCGCCAGATACTCACCAGCTCATCTCTAATTCCCAGATTCTCCATCTCCTGGACGCGTCTCCTGCCCTCAGGGTTTAGCAACAAGATCAGCCCTGAAGGTCACAAGTACTACAGCGACCTGATCGATGCTCTCCTGGAGAAGGGCGTCGAGCCTTTCGTCACCATCTACCACTGGGACCTGCCGCAGAGTCTGCAGGATCTTGGTATATGAACAACTAGCCTCTGCCTTTCTGCTTCACGTTTTATGTTATTCCAGGTCCAGATCTATATTTGTGCAAAATTTCAGCCCGATCCATTGTAGTTTTGGCGTTGTTTCTGGCCATCTTCATCGTTCATCGATACTATAGTATTTAAAATTGAAACAGTTGAGCTAACTGCAGACTGTTGCAGTCAAGATGTAGCTCAACTGATCCATATCAATACCAGTCGTCACGTCCCCAAGACGCTGTCTGCATTGCCCCGCTGTATGGCAATGCTGATGCGCTGTGCCAGATACTCACCACCTTGGGTCACGCGTCGCTTCGCTTGGTATGTTGTTTGTACCTAAATTAAAAGTTCCTAGTCTCCCTCAATTCCGGTAATATTATTTATTATATAGTTCATAATCTTCGTCAGTTTACTTACCATTTAATAATATTTGGCGACCTCTGTCTGTGGCGCAGTGAGCGAAGGTCCGCATGCGACGCTGGAGGTTGCGGGTTTAACGACAAGTTTATACGATCTGCAGATATTTGTTCCAGGTGTTCTGGGTGTTTTTTATGTACAGTAAAAAATACCTATCTATGTTATGTATTGTGATAAGTAAATCAGTTATCTAGTACCTATAAAACAAGCTCTGCTTAGCTTGGCGCTAGATAATGCTGTGTGAATTGTCCAGCATTTAACTCAAATCTTTTGTCTTTCCAGGTGGCTGGACCAACCCCCTGATAGTAGACTGGTTCGCCTCCTACGCCCGAGTTGTCTTCTCCCTCTTCGCAGACCGCGTGAAGACTTTCATCACCATCAACGAGCCCATAGTAGTCTGTGACTTGGACTACTACACCGGGGTAGCACCAGGGGTAGAGGACCCAATGATTGCCCCCTATCTCTGCAACAAGCATCTGCTGCTGGCGCATGCGAAGGCCTGGAGGACGTATGATGAGCATTTCAAGCCGTTGTATCATGGTGGGTTTTTTTGATCTTCATTTCTTAAGATGAATTGAGGTTAAATCAAATACCTAATATCGCAAACATTTTGACATTTGGACTTGAACCCGCATCCTTCCCTTCGTCATATAGAATGGAATAGAATATCTTATACAGGGTGGATTTTTTGGACGGGGCAGTAAGGGGGGTACTATAACCGTATAGTAAAAATCCACCCTGTGTAAGATATTCTATTCTATTCAATTCTATACACCGGTGTGTAGATATCAGTCTTCGGAAACTCTCCATATTTTTTAGAGAAATTTTCATCCAATTCTCAGATTTTCAAAAAACGTAAGTAAGTTAGCAAAAAATGGGCAACTTACACGAATTTTTTTGATGCCAATCGATCCTGTTTCTTATACTGATCAAGAACTTCTATGAGACAATTGAGGTTGGTGTACTAAAAGTCAGAAATCGCAAAAAACGTTTCCATACATTTCGTAGGAAATCATCTTGGCTTGCATGCTTCGAATCCTTCCTCTCCTTACTGCCCCGTCGGAAAAATTCACCCTGTATTGAATATAATGGAATCGCTATTTATTGGAAGTACCTACTATTGAATTTTTTGTAAAGTCCATCCTTCCTTCGTTTGACCACAACAATCTAACCTAATGAAATTTATTTAGAAAGAAAATGATGGTAGGTACGTCAGATTAATTTAGAATATACCTAAGTACCTAAAAACCAAGAGACTTTAGATTCGGACGAGATGTACCCCTACTCAAAAGTGATGTGGACATCTCGTCCGCGGATGAGTTTTAGATTCGGACGAGATGTACCCCTACTCAAAAGTGAAGTGGACATCTCGTCCGCGGATGAGTTTTAGATTCGGACGAGATGTACCCTACCCACTCTGTAGTATTCTGTAAGTAGGTACCTACTTACTGAAAATAATTTAGTACTATTCTGAGAAAATGTATAACTTGTGTAACTGACTTCTATAGTTAAGTATTTCTCATAATTTTGCTGATGCATGAAGGTAACCTGAACGAAGGTAAATCTGTGTCAGGGTGACTGAATTAATAAGTAATAATATTTTATTCATATAATTTGTATTTAAGTGCGATGGTTACTTATTTATGTTTTAATTTATGCAACGATGGGTGGATCTAAAGAGTTTTTATTGTCTTCGCTGTCTACGTATACCTACTTGTGTTGAACTGATAAGATTTATTTGCATAAAATTAACAGCATAATTAGGTTGTAGGTGTACTTGGGTAGGAAGGTAGTAGGTACCTACTTTATATTACACAACGAAGATTTAAAAAAAAATAATTAAAAAAAAAATGCTGGACAATTATCTAGCCCCAAGCTAAGCAGAGCTTGTGTTATGGATACTAGATAATTAATTTACTTAATACAATACACTACATAGGTAGATTTTTTTTATACTTAGACAACATCCAGAACACCCTGAATAAATATCTGCAGATAGTAGGTACAAATATTTGTCCCGAGGCGGATATCGAACCCGCAACCTCCTGCATCGCAGGCGGACCTTCGCTCGCTGCGCCAGTGAGGTCGTCTCTCGAACTGGGCCCGTACTCTTAAAAACGATATATCGAAGTTTCTGGTTCGTTTTCATGCAAACGCTAATCATAAGCAAGCGTCATAAAAGTTGGTTTTGCACAACAACGAAAACCAAACTACCATTTTTCCGAGCAGACACCCTGAATTTTGAATATATACGATAAAATTTAGTTAAAATTCAAATACTTTTATAGAAAAAATACCAAGGGAAAATACTAATTGGAAAATTTGGATTACCGAGGCTGGGCAGTGAACGCATTAACCATTCTTTAGGAGAAAATTGTAATATTCGTAATTTATATTTTTTACTAAACACATCTTTCATCGTGGCCTGTCGCAGCGTTGGATCGCGAGGAGTGGAAGGAGAAAAGGGAGGCCTTTGCCTAGCAGTGGGACAGCAATGGCTAAAAATAAATAAAAAATCAACTTTTTTTTACAGGAAAAGTCTCCATATCGAACCACTTGTTGTGGTACTCACCCTTGACTAACACGGACTACAAACTCACCAAGATGGTCCGAGATTTCGTGGTGAGTTTGATAACTATCTTCTATATTAATAATTTCGGACCGGTCTACGGTAGACTCGAACGAAATTAGGGGAGGCCTATAGGCCTCATGTCCAGCAATAGACTAATATAGGCTGATGATGATGATGATGTTCAGCGATCCAAAGTAGATCTTTCCTCCGATACAGGACTTCTCCAGGCATCTCGGTTCTGAGCTGACTCTCTCAGACTCAGAGCTTTGGCGTCGAGTACAAGGAGATCGGCTTCAACTTTGTTGATCCACCAATCCAACCTAAGTTGGCAGGCTGATTACGCCCCGATAGTTTTCCCTCGTACTTACGCCTTGAAATAGTACATTGTCTAGGCGAGAAAGTTTACTATCGAGTTTGTCATTTGAGACCTTAAAACACACGAGCTAGGAATCGCACTTTCTCCTGAGATACATAGTGCTTTATACTACACCTTCGAGGAAAATCGTCGTTTTAGAATCTTCATAAACACTCGATTAAATTCAAATGTAACAATAAATACGATTTTACATAGAATTTTCCGCCGCCATTTTAGGTTTTAGTACGCTTGCAATGACGTAGTTTCGGGTTAGGGTACATCTGGGCCTAATCTCAAACTGATCCACGGACGAGGATGTCCACTTCACTTTTGAGTAGGGGTACATCTCGTCCGAATCTAAAATCTCTTAGTTTTAGATTCGGATCAGTTGTACCCTCAACCAAAAGTGAAGGGGACATCTCGTCCGAATCTCCTTTTCTCTACCTTATGTTTGGAAAAAGAATAAGCAATTTTCTAAGCAGGTGTACCTAGTATAAAACAATTGATTGATTTGTTTAACAGATAGGGCGCTACACCCACCCGATCTACTCGAAGGAAGGAGGTTGGCCAGCTTCAGTGGTCCAGGTCATGCAGGAAGCCAGTGCCAAGGAGGGGTACGAAGTCTCCAGGCTCCCGGCGTTCTCTGATCAAGAAATTCAATTTATAAAAGGTAGCTCGATGAGCTAAAGCGTCGATTGATTTTTATAATTTTCATTCATAAAGGTCAAGCGACCTACCCTCCCTTCAGTCACCACCGGTAGGTAAAGGGAATGAGTGGCTTAGGTTTTATAGTCTCAGTACTTTCTTATACGCACGTAGGTACGTATAAGCAATCTCTCCGTTAAGGGCAAAAGTCGTATTTAGGTCCTAAATAGGCCAGCAATGAAAATCGGTGGACAAGAATTGATTTTAAATTAAAACTACCCGAACAACGTCAATATACTCTTTAGATAACTCACGCTAAAAATTCAACTATGTATATTCTAAACAAGTTCATTTACCAATAGTCGCCAAGCCCTAAAATAATTAAAAATAAAAATAAAAAAGTGAAGGCTTTTTTATTTTAAGTTTTAAATTTTTAAAAGGATAACCTTTATTAAGTTTTTACAGTAAAAAAAGAAGTATTTGCTTAAAAATAACAATCACACTATCACACTTCACATCACACTAATAATATACATAAATGCGAAAGTTTGGATGGATAGATGGATGGATGGATGGATGTATGTTACCTCTTCACGCTAAAACTACTGAAAGAATCGGGCTGAAATTTTGCATACTGGTAATTCTAATCCTGGAATCAAACATAGGCAAAATCTCATAAATCAGTTCCCATGGGATAGAAATCACACCTCTAAACGTTTCCATCGAAACAACGCGCGCGAAGCCGTGGGCATAAACTAGTTTATAATAAATCCTATCCTACTAATAGGTATTTAATAGCCGAAAGTTTGTGAAACTTACATTTTTGTTACCTAGGATCTCCGAAACTACTGAACAGATCAAGATGAAATTTGGCGTACACTTAGAACGTAGCTTAACCTAAATTATATTTATTGTATCGAAAATACGCATGCGAAGCCGCGGGCAGACGCTAGTAATAAATAATTTATGTATTTACCTAATTATTTTAGGACCCCTCTGCGGGTATAGGCCTTTTCCAGGTTGTAGCCATTTTTTTCTAACCTCCTTTCTTTGTCCATGTTTTTCCCCAACCCATTATTCCATAAATTTATTCCATATACTCGTTATGTACTTAACTTGCCGTGTTTTACGATAAATGTACTTGGTCCGTTTGTGTCGTCACCTGTATGGGTTCTAAATTTTCACCGTGGTGATATGGGAGTAGTACTGTGTTATTTGGTCACTGGTAGTCAGTTGGGATATAGAAATCCCAAGACACCACCAGTGGCAGGTTTTTGGTGGTCAGATGGTCCGGAGGGTAATGGAAGACCAGGAAAGCTATTCAGACTCTGCTACCGAGTCATCGATTCGGAATCTGACAGAGATTAGCGCGAAATTCAAATCTTTTAGCGGTTTTTAATATTTTCTGCGTTCTACGAGAAATTGAACTACCAGACAACCAACTCAGCCAGACATAGGCCACCCTCAGCCTAGATCTTCTTCTTGTGGTCTCTTAGATGATGATGATTCCCTCCTGTCACATCCAGTCACAAGTACTCGAGGGTACAGTGACAAACTACTTGAGTAGTTTTCCATATATAATAAAACATTTCCTATGAACTCATGTTTTAACTAATTTCGATTTAGTGCTACTTTTGGAATTATTAATACTTAATTAATAGGTATAAGGGCTTTATTACTAAAATCAACATATGGGTTATTCCAGTTTTCCCCCTTGACAAATCCCCCTTAAAGGGGAAAACTGGAATTCATTTTTTTCGCGTTCCCCCTTGAGAAAATTTTTTCAAGGGGAAAACTGGAATATATTTTTTCAATTTCCAGTTTCCCCCCTCGACGATTTTTCGCGTTCCAGTTTTCCCCCTAAGCTACAATATTATATCATACTTTATAACCTAACATGGGTTCATGGAGAATGGTCTAACAACTTTTCTGGTAGTTTAATTCCTTGCATAACGCAGAAAATATTAAAAACCGCTAAATATTTGAATTTCTCGCGAATCTGTGTCAGATTCCGAGTCGATGTCTCGGTAGTGTCTGAATAACTCTGCATGCAGTGCTGGCTACATCTTATGGGACCTCAGTCCCATAAGATGTATGAATTAATATTGAAAAGGGCCCCTTTTACACGTACGTAACAAACATCCATCCATCCAATCTATCCACCCATCCATGTTTCTAATCCATCCAAACTTTGGCAAGAATAATATAGAATAAGGCTAACAGAAACCTACCCTCAACAAATTTTTAAACAATAAATATTGTATGTGTATTCATGATTATATTTACACTATTTCTGAGAAATGTTTTTGAAATAACATTATTGTAACTCATACATAATGTAAGATAAGGAAGAGCGTTACCTCCTAATACAGGTATTTTTATACTTAAAAGGAGGTCTCGAACACTGAACAATGTAGAAAGAGAACAATAATAAACATTTTGTATTTTGTATTTTTTTTGTATAATATTAGTGTGACTTATTATTATATTATATTATTATTATACAATTATTCTTGCAGGAACCTACGACTTCTTCGCATTTAACTACTACACGTGCCGTCTGGTGCGACGCGCCGGCCCTGGAGACAGGATGGGCTTGTTGTTCTTCGATGGGATTCCTGAACTCGGGGCCGCTATGGAGAAGCTCCCAACAACGGCGCCACAAGGACGCTCCACATTCCTCACGGTACCTATGAGATCTTTCTCGGAGGAGATATTTATGGAATAGAATAGACCATTATTCCGACACCGGTACAAAAAAAAGTTCGGGCATAAAGGAGGGAATCGCTATTAGAAGTTATTAGATTATTTTTGTACAAATTCATTGATATTTGCTTAGTTTTTAGATTTGAAGCAGTTTTATTAACGATAAAAAATATGCTTAAATGCAAACATCACTAGTTCTCCACGATCGGTTCATGTTTAATAACGTTTTGAAAAGTTTAATGGATTCGGTCATTATCCATCCAATTGGGGATTCTTAATGATTCATGGTACACAGGATCAATAAGAATTCTTAATTAATATATCTAAAATATTTAACCCTAATATATCTATCATATTTCTTCATTTCATAATCCTTCAGAATCCCAGAAATCAGATTTAATGCAACTTTCTCCAACAAAAATTTATATATGACTGGATATAATTAAGTAGACATTCCCTAATGTTCGAAGAAAAAAGTATAAAACAAACAAACGAAGAGCAGAAACAGTACCTAACATGGGGTGATACCCAACACAAGAAAGGTAGTAGGAAGTAAAAACATTAGTTGCTTTAGCCTTCATGATCTTGATGAATTTTCGCCTCTTTCTGATACCTTCTACTGTTTCCTGTGCGACGGCTCACAAATGGTCACATGTAATTTGCAAGGGGCAAAATCGTCTGCGTGAAAAAACATGTTGACAATTTAAAATAATAATAATAATAACCAGTCGCACCTAATTATTGTAAGGGGAAGCAGTCACTACCAAACCAAAAGCTTTTTTCAGATTCAGAATAGTTTATATTGGTTTTGAGAGCCCTAAATAAGTGTCAAGTAGTTTTTATGCAATAAACATTTTTTTTTATTTTAATAAAATCAAAAACCAAAAAAAATTAGGTACTAGGTTAGTCATTGCCTTTGTGTTTTATTTTATTTCGGAAACTTCGCCTAACGTTTACTCGAGTAAAACTCTAAATTGATGACTTTCCTCGAAGGTGTAGTTTAAAGTAGACAAGTACTCGGTTTGGATTCGGTACTCGGCGGATTCGTCCTTTTTTAAGATTCGGCCGAGCACCGAGTATTAACGGCCGAGTACCGAGTACTCGGCCTTAATTAAATTGCAGAGAAAAATGAAGGCAAAAAGCTAGTTTTTTCATTATTATTAGACACATTAAAACATCAGGAACATGAGAACAGCAGAAGTATTGAAAACGTACATAAGAATCTTTAGTAGAAATTATTAGTTATGTACCTATAACTAATATTTAAAATTTAAGAGAGGAAGA
The DNA here is from genome assembly GCA_963564075.1 of Eupithecia subfuscata. Classification (NCBI taxonomy): domain Eukaryota; kingdom Metazoa; phylum Arthropoda; class Insecta; order Lepidoptera; family Geometridae; genus Eupithecia; species Eupithecia subfuscata. The sequence continues at coordinate 2,314,684 of OY751118.1, read as the reverse complement.
TTGTGCTGTGAAAACACTAGTTTTTCGGCGCGTTGCGCGTTTTCCACATAAAATAATTAATTAAACATACGAGTGTAACCTGTGCTACGTGAATACTCATACAAAAGTGACAAATGAGTTGACAAATTATGAAATCAGGGTTTTCCCAGCACAAAGGGAATTCCCCGTGCACAGATTCGTCGCGCTGCAATAAGAGCTTATTACACCATCCTAAATATCGGATGTCCTAATTAGGACATCCTGAATTCAGGAAAGTTTAATAGCATTTAGGACGGTAGCATCCTAATTAGGATCCGATTTAGGACAAGAATGGCTTCCGACGTCCTAAATCTATTTTTTGCGTCTGCTTCAGTGTTGCCGGCAGTCAAAATAAAAAAGCTCCGATCCGAACGCTAAAATGGTCCGAAATATGACAAAAAGATCCGTTTTAAAAAGTGTTAAAAAAAATACTTGTCGTAATGGGGATATTACGTTTTCCATATGAATTGTACTTTATGTTGCTTCATCTTGATGAACTTCAGAAAACTTCGCTTATTTTTTACAAAGGTTGAAAGACTGAGATAATATAAAACGTCAAGTGCGAGTCGGACTCGCACACTAAGGGTTCCGTTTAATTGTAAGACCTTGTTTCTTGACAAATATCATACCCGGTATTATTATATATTTATTATTTTGGTCGAGGGAGAGAATCAAAATTTATGATTTTTTTGTTAATAAACTACAAATTTACGGTTTTCAAATTTGTTGATGTGGAATGTTTATAAGCAGACCATTAAGAACACACACACACAACGACACAAAAAACTAAAACTCACTGCTTTGCTTGGCGTCGAGTTTCAGATAGGTACCTACGTATAATAAATTGCATTGATTGCTTGCAACAGTCTGCAGTTAGCCAAATCGTGGCTAAATTGTTTCAATAAGTAATACTAGTTCTAATTTCACTCTGCTGCTGCGTCTTTTTATACGCAATTTACATACTTACTTACGTCTGCCGATTTGAGATCCTTCCTTCAATAAATATTGCTTATAATTTATTAATTTTAAAATACTTTATTTACAAAGAAAATAAGTGCAATCAAATACCTACCTAATAATTTATATTATATAAAAAGACGCGGCAACAGAGTGAATTTTAGGTTAAGTATGGGCGGTTTGTTTACAAACATTCTAAATCAATTTGGCTAGTGTATATGCATAAGATAAGAAAACATACCAACTAACTGGTCAGTGGAATCGTATAATTTTATTAATATACGCAGGCAAACTCATAGATGAAATATTTTTTATCTTGGTGCTAAATTATACATTTTCAAGAATGCGTAGGTACAGTGTATACCTATCAATTCTTGGGGTTAGTTTCTTTCAATTCTTAGTAACTTTTTCCATTATCTGTGAGGTAGCGCTACCGAGTAAGTATTGTTATTCGGTTTCCTCTCTATCGTCATTTAGATAGGTACCTAAATACCTGAAAAATAAACACATCTATACTATAATAATTATTATAAAGAGGAAAGATTTGATTGTTTGTTTGTTTGTATTGAATAGGCTCCAAAACTACTGGACCGATTTGAAAAATTCTTTCATTGCTATGAAGTTTACTTTTCAGGGAGTGACATAGGTTATATTTTATCCCGGAATTCCCACGGGAACGGGAACTACGCGGGTGAAACCGCAAGGCGATCGTCTAGTTATTTATAAAAGGAAAGGAATGTTCAATGTTTGTAAGACTTATTACTAAAATGTATGGGAGAATTTTAGTAACGATAGCTAGGTAGGTACAATACAAACACTGCACATATGTAGGTACCATAGAAATCTAAATTGTTATTTAGATTTCTATGGTAGGTACTTACGGAGTATTAGGTAAGTACTACTAACTTTTACTAGGTATGCATAATTTTATGTAGACTAGGCACATACCGACAATCTTACGAAGTAGGTAGGTAGGTGAACAATGAAAACAAAATAAACTCGCGATGTACAATAACTTACAATGGCGAAGGGTAGGTACCTATGTAGTTCTTTAGCACCCAAGAAAGAAAATATATTCTTTAAAACAAGTTTCTTTGCTACTACAACTTTTTGTGAAATCACTCTCACAAACACTTGGGTAAGTACACTTGGCCTTGAGTATTTGACGTTAATTTCAACTCGATATGTCCACGTGTTCCTAAGAAAGGAGGATTGACAGACAGACAAACAGACAGACAGACGGAAAACAAAGTGATTGTTTAAGGAAAAAAGGAACCCTTTTTTCCTTTTGAGGTACGGTACCCTAAAAATGATCCGCAAAGAGTCATGGTCTGCAAAAGATCCGCAGAGGCAGAAAAAAGTGCGAAACGGACCAAAAAGGTCCCGCACCGGCAACACTGGCATTTAGAGTCCTGAATCAGTGAACGTGTAATTAGGAGCTCCGGCGACTAAATTTCTCGTCCTAAATCGGACACTGAATTTAGGACGCGATATTCAGGATAGGTGTAATAAGCTCTTAAGCAACCAAAAACCAACAAGTATGGATATTACAACCAAAACAATAAATCAAACTAAGCTTATCAGTTTTAATTGTAGGTTCTTCTGGTCGCCTCTAAGGGTAATACTGAAAATCAGTGTTTTGCTCTTCGAGCAAAGCTTTTCGCTGAGCTATTGCCTTTTTGACAGGCTGCAGCACACACAGAATTTCTAAAAAATGTACCTATTTCTTAAATTATTTACTATTATTTACTATTCTCAAGTTTTGTACCATCAAAAAATTAATATTCTCTGTGTTATTTTAAGATGTGCCTTAATTATTGTAATCGTTTTATAATATGTGCTGCAGTGTCAAATAAATCTTTTATCTATCTATCTATCTATCTACCTAAGGGTTTCAAAAGATCCATTGTCGACTTAAACCGGCTGTGCTGCTCGGCGGACATCGTAGCACTGCAGGAAACGTGGTTACTTCCGGACGATGTGCCGCTGCTGGGTACTACTCACCCAGATTTTGCCTACACTGGGAAGTCTGCTGTGGATACGTCGATATCGCGCCGCTGTTTACGTATTCGCTCTGTAGATGGGAAATAACCGCGCGCCGCTCGATACCGCGTTTTCTTAAAAGCCGGGTACGAGTAGTGTAGTTGGAACGAGTAGTGATTCGCCGAGTACTCGGCCTGGCCCAATCCAGGCCGAGTACTCGGCGAATCACTACTCGTTCCATGTCTAGTTTAAAGCACTATGTATCACTCGGGAGAAAGTGCGATTCCTACCTCGTTTTAAGGGCTTGGTCTAATAATCCCCTTAAAGATTCCCCTGCGAAGGGGATTATTAGACTTTTTGTCTACAAATCCCCTTACAATCGGATTTAGCTGAGGCAGGGGATTATTAGACAAAAAGTATAGAAATCCCCTTAACCGTAATTTATGTTGGTGGAAGGGGGTTATTAGACAAGAATAAAAAATTCTCTTAAACCTTTATTTTATTAAATGAAATAAAGTTAACTTTATTTCATTTAATAAAGTAAAGGCGAAGTTGATCTGGTCGTAAGTCACTGTACTTATTTCTGCCAACAGGTGTGTCCAAAAGGTCTACGAAGCGTGCTGTCCTGGATCAAGGAGCAGTATGGAAACCTGGAGATGTTCATCACGGAGAACGGATACTCCACTAGCGGGAGTGACTTAAGGGACTACCAAAGAGTGGACTTCATCAGGGATCATTTGGAACAGGTAGAAAATAATGTCGTTTTATCCAAAGATCTAAAATCTGTAGATATGGTACATTCTTGCCACACACAGGCTTGCCTCGTGCGGGGACCACATCTAAAATCTGTAGATATGGTACATTCTTGCCACACACAGGCTTGCCTCGTGCGGGGACCACCAGCAACTGTATCGGTCTAAATAAGTTTTCTGGCAAATAAACTATTTTATCTTATCTTTCTTATTCTCCCAGCGGTTATTCAACAACAGAGCCGCGATCACGGTGTGGTAAGGCACGGCATTACGGCTCAAACGTTATCATATCAGTTGAAATGGACTGTACTACGGAATACCGGAAGTGAAAATACCGGAGAACGGTATATCGAAAGTACACGAAACCGCAGATCGAAATACCGAAAGCACATGAGGCCGCATAACGGAATACCGAAAGCACACAACACCGAAAAACTGTAGACCGGACGAACACAATCTCGAATGCACGCTATACCGAATGTTCACGAAATCGAAAGTAAGTAACGTTCTTTCGATTTCGTGATCTTTCGGTATTCCGTAGTACAGTACATAAAAGATCCGTACCAAGGTAATATTTGGATAATATTACCGTGTCCGTACCGCACGGAGCGGAATGTCGGCAATGCCGGCGAGGATTCTTGAAGGCAACTTTTCCATTGAATGCGAATGACGTAATTAGGATTGCCGATCAGTGGACGCAGGTGGACGCACTTGTCTGCGGATTGTCCGATGCCGGCCTGTGTACGCGCACCCTAACGATGTAGGAATACTACATCTATGAGTTCGACGTCGTAGCAAGCACGCGTAAAGCTAGGTTCACATTGCTGTGTCGGGGTGTGTCGGGGTGCCCCAACACAACCTACAAATGTGAATCTAGTCATAGGTAATGAACGTAACCGATTGCGCTCTGGCGCGCCACGACACCCCGACACGGCAATGTGAATGTGAACCTAGCTTAAGGCGAATAGTAGGGTGGATAGTGGCGCCACTACATAATTTAATTTTATAATTTCGTTTTACAAAGGAATTATCAAGAAATCGGACCGCGCGTAGACGATATCTATCATAAGCTTTTTTTAAATGTATCTGTAATAGTTTTGTTTTGTGTTATTCAATCAAAAACCTTGTTTGGAGAGCTTGGTGGCCACCAATAGGAACTAAACTCTTGAAACAAGTACCTATCTGCCTAAATAATACAGTACAAAACTATTAAATATATTATATATTTTGCTAAGCATCCAGAGGACTATTAGCACATATGTTTTAATGATCGGTTACAGATCTTGCTGTCTATCTACGTCGATTCAGTGAACGTCACGGCGTATACCTACTGGGCGCTAATGGACAACTTTGAGTGGTCAGACGGATTCAGGTGAGTACCGCGTTACACCTTAAGTATACTCTGGCCAAACTGAATAAGTGGGTACCTACCTATAGATACAATGTTTGTAAATATTGCTCCCTTTTTAACCAACGAAAAGCGGCGGAGGTTCTCAAGTCAACGCGTATATTTTTTTGACGTGACAACGTCTTATAATTCGATAGAGCCGGCTGCACGCACGAAAAAACATGACGTCATGCGGCGTTACCTCATGCGACGTTACCTCATGCGGCGTTACCTCGCTCTGAGACGTTGTCACGTTCAACTATCGTCAGTAAACCGACTTTACAGACAACCAATTTTTTTAGGGTTTCGAAGATCGATTTCGAAACCCGGTCGGTCTCGCTTTGTCTGTCCTTTTTTCTCTCCTTAATAGGTAACTCAGCAACTACCGCAGCTATCAACTTGAAATTTAAAATTTTATGTAATACATTTCGTGCGCCTGTAGCATAGAAATCTAAATAACAAGTCACTGTTATTTAGATTTCTATGGCCTGTAGGTACAGATTTTGAGAAAATGCATTTATCATCTCGAAAGCATGTGTTCAACAACATCAAAACAAAACGACTGTGATGTTGTCTTACTACAATTACGTCACGGATTCGAAGAACTTCAGTACTGCAATACAGCCAATGATATGGGACATGGAACGAGATGTCGCCGCGGCCTTATCAATGGAGTCGGATATCTGGCACATAGTCTGTTTGGTTGGAGTACTGGATGAACAGTTCGCAGAGCAATATGAGCAAGATATAGAGTCAATTCAAAACAATCAAAAACACTTGGCGCTCTTGTGGAAAAATCAAACATCAGTAGTTGAATCAGAATATAACTTACAGAAAAGAGTGGAACAATCAATGAATAACATAAATTATTTCACCAGCATTATTATCTATCACCCTAGAGAAAAATTCCAATGCTCTAAACAAATCTAATCAGTGGCAAATAATAATGATTTCGCCTTATCATCAATCATCGCCAACAGCATCATGATGAACTTGAAAAACATACAAGACACACTGGTTGATATCATTACAGATATCCAATATGGGAAATTCAATATCCATTGTTTGACCCCAAAGCAACTACGAAATGAGCTCAACATCATATCAGGGCCACTTTCTAAGGATTTAACCATACCCATAAGCAAGAAGCAAACCGAACTATCAAGCATTTATCATTTATTGAAAGTGAAAACAAGAATGACTGCACTTTATTAATTTTCGAAATGAAAATCCCACTTGTTTACGCCTGACGTGAAAAGAAAAGCAATCTCCAAGATAGTTTGTTTTCTCGCAGGCATTTATTTATAGATTTGACAGCTACCACTCGACATTCTTTCGCGAGGCTAAATGTTTGTTCCTCCGCTAACCTTTATCCATAAAACACTGTAAATTTATGAATACAAGTGATCTTTGCATTTCGGGAGTTTCATTTGGGTACTGTTGGGCCAAAACATCTGGCGACCGTGTCAATACGAGCTTGCGTAAGGAGAAATACGCAAGTCGGACTTCTCGCCGGGCTATTGCAGCGCGTTCCTATCTACAATTTCAAGATCCATCAGTTCAACGAAACACTTGAAGGTCCAGCCATTGGAGCCATTTGCAGTTCATCGATCCAGCGAAAGCGTCGAGCTGCATTCATGTCACTGAAGCTAAGTGTCCTTTCCTAATTTTTCCCATTCAATTTTCTTACCTAAATTCCCGAAATTATCCTATTCACATACATCAATCGGTCAATATTTGTGCAATCTTTCTATTTACAGTGTTATTATGGCAATAATAAATCTATTCATAGTTAATTTAATCACAAAGTTCCCTAATTCAATTCGTGTTTATCTACCCTATGGTAAGAGATAAAAATTATAAATTGCCTATCTACAAGTTACGTTCGTTCAAGACTTGACCTAGTGTTCAATGTCGTTGACCTAGTTTTATTTACAATCACGAATGCCAAGATTGGATAGTCAAAATTTATCCCAAGATTTTTGCCTCGACGACAGGTGCCTAGTTATCCTGTAGGTAACGTGCATTCACCCATCTCGCCTAATATTCCAGGCTTTCGTTGCGTTATCGCATGGACCTGCTAGCTTTTTTGGAGAATTGGCCTCCAGCCTCCGACCAGCGGCCAGAGCGCAGCGGTCGCTGCCCACGCGAGGAGTTGTGGACGCCGAGTACCGGTTCACAGATGACGCCTAGTCGAGGAACGTGAGACAATTTTCAGTACCTACCTTCACCTCAACCTCACCTCACCTCAACAGCCTGTATTGGTCCACTGCTGGACGCAGGCCTCCCCTTCATAAACGCCTTGTTGGCTTTTATCTCATGGGGGTAAAGCCCATAATCCCCACGCTGGGCAAGCGGGTTGAGGATCGCAGTTCGCTGGTAGAATTTTTCTGCGGGGGCGCAGCTGCCCGCCCCCGGTGGATATCCCTTAGTCGCCTCTTACGACACCCGCGGGAAGAGTTGGAGTGGTGCAAATTCTAACCACACCACACAGCTAAACCTACCTTATCAAAGATCAATTATTTTTATTGCCGTTTTTTGCACTTAGTTTTAATTTGTTGTAACCTCAAGTCGATTTCTATTTTTGTTTCTATTTACGGTTTATTCTTATTGTTCGATGGGAGGTGAAACTAGTGTAAAAGACTCAAGATTTAGTCGATCTTTGTACAAGACGTAGCTCAGTTAAGGGGGTACCCTACCTCGTTATTGTGTGAAGAGGATAGGCATAGGATTTCGCGTTCACAGGAGCGGGACAGAGCAAAGCGGCGTAAGCCCAAAAATCAAGTTTTTAGTAGTTATTTGCTCCCCACAAACATTAGAATAGTTAATTGAAAAAAAGGCAACATATAAAATGTTCTTTATACTTAGCTCAATTACTATGCTTAATCTCAAGATCGTATCATCTGTATTTATTGAGAAATTAGGGTTTTAGTAAAAAATTAGAGGTAACTTTGCGATTTTTTTCTATCGAGAAAATTTTATGGAATCGTGTTTTCGAAACATATGATCGATAGAATAAGTCCTGAACTTTACCATATATAAATTTCAAAGTTAAATATTCAGTAGTTTGGAAGATATGGAGGTCCGACGGAGTTGAAAATAAGCAATTTGAGGGTAGGTACCCCCTTAAGGGCCACATTACCCAGTTTAAAAACTTTATTCAACATGCCGGTACTAAGGAAAGGCTAAAGCCCGATGAATTAGCTGAGTTACATATCTCAAGACTTGGTAAATTTCAGTCACTTTCTGATCGTTTTGACGACTTGCAAAGTCAGATAGAGGTGTTAAATCCTAATAATTTGAGCTCCGAGTTGGACGAGCGAGATGAGATTGAGCAGCTTTTCATCACTCACATTGCTTTGGCTCAGAGTTTAGTGCAAAAACAAAACGCACAGCTGCATCAAGATGAAAGCCTCAACTCAAGTCTCTTGTCCTCAGCTCAAAGCCAGACCAAGAGTCTTTCGGTTTTAAATTACCACAAATACAAAGTACAAATACAAAGCACAAGTACAAATACAAAGCTAAGTTTTACGGATCATTTTTTCGTTGGCTTGAGTTTCGTGACACTTTTTTATATATTGTGCATAACAATGACCGCATCGCGAACATTCATAAATTTCACTATCTAATTTCTTATCTAACGGGTGATGCGGCACGAATTATTTCTAATTTTGAAGTGTCAAGCGCTAACTATAAAAATGGAAATAAAAACGCTAGTACATTGGTGCGATTCAACTATTGTACTTTCTTGGCTACGAAGCAGTTTCGAACACATAGAGATGTTTGTTGCTAATCGCGTATCTGAGATATGTGAACTGACAAACTATGCTGCCTGGCGCTATGTTCCTACGTCAGCCAATCCTGCGGATCTCATATCCCGCGGGATGAATCCCGAGCTATTAAGCACCACTACGCTGTGGTGGTCAGGTCCGTCGTTTCTAGCTCACCCTGAAACCGAATGTCCTATTCTCAATTTTAATAAAATTGACACCCAAATTTTACCCGAATTAAAACCTAACTTAGAATCAGATTTGACTATGACTAACCTCACTACGATGCTATAATACATTTTAAAAACTTAAAAACTATTCTTTCTTTCTTTAATTAAAACGAATATTTGCCTATCTAGTGCGATTCATTCATAATTTGAGACACTCGTATAACAAAAGAATCGGCTCGTTATCAGTAGACGAAACGAACTCGATGCGTCATTCATTAGCTTATGTGTGCTTTATGTCGCCTTTCTCAACGTGAATCTTTTTCACTCGAATATAACTTGCTCGCAAATAAAAAATCGCTAAGCCCTAAATCTCCTCTCTTATCTTTGCCTCCGTTTTTTGACAACGGCTGTGTAATACTTGTAGGAGGTCGCCTTCGAGCTTCGGATTGTAATTTCGACAAAAAATATCTTGTTCTGTTACATGCTACGCATCATTTTACAAAGATTTTATTTGGGCATGAGAATAAGCGCAATTTACACGCCGGCCCGCAGCTGCTTGCTATTAGCTATAGTTCGTTAGTACGTGTGGCCAGTGAACGGAAGGTGCTTAGCCCGAAAGACAGCTACAGGGTAAAACAATGAAACCTATGCAAGGTAATTTACCGTCTCAGCGTATTACTGGTATTACGCCGAGCTTCCAATATCAAACTGTAGGTCTCGATTTTGGAGGTCCCTTTTTAATTGTCAATAAAAAAGGCCGAGGTGCTATGCTTTCAAAATGCTATCTTTGCATTTTCGTATGTTTACGCTACAAATGCGTGCAATGTGCATCTTGAATTAGTAAGTGATCTTTCAAAAGATGCCTTTGTCATACGTTTCGCCGCTTTGTTTCACGAAGAGGCAAGCCAGCCGAAGTTTTTTGTGATAACAGCCGCAATTTTGTTGCGGGCGCTAAAGAAATCAATCAATTTTTAAAATCTAACGCATCTGATTTATCTCATTTTGCAAGTGAAGAAGGAATTAAATTTTTATTTTCTCCACCTTACGCACCTCACTTTGGCGGCATCTTTGAAGCCGGTATAAAATCCGCTAAGTTTCATTTAAAACGCGTAATGGGTACTTACCTAATTCACATCTAACGTTTGAAGAGCTTTCTACTCTTTTCGCACAAGTAGAGGCCGTATTGAACAGCCGTCCAATCTGTCCCTTATCGTCCTCTCCCGATGATTTCCTACGTCTTACTCCTGGGAACTTTCTCATTGGTCGGGCGCTCACCACGCTACCTTCGCCTGCTTTGGAGGACTGCAACCCTAAGAATCTGAATCGTTACGAAAGGCTGCAGCAAATTCACCAACACTTTTGGCGTCGATAGCAGCGAGAGTACGTATATTGCTGAACTGCAGCAAATGGAAGATTGGAGACTTGGTACTCATTCAAGAAGATGACGCCCCCCCCCCCCCCGCTCTGCTGGAAACTCGGACGTATCTCCAAATTATTTGATGGTCCTGATGACGCTATAGCACGAGTTGCTGATGTAACTACAAGAGGAGGATGCATGCGCCGTCCCTTAATTGGTTCGCCTGTGACCAGTGCCCACTTCCAACTGCTGAAGAACTAGAAAATTGAAAACCAAGATTTTCAATGGGGGCAGGATGTTTACGCCTGACGTGAAAAGAAGAGCAATCTCCAAGATAGTTTGTTTTCTCGCAGGCATTTATTTATAGATTTGACAGCTACCACTCGACATTCTTTCGCGAGGCTAGTATAGTATTATAATAATATCTGTGGCGAGGCTAAACGTTTGTTCCTCCGCTAACCTTTATCCATAAAACACTGTAAATTTATGAATACAAGTGATCTTTGCATTTCGGGAGTTTCATTTGGGTACTGTTGTGCTAAACACCACTGATCACCCGAGATAGCTCAACATATACAAGCTCATACCAATTCCTCACCAGTGCGGAGGAGAGATTTATTTATTTATTTTATTTTTAATTAGAACGGCGAAAACACCAATTACCTACACTAATTAATTATAATTACATGCAAACAATAAAACTTAGAGATAGTCGTAATCTCACCTAGGTATATCAGAATAATTATGAACATTCAAAACTGTCTTTCCTATGACTCATCAACACATCTGTGCCCATTACAGAGACCTTTACACCATATGACATCAGACGAAAATCTTTGTGTAATCAACCAGTCATCAAGTCAATGCACAACCATCATCAAAAAAAGTACAGCCCATTGGTCCGAACTCAATCACTTGAATACATACCTGTATTTCATTTACGATCAACATACCATAAGAATCATGTGTCAGCATCAAGTCACGGCTGTACCAGTCAGCAAGGCCGGCATTATGGAACTCGGAAACGGCTGTATTATCAAGGGCGAAGACTTTAAAATATTCGCACACAACAGACAAACGAATCTACCTATTAAAAACTCGACCAGATATCATGCAGATAGAAATTCCTCCAATCAATAACATCATCAACTTAACAATACCTTAGTGCGACTATGTTACATGATTTGGAGAATTCAAAGTATCAGAAGGATCTACAGAACATTGGCACACAGATACAAATGCTAAAATCTGCCGAAACCAGCGTAGAACTATCTCATATCATATCACGACGTGCATCAGTTCGTGGTTCTATATTTCTTGGTCGGAGCAGGCCTATTAGCTCTCGCGCTGTTCGCCTGGTGGCGAGGGCGACTCCGCTGCCTGCCCGCGCCCGCCCCTGCCGACGCGCTCGCGCCGGGCGGCGCGGCGGTGCTCCGCAGCGAGCACCCCAACATACGTGTTCTGTTCACTCATAGTCACGACGACTCCGGCGCCGATGGCAATTCCGACTGTGTTGTCGCGACTACTTCACCTAATTTCTTTGTTTTATGATTTTACATGTATAATTTTGTTAATCATTTTGTATTCTTCTCCCTCGGTAGCATGTAGGTACGATTTATGTTTAAACCGCACTTTTGCACTTTTGCAAGCGGTGCATTTTTACTTCCCTAAGCATTCAGTACAGTACGCGATCGATCGCAGTCCCGTGTATTCATATTAATTACCAATTAGCAATAAATCAAGTTATCAGTTCAATCTCTCTATCACTTGTGATCTCTTATCAATATCATCTACTTATAGGTGTAGAGCGGAAACCTTCCAGCTTGGGACGAGTTTTGCTCCAACTCGGAAACGACAACAGGCTAAAGTTTTCTTTATCGCTTCTTTACTTTAGTTAGTCTAGGTACATTACATTACATACCAAAGCGATACAAATAAAAAATATCACTTTATTTCCACGTCAGTCTTTAATTTTAAGAATTTGATGTTAATAAAGAGTTTTTAATTTTGATTTTGTTTCCAGAGCAAAGTTCGGCCTGTACGAGGTAGACCTCAAGTCACCCAACCGCACCAGAACTCCTCGCTACTCAGCCAACTTCTACAGCCAGGTCATCAGGAACCGTTCAATTCCACTCAACTCTTCAGAGGCTCTTAACTACCTTAGGAAATAACATATTATATAAAAACATGTAGTCTAGCCCGGGCGAATTAACATAGCACATGGTTCGAACAAAAATCCAATACCAATATCAAATAACAGCAAAAGAATAACTCGAAAAGATGCTATAGCTGCAGCCCTCACACGGCGACGACGACGGCGGCGGCGGCGGCGGCGCGGGGCGGGGCGCCGCGCTGGGCAGCGGGGGACTTCCCCCGATACTTATCGAGTTCCGAGCCAGGGGGCCTACGGAAAATTGAAGTTTCGTTTTCGTTGTCGTGCAAAACCATCTCTTCTCTTATGTTACTTGTATATGATTAGCGTTTGCACGAAAACAAATATCAGAAACTACGATTTCGTTTTTAAGAGTAGGTAGGTACGGGCCCAGGTGCCACGTTTATTCGCGCGGGATTTAGTTTATTTTATTATCCATACTTAATATTGTATACAGAGGGTACACTCACCAGCTCTCGGGTCACGCGTCGTTTCGACCAGAATTTATTTCTATTATTTGATTGTAATTTTCTTTGTGAATAAAGAATTAGTATCAAACGAAAGTAATTTTGTCTCTCTGCCTGCCTGTCTGTTACGTTTTCACGCCTGAACTGCTGAACAAATCATATATCTTAAGAACAGTAGCGGGTCTGCGGGTAGAGTTATTCCAGGTTGGCGCTCACATGTCCAACACCGGTATAAACACATAACACAAAAATGAGCATTCAAATTACTCGTAATAATCAGGTGCATTTTATATTGACGGTATAAGTAGCTTGTGGGAAACCCTTTTGTCACTGTAAAATGTAGGTATCTAAGGATAACGAGTTAAAACCTATATTATTATCTATTATTTGAATGCTTATACTTTCGTGTTATGCAGTAGCGATGTTTGCGCCAAAAATATCTAAAATTGTTCTTGGCTCATTCATTATTGTCTAAGGCGGCGTCCTAATTGGGAGCGATCGTACGATGGCGCGATGCGTTTTTCATCGCACGATCAAAGTTTCATCATGTGCTCGCACGATTACTTGCGAGGTTCAAATAGGACACTCTGATGAAATCTGTATGTTTGAACTCATCGCACGACGAGAACGCATCGTGTCATCGTGCGATCTTCGCCAATTAGGACAACGCCTTAAGGCTAGGTACACAAGTTGTCGATATGTCCGTGCGAAGCAAAAGTAGGTAGGTACGAAGCAAAGATGATGACGATCGCCTCGCGGTTTCGCCCGCGTAGTTCCCGTTCCCGTGGGAATTCCGGGATAAAATATAGCCTATGTCACTCCCTGAAAAGTAAGCTTCCTAACGGTGAAAGAATTTTTCAAATCGGTCCAGTAGTTTCGGAGCCTATTCAATACAAACAAACAATCAAATCTTTCCTCTTTATAATATTAGTATAGGTTTATACACAATTTAACTAGGTACCCAAATATAGATACTTTTACCTATTAAAAGTGTAACAGGTCCAATTGTGCGCATCAAAGTTTATTTGCACTGCGTTTTATATTATGTATGAGAGAAACTGTGGTTCAATTTGAACTTAATTAGTCGGCAGGTATGGCAATCGCGAACGAAGTCGCGGGTACAGCTAGTTAGGTACTTATATAAATTCAAGACTGTATAAACAGGGCAGCAGTTCACTCTAGAAAAGATACATTATAAAAACATATAGCAAAAATAAAATTGAAGAAGAATACACGTACATTTAAAACAATAGTGTAGAAGTATATTTAAGACAATGAATCGAAAAATATGTCAACGGTGTAACGGATAATACAAACTTTTGGTAGAGGAAAGACCTTACCTACCTATTAATAGGTGTCCATATTTTAGTAGGTAAGTACCTACACCTATCTACAACCATCCCAAAGATTGTAAAAGTAGCCTCAGAGGCCGCGACGGGGCGCGCCACGACGATGTGGAATCGTCCGCATATCGTAAAAAATCGTCTCAGTCCAACCGAAGAATTGAAAACGATAATTAATGTATGCCAGCAGCGCGGCGCGGCGAGAGGGAGGGCGGTAAAAATACTGGCACCTTACCAAAATAAAAATTACCTTCTCGGGTCACAATTTCCTTTAAAATTCAATTCAAATTAGTTTTAAAATAATCTATAATATAAAAATGAATCGCAAAATGTGTTGGTAAGCGCATAACTCAACAACGCCTGGACCGATTTCGCTAATTCTTTCTTTGTTGTGTTTGTTATTGTCAGGAGAAGGTTTTTATGATTTATGATAAAAATTGAAAAAGTTGGAATCATAAATTTCCACGGGGGCGAAGCCGCGGGGCGCAGCTAGTATAAAATATTTGTACTTTAGTTTCTGCCCGCAGCTTCGCACGCGTTCTTTCTATGGAAACGTTCAAAGGTAATTTCTATCCCATAATTTATGGGATAAAAAGTAGCCTTTGTTTGATTTGCATGATGCAAAATTTTAGCTCAGTAGTTTTGGTGTGAAGACGTAACAAACATCCATCCATTCATCTACCTATCCATCCAAACTTTCGCATTTATAATATTAGTGTGATGTGATGTGATAACTGATAAGTGATAACATAAACACAAATATAATAATAATACACATAAATAACCTTAAACTAAACACTTTAATTCAAACATTCTAAACTAAAATTGTGATAAGTCTACGCATGATAATAAGCAGGATCTCCCGACGATGAAGAAACAATATCTAATCTCCCTTGCTGTTTCTCTACAATCTGCTGCAAATCATGTTCTTGAACAATGTGGAATATTTTAGTCTTAGCCAGATTTAAATGATACGGTGAGAACTTTTTCAGTGTAGCACCAATATTTATCAAGAACGAGTCGACTGGATCCAACACGTCATAGTCAGTTTCATAGCTAGCATCGTTTGTGGTCGAAGCAGAGACATCAACCTCTTCAAACTTATTGATCATGAAATTCTTTTGTTTCTTAGTTTTGCTTATCCTTTTTTGTTTGACCGAAGGTTTCTCTTCTTCTATCTCCGAATCGTTATTGTCTATCAACATATGATTGACCCATGTTCCTCTCGTGTCGTCATCTTCCGGTTCATTGTCGTCATTCAAGCTGGTAGTGATGACTTCCTTGTAGAAGTCTCGCATGAAGTCAAGTTGTTTGTCGTACTTGTAGGCGCGGGGCGAGCGCGCACAGTTGCCCTGGCTCCGGCGCAGAATCCGGCGGTGTACGTCACGGATATTTATCCAGCGAATTTTGCAGTCTGCAGCTGTAATTTATAATAAAAAGTTAATTGCATTTTTATGAAATGGTGATCGCATTTTTAATTCAAATTCAAATCAGGACACAATTAAAACATCGCTACAATTTAAAGAAATTAATAAGCTAATGAGACACGACTTTTATCGAACTGCTATACAAACATACAAAAAACTCACCTGGTTTCTCCAATTCGTCCCCAATCTTCTGCCAAGCGACCTCCCTCGTATTAAAATCCATGTATTTGGGATCATTGAAGTCGTACAACACTGGGTGAGCCTTCACCAGAGCAATGAGCTTCCGGTCCACCTTCTCCGAGATCGATTTGGTCATGTTTCTCTTGATCATGGTTTTGTTTTTGGATAGCGACATGTTTGTGCTTGTGGAGTCGTCTTGCGGAGTGCACAGCCAGTGTTGCCAGAGCCTACTCAGCCCAGGTTGCCATTTGTAGGCTCAAATGCTGCCATTTGAAACCAAAAGTTGCCATTAGAAAAAATCAGTAAAAAAAACCTGCGTTACAAAAACTGAAAAATAACACACCTAAGTTTTTCAAAGTTTTTCGAGTCACTCACACACACATTGGATTGGTGAATTCCAACTCAATGAAAAATATAATCTAAAAAATATAATCTGAAAAATAAGCAGCAATAATAACCTTTGTCTATCTTGAATTGGATGTTAATGAACATCTATCTAAAAAATAATAAGATGGCAACACTTTCCTTCTTTCATTTGTTTGACGTTGACAAAGGATGGACAGACCAACCAATTTGTTTGATGCAACTGAATGCAACTATTTAAGTACCTACCATTTGCCTAGTTTTATTAGAGCATTTTTTGTTTTTCGAAATATATAATAAGTAAAACTGAAATGGAGCTGTTCTCGAACCTACTGTAGTGTAGACGTGTACACCGAACACAGATCGCGCTTGTTGAGTCTTGCTTGACACTCGCGCCGCGCGCGAAATGCGCGGCAAAACTGACAGGAGTTTTAGTGTAGACGAATAAATTCTGAATACAAAGTAATGATACTGAATTTCATTAATATTAATTTAGTAAGTACCTAGTTGTATTAAAAAAACATAGGCTGAAATTTACATTGTTTTAGACAAAATCTGAAACTTGAAGACAAAACAAAAACACTAAGCAGCCAAAATTAGGGACCTACTTAGGTAGGTACCTTTCGTCGATTTCATGCATGCATTATGTAATTATGAGCAACGTCTTATTCCTACCCAAAAGGCTGGGAAGGGCTGATAAGGAATAATGAATGAATGATGATTCAATCAGTAAAATTGATTTATGTAGTTTCTTCGATTAAAACAATGAAAAGAGAACTTTCCAGTAGATTTAAAAACAAAAGTACTATACTATGGCCACATTACAAGGCGAAGATTCGTCTTCGCGTTGTCGCGGCAAAACTTCGTGTTCGTTCTACGACGAAGTGTTTGGCCACATTGGAAAAAAACTTCGCAACGTCGCGATAATCTAAAATGTCACGATAATTCATTTAACGGAAAAAATGGATGCGGCGGTTGCGCTCATGGCGTCATAATTCATGTTTTTTGTGATAAGGTTCTTCAGGATTCCACAAAACAGGCTCAGCTTCGTAATTTTTGATAAATTACAAAATTCGATCATTTGTCCACTCCATAGGTTAATAATAATAATAACACAAATCAGCAACAATACCTACGTGAACACCGCTCGGAGGCGCGCGGCGTCTCGCTGTCAACAAAGCGCGCGCGAAGTGTAGCCAACCGCACGAACTTTTGTCGCGACAAAACCCTTTGATGTCCGGCAGTTTACCGACAACGTCGCGAAGGGCATTTGTTATCGCGATGATGCTTCGCGACAGGACGAAATTCTTGGCCAGACTGGTCGCGGTCGCGACAGCGCAAAACTTCGCGTTATCGCGATAGTGTGTCTTGTGTAGTTCAGACACAATGTCCTAAAAAGAACTAGTTCCCACATGTGAACTAGTAGGAGCTATTCAGCTAAACTCGTTCCTAGCAGTACACTAGTACACTTGCTCATCAGTCACGAAATCTCGGAACAACTAAACTAAAAAGATCTTATTTTGTATGCCGTAAAGTTTAAAATCTATAGCAAGAAGAAAAGAACTATTAGGGAATCATTAAGGAAGAACAGAGATAGAAAACGTATAAATCCGCGGTACTAAAAGAGACAGAGTTATACATCTAGTTCTCTAGTTCAGTAGTACTCAAGTTTCCTTTAGGTTACTGTTACATTATTATGTCGGACAGCATTGCAAGACAAAGAAAGGATAAGGAAGAACAGAGATAGACAGCGCATAATCCGTTGTAGTAAAAGAGACGGAGATATGCATTTGTTTGCTTCGGCCATGTAATGTAATGCTGCAAAATTTTGTAGGGCTCAAACTCCTTATAATTAGTCTCATGTCAGGGTGTCAACATTACTCGACTGGATTGCTATTTTTGGTAATTTGTCAGCATTGGGCCTAAGGCCTAAGGTACCAGTTTAAAAACATTCGGTAACTAATAGAAAGATGAACTTTGTTTGTTTAGCGTAGAGATCATTTTTCCTTGTTTTTATTTTATGTTTTCAACTGTAAGTGAACTGTTTAATTTACCTTGTATGAATTTTGTTGCGAGCAAGGAAGGAACGACTTTTCTTGCGAATTTCGTTCGTATTCTTGTTTGTTTCGTTTGTTTTTAATAAATCATTGAGTATGGAGTAATATGAAAAGTATTTTTATTAATCAAAAATCAAATATCAAAAATCAAATCAAATATTTGCTTACAGAGAAAAACCCAGGTTATAGATATATTTTAGCTTTCCCAGAGGAAACCCCAGCCGTTGTTGTTCCCGCCCAAAAAAAACGTAAGAAAACATAACAATTGCGTATTTCGGAGAATTAAATCGACTCGAAAATTATGCCGAGCAGGGTACTAATAGTACTAGAAGTCCGAACTAGTACTTCAGTACGATTGTACTAGTTCGGAGCGATCCCTTTACTGACCGAGCAAGAACAAGCCTAGTGCATATTGCACTGCACACCACAGACCAATAGATGAATAGAGATACATACGTATATGCTGCACACAGACAGACACACACATCCATTTTTATTTTAGAGTTTACATAAAATTACTTTTATTTCTAGCTTCACCAAAATAGACCTTTTGTTTGTGGAAATACGGGTACAATTTGTTTGTCTACTAATTATGTACCTATTGTTTTCATTTTTGGGAATAAAAATGCTTTCAAGAAGATTTTGATTTAGTTCAATTCGATGCGTTCAGTTTATCTGCGAACTTAGAGCATTTAGAACGGGAGATGTTAACGCAAGGCGTACCCCTCTGCCGGCCATAAGGTGCTACGCTACTTGGCCATACACGTTATATAAAACTACTTCACTCGTAACGCGCGGCCAGTTGCTGTCGTTTCGTGTCGTGAAGTAGTGCTCAGTGAAAATGGTGAATTGTGCGGTATTTCGCTGTAAAAGGCGATCAGAGACGTCAAACTTAAGGGAACACGGTATTTCCTATCACAAGTAAGTGGCACTTTTGTCAATTGTTTTTGTAATATTGTTGAATTTAGATTTAAATGGAATACCAGTTGCGACAGTTTTAACGTCTTAGTAGGAGGTGTAGGTGAGTTTGTATTCCTTGGTAGAAGGCGTAGTGTGGGGACTAGTTGAGTGAAATTGATTGAATGAATGATGGAGTGAAGGTAAAATTAGTTTAAAATTAGATGTTTTTTGTACCTATTTTTTACCGATTTATAAAAAAGGAGGTTCGGTAAACTAGCTATATAAATAGCCTATGAATAGAAATGCAGTCTAAAGTCCATGTAATGTCACCAGATTTAACGAAAAACTCCCTATTTTTTTAAAATTGATTAAGATTGAATAATCGATTAAATTTATAATACAAAGATGTTCCTAATGCTTATAATGACACATTGATAATTTGTTACTTCAAATTAATCTTAAAATAAATTATCTGTTTTATAGATTCCCGAGGGACCCTCTTTTGCGAAAACAATGGGTTACTTTTTGCCAGAGAAGCGATGGCT
Organism: Eupithecia subfuscata; assembly: GCA_963564075.1. Lineage (NCBI taxonomy): Eukaryota > Metazoa > Arthropoda > Insecta > Lepidoptera > Geometridae > Eupithecia > Eupithecia subfuscata. The sequence goes on along the minus strand of OY751118.1, from coordinate 2,294,856 downwards.
GGGTTCCTACAAGGACAAGTGCTATTTGTTCAGATCATTTTGACCCTTTAAGTTTCCAATCATTACCCAAAAATAATAGAAGAATATTGAACGAAAGTGCCCAGCCAACTATATTAAATAAGGTGAGCATTCTGTGCTACGTATTGTACTGCATTTCTGACATAATGGACGATGTACCTAAATAAATCCAAGCAAAAAATTAAAAAAATATAATTACCTATTTTACAGAATGTTGAATTAAATCCCCTAGATGGTCAACAACAACTGACCTTTTCACCACCAGTGCCGTCGTCATCGTCAGCATCGCAGTGCCAAATAAAATTTAATATAAAATTTAATATTCTGTTGCCATATTTACAAATGATACAAAACTTCAACGACTTGTTTCGTCACTTTATTGCATAAAAGAAACACTAGGCTAGACACAAAATTTAATAAATAATCATGATGTGTTATTTCCTTATTTCTTGTGTCATTTCTTGTGGCTAGACAGCGATGCAGGTATACGTACCTATTCTCAATGACGTAGTAAAAAAAATACAATTCAATTAATAAATTAATTACGACTAGTATTGTACGTATAGATTGTATACAACAGTATTTAGTTAGCTCAAGTGTTTCAATTGTAAATAGTAGTCTCAATGAATTTACGGAGTAAAATAATAATAATTGTTATGTTTAATGACGTTTTTTTCACAGGTTGATACACCTCGCAAGAGAAAACTTAAAAAACAACGAGAATTCAAAACTAAAAGGATTAAGCAATTGCAATCTAAAACAAGGTATTTAAAGAAGAAAGTAAATGATTTACAAGAACTTTTAAATAACTCAAGTGAAAAGTCTTTAATAGATAAGGAAGAGAGAAGTATACTGGAAAAAATTGGAGTGGAACAAAAAGAAATGTGTTCGACATATTTACAATAAATTAGTCCATTTTAAAAACCAATAGTGTAAAAAAACTATGTAATATTCGTCTACATTAAATATCACAATAACATATACTTTTTTTATTCCTAGCCTAACAGATCCGAGTGGGGCAGTACATTTACTAACAGCCGCTATTCTTAATTTTTCTCAACTCACCAAACCAATTAAGAAAAAATGCATTCAAAAATGCTTAGAACTAAGATTGGAACATGACTGCATAAAATATGTTGTAATTGTTTAAGTAAATACAATAACTATTAGCGCCTCGTGGTTTTACTTGCGTAGATAGAATATAGCTAGTTACTTATCAACAGTTTAGCTTTCTAATTGCAAAATCATTGTTAAGTCGTCGTTTTTTATTTTATTTAATTCAGTCGTTTCAGAGATTACGCCCTACAAACTCTTCATAAGAAAAGGAAATAAAAGATATAATTTTGAACAATCCTGATTTCATGCATAAGAAATCATTCATTTTATCGGTCTTTTTACACCCCATCACTACTTTTTTGTGTTAGTGTGTAACTAAACAATGGCGTAACAACAGTAATTTTTTAAATGTGTGCTTGTTTTATGATTGTGTACAGCTTTTGCTTGCGTGTGCGTTTATAGGTACGCTTAATTTTTCTGCATTAGTGTGCGTAATTATGTAAATGTGTACTGTATCGTATTACCTCGCCTCCCGCAAAAACCGGCAGAAAGTTTTTAGTACTGAAAGTAGCGCTTGGCTACTCCCGTTCTAAATGCTCTAAGTCTGCGAAAGATATTCAACTTCAACTTCTTGTTGATATTTTCTTACTGATGATCGCGCGACAAGTCGAAAAGTTGCCAAAAAGTTGCCATTTGAGCTTGGTTGCCATTTGGTTGCCACGAAGGGTCAAATGTTGCCAAAATGGCAACCAAAGTTGCCAAATGGCAACGCTGTGCACAGCACAACTGCACGCACACCAGGGTTGCCAGATAAAAGCTAACTCAATTCGCCTAATTTTGCCTACCGAGTAGCCTAAATCGCCTAATATATTTTTTCGTACAAGTAGCCTAATTCGCCTAAGATTTTGAGCTAAGGATATTTATCTCAAACAAAGAAGACACAAAACAAAAAAAAAATGGAGGAAGATAGAACTTCTGCAGCAAGATATGGTTTTATTCCTCTTGTAATAAAACAATGACTTCCTGTAGAAGTTCACCATCAATTTCAGCGGGAGAATCTTCATTCCTCGAAGTGGTGGCGGAAGTAGATGATCCAGCTGAATCAATCGGTCTTCTTTGATACAACATTTTTGAGTTGTGCATTTTAATCATTTCGTCCGCAGGGCGAAATTTAGTGCAGCATATTTTTCGCACACTAAAATGCAAACGAATGCTAGTTATCGTTTGTATCATCGGCAGCTGCATACGGTTCCGCCTTTGGGATTTTACAACAACAATGACGAAACAAGCAATCCAAAAATTCGCGCGCGGCCAGCTTGTGACACAAGAAAGAAAGAAGGAAGCAAGTAGGTGTGCTTTTTACCGGTAGATGGAAAACAAAAAATAAATAATAAATAAATAAATAATGATGGACAATTCACACAGCATTATCTAGCCCCAAGCTAAGCAGAGCTTGTGTTATGGGTACTAGATAACTGACATACATAATATAATACACTACATAGATAGATATTTTTTATTATACATAGAAAAACATCCAGAACCCCTGAACAAATATCTGCAGATCGTACAAACATTTGTCCCGAGGCGGGAATCGAACCCGCAACCTCCTGCGTCGCAGGCAGACCTTCGCCCGCTGCGCCACTGAGGTCGTCAAAAAGGGGGCGCGATCTAACACCCCCTCATCCCGCAAAGTGTCACGCATTGTTTCGGAAATCTAATTACAACACCTCGCTGTATTTGCTCCGTGTTTTGAATGATCCGGGGAGCCCCCACCCCATCCATCTAGCGTCAAGTAGCGTCGCACCGGCGGCGGCGCTACTTGACACTAGATGGCACGTCATGTTTTATCGATTTATACAATTATATCCTGTCATCTAGTACCAAGTAGCACCGGTCACACCGCGGTGTGACGCTAGATGAGACTATGGTATAATAAAAACTAGCTGCCACCCGCGGCTTCGCACGCGTTGTTCCTATGGAAACGTTAAAAGGTGATTTCTATTCCATGGGAACTGATTTATGGGATAAAAAGTAGCCTATGTTTGATTCCAGGATCATAATTATCTATATACAAAATTTCAGCCCGATCCGTTCAGTAGTTTTGGCGTGAAGAGGTAACAATCATCCATCCATCCATCCATCTAAACTTTCGCATTTATAATATTAGTGTGATGTGTTAGTCCAAGAAAATGCTATATAATATGCTTTATTGAAAATGTTCATGCTAAATCGCTCGAAAATATGCTAAATTGGCAGCACTGGTTGGTTCGTTTACTGACACTGGTCGACAAGTCGTACCTACGTAGAGATGCAAGCGGCGCTATTAAGAAAGAAGTTGAAGAGTATTTTGACGGTTTTTTGACGTGATTGCCAGCTGATTTTGACAGCTCCTTGTGAATGAAATCACGGAATTAAAGTAAGGGGAAATGGTAAGTGGGCGTGGCACGCGTGCTACAAGTACGCGCTGGTATGCTTACTCGACCCCAGTCGGGTTCTAACATCGCGTGGAGTAGCTAGTCTCGCAACCAATTCATTTTTTCCGTAATCATGCCGTATTGTTCGATTTTAGAGTGTAAAAATGATAGTAGGAGAAAAAATCTTCAAAATGGAGGTGTCTCGTACCATCGGGGAGAACGGTTTTTATTGTTTTGTAATAAAATCTTATTTTATTTCAATTTGTCAATAATTTAATAGAAGGGTTAGTCAAAATCAACCTTATGCAATTAAGATAAAGTTGATTTTGGATTGATTCTATTCTTCGCTACTCAATTAGTGATGTAGTCAAGTCGGATGTTGATTTTGTCGATTGATTGATACAAGAAATTCAATTTTAATTTCTAATTTTAATGTTAATGTTAAATAAGTGATTAGTATTATCATGTAAATTAATTATTTATTTAGTATTTAGATAACAAGTCACTAAATTGACATCATTAGGTCCTCTAACCTTTATCTTAAATATTTGTAGGTTTCCCAAAGATACAAACGTCAAAGAGAAATGGATAGATGCAACGGGTAGAGTTAATTAGATGCCAACCAAATCAAGCACGATATGTACTGAACACTTTTTGGAAGTCGATTTCAAAATATCAAATAAAAGATATAGATATACAATTACGAAACATACAGCGCTTGTATCACTGAAAATCGTTAAGTTTAAATATATAAATGTTCACATACACCATTTACTAAAATTAAACATAAAACTTTCCAAACACCAGTTTCCTAATAAATACGTTTTATTTCAGGGGCATAAACAACATACATTTATTTTTACCTGCCATTGAACAAAAAATCGGGTATCTTATCTATCGATATCGATAATGTACTTCAATGTGCTACCTGGTGCAGCTCTAATCGAGTAGCAGTCGATGGTCGACCTATCACGCGAATGTCAATCTTAAGTCTGAGGAAATTAAGTTTATAATTGCGACCACTGAAAATACCGCCATCTATGGTCAAGTAGCGGAATTAACTTGTCAATCGAATGTTTGGTTACTATAGACCGTAAATACGTTCTGATGCTAAAGTAAAATAAATCTTATCAGTAGAAGTCAAGGTTTATTTCCAAATCAGTGACGTTGGCTAGTTTTGACTAAACTTAAACTACCAATCAAACGAATTGTTTCTTTGTAATGCATTATATGATTACTGGTTTATTTGTGTGAGTTTGGCGACACCGGTGCCCTTAGTAATTTTGTTGCATTGTCCTTCCACTCTAACTTCCATTTCCGTGAATGAAATTCATTCACAACCACAACACAATCACATCAATCAAATTCAGTTCATTTCTTATTCTTTTCTTACTTCTTCTCAGTGTGACCATTTGTGGCAGATTTCTGCCATTTTGGCAGATTTGACTATGGAATTTTCAGTTTGGCATATTACGTTGACGAAATAGAAGTGTGGCAGATTTTGACAGATTTGGGGACAAAATCTTTGTGACCTTATATATTTTGGATATTATACGTATACAAAAAAAAAAAAAATTTATAGTAAGACCAAAATATTACGGATATTAAATTTTTTTGGAAATAATTTTACCGACACCTGGCAACTCCTAGTACGAGGTAGTCCTTAAGGGGAATTCCCTTATAATGTTTGTTGATATTTCTACGCCATGTAATCATCAACTGTAAAATTGTAAATTCTCTACGTTAAGGTCCAAATTCTTATTTACTACCTTAAAGTTCTAATACATAATATTATAACTTCAATAATTTCGCTATTGATTAGTATTGTATTGACCACTGCGGTTCGATTGTGTTGTAATAATGAAGCGAAGATACGAGCGTTCTTAACGTCTGTTTAATTTAAGTTTTATGGTTTTGTGTTTATGTTTTTGGGTTTTTATGTTTTCGCATTCGCACGCGTTGTTTCTAAGGAAACGTTTTGAGGTTATTTGTATCCCATGGGAACTGATTTATGGGATAAATAGTTTCCTATGTTTGATTCCAGGGTTAGATTTACCTGTATGTAAAATTTCAGCCTGATCCGTTCAGTAGTTTTGGCGTGAAGAGGTAACAAATATCCATCCATCCATCTATCCATCCATCCATCCATCCAAAATTTCGCATTTATAATATTAGTGTGATAATAAGTCATCTGAGTATATTAAGTGTTTTTTTGTTTTCCAATCAAAGAATCACTAAAAAAGTATGTGGCATATTTTATGGCATTTTTCTTGGGAGTGTTGGGCAGATTTTGGCAGATTTTCAGTAAGCGTATGGCAGATTCTGTATTTTCTCAATGGTCACACTGCTTCTTCTTTTTCACAACTCAATCGAAAGCACGAACCGAGCGATTTTTATGTTTTTCTTATGTTAATTCATCTTACTCCCTATGTTTACCCAAAACCAGTGCATTATTAAACGCAGACAAACCTAGGAGCAGTTGCCTAATTAGTCCATGTTCAAACACAGTGCAAATAGATGTCTAAAATGAAGAAACTCAAAGGATCATTTCGGTATACACAATGGGACCCTTGTCTAATTACTTCACAAATTATATCTATGCAGTCGGTTTTGTACCTAACTCTGTGTCTCCTCATTGCTATAATGCAGGATCTGACTGATTCTACACGGACTTTGGACCATATCTTTGAGTATCATGTAAGTTGGCTTAGTTATTTGATCAGCTGTTTGATTGCGTTGTTGTACATTCGGCTTCAATAAGATGTACCTTGTCATAGTAAAAAGAATTGATCGACAGTCTATTGCGGGTCTCGAAGACCCGCAGTTGACTGTCCGTCACTTGTAATTATTGTAGGTGACTGTGGAATGTAAATGTTATAGGACCTCTATCATTTACATTCCACAGTCACCCTGGTGATGAAATTGTAGGTAATTCATATTCTAGAATAAGAATTACTGACAATTTCATCACTTATGAGTTATGATTATGAGCAATAAATGCAACTGTGGACAGTGAATAACTAATTTACATACTTACTTACAATAAACAGGACTCTTTGGCCAGTCAAGTAGAAACATAAATGTTTATAGGTAAGGTATTAAGTAAAATATAGTAGCATTGCATTTACTAATTTCAGGAAATACATGTGAGAGACAACGAAGGAAGATCAGTCATTCTTGCATTTGTACTGAATGCAATTATTGGAGCTTTTATAATGTGGAATGTTGTTGGACGGACTAAGCTGTGCTTAGATTTTAGGTAAGTTGTCTTTTGATGTGTAAGTAAAGACATTGCCAACCAGCCATTGTTCCTAGAATTGTATAATACTTTGGTGCGAAAGTTTTAGTGAACTATGGGTATTCCGTTATTTTTGAAAAAAATTACTTTGTTTTTTGTATGATAAGCCCAGCAAAACTATTTACATTTTAAATAAGGATTTCTCTGTAAGTGAATGCTAATTCTTATGAGTAAGAAATGATCTTAGGCACAGACAATAATTATTGATCACACAAGATTGATAAATCAATAGAAGTTGCCTCCTTTTACTTTGAACCAAGCTAGATTTACACTAAGAAAATCCACTACTTTTTTGAAGTTTACGTGATACTAAGATTCTTGAGAAAATTCCACTTTATTTAAAGAAATCACACTTAAATTATAAATGCGAAAGTTTGGATTTTTATATGGATGGATGGATGTTTGTTACTTCTTCATAAAGAAGTGGTGCCAAAGCTACTTAACACATTGGGCTGACATTTGCATAGATGTAGTTCTAGGCCTGGAATAAAACAAAGGCTTTGTTTTATCCAATCAGTTCCCATGGGATAGAAAAACATTTCCATATAAAAAATGTGTCTGAAGCCACAGCGGAAACTAGTTCTAAATAGATATAAACTTAAAATAATAATCTCTACTCACAAAAAAAATTACAATCAACTAATAGAAATCAATTATAACTAGTAGATATTTACAATTGAAACAATTAAGCTAACTGCAGACTGTTGCAAACACAATAATTAAAATAGTGTCTAACCTACCTAATCATAAGTTCTTTGTCCACAGTTGCACCTACCACTGTATTCATCTAATAGCCTGCTGGATGTACAATGGAACATTCCCTACCACATTCTCCTGGTGGATTCTCAACATAGCCTGCGGAGCTATCACCTGTGTAGCCGGAGAGTTCCTATGTCTACGGACTGAGCTTCAGGCTATCCCGCTCAGCAATATTGGAGCTAAAGTCGACTTATGAGAGTTGCTTTTAAATCAACTAATCAAAGCGTTATGAGGTTATACACTGATCTGTTTTGCTGCTTAGCAATATAGGAGCGGTAAAGTCTACCAATGAAAGTTGGTTTTAGGCTATCATGTTTATGACAAAGCTAGACTTTAATTAAACCCAAGTGTTGTGTTGGTCAGCCTGCAATATAAGAGCAAAAGTTAATTTATTAAAGTTAGTTTTAGGTTATCCCATGCTTGTATCAGTACCTAATTGATTATGATTAACCATCTTGAATATCAGCAAGTTGAGTTGTTGGTATCAATAGAAGTTTTGAGTGAAAATTAGGTAAAACTTGTATGACTTGTATCAAAAGAAAACAGGTTCATAATGCATCTTATAGGATTATAAATAAGTATTTGGATTTGTAAAGGAACTGTGATTACAATATTGGTATGAAATATGGTAAATGAATAACTATTTTGTAATTATTGTAAATAAATAAATTGTTTCCTAATATTCCTTTATTTTTATCATTGCCTTATCTAGCCCTTAATCAATATGCAGGTAGGTAGGGATTTCTATGGTAGGGATAGTAGCCGCCAAACAACTTGTCCGATGACGGGCAGCGAGAGTAGGACGGGAAGGAGCAGGCGAGAGAGATAGTTACAGCTTCGTATATCTGTCTCACTCTTTCATGGTTTGAAACAAAAACTTGGTGAATAATCGACGCGACGTGAGTAGAAGGTCCACCAATTCAAGAATTGCGCTTAGCGCAACAAACTTCTTATTCTCTGGAACCACGCGACACGATTTGTCTCGCGCTTCCAGATGACAAGAAATTTGACGATTATTATACGAGAGAGAGTTGAAAGAAAGACAGAAATCACTCTACATCATGTAATATATAAAACAACAGCAACATAATCAAATATAATAAATAACATATCACAAATATTTCACAACAAAGCTTATTGAATAAAACAATATTTTAAATACTTACCTATATTTAACGTGTCGTTAACACAAAATTATTAATAAGTCAGATTATCTAGGCCGCTTAACTACATCTCTTCTATCTGATACTTGAATATTGCTTCAAAGTTTACACACGCATCTTACAATATTCGATTTACACATAAGCTCACAATTTTTGCTACGCGAAAAACTTTTTTAGAAAGCTGGACAGTAGGTAAAATGTACAGTGGCGTTCATTGCAAGCTGACCCCTCATTTTGAATACAGAACTATTTTAAAACTTGAATCTTGCGGTAAAATGAAGATAGGTAGTACTTAAGCCGTTTTATATACCTACTTAAAAACAGTAAATTCACTACGGTATATCAAATAAATAAATATCTTAATTTTATTTCTGACATCATAATTTATTGCAGGCCATTTTACAACATTTGTTATTTTATTACCTATGTGTTTAAATAGGAATCACTGTCCGTCTGTTTTTTTTCTTTGCTCTTGTTCTGCTTACAATAATCCCATAAAGGTGTTTCCTTCCCTCTCAAAAATCTCGTGCGCGTCATAATTGAATATTTTGTTTAATTATGCAATAGTAGTACTTTATTAGATTTCAACGACATCAAGTGTATAGGTATAGATATGTCATCCCGTGATCACGACAGTGTGTAAACCTGTTGAAACGTCGGGAAAAATAGGTAAATAAACGCGATCTAAAGATATGTACCTACCTACTGTGGAATAAATGAAATAAAACCAAAACTGATGTAATAACGAGGACCACGGGCCCCTGCCCGTGGTCCGGAACCTGCCAGGGGGGTCAACTAACGATGAACGTCACTGTAGGTAGGTACTTAAGTACCTACGTGTGGACAATATAGGTATAGGATATTATTTATAATTCATGCTAATTATACTCATATAGGATAGGAGAAGCATTGCACCCGTGCGAAGCCGGGGCGGGTCGCTAGTATAAAATATATAATTAGGTATATAGGTATGTTATGTAGATAAATGTAATGTCAAATTCAAATCGGGCCGGCATTTGATTGAATATATTTCGCTCATTGAAAGCAGACGTAATCTCTGTCGTCAGCGTTATTGCTGGAGGAAAGCACGCTATTCCAGCAACGATATGTGACATTGAACCTACATTTAGCACGTTACGACGTGGAATCGCTCCATCCACGATGGGAGACGCGAGCAACCTAGACGCCTACAGATTTTTTCAAATATTAATTTCATTAAAAAAAAAAGATTTTTTTTCTACGTAGGTATTTTCTTTCTAGACAGGGGGTGCAAGTACAACCCCTTGCACCCTACTGCCGGCGCCCATGTGGTGGACCAATTATTAGATATTACCTACAATACCTGGCGTAGATGTCTTTGGTTTATACAGATATTCTATGGTTTTATGTAGGGCAGTAAGTACTTATTATAATTTTCGTTAGAATTTTTTAACACAAACATGCTTGCTACTATAATTAATACTTATTTTGAGTTTAGCAAGGCACTATAAAACATCATAAGAATTTTGTTGTTAAACATATTTTTTAAAAGTAGGTATAGATTTCGTGAGTCACATAAAAAAGTAAACAGTTAAAAAAACATGCTTTAAAATAGCTAATGTACTTATAAATAAATTCTCTTGATATAAACTACTATGTGAAAGCTAAGCTTTTTGTGGTCATCTTAAATCTATGATAAACATTATTAATAATTACTAACATTTATTAATTGTACTGTCGCTTTTTAATAGCTATACTTATGAGATAGGCCTATTGTTTCCCGCCACATTATTCAAATTATACAAGTATTTGTATTGAATATCTGTCAAAATTGACCTACAGCCAATGACAAGCTTCGTCCAATTAGGAATTGGCCAATCAGGTGTCTTCCCGCCACGTCAGAGAGGCGCGCGAGCGAGCCTGTGGCGCCACCATTTTGATTCTCCATTGGCGTTTAGTTTCCCGCCGAGTACGGACGTGCTTCCAATACGTAGCACGCTTTTGAAGAAATACCTATTTCACATAATATTTGAAGGTGCATTAATTCACAAAGAATTTATTATCAAAGTGCACAAATGTAAAGGTTTGGTGAAAAATGCGTAAGTAACCTTTTTCTTCAATCTTAAACCTTATAAAGTTTAATTTGCGAAATTAATTTCGTAAAAATATTCCTTGGACTCATCAGTCCATTTCATTTCTATTATTTCGTAGACTGACGACACGTGCGTGTCGCATTGTTATAACGAAAGCTAACGCTTTTACTACCTCGCACGAGGTGGTACCGCGTAAATTATTTGTTTGTGTGACTTTTTATTTCGAATTTAATAACACGTGCTCGCAAACACGTGGTAATTTTCATTATTTTAAAGACGTAAGCTGAGGCTTGTCCCACCTAGCACGTGGTATTTCCGCTATTATTAGCGGCAGTTCTTTTTATTTTAAAACGATATTTTAACGGTTTTACCGTTCGTTTTGTTAATTTTATTTTCCGGTCTTTTGTTGGTTTTTGTTCCTGTATGCTGAAATACTGTTTTTTCTAGCAAAGATGTAAATACGATAAAAATGCTAAATTCCGACCACTGAAATCGTGGGATCGACGACGGGCCGTGAACAGCCGGAGAAAGAGTTCGACATGGATTGGTCATGGGAATAAAATCGTGAGTACTCTTAAAATATAGTAATTGGGCATTGTGGGCCACGAACGCCTACGTAGGGCGTTTGATTGGTGCCCCTGCTCATACATTATAAGTAATTGGCAAACAATACGTGGACTGCGCTCAACGTCTGCTAGATTTGCTTTTCATGACTGAACTCAAAAGCTTGGGTGTCCATGTAGTTCTAGCTTTCAGAATCGAATATCCTATGTCAACTAAAGGAAGATTCCTTATATAATATTGAAACCAAGCTGAATGTAACAATATTTCTGAATCAGTTGATAAGACAACACACAGTTACAACTATCTACTATCAACTACAATTTGTTTGTTTCTAGAATATGTTTTGTTACTGCCTTTAAAAATTATATTGCTGTACTAGTATAGTCACAAATAATTTGCGTGATTGGGTTGTCTTATCCATTCACTGCCCATTTGCTGCACTGTCCGAGCAGCTCTTTTGCAAGGGCACTGAAGGTGTTAACCTAGGATGGCAAAATTTGACTTTCTTTTTTTTTCAGAACTTTTACATATTTTGTTTTCTAGTGTTTGTGGTTATCGAACAGAATCAAGTCCACGCTCGAGAACATACGATTGAAGGATGAATAAGGAATAAAATCATATTAATAGTGTATAAGCAACACACCCGATGTATCTTCTTGCAAGTAATAAAAAAAAACCCTCGCAGGGTTTGTTTTAGCACCCTCGCAGGGCTGCAATAGCACATATTGTCATGGGCATCTTCTTGCAAGTATACATATCAAAATAACCCTCGCAGGGTTTATTTGCGCACTCTCGCAGGGCTGCGATGACACACAAAATTCGATATTGTCATGGTCATCTTCTTGCAAGTATACATATCAAAATAACCCTCGCAGGGTTCAGCCGAAATTCAGCCGCACCGAATATGTTTCAGCTATTATAATTATCATGGACGTGATGTGATGATCATATTTCTCAAACAACAAGTCGAAAGGTAGCAATAACGTAAGTATGTGATCACATGACCTTCAGAAAGGCCTGACTGGTTACTATTGGATAAAAGAAGTCGTCGTAGTGCACCTCCTCGCGTATCTATTGACAAGAACTTCCAGGAAGGCCAACTTCTATCCATAATGATTCGGATAGCCACATCATGAGTTTGTATTGAATGGAAGTCATCGTGGTGCACATCCACCAGTGATGAAAAAATTCCAGGGTATCGCGTACCTACTGACAAGAACTTCCAAGAAGGCTAACTAATATCCATAATGATTCGGGCATTGCATACCCATCTATATAAACTTCCGCTCGGTTAGTATTTATTTTGAGACAATTCGCATATGCTTGGTGCACTACCGCTTTATGACGATTTTCTTATCAAGGTATCGGATACCTATTGATGTTTATATTATAAATATTATTTATCATCTGTAACATTGGACTATGTCTGTTTCCTTGTTTGACATAAACTTTTAGAAAAAGCCGTTTAGCTGTATGATTAATATAATCTTCTGGTATACCGCACTTGTGATAAAATCATCCTTGGATATCGTACCTTTTTGTGAGAACCTCTTCTTATCCAACTCAGGTTGATAAGTTTGATGGATTGATGATTCATTGATTAACTGACTTACATTCAACATTGTTAATTAACCAGTTACTTAAACTTACTACCATCCGCGTAGTTTTTAGGATATGTAACCTGTATATAAGTGATGAGTAGGAGAGGATTTAAGAACATTTCTATGGGTTCATGAGATCGCAGCAATGAGTGAAACAGATTGACATTCCGTCTACCTACCTACAAAATTGTGTTGCCTACCAGACTTGTCGCATTAAAAAGACTGATTCGCTAAAATTATCTACCCTCAATGTTATTTTTGTCATCCCGAGATGAAAATCTGTTGGGCACCATCAACATTTTTAAGGCCACGATAAGTAATCATAGAAATGCAAACATGCTGGTTTGTCTACATTAAATACGACTAATATTAGAAACTTCCTTATCCCTTTTTCCAACACGAACTGGAATGATGCGTGGGATACTTTTTAGTATAATCAGGCTAGCTTCTACCAAAAATACAGAATTTTTTGCCTAAATCTCAACATGCTGCACGGCTGTTACTCCTAGCTGGGTTTTTGGTCGCGTATACAGCCTCCACAAAGGGCCCGTCATTGTGCCTTAGTGTCACGACAGTGTCTATCCGTGGATATGCCCTCGCAAATGCATAGATCCAGCTTTAACTCCGACCTTGGCCGTTTTAGGTGTACATTTTGTCTAACAAGTAAATATGACTACTCGATGATATTGCTGTCAGTGCGGCACTGGCCTGGAGGCTTACAATCTATAAGTGTCTGGCGTATGCTAAACAGTTACAAGGTATATCTGGTTTAAAATTAAACTCCGGCCATGTCCGGAGTTATGATTGTGAGAACGGCAGGGGTGTGTATGATAATAATCCTTCCGTGTTTATAAACGACTAACTACCCTCTTCAAACCTTTTATCATCGATACGTACGATCGTATGGTAATAATCCTTCCGTGTTTATTTACGAATATCTACCCTCTGCAAACATTTTTATCATCGGTGGAATTTCTGAGTTATCTGCTTTGTATGATAAGTTGATGAGTGGTTTCTCAACTGTATTAGATACATGTTAACTACCTATTTTATTTCTATAATTTTTTATAACTGGGAGAGTTTAACCTCATAAAACATCAGTACCTACTTACTGCTTCTGTCCTTGACGCGCGGACCTGTTTTTATTTCCTATAGTGTTACACTATAGAAGACTTCTATTTCCAAAATTTTTGTGGTGGAGCAAACGATCATTGTCAGCTTCTGAGCTGTTGCGCTATGTAAACTATGATCCTGAACGAGAAAAAATTGCAATCATCGCTTCGAAAGCGATATGCAGTCAGTAATTTGACTTATTAAGAGATGTTTTAACACAACTATTAGTTAAGCGTTAAATCGTTCCTGTTTATTATTTCATTAGCATTATCGAGGAGCAGTCACGACTGCATCTTGAACCAAAACCATTTTGGATGAAAGTACATTGGCAATGAGTGACGTATCTATCTACAAGTCGAGTACATTGTAACAAATAATGTATTGCTGGTTTTTAAACTAGGATATCTAGTGCCTGGTAGTCACAATTATGAGACATAATTTTATAGATGTCTCGATAATTTTCTCTCTTTCAAGGAATGACATGCTTGTGTGAATATACGTATATACTAAATATATATTCGAAATGAAGTCTAGATGAGATACAAAGCTACCCATGGCACGTTTCTAAGAGCAAAACATAACATGGTTGTGTCAACAAGTCTGTTATTTTAACACTTGTAACGTTGTATTCCAAACAATGTGGGGGGGGGGAAAAGTTAATCATTTACTGAAACCCATTATAAGAACTTGCCATAACTGGACATCTTAGAAGAGCATAGCTTCACTATAGTTAAAAGGGTTCAGTGCGTTATTATACGTACTGCAATAATTTGAAGAGTGCTTTTAACTACCTACCTACATGATTTAAATTATATAGAACGACCATTCAGCCTGATGGGTGAGGTTTTTATTATGGCCAGCATAGCAATAAGTCCAATATTTTCATTTTGGATCAGAAATTTTATTTTCACAGTTGTAGTAATGATTTCGTAACTCAAGGATGTTATAAATTACAAAATTAACCGTTTCTAAAAGAAATTGAGCCGTGGCCGCTGAGGTCTTATTTTACGGATACCAATGTATTGTATTGTGTATTAAGTTTACAAGTCATCTAGTACTCGTAACACAAGTTCTGCTAATCTTGGGGCTAATGATGCTGTGTATTTGTCTAGTATAATTTATTTATTATACTAGCATCGGTTGAACCTTCTATCATGGCATGGCAGTAGCAAAGAGCCAAAATCCAATTTTTCAATAAATTTAATGAAATTTCACTGTTATTATTTAGGTATAACATGCCAACCTTTAAATGTGGCTATTTTTAATACTTGTGCTCTAAGCACAAGTGCATTAGCTATGTATTTCGTTTGAATGTCACAATGACTAATTTGCATTCAAAACTGTGTGGCTTACGAATCTTACGATTATAACATTTCTTATAGTAAGTTCACATTGGCGTTGAGTGTCTTCACCACCACCAGGCGATAACAAACACGTCTCATAAGTATAGCTATTAAAAAGCGACAGTACAATTAATAGAAGCGTTTTACATAAAATAAAACGCATATTAATTTACTTACCTTTTTAATAGCTATAACTTTTAATTCTGCCTGGTGATATTCGACGCAATGGAGAATCAAAATGGTGGCGCCACAGGCTCGCTCGCGCGCCTCTCTGACGTGGCGGGAAGACACCTGATTGGCCAATTCCTAATTGGACGAAGCTTGTCATTGGCTGTAGGTCAATTTTGACAGATATTCAATACAAATACTTGTATAATTTGAATAATGTGGCGGGAAACAATAGGCCTATCTCATAAGTATAGCTATTAAAAAGGTAAGTAAATTAATATGCGTTTTATTTTATGTAAAACGCTTCTATTATTATTACTAAAAAGCAGATCTTAATATCTCTTTGTTCTTTAATCTCGGCTATTTTGTATTTACAGATATAGAGCATGATTTAATACTGTTCAGAGAGGTGAGTCTATTTGAAGTTAGGATCGAGTCGTGATGGTGACGTCTCCTTTTGACGTGACAACGTCTTATTCGATAGAGCCGGCTGCACGCACGAAAAAACGTCATGCGGCGTTACCTCGCTCTGAGGCGTTCCATGTAAGGCTTGAAGTGCAAGCGAGAGCGCTTGACATCCGTCTCTCTCCTACTTGAGTGAGCGATGCGTCTGCGTGGACAGCTGCTATACTATAGTACATTTACATGTTTTGATCGAGTATCAAATGCTACCATTCCATCAGTATTTTCTTAAGACGTTGTCACGTTCAACTGTCGTCAGTAAACCGACTTTACAGACAACCAATTTTTTCCATACAATTTGGTACAGCGCCTCTATCGTGCTGACACGGAACTACGCAAATCCCACACTAACAGGAGACGTCTCGATCACCTCTCGTTAACAACGTCAAATAGACTTACCCTCCTGTTTAAGTTGGACTTGAACACTTAAAAATAAAGTTCACAATATTTCAGATCACAATCAATGATATGCTTTGCAAAATTATACTTACTTATTAATTTACTTTCTTATAATTTAGATAGGTACCTGTTATATAGAGAATTTGGTTTTGTTGGTATAGGTATACTATCTCTACTATTTAACATGTTTTCTAAAAAAGTTCTCAGATGCGCTGCATAATCGCGGCTGTGGGGTGGAGGCTTTATGTGATTTGTTAGCAGAATCCTGCCCCAGTGCGTGTGATAAGGGTCAGGTTACACATTCACAGGTTACACATTCACAGGTTACACATTCAGACCCGAAACAAATTTCTACTGAAATAATAAACATTTGTCCCGCGGCGTGTGTAGAATTAAATGATGTTTAACCTTGATTTGTTGATTATAAGTGCTAAAGTGTTACCATGAACGTTTCAAATAACTATTTTAATAGAAGGAACATAACAAAATATCTCTAAAAGTGCGTCCAGATTAAATAACAAAACATTTTATAACACACTAGTTTATGCACGCGGCTTTGCACACGTTGTTTCTATGAACGTTTAAAGGTGATTTCTATCCCATGGGAACTGATTTATTGGATAAAAAGCATGCAAAATTTCAGCCCGATCCGTTCAGTAGTTTTGGCGTGAAGAGGTAACAAACATCCATGCATCCATCTATACATCCATCCAAACTTTCGCATTTATAATATTAGTGTGATGATAGTCGTTATATAACCTGTATACCTATCTATATAGGAGGATATAACGTGGTAGGTATGTATATAACATCAGTACTAATATTATAAATTCAAAGTAACTCTGTCTGTCTGTCTGTTAACTTTTAACGGCTGAACCAATCTCAATGAAATTTGGCAGGGAAGTAAATGATAACCCATGGGCAGACATAGGCTACATTAAAACCGCGTGCGAAGTCACGGACAGCAGATAGTAAGTTATATAACATGTTAATTAATCTGCACGCTTACATAAGTTTGATAAGTTAACATGACTTTTATAGGTATGTCTTTTAAGTTAATACTATGAGCAGTTTATGAATACTAAATGAGGTAGATGAGAGATGAGAGATATGATACCGAACTTATAAACGTACGCTATGATTCTTAATAGCACTAATTCATAAAGAACATTATACAGTCAACGTTATGAAGCTACTAGATATTGAAGCTCTTTTAACCCTTGATGCATACAGTCGCCCAGCGAGCTACGAAAAGTACTAAGCTATATTCGGAGTTTATTCGTAGGACAGGATTCGTGACGAATTTATTCGACATAGAACTTAAGTTATCGACATAGCTTGAAGAATTAGGAAACTGAAGTGCCGGCCAGTAGCGGCGTTGCGTGGGTACCTAGGGCGGTTTTCTACTAAGCACCCCTTCTTCACCCGAAAAAACACCGAAACAATAATACTGAACCGCCTTGGGGTAGACAAGAAAATCCCGACCCACGACTGCTAATACTAGTAAGTTCAAGTAACGGCGAGGGGAGATGTTTGGTGTAAATAAACGAGAGTACCTATGACAAAAATATTATAGCGAGCGAAAGGAGCCCCGAAAATTTTATAGACAGCGGTGGCAGATAAAAAAGGGTATGAATATAAATAACGGCAAGCGGAGCGAGCCGCGGTAATTTTGGAGTTTGGTGAGGCGGGGTTAGGAACAAAGACGTTGAGCGGAGATTATTTCGGCGATCAACAAAAAGTCACTTAGTCACTTAGTCGGGTGCTCACAAACACATTAAGAAGAGTATGAAAAAATTAATTATAGCAAGGGGAGCGAGCCCTGAAAATTTTGGGGAGTTTGCGGCGGCTGAGACAATTGTTCAAAACTAGTTAAAAATAAAGTGGAGTGTGCCGGGAAATCGGTGAGTGAAGCATGTTTTGCAAGACAAGGAGCTATGAACAATTTTGAATGTTCTGGCGATTAACAACAAAACAGGAGAACAACCGACTATAGATTCAACCGCGAGCGAAGCAAGCCGCGATCCGTGCGCGGCGTCCACTAAAGGCAAACTCTGTGGCCGACATATTGCGATTGTTCAAATGCAATTAAATAGTCTGCCGTCCTATCGGATTATGAGAGTAAGGGAATATAGAGTGCACCTGTGTTTGCGCACACACTTAGGCACTATAATATGTCCCGCGCACCTGGCTAGTCTCCGTTGAGACTGGCCGCCGTGGTCGAGGATTCGGCTAGGAGGTCATCCTATCATTGATGAAATTTAATTCATTATGAATAGTGCCTTCTATAACGTGTAAAGTTTGACTATTGGTGGATTGAGCTCTAGTAAGACGAAATGCGTATATAAACGATAGTTTTAAGACAATTTGATGCGTAAACTTTAGACCTTAATACCCGTTGTTTTAAGGTGAGTTTTCGTCAACTTCTTTGATGACGGTGTCAGATTCCCATCGTGTTCGCTCTGCTAGCAGTTCGTGTAGTTTCTGGAAGAAATAAAATGACGATAAATGTATTTGAGATGAGATTTTTTTTATATCTTAATCTTGCGTAGGTATAAATACTTAATTGATTAATTTAGCTGTGTTATGCGGGTTTCGAAATTGCACCACCCTAACTCTTCCCGCGCGGGTGTCGTCAGGGTGACTAAGGGATATCCACCGGGGGCGGGCAGCAGCGCTCCCCGCTGAAGAATTCTACTACCGAATTGCGATCCCCAAACCGCGTGCCGTGGGGATTATGGGTATTACAGCCCAAGAGATAAAAGCCAATAAGGCACTTATCGAGAGGAGGCTTGCGTGCAGCAGTGAGAGCTGGGGTGGTGCAAATTCTAAGCCCGCACCACACAGCTACGTATCCCTAGTGTCGTTTATTTACCTCGGGTTTGTCAAGAATGATGATTCTGTTCTCGACTTTGGGCGCCAACTCGCATGACTGCTGCTCCAAGTCATCGAGAGAAGCTCGACGGGTTAGCCTGAAAATAAAATAAAAAAACGTTGATTTCCCAAGGTTCATGTTAGTGTTTTAAAAATAGTTAAGCAGTCTTAGTTTTAGCTCCTCGCTTTTACTAAGTTCTGATGGATAAAATCCAAAAATCTTTTTTAGGAACAGTATAGATAGTTAAGAGTAAGTGTTGCCCGCTCTGACCTGTGATGATGCCCGCTGTGTGCAGGCTCCACGGCCGCGGAGGAAGCTCGGCGGAGAGGCGGGGGACCGTCCAGCTCGCTGCAATCTAGCATCTTCACCAGACTATGCCTGTAACATAAAATCAAATTGTAAGTATGGTGTGTAGGTATTTTGAAAAAGACAATATAATTTTGCTTCGGTTTCTTTTAAAGAAGGAGGAAATTCTATATTCGGCTGTGTGATATTTATTTTATCCGTGTTCGCCAATATCTTCGTCAATTGTGGATCGATTTTAGCTATTGCATAGAAAATCTTGAGAAAGTCCCATAAAAATTTAATTTCCGAGGGATTAGACTTGGTCACGCAAAACTTAAAAACAGTGTGCCTCAATTATTTGAAGTATTTGAAGTCGTTTTTAAATTTTTACAAAAGAATTAAATTGTGATGATCCTTTTGTTTGGTTAGGAACTACAGGCACATGAAGCTTAAGAAGTGCCGTGTGCCTGCTCAGAAATTGCACCAACTCTTCCCGCAGGTACTAGTATAGTACTGCAGAACAATTCTACCCCCAAACTGCGAGCCAATAAGGCGCTTATCAGGGGGAGGCCTGGGTCCAGCAGTGGACCAATATAGGCTGTTGAGGTGAGGAGTTGAGGTCAGGCTTAAGAGCTCTGGAGGTATAAGGCGGGATTCCCCCAAATCGGTTAAGGATGATATTCCCTGTAGTTTTTGACACCCGGGGTTTTTCAACCGTCGGTTCTCGAAAAGTTTTATTTATTGTAGAATCTTTGAGGAATCAACCGTTTGCGCGATCTAGAAATATTGACACTTTTCTTAGCGCCATCTAGCCGATGCACTCCGAAGCACTTAGTGAAGTTTGGACGGTTTAGGCTTCAGTTTGGACGGTTCGGAATTAGGTACAGAAAGGAATAGACTCTGTAGTTCAGGTAGCGTTGATAAGAGGTCGCCGCAAGAGCTGTATGATGAGCTAGGTATACTCTTACCGTCTGCTAAGAGTGACAAGCGACTGGCGATGCTTGGAGGGGCGCGCCTTGCCCGTGCGCACGTTGATCGCCGCAAAGTGGTTCTGCACTGCCATTCCTATCTCGGGACACATGTCATCTGATACCTGGGATAAGAAATAGGTATAGATATTCTATTTCACGAAGTCCTATTCGTGACGTCAAATAAACTCAACTCCCAGATTAGTGCGTAAGCTATATTCAATCTGAGTTTTGTAGACTTCATCTGAATTTTCACGGATACAGGGCGGAAAGTAATTGAACCTTGTATAGTTCAAAAATAATTAAAGTACCAGTGTAGTGGTTAAGTATGTATGTCATAGTGAATGCATGTACACATTGTTTTAGTGTGCGTAAGCTCAGAAGCAATCAGTCTCGCCCGAGACGCGGTCCGGGTCACTAGTGCTCATTGTATTCACGTCAGATTTTGGTAGTGAGTACCGTCAGCATAACAACTAAGCGCATAGTCACTACTACAACCAGGGCTAAACGGACTTCGTGAGATAGAACCACTGTACCTTAATTAGTTTTGAACTATACAAGGTTGAATTAATTTACGCACTGCATCAGTGAAAATACAGATGAAGTCTACAAAACTCAGATTGAATATTGCTTACGCACTAATCTGGGGGGTGAGTTTATTTGACGTTAGTAACGACTTGAGACTCTGTCACGAGACGTGACCGTGAAGTCCCTTCTTAGTACATATGGGATTTGCTTAGTTCCCTGTATGATAGAGGCGCTGTACCAAATTGTATGGAAAAAGGAAACGTCACGATCTCGTCTCGTTACTAACGTCAAACAGACTCACCTCTGGACTAAATCTAAGCAATAGGCTTTTTTGGCATATCTACGTCATTCCTACGCTGCTCGGGTATAACTTGTATTCTAGTGAGGCTAAGTTGCTATTTGAGTTAGCGACGACGCGCTCAAATGGCAACTTAATTTCATAAGATAGGTATAACTAGTAGGTTAGTTAGTAATAATAAATTAGCGGTTTTTTTACGTTATTTCTCTTAATGTTATTCTCTTTTATTTTGTAATTAGGTAGGTACCGAATTTTATCTTGTTTCTTTTTTAAGTTTTTTTGCCTTTATAATCTGTATTATACCTAGCCAACTGTCATGAACATGTTGTTCAAAAGTTGTAAAAAATGAATAAAAAAAATATAAAAAATCTCGCATTCGAATCGGACACGGTGCGCAAGCGTTCATACAAACAGTACTACGGCTGCTTCGGTCCGTCAATATTATGTTCGGAATGGGAGACTCACGGATGATGGAAATCGTTTTTATTGCGAGAACTACTATACAAATCCGTCGACACACTTGCGCCTTCCCATCTTCCGAGGACATCCGGGAGGGCGGGTGCGGCGGCCGATTTGGCCGATGATCTCTAGAGGCGCAAATATGCAGGTCTCGACAGAGCTTACACATTTGCTCTCCTTGGAGTCGAGACCCTAGCTCCGTGGGGTACCGACGCTCTACGGGTTTTAAAAAAATTGTCTGAGCGTCTGGTCGAAGCGACGCGTGACCCGAGAGCTGGTGAGTATCTTGCACAGCGCATCAGCATTGCGATACAGCGTGGCAATGCAGCCAGCGTAGAGGGGACGCTTCCGACTGGTATTGATATGGATCAGTTGAAGACTGTTTGCAACAGTCTACATTTAGCTCAATTGTTTCAATTGTAAATACTAGTATAATTTTATTTGTGAATAAAGGCTATTTAAAAACTCTATACAAATAGTTCTATGACTATATCCCGGGTGAATTGACATGGCACCTGCCTGGGAACACGATACTTCCCCCACAGCCCAGAGCGTTTTTTTCTTACTGGTAGGTATTAAATACCAAAAACTTAACAAAAATTTGATGGTAATAACAAATTTTGTTATTCCTATCCAATTTTTGTTAAGTTTTCGTTCGAACGTGGCGCTTCGGAACGTATTCTCACGGGTTCGGATCGAATGCAGAGCGAAACCGCTGTTAAATGTAAAGAAATAAGACTCACAATAACTTTGCAGTTTGGCAGCATGGTGAATCCATCGTTGCCACGGAACAGATAGTCCTTGACAGCCAGTCGGTAGTTTTGCTCCCGGTTCAGATACTCGTCTCCTATCTTCACGACTTGCTCGGCTATACGATTGCCAGGTGGTTTTGAAGGGTCGAAGGCGAATGACACGCCTGCCACCTGGAAAAAATATCAAAACCTATAAACCTCTCATCGGGATGATGGTGCATAGGTCTCGATTGAAATGGGGCACTGGGCAATGAGCAATCTTTTCTGGACCGAACAGTCACCGAATAGCGGCACAGAAACACGAGGAACCTTTAAGGCGAATAGTAGGGTTGATAGTGGCGCCACTACATATTTAATTTAATCATTAATTTATACAAAGGAATTATCAAAAAATCGGACCGCTGGTAGACGATACCAATCACAACCTTTTATTTAATGTATGTGTAATAGTTTTGTTTTCTGTTATTCAATCAAAAACCTTGTTTGGAGAGCTTGGTGGCCACCAATAGGAACTAAACTCTTGAAACAAGTATCTGCATAAATAATACAGTACAAAACTATTAAAGATACATTTAAAAAAAGCTTATGATAGATATCGTCTACGCGCGGTCCGATTTTTTGATAATTCCTTTTTATAACGTAACTAGCTGCGCCCCGCGGCTTCGCCCCCGTGGAAATTTATGTTTCCAACTTTCTTAATTTTTTCTTTCATAAGAACCATCTCCTGACAATAACAAACACAACAAAGAAAGAATTAGCGAAATCGGTCCAGGCGTTGTTGAGTTATGCGCTTACCAACACATTTTGCGATTCATTTTTATATTATAGATTATAAAATTAAATATGTAGTGGCGCCACTATCACCCCTACTATTCGCCTTAAGGAAGACCACCATCCGATGGTCAGTGTAATTTGTGAGGGCAGAAGTAATCGGTGGATCCGTCTGGGACAAGTCCATGGGTGGTGTGATAAAGAGGTCTGCTTCGGGAGAAAGCCTGTGCCTAGCAGACGGGGATACACAAGGCACATGGTACGTGGAATCCTACCTGTGGAAACCGCCCCTCTAAGCTAGGGTACTTGCTGACTGCGTTCTCCAACACCTGGAGAACCACGGATCCTGTGGTCTCCACCACTACTATGGGATCTCTCATGGGGATGATGGTACATAGATCTCGGAGGGTGAATTCGCCAGCTGGATGCACCTGGTACAAATAGAGATACATAATTATTGTCTTAAACGTTTTGCATGTTTAATAGCACACAACAGGACCTCCAGTATACAATTACGCTGGAGGGCAAATCAATCTATGAAGGACCGTCTTCGGTATAAAAAATTAGGTACATTTGATGAGGCGTACCAAAACCATACGACAACTATATTATCTCAACGGACGGTCACGCCGCTCACGAAAAGGCTCAGCGCCAAAATGGCGAAAATCAAATCTGTCATCGATAAATGACCTCTTTGCGTTCCTAGTTTAATAGAGCACTCGCATAGGTTGTCACCGAGAAAGTAGAGATTAGAGATTACTTGCTTTAATTAAAACTTTAGTTTGGGGTAAAAGAAATGGCCGATTTCATTTGTAGTTTCTGCAATTCAAAAAATGCATTGGTCAGGATCAAACTTTCTTCATGTTTGATAGCGTGTGTATGTATAGTGACAACTAGGTTTAGAAACTTCCTAACTCAAATAATACCAAACGTTAGGCGGAAGCCGCGAAAATACTTAGTTTTGTTAGACTTTATTACGGTGGTAGACAATGTGACGTTGAATGGCAGTGAAGCTTTGGGAAACGGGCAGAACCAAATAATGTCATCGGCGAAGCGAGCCGAGAAAGTTTTATATCAATAATTCAATTTATTTATTAACACTATTTTACAGTGTGCGACTTATAACTAGGGGTAAGTAATTAAAATTAATAAATGATTTTGTTCTTTGGACTAATTTACCTATGGTGTTTTTTTTTGCGTTGGTAGACAAAGTCATCTTGAACGAGAATCGAGCTTTGCGTTACTAGCAGAACCAGAACTAACAAATTTCACGGGCGAGCAAAGAGGGCCGCGAAAATTTCATGTTTTGACGTGACAGCGTCTTATAAATTGGTTTGCCGGGTGACACTTCAAGAAACTGCGTTACGCTCCGCTCACTTCAAGAAACTGCGTTACGGTCGTTGTCACGTAAAACTTTCGCCCGTATACCGACTTTACAGGCAACCAATTTTTTTTTAGACGTTTTGTGTTCTTTTGGGCGCATAACTACTTAGGTACCTACCTACTCAATATTCATGTTTTTTTAGGAATTTAAATAATACGTCAAAAATTTGCGGCCTAGACGGGACTTTAACGATGTTATAATAATCCCTATCTATGCTATATTATTAAATTAATTATACAAAAACAAAACCACAGAAACTGAATTCCGCGCGAAAGCGTGCGTTCAACCTTAAATAGGGTCTATGCCAAATATCACAATAACAAAATATTGGCAAAAAGCGAGCCGCGAAAAATTTATTTGTTCCTTTGATATTTTGTGTTATTTGTATCGTAAGTTTGGGAATATGCAGCGTAAGATTTGAACTCCATAACTCAGCTTAAATAAGAACAAGAGCGAAGCTCTCTTACAAACTTTACCTGCATCCAATTTACATGTCTGTTTATGGTTGGAGTAGGTAGGTATAGGTTCTTAAATGAAGATACAAACAAGGCATAAATGGCGTATATTTTGTCGGCTTTTTATTTCAAACCATAAAACCTTAGTTCTATCATTTT
This sequence comes from Eupithecia subfuscata, assembly GCA_963564075.1. NCBI lineage: Eukaryota > Metazoa > Arthropoda > Insecta > Lepidoptera > Geometridae > Eupithecia > Eupithecia subfuscata. The sequence continues at coordinate 2,269,489 of OY751118.1, read as the reverse complement.
ATATTTAAGGTATTATTCAATAGTCATCCAAAGAGCATGTAAATCTTTTTCCTTGAAACCGACAGGTATAGGAATATACAAACTAAACATAACAGTGTACAATAGTAAAGATACTAATATGTACACAAAATTCAAAAAATTTGCAAAATCACACCACGCTGCACTATCACTGCCACTCTCCCATCGAGGGAACACAAATTTCTCGTAGCTTTTATAAACATATTCGTTAATAGTCGCTATAAAACTTGGTATTTCCACCTTACTCTGACAAATCAACTTCAAAACATACACCATTATAAGGCTAGCGACGTTTATGATAACAGCGAGTCGGTAACAAAGGAGAACTCTCGGAGTGTCCTTGCTATGCTTCGGTATATCTTCGTCCCATTGACGAATCGCATAGAAATTACACAGCAAAGAAAAACACACAACAGTGAGACGGACAGAAGATCTCACACCCAGAAATGAACTGTAGAAATTTAGTATACACAACAGAACCATTGGATAAATAATCATCGCTGCAAGGGATTCGGACTCTCTTTCCAAAGTAAATTGAATGGTCAATTGTTTTTTTGTCAAAGATGGCGTGAAATTCGCTTTTCGGCCACGTTTAGGACGTGGAACCTGGTCATATTTGACGATCTTCCACTCAACACCTTTTGAATCCATGAGCATAACCAAAGTATTAGGCAAATCTAGATGGAAAACTTTTATTTGTTCTTCCGCGGGTCCAAATTCGATAGAGCAGACACGAGTATCATATGGCCAGTTGGTCAGATCACCGGTGCATCTAGCCCAAAATATTATTTTGGTCGCGCACCTAACCCGGCCACTGTTTGTTACACGGCAGCCTGTAAAACCAGAGTCGTGGAGCCTGTCGAATATGTCACTGATACTGTTGTACAGTTTGATACTCGGGATCCAGATCTTGTGGAATGGGATAGCGATATCTTCGATTTCACCAAAGTCTTTTAGGTCCCATTTTAATCTGTCATCTTGCCATCCGAAGCGTGTCATAGCAGAGAATTCAAATATCTCCCCCTCAGTCATTTGAAATCGCATGAGCCCGAATTGAAGGTCGACTTCGATAGTTCTTGAGCAGTTTATCGTTTTCGGTGGTTCGCCTGATTTGTAGTTGAACATAAGTTTTTCTTCGAGTTTTTCCTCGTATAAGTTTTCTGTGGATCTATGTTCTATGACGCAATCGTCGTACGGTACGTAAGCTTGGGTTAATCGAAGCAAGAGAATTAAGACAAATAGTGCCATGGTTGAAACTGAACTGGATTAGTTCAGCATGTAAATAGGTGCGATATGAAATGGCGAATACGCCTACTTTTTTAGGGATCTGTATCGATTAATCACGATAGAGGAACTGGGCATTATTCTTATCCATTTAATGCAGTAGATTCTTAAACATAACTGAAAATATATTTTTTTTGTTACACTTAAGGACGATAGGTTAAATTTAAAATAAAATAATGCTGGGCGATTACAGAAGTAAGTAACAGAATAATCGAAAAATTAGACAGATAGAAAATATATACTTTATTGCACAAAAGTTGTCCATGGACAAGCGTAATGCTAGAGCGCATTTAACAAAAATTACGTATTTGTATAATTATGTTTTTACGAGAGCAGGATAGTTACGGAGCCATATGCATTTATATTTTTGACCAGAACTGATAACAAATCTGGATCAAATTACCTTGCATTGGTTAAGGTCGTTACATTACATTTTACTAGTTGGGGCCCGCGGCTTCGCGCGCTCTTTTTCTTTAGAAACAAATCGACCTATATACATTTGCTAGATATTTTGTGTTATTTTTATCGTGAGATGTCATTTAATTTATTCATAAGCTTCAGGTTTATTTATTCCAATGACTCGTTTGTTTAGGTGAGAGCGAGCTGCTCGCAACGGCTGTTTAATGTTTTATTTTATTATAGTCCCCTTATTCGTAACCTACGTCTTTGATCTTGTCGAAACCGATAAAAGAGTGAATTTTACGATTTAAAAAAGTCAGCCATCTTGGATTTTGAAATGGACATCTTTTTCGTAACCGTAACAGCGCGACTCGCTTCGCCTTGTTGCGTCCTTGATGGTGGACCCCGCTCGTGCTGCCACACAGCAAGGCCAGCCAGCGAGCGAAGATTAGGTATTGCTGTTCGCTTCGCTCCTCCGCAATTCGACCCACGCCACGCAATTATTATGTATAACTAGCATGTCGATGGACGTGTGGAGAGTTAATGCTAGAATTAAGGAATTGATAGTGTACACCCAATGAATAATATGGGACTAGCCGTTGGAAATAAAAATTCCCATCCACCCCATTATTCAACTGAAGTCAATGGGGTGTATGGGAATTTTCACCCCATTGACTTGAGTAAACCACCCCACTTACTTTTTAATAACAGAAATATTAAATCTCAATATTCATAGGCTATTATTACTATTCACATAATTGAGTATTAATATAGTAGGAACAGTCGGAAATAATAAAGCCAACTTATTTGAGCAAATCAAGTTCTGGTTTATTGACAATAACATTTTTTGTAAAATATACACTACGCAAATTTGTAGAATCAAATAATAATCTTAAGAATCAAATAATAATCTTAAGAAATACAGTCAGTAATCACAGCATCATACGCGATTCGTTTTCTTACAAATAATAAGTACAGTATTCAAATACTTTTATCACAGTGTAATCATCATATTTTTAAATAGTTCTCTTTAAAAAAACTAAGGCCTCTATGGCACAAGAACCTCATAAAAAGGAAACAAAAATATAGGAATGCGGTTTATAGTTTAATTAATAGTATAGCGGCGAAATTATTGTTAATTTAGTTTAGTGATTATTTTACGAAAATTTTAACAATAAACCAATTTCGCGAAATTACGTGAAGAAGTAACAAACATCCATCCATCCATCTAAACATCCAAACGTTCGCATTTTGGTATAATAGTGTGAAGATGAGTGAGGATAAATATTTTTATACATATTAAAAGCTCTTATGGTATAGACAAATTATACCCACCAAACTGATCTAAGCATGGATACAGAAAATTACTTTGAGGCTTTCTTGGACCAACGAAACGTGGTTTCGATAACGCATAATAATATGCCCTGATTGTTTTGCTAGAAAATTAGAAGCCCTGAATTATTGGAGCTGCACTACTTATATTTTTTAAATTTGCCGCGCTTTTTCAATATTGTCTCTCGGTAGGTAGTATAGGCTACACATGTTTGTATGATGTAATTCGAGCTGACTGTATCACTCATTCATTATAAAAATGGTTACGAGATGGGAAGGAGCATTGGCTCCTTCCCATATCATAAGAGGCGACTAAGGGATATCCCTTAGTCGCCTCTTACGACACCCGCGGGAAGAGTTGGGTGATGCAAATTCTAAGCCGGCACCACGCAACATAGTACTGATAGGAACAGAGCATTTATAGCGCAAAAGAAATGTACAACAGATATATGTGGAATCCGCCCGATTCGTCGCAAACCGCAAACCCTTGTTGGGAGTTGGAGTCTGGTTTGCTAACTGTACTATCGCTCAATATTTATGAATAGTAGCGACTTTTTTAGAAATCACGGGTATTTACTCCAAAAACTATGCGACAAAAACCCTAGAATATGAAAAACCCAAATAGATTGATTCTAAAAGAAACTTCACATTAAATAATAAATAAATAAATAATAAATAATGCTGGACTATTCACACAGCATTACCTGGCCCCAAGCTAAGCAGAGCTTGTGTTATGGGTACTAGATAACTGATATACTTAATACAATACACTACATAGATATTTTTTATTATCCCCTCAAGTGGCACGCCCTGCGCCCCGCTACCCCCGTTGTGTGGCAGGTACTTCCGCAAAAATCCGCGGAAAATCCGCGGAAATGCATCACAATGCATTATTTCGCTTATTTCTTGATTATTATCTACTAACACCTCGTAACATCTATATATATTATACATATTTGGATTCTCCATGAAATTTCCTACAAAACAGCGTGGAAACATTCTGATGTTGTATAACGTAATTAATGAGGTTGATTAAAATTAAATTATAAATGCGGAAAAACGGTAAAATTTTAATAATTTAACAAAAAATCATAACAAAAAAAACTTTACATAGAAAACATTCAGCAAAGTATATGAAAAGCTGCTTCACAATGTGTATAAAATATATAATAAGATACAAAAGTAAGTTAAAATAATTGAATAACTATTTATTTAACATCAAATTATTGAAATGACTGTATGATAGATTTTTTTATGACTCTATTGTATAAGTAGTTTCTGCCTGCGGCATCGCACGCGATGTTTCTATGGAAACGTTCTCTCTATCCCATGGGAACTGTTTTGTGGGATAAAAAGTATGCAGCCAAGTAGGTAGGCAGTAAGCCTATGTTTGATTCCAGGCTTCGAGCTACATCTATACAAAATTTCACCTCGATCGGTTCAGTCGTTTTGGCGAGAAGAGGTAACATCCATCCATCCATCCAAACATCTAAACTTTCGCATTTATATTAATTATACCACCTGTATACCATGTTTAACGAAATAAATATCTGAGTCTTTGAAACTGCGTATATTTTGTAGAATTTTTATTTCATCTTATACTGTTCACTAGTAAGAAGTCGACTTGAATACTCTTCGCAGGCTTGAAATCCCACCTATGAAATATACATAGATATGTTGGAGAGAGTACAGAAAAAGTTTTTACGATTCTTAAACTTCAAGTTCAAAATAGTTTGTCCTGACTATACTAACAGCTGTAAGCGTCATCACCTGCTGCCTCTTGTCACGCGGCGCGAGGCTGCCGACCTCACCTTTCTGCACAACATCACTTTCAACATTATTGATTGTCCCGATCTTCTGTCGCTGATTCAAATCCAAGTTCCGCATCGTGCTGTCAGTCGCCGAAACGCTATGAAACTTTATGTCCCACCGTGTTCTACTAACTACCGCAGAAACTCTTTCTTTGCACGCACTTGTAACCTTTTCAACAGGGAATATTCTAACGATATGGACTTATTCTCTTTGAGGCAAAATGGCATAAAAGTTTATATTAATAAATCTTTCTTTGCAGATTAAATCTACAGTTACAATTTACTTACTAAATTTACTTTATTCTGTATGTGTATTTCTGTGTTCTGTGTATTGTGTGTCTTGGTTTGATTGGCTTAAATGTACATTAATGTTATAAATGTCTATATATTGAGTGACGTACATGAGTAGGTAAGTGTGTTCGATCCATATTAATATTGCTTTGTTTAAATTGTTAGTTTATCAGATCTAAGCACTCGTGGATTGCTTTTAAGTTTTTAAGGACACTTTTCATGTTGACTACCCATAAGCGAAAACTGCTAGGCTTAAGTTACCCATAAGTTTCAACCAATTTTGTACAATAAGCTGTTTGTTTTCCAAATAAAATAAAATAAAATTAAAAACGAAAAAAAAATAAGTTCTATTATTTTATATTTAAGGTTCAATAGAATACCGCGGAATATCTAAATCCTTTTCCTTGAAACCGACAGGTACAGGAATATACAGACTAAACATTACAATGTACAATAATGAGGATACTAATATGTACACACAATTCAGAAAATTTGCAAAATCACACCACGCTGCACTATCACTGCCACTCTCCCATCGAGGGAACACAAATTTCTCGTAGCTTTTATAAACATATTCGTTAATAGTCGCTATGAAACTCGGTATTTCCTCCTTACTCTGACAAATCAACTTCAAAATATACACCATTATAAGGCTAGCGACGTTTATGACAACAGCGAAGCGGTAACAAAGGAGAACTCTCGGAGTATCCTTGCTATGCTTCGGTATATCTTCGTCCCATTGACGAATCGCATAGAAATTACAAAGCAAAGAAAAACACACAACAGTCAGACGGACAGACGACCTCACACCCAGAAATGAACCGTAGAAATTTAATATACACAACAGAACCATTGGATAAATTATCATCGCTGCAAGGGATTCCGACTCTCTTTCCAAAGTAAATTGAATGGTCAATTGTTTTTTTGTCAAAGATGGCGTGAAATTTGCTTTTCGGCTTCGTTTAGGACGTGGAAACTGATCATATTTGACGATCTTCCACTCAACACCCTTTGAATCCAAAAGCATAACCAAAGCATGTGGCAAATCTAGATGGAACACTTTTAATTGTCCTTCCGCGGGTCCAAATTCGACGGAGCAGACACGAGTATCAAATGGCCAGTTGGTCAGATCGCTGGTGCATCTAGCCCAGAACATCTTTCTGGTCAAGCACCTAACTCGGCCCGTGTTCGTTACACGGCAGCCTTTAAGACCAGAGGTGTATTCGAATATGTCATTGACAATGTTGTATTGTGTGATACTCGGGATCCAGATCTTGTAGAATGGGACAGCGATATCTTCGATGTCACCAAAGTCTTTTAGGTCCCATTTTAATCTGTCATCTTGCCACCCGAAGCTTGTCAGAGCAGAGAATTCAAATATCTCCCCCTCAGTCATTTGGAATTGTATAAGCCCGAACTGAAAATCGACTTCTATAGTTTTTGAGCAGTTTATCGTTTTCGGTGGTTCATATGGGTTGTAGTTTAACACAAGTTTTTCTTCGAGTTTTTCTTCGTATAAGTTTTCTGTAGATCTAAGTTCTATGACGCAATCGTCGTACGGTACGTAAGCTTGGGTCAACCGAAGCAGGAGAATTAATACAAATAGTGCCATGGTTGAAACCGAACTGGATTAGTTCAACATGTTATTAGGTGCGATACGATGTGGCGAATACGCCTACTTTTAGGGATCTGTGACGATAAATCTCGATAGAGCAAATGGAAATTCTTCCTATCAATCTAATGCAGTAGATCTGTATTCTTAAATACCTATAACTAAAAACAGATCTACTGGGAATTTTATCGTCTCGTTAGATTTGAGGACGATGGGTTATTATTACACTACGTCGCTGCATTCTCGACATTTTTCAACTCAACATGCATATTATTTCTTTAATGTACTAGACAACGAACATGTCTTCGGATGCAGAAACTCGTGTAGTTATGGTCAAACTTCAGTTAAGATAAGTTTGTTTAACCTTCAATTATAGTTGGTACTAGAGCCGAATAGTTACGGAACCACACGCATTTATATTTGTGCCCAGAACTGATAATAATTCTGGATCAAATTACTTCGCATAATTATTTTGGTTGATGTTACATTGTAATTTATAACGATAGTGAAACATCTGCAGCATCATTGGAGTCCCTCAAACGGCGAAAATACGATAATATTGACTGAAGTTAGTCATTATGACGTATGGTGCCGGCTTTGAATTTGCAGCACCCGAACTCTTCTCAGCGGTTGTCGGTTCTTCGCGAGATATGGCCGGCCCACTGCCACTTCAGTTTGCTAATTCTTTGAGCTATGTCGATAACTTTGGTTCTCTGTCTGATGTATTCGTTACGAATCCTATCCTTCAAAGAAACTCCAAGCATAGCTCTTTCTTTAGCTCGCTGAGCGGCTTTGAACTGGTGGATCAGCCCTACCGTAGGGTAAACGTGTTCTTGAGTGGAGACTACGACTCAGCAAACGTAGTATAGGACGCCCTCCGGCCAAGTGGGATGACGATCTGCGAAAGACTGCAGGCAGATGCTGGATGCGGCAAGCTGAAGACAGGGCGCTATGGCGCTCATTAGGGGAGGCCTATGTCCAGCAGTGGACTAATATAGGCTGATGATATATGCACAAACCGCTTATAGGTAAACACCACTTGCATAATATAATATGGTAGGTAGTAGTTCAATTGATATGGGTAAGTCTATATAGGTAAGTCTAACGATTGAGCTATTGTGCTTGGCAATAACATTGAGTATCTAAGTTCCTAGGTAGGTATACATAGGTACTTACATTTTACACAAAGGAAAAAATATATTTAACTTTATCAGGCGAAATTAGTACGAAAGAGAAGAGAGGAAGATTAAGGCGTTAGCTGGTGCGACCCGAAGAGGGCTTCGCCACAGCTACACGGACTGCAGGAACAGTTAGTACTTAGTGATACTAACATTCGATTGATTCGCTCATCTATTTTCTTTTCGTTGCTTATTTTTACTTTTTTGAGCTTATGCAGAATGAGTCGTAAAATAATCAGTTGTCATCCAATGAATACCTGGTGTGATGCCTATTAGGTCTCTGCTACCCCAGGGAGGTATCAGATATTTAATAGGTATCAGATCGAAACGCCTCCATTGGTCGCACTGATTGAAAACTTTCGTTTTCGGACACTGGTGATACTGGATGAAATCTAGTGGATACCAGCTGGTCATCTGATACCTATAATAGATAGTTCCTCCTACCTGGTCTGAGCGGAAGGTCCCGGAGTTCAGCAGCACTAGGTCTGCACTAGTGGCACACAGCAGTACGTCACATATCCAGTTGCCCAGGTTACACTCGCAGGCGCGTATCCTGGAGAACCGTCCTTCTAGGGGCACGCAGAACTTTCCTAGGACTTCGTCCATCTTGCCTTCTACCATAGCTGTGGACAAAAATTTCATTTTGGTATGCATTATCAATGGGGTTATTCTTACTTTTTATCACCACACAAGTAAAAGAAGATATTGGGAGTAATCGCTTCTTTATAGCCTAGTGATACACATAAGATATAACCAAATCAAGAAGACATAATATAGCAACAAAACTTGATTTGGTATAAGCCTTTAAAAGTAGACAGGGAGTCAGGAGGTCGAGGTCCTCGTTACCCCATAAGAAAGAAATATAATGCGGGTTGGGGGAGCGGACCCACCCTATTAGAAGGAATTAAATCTAGACTAGGCAACAACAATTATTTTTAAAAGTATTAGGTCAGGTAATAATATGGTTTAAAAACCAGCCGTGGATATCTATAGGGACTAAATCTGAACATAGTAGCAAAAACACATTTACCTACCTGAGTATTTCTCCACTTTTTCCTTCAGCACTTGGTCTTCTGCATATGCGCTGGTAACACCGATGTCTGTAATGTCTACTCTGGGAGTGTCTCCGTTCAAGTTTACGCTGATTTTTGAAAACTGCCGGAAATCTGTGCCGCTTTTTACTATGTATTTGTTGTTTATCTGTGAAAATAATAAAACAATGTTACAGTACATCATACATGGTAGATTAGAATTTTATAATAAATAAATAAAATAGCATAAATGGTGAGAAGGTTCATAAAAAATCTGTATCTAGATAATAAGTAGCCTATTATCTAAGTTAGGCTTTGCTCTAAACGTACGCTAAATTTAATCTTGATCTGTTCAGTACTTTTAGAGATCCTAAGTAACAAAAATTCAGATTTCACAAACTTTCGGCTTTATAATATTAGTAGGATTTTGGCCTGAGGCTGAGGAATTTCCATAAGTGACCAGATCACTGCAGGCTAATGCAACTGAATACAGAGCGCTATGGGGCTCATTAAGGAAAGTACATGTCTAGCTCTGGACTGGCTTTGCGGAAAGTTCGACTAAAACAATTCGACTAAAAACATTTCAACTAGTAACAATTCGACTAACGACTAAAACATCATATGGCATCATATGGCTCTGGGTGTAATTATACATATACACACCCTTTCAGTCACAGAGTCGCCACGAACCCTTCGCGGGGGTTGGACGGGCTTCGTTAGGAGTAAGTTAATGTTGACCCTCCCCAGCTTCGCGGAGGTGGGAGGTTGGGTCAAATCAAGGTCGAATTGCTTTAGTCGAATTGTTTTTTAGTCTAACAGTTTTAGTCGAATTGTATTAGACGAATTGTTTTAGTCCAATTTTCCGTAGACGGTGGACTGTTATGGTTGACGATGATAAAAATCTGAAATCACCTTGATGTTATTATTTTCAGTTATAAAGATACCCTTACCTCTAAAATTTCATAAACATGGTCATGTCCGCCCAGTATAAGATCAATTTCTGTGGATCCCTCAGCCAATTTTATGTCGTTTGGTGTCCTCATGTGCGTTAGAGCTATCACGAATTCACAACCCTGGAAATAAAATAGAGGTCGATTTAGTGGAGAAGCCATGGAAAAACTAGGCACTTTTTGATCCACAAGACATCGGTTTACACAGTTGTCTATTTACAAATTTTGTTTCAAAAATAAGTACATATCCGTGTGGTGCTGGCTTAGAATTTGCACCACTCCAACTCTTCCCGCGGGTGTCGTAAGAGGCGACTAAGTCATATACAGGGGGCGGGCAGCAGCGCCACCTGCAGAACAATATTACCACCGAACAGCGATCCCCAACCCGCATGCCCAGCGGGGGGGATTATGGCCATTACCGACCATGAGATAACAACTATTAAGGCGTTTATCAGGAGGAGGTCTGCGTCCAGCAGTGGACCAATAAAGGCTGTTGAGGAGGTGAGGTACGTGCATGTATGTGTCTACAGTTTGGATGTATTCATGGATGTTAAACGTAAGTATACATTATATCCATATGTCTGTAATTTCTAAACATATTACACGTATAGATGCAGAAATTTGCAATTAACTGAATGCATATTGATAAAAATAAACTAAATTTCGCTTTATCCAGGCACCACTCGAAAATTAAATAAAATATAAAAGTTTATATGCGTTATCTCGAAAACTTCTAGTCAGAGCCCGTACTCTTAAAAACGAAATCGAAGTTTCGCATTCGTTTTCGTGCAAACGTTAATTTTAATCAAGCGACATTAAGAGTTGGTTTTGCACGACAACGAAAACGGAACATCGATTTTCCTTTTCCTATAGTAGGCGATACGTGATTCGAAACACTATTTCATGTTCTATCTCTATGGTCAAATCAGTAATTTGTAATTCACTGATTGATAGCTAGCTACATTGCCCAGGAGTTTCTTATATAATATTGAATCCAGATCCATTAGCGAAAATTGTAACGGACGACAAGGCACAGGCACCCGTAGAATACTTACTTCTTGTTTTAGTTGTGCTGCCAGTTTTGACCCCGCCTGTATAAAGTCTATGAAAGTTACTTCCTCAGGGTTGATTGTTGCTAACGTGTCCAGCCATTCCTGTCAAAATGGTATTATTTATGAGTTTGTATAATTACTATCATCTCAGACAAATTGCGTCCACAGCTGGATATAGGCGTCTTCCAATCGATCGCTAGTGACCGATTTTGCAACTAAAGGCTTGGACCTTTAATGCGTTCACTGCCGCGAAGCTTCAGAGATGCGACCCGAAGGGGCTGGGCGTGTCGTTGTGCATCGAGCTGTCGTACATCACTCTGTGCGTCAAAGTTTTAACAATACGTTTTTTACAGTAAATTTTTCCTTTATTTAACGACATGTCGATAGAGTGAGGTGATTTTGATCCGATTCAGAGTTGATAGTATTGTGTTCTTTGCTGTTTGCCAGCGGTCGTCCACTCTCATTGTTACATCTGACTCACGCACGAGATATTTGACTCATGCACAAGTTAGTATTAGACTACTAATACTTATCTTGTGTCCGTTGCAGTCGAGCGCATGTGCGATCTTGGTGTCACCTAGCGATCTTCTAGTCTTATCGTCACATTTGACTCACGCACAAGACATGAATCACAAGTTATTAACCTGCTCAACGAGCCCTATAAGTTCTATCTTTTGTCCGTTGCAGTCAAGCGTGTGAATGATTTTGCCGTTGCCTAGCGGTCTTCCAGTTTCATTGGCAATGACATTTGACTCACGCACAAGTTACTAACCTGCTCAACAAGTCCTATAAGACCTATCTTGTGTCCGTTGCAGTCAAGCGCGTGTGTGATCTTGCCCTCGCCTAGCGGTCTTCCAGTTTTGTTGTCGATGACATTTGACTCACGCACAAGTTACTAACCTGCTCAACAAGTCCTTTATGACCTATCTTGTGTCCGTTGCAGTCAAGCGTGTGAATGATTTTGCCGTTGCCTAGCGGTCTTCCAGTTTCATTGGCAATGACATTTGACTCACGCACAAGTTACTAACCTGCTCAACAAGTCCTATAAGACCTATCTTGTGTCCGTTGCAGTCAAGCGCGTGTGTGATCTTGCCGTCGCCTAGCGGTCTTCCAGTTTCGTTATCGATGACATTTGACTCACGCACAAGTTACTAACCTGCTCAACAAGTCCTTTATGACCTATCTTGTGTCCGTTGCAGTCAAGCGTGTGAATGATTTTGCCGTTGCCTAGCGGTCTTCCAGTTTCATTGGCAATGACATTTGACTCACGCACAAGTTACTAACCTGCTCAACAAGTCCTATAAGACCTATCTTGTGTCCGTTGCAGTCAAGCGCGTGTGTGATCTTGCCCTCGCCTAGCGGTCTTCCAGTTTATTTGTCGATGACATTTGACTCACGCACAAGTTACTAACCTGCTCAACAAGTCCTATAAGACCTATCTTGTGTCCGTTGCAGTCAAGCGCGTGTGTGATCTTGCCGTCGCCTAGCGGTCTTCCAGTTTCGTTGTCGATGACATTCGACATGAGCCACGGGAAAGAGCATTTGGCGACAAGGGATGATAGGACTTCCAGGCCAAAATCTGGAACAGACACATAAAAATAGATAGTGTAGTAAGTTAAATCTTGTTTGATTTGAGAGTTCTAAAGGGAATTAAAGAATGAACGACCAAGTAATTATGTAGGTACAATATGTACATACATAGATGAAAAATAATCCGTCTAGAATTTATTTTATATGTAAGCACTAGCTTCTACCCGCGGCTTCGCACGCGTTGTTTCTATGGAAACGTTTTGAGGTTATTTCTATAACATGGGAACTTATTTATGGGATAAAAAGTCGCCTATGTTTTATTCCAGGCCTAGAATTATCTGCATGAAAAATTTCAGCGCAATCCGTTCAGTAGTTTTGGCGTGAAGAAGTAACAAACATCCATCCATCAAAATTTTCGCATTTATAATATTAGTGTGATAGTGTGATTGCGTAGAAGTTACTTAGATATTGAATATTGCTTTTTACAACCGGCATTTAAGATTTATTTACTTTTTCTACACTCGGCAAAAAGTAGAAAGTGAATTCGATTTCGAATTGCACTTAGAATTTATTAAAGAAGCAATATCACAGGACCGTGGTGTGATACCCAGAATCCCAGATTCTGGGTATCAGTCTAGCAGTAGGTAAAATCCGGCCGCGGATGGATGATGGTAATGGGAAGCAAGTTCATACCAAAGTCATGGTTTCCAAACACAGCGCAGTGAGTTCCGATCTCGTTTAGCACTGGGACCATCTGCTCGCCTTTGGTGAATGTGCTTACTGGAAAAGAAAACGAACAAAAAGTTTACAAATACGCATTTTAATTGACGGAGTGGAAACCAATCTCCGGAACTCGAAAACTCAAGGTTGCAATGGATGAACTGCCTTATACAAGAGGTTGCGGGTTCTATTGCCGCGGCGGAAAAAGGGTCATAGATTTTTTTTGACTGGAAGAATAATATTGTATTAAAAAATTGCTTGACAATGTTTCTTTTTTTCACCTGACGTTAAAGTTGAATCTTGAGTTAATACTCACACATTCTCAGAGAGAATGCATCCCTACTGAACAGCACCAACAAAGAATTGAGATGCTTCACTGTTGTACAGAATCTTAGGACTCCGTAGAGGCCGAAAGTAAAATCCCCAAGTGGCGAAAGATGTTATTCCCCGTTCCGAGTCGGCCCATCTGGCACACATGCCCGGTCTTTCGATCGACTGATGATGTCGGATAGTTTTATGTGTATTAGTCAAATGTAGAATGAAGTGTTTGCGCGATCTATGAATCGGTCACTTTTTGCACTCGAAGCCCACAGCCGCGATTTTGAAGCGCGCTTTCTATCGCGCGATTTGTTGCGATATTCGTTTGCAGTAAGTACATTTTGCACTAAGACGAGAGATAAATAATTAAATAAATAAATAAAAGACGTATACGATCTTAAACACTGCTGCGATTTCGCATTTAGAATAGAATAGAATATTTTATTTGTAACTTAATCAACAAAAACAAACACGATTTAAAGATAAAATAAAAGATACAGCTTCTGTCGAATTAAGTCACAAAACGGTCTCTGTCTCAGCATAAGCTACATAGTTGTTACCACGTAACAACCAACGCTGGTCTTCCGACAGAGCCATTTGGCGCGCGGCGTCTAGAAATCGGGCTTACAAAAACGCCGCGGACTCGGGCTACAAAATTGCGCGACACAAGACGCGCTTCATAATCGCGGCTGTGGGGTGGAGGCTTTACTCTGAAGCTCTTAGTGACGCTATCTTCTGTGCGAAGGTTTTTATCGATGCTGTCTCTATAGTTCTGGTAGTGACGGTTAGATGTCGCTACAGCCAACGGCTCCGTATCAAAGATTACCTAAGCTGTGTCTAAAGCTACTCACACATGCTAGGAGAGAAAGCATCGCCACTGAACAGCACCAACGGATTAAGATGTTGCAGCCCCTTCACCGCTGTACAGAACCTTAGGGCTCCGCCGACGGGCTCCGTATCTGAAAAGAATAGACATTAGGTAGAAAAAGTAGAAAAAAATCTACATATCTATGTGGTTAACAACAAATACAGTTTGTGTTCAATTTAAAATTCAATTATGTTTATTCCGCTTTGCATATCTCTCCCGCTCTCATCATGATCCGTCTATTCTAGAAAGGGTGTGAACATTTCCAAAACTTTATTCTCTACGAGAACAATTTTCCTGAGAAGGAAGGTAATGGAAAGCTAGAAATTAAAATCAGTCATAAAGAGATAAACCTCTACTTAGACGCAGAAAGACACCTCTTAGCCATTTAGAGCTCTGATGGAGAGGCAAAACTGAAATGAACTTTTTGAGTTGAAGCTAGAATCTATTCGGACGAGATGTCCCCTTCACTTTTGGCTGAGGGTACAACTCATCCGAATCTAAAACCAAGAGATTTTAGATTCGGACGAGATGTACCCCTACTCAAAAGTGAGGTGGACATCTCGTCCGCGGATCAGTTTGAGATTCAGACCAGATGTACCCTAACTTGTATTTTTTCCCGGCCCAGAAAGACAATACATTACGTACCTATACTTAATATAATGAAATTATACATTATTGTAACTCAATCAAAAAATCAAACTCAAAAGTGTAATCAGGTCGTCCATTCTTAAGAATGGAATGAATGTATAGATCTCCACAGCTTTGGTTTTTTGTCATACTTATCTATCACCAATTCATTTCACACGCCAGTTAAGTTTCCGTTCCCCACATCATCACCTTGACGTCCCCTATACAGCTTTAATGCCAAAAGTACACACGGCAATTTAAAATGAATTGCTTAGATAGAGAGTTCAAATTCATTGTAAAATGGCTTTGTCATTCAAACGGTTTAGAGGCATGAGAACAAAAACGATAAAGACGATTAAATGATTGGCTATCATAGTGGCAATAAAAAATCTTCGCTTATTCCCAGTAGTTCTGTACCTACTGTTCTGCACAGAATCACTTGGACAAAAGTTGACCCAGTAGTTCTGTGCACCAACAATATATTACTTTACTAGTTGCTCTACCAGCGATAGAGTTCAAACTGGTAGTCTATTTGAGTTATTCCCAATTCCTCGTCGCGTGACATGCACCTATTCCCAAATGTCACATGCATGACTATTCCCAGCGCGTATCGTGAGAAATCCGCACTAATTCCCAACGTCTCACGTGAGGGAAATAATTTAAACACATCGTTGAAGTGTATAATGACGACATCGTCTGTCATCCTCGACCAACTGACAGACTAATATCAACTCTACTACCTATAGACTTCATACTCACTGGTAGTCTGCTCGATATTATACACATCATTGAAGTGTATAATGACGACATCGTCTGTCATCCCTCGTCCGGCCAGCTGACTGACCGCGCGCCTTCCTACTTGACGGACCTCAAGTGAAGCCTGGAAATAAAATTTGAGTATTCAGAAATTATTTTTTAAATCATCATCTTTGCCCAATGTAAGTAGAGCTTGTGTTGTGGGTGCCAGATGACAGAAATACTTTTTAGAAACATTTTATTTGTAGATAAACTAGTTTCTGCTGGCTTCGCTTTACTTTTTTGGAATAAAAATATATAAAATACCTACCTGTCCCAAGTCAAAAAATAAATAAATAATGCCGGACACTTCTCTACCACAATAATGTATCTATCTATTACTTAACTAATGCAAATTTAAGCTAGGCAGATTTTCGCCCGTAATTGCCCGCCCGCGTGGGGCAATCCCCAAAGAGGTCGATTATAATTTAAAACACAGTTTCTGAGATGTCATGGCAGTTTATTGCACTGCCATGGCATCTCAGAAACTGTGTTTCTTATCTTAATTATTAATCTTACTAACAATCAGAACGAATTTTCAGATGCTTATTAACAGCTAATTTAAAACCACGTCCTGCTTAAGATGGATGATGAATAGGTTTGTACGTGCGTGACAATTAAGATGAATATGTAGGCGATAAGATAGTCTCGATAGGTAGATATACATACCGACCTACGTGCTTAGGGGCGTTCGATTTACGTAGCCCGAGAGATAACTTTTTTACCCGTAAGTATATTTTTTATGCTTTCTACAAGGAACAAAACTAGCGAAAAAGTATTTTGGTGCAGATCGTAAATAATTTTCTATAAAAACCATGTCGTTAATGTTACAAACTTTGCTAGGTAAGTAGGTACTAACTTTATAAACACAGAAAATTACAATAAAATAATAGAAACAAATTTTATAAAAAGAACTGTTCGATTAAATGTACTTTAGGAGCATTTGGGAATTATGTATCTTTTTGTCAAAAATCTGTATTATTCCTAAATGCCCCAAAAAGTATTTTTGAATCGTAGTTAGTTTTAACATTTGTTCACAGATTATGGTTTATGATTTGCGCCAAATTAATTTTCCGCTAGTTTTATTCCTTGTAGAACACAGTCAATTTTGAAATCGCAAAAATATGAATCTCCCAAAGTGAATCCAACTACCATAAAGTGTTAGTGTATGTGTGTGTACTATTAGACCCATTAAACTACCCAAAATATATGCATTACTATTGACGCACATCGCAATTTTGAGGCTTACCCATCTTAAACTCTTGTGAGTTAAACAAGTGTCATTCATAAGCTTGGTCATGCATAAGAATCATATCAGGGAGTTAACAATGCAAAATAAACCTTGAGGCTTCAATTATAATGCTGTCATTAGTCAACCATCCATATCTGGCCTCAGCATAACCATAATTATGTAGCTTAATAAATAGGTAAGGCTAGGGGATGAAAATAATATAGTAACTCTCAGAAGTATTTTGTGTCTTCTATGCAGTGCAGGGTAATGTAGATTAAAAAGCAGGGGTTTGAAGATTTTTATATGGAGGCTGGCCCTAACATTTGACTTATTTTTTCAAAATCGCTGCCTACAATAAAAGTTATATATTTGGATAGACGATACTAAAACGAACAACATATGTATTTTCAAAATATTGTCCTAGCGTCAGGCGTCACATTTCTGAGATATTCACAGATGAAAATGACTATATTGTTTCTTCATTAATGAATATCTCAGAAACCAGTTGACGGTTTAGGACATTATGTTTAAGATTTTTTTTTTGTTTTAGTGTCTTCTATCCTAATACCTATATAAAATTTATTGTGCGCCGCGATTTTGAAATAAAAATGGTGACTAATGTTAGGGCGACCACCCATGCAAAAATCACAATAAAAGTTATATGTATTTACATAGAAGACACGAAAATTAGTAAAAATGTTCTTTATCATAATATCTTAAGCCGTCAGGTTTCCGAGATATTCACATATGAAGAAAATATATCGTTATTTTCATCTGTGAATATCTCAGAAATGTGACGCTTTAGGGCAATATGTCATTGGACCTTTTTTATTTGTTTAAGCGTTTTCTGTTCAAATATTTCACTTTTATTGTACGCGGCGATTTTGAAAAAAAAAATCAAAATGATGACCAATGTTACAACCAAAATCTTCAAACCCCTTTAATGAATAATATCTTTCAGCAGCCAATTTAGTTAAAAATTAAAAACTGTGCTTGTTCTCTGAGACTAAAAATAATTAGAAACTAGTAAGTACAATTCAATTGAAGCAAGATTAAAACTGTGCTCTACAAAAGCTAAAGAGACTAGTTTATCTACACAAACTACTTTATTTACTCCAAACTAAATAAGATCAAAATACTACTTTTTCAACACCAAGAGATCTACAAGGACTACTTTATCTACACCAACTACATACACTGATAACACAATTTTACTAGCAGCAACTACAAAAAGATTTACATAGTATGTAGACAAAACTACCTAATCTACCCAAAACTACTGTATCTACTTAATACTACATTAGAACATGCCTGCTTCAGCCAGCCAACTACGTAGCACACTCCATCAGTCCCCTCCCCCGGCATATCCACACTGGTGGACTCTGATCAAGGAGCACCAACATGACCAGCGCTCTGCTTGTGCCGCGAACTATGCCATTAATAAAATCTACTATTTAAGGCGTTCAAAAAGAGCAGTTCTCCTTCGATATGTGCGTCGTGGGTACACAAAGTGTTGTTGTAAATAAAATCTACAAGAAAACTACACAAAACAAGATCTACACAAAACTACTTAACCTGCAGAATCGCGTAAGGAAAGACCTGAGCTGATCATCTATATGAAAAAAATGGCTGTCCGTAGTATTTTGGAGTTAATAACCTGCAGAGGGTTATAGCTACGAAAGACTACTTTATTTACACAAAACTACTACATCGCTCCAAAGACTACTTCATTAACACAAAACTAATTTATCCACCCAAGACTACTTTATTCAATCAAAACTACATTAGAGCTCCACATGCCTGCTTCAGCCAGCCAACCACGGAGCGCACCCCATCGGAGACCTCCCCTGGCATATCCACACTGGTGGACTCGATCAGGGAGCTCCAACGGGATCGGAGTGCTGCTTGTGCAGCGAACGATGCCATTGCTTGTCCACGCTTTACTAGAATCATTTTTAGCTGTTGGGTTCTCTGCCACTCATATTGAAACCAGCACTTTACAGGCCAGATTTTTGGAAGTTGGTTTGTGTATTTAACAAGGTCATCGGATGATTAACAGAGAAGTCTTATTTTGACAACAATTATTAATAGGTTTGGCCTTTTATAAATAGGTAGACACATCTAAATAATTACGTACTAATTTGTTAGTTGTAAGGTTTTTGGCACATTTAGATAAGTAAATAAATTTTATTAATGTCCTGTAGTAAATAATATTTTTATTACTAATTTGAGCATTCAATTTCAGTAATACACACAAAATTGATGATTTAATTCAGATTATCAATTATCGAGCCACCATGGTAGCAACATAGTTTGTAGGTAATTGGTACTTTATGAAGGTCACTATTTTGCATAACATTAAGTCCACTAGGTGTGTTCAAGGCAAACTATACATTTTTTGTCCACTCATGTCAAATTTAGCACCGAGGTGTTACAATTAAGTAATTATTTCTGTTCTTTTTTCCAGCATTAATATTAAACCACAGTCACTTGTTTTCACAAGGGTAAAAGTAACTAAGAAAATCACTGGCACACAATAAAACTGCATAGAACCTTTTTCATTACACATGATACATTTAAAAATTGTCACATACGAATGAAGTCACGAAATTCGAATTAGGAACTAAAACTAGATCTGCAATGCCGTAGTGGTAATGAAAATCGCAGGGTCAAGGCATCTTCCTAGTTTATTTTAGGACACTACAAGACTTAAAATAATCGGTCAGCTGTGCGTACTACGCGTTGCAACAGACTTTACAATTAGTAGTTGACGTGTGTTATCTTTTATCAAATACATCCCGTCTTCTCAGAAGAGGACAACGAAACAAAAAAAGATTTTTAGAATACGAAAGAAATTGACTTACCCTAAAAATTGATGGCGCTTGAATGAAACACCAGTTATTACAGCAAAATAGCGAGACTTTTATTCACTAATTGCACAATAAACACTACACAAGTTTAGAATTCCAATATAACCTTTAGAATTCGATTTATTTAATTTTGTATGAATTTTACACCCACGAGCAGCGCGTGAACGGAATCCAGACACTTTTGGTTTGACATTTTGCTTGTCAAATTGATAAGAAACGTCAAATTCGATCGCCGGAATCAGCTGTCAGATACGTTTCGTTCTACGCGGAAAGCATAGAACAAAAGCGAAAACTTCGTTTTGGATTGAGCTGCACCGCACTGAATTTGTAACCGGGCACTGTAATGTGTGCCCGGGGTCTTTGATGAATAATGTATCTATATTTATAAATAATCAAAACCAGGGATTGTGACGTGACTTTATATTACCTAGGTAAAAGTATAGGCATTTAGCCTAGTAAGTTTCTGTAGATAGTACCTACCTGTACGGGGCGCTTTAGCCAAATTATATAGTTTTACCTGTCTAAATCGAATCCACGCCTTACTTAGTATACCGGTCGATAGCGCGTCCATAGCTGCGTCAAGCAAGACGAGGTACCTAGTCAAACTAACAGTTAAAATGCGCAAGTTTGTATGTTGGTTAACTACTCCTTCACGTTCAAACGGCCTACCTAACGGATTTGGATGAAATTTGGTACCTACCAGTTACATAGCTTTATAGGTATCCTCAACTAACACAAAGGCTACTGACCTAAGTCAATATTAGCTTAGGTCAATAGTACATGATTGTACAAAATGATTTCACTTTTTGCTTGCCTACGTATCAGGATAGCCTTAGAAGAGGATAGCTTGTATTCGGAAATTACACATAGGCTATTTTAGAAGTTTATTTAATAACCTAATTTCCCCCAAATCCTTACGTTAATCCTTATGTTAAAACTTATGATATTCCTTCACCCTCCAATTCATCAATTGGAGGGTGAAGGATTAACATAAGTAGGTACATAAAAACTTTTTATAATAAAACTTTTGTTAAGAAAACTCCTCAAAATAGAGCAGCAAAAATCTGGCATTCGAGTATTCACTCGCCGCCATGGTTATAGAAGTGCTAGACATTAACCGGAGCTAAGCTAACGAGTTAATAAAACCGCGAGGTTGAGGCACGCCCAAGGAGCATGCGCAGTACGACGTCGCTGCCGCGCGCGCGGGCGATCGTCTCCCGCGCACACTACAAGGGAGCGCCTGCCAAAGCGCGTGACGTCACGTGCCTGTAGAAGATCTCCTAACTAACGCTAGTGATCTAGAAACAGTTATGTAACATCACACTATCTATGAGATACACTTCCAAGAGAATGACATGAATTTTTAGATAGTTGCTCCCGAACTGAAAGAATGTTGCTTGCGTGATCTAGAAATCTCGCAAACTTTCTCAAATATCTTCTTGCAAATGAACAAAAAACCACTTTTTGCATGCTTTAAAATTTTTTGTTACTCGTATTTATCGCTGTTTCTAAATATAATCTAAAATTGTGAAGTTTTTAGAGTTTAAGTCAGTTTTTAAGTTTGAATTAAAGTGTGAAAATAGACAAGCGTGGACTACGCCATCTAGTTGTGCTGTATAAACGATAACTTACTCGTTCTTGACGATTATGTGACGAAGCCAAAGTTGCTTGAATTGTCCACGAACCTTGGTTTAGTAAATTTGTTTGGTTCCAGATTTTTATTTGGTGTAGGTAGATTCCTGTTTTCTACCATTAACTGTTGTTATAACTTCTTATATCTTTTGAAGAACTACAAATAAGACAAAGTTGAATGGCATAGCTCTTGTTTATTTGTATTTAATTTTGACTCATTTACTATAATAATTAACTTATAAACAGAGATAGTAAGTGATTGTTTTCTTAATTTATTTAGGTACTACTCATAAACACCATACCTACAATATTAAGCAAAACAACAACTAATCAGGTTTTCAGTATAAACTAACAATTATACATAGTTGACTGTTGAAAAGATGAAGTTCTCATTTATATGGTCACGCGTAAAACTCGTAGCAACATTCGTAGCACTCTACGAATATGCTACAATGTTAGCTTTACAATCTATGTATCCATTTATGTATAAAATTCGACTGTTTAGAGACAACAAGATTGACCGAAAGATACTATATTTTTGTCTATGTAGGTACAGTCGAATTTTATGCTTTTTATTACAGTAAATGACTGTAAATGCCAGAGTCCTACTGAAAGGGAGAACTACCTAGTGATAGGTAGATTAAATTTTGGGAACCATTGAAAAAGTTACAAATTCATCATCTCTACAAAAGGTTTTTCATAAAGTTTTATTATTCATAAAATAAAACACAGTCGGTACATTCCAAAAACTACTTGTAATTGAACATAGTAATAAAAAAATCTGTGAAATACATAATAAAAAACATACATAATTATGTATAGTAAGTAAGAACATTTTTATGACACAATCGTTACCTACCTATCCCTTAAGATATATAGTAACTTCGTAACTTCCTACAGTAACACAGACCTTAAAAAATAAAATTAAATGCATAGATTATCTTTGCCCTTGAGAGAGTAGGGCATGTCGGGCTCATTCTATGAATAAATGCATGATAATCTTCAGTTAGGTAATTTACAAAGTGCATTGATACCAAAAATCAGAATCGGCATCCAACCAATCAATAATATTTCCATCATGCCACATAAAAGTGCCTTTCAACTTCGGTGACGCCTCTAAAAGAAGGTAGAGCACATTTTTAGCTGCCTCATCTGCCTCAAGATCGCCTTCTCCGTTCGCCATGTCAGTTTTCACATGTCCAGGGTGTAGAGCATTGATGGAAATGTTACTGTATTTATTTTGCTGTATTTTTGTAAGAGCAGTTACGGCAATTTTGGACACCCTGTGTTCTGCATGCTTTCCGTTATCTGCAAAGTCATCCTTGTTAAACGTTCCGTTCCTAACGCTCTCCAAATACGAATCGACGAATTTGTTCAGCTGTTCCAAGTTCAAATCGGGGCTCTGGAGTATTTTCAGCCAGTGCTCGTTCTTGAGGTTCGACAGATGGCCGCAGGCGGACGAGATGTTTACGACTCTAGCGCCATCTCTTAGTAGAGGGTAGAGGTACGTTTCTATGGTAAGCAAACTTCTGTAGTTGGTGTCAATGTTTTGCTTAGCAGTTTCGTAGGTTGGGTAAAGTTGACGGAGTTCTAATACTGCTGCGTTGTTCACTAAAATATCGAACTTTCCATGTTTTTCTTTGATGAATTCCGCTAGTTTTTTCACACTCTCCGAGCTGGTAACATCAAGCTGATGAAATTCTGGCTTCAATCCGATTCCGTTTAAACTTTTCACGGCTTTTTGGCCTAGCTCTTCGTTTCTAGCGGTGAGGTAGACAATTCCGTCGAATTTCTGGCACAGACCTTTCACAATCGCGAATCCAAGGCCTTTGTTAGAACCGGTAACTATAGCAACCTTTAGCGCCATTTTTCACACGTCTTACTTCATTGGAGTTCAAACAGAGACTGAGAAACTTCTTTGAGTTCTTTGACAGATCACTGTCATCTACATTTTGTTTTGAATTTTGTAATCATTAGTGTAGTGTGAACAAACTTAGCTGTTGTCGTTTTTATCACTTGTTATCTGTTCGTAAATAAATGTGGCGTCTGCAGTTAAATGATGTAAACAGTAAACAGTTAATGACATTATAAATTAGTGATTAGGTTATCCCTAGGTGGTTAAGATATTGAGTTTATTTTAGATAACAATATGGTGTGATAAATGTATCTATTCGTGTGCACCAATATTTGACGACCTCTGTGGCGCGGTGGGCGAAGGTCCGCCTGCGACGCAGGAGGTTGCGGGTTCGATTCCCGCCTCGGGACAAATATTTGTACAATGCTGGACAATTCACACAGCATTATCTAGCCCGAAGCTAAGCAGAGCTTGTGTTATGGGTACTAGATAACTGATATACTTAATACAATACACTAAATAGATAGATATTTTTTATTATACATAAAAAAGATCCAGAACGCCCTGGACAAATGTCTGCAGATCGTACAAACATTTGTCCCGAGGCGGGAATCGAACCCGCAACCTCCTGCATCGGCAGACCTTCGCCCGCTACACCACAGAGGTCGTCAGTTAAAAATTGTATTTAAAAAATTGGTTGTCCGTAAAGTCGGTTTACTGACGATAGTTGAACGTGACAACGTCTCAGAGCGAGGTAACGCCGCATGGGGTAACGCCGCATGACGAGGTAACGCCGCATGACGAGGTAACGCCGCATGACGTCATGTTTTTTCGTGCGTGCAGCCGGCTCTATCGAATTATAAGACGTTGTCACGTCAAAAATTGGTTGTCTGTAAAGTCGGTTTACTGACGATAGTTGAACGTGACAACGTCTTAAGAAAAGAGCGAGGTAACGCCGCATGAGGTAACGCCGCATGAGGTAACGCCGCATGAGGTAACGCCGCATGAGGTAACGCCGCATGAGGTAACGCCGCATGACGTCATGTTTTTTCGTGCGTGCAGCCGGCTCTATCGAATTATAAGACGTTGTCACGTCAAAAAGGTTACCTAAATAGGTACCTACTCAGAAGGCAGCTCTGATAGGTACATCAGGGGGGTGAGTGAGTCTATTTTACTTTGGTAACGAGACGTGATCGAGACGTCTTCTTTTGGGGATTTGCGTAGTTCCCTGTTCGCACGATAGAGGCGCTGTAACAAATTGTATGGAAAAAATTGGTTGTCTGTAAAGTCGGCTTATTGACGATAGTTGAACGTGACAACGTCTTAAGAAAATACTGATGGAATGGTAGCATTTGATACTCGATCAAAACATGTAAATGTACTATAATTTATGGTTTTAACGTCAGCTTGACACTGTCAGTCAACTTTTAAGACATTGACATGGCTGAAAAGTTGACTCTAAGTACATAAATTCGACGAAACAAAAAACAACAAAAAAAAAATCGGAAAATCGGCCATAATATGGTCGCTTGCCACACAACGGTTTCATTTGACAGGCCATATTATGGCCTCTTGCCACGGGAGAGGATAGTATAGCAGCTGTCCACGCAGACGCATCGCTCACTCAAGTAGGAGAGAGACGGATGTCGAGCGCTCTCGCTTGCACTTCAAGCCTTACATGGAACGCCTCAGAGCGAGATAACGCCGCATGACGTCATGTTTTTTCGTGCGTGCAGCCGGCTCTATCGAATTATAAGACGTTGTCACGTCAAAAGGAGACATCACCATCACGTCTCGTTTCCGTCAAATAGACTCACCTCTCTGATCACACTATCGTATTAATCACACTAATAATAAAAATACGAAAGTTTGGATGGATGGATGTTTGTTACCTCTTCACGCCAAAACTACTGGCAAAAATTTTGCATACAGGTAAGTCTAACCCTGAAATCAAACATAGGCGACTTTTTATCCCATAAATCAGTTCCCATGGGATATAAATAACCTCAAAACGTTTCCATAGAAACAAGGCGTGCGAAGCCGCGGGCAGAAGCTAGTTTTAAAATATGTGAAAGTTTTGATTTTTGTTACCTCTTCACGCCAAAACTACCGAACGGATCGGGCTAAAATTTTCATTGATGTAGGTAGTTCTAGGTCTGCATTATCCTAATACCTAGGCTGGTTTTTATCCCGAAAAAACCGCGTAGTATCGTTTCGCTCCTTATTTCTGCCCATTAAGGATCGAAACGATACTATGAATTTAAAAACCCGCCGAGGTTTATTGGCTGATCAGATTTTCATAAAACATGGCTAAGAACACTCTTGATAAAATTATCTATGACACAAAAGAAATCTAAACGAAAATCGGTCTATCCGTTTGGGAGCTACGATACCACAGACTAGGGCTGCCATCTATAAAATTTAGCAACCAGGACAAGACGCGTGAAATCCCCGGATTTTGGAGCCCAGAACCCGGACATTTCAACAGGTTTTTTAAACATAGTCAGTAGGTATATTAATAAAACGTCAAATGCGAGTTGGGCTCGCGCGCCGATGATGATGATTATGCGCATGATTATAGGTCAACGGGACGTATATATGTATAGGCGAAAATCATTTTTTTTTTTATAAATAAACTACGAATTTACGGGTTTCGGATGTTTCCAATGTGATGACACATTCAACAACCATAAAATGTATCAAGAAGCAAGCTGTTTGCAAAATTTTATGGTTCTATAATAGGTCAACAGGAAGTACCTACTCTATAGGTTTTGGTCCATAGCAAAAATCAAAATTGTTTTTTTTTTTGTGAATAAACAACAAATATGCAATTTTCGTATTTTTCCCTCTATAAGACCTGCTATAAGACCATGATTCTTGCCGAATTTCATGATCTAGTCAACGGGAAGTACCCTATAGATTTTGTGTGCCCTTTGACATTTCAAAATATTCGGACACACATAAACGGCCGTAACTTTTGATAGCGTTGACTTAGAATTTTTATTTATATCAAGGCTCCAAGAAATTACGGAGTTCAATATATTTTCATGTCAATTTCAACGACGGACAGCAAAGTGTTCCTATAAGGGTCCCTTTTTTCCTTTTGAGGTATGGAACCCTAAAAACAGTAAAAAATGTCATAAATCGCGTCGTCCGGCGGCGCGGCGGCGGCGCGGGCGGCGGCGCGGTGGCCCAGACTGCAATTTTTAAACCCGGACTACAAATGAAACCCCGCCCGGACGCTCCCCGGACGCCCTCTAAACTAGGACAAATCCGGGGAAACCCGGACGGATGGCAGCCCTACCACAGACAGATACACGGATACACAGACAGACACGTTGAACTTATAACACACCTGTCTTTTTGCGTCAGGGGTTTAAAATGACTATCGTGTCGTTTCGCCCCTTGAGAAATTGCCACAACATTTTAATAATAATAATAATAATAAAATCATTTATTGCCTGAATTATTCAACAGCTTATGTATATAAACTAAACAATTTTCAAAATACAATGCTTGTTAACGCTTGAAAAGCCTCGGGCAGAAGTAAGTCACAGAAGATTTAAGAGCCTCATACAAAACCTTCACCCACAATGCCCTTACAATAGATTATCCATTACCCCAAGACAGATTAAATAAGGTTAGGTAGTCCGTCCTAGACTAAATCAGCTCTATAGAACCTAGAACAAAAACCTTTCTAACACTAGATTACTAGATTATCTGAAATGGAGCGAATATTTCGCACTAATGGTTTTGATTAAGGCTGGCTAGTAAATGAAGGTACAGTCAGCTACAACAGAATATTAAAAAAATAAAAAGGTAAATTTCAATATCACATATAAACATAAGTTCGCTGTGCCCACAACTAGTCGTCAAAAAACGGAAAGCACGTCAAGCCGTTGGTCCTGCACCTGACCTATCCCCGGTCGTGTCAGTCTGTTGTCCCATAGGATTATGAGAGCGGGGGAATAGAGAGTGCACCTATGTTTGCGCACACACGTGCACTGTCCTGCGCCTCTGGCTAGTCTCCGTTGAGACTGGCCGCCGTGGTTGAAATTCAGCTAGGAGGATATCAATTTAGTATTAATTTATGTCCGTACCAGGCGAAGAGTTTAAAAAAAATACTATGTCCAGCATCTTCTGGCGTCAACTGTACCAGAGTTCCTCCGTAATGGGATAGGTTAGTAAGTACATAATTACGTGTGAGATATAGTACCTTTCATTAGGCAGCTAATTCACACGATTTTCTACAAGATATTATAGTGTAGATAAGAGCTTTTTAAGACTACGGGTGAGACTAGATTACTATTTATTTTCTAATAATAATAAACAAATAGCCACTGATTTTTTATGTACAATTTGCAGATATTGTTTGTTTCGAGTGTTTTTCCCTCGCTTCGCTCCTGTGTTATTCTGAAATCCTGATTTACGCTCTAGATTCAATGACGCCTGTGACGTAAGCGTCACAGGCGTCATTGAATCTCGAGCTGCTTTATACCTTCGGTGCCTAATGTACTATTATCTGTAGTAGTCTATGGTAGATAGATAAACCTTGGTACTATTATTATGTCTATGGGTAGAACGTAAGAGCCCAAGCGCATTGTCCATGGCAAGTTTTTACAATTTTTTCAATGCCTCCCAGGCACCGAAAAAATTGTAAAAGGTTCAGAGAACACAATAAAACCAATTAGTACATATAAAAACATCTTTGATTTGAAATAATACAATGTATGTATTACCTTCCGTAATGGAATGTACTTAAAAATATGTGTTTATAGATTATTTAAAGTACATAAACCAGTTATCTAGTACAGTCAGCTGCACAGACATGTATACACTTCCAAGGCTTAACTTTTACTTAGCTTGGGGCTAAATGATGCTGTGTGGATTGTCCAGCATTATACAATATTTATTTATGAAATCTGGGACCTAACCTAGACCATACCATAACCTAGATCCTGGATTAAACAGTCGTTTGAACCGACCGGTCTGTATTACTAATTCCTGTCATACTGGTACCTCTATCACTTAGATATTTGATAGATATCGCAAAGACGTGCTTCACATTTATATTGGGACTAGCTTCTGCCCGCAGATTCGCTCACGTGGCACCTGGAGGCTTATTTAATCTCTCCAAAATACGCTATTACCTGTGCTATTACTATGCAGCGAACAGGAGTACCTATTCGCTGCATTAGCGTATCAACATTGGCAAAACGAAAGACGCGATTCATCATCATCATCATCATCATCATCAGCCTATATTAAACATAGGCCTCCCCTAATGAGCGCCATAGCGCCCTGTCTTCAGCTTGCCGCATCGCATCCAGCATCTGCCTACAGTCTTTCGCAGATCGTCATCCCTCCTGGCCGGAGGGCGTCCTACACTACGTTTGCCGAGTCGTGGTCTCCACTCAAGAACACGTTTACCCCAGCGGTTGTTCTTCGCGAGATATTAGCCGGCCCACTGCCACTTCAGTTTGCTAATTCTTTGAGCTTTGGTTCTCTGTCGGATGTATTCGTTACGAATCCTATCCTTCAGAGAAACTCCGAGCATAGCTCTTTCCATAGCTCGCTGAGCGACTTTGAACTGGTGGACCAGCCCTACCGTGAGTGTCCACGTCTCAGCTCCGTAGGTCATGACGGGTAGGACGCACTGATTGAAAACTTTAATTTTCAAGCATTGCGGTATGGATGTCGAGAAGACTCGACGTAGTTTCCCAAACGCTGCCCAGCCTAGCTGGATCCTTCTCTGGCCTCCTTCTCTAAATTGTTTTTACCTAACTGCAGAATCTCCCCGAGGTAAGAGTATACCTACTCGGAAACGATTTCGAGAAGGTCCATGTACGAGCACCGGTCTGGTCTTGGATCAATGTGGCCATTTATCATGATTTTGGTTTTTTCCAAATTCATGCCAAGACCGATGCATTGCGAGGCTGAAGTTAGGCCGTCCAACATCTGGTTCAGCTCCTCTAGCGACTCCGCCATTAAAACTATTTCATCAGCAAATCGCAGGTGTGAGAATCACCGTTTATGTTCAACTTCAACTTCTTGTTTGATGGCTTCACCGTTTATGTTAATGCCCTTGCCTTTTCAGTCCAGCGTCTAATATTAAAATGTCATTGTCAATGATGACCCGTGTCAGAAAAACAAAAGAGACATTATTTGTGAAGATTTTCGCAAAGCCCCGCAATTTGTATTTAAGTCACAAAAAAAAAAACTTTTTACTATAAGTACACCAAAACCTATAGGGTACTTCTCGTTGACCTAGAATCATAAAATTTAGTAAGAAGCAAGGCCTTGTATTGTAGCACAAATAAAGTAAAAAATCCAGAAACCGTAAATTTGTAGAGTTTATTCACAAAAAAAATATTTTTGATTCTCGCTATGGACCAAAAGCTAGAGGGTAGGTATAGACGTGTGCGCCGCGCCGACCCGCCGCCGCCGCCGGCAAATTTTCCACGCCGCCGCCGCCGATCGGCCAATCGGCGTGAAATCGGCGTGGAACGTATTCTTTTAGACGCTTTGAAAACTCCCTTATTTTATTGATTATTACATTGTCCAACACCTGCTACCTACAACCAAGTTGTAGTCAAAGAAGAAACTGTGCCGCGCCATGATGTCAAAGGGTGCCGCGATGTCAAAGGGCACCGCGAACCGAACGGTATCAAAAGTCGCCGCTGATTCAGACAGATACACAGGTGCCGATATAGAGTTGGAGGGGACACCGTAGGAAAATAAACTTTATCAAATATCAAGACAATTCCACTAGAAAGATTCAGACTAAATTTATATTGCATTAATTGCATTTAATTATTTTCAAAAACTTACGAAGTTACCACAAAGGCACAAACACTGTAAGGGGTACGAAACGTCAGAGTTTTAAATATTTTTAAATTTTGAAACTGGCTTTCTAAATCCGGAAGGTCAATTTCGAAAGTTCGAAGTAAAGACAGAAAATTTAACTTTTACTCTCCTGCCCCTTTACACATAAAGTTAGAATCGGAAAAGTGATTTACCTAATCCAAAACATACGAAAATAATTTGATGACGTACCACATTAAGTGTCACCGACGCGCTTGCACTGCACGTATGCAACGAGCGCCCGTCCGAGTCGTATCGCTGAAGCCTGGCAGAGAACTGTTTAACCTACTTCTATAATTTTACGTTGTTGTAATTATCACAGATCATGATAATTACAATTGAAACAAATGAGCTAACTACAGACTGTTGCAAACAATCTACAGCAGGGCACGGGGATTGTCGTCTAGGATAGAATAGAGAAAAATTACGTCACTTTGTCAACGAATGCGTAAATTGTTTGAAAGTCAATCCTTTTACGTCTATAATGTACGCAATGTATGACGATGCGATGTCGATAATGTCTAACAACCCTAGATAATAATATCCATGCTTGGCCTAGAGGTAGCTCAAATGATCCATATCAATACCAGTCGGAAGCGTCCCCAAGAGGCTGGCTGCATTGCCCCGCTGTATGCCTATGCTGATGCGCTGCGCCAGATACTCACCAGCTCTCGGGTCACGTTTCGCTTCGACTCAACGCTCAGATAATTTTTAAGAAACCCGATGAACTAGAGGTCTCGACTCCAAGGGGAGCAAATGTGTAGGCTCTGTCGAGACCTGCATGTTTGCGCCTCTTTTGATCTTCAGCCAAAACTTCCCCGCACCTGCCCTCACGGATGTTCTCGGAACATGGGAAGGCGCTAGTGTGTCGACGTATGTAGCATACCGTCGGACCGCAACAGACCATTCAGTTTTAGAATAGCTGGTACGTTAGCGATGACAAAGAGTCTTTGTCATCGCTAACGTACCAGCCGGCTGGTATGGCGAGATATTCCACCGGCGGCCCTAGTACACGATAATCCGTGATGATCAAGCTGTTCGACAGCAATACCGCACTGGCATTGGCATTGATGAGGCGCGCAACATCTTGCACCCAACCAAAGACTTGTTCGATACGGAAAGTTAAAGTACCAGAGTTATATGAATCAAATGCTTGCAACCAATGTTCTGACTGCCATTTACTTAATTAAATGTTTACATTTACGTAAGTTGATAATAAACCCCTAAAAAAGTTAGGGCATCTAGCGTTTTGCCGCTGAGAGAGCTCCTCAGGCGGTTACCAATGTAGCCAGCCGCTGAGAAAGCTCTCTCAGCTTCAACACTGGTCGCATTTCACTCTTTCATAGCACGCGTGCGTTCCGCGACTGCGTAAGGTGCCTTATTTGCGTGGGTAAATGATCGAAACAAAAAAAATTAGAAAGTTTGAATTTGTGGCCACCAAATACGAACTTAAAAAATGGCCAAAAAAGGCTATGAACTTCGAATTTACGAAACTTCGAAGTTTCGAAATGCACCTCATATTGTACTCGTACGAGTATATTATAATGTATATCAGTTATCTAGTATAGTACCCATAACATAACACAAGCTCTGCTTAGCTTGGGGCTAGATAATGCTGTGTGTATTGTCCAGCATTATTTATTTATTACTTATACCTACGCGCCGATTTCACGCCGAAATCAGGCCGCCGCCGCCGATTTCAGGCCGGCGCCCGCCGCCGATCATTTTAACGTCGGCGCACACGTCTAGGTAGGTATCTACTTCCCGTTGACCAAGAATCATGATAATTTGGTAAGACACAAAGTCTTACGGAACCCTTAGTGCGCGAGCCCGACTCGCACTTGACGTTTTATTTTAAGTTAAAAAGAACCTAAGTAATTTTCCTACCCTAATTTTTTTTTTCTAGTAGGTACCTCACTGCTGTCGATCTGAGTGAGATATTCACTTTCACTCAATTATTATTCAGCAATGGACATCTAAATTCATTGAATAAGGGACTATCTGCCGCGCCGAACTGATTAAGTTTTACGAGAGGGACAATTTGCTACATGGACACATGGTGTTGTTAGAACCACCTCGATGAATTTTATAGAAATTATCACCAAGTGTTAGAGTTCCAGCTGATAGAGTTGATAAGGAAATTATGTAGGTACTTACATAATATTTTGTACCAAGAAAAAAATTCTCGCCATTTTTGTCGCAAAATAACAGTAAATCGCGTTTTTCTCGCGCATTTGGTTTTGTCAATTATATAATTTTCCAACTACAGCGACGATATATTTGATAAGTTTACCATTAAATATATATACCATATAAAATTGTACAAACCCACTACATTAAATATTTAAGAAAATAAATACAAAAATGTTTTGTTTTTTAATCCCCGATGCAAAAAGAGAGGGGTGTTATAAGTTTGAAGTGTCTGTCCGTGTATCTGTCTGTGGTATCGTAGCTCCCAAACGGATGAACCGATTTTCGATTAGATTTTTTTGTGTCATAGAAAATTTTATCCCGAGTATTCTTAGCCATGTTTCATGAAAATCTGTTCAGGCAGGTAGGCAGGTAGGTATAACACGGGCAAATTAACATGGCACTTGGCTCGGATCTCGATACTTCCCCCGCTGCCCTGCGCGGCGTCCCCCCGTCGCATGAAAGGGCTGTAGCAATGGCATCACAATTTTACTCTTACCCGTGTAAAATTGTCTATGAAATGATAGTGTTTATTTGCATAAATATAGGTTAGCAATGAAGGTCTTTTTCATGACCTACGGAGCTGAAACGTAAATACTCACGGTAAGTTTGGTCCACCAGTTCAAAGAAAGATGAAAAAAAAAAATAACAAAACCAAATAAAATCAGTTTTGATAGACCCATCGAATAAAAAAAAAATCATTCGATGGGTCTTTTAAAATTGAGTCTATATGGTTCTGTAAATTTTTTTCCTAAACTTATAGTTTCGGAGTAAATCACTAAAAATTGATATCAAAATTGATTTGTGACATAGAATAAATACTTTTGAAGTAAAGTAAAGTAAAGTAAAGTAAAGTAAAGGAAAGTAAAGTAAAGTAAAGTAAAGTAAGTAAGTAGTAATAGTATTACTTTACTTTACTTACTTCATTCTGCCTTGCACGGAAGACCAGCTCTACGCAGGATTTTCCTGCCGTAGCGCCCACTGAATGTCGGCCGTTTTTGTTGTTTCTTATTAATATGTTTTAATTGTGTAACAAAACAACGAAGTTTTAATTTTAGCAGATCTTCAAATCCAACTTGCAATCCTACTCATTAAGTATTTCTGCTCCAACCCTAGAGGTCCCAACGCACGCCTGTCGAATAACTTGGCTGTTTAACTTCGTATGTAAATGAGGGGTCTGCAGTGTTTGGTCTGCCAACATGGTTACCCAAGGTTAGAGGTTACATGTTAACCCATCTGTTACATTTTTTACATAACGAGATGGTTGCTTACTATTGAAAACAGTTCGAATATAATTCGATATTTTCATCTAATCTCACCAAATGCTTGACGAAAAAGTTATTATTAATTTTAAATACACTTCTACCCCTCTCAGCAACTATGTATAGCCGTCATTCATGCGTAATCGGGTAGAAAAACCTGACTCGTTCCGGATTTTTCACCTTTTTTCGCAGAACGGGAATCAAAATGTAGCTAAAACACACCGTTAGTTCTATTCTGTTAGTTATATTATGTTATATTTTTACATAACGAGATCGGGTTCAGCACGGTAAAAAAAAAATTGGTTGTCTGTAAAGTCGGTTTACTGACGATAGTTGAACGTGACAACAACGTCGAACGAAAATACTGATGGAATGGTAGCATTTGATACTCGATCAAAACATGTAAATGTACTATAGTATAGCAGCTGTCCACGCAGACGCATCGCTCACTCAAGTAGGAGAGAGACGGATGTCGAGCGCTCTCGCTTGCACTTCAAGCCTTACATGGAACGCCTCAGAGCGAGGTAACGCCGCATGACGTCATGTTTTTTCGTGCGTGCAGCCGGCTCTATCGAATTATAAGACGTTGTCACGTCAAAAACAAGGTATGCTACTCCGCGAGATCTTCCCAAGCCTACGTCACTGTCCACTTGCCACAAAAATGGGAGGTTACGTTGATTTGCCGGTGACTATCAAACTTTTATTGACGCCGGTGAATCACTCGCGTTGTTGATCGGATAAATCTTTAAAATAAAATGGGCGGTTACTCTATCCGTAACTGTAAGTGTGAAAGGTTCTTTAAATTCGCGAAAAGAATATGTGGCTGAAAAATGTTTCTGCGATTAGATAAATTTCATTTCAAGGGAAAAATTGATTTTTCCTGGTGCAGAGCTTATTAGTGTTGCTCAAATAATTATGGAACCTAAGTTTGAAGAATTTACCTAATGGAAATTCTAAAACCTAGATCTATATCTCGAATCCCCAAAACTAAAAAGTTTGAGAACCACCGCACCGTAGCGGATATGACGTAGACTTGGGAAAACCCACGTGACCGTTGTTTCTCGGAGTAGCATACCTTGTATTATTATACCATGGGGTTCAGTGGCGGCGTTGTTTGGTAAACGGGGTGATTTACCACCCCGTTTACCAAACCCGGGGTGACTAGGCGCACACGCGTCGCTGTCACTCGCTCTAGTGTCTTGTGGCGGTAGCGCGTGACAGCCACCGGTGGCGGTGAACGGTGGTCCGTTTGCACCTAGCCTAAGACTGACTGCCGTGGCCGAAATCCGGCTAGGAGGACATTTATTTATTTATTTATTTAATTTGGATTGCCATCAGCTTATCTAATTACAATAGAAATTAAAATAAACACAGAAAGCTAATAATAGGCATTCACTAATAGAATTTCACATCGACGACTATACCTAATTTTAGTATAAAACGTACACTTCACAGTATCTTTAACTAAAAAGCGAAGCAAGAGTCCTTATGAGTGATGAATACACGAGTAGGATTCATAGGATTGTCGACAGCATTGGGCATGCAAATTAACAGCGGGGATAAAGCGGCGCGCGGCGGTAGGGGGCGCGTTTGTGTGAGGCGAGTGGCCTGTGTTTGGCGATAGTGACGATAAAATAAAATAAATAATGCTGGACAATTCACACAGCATTATCTAGCCCCGAGCTAAGCAGAGCTTGTGTTATGGGTATAGGATAACTGATAGACTTAATACAATACACTACATAGATATTCATAGAAAACATCCAGAACGCCCAGGACAAATGTCAGCAGATCGTACAAACATTTGTCCCGAGGCGGGAATCGAACCCGCAACCTCGTGCGTCGCAGGCAGACTTTCGCCCGCTGCGCCACAGAGGTGGTCAAGTATCGTATAGATTCAGTATCGAGACGTTTTTTTTTTCTATGGTATTTGTGTAGTTCCATGTCCACACGCTAGAGGCGCTGTACCAAATCCATTGGAAAAATGAGACGTCACACCACCTCGAAACTATCGTAAAACCAAAATAAGGGCACGTCCGTGTCCCGGCGACTAAGGGATGAGACAGTAGGAGCAGGAGATACACGTACAAAAGCGCGGCCAGAAGCTAATAGGTTATAATAACGAACCAATAAACCATGGTCAAAGTAAATTTTACTCGTCCCTGTGTATGAATTTACACTCTCGTCGATACTTCTTTCTAAAAATATTTTCTTTCATCTGCTTTAACAAATCTCAAAGTTTTTCGAGTGTTTAATGTAGGTACTTAGCTTGATGATTTTCTATATTACTTCAGAGCATCAAAACTCTCAAATTATTAAAAATAATGCCGAACAATTCACACAGCATTATCTCGCCCCAACCAGATTGCCAGATAACTGATATACTTAAGACAATGCGTTACATAGATATATATTTTTTATTATACATAGAAAACGACCAGAACACCCGGAACAAATATTTGCAGATCGTACAAACATTTTTCCCGAGGCAGGAATCGAACTCGCAACCTCTTGCGTCGCACGCGGACCTTCGCCCACCGCGCCACAGAGGTCGTCACCTTTGCCCCCTCATCTGGTGAATAAAACTGAAAAAGCGGGAACCGAGTGGGGTTTTTTATGGATTTCAATTAATTAGGTACTCGTTTACTATCATCATCCTGTCTCGTCCTCGTTCCAGTAACTTGTGAGAGTAAACGCATCATTGCAGTACCAATGTAAACAATGGCAGGATTATGAACAGAAATAGTATTCTCTTGGGGAGTGTGTGTGTTTTATTTTGAGAGGTTTTTAGTGTTCCGTTTTAAGCCTGGGAATCAGGATGACTAGATCCGAAGCCTTTATACTTTACTAGTTTCCTGCGCTGTGTAGCTGTGTGGTGCCAGCTTAGAATTTGCACCACCCCAACTCTTCCCGTGGGTTTCGTAAGAGGCGACTAAGGGATATCTACCGGGGGCGGGCAGCAGCGCCCCCTGCAGAATAAATCTACCAACGAACTGCGATCCCCAGCCCGCATGCCCAGCGTGGGGATTATGGGCATTACCCCTATGAGATAAAAGCCAACAAGGCGCTTATGAGTATCAGGGGGAGGCCTACGTCCAGCAGTGGACCAATGCAGGCTGTTGAGGTGAGGTGAAGAGTTTCCCGCGGCTTCGCACGCGTTGTTTTCTATGGCTGCGTTTAATGGTGATTTATTTCCCATGGCAACTGATTTATCCGAGAAAAAGTAGCCTATTTTTGATTCCAGGCCTAGAAATATTTTTATGCAAAATTTCAGCTCGATCTTTTCAGTATTTTTGGCGTGAAGAGGTAATAAACGGATTTTAAAACGGAAATTACGGATGTAAGTGGGTTAACTACGAACCTGATTTGTGTTGGAAGAACACCAACGTTTCATCCCTTACATCTGTAATGAATTCGTCAAACTACGATAGTTTCTACAGTAAAAGGTACATTTTTAGAATGGTTTATCTTACCTTCTACAAGTACCTACCAAGTTTAAGAATGAAGACCTGTTTTAGGTTCAGTTGAGGATGAAGCTTAAAAATAAACAAATCCGAACAAGAAATCTGTTTACTTATAGCAAAATTCCTTAAGAAACAACAAATAAGTAATTTACGAAGATACCTAAAAACTAACTAAAATCACTACAAATTTACGATTAGGTATACACCTTGACAATTAACACATAAACATATAACAAAATAAATGGCTTACGTGACCTATAGTACGCTGGCGTCTTAACGAGCGTGTTCATGATGATGGGTAAATCTGCAGTTTTCACTGTGTCAGTGAATTATCAGTACTTACTTAACTCTATAGAAGAAACGAAACGTTGGGACTCAATAGGCTAAATAATAAAAAAAATAAAAAAAACCCTTTATAACTATTTAAGCATATTCTCATTTTCTTTATTATGCACGCTGATAATGATAGGTAATTTCAATTGATTTTTTTAATGCATGTTATTCAGATAATTATAGGTACATAATCCAATTCTGTTTCGAGAAATAAAAGGCTTTTTATTTAATTCATTTAACCCTGTTTATTTGGCTCCTTTCCATCTCGTAACCTTCCCATCTCGTAACAATTTTAAAACAACTGAAGAAAATTTGTATGTTTCATAAATTTCGTCGCGTTTGGAAACCTTTTCAGGAAATATTGTATTTTAGTACGGTCACCTAGAAAGATAGCTATTTAACAAATCACGATAATTATTAACTACCATATCCATCATAATTTAATTAAATCCGAAAGTTTCGGTATTAGGGCATTACAAATACGAAAGAAATACAAGCAACGTTGCGATGCGATTTAGATCTCTCGGCGCATTCGGCCCAGAAAGGTGTGCTTTCAACTTAACAATGAATTACTCTTACCTCTTGTAGTAGAGTAGATAAGAGTAAAATTAACTCTTTAATTCCGACCTAAAACTTCGGACATCCGCAAATTAGTCCAAAACTTGCCAAATGGGATAACTTCGCAAAGAACAGCGAGATAGGTAAGATAAGGTAAGATGGGGTAAGTAAAGGGTAAGTACTGCTTAATCCACACCTAATAAGAAACGGAAATAATCTGGGATAAGAAGTTGAATGAAACTTTTATATGTTTCGGTTTATTATAAGTAGTTTTGTTTTCGGCGTGGTTGTTGATATTTATATGACGATGTCTGTGCGGAAGTCCATTTCGACGCAGGTTGTTGCAAAAAGTAGGTAGGTTTTTTACTGTCCAATTAAATTGCAATCTCTTAATAACAAAGAAAATTTCAGTCAAAGAAGAATATTATAATTAAATTAGAACTAGTATTTACAATAACTGAATGGAGTTAGTCAATTATTGAAACAATTGAGCGAACTACAGGCTGTTGCAAACAATCTATAGGTCTAACGGTAATAACTGAATGGAGTGAGTCAATTATTGAAACAATTGAGCTAACTAAAGGCTGTTGCAAACAATCTATAGGTCTAACGGTAATAAATGAATGGAGTGAGTCAATTATTGAAACAATTGAGCTAACTACAGGCTGTTGCAAACAATCTATAGGTCAAGTGATCTACATCAATAACAATTGAAAGCGTGCCCAAGACAATGCCGCCAGCGCTGTTGCGCTTTTGCGCTGCGTGGTTTTTGGTTGCATCAAGTTTTTTATTTCATTTCAATTTTTCTTTTCCATTTATTTCAGACTTAGCTTATGTAGAGCCTCTAGCTAGACTACACATACATATTTACGTAATAATAAGTAAGATTATGTACCACTTGTACGACCTGCAACTATGTTGCCAATAACATATCTTAATCTGAATCATACATGACAATTATTTTAATTTTAATTATATCACAAAATTAAACAAAAAATGTAGACATGAAACATACTGGTATAGGCACAATGGGCGGCCTTATCGCTTGGAAGCAATTTATTTCAGGGATTATGTATACTTAACAGGGGGCTATAATTATTTCTGTAGCTGCTCTTTTCTCTCAATATTTTATTCAACAAAATTGTCATAAAAACTATCTAAAAAAATACATTTTTCTTAATCTAATCCATTATTATGACTGACAAAGAAAAATGGAATTTCGGATACAATAGCGCTGTTATAAATTTCTTTTTGCAAAGTGGAAAATAAAAAATAATTAACGCCTGAATAGAACATTACGGTTTCTACTCCATTTCGCGAGATTGGGATAGATGAAGTTTGTTCTTCGGTAGGTATTTTCTTATAATTTATGTAGGGTGCCCATGAATTTGTCCTGAGTGGCCAGAAATTATAATTTCGTAATTAAAATCTGAGCTTCTTGTAGTTAGAATTTTGGTGTTTACTGTTTTTGCAGACGAAAACACATATACTAGCCATGATAATAACAAAAAAAATCTCAAAGAATCACTTTAAAGAAAAACATAGGTAGCTAAAACCGTCCAAATTTTATAAAATTCTGAAAATTACACAAAAAAATTCACATCTCGTAAACTACAAAAAATCGCAGAACATAGAAGGGGGTCCAATCTTCTATGTATGTAATGGTTATAAGTAAGTATAGATATTCTACTATTTCACGTGAGTCCGTTGGGCTATGTATGTCATAGTGAATGCATATACACATTGTTTTAGTGTGCGTAAGCTCAGAAGCAATCAGTTCGCCCGAGACGCGGTCCGGGTCACTAGTGCTCATTGTATTCACGTCAGATTTTGGTAGCGAGTACCGTCAGCATGACAACTAACCGCCAAGTCACTACACAATCAGAGTTAAACGGACTTCGTGAGATAGAACAATCTACCTAGAATCAGTTCTCTAGTACCCATAACAGTCACACGGTCTTAGCTTGGGGCTAGATGATGCGTTGTAAATGTTCCAGCATTATTTATCTATTATCCCATAAATCAGGGGATAGATATAACGTTAAAAAATTGATAGAAACAACGCTTTCGAAGCCTAGCCTAGTATTTAACATAAATATTGAGGAAAAAGGTCTTTCACCACGATAATGTCCATCAAAACTCGTCAAAATGGCCGCCCTAAAGGGTATAAATCACCATTAGCGACCAGCGCTAATTTCCCTTGCCATTAGGGGGCATTATTGCAATGTTTATAGATAATATTTTACTTGTCATCTAATAATTACCTACCAAAATACAGGTTGATCTATTTACGCAACAAAAATAGAGTAAATAGGTGTTCTAGGCTTTTTTGATACATCTTCGGCCATTGTAATTTTCCATCAGTTCAGATAGTGGTCAAAGAGGTAATGGCTCTATTGATTTCAAAAAACTTTGTTTATTGTAATACTAGTTTCTGCCCGCGGCG
This sequence comes from Eupithecia subfuscata, assembly GCA_963564075.1. Taxonomy (NCBI): domain Eukaryota; kingdom Metazoa; phylum Arthropoda; class Insecta; order Lepidoptera; family Geometridae; genus Eupithecia; species Eupithecia subfuscata. The sequence continues at coordinate 2,228,968 of OY751118.1, read as the reverse complement.
TCGCACGCGTTGTTACTATGGAAACGTTTTAACTTTAAAACGTTTCCGTAGTAACAACAGGACACTACCACCGTCTGCCTTGTCTGCCTTGCTTTAATGTCTGCAGCCTAAACGTGAGCATCCAAAATCTAGATAAAATCTGGTCTAGATTGTCTCCTAGAGGTAAAACTTTACGAGAAAAAGTATCGAAGAAACATGAGCGAGAGAAACAACGTCACAAAACAAAACACAACCGGGTTCAATTCTAGTAACCAATCGCTTCACTATGGCAATGGTATCGTTGCAGAAACGTCCCGTAGAATCCATAATGAAAGAAACTCTAGATAATGCGTGCGGTGCTATTTGCATGGAGAGATTGATAGAGTGGTTTCAATCGAGACATTTTGACACGTGTCTCTTCACCTGTGCATAAACCTACCTACCTACTCATTATAATAATAGTTAAGTAATATTAAGATAAGCAATAAGGCTGCCTATTGTACGTTTTTGTTTTATTTAGATATAAGTTATTATTTATTTTATACAATAAAGTGTTAATTCTACAATAAAGTGTTAATAATAATATTAAGATAACTACCTATGTCAAGTACATTATGGTAAGAATCTGATCGTCTGTAATACAGATATATTGTAGCTACCACAGGAGACAATGATCCAACTCCATTGTTATCAGACTATCACATCACATCACATCACACTAATATTATAAATGCGAAAGTTTGGATGGATGGATGGATAGATGGATGGATGTTTGTTACGTCTTCACGCCAAAACTACTGAACAGATTGAAATGAAATTTTGCATCGGTGTAGCTCTAAGCCTAAAATCAAACATAGGCTACTTTTTATCCCATTATATCAGTTCCCATGGGATAGAAATTACCTTTGAACTATTCCATAGAAACAACGCGTGCGAAGCCGCTGGCAGAAGCTAGTACATGATATTTTATTTATTGAATTAAATTAAATAATTAAACATTTTGTATTTTTTGTATTTTTGTGTAATGGTGTTCTTCATCCAAGATAGAATAAGTAGGCTCCAAGATGTGTCTTTCTGTGACGATAGACCATTGCCATAGTAAAGCGATTATTTTAGCGGAATAACGCCACTGTACCATTGAAGTAACACATACGAGCGGTAATCCTACTTCAATTACCATAACAGGAGATAGGCCCATTTCGGAATTCAGTCTTTTGTCGAGGTCGTAAGTCTTGTTTTCGCATGCAAATTGTATTGTAATAGTATGAGGAAGGCTTCTTAGGTTGGAATTATTGGCTTAGGGATAAAGGCCTTGTTGGTTTTTGTCGATTTTGGGACTGAATTTGTTTCGGTTGGATTTTGTGAATTAATAGTTTTTTTTTTGGATGCACGTTTAACGGTTGAAGACCTTTGGGTTTATAAGAAAATTAGGTACTTATAATAATACATAAACGTTTAGGTAGGTGCTTAAATAAATAAATAAATAATGCTGGACAATTCACACAGCATTATCTAGCCCCAAGCTAAGCAGAGCTTGTGTTATGGGTACTAGATAACTGATATACATAATACAATAGACTACATAGATAGATATTTTTTATTATACATAGAAAAACATCCAGAACCCCTGAACAAATATCTGTAAATCGTACAAACATTTGTCCCGAGGCGGGAATCGAACCCGCAACCTCCTGCGTCGCAGGCGGACCTTCGCCCGCTGCGCCACAGAGGTCGTCGCTTGTAACTTTTAAGGTTTTTTTACGTGAAAAATCTATATTATAATATTATAAAGAGGAAAGATTTGATTGTTTGTTTGTATTGAATTGGCTCCGAAACTACTGTAACGATTTGAAAAATTCTTTCACCGTTAGGAAGCTTACTTTTCAGGAAGAGACATAGGCTATATTTTATCCCGGAATACCCACGGAAACGGGAACTACGCGGGTGAAACCGCGAGCCGATCGTCTAGTTTTATATAAATTGGTCATAAATTAATTGACACTAGCGGTCATAGTCAAAATACTGTATTCATCTTACCTTAGAACGAAACTGAAAGATATCAACCTCTTTTTTGCAATAACTCAGAATTTTAAAGTTACTTTTGAAGATGTGCGAAAAGCTCGTTTTATTTTTTTAGGCTTCAACCCATAATTATAGCACCATCTCTTAAATAAATTAACATTCGCTGCCCTCACACAAGTAGGGTAAACAGGGTACAGGGTGCCACACATTAGCCCGTCATTGTCGTCAGAGCATAATTAACTGCGTACCAAAATTATGTTTACTGGCATTCAAAAGGTTTATTTTAGGGTTCATTTTCACACAATTTTGTGGAGAATTCAAGAATCCATTCTAATATTGTAGATGCGAAAGTTACCTTGTCAGTCCAAAACCTCTGAAACGTCTGATCTTTATGAAGTTTGCTAAAAAAATAGATGGCATTTTACAAATACAAATACATTTTTTTTGAATAAAGTAAACTTAAATTAATTTACTATAGGTACTTAAAAGAGGGTTTGGAACCCTCTTTTAAGTATAGAGATACCTGTGTTAGAGGGTTCCGCTCTTCCATAATATACCTACAGTTATATTGGAAGGTGCGTATTTGAAAGACTGAAAGATTGAAATTAAAATTAAACAAATAATAATGCTTTACAATAGTTTGTTTCTTACGAAAGGATAGTCCACTTTTTACCTAGGAAAAGTCCGTGCAAAGCCGCATGCAAAAATAAGTGAAGTAATAGTCAATAGCCTTTATTCGCAAAGAAAATTATACTAGTATTTACAATTGAAACAATTGAGCTAACTGCAGACTGTTGCAAACAGTCTACAGGTAGCTCAACTAATCCATATCAACACCAGTCGGAAGCGTCCCCAAGACGCTGGCTGCATTGCCACGCTGTATGGCAATGCTGATGCGCTGTGCCAGATACTCACCAGCTATCGTAATAATAGTAATAGTTAAATTAAGTATAAAAAACTAAATTAAAATTTACATAGAAAGTTAAAAAAAAATTTAACATTTCCGAAACAAAAAAGTATGATATAGAAAATCTATATTTTGGGATTTCAACATTTTGCAAAGTCAACCGAATGGTCCGAAAGGACTAAAAGCGATTTTAGTCCTCTCGGGAATCTGAAAACAATCTGAGGCCTGATTCAGTTAACCCATGGTATAATAATACAAGGTATGCTACTCCGAGAAACAATGGTCACGTGGGTTTTCCCAAGCTTACGTCATATCCGCTACGGTGGTTCTCAAACTTTTTAGTTTTGGGGAAATTCGAGATCTAGATCTAGGTTTTAGGTTTTCCATGAAATTCTTCAAACTTAGTTTCCATAATTTGAGCAACGCTAATGAGCTCTGCACATGGATAAATCAATTTTTCCCTTGAAATGAAATTTATCTAATCGCAGGAACATTTTTCAGCCATAGATTCTCTTTTCGGGAATTTAAAGAACCTTATTTTACGGCTTTTGACAGTTACGGATAGAGTAACCGCCCATTTTATTTTAAAGATTTATCCGATCAATAACGCGAGTGATTCACCGGCGTCAATAAAAGTTTGATAGTCACCGGCAAATGAACGTAACCTCCCATTTTTGTGGCCAGTGGACAGTGACGTAGGCTTGGGACGATCTCAGAGTAGCATACCTTGTATTATTTTACCATGCGTTAACCAATCGCTCTACCTATATAGTATAGTATTATATATCTGTGGCTCTACTATGACAATGGTATTGTCGCAGAAACCTTAGATGAAACAAAGTCTATACGCGTGCGGTGCTTTCAAGGCGAATAGTAGGGTGGATAGTGGCGCCACTACATATTTAATTTTATAATTACGTTATACCTATAATATCTGTGGTTATACAAAGGAATTATCAAAAAATCGGACCGCGCGTAGACGATATCTATCATAAGCTTTTTTAAAATGTATCTTTAATAGTTTTGTACTGTATTATTTAGACAGATACTTGTTTCAAGAGTTTAGTTCCTATTGGTGGCCACCAAGCTCTCCAAACAAGGTTTTTGATTGAATAACACAAAACAAAACTATTACAGATACATTTAAAAAAGCTTATGATAGATATCGTCTACGCGCGGTTCGATTTCTTGATAATTCCTTTGTATAACGTAATTATAAAATTAAATATGTAGTGGCGCCACTATCCACCCTACTATTCGCCTTAAGAATATTTCTACAAACGTGGGTCCGTCCCTCCATTCGTAGAGTGCTCCAGTAGTAGGTAATTAATTCTAAAAATAACCGATGAGCAAACTAAAACATTTTTTATGCTGTGAATTATGCTAAGTCACCGGGCCAGATGGGATACACTCAAATTGAGAGTAGTTTCACTCATAAATTCTGTTTGTTGGCTAAAACGCGACTGATAGCAAATATAAAATTGTTTATTCGTTCGTAAAATGACGAAGGTCAGACATTTTTAACTTTACTCCTCCGCCTGGAAAACATCATCATCATCAACCCATATTAGTCCACTGCTGGCCATAAAAAAAATATGAAAGCTATTCTATGTTTCAAAAATTAGACTGCAGGTTTTAAATTAGGTTGACAGATCTAAATCAATCTAAAACAACTCAACTTAGTTAAAATAGTTAAAATCCTATTCCTTGCATTGCATTTTAGCTATGATTAGAAACGTCTACCTAATTTTAGCAGGCATCTAATTTGGTCTTGATTTCAATTTATTATAGTGAAAAACGGGCAGATTCTTCGAAAAAAGTTAAAGATGGATTTTATAAGAATAAGAATATCTTTATTTGTAACTAAAATACAGTATTTTGTAGTGATATGCATTTAGTAAGTTACAGTAATTTTCTACTTGCTAACACATTAAGTAAACTTATAAACTGAACTTATAAATTAAGAACTTAAAACAATTACACACTACTTCGACTTACATTAATGAAACTTAAAGCTACAAATTTTGTGGTATTTTTAGGATCTTTACAGAGAATACCATAATTTTAGGTCAAACTAACTTAAAAAATTTTGAATTCATGCCCAGCAGTGCCTATACTATAGACACTGGCTGGGCACACAATATGACATAGACTCTATAGTGATACTTAATTATAAAAATTATAAACACCTCTATACACCTATAGAATACAATAAATGATTGAGTATTGAGTATTGAGCGCAAAGCCCCAAACAAAGTAAATCAAATCACATCCGTCAGTGCGTTTTCCGTGAATTTTTCGATTGAAAACTCAATTTTCACGTATCAAGCCACTGTCGGTCGTGAGGAGTAGTTATGAACTACAGCCACAGATTTGTAAATATAATAGAATGGTTATTCGAAAACCCCCAGGGTAGAGGATTTTGAATAGGTTTGTAGGGGGAGAAAATCATCACTTATGTTGCAGGTGAAGTGGTGATTAGATAAGTGTTGATAATCACCTAATTATTAGGTGATCAACTTATTTATAACACCCGACGCAAAAAGAGAGGGGTGTTATAAGTGTAAGTGTTGTTTTTAGTGTCTTGTGTATTTGTGTATCTGTCTGTGGTATCGTAGCTCCCGAACCGATAATCGTTGAGTTTTTTTGTGTCATAGCTTTCTTATCCCGAGTTTTCTTAGCCATGGTTCATGAAAATCTGTTCAGCCGATAAAAGTCGGCAGGTTTTTAAATTTTTAAATTTTGTCTTGTATTAAGGGTTGTTAATCTTTAGTGACTAATTATTGGTCACTAAAGATTGACATCCCTCGAAATTCATTCAAGAGGTACTTTTTTTTGGCGTGATGCTCGGCCAAGATACAGACAGACAGGGAAATATGAAAAAAGTACATTTTTAGTTCAGTAGATATCGATGTATCACAATCACAATAAAGTTTGGATGTTTAGATGCTTAATGTTTTTATCTGGTATTTATCGCGTACCTTTTGTTTTATTTCCCCTACGTTTCTACCGCGTTACAGCGATCGTGGTCACGGGGTGACTAGATATAGACTAGCCAAGAATTGACGGCAGTATCCACGACTACCCTCAATCAGGTGATGTTTAGATGTATGGATGGATGGATGTTAGTTACCTCTTCACTCCAAAACTACTAAACGGATCGTTCTGAAATTTTGCATACAGGTAGTTTTAATCCTGGAATAAAACATAGGCCACTTGATATCCCATAAGTCAGTTCCCATGGGATATAAATAACCATAAAACGTGCCCATAGAAACGACGCGTGCGAAGCTGCGGGCAGAAACTAGTCCGCCTAGGTCTGCCTGCAACGCAGTAGGTTGCGAGTTCTATTACCGCCTCGAGACAAATGTTTGTACGATCATTCGATATTTGTTCTCTCATCTTACCTTACCGGAACCTGAACAATTGCTGGACGCAGGCCTCCCCCTGATAAGCACCGTTTTGACTTTTATCTCATGGGGGAGGTAGCGGCATAATCCCCACGCTGGGCATGCGGTTTGAGGATCGCAGTTCAGTGGTAGAATTGTCCTGACGCTGCTGCCCGCTCCTGGTTGATATCCCTTAGTCGCCTCTTACGACACCCGCGGGAAGAATTAGGGTGGTGTAAATTCTAAGACGGCAACACAAAGCTGCTGCAGCTGTTCTCTATGTACTTATACTAAAAATAATCTTTAAGTCCACCGTCTGCAGGGGGCGGTGTTGCCCGCCCCCTGCAGAACAATTCTACCACCGAACTGCGATTCCCAACCCACATGTCCAGCGTGGCGACTACAGTGTACCAATTTAGGCTGTTGAGTTGAGGTAAGGTACCCATACCACAAGCTCTGCTTACTTTGGGCAGACGATGCTCTGTTTGTGACTTAATTACTAACAGCCACGAACAAAAGTTAGTAAGCAAACAACAAACGCTAAAGAAACAATTCAATCTAAGTTACATAAAGTCCTTTCTACATTCATTATACTCACTGGGGTGACCATAAACGATGATTATTCCAGGACAATATTGTTTACGGCTCGCCGAGAGTGCATCGTAAAGTATAGTGTTGCCATTTGAAGATTACTACGGCAGAGGGATGCCACCAAACCATTGTGTACTTACTGCCTTTGTAATGTGTGTTGCAGTAGCACTAATAAATATAAAAATAAATTAAAAATAATACTGGACAATCTAGCCCCAAGTTAAGCAGAGCTTGTGTTATGGGTACTGGATACTTAATACAATAAACTACATAAATAGATATATTTAATAAACATAGAAAACACCCAGAACGCCATGGACATATTTCAGCAGATCGTACACAAATTTTTCCCGAGGCGGGAATCGAACAAATTAACCTCCTCCGCAAATCAGCCTCCTGCGTCGCAGGCAGACCTTCGCCCGCTACGCCACAGAGGTCGTCTAATTTTAAGTATAAATGTGAAAGTTTGGATGGATGCATGTTTGTTAGTTCTTCACGACAAAACTACGGAACGGATCGGGGTGTTGCATACAGTTCTTGGCATGGATGGAATAAAAAAACATGGTATCTACCTTTTTATCCCATAGATCAGTTTCCATGGGATATAAAATAACCTTTAAACGTTTCCATAGAAACAACACGTGCGAAGCAGCGGGCTGAAATTAGTATCTATAATGTATACTTTAGTTTATTTTAAGGTCATAATAATCACAAATTACATCTAGGGTGGAAAACTGGACTCCAAAAAAATTCATTATATTTTGCCTATTAAGGGGGATTTTCAAGGGGGAAAACTGGAATAATGTAGAACACTATATTTTTACCATCAAATGAACTATTGAACCATAGTAGCCAATAGAGTAGATAAAGGTAAAGAGTAGGAGCCAACAATCTAAAAAGTTAAAGGTTTTTTGTTCACTTCTTTATTTTACCTTAAAAATATTGCGGTGAAAATAAAAATGAATTGAAAATGAAAAAGTGTTTATTACATCTTAATCTTATACAACTAAAAAGCTAAAGTTATCAGTGTAACATAGGTACCTATTATATACAAGTTTAAGAAGATACGGTTTACCTGGTAATCAAATATCTAACGATCGGCGCACTAGCCGTAGCACGTAGATCTGAGAACGATTTCTAGCAAACCAAATCCTCAGCTAAAGGCATGATATTAATTGTGAACAATCGACAATCATCTATTCGACCACTTTCTTTTCTAGATTTACTCATAGATAATTTTAATTTTCTAACGTGTCCAAGAAATCTAATAAAATAAAGCACATAGAGTAGAATTTAGAATAGCCCAACATATTTCCAGTCAGTTGAGAGCAATGAATTAGCCTATGAAGCGTATTGCGTTGCTGTGGGCTACAAAAGGGGTTATTTTGTAGCCCCCAGCAACGCAACACGGTTCATAGGCCAATTCATTGCTCTACCCACTACCTTCTGAAAATTACCTACTTGTATGTTGTCGGTTGTTCATAGGTAATGTTAAGCTACTTGAGTTGAATTTAAAATAAACCTACACATTTCCAGTCATCATTGAGAGCAATGAATTGGCCTATTAACCGTGTTGCGTTGCTGTGGGCTACAAAAGGGGTTATTTTGTAGCCCCCAGCAACGCAACACGATTCATAGGCCAATTCATTGCTCTACCTACTACCTTCTGAAAAATACCTACTTGTATGTTGTCGGTTGTTCATAGTTAATGTTAAGCTACTTGAGTTGAATTTAAAATAAACCTACACATTTCCAGTCATCATTGAGAGCAATGAATTGGCCTATTAACCGTGTTGCGTTGCTGTGGGCTACAAAAGGGGTTATTTTGTAGCCCACAGCAACGCAACACGGTTCATAGGCCAATTCATTGCTCTACCCACTACCTTCTGAAAATTACATACTTGTATGTTGTCGGTTGTTCATAGTTAATGTATAAGCTTAGTGATCAACTTCACTATGTTTTACTGTAAAAATAATACGGTCGACTTTAAAAATGTTACGAGAATAGGGTATGAGTCGTCGCGGCACAGATTCTAATAAGGATATGTAACGTTTTTGTTTAAAATGCAGATTTATAGAGCTAAGAAATCCATAACACATAGTGCAGTTTTTTGTGTTTTTAGTGACCCGGACCGCGTCTCGGGCGAGACTGATTGCTTCTGAGCTTACGCACACTAAAACAATGTGTACATGCATTCACATGACATACATAGCTCAACGGACTTCGTGAGATAGAACAACTATACCTATCTGAACATGAAATAGGTCTAGACAGAGCTAGGCTCTTCAATTATAACTACAATAAATTTATTATATTTACATACAAATAGTGTTAATATTTCTTATATGAAACATTTTAAGACCTTTTTTACAATAGTCAGTCTGGGAGAAGCTTTTTGCGATTCTACAGCTTTGTTTAAAATATATCTAGTTAGAAAAGGCTTTTTTAGTTGACCTAGATATTTTATTGTCCAGTTAAAAATTATTTTGACGACTAAAAAATCGGCCATTTGGTATCTACAGTAATAAATTATTATGATAGGAAACTAAGGAAATCAAGTACCCAACCGACCTACCATAATTATACAGTAATTAATCATACATAATAAAATATCAGCTCACCCCAGGAGCCAGAAGCTTACGATAAAACTTCCTTATTAATAATTCATATTAATGACTTATTTATCATTTTAAATTAGCACAAAACATTTATCTACCTTCATTTGAGTTACGCATGGCTTCGCCGCCATCACGAAATGATTAATAGCAATTCCGCGATTCTTTCATCGCTTTTAAAAGTATAAAAATGACTTACGCTACCGGAAGTCGGCCATTTATCTTAAGTTTATACTTTTACTGTTGTCCTGGAGAATTAGGAAGGATGGTGCCCGCGTGGCTACAAATCTCACGTATCTCCGCGCAGCCATTTTGTGGGGTCATCAATCATGGCAGAGATACAATATCAGCACTGTGATATTTGTTTTATAAATCCTAAAACACACATTTTGTTGATTTTTCATGTATGTTCTGGGTGACTGTATCTTTTAAAGGGCAATGTATACGCTTCTACAACAAAACTCCTAGTGAGTTGCAAAAATTATCAGTAAATAAATTCAAACAAATTGTCAAAACCTTGCTGTGCAAAAAGGCTTACTATAAAATATCACATTATCTAGAGGATAAAAAAGCTTTTGATGGGTTTTGCTCCAACTCGAAAAATAACAAATAAAAGGCTAAAGGTTTCAATATAATACTATATATACTACTATACTAGTAGTTCTACGAACAGTAGACGTCGCGAACACTAACTTTTTTCAACAATTATTAACTTAATGTACTAAAGTAATTTTATTTAAAACGGGATATTTTGGTACCTAGGTAGGTACCTATATAATGAGAACTTCTGTGGGGTTCATACTTATATATACCTAGCTCAAAACTAATGAAATGATTTCCTTAGGTACCTACCTTTGAAATAATGCCCACCGTGCAAGAATAGGCGTCTGTTTCTCCTGAACGGATTCAATCTTGTTTGTGGGTAGGGTAGGTGAGGTAGGTAAGGTGCACTTGGAAAGGTAGGTAGGTATTACAGATCACTTCACTTGCGATACGATTGTTGTCGGAATTTTTGAACGAAATGTTGCACAAACACATCAACCATTAGACCAATTGTCCATACAAAGTACCTAAGTTACGTTCCTCAGCAAAGCTCAAAATTCTGTACCTAGTATCAATAGATGGCGTTGATCCATCAGCCCAAAGTTTTTGTTATTATTTAACCGACGACGACGGTGTATGCGGCCGCGCTGTTTCATATAATTCTCGAAGTGTTACAAAGATGTTCTAATAGGTGGCGCTGTACTGTAAATGCTCTCTTGCATATTACTGCATTTTGCGAAGCTATTCTGCTCGTCATGCCGAAAATCCTCATCAGATCTTTACCAAATTTTTATAAGAACAGTATAAAGTTATTACCATTCAATTAAAAGTACAATCATCAAAATCAGATCTCTTAAAGCGGAGATATTCCAAATCCGCCTTTTTGCCTTATTGTGGAAGAAGTACGCCTTTAATCAAAAAATCCCGACGACAATAAAATTCTATAAAATCATAGAATCTGTACACAAAGTTTCATACCGATCGGTTGTAAAATACGACCTGTAGAGGAGTACGGACATACTGACAAAATAGCCATTTTGGCCAGACCTGAAACGGAGACTTTCGTTCATTTCATTCACGACGTCAATAATACTATATAATACTATATATAGATAATATAATACTAAACTCCTCGGGTTAGTGGACTCTGGGTTAATTTCCACTTAAAATTCATAGAGCTAAAACGTGGCCAAGCTAAGCAGAGCTTGTGTTATGGGTACTAGAATAGAAAACATCTAGAAAGCCCTGGACAAATGTCTGCAGATCGTACAAACATTTGTCCCGAGGCGGGAATCGAACCCGCAACCTCTTGCGTCGCAGGCAGACCTTCGCCCGCTGCGCCACAGAGGTCAAAAATATCATGGGTGTTGAAAACCATTTTACGATTTAGGGTATCTTCAATTTTTTTTTTAAGTAAAACACACATGGTTAAAGAAATCATTAGTCACACTTTTTTCAGTTTTCCTTTTGTTTTATTGCAGACTCCTCAAATTCTTCCGTGCCTTACGATACGCCTGAATACATGCGGAGACAAATTTCAAGACATTCAGGTAAGTTCTGCAATTGTCGCGAAGGCGAAGAAATATTCTCAGTACCTACCTAGGTAGTAGGTAGGTTGATAAAGATTTTAGCTGACTGGCTACAAGACCGGTTGAGGCATGGAGGCGGGCGCGCGCGCAGCGCTCTCCTTTGCCGACGGACGGCCGAGTTTTTCATTCTGTGACGAGACAACGAGCGAGACACATCGGTGAGTCAGTTTGAGTTACAGTGCATGCAATTGAGATCATTTGCCACCGATATTATAACCAGTTTCAGATTATTATTATTGTGTGTATACCAATGCGTTGGTCTGTCTGCGGACAGGGAGATCAGAGATAAAGTGCGAGGCTCGGGATGGCTATAGGGGAGGTTGGAGGCCATAAGGGGATGCGTCCCCGTAATAGTAAGAATCAGTAACCAGAGCACAGGTGGAATAGCCATCATAGCTCCATGAACGAGAGCACAGGTGGATTAGCCATCATAGCTCGAGGAACCAGAGCACAGGTGGATTAGCCATCATAGCTCGAGGAACCAGAGCACAGGTGGAATAGCCATCATAGCTCCATGAACGAGAGCACAGGTGGATTAGCCATCATAGCTCGAGGAACCAGAGCACAGGTGGAATAGCCATCATAGCTCCATGAACGAGAGCACAGGTGGATTAGCCATCATAGCTCGAGGAACCAGAGCACAGGTGGAATAGCCATCATAGCTCGATGCACCGGAGCACAGGTGGAACAGCCATCATAGCACGGTCCGATGGAATAACCATCAAAGCCAGATGAATTAGTCATCACATCCAGGTGGAACAGCTAAGTATCATGTCAGAAGAATTATGCCTTCGAACTGGTGGTAGAACAACCACCTCGTTGTTGCATGACCTTATTTCAGCACTCCTTTAATTACTTTTTTTAATGTTTATCACATACATACCTACGTATATTAAATATTCGTCATAATCCATCTAATAATTTAGGTATTTGGCGACATGGTGGAGATGCAGGGATGTTTCGAACAATTATTCGAATCGAACCTTACAGTCTAAAAATAGAATCCGTACATTATTTTATAAAATGTCATGTGGGTAGTTTTACTAATGGTGCTCTGCTCGCCCGGCCTGACGGAGTAACTTAGTAGAAATTCTATAATTAGATCGTTAAATATTTTACGACTGTGTTATGCAAATTTGTGAAGTAGACAAAATTTTAAACTATTACACCAGTGTGTGGTAGGTACTTTGGTAGTAGGCCATTATTCTATATGACTGTTGTTTTTTTTGCACTAAAGGAATTGTGTACATTTTACACTTTACCTACGCGTAAAAGTTGAATGCTATTCACCCGACTGCGCAAGAAGGAGGTTATTTAGATTACCTGTTCATAGAACAATACAAAACCAACAGAAGCAACCTATGCTAGTTTAAGAAATAAAAATAGACAAAGATTTGGCGCAATAGGCGGCCTTATTTGTTCCAGGCAACCTTTGAGCAAAATAAATAATTTACTTATCCACTAGCTAGACCCACAGTAGAGTGTTCTTTCTTACATTTTGACACTTTAGTTTTTTTTTAAGCCTAGTACATACCTAACATGTTACAAATATGATTTGTAATACGTAAGCAAGTCCATAGGTACATATTTGCACAAGACAAAGTTACGTAAAAATTTTTGTGAATTCAGATTTAATTTATTGATCGTGAAAGTAATTTGCATTAAGCGCCTACCTGCAGAATGAAAGGGGCCTTACCCACTGCTGGACATAGATCTGAATTAGGTTGCTGTCGGGTAGTTGGTCAATAATTACCTATTCCCTTCTAAATCAACCTAATGTTGTGGGGCTTTAGGTACCTTGGTACGTAGGCACGCTTAAAATTTTACGACTTTGAATTACAAATATAGTTTACACTTAAAATAAAGTCGGTAAGACGTTGGGAATATGTGGCGTCTCACATGAGACGTTGGGAGACCTACGCGTGAGATGATGGGAATAGCTCAAAGTGCTACCTACCTAAGAAAAAGCAGGTAGGTAGGCAGATACTTAACAAAACCTACAAGTACGTTGCTAAATTAATCAATATTTTCATAGATTTTGGACATAAACAAGATCTTGCTCTTATGGTCACTTTCGAGTGGGAACTGCACTTGAATTAAACAAAATGGAGGTCCTCCAGGCTCGCTTGAAGTTGTTGTACGAATCAGTCCAATCATGCATAAATTCCGCCCAGTGTGCCCTTAAACAAATGTCTGATGGTGAAGCTAACTATAGAGATTTAGAGTTGACCGGAGCTAAACTTAAGAGTGCTACTCAGAGGTTTGTAGCAGAAATCCACATCTACTGCAAACTAATTACAGAACCCGACCATGATAAGATCACCGAGTACACGTCTATACAAATTCAGGCCGAGGATTTGGTATCAGAAATAGATATTTGTATCAAACGCAATGACCGAAAATGTAGTGCAGCTACAATAAATGGCAAAAACCTAAATATTTCTAGTAAATTGCCGAGAATGGAATTGAGAAAATTTGATGGTGACATTCTCAAATGGTACCAGTTTTGGGACCAATTCTCATCAAATGTTGACGGTAGAAATATCAATGAAGTAGATAAGCTGCTGTACCTCCAATCTGTTCTTGAAGGCGACGCAAAACAAGCCATTGAAGGATTAGACACAACTAACACAAATTATTGCATAGCTGTCCAAACTCTCAAGGAAAGGTTCGGTAAACCTGCGGCGATTATTGACGCGCATTATGTGGCATTATACAGGATAAAACCAGTTGCTTCAAATCAAGTAAAAGACTGCAGGCATGTACTCAATGAAATAGAGAGACACCTACGCGTATTGAGCTCCCTTGGCGAAGACGTGAATCACAATCATCTCCGAGTGATGATAATGGAGAAATTCCCTGAAGATCTAATTTATGAAGTAAGAATGAAGATGACAGATGAAGAAGAAAAAATAGACGGTATCAGAAAATATCTAGAATACATAATATCTGCTAAAGAGACCTCAAATAGACTAAAGAAAGACACGATAGGTGTAAAGATTACAGAACCGGCAAATATTGAAGGGAAAGACATGACGGAAAACATTACAGCAGGAGCATTACACATAAGATCAGAAGAAAAGACAGATAATAGGCAACGTAGAAATAACAATTACAGAAAAGACAAACACAAAAATGATAACAGACAATTTAGTAAAACACAATCAAAGAAAAGACAAAACGATGACTCTGAAAGTTCAGAGGAACCACCGAAAAAGAAATTTGCGAGAAAATGCATATTTTGTAGTCAAGGTCATTATAATGACGAATGTTCAAAATACAAAAATATTCAGGATAGGAAAGCTCGACTAGGAAACCGTTGCTTTAATTGCTTTCAAGAAGGTCATAGGGCAAGCAACTGTAGATTTAATCGCAAATGTTATTTTTGCAAGGAATATGGTGCGCATAACCGGGCCATTTGTCCTAAAAAGTTTGCACAGCCAGCTGTGAGTGAAGTCAACTGAAACAGATAGTTAGCATAATAATTATGAATATGGCAGTAGACACGTCGCCGTTAGAAACTTGCTCAATCATTGTAGATAGAACTGAGAAAGAATAACGCCACTAACAGTTTTTCTCAATTGTGGCTGTTAGCGCTCGAACATTGCCGAATCAACTATAGTCTAAAGTTGCGTGTTCGTTACTGATCAAATTAACCTATCAGTATTCACTTTTAGGTGCAAAATCACCACATAAAATAAATGGGAATTTTCCGAGTAGATTGTCATATAAATAAATAAATAAATTATGAATCAGGCGGTGATAAGATTGATTGTAATGAATGAATGACTATTATTTCTTTTTCATATCGAAGGAAAAGGTTTCTTTTACTGAGTATTTTTACTTTGTATTTGGTCGGGCCAAATTAGTGAAATTATAGACAGTCGTAATTAGTTTACTACATACACTGGCGTATTTTTAATCTCACGGAATACCTTTTAGATGAGGTAGTACATTACATTTAACGGAACGGGATCTTAAAAGCGAATATCCCACACGCACACATGGTCCATTAATTACCTACCCCAACATTGCGTTCGTAGTAAAGATGTAAAATTAAATAACCAAAGTTGTTAAATATTGATCGCTATCATCCACAAAACTTAAACAGCGATAATTCTAAGGAGTACATAGTTTAAGTTGCTGTACAGACTCTTGAATGGAAGCGTACGCCGCAGTCGTAGGTATTATTAGCTTGGTTCTTTACACGCTAATATTATTGTTAATTTTGTTATTAGCAAGTCTAGATTAGTGCCTCTAAAGGACCAAATAACGTACCTACTAGTTCTGAGACGAGAGTTTCTGGTAGTTCTAAGGTGGTGTAGATTGATAAATCACGTCACACAGTTTTTGAACCTTAACCCGCAGAATAACTATTATTTTTGTATAGACAAAAAATGTATGACACGTAGCCGATCGGCCCATTCGTGACTCAACGCCCGTACCGGTAAAATAAAATCGAAAGTACTAATATCAAAATAGTTTTGTGGTTGTGCAAATCAGACAAATAAATTATAAAATAAAGCAGATTCAAGCTACTAAAAATCAGATACGTACCTATACCTACCCATACCAACAAAACTGTATCCGTTTGGTGCAAGTCCCAGGGCAGACAAATATGTAGATTGGTAAGGTATGCGACGCGGAGGGGGGCGCCGGACGGCGCCTTGCTATGCAGCAAGTGTACCGTGAGCGCCGAGGGCAGTCAAAGTATTAAAGTCAAAATTCAGGTCGAATTTCTGATAAAAGTCTTGACAGTGGCCAATGGTTGATAAACATAATGAAAATCAGACGAATTCCTGGTTGAGGAGGGTCTGGCGAATACAAGATATTGTTAAAGAATAAAACCGATTAGAATCAAATGTGCTACGCTAACTTCTCAAGAAAAACACCTGGGTTTGCCTAATCACGTACGTGCCTTACTATAAGAGCCACATAGAGAGAGGTAGTAAAATAACTATCTGCTAGAGAATGTTTCTTGCCATAAGAACTATGTAGCAGTAAGAAATGGCCATAGTTGATTGTATCAGATAACGTCTAATAATTCAAACTTTCAGTTGATACTTATAGAACAATTAACGATGGAAGTTTATACCAGAATTAACTCTATGGTATGGAGGTTTTGACTGAAATTGTGAAATATAGTAAGAAGAGGACATTGGAAGTAAATCACAATCAGTACTGCACGAAACTGAAAGAGCTTGAAGCTATTGTAAATACAAGACCGTCAAAGACGGTAACTGCTGAGCTGGAGTACGGGTTTACTCGTCAAGATTTTCTGCGTCTTGATGATTTTGCAGAATAGATAGATGTTAAACAACCGATAAAATAAGAGGTTATACAGATAAAACCAGAAGGAAATAAGGCGCACTGGAAGGTTGGAAAAATAGCAGAATTAGCTAAAGGATCAGAGGGGCAGACAAGAGTCAAGACATTGAAAGGAGACACGTTCACTCTCTCAATAGGACACTTATTCCCACTCGAACTCGAAGAGCAAAGCAGTTCCGAATGTTGACCAAATTCCCACGATCAGAGCTCAAGGTTCCGAGGAACATCAAATTGAACATCAAGCTGCGGCGCAACCAGAATCAGAAGCTGCTACAGTAGAGATCGGTAAGAGGCCAACCAGGGCTTCGGCAGTTAAAGCCAAAGAAAAGGTTAAAGAGTGGACCACGCATTTATTAATAAGACTGTATCCCCAGTAAATTCAGTTAATGTTCAGAGTCAGATTAAGTGATAAAGATATAATGATTACTCAATAAATAGTGATGATATTGAATATCTTTCTTTCTCATTCTTCCTTGAAGGGGGGGAATGTCGCGAAGGCGAAGAAATATTCTCAGTACCTACCTAGGTAGTAGGTAGGTTGATAAAGATTTTAGCTGACTGGCTACAAGACCGGTTGAGGCATGGAGGCGGGCGCGCGCGCAGCGCTCTCCTTTGCCGACGGACGGCCGAGTTTTTCATTCTGTGACGAGACAACGAGCGAGACACATCGGTGAGTCAGTTTGAGTTACAGTGCATGCAATTGAGATCATTTGCCACCGATATTATAACCAGTTTCAGATTATTATTATTGTGTGTATACCAATGCGTTGGTCTGTCTGCGGACAGGGAGATCAGAGATAAAGTGCGAGGCTCGGGATGGCTATAGGGGAGGTTGGAGGCCATAAGGGGATGCGTCCCCGTAATAGTAAGAATCAGTAACCAGAGCACAGGTGGAATAGCCATCATAGCTCCATGAACGAGAGCACAGGTGGATTAGCCATCATAGCTCGAGGAACCAGAGCACAGGTGGATTAGCCATCATAGCTCGAGGAACCAGAGCACAGGTGGAATAGCCATCATAGCTCCATGAACGAGAGCACAGGTGGATTAGCCATCATAGCTCGAGGAACCAGAGCACAGGTGGAATAGCCATCATAGCTCCATGAACGAGAGCACAGGTGGATTAGCCATCATAGCTCGAGGAACCAGAGCACAGGTGGAATAGCCATCATAGCTCGATGCACCGGAGCACAGGTGGAACAGCCATCATAGCACGGTCCGATGGAATAACCATCAAAGCCAGATGAATTAGTCATCACATCCAGGTGGAACAGCTAAGTATCATGTCAGAAGAATTATGCCTTCGAACTGGTGGTAGAACAACCACCTCGTTGTTGCATGACCTTATTTCAGCACTCCTTTAATTACTTTTTTTA
The DNA here is from genome assembly GCA_963564075.1 of Eupithecia subfuscata. Classification (NCBI taxonomy): domain Eukaryota; kingdom Metazoa; phylum Arthropoda; class Insecta; order Lepidoptera; family Geometridae; genus Eupithecia; species Eupithecia subfuscata. The sequence continues at coordinate 2,210,628 of OY751118.1, read as the reverse complement.
ATGTTTATCACATACATACCTACGTATATTAAATATTCGTCATAATCCATCTAATAATTTAGGTATTTGGCGACAGCAATTATTCACAACTAGCTTCGGCCCGCATCTTCGCACGCGCTTTTCAAGCAGCCTATTGCCGTTCTCGGGAATCTCGGGATACCGATTACCTCCCATGCCAAGTTTCATTAAGCTCCGTTCAGACATTTTTCTCTTCATGCGAACTTGCCTCGGACTTCAAGAATAATTTAATAAATGGCTAAATTGGTCTTAATCTCGAGTTTTGCGCTTGGCAACACGTTTAGCAATAATTATTACTTATAGCCAGATTTAAGTTAGCTGTGTGGTGCCGGCTTAGATTTGCACCACCTCAACTCTTCCCGCGGGTGTCGTAACAGGCGACTAAGGGATATCCACCGTGAGCGGGCAGCAGCGCCCCCTGCAGAACAATTCTACCACTGAACTGCGATCCCCAACCCGCATGTCCAGCGTGGGGATTATGGGCATTACCCCCATGTGATAAAAGCCAATAAGGCGCTTATCAGGGAGAGGCCTTCGTCCAGTAGTGGAACAATACAGGCTGTTGAGGTTATAGGTATTTTTTTAAAAGCTCGCGATTGTCTTTCGTTTTTTCTTACAATTATTCACGATGACGTCACAAATCCTGGCCTCCAGTATACGATAAACAAAAGGGGATTGCGCCAGATTTTATAACTGTATCTGATACAAAAAAAATGTTAGAGAATTATCATCATCTACACCCGATATCACTCAGTGTTAAGTAAAGGTCTCGGAAACTGTGATGCATTTAATGCAATCCTACGATAGTACCTACGTTATAGTTGGGTCTAGCATCCAAGATATTTTATGTGAACAAAGACATTTATGAATGAAAACTAAGGTCTGTGTTCACCAAAAGACAATCGTTCAATTAGGCTGCTTCATCGGTTAACTTTGACGTTTAATGTATGAAAACTTGTGTCAAAAACGTAAAACCAACTGTTTAAAATTTAACCATCTGTTGGTGAACTCGGGGTCTTAATCAGATAACTTTAAGAAAACAACAAAGTGTTAATTTTTTGTTAATTAAGTTCCTATTCACAAAATTTTTGTTCATCTTGTTGTTGGGTAAATTGTTGTTTAATTAGGTAAGTATAGTTATGTACATTTTCAGTCGCGCGCGCGCATCGCTAGCCGCTAGTCGCTGCCGCTGTACGCACGCACGGTGCTTAGATCGTCGCTAATTATCACCTACCTCACGAGTTTTACTTTTCGCCTAGCTAGCATACAACAAGATGAATATCTGCGCAAATTGCGGAGACCACTTCAATGACGGTGTACAGTGTTCAATGTGCAAGAAATTTTTGGATTTTGGCTGCGCAAATGTGACGGAGAGTGGCTATCGGCGTTTGAGTGCGAAGTCCAAAGCGAACTGGAAATGTTCATCCTGTGGGTCAGGATCGCCTGCTCCCCCTGCCTCGTCGTCGGCCAAGACTCCGGAGCCCGTCTCGCTGGATATGGTCATGGGCAAGCTCAACTCTATGGAGTGTAAACTGAACTCCATGGAGTCAGCTCTTGCAAATATATCGAAACTAACGAGCGACGTCGAAGGAATAAAATCAAACATCGGTAAGCTTCAAGAATCCAATCGAAATGTTATAAAAACGGTCCAGGAATACACCTCCAAAGTTGATGATACGGAATCGAGAGTGACGTGTCTTGAGGCATCCGTGAGTGACCTAGCCGAGGTTAGGTCACAACTCCACACGTGTCAGCGTAACGATCTGTACCAAGATCAACTTACTCGCCTCAATAACATCGAAATTAAGGGGGTGCCTCTCAAAAAATCCGAAGATTTGTTCGATGTTGTGGACAGGATTGGCGCGCGTATAACCTACAAAGTAGCGAAATGCCAAATAAACTACGTGAGCCGTATTCCTACGTTCAATAGCAAGGAAAAATCAATTGTAGTGAGTTTCCTGAATAGGTACGTGAAGGAAGACTTCATAGCCTCAGCTCGATCACTCAAATCACTGTCGGCGGCGGACATCGGGTTCGAGAATAACAACCAAAGAATCTACGTAAATGATCACCTCTCGCCTGAATACAAGAAGCTTCTCACGCAAGTAAAACAGTTGGCCAAAGAAAAAGATTATCAATTTACTTGGATCAAGTTTTCGAAAATTCATGTAAGGAAAGATGATTCATCACCCGTGATCACCATCAAATCCGATGCCGATTTAAACAAATTAGTGTAAATTGTATCGTAACTTGCGTACCTTTGTTGAACTTTATTTTAGTCAAATTTATGCATTTTTCTTATTTCCAGTCGCGAGTGTACTTACTTTTATCTAAGGTGCTAATTTTTCTCATCTCTCGTTTATGTAAGTGCCATATCCAACTGGTGTCTCAGTTTATTTACTACTTACCGTTTCTAATAAACCGTTACTTTATTGTTATTTTTGTAACACTCACATTCACACATACGGACCTGAGGTCGCACAACAATAGCATAAACATAACTTATTTTTATTTTTCTAACCGTTGTATTTATTGTCATTCACTTCTATTCGCTTCCACGAACAAACACACAATTTGCGAATTTTGCAATCGAAGTAGCTGCGTAACTTATCTCCGTTTACATTATCATAAAGAATACATTGCTACTACCAATGCAATGCTAATTGAACGCACCTACCCAGCTGGCTGCATGGTCAAGGTCAAGTCTTATCTATTGCACTATCCATGTCTCATGCTAGTATTAATAAGTTTTAATAAACTCCGCCTAATGCCTATACAATTGTTTTCACACAATTTAGATTACTTACAGTTTATGCTTATTAATTTTAACTATTTTATATATTGGTTTATTTCTAGAATATTATTGCATAACAGTAAAAATGTATGGTAAAAACCTTAACTGCTATTACCAGAACGTACGCGGCCTACGTACCAAAACTACCGTGTTTCGGAGGAATCTGCGTTTAAGTAATTTTGATATTTTAGGCCTTACGGAGACATGGTTACTGGATGGAATTGCGGACGCGGAACTGTTCGACGATAGGTACATGGTGTGGCGGAGAGATCGTGGGTATGATTTAACCGACCAATCGCTGGGTGGAGGAGTATTGTTAGCGGTTCGTAAGGACTATCACGTGACTTCTAGGCCCGAGTGGTGTTCAACTGCCGAGGACCTCTGGTTATCAATTCAGTCGCAACCTGCTAATAGTAATAATTCCCATATATTAAGCTGCGTTCATATTGGCATTCTTTACTTATGTAAGCAAAATAATGGCTTGAGTTTTGCTCAACAGTTAACTAATTTTCTAAATAGTCTGCGGGATATTATGACTGCTTATCCGCAAGACAAATTTGTTATAATGGGTGATTTCAATTTAGGCTCCATTCAATGGAGTCATGGCGACGGACTAAGTTACTTGCAGCCGATCACTACGCTCGGACTAGGTAGGCTGGAGACTGAACTCTTAGATGAACTCGATGTCACTGACCTTCGTCAATATAATCATATTCGAAATAAGCATGGTAAACTTCTTGACTTAATACTGTCCAACCTTACCATTTCAGTGCAGGATTGTAATGCACCTCTTGTGCCGTTAGATGCCCACCACAATGCGCTGGAGATATTAATTGATATTTCTATTAAAGAGCACCTAAAACCAGCGCCTCGGTTAAAATATTGTTATAATAAAGCTAACTATAATGCTATTAACAAAGAATTGTCATCGGTGGACTGGAATGGCCTACTAAATAATAAATCATTGGATTCGGCAGTTGACTGTTTTTATGCCGAGCTAAATTATCTGAGAGATAAGTACGTACCTACTAAAACTGTACGCCAAAACTTATTTCCGCCTTGGTATTCTCCTGCGCTAAAAAAAGTCCTTAAAGAGAAATACAAGTTTTATAAAAAGTACAAACGCTACCACATGCGTGCTGACGCTCTGTCTGTCGATTGTCTTAAAAAGAGAGCTAAGAGGCTGGAAGAAAGCTGCTATAATAATTACATCGCCAGTGTCGAACAGTCGATTAAAGATAATCCGAAGTACTTCTGGTCATTTTTAAAATCACTATCTGCTACAACATCCTTGCCTAATACAATGTCATATGATAATGAAAGCTCCAGCTCAGGAACAGATATTTGCAATTTATTCTCTAAGTACTTTCATTCAACATTTTTGACTCAGAGTTTCACAGACGACTCCGCGGGAGCTTCACAACCCATAGTACCAGGTAACGTGGATTGCAACTTGTCGAGTATTGAGATATGTGCCCCTATGATCGAAATTAAGCTTCTAAAGCTTGATCAATCTAAATCAGCAGGCCCAGATTCTATTTCTCCCTTGCTACTTGTCAATTGCGCAAGTAACCTAGCTACACCTTTATCTAATATCTTTAGAAGATCTCTATCGGAAGGTACTGTTCCATCTGTATGGAAATCAGCGTTCATTACACCTGTGCACAAGAAGGGGCCCAAGGAAGTAGTTACCAATTATCGACCTATATCGAAGCTTTGCATTATAGCTAAAGTTTTGGAGCAAATCGTTTACGAGCAGGTCTACAATTCCATTAAAAATACACTACCTAAATCGCAGCATGGATTTCTTAGGGGACGGTCTACTGTCTCAAATTTAATCTTATTAAATGAATCACTCACGGCAGCTATGAATAGCGGGCATCAGACGGATGTGGTCTATACTGACTATAGTAAAGCATTTGACCGTATAGACCACAAACGTCTGATTTTCAAACTTTCTACGGTTGGAATCAGAGGCGACCTACTCAGATGGTTCACCTCGTACATTCACAACAGAAGTCAAGTTGTTGTCCTAGGAAACTATACATCGAGGTGGATGAGCGTCCCTAGTGGTGTTCCTCAAGGTTCACTGCTTGGTCCTCTGCTGTTTCTTATCTTCGTCTCCGACATCGATTCGTGTTTCATGAACTCAACAGTACTTACGTTTGCAGATGACATGAAAATCTTAAGACCTATTACTTGTTATAATGATGCATTGCTCCTTCAGGATGACCTTGGGCGCCTGGATGCCTACTGCATGCAGAATAAATTAGATCTAAATGCTGCCAAATGTAACGTAATAACATTTACTAGAAAGACAAATGTAATTAATTTTAATTATTCACTCAAGGGTCACGTATTACAAAGAGTGAGTGAGATTAGGGACTTGGGCGTAATACACGATTCTAAGCTTATTTTTGATTCACATATCTCTTCATCAGTGAAAAAAGCTTCTAAAGCACTTGGTTTTCTAATGCGCTCATCAAAAGACTTTAAAAACATTAAGACATTAAAAATTTTGTATAGCACGTATGTTAGATGTCATCTTGAATACGCCTCTCAGGTGTGGAACCCGGCTTACTCCATTTATATTGATAGACTGGAACGCATCCAACGCAAGTTTCTGCGCTTCCTTTATTTTAAAATGAAATTACCCCGTGAGGATTACCATGCGAGGTGTGTCAGGCAGCACCTCCTGCCGCTGAATTTGAGACGTGACTATGCTGATGTTATCTACCTGTCGCGTATCCTCAAATCCTCAGTCGATTGCCCCGAATTACTGTCAAAAATTCAATTTTCCGCTCCGACGCGCATAACAAGAAGTAGTGACTTGTTCTACCTACCTTATGCAAGCACGAATTATCGCCAACAATCATTTATCTATCGTGTCTGTAAGAAATTTAATATATTGTGCAAAGACCACGACCTGGATATTTTTCATTCCCCCACTTCCACTCTTAGAACAAAACTCAATCGTATATTTTTTTCACAGTAGATTGATTTCGATTATTTTTTCTTATATCTATTATATCTTATACCTGTAATTATTTTACTACACTAGTTTTACGCAAATTTCGTGTTTGCTTCGTGGGGGCTAAGAGTTCGCCAGCCTACGTATGATAACGTACGCCCACGCTAAGTGTGTTGTGTATGTTGTAGGTACTCGTAAAAAGACAATATTTCGGTTTTTTTTCTCTGTTCGCCACGCGTTTCGTTATTGGTTTTTCCATTTATAGATGTGAATGATGATTTTTATTTTACCTCTTTTGTACCTTTAGTATCTTATTGTGAATGTGAGTGATATCCTTTCTTTTGTTTCATTTATTGTCATTTTTTAGTATAATATTGTATTGTATGCGAAGTAACAACTTTAAAAGCTCTTGTTGTATTGTGTGTATTAGCGATAACTAGTTACAATAAGTAGGTACATTACTTAGGTACCTTCAAGTAACATTATGTATCTATCAGTGGATTCCTGTCAATAGCCCATCAATTTATATTCTATCACCTATTTATGTATAGTGTGCTGATGGTTTCCCTAAAATAAATAAATAAATAAATAAATAAGTTTGTTGTTATATAATTCATGCTATGTCCATAGGGCGATGTGGTCGCTAAGCGACAAAGTCCCTTTATTTCGATATAAATAAAAAAAAATAGCAAGGTAATCACTAAAAGCAAAAACACAATCCTCAACCACGCATATTTGCATAAGTGCGGCGAAAAAGGTTCAAAAAGGCTCATTTGAGTTCGTAATCGGATGAAATGCATTCAAAGTAAATTTTTTTTTCAAACTGCAATTTGCGCCGATGGTCCCGGCGTCGTAAAATATTTTACACCAATATTTCTTTGGTTTGTAACCTCTTTGTTTACAAAAAATAGTTAGGATTCTAGAACAGAGTATATGTAGACTCTCAAAATCGGGAAATATACCTACTAGGCTAGATTCATACAGGTTTGTTATTCTACGCCACATGTGATATTTGTTAACTCTCTCGAAGTTAGACTCTCATGAAAAAAAAAAAAAAACTGCCAGCTAGCCTACTTATTTTTGCTTGAATTTTTCAGAAAGAGTTTTTCTACGGCTTTTGAGGAGCTTTCGAGCTCTAGGGCCGGCGGTTCACCACCTAGCGCGCATCAGGTATTGTTTTCCAGGCCGGGGACAACCTCAGCGCAACATAAATTGAAAAGGTGGATTCTCTCTTTGTAGTTTGTTTACGTTGGTTTTGACAGAAGCTTATTCTTTGTTATTTTTCTGTCTACAGTAAGGAGGGCGTTTGCCGTGGAGCCCGGGCTACCACGCGTGCGCCAACCGCTGTCATCCCGCTAGTTTATTTAGATTTGTAAGAATTTTATTTACATTTGTAAGTTTTATTTACTGTGATAATGCAATGCACGCAACCGGTGATTGCAATTAGGAATGTGACGGAGACCCATCCCATCGTGTCTGTGCAGCCTCTTTTAGAGTGCACACAATGTCCCCGGGCTCGCTTTTTCAAGGGACAGAGAGGCCTCAAAATCCACCAAAGCAGAATCCATAAGGATCCCAATATCCCGCTGTCTGCTCCGGTTGCAGTAGCGGTAGATGATTTGACGCAAAATTCGGATTATACGGCCGATACACGCCCTTTTTGGAAAGTTCTAAGTGAGTACAAAGCTACAACTCCTATTTTTAAACGAATTCCTCGAGGTGCCCGCATCTCTGTCGCTTCCGCTCTCTCAGAGGCCATTAGGAATGCTGTATCAAAAAACACCAAGCGAGCTTGGGAGCATTTATTAGTTTTCCCTTACAACGTACTTCATGTAAAAAAAGATACGGCCAACAAATCATCAATTTAATTTTACGGTGCGAATCTTTGTGCACTCAAAAAGAAGGATGGCGGAATAAGACCCATAGCCGTGGGCACCACCTACCGCCGCCTCGCAGCTAAAGTCTGCTGTCGGACAGAAGCCGACTATCTAGGCGACTATTTCCGACCAATTCAGCTAGGCTTTGGTTCGCGAGGTGGATGTGAGGCCGCAGTACATTCCCTTCGTACATTTTTAGACCAAAATTATGGGGAGGTAATTCTGAAGGTAGACGTCAAAAACGCCTTCAATTCCGTAGACAGGGGCGCCTTGCTAAAAGAAATTAAAGACAAAATTCCAGAAATTTACCCATTTCTTTGGCAATGTTACGGTTCGCCATCAAAATTAATATACAGGCATAAAGTCATTTCGTCCGCTGTTGGCTGTCAGCAGGGCGACCCTCTTGGTCCGGCCATATTTAGCCTTGCCATCCAACCCATAATTCAACGTCTCCAATCCAAGCTTAATGTTTGGTATTTGGATGATGGAACATTATGTGGAGAAGTGAACGCAGTTTTTGATGATCTAAAAATCATCACAGACGAATTTCGACAAATAGGTTTGGAATTAAATTTTTCAAAGTGTGAGCTTTTTATTTCGGACTCTTGTGTAGACAAAAACAATATCATTGAGAAATTCAATACATTAGCCCCCAACATTACAGTTGTTGATAAATGTTCACTTCGACTCCTTGGTTCACCAATTCTTGATGAGTCTTTTCAGTCATTTGTAGATAAGAAAATTCAAAATTTCCACAAAAATTCGGACAGACTGCTCAAAATTAATAGTCATATGGCTTTTACAATTATTCGGTTCTGTCTATTTGTACCTAAATTTACGTATTCTTTGAGATGTAGTCAAATGTGGAAACACAGCGAGCTCTTGGAAGGCTTAGACAACATAATAAAGAATACATTATCATCGGTTTTGAATATCGATTTAGATGACAAGGCATGGTCGCAGGCCTCCCTGCCTGTCAAATTGGGAGGCTTAGGTATACGCAAAATTTCAAGTGTAGCCCTACCAGCGTTCTTGTCTTCTGTCTACAGCACTAGTTCTTAAGTTGAAAAAATTTTAAATCCTTCTCTTTTGGTCCCACCTGGAATGTCATTGAAAATTTCATTTTTAGACGAAGCTCGAACGGCTTGGCATAGTGCTTGCCCCGATGCTGCTCCCCCAAAATCACTTTTGTCCCAACGGCAATGGGACGGGCCTCTGTGTGAGTTGACACGGAACTGTTTGTTACAAACGTGCTCCAGCTCTGCAGATCGTGCCCGCCTCCTGGCCGTTTCTAAATGGGAGTCAGGACATTGGTTGCAAGCATTTCCTTCATATAACACTGGTACTTTATTGGATCCCGTAACTTTCCGTATCGCAACATGTCTCCGGTTGGGTGCAAGGTGTTGCGCGCCTCATCAATGCCAGTGCGGTACTACTGTCGAACAGCTTGGTCATCACGGATTATCGTGCACTAGGGCCGCTGGTCGGATATCTCGCCACGCTAGCCTTAACGACATCATCCGGCGGGCCTTTGTCACCGTTAACGTACCAGCTATTCTCGAACCGAATGGTCTGTTGCGTGACGATGGTAAGAGGCCCGACGGTATGACACTAGTCCCATGGGAGTTGGGGAGGCCCATTGTGTGGGACGCTACATGCGTCGACACACTTGCGCCTTCCCATCTTCCGAGGACATCCGTGAGGGCGGGTGCGGCGGCAGATTTGGCCGAAGATCTCAAGAGGCGCAAATATGCAGGTCTCGACAGAGCCTACACATTTGCTCCCCTTGGAGTCGAGACCCTAGGTCCGTGGGGTACCGAGGCTCTTCGGGTTTTCAAAAAACTATCTGAGCGTCTGGTCGAAGCGACGCGTGACCCGAGAGCTGGTGAATATCTGGCACAGCGTATCAGCATTGCCATACAGCGTGGCAATGCAGCCAGCGTCTTGGGGACGCTTCCGACTGGTGTTGATATGGATCAGTTGAGCTATCTGTAGACTGTTTGCAACAGTCGGCAGTTAGCTCAATTGTTTCAATTGTAAATACTAGTATAATTTTCTTTGTGAATAAATGTTGACTCTCATGAAGTTATTGAATAGGATATTTATGATTTTAATTGATGAAATAAATATCCTATTGAATAACTTAATTATCAAAGAAAATCACAAAAAAATAATAAAAACAAATTAGATATACTAATTGTATTCACAACTGAAACAATTGAGTCAACTGCAAACAATCTACACGTCAATTCAATTAATATTTTGGCAATTCCAGATGTGTCCATTCAAAAACCTGATAATGAATCCATCGCGTCATCAAAAGCCTCTGACTTGGGTCATTCTTTGAGCTCTGTAAGGAAGCCTACCAAACGTCAACAGAGTTCGCGAAATGATGGTCAAAACGGTCAAATAGCGAAGAGACGAAAGATGACAGATAAAACAAATAGCAGCACAGAATACCCTTCCTCTTCTGATCTCACAACTGACAGGAACTCTGAAGATACAATTTCTGGTGAGTCACCTAATCTGGCTGATGATAATCAGAATATTCTTCAGGTAACTGAACAACCCACAAAGAATGCAATCGCAGATTTTGTTGCTCAAGCTGCTAGTAAAACTGATCAAAATAAGACTGAGAAAAGCTCTGAGGAAGAAAACTGCGATCAAACAAATTTAAGCTGGAAATACCCTTCCTCCCCTGATCTCACAACTGACGGGAACTCTGAAGATACAATTTCTGATGAGGCCCCTAATCTGGCTGATGATAATCAGAATATTCTTCAGATAACTATCTCAGATTCTGTTGCTCAAGCTGCTAGTAAGACTGATCAAAATGAGACGGAGAAAAGCTCTGAGGAAGAAAACTGCGATAAAAATATTTTAAGCTGGAAATACCCTCCTCCCCTGATCTCACAACTGACGGGAACTCTGAAGATACAATTTCTGATGAGGCCCCTAATCTGGCTGATGATAATCAGAATATTCTTCAGATAACTATCTCAGATTCTGATGCTCAAGCTGCTAGTAAGACTGATCAAAATGAGACGGAGAAAACCTCTGAAGAAGAAAACTCTCGTGAACATCCTTGTAGCCCTACATTCACTGATATTTTTTATTTTGCTGGGTTGCCGAACCACCCAGATACCGAAATTGCTGTAAGAGACGAAGAAAGAGCCAAATCTACGGTTGATAAAAACTCAGAAGGAATTATAAACGAGGTAGCTACAAGGAACAAATCTGACGAAAATGTCAACATAACGAAGATTTCAAGTGCTGTCAGATGCTCTGATGATGTAGTCAAAGACTCTGACAATGGTAGAGTAGATTTCTATCCTATGTTGCCTTCAACTGCAGGCAAGATGCGGAACTCACGTCGGGGTACAAAGGTTGGTATTCTGATTATAAGGACGGGTTTCAACCGCGAAAGGGTCATGAGCGGGAAAGGAGAGATGAGTGGGCGGAGTTAATTACAACGATTTCTGCTCGCTCAGTCCTTTCCGCTTGACTATTTGCAGGTGGAAATACAAGTAAGCACTTTACTCTGCCGACTTAAACGGGACTCCGTTCAAGTCAGGGGTATTATAGGGTATTATAATTCATTCGATTCACTTCCGAATCGAAAACGTCGGATTCGAATGCGATTCCAACGGATCTTTAGAACGCTATTTTGATTTCGTCTCTCTCTTTCGTCAGTTTTAGCATATGGCATATATCGTTTTTTTTTATTAAAAAATTTGGGAAACATTTATACTCTAGATAAAAAAAAGGCATAAGTACGCATCCTTGGAGCAGCTTTACCATTTTGCACCTGGAGCAGTGGAGACCTTGGGCAGTTGGAGTGTGGATGCGAAGTGTTTAGTGGGAGAATTAGGACGAAAAATTAGCGAAGTGACAGGAGACTCCCGCTCCGGGTCGTTCTTGGTGCATAGGATTGCCATCGCTATTCAGTGAGGTAATGCTGCTAGCATTATGGGCACCTTTGCACCGGGAATGGTCAGGGGCGGGTTATTTAATGACTAAGTTTTTTGTTGTGTATTTAATTTAATACATAATGTAGACCTTTATGACTTTTATACCTATAATTATGAATGCAATAAATCTATAATACTTCACAAGATGAATCATAAATTCATAATTTATTAATTGTAATGTATAATAATTATGAAACAATGGACGTGTAAAATATTAAATTTTTTAAATTATGTAATTCTTGTATTCCTTACTGCTAAAAAATCCACTTTACCGTACCATTTACGACAAATAATATGGACTTATTAATTTCAGACCATCAATAGATCCGTATTGAAAAAGGACCAAGTGTCACAGACAGAAGACATCTCTTTCCATCCCCTCACGAGTGAAAGAGAGCGGAGTGTAAATGAAAATCTTCCATTTGGATATATGTATTTGTTGATCCATGATACCTATAGGTCGAGGTATCCCTCCAAAATCATATGTGGTTCACTGAATCCTTTCGTTGGAAACTTGTAGGTCTCTTTAGATATAGTATGAACTCAAGTTTCGAATTAAAAAAGTCGATTTGTTGATTCAAAGATAGATGATGAAGATAGAATTCAAAGATAGAAGATGATGTTGATGAAGTCGATTTGTTGATTCAAAGATATTATATATATTTTTATAGATATATTTTTCTTAGTGTATAAAGTTTTTATTTACCTTCAATTCAAATTGAAGTAATCAAAAAGTTCTATAGATTTCGCACTAATACGCAAAATACGTATTCTACCATTAGTCCGGTCAATTTAGACATCCGAGGTTTTTTTTTTTTTTTTTTTATTTGCTTTTGGTGGCTTTCGTATTACTGCGGCCATGATAGGCCTATTGTGATCGCCACTTTGTGTGTTCAACCTCGAAGCAGCGGCGTTCACAGTTCGCCGCTAACCCTTGCAGCTGCTAGGAACTGTAGGATTTTCTTCGGGGTGGAGTCTTTTAGCTCGTCTGGACTAAGCAGGTGCTTGCCCAGATGGATGCTACGTTTTTGCATCAGTGCTCCGCACTCTCCTAGAAGATGTAGAGGCGTTTCCTCCACCTCTTCACAGAACCTGCAGGATTGTGTGTCGCTTAGCCCTAATTTGAACATGTGCTTGTTGAGGCGACAGTGTCCAGTTAGGGCTCTTGTCATGATGCGAAGGTTGCTTCTGCTTAGCGCTAGGATTCGGTTGGTGCACCGCTTATCGAAGGCTTTTATCAATGATTTTGAGTGGCTTATACCCGAGGAAATCCTCCAGAGCTTGGAAGATTCCTCGTAGCAGGAATCCAAGAGAGTTCTGAGAGCCAGGCTTTTCGGTATGCCACAGAACGGCTCGGGGCCCAGCTGAGTCCCCTTGGCCCCGGAACGCGCGAGTTCGTCGGCACACTCGTTGCCGTTGACTCCCGCGTGCCCCGGTACCCATCTTAGGACGACTCTGTTGTTCGAGCCCAGCGCGTTTAGGCGTGACAGACAGTCCTCGACTAGCCTGGACGTGATAACCTCGAGTCCAGTGCTAGGAGGGCCGCCTGGCTGTCAGAGTTGATGTAGATAGTTTGATTGGTGTAGCGCTTTCCCAGATTTATATCGGCACATTCTAGTATGGCGAATACCTCTGCTTGGAAGATGGAGGCGTGGTTACCCAGGTTTATGCTTTTGCCAAACCTGGGTCGCTCTCCATACACTCCACAGCCTACATCCAGTCCCATTTTGGAACCATCCGTGTACCAGATTAGGCACCCGTCCTTGCAGAGTGGCTCGCTGTTAAGCCAGTCTTCTCTGGAAGGAAGTTCCACTGTGTAGTGTTTTTCAAACACGTGTCGTGGGAGCCTGACATCAGTTGTTATGCTCAAGATGGGCGATTCCAGAGTTGAGTCTTGTAGAGATCTCAGTTTCTGGGAGAGCCAGTTCCTTCTGCCCAGTATGCTGGCCCTATACATGCTGGTCTTTGTCTCCTTATGTATATACAAGCTGAGCGGAGGCAGTCCCAGCAATGCATTTAGTGCCAGTCCGGGGGAGGTGGACATGGCTCCCGTGGCCATAAGACAGGCAGTCCTTTGTAGGCTGTTTAGTTTGTTGGTTGCGGTCGACTGGAGGGCCTTGTCGTACCATACCATGGAGGCGTAAGTGATAATCGGCCTCACAATGGCAGTGTACAGCCACAGGGCAATCCTGGGGTTGACGCCCCAGTTGTTGCCCATTAGTCTGCCGCTTGCTCCTAGTGCCATCTTAGCTTTTTGCAAGACGTTGGCTAGGTGTGTATTCCACGTAAGTTTTTGGTCGATGGTAACGCCCAAGTATTTTACTTCTGTAGAAAAGGTTATGATTTTACCGTTAAGTTTAGGCTTCACAAGCTTGTCTAGCCTTCGCTTATTGGTAAAGGGTATAATCACAGTTTTGTCAGCGTTGACTGAGAGTTCACTGTTACTGCACCAGTCGCTGACAGCGTTGAGAGCTCGCTGCATGATGCTGGAAATGGTGGACTGGCAGAATCCTCGCACGACTATCACAAGGTCATCTGCGTAGCCTTGCGCGTCGATATTGAGGTCCGCCAGTCTGCACAGGAGCTGGTCCACTGCTAGGGTCCATAAGACAGGCGATAAGACTCCGCCTTGGGGGCAGCCCCTGGCCGTGGATATCTCAATGGTTGATTGGTGAAGGGCTAGTTTTGCTCCCCTGTTTTTGAGCATATCCTCTACCCATCTGGTGGTGGTCGGGTCGACATTTTTGTTTATCAGCCCGTTAACCAGCAAAGAGGTAGGTGAGTTATCAAAAGCCCCTTCAATGTCAAGGAAGGCACAAAGTGCGATTTCCTTGTCCTCCATAGCCTTCTCCACTCTGTCAATGAGGCTACTCAGCGCCGTCTCTGTGGATTTGCCCTTGCGATAGGCGTGTTGGCTATGGTGGATGGGAGACGCGGCTAGCGCCACGTCTCTGATGTGTCTGTCTACCACCTTCTCCATGGTCTTGAGAAGGAAAGAGGAAAGGCTTATTGGTCTGAAAGACTTTGGCTGGCTGTAGTCTTTCTTTCCAGCCTTGGGTATGAAGACAACTTTGACATTAGTCCATAGTTCTGGCACGCATCCCCAGGCGAGGCTCGCCCTGAAGATTTTTACCAGATATGGGGTGAGGACGTCGATTCCCCGCTGTAGGAAAACCGGGAGTATGCCATCCTCACCACACGCTTTGTTTTTCTTAAGAGAGTTAACGGCCCACCTTACCTGGTTCGGTCTTATAATCCTGGCCGCCCTGTTCCAGTCCTCGTTCCGAGGCTTAAAGGGGTTGGCAGGTATCGGTCGGTGCGTGGTTTTGTCCTGCGAGCCAGGGAAGTGGGTCGAGGCCAGCAACTCTAGGGTTTCCTTTTCGTTTGTTGTGAAAGTGCCGTCCCCTTTTTTGAGGAGACCTATCTGATTAGTTTTGGCTTTAGAGAGAAGTTTCTGAAGTCTAGCACTTTGAGGTAGGCTGTTGATTTCCTCGCAGAGCTTCCTCCAAGATATCCTCTTAGCCTTCCTAATCTCTATGTTATATTCCGTTAAGGCTTTATGGTAGGCCTCCCATACGCGAGTCCTTTTAGCCTTGTTGAAAAGTTTCCTGGTTTTACTTCTAAGCTTGCTTAGCGTAGAGTTCCACCATGTGACTTGTCGCTTCGTGGTCTTGGACTTTAGCGGGCAGCTCTCCTCATAGGCCATGCAAATGCCTTTTGAAAGGACGGCAACCGCTATCTCACGACTGTCGCGGGTCTTTATACTTTTTGGGCAACCTTCGAGCGTTTGCCTTAGTTTGTCGTTGAAGACATCCCAGGCAGTTGCCCTGGGGTCCCTGTAAGTTGTGGTTTGAGTGTCAAGGGAGGCCTTTATCTCAAAGTTGATGTGTTTGTGGTCGGACATGAAGTTTTCGCTACTGACGTGCCAGTCTTTGATATGCCTGGCAAGGTTGTTAGTAGCGAAAGTTATGTCCAGAACCTCTTGTCTAACCCGGGTTACAAAGGTCGGTTCGCGTCCTATGTTAAGGGTGGTTAGATTGTTAGCTAAAAGAAAGTCATAGAGTAACTCACCTCTAGCGTTGACGTCCGTGCTCCCCCACGCTGTGTGGTGTGCGTTGGCGTCGCATCCAACGAGAAGTTCGGCGTTGTTCTGGGCGGCGTAGTCGACCACCCTCGCCAGGTCTCCCGTTGGGTTGTCTCTCTCTCCGGGTAGGTAGGCAGAGCACATGATTACCCTCGCACCACTCCACCCTTTGAGATCGACAAAGGCGGCTACCAGGTCGTCATTACATACCTCTGTGACAGGCAAAAAGTTAACATAGTTATTGAAAATTATGCATGCTCTGGGCCTTGTGCCATTACTGTTAACTAATAACTTACCGGCATCGTCGAGTCCCAGAACCTGAGTGTTGGCTACCCAAGGCTCCTGGATCAAAGCGAGGCTAGCTTGTCCTTCGGACAGGCAACACTCCATTACCGCGGACGCTGCCGCGGCATGGTGGAGGTTGGCCTGGAGGACCCTCGCCGTCCCTGCCTGGGTAGCCACTACAGGTTTCCCCGCTGGTAACGAGGCTTGGACCTGGCTAGCTTCGGACGCGCTCCGCGTCCTCGGCTAGTTTCGGTCGGCCTGTCACCCCTTACTCCTCCCCGGGAACCCCTACCGCCCCGGCCCGGTGGACCGGACCTGCCCTGGGGCGCTACATTGGAGGGCCTTGCCGCGACGGGTCGCGGCCCTGGTCCTCCTGTGCTTCGCCCCGAGGTGCCCTCTCCGCCGGACGTGGACGGCTGAGGACCGCTTTCGCCCAGCCTCGGTGGACCACACTTGCCCAGGGGCGGTACATTGGAGGCCCTAGCCACGACAGGTCGCGGCCTTGGTTCTCCTGTGCTTCGCCCCGAAGTGCCCGTTCCACCGGGCCTGGTCGGCTGCGGGCCTATGTCAGCCACTGACTTTATGTCAGGGCCGCCTTTGATCTTAAAGGCTATCTTTTTGAAGCCTAAAGCGGCCTGAAAGTCTGTGGCTTTAAGGGCCTCCACAGACAGGTCATCCAGGGAGAAGGTTACTACAAACCCATTCCCCTCAGATCTGCTGTGCAGGACCTTCCATAGGTCGGTGCGAAGTCCCTCATTTTGTGTCCTTAGTAGCTGGACAGCCTCGTCAACCGACGCCGCCTCGATACTAGGCACAAACGTGACCGCAACCACAGGCTTGGGCAACTCGCTCTCGGGGATAACCGAGAGTTCTGCCCCGGCCCATGGCTTGATCTTGGGGACCTCGCTTTCGAGCCATGTTTGGCTCTCCTGGTTTTCACACGTAACCAGTATCCACCCAGGTTTGTGTGTGAAGCTAGCGAACCTGGGCCCCTTTCCGCTGTTCGCTATGCGCAGTATCGCCAGGGTCAGGGAACGATGGACCTGCTTCATTTGGTCGTCGCTCATGGAGGCGGTGTTGCGAATACCAACTCGCCTCGCCTCCGCGACCTGCTTGAAGCTAGGTCTCACTTCTGACTCCTGGGACAGCTTGGGGGCCTTTTTCGTCCTAATTCTCCCACTAAACACTTCGCATCCACACTCCAACTGCCCAAGGTCTCCACTGCTCCAGGTGCAAAATGGTAAAGCTGCTCCAAGGATGCGTACTTATGCCTTTTTTTTATCTAGGGTATAAATGTTTCCCAAATTTTTTAATAAAAAAAAACGATATATGCCTTATGCTAAAACTGACGAAAGAGAGAGACGAAATCAAAATAGCGTTCTAAAGATCCGTTGGAATCGCATTCGAATCCGACGTTTTCGATTCGGAAGTGAATCGAATGAATTATAATACCCTATAATACCCCTGACTTGAACGGAGTCCCGTTTAAGTCGGCAGAGTAAAGTGCTTACTTGTATTTCCACCTGCAAATAGTCAAGCGGAAAGGACTGAGCGAGCAGAAATCGTTGTAATTAACTCCGCCCACTCATCTCTCCTTTCCCGCTCATGACCCTTTCGCGGTTGAAACCCGTCCTTATAATCAGAATACCAACCTTTGTACCCCGACGTGAGTTCCGCATCTTGCCTGCAGTTGAAGGCAACATAGGATAGAAATCTACTCTACCATTGTCAGAGTCTTTGACTACATCATCAGAGCATCTGACAGCACTTGAAATCTTCGTTATGTTGACATTTTCGTCAGATTTGTTCCTTGTAGCTACCTCGTTTATAATTCCTTCTGAGTTTTTATCAACCGTAGATTTGGCTCTTTCTTCGTCTCTTACAGCAATTTCGGTATCTGGGTGGTTCGGCAACCCAGCAAAATAAAAAATATCAGTGAATGTAGGGCTACAAGGATGTTCACGAGAGTTTTCTTCTTCAGAGGTTTTCTCCGTCTCATTTTGATCAGTCTTACTAGCAGCTTGAGCATCAGAATCTGAGATCAGCCAGATTAGGTGACTCACCAGAAATTGTATCTTCAGAGTTCCTGTCAGTTGTGAGATCAGAAGAGGAAGGGTATTCTGTGCTGCTATTTGTTTTATGTGTCATCTTTCGTCTCTTCGCTATTTGACCGTTTTGACCATCATTTCGCGAACTCTGTTGACGTTTGGTAGGCTTCCTTACAGAGCTCAAAGAATGACCCAAGTCAGAGGCTTTTGATGACGCGATGGATTCATTATCAGGTTTTTGAATGGACACATCTGGAATTGCCAAAATATTAATTGAATTGACGTGTAGATTGTTTGCAGTTGACTCAATTGTTTCAGTTGTGAATACAATTAGTATATCTAATTTGTTTTTATTATTTTTTTGTGATTTTCTTTGATAATTAAGTTATTCAATAGGATATTTATTTCATCAATTAAAATCATAAAAATCCTATTCAATAACTTCATGAGCCTTTAGCCTTTTATTTGTTATTTTAGTATAGTTAGATTTTATGATGACACAAAGTCAATGATCCATGATACGATAATGTAGTATGGTACCTAGCAATGTAATAATGCAGTAATGAATCTAATTATGACACAAAGTAAATGATCAATGATACGATAATGTAGTATGGTACCTAGCAATGTAATAATGCAGTAATGATAGCACAAAAAGGATACGATAACATACTTTAATAAAATGTCTTGTAGTATTGTATCATAACAAAAAGAAGTGTGTGTGTGTGTCTCTAAATGAAGAGCAGCCATGTATGTGCACAGGACATAGTATCATAATAAGTTCACTCTCTATTCCTTCACTCTCATAATGAGATAAGATGGCAGACTGACACGACCAGGGCGAGATCAGGTGCAGGACCAAGCTTGACGTACCTTACGAGGCAACGAAGATGTAACACCGCCAACTTCCTGATCCTGACCTTCTTGACTCCTAGCTGCTAATGAATATAAAAATACCTATCTATTCGATTTGGATCTTCCTAGATGTAGAGATGGATATGGGTTCAAAGAATTAGGTATCGATTTTGTGTCAAACTCACCTGGTTCGACACTACTTCAACAGTCACTTCAACTACTTCAACTACTTCAACAATAACTACTTCAACAGTAACTACTTCAACAGTAACTTTAACGAGTCTATAATCACATGCACGCTTACACAGTATGTAAGTACGCTTATTGAGTAGATATCACGAGGCCGTGATTTGATTATCAGGATGGACGAATCTGTAAGCTTTGTTTATGAATATTAGCTTATTTAGCGGGAATTTTCCATGAATAACAGCAGCTGGCCTGAGTCACAGCAACAACACAACCCAGCCAGGGTGATTAGCGTAGGAAAGTTCCACCCGAAGCGTCCCGAGCCGAACCGACCGTTGTTTACGTAGGAAAAACCCAATCCGAAGCCACCCGAACCGAAACGACGACAAGTCCCGATGCGAGAAATCGAGCGGCAGTCGGCCGTCTATAAAATGGCAGGGCAAACTGAACCGGTATTCATTCTATTTCAAGACTTTAACGAGTAGTCATAATTATCTGTTGTGTTGTTATAGTTAGTCAGTACTGATAAATTATTGTATTTGCATAATATAAAAGAAGAGAAAGTTTACACGTGTTTGCTGTTCCTCCTGACTTGTAGTAAGATATCAGTTGTTAGAACTATAAGGTATTATCATAATGTAAATGTGTATGTTTAATCTCGTCGTGCGACGAATTCGCATCGTTCGCTCGTACAATCGGCGGCGTCAGAGAGTTCCCCTAATCTATTGTACCGTCACCGTTTAGGTATCAATATCAGTGCCGAGGTAAATTACGCTTTCTGACGACAGTTCCGACGTCAATCAATGTCGGCTGAAGTTGACATAGCCCCTAGGCAAATACAGTGCCAGTGCCACAAGATACAAGATTTTATTGATAAATATAAATTTACACGTCAAATTAAATTATTTTACATGTCTTCGTTACATTAATATTTACTTATTTTCAAATTATATTATTTCACTACCTACCTAATTAATCTAATCCGCTATCGACCTTTATTTATTCTTCGCGATATTCTTCGCTTTCTACAGGCTAATTTTATTTTATTTATTATTAATATTTTATTTGCATTAGGCACGGGGATTGTATTCTACAGTTCCGGTAACTCTAGGAACTCCCCGAAGCTGTAGAATACTCTTTCCAGCAGCCATGTTTTTAGTCGGTGCTTGAATAATTGACGTCGTGAACGTTAGTGAAAGAAAGTCTTCGTTTCAGGTCTGGCCAAAATGGCGTTTTTGTCAGTATGTCCGTACTCCTCTACAGGTCGTATTTTACAACCGATCGGTATGAAACTTTGTGTACAGATTCTATGATTTTATAGAATTTTATTGTCGTCGGGATTTTTTGATTAAAGGCGTACTTCTTCCACAATAAGGCAAAAAGGCAGATTTGGAATATCTCCGATATAAGAGATCTGATTTTGATGATTGTACTTTTAACTGAAAGGTAATAACTTTATACTGTTCTTATAAAAATTTGGTAAAGATCTGATGAGGATTTTCGGCATGACGAGCAGAATCGCTTCGCAAAATGCAGTAATATGCAAGAGAGCATTTACAGTACAGCGCCACCTATTAGAACATATTTGTAACACTTCGAGAATTACATGAAATAGCGCGGCCGCATACCTACACCGTCGTCGTCGGATAAATAATAAATTAACAAAAACTTTGGGCTGATGGATCAACGCCATCTATTGATACTAGGTACAAAATTTCGAGCTTTGCTGAGGAACGTAACTTAGGTACTTTGTATGGACAATTGGTCTAATGGTTGATGTGTTTGTGCAACATTTCGTTCAAAAATTCCGACAACAATCGTATCGCAAGTGAAGTGATCTGTAATACCTACCTACCTTTCCAAGTGCACCTTACCTACCTCACCTACCCTACCCACAAACAAGATTGAATCCGTTCAGGAGAAACAGACGCCTATTCTTGCACGGTGGGCATTATTTCAAAGGTAGGTAACCTCAGGAAATCATTTATATAAACAATTACCCTTACCTACTTACCTACCACCTAAGGTTGGTAAGTTGCCCAATGCACACCACACTAGCGTAAACCAATATTTAGGTAGGTACCTACCTACCCATAGGACTTTTCTTACAACGCGTCCAAAAGTAAGAGGCACCGATAATTACATAGATATTAGGTACCTATAATACTTATGACAAGTTTAGCGCCATTAAAGGAAGGCTGGCGCCTGCCTAGGCTGGTGCTTATTCTGATAAGAGGGCGCTTTTGCTCCGTGATAAGATGCTTTCACACTGGCATGGCGATTTGCAAGGAGTCACCGCCTAAAAACATGGTAGGTACCATACCTAAGTACCTAAATATCCCGTTTTATATAACTTTAGTACTTAATATAATATAAGTTACTAATATGTTGAAAAAAAAGTTAGTGCTTGCGAGGTCTACTGTTCGTAGAACTGCTAGAACATCATTGAACTACTAGAACATGTACAAGAACTTTTGAAAAGGTGTTAGTCTTACAAACTTCTCAAAGTATATTTTTCCTGTAAAATAATAGATCCATATCCACAAACGCTACATAGGTAGGTACCTAGGTACATTTCAGATGGGTCGCTATGCAATCTTCGGAAATGGGGGGGGGTAAAGTATGAACCCCACAGAAGTTCTCATTATATAGGTACCTACCTAGGTACCAAAATATCCCGTTTTAAATAAAATTACTTTAGTACATTAAGTATTAAGTAAATTAATTGTTGAAAAAAGTTAGTGTTCGCGACGTCTACTGTTCGTAGAACTACTAGTGTTATCTCCTCAACAGGTTATAATGGTTCACTGATGGACTCGGCCAGGTGGGATGACGATCTGCAAAAGACTGCAGGCAGATGCTGGATGCGCAAGCTGAAGACAGGGCGCTGTGGCGGTCATTAGGGGAGGCCTATGTCCAGCAGTGGACTAATATAGGCTGATGGTGATGATGATGATGGACTAAGGCCAATAAGGCGCCTTTCAGGGGGAGGTCCTGAAAGGCGCCTTATTGGCTTTTTTTCATGGGGGGTATATAATCCCCACGCTGGACATATGGGTTGGGAAACGCAGTTTGGTGGTAGAATAGTTCAGTAGGTGGCGCTGCTGCCCGCTCCCCCGGTTGATATCCCTTAGTAGCCTCTTACGACACCCGTGGGAAGAGTTGGGGTGGTGCTAATTCTAAGCCGGCACCACTCGTCCAAAACACGCTTAATACAATTTAGCTGTAGTGGGGCAATAGTCAACTACAAGTACAAGTATTTATGCTTAAATCTAAGCTTCGGTGATTCTAAGAGGATGTCAGGTAATTTAGGGAATTTCACATTTAACTGACTATAATTAATCTGTACTTAATATTATAAAGAGGAAAGATTTGATTGTTTGTTTGTTTGTATTGAATAGACTCCGTATCTACTCGACCGATTTGAAAAATTCTTTCACCCTTAGTAAGCTTACATTTCAGGGAGTGACATAGGCTATATTTTATCCTGGAATTCCCACGGGAACGGGAAGTACGCGGGTGAAACCGCGAAGCGATCGTCTAGTCGTTCTATAAAACACTTTTATGCTGACACCGTCAGCGGGAAATCTTACGTACGCAGCTGTGAGCATGTTTGGCTTTACAATGCTTTGCCCTGCGCGTGTCAATCCAAGGCATATAATGTCATCTGTCATTTCTCATTGACTGTAATTTCACCAACCTCGCCCTTCAATACCGGACAGCGATGTTATTTGGCGGCAGCAATGACATTTGTCTGTTTGTTTCTTTGTGGAGTAATTATACATTATTATTTATTCCCTTGTCCGGTTTAGGTAAGATTATTGCAACGATAAAGATACGGGCAAATAGGAAAAACTGCTGTCCCAGCAGAGGGATGGGGTCATCCAACATTTTTCTTTAATTTTAAAAACAAATCTATACATAGATTAAAAACTCGCTGCACTCTCATAATTAATAAATTCTTACTAATTATTATTAAAAATAAATATATTATAAATAAATATATATAAATAGATTTAACTAATTATTTTATTTTACAAATGATTTCATTATTTGAAGTCTTCTTCTTCTAAGAATCTATATTGTGTGAGTTGGCAAGTATATACCTAACTTCAACAAACAAACGCACACATTTATACGATTAGGAAGTTGAGACTAATTTGACGCAATTTTTTGGCTACACCTCGTTTGTTCTAAACTTTCGTCTGCAATCATCATCATCATCAGCCTATATTAGTCCACTGCTGGACATAGGCTAATGAGATAACAATTAATGACAGTATGTTATTTGACATTTTTTAGTAGCATAAGACGTGTCCTCTATCCAAATACCTATATAATTTTTATAGTGCACCGCAATTTAAAAAAAAACTAAGTGACGCCGAAAAACGAAAACGCCCTAGTAAACGATTAAATTTTATTTGACGACTAGACGATCGCCTCGCGGTTTCACCCGCGTAGTTCCCGTTCCCGTGGGAATTCCGGGATAAAATATAGCCTATGTCACTCCCTGAAAAGTAAGCTTCCTAACGGTGAAAGAATTTTTCAAATCGGTCCAGTAGTTTCGGAGCCTATTCAATTCATACAAACAAACAAACAAACAAAAAATCAAACCTTTCCTCTTTATAATATTAGTATAGATATCAACAGAAGTTTTAATACAGAATAGGTACGTTAAAGTTTTGAAAAAATATAATCGACAAAACTGAATTTCTCGAAGAACATCCTAAGTTGGTGGCACTGTCACATCGCTGAAAGATTCCCAAATCGGATTACTAGAAACAACATTACTTGTAGAGAGACAGAGATAGAAAATAGCATGTTCCTTTAGATATAATCCTTCTAATATTAAGGTTACTCTCTTCCTCCTGATGTTCCTCTTCCAACTTCTGTGCAATGTATTTTATCTCTCTGCTTTTCTCGTGAAGTTAACTATGCCTTATGTAAATTTCATCTATATTCACTTGACGGATTTATTTCTATACCATTGAGAAAATAGATTTTAAAAATATCGTAGCAATTTGCTACGTCTGCTACGAAATTCGTAGAGGCACTACGAATACTAACTTCTCATACATCAGCAGTTCTATTCAGACTTTCCCACACAGGCATGTATAAACGGTGGGTGGCTGTTGCCACCTAGGATATTTTATTTTAAATAATTTTTTCGATCTGTGTACCCTATGTTTTAATTAAATTAAATTAAATTAATTTAATTAAAAATTAAATTAAATAGTTTAATTTAATTTTTAATTAAATTATATTAAAACTCATACTTAAATTAATAAAAAAATTAATTTAATTAATTTAAGTTTAAGTTTAATTTAAGTTTACTTAATAAATATTTGTATATATATACCTCATTCTGTATATTTTTCTGTGTTTTATTTGTAATTATTTTAAGTAAAATTGTATTGTACCTACCTTTAAGGA
Source organism: Eupithecia subfuscata (assembly GCA_963564075.1). Taxonomy (NCBI): domain Eukaryota; kingdom Metazoa; phylum Arthropoda; class Insecta; order Lepidoptera; family Geometridae; genus Eupithecia; species Eupithecia subfuscata. Next base: position 2,186,106 of record OY751118.1, on the reverse strand, counting down.
TCTCGTGTCTGGAAATAAAGAATATATTATTAGCTCACCTCACCTCAACAGCCTATAATGGTCCAATGCTGGACGCAGGCCTCCCCCTGATGAGCGACTTATCTCATGGGGGTAATGCTCATAATCCCCACGCTGGGCATGCGGGTCGGGGATCGCAGTTCGGTGGTAGAATTGTTCTGTAGGAGGGGCTGCTGCCCGCCCCCGGTGGATATCCCTTAGTTGCCTCTTACGACATCCGCGGGAATAGTTGGGGTGGTGTAAATTCTAAACCGGCACCACACAGCGATATATTACTTATTACATTATAACATTTATAAAATTTTTAAAAATCCCAGTTTTTCCGTGCGATTACAAGAACAAAGTCAGAGGCATCCCCTATCTGACAAACACGTAGATTCGAACAGAGATAAGTTTGTAGCCAGCGGCAGGCGAGCACAAAACTTTATAATGGATTCTGCAACTTTGCCATACATTTCTCTGTAAGTAGGCACCTACCATACCATTCACAACTTGTACTTTTCAGTCTAAGATTTCAGGCATAGAGATCTAGACTTTTTTAAATAATAGTAATGTTGGGTTATTTCAGTTTTCCCCCTTGACAAATCCCCCGGTGCTACCCCGACCCAAATCAGCGCCACCATGTGTTTTGTTTAATTATTATGTTAAACGAAGGAATTTTAAAAAATCGATTTTATAAAATTCCTTCGTTTAACAAAATACCTAATTAAATAAAATAGGTGGTGGCGCTGATTTGGGTCGGGGTAGCGCCTTAAAAGGGAAAACTGGAATTTATGTTGTTAAAGTCCAGTTTCCCTGAGAAATTTAGTTTCAAGAGGGAAAACTGTTTTTTTTTTTAAATTCCTTGGACAATTCACACAACATCATCTAGCCGCGAGCTAAGCAAAGCATGTGTTTATGGGTACTAGATGACTGATATACTTTTTATTTTTACCACACTAGTTGACCCGCCCGCGATTTCGGTAATGGTTCTGAAGTTATTATAAACATGACCTTTGACTCCATTTTAACTACCTTTGAGTACGAATTTCCAAAAATTCGTTCTTAGCGGGTGCCTACGTCGTAAAAGCAAACAAGCAAACAAGAGCTACGAAGCTAAAATTTTGCATGGAGGTCATGCAAAATTTCATCTTCGTAGCTCTTGTAGTTTCAGAGATCTCTTGATGAGTCACCCAGTTTTCTCTTCTCTTCTTTTTATATATATAGATAGACTGCCTCGTCGGTCTAGCGGTCAGCTTGTTCAACCGCTGATTATGAGGTCCTGGGTTCAAATCCCAGATCGGGCCTGTAGTTGTAGTTGGGGTTTTAATACCAAGAAAAATTCATAGTTGCAGCTCGGAGTCAGGAAGTTGGCGGTATTACACCCCCGTGCCTTGAAAAGCACGTTAAGCCGTTGGTCCTGCGCTTGACCTCTCCCCGGTCGTGTCGGTCTGCCGTCCCATCGGATTATGAGAGTGAGGGAATAGCGAGTGCAGCTGTGTTTGCGCACAATATTATTATTATATATTATAGTGCATTTATTATTTCATATTATTATATAATAATAATAATAATAAATCATTTATTGCCTATAAATTACTTAACCTAAACTAGAATTAAACACAAAATTAAAAAACTAATCATAGGCAAAGGGAGTAGATTCAGCTTTGTGCTGAATGTAAGAAACATGCAGCGCTGATTTTAAATCTACTCCCCTAATATATCCTGCGCATCTGGCTAGTCTCCGATGAGACTGGCCGCCGTGGTCGACATTCGGCGAGGAGGATATCATCACAATAAACAATCATTAAATCGTGACATAGATAGTGCGTTTTCACAGTGAGATCGCGCCGTGTTGTCGTCAAGCAAAATTTTTGTTGTCAGGGCTTACCTATCTTACGATTTAAATCTATGTTTTACAATACATTATATTTTTTATTATCATTATTTATTATAAAGGAGTTTTGTCACACTGTAACTATGCCACTCCCGTTAGAGATCAATTCTTTATAATATTAACTAATAAATGAAACGCACAAACTCAACAAAATAGAAATAACATGAACGTTTGCCACATGACAATGCATGGCCACCTCCATAAGGAATGTGGATAACACTGTGCGGCTTACAAACCTACATAAAAACCTACCTTAGTCTTCGTCATCACAATCGATGAGAAGGATTGTAGATACCTAGGTACCTACATATTTCGCAAATAAACACATTATACATTAATAGATAAAAAAAATAGCAATGCTGCTAGCATTCTGGGCACTCTGCCTTCTGGTGACGGCTTAGATTGTTAAGAAATACATATACGTGTATATATACTAGTTCGTCATCATTATCATCAGCCTATATTAGTCCACTGGTGGACATAGGCCTCTCCTAATGAGCGCCATAGCGCCCTGTCTTCAGCTTGCCGCATCCAGCATCTGCCTGCAGTCTTTCGCAGATCGTCATCCCACCTGGCCGGAGGGCGTCCTACACTATGTTTGCCGAGTCGTGGTCTCCACTCAAGAACACGTTTACCCCAGCGGTAGTCGGTTCTTCGCGAGATATGGCCGGCCCACTGCCACTTCAGCTTGCTAATTCTTTGAGCTATGTCGATAACTTTGGTACTAGTTGGTGGTTATACTAGTGTAATTTTTATGTGCTAAATAAATATATTTGTGATAGATAAAAACTAAATTGAACGCGCTATCTGAATAGGATGGACCTCTGTCAAAGTAGGGTAAACATAATTAGTAATTACTTATCGGGAATTTTATTTACCGAATATTTTAGATACTGGCTTCTGTCCGCGGCTTCGCACGCGTATTTTCGGTATAATAAGTAGCCTATTTATCTAAGTTAGGCTATGTTCTAAATATATGCCCAATTTCATCTTGATCTAAAACTTTTTAAACCTTTAACTTTTCATCTTGATCTGTTCAGTAGTTTTGGAGATCCTAGGTAACAAAACCTTTTACAAACTTTCGGCTTTATAATATTATTAGGATAGGATAAGATATGTACAGGAAATAATAAGGTATGTAGTTTGTTTTTTAAATTAATTAACAAATCGTAAGTTCAAAAAGTTTTTAAGTAGGTAGGTATGGTAAAGTCCAGGTAAATACACAGTACTGCCAAAAAACCCGACTATAAAACCCAACAAGAAAATGTATTTCTACCGGCGCCGGCGAAATGTGCAAGGTCTTGTTCACTTGCACATTTCATTTTTTTTGAACATAATTAATGGATTCACAAAGAAAATTACGATCAAATAATAGAAATAAATTAGAACTAGTCTTTACAATTGAAGCAATTGAGCTAACTGCAGGCTGTTGCAAACAATCCACAGGTAGCTCAACTGATCCATATCAATATCAGTCGTCGCGTCCCCGCTACGCTGGCTGCATTGCCACGCTGTATGTCAATGCTGATGCGCTGCGCCAGATACTCACCAGCTCTCGGGTCACGCGTCGCTTCGACCAGACGCTCAGATAATTTTTTAAAAATCCCAAGAGCCTCTGTACCCCACGGACCTAGGGTCTCGACTCCAAGGGGAGCAAATGTGTAGGCTCTGTCGAGATATATATTTGCGCCTCGTGAGTTGAACCTAGTTTTGATGATATCAGTTTCGGACACGGAATTTTCTATTTCCGTGGTTTCGGAAGAAGACGGTGAAATTAGAACAAACAAGAACAAAATTATAAATATTAGACGGCCTCTGTGGCGCAGCGGGCGAAGGTCCGCCTGCGACGCAGGAGGTTGCGGGTTCGATTCCCGCCTCGGGACAAATGTTTGTACGATCTGCAGATATTTGTTCAGGGGATGTTTTTCTATGTATAATAAAAAATATATCTATCTATTTAGTGTATTGTATTATGTATATCAGTTATCTAGTACCCATAACACAAGCTCTGCTTAGGTTGGGGCTAGATAATGCTCTGTGAATTGTCCAGCATTATTTATTTATTTATTTTATTTATTAAGTATCCCTAGACAGATTTTCATGAAATAAAATGGCTAAGAACACTCGGAATAAAATTGTCTGTACCACAAAAAAAACTAAACGAAAATCGGTCCATCCGTTTGAGAGCTACGATACCACAGACAGATAAACAGATACACAGAAAATTAAAAAAATAAATAAAAAATAAAATAAAATAAATAAAATAAATCAATCGGTATTTTTAATCAACCGACGAAAAACAAGAGAAGTTTTCTTATGAGAAATGTGACAAAGGATCTCCAAAACTATTGAACAGATCAATACGCAATTTGGCGTACATTTAGATAATATAGTAGCCTATCTCAAAGCCTAATTTAGATAATAGGCCACTTATTATGCCGAAAATACACGTGCGAAGCCGCGGGTAGAAGCTAGTTCGGCTATGTGTTTAAGATTCTTTCGTTTTTGTATAACCAATGATCCCGTAGTAGTTCCAAGTTTTCATTTTGCGGGTCCTTAACGCATTTAATGCCCAACCGTGGCCTTGCTTGGCGCTGACCCACATGTGCGTCTTGAACCATGAAAGTGTTAATACATTCACTGCCCATCCTCGTTACACCTGCAAGGGCGTGCCACTGCTCCGTCCAACATGGTCCTGGCATGTACATCATGGACACTCCATGTGTTAATGCGAGTAGTATGAACTTGAATAAGAATGGAACGTAAGGCCTTGACCTTTGCATAAGTAGGTACGTTCCGTTTTAACACGATGATGTGAATAAAATTTAACTAAAAGTTATTTTCCCCTTTCCTTGTTGTTGTAAAAATTTCACAGGAAATGTTATACCTAAAAATACATTACATTAATCAAGACATGGAAAATTTTATGATTTACCGTAAGTTTTTTTGTGTTTGTTTTAATAAGGTTATAAAGTTAAGCGAGGAAGCCCCTGTACTTTGATCACTAAGACCCGCTTGCATAAAGATTGTTTAATGTATGCAGCTAAATACATTAAACAATCTTTATGCAAGCGGTTCTTTTTAAATTATGTATTCTTATGGTTTGATAGTGCACAAAATGTATTTACATACCGAAGCGACAGAAATCAAAAATATCAGTTTATTTCCGTGTTTAGTTTCATAATTTGATCTTTTCTAAGTGTACATTTATTGTATTTATGGAAATAAAGAGTTTTTGATTTTTGATCTAGACAGCATGATCACAATTTTCTTGCAAGCCCTACTAAGATTTTCTTGTACCTTAGTAGCAACGACATTTAAGTGGTCTAGCTTAATAGGTACTTTGTACCTACTTTTACCATAAAAAGGTGAGTCAAAACTGTTTGTGATAAGCACTATTGCTGTTAGCTACGGAACCCGGTCACAGGCGTTTTGATCTCTCTTGCCGATTTTATTTATAATATTTTAACTTATAATCATTGTCATCAGTCGGAATTTCAATTATTAGGGATTTTGTAATCGTAACAATACGAGGAAAATTATACTTTTTTATCCGGCGGGTTATTTTTCTCAAGTGTTTACACGTGGCTAGGAGACACTCGTTTTACCTCTAAGCATCCAAATGGCTAAATTGATTTTGATGAGGTCTCAAAATACTCGTCTAGTTTTAGCTACATTTTCTAGGGCTGTGCCCCCTTACTTTACGAAAAATTGTGAAAAAGCGGGTACTGAAAGTCGGGGTTTTCAATTAAGTTTTTCATACTAATCTAGTCTTCACTAGGATCTGTCACCGGCTCCGCCCGCGTTTCCTTGATTAAATTACAATCCAACCAGCCAAAATAACGTGTGTCATCATAATGGCAAGCAAAAAATAGATCGTCTACTATTAAAACTGACTTAGAGTTAAAACCCGTTTTAAAATTATATTTGCAAATAATTGGCAATAGCTTCCCTGATTAAATTATAATCCAACCAGCCAAAATAACGTGTGTGTCATCATATAGCAAGCAAAAAATAGATCGTACGTATAGAATTAAAACTAACTTACAGTTAAAACCCGTTTTAAAATTATATTTGCAAATAATTGGCAATGAGGAAATAACTTTAGCGAGTAAAACCGGCCCTGCAGTGAGACAGTACAAAAATCTATTTAGATTAAATAATTAATTAATGTTCATTCTATAAAGCTTTTAAAACTATTATGGGTATTAACACTATCATATGTATCTACCTAGTACCCCGGCCGAGTGATGCCGGCTTAGAATTTGCACCACCCCAACTCTTCCCGCGGGTGTCGTAAGAGGCGACTTAGGGATATCCGCCGGTGGTGGGCAGCAGCGCCCCCTGCAGAGCCTTTTTATCCCCAACCCGCATGCCCGGCGTGGGGATTATGGGCACTATCCCCCATGGTAAAAAGGCTTATAAGGCGTTTATCATGGGAGGCTTGCGTCCGGCAGTAGACCGGTATAGGCTGTACATGTGATCTAGTACCCAAAACAAAGCTCTGGTTAGCTTGGGGCTAGATAAATAAATAAATAATGCTGGACAATTCACACAGCGCTATTTAGAACCAAGCTAAGCAGAGCTTGTGTTATGGGTGTTAGGTAACTGATATCATCATCATCAATGGCCTTTACATCCACGAAGGATGGTTTATGTAGTGTTCGTTTTTCGGCACTTACGTAGATGCCAATACTGCGGCCGCATGTGCCATTCCCGCATAGGCCTTACAAGTCATCTACGTAAGGTAACTGATATACAAAATTCAATACACTACATAGATAGATATTTTTTATTACACATAGAAAAACACCCAGAACACCCTGAACAAATATCTGCAGATCGTACAAACATTTGTCCCGAGGCGGGAGTCGAACCCACAACCTCCTGCGTCGCAGGCGGACCTTCGCCCGCTGCGCCACAGAGGTCGTCAAATGATACTGTGTGCATTATTTATAACTAACTGCTGCCCGCGGCTTCGCACATGCTTTTTTAGTAGCCTATGTCCGTCTCGGGATACCATTTATCACCCTGCTAAATTTTACTGAGATCCGTTCAGCCGTTTCAGCCTAAAACAGTAACACAAGCTCGCTGTGCCCACAACTAGGCTACACAAAATGAATGTATCTTTTAAATATATACGCTTCTACAACAAAACTCCTAGTGAGTTGCAAGTATTATCAGTAAATAAATTCAAACAAATTGTCAAAACTTTGCTGTGCAAAAAGGCTTAGGTACTATAAAATTTCAGATTATCTAGAGGATAAAAAAGCTTGGGACGGGTTTTGCTTCAACGGTTTCTTCGTCGCTTCTTTACTACATACCGAAGCGTCAGAAATTAAAAATATCACTTTATTTCCGTGTCAGTGTTTAGTTTTATAATTTGACCTTTTCTAAGTGTAGGTACATTTATTGTATTTATGGAAATAAAGAGTTTTTGATTTTGAACAGACAGACAGAAGAATCACTTTCGAATTTATAATATTAGTAAAGATTATTAACATTTAAGTCATTAAAAGCGCATGCAGATGTCAAAAAAATATAGGATAAAAATGGTGCCTACTCAAATAATTATTAGGTACTTCATTGTCACCGCTTGCGTACCAGCTATTCTAGAACCGAATGGTCTGTTGCGTGACGATGGTAAGAGGCCCGACGGTATGACACTAGTCCCATGGGAGTTGGGGAGGCCCATTGTGTGGGACGCTACATGCGTCGACACACTTGCGCCTTCTAGTAAGTAATTTAAAAGCGATTGGAAGTTGCAAAAATCCATTAACACGAAATCCACGATTTTTGTCCGAAGTAAAAGGTATAAACAAAATTAAATATGCAGTTAATTATGTCGATTCTGTTGTTTTAGGATTCCTAACTTACATTTTACGATTTCTGAATTTTCAAAGTTAGGTTGACCTAAATTTATGGTATTCTCTATAGAGATCCTAAAAATACCACAAAATTCATATTTAACTTTTTTCAAAATAATCCGCCCGTTTTTCACTAGAATACATTTTAATTTTTCACACAGTCTAACAGTCTGATGGTCTGACAGTCTAATTTTTGAAACATAGAATAGCTTTCGTCTTTCGTAATTTTAGCAAACTTTAGCTAATTCTAATGACGACCCCTGTGGCGCAGCGGGCGAAGGTCTGCCTGCAACGCAGGAGGTTGCGGGTTCGATTCCCGACTCGGGACAAATGTTTGTACGATCTGCAGACATTTGTCCAGGGCGTTCTGGATGTTTTCTATGTATAATAAAAAATATCTATCTATGTAGTGTATTGTATTAAGTATATCAGTTATCTAGTACCCATAACACAAGCTCTGCTTACCTTGGGGCTAGATAATGCTGTGTGAATTGTCCAGCATTATTTATTTATTTATTTAATTCTTAAACTACAAAATCTACACCATTGTTTTCTTATAAATCGAGGGGATGACTCCTTTAACGAGTTTTCTCGAACACTCGTAGTTTCAGACTTGGCCATCACAATCCATTTCAAAAAACCATAGTAATACCCAGAACACCCGGAACAAATATTTGCAGATCGTACAAACATTTGTCTCACTTTACTTAGTCTACTGATAATTTAGTTTTTTAAGTTTTTCGAAAACTAAAAGCTAGTATTCTTTTTTTAAATTCCGTGTTTTGTGATCGAAGCTGAATCCCCCCTTAAAGTTTGGTCCTTACTTTTTGTTACACCCTGTAGGTATATTTCATCACGTTAGCGTTACGATATTTATTTCTAGATAAAAAGAACAATAAAGTTTCTTGCACGTATGCCTGTAGGTACCTTTAGATACTTAAGGAAGGTATGTAACTTACTTGATATTCTCAACTCGCAAGCGTATCAAGTGTCAACAGAACTCGAATGAATAACAAAAATACCAACAATGAGTCGTGTGGATGATAAATTAATGCAAAATTAGTTATAAAAGTACCTACACACTAGCCAAACTCAATGTAGAATAAAACTTTTTATACTTTCGCGATTTGTTAACATAGTAATGATTATATCGGGTACTAGCTGCGCCCCGCGGCTTCGCCCCCGTGGAAATTTATGTTTCCAACTTTCTTAATTTTTTCTTTCATAAGAACCTTCTCCTGACAATAACAAACACAACAAAGAAAGAATTAGCGAAATCGGTCCAGGCGTTGTTGAGTTATGCGCTTACCAACACATTTTGCGATTCATTTTTATATTATAGATTTATCGCGTACCTTTTGTTTTATAGTTTATATAGTGTATATTAAAGACGAATTGAGGGTAGTCGTGGATACTGCCGTCAATTCTCGGCGGTAACTCCGAGTACATTCAGTCGCCCCGTGACCACGATCGCTGTAACGCGGTAGAAACGTGGGGGAAATAAAACAAAAGGTACGCGATAAATACCCGATATAATCATTATCAATGTAGAATGTTTGTAAACATACTTAACCTAAAATTCATTCTGTTGTCGCGCTCTGAAAGAAAGAAATAAAATAATTTTATTTACCTCAAATTTACTACACAACATTAACTAACCGCTAGATTGACTTTGGCCAGTTTTTTTGGCCGAAAAATAAAAATCCGTTGATTGATTCTGGCAAGTAAACTTGCCAGCTACGTTCCGTCCATTATCAGCTGACGTAATTTTTCTCTATGTTCTTGAAAACATCTTAGATCTAATTTTTGTGCATAGCAGGATAAGAGTAATTATGGCCTAAAATCAACATTGTGCTGGGTAGACCTAGTGTGTCTACCCAGCGCTGGTTTTCAGTGCAGAAGTGCTCTGGTGTGGCTGTTTATATCCCATTTTCATTAGTTGTCGATTTGAGATCCTTCCTTCAATAAAATTGCTTATCTGAAACTAGACGCAAAGCAAGTGTTTTTTTTCTTGTGTCGTGGTTTGTTTACAAAAATTCTACGTCGAGTTTGGGTAGTGTGGAAGTGTATAGTAGGTGTATAGTAGTTATATAGTAGGTTGGCCTCGTGCTGAGTTGATGGAGCGTCATGCTTACATCGGAAACCTACGGCTTTTTTAATTAACACATTCACTACCCTGCCAGGGTCCACGGCCACCACCGCCGCGGTGACACGGATGTCTACCGCTGTTGCCACTGCCGCCGCCACCGCCGCCGCCACCACCGCCGCCGCAGCTGTTGCCACTGCCGAACCAAGCTCGATTCAATTGTATTTTGTGAGCATTTGGGAATATGTTGATTTTCAGCCCAAAATCTCGTTAAATTCCCAAATGTTAAAAGAAAAACTCTGGTTCGGCCATTTAGAGAGTTTAGGAGAGGAACCGAACGTCTACAATGCCTACATCGGCTGTCGCGTCAGCTGAAGACCCGTGGGCCCTCGGTACTGCTGGAAAGATGTGGTAGAAGCAGAACAAGAGAGCTACAAGCGGAGGACTGGCGGGAAACTGCGCAGGACAGGGAAAAATGGCAACTCTTTCTCCCTTATCACATACAGACATAAGAGTAGTAGTAATAGAAAACGAGTAAGAGAAAAAGTGCCGAGCGTGAAACTACTGGCAGCCATAGCAGCTTACGAAATACAAACTTGAATTCCTCACGTACAGTCGGCTGCAAAAATATGTATACACTCCCAAGTTTTCAATTTGACTAAATAGTAAGTGTATAGTAATTGTGATAATTTATGTACCGCATTCTGGCGAAGTACGATGACTATTTTGTACGAAAAACCTTTGCATGTCCTTTTATTTGAAAAATCCCGAGTAAAATAAAAGTTAAACCTTGGAAGTGTATACATGTCTGTGCAGCTGGCTGTACATTTTTTTCGTAAACCATATAATTAACCAGCCATCTTCCCCAGGTGTACAGTAAAATATTATTTTGCCTATGCCTAAGTACACCTTGCGCCGCATCTGCTCTGTGCACAGAGCCAGCGGAGATGCAGTGCCACTTGCGAGTAGTACCTAGTACCTAATAGAAAACAGAAGTAGCCCTCCGGCAAGGTGGGATGATGACCTGCGAAAGACTGCAGGCAGATGCTGAATGCGGCCAGCTGAAGACAGGGAGCTATGACGCTCATTAGAGGAAGCCCATGTACAGAAGTTTTTTTTTAAGACCTTCGTTTGACCGCATCTCACCTGAAGAAAAGCGAATGATGTGGCCGGGGGTGTATCACGAAGGTATAGAAGATAGGTATATTATAGGTATTCACTCTCGTCTTGAAGACCAGGTTGTAATTGGCCGGAACAGCAGCAGGGAGCGTGTTCTAAACTGAATGATGAAGGTGGACTAACATATGATGATGACGAATAGAAAATGGCTTAAGTTTGCGAGAACCATGAAGCCTCCACCACACAGCTGCGATTTTGAAGCTGTGACTTGCGTTTAGCGATTATGCGGGGGCGGGCGGTAGCCGGGAGACAATGTATTACGGGAGGGGGGGGGGGACAAGACGCGCTTGAAGCATCTTTCCCACAGCCGCGATTTTGAAGCGCGTCTTGTGTCGATTTAATAGCGCCATTCCTTACACATAGCTGCGTTTTCGAGACGCCGCGCGCCGCCGCTAAACGCAAGACACAGCTGTATGAAAGATGGCATGCGTTATAAAATGTTCCGTGAACAATTATCGCAAAATCTGAGGGCGCGTAAACGCGTCGGACAACTTCTATCGCGTCGATAAAATCGTAACAGTGTAAGATCGTGTGCGTCAGTACAAAATGTAGGTACTACAAGCAAATATCGCATCAAATCGCGAGACACAAAACGCGCTTCAAAATCGCGGCTGTGACCCCACAGAAGCTTCAAAGTAGAATTGTTGCTTCATTATTGAGAAGCATAATTTATATTGACAAGGTCAAAGCTAATCTGTTATAATAAAGTTTTATACTCTTCACGAGTAATTTATTTATCCTACAATAACTTTTAAAGAGTAGGTAATGTGCATCGCAAATTCCATTGAAGATTACAAATAATGCATAAAATTTATATCACTTCACTAAAATTTTCAAAATCTGAAAACCTTAAATTTGTGTAAATTAACAAAAAAAAATTTGATTCTCTCCCTCGATCACAATGGGTACCTTCTTCTACAGGGTACCTACTTCATGTTGACCTAGAAGTAGAATCATGATATTTGGCAAGAAACAAGGGGGTCTACTCGGAATAAGGAAAATCGAAGTTTCGTTTTCGTTGTCGTGCAAAGCAAACTCGTATGTCGCTTGCATAAAATAAGCGTTTGCACGAAAACGAATCCGAAACTTCGATTTCGTTTTTAAGAGTACGGCCCCAGGTCTTACAATTAAACGGAACCCTTAGCGTGAGTCCGACTCGTACTCGACGTTTTATTGAATCTTAAATGTATTTTTTCCGGGCCCTGGCAGATAGGTCAGAAAACGTAATTTATAGCCTTTAGCGGTGCAAAAAAGAGTAGGCGCAATCATTTAAAAAGCATCTGTAATGCCAAATTAACCACTTTTTATTAAATGCCAATAAAAGTAAGAGTAATGCGGTACTTTCTGAAATAAAACAAAAAAATAATCTTATTTTTTGTCCTTCTCGGACTCTCAAAAGATCGGTGTCCTCTGGTGCACTCGACACAACACGCACAAACACACCCTCATACACATACACACACACATTTGCACACTTGCACCCTGTGGTACATTCAATTTATATAGGTTATTTTATTTATCTGTTTTGAAATCTATAATTACTAACTGTTGTACAAATGTGTAATTCTTTATTATTATCTTTAACTTGACATTTATTCACAAAGAAAATTATACTAGTATTTACAATTGAAACAATTGAGCTAACTGCCGACTGTTGCAAACAGTCTACAGATAGCTCAACTGATCCATATCAATCTTTAACTTAAATTTAATTAGAGTTAAGATATTTATGAGCTATGTTTGTAAGATTGGTTTAGGGAGTAGCGCTGCACTTATCACCCGGCACCGCTGAGAACCAGCGCTGCTATGGCCCTTGCGCCATAGCAGCACTAAGCTGAGCTGGTGACCTTTTTGTGTTTAATTAAGTTTAATTTTATTAGTTAAAAGTAATTTCATTATGTCACAAATAAAAACCTTCTATTCTATTCTACTCTTCTGTTCTGCTAATTTCAACTGATCTCCGAAACGACTGCACAGATTTCGACGGGAATTTAACTGGCAGATTTTGTAATAAGCTGCTGTTGTAAGGAGTAACCTAGGAGAGTAAGTTATGCAACTTTTATTATAAATTTATTTGACTTTTGTCGTACTTACTAAGTTTAAGAAAAAGAATAAGGTTCCGCGGTAAAAAAATTAGAACCCAAGAAAGTTTGAACAAAATCCGATTATTATTTGGTATGATTATATTGTACCGAGAAACTCAATTCCATGTGTGTTCAACCGCGGGCACATCTAGTCCATAAAAACCACTAGATTCTATTTTTTGAACGGCGTCTTTAAATTTATGATTCAAAATGAGTTTACATTAATATGCTGTTGATTTTTAAAATGGCCGAAAAAATTGTGTTAGTTCAACTATTGTATGGTCCAATAAAGTAATTATCTATCAATATGAATAAAATTATTATTTACAAACTGATATTATGTCGATCACATTAACATTCAAGCTATAAAAAGACCTATGCTCGGAGTTCCTCTGAAGAATAGGATTTGTAACGAATACATTCAACAGAAAACCAAAGCTAACGACATAGGTAGCTCAAAGAATTAGCAAGCTGAAGTGTCAGTGGGCCGGCCATATTTCGCGAAAAACCCACAAATGCTGGGGTAAACGTGTTGTTGAGTGGAGACCACGACTAGGCACACGTAGTATTGCCGCCCTTCGGCCAGGTAGAATGACGACCTGCGAAAGACTGCAGGCAGATGCTGGATGCGGCAAGCTGAAGACAGGGCGCTATGCACTCATTAGGGGAGGCCTATGTCCAGCAGTGGACTAATATAGGCTGATGATGATGACATTAACAATCACTCTATAACACTAGTATTATAAATGTGAAAGTTTGGATGGATGTATGTTTGTTACTTCTTCATACGAAAACTACTGAACTGATCGGACTAATATTTTGCAAATTATGTAGGTCTAGGATAACACACAGACTACTAACTGTTATTATCCCATAAGTGAGTTTCCCACAGGAAGTTACTTGTAGATTTTCCATGATAGAAATAACTAAATACCCCATTATAGAAATAACTTTAAAATTTTCCATAGAAACAATGTAAACAGTTATGTATTATAAGAAGTATAACAATTGCATTGTTTGATATCGTTATGCCACATGTTTAGCTCTTTATAATTGTAATCACTAATTGTTATAATTTATGGCTGTTCTATGATATTTCTATAATCTAATACCTACTAACCAATAAATAGGTAAAATATAAAAAGTTTGCATGCGTAGGTATATTGTAAAAGTGGCTATAGCTGTACCTAAATAAAATTCTATTTGGTTGAAATTTGAGATAAGAGTACTATGTAGAGGTGTTAGTTAGGTAGGTACTCATAGTAAAACTAAATCATGTTTACGAAAATAATTTATGCCCAAGTAGATACATAGTTAAAATCTAGGTGGGTAGTACATTTTGTAATTACTACGCAGCTTTAATAATCGTTAAAAGTTAATTATTCATTGTTGTTTTTACGTGAAACCTGTTGATATTTAGATTTTATAAGAATATTAAGTTCTCTTTTTCTGTTGATTTTTAATTCTTAGTTCTTTTTTTTAGGTAGATAGTTTTTTAGGTTTTTTAGGAGGTAATGGCTCAAAGGTTTATGGTTAGTCATGCATGACGGCAAGTTAGTATAATGAAATACTTACACAAGTTGATTGAACTTGCAAAACCAAGGGTCAAAAACTCGTACATATTTTTTTTGGCAACAAGTACAATCGACCCAAAAAAACTATTGTGCACCCAAAACAGTTTTTATTTTTAAATCGATTGTACTTTTTGCTTAGATGAAGGGTTCGCAAGAATCACTGTTATATAAAGTACCTAAATAACAAGAACAAAATAAAAAATTTAAAATACTACTCCGATTTTCATGAAAAAAGACTAAGAACACTCGGGATAAAATTATCTATGACACAAAAAAACTTAACGAAAATCGGTTTATCCGTTTGAGAGCTACGATACCACAGACAGATACACAGATACACAGACAGACACGTTAACACTTTCATGGCCCAAGACGCAGACGAACCTCTCGACTCTCGTGAGGCTGGGCAGTGAATGCGATACACTAACACTTTCATGGCCCAAAACGCAGGCAGTGAATGCGTTAAACTTAAAACAGTCTTTTTGCGTCGAGGGTTAAAAATAGAAAACAACGCATCATCTGGTTCCAAAGAAACCAGAGCTTTTGTGTTAATTAAGGATACCATGGCTGACACGAATACAATAAAATCACTCCTTTTTTATTTGAACCCGTATAAATCATCACTGAAACCGCAGACCGTTTATCGTATCACAAACGCGCGCGTGCGCAGGTTGGCCTTAAACTTGGACAGGACAGTAGTGCGGACGTTCGCGGTCGCCGCACGTTATCTATGTCACTCGTGTTACGCGATCTCTGATTATTTACGCGAAATTTTCGGATTGTTACGTGAAATTTTCTGATAGTCACGCAAAAAATAGATATATAAATTTAATGGCAAAGGTGTTGACTTGAAGCCAGAGTGTTGGAGTTCGAACACAAGTTGAGATTATCTGCGAGAATATTAATTGATTAATTGATAGCATTGCAACAATTTAGATTTTCTAGATATTAACGTGTGTTTTGATAAATTTCCTGCTACAAAGGTCATTATCTCGTCAGTGGGTAGTTTGAAAATAAACGAGTCTACAAAGTGTTAGTGAATAAATAAATAAATGTAAATAATGTAGGTAGTTCAAGTTTACTTCTACGAAAGATCTGTTACCATTGTTCGTAATAATAATATAAGTTATTCGTTGGAATAAAACCTTGTAAAAAAAGTGTCGCTATTTAGCAAAAGTGTTCTGTTGTATGGAGACATCGTTAAAATGTAAGTATTTTTAATCTATGAGAGCAAGTGTTTGGCTATAGCTTATCCACCCACCCTTTAGCCGACAGTACCTACCTAATATACATTAGTCCAAGCGGGTTAACAACGAATCTCAATTGTGTTGAAAGACAATTCGTCAAACTTTTTTAAAATATTCTATTATTTTTATACAAGAATCACGATAGTTTTATGGTGAAACTAGCTTCTGCCCGCGGCTTCGCACGCGTATTTTCGGTATAATAAGTAGCCTATTATCTAAGTCAGGCTTTGTTCTAAACGTACGCCAAATTTCATTTTGATCTGTTTAGTAGTTTCGGAGATACTAGGTACCAAAAATTTACCTCTGATCCCAAATAAGCCCCGGGTTACGTGTTTCTAGGCAGTTGGCGGACGCTCTTTATTACCTCCTAGCATCGAAACGGCTGACGCGATTTTGAGAAATGATTATATCCAAATACCTCTTTTAATATGGTTCTTAGATAGCTTTTGTAGGCCTATCTATATAATATATATCACGAGAAAATTTTAAAGAACGTGGACAGATTCGGTTTTTTTTTAGTTTTCAAAAAATGACTTGTTTTTAACCAGACCCGTGGCAATTAAAAATACGACCTTCGTTTTCGTAGGGTTGACCTTTGTTAATCTTTGATTGGATACAAGTCATAGAAAAAAACATTTTTAAGCGCATTCTTTTTTAGCGTGTAGCATGCACATAAATCAACACTAAGTGCTACTTAATACCGAACACAATCAGGGTCGGTAAATGTCTGGTATCAAATGATCCTAGACTTCCGCACTTGTTAAAAATCTGCAGATTCAGATTCTTTATTGGCAACATAGTTACATGTCGTAAAAGTCGTACATGGTCTTACTTTATTTGTAAGTAGTTCTAATTATAATTAATATAATAAAATAACAGAATAAATTAAAAAGTAAAACATAAGAAAAACCATTATAATAATCATAAATATTAAACAACAATACAATTTAAACAATACAATTTTATAATATTATTATTTTTATAATATTATTATAAAATTGTGTTGTTTAATATTTATGATTATTATAATGGTTTTTCTTATGTTTTACTTATTAATTTATTCTGTTATTTTATTATATTAAATATATAATATCAGCGGGGCAATGCAGCCGTCTTGGGGATGCTTCCGACTGGTATTGATAAGGATCAGTTGAGCTAACTGTAGACTGTTTGCAACAGCCTGCAGGTAGCTCAATTGTTTCAATTGTAAATGCTAGTATAATTTTCTTTTTGAATAAAGGTTTTTGTCATTTATAATCGGAATGCCAAAATATCACTTCATTTTCATAATTTATTTCTACTCATGACCTGTTATATTTCTGGCTTATCATTCTAGGCCGGGAAAAAATATATTTTAGATAGAATAGAATAGCATTTATTTCGACCGACATTTAGAACATACAAAACCAAACAAAGAATAAGGGGCTAAATTAAAAACAAATTTTGACCGTCAAATCGAGCTTTGCCCCCATGACCCTGTGCCGAAATAGGCTTTGGCTCAGCATGTGCTGAGCGATTGCCGCTCAGCGCTGTTTTTTAGCAAAAACCTTTAAGTTGGCGTTACGGACTAGTCGGTGACAAGCTTTTAAAACAAACAAAAACAATATTAAATAGCTAGGTATGTAAACATAGGTAAATAGATCATTCAGAAAAAAAATCATTTCAGTTTGTACTTATCCGCCAGAGCTCTACATGGCTAACAGCTGTCTTTCAGCGTTGGAATAGAGGGCATCTCTTTCTACACAGTTAGCGCAATAACGCGCTAAACATGTATTCTGGCCTTAACACCCACTTTATTTAGTTACAGTTTCAGATATTTTTATTTTTTCTCAAAAAAGAAAATGTCAAAATATTTACTAATAATAAATTAGTACAAAAATGGAAACATCACTTATAAAATCAAATCTTAAGAATAGTAAGAATAAATTAGATGTCACACAATAAAAATTAATTGCCAAAAACTATCTGACAAAACTATACGGATTGGTATTAAACGTCTTAGATTTTCCTCTAAGATTTTGTTTCCGTCATTCTGTAAATAATTATTTAAAAACAATTCATATTAGGTATTTAACTTCTAAATATTTATGTGACATTTAAAATTGTCCCGAAGTACTTACTACTAATCTACCAATAAATAAGACTTGTTATTTATTCATAGTTACTAATCTACTATCTAATAAATAAAAATAAGTCGGGCTTTCCTTCCTGACGCTGTAACTCCAGAACGCACGAACCGCTTTCCACGGTTTTGCATTCGTTGGAAAGGTCTCGGGCTCCGTGAGGTTTATAGCAAGAAAAAATTAAGAAAGTGGGAAACATAAATTTCCACGCGAGCGAAGCCGCGGGGCGCAGCTAGTAATTATTATAAACGAGCTGTCTTTAGTAGTAGTACTAATGTACATCTGAGTAATATAACCCGAGTACCACGCGTTTGAAACCGCAGATAGAAGTTTAGGTAGGAACATAATATCTCAATGATGTGAATTTCTAAAAAAATTGTTCTTTGCTTACGTCCTAAGCTAAATTTTCATACAAAATTTCAGCCTTAGTAGCTTTTCTAGAAAAGTCTTTTCTAGATTTTCTTGATAAGCCAGTGAGTCGCCTAACTTTAAATCCACACCATTGACCTTTAGAGTGCGAATTTCAAAAAAACCTTAATTATGTGTCAGTTTATTTTAAGTCATCTTCTTAACCTACAAATTTTGACGGGCCAACTGTAACCGTTGTGAAATTATTATAAAAATGACCTTTGACCCCCTTAGAATACGAATTTCCAAAAATCCGTTTTTAACGGGAACCTTCACGTTTTATTATGACGTAGGCACTATATAATAAATAAATAAGTAATGCTGGACAATCCACACAGCATCATCTAGCCCGAAGCCAAGCAAAGCTTGTGTTATGGGTACTAGATAACTGATATACTTAATACAATACACTACACAGATAGATATGTTTTGTTATACATAGAAAACTTCCAAAACACCCAGAAAAATAAAAATAAAATAAATAAATAAACAATGCTGGACAATTCACACAGCATCATCTAGCCCCAAGCTAAGCTGATGATAAAATGGTAAGCTAATGATGCTGTGTGAATTGTCCAGCATTATTTATTTATTTATTTTATTTTTATTTTTCAGGGTGCTCTGGATGTTTTCTATGTGTAATGAAAAGTATCTATCTGTGTAGTGTATTGTATTAAGTACATCAGTTATCTAGTCTAGTCTATGGGTTTTAAACAACTGATATACTTAATACAATAGACTACATAGATAGATACTTTTCATTACACATAGAAAACATCCAGAGCACCCTGAACAAATATCTGCATATCGTACAAATATTTGTCCCGAGGCGGGAATCGACCCCGCAACCTCCTGCGTCGCAGGCGCCTTTCGCCCGCTGCGCCACAGAGGTCGTCAAATTCCCTCATAAATCACTGTGCTTGGCCTACTGTACTCTTCATAAATAAAACGTCAAGTGCGAGTCAGACTCACGCACTAAGGGTTTCGTATAGTTTTAAGATCATGTGTCTTGCCAAATATCATCTAATGAAGTAGTACCCTGTAGGTTTTGGTCCTTATAGCGAGAATGAAATGTAGTTTTTTTAGAGAATAAACTACAAATTTATGCTTTCCGGATTTTTTCCTTTACTTGTGCTATAAGACTTTACTGCTACTTACCAAATTTCATGATTCTAAGTCTACGGGAAGTACCCTATAGGTTTTGTGTGTGCATGTAATTCCCTTGGATAGTTTAAAATATTAGGACATAGGTAAACATTTGATTGCGTTGACTTAGACATTTTATTTACATCGAGGCTTCAAGAGGTTACGGACTTGAATAATAAATAAATAAAATAAAATAAAAAGCCTCTTATTTCTTGCACACAATGCTTATACTAACTTAAAAATGAAAATATAAACGGACTTGAATATTTGATGTTAATTTCAACTCGGTACCTCCACGCGTTCCTGAGAAAAGGTGGTTGACAGACATACAGACAGACGCACAACGAAGTGAACCTATAAGGGTTCCCTTGTTTCTTTTAAGGTACGGAACCCAAAAAACTGGTAAACTGATTAGGTATCTACAGTTTTAATTACCAACGTACCTACATAATTTAAATGCTAAAGGAACTGGACAATGTAGATATGTTAATGTGTCATATTATAATACCTACTTATATTTTATTGTGCATAAAGTTACAAATGACCACTACTGACCAGGTAACTACATATAAAAAAAACTTTTGTATCCTTCATTAACTTAGTACTAGATTGTTTTTTTATTACGGTTATTAAATATTTTAATATAATTAAATGTGTGTGTAAATATTTTATAACAATAATGCTATAAGATGATAAGTTATAATACTAGTAGTATTATCACTTATCTGGTAGTTCCTACTAGATACTACTACGTCCTACTAGATAACTGGCATATTATTACATATCTATTAAATTGTTTAGTAACTAACACGATTTTAAAAAACCTATTAGGTACACTAGTTAAAAACATTATTTATCCCTTAAGTTAATATTTATTGTAAAAATTGTAAAAACATTTTATAAAATAAATCAATACAGAATATTAAAAATTTTAAACTAAATATTTTTTGAAGAATGATGCACATAAATAAATAAATTGTAATAATAAATAAGATTTTCATATCAGGACTTTATTTACAAAGAAAATTACACTATTAATACTAATTACACTACAATTTAAGCAATTGAGCTAACTGCAGACTGTTGCAAACAATGTATAGGTAACTCAACAGATTTTCATAATATTGAAGTGATTAATACAAATATTAAAAATATTCACAAAACAAACAAGCATCCTTCCAGTCATGTATTATAACTATTATATAATGTTTCTATACATATACTCAGTTTTAGAACCTAAGATACATTATGTCAACAAAGGCAATATGAATGAATTCTTCACAAGAACTGATAACAATAACGGATAACAACAAGTTACTATCAAAAAACAAAAACACAAACTACAACAACACAATAATTGCACAGGCACAGGAAAAAAGGTTCGATTTCGCGTTCAAAAACGGACGACAGCCCAATGATGAATAAAACCTTTCAAAACTAAAAATTGTTTCAAACTCCTGCGATTTCCTCCGATACCATTGTCGTAATATGGTATTTTCCACCAATTTCTTTGGCTACCTCTTTGTTTACAGAAAATAATATAGAATTCTAGAACCGAGTATGGAACTAGTTTTTTTTTACTACGGTGATTAAATATTACGTTCACTAAAGAATTCGTTAACTTAAAAGTCACGTAGTTACAAAGATTAATGAATGAATGAAACCTGATTTTCTATTAATATTTTCTAAAAATAGCAAAAGTGCGCCTTGGACTCGCACAAGTCGCACACGATACGAAGGGCCAAAAAACACCTTCTTTGCAGGGAGCCCACTTTAATTTAAATATTTATTTAATACTAGTTTATGCCCGCGGTTTCTATGGAAACGTTTTCAGTTATTTCTATCCCATGGGAATTTATTTATGGGATAACAAGTAGGCTATGTTTTATTCCAAGCCTAGAATTATCTGTATGCAAAATTTCGGCCCGATCCGTTCAGTAGTTTTGGCGTGAAGAAGTAACAAACATCCATCCATCCATATTATAGTGTGATAAATACTTTAATAATAAATAAAATATAAATATACATCAAAATAATATATCTTAAGAGTTAGATAACCTTATTTTATATTTATGTAAGTTTATTATTAATATTTGTAGGTATTATGGTAGGTATCTAGTGTAAGTATTTGTTTAAAGTTATAAAGATATAGATACATTTATTTGGCCAAAAAAAAAAACAGGTAGTTACAAGCAAAAGATACAGTGTACAAGTGGCGACTGTGCTGCCTCTGTTGGCCAAAAAGGGTCAAACTCAGCTCTGGGCTGAACCGCGCATGCGCGCGGATCAACGCTGATTTTCAGTTTGAACCTGATTAACTGCCATCACAACACGGAGAAGAGAACAACCTCAAAACAAATAACAACTAACAGGCTAAAGGTTTCTTCGTCGCTTCTTTACTTTAGTCTACATACCGAAGCGACAGAAATCAAAAAATATCACTTTATTTCCGTGTCAGTGTTTAGTTTTATATTTGACCTTTTCTTAGTGTACATTTATTGTATTTATGGAAATAAAGAGTTTTTGATTTGATTTGATTTGAATATAAGTTTACTAAAAACTAAGAATAAAAATTACAATCAATTGATAGAGATAAATTAGAACTAGTATTTACAAATTGTAACAATTGAGCTAACTGCAGACTGTTGCAAACAGTTTCCTTTTCTTTAAATAGGTATCTATATATTTATTCAGTGCCACCGTCTTTTTTGTTCTCTTATTTCCAGTCCATCCCAAGGTTGCCTGGAAGAGATCGCTCTCAGCGATAAGGCCGCCCTTTATACTTCTTTTTTTCTAAGCTTTTTCTCTGTTTTGTTTCCTGTATTTGTGTGGTATAATAAAGTGTTTTCTATCTATCTATCTAAATACTTATATTTTAATTCTTAGATATTTTTTATTATACAAAGAAAACATCTAGAACGCCCTGGACAAATGTCTGCAGATCGTACAAACATTTGTCCCGAGGCGGGAAGCGAACCCGCAACCTCCTGCGTCGCAGGAGTTTTTTACAGATTTTCTATGGTTTATTTTACCGTAACATACAATTCAGTAGCAAAATTATATTTCCTACTTTGTAATAACCAACAAGATAAAATTTTATTAAAGACAAAGAGAAGACAAACATCTATAAATGGAATAGGTATTTCATAGAGTGCAATAAAATATCAAGTTATTTGTATAACTAGGAACTGGGTTCTATGCAGTTCTTTGTTATTTATTTCCTTCTTGGCTTCTGTTCAGCTCAGCATATTTATCATGGCAAAGCTTTATAACGTGAAGAAATTGAAATTAATGGTCTTCCATCTTTCAAACGTGGGTAACATAAACCTTAATTCACAAAAAAAATTACAATCAAATAGTAGAAATAAATTAGTACTAGTATTAACAAATGAAACAATTGAGCTAACTGAAGACTGTTGCAAACCAACAGGTAGCTCAAGTGATCCATATCAATGCCAGTTGGAAGCGTCCCCGCTACGCTGGCTGCATAAGCTCTTCAATTTGTACGTCAATGACCTCATAGCCGAGCTCAGCAGCATGCGGGTCGGGTGTCGCGTGGATGGTGTTAGTGTAAACAACATCAGTTACGCGGACGACATGGTGCTGCTGGGCCCGACTGCGGGATCTATCGAGGATATGTTGAAGGTTTGCGGATCCTACGCTGCATCGCACGGCCTCACCTACAACGTGAAAAAGTGCGAATACATTGTCTTTGGGACCGCCGGTAAGACCCCAAAGAACACTCGCGACTTAACCCTAAATGGTACCAACATCAAGCGAGTCACTGAATTCAAATACCTAGGGCATTTCCTTACCGACGATCTCAGGGATAATGTAGACATAGAAAGGGAACGTAGGGCTTTGGCGGTTCGAGGCAACATGTTGACCCGCAGATTTTCCCGTTGCTCTGACGAAGTGAAAGTTACTCTATTTAAAGCTTACTGTCAGAGCCTGTACACGGG
Organism: Eupithecia subfuscata; assembly: GCA_963564075.1. Lineage (NCBI taxonomy): Eukaryota > Metazoa > Arthropoda > Insecta > Lepidoptera > Geometridae > Eupithecia > Eupithecia subfuscata. The sequence continues at coordinate 2,162,536 of OY751118.1, read as the reverse complement.
TAATCTATGGGTTAACTACACCAAAAAATCGTTGGATGCCCTACGTGTTCAGTACAACAATACTTTTAGGATGCTGCTGAGACTTCCCCGTTTTTGTAGCGCCTCGGAGATGTTTGCTCAATATCGAACTGATGGTTTCCACGCCATCATTCGGAAGAAAACAGCATCTCTGATGAGCAGGACGAAGGCCAGTCACAACAGCATCCTAAAAACTGTGGCGGAGCATTGTCTGTCTCCTCTGTGGAGACATTTTACAAAATGTGTTGGACCAGTCTGTGGGTATGATGTCTAAGTCGATGTTAGATGTAAGTTAGTTATGTGTGCAATGTTATTTAATGTGACCTAATTTATCTAATTTTAATTAATATGACTGTGTATTTTTAATTTATCTGATATTAATTTAGAATTTTATTTAAATTTGTGTGTGTGTAATATGGATTAATAATTATCTGAAATAAATGAAAATGAAATGAAATGAAATTGCCCCACTGTATGGCAATGCTGATGCGCTGCGCCAGATACTCACTGCGCAGTTGCATCTCTCGGTCACACGTCGCTTCAAGCAAACGATCAGATCATTTTTGACGTGAAAACGTCTTATAATTCGATAGAGCCGGCTGCACGCACGAAAAAACATTACGTCATGCGGCGTTACCTCGTCATGCGGCGTTCCATGTAAGGCTTGAAGTGCAAGCGAGAGCGCTCGACATCCGTCTCTCTCCTACTTGAGTGAGCGATGCGTCTGCGTTGTCACGTGCAACTATCGTCAGTAAACCGACTTTACAGACAACCAATTTTTTAAAAAACCCGAAGAGCCTCGGTAACCCACGGACCTAGGGTCTCGACTGCAAGAGGAGGCTCCGTCGAGGCTCTGTCGGCAAATTTGTAGGCTCTGTCGAGACCTGCATATTTGCGCCTCTTGAGATCTTCGGCCAAATTTGCCGCCGCACCCGCCCTCACGGATATCCTCGGAAGATGGGAAGGCGCAAGTGTGTCGACGCATGTAGCGGTATCTACTTATATCAAAGTCAAATAAAACGGTGTTGCTGTTTAAATCTACGTGGTATTTACTACCGAATGCGGTAGCGGTAAGTTTCGCTTGGATTAACGCATTCACTGCCCAGCCTCCACTGCCGCCCGCCACACCATGATCGAGAGTCTCGTCTGCGTCTTGGGCCATGAACGGGTTAGTTTAAGCGCTCGGTTTCGGGCGGTCCGTGGTATTCCGTCGAGTACTTTATCTATAGTAGGATTATCGCATAACCCATGGTATAATAATACAAGGCATGCTACTCCGAGAAACAATGGTCACGTGGGTTTTCTCAAGCTTACGTCATATCCGCTACGGTGGTTATCAAACTTTTTAGTTTTGGGAGATTCGAGATCTAGATCTTGGTTTTAGGTTTTTTATTAAATTCTTCAAACTTAGTTATATACCATACCATAATATGAGCAACGCTAATTAGCTCTGCACATGGATAAATCAATTTTTCCCTTGAAATGAAATGGAATTTATCTAAACGCCACCGTCATCTTCAATACGTACCGATCCTATCCATCCAAAGGTTGCCTGGAAGAGATCGCTGTTAGCGATAAGGCCGCCGATTGTGCCATATTCTATATAGTTAGTATTAAGTTCTTATTAAATTGTTTTGTGTATTGATGGTGCAATAAAGATATAATCTATCTATCTACAAAATTCCTCCTTTTCGAAGTCAGATGTCATGTAACTAGTGGCTATGCACATTGCAATGGAACAGTTTTTAGACTAATAATTAATAATAAATGAAAGCAAATGTTTTTATGGTTAAGGTTTTTTAGTTAATTTAAATACTTGGTGCGCAATTTCATTGATTTTGCGACCGTTGCTAATTGTAACACTTCCAATTTGCTATGCCGTTATTTATTCAGTTTGTTAGCGAGTGAAATTCTAATAACTGTTTGTATGGAATACTGTTCTATAAAATATGTTAGTTATAAAAAAAATTGCGGTCGCAGGCAGATTTTAGTTAGAAAAATAATTAACTTAAGGTTTAGTAGTTATATAAGTTATTGCTAACCCTTTTACAAAACTGATGTTTATATCATAAATACATTAATAATATTCAAGATAAATATTAATATACAAAGGGATTACCGGTTAAGTCCAAAACGAGTTGAAAAATTGTTTTTTTTTTTAATGTCCTTCGGTACATTTTGACATTGCCATGAGGTAAACAATTATCTATACTAATATTATACAGAGGAAAGATTTGATTAGTTTGTTTGTATTGAATAGGCTCCTAAACTACTGGACCGATTTGAAAAATTCTTTCACCGTTAGGAAGCTTACTTTTCAAGGAGTGACCTACGCGGGTGAAACCGCGAGGCGATCGTCTAGTTAGAAATAAATTAGAACTAGTATTTACAATTGAAACAATTGAGCTAACTGCAGATTTTTGCTAACCTGGAGTAACTTATTATGTTACTAGCGACCCACCCCGGCTTTGCACGGGTGCAATAAAATACTATTATTACTATTACTATTATCTATCACACTAATATTATAAATGCGAAAGTTTGGATGGATAGATGGATGGATGTTTGTTACCTCTTCACGCCCAAACTACTGAACGGATCAGGCTGAAATTTTGTATACAAGTTAGTCTAACCCTGGAATCAAACAAAGGTGACTTTTTATCCCATATATCAGTTCCCATGGGATAGAAATAACCTCAAAACGTTACCATAGAAACAACGCGTGCGAAGCCGCGGGCAGAAGCTAATTATACATATAAACCTTGCTCTTTAATCACTCTATCTATTAAAAAAAACCGCATCAAAATCCGTTGCGTAGTTTTAAAGATTTTAGCATACATAGGGACAGAGAAAGCGACTTTGTTTTATAATTATGTAGTGATTCCAGGTTCGGATCTCGATTCTAGCGAGGATTCCCGAGATGCGATGATTGCGAGTAAGTGAGCAAGACGGTGCGCAGGCAGCCGAGCACGATTTTGTAGGTATTTAGGTGTTTTGAAAAATATTTGTATGGCATATAAAAATATTTTCTAGTGATGCACTGCGTAATAACGTTTGCAATGTTTTGTTATACATTTTGTGTCATTTTATTCATTTTTCTATTCACACTGACCATTCAAAGTTTCATTTAGAGGTAACTTTGTAATTTTTTCTATCGGGTGAAATATCACCAATCGTGTTTTTGTCTTGTGATGCACTAGAAAATATCCTCAACTATAATATGTATGAATTTCAAAACTATAGGCCATATAGTTACTGAGGTACGGACAGTTAAAAATCCCGAAATCCGGGAATCCTCGCCTTAAGTGTGCAAAATTTCATCCCGATCTATTCAGTAGTTTTGGCGTTGTCTTCGGAAAAACATCTTCACAACTTTCACCTTTTATAAATTAGCAGGAAGTATGTTAGGGTACTAGTATAGTATTATAATATCTGTGGTTAGGGGTATTATTATTTTAAGTAGGTGAGTATAATAACCTCTTATAACTTATTCTTTAGTTTCGTGTTTTGTTTCCGCTTACTTGAAGACACGAGTTTTAACGCCTTTAGTACACCTACGCATTCGTATGCGGCAGCGAGTCTCTGCGGAACTACTGCGTAGCGAAATATCTGCGGAACGTTAGTACACAGCAATGTTTTCGCAACTTTTTCGCAATGATATGCCATTGTAATTTTGTCTTTTCTTGAAGTTTTCTCCATGCTACCTCTTTTTTGTACGTATTTTTATAATCTGCGTGTCCAATTGCGTATAATACGGGATAATCTCGAATATAATGCAAAAATAATTCAGTGTTTTCGGCATTCATGGCGCGAAAATCTGTCCTCACCGACAGAACGCGAGCTGACGCTTTGCGATGCGAAACATCACTAGCGAAACGTATGCGTCTGTGTAACGGCCATTTCGCAGGTTCTTGCGAAACAATACTGACAAGGACGCAACTATTTCATCTATCTATGTGCTAGAGTGAGACATATCATATGCGAAACGTTGCCATACAACTTACAGTTTTTTCGTCGTTTCGCTGCCGCATGCGATTGCGTAGGTAGGTGTACTAAAGGCGTAAGAACTAATACGTCAGGTACGAGTCAGACTCGCGGACTGAGGGTTCCGTATAATCGTAAGACCTTGCGTCTTGCCACATTCTGGGTCTACAGGAAGTACCCTATAGGTTTTGTGTACATGTAATTCCTTCGAAAATATTCGAACATAAACGGCTGTAACTTTTGATTGCGTTGACTTAGAAGTTTTATTTATATCGAGGCTCCAAGTGGTTACGGATTAGTTAGAGTATTAAATGTTAATTTCAACTCGATACCACCACGCGTTCCTGAGAAAAGGGCAAGTTTTGAGGTACGGAACCCAAAAACGATTTAAATATAATGATGACGAAATATTTTGTTTCAATAAATCTCATCTGCTAAGTATATATTTTATCATGTTATTCAACAGGTTATTCACGCTGCCTTTTGAATAAATTTAAATAAGGTTACAAACTTGTCGGACTTTCCCACCTTCTCTTCTTCTTTACGACCTCTGTGGCGCGGCGGGCGAAGGTCCGCCTGCGTCGCAGGAGGTTGCGGGTTCTATTCCCGCCTCGGGAGACATGTTTGTACAGTTGCAGATTTGTTCACGGTAATCTGGGTGTTTTCTATGTACATATAATAAAAAATATATCTATCTAGTATCACTACATAGTATAAAACAAAGTCGCTTTCTCTGTCCCTATGTATGCCTAAATCTTTCAAACTACGCAACGGATTTTGATGCGGTTTTTTTAAATAGATAGAGTGATTGAAGAGGAAGGTTTATAATGTATAATAATAGTACTTAATAGTAGTATTTTATTGCACCCGTGCGAAGCCGGGGCGGGTCGCTATAAAGTATTATTGTTATCTGAGCGTCTGGTCGAAGCGACGCGTGACCCGAGAGCTGGTGAGTATCTGGCGCAGCGCATCAGCATTGCCATACAGCGGGGCAATGCAGCCAGCGTAGCTGGGACGCGACGACTGGTATTGATATGGATCAGATGAGCTACCTCTAGATTGTTTGCAACAGTCTGCAGTTAGCTCAATTGTTTCAATTGTAAATACTAGTATAATTTTTTTCTATCATTTGATTGTAATTTTCTTTGTGTATGTATTAACATATAACTTAAGAATAGCAGTTATCTAGTACCCATAACACAAGCTCTGCTTAGCTTGGGGCTAGATGATGCTGTGTGAATTGTCCAGCACTATTTATTTATTTTCATTTAACTTGATTGTGGACTTACCATACAAGGAGAATTTATAGGTACAATAAAATTAGTCTTCATTTAAACCTAGGTCATTGATAATTCCTATGTCAATGCTAACAGGTCTAACAAGTTCAGATCACGTTAATGCTTAGGTATGTAACATTAGAATAGCACCTTTTTCATAACGTCATGTCCTATTCTGCTAAACCGATCGCTTTACTATGACAATAAAATTAAACAAAAAACATAAAACTTTTTACTGTTTTCTCCTAAAATCTGTGCATTCTTAATTAACTTGTTAGTAATAATAAATTGGAAGAAATTGCTTGAAGCAATAAAGCTACCTTTTGAACTGTTTTTATTTCATTTAGGTAGATTAAGATTTTGTTATAACTGTTCATTCATACATTCAATAAACTAGCGCTGGATACACCATAGTGTTCATCCAGCACGATGCTAAGTGAAGCACATTTGCCACAAATTCTGCTATGTACAAAAAATAAGCCATTAATTGTACCTAGGATTCATTAGTATTTTGTTGTTGTGTAGTAGATTTAGGTACCTAATTATTTTTTTGACTTTCTTTCGTTCAATCGTCTCATCTCAGTATGACACATTTTGATACCTTAGATAAAATAGAACCTTTTCCATACGAAGGGCCCTATTTTGCTAAACTAAGCGCTTCACCATGGCAAGGGTATCGTCACAGATTGACACGTTCTGATATTCTACTTTTGATTAAGGAAAGTACAGATGGCCTTCTATCGGTAGGTACGCACAACGCACGGCAAGTGTCAAGTTTGAAATCATTCTATCAATGTCTCCGTGGAAATAGCACCGCACGCATTATCTGGAGTTTCTTTGTTCTAAGGATTCTACTTGACGATTCTACTATAGTACCATTGTCATAGTGAAGCGATTGATTATCAGAATTGGGACCTAGTTTACACGGTGTTTATAAGAAGACATAATTGAGATAGAGATAGAGAAACATTTATTAAACGGCTCGGTTACAGAACAGAACAGAGATAGTGGTTTTTTTTTATTAGTCCTGATTTAGTACTATTATTATAAAGAGGAAAGATTTGATTGTTTGTTTGTATTGAATAGGCTCTGAAACTAATGGACCGATTTGAGAAATTCTTTTACCAAAGCCCGCATTATTCCTGATGAACATAGGCTACTTTATACCGCGGGAAAATGCTTCATTTCTACGGGAAAACGGGTAATAGGACAACGGGTAGTAAGAATGCAGCTAGTTAATAAATAATGCTGGACAATTCACACAGCATCATCTAGCCCCAAGCTAGGGAGATACATACATAGTACCAACTATTTATAATATTAACTATATTGTACCTTAGAGACTGAGGCTGACGGACAAACCGAATTACGGTTTATGTTAGCTGTAGATAAAATAAGTGAATAATTATGTAACATAAATAAATGAAAAAAAAGCAGAGCTTGTGTTATGGGTACTAGATGACTGATATAGGTACATACATTGCATATATATAATTATATTTTTTTAATTGTACATAGAAACGACCAGAACACCCGGAACTAATATTTGTAGATCGTACAAACATTAGTCCCAAGGCGGGAATCGAAACCGCAACCTCCTGCGCCGAAGGCGACCTTTGCCGTAATTATTTTATTATTAATTATTCGTCATAATTATATAATTATACAGACTTACATAGTAGTTAGTCTACTATGTAAGTCTGTATAATTATGACTATTACAGAGACATTGAAAGAATGATATCAAACTTGACACTTGACGTGCGTGACACGTGCGTAGAGATAAACCATTCTAAAACTGAACGTCGATTGTATGACGTTTAGTGGAGGGGGCGTGCATTTTTAGAATGGTTTATCTGTACCTACCGATAGAAGGACATCTGTAGTTTCCTTAATCAAAGGTAGAATATCAAAACTATGACGATAAAATTGCCAATTTTTAGTAATCATTATACAGACTTACATAGCAGATTAACTACTATGTAAGTCTGTATACCTCAGTCTCAACAGCCTATATTGGTCCACTGCTGGACGCAGGCCTCCTCCTGATAAGCTCATTGTTGGCTTTTATCTTAAGGGGACAATGCCCATAATCCCCACGCTGGGCATGGGGATAGCAGTTCGGTGGTAGAATTGTTCTGCAGGGGGCGCTGCTGCCCGCCCCCGGTGGATTTAGTCGCCTCTTACGACACCCGCGGGAAGTTGGGGTGGTGCAAATTCTACGCCGGTACCACACAGCTATCTGTCTGTACCTATAAGTCTGTATGATTATTACTAAAATTATTGACAAAATAATAATATACGTGTAGATAAAACTTGAAAACACAATATTGATTGATGATGAAGATTGATGATTGACGATTCAGCACATCAATCACACAGGTTGCTTAACAATTTTCGTTCCTTTAATTTCCCGGAAACTTATGATTTTCACTCCATTAGGCCTTTTTCTTATCTGTTTGATAAATAGGAATAGGTACTTAAATCACAAAGAAAATTACAATCAAATAATAGAAATAGATTAGAACTAGTATAAAATTTGCAATTGAAAAATTGAGCTAGCTGCAGACGGTTGCAAACAATCTACAGGTAGCTCAACTCATCCATATCAATACCAGTCGTCGCGTCCCCGCTACGCTGGCTGCATTGCCACGCTGTATGGCAATGCTGATGCGCTGCGCCAGATACTCACCAGCTCTCGGGTCACGCGTCGCTTCGACGTTCTGATAATATTTTAAAAACCGAAGATAATTTGATAAATTGATTGATTTGGTAAGGAAAATACATTAATTCAGTTTTGTTAAACAAAGTTGAGAAATTATCATTAATTATCAGATTTTTTTTTTAATAATCTTGTTGTTTTTCAATAAAAATACCTATTATTATGAATACTGATGAATATAGGTTACTTAGTTTAATCAACTGATACCTGATTTGATTTACTATTTTAGTATTTTTATGCTTATCCGAGTCAAGTCAAGAACGACTGGGATTTACGTGACGTGCATTCCCGAAAATCCCGCGGATCGGAAAATACATCGGATGACGCATCAAATCATCCACCTCGCATCAAAATCACAATCCCGCAATCCTGCGGGTTTTTTATGTGGGATCGGATTCCCTAATCTTCTTCTCACATTTAAAAATACAAATTGCAAAAATAAAATCCAACCAGTACAAAAAGTTTTTTGAACTTATGTGTTAATAACACGGAAATAACAAACCTTTTTGTCTCACTATGATTTTGCACTATCACTCGTATTACCATGCGGATAAAGATCAAAGTCCATCATCACCTTTCATTTCAAAAGGTTACTAACTGAACTATGTACGAGGACATCAGGTACCCTCACTTTTATCAGAAGAACCAGCTAGGTAGATACTAGCTTCTGCCCGTGGCTTCGTTTAACTAAGGCCTTATTACGGTTTTTGCATGGTTTATGAAAACTATTCATGAGATTCTTATGAAAATTATTTGATTCCTAGCTTCTGCCCGCGGCTTCGCACGCGTTATTTCTATGGAAACGTTTTGAGGTTATTTCTATCGCATGGGAACTGATTTATGGGATAAAAAGTAGCCTATGTTTGATTCCAGGATTAGAATTACCTGTATGCAAAATTTCAGCTCAATCTGTTGAGTAGTTTTGGCGTGAAGACGTAACAAACATCCATCCATCCATCCATCCATCTATCCATCCAAACTTTTGCATTTATAATATTAGTGTGATTGTGTGATTTTGAAAAACTAAGAACCGATTTTTTTTTCTTAAATCCCTATGAATCCCTCAATTTTAAACTAAGTATTTTGAAGAAATCAAATAATATCGCAAAAATTTTCGACTTCGACGGGACTTGAACCCGCGTCCTCCCCTCAGTACCCCCGTACTGAGATGTACCCCCGTACTGATGTGATAACCAACTACACCACGAAGTCGAAAATCTCTGCGACTTCCTACGGTCTCTAGCGCCGTTAGCTTAACCTACAGGGGAAACATTGAAGTTTATCCAATCCTGTTCAAAGACTAAAGTTACATTTAGTTCGTTTGACGAGTGGTGTTGCGTAGCTTAATTCTAAGGTTTTTTGTTATTATAGTTCAAGTCCCGTCGAAGTCGAAAATTTTTGCGATATTATTTGATTTCTTAGAAATTACCCTTAGTGTGGGGTTACGCACTATAATAACAAAAAACCTAAGTATTTTGAAGTTTGCGGGATAAATACAAATACTTAAATATTTTATGAAACCACCTCGGGATCATAGCGAAAAAAAAATTAAAATCGCTAACAGGCTAAAGGTTTCTTCGTCGCTTCTTTAATCTACATACCAAAGTGACAGAAATCAAAAATATCACCTTATTTCTATGTGTTTATTTATTGCATTTATGGAATTAAGGAGTTTTTGATTTTATTTGACTTCCTCCAAAAATTTGGTGGTTTTGAAAAAACTACAAACCGACTATAAATCCCCTAATTTTCCAAAATTTTTGCGGAAAGTTTTACAAATCCCTCGGGAATATATTTTTTACGGGATCAATTTGGGATGATTCTCTGTACAATAGTTAAAATCAGTCCAGGACCAAATTGATGGAGAAAGCGACGGACATTTTAATAAAAGTAAAAAAAACATACACCCGAACATACAACGTCTTGCCACTTTTTTACTGACTTTAGAGGAGACAAGTCAGCTAAAGAGTGGCAAAACTACTGAATGGTTTTTTTATGGAGCTTTTTTATGCATTGCGCGCCATTTTGTGAAAAGGATAGGCATAGATTTTGCGTTCATAGGAGCGGGACAGAGCATATGTTTTTGGAACGGCATAAGCGCAAAAATGATGTTTTTACTTATTTACAAGAAAACTATACAACGACTGAAGAAACTAATATAATATACATACTTTATTGCACAAAAGTTGTACATGGGCGAGCATAATGCTAGATAGCATTCTCTACCTGCTACCTTTGAAATTGTATTAAGGAACCAAATAATTAGTAATAAAATAACCTACGAATAAAAACAAAAATCTTTTCTATAGACCGCAGGGTTCTTAAGATCTCGACCAAATTATGTGCAAAACAGTGCACTTTCATGATTTTTTTATCGTATTTTTTTCGCAATCGTAATTTCCAATTAATGAACCGAACAAAAAATTTAGTATTTTATATAATTCTAGTTTGTACAACGGGGATTCCGTGAGTACTGAGATCTAACCCTAGTTTGACAAGCAATTCCGATAGATTCAACTTCAACTTCAACTTCTTGTTTGATGGCTTCTGCGTCAGGTAGATAGATAGATAGATTCGCCCCATAAAGAAGAAATTGTTGTTGTTTCAGAAATATGAGGAGTCAATGGAGTGTGCTCCCTTTTCTGGCAGTGCTGGTGGCTGCGGAGACCTACACGCGACCTGACACTGGATTTTCTGCTGGGCTACTGCCAAATTGTAAGTCCTGTAAAGACTTGACGCACAATTCCTCAGATCCTATGTGGTTGCAAAGGCACAAACACAGGTGCACTGTCTTTTCCCTGACTCTTATATCATAACCCGATGGGACCGCAGACACTGACACGACCGGGGAGAGGTCAAACGCGGTATGCGTTTGACCAACGGTATACCGTGCTTTACTTAGTGACAGTACCTACCATGTCAAGATTATTTATGAAAGGTTGTTGTAGTTACACTCATAGAAATATCAATCGGTTCCCTAAAAATAGCGATAAACATAATGTTAATACCAGAAATAAACATAAACTCGCTGTGTCCACAATTATTGTATCTTTTATAGGGCAATGTTTACGCTTCTGCAACAAAACTCCTGCAAAAGTTATCAGTAAATAAATTCAAACAAATTGTCAAAACCATCGGCCATCCTGTGCAAAAAGGCTTACTTTAAAATATCACATTATTTCTAGAGGATAAAAAAGCTTGTTACGGGTTTTGCTCCAACTCGAAAAATAACTACTAAGAGGCTAAAGGTTTCTTCGTCGCTTCTTTACTTTAGTCTACATACCGAAGCGACAATCAAACATATCACTTTATTTCCAATAAAAAAGCTTGGAACGGGTTTTGCTCCAACTCGAAAAATAACTACTAACAGGCTAAAGGTTTCTTCGTCGCTTCTTTACTTTAGTCTACATACCGAAGCGACAGAAATCAAAAATATCACTTTATTTCCGTGTTTCATTTGGAATTCGACCTTTTCTAAGTGTAGGTACATTGATTGCAGGTACTTACCTATATATAAAAATAAAGAGTTTTAAATTTGATTTCATTTTCCGAGTCACGGGGATGAAACTCCGGGATGCTCCTGACAATTTTACTTGCTAGAAAAATCCCATAAATTCCCCTCTGACACATATCTTATTTATTTTTATGGCGTACAAGCGATCTATTTAATAAGCTTTGCAGGCAGACTGATTTAGACCTAGATCTATTCTGTACGAGCATCAATTCAGCCAGACAGCGACTGACCAGAATTTTCTTTAATAGTAACGTAGGTACTTAGGTTTACATACATTTTATGCACATAGTTTATTGCTAATCTTTTTATTCCACGTCATTGTCGATGGAGCTGTTTTCTATTATGTTCACATTTCATTAGTTAAATTGTCACTATACGTGAAAATCTTAAATTAGCTCTCTGTTGTTATTACGTGATTTGATCAAGTTAGTTTAAGCCGTTGATTTTCCAATAAATTAAATAAATACTTAAATAAATATCTAAAGGGCGATTGTGCACTACAAGGAATTTTACTGTCCGGCAGTCCGATTTTTTACGGTCCGATATGGCACGCCATATAATGTATATACTAGTTTGTGCACTATACGTAATTTTACCGTCCGATATTTTACTTTTCCCCATTCCGGAACGTAATGTAATTTCGCGTGCGTGGCGTGTTGTTTAACTGACGGAGAACTGAAAAGAGACTGAAAAGACGGAGCTAAACTGAGGCGTATCATCCGAGTAAAGACGGACAAGTGTACAAGCCAATCATCCGTTTTTTTCATGCCACTTCGGACCGTAAAAAATCGGATGTTCGGACAGTAAAATTCCTTGTAGTGCACAATCGCCCTAAAGCTATCAGATAGGTAGTCACCGATTGAAGGAAGTTCTAGACAATTTACTTGTGATGTGATGATGCAACGATGATTGTATCACTAACGTAGATAATCGTTTAGATTAAATAAATTAATTCAAATGTGTGGTTAATCATTATTCTAATAAAGTCCTTTATGATAGCAGTTAAAAATCTAACATTTAACATTATCTAGGTATCTATTAACATTTGCATCTTGAGATCTTCCGCATATGGTTTTTGCAAGTGTCTGAGTTAGGTTTCAGATACTTTGTTATAATTATAAAACTACAGTAGTAGTAATCTTGGTTCTAATAATCCTAGATATTTTTTGTAACGAAAGGGTACCTAATAAAACCAAAGAAATATAAGTGGAAAATATTTTACGACACTGGATATTACAGTAGAAAATTGCAGAATATTCGAAACAGGTTATAGAAGCTTTTATTTATCACTAGCTTCTGCCTGCGACATTGCACGCACTTTACCGGGAGAAAAAGTCTATATCGGTCCCTGAGATACCGTCTACTTCCGTGCCAAATTTCACTAAGATCCGTTTAGCTGTGAAAAGTTAAAAGACAGACAGACAGAGTTACTTTCGAATTTATAATATTACTAGCTTCTGACGGCGGCTTCGCAGGCGTATTTTCGGTATGATAAGTTGCCACCCTATTATCTAATTTATCTATTGGCTATTACCTATCTAAGTTAGGCTTGACTCTAAACCCAAATTTAATCTTGATCGGTTCAGTCGTTTTGGAGATCTTAGGTAACTAAAATTCAGATTTTACAAACTTTCGGCTTTATAATATTACTAGTGTATGCCCGCGGCTCCACACGCGTTGTTTCTATAGAAACGATTAAAGGTGATTTCTATCCCATGGGAACTGATTTATGAGACAAAAAGTAGCTTAGGTTTGATTCCATTGTTAGAATTACCTGTATGCAAATTTTCAGCCCGATCCGTTCAGTAGTTTTTAATCTATCCATCCATCCAAACTTTCGTATTTATAATATTAGTGTGATAGTAAGATCTCGTTCGTTTTGGAAGTCGAATTTGTACCGTTATCGCAGCACGTGTCAATTATGCGTTATGTTAGTTTTATATACAATATCTGGATTCTGAACGTAATTTCTTACTATAACTCGAACGGGGATAATTGAATGTTATTGTGTTTCTTAATAATCGTTCTATTTATATCATAATTAACATCTATATTAATTTATGTATTTGCTTTTAGTTCTTCAGCAATTATTATTATTCATTGCTAACACCTGCTCATTGCGTTACTTAATGGCTATGGTTAAAATTATTATTGTTTTGTATGGGGCCCTAATCTGGTACTTACACCAATTTGCTTCACTATGACAATGGTATCCTCAATGACGCATTTAGGCATTCTGCCTTAGATGAAAGGAACTGCAGGTGGAGGGACGCAAGTCAAAAGTGTCAATGTTTAGACCATTCTATCGACCTCTCAATGAAAATACGCACTATCTACACTTTCTTTCGACTAAGAGTTTGCGTGACGATTTTGTGATGTTACCATCGTCATAGTAAAGCTAAGGATGGGAGAGTCAATGGTGTGATCTCAATGTCAAATCAGTAGTTCAATGGAATAGGGGCCCAATACCTCAACCTCAACCGCCTGTAGTGGTCCACTACTGGACGCAGGCCTCCCCCTGATAAGCGCCTTTATCACATGGGGGTTAATGCCCATAATCCCCACGCTGGGCATGCGGTTATGGGATCGCAGTTCGGTGGTAGAATTGTTCTGCAGGGGTGCTGCTGCCCGCCTCCGGTGGATATCCCTTAGTTGCCTCTGACGACACCCGCAGGAAGAGTTGGGGTGGTGCAAATTCTAAGCCGGCACCACACAGCCATAGGGGCCCAATAATTGCACAGTGTAGTGTTTGCACTACATTGTGCAATAGATTTATGCTATATTCGTCCCGAGGGAGTTCGGCCCAAATCAAAAAATCTGCTTTCGTCCCACATTGTATGCCGTACTCGGCCCGTAATTTATTTTATTTCAAAAAATCTTATTTCGTCCCACTTTTCAGCTCCACATTCGGCCCAAGTTGTTGATTAAAATAATTGAGTATAATAATTTAGTACCCACAGTGTAGTGCAATCCATTGCAATCCACTACACTGTGGTTACTAAAATGGAAATCATTATGATTATGATTTACTCTGGCCGATTGGTTAGTGTAATTAGACGAGGGACCCAATTATTAAGCCCCAATATGATTATTGATATTTTAGTACCTATCTACTGCCACCTTTGCCATGGACAATAATCCTGCACCAGTCTGTGTGTGTGTTATAGGTGTAACGAAATGAGAAAAAACCAACGACGATCTTATCTTCCCATAGCAACTAAAAAGCTACAGCATAATTAATTGAAATAATGCAGCCAGAAACAATAAAACAGATTCAAGCGAATACTCATTTGACTAGATAATAAACAATGCTAATTCATAAATGATTCAGACATAATTTACTAATTTTAATTTTACTTAATTTTAATTTTACTTATGATTAAATTATCTTATTAGTCGTTATCATTAATTATAGATATTATTACCGATGTAAATGGGTGAACTACGACTCTTATTTGAATAGTAATAAGTGAACGTAATAAATTCGTCGAACTGCGATAGTTTTCATAGTAATTTTTTTTACTAAACGCAGTGACGATAATGACTATTCGGGCTATAAAACAATTGTGTGCGTAATAGCATTATTAATACCAATTTCCTGCCGTCTATTTTTCAACAGTACTCTCAATTCCTTATTTAATAATAGTTATATAATTATAAAATAATAGGTGTATATAATTAGAGTTATCTATAGGTATCTGTAAACCTTATATTAGCACGCCAACCCCCTGTAAAATCATGTGTTTTTGGTCGGCGGAGGGTAGAAAATGCCTCGACATTAAGCCCACCCTTTGTACCACAGTGCAATAAGAGTTTAAATAATTAATAAATAATTCCCATTCATTTGAATCGCAATCGCCATAACGACCTATGTCCATGGCCATTGTAGCAGCGTAATTAAACAGATTCCCCATTGGAAGTAGATACATCAATTATATTTAATCTAAGTGAGAAAACCGGTCTGACTGTAGGTCTAGGTAGGCAGGTAGGCATCAACTGTTGCATGGTCAATTGCCATACCTAGATATAATTGACTAGCGGCCCGTCACTGCTTCGCACGGGTGGACCTTTTATTTTTTAAACTTATAAATATAGCCCATGTTATGAGTAACATTAAGAGTATTAAGACAGCCTATGTTAAGTTATTAACATTAAAAGATTAAGACAGCCATTAACATTAAGACAGGCTATGTTATGTTATTAAACAACCTATGTTATGAGTAAAATTAAGATTAACAATGTAGCATTCTAATGTTGAAAGAATTTCTGAAACCGGTTCAGTTCCCGTTCCAGTTCCCGTTCCCGTTCCTGTGGGAATTCTGGGATAAAGTATAGCCTATGTCACTCCCTGAAAAGTAAGCTTCCTAACGGTGAAATAATTTTTCAAATCGGTGCAGTAGTTTCGGAGCCTATTAAATACAAACAAACAAACAATCAATCAAATCTTTCCTCTTTATAATACGAACTATAGTATAGACAAACATACAAAAATACAAATCTGTCCTCATTATACTATTAGTGTAGATTTCAATTATTGGAGTGAAGAGCGAAGCGAGACTCCGTTTCTTGGTTGTTCCGTTTGTTTGTAAGTAGATAGGCTTTGCCCGCGACTTCGCTCACGCGGAATATGGATAAAACATAGCCAAAGGCTCAGAGATATTTGCGCATTTTTTTAAACCGAACCGACAAACGCTGGGTATATGTGTTCTTGAGTCGAGACCGCGACTCGGCAAACGTAGTGTAGGACGCCCCCGGGCCAGTTGGGTATCTAGGTAGATGCTGGATGCGGAAAGCTGAAGAGAGGACGCTATGGCGCTCATTCAGGGAGGCTTGTGTCCAGCAGTGGACTAATATAGGTTGATGATGATGATTCCTCCATTCTATCTATTCTAGTCCTATTTCCATTATAAGGTTGCAATAGATACAAGACAAAAGTAAAATTTTAAAAAACCCGCCGACGTTTATTGGCTGAACAGATTTTCATGAAACATGGCTAAGAACGCTCGGGATAAAATTATCTATGACACCAAAAAAACTAAACGAAAATTGGTTCATCTGTCTGGGAGGTACGATACCACAGACAGATACACAGATCGACAGATACACAGATAAACACGTCAAACTTATAACACTCCTCTTTTTGCGTCGGGGGTTAAAAATAATGATGATTCTTTGAATAATCGTATTCGCCAATTTAATTGTAATTCTTACTAGATCGTACAGCATACCTATGAATCTAGAATATGATTCAAATAGTACCATTTAGAGATTGATATCGCAAGGTCAGGTTTATTCGTAGCGAATGTAATGTGGGTTTAATTTATCAGATAAAAAACATTTCTATGATGTTATTTGGAGATAGGAAAATAAATAATTTTGCGGATCATAGAATCAACCAACTCGTGATTATTCCAAGCCACTTGCATAGATATTAAAGTACCACTAGTAAAATTTTAGTAAATCTTTATTTTGGCACTAGCTTCTGCCCGCGGCTTCGCACGCGTATTTTCGGTATAGTAAGTAGCCTGTTATCTAAGTTAGGCTTTGCTCTAAACGTACGCCGGGCAGAAGTTAGTCAATCATAATAACTAATACATTAGTAAAGGCTTGGCCAAACCAACGCGTTCAGCTCGCGTCCGCGGTGGCGTGCACGGTGGCGATACTGCGCGTGCAAAAGTCGTATACACCGTCGCGTTTGTTCTTGCGTTCACCAGGCTGGAGTCACGTCATTGACTACTAAAACTAAACAACATAGTTCTTTGAACAAATAAATAGCTGCGTGCAGCGTCCTAACGTAACAAGCCCAATCTGACGCCGCGACCAATCAGAGGACGCATCGATGTGAACACGTCGCTACAAGTTCGTGCACAACAACTGACCGCCACCGCGCACGCCACCGCGGACGCGAGCTGAACGCGTTGGTTTGGCCAAGCCTTTAGGCCCAATGCCCCACTTAGTTACTTTCATGCGCATCAGATCAACGATTCTAAAGCTATGCTCGAAATAACATTGCCATACAGACAAATCGCCCCAGCTGCCACAAAGTTCCTCGTTCGCTTTGCTCATTACACCTCCTTTGTTCCAGGTCCAGGAATAACCAAAAACGCGACGATCACACCAGCTTCATTACGAGACTTCAACATCGTCCTCCAGCGGATCGTGAGCGGACAAGTCAAGCGCCGCTTGCTCGTCGTAGAGAGCGCAGCAAAGAGCCTGCTTGGCGACAAACATTTTGGTAATACCCTCTAAAACAACAATTAATACATAAGCTACAACATTGTCATGCAGCGGATCGTGAGCGGACAAGTCAAGCGCCGCTGGCTGGTCGTAGACACTGCAGCGAAGAGCCTAGAGAGAGAATCAGCAAAATGCCTCAGCCCTCAGCGACCAACATTTTGGTAATATCCACTTCTACATCTTATACCTACGCTTCAACCTCTCTCTCTCAGCAGACAGTGAGCGGACAAATCAAGCGCCACTTGCTAATCGTCAAAACTGATCATTTATTTTGCAAATCATGGGTTATAGGGATGTTAAATTAATGTAAGAGCCAGCACGGCGACTAATACTTATTCTAATTCTAAGATAACTGTCATCTCCTCTGACATCTCTCTGAAATGACGTACAATAGGATATCTATTGTGCGTCATTTCCTTGCATAACCGGGCCTGGTTATGCAAGGACGAGCCCTACTCCTGGAAAAAGCTGTGTACCTAGGACCTTTGATACTCGAAAGCTGCGTTTCATCATAATCACCTCTCTTGGCAGGCGGAATTGATGGTATTAAAATGATCGCAGGGTGTGAATTCACAGAAAAAGCTGCTGTCTTTCCTCTGGTATGTTCTCTTAGTCGACTCTTACATCATCCTCGGGCTGAGATGGCGGGGTGGTGGCCATGGCCATTATGGCGCTATGACTATCTAATAATGAAGAGCTTAGCTCTTGTAGGTCTAATGATGCAATTTCCTCCACCTTTCTCTCTCTCCAATGCAATGTCTTTTACTGCTTTATACGACATGACAGCGACTTTCTCCCTGATCTGACTCATATAGCTAATTCTTGATCTTCCCGTTCTTTGTCTTCCTTCTTCTTTTAATTTTATGATGACTAGAAGTTGTCATGTTGTTTATGTCTTTTCATTATCCCTCTTCTGTTTTGAATGGTGTTCATCAAAAACCTTTCCTTCTCAACTCTTTTAGCACCTCCTCATGAGTAACCTTCTCCGTCCAGCTAATCCCTTCCATCCTCGTCCAACACCACATTTCAAACTCCTCAATCCTCTCTCTCCATCCCGCTGTGTCGCTGTGACCGTAATATCATCTACGACGTCAATAAATACTTTATTGACTAAAAAAATTACAATCAAACAATATAAATAAATTTGAACTAGTATTTACAATTGAAACAATTAAGATAACTGCAGACTGTTGCAAACAATCTACAGGTAGCTCAACTGATCCATTATCAATACCAGTCGTCGCGTCCCCGCTACGCTGGCTGCATTGCCCCGCTGTATGGCAATGCTGATGCGCTGCGCCAGATACTCACCAGCTCTCGGGTTACGCGTCGCTTCGACGAGACGCTCACGATATAAATAAATAGTTCAATGAGGTCTATTTTCTTATAAATCAAGGTGAAAAACTACTAACTATGTACCTACTGTGATAAATGCCGCCGATAGCATAATTATGAACTTCATCTGTAGTGAAGTTTTTCATGCCGCAGATTTTATTAAGTACACTATTTTCAGTTATTTTTTGTGACATAGGTATTATACCAATTAATTATTCAGTTACGATGCACAATAAGGATAAATCTGTGCAATTTATCTTACTATTATGTTAATGGGTAAGATACTATAAAAAGCCAATTGCTAGATTATAATTTAGTATTTGAGTTATCACACTGGCGATTTGCGAACGATAATATTACAAAACGAGGAGACGATGCAGCGAGTTTGCGACGTGCGATCGGCGTCTTTAATATTTGCGACGTCGTCGAGAGGGCGCCAATCGCGGCAGTGGCGTATTTTTTATAAAGTCTGTCATTTTTGACATTGCTGTCAAGATACAAAATAAAAACTGAATTTACTGTTGAGTACTGTAAAAAACACCAAACATTAAAACTTTCACATATATAATACTAGCTTCTGCCCGCGGCTTCGCACGCGTATTTTCGGTATAATAAATAGTTATCTAAGTTAAGCCATGATCTAAATGAACGCCAAATTTCATCTTGATCTATTCAGTAGTTTTGGTGATCATAGGTAACAAAAATTCACATTTCACAAACTTTCTTTTTATAATATTACTAACTTCTGCCCGCGGCTTCGCACGCATATTTTCGGTATAATAAGTAGCGTATTATATAAGTTATGCTGTTCTAAATGTACGCCAAATTTTATCTCGATCTGTTTAGTAGTTTAGGAGATCTTAGGTAACAAAAATTCAGATCTCACAACATTTCGCATTTATAATATTAGTAGGACAGTAGGAAGGTTATTAGGATAGGATTGTGTGATTGGAATAAAAGTGTACCTTTATTATTCTATCTCAGTCGTTTTATAATCCACTATGCCATGGTGGTTCTATCTCAACCGTTTTATAATCCACTATGCCAAGTGTAGGCTACACTACGTCACGTCAAAAAAGCAATCAGTTTTTTTCACGTGACGTACTGCCTACGTGAACAATAGTTTCGCAACAGATGGGGTTGTTCGCAACTACGTGATGGCACGTAACCGTAGATGGATGTGTCGCTTATTGTTATGTTGCAGGCTTTATATCGAGCTAAGCGAGATTTAGTTAGTTTAGGGGTGAACTTAACGGGTTTGGTTGACAAACTAGGCTTAGATCTCAGTACCAAATTGGATTTACGTGGTAAATTAGACAGTCGTTATGTAAAATTGAATTTTTATCTGATTCCTTGAATGTCTAAAACGATTGAGAGAAAAAATTATGAAAGTGCACTGGTGTAGTGTATCAAAACTATCTCACACTACAATTCTATCTCTGTAGTGTACCTATAAGTCATTCAGTAGACCACAGGGTTCCTGAAATATCGACCAAATTATGTGTTTTCACATACTAAAGTTTTGGTTCGTAGGTTGTTATTAATTATTTGATTTCTTGAACTAAATTTCTGCGTATGATGTGTGTGTGTAGTTCTCTTGTAAATTATAGTTCTTATTTATTTATATTATTTGATTGTAATTTTCGTTGTGAATAAAGTACTTACTTTTGTTTTCTTCTAAATAAGCTAAAACTTGATTTTTGTGGATACGGCATTCCAAATTTATGTTCTCTCCCGCTCCTACAAACGCGAAATATACATAATATCTTTCTCGCCTTCTCTAGGTTCTATCAACATCAAAGCTACCATTTATAGGGTTCACCGATCGAAGATCGGTTTCGAAAACCTTATGGTCTCGCTTTGTCTGTCCTTTTTTCCTCTCAGCAACTCGTACTTAACGCATCTCGTTTTCTATCAATCACATGTTTCGGTATTCGTGAACTAAAATAAAAAACTAAAGATTTTTTCTAAGTTTACTTTTGTGAAGGTTAGGTTTGGTATTTAAGTACTTGTTAATGTGGGCACTAAAAGTTTCGAGCCTGAAATTAAATTTTCACCTTTTTGAACTGCCATAATTTAATTATGGCGTTCTCATCTTTTTCATTTCAAAGGGCCAACTAAAGTGCGTTTAAGAACCAACGAAAATAATAGAAAAGGAAGAATTGAGTTTAGCAATTTGTCACTTAGGACCTTTTGTCTGTGGGTGCGCTATGAATAAAATATGAACGGTGCGAGGATAGAGGCATGCTTCACAGACATCATACAAGCCAGGGGTGGACTAAGGGTGAAGGCAAACGAGCGTATTATTAAAATTTTTGGAGTTGTGAGTCGCGTAAAATGAGTCCTTTTATACAAAAGTCCCTGTTTGTCGTTGTGGCTGAGGCCAAGCGAGTGTAATTTCTTGGACTTTGAGTGTCGTAAAATGCTTACTTTAAACATAAAATTACTAATAAACGACAAACAGGGACTTTTGTATGAAAGGACTCAGTTTACGCGACTCATAACTTAAAAAAATTACGTCTAGCACGGGCACGTTTGAAAATTATGCGTGCTAACTCGCTGAACCTCGTCGCGCTAGGCGCCCGCTTTAGTCACTTAGTATGAACGCAAACGGCGATTTCATTTATTTGATACTTCGCGCCCACCTTAGCCCTAGCCACCGCAGCCACGCTGGGCTAGCTGTATGATTGAAGCCAAAGGATTTTTAGGGGACACTGTACACTACATTTGTATGGTTAATTGAGTTGGAACCATATTGTGGTGCATCCATGCCAAATTATTTTTGGTTAGTGGAAAATATGAAGTCTAAGAGTCGAGTTAAAGTCGATAAAACATTGCATTATTTTAGGGCAGAGCTATACACAAAATACAATGTACTAATGTTTTTCAAAATAAACTCATCTAATTTCCGCCGCCTACTGTGCCTACACGTATCCATATAAAAGCTATAGTGAATGACTATTTTCTATTGACTATTCACTATGAAGACTATCATAGTAGGTATAACATACTCTTTCTTACCCTCCCTTCATCCATCCCTAGTCCATCCCTGTATCATACCCTCATATTTTTAGCGTATTGAATTTATTACTTGGAAAAATTTATTGACGATTTCAAGAATTACATTATAAATACCCTCGTTATATTTTATATTTGTACGGCGAGCTTAACTCCGATTTTATCAACTTGTTGATTTAAGGGTGATCGTTTCGTTTTGGCGCAACATTCTTTTTTTGTTGTTTTAATTTTTGTATGTTTTCTACAAGGTATAAAATTAACAGAAAAGTAATTTGCCGCAAATTGTAAACCATTTTTGACCGAATTCAAAAATCACAAAAAGAAGAGGCGTATGTAGGTACTTATTTTTTATAATTACCTAATGTTCGTCGATTTTCCCGTCAATTAAGGACCGATTATAAAAATTATTTTGCAATTGTATCGAGAATGATCCCAAATTGGTCCCATAAAAATGTTTTTCCCGAGCAATTCATATTTATCCCGTAAAGCTTAAAAAACAACATAATACTTATAAAAAATCACGACTACCTACAACAATTTTGGTGATATCTTCGCCAATTCTTAATAGATTTTGATGATTCTTTCGCTGTTGTCTAAAAGTTGATTTTGTAGTGGTCTCACAAATTTATCTCTCAGACAGAATTGATGATGTGCGCCGTAAAACGTTTATTAAAACATCATCACACGATAATTTTCACAATCAATGGTTACTATGAAATATAATAAACAAGTTTATGCCCACGGCTTCGCACGCGTTGTATCTATAAACGTTTAAAGGTGATTTCTATGCCATGGGAACTGGTTTATGGGATGAAAAGTAACCTATGTTTGATTCCAGGATAGAACGGGGCGACTGACAGTTGCCCCGTGACCACGGTTGCTCTACAAGGTAGAAACGTAGGGGAAATAAAACAAAAGGTACGCGATAAGTACCCGATAAAATTATTTACCATGGAGAGTTTATTGCTTTTTCTTTTTCAGACGTAAAGAACCGGAAGACAGTGCTCTACGCAGTAGGCTTCCTGGACAGCTCCATCTACCCTCACTCTCAAGCCATCGGGAACAGCTATGTGAAGAAAGGTTACAATGTCTTCATCACCGAGACCTTCAATTTTTTCACTTATATCTATCCGAAGTAAGATTCATAATCACTAATTTCTGATTCGCTACCTTATTGACTGACTTTTTGGTCTAGCGGTCAGCTTGTTGAACCGCTGATTATGAGGTCCTGGGTTCAAATCCCGGGTCGGGCCAATAGTTGTCATTGGGGTTTTTCTAGCAAGAAAACATCACAGTAGCAGCCCGGAGTCAGGAAATTGGTGGTTGGATTTATTTAAGTATTTATTTATCACCGAGACCTTCAACTTTCTCACTTATATCTATCCGAAGTAAGATTCTTAATTACCTAGGTACTATTTTCTATAATAAAACTCATGCTTCTATAATTTAAATTAAAGTGTATAAAAATCTTTATTCACAAAGAAAATTACATTGAAATGATAGAAATAAATTACAACTAGTGTTTAAGACGAAAGTCCATGAAGACATCCAACTATACAAAACATCTTAACACTAAACTGTTCCATAAGTGACTGACCAAAATAAACAACGAAATAATCTACCCTCACTTTCAAGCCATGTCAAGAAAGGGTACAATGTATTCATCACTCTGAATTATCACTTATTCGTAATCACTATTTTCGAACTATTTTCTTATTAGCAACCTTATTGACTGCCTCGTTGGTCTAGCGGTCAGCTTGTTCAACTGCATATTATGACGTCCTGGGTTCAAATCCCGGGTCGGGCCAATAGTTGTTATTGGGGTTATTCTACCAAGAAAAATTCACAGTAGCAGCCTGGAGTCGTTGGCGATGTTCCACCCCCATGCCTTGAAAAGCACGTTAAGCAGTTGGTCCTGCACCTGACCTCTCCCCGGTCGTGCCGGTCTGTCGTCCCATCAAATTATGAGAGTGAGACGTAAAGAACCGGAAGTCAGTGCTCTACGCAGTAGACTTCCTGGACAGCTCTCGATTCCCGCCTTGGATCAAATGTTTGTACGATCTGCAAATATTTAGTTCCAGGTCTTCCAGATATTTTTAATATAGGTATAATATAAAAAATTAAGTTTTGTATTGTATTGGATTGTCGATGAGGCTAGCGCTAACCCTGAGCGAGCGAGAGAGAGTGATCACGATAGCCGATGCAGCAGGTACAGTAGGCCTGTAATAATTACAGTATAATATTACAGTACTAATTATAGGTAATTATACAGTATAATTACCTATAATTAGTTAGTTGTTTTAGTACTTACACTTAGATTACAAATAAAATGAAAACGAATGTGAGTACCAAGACAAACCTCACAAGGTTTATATGGTACAAATAATAAAATATATTGTTATTGTTATTGTAATGAATAAATAAAATAAAATAAAAAATTTAGTCCCATCGGATTATGAGAGTGAGGGAATAGAGAGTGCACCTGTGTTTGTGCACTATAATATGTCCTGCGCATCTGGCTAGTCTCCGAGACTGGCCGACGTGTTCGAAATTCGGCTAGGAGGACATTTTTCATGCACCCACCTTAAACAACTGTTACACAAACTAGGTAGGTACCCAGACTTATATACGTATACAAAAGTAGCTATACAAACCACACAAGGTAATACCGTAATACCAAACATTTGTCGAAACCGCGGGGGTTTAATATCAAATGTTTGTGTGGGTACACAATGGACCGCATATTAATGGTTAAGCACAACTAGTGGCATTGTTTCATTCTGCGACTAGTGCTAGCCCCTGGCTTTGTCTATAAAACGGAGAGCTACCAGAAATATGGCTTCATTTTCGTGGTAACTTGCGCTTTCCTTGCTTCCTTATTCATTATTTTTTATTTTAGATATTAACTTTTTTTACTAATAATAAGTACTTGAATTGGAAACGTTGTTTTGGACTATAATGAAAGATCCCGTTGCAATGTTGTATTGATTTTAGAATTTTTATCATAATTTTTATTTAAAAAATTTACTGGATGAAATAGTGCATTTTACACCAAGGCGAGAAAGTGATGAATTCCTACCGAGTGTGTCGTTTTGGGCCCGAGGCGCAGCCGAGGGCCTTAAAACACACGAGGTAGGAATCGCACTTTCTGCCGAGTGATAAATAGTGCTTTATACTACACCTTCGAAGAAAATAAAAAGCAGAATTAATTATTAATTGAAATCGTGCCCAATGATGTTGGTAAAACCTCATTGACCGCGCCAGCCTGTGAGTTCTTTTTTCAAAATATTGTTCGGAAATCGGAGGAGGCCTAATGGACTTGGAGTAAAAACTTTTTGTCGTTTGACCGAACGAAAATAACCATGCTGTTACTAATTTATTCACACAGAAAATAACAATCAAATAATATAAATAAATTAGAACAAGTATTTACAATTGAAACAAATAAGCTAACTGCAGACTGTTGCAAACAATCTACAGATACAGCTCAACTGATCCATATCAATATCAGTTGTCGCGTCCCCGCTACGCTGGCTGCATTGCCCCGCTGTATGGCAATGCTGATGCGCTGCGCCAGATACTCACCAGCTCTCGGGTCACGCGTCGCTTCGACCAGACGCTCAGATTATCTATTAAAAACCTGAAGAGCCTCGGTACCCCACGGACCTAGGGTCTCGATTAGCTTACATATACGGGGATGATTAAGTCAGTCAACACATCACTGTTTAATGAACAATAGTTTAATTAACAATAGGGTTTCTGATTAAATAATAGTCAACTGTCCGAAATAATAACCACCATTAATATTTTAATCATGGCTTATCGAGATAAAATGTCCCAAATAATTTAACTCTTGCTGTCAGATCAACGATTTAACTGAGTTTATGCGTAAATCGCGTTAAAACTTAATTTAAAAAGTCAAAATATCTCTCTGTACAGATATAGCAGAATATTTATTAGTAAGCACTAGAGGTGTAAAAGTAACGAAAAAATGCGTACCCGTGATTCGTTAAATATCATACATCTGGTCTACTCGGAAAATTCTTTTCTTAGATCAAGCATCGTTCTTTGTAACGTACGTTTTTAAATTCACCGAATAAGCGCGCGCAAACATTTCAATACACGCATCAACGGTACTTGCGCAAACTGAAACAGCGTAGGTACCCAAAGTACGAAAGATGCGAGTAACGAAATGCATTCGTGTGTAACGTTTCGTTACTCGGTACTCGATGGCGCACCCGTTACTTAGTACCGAATACATACGGTTTGCTACAGCTCTAGTAAGCACCTATATATCGACCCAAAAAAGAAGAAACGTCCAATTCAAAACAACACCCAATTCAATTTTTTTATTGCAAATTCGGAATCAGAAAAATCCTGCGTCGAATGGTCTGACACCCGTGGCTCTACGACCAATACAAAATTTTGTACAGCGTTGGAATTCACCCCATTTTTTGAGAGACCACGTAAGCATTTGTTGTAAATAGCATGACAAAATGTTCAAAGAGAACATTTTGCATTTACACCAATTCACCTTTTGCAAAGTATAGTTACAGCGCTGTTGAAACTTTGAGCAATGCGGGTTACAGCGATTCTGCTAAGAAAATAGAAACGCACCACGCTTACTACGATTATAATATAAAATAAATTGTTATTCGTCGTGGCTTACTACAGTTCTCACAAACACCGAGATTAGACAGTTATCAGTTACGCTAATTTAAAAAGTCTAAATTCGTAGTATTTTCGTATTTATGCCCTTTGATTGATTCTTACTTACTTTTACGTAGGTACATACGAACACAGGTACACTTCTATTTAAATTTGAACCTATTAAATTAAGTCCTTTGTAATTCTTTTTAAATAAATAAATAAATACAAAATTATAATGAAACAACTTTCGCAACGTCAATTTTCAGTAGAAGTTCATGGATTCTATTTTGGGTTTAGGCTAACAAATAGCGATGTGTGTTTGAATATTAACGCAAAAACTACTTAACAGATCACCCGAAATTTTGCATAGCTAAAGTCTTAGGTATACCCGGATTTTCATTACTTTGAATTACTATTTTTTGCAATGCAAAAGCGAATGAAGTCGCTGGCAAAATATGTTAACAATATTTATTAAATGGTAAATTATACTTCAGACATACATAAATATGTGTTTAATGTATACATAAATAAATCACTAGATACATAAACCGTGTGCATTTACTTTATGCACTTCTCTAGTGATTTAAACATATAATAGCCAAGCGGGAGTCAGATTTTACTTGCTAAGGGTTCTTCAATAGTTCTCTGTTTTGGTTAACTCGTTCGGATTATATTACTACTTTCTTGCCTTAAAAATCAAGTCACATCCATTGCTGAATATGAGCCTCTCCGTGGCAGTGCCACAAAATATATAATTATTATTAGCTATCATCACTATACAATGTGTCTGGTCACCGGTGTCGGAGACTTTGGGGGGGTGAAATACGGTAAATTTTATAACTTCTAAACTATCTTACTTAGGGCTAAGATGCAAGACTTATTTTAAAGCACACATTCTGTACTATCGTTCAAAAACAAAAAACATGTAGCTTGACAGTTTCGATTTTATGAAAATGCTAATAATTAAAAAAAAATGTTAAGGAAAACTTTATTTTTGTTTTATAAATTCTCTTTTCTTTTATTATAAAATAGAAATTGCAACAATGTTGACATTGCTTTATTGTCTACATTATTGGCTATCAAATGAGTCCTCTATCGTCTTCCTAAGACCTCTATATGGGTAGCTATATCTTAATCAGTACAAGCACCCGTGCTTCGAGGCAACAGAAAACAAAATGGCTGCCATTTTATCATGTAGAGAGAAAAAAAATAGGGATAGTGATTGTCGATAAAATTTACCGTATTTCACCCCCCCAAAGTCTCCGACACCGGTGACCGGACACATTGTATAAAAAAAGTATCTCTGCCGCATCTGTCTGATCTGAACGCGATAAACTTAAACACTATAACTATAGAAAATATTTATAGGAAAGCAGTGACGCGTTCCTACGTTGCGCGTCGGAACCAGGAAATCTTAGGTTTTTCTATTGCATCTCCGTGTACAGAACCCTAAAATCAATTTACCGTAAACATTATACTATGCATTGTTCAATCCATTTGAATAGTAAATTATCTGTTCCTTATTAAACTTATTGTAAATACATTGGTAAATAAATAACTTTACACGATTTAATAGGTATGTAAATATTTGTGTAAATACTACTGCACGTTGGATTAACACCTGCTTGCAGGTAAATAAGTACCTCCTTACCTAAACCTAATCTTGCTACCTAATTCATGCTTGCAAATCGCAAACAATCTAGAGGTAGGTACCTAACTCAACATCCGAGAACTGTCTACTGTCACGCCTAAGCGCGCTGGGCTCGAACAACAGAGTCATCCTAAGGTGGGTACCGGGTGGGTACGGTGGGGCATCAACGGCAATGAGTTTGCCGACGAACTCGCGCGTTCCGGCGACAAGGGGACTCAGCTGGGCCCCAAGCCGTTCTGTGGCATACCGAAAAGCCTGGCTCTCAGAACAGAACCCTCTGGGATTCCTGCTACGAGAAATCGTCCAAGCTCTAGAAGAATTCCTCGGGATTGAGCTAATAAAATCATTTAAAATCAATGACAAAATCCCTGATAAACGGTACACCAACCGAATCCTAGCGCTAAGCAGAAGCATGCTTCGCATCATAACAGGAGCCCTAACTGGACACTGTCGCCTCAACAAGCACATTTTCAAACTGAGACTAAGCGATACACAATCCTGCAGATTCTGTGAGGAGGCGGAGGAAACGCCTCTCCATCTTCTAGGAGAGTGCGGAGCACAGATGCAAAAACGTAGCATCCATCAAGCACCTGCTTAGCCCAGACGAGCTATGAGACTTCACTCCGAAGAAAATCCTACAGTTCCTAGCAGCTGCAAGGGTTAGTGGCGAATTATGAACGTCGCTGCTTCGAAGCTGAACACTGAAGTGGCGATCACATTAGGCCTATCATATCATGGTCGCAGTGACACGAAAGCCACATAAAGCAAAAAAAAATTACTCAACATCCATATCAATACCAGTCGGAAGCGTTCCCAAGACGCTGGCTGCATTGCCACGCTGTATGGCAATGCTGATGCGCTGTGTCAGATACTCACCAGCTCTCGGGTCACGCGTCGCTTCGACCAAACGCTCTGAATTTTTTTTAAACACGGCCATTCAAGCATAGCCGGTAGTTATTTTTGATCCACAAAATAATGTGTGGTGCAAAGCGACGTCGGTCGTTGTGTGTCGGTAAATATTAGGTGGACCACTTTGCTTGCATAGGCTTACCGTGGGCTTTGTTACCGGCCAAAAACACCAGAATAAACATTTACCTTGTTGTCTTGGGGCCTCGTTGTTTTTTCTGATACAGGGTTTCCCTCGAATATCTGCAATCCCCAAACTGGGTAAAACTTATCGATGTAATTAAAATTCGGAAGATTGGGCCTACCCAAACTTCCAAAGTTAGTAGGTACCTATAGTATCTTCTCGAAAGTGGAACGCTTGAATTAGGTACAATTAGGTCCCACCCACCTTATAGATTTATGCCATAAATCAATTTCCATTGGATAGAAATATCCTTTAAACGTTCCATTCAAGCAACGCAGACGAGCAGATCCTAGTTCATAAGTAACTGCTTTCTTTCCAGATCTGTCCGGTTAGCCAGAACTCTAGGCTATAAGCTTGGAGAGTTCCTGGTAAAGCTGCATGACCAGGGTTTAGATCCTGAGGACCTGGAGCTGGTTGGGGCAAGTCTAGGAGCGCACGTGGTGTCGTTCGCAGCTAAATACTTCTACAAGGCCACTGGGAAGAAACCTTCTAGAATGACTGGCTTGGATCCAGCTGGTAAGATTGTGTTTTCATTATCCTAGAGTGATTTGAGGAAGAATTATTAGCAGACCGGTGTTACATATATTGGTATTTAAGTATTTAAGACATTACATCTATTTAAACTTTTAAATATATTAAGTTATTAACACTAACGTCATTTACAACGGGATATTATTAGTTATCATGGCGCATGAAACTGTGCCGAAATATTGGAAAGCTCAAACTCAATTCATGGTAAATATCCCGTTGTTAATGACTTTATTATTACACTAGACGGTCGCCTTGCGGTTTCACCCGCGTAGTTCCCGTTCCCGTGGGAATTCCGGGATAAAATATAGCCTATGTCACTCCCTGAAAAGTAAGCTTTTCAAATCGGGCCAATAATTTCGGAGCCTATTCAATACAAACAAACAATCAAACCTTTCCTCTTTATAATATTAGTATAGACTATTCTTACAGGTATGACCTAATGCAATGGAGTAGTCAACACAATAAATCACTAGCCAAATGTTTCATATATTATGCCAATGAGCAAACTAAAGGCTTGACCAAACCAACGCGTTCAGCTCGCGTCCGCGGTGGCGTGCGCGGTGGCGGTCAGTTGTTGTGTACGAACTTGTAGCGACGTGTTCACATCGATGCGTCCTCTGATTGATCGCGGCGTCCGGTGCAGCGTCTGCACGCGGCGGTGGCGATCAGATCGGGCTTGTTACGTTAGGACGCTGCACGCAGCTATTTTATACTACACCTGCTCGGAAAGTCGCCACCGTGCACGCCACCGCGGACGCGACGGTGTATACAACTTATGCACGCGCAGTATCGCCACCGCGCACGCCACCGCGGACGCGAATTGAACGCGTTGGTTTGGCCAAGCCTTAACTCTTAGCTCGCCTTTGTACATGTCCAGTATTTGTTAACTTTTAAGTATGCATTAACTTGTGTGTACATTAAAGAATTTAAGAATATAGGAACTAAATTTTTTTTTTCTTTTTTTTTAAACATGGCAGAATCCTTTAATCACAAAGAAAATTACACTAGTATTTACAATTGAAACAACTGAGCTAACTGCACTAACTAAAATAATTAATAGGTACAGATGCCAAAGCAAAAATAAAGAGATTATTATATTCCAAAGAGTGGACCAAAAAGTGATGTAAAAAAAAAATAATGCCTTACCTCCGGGGGACCTGAAATTTCCCCTGTAGGTTCCCCGATTTTTCGTAGTTCTCGAGTTATGATTTTTTTAACGTTTTCTTTGAGAATTTTCGGGCGCCCTCAAACAAAACGTGAAAATTCCCGATCAATCGGGGCAATTCTCAAACAAAACAAAACAAGGATGTGAATTTTATATCTTTATTCTTGCAGGTCCGTGCTACAGAAATCTCCCACCAGAGTACAAATTCGCGGTCACAGACGCCACCAAAGTTGACGTCCTCCACACAAACATCGACGGCTTTGGCATAGCGGAACGACTCGGCCACGTCGATTTCTACATCAACGGGGGCGAATACCAACCTAGCGATCTTCCATACTTCCCATGCCTCATCGTCTGCAGCCATATCCGGGCAATGTTGTACTGGTGGATCGCTTTAGAACACCCTAAAAAGTTTATAGGCATGAAGTGTGATTCAATACAAGACGCGAGACTAGCCAACTGCTACAACAATACAGACACTAACTACATGGGCTTAGAGACTAAATTCGCAAAGCAAGGTGTGTATTACCTGCCTACACACAATGAGTTCCCGTATTATAGAGCGAAAGAGGGATTGAAAAAGGATAATGAGATTTATACGTCTGTGGTTAGGAGTATCAATGCTGGGGATTTTGTTGTTTGATTTTGAGATGTGGTGTTGAGATGGTAAGGTTCATTTTACGTTGTAGAGTGAAAATGTCGTGTTCGATATTTTTATAGGTGTCGAATCCAATGTTTTAGTAGTAAAGTTAGTACTACAATCATGGCCTGTGTCTCTCAGATAGCAACATGAATTATCATTTGCTATTCTGAAATGTATAGCTTTTTTTTTTGCAAAACTACCTGCCGTATTTGCCATTTAGAGAATGACCCTATTGACCGAGTTTTGTCATTGAATACAAGAATTAAAATAAAATTGTAATTATTTTTTGTAATCATCTAACTGGTAAAGTTGGTATTGATTGACCTACCTCGGGAATGTAAAACATGCCACCTACTGACACGCAAAAGATGGATTTGCATGAATTTGAAATTTTGGTTAAAAAATACTTTTTACGCAATAATGTTGTAATAATTGCAACATTATTGCGCAAAAAGTATTTTTTACTATGAAGTAACTGCACAAAACATTTTTTTCTTAAATGTGAGTCATACATAACACAGACTCTTTTTAATGTAAAATGACCTTTATTATTTATTTACTTAATTTTATTTTAACAAAGGCCAAAACGACCCGCTAATAATGTAGATATATTTGATTTATATCTTATAATATGATGTTAGATCTGAAATTTTAATTTGAAATTTTGTTGTAAAAATACTTTTTGCGCGATAATGGTTGTAATTATGAAGTAACTGTACAAAACATTTTTTTCTTAAATGTGAGTCATAATCAAAACACAGACTCTTTTTAATCCTATAATATTTATTTTATTTTATTTTAACAAAGGCCAAAAACGACCCGCTAACAATGTAGGTAGGTATATACTTAACTTTGTATCTATTAATATGATGATAAATCTGTGATTTTAGTTTTAACATGGTAATTTGTATAATTAATTATTCAGTAGGCAAATAATAGGTACGTGATTGATTATGACATTAATAAATTAATCAAGGATTGAAAATTATGCAATGTATTTTAATTTAATTTAATGGTCCCAAATGCTGCTGTCTAATAAATAAGTTAAGCGCTAGTGGAAAAAACGCTTGTCACACGCTTCGCGGGGGTGGGAGGTCTGCAAGTCGGGTCAACTCAAGGTCAAATTGCTTTAGTCGAATTGTCATTAGTCGAAATGTTTTTAGTCGAATTGTGTTTTAGTGTGACTGTTTTAGTCGAATTGTATTAGACAAATTGTTTTAGTTGAATTTTCCGTAGACGGTAAAATGTATCTAAAGATAACGAATTTAAGCCTTTTTGTGCTGTGTGGTAACGGTATTGGATTAATGAGCGCAGAGCTAAACCTTATGGGTAAAATCAAGGTTATACTAAAAATCTCTAAGCACAAAGAGTAAGAGGTAGGTACTTGTGTGTTTTGTAGAATACTGAATAGATCAAATCAAACTCGTACCTACCTACCCGAAATAAAACCATTCACGAAAAGCACAATTGTTGTTTTTATGGAAATTATTGCATTCAAACTCAGATTTCAGGATTTTTATACAATATATTAATAACTAGTTTATGCCCGCGGCTTCGCACGCGTTGTTTCAATAATTAACGTTTAAAGGTGATTTCTATCCCATGGGAACTAATTTATGGAATAAAGCAAAATAGTTAATGTTTGATTCTAGGATTAGAATTACCTGTATGCAAAATTTCAGCCTAATCCGTTCAGTATTTTTGGGATGAGGAGGTAACAAACATCCATTCATCCATCCAAACTTGCGCATTTATAATATTAGTGTGGTACCTAATACCTATTTTCCCGTGATAGTAAATTTTATTAATGTCCCTATATCAACAGACAGCAAAATTCAATTACATATTATATTTCAAAAGTTTCAGCTAAAAGTTGCGTTGTATCATGACAGAGTCCAATTATTGTGTCATGTTATTTTTAGGGTTCCTTGCGACATTTCATATTTCGGATTTGTGTTACGTATTCCAGAACTGTCATGTCTGAAATTCTAAAGCTATACAGCTTTTGGTATCTTTTGTTCTACGAATCCACAAATCAGGCTTTGCGGAAAGTTCGACTAAACTTTTGGACTGGCTTTGTTTGGAGTAAGTTAATGTTGACGCTTCGCGGAGGTGGGAGGCATACAAGTCGGGTCAAATCAAGGTCGAATTGCTTTAGTCGAATTGTCATTAGTCGAATTGTGTTTTAGTCTAACTGTTTTGGTCGAATTGTATTAGACGAATTGTTTTAGCCGAATTTTCCGTAGACGAAAATCATAGCTTAGGTGCTTAGAAAACACTCAGTACTGTATGTTGTCTCCATCCCAATTCTAAGTTCAGCCTAATCTTGAATCTTGAAGGTATGGTTTCAAAGGGCTTTGAAGATTTTTGTATGGAGTGTAGCCCTTAGTTTTTGATTTTTTTGCATTATCGCTGCGCACAGTAAAAGTTCTATTTTTAGATTTGAGAGGACGCTAAAAAAGTCTTATTAAAATAATGACCTAAAGCGTCAGGTTTCTGAGATATTCACAAATAAAATAACTATAGGTAAGTATGTATATTTCCTGAAAAAAAAATGGTGACCGATGTAAGGGTCAAAATCTTCAAACCCCATTGTGATAAATTCACTTGTTCGTACCTACTTTTTGTTTAAATTTAATTTTACATTATATTCTAACAAAAAATTACGAAATATTTCGAAAAATTTTGTACCTTTGTCTTGCATTTATATTTTACCGAATTCCGACCGGAATCGAGTGTGCAAAATTAACAAATTTAGTAAAAAAATGAATATTGGAGATTTCAAAAGGACTCAAGAGCAGACTCTAAATTCGTTAAAATCGCCCGAAGCAATATCATACGTTCCAAGTACCGTCTGAAAGTTAAAAATGTCACCGGTTTATAAAGTAGCCATTTGTTTGAGGGAAAAAGCCGCAAGGATTTCGTATACTTCCTTATGAATTATCATTTTTCATTTTTCGGTATGAATAAATTTTTTTTATGAATAAAGGCAATAAAAAATATTCTTTATACTGTAAAAAAAATATACTTCTGAAAACTGTACCAGCGATGAAAATTAGCCTATGACTAACAATAAAAAAATATTTTGGACTAGTTTATGCCCGCGGCTTCGCACGTAGTTTCTATGTTTAACGTTTAAAGGTGATTTCTATCTATGGGAACAGATTTATTGGATAAAAAGTAGCCGATATTTGATTTCAGGATTAGAATTTCCTGTATGCAAAATTTCAGCCCGATCCGTTTCGTACTTTTGGCTTAAAGAGGTAACAAACATCAATCCACACATCCATCCAAACTTTCGCATATACATATAAATATTAATGTGATTCTCGCCATGGACCAAAACCTATGGGGCACCTAGGCTACTTCCCGTTGACCTTGAATCATAATATTTGGCAAGAAACTAGGTCTTAAAATTATACGGAACCCTAAGTGCGCGAATCTAACTCGCATTTGACATTTTATTTTAGTTTCCGTAAGAGTGATTGGGAGAAAGATAGATATAGAAAATATTGCTGGTCTTTTTTAGTGCCGTTATTATTATCTTTACTTACAAAGAAAATTAGAACAAATAGATACAAGTCCGTAAAAGTTTACAAAAAACAAATGATATAACTTAAGTGATCTAGTATACTAATAATAAATAAACAAATAATGCTGGACAATTCACACAGCATTATCTAGCCCCAAGCTAAGCAGAGCTTGTGTTATGGGTACTAGATAACTGATATACATAATAATATACGAGTACATAGATAGTTTTTTTTTTTATTATACATAGAAAACGACCAGAACACCCTGAACAAATATCTGCAGATCGTACAAATATTTGTCCCGAGGCGGGAATCGAACCCGCAACCTCCTGCGTCGCAGGCGGACCTTCGCCCACCGCGCCACAGAGGTCGTCGTATACAACCTGGATATCTTCAAAACAGAGTGAAGAGGTGTGTTCTTGACCTTCGTCGGCCACATTCCATCACGTGAGATTCTGCTCAAATAAAGGTATATTCAAAATTTTAAAATATACGCATTTCCAATATAAATTTCCACAAAAACATTCCACACGCTCATCAAAAAGAAATTTTCTCCAAATTACAATTTCCCATCGCCATCACGGAATTTGCACGTCGCATCTCATCAGAGGGGGCTTCCGATTAATCGCTACGGAACCCCAAATATACGGGACCCAAAAGTAGTCGTTTTAAATCATCCAATTTCGACGGTAATCCAGACTTCAGGCTGGGAAATTAAAACAGGAGAGTACAGGTTCTGGCACACGATGCCTCGTGGTTACACGGGCAAGAAGAAAATCAACTGTCATCAAATTACGTAAGTACTTACACATTATGATATTGTATAAAAACATTTTTGATGACATAATAAAAGTCGTTTTACATATTGCTTGGAGTTCAAGATAATAAATAAATGAATAATACTGGACAATCCACACAGCATCATCTAGCCCCAAACTAAGCAGAGCTTGTGTTATGGGAACTAGATGACTGATAATGATTATATAAATACATTACATAGATAGATATTTTTATTATACATAGAAACGATCAGAACACCCGTAACAAATATTTATACAAACTGTTTTGGTCTCAAAAACGAAACCAGTTCAACTAAGTCTGTGAAGTCAAATCAACGTTAAGAAATTCGCGGCGTCAGGTAGCAATTCTGCTGACATAATATGTATTCATTTAATTTTTATTTTCAATTGACATACTTATCATACTCAAGTTGACATTGTAATAGATAGATAGATAATACTTTATTGTACCACACAAAGACAGATAACAATACAGAAATAAATGCTAAGAGTAGACGAAGTACAAAGGCGGCCTTATCGCTATGATAATGTATTATTATTATAATGTAATATTGTAGATTGACATTATAGTTATCGGGCTGACATTTTAATATTCAAGTTGACATTGTATTCAAAATATTCAAATGATAATACCTAATTATAATTATTTTTCATGAGCTTTTGTTGCGCTATGACTAATATGTGTTTCCTCTTTGAATTGTCTCAAAATTGATTTTATTGTACAATGAGTTTTTTGTGTACCTACTCCGGAGTTTTAGATTTAAGTTTTCCACACATAATGTATTTTGTTTATAGGAAATAAATGAATTGAATGAATGAATTGAATCTATTAAATTTATTTATTTTTACCTCCTTAGCTCCAGAGGTAGCGGCGCAGTAAAATTAAATTATAAGTAAATAATGCTGGACAATTCACACAGCATTATCTAGCCCCAAGCTAAGCAGAGCTTGTGTTATGGGTACTAGATAACTGATATTATACTTAATACAATAGACTACATAGATAGTTTTTTTTTATTATACATAGAAAACCTGCAGAACGCCCTGGACTGGACAAATTTCTGCAGATCGTACAAACATTTGTCCCGAGGCGGGAATCGAACCCGCAACCTCCTGCGTCGCAGGCAGACCTTCGCCCGCTGCGCCACAGAGGTCGTCAAATGAATCGAGGTCGTCAATTGACAAAGTGATTTTCGAATATTGAGTTTTCTATATGTTGTAAGTACAATCACCCTTATAACCAAAGCTTTACTAGAAAGCACGACGAGACATTTCTTACGCCCTTGGATGTGGTGTTTATTACGACCCGCCTCGGCTTCGCACGGGTGCAATAAAATACTACTATTACTATTATTATACATATTATGATTTCTCAATCAAAGAGCAAAGAGTTATCATTCAAAGAAATTAGACCGAACCATAGATCACTATATATGTACCAAGCTACGATCTAGGAGTATTTATATACCCTGGAGAGCGATTTCTTCCGTCCACGGTACCAAGACCGAACCTGCGACACCTGTGATACGTGATTGACGTGTGACACCAACACCACATAGACATGTTTATACTTAATTGACATGTTTACTTTGCAACGCCGTTACAATTTTAGCAATTTATTCATTTTCATATTGAAACTACTCGATAATCCGAATTTGCCGCCTATAAGTTGTCGACTCGGATCGACTAATTTTTTACGTTCTTCAATTTGATGTGCATTTCGTTCGAGTCTACCGTAGACCGGTCCGAAATTATTAATATAGACGAGGTGCACTGCGGTATGCTTCCACCTCGCATAAATTTATGGTAGAGCGTGCGTAACCTTAAGGCTCCTCCTCCCCGAACACTAGCGCCGCCACATATTTTATCTTATTATTACGTCGAAGAAAGGAAATTCCAAAAATTACGTAGGGCAATTTGTGATACCTACCTATCATAAGCATTTTTTTAACGCCTCTGTAATAGTTTTATTTTGTATAGTTTAAACAGAGATGCGAAAATAGAGTTTGGTGGCCACCAAGGGCAACATCGTATCTCTGCTTAAACTATACAAAATAAAACTATTACAGAGGCGTTAAAAAAATGCTTATAATAGGTATCACAAATTGCCCAACGTAATTTTTGGAATTTCCTTTCTTCGACGTAATAATAAGATAAAATATGTGGCGGCGCTAGTGTTCGGGGAGGTGGAGCCTTAACCTAGTGTTGTCTATCTCTGACGGTAAAAGGAAATGTTTACGTGATAATATTGCGACGACGACGCCAGCCACCTGCAATTTATCTTCTTTCTAAGTATAGCCTAGTCATGGCATGCCACAACGCTGCAGCTGGCGGCGTCGTGTGTAAGAATAATGAATTCAGTATGTTTTCATTTCACACAATTTGGCTGGCTGTTCGTCACGTGGGACGCGATCGGACATTTTGCATTTTTAAATAATGGACTAATATGCATATTTTATATTTTTTTAAATAGACTTCATTTTCTATTTTACTTGTTCACCAACGGATGGTTAAATTTAAAAAAAAAATCTGAGCGTCTGGTCCACGTCTGGTCGAAGCGACGCGTGATTCGAGAGCTGGTGAGTAAGTACTTATTTGGCACAGCGCATCAGCATTGCCATACAGCGTGGCAATGCAGCCAGCGTCTTGGGGACGCTTCCGACTGGTATTGATATGGATCAGTTGAGCTACCTGTAGATTGTTTGCAACAGTCTACAGTTGCTCAATTGCTTCAATTGTAAATACTAGTTGTAATTTATTTCTATTAGTTGATTGTAATTTTCTTTGTGAATAAAGATCGTTAGTTTAAAAGTATCTTGTCGTTAAATTTTAAGCAGTTGTTAAAACGTTTTTGACACAAGTTTTCACACATTAAACGTTAACGTTAACCGACAAGCAGCATAATTGTACGAATAATTATCTATTGGTGAAAACAGACGTCAATTTTAGCACACAGTAAAACTAAATTCACTAAAATGTCGTCGGGTCGAAGCGACGCGTGACCCGAGAGCTGGGGAGTATCTGGCGCAGCGCATCAGCATTGCCATACAGCGTGGCAATGCAGCCAGCGTCTTGGGGACGCTTCCGACTGGTGTTGATATGGATCAGTTGAGCTGCCTGTAGACTGTTTGCAACAGTCAGCAGTTAGCTCAATCGTTTCAATTGTAAATACTAGTATAATTTTCTTTGCGACTAAAATGTTGAAAGTTCTATTCATCATCATCAGCTCGTATCTACCTACCTCCTCTGCTCAACATAGACCTCCAAACGACTTCACAAATACCGGTCCTGAGCCGCCCCCCCCCCCCCCATCGACTCCCAGCGACCGCTAAATTGTCGTCAGTCCATCGAGTGGGAGGTCTTCCCACACTCCGTTTCACATTGCATCGCGGTCGCCACTGCGAGCTATATGGCCTGCCCATCGCCACTTCAGCCTGCTAACTCTAAGAGCTATGTTACTTTGGTTCTTCTATGGATTTCCGTATTCCGGATCCTATCGCGTAGAAACTCTCTCCATAGTTCGCTGAGCGACATTGAGCTTCTGCACGAGGCGTACGTACAGTTTGACGACCTCTGTGGCGCAGCGGGCGAAGGTCCGCCTGCGACGCAGGAGGTTGCGGGTTCGATTCCCGCCTCGGGACAAATGTTTGTACGATCTGCAGACATTTGTCCAGGGCGTTCTGGATGTTTTCTATGTATAATAAAAAATATCTATCTATGTAGTGTATTGTATTATGTATAACAGTTATCTAGTACCCATAACACAAGCTCTGCTTAGCTTGGGGCTAGATAATGCTGTGTGAATTGTCCAGCATTATTTATTTATTTATTTATTTATTTACAGTCCGCGACCACGTCTCGGATCCGTAAGTCATCACTGGTAACACACTTTTAAAGACTTTCTTCTTGAGGCTCTGAGGTATCTGCTACGAGAAGATATTGGGAAATTTCCCGAACGCTGCCCGAGTTGGATTCGGCGGTTGACCTGAGGGTCTATTTAATTTTGACGTTAGTAACAAATAACAATAAATAAAATAAATTTGCGCCTTCCCATCTTCCGAGGACATTCGTGAGGGCGGGTGCGGCGGCAGATTTGGCCGAAGATCTCAAGAGGCGCAAATATGCAGGTCTCGACAGAGCCTACACATTTGCTCCCCTTGGAGTCGAGACCCTAGGTCCGTGGGGTACCGAGGCTCTTCGGGTTTTCAAAAAACTATCTGAGCGTCTGGTCGAAGCGACGCGTGACCCGAGAGCTGGTGAATATCTGGCACAGCGTATCAGCATTGCCATACAGCGTGGCAATGCAGCCAGCGTCTTGGGGACGCTTCCGACTGGTGTTGATATGGATCAGTTGAGCTATCTGTAGACTGTTTGCAACAGTCGGCAGTTAGCTCAATTGTTTCAATTGTAAATACTAGTATAATTTTCTTTGTGAATAAATGTATACTCTTAAAAAAAAAAAAAAAATACGTAGTCGGATGTCTCTTTTTTAAAAGGAGACGTTACGATCATATCTCGTTCTCAACGTCAAATGACTCGCCGATCTGTTTAAAAACTATCTCAAAATTCTATTATAACCACGTTTGTGCAGACATGGAACTACGCAAATTCCATATTAAAGGAGATATTCGTGATCACTTCTCGTTATTAACGTTATTTCACTCGCCTATCTGATAAAAAATTGGTTGCCTGTAAAGTCGGTATACGGGCGAAAGTTTTACGTGACAACGACCGTAACGCAGTTTCTTGAAGTGAGCGGAGCGTAACGCAGTTTCTTGAAGTGTCACCCGGCAAACCAATTTATAAGACGTTGTCACGTCAAAAAATATCTAAAAAATGCTGTTATAATCATTGTTACGCACTTTATTATGATTTTGGCAACGTTTAGGGACCACGTACGTTTGCGAATGTCTCTTTAAAACTGCTAATGAAATATCTCCAACCAAACTAAGGCTCCATACACACACCACTCGTAGACGTGTGGTCTGACATGTGTAAAATCTTCTTTACATCTACATTGATTACTTAGGTCTACATTGACCTTACATTACAGCAATATTTCAAGTCCAAAA
The DNA here is from genome assembly GCA_963564075.1 of Eupithecia subfuscata. Classification (NCBI taxonomy): domain Eukaryota; kingdom Metazoa; phylum Arthropoda; class Insecta; order Lepidoptera; family Geometridae; genus Eupithecia; species Eupithecia subfuscata. The sequence continues at coordinate 2,121,297 of OY751118.1, read as the reverse complement.
ACCCCGTTACATAAAAATTATTATTGTTAAGTCCATAAAACTTTTTACAGCCGTTATTGTGTACTTCAAAGATCTAAAATCTCTGTTGAAGTACTTTAACAGCATGAACAGATTTAACGTGCATTACGTAGAGTGATAGTGATAGCAATAGTCATTTAGTCATAGCAATATTAATAGCAGTTGGCAATATTGCTATTAATATTGCTATTATAATAGCAATATTGCTATCACATGCTATCAATAAATAGATGCGATGAAAGGGTAGGTAAAGCGACATTCATCATCATCATCATCAAAGCAGCAAATATTGACATGTGCGAAACATCGAATAATATTTTTTTAGCCCTATTAATTTACTGTATTATTGAAATTATTTTGCCTTATTAAAATGAATAAATAAAGTTTTATGAATACGCCTACCTTGTTCTAATAATTATTTTCTGACTTGTAATATTTTTATATCATTAGCAAGCCGAAGTCGCAGTGCGTCGACCATATCTCGCGAAGAACCGACAACCGCTAGGGTAAACATGTTCTTGGAGACCGCAACTTGGTGTAATGTAGTGTAGGACGCCCTCCAGCCAGGTGGATGACGACCTGCGAGAGACTGCAGGCAGATGCTGGATGCGGCAAGCTGAAGACAGGGCGTTTATAAGGGGAGGCCTATGTCCAGTTGAAGACTAGTCTAATCTGATGATAAGATGGTATTTAATGACATCCAATCATGGCCTACGAGTTTCCAGAACGCGTACATTTTGTTTTTCTTCCTCCACCTACGGCCTACGGGTACGTTAAAGTTTCCTTACGTTACAGATCGAAAAAGTTTTCAATACTCAGTCCACGCATTAATTTTTATGGAAGAATGCAATCACACTATCACATCACACTAATAATAATAATAATAATAATAATTTATTTATTTAAGGCACAGACTGCTAAGATTTTAATTATAAATGCGAAAGTTTGGTTTGATTAATGTATGGATGGATGGATGTTTGTTACCTCTTCACGCCAAAACTACTGAACGGATCAGGCTGAAATTTTGCATAAGTCTAAACCTGGAATTAAACATAGGTGACTTTTTATCCCATAAATCAGTTCCCATGGGATAGAAATAACCTCAAAACGTTTCCATAGAAACAACGCGTGCGAAGCCGCAGGCAGAAACTAGTATTTCATATACGTGTGTATGAAATATTGCAAATATCTGTCAGCTTGATAAAAGTCGATCTACAGATTGGTGTCAATATTTTCAAAGAGAATGAGTATGAAATATTGCATTCTTTCTTTCAGTCAAAGAAAATAAATACATGGGCAGAGTTTAGGCACATAGATAAATATACTATTGTGGTATAGGTGTTAAATCTGTCACTGTCATCGTATGCAGCTGGATTCAACCCACCGCTTAAACCTAGAATACTAACTCTCTTTGTTTGTGCTATCGAACACGTTCCTGCGTTACCAATTTCTATCAGTTTCCATCACGTAATAGACCCAGCAATAAAATGTTTACTCCTCCCGGCACAAAACTCGTAAAACAATAGCTCGGCTCAAAAATTGCTGCCCCATTTTTAATGAGAAGCTAAATTATGTAGAGTTTATTAGCTCGGGCGTTTTACACGTGATAGAAGCGTCAGATTTGGTGTTATAGCTATAGCTAGGTAAAGGTTTCTTATTACTCTAACATAGCATGAAATAGCACGTGATAGTTTTCAAGTAGGTGTTATTATTTTTACATTGCTGGTTCAAGTCCCGTCGGAGTCGATTATTAACCCCCGACGCAAAAAGAGAGGGGTGTTATAAGTTTAACGTGTCTGTCTGTGTATCTGTGTATCGGTGTGTCTGTCTGTGATATCGTAGCTCTCAAACGGTCAACCGATTTTCGTTTAGTTTTTTTTTGTGTCATAGATAATTTTTTCCCGAGTGTTCTTAGTCATGTTTCATGAAAATCTGTTCAAAAGGGTTTTAAATTTTTTTAATTTTGGTCTTGTTTTGGGATTTTATTTAATTTGTGATTTTTTACTATATTACTCCTTTTTAAAAACCTGAAATTACATCAACGTAGGCTACTTTTTATCCTGGGAAAACGTGTGTGAAGCCACAGGCAAAGCCTGGAGTAAAATTAAACCAATCATTATCATCATCATCAGCCTATATATTAGTCCATGTGATGGACATATGTATGTCCATCAGTGGACTAATATATTAGGGCCTCATTAGGGGAGGCCTATGCTTCCCCTAATGAGCGCCATAGCGCCCCGTCTTCAGCTTGCCGCGTCCAGCATCTGCCTGCAGTCTTTCGCAGATTATAAAATTAAATTAAGAAAATGCTTTGTATTAATGCTTAATGAGAAGCTAAATTATGGAGAGTTTATTAGCTCTGGTGTTTTATATAGCTACCTATGTATCTACGTTTTGAACTCTTCAGATTTTGACCGGAATTGGCTAGGGATCATTTCCACAGGTGGGAGTCTCACAGCAAGTCATCAGTAATATCTGCGATGATTTCGCCGAGTGAAAACAAGCTCATCATAGACGAAGAAAGAACTTCATCATGACGATCACAGTAGCGCAGCAACCGTATAGATCTGCTGCGATGCTGGAGGTTGTGGATCCTGTTCTCGCCATGGGACAAAATATGTTTGTATTGTTTTTGGTGGGTGTTAGGAGTTCCTATGACCTACACGGTATATGATGTACACGGTAAGGGATACATCAGCTCGCCAAAGCCAAGGCATTCATGAGCTGCACCTCACTCTCCATTCGGCATTCGTTCCACTGTCACCCGGATTCCCGCTCTCTCGGCTATGTCCGTCTGACAAGTGACCGTGACATGACAGCTCATTGGCGACACCTCGACCTACGAGATGACGTATGTAGACCATGGACATACACTACAGCGGGCTTAGCCATAATCACCACGCTTAGCAGACGGATCGGTTATCGCAGTGGAGGTTAAAAATACTCAGAAAAAAGCTACTGCCTTTTATCTGGCAGGATCCCTTAGTCGACCGATCCTAGCCTAGCCAGACTCTGGTAGGTATTTAATAGCCTAGACCTAGTCACAGAATTAGGAATCTAAGTGGCGGTGGGCAGGCTCTAGAGCTCGCAGAACCGACCGTTGGGGAGTTAATGTTCTCGAGTGGCAACCGCGATGCAATGCGAAACGGAGTGTGGGAAGACCTCGATGGAACGAAGATATTGTAGCAGTCGCAGGGAGTCGATGGATGAAGATTGTATAAGATAAGATAAATTCATTTTTTGTTCCCAAAACCATCACACTATCACACTAATATTATAAATGCGAAAGTTTGGATGGATGGATAGATGTTTGTTACCTCTTCACGCCAAAGCTACTGAACGGATCGGGCTGAAATTTTGCATACAGGTCAATTCTAATCCTGGAATCAAACATAGGATACTTTTTATCCCATAAATCAGTTCCCATGGGATAAAAATCACCTTTAAACGTTTATAGAAACCAAGCGTGCGAAGCCGCGGGCAGAAGCTAGTAAGAAAATAAACAAGAAAAAACATCTGAGCTAACATGCAGAGCTATCTGGAGGCGGCTTAGGACCGCTAGTCATGGCGTCGTTTTCAGGAGGTTTTTGTTCAGCTGTTGAGGTACCTACACGCGCTGATGGTGATCTTGTCTTGCAGTAAAGTTGTAACCATTCAGGTAGATCCTGGGGCCCTATTACAATTCTCCGCAACCGACACTGTCGATGCCGATGACATGCGGCCGACGCACGCAAGCGATAGCTATTCTGTTTCTCTGTCGGGTGGGCATTTTTCATTCGGGCGAGATCCGGGCACACCCAACTACCTTCGTGAACGATCATGTGAATGAAACCACCAGAGAGCATAGAAACCTTGGACAGATTAAATAAAAACAAGTCAAGTACGAGTAGGACTTGTGCGAGGGTTCCGAACAAACTTATATTTACCCTAATGAGGACTTCATTATACCTTGTTAAGGGATGAAGCGTTGGTGTTCTTCCAACACAAACTAGGTTCAAAGTTAACCCGCTTACATTTATACTGGAAATATATATTTGTGAGCCGAATAATTTACACAGACACACTGCGTTTTTTTTGGTGATTTTGCTAAAATGAACGGTTTTCGGTTATTTCTCTTTACTTAAAGATAAAAATACATTTCCTTGTGCTGTAAGACCTTGCTTCTTGCCAAATTTCGTGATTCTAGATAAACGGGAAGTACTTTAAAGGCTTACGTAGGTATAGGTTTTATTGCGAACATCAAAAAATAATTTTTGTAATTACCTATGTAACTTTAAATAATTTAAGGTTTTCGGATATTCCTCTTTATTTGCGCTAGCTCTTTGCTAAGTTTAAACGTAAAAGGCTGTCACGAGTGATTCTATAATCTATTATATCCCGTGTAGACTCTTTCAATGCCATCCAAAGAAAGAGAATTGCGTCATTAACGTCCAGAAGTTGACATGTGTAAAAATGACACTATTGTAAGCCCATCTGACCGTCTGATGTTATCGGACCCTTACATACAGACGGAGGGTGAATATTGCCACCTGACATACTAAGTACTCAACCTTGAATTTTATATTTAATATACTTATTATGATTTTTATTTAACTTTCCTTTTTTATCACCTCAAAAATGGATCTTGTGTCTGAAATTAAGAATTAATATTATAGGCGTTCCTTTTTCCATTCGAGGTGCGGAACCCTCAAAAGAGCGGTTTTAGCGCCAAGTTTTGGTAAAATTAAGAACTTCGTCGTCAGCTGGGGGAAGTTGTTAGTTGTAGGCTTTGCTAAGAGATGGCGGTAGAGCCGCTTTTCTGAAAATTATGAAACGGAGAGTGATCTTCAAATAGCATGAGTAAATTTCAATAATTTAGGACGCTACGTGTATAAAATATTTTAACAATCATAAATCTACTGAAATTTTAGTGATAAATGGACAGAATATGGTGAAAAAACACCTTACGAAAATGAAAAGGTAGCTTTGTAGCTACCGTGCAAATTGACAGTGGTTCTTGAAAAAATGCTGTCAAATTTAATGTTTCGTTCGTACATTTTGCCCATTAGAATAGAGGTGGCCGCCGCAAAAGCCGCCATTTCAAGCTTCGTGCCGTAGCTTCGAGTTTTGATGAATTAGAATAGCAATTTGACAAAACGCAGCACGCAACTGTCGATTTCGTCGAAAGCGAATAGACCCCCTGTTCCTTAGTAACAAAAGTCGTAGATACTTATCCACCTAGCTATGTTGCTAAGTGAGGCAACGCCAGCGGCGCTGTCGTTCTGCTCAACTGGCCGTCTCCGGAAACTCGCAGACGGTGCTTCTAAGTAAGGACGTAGGGTTCAACCCTAACCAGCTTTTTTTAATAAACAATGAAGTAGATAAATCATTCAACCCGTTTTCACTTTAGTATATCGCATTCACAGCCCAACCACGTGCTTTTTTAGACCAACATGTGCGGTCATGAAAGTGTTAACACTAATTTTATCGATACAAGGGTTGATATTGGAGCTTATAAGGGTTTGACTAAAAAAACATTGATAGGCGTATTTGTAGACACAAATACCTACTTACGTTTTTTGGTAAATAATACGATAGAGTTATTTTCCCAAAGCTAGGTTCTAAAATATTGTTTTTTTAACTTACGGATTATACATAAACATAACACAGACTCGATTTTCTCAAAACTATATTTTTTTCTTTTTAGGCCTATAATGAACTGGCGTTTAAAAAAGGCAGCAATTTATTTACCCAGCAATGTAAACGGGCTAAAAACGATGTTGATGAGTATCTAATCATCGTGTAGAACTGTTGCGTACATAAATGTAGGTAGGTAACGATAAAATATACCTACCTATCCTATCGGAAGCCTAGACCGCTAAATGGCGTTTGTTTAGCTAGGCTTGTCTAGGTTTGCTACTTTTTTGGAATAAAACGTCGAGAAGTTACACATAGTTGGTAAAAACTTGCTCTATCATGAAAAACTAGTAGTAGTTTTTTAGGTAGATAAAGCAAAGATTTTTTGAATAAGAAACAAAAGAGACACTTTAACGAGAATATCCCAGACAATATCAAATTATCTCACTCGATTATGTTTCTATCGAGTAAAAAGCCTTTCCTTCGGCGACTCATTTTACAAAATTTACTGGAAAACTTGCCTTGTTCAACACCCTCTCAATAAAAAGTTTACAGACAAACGACTGTTCTGAAATGATTCTTTGTAGGGCATAAATTACCGCCTAATGTTTACAGATTTTCTTTTCTTTTTTGCTCTCAATCTTTGCAAAAAGATCTGTAGCTGAAAAGTGCCTCGAAATGGTTGGAGAAAATGGTTCCCGGTCCAGACTAGGCAGAGCTCTCCAGCAAAAACTCAAAAACTGTTTTGGTTATTAAGTTATGACATGTTCATAAGGTACTTACTTAGGTAGGTATCTATCGTGCGTCGATTATGCACCGGTTTTCAGTTTCTTCACTTTTTCTAGTATTTAATTCCTTTATCTGTAAAGGAAATACCTACCGACTACAATTTTTTTTTCATTTGTTACACACAACACTTTTTGGTTGTGGTTTTATTAATGTTGCATAAGCTACATAAATAAAATATGTTAAGCTATGCCGATAAGTTTGGTAGATGCTCTGTAGGGTATTCGAGAAACTCCGAATATAGTTATTTCCATAGCTCGCTGAACAGTTTGAACGCTTTGAACTGGTCGGACCCGTGAGTGTCAACGTCTCAGCTTAAGGACGATAAATGGTTTTATCATATACATTCTCTTAATTTATGACTATTGTATTTATGACTGCCTCGTTGGTCTAGCGGTCAGCTTGTTCAACCGCTGATTATGACGTCCTGGGTTCAATCCCGGGTCGGGACATTAGTTGTTATTGGGGTTTTTCAAGTAAGAAAAGTGCACAGTAGCAGTCCGGAGTCAGGAAGTTGGCGGTGTTACACCTCCGTGCCTCAGAAAGGACTTTAAGCCGTTGGTTCTGCGTTTGACCTCTCCCCGGTCGTGTCAGTCTGACGTCTCATCGGTTTATGAGAGTGAGGGAATAGATAGTGCATCTGTGTTTGCGCACACACTTGTGCACTATAATATGTCCTGCACATCTGGCTAGTAGCTCCCATGAGACTGGCCGCCGTGGTCGAAATTCGGCTAGGAGGACATCATTATCATGGTTTTATCGTACATAGAAAATACCCAGAACACCTGGATAACTGCAGATCGTACGAACATTTGACCGAAGCGAGAATCGAAACCGCAATCTCCTGTGTCGCAGGCGAACCTTCGTCCGCTGCGCCACAGAAGTCGTCAAGTTGACCGAGTTAATTCTACGGTTCAGAAGAGGTCCATGGCCTATTGAACTATTTCCGTAGAGGTTGTTTTACTTATTTACTATAATTATTAGTCAAATCATGTCGTTTAAAGTCTGACCACGTTCGATCATTCTCAAAGGAAGATTGAGATTCAAAGAATGAGTGGATCCACGTGTGGGTATGGTCAGTAGATAAATGAATATTAGATTCAGACGTTATTATGAGGAAATCCATTGGAAAATATTAGATTATTAAAAATAAATAACAATTTCGCGCAAAACCTCTGATTAGATTCAGATAAATGCAAATCGCGCGCAACGCCTGCCCTCCCACAAACTGACATGCCATGCAGGAGAAGGTAAAAAACAGACAAGTGCAATATAAAATTGTCAAGTCACTTCCCCTCCAACTTCAAGCACACACACAACTTATTTGTAGAAAAAAAAACACTATTTTGCGCGGAATTGTTACTATAAAAAAATATCCTAATGTTTTGTTAGTCGATTAAATAGAAGATACGTAAAAAAATTCGTAATAAATTAATTTCTACGCATCAGCATTGCCATACAGCCGGGCAATGCAGCGTCTTGGGGACGCTTTCGAATGATATTGATATGGATCGCCTGTAGATGAGCTACCTGTAGATTGTTTGTAACAGTCTGCAGTTAGTGGAATTGTTTCAATTGTAAATCTAGTTCTAATTTGTTTTTATTATTTGTTTTTAATTTTCTTTATTAATAAAGATGTTGGGGAAAAGACCGCCAGGTAAAAGTGGGATTGAGCCGGCCACGTCAGTCGTATGCACCCGGAGAGCTGGACCCATGCTATAACACCCTGGCAGCCAGAAGATGGGAGGGGACGACGGAGTCGGCCACGAAAAAGGTGGCGGGACGATCTAGTAGCTTTTGATCCGGAGTGGTGGGAGTCTGCAAAAGACCGAGAAGTTTGGAAGGGTGCGGGGGAGGCCTTTGCCCAGCAGTGGGACGAAATAGGCTAAATAAAAAAAGTAATGGTATGTAGTAGGTGCGTCCAATGCGAACATGGCTCCCAGAGTGGTTTCTACTCCAAGGGGAGCAAATGTGTAGGCTCTGTCGAGACCTGCATATTTGCCCCTCTTGAGATCCTCAGTCAAATCTGCCGCCGCACCATTCCTACTACATTATTTGTGCTGATGCGGTGAGGTGAGGTACATTCAAATGATTTTAACAAAGGGTTTTCGTGTTTAATTTTTTTGCTGACGGTGTTTGTTTGTGGATGTGTTTTGATTTTTAAAAGGAGATATGTTTATCTTCCAGATCATTGCGGAAAGATCCCAACTATTATGATACCATTTAAAACTCAGTGACATTATTCAGGGTTATTAGTAATTCACTGACACTACGTGAACTGCGGTTCTGCCCATCATCACGAGCACGTTCGTGAAGACACCATATCTGTATGATGGATGATTGATGATACCATAGAAAAATCTTCCTATCTTCTGTTCGCTACCGCTTTGCTAACATCATTATCATCAAATATTAGTCCACTGCTGGAATAGGCCTCCTATGTGCGCCATAGCCCTCTGTCTTCAGCTTGGAGCATCCAGCATCTGCCTGCAGTCTTTCGCAGGTCGTTATCCCACCTGGCCGGCGTTCTATACTACGTTTGCCGAGTAGTGTAGTTTAGGTGTAGTCTCAGTAGTCCAGTTACGTTAAAGTCAACCGGACTACGGATATCTTTTTTTTCAACTGTTATTTCGGTGTTGATAATACATTGCTGGCTTATTGTACTTATCTAAATATTGGCTTTTGATCGAGTGACGGCAGATGCTGGATGCGGCAAGCTGAAGACAGGGCGTTATGGCGCACACTAGGGGAGGCCTATGTCCAGCAGTGGACTAATATAGGTTGATGATGAACAACAGCAAATGTCAAATGTGACAGTGAATGTCAAATGTGACAGCGAATGTCAAAAGTGACAGCAAATGTCAAAAGTGACAGCAACTTCAACTTCTTATTTATATGGCACCGCTTGCTTTTCGCTACGACTCTGCCAGTGTCAAAGTGACAGCAAATTACAGAAATGTTGAAAATGACAGCGTATGTCAGAAGTGACAACGAATGTCAAATGCTGACATGGTGCGAATAATATATAGGGAAAGTGTTGTTTTCTATTCCATACTCCTGTGGCTCAGCGAGCGTTGTCCTGCCTGTGACACCAGAAGTTCTGTACTGCCTTTCACTGTGGTGTCGATTTCTTGGAGATCAGCTTCTATTAGCTGTGTGGTGCCGGCTTAGACTTTGCACCACCCCAACTCATGCCGCGGGTGTCGTAAGAGGCGACTATGGGATATCCACCGGGGGCGGGCAGCGGCGCCACCTGCAGAACAATTCGACCACCGAACTGCGATCCCCAACCCGCATGCCCAGCGTGGGGATTATGGGCATATTATAACCTCAAAACGTTTCTTTGGAAACGTTTTGAGGTTATTATCAATGTTATTATATCTATCGCATGGGAACTGATTTATGGGATAAAAAGTCGCCTATGTTTGATTCCAGGACTTACCTGTATGCAAAATTTGAGCCTGATCCGTTCAGTAGTTTTGGCGTGAAGAGGTAACAAACATCCATCCATCTATCCATCCATCCATCTATCCATCCATCCATCTATCTATCCATCCAAACTTTCGCATTTATAATATTAGTGTGTACCTATATTGTATATACATTCGTTCAATAGTCAGTTAGGTATTAAATACCTACCTTTACCAACTTAGAAGTATACAGAATTAGTAAATGATTTACGAATCATTTATTAATTCTAATTTACTAATAACAATTCTAAGCAGAGACAGAATTTCCCTTTTATGTAAGTGCGATAATATTCTAAACTATACCATATTAATTCCTTCAAAAGCTATTCAAAGTTAGAAAATAGGATTTAGCACTAATTAGATAAACTAGGTACCTTATAATACCCTAGCTAGGGAAAACAATAATGGGATAATGGCAAGATAATCTAAGAGTTTAGTAGGTACAAAGTGATCTCTTGATATTGGATAGCATCGGTGTAGGATGACAATGATGTCTAACTTGAAGATTTTTTTACATAAGAATTTCTAAGGACCGATTTTTCAATCCTCAGATAAGTCGAATAGCTATTTAGCTTGTAAAATTATCTGTCTGTTTATCAGGCAAATAAATATCAATATCAATAAATATAAATTTCAATCGTCTATTATCTAGAGAATAGGTATCCGTCGTTCAAGGTAGCCAACTTCACACCATCTGCGTGCAAGCAAAGTGCTTAGGATATAGTATTCAATGTGTTAGACACGAAGAGCAACAAACGTATGTTTGACGTTCGTTGCAAAAAAAAAATTCAAAGACATCCATAAAAAAACTATACCTACCTAGTAAGGAGGTATATAGTTTTACCAAACAAAACGAATGAAGCCTCTCCCCGACATTATCTGCGATTTTGAAGCGCATCTTGTGTCGCGCGATTTGTTGCGATAAGTACTTGTAAGCGGGGCCAGTCGACCAATTCAAAACATGCATTAGGTCAACTGGACTCGAGGGGTCAGTTCGAGCGGGGCCAGTCGACTAAAGAGCCATTTGTTTGCAGTAGGTTGTTTGCCTACATTATGTACTAAGACTCATACGATCTTACACACTGCTGTGATTTTATCGACGCGATAGAAGTTGGACGATGCGTTTCTGCGTCCTGTGATTTTGCGATAAACGGAATATTTTGTATTAGGACGCATGCCATCTTACACACAGTTGCGTTTTACCAAGCCCCGGACTCAGATTGCGACACAGCTCTCTGGTCTTATTTACTCCTAACGTACCATCTAACAATTGTTCTTGAAGCCGCTTTACCCCTACGTTACACCCCCGCGGAACAAGCGTCAATTCAGGAATTGTTACACCCGAGTTAATCTGCATGCCAAGCGGGATTATGGGCTTTACCCCCCAAGAGATAAAAGCCAATAAGGCGTTTATCAGGGGAGGCCTCTGTCCAGCAGTGAACCAATATAGGCTGTTGAGGTGAGAGAGTGATTTATTGCAATTTAATGGAAACGAGACATTAATGGATCCAAGGTTTTGTTATTAGAGTGCGTAATCCTCGCACTCTGGAAGTCAAGTCAAGTCCCGTCGAAGTCGGAAATTTTTGCGATATAATTCGATTTCTTAGAAATTAATGGATCCATTGATTTAGCGTAATAGGCCCGCTGATCTGGATCGGATTATTATAAAATTGTTATTTAATCTTTGACTAAAATATTAGGCACCTTTAATCTGTCCTGTGTTATGTGTGTTGAAAATAATGTGAAGTGGTTCTGTACAATAATCTAATAAAAATGCGAAATGACTGTATTGAAATTATTTTTATTGATGAACGGACCATGTGATTAGTGTTGCTTACAATAGTTACAATCGTCAAAATGGTTTTCATGTTTTTCATTCACATTACATATATACGTTAAGGTGTGTTTACATTATATTTACATACAAAATGCTACGATTGCCTGGCACGGATCTCTATAAAAGTGGGCGTAATCCTATCACAAACCACTCGTCTATCAAATGACTAACCAAACTCAATCAGTTCAAATCCAACCATGTTACTATTTGCATTGTTAATTCTTCTCCCTCTAACCCAAGTGTACTTATACAAACCTAAGTACGTTCCTCTTGAAAATTGCACAATCGACCGACGATCTATGCTGAACTCCCATGAAGAACAACTCAACGATTTGCTGATGTGTAACTATAACAGAATGGTACCCCCAAAAGCAGAAAACAACTCGGAAACAATAGAGGTTAACTTCCAATTTTTAGTCATGAAACTTGTAATGGCAGAACAGGATCTTCTTACACTTACTATGATGACGCGAGTTGGTTGGAAAGATGAGAGGCTGAAATGGAATCATGAATACTATGACGGGATTGACGAAACCACTATCAATATACGACACCTCTGGCTGCCGAAAATTATACTTTATAACAGTATTGTATACTTTTCTATCGATAGAGTCATAAACAGTGCTACAGTTTGCAGGATCACGAATACAGGTCATGTTACTTGCGCGTCCAAAACTTTGTTCTGGGTACGGTGTACTGGTGATGTTAAGAACTGGCCGTTCGATACGAGAGTATGCTCTTTCGAATTGGGGCCCCCTGCTGAGCAAATGAAAATGTTCCGTCTATCTTTCCGAAATTCTCTAGCCATTGTCATGGAACCAAAGGGTGCAGATTGGAACATCGTAAGGTATGATCAAGAGGAGAATCAAAATGTGAATAGACAGTTGATTATGAGGTTCACGCTGGAAAGAGAGTCTGTTGCTATTGCCGCGATGGTGGTTTATCCGATTGTTCTTTTATCTATATTGAATTTCTACAGTTCATTTCTGGATGTGAGGTCTTCTGTCCGTCTGACTGTTGTATGTTTTTCTTTGCTGTGTAATTTCTATGCGATTCGTCAATGGGACGAAGATATACCGAAGCATAGCAAGGATATTCCGAGATTTCTCCTTTGTTACCGCTTCGCTGTTGTTTTAAACGTCGCTAGCCTTATAATGGTGTATGTTTTGAGGTTAATTTGTAAGAGAAAGGGGGAAATACCAAGTTTTATTGCAAATGTGAATGAATATATTTATAAAAGCTACGATAAATTTGTGTTCCCTCGATGGGAGAGTGGCAGTGACGGTGCAGAGTGGTGTGATTTTGCCAATCTATTGAACTGTACGTACATATTAGTTTTGTTTTTTGACTATGTTGTTATGTTTAGTGTATGTATACCTTTACCTACCCGTTTTGAAGATGCTGAGCCCAATATTATAAAAATGGGATTATTTAATTAGAATTCATTCAATAATGTACACGGCGTAGCGGACGAAGGTCCGTCTCTAACACGAAGGTAGCGGTTTCCATTCCCGCTGCGGAAGAAATGTTGGCATGGTCTGCAAATATTGGTTCCGGGTCTGGGTGTTTTAATTTGGCTACCCACTAGTTCATCTAAGCGACGTTTTTGCGGTTAGTTAAAGGAACCTAAAGATAAATTTATAGTATTTTTATTAATAAACTATTTAATAGAATTTTAAGCGCATTTTCCTAGCCTATGAAATAATCGTTGGTGATGATCATGATTTAAAGTTACACGTCTATTATTTGTTGGTATGCAAAAATAATTAAATTAGTTTCTGTATTATTTCAGAAACTTATTTTTCTATATTATTATTTCTAAATTTATTAAATTTTGAACAAATCATTGGCAGAAATTGATAAATCTAATGTCACAAAATTGATTTTACCTTAGCCAGTATGTGTTACGTCTTGTACGCCTCTACGTGTAGTTGTAGAAAATTTTTGCCCTTAATAAATCCGAAATAAACCGTATGGCACAGAATAACTATGTTATTCTAATAATGGTTAATATATCTGGCAAAGGGGGCAATGCAGCCAGCGTCTTGGGGACGCTTTCGATTGGTATTGATATGGATCAGGTTGGTGTTTTGCTGCCTCTAGATTGCTTACATACATAGTTATCATTTAGTTCAACTGTTTCAATTATTATACTACTTCAATTCTTTTTATATTTCAGCTGTGTTTTTAGGGTTCCGTACCTCAAAAGGAAAAAAAGAACCCTTATAGAATCACTTTGTTGTCCGTCTGTCTGTCTGTGTCTGTACGTCTGTCAACCCTCTTTTCTCAGAAGCGCGTGGACGTATCAAGTTGAAATTGACATCAAATACTCACGTCCGTAACTTCTTGAAGCCGTGATATAAATAAAACTTCTAAGTGCACGCACTCGAAAGTTACAGCCGCTTAGGTCCGAATATTGTGAAATTTCCAAGGGAATCACATGCACACAAAACCTATAGGGTACTTCCCGTAGACCTAGAATCATGAAATTTGGTAAGCAGCAAGGTCTTATAGCACAAGTAAAGGGAAAAATCCTAAAACAGTAAATTTGTAGTTTATTCTCCAAAAAAAAAACATTTTAATTCTTGCTATAGACCAAAACCTATAGGGTACTTCCCGTTTACCTAGAATCATAAAATTTGGTAATAAGCAAGGTCATATAGCGCAAATAACGACAAAAATTTGAAAATCGTAAATTTGTAGTATATTAACTAAAAAATAATACATAAGTTTTGATTCTCTCTCTCGACCAAAATATACAGGGTACCTAGTTCATGTTGACCTAGAATCATAATATTTGGCAAGAAACAAGGTCTTATAAAAACGGAACCCTTAGTCCGCGAGTCCTACTCGCACTTGACGTTTTATTTTCTTCATAAAGTCAGAAGGCCGATATCGTAGCAGTCGCCGAAGACAGTCGATCGATGAAAGCGGCTATTCGTTACGTCGTTTGGCGGAGGCCTATATTCAGCTGTGGACTTAAACGGGCTGATGTTGATGATGATCACGACGAATATATTTGGCGAGACACCGGAAATTAAAATCAAGGAATGTCCTGCATTTTTCCAAGTATCATTGTCACCGTACCGGGTGACGCAGGACGGGGTACGAGTGCATTACTTATAAAATTTGCATTTCTAAACGGCTCTCGCGCTAATGCAGTTTTAATGACATCTCACTTTACAAGTGCCTGCTCTCGACTTTACTCGAGTTCCTGTTTATTTGCTGTTAATTTATAAAAACACTTTTCTTTGCACGCATTGTTTTAACCCTTATAACAGGGAAATACTAATTCACGCGCTATCAGAATGAAATATTGATTTCAGGATTCAAAGAGATTTTGACACTAGAACACTTTAGAAAAAGCCATTTGACTTTCAGTTGTTAAGAAAAGAACGCCATTTGAATTTCAGATATTAGGAGATTCAGTCGTATTGATTAGCTAGATATTTTGAGATTACGTTGTCCTGAACCAGTGGGGACTAAATTTATGTTTAACTACATAGTTCCTGAAATTGAGGTACATACTAGCAAATTAAATACTATTTAAAATAAGTAGGTACTAAAATATTTAGAAATTGATCATGTACCCAGTATGGAAAAATAAATTCAATTCAATATACAGTAAAATAATAAGCAATACAATATGTAATAAGTTAATTGAGAATCAGACCAGTTTATTTGTAAACGTATTTCCTAGCCGAATAAATAAAAAAGCCTTGTTGATGAGCCATATTTGAAGTTTGTTTTTGAAAGAAACTAAGCTGGAAGCATAGGAAAAAAGTGATCAAGCGATCGGAAGAAGAAATTGCGTCGTACTAATTTGATTAATATAACTGTATTCTGTTCTTCTGATCCGTTCAGTAGTTTTGGCGTGAAGAAGTAACAAACATCCATCGGGAAATGAAATTATAATACTATTACTTTCTTTTTTTTTAAATTATAATACTATGACTGAAATTTTCATACAGGTAAGTCTAACCCTGGAATCAAACATAGGCTACTTATTATCCCATAAATCAGTTTCCATACGATAGAAATAACCCTAAAACGTTTCCATAGAACCAACGCGTGCGAAGCCACGGGCAGAAGCTAGTTCATAATATTAGTATGAAACCTTTTTCTTTACTTCGCTGTACCTACATAATATTATTCATCATAGCCAAGTGTACCTACCTACTTCCTATATTGCAAAGGCAACGACCCTGTATATAATTTCTGCGAATATATTTACAAAGGGTTGAAAAAATTACCACAAAAGCCTACATTAAATTTCATCCCTACAAAAATTAATTAAGGAGAGATTATGAGCAATAAGGCCACTGATTTATAGGGCGCTTTAAATGATACTCTTGAGCCTTATTTGGGGTTCCTTGGGGTGATGCGCGAACGGGTAATGTCTTCCTGTTTTACCTGCTCAACGCGTTGGTTTTTAATTATGTAAAATTTTACCTTGAATGTGCATTAGGGTGGGCATAACGCTCAGGAAACCGTGGAAACTGTAAAATTTCGTTGAAAAAAATAAAGTGATATTTGCCTCCTATGATCTCCATATGTGAGATTGGGTGATATTTGGCTTGACCCTCTCTTCCCCTAAACGCCTCACGTAATTAATGGACGCCCCAACCAGGTTACCAATATTTACCAGAAAATAATAATAGTATTGATTTATTGTGTCTCTTAATAGACAGCATTATTATACTGAAAAAATCTAGCAGAGCTTGTGTAGTTATTGATAGTACGAAGTGATACTCGGTAGGAAACAATAGAAAGAGAGCATTGAGCATTGACGACCTTCTCTCTTTTGGCCTTTTATTGCAATATATTCCCAACCACCCCATTTACCTCCCCATCAATGGGGTGGTTGGGAATTAAAATTCCCATCTATCCTATTACAAGTCAATGGGATGGGAAGTTTTACCCCATTGACTTGAGTACATAAACCACCCTACTGACTTTTTAATAATAGAAATATTAAATCTCACTATTCATAGGCTTTACTATTCAGCACATCATTGAGTATTAGTAGGAAAAGCCAACTTATTTGAGCAAATAAGGTTCTAGTTTATTATTGTTAATAACATTTTTCATAAAATACGTCACATAATGCACTAAGTAGGCCGATCGATTGTCAGTAAATAAAAATATATGATAAAGAACATGCAGAACCCTGCACTTCATTTCTCTAACTTGATCACTTTTTATTTAACTTTAATTAAAGCTGTGTCTTTGTTTTACGTAAGACTTGGTTTTAGGGCTCGACGTTTAAATCTGCTGGAATTTTAATTTAAGGTCAGTCATTTTATATCTCAAACTTTTTACATTCATGTACAACATGAATGTAAAAAGATACTACTACATAAAACAAAAAGACTACATAAAATTTAGCTGGAATTGATGTACATCAGTTACAACTAAATTTTATGTACTTACAGACTCCTCTTCAACTGCGGGGGATTTGGCACGGCAGCGATAGCTGATGCCACCTAGCCTATGATTTAGATTTTTATTTTTTATCATGCCTATGATTTAGATTCAGATTCAGATTTCTTTAATGTCATACACCATACAAATAAAAAATATACAAATTATTGTTTTTTAAATTAGATGATGAGGCTATGACTCGTCCAAAGTACACTAAATACAATTTTGCTGTAAAGGGGCAATGGTTAAGGTAAATGTACATAACCTCTCCCGTGGCAAGAGGCCATAATATGGCCTGTCAAATGAAACCGTTGTGTGGCAAGCGACCATATTATGGCCGATTTTCCGATTTTTTTGTTGTTTTTTGTTTCGTCGAATTTATGTACTTAGAATCCACTTTTCAGCCATGTCAATGTCTTAAAAGTTGACTGACAGTGTCAAGCTGACGTTAAAACCATAAACTAACCAAGTTTAGAAGAAATTTTTTAAAAAATCGTAAATTTAAAATTGAAATCTGACACCCGCGCTATTTTTTATCGTTTTTTCTGAATTAAAATTAATTTAAATTAAATGGCTTGGAAATGTGTTCTTTTTTGTGTTTAGTGTAATAATATTCTGTAGTGTAAATCTCTATATGCTTAAAACTAAGTTTCTTGTGAATCTATCACTTTGAGTTAGGTGATTCAACGAAGATGTCAGGTAATTTAGGAGATTTAACCTTAAACTGACTGTAATCATTTTTTATGAGGTATTTGATACCCAGAGCGCTAGTGGCAAGTTTCGCTTGGATATTGCTTGATTTTGCGCGGTCCGCGGTACCTCCGCGTCTAGTAATTTTAGTGACAGTAGAATTTAATTTTACCGCAAACATCCCCTTCGTTGCCGATTTCGTTAGCACTCTGGGTAGCTAATACCGCGTAGGCATGAACAGGCCTTAGGTATCTTTTAGTAAAGTTCGTAAACGTGGCTTTGCCCACGTGGTAACAAGATTTAATGCACATAAAAAACAATATTAGGTATATAAAAAAAAACTTTTTAAAAACAAGCTTTTGTTATCATCGACAAATTCGACGGAGTTGAGTTGTTTTGTATAACAGTTCCTATGGCTACCTTCTGTTTTTTATAACAGTTCCTATGGCTATCTTCTGTTTTGTATAACAGTTTCTATGGCTACCTTCTGTTTTGTATAACAGTTCCTATGGCTACCTTCTGTTTTGTATAACAGTTCCTACCTTCTGTTTTCACCGTCAGACCAGCATTGTCACCGAAGAACTTACGTAATACACATATGCCAAATTTCCTATGCCAAATTTCAGCTCATGCCAAATTCTCTATGCCAAATTTCAGCTCAATAACTGGTCTGAAATTCAGTTGCAAGATTTTTCCCACACATATTATCAGGGAATCAGGACTTTGGTTACATATCCTACCTTTCAAAACTCTAAGTACCTACCTACCTTCTTAGATAATAACTCATTTCGGGTAGCCACCTCTTCGCATTTAGGTCCTCCTTGCCCGTTGCCAGTGTGGTACAACCGTTGTGCGTTGATCAGTTTGGTAACCATGCACTGACATAATGGCTCTAGTGCAGGACGTGTGTCCCTTCATAGTTCCATTAATGACATCATCCGTCGGGCTTTTACCAGCATCGGTGTAGCAGCTAACCTCAAACAACGTGGCCTTATGCGAGATGATGGTAAAAGACCTGACGGTATGACTCTGATTCCCTGAAGATGGGTCGGCCATTAGTTTGGGATGCCACGTGTGTAGATCCTCTAGCGCCTTAACATCTTGCAGGGACATCGGTAAGGGCCGGTTCTGCAGCAACATCAGTCTCGGCGTCGGCGTCCCTCAAACGGCGAAAACACGCTAATATTGACCGAGGTTACATATTTGAGCCGTTCGGGGTAGAAAACTTGGGTTTCTTGCGGTTCAGGTCACACGCAATATATAAAGATCTTACAAAACTTCTAGACTAGGTGTTAATTCTAAGAATCGATTTTTGTTACCTACTCGTTTTTTTTCTAAGACTACAAACAATGTACCCTGCAATGGGAAAGACGCTGCCTTCTGTAACTCAGTTGTTATAACTAAAACGGAAGACAGAGCTGCTCAGAACTGTGTTCTTTTTTGTGGTTTCAGAAATAAAAATATTAACTTTCATCCATCTGTGTTTCCATTCAAAATTCGCATATATAGTAGTACTGTGGTGCAGTTTCAGTTTCAGTTTATTTATTAATAACGTTTTGGGTTACAGGTCAGTTCTTAAATAAGTATAATTTACAATTAAGTACATTGTATACGTTTATACATAGGTATTGCAAATAATAATAATAATAATAAATTGACTGTCTAATTAATATTCAGTTTAAAAAATAAAAATAGAGAACTAAATTTAATCAAATAATTCATTAAATTTATAATGTCATTGGTGCTTATTCAAATGTCTTAGAGAACTTTGCTAACCTATGCCTACCTTCGAACACAAATAAAGGCTGTCTCCGAATCCGAGGCAGTTTCCTGTAACCTGATAAGCGAAGTTAAATCAGGTTGGATCGCCCGCAGGGATACTGTCTCCAGCCTCCTGATT
Source organism: Eupithecia subfuscata (assembly GCA_963564075.1). Taxonomy (NCBI): domain Eukaryota; kingdom Metazoa; phylum Arthropoda; class Insecta; order Lepidoptera; family Geometridae; genus Eupithecia; species Eupithecia subfuscata. Next base: position 2,101,553 of record OY751118.1, on the reverse strand, counting down.
GGTAAATATCCTAACTACGTTCGTTGACGTAGATACGTTTACGTAGATAAGGGTATTCGCGTCACGTTAGTTAGGGGGTTCCGTAGAATGTCTTGCGACAATTCCCACCTTCAAGAATATAAAAAAAAATCAGAAGATTGTAGTTAAGTCTTTATTCACAAATAAAATGACAATCAAATAACATAAATAAATTACAACGAGTATTTACAATTGAAACAATTGAGCTAACTGGAGACTGTTGCAAACAATCTTCAAGTAGCTCAACTCAACTCTCTGTAGTTAATCAACTCAATCATTTATTGCATTCTATACGTGTACAGAGGCGTTTTTTATCTCCATACTTTTTTTTTTAAATAATGTATCATTCATTATATTACCTATAGACCCTGGTGGGACACTATATCTATAATAATATTATAAAGAGGAAAGATTTGTATGTTTGTTATGAATAAACTCATAAACTACCTACTGGACCGTTTTCAAAAATTATTTCATCATTAGAACGCTACGTTATCCCTGAGTAACATAGGCTATATTTATATGTTAAAAAATGAATGTCGACCCGTGTGAAGACGGGACGGGCCGCTAAAAGTTAAAATGTATTGTTACGAGACATCTGTTAATTTTTGTGTCCTACCCCCAACTTATTTGTTATTTTGTTATCATACTTTAATTTACTTGGAATCACTATAATTGTATTGTTTTGTAATGTTTTTAAAACAGTGTAACGCCTTTAAAATGTATAAGTACATAATTTAAAACGTGGAAGAGCGAAAGCACCTATCACAAGTATTTCCAAAATACTTAAATGGTGTTTTCATCTATTAATAAGATTATGTATCTTTTATTACCGAATAAAACATTATTATTATTATTATGATTATAGTGTATGTATGATATAAGAGGAGGTAGTCATTGTTGGTCACGTTAGGAATATTTTACTCGCTTGCATATTTTTTATTTTTGTTTAAGTCATTTATTAAATACCTAATTAATTAGAACGGCGAAATTACCTATAAAACTAATAAATTATTCAATTCCATTCGTTTATTTCAGACAACAATAAATTATAATACAAAAATAAGTTAGAGTGTCCATATTCGAGTCATATAAAAATTAAATACGATAAAAATTAAAATTAAATACAAAATAAAAATAAGCATTATAAACAGTGAACCTTATGCATGCAAATAATGAACCTTAAAAAACTAAATAAATATTCATCATGTATGTGTATGTCAGTAGGTTATTCTAGTACCCAAACATTACGATGTAAAGTAAGTAGCTTTAACTTCAGTACGGCTCTGGCCTCCTTGGGGCTGCGCTGTGTAGATTGTCCAAAAACCATATAAATAAAAAGTCGTTGAACTAAATTTTTTACTAACTCGAGATCTAGAATTTTATCAATATCGTACACCACTGGGTTTGTTCAGTAGATTTCTTCGTAGGGGTAGATTTCTCTCAGAAACTGAGTTCCATTATAGAGGTAAATAACCCAAATGGAACCGACACTTGCTTATCCAAGTCGTTATTCCCGCCGCAATTTTATATTAAATTGTACTTATTAGTTTTTCTTTTAGTCTTTTCATTATTAAATCTGCAAAAAAGAGTCTTAAATCCTACCATTAGCTTCCGTAATCGAGTTTCGTTTAGAGTTCTTCAGGTGGAGTTGCAAATTCCCCGCACGAGTCCAATGCACGGCCATTTATAACGGAGTTCCAAGATGTGAGAGTGAATAGATGCGCTAAATAAATGAAGTCAAATTTTGTATTTGCTCCATTCCACGATCCACTTTGCTAATCCATTAATGGATCTGTTTTAAATTTTATCCACTCTGATCCACCGATGGATAAGTTTCGACTTCAAGTTCTACTTTGATTCACCGATGGATTAGTTTCGACTTCAAGCTCCACTCTGATCCACCGATGGATTAGTTTCGACTTTAAGCTCCACTCTGATCCACCGATGGATTAGTTTCGACTTCAAGCTCCACTCTGATCTATCGATGGATAAGTTTTGACTTCAAGTTCCACTCTGATCCACCGATGGATAAGTTTCGACTTCAAGTTCCACTCTGATCCACCGATGGATAAGTTTCGACTTCAAGTTCCACTCTGATCCACCGATGGATAAGTTTCGACTTCAAGCTCCACTCTGATCCACCGATGGATTAGTTTCGACTTCAAGCTCCACTCTGATCTATCAATGGATTAGTTTCGACTTCAAGCTCTACTCTGATCCACCGATGGATTAGTTTCGACTTCAAGCCCCACTCTGATCCATCGATGGATAAGTTTCGATTTCAAGTTCCACTCCTATCCAGCGATGGATTGGTTTCGACATCAAGTTTCACTCTGATCCCCCGTGAAAGCAAGTCAACCCGCATTTTCGTACATCCGTGAGGTTGACGAATAGCAGATATTAAGCAACCTCGATGCGGGTAAGTGCCTCACAGTGGCTCCATCTGTGGGATATCTCAATTCATGGACAAAATATAAAGGTAAAATAAAAATAGACGGTCTATTCAGGAAAGTACCTAAAGAAGGCTCAGTTCATGCCGCAGGTTATGTGTTTATTTCGTTTTATACAGGTATCTAATTTGATTTAGGCAACAATCCGTCACTGCAAAAAAGTTTTGTAATTGGTCACAACGCAAAAAAGCATTGAAATTTGTTTCAATCAGTCATAAGTAAATTTTACTCTAATAAGTCACGTCGTATTTTTGTAATTATTGGTCACAATGGTGAACCTGTTTTATTCGTCACCCCGTTAAACAGTTCTAATTGGTAACAAGGCCTGTTATACAAAGAATAATCCCATTTGACTACCCGACAAGCGTTATGTTGTGTGGCCAGTGGCAAAAATGAAGTTACAAGTCTTAGTCCATTCAGTAGCACACGTCCACTGCTGGACGTTCCGCCCTAAACAAAGCAAGCATGTTCTATAATGCAATACCCTCTGGTATTGCCCTAAAGACCATGGTCTAAGACCATGCTTTGGAGGCGGGTTGGTGGTCGCAGTGGAGGTGTTATCAAATACACAGAAGAAAGTTGCTGCCATTCGACGTATTCATTACGTTTTTAGGGTTCCGTACCTTAAAAGGAAAAAAGGAACCCTTATAGGATCACTTTGTTGTCCGTCCGTCTGTCTGTCTGTCCGTCTGTCCGTCTGTCAACCCTCTTTTCTCAGGAACGCGTGGAGGTACCGAGTTAAAATTAACAACAAATACTTAGGTCTGTAACCTCTTGAAGCCTCAATATAAATAAAACTTGTAAGTCAACGCGATCAAAAATTAAATCCGTTTATATGTCCGAATGTTGTGTAATTTTCAAGGGAATCACATGCATACAAAACCTATACCCGTAGACCTATAATAATGAAATTTGGCAAGAAGCAAGGTCATGTAGCACAAGTATGTATAGGAAAAAATCCGAAAACCGTAAATTTGTAGAAAAATCACAAAAAAAGAAATTGATTCTCTCTCTAGACCAAAATACACAGGGTACCTAGTTCCCGTTGACCTACAATCATGATATTTGGCAAGAAACAATGTCTGACAATTATACGGAATCCTTTGTGCGCGGGTCCAACTCGCACTTGCTGTTTAATTTAATTTTATCTAAAATAACTATGCTCGATAACAAATTTGTCTACAACCACTTATCGGTTCCAGAAACCGTAAGAACCCTTCTTCTGTAATTACAACCCTACTCCAATAGGTTTAAGGGTGCTTGACCCAACTCGATCTTTGAGATGCCTATTATGCCTTGGCCCAAGATTTTCTGTGACAAAGGGACGGGCAAATAAGTACCCATATGACTATGACGTAATAAACGGAGATAAATAATTTTTATGCATACGCTTATAGTAGGTAGTTGTGGTTTTCAGAGATAATTGACAAAACCACAACTAAAAATTATTATTTTTAGTTACGGTTTTTATTAGTAAATGACAGGTTATGCAATCTAACTCAGTTATACTGTTATATAAAATTCTCGTGTCACAGTTTTCGTTGCCGTACTCCTCCGAAACGGCTTGACCGATTCTCATGAAATTTTGTGAGCATATTGAGTAGGTCTGAGAATTGGCCAACATCTATTTTTCATACCCCTAAGTGATAATTTTAAATTTTCACGCGGGCGTAGCCGCGGGGCGCAGCTAGTACTGTTATAAATATTTTTTTATATCATACTTACTACTTTTACTTTGCAAAGTATGTCAGGCCGGTGTAGTTTCAGTAGTACGGTTACAATTAAGTGGGCAATGGATCTGCTGTTGAGAGGTAACTAAAAACTATGTTATTGAATTATATTTTTCTGCTTAAACCTACCTAGAGATTTTACTAATACCCGGTCCACTTCTGCCTATTGCCACGCATAGCTTGGGTACCATTGTGTCCATAAACATTATCTAGATAGAGAAAATTAAGAATTTTAAAAACCCGCCGACGTTTATTGGCTGAACAGATTTTTATGAAACATGGCTAAGAACACTCGGGATAAAATTATATGCGTATGACACAAAAAAAACTAAACGAAAATCGGTTCATCCGTTTGGGAGCTACGACACCACAGACAGATACACAGATAGACACGTTAAACTTATAACACCCCTCTCTTTTTGCGTCGGGGGTTAATAAAATGATGATGACTTTCGCATTTATAATATTATTGTGATTGGTTCATCCAATCACACTAATAGGTACCTATTTTAAATGCGAAAGATTGCATGGATAGATAGATAGATGGATGTATGTTTGTTACATCTTCACACCAAAACTACTGAACGGATTGGGCTGAAATTTCGCTTTATTGTAGTTCTAAGGCTAGAATAATACTTTTTATCATAAATAAGCATTGCCATGGGTAGAAGTAACCTTAAATTATCGAATAAATTTAAACGAACAAGGCGTGCGAAGCCGCGGGCTGAAACTAGTTTCTACATAGGCTTATGAATGTGGTCTCATTATATACCATAATTTTGCAAATATCCTCAGAAAACAGCAAAATCCTTTTAAAATTCCATAATACCTGTCTCGCGCTGGATATAACAAGTTTTTCACGTACAAAAAATAAATAATATCATAATTTTTCCGAACAATATATTATTATTAATATTTTTATACCTACCATTCTTCACGCCTTTGTCTACGTGAGGCCGTAGCTTCTGCGGGCCTTTTAGTAAATTGAAGCTTGTGATATACACTTGGGGACAAAATAACGTACAAAGAGATTATTGACGATCTTGTCAAGCAATGGATGAGAGTCAAGCTGTCAGTATTCGTATCCAGTGTGTAGTATGTAGATTCGATCCAAAATATTGCAAGATCAATCACGATAAATATCGTGATAAGTATCGAGTGTGTAGCAGGCGTCTTTGTATTGATTTTCGTATTAACGTATTTTACAGTCGTATAAATTTGTGGGTGGATGAAATGAATGCCTTTTCAGCGAAGTATAAAATATAAACCAATGTCTGCACGCGTTTTTTTTCAGATATAAGTCGCAAGGGACACTAAATCCAGAACAACATTACTATTATCCCGAATATCTAAATTTCACGTTTTTCCGGTAGTTGTTTCTTCTTTAAAACATTGATGAATATTATTTTAGTTTCGTGCTTTTCTCACTCTAACATACCTACACTATCGTGACTAGCTACAGCTACGATTTTGCTACGGCATTGCTACGCGGTAGCTACGGCGGCGTACCTACGGTAGGGCGAAGATGTAGCTCTATATGTTATAAAATGTACCTAAGGAAGAGCATGGCGTCCTGCTGTAAAACATTTTTGACGTGACAACGTCTTATAATTCGATAGAGCCGGCTGCACGCACGAAAAAACATGACGTCATGCGGCGTTACCTCGCTCGGATGCGTTCCATGTAAGGCTTGAAGTGCAAGCGAGAGCGCTCGACATCCGTCTCTCTCCTACTTGAGTGAGCGATGCGTCTGCGTGGACAGCTGCTATACTATAGTACATTTACATGTTTTGATCGAGTATCAAATGCTACCATTCCATCAGTATTTTCTTAAGACGTTGTCACGTTTAACTATCGTCAGTAAACCGACTTTACAGACAACCAATTTTTTTTAATAGTACGGAGGACTGTCACCCCACTTAGGTTCTGGTAGGTATGCTATTCTATTCTAACCTACCTATGTTTACCTTAATATTATGTATATTGTACCAACCTACGAGTACTATAGTTATATTTAAAGAATATTTGTATATTTGTTTATTTAACTAGCTGCGCCCCGCGGCTTCGCCCCCGTGGAAATTTATGTTTCCAACTTTCTTAATTTTTTCTTTCATAAGAACCTTCTCCTGACAATAACAAACACAACAAAGAAAGAATTAGCGAAATCGGTCCAGGCGTTGTTGAGTTATGCGCTTACCAACACATTTTGCGATTCATTTATATATTATAGATAAGGGTTCAACCACCACATGCATATGAATCACTTAAAACAAAATTGAATTAGGTCCAGTCCTGATATGAATGTTTTTAACAGCCAAACACGAAATTTTTAGGAATTACTTTGAAAACGTCACGGAGCGGGGGATTGGGATTTCATAATGGAGCGAGCGATGCCGATCCATTTTAGAGATAGGCATGTGTGCCAATATTTTGCATTGAAGTGTAACAAATATTACTCTTTATTTTACACATCAGACGTTTTTACTGCACCATAATGAACCGAGCGCTTTAGGACGAAAGTTGAGAGTTGGTATTTTATTCCTAATGGCAGATTCATTTTCTTTTATAAAATGGTGTAGTTTCAGCAATATATCTGTGAAATGGTTGAATATAACTCAAGTTCAAATTGCTTTATTTGCTAGACAGTCAGAAAATTTTGAGTAGTCTTTATAGTCTTTAGTAGTAGTCGTCTTTGGTAGTCTTTAGTAGTCTTTATTTGTTATACAGACAGTCAGACAATTTTGAGTAGACTAGTCTTTATAGTCTTTAGTAGTAGTCGTCTTTAGTAGTCTTTATAGTTTTTAGTAGTAGTCGTCTATAGTAATCTTTATTTACTAGACAGATAGTCAGACAATTTTGAGTAGTCTTTATAGTCATTAGTAGTAGCCGTCTTTAGAAGTCTTTATAGTCTTCAGTAGTAGTCGTCTTTAGTAGTCTTTATTTGCTAGACAGACAGTCAGACAATATTGAGTAGTCTTTATAGTCTTTAGTAGTAGTCGTCTTTAGAAGTCTTTATAGTCTTCAGTAGTAATCGTCTTTAGTAGTCTTTATTTGCTAGACAGACAGTCAGACAATATTGAGTAGTCTTTATAGTCTTTAGTAGTAGTCGTCTTTAGAAGTCTTTATAGTCTTCAGTAGTAGTCGTCTTTAGTAGTCTTTATTTGCTAGACAGACAGTCAGACAATATTGAGTAGTCTTTATAGTCTTTAGTAGTAGTCGTCTTTAGAAGTCTTTATAGTCTTTAGTAGTAGTCGTCTTTAGAAGTCTTTATAGTCTTCAGTAGTAGTCGTCTTTAGTAGTCTTTATTCGCTAGACATACAGTCAAACAATTTTGAATAGACTTTATAGTTTTTAGTAGTAGTCGTCTTTATTAGTCTAATAGTCTTTATTTGCTAGACAGTCAGACAATTTTGAGTAGTCAAAGACTACAAAACTGACTTTCGAGTTTCTCATGGTACCATTAAAGAAGCTAACTATACTATCTGCGTATTTACGTAGTAACGTCAGGCGATCTAACTGTGACAACTCATGGTAGACACACTGCTGCTATAATTGTGGTTTGGTGTCATTTCCATTGCTGCAAGGGAATAGTGTAAGTGTAGTGGCTGAGGGCAAGTGAGCATAATTTTTTGAGTTCTGTTATGACTTTATGAGTCGCGTAAAATGAGTCGCTTCAGACAAAAGTCCTGTTTGAGCCACACGGCAACTTTCATTTGGTCCCTGCCCGTGGTCCACCTGCATAGTACACCTGGCTGTACCAGGGGCATTTTTTTCTTTCCGTGGTCCACCTCAAGTTGTCATTTTTGTTGAACGCATATTACGCCACTCAAAACTAAAACTAATATAATCGATATTAATTTTATGAATATTTTTTGTGCCCTCATTTCACTGGACCTGTTAAAAAGATCTTACAATGTATCTATCGGTGACATTATGCAAATGTGTTAGAACCTGAAGGCTTATTTAAATTTTCCAAAATACGAAATTGTGTGTTTCGTTTCGTTTTTTTCGTGCAAATTGATACTCTTATTCCGGGTATTAGTGTACTTTACTACCAAAAAATTCTAAAGAAATACAAAATACGCAACTGCAATAATTGCGGCACAAAAAATATTAAAATGATGGACCATTCACACAGTATTATCTAGCCCCAAGCTAAGCAGAGCTTGTGTTATGGGTCAAATACAATACACTACATAGATAAATATTTTTACTGAACATAGAAAACATCCAGAACACCCTGAACATATAATCTGCAGAACGAACAAACATTTGTTCCGAGGCGGGAATCGAACCCGCAACGTCCCGCCACAAAGGTCGCCAAGTACGTAAATATTAATTTAAGTATTAACATCATTTATCAAAATGTATCCGTTTTTCACATTAATAATTTAATTGGTTTATTTTATCTAACCGAAAATATTCAACTCCATCCAACATAAAACCACGTACCTTTCTCTTTCCCTCAATGAATTAATCCCTATGTTGCAGTTTCAGTTAATCCACCCATAGGGTTATTTCTTTCCCCATACATTCCTGGCTGGCCGGCCGCCAGCTCCGGTTAGATTAAACTCTGGTTAAATATGGGATGGCAGCGGGCTGCATTATTGCCTGAGCAATGGCAATTGGATGCAAATATTTGTATGATTATTCAGATTCATGAATTTCGGTAACTCCCATTTGTTCTATAGGACTGTGACGTCATAGAACTGTTACCACTTTCTATCCATGTAGATTCATATAGTCGGTGTAATTTCAGTTTTTGTACCTAAATTTATTTCTGATAGGATTTCAACGTATGTTAAAGTACACTATTATCACACTAATATTTTAAATGCGAAAGTTTGGATGGATGGATGGATGTTTGTTACCTCTCCACGCCAAAACTACTGAACGGATCGGACTGAAATTTTGCATACAAGTACCTAATTTTAATCCTGGAATCAAACATAGGCTACTTTTTATCTCAAAAATCAGTTCCCATGCGATAGAAATCACCTTTAAACATTTCCATAGAAACAACGCGTGCGAAGCCGCGGGCACCGATTAGTTATTATTATATTCTCTGGTTAATTAACAAAAAAGTCAATAAACTGGGTCAATCTTCGAAAAGTATTCCAGGGATAAAGGTCAAGGCTCGTAAGGTAAACTTTACGAGCTTTTCAAAACCCTTGATCGATTTCGTTCATATCCTGTTTAGGACCTATTTTCGTGAACTGATTTATGGAAGTTGCTTGTGTTAGGTCCAGGTACACCACATCTATGCAAAATTTCAGCCCGATCTGTTTTGTAGTTTCAGCATGAAGAAGTAACTAATGGGCCTGCCACACACTCGACGAGTGGCGTGGGAAGTAGCGAGGAAAGTAGGCAGAGACGTAGTGTGGCAACGTTACTCGTCATGCCACTCGTCATGCTCCTCGTCCTGCCCATCGCTCCCTATTTTGTCGGTTTTTGGACCGCGAGTCAAAGGACCGGCAATACGAGCGCGAGTGACTGTCCACATACTCGCGCGGCCGCAGTTCGTGCCGAGCGCTCACGCGAGACGCACGTCTTTGTTTTCGTCATGTCGTCGCCGCGCAACGGAGAATGGTCGGAAGAAAAAACATTATAAGTTGAATTAAAATTTTTATTTAACTCCATCCAACTTTTCTTGTATAAATTGAAGACATGCTTACTACAAAAAAAATATAATTATATTAGTTAAATTCTCCATAAAAGAAAAATTACGGTAACTGCTATATATCTAGATTCCTTACTTTAATATTATTTTTCCTATCTAATATGAATATATTAGGTACTTCCTATCTAATATTAATATATTGCTTTGTAGCATAACATTGATATAATTAGCTATACTACAAATACACGCACTCGCTGCCACCACAGTTTCAACGTCCATTGTGTAGCAACGACGAATAGACAAGTGCGGCGCGTAGCGATTAATTGCGCGAGTAGAGCAGTGTGTGGACAGACAGGGCAACATCGCGGCAGCGATGCGGCAGCGCGAGGAGCATGACGAGGAGCATAGTGTGGCGGGCGCAAAACATTCATTCAACCAAACTTTCTGATTTTAAATTCTAGTGTGCTGTGTTTTTGTCGTTGAATCGACATAATTTTAGAATTTCAGCCCGCTCTGTTTTATAGTTTTGGCATAAAGAAGTAACAAAAATTCATCCATCCAAACTGTCGATTTTATATCACAATGTGCTGTGATTTTTGTCATTGACTTTACATAATTTTATTGAGAGTCTCCGAATGTCTTTATTGAAATGAGCAGTACAGAAAGAAGCAAATCAAATGCAACTCTGATTTAAGTTCGCCTCAAGTAGCAGCTTTTTGACAGTTTTCAATGAAAATTTCTCGGAAATTCGTCACTTGAGACGAACTTAAGTCTGAGTAGGTAGCGTTTGAGTATTTGGGGTAAAATAAGAAGAAAGAAGAGGTTGTTTTTTCCAGGGTTGTTATTTTTTCATATCCGCTTACTGGAAACCGGCCCTGCCTTTGCTTGCAGAACGCCATGTAATAACTAGTAGGTAACTGTGGTTTAATTATCTAGTTACTAAGTTATTCCGCATTTAACTTTCTGTTTGCAGGAACATTGTGGTTAGTTTAACTACACCTTACTTTAGAAACTATTTCTTAATTTAATAAGGTAAGCATAGGGATAATAAAACCGACCAAGAACAAGTCGGACTCGCACACGAAGGATTTCGTACTAAAAACCGGAATGTAAACATGTAAAGGACGTTAAGAAAGTGAAAATAAGACGATGTGAGACTAGTAAAATTTGACATTACGACGACTTACATATCTGTTCATGTCCCATAAAAAGATATAGTGTATACTTAGTTATGACACCATATTTATGCGAAAATAAGACTTTCACTTATCCAGTATCACGAAAATAGTTGCATAAAAACAAAAAGCTCAAACTTCCACATTTAAAGTATCAACCATACACTATTCCATTGCTTTACCAACTTGATACAAAACTGCTGCTGGGTCTTAGCTCACCTCACCTCACCTCAACAGCCTAAATTGGTCCAATGCTGGACGCAGGCCTCCCCTAGATAAGCGCCTTATTCCCTTTTATCACAGGGCGAGGAGGGTAATGCCCCTAATCCCTATCCTCGATAATCCAAGATCCTCGTAAAATTGTTCTGCAGGAGGCGCTGCTGCCCGCCCCCGGTGGATATCCTTTATTCGTCTGACGATACCCGCGGGATGAGTTGGGGTGGTGTAAATTCCGTTTACTCCCACCTGTTCTAAGCCGGTAAAGTCTTAGCTATTAGTTATATTTTCCATATTGGTTACAGCAGGGTCCGAGGGGGTGATAGCAGCACTCCTAGACGCAGGGGCAGCTGCAGCAGGCATACAGCAATCGCAGCTTCCGGGGCATCTGGCGAAGGACTCGTGAGTGAAGCAACGGTAGCAATTCCTACGTAAACACGGAACTTACTCGGTTTTCCATTGGTCGAAGCGAGAGATCCATCGGCTACGTCATGTAGCTATGCAGCACTCAAAAACCAATAAGTCACGCTATTTCCATTTTTTAAACGACTTCAAAAAAGAAGGAGGTTCTTAATTCGGCTGTGTTTATTTTTTTGCAATACACCTAGTCACTTGTTATTCCTTCTTTGACCACGCACTTTACCAATTCCTATCTCTTGGGGGTAATTGTATGTTAGTAGCACTACGATTAGGTAAGTACAACGTCATTGGGCGTTTCTTGATTGGCCGGCCCGGCACCGACATCGACATCGGTAGACGCATAATTCTATGAAATTGATTGCCAGACACCAACATACCGGCATCGGCGCCGATATGACGTCACAGCAAGTCTCTTGTGTCGAGCTGGCATCGTACGTGTACCAAACTTCTTTGGGCGTGCGTGCGAGGTCTCTACGGAATTACAAAGCTGTCGTGTCGTGTCGGTCAAATGATGAATGTAGCCGTCGGTGCAGTGTCGTTAAGTACTGTCGGTGTCGGTATCGGTATCGGTACCGGGCCGGCCAATGCAGAAACGCGCTTTACCTGGCCAAAGTAAAACCCAGGTTGAAACATTGTGTAGTACCGTATGGTGTAAAACGAAAAAAGCGCCCACCCATGGCGTAGTTGCGGAAACCATTCCAGAAACAAGGAGTAACAAGTAGCCGTATGTGAGTGACAAGAGTTTGCGAGCTCTATACCCAGCAGTAAGTGAATTTAAGACCTGAAGGCGAAAGATGAGGACCTTTAAGTAGAACCTATAATAATAATATATTATAGGTCCTCATCTTTAGGAAGCCCATATTATGGGCTTCCTAGAGGAAGGTTCAGGTATCATATATTATAGTTCTTGTAGCGGTTGTAGCTAAAGCTTGTAGCGATGACACGTCAAGCGAAAATGAGACTTTCGTAGATAGTAAAAAAACTCCTTTCACACAGTCATTTAATATGAAACGTAGACATTTTCTTTATCACTTGGTTTTACCACTAGCTGAATACTGACTCTTAGCTATTAGGTGTAGTTTCCATGTTGGTTACAGCAGGGTCCGAGGGGGTGGCAGCAGCACCCCTGGACGCAGGGGCAGCAGCTGCAACAGCAGCAGCGGTCGCAGCCCGAGGGGCATCTGGCGAAGGACTGGTGTGTAAAAGCGCGGTAGCATCCCGTCTGGTAGGGCATTTTGGATTAGATTCTTATAAAATTACTTTATGTTTTGAAAGAATTTTTTTTGTAGTTATTATAAGTTTTTTCTAGGATCGTTTTTTTTTCAGTTTTTGATTGATTTGCTATAAAATGTGGAAGTGAAATGACAGACTAAGTGATTTTGTTTTCTTTGACAGAATGACAATGATGGTGGTTTTGTATTATAAGTTGTTATAGAGAAGAAACAGAAGATATTAATTTTTTTTTCATGGTTTGTAGAATTTTACCTCTATGGGTGTAGGGCTATCTTTTTAACAATAAAGATAGGAAGATAAATAAATAACAGAGAATATTTACAGTCCGTCCTACCTTTTTAATCAAATCAAAGGTTTAATTGCTTCTACCATAATTGTGTACAACTATACTAATATTATAAAGAGGAAAGATTTGATTGTTTGTTTGTTTGTTTGTATTGAATGGGCTCCGAAACTACTGGACCGATTTGAAAAATTCTTTCACCGTTAGGAAGCTTACTTTTCAGGGAGTGACATAAGCTAATATTTTAATATTTTATCTTGGAATTCCCACGGGAACGGGAACTACGCGGGTGAAACCGCGAGGCGATCGTCTAGTTATACATATTATTATGTCGATACTAGCTGCGCCCCGCGGCTACGCCCGCGTAGAAGTTTCACAAATTTATTGCACCCGCACGTTTTTTTTAATTTTTACAACACGACAGTTCGTTGCCACAGTTTCATGATGGAACATAGCCTATGTCTTATTCTAGAACCTAAACTATTTACATACCAAATTTCATCTAAATCGGTTGGGTAGTGGTAACAAAGCATTACACAAACTTGTTGCTTTTCTATTACTAGTAGGATAGGATTAAAATTCAGTCTCAAATATGGACGGACGCGATATTATCTAGCTATTTTTTTGTCTTTGCTATTACAGATATATTTATTTTGAACATGCATGTCTTGAGACATGGAAATAAACAAAAAATATGGATCTAAAAATTTCCAATAAACGCATTATGTCCATTCTTATATAAGCTTTCACATCATCTACCTATAAAGTAGGTACAGATGTGCAAAATCGCCCATTACAAAAAACTGCTTTATCTGCATTATTTATCCTTGTAAAAGTTAGACAACCTTATTTTATGTTTGTGAAAGATTATTCCAATGTTTGTAGGTTATGTAGGTAATATAGTACATTATGTAGTCTGTATTTGGTTTCTTTAAGTATCTAAATCACAGATCTATTCTGTGATCTAAATAGATTTATTCAATGCCACCTTCTATTTTGTTCTTTTCATGTCCAGTCCATCCCAAGGTTGCCTGGAAGAGATCGCTCACAGCGATAAGGCCGCCCATTATACTTCCTGTATTCTAAGCTTTTTTTCTCTGTATTGATTCCTGTCTTTGTGCGGTATGATATAGTATTTTCTATGTATCTATCTCTCTACAAATAAACCGAAATGAAACAAAAACTTATAAAAATTCCACTCTAATTATTAATAACAAACGAAGACACTAAATCACACCATTTCAATCTTCAAACAACATCCTCTTGATCTCTTTTGCAGTGTTAAAGTGATTGCAATTTTACAGCACCTGAAGCAATTCACTAGTTTCGATTGCTGTTACCTGAAAGAAATAGTAAGCTAGGTTTAAATCTTTAAAAAAACTAATTTAAGTCAAACTAAAAAACTTCAAACTACAAAAGTTATTTAAGTAGTTTAAACCAATTTTTTCTTGATGAGAAACTGATAACACCTAACTTTAGCTTAACATAGAGTTAACCATTGTTATTGTGTATTTCTTTCTCAATAAAAATTTTCATTTCATTTTCATTTCATTGACGATGACGTACCATTCAAATTCGACTTCAGCATTAGACTTTAGTTTGTTATATTTATTTTTCAAAATCTTGGTTGGCAAGGCATTGAAAGCGAATTGAAGGGATTTCTGAAGACATAGGATATGGAACCTATATCTACAAAGTAAGCCACATTTCTACCCCGGATTTTTTAAATCATAATAGAAAAGCGTTTTATACCGTCTATTCCCAATAATCACCACCATATTCGATAGCACTGTTGGCAATAGAGAATATCATGTCAAATTAAAAATTCTTTATTTCCAAAGATACAATAAATGTAAGCTTAGTAAAGGTCAAATTATAAAATTATACAGTGACACGGAAATAAATTGTTATTTTTGATTTCTTTCACTTCGGTATGTAGACTAAAGTAAAGAAGCGACGAAGGAACCCTTAGCCTGTTAGTTGTTATTTTTATAAGATACTAGACGACCGCCTCGCGGTTTCAACCGCGTAGTTCCCGTTCCCGTGCGAATTCCGGGATAAAATATAGCCTATGTCACTCCCTGAAAAGTAAGCTTCCTAACGTTGAGAAAATTTTTCAAATCGGTCCAGTAGTTTCTGAGCCTATTCATTACAAACAAACAAACAATCAAATCTTTCCTCTTTATAATATTAGTATAGATATAAAAATAACAACTTTATACCACTGCAGCAGTGGTGGCGACTGGGATCTTTTAAAAATAACAACCGGGGCAATGGAGAATGTTTTTGTTTCAGTAGTCACCACATTCACCATGTCATAGGGTTTAAATCTTCAAAAAATCCCTTCGATTCAATGTCTTGAATCGTGCCAATGTTCCTTAATTGACCATAAAGCCTGGCCTGAGCTATAGTCTAGCGGAACGGACAAGCGTTGAAATGACGTTCCGCTTACTTATGTCTCTCATTTTCCTTTTGCGGTGGAATTAACACACAAAACTCTTTGTTGGTCTCAATGTAAACCTATCTCATTTAAAGGAGTCCGACCTGCCTACCATTTCCAGCTCATCATCCCTTCGCGGTGGAAAACCGGCTTTTGCTTAGCATAATCACACAACAGAGTTCGTGTAACGTCAAAAGGGTCTGAAGAGTTTTTAGGTGCATTCCTACTTACCAGCAATCTTCAAGTCCAAAGCTTCAGCTGGTCTTCAATAGTAGTTGCAGCAGCCAGAGTACCAGCAGGGGTTGCATTGCGAATCGCAGTTCCCAGGACACCTAGGTAGGTACAATAAATCAACAAAAACTATTGGTAGATAAACGATGTATTATTGTCAAACTTGCTTCTGTATGTGGCTTCGCTTAAGTTGTACGTAAAATTAAAATGGTGAGGTGATCTCCAGAACTACTGGTAGTTCTGGAGATCACCTCGACCATGCAAACCTACAAATTTATTTAATGTCGTAGGGAAATGGTAAAATCCGGAAGCTTGATTTGATTTGATCTGTCGGGATGTCATAGTTTATTCGCTTCCTAGCACTGCCGCTGTTGATTTATTCTAACACTTCCGTCACTTTACATATTTGAAGTAGCTCTTTTTGTTAAAAGTAAATGCAATCCTCATCTGTTCCCAGGTACTTTACTGGTGTACAGCTTCTTGAAAGTGAAAGACTGATATTAGGTGCAAGTCCACCCACCTCAGCCATAGTCTACTTTAGTGTGATTTCTTAACTAAGAGACTACAATAATGGTGTTTGTTCAATACAATTATTGTACAATATTGGAAATGAAACTCTTGAGCGAGTGTTTGCATGCAATTGTCACACAGGCCCTACTGTTGAGTAAGCGCTGGGAGAATATACGACATGGACAGATTTTACTTGGATCTATTATAAAATCTAGAGATTTCACCAAATCCCTAAGTTAGTAAAATCATGGGAAATGCCTGAAATAACCAGGGATTTGGTAAATTCCTAAGTTTCTAAGGGAAATGGTAAAATAGTGAAGGTTTGCTCCCCAAAATCAGTGAAATAACTTTCCTGCGAGGATGATCTTCTAGCCGAATTTTCGGCCTCGTCGGCCAGTCTCAACGGAGACTAGCCAAGTGCGTAGGACATATTATAGTACTCGAGTGTGTGAACTAACACATACGACCTGCGACACATAGATAAGGCATCGTTGGACGTGGCAAATCGCGGAAGCGATGGCGTGAACCATACACCATGTGGAAAACTTGGGTCCAGAAATCAAAAATCAAAATCTAAATCAAAAACTCTTTATTTCCATAAATACAATAAATGTACACTTAAAAAGGTCAAAATATAAAACTAAACCAGCTGGCTCAGGATCGAGATGAATGGAGAGACCAGGGGAAGACTATGACCCAGTAATTATTTATTTATTTATTGAGCACTACCAATAGAGGACACACTTAAAAACACCTATAACACAAGAACCGACAGATCCAACCCTCCCGACAGATTTTCATAAAACATGGTTAAGAACACTTGTGACACAAAAAAATTAAACGAAAATCAGTTCATCCGTTTGGGGGCTACGATACCACAGACAGATACACAGACAGACACGTTAAACTTATAACACCCCTCTCTTTTTGCGTCGGGGGTTAAAAATGGGGCACGCTCTATGTGATTGTAAAACTACTGAACGGATCGGGCTGGAACTTTGTATGAAGTAGTCGAGGCCAGTAGCTAATAAATCGATAGTTACCTGGCGAAGGTTCCATGGGTGAAACACCTATAACATCCATACTGGACAGGCATCTTTGAATGATAAAATAGTTTTTCTTCAAAATGGTGTGATAATTTTTTGTATTTTATAAACGCTTTTCTAATTTTTATTTAGTTTTTGTCTTTTTTTCGTTTTTTTGGATTTTTAAGTTTTATAATTTTTTGTACATTTTGTTCTTTTTGCTAGAAAATGTGGAATGACAGTTTTCTGTCACTTTCGTTTTTCTTTTATTTTCTAATCCAGGCGGCTATTCCCTATGACCAATGCAAGCGTGTTACACACCTACGACACGACAACGGCGTGGAATCGGACAAAACCGTATTCCGCATGCCCTAGCAGTCATTCCATAACACGGCACGGCACGATTTGAACTGTCAACTAAACGAGCTCGTTCATAGCGTGTTAAGGCACAGATTAGCGTGTTCCTGCAATAGTTAGTACGGCTCGTTTCGTCGTTCGTCTTTGGAGGTTATACTAAAATAATAACAAACATTATGTAAATAAAATCATTTCTTTTATAGGAACCCGTAAGTTACCTATAAATAAATTAAAATATCTACTACGGTTACGGTTCCCGCTCTAGATGTGACAATTATATTACCCGTACCTTGAAAGATTGTGTTTTACAAATAGAATTCCTACAATAAGCAGTGGAAGTCTTCCGGAAGATATACAATACATCAGACCACTGCTCGAATATGGATTCCAAGCTGCCAAGCGGTGCCCCTACTTTCATAAAGACATAAACCTGCTTGAAAGTGTTCAGAGAAAGGCTACCAAGATCCCATGGTCTTTACGACGGAAATCCTATGAAGATAGGTTACGCGCACTACGCCTCACTACTCTAGAAGAACGACGTCTTCGAGGTGACCTCATTGAAACCTACAAGATACTCACCAATACAACCTGCCATCCCTACAAGACATCTACATGAAGGACGTTCAACCCGTGGGCACCACCTTAGATTGGCCCGTGACTCTACTCAAGCCCTTGCAGCGCACCATTTTATAAGCAATAGAGTGGTTCACAACAAAAAAACACCTTCAAGAATAAACTTGACAACTGGTTACCAGACGACAAAAACAAACTAAAAAAAGTGACGCAATGACTTATTCAACACTGTGTGTTAAAGACACATCAGCCACAGGCTGCTCGTCTTTAATAAATAAATAAATAATTACATGGTGTTTTTAAAGGCGTGAAAAACGTTAGGGAAGGGTAATCATTCAATAATTCATCACAATAGACTCGCATAATGAGGCATTGATTGTTTATTATATTGCATATTAGTGTAGTAGGCTCCTGGAGTATGATCAGCTGCGTGGAGCACAGGCGACATAAGCCATGGTTTTTGGGGATAGCCAGAGTCCCCTAGTAGCCACTCAATTTTTCCACTTCTGTGTTATTTTTATTCGCTGTCGCATATCTGAAACAAGGCAGAAATATTTTTTATTATTTAAATAGGTAGGTACCATCTTCCTCCCTTGGAGGATTTTGCAGACATCATTATTGGTGAAATGCAACTATGCACTGATATGTGTTGGTCTTCTCACAATGTAAAAATAAAATCATGTTATTTTCGTTAATTTCATGTGTTATTTTAGCTTTTCATGTAACCTTAACTTTATAGTTTTGCACTACCACTTTGTAACACCATCGTGTTACGGTAGCGCAAAAAGGTGTGCGACTTTTGTAGTGCCGTTGCATAACATTTTGTGTTACTATTGTGTCAAAATTCTGGACTTTATCCACACAATGTTGAAACAAATCAATTTTTTACAAGTTTGCAATGCCCTTGTGGAGATTTCAAACAAAATTTAATAAATATAATGTATACATACCCTTTGTTTGATTACATTCCTCTCTTGTTTTGTGGTAGGAAATTTCACATAGCTTGGAAGCAGTTCATTGAGGGCATGAACAACTTCCTCTACACAGCGACTTACAGACGGCTAGCTGAGGGGCTCTAACCAGTCCTGCCCCACTGGCTTTTGATAGCTACCGGTGGCCAGGAAATTGAGTGTTGTATCTAAAAAAATAAAAGTAATTCTTTGTATTAAAAAGTAGGGTTAGAATAAAGGTAGTATTACAGTGTAGGTAGGTAAGTACAGCCACCTCCCCGAACAGCCTATAAGGAACTTTAACAACAGTCCATAGCTGGACGCAGGCCTCCCCGTGATAAGCACCTTATTGGTTTTTATCTCATGTACCTAAGTACCAGTACCTATTACTAATTTTAATGATGCACTTACTTTGATTTCTGGTGTTATACTTGTGCACCTTTGAGGAGTCACTCCATCTCTGCTTTTAAGGATCCCACATAGAAAAGAATACAGTTCTTTGCTAACCCTTTAGCACCGCACAAACAATTTAGGGTCCATTGAAAGAGGGTCCGCAGAACCCCTGGGTAACCTCCTGTTTATAGTCGTACTTTGCTGGTGCCAGCGTCTTACGCGTCGTCTCCTTAGAATAATATCCTTATATAATAGAATGAGTCAGTCAGTCAGTGGTAATCTAGCTTTATTTATTAGAATAATTGGTAGATTTTTAGGTTATGTTGTTCAAAACAAACAATCAATGAAAACTACTTATTCGTTCCGAAACTAGTAATGAGTGACTTGAATGTTTATACAAATCATTATTTTTGGGCTCTAAATTTTCAAATCACATTATAGTAGTGTAAGCTCAACAATTTAATGGTTGAGCAAGCTTATAATTCAAAATATTTATTATTGGAAACAAAAAATAATTTTTAATAAAACCGTAAAATTTCCGAATAGACCGGATGTAAGATTTTGAACGAAGCGTGTGAAATAATCGTAAAACAAAACACGGGGCATAGACAACCAGTCTTGTGGCATGCAGAATACCATTTTTCGATTCCACACATAGGCTCGTTTGAAACGCGTTTGTGTTTAGAACGCGTTGTGACGTCACACGTTTTGGGCATGTTATCTCTTGGGTCATAGGGAATCGGGCCCCAGGTTAGTTTAGCTCTTTAAGTCCTAGAAACTAAAAAGGTTTTATATGCATATCTATGGAACTAAAGAACATGGTGGATAGTCGACAGTGAACTGCTAAAAAAAGTAAATATCAAAAGCTAATAGTGCTTAAACTTAAATGAAATGAAATTTATTGTAGACACTGTGTCCAAATAAGATCTTAAAAGCTAGGTGACACAACAGTATAAATCTATTAATTAAGGACGTAAGTTCCTTATTATTCATATATTAATATTCAGACGATATTAATATTCTGACGACCTCTGTGGCGCAGCGGGCGAAGGTGTGCCTGCGACGCAGGAGGTTGCGGGTTCAATTCCCGCCTCGGGACAAAAGTTTGTACGATCTGCAAACATTTGTCCAGGGCGTTCTGGATGTTTTCTATGTACAATAAAAAATATCTATCTATGTAGTGTATATTATTAAGGATATCAGTTATCTTGTACCCATAACACAAGCTCTGCTTAGCTTGGGGCTAGATAATGCTGTGTGAATTGTCCAGCATTATTTTTTTATTTTTTTATTTTATTAATTTATTGACTGTAAAATTATTTAGTGTCGTAAAAACATTTAGCTAAGAGCCACTTACGGAGTTTTGTCATGAATTTACTAGTAGGCTGGTTCTCTAAAATTACACAACTGCTTAATTTTAGTCTTCCTGTTTTTTGAAATGAATGGTGTATTTTTGTTGGTGATTCAATAAATAAACAAATAATAACTTAAACAAAATGCCCTAGACCATGATGAAGCTCCACAATTCATTATTAGTACAATAAAGTGTTCATTCATTCATTTTTAATGTACAGATACACCTTGTACAGCAATTAATTTTGTTCATGGGCTGTACTTGGAAATCACAGCATAACAGAACCGAGTTCTCTAGTGTAGACTAATTGATTGATGTGCACCCGACAGATGAAATTATTCGAACCACTTAGTTTCTAACCCTTCCGACCACGTGTGTAGCGGGGGCTATAGCTAATAGGGGTAATAGAGAAAATGTCGAATTCGATATATTCGAAATCGAAGATCAAAATCACATTTGAGTGTCATTTTTAATTGCCGCTACGGTTGTTGCGAAATGGCTTAAAATTCAAGCTTAAGTTTTACTATCTTATATGGAGTTTAAATGTTTCTTGGGTTGGAAGAAATTAGTTATCTACCCTAATAAAGTTATTAAATAATTTTTTAACTTACGCGATATGGACATACTAGTTAATTCAAAACAGTTTTAAAATTTCTGTAAGTTACATAGTTTTTTAAATATCTTGAAAAAAGTCGAAAAATTTACCGTTACCGAAGCATGCAGAGAGATCAATCTGAAATGTAGGTTGGTACCTACTATTTTTAGGTATTCATTAAATTGCGAAGTGTCTAACCGGTACCTTTATTACATATAATATTATATATTATATACCTTCTTATTGAAAAACGTTCGATACGCTCGGCGCGCGAGTTACACTCGCACTTGACGTATCTTGTTTTCCATGGAAACGTTTAAAGGTGATTTCTATCCCATGGAAACTGATTTATGGGATAAAAAGTAGCCCTTGTTTGATTCCAGGATTAGAATTACCTGTTATGTAAATTTCAGCCTGATCCGTTCAGTAGTTTCGGCGTGAAGAGGTAACAAACATCCACCCATCCAAACTTTCCCATTTATAATATTAGTGGTATGATGATTAATTTTAGTATAACGGGTCGTAATAGGTATTTACTTATTTTTCCCGACATTTTAATAGGTTAGAGCACTGTGTGTAGCACGTTTGTTTTTCTAAAACTAGTAGGTACCAACCTAAATTTCAGATGGATCTCTCTGCATGCTTCGGTGATAGGGGGTAGCGGTAAATTTTGAAGTAGGTAGGTAAGTAAGAGAGTTAGGTATGGGAGCATTCATCACCGCCTTAGAGCGTTTTCACATTATCCGATCCGATATCGGTGTCGGACGACGATAGCCGACATCCGATAGCCGACACCATGTGCTATTTTCACATATTTCCGACAAAATCGTTCCGATACGGCCATTTGCTCCATAGCTTAGTGCGGGCAGGTCATCATGGCAGACTTTATTAGAAAACTTTATTTGCTGTATCTATTTGTATATTTGAGACGCAAAAAAAGATCTGTCCACAGACAGTATTGGATACATCCCATTGTGGAAGCTAAATATTCAGAGGGAGCATTTTATACTCTTTTTAGAAGCACCTAGAAAGTTTTTTAATTATTTTCGTGTGAGTGAATCCACATCAATTATTTGCTAATTCGTCTCACAAACAGTATCAAGAAACAAGACACACATTTTCGAATGGCTGTGGGGCCTAAAGAAATGCTGGCTGTGACATTAAAGTAAGTTTACTATTTTCATGTTTGTTTTTTAATCCTTGGTTTGATAGATACACGTATAGCACACATACAAACATTATCGCCCGACGGCTCACGGGTGTCCGATGGTGCCGCCAGCATATCGGTGTCGGCTCCGATATCCGATATCGGGCCGGACAGTATGAAAGACAGGTACATATTTCATACATTTTACTTACCCCGATATCGTATCGGCGTCCGTTACCGATATCGGATCGGATAATGTGAAAACGCTCTTAGTATCTCGGGAGCGTCCCGCCCCGCGACCCGTCCCTTGCTCCCCGCACGATTGCCCTGTCAAAACGCCTTCGTCAAACGACTATGTTTATAGGCGTTTTGACAGGGCATATTATGCATTACTAGCTTCTCGCACGCGTATTTTCGCACGCGTATTTTCGGTAGATAGTCAGATAGATAGTCAGATAGTCAATTTATTGGTAAAAACATTTACAGGTCAAATATAATTAAACTTGGTACTTACTAACAAATTAAATAAAAATTTTATATCCTAAAATAATGATGAATTGTCAGTGTACCTAATATAAAAATAAATTAATTTCATTACAGAGTAAAATAATAATAATACAATAAGTAAAATAATTACGAAATAGAAATTTAATGCCACATTATAATTTTTTTTCAAGAAAGTCCTCGACTCTATAGTACGCCCTCTCGATGAGCCATACCTTCAGTCTGTTTCTGAATGAATATAAGCTGGATGCAGTGATAACATGCTCCGGTAGTCGGTTGTAGACAGCAGTATATAGGTTCCTATAATAAGTAGCCTTATAGGTAAGTTAAGCTATGTTCTAAATATACGCAAAATTTCATCATGACCTCCAAGTGCATCTGCGTGATCAGCTTCGATATCGGAAACGTTTTTCTTCGTAAAAAGCTTCCGATATCGAATCCGACGGTCTTTCCGACGAATCAAAATATCCCTGCTGTACCACATCATGTATCGTTTACGTGTCGTAACCTTGGGAAGAGCGTGACTATCGCGAAATAATAAACACCGTCTCTTGTAAAATTTGATGTTTTTGCCTTCCGGGTGGGTACACGATTGCAATGCACAGTAAACCATATTGGGGAGCTCTGCTCAGCGATACCAAGCGACGCGAGCTGGCATGAGAGCCCGGGCGATTGATAATACAGTGTGTCCCTGGATAAAGTGCAACCCCGAAAGGGGGTGAAAATAGATAATAAATTATTGCCAAAAAATTAAAAAAAAAATTTTTAGGAAAATAAATCGATATTTTATTTATTTCTTACTAATTAGGTACTCCATTTACTAAAATAATGATTTCTTCCAAAGTAAAAGTTTTATAAAATTTTATTACTATTTTATTAAAATAAAAGCCATTATGAAATAACTCACTAACGAGTGGCTATCGTGACTTAAACTTTAATTTTTGAGTGGTTTCCTGAGTAGTCACGTAGTCAGTAGTCAACTTTAAAAGCTCCTTGTCAGCGTATTTTTTGTGTTAGAACGTAGATTTTTTTTTTTCATTTAAAAGCTATTACGATAGACAATCATAAGGAGTCATAAAAATATCCAGTATTAATTTATAAGATTTTCGGAGATAATCGAAAAAAAATAGTATAAAAAATGTAAATTTAATACAAAAATCAAACTTTAAGTCACGATAGCCACTCGTTTTGAGATATTTGTTAATTTATCGTCATCATCACTTAACTGACATGATAATGGCTTTTATTTTAATAAAATAGACCACTACTTTGGAAAAAATCATTTTTTATTAAATAGTCTCATTGATGAGTAATAAAATTTTTAATTCATCATTAATGTATAAAAGATGTTTATTAAATTTGTTTTTCTATTTTATTGTCGATAATTTTTGATCTATTTTCACCCCCTTTCGGGGTTGCACTTTATCCAGGGACACACTGTATAAGTACATTATAGGTACCGTGCCAAACATGGATTCGAATGATTTGTACCTATGTGTGTGTGTGTGTGTGTATGTAGTTTAAGTGTTAGTTTCCATTTTGCTTGATATTCTAAATTTCAAAACAACAAATAGGTAGGTACCTATGTCTAGAGCTTAATGGATGAAACATGCAAACTAAAATATCGAGTTTCACCACAATCCGCCCCTATCTCGTTAAATGCTACCAGTAATATCGATATACGATAGAACTCTGTACCATCCTTCGAACATTAAAGCTGTGCGACCGGCATCGGCATATCTACTGATACCTATGCCAGGGAACGGTGTGTCTGTGTCCTAATCGGGGGGAGGAAAAGGTGACTGAAGAATGAGGTCGGCGAGTGTGTGGAGTGGTGGGCTCCGCTCGCCGGCCATGTATAGGAGGAAGAGGGGACGCCAGTCGGGCCGCGGATGTTTAAATGTTCCCGTGGCTCGGCGAAAACGGCGAGAGAGGGACACCGTCTCTGGGCGTCGAGTCACACATAGTTCTAGTCCCCTCCAGACCAGTTAATTCACAAAAGAATTTACACGCGGCATAAAAAAAAGGGCCCGGTGTGTCAAAGAAACGGAACGTAGTCATGCATGCTTGATCTTTGATAGAAACCAATACAAAGCAACAAATCCTTACGCTGCGTACGCTCCGATTCCGATGCAGTGGATGCACAGCTTTAGTCCGAGGTACCATTGTATGCGTCTGAATCATTGTGTAGTTTTAGCTACTTCAGCTGGCAGAGGTTAAAATCCAGGGCTGTATCAAGGGACATACCGGATAACAATGATGGGGCATCATTGTTATGTAGTGACGATTTGTTATAACTTGATGACTGATGTGGTGCGGTGGGCGAAGATCGGCTTGCGACGCAGGTGTTTTCGGATTCGATTCCCGCCTTGGAACAAATTTTTTCGTGTATTTTCTATGTAAAATAAAAAATATCTATCAATAAAATGTTTTCTATAAAATTCAGTCATCTAGTAACCATAACACAAGCTCTGATTGGCTTGGGCTTGGTGCTGTGTGAATTGTCCAGCATTATTTATTTAATATATATACGATCTGCAAATATTTGTTACGGGTAATCTAAGTATTTTTTGTAAATTATAATTTATCTATTTAAAATATGTATAATTTTTCAAACGTGCTTAGCTTGATCTTAGATGATGCTGTGTGTATTGTTTAGTATTATTTATTTTATTTTTTTAATAAACATACTACATTATTATACAAGCGAAAGTAGTTTTGTGTTTCAGTCTTTCACTTTTTCGCGGCTGAATGGATTCTAAGGGCAAAAAGATTGATTGTATCTTGCATTAGTTATTATTATTACACTTTGCAAAAGTTACTAAAATACAGAGATTCAATTATTAGCTCAAATCTACAGGAATATTAATAATTATGAATGAATTAAAGCTATTATATATATTATCCCTCTAGAGAAATGCCAATAAAATAAAATCCTCCGCGGAAGACCAGCGCTATGGCAGGATACATCCTACCATAGCATCTGCTGAGTGTTGGCCATTTTTGTGACCTTTATGTTACTTTTGTATTAACTTTTATCTTTTGTATGTGCTATGTGTGTATTGGTTACAAAATAAACGCATTTTTACTTTTTTACTTTACAATAACAGGGTATGGGTTATGATGTCCTTCTAGCTGACTCTTCAGCCACGGCGGCCTGTCTCAACGGAGATTTGCCAGGTGCGCACCTTCACTCGCATAATCCGACGAGATGGCGGACCCACACAACTGCGGAGAGGGAATGGGCACAGCCTACCTATAAGCATATACAGTCGTTCGATGAAATGCGTTTTAACATGGTTTTGACTGAGCAACCGTGCGGGGGGCAAGGGACGGGACGGAGGAGACACGCTCCCAAGTTGCATACATCAACGTCTTAGTACCTCGGGAGCGTCCTCCCTCCCCGACCCGTTTCTTGGCCCCCGCACGATTGCCCTGTCGAAACGCCTTCGGCGAATGACTGTATGCTTAAAGGTAGATTGTGGTGAGGGTGTGGAACCCCTAAACCTGCATTCTTGCTACGCCCCTGTTAGTTCAATACCGATAGAAACATGAAACTACATGAAACCAACTGTCGGTTCCAGAACTCGTTCTGCAAAATGTTTCAAATGTTTCGACGTATTTTATCCGCCAAGTTGTTTGAACTTAACTCAGCACTGTTTGGGTTTGATTTGTTGTTCAAGTTGAATTTTGTATTAGTTTCAATCTGCGGTTTAAATTGTGTAACACACAAGTTTCAGCCCGTGACTTCACTCTTTCAATGTGTTTTCAATAAACTGTAGCGTGAAATACACGACAGCTGAAGATAAGGCGCTATGGCGCTCATTAGGGGAGGCCTATGTCCAGCAGTGGAATAATTAAGTATAGGTTGATGATGTTGATGGCATCAGACTAATATTACAAAATGCGGATATTTTCTTTAGACTCCTATTTAAATACACATCATCATTAATGGCTTATTTACACCCACAAAGGATGATTTCCTGAACCTCTGATAATTCAGGGCAGAGCCGTTTTTGAGTTTATTTTCAAAGAAAACCCTTTAATGAACGATTTCGGAATGGAGATACATACTAATATTGAAGTATTCCCTATTTAGGCACCGATTTATGGCACCTATCATTCCATTTCCACCAATTTTCAGAATTGAGACCTGCGTCTTCGCTGACGTGTTCAGCATGGTGGGCAGAACCTGTAGTTCACACAGTGTCGGTGAAATAGCAATAACCCTGTATAATTTCACCAGGTTTTGATTTTTTTTTTCAGTAAGGCCAGGTATTCCGGCAGCAGTAGGCGTAAGCGCCAGCGTGCAGTAGTGTTGTTTTTACACAGAGATTAAGAAAATCATTTTATCTAGTCAAACTCTTCGAATATGTTTAGAAATATTTAGTGTCATTAGTTAAGTACAAAACAATACATAAAGTATCAGTAGTTCAGTCATTATTTTGAAAAAACATTACACAAAGTCGTAACTTTGTGTAATGTTTTTTAAATAGCAATAACCCTGTATAATTTCACCAGGTTTTGATTTTTTTTTTCAGTAAGGCCAGGTATTCCGGCAGCAGTAGGCGTAAGCGCCAGCGTGCAGTAGTGTTGTTTTTACACAGAGATTAAGAAAATCATTTTATCTAGTCAAACTGCAATAACCCTGTATAATTTCACCAGGTTTTGATTTTTTTTTTCAGTAAGGCCAGGTATTCCGGCAGCAGTAGGCGTAAGCGCCAGCGTGCAGTAGTGTTGTTTTTACACAGAGATTAAGAAAATTATTTTACCTAGTCAAACTTCGAATATGTTTAGAAATATTTAGTGTCATTAGTTAAGTACAAAACAATACATAAAGTATCAGTAGTTCAGTCATTATTTTGAAAAAACATTACACAAAGTCGTAACTTTGGAATTTTGTTCTATCGAGGGATGTTTATTAGATCTTGTAACTGAATGCGATTTTGACTAGACTAGATCCTTAAGTAATATTTATCATTTTTTCATAATTTTAAACAATATTTTCTATGGCTCAGCTGATTTTAAAAATCACAAAAGCGCGGCCTCTGTTGGAATCCTTAACCTCAACCTTAACAGCCTGTATTGGTCCACTGCTGGACGCAGGCCTCCCCCTGATAAGCGCCCTGTTGGCCTTTATCTCATGAGGGTAATGCCCATAATCCGAATTGTTCTGTAGGAGGCGCTGCTGCCCGCCCCCGGTGGATATCCCTTAGTCGCCTCGTACGACAACCGCGGGAAGAGCTGGGGTGGTGCAAATTCTAAGCCGGCACCACACAGCTGTTGGAATAAGTACCTGGCCTTAATAGAGCTTCTTTGGACCGCCATCTTACCTGATGGAAAGTAACGATGTGGCAACGATGTATCACGAGGGTCCAGAAGATACACCCTATGCTACAAACACACCCAATTTGTCTCTTCAGTTGTTAGCACATAGATAGATAGATAGAAAATTCTTTATTGCACACTTATAGATAGAAACAATACATCAAAACAGCTTAAAAAAAGATACATAATATATAACTTATACACCCCGTTTGTACCCTTTCACAGATCAATAGGGTAAAACACCAGTTATCAGATTTGTACAAATTCTGCAGACGATTCTCGGGTTTTTCTTTTATTTTTGTGATTTTTCGATTATTTCGAGGGTTTGATATCAGATGGGGCGGGACACCCGCGGGTCATTTGTACGATTTTATATTCGTCTTCGTTTGTGGATGTAGGAATTGGACGGAGGTGGCATAATGTCACAGCCTACCTATATGCATATACAGTCGTTCGTTGAAGGAATTTTGATGTGGTTTTGACAGGGCAATCGTGCGGGGGGGGGGGGGGGGCAGGGACGGGACGGGGGAGGGACGCTCCCGAGTTGCATACAACATCGCCTTAGTAACTCTGGAGTGTCCCGTCATGCAGATGTTTTAACGTTCTTTCCAGAGATGTTGATATGGATATTTTCACTAATCCTCCCACTAAACTAAAAATAATAGTGAGTGGTAGATTTTTTGGTACATCTTCTTAATTTCTTAAGGCATAATTATAACAAACCAAAATTGGTGGGACTTCTAACCTATCTGTAAACAAACTTTTAGATAGGTAATATTTTAACCTTCAGTAGTCATCCTGTAACTTTGTTTAGTATTATATTATATATATTCAGTCGCTTTTTGTGGAAATTTTTAATTAGTCTTTAGTCACATACCTACTCATTAAGTTAGCTGTTAATTTCCTGAATATTGTTAAAATAAAATAAAATAGGCTTAATTTTGACGCTCTCACTGCCAGGCTTCAGGAGTAAGATCTGCAGGCAACGATGGTTTCAAAAATCCAAAATAAAAAATCCATTGCCGTGGTTCTGATAGTTTGTAATAAACAAAGTTTGCCACGTTCAGCATCTGCCTGCAGTCATTCGCAGATCATCATCCCACCTGGCCGGAAAGCGTCCTCCATACACCACGTTTGCCGAGTCACGATCTCCACTCAAGAACTCGTTTACCCCAGCGGTAGTCAGTTCTTCGCGAGATATGGCCGGCCCACTGCCACCTCAGCAATGCTTATTCTTTGCGTTAGGACCTAAGCCACAAAAATAACAGTTTCACAATTAGAGTCTTTCTTTTTATTAAATTTTCCAGGCTGAAAGACATAGCATCCCTGACCTGGCGACTAGATTGAGTATCTAGTCGCCAGGTCGACAAAGATCGAAAGTTGACTCACTGGACTACAGTCTCTCTAAATGACACAGAACAGATAGAATCGAACAGCAGACTAGATTATTGATATAAAAATCAGAAAGTCAAGTAGCAGAAACAAAAGGAAAAAAAAACAAAACATTATTAAAAATTTAAAAAACCCCCCCGACAGATTTTCATGAAACATGGCTAAGAACACTCGAAATAAAATTATCAATGACACAATAAAACTAAACGAAAATCGGTTCAACCGTTTGGGAGCTACGATACACAGACAGATACACAAATACACAGACAGACACGTTAAACTTATAACACCTCTCTCTTTTTGCGTCGGGGGTTAAAACGAGTCTTTCTTTCCATTTCATAACCCGCCATATCAATTTTATCGTACTCTCTGTGATGTTAAAGAAAATTTGCGGTCGCATTCGATATAATCCTATCCCATCGTTGATATCTCGCAGCTAATTTTGATTCATGAAAGGGCGAAGGGGAACGTAAATAATCTACATCATGGGGTGATTCTGCATGGAGTCATGTGTTTTATTTACGTGTTAACATGTAAATATTTGGGTTCATCATCATTATCATCACCATTTCAGTCCGGCACTTGGGAAACCGTGTTAACATGTAAATATTAGGGTTCATTATTATTATCATCGTTGCGATTCGAAGATTGAAATGGAAATGGGAAAAATGGGCGGGTCATGTGGCAAGAATGAGTACTAAAAAATGGCCCAGAATAGTAACAACTTGGCAAGGACCACCCGGTAAAAGAAAAAGAGGACGACCTCTCAAAAGGCCAGATACTCACCAGCTCTCGGGTCACGCGTCGCTTCGACCAGACGCTCAGATAATTTTTTGAAAACCCGAAGGACCTAAGGTCTCGACTCCAAGGGGAGCAAATGTGTAGGCTCTGTCGAGACCTGCATATTTGCGCCTCTTGAGATCTTCGGCCAAATCTGCCGCCGCACCCGCCCTCACGGATGTCCTCGGAAGATGGGAAGGCGCAAGTGTGTCGACGCATGTAGCGTTCCACACAATGGGCCTCCCCAACTCCCATGGGACTAGTGTCATACCGTCGGGCCTCTTACCATCGTCACGCAACAGACCATTCGGTTCGAGAATAGCTGGTACGTTAGTGGTGACATAGGCCCGCCGGATGATGTCGTTAAGGCTAGCGTGGCGAGATATCCGACCGGCGGTCCTAGTTCACGATAATCCGTGATAACCAAGCTGTTCCACAGCAGTACCGCACTGGCATTGATGAGGCGCAAGGTGTTGCACCTTGCACCCAACCGAAGACATGTTGCGATACGGAAAGTTACGGGATCCAATAAAGTACCAGTGTTATATGAAGGAAATGCTTGCAACCAATGTCCCTGATAAATCACCATTTCAGTCCGGCACTTGGGAAAATTTTCGGTTATCAACAAGAGTAGTGTGAGTCTCACGCCGCGGACTCAACGCGCGCTCGTGCGTAGTGCTCGGAGAGATGCAGTACGCGCGCGTCCAGAACCGCACACTCCCTTTTCTTTTATTTGGCGAGGAAATTCGTTTACGAATAAACTGGTTGGACCAGAACCAGAATTATGTGGGACTGGCGTCCCCTTTTCGTCCTATACATGTCCGGCGAGCCCACCGAACCACACACTCGCCGACCCCTTTCTTCCGTCACCTTTCCTCCCCCGATTAGGACACAGACAGGACAGACCACAGACACAGTTAAAACCGGGAATTTCGACCTCTGTGCCCAGATGGGCATTGTCGCCCCATACTACTACCGGTGCGGGTCTCACATTTACACACACAAACACTTACACTCTCACTCAAACCATGTGTTCTAGTCACGCGGGCACAGTGCCGCGCACACTCAGCTAAAGCAAGCGCGCGCATCACTGCGCCGCGTGTCCCACACCTATGCACGAGTATCGCAGGTTACGTCCCGCGAGTCTCGTGCCATCCGTCACCTTTCATTGTATAAAACCTTATAGCTACATGACGCTCTCATACGTCGTCACATCTATCCCTTTTCAACCGTACTCACCCTGAAGATTTCGGGATGAAGCGTTGGTTTTCTTCTAACACAACTAGGGTTCGTAGTTAATCCTCTTACATCCGTAATGAATTCGTCACACTACTATAGTTTTATAGTCAAAAAGTGTGAGTCTATTTGTGAGACGTGATCGATCTCCTTTTTCAACACAACTTGGTACAGTGCCTATTACATCGTGCGAACAAGGAACTACTCGAATCTCATACTAAAAGGAGACATTACGACTCTCTCGTTACTAACGTTTAAAAGACTCAACCCCCTTACCATCAGATCATATCAGTTTTCACGAAGTTTTTAAGAGTAACAGCGTGCAATACGCGCTTCTGCTGTCCATCGAAAAAGCACATCGAGTACAATACAATACAAAAACACTTTATTGCACACAAAAAAAAAATATAAAAGTAAAAATACAGGAAAAGGGAGTTATAGAGTTGTACAATGGGCGGCCTTATCGCTAAGAGCGATCTCTTCCAGACAACCTTGGAAGTCAAGTAGTGTTATGGGAGCGCGCCTTACAAATAGAGAACCTAGAACATCGATGTAAATAAAATTTGGGAGATTGGATACGAGCTTCTTGAAAGAAAAACGCTCAAATTAGGTCCAATTAGTCCACCAACCTCAGTCATGACTATGACACAAACGCAAAACACGAACGCCAGTGGCGCCGGCCGCCGCCCCCGCCGCCGTTCGTGTTTCGCGGGCTTATTGTTATCTCGGTCGCACGGTCTAGATACGTCTTTCCATCTATGTTCTTTAATAGGTATATTGAAATAAATTGGAAAATCCGTGTCTTTGAGTTGTAACAAAAAACAGACTATTTGTTGAGTTAGCGCTGGGAGAACTTACCATATTACTGAATTTGACTTACATCGATGACCTAGAAAGAATTATAGCAATAACATTGAAAGACTGGTATCCAAATTGAACTCAGGAATTATGGTACCACACCTAATGATACAAACCTTATTGCAACCAAACCTTACTTTTGAAAAATTGTAATCAAGGCGGTATTGATCAGTATAATAAAAAAAGAAAACCTTTTTTTATAACCACAATAAAAACAGTAAAAAAGCAAAAACGCACCTATACATAAAATTGTTATAAAAAATGGGACGGCAGACCGACACGACCGG
The DNA here is from genome assembly GCA_963564075.1 of Eupithecia subfuscata. Taxonomy (NCBI): domain Eukaryota; kingdom Metazoa; phylum Arthropoda; class Insecta; order Lepidoptera; family Geometridae; genus Eupithecia; species Eupithecia subfuscata. The sequence continues at coordinate 2,068,445 of OY751118.1, read as the reverse complement.
GGAGAGGTCAAGCGCAGGACCAACCGCCAATAATGCAATAAATAAGTATGAAGCCTTGAAATTAAGCTCAATAGGTAAACTGCGGATATAGTTCAGACTAACTTCACTATAAATCATCGACGTCTATATCTAAATCTATCTTCTACGCTGATAAGAACTCCATGCTTATCATTTACAAAGTGTTTTTCCAATATTTTCCTCAGCTCGATACAGTTGTCGACAGTAATGTACGACTGCGGTGAAGTCCGGATATCCGGTCCGGACGTTCGATCGCTATTTGTTGACTTAGCGCTGGAAAAACGTACCATAACTACAGAATTTCACTTATATCGATGACCTAGAAAGAATTGTGGATTTCTTATTACCAATAACATTAAAGGACTGTTATCCAAATTAAACTCAGGAAGTTATGGTACCACACCTATGATACAAACCAACTCTTACCTTTGAAAAAATAATAATGAAGGAAATAAGTATGAAGCCTTTTACATAAGCTTAATAGGTAAACTTAATTAGAATAGACGTTAGATTTGAATTCTTAAAATAGAACTATGTAGATTCAAATTAACTTTTTAATTATGTTTTTTGGTTACATTATTTATGTCATCTGTAACGTTTGATATAGAAGAGCGAGATCCTCTAACACAAGTTTTGTATACTTAAATGAGGATCTCAAATATCTAATAAATTATTGTAAACTTGTTACAGAAATAAATATTATTTATTATTTTATTGAATATCTGCGGGCATAGTTCAGTCAGACTAACTTCACTCTAGATCTAAATCTATCTTTTACGCTGATTGTAACTCCATGTCCCTTATCATTTACAAAGTGTCTTTCCAATATTTTCCTCAGCTCGATACAGTTGTCGACAGTAATGTACGACTGCGGTGAAGTCCGGATTTCCGGTCCGGACGTCCGATCGCGACTGGTTCAAAATCAACTTTACGTGGAACTTTCACAAAGAACTTCACAAGAAAGATGTTGGGAGTCGAAGAATAGTTTTGCAATGGACTTTATTTCTGTAGGGATAATTTTGAAATTGAACTGGTACCTACCAACTGAACCGTTGGTGTTCTTCCAACTCAAACAAGGTTCGTTGTCAACCCGCTTAACTATAATAGACGACCTCAGTGGCGCAGCGGGCGAAGGTCGATGCAGGAGGTTGCGGGTTCGATTCCCGCCTCGGGACAAATGTTTGTACGATCTGCAAATATTTGTTCAGGGTGTTCTGGATATTGTCTATGCTTAATAAAAAAAATCTATCTATGTAGTGTATTGTATTAAGTATACTGAGTTATCTAGTACCCATAACACAAGCTCTGCTTAGCTTGGGGCTAGATAATGCTGTGTGAATTGTACAGCATTATTTTTTGTTTATTATTTATATTCATAATAAAATAAAAAAAAACACATGTAAGTATATTTATTTACAGCAAAGGCAATCGTATTTCAGCAAATTTGACATAGATAGAAGTAGCAATAAATGGCCATTTTTTTTAGATACATTATCCATACTACATCTTTACTTATCTTCTTATATATAAAAATGAAACCCGTTTCGCGTTGTCACGGCATCACGTGTGAACGGCTGGACCGATTTCGCTAATTCTTTCTTTGTTGTGTTTGTTATTGTCAGGAGAAGGTTCTTATGAAAGAAAAAATTAAGAAAGTTGGAAACATAAATTTCCACGGGGGCGAAGCCGCGGGGCGCAGCTAGTACAGAATATATCTTTATTCACAAAGAAAATTTCAATCAAATACGAGTAGGTAATATAAATAAATTAGAACTAGCAGACTGTTGTAAACAATCTACAGGTAGCTCAACTAATATTATAAATTCCAAAGTTACCCTGTCTGTCTGTCTGTATCCATTTCACGCCTAAATGGACGAACGGATCTTAATGAAATTAGCCAACGACGTAAGTGATATACCTACTGGGCTACTTGAAAAATGTGTGCAAAGCCGCGGGCATCAGCTAATATTATTATAAATTGGAATGTAGCTCTGTCTGTCTGTTTTGAGGATGGGCTGCTTCACACTACAATAAATTACTTACTTTTCACATCAGGGTCTCTTGTTACCCAGATTCTTAAGAGGCTGGAGCCTCGGCAGACCCAAGTACACTTACAACACTGCACACACAAACACCCAAACATACAGACACACACATACTCATACACCACCACACAGGCGCACTTTCGCGCGTACTTTCTGTATCATTTGTGCACATACATTTTAAGTTTTATTGTTAATCTTAGCTCTTAGCTTAGATTTTAATAATAATACCTCAAAACAAATTACTTACCTACTTAACTAAATCATAATTATTATATTTGTTTTGGAAGAGCGAGATTCCCTAACACAGGTATTTATTTTATTTAAAAGGGAATCTCTAACACCGTTATATATTATTGAACATTAAGTTAGAGAAATTAATATTTTATATTTGTATTGTATCTGTCTGTGACGCTTTCATGCATAAACGGCTGAACGGATTTCATTGAAATTCGGCATGGATATAGATGGATGGAAATCCCGGGGACGAACATAAGCTAATCTTTATAGCAAAAAAGCGTGAGCGAAGCCGCGGGTAGAAACTAGTAGCCTATAAATCTGATAAAATGTTATTGTTGGGAGCATAATATCGAGAACAAAATATTAGCAGATCACACGAACATTTGCCCCGCGTCGGGAATCAAACCTCGTGCGCCCCAGGCATTACTTCTCCAACTGTGTTACCGAAGTACTGACGTCATCTAATGAAATAGTACCAACTCAGCTGTTTTTTATAGCATCTATAAAATCTTGGCTAAAAGTGGCTATAATCTAGCTATAAGCTGGCTATAAGTAAAAGTTGTAAACGACCCCTATCAAACATAGGCGAAATTATGTAACTTAGGATGGACCATTCCATCTTCGTGATAGGCCAATTTACACTGCCTGAGTTGGCAAGGTGGTGCTGAAAGGTTTGTTCATAATAAATTGGTGTAACTTAGGTATGCTATTTGTAAGTACATAACACAAGCTCTGCTTAGCTTGGGGATAGATAATGCTGTGTGAATTGTCCAGCATTATTTATTTATTTATATTTATTTAAGTATGTACACTTGCGAGCTTTAAACTGGAATCGCTTCAAGGGTTGTTCAAGACTAATTTTTACAAGTTATTTGCAGTGAACTATGAGGTAAGTTATGTTTTCCCTTACGCAGGATTTATTGGTGACGAAAAATTTTTATTTAATGCACGTAAATGTCCGCTGCCACACCGCAGCAGTGACTAGACAGTACCGACAGACGTCTTCCATGTCGGCATTCCCACACTAGACTGGCCATCCCTTATTCCTGACTTGAACCCAATCTGGCATATGTGGGACGAGCTAAACCAGCGGATACGAGGGAGAAATCCAGCTAATCCAGCTCCGGCGCCCATAGAAGCCGATAGATGCAACTTCGACCTATTGCAATAATCCCCAAAATTTAGGTAGCCAATATAATTAATTTTAAATCTTCTTGATATCACTTGAAAGGTAACAAAATTACCTTTCAAATGATATACCACAATCTATAGTTCATTGTACATAAATTGTAAAAAAATTATTTTGATCAACTCGCGCGATGAAGCGATTCCATTTTAAAGCTCGCAAGTGTAGTTGCGAGCTTTACCAAAACGATAGAAAGAACAACTTAACTATAGAGTTAAGTTGTTCTTTCTATCGTTTTGGTAAAATGATGTACCTATATACTTTACCTACTACAAGCTTCTGTATCGCGAATCCTCACCGCACTCTTTCCTGAAAATCAGCCCACTCTGCGACCTATTCGCTGATAGATTCGGGGAAATCCAAATAATAAATATAATCTATAATATAAAAATGAATCGCAAAATGTGTTGGTAAGCGCATAACTCAACAACGCCTGGACCGATTTCGCTAATTCTTTCTTTGTTGTGTTTGTTATTGTCAGGAGAAGGTTCTTATGAAAGAAAAAATTAAGAAAGTTGGAAACATAAATTTCCACGGGGGCGAAGCCGCGGGGCGCAGCTAGTCTATATATAAAAAAATGAAACCCGTTTTCCTTGGTCACGGCATCACGCGTGAACGGCTGGACCGATTTCGCTAATTCTTTCTTTGTTGTGTTTGTTATTGTCAGGAGAAGGTTCTTATGAAAGAAAAAATTAAGAAAGTTGGAAACATAAATTTCCACGGGGGCGATGCCGCGGGGCGCAGCTAGTAAATAAATAAAATTTGTGAGCGCGATATATAAATGTGTGTCTATATAAAATCTATTATCTATATCTAATTATTTTGAATTATTTAATACTAGTTTCGGCCCGCGGCTTCGCATGCGTTGTTTCTATGGAAACGTTTTGAGGTTATTTCTATCGCATGGGAACTGATTTATGGGATAAAAAGTAGCCTATGTTTTCCATCCACCCATTTAGCTTTCCATCCATCCATACAAACTTTCGCATTTATAATATTAGTGTGATAATATTTTTTATAATCATATATTTTTATACATTAATAGGATAGTTACGGTGGTTACTATAGGTACTTATCTATATTAAAGTTAAAAAGTTTAGTCTATGCATGTACTTTCGAATTTAACAGATTCAAAAGAGGACTTTGTTTCGTTGTAACTATTCTCTTTTTTTAAAACCTGAACCTGTTCCTAATTATTTTTTTGAGTAAGTTAGGTACCTATGGGTTCTAATGTACCTTTTCGAAAAGGATTATAAATCAAGAATTTTCTTCGGTATTGATTTGTTTGACTTTAATTTTGAAAAGGTATTCATTCGTTTTTAACCCCCGACCCAAAAAGAGGGGTGTTATAAGTTGGACGTGTTTTCTGTCTGTGTATCTGTGTATCTGTCTGTGGTATCGTAGCTCCCAAACGGATGAACCGATTTTCGTTTAGTTTTTTTTGTGTCATAGATAATTTTATCCCGAGTGTTCTTAGCCATGTTTCATGAAAATCTGTTCAGCCAATAACCGTTAGCGGGTCTTTTTATAATTTTAATTTTGTCTTGCGGAACTAAGAATTTTATTCTTTTCAACCAGCGAGCAAAAAGTCCTTCAATGACAGTTTTTGGGGTTCCCTAACGCACAGTTAAAACTGTCCCGATTCATAATTCAAAGAGTTCCGCCCGCACTCTGTAATTGAAGTAATTTTCAGGCTTTTAATAAAATATTTGGACAATGAGCCGTTGTTTATAAAACTCGGGGCCGACATCATTTATTTAAAAATATTCATTTAGGTTGAAATTAAACCCACACCTACATCAGTATCTACGTTGTTCACACACAACTGTAGATATAAGTCGTGTAGATGAAGAATGGGATTGAAGATGGCAGAGGGACATGCATTTGATCACTTAATAATCAAATGAACGATACAGCATGCTGTCCCACTCATTTTTAATCAAGTGACATTAAATAAATAAGTAAATAAAATTCATTTATTTCAGACAACATAAAAAATCAATTTAAGTATATCCATATTATGTTAGTCACAAATATTTCTTTATTGCTTAATTTTTTTTAACTTATATCCTCTATTTAAGCACATGTGCCCTTTTACAACTTTGTTTCTCTCTCCCAATAAGGTTTGCTGGAAGAGAACTCTTTTTAGGGTTAAGCTCGCCTTCGCTATTATTTTTCCTGTTAAATGTTTTACTTGTATATATTTTTTCAGTGCAATAAAGAATTAAGAATTGCATGGCGATGAGTTTCAGACGGATCACATATCGTTAAGTTATGTAAACAGCTTATAAAAAAACGTGGCAACAAAGTGAATTTTAGGTAATAGTATGGGCTGTTTACTTACAAACATTCTACCAATCACTCGGAGAACTCTCGCGTTCACAGTTTCAGCAAAAGTTAAAGACAACTTTGGAAAGTAAATGTAATTATAAAGTAGACGATAAACTTTTTCTGGCTAGTAATGTGCTTAAATAGTAGTAATGTAAGTAGCAGAGAATAGAAATATAATTCTTGGCTTAATATGTTTAGTTTTAGTTAATGTCTTGTCAGTAATTTTAATTTAATTAATTAATTTTCAATTGACATATTCAATTCTAATTTAAGTATTTATAACTACTTACATATTATGTGACATTTGTGAACCAGAAATTGCACATCACGCCGGTAGAAATACATTGATTCTTGAATCGACATAATTATAACAACTTTGTACTATATTTACATGCATTTCGAGCAATAAATGATTACTTTACTTTACTTTACATCGAGTTAGCCAAGTGTAAGGTAATGTTTTTAATTCTATATCTATAACGAGCTGCCTGTGTAAGATTGTCTGTAAGCCTAAATAAATAAAAAATACACAACAATACAACAAGGTTTTGATTTTATACCTACAGTAGATACATGTGAATAAATTTAAATATTTGTCTGACTAAAATCTAAAAAACAAAAAAATGGTTTTATTATGTTTTATTGCGTGCATGCGTGACGTTTTAGATGAGCCAGGGGTTGAAAAACCTTTCACTGGCACGTAGTTCTATGTTACAATTTAGCAATTGTTTTTATTAGTGTCGTGTGTAGGGACCGTTTGATTCGGTTGAAATTAAAACGGGTAAGTTATCCATACTTTATTCTAAACTTTTTAAAAACGAATTTTCGGGAAATCGTTTTTACGTCATTACGAGGTGCACTAAAAAAAGTAAGTAGAAAAGTATAGGTAGCTTAACAAGTTTTGGTACCTAGAGATAATATTTTCTACATGATGGCGGTATTGGCAACGCTTTGCAATTGTAGGTTAAGATGTGGGTTCAATTCCCTTCGCGTAATTTTAGGATTTCCTTTTATGACTTACAATAAACCGCGTTTTTATTTCCGAAACGCAATAAGATACAATATGCTAAGCAGGGGAATTAGACATTTAAAAAAATCATGGATTTAAAATCACGTTGGTAATCCTCATTTATTGCTCTATTTATTTTAGTCCAACCAAAATAGTAAATTAGGGCGTTACCATGCGAGCCAGCCATTAATTTAATGAGGTAAGTTCCGTCCATTTTATATCACTACTTTCTTAAGCAGATATTTTAATAAATGCTGCATCTTACATTTACTGTTACTTTAGTTGTTCCTCTGATAACCTACTATTTAGCATGCAGTGTCCACCTATAACTGGTTGTGCAATGAACTATCTCATTAAGTGTGCATTTTATATTATAAGAATTATTGTAACACCCACTGGTAGATCTAATAAATAAAATAAAAAATGAAAATAAATACCGATATCAAATCGAGCGAACCAGAATCAACTGAAACTGCGAGTTTGTGTTTAATCACCGGAATAATCCTGTTGAAACTTTGTGCACGATAACATGTTAACTCAATTCAATTTAGATGTCAGTGTCATAGTTGACAACCGATGTGACACGGCGGCCGAAGGTCCGCCTGCGACGCAGGAGGTTGCGGGTTCAATTCCTGGCTTGGTACAGATGTTTGTACAATCTGCAAATATTTGTCAAATAGAATAGATAGAAAATTCTTCATTGCACACTTATGAAAATAATTTACAAAACTGTAGATTTTTTGCAACAGTCTGCAGTTAGCTCAATTGTTTCAATTGTAAATACTAGTGTAATGTTCTTTCTCATGTTCTTTTGAATAAAGGTTCAGACTTAAAAAAAAATTACAAGCAAATTTAACAACAAAAAATTTAAATAAGTGACTATTGGCGATCTGGTCGCTTAAGGCGAATAGTAGGGTGGATAGCGGCGCCATTACATATTTAATTTTATAATTAAGTTATACAAAGGAATTATCAAAAAATCGGACCGCGCGTAGACGATACCTATCACAAGCTTTTATATAATATATCTGTAATAGTTTTGTTTTGTGTTATTCAATTAAAAACCTTGTTTGGAGAGCTTGGTGGCCACCAATAGGAACTAAACTCTTGAAACAAGTATCTATCTAAATAATACAGTACAAAACTATTAAAGATACATTTAAAAAAAAGCTTATGATAGATATCGTCTACGCGCGGTCCGATTTTTTGATAATTCCTTTGAATAACGTAATTACAAAATTAAATATGTAGTGGCGCCACTATCCACCCTACTATTCGCCTTAAGAGCGATTTGTTCCGAGTGTTTTGAGTATTTTATATCTATAAAAAAAAAAACTATTAAATGTATTGTATTATGTATATCAGTCATCTAGTAACCATAGCACAAAGCTCTGTTAACTTGAGGCTAGATGTTGCTGTGTGGATTGTCCAGCATTATTATTATTTCTCATTTTCATAGTAATGTGTAATTTAGTTAAATTCTGTAAAGGCGTCATTTCATTGTCTATCGTTCCTACCCGCAGTTATTAACACTTTATTAAGGCTAGCATCAACAGGCCGTATCGGATGCTCTGCACTGACCGCATCAAACGGATTTTAGTATTATTTGTATAATTTGCCATAGAAGTGACCCACACCGAACGGAGCAGACTCATTAGACTGTCGACAATGCCGCTTAGTGCGGATGACGTCATTTGGATTGCCGATCAGTAGACGTACTCTCACGAACGCTCCATCCCCCTTCCTCCCCTCCCGCGCTCCGCACCGCCGGATTCTCATTCGTACAAATTAGTCCACTGGCAAATGGACGAGTCCAATCCAAAATAATCGGATCCGTTTAGTTATACTGCTGAGTATAACTATTCGGATTTTTTTGTTTATTTTTAGGGTTCCGTAACTCAAAAGGAAAAAAGGAACCCTTATAGGATCACTTTGTTGTCCGTCTGTCTGTCTGTCTGTCTGTCTGTCTGACCGTCTGTCAACCCCCTTTACTCAGGAACGCGTGGACGTATCGAGTTGAAATTAACGTCAAATACTCAAGTCCGTAACCTCTTGAAGCCTTGATATAAATTAAACTTCTAAGTCAACGCACTCAAAAGTTACAGCCGTTTATGTCCGAAAATTTTGAAATTTCTAAGGGAATCACATGCTCCCATAACCTATAGGGTACTTCCCGTAGACCTAGAATCATGAAATTTGGTGAGCAGCAAGGACTTATAGCACAAGTAAAGGGAAAAATCCGAAAATAGTTTTTGTAGTATAATTACAAAAAAAATACTTTTCATTCTCGCCATGGACCAAAACCTATAGGATACTTACCGTTGACGTAGAATCATAAAATTTGGCAAGAAACAAGGTCATATCGCACCTCCGCTAAATTAGTGTTACAACTTGAAAAACCTTAATTTTCAGGAGAGCGAAAACAAACTCACAGATTTGATAAATAGTCTATAACTATGTAGTTTTATTTAAATTATGTAACAAACTATATATATTTGGAATGCTCAAAATAAACACTATCAAATTGCATATTCAGGTTATCTATTTTCCTGAAAGAAAGCCTGAAAATTTCTATTTGTAACACTATTATAGATAGCTATTTGCATATTTATGAAATAAAATAACTGTTTTTAATTGTAATGATGTTTATTTTCATGAGAAATAATCATATTCTGGCTTGTTATTTCAGTGAAATAGCTTTATTCCGTTCTGAACTTAAAAAAAAAATACTGTAACAAAAATATAATCAAAATCTGACCATAGAAAACTAAATAACAAGTCATAATTTTTTACGTATCATTGATCAGTGCCATTTAATACACGAAACGTTGGTCTTACGTTAAGTTTCAGCTTGTTATCACTTTTTAAATTAAACTACCAGCTCGATGGCGTGTAGTGGCACCGTATGGGTGTTATAAATCTGTATTTTGTCCTGTGTAAGTGCTTTTAAAGCATTAATTGCTACATAGGAACTGAAACACGCTTAAAATTGACAATCACAGATAGATCCGGTTTAAGTACGGTTAATCTCCTTGCAATTGATAAAAAAATTGTGTGTGGACATGTGGCACATGATTACTTAGCACCAATCTCATTAAATCGGCTTTCTTGTGTTCGCTTAGAGGCAGCTGACTTTTATAGGCAGGTTTTAGTTCGGGTAGAACGTTAGATTGTTTGTGCCAGTTTTTTACTTTTGAAAATCGTTTATTTTCATACGAGTTTTTGTAAAAGAGACCACTAGGTGTTTCTTTCATGAATTTCACAACTTTAATATCTTTTTATTTTCATGTCACCCATGTTCAAACGCATAATCTCAGTGTAGTTTTTTCAAGGATGCGAAGACTGTGAATGAGCTTTAGAGCGTAGAAAAAACTGATGGGAGGACGTCGTTCAATTTCATAGAGTCGTTCAAATTCAAGAACCATCAGTTGGTTTGTAACTCTTGGACAGTCCGCTTGTATTGGTATCTGTAAAAATAAAATATTTACCATACGCATCATTGAATAAATTCTAAAGAAGGTAAGTTAAAATTAAAACCTTTGTTTATTTGATATTGAAGCTGACGTGCGACTGTAAGGTTTTCTTGAAATTGCTCACTTGAGGATGCAACAACAACGCAATTAAGTATGTAGGTTATCATTGTTTTTAAAATCAACCTAACACTTTATAAAAAAATTAATTAATGGGTGTCTTCTTACCTGGCGATTTGGATTCATTTTCGTATCAGATTTTAGATACATTTTAGTATCTGTCTTCACCCTAAATCCACATAGCGAATTGCTTAAGAATACAATAATAATTTACCTAGTCTTTTAACAAAAAAATTAAACACTTCGTTATAATGCACTATTACAAATTTAAATATTTTGCCGAAACAATTATTAGTTTTTGTCAAATAGTATTACAATATGAAATGGAACACTTGATCTTGTAATTGTATTAGCAAAAATATCTAAAGCATTGATACAATTTAAAATATAACACTTTATTGCCTAAAAAAGACCTATTAAGTCGCAAAATTTTTAAACTGAACCGTAATAAGTGTTCTTGTAACTCTTTAATAGAAAAAAAATATGTAAAAAAATATCATTATCATCACGTCCACCTTTCACAACATGAATTGTTACACTGATTGAGAACACGGAGGCGCCAAAATTATCCTAATGGTGTAGCGTTACAACTCCACCACGCGGAGATTATTGGAGTTACAATTATAACGATTTTTTGGAAGAAAGTCCTTAAAATTTCAAGCCTTTCTGTATATTTAACTAAAAATTCGACTTTTTCAAGTTGTAACACTAATTTAGCGGAGGTGCGATATAATACAAATAACGCATAAATAAAATCTGAAAACCGTAAATTTGTAGTTCATTAACTAAAAAAAAATAAGTTTTGATTCTCTCCCTCGACCAAAACATACAGGGTACCTACTTCATGTTGACCTAGAATTATAATATTTGGCAAGAAACAAGGTCTTACAACTAAACGGAACCCTTAGTGCGCGAGTCTGACTCGCACTTGACGTTTTATGTTTTTATCGTATAACTAATAGAATAAAAAAAGGTGGATTAACCCGCTACAAAAACCCAAAAATTGGCCCCGCCGGATGCGGGCACGAAGAATTCCCCGCTTCCGGCCATAGGTGCATTCGTGCACCTAGATGAAACCTCCATTTCCTCTTATACCTCGACGCCCTCTGCACCCGCCAAAAGTCCGGTAACGCTGACTTAGCCATCTGCGGTCAACAGCATTAGTTATAGTCCTTTCGAGAAAAAAAAACTGAATAAATTTTTATATATGCTTACATTTTTTACCATGCCCCAATTATTATTTTAACCTGACAACATAGCTTTCCATTTTTACATCATAATTTATTTCCTCATTTTTTATCTTGTACACCTTTCCCACATAATCTGGTAGTGTAGGAGTCCACAACCTTTCACCCCAATTAAATAAAAAATGGCGTCGATTGATAGCGCGTAGCTTTTTAACATTTTTCATGTGAAATTTGATTTGTGTCAGACAATTTGTTGCCTTTACTGGCCTATTGTTTGTTTCCAGGCCATTTCGCAGAGTGAGTGCCGGTACATAGATTATTAGGTACAGGTGTGTGTTTTTTTGAACGTCATCTCAAAATGGAACGATTTAGTCCTATTGGGCCCCAGTTTGTATGAAATGACATTAAAAGTTCAACATTCGTACATACATATTATACAAAATCACACATAAAACTTTATTCACAAAGAAAATTTTTTTAGCCTACACATTTGTTCCCCTTGGAGTCGAGACCGTAGATCCGTGGGGTACTGAGGCTCTTCGGGTTTTCAAAAAAATATCTGAGCGTCTGGTCGAAGCGACGCGTGACCCGAGAGCTGGTGAGTATCTGGCACAGCGCATCAGCATTGCCATACAGCGTGGCAATGCAGCCAGCGTCTTGGGGACGCTTCCGACTGGTGTTGATGTGGATCAGTTGAGCTACCCGTAGACTGTTTGCAAAAGTCAGCAGTTCGCTCAATTGTTTCAATTGTTTATACTAGTATAATTTTCTTTTTGAATAAAGTAATTAAGAATTAGTTAAATTATTTGAATACACACTTGCTTGGTCGACTCGGGCGAATTTAATTTATTTCCACCTTAAGTATGCCTACGACAAGGTTTCGATTTTATTACATTGTTTAAATTCTCACATCCTTGTCCGCGCCAGAATAACTATCGGGGTTCATTTGTTTTAATTTGATGTCTCTGGGAATCATAATACGAACTTTGACCAAGGTCATATTTCTGTTGGGTTTTTTAAACATCATTAAATGATAAATAATAATATAATAATAATAAATAATGCTGGACAATTCACACAGCATTATCTAGCCCCAAGGTAAGCAGAGCTTGTGTTATGGGTACTAGATAACTGTTAAACATAATAATATACGAGTACATAGATAAATACTTTTTGACGTGATAACGTCTTATAATTCGATAGAGCCGGCTGCACGCACGAAAAAACATGACGTCATGCGGCGTTACCTCGTCATGCGGCGTTACCTCGCTCTGAGGCGTTCCATGTAAGGCTTGAAGTGCAAGCGAGAGCGCTCGACATCCGTCTCTCTCCTACTTGAGTGAGCGATGCGTCTGCGTTGTCACGTTCAACTATCGTCAGTAAACCGACTTTACAGACAACCAATTTTTTTATTATATATAGAAAATGACCAGAACACCCTGAAAAAATATCTGCAGAACGTACAAATATTTGTCCCGAGGCGGGAATCGAACCCGCAACCTCCTGCGTCGCAGGCGGACCTTCGCCCACCGCGCCACAGAGGTCGTCTTATATGAATGGTAAATGAAATGAAAATGAAAAAATGTAATAATAATCTTACAGTAATTTTCCTGTTGTCTCCATAATAGGCAGAGCCTGTATCACGGAGAAGGAAATAAAAAAGGTAGGTTCAAAGTAGAAAGTAGTACCTAGGTAATAATTCCCCTCTTGTAATATATTTTTACTTAGAAAAAGAAATGTTTAGTTCATTACAAAAAACATTGGTTGTCTGTAAAGTCGGTTTACTGACGATAGTTGAACGTGACAACGTCTTAAGAAAATACTGATGGAATGGTAGCATTTGATACTCGATCAAAACATGTAAATGTACTATAGTATAGCAGCTGTCCACGCAGACGCATCGCTCACTCAAGTAGGAGAGAGACGGATGTCGAGCGCTCTCGCTTGCACTTCAAGCCTTACATGGAGCGCCTCAGAGCGAGGTAACGCCGCATGACGTCATAGCGAGGTAACGCCGCATGACGTCATGTTTTTTCGTGCGTGCAGCCGGCTCTATCGAATTATAAGACGTTGTCACGTCAAAAACAAAACCAAGAATTACCTAGGTATTATATTCATACACAACTCGCATGAACACAATAATTAAGTTTGTTGAACTATCTGCAGAAGTGATTCAATTTAAGCAATTTAGTTTCGGTTCGGAAGTGTCTCCAAGATTACTTTATGTTTAATTATTTAGATATCACTACGGACAAATTAACAATCGCAAACATGTATATTAATAGAATTGAATCAAATACACTTACAGGGGATGTACTTATGTATTGCAGCCTCTAACTAAGCTAGTAAAGTAAGATAGGTCTTTAACTGGTCTAATATTCTTTCAATATTAAAATAAATAAAAGCCGTCTCTGACTACGAGTCATTTTGTTAAATCTCATCAGAGAAAGTTTTGATACTAAAAGAAATGTAGGTATACTAATAACTTTAAATATTATTTACATTTTAAAAAATATTGGATTTGGAATTGATTGTCTATCTCTTTAAGCAATAAATGGAGATATATTTATTTAGCACATGGAACATTACATTAACAGAATAAAACAATAACAACTAATATATTAAAAAAAAAAAATGCTGGACAATTCACACAGCGTTATCAAGCCCCAAGCTAAGCAGAGCTTGTGTTATGGGTACTAGATAACTGATATACATAACATACACTACTTATATAGATACTTAGATATTTTTTATTATACATAGAAAAACATCCAGAACCCCTGAACAGATATCTGCAGATCGTACAAACATTTGTCCCGAGGCGGGAATCGAACCCGCAACCTCCTGCGTCGCAGGCGGACCTTCGCCCGCTGCGCCACAGAGGTCGTCAAATATTATACAAGTAAGTAAAAAAAATATTATACAAGTTAGTATATCTATTTCTTAAAAATCTAAGCTGTCACCAGAAGGCAGAGTGCCCAGAATGCTGGCAGCATTGCCACGTTGAATGGCAATGCTAATTCGTTGACCGAAATAAAAGCCAGCATTCCGATCACCTGTGCAATAAATGAATTTCATTTCACATTCGGTGTGAGTTTCGGCCAGTTTCCGGCTTCGGTTGCTCTTTCAACAAACTGCCCCCCCCCCCTGATCTCGCAAGTTTATTTTTGCGTTATTTTAGCGCAAGGAGCGAGCTATCTTTTATTTAGCGCTTGCTAGGACTGCGTTTTAAAAATTAATAACTTTGTATCTAGTTTCTACATTTTCGTGTAGGTAGGAAGAAATTCGCTCGCGACCAGCATGGGACGGCCACTTCCTGTCCATCCAAAGGTTGCCTGGAAGAGATCGCTCATAGCGATTATGGCCAGCCATTGTGCAACATAATCTTTATTTGTCTTTTCCTGTCCTGTGTATCGTATTTGGTGTGCAATAAAGAGTATTTGAATTGAATTGACGGCACCCTGTCAAAGTAAATGGAACGTACTACACTTGCGAGCTTTAAAATGGAATCGCTTTCATAGCGAGTTCAAAACAATTTTTTTACAATTTATGTACAATGAACTATAGATTGTGGTATATCATTTGAAAGGTAATTTTGTTACCTTTCAAGTGATATCAAGAAGATTTAAAATTAATTAAATTGGCTACCTAAATTTTGGGAATTATTGCAATAGGTCGAAGTTGCATTTAAATTTAAACTGTTCTGCTACTCGTAGGTATGAAGCCAGGGCGGCTTGCTAGTTACCCATCGATATAAGTAAAACCGGGTGATCTGGTACTAGCTTCTCGAAAGTGGAACGCTCACATTAGGTCCAACCATCTCAGTCATAGTCGAACCGGCGCCACCGACGTTCGTGTTTCGCGCGCATATTGTTGTCTTGGTCGCACTTCGGTTTAGGTCTTTCCATCTTTGTTGTTCATTAGGTATATTGCAAAAGATTGGAAATAGCGTGTCTTTGGGTTTAGTTGTAACACAAGACAGGTCATTTGTTGCTGTGTGGTGCCGGCTTAGAATTTGCACCATCCCAACTCTTCCCGCGGGTGTCGTAAGAGGCGACTAAGGGATATCCACCGGGGCGGGCAGCAGCGCCCCCTGCAGAACATTCTACCACCGAACTGCGATCCTCAACTCGCATGCCCAGCGTAGGGATTATGGGCATTACCCCCCATGAGATAAAAGCCAATAAGGCGTTTATCAGGGGGAGGCCTGCGTCCAGCAGTGGACCAACACAGGCTGTTGAGGTTGAGGTTGAGGAGGAGGTCATTTGTTGAGTTAGCGCTGGGAGAACTATCATATCTATCGAATTTTACTTATATCTATGTAGTTACTTAAAGTTCGTGGGGTGCCGAGGCTCTTCGGATTTTAAAAAATTATCTGAGCGTCTGGTTGAAGCGACGCGTGACCCGAGAGCTGGTGAGTATCTGGCACAGCGCATCAGCATTGCCATACAGCGTGGCAATGCAGCCAGCGTAGCGGGGACGCGACGACTGGTATTGATATGGATCAGTTGAGCTACCTGTAGATTGCTTGCTACAGTCTGTAGTTAGCTCAATTGTTTCAATTGTTAATAGTAGTTTTAATTTATTTCTTTAATTAGATTGTAATTTTCTTTGCCACTTAATAAAATAAACCAACAGTTTTCCCTGTCTACCAACCTATCTCAGTACCGCAGTCGATAGTAGCTTCTCTAACGAGTTCACACTAGGCCTCTTGGCAGAGGCCCAAATAACGGCCATGTATCAAGGGAGGCCTCAGCGAGTCCATTACGAGGCCAATAAATTTCTGTTAATGCGAGACCTAGGTCTTGTTTTTATGATTGTTTTTTCGATAACTTTATTATTTTCGTCTGAGGCTGGTGAGAGAGGACTCCGCGCTGTCTGTTTTAGTAACAGTACTTATCGTCAATTTCCACAGGTGAGGTTATAGTCAAACAAAGGTCTACCGAAAACAAGAACAAAATTAAAAATTAAAAAAACCCCCCGACAAATTTTCATGAAACATGGCTAAGAACACTCAGGATAAAATTATCTATGTCACAAAAAAAACTAAACGAAAATCGGTTCATCCGTTAGGGAGCTACGATATCACAGACAGATAAACAGATACACAGACAGACACGTCAAGCTCATAACACCCCTCTATTTGTGCGTCGGGGGTTAAAAAAAGTTGTATTTTGCTAGTAAGTTTTTTTTATTGTCGGTTGACCATAGTTTGACCTTTCTAGTCGCTCCTTTTCAGCTTTTCTTTACGAATAAAAAAATATTAAATTAATTACTACCTACTAATATTACCTCTCCATGCAAATTAGGTAGAAATGAACCAATCTGCCTTCGAAGCATGGTAATTATGGTTAAATCCTCATGTTTAAAATAACAGAGAACATAATATATGCTGATGAAACAGAGGTTACAAGGATGCTAGGTTTCATCTCAATCCGTTCTGTAGCTTTGTCGTGAAGGAGACAAAACATATTTTTTTCTATCGACTTTCTTGGAGCAATTGATCCATTGATGGGCATTCGGTCACAATATCAATCCTTAACGCATTCACTGTCCAGCCTCGGCCTAAGCCGCTACACGGGGGCGGAGACTGGCATCTGCGTCTTGAGCCATAAATGTGTTACATTTTAATGTTCAACGAATGTAAACGTAGTCGCGAGTTGAAATCTAAGTTTGTTGTAAATTCACCTCGGATAGTGCTAGAGGGAACGCGGTGTCCATATTATTTTAATCTTTTATTACTCTTTTTTTGTAGTGTATTCGCTTTTTGCTATTGCCCGTCGTCGTCGTCAACAACAAGTCAAAATAACAAATAAACATTAAGATCCTACGTTACAAGATAACAAATAGGTACTGGAGGTATTTTTTGCAGTACGTACCTAGGTACTGTTGAATGATGAACTAATTAATACAATTGTAAAATTGATAAATAATTTGATTGCGGCATCACACACTGTTTCTGGATAACAAGTGATTAATCGAAAACTAATAAAAAATAAACCGCCGAGTGCGAGTCGACTCTCGCACACGAAGGGTTCCGTACTGTAAAAATCAGGCAACTTTTTCAGAGAACATCAAATTTACACTTGTTCGGAGACCCCTTTAAATTTTCAACTCTTTTTGTATTTGTTGTTATTTACAATTGAAGTGTTACTTATTTATAAAAAGATTCATGTATTTATGTGTCTCTACCTATTGTGATTCTAGAAATACAGCTTTGAAAAACGAAAACAAAAATAGCAAAAAAAAAAAACACCTGTTTGTATGGAAGCCCTCTTTTGAGCATTTATTTTATTTTTATCATTAGTCGTTATAGCGATAGAATACAAATTCTCTGAAAATTTCAACTTTCTCCCTCATGTGTTCATGAGATTAGCCCTCTGACAGACGGACGGATGGACAGGGGAGGTTTAGTAATAGGGTTCCGTATTCACCCTTCGGCTACGGAACCCTACCCTGCTACATGACAAGAGCCCTAACTGGACATTGTCGCCTCAAAGGGCACATTTTCAAACTATAGTCCTAGTTTGAAAATGTGCTTGATGAAGCGTCACACAATCCTGCAGATTCTGTGAGGAGGCGGAGGAAACGCCTTTCCATCTTCTAGGAGAGTGCGGAGCACGGATGCAAAAACGTAGCATCCATCTGGACCTGCTTAGCCCAGACGAGCTAAGAGACTTCACTCCGAAGAAAATCCTGCAGTTCCTAGCAGCTGCAAGGGTTAGCGGCGAATTATGAACGTCGCTGCTTCGAGGCGGAACACACAAAGTGGCGATCACAATAGGCCTTTCATGGCCGTAGTGATACGAAAGCCACCAAAAGATAATAAAAAGAATACGGAACTGTTATCAAATCAGTTCAAACATCAATCTCAAGCAATACATTACTTTAATGATAATCTGTTTATCGAAGAACATTGGTTTTTATCATAATTTTCCTGTGTTTTACAATATAAATTCTCTTTTCCTAGTTCCTGCTAATCAATTCCAAAAAAATCCCCCCATCTCATCTATCCTCTTCAACTTCTTTTCTTTTAGTCCCTGTCTCTATCATTGACAGTGACATTTCGGATCGTTTCACTTATTATTTGCAAGGAAATATTTGGTAGAGGTATTTAATGATGCTAATAGTCGGCTGTCCTGAGTACGGAATGTCCGCAGTCCGATCCGGAATGTACTCGGTACAATCCGGAATGCACTCAGTCCGATCCGGAATGTCCCCAGTCCGATCCGGCCATTAGATATTTATGTTGTATGTCCTCATACATGTTTTTTTTTTTAAACCATTACACAATTTCTTCTTACTCTCGGAATAAAAAAAAGAAATTGTAAGGTTAAAATATAACAAAAGTGGGTAATTATCTTGACGCAATGGCAATGGAGAGCTCAGCAGGCGATCAGAGACTTCAAAATGATAACAGCATCTGCGTGAAAGAGAACAAGAAAACGTTAGTAGAGTTGTAAAAACAATAATTATTTATAACATGTTATGAATAGTATACAGGTATAATAAATATGATGAAATAATTATTTAAAGTAGATATTATTTTAACTTCAGATTATCTGAAGAATTCAAATTGTAAATTCTCATTATCTCATAATTGAGATGACAGAGTGATTAAATAGTAAAATTATAAACTGTAAATGTTACCACCATTTGAGTCCATTATTCTGTTTTGAGTCCTCGTAATCGGGCAAACTCACAAACAGTTATTTGAGTCCTCGTAATCGGGCAAACTCATTATTGTGTTTTGAGTCCTCGTAATCGGGCAAACTCACAAACAGAAAATATATTTGAGTCCTCGTAATCGGGCAAACTCATTTATTGTGTTTTGAGTAGGGGTTGCATTATCCGTTAAATTTTCGTATCCGGATAATTCGGATAGTAGTGAGCCTTACTATTCGGATATTCGGATATTTCGGATAATTCGGATAATTGAAAAATATACATAAAAATTAAATTAAATCAAGGAAAATGGGTTTTTAAAGTATAAGTATTTATTAATTTATATTCAAAAAACGTTACATTAAAGTTCTAATAAAATAAAAATAGAATTCGCATAGAAACTGAACACCATAGAGATTTAAAATTCTTTACTGTACGTTTGTTAGAAGCATCTTAGAATATGCATCACCGATTTGGGACCCTCGTTATGATGTTTATAATAAAAGAATCGAGCGCATTCAAATTAAGTTTATGAAGTACCTTTGTTTCCGTTTAAGAATTCCATACAGTTCAGCCAATTACCTCGATTTATGTAAGCAATTTCACATTCTCCCTCTTTCCAAGCGGCGTGAGATCGCCGACTTATCTTTTATACTTAAAATCACGTCGAATAATATTAATTGTCCCAATTTGCTTCAAAAAATTAAGCTTAACGTTCCCTGCAAACCTATCAGAGTTAACCCCCTATTTACGTTCCCCATGCTGGCACTAACTACCGACAAAATTCCTTCTTGTGGCGAGCGAGTAATAATTTTAACAAATTGAGTAAGCAATTTGACCTGGATTTATTCTGCACAAGTGTCAGCTCGGCCAGGCGGCGGCTCAGCGGAGAGTTTTTTGGTGCCAATGATGATGATAAATATGAAGTCTAAATTTTTTGTAATGTAGATCCTAATCTAACTATGTTTATAGAGATGATGCATGTTGACTAGTCACATCATGTTCATAGTCTTTTTCATTGTAATAATCCGCCACTATCCATGAAAACCTTCATTAAGCTTTCTGGTAAGTACTTATTAATTTGTAATTTTGTTAATTTTTAAGCCTTTGGTTTTCCCCTAAATAAATAAATAAAATTAAAAATAAGAGTATCGATCAAATGGGTTGAAAAACTAAAATATCTATGAAATAAAAACAGTTTACTTCGTTCCATCGAACTTATTTTTTAACAACGAACGAACGTAAATCAACCTCCTATTTTAATAGGTACTCTAAAATGATTTTAACAAAGAACCAACACAGTCACGAGATCAAACTTACGAATGTACACATACAGTTATGTTATAGAAGTGTGTGTGGGGTAGCTGTGCTGCGTGCGCGGAGATCAGTCTGTGTCGGCGTCGTCGAATCACTGACCAACCAGTGTCAACGCTAGCGATGCGTTTGCGCGCTACCGCTAGTGTAGTGTAGGTCTTGCTTGTTTATAGCTTCCAGATTCAGAAACACGCACGAATTATTACATTTATATTATTAACAACACAAAGTATTGTATGCATTAAATATAACATTTCTAAAGTGCTGGATGCGGTGTAGTGTTGTGTCGTGAATTAGAAAAATCAGCTGTAGGTACCTATCCGTATTATTCGTATTATCCGGATAAAGGAGCTCCCATTATCCGGATATGAAAATTAGCGGATATCCGGATAATTCGGATATCCGGATATCCGGATTGCAATCCCTAGTTTTGAGTCCTCGTAATCGGGCAAACTCACAAACAGATAATATATTTGAGTCCTCGTAATCGGGCAAACTCATTATTTTGTTTTGAGTCCTCGTAATCGGGCAAACTCACAAACAGGTATTTGAGTCCTCGTAATCGGGCAAACTCATAATACTTGAATCTGTAAATATTAAAAAATATTATATAAAGACCCACATTTATTTATTTCAAGTAATTCAAGGGGTCTTAGATGCCGCTCCATTAACAATTATTTAATCGGTTCCCTTTCCCTCTGCAACAAATTGTGGGAATAGGATCTATCCATGCGTATACATAAGATATCAGTGTAGTACTTTACTCATTATTATTTTTAGTGCGGTAAAATGCGAAAAATGGATATAATATTGTGTTCATAACGATAATCACTTGTTAATTATTACAGTGTAAATGTGATATAATAGTGATTTACATATATTTATGAAAAGAAATAACATGAGCAGGTACTTTGTTTACCAATACTGTATACTCCAATATAATGAAATTTGATGTATATTAAGCTCACTTAAGCAATTGTTATTGGAGCTAGTTCTTTACAGTATAATTATATTTTAATAGTGTATTTGGGATCAGCTATCATCATTTCGTTCGGTCATCGCTCATGCCCCAATGAAATATTATTATCATTTTAACTTTCACTTTTCAAGTTATAAATTATCCCCTTTTGTTACTGTTGTTTTTTTTAACCTCGAAGTAGTCGGTACTCCATATCGATCGTTTGTTTTGAGTATTGCTGTGACTTTACAAGGTTCTTTGATACAGCTTCTTACTTTACCATCACAAGGACAGTGTTGTGATAAGAGATCTTATGAGGATCTTCAGTATTAAGATGTATGTAAGTATGTATTTATTTTATTATTTAATTCAGATTAATTTCTTTCGTTTGTATGACCGTCCTTCACTTATTGAATAAAATAATTGAAATTGTTATCTTCGTGCAAGATCCTTTTATAAAGAGTTTGGCTATAATTATTGCTGTGATATTTATTATTTCAAATCAACACGCATCAGCCAGACTGTGCAAGTTAGTGCTCGGGATCGGGTTCTATTAGTAGCAACCCCATGTATTTGATAACCATGTCGATAATGTAATGTAATTCGTTATATAAATACATATTTATTATATTTTTTCATTTGTTACTACATTTCTAGTCGATTAGTAGATATTTCAACTAATAGCTATATGTGTAATAACTGTAATTTATTATGTTGGAGCATAGATAAGTTCGTCAACCAGTCGCTAATTAGGTACACTTGGTACATAACACACTCAAATGCATTGTCTATTCTATGGTATGGTTCTAGTCTGACGGTCCGACCACTGAGCAAGAGACCGACAGACACCATTTTGATTTGTCGCTACCGATATTCTTATTGAAATCTTTGCTTTTATTTAAATCTAAAGTAATTAGGTAATGATATTGTTTTGTTATTGTTCTATGTAAATTATATTAAACCCCTTATGGGTGTTTTTGATGATGTACTGTTTTTTTTTTTTTAATGTAGGCTATAATGATGATTTGCAACTCCCATTAAGAATGGTGTGGTGCTAATTTTTGTAATTTATCTCACGTTCTTGTTGTGACTTCGACGGCATCGTGAACATTTAATGCTTTCGGTTTTTGTGCTGCCGTGGGAGCTCACCATACTTTGAAGACAACAGGCGACGACAAAACTATTTGCAACTCGTGGCTATCGTGGAAACAATTCTTGTGTTTTATTAATGGTGCTAAAATGTTTAATAAAGCATCTAGCAACTAGCCTTGAGCAATGTGATAAACATTGTTTAATTTAAATCCAAACTTATAATGATTAAATAAATACTTAACATATTTTACGGCTTGCATAACTATTTTGGCGCAGTTCATATTTATGGAATAGGGAAATATGTGAAAACTTATTATGTAGTAAGACCAGAACCACATTTTTTTAAATAAATAAATGATTTAATATATTTAATTATTATGTAGTGATCTGCATGTTAGGTACTTCACATCGAATTTGTAAATACATTATTTTCAATTCACCTATATATTCTTTACTTTTTAGGTTTACTATTAAATTTTATTAATTGTAAAATTTTTATTGAATGTAAAATTTAAACGCCTAATGGTAGATCACAGTGTTCTTAAATTTATGAGTGAAAATCTCTGTGATACCTGTATATCACAGGTTTATAAACTTATAAAGACGTGGCAGTAATGCTTTCACGCGCGTTCCAGGCTTTGAGTGGCAAACTTCGTTACCCGCATGACTTCTTAAGAGCTGTCTCTTTTGGATCTGGACCCCCAGTACCTACTTGAATCCTTTCGCTGCTGCTGCACCCGCAGTGCACTATAAGGATAGTACTGCTCTTTTTCTTTTTACTGATAGCATCGGCTGCCTCAAAGATTGAAAGTACCACCATCTGGCCGCTGAGTTAGATCTTAACTACCTACTTTGATTGATGTAATCGATTCTCATAAGAAATGTGTCTTTATTTTTATGGAGCCGATCATAGTTTGGTTACCCCCGTGATTTATAATACCAAGAAGTCACTAAACCCGGTAGGTACTCAAAACTTAGCCAATACTCAATAGAAAAACTTCATTCTTGTAGAATGGCAACCATCATCTAGCAATTATGTGGTAATCTCATTTCGTCAAAATCATATTGTTGATCTAAAAACATTGCATGCTGTTCAACTTTAACGATTCCAGATGATACAGTGATTTTCAGGCAGGTAATTTAACTATCTATTATTAGGCATTTTTATTTATTTATGGACTGCATGAAACTACAGGAAGATATGGTTGTTTAGAGCAATAATTATGTTGTCGATCGTTTTGGTGCTTAAATTATTATTTGTATTATATTTATTAATTGAGCGACTAACCAATTACATTAGTTACTTGTATAAGACTAATATTCATTAGGGGAGGCCTATGTCCAGCAGTGGACTAATATAGGCTGATGATGATGATGATGATGATAAGACTAAAAGTTAAATAAAGTATTAAAATTATTGTTACACGTTTAATTAGTCAAATAAATTAACTGAATTATTAAGTGATAACATTTAATAAATAGATTACACAAGTCAAATTCAAAATTACTTAGTCGAACGAAGCACATAATTAGATAGGTATCAAATTCAAAATAATAAAAACTAGGTACATCCATTAATGTTCTTATTATTTCTTTTATTAGTAAAGTTTGTCTCATCGAGTCTAACTACCTAATTAAAACTTGGTTACTAAATAAAGTACTCTCGGTAAGGAACCTAGTCGTGATTATGGGCTCAAAAGGACTGTTCTTTGAACACAGAGCTGCCTTCATTAATAAACTATATAAAAGTCTTGGGTTTATCTATAGGGTAAGTCGTCCTTTTTCTAATGTAGCTTGTGTATAAATTCTAAGCTAATAATAATGTAAAGAATATTTTAAAGTATTGCACCGTTGCTTGGACCCCTGCCTTTATAAAATACATACAATAACCTTGAACGAATTCAAAGCAAGTTAAGAGGGAGCAATGCGTGCCACTTTATGAAACGGCTAGGCATAGAATTCCGCATTTACGGGAGCGGGACGGAGCACACGTTTTTGGATTGTGTGAGCGCGAAAATCAGCTTATTTACACTAAAACTACTTATGAACAGACTGGTTCAAAGAACCAAATAATTAGTAATAACCTACGAATCAAAACAAAAATGCAAGTTTCCTGAGATATCAACCAAACCATGTACGACGCAGTGTACCTACTTTCATTTCATATATACATATTTTTTTTAGCT
Organism: Eupithecia subfuscata; assembly: GCA_963564075.1. Classification (NCBI taxonomy): domain Eukaryota; kingdom Metazoa; phylum Arthropoda; class Insecta; order Lepidoptera; family Geometridae; genus Eupithecia; species Eupithecia subfuscata. The sequence goes on along the minus strand of OY751118.1, from coordinate 2,043,627 downwards.
GTTTTTATCTTGTGAGTACTGAGATCTAGGCATAGTTCTAGTTAGGTTCGCCTCTTAACTGTAGATGCTAAATGGATTTTGATGACAATCAAGGTACGGAGGGTTGTAGGTAATATTTGTTTCAATCGCTGATAATGATAATGTTAGGTTAAGTACTCACTTAGACTTAGTTTTAATGTGATAATAATGTTTATCTATAATTTTATGCCAAATGTGTGGCAATACGCTGAAAATGATAAAACTAGACAAACCTTCGATGGTTGAAACTATTAAAGTGTCGTATAATAGAAATAAAATTTATAAATTTAAAGATAAACTTAAAGTCTTTGATTAATAATGACACCAATACAATGAGCATGTGTTTACCGTGTCTAAACAACCCTCGAAGTCCGAGGAGTTATGGCAGACATGAAATGTCTTTGGTATATAATTGTATATACAGCTGTCAAGATTTATCATCCAAATTGCTGCCTGAATACACTGCAGACCAGGACTAGACATACAGCAACAACTTTATGCCAGGTTAACAAAACTAAATATCCACATGGTGAATACTCACCTGACATTTGATTCGTAGAAGCTTTTGTAGAAGCTTTAACATTATATTAAATAATTATTTTTATTTTATAGATTATACTTTTATGAGTGATATTTTTAATTGTCAGATCAATTTCAATCAGATACGAGTAGCGCTTTATAAAGTATTTATCTTTTGAAGTCATTGTAATGAAAGTTTTTTTTTTTTTTTTTTTTATCATTTAAGTTATTAAGCAACTACCTATTATTAGTATTTTACAATTGACGAGAATTATGACAAATAGCGAATTGATTTAAATTAATATTATTATTTTATTAAGCTACACCTACTTTACTTCTTTTAATTTTTATTTCTGACACTAGAATTAATTCCCTATGTCAGTGTGTTATTTTTATCTGTTATTTTTTTTTTGTCTATGTTTGATGTTCAAATTATAGATAGTAGTTATATAGTATAGTCCATGTAAATAAACAAAGTATGCGCCTTTAATGGGCAAATTACATAGCTTGATCATTATATTTACCATCTTTTAACGTGTAATTAAACATTAACGTACTTTTAATTTAGGTAGGTACGTTACTTTTACTTACTACTAATTAATAATTTGTATATATAATTAATTTGTATATTATGCTGATAAAGTTTACTTATGGACTAAAAATGTAGATATTACATTTTAGTCCATCTAAATTTCGAACCGTAATGTGGTGTGAATTAGTAAGGGTAACTGGATGACCTAGGTACATTTGGCAGATCGTTTTTTTTATTATTATTATTATAATGTACATCCTTTTATTGGTTCTTAGTGATATATAGGCAAAAAATATATTTCTAAGAGCTGCGGTTTTTGTTCATGAATAAATAAATACCTCAATAAATAAATAAATCAAATAATGTACTTAAATGTGTAATATGTACGTACAAATTCATTTTGTTTTTAACTATCAATAGTTTTAGTTACTCATTCAGCAAAATATCATCACTATTATGTTGAGGACCTTAGCAGAGAGAAATAAATGTATAATCTCTATCTCTTTTATTATCGCGATATGCGCTGTCCATCTCTGATCTTCCTTATTCTTTTGTCTTGCAATTCCGTCGGATTTCAAATATTATGCGGTGAACAATAGTGATTCAGCTGCAGTTTATTCTTTTTTTTTTATTTTATATGCAGTGGTTCCGAAATTTCGTGATTAATGGGAGAGTGAACGAATGTTTATGAAACAATGAATTAAGCTGAACAGGTGGTTCTAGTTCACTCGTAGGATTTTTGTTTTTTGTTTGTCTGTTTGCTTGGTGTACGAGTAAGTATAAATAAAAACAATGTAAAGTATCCAAACACCAGTAATTTGTATAATATTATAATGGTGCATAATCTATACAGGAATAAAACAAGTATTTTTTTTATATAATTACTATCGTGTTTTATGTCTGAGTATTAAATGTGATCATGATTAGGAGTTACTTATTATACAGTTTAAATTTATGCGCACATTTAAGAAATTCAATTATTGATCATAAAGGGTTAATTAAATAATATGCAGCATATACTTAAAGGATGAAAATGCTGTGCACAATCAGAGTTAATGTGGCTAATTGATGATATAAATATTCGTAATTTAGGGTTAATATAAATAATATGCACTAGTAGGGGTTAACATAATATTTTGATACTAAGTAGTTATTCTTAACCTTTTTTTTTATTTTATTTTTTATAAATCTTGTTCAGCATAGAAGTGAGTGATAACATAGATAATTTACGGAGGTTAAGGTTCCTACAATGTTTTTTTTTTATTCTTGGTTAACCAAAAATCATAGTTAATGCTTTGGTAATGCTATGGATAGAGTTATCTGAGATAGTAGGTACATACATACCTCCATCACAATGCATGAGGCTATTAATTATAGACAGCTTTTTCATTATTATTAGCATAATAAACTCTCTTAAACATGTAAATTTAGTTTATTTTATTTCTTTTGAATGGTTATTGAATACATAGTAGGCACCTACAGCCTTTCAGGATAAGGATAGCAGTTTGAAAATCATTGATGATCATTTGCCTGGCAACATCTATATACTGGTACAACTATAATGGTAATAAGCGCTTAATAATGTTGTAAATTAACTCAAGTGATTGGTTTGAATGTGTAGGTAATACAAGTTTATTTAGGAAGGTAGTTGATTAAACAATATCCATAATGGATAGGTTTTAAGATTCATGATCTGTAAGATAACTGTAAAGTTGTTTTGTCGTTGACCGAGTTAAACCAAAGTTAGTTTTGAGTTGATACACTTGAACGGAAGAAGATTGCTTATCATATACATACTTATAATCATAACATACTATCATAAATTATAATAATTAAGGTTTTGTTTAAGATTAGTCTTTATACAGAATTTATTACTTGAGATGGCAATATTAGTGCTGATGTAGGTAATGGTGAATAATTTGAATATTTATTGAAGTCCATGTCATAGTGCTTGTTCAGTTTATTGTATGAGTGGATAACTGATCTTGAGATACTCAAAGTGGTAGACTAAATATATATATATATTTTTTTGTAATGATATGGATGTGTTGTCGGTGACTTTGGAAACTTTTACCATAACCAAAAAAAATTATCTTTTCAATACTATCTAATCTGATCAGTAGCATAGATATTAATGGGTATCCTGGTTATTGCTTTATAGAAAATAGTAAGCAAAGTACAGAATCAGTATGTCCTCAGTGAGCGAGCCACTTACTGACAAGTTTTGAAGTTGCTGGTATTATTAGATTCTTATTATTACTATAACATTTTCGTAATCCTGCACAGTATGTGATGAGTTTTGTGTTTAGGTACTCTGTAGGTACGTAAGTTATTCTCTATGAAGAGATCAAGTAAGTACCGTGATATGGATTCATTAGGTACCTTATTTATAGGTCCTCTGGCGTCTTGCTATCTCCAATCATGTTGGTAATAAAGGAGTAATAGCGTGACTGTTTACACAGAATACAAAACTACATAAGTAGGTATGTTACTCATCCAAACAAAAGGTAGGTATTTCAAAAGAATTGACAAGTTTCTCAACGCCGAATTTACTTGAGATAAGAGCCGTATGGGTGTTTAACTTGGATTAGGTACCTCTAACCATGTCGTATACAATGAGTGCGGGATCATTCATTCATTATTCAACAGGTATCAAAGTAAAAATTCTACATACCAAAGATCCAGTGGGCGTTAGTTTTTTCTACTTCTGATTTGTTATCAAATCAGTTCAAACATCAATCTCAAGCAATACATTACTTTAATGATAATCTGTTTATCGAAGAACATTGGTTTTTATCATAATTTTCCTGTGTTTTACAATATAAATTCTCTTTTCCTAGTTCCTGCTAATCAATTCCAAAAAAATCCCCCCATCTCATCTATCCTCTTCAACTTCTTTTCTTTTAGTCCCTGTCTCTATCATTGACAGTGACATTTCGGATCGTTTCACTTATTATTTGCAAGGAAATATTTGGTAGAGGTATTTAATGATGCTAATAGAACCCTAAAAACAACTCGGTACTTACTAAGGTTTTTGTTAATAAAGTGTGTAAGCCTCGCACTCTGGCTAATTTCTAATTTCAAAGAAATCAAATAATATCGCAATAATTTTCGACTACGACGGGACTTGAACCCGCGTCCTCCCCTCAGTACGGGAATGTAATTCAAGTCCCGTCGAAGTCGAAAATTTTTGCGTTATTATTTGATTTCTTAGAAATTAGAAATTAGTCAGAGTGCGAGGCTTACGCAAATATCGCGCGTATACGCTTATATCGCAAAAAAATTCGACTTCGACGGGACTTGAACCCGCGTCCTCCCCTCAGTATATATTATTTGATTAGATTAGAAATTACATCTCAGTATTCTTTACTACCTACTCTAGTACACTGGTACACTTTTTCACTTTTTTCCGCCAAACGACAGGGCGGAGCTCTACAAAATGTAGCTAAGGGAATGTCCATTAATCACATGATGTTTTTTAAGCAATTTTTGCGGACCGCTACCCCCCCCGGTGGTACGTGGTGAGGTTTTGGACTACTGTCATCCCAAAACTAAAGGGTCTACTCATCAAATAGGTGTTAGATAAAACTATTTATTTGATTATATAGGTACCTGATAAATTAGATCTCTATTTTATTCAATATTTACTTGTCTTTAATTGATTTTTTTTAATAGTTTTATTCCATTGTTAAATTTTTTTTTTGTTTTAAGATAAATTCATTAGTATTTTATTGATTATCCTTGAATTATGTCAAATTTATCATAAATGAATTACTGTATGACTAGTGTGATTAGAAATGTAATTCTGTACTAAGTCGATAAATAAAGAAACAAAATAAATAAATAAATCAGCTATAGCTTTGTTACTTCTACCTAAATACTTTGTATCAGTCTTTTGCTGTTACGCCTAGTACCAATCTATAGGTATATAAGGGAAACGTTAATGCATTCACTGCCCAGCCTCGGGGGAGAAGGCTGGCTATTTAAGTTTATATCATCATAATCATCATCAGCCTATATTAGTCCACGGCTGGACATAGGCCTCCTAATGAGCGCTATAGCGCCCTGTCTTCAGCTTGCAGTCTTTCGCAGATCGTCATCCTATCTGGCCGGAGGGCGTCCTACACTTCGTTTGCCGAGTTGTGGTCTCCACTCAAGAACATGTTTACCCCACCGATTGTCGGTTCTTCGCGAGATATGTCCGGCCCACTGCCACTTCAGCTTGCTAATTCTTTGAGCTACATTTGTCGATAACTTTGGTTCTCTGTCGGATATATTTGTTACGAATCCTGTCCTTCAGAGAGACTCCGAGCACAGCTCTTTCCATAGCTCGGTGAGCTACTTTGAACTGGTGGACCAGCCCTACCGAGAGTGTCAACGTCTCAGCTCCGTAGGTCATGACGGGTAAGACGCACTGATTGAAAACTTTAGTTTTCAAACATTGCGGTATGGATGACGAGAAGACTCGACGTAGTTGCCCAAGCGTAAGTTTATTTATTTTATCTAGAACTGCACGATCTTCATTTAAATTATTTAGACTCTCATCATTACTTCTGAACTGAACTGAACTGAACTTGTTGGTATCTCGTTTTTCTGATCACCTCAGAGGGTTTATCTGAAAATCAGTCACTCTTCGAGCAAAACTATGCACTGAGTTATTGCCTTTTTGCTGGACAAACTTTTTGCAAACACTGTACCTAGGTACTACCTAATTGTAAACTTTTTTAATTTGTGGTACCTACTTATTTTCTTTTAATACCTATATTATTCTTTCTTTCCTTGTCCAGCTTCATATTTTTTGTCAAATGTTTATAATTATGTAGCAGAAGCAAATTAATGTTTTATCTGTATATCTATCTAATAATCAGCAGTCAATCGCTCAAGCCAGAATATTTAGTGCATTATTGCACACAATAAATCGTGGATCCAAGAGATTTTCAGCAGGGTCGTAAAAAATTCACGCATGCTGGCTGCTCTCCAATAGGATATGCATTTTTGTACTCGCTCCGGTTCAGCAGTACTTTTTCTATTTCAACGTTTGGGGCGAAAATTGATTGTTATTTTATGCAATGTTTTGTGTTAAAGTTACAAATATTCTTTTCGAAGAGTTAGTTTGTAATTTTGTAGCGCCGGAAGTAGGAACATACACTTACAAAACTTATTTCAGGAAGCAATTCATGGTGGTGAAGATTGACAATATTAGTTTTCAACCTCTCTCAAGCAAGTAATAAAATATAACTCCCGCGTCAAGTTAATGTAGTATAAACTCACTACAAAGTCAAGAACGAGAACTCTATCAATACATTATCAATAAATTATCCCTCTATAATATAATAATAAATAATCCCTCAGTTTACTCAGTCTGCCTCCAGCGTCAATGTAGCGATGAAGCAGAACTAGCAAAAAGATTGAATAGATTACACATTTGCTCCCCTTGGAGTCGAGATCTTAGGTCCGTGGGGTACCGAGGCTCTCCGGGTTTTAAATACATTATCTGAGCGTCTGGTCAAAGCGACGCGTGACCCGAGAGCTGGTGAGTATCTGGTGCAGCGCATCAGCATTGCCATAAGTGGCAATGCAGCCAGCGTAGCGGGGACGACGCTTCCGACTGGTGTGGAGCTACCTGTAGATTGTTTGCAACAATCTCAATTGTTTCAACTGTAAATACTAGTTCTTATAATTTGTTTCTGTTAGTTGCTTGTAATTTCTTTTTTATAAGAAGACTAGCTTCTGCCCACGGCTTCGCCCGCGTTGGCAAAATTGTGAATCTAAACCATTCCCAGATCCCCTTGAACACACACAAAAAATTTCATCAAAATCGGTCCAGTCGTTTGAGAGAAGTTCAGTGACATACACACTTACAGAAGAATTATATATATAAAGATGAGCCTATTTCTACAAGAATAGACTTATTATATACCTACCAAATCAAATGAAATACCCTTTATTTCCAGAAATACAATAAATGTACAATTAGAAAATGTCAAATCATAAAATTATAGCGGCTATAGAAGAATATTATGTGAAATGTCTGAACGCTGCCACGAACGGATGCTGTTGAAAGGATCAATTTTCGCTTTTAAACTGTATTACAATCAAAATTAAAAACTCCCTATTTCCATAAATAAAATAAACGTACACCCTTAGAAGAAGAAGACTTAGAATGATAGTTGACACAAACGAGGTAAGTCTAAAAAATTGCGACGGATCGTCGCAATTTTCATTTTGAGCCGTTAGTACAATACTTCAAATGAGACGGAAAGCAGCTCTCACATAAAAATATAAAAATGATGTGTTGTGCGGTGCAAGGATGTTTAAACACCAGTAACCGGAAAAATAATACCGCAAATATCTCATTCCACCGGTAAGTACTAATATTCCGTTTGTAATTTTGCCTAAAACAGTCATCAAAACTCATAAATAAATTTAAAAATTTCGTCCGCCATTTTCGTGAAAATGTTGCTATGCACTGGGAAAAAAATACCCAGGTTTTGTTACTTAGTACTTAGGTATATAAAAATAGTAGAGGAGAGGGTGGAATTCCCTCAAGTTAGGACTCAGGAATCAAACTACGCGGAATATCACAGTTTTAGAATTTTCAGTCACTCGACGATATTCTGAGTAGATTCAAGATGTAAACTCAAATTACTATTTTACAAAGAAAATTACAATCAATGAATGGAAACAATTAGAACTAGTATTTACAATTGAAACAATTGAGCTAACTGCAGCCTGTAGCAAACAATCTAGAGGCAGCTCAACTTATCGATATCAATACCAGTCGTCGCGTCCCCGTTACGCTGGTTGCATTGCCCCGCTGTATGGCAATGCTGGTGCGCTGCGCCAAATACTCACCAGCTCTCGGGTCCCGCGCCGCCGCTTTGACCAGACGCTCAGATATTTTTAAAAATTCCGGAAAACCTCGACACCGCACGGACCTAGACCTCTCTCGGCTCCAAGGGGAGCAAATGCAATAAACTCAAATTTTAAATTGCAATCCATCCCATCACCATAACTGTAGCAGTACTTGCACGTGCACATGTTCTTTTTAGGGTTCCGTAGTCAACAAGGAACCCTTATAGTTCACCACGTTCGTCGATCCGTCCGCAGCTTAGTCCAGAGTCTATTAGTACTAGAATGCTGTAATTTGTCTAAGTTGGGCATTATTATTTGTGAAAAAAATGCTAGTAGAAGGTGGAGTGATTTTAAAAGGAAAACTACACAGCTTTAGTATGCTTTACTAGTTGAGTCCCTAATAGTCATCCTAATCAACTTAAAAAATGTACTTTGGTAGGTATGTGTAAAACAGGTAAATAAGTTGGTTTAGATAGGCCATGAACCGTGCAACTACTTACACTGCACGTGGCCGAACACGTACTTGACCGTCTATTTTAAATTATTGTTCCGAAAATAATCGGAGCCGATCTTATTTTGCAGACTTGGAGTAAAACCTTTTTGTCGTTTGACCTAGGTAGAATGGTAGTAACCATAGGTACCGGCTGATATTTCGTAAAATTAAAAATAGATTTTTTCTATTTGACAATAAACTATTGACACCTCCAGAAAATTGAAATAATGTAATATCAAAAATAAAAAGGTAGGTGATAAAAACAATGAAGTATTTTCTTTATGTGAACTTTGCTTGAGTTACCCAATTTTTTAGGGAAAATGCTATTCACTTGCAACATTCAATCATACGAATGTGTGAGTGGGGGCACTGTATTTACGTGCTGTCAAAACACACATGGATCAGATTTTGGTTACACAAATTGTCAAATTGTTGAATGACACTATCCCTCTGCTGAGACAGCAGCGAGTTTTTACTCTATGCGTACACCTATAAAAGGTCAAATTATACACATAACACTAAAGCGGAAATAAAGTGATAGTTTTGATTTCTGTCGCTTCGGTATGTAGACTAAAGTAAGGAAGCGACGAAGAAACCTTGAGCCTGTTAGTTGTTATTTTTCGAGTTGGAGCAAAACCCGTCCCAAGCTTTTTATCCTCTACCATATTCTCATACTTTATTGCAAGCCTTTTTGCACAGCAAGGTTTTGACAATTTGTTTGAATTTATTTACTAATACTTTTGCAACTCACTAGGAGTTTTGTTGATACCCTTTAAAAGATACATTAATTTTGTGTAGCCTAGTTGTGGGCACAGCTAGTTTGTTTATTTGTAGTATTAAAATAATGTATATCGCTATTTTTGGGGAACCGATTGATATTTCTATGAGTGTACAACAAGTTTGAGCGACTTCAATTGCAGAATAATTACACTGTTTTTAGGGACACCGAGTAATCCCTGGCGAAATAAACTCCTATGGGAACAACTAGAGCGCATTCTTTGAAGTTAAAAGTGCAAGACATCAAAATTGGAAAACAATTGGCGGAGATATCGACTAACAAACTTAAGCGGACTCCGCGGTAACTGGGGAATTCTGTCCTCACCGTTTTAAAGATTTTCAAAACTCATCTGCTATAAGTAATGAAATAAATCATTTATAATATGTCCAATATATAGGTTCTACAATAAATAACCATAGGAAATAGAAAAAAAAATGCGTGGGGTTTTAACTCTCACGGTAAAAAGGAAACACCAAATGAAAAAAATAACATTGAAAATTCTTCTTCAATTATAAATCTTTCCTTTAAGTTTACACTGATGTCGTAACTATTATTAGATTCAATACAATAATAATAAAACCTTAAAAAAACTCATTTTTGTTAAGCGGCTTGCGGTAGAATTAGAACCAATTTAATATTTTTCCAAATGAATTTCCACCATACTGGTCATATTAGGTATATACCTATTGCTATGATTTGTTATATTTCGTGATTCGTTCCATTACTTTGTGTTCCTTATCGTGGGAAGGTGATTGAATTGAAATACTGTGTTGTGTTATCTGACTCCAAATGTAATAAATTAATCGTAAAAATACAGGACTTTGATTTAGGTTGACCGCGGCTTGTTACAATGCAATTTTTATCTATTCGATGGTGTCTCTCGTAGGGCGAGAGGGGCTAGTGTTTTCTTCGACGACTCCGTGCGTGACGTCTGACAGTTGTCACCTATCCTTCAAAGTTGAGCTGATGTCACTGTCATTCATTCATTTAGGTGTTGCCTGAACACTTTGAATAGATTGGAGACCATGATGGGCAATTTACCGCCGTGGGCCTTAACGAAAAAAAAAACACCATCGCTCAGACAATAATTGACACACTCGGCCTCATTAATCCATGCACCCGATTTCTCTTAATCTAATAAGGGCCATTAAAAGTAAAATAAGGGCACATCTTCATTACGGGGGCTAATGAAAAAGCCTTTCTAATCAGGGCCTTAGTGCCCCATAAAGCTACAGTTAATTAAGTAGTTAGTGTGGATAATCTTCTGTGATTGGTTGACTTTTTATGTGTAGGTTCTTACCACTTAATCTTGGTTTAGTTAGTTGGATGTTATGCGGTCGCAACACTTTGCGACACGCCGCGCTGTCAACCAAAAAATACCTATCATCATCATCATCACCAGCCTATATTTGTCCACAGGATATAGGCCTCCCCTAATGAGCGCCATAGCGCCCTGTCTTCAGCTTGCCGCATCCAGCATCTGCCTGCAGTCTTTCGCAGATCGTCATCCCACCTGGCCGGAGGGCGTCCTACACTACGTTTGCCGAGTCGTGGTCTCCACTCAAGAACTCGTTTACCCCAGCGGTTGTCGGTTCTTCGCGAGATATGGCCGACCCACTGCCACTTCAGCTTGCTAATTCTTTGAGCTATTATTTTGAATTTATAAACGTTTTCAAAGCCGCCACGGCTTCCAGTAGGTACGTAAATTTATTTTTAGGAATACGATTCTTTCGGCTCTTTCGGCGTGATCGACTCGGAAATATTAGATGTGTATTCATTATAATCAGAATTGATAGGTTAGATGTGTAAGTAATCTAGTATCATACACATAAAACGTTCCTTCGATAAGCATCTATGTTTCCAACAAGAAGCAAACATAATTCCCACACAGACAACAATTGCTACCATGTTGGTCCCAAGTTAAATTAAAAAAGTTTACCAAAAACTCATGTCAAAAACATTTCGCGGCGTAAATTTGCCGTTTGTTGTTTTATTTCATTTCGATGAACCTGTTTCCATAATTTGCTGCACAGGTAGGTAACATAAAAGGGACTGGTTTCTAACAAAGCGGAAGACCTTTTCACTTGAGTTTTTTTAACCATTATTTTGAAAGATTTTACGTGTAACCATACTAGAATACTAATAAAAGCGATACTGACTCGGTCTGTCTGTTATTTTACTGAGTTATAGCAATAAAAAAGTCACAGTTTGATTATGGGTGTCATTCTGTGCCTAATTGCGGTGACCATAGAGCCACTTTATGAGCAAGTGTGTTTAAAAATTTATTTGTACAATCAGACTTACAACCTTTCTACGGTTTAAAACAAAATAAAAATACTTATAAATGTAAGCCCGAAGGCACAAAATGGCTTCTGCCTCAGCATGGTTGGTGGTGCAATATCCGCTTACAATAAAACTTACATAAATTATTTAAATAGAGGACACTAAAAAAACATTAAAAATCTTATAACAAAACATTAGGTCCTAAAGCGTTAGATTTCTGAGACATTAACCTAAAGTAATTTTCATCTATTTGTCAAAAAACAAAATGGTGACCCATGTGAGGGCCAAAATCTACAAACCCTCTGTTAAGTAGGTAGGATGAGGAGTAGCTTACCGGAGAAGGAAATAAATTATTTTTATCCAAGAAAAGCGCGTGCCAAGCCTCGGGGCAAAGCTAGTTGTCTGTAAACGTTAACATTCAGCGGTTTTCGAGTATGTAATTTACCTTATATATAGGTAAGTTTCCTTTGCTTGCGTTCGTTTAGCTAGTTTCATCGTACCAAAGGAAGGAATCCAATTTAAATGCACTGGACCAAACAGATTACTGCAGTCTTGAATCCATTAGATAAGCCTCCAGTGGTTCAGCTACTGAATAATTTATAGTATAGGTAATTGGTTTAGCTAGCTTAGTGTCTCAGTGTTTGTGACATGGGCCTTAGACCGGTCACAAGCTACTTAGCCAACGTGTGAGCTAGACTAAAGCTATCCGCACATTAATAATATTAATAATAATAATGCTGGCCAATTCACACAGCATTATCTAGCCCCATGGTAAGCAGAGCTTGTGTTATGGGTACTAGATAACTGATATACATAATAATATACGAGTACATAGATAGATATTTTTTATTATACATAGAAAACGACCAGAACACCCTGAACAAATATCTGCAGATCGTACAAATATTTGTCCCGAGGCGGGAATCGAACCCGCAACCTCCTGCGTCGCAGGCGGACCTTCGCCCACCGCGCCACAGAGGTCGTATTAATCTAACGCCACTACCGCGCAGTAAAAATGTGCATTCAAACATGGACTTAATACCGTAAATCGGGGTGAATAGAGACTCCAGGGTGAATAGAAATGGACGAAATACTGGAGCAAGACACCACCTGGCTGGTAACAGTGGCAGTATCGTTAGTCTATGACTGTTCACCTTCTGTGTCAGTCGACCTGACCTCTGCAAAAGAATGTTGTGCTCCAGTATTTCGTCCATTCCTATTCACCCTTAAGTCTCTATTCACCCCGTTTTACCCGGTAATTAACCTCGTCATTTTTACATACAGGGTGAACCACACAGTGACGTCATAAAAAAATTAATGCCTCACCCCCGGGGGTACCCGAAAATACCCCATGCATGTTCCTCGATTTTTCGAAGATTTCGAGTTAATATTTTTGTAAGTTTTTTTCTCAAACTATGAATGGATAAAGGAAACCTTAAAGGATCACTTTGTTGTCCGTCTATCTGTCTGTCTGTCTGTCTGTCTGTATGTCTGTCTGTTCGTCTGTCCGTCTGTCAATCCCCTTTTCTCAGGAACGCGTGGATCGAGTTGAAATTCACATCAAATAGTACTCAACTCTATAAACTCTTGGAGCCGTGATATAAATAAAACTTCGAAATCAACGCAATCAAAAGTTACATCCACTTGTGATCTAATGCTAAAAAAGATTTCCGTTAAAAATTGACAAAATTAGCTCAATTAGATTTCATTCATGCCGTTGCCTAAAATTTTAAAGAACCAAGCTCAAAAAAACAGAAACATCAAGTTACTTGCTCGTCATTTAACGAGTAGGTACCTACTTTTTTTTCATTTATTTATGTTACATAAATAATAATAAATAAATAAATAAAGCTGGACAATTCACAGAGCATTATCTAGCCCCAAGCTAAGCAGAGCTTGTGTTATGGGTACTAGATAACTGATAAACATAATACAATACACTACATAGATAGATATTTTTTATTAAACATAGAAAACATCCAGAACGCCCTGGACCAATGTCTGCAGATCGTACAAACATTTGTCCCGAGGCGGGAATCGAACCCGCAACCTCCTGCGTCGCAGGCGGACCGTCGCCCGCTGAGCCACAGAGGTCGTCATATTATTAACTTATTTTATCTACAGCTAACATAAGCCGTAACTCGGTTTGTCCGTCAGCCTCAGTCTCTAAGGTACAATATAGTTAATATTATAAATAGTTGGTACGATGTATCTTCCTACGTAAGTTGCTAGTAAACTCGTACACGAATAAAAACAAAATAAATACACACCGAAGTTTCACATCAGAAACTAAATGTAAGCCAAGCTACTACTTGAGTTGAGGCAGAATAAAAAAAGTATCAGTTTTTTTCTGGTAAACGGCATTTTTAGCATCTTAGTCCTAAAAATGTTGAACAAAAATATAGATAATGATTTTATCGGATATTTATCGCGTACCTTTTGTTATTATTTCCCCTACGTTTCTACCGCGTTACAGCGACCGTGGTCACGGGGTGACCACGGTCGCACCTTTTTTACGCGATAAATACCCGATAAAATCATTAACTATGTTAACAAATCGTGTAAGTTTAAAAAGAACAAAAATATATTCAAAAAAATATGTACGCTGTTTACAAGGCTTGAACAAAATCCAGCAATATTGCAATTTCATTGAACCAAACATAGTATTCGAAAGTTTATAATGTTTAAATAGTAGCATAATATGCCTAATAATCATAAATAATAATAATATGCATAATGGAACCATTTCGAGACTATCTACCGTGTATTTGTAACTTAGAAGCGCCCGGTCATAATTTGTGGTTGCTAAAAAGGCAATTTTTCCTACGTAACCTAAAATTACCATACAAGCCTCTAAGGCAAGAGATACGGCACGGAATCTTCTCGTAAAACTAACTCACTTGTTTGACCTGAATAAATTAGGTCACAGAAAGCTTACCTACGGTTGGTTGCACTGAGATGTACCTACACACCTTTTATTAGTACCTTGTTGCTTTAAAGCTGAGTTAGGTTCTCGACGACTACCGCCTGGAAATAAACGCTCTTTAGTATGATAAGGTACTTAATTTTCTGCTTTTAGCATCGTGCCGCCGACTTTATCTACAGAAATAATGCCGTCACAAAAATCGACGGCTAGATTTGACTTGAGTCTGTAATTATGGCATGGTTTTTTTCGGACAACTATTTTCATAAAATCTAATTCTGATAACAAGAAAAATTCACAGAAGCACCCCCGAGTCTTGGCCTCGCCAAGTTGGCGGTGTTACACCCCTGCGCCTCGGAAAGCAGGTTAAGCCGTTGGTCCTGCGCTTGACCTCTCCCCGGTGTCGGTCTGCGGTCCCATCGGATTATGAGAGTGAGGGAATAGAGAATAACAATAACCTGTGTTTGCTCACATACTTGTGCAGTATATTATGTCCAGCGCATCTGGCTACTCATGTCAGATGTTTTGTCAAGATTTTTTTTTTTTTATTATTTTTATTGAAAGTTCCAAATAATAATAATTATGTAAGAACACACGCAAAATAATACTAATATGAAGAACTAAGTATGAACTTGTATGAAGACACGAGGGTAATGGAGAAGTAATTATCTATTTTTGACCGACTTCAAAAATTCACAAAAGGTTCTATGTTGGGCTGTATCTTTTTTTTCTATGCATGTTCGTTGATTTCTCCTTCAATTATTATTAGAGATAAAGAAAATTATTTCGCTATTTTAGCTAGCTAGCTTCTGCCCGCGGCTTCGCACGCGTTGTTTCTATGGAAACGTTTTGAGGTTATTTCTATCCCATGGGAACTGATTTATGGGATAAAAAGTCGCCTATGTTTGATTCTCGGGTTAGACTTACCTGTATGCAAAATTTCAGCCTGATCCATTCAGTAGTTTTGGCGTGAAGAGGCAACAAACATCCATCCATCCATCCATCCACCCATAAACTTTCGCATTTATAATATTAGTGTGATGATCCCAAATTGGTCCCATAAAAATGTTATGTAGGTATATAACCTACCATCTCAGATTAACGAATAAAGGAAATTTCTACACATCGATGTACCTAAGTTAAATTCGTGAGATTGGGTACTAGCTTCTCGAAAATCGATCGCTCAAATTGGGCTTAATTAGGTCCACCAAACCAATTAAGTTCGCTGTGTGGTGCCGGCTTAAAATTTGCACCACCCCATCTCTTCCCGCGGGTGTCGTAAGAGGCGACTAAGGGATATCCACCGGGGGCGGGCAGCAGCGCCCTTGCAGAACAATTCTACCACCGAACTGCGATCCCCAACCCGCATGTAAAGCGTGGGGATTATAGGCATTACCCCCATGTGATAAAAGCCAATAAGGCGCTTATCAGGGGGAGGCCTGCGTCCAGTAGTGGACCACTACAGGTTGTTTAGTTGAGTTGAGGTCCTGGGTGGACCTCTTGCCACCAGCCTTCGTGTTTCGCGTGCGAATTGTTGTCTCGGTCGCACTTCGGTCTAGGTACGTCTTTCCACTTTTGTTGTTCATTAGTTATGTTGCAAAAGACTAGAAATAGCGTGTCTTTGCGCTTAGTTGTAACACAACACATGCCATTTGTTGAGTTAGTGTTGGGAGAACGTAACATATCCACAGAATTATATTTAATGTGCGAGTATGTTTGTACACCATTTTATCAAAAAGTAGAGCTTTTAGATTTAAACTGAAGGACAAACCGTAAAGAGAAAACTCTCTGCTTTCCCTTAAAATATTTTGACAACTGTAAAAATATAAACTTTGTTTGTACACTCCAACTCGAGTTTACGCAAACGCGAGAATGTACCCGCGAAAGTAATGTAACGCAAAGAGAGACAATAGAAACCACTCCACTAGGTAGGATCCACACATAGACGGACGAAGATACAAAGATATGTGGAAGTGACACTTTTTTAAATTTCACTTTGCTACTACAATCCATCATCATCGGCGTATATTAGTCCACAGCTGAACATATGCCTCCCCTAATGAGCGCCATAGGCGCTGTCTTCAGCTTGCCGCATCCAGCATCTGCATGCAGTCTTTCGCAGGTCGACGTCCCACCTGGCCGTAGGGCGTCCTACACTGCGTTTGCCGAGTCGCGGTCTCCACTCAAGAACACATTTACTCCAGTGGTTGTCGGTTCTTCGCGAAATATGGCCGGCCTACTGCCACTTCAGCTTCCTAATTCTTTGAGCTATGTCGATAACTTTGGTTCTCTGTCGGATGTATTCGTGACGAATTATATCCTTCAGATCTCCCTGAAGGATATAATTCGTAACGAATACATCCGAGCTATGGAAAGATCTGCTCCTCCGAGCATAGCTCTTTCCATAGCTCGCTGAGCGACTTTGAACTGGTGGACCAGCCCTACCGTGAGTGTCCACGTCTCATATAGTTGCAGCCAAACAACTTGTCCGGTGAGCCCGGTGATGGGCAGCGAGAGTGGAAGGTATGCGCAGGAACACTCACGTGTATAATTCTTACGTAGCCCCCGACAAAGCAGCTGGCGAAAGAGATATTATTACAATCTCGTCGCTCTGTCTCGCTCTTTTATTGACGGCCTGTGTGGCGCAGCGTCCACGTCTCAGCTCCGTAGGTCATGACGGGTAGGACGCACTGATTGAAAACTTTAGTTTTCAAGCATTGCGGTATGGATGACGAGAAGACTCGATGTAGTTTCTCAAACGCTGCCCAGTCTAGCTGGATCCTCTTCTTGGCCTCCTTCTTAAAATTATTTTTACCTAACTGCAGAATTTGGAAAATTTAAAAGTAAGTTTGTGTGTCTGTCTGGTACCTTTTGACGCCTATTGGGATCTCAATAACATTTGATAGGGAGGTAAATTGTATCTCGGAGACGGAAATAGGCTATTCAACAGCGCGTGTGAAGCCTCGGGCAGCACCTAGTGATCATTATAAGCGAGAAGATAAATATTAAACTGCTGGAAGTCCACCGACATCGAAATTTGACTTTTTGATTTGATTGTATTCACATTTGCATAGCTGTGTGGTGCCGGCTTAGAATTTGCACCACCCCAACTCTTCCCGCGGGTGTCGTAAGAGGCGACTGAGGGATATTCACCGGGGACGGGCAGCAGTTCCCCATGCAGAACTATTCTACCACCGAACTGCGATCCCCAACCCGCATGCCCAGCGTGGGGACTATGGGCATTACCCCCATATGATAAAAGCCAATAAGGCGCTTATCAGGGGGAGGCCTGCGTCCAGCAGTGGACCAATACAGGCTGTTGAGGTTGAGGTTGAAGTATCCTCTTTTTTATAATGTCAATTTTCCAGCAGTCATTATGTGTGTCTTTTTTCTTCAAAATCTCCTAAGTCCAAAATAAAATCCACAAAAAAAATCAAATTGTGACATGTCCATTGCGATCATTTACGGATGTATGGTGGCATGGTGTTCGAATATTTTTCAACCAACCATAAGTCCTTCCAATTTACATCAACGTATCATTAAGTATGTCCAAACGATATTTCATATTTTTCTAGTTTCTATGATTGGTACTTTTTTTTAAATGTAGATAAAAAAATGTATAAAAAGTCATTCTGGCTCTTCCAGCTATAAGACGTTCATGTTTCACCTACCTCTCCAGCTTTTCCTTTACATTGATGTGTGGATCCAGGCTTCTGTTCTCCTGGGAATAAAAACGATCGTTCAGCGCTGCAGCGGTAGAATGAATGATCATGTTATTACAGAATTTTTTATATTAATAAAATATAGGTAGGTAATAAAAAAAACCGCAATATTTAATTCCATTAAAGATAAATTTCTCTTTGATATGTTTCGAATTTTCTGCATGTCTGCAAGTTTAGTAGGTATTTTGTTTATATGAATTACCGACTAATCATTAAGATTTTTAATGCATTCACTGCCCGGGCTACAGCGGTGTGACCCGAAGAGGCGAGTTTCAAGAATACTGTATTTTTGGGTAGACCGACAAGTGATGTTGACCCCAAACAAAAATCTGCGTTTTATCCAGATTTAGAAAGCAAAGTCAAAGGCAGAATCTGGTATAAATACATAACTGGCAACATTGTTACTTTTCAAACTTTAGTTCAGTAGTTTTAAAGTGTTGCCATGCAAGCTGTCAAAAATGACATTTGTAGAAGCGTTGATGCGAAAAGGACGATATCGAAAACAGCGAAGCATAAACAGAAGTAGGGTTGTCAAACCAAACATTCTGCTTTACTTTCATAATATGCACGGCCAAAGAGCGGAATGTGCTTCCTGCGTCTGTATTTCCGTTAGAGTACAATCTTGGAGTCTTCAAGTCCAGGGTAAATAAGTTCCTCCTAGGAAAGCGTGCTCCATCTTAGGCGCAAATTCACTTAAGAGAGTTGGTGGCCAAACGCTTGAATATCATCAATAAAAAAATTAAAAAATGAGGAGGGGTTTGAAACTACTTCCTACTATAAAATAGTATGTTTGTTGTGGCAGCCCTGAACGAGATCTGGATGCATTTATTTCGTTGGTAAATCGCAGCGGAAACTAAAGATATGGAGGCGCTCAGTTTTATGTCGAGCTGTTTAAATCTATTTTATACGATTTCAGATTTATTCGAATTTAAAGCGTTGAGTAGTATCATGGAGTCTGTAGGTAATGTTTTTCTTTACTTTCTTTTTGTGTGGTGGTAAGAGATCTCTGCTAATAAGTGAAAAAGGGGGGTAAATTTTAAGTTCGTGTGCTACTGTAGTTCTGGAGATATCACACTAACATTATAAATGCAAGAGTTTGGATGGATGGATGGATAGATGGGTGGATGTTTGTTACCTCTTCACGCCAAAATTACTGAACGGATCGGACTGAAATTTAGCATACAGGTAAGTCTAACCCTGTAATCAAACATAGGCAACTTTTTATCCCATAAATCAGTTCCCATGGGATAGAAATAACCTCAAAACGTTTACATAGAAACAACGCGTGCGAAGCTGCGGGCAGAAGCTAGTAGTTAAATAAAGATAATTATATAAAATGTAAATCTCTTATTGGCCGTAAGTTAGATGGATAAGGTTAGAACTGTTTAGACATAAGGGCTGTTGATTTTGTTATAACCAAAAAAAAAGAAATAAACGAATGCTGGACAAATACCCAACATCATCTAGCCCCAAGCTAAGCGTAGCTTGTGTTTTTTGATTGAGATGACTGGTTCTAGGTCTTCTGGTGACTTGATAATCACTTTATCCACGAGTTTTGATAGGCAACTTATTTGCAAAATGAGTGAAGCCGCGATCAGAAACTAATATCTATAAAAAGAAAAAAACTCTGTGACTGACGTAAGTACAAAAATTAGCCTGCTAGTAGGTACTCTAACCCTTCTAACCTCCCTAGGGTTCCGTCTTTCAGACGAGCGGAACCCTAATTGGCATCCTCCGGCTGTTCGTTATTGCCTTCGCAAACACCTTTGTCACCTCCAGCGCAATTAGAGTCGCGAGAGCTCTCGGCGAGAGTGACGAGAGCGTCTAATTAGAGCTAGACTGAGCTGCGATCCTGCTGCGGTAGAGTAGCCAAGACTTGGCTCTTTGTAGGATAATTTTGGTGAAGTCAGTCGGCTAGTCAAAGCTGTCACGATTGTCTTTTGTTTTTATATGAAACTAGCGACCCACCCCGACTACGCACATCCCCCCCCCCCCGGCTGGTACAGCCGCAACCGCCATGTCCCTGCATTTTAAATCTGTAATATCTTCTAAAATATTTGTTCAAATTACATGCTGTAAAAGGCATTATTGATCTCTATTAAATACACAATGTATTTAAGGTACTTAATTTGATAAGAATTAATGGTGTATTGCTTAAAATCGCCTCGTAAATAAGCCATTATTTCTCGTAAAAAGTAAAGGATAAAAAATCTTTATTGTTTGTTATCCCTAAGAGATAGACATATACGATCGCGGGCTTTTTTGTAGACTTTTATGTTTTATAATACTGTAGTACATTATTTTTATCGTAAGCGCAAAAAAATGTGTTTATTTAGAAACATCACATTAGAAACCTCTAAAACCTTTCTCTTGAATCACTCAATCTATTAAAAAAACCGCATCAAAATCTGTTTTTAAGGTCTAAACATACATAGGGACAGATAGACAGCGGGAGCGACTTTGTTTTATACTATGTAAAGATATTAATCGTAGATCGTAAATTCCACTAAGTTACACATGTGGACATTATTTTTATTATTTTCCTTATATAATTAGGGGACTTTGAGTCATTGGTAACTATTGTAGACCTGTATTTTAAAACTAACGAACAACCTACAATATAAAACTAAAGTATATCTAAAACTAACCTAAACAATTTAATTCAAATAAATAAATAAATCTGTCTCCAATCTGTCGACACACTATTAGACTGTGGCTGTGTGGGCTGGCCTTATCTCGAAGAACCGATAACCACTGATGTACCTAAAGGTATTCTTGAGTGGAGACCACGACTCGGCAAACTAAGTTTTGGACACCCCCCGACCAGGTAGGGTGACGACCTGCGAAAGACTGCAGGCAGATGCTGAATGCGGCAAACTTTTTTGAATAAAAACTAACAAAACCATAGTCACCGCACATTCAAACGAGCGATCACAACAGCTTACCCGGAAGTTGCCGGAAGGGTGGAATCTGCGACACTGTCCTGCATAATGACAGCTTTATGCAGTGCGCAGTCGGCGGGATGGAAGAGATTCACGGACGCAGATTAGAGGTAGGAAGGCAGAATGCTCGCTCAAAAACTGCCACGAATGGCTTTTACGAAAAAAGTAAAGTTCGTAGCGTCTACGTTCAGATGACAAAACTTTGACTCGCGTTTAAGCTTTGCGCACATTCATCCAACATCGCTACCATGCACCACAAAAATGTGCATTCATATAGCGGCTCGTACTCGTTATCTTTAGATAAACTATTTTTTCACATCCTTATGAACTCTTGAAACTTTTATGAATTGAAACTGTTACATTGCCTTAGAGCGACAGGCTTGTGCAACGACGGTTGGCAATAATCCTACAAAAGCATGGTCACCGCACGCTCAAACGAACGATCACAACAGCTTACCCGGAAGGGCACTGTACCTGTGACACTGTCCTGTATAATGACAGCATTATGCAGTGCGCAGTCGGCGGGATTGGAGAGATTCCGATTGATTGAAACCCTGACGTGATTAGAAGTGAAATTTCTGAACGCTGCCATGAACGGATGCTGTTGGAAGGATCAATTTTCGCTTCTGCACTGGAAGATTGAACTCGTGCTTGTGCTAACTTACAATGATAACATTCTGACGACCTCTGTGGCGCAGCGGGCGAAGGTCTGCCTGCGACGCAGGAGGTTGTGGGTTCAAATCCCGCCTAGGGACAAATGGTTGAACGATCTGCAGACATTTGTCTAGGGCGTTCTGGAGGTTTTCTATGTAAAATAAAAAACATCTATCTATGTCGTGTATTGTATTAAGTACGAGTATAATCAATTATCTAGTACCCATAACACAAGCTTTGCTTAGCTTGGGGCTAGATAATGCTGGGTGATTGGTCCAGCATTATTTATTTATTTATTAACTGAACGAATTGTGAAGCCTTGCTCAGGGACTTGTATCTACGATTCTTGCTGCTGTCATACGGACATAAAAGACAGAGAGAGGACAGAGAAGTAGATAGAAATCTTAAACATTTTAATCTTGAAAGAGAGAGAGAGAGAGGAAGAGAGAGAGCTAGGCAAGGTGGTACCTATTAAAACGACAAAAAGACCAAAATTTCAGTATCAAATAGAATGAAAAATATACTTTCATCATTCAAAATGAAAAGACAGCTCAACTTCGTACTATACATTCCTACAATTTCTTATAATTCCTACAATTTCTTATAATTTTACATTTAGACCTAAAGTTAAAAGTAGGACCTAAAATTCAGTTTCAAATCAGGACAGTCTAACAAAGTAAACCCAAATACGGGATTGTGATTGGCAAAAGCAATTAGGTTCAATTCAATCTGGAGATTCCTTTGACCTATCTACATTGGGCTAAATGAATACCTACTGGGGCACGATCACGGTGTGGTAAGTGTTGTTGTACCTGTTGGCATTGCGGCTCAAACGTTAGCAGTTAAAACTTCAGGGTGCACGTACACGGGCCGGCATCGGACAATCCGCACTGGCTCCATCAATGGTTTGCCATACAAGATCCGCACCGCACGGTGCGGACTGTCTGTAATTATTATTATTATTATTCATTTATTTCAGATAATATAGGTATCCATAGCACATTATAATTAAATTATTTATAACTTAAAATTACACATTAAACATATAACAAGAAATGTCGCAAATAGAAAAATTAAAATCAGTTTATACAATTAAGAATATTAATTTAATTAAAATTACATATTGTTCAGACGGAGCCCATCATTATCCGCATCCACGTGTTTTGGATGGGGCAGTCTGTTCGAGCAACAATCATCCGCAGGATGCTGTTGCTACTGCTTTGTGCACGCTGGAGTAGGGAAGCGACTTTTTTGCGGATAATCGCGTGAAAGCCGTCAAAAGCGAGGCAGCCGCACCAGCATCCTGAAAATGTTGTTATATTGGACTCGCAGAGATCTGGCAGCCCGCTTGGTGTGGTTTACCCATAGGCTGCTCGAGTAGAAGGACTGGCAGTAAGCCTTGAAAAGAGTGACCTTCACTTCCCTCGAGCAGCGAGCAAACCTGCGTGCAAGCATGTTTCCACGGACCACCAGCGCTCTGCTTTCGTAATGCCGGCGAGGATTCTTGAAGGCAACTTTTCCGTTTAGTGACGTCATTCGGTTGGCCGATCTGCACTTGTCAGTGGATTGTCTGATGCCGGCCCTATGCAGAGGGTGCATGAACGAAGAGAAGACGGACGCGCATGTGTTTGTAGAGTACGATAGCGTAGCTTCTCTTCGACTACACTACCTCGGGACACCGAGGACGCCTAGGTTAAACAAAATGAAAAACATTTGACGACCTTAGTGGCGCAGCGGGCGAAGGTCCGCCTGCGACGCAAGACAAGTGTTTGTACGATCTGCAGAAATTTGTTCAGGGTGTTCTGGACGTTGTCTATGTATAATAAAAAAAGTATATCTATGTAGTGTATTGTATTAAGTATAATCATTAATCAGTCATCTAGTACCCATAACACAAGCTCTGCTTAGCTTGGGGCTAAATGACGCTGTGTGAATTGTCCAGCATTATTTATTTATTTATTATATGGATAGATATTTTATTTATTTTACTTAGAAAATACCTAGAACACCCGGAAAAAATATTTGCACATCGTACAAACATTTGTCCGGAGTCGGGAATCGAACCCGCTTTATGACCGAATTTATGTTTATGTTATATAAAGAGAATTATTGAGTTTGCATTTGCAAGCTGTTCTTGACAAGCATCTAGATAACTTAAACTGGCAGTCCAACTTATGTTATTGTGCAACATTGAATTGGAATAGCTTTGGGACAACTTAAATGCAGCTTATGTAAGACAGCCCTGGCGTAAAGTGGCGCTTTGGCCCAGACCCACAACTGAATACAAATACCTACAGTGTTATTGTTAATTCACTAACACTGCGTAAACTGCAGGTTCTGCCCAAGCAGGAACACGTTTGTGAAGATAGATAGATAGATAAAATAATTATTTGGTACTAGACATAGACATAAAGTCAAAATCAAAATCAAAAACTCTTTATTTCCATAAATACAATAAATGTACACTTGGAAAAGGCCAAAATATAAAACTAAACACTGACACGGAAATAAAGTGCTATTTTTGATTTCTGTCGCTTCGATGTGTAGACTAAAGTAAAGAAGCGACGAATAAACCTTTAGCCTGTTATTTGTTATTTTTCGAGTTGGAGCAAAACCCGTCCCAAGCCTTTTTGTCCTCTAGATAATCTGATATTTTATAGTAAGCCTTTTTGCACAGCAAGGTTTAGACATACCATTTATTTGCCACCACACACACATTCATATAACATATTCAAAATAAAATATTTAATCTTATTAATTAAACTATTAAGAACACACGTACAGTAGGTACATTTAACAAACGATGTTAACAATTTGTAGAAATAAGGTAGGTAACCAATAATGTGCTGCAGTAGCAAATGGGCCTAGGCTTAGCATAATGCCAACTGTTGTGAACAGAAGGCGCTGTATTCTGAACAGACCAAAACTATGTAGAGCAATCACAGGACCCTGCGATTATAAAAATAATTTGAACAGAAAATCAAATACACTCGCTCAGTTATAATAATGGTGCCTTAGTAAGAAACCTAACTACAGTACTACAGACACACATACAATTAACAAAGATAATTTACAATATAAACACAAGTACAATAGGTTAAATTAATCAAACGAGCACTTTAAAAAGTAAGTACCTAAGTACTTAGTTTGTGTGTGCTGCAGCACGACAAATAGGCCATGGCTCAGTGAATTTTATTTGTTTATAGCAAAACACTGATTTTGACGCCAAGTCTTATTTCTTAAACTATGTATTTTATTTTCTTTCATCATCATGATCAGCTCACATGTCTTAATTCTTAGTTTCTTATAAATTTTCGCTGATACAATATGTTAAAACACGTTTGTCCAGAACCCACTTAATTATTAAACACCGATGACCCACATCCACCCCCACTGTAAATTCAGGGTTGAGCCGTTTTTAAGTTTAGTTTTAAATAAAGCCTCGTAAAGCCAGAGACCGAAACCACTGGAGATCCTTGGAGGAGGCGGACACCGCCGTAGGTCCATATCAATAAGCAACTGACATCGCATGACTTTTTTTAATCAATATTATTTACTTAAATTGATGTGATATGGAATAAAGCTCTTTTTATTATTTACTAGCTGCCGCCCGCGGCTTCGCACTCGTTGTTTCTATGGAAACGTTAAGAGGTTATTTCTATCCCACGGGAACTGATTTATGGGATAAAAAGTACCCTATGTTTTACTCCAGGTCTAGAATTATCTGTATACAAAATTTCAGCCCGATCTGTTCAGTAGTTTTGGCGTGAAGAGGTAACAAACATCCATCCATCCAAACTTTCGCATTTATAATATTAGTGTGATTTTATTTTATTTATTTATTTATTTAAATAAAGCCTCTGTAAAGAACGATTAGCACAAGATCGAGGTGAATGGCATAAACATAGAGAGGCCTATGCCCAGCAGTGGGTCGACAAGGGCTGATATGATGATGATGATGATGAAAGAACGATTATTGAATGGACCTACTACCAATACCTGGTTTTTGAACCGACGAAAGGCGTCTCCATAAACGTCTTCGTGATGATGGACAGAACCGCAGTGCAGTGCAGTTCGCGCAGTGTCAGTAAATTATCAATAACCCTGTGTACGTCTATAAGTACATACTTGTTGCATTATAAAAAGAGGTTGCATTATACAAGTACTCCGGCCAAACTTAAGATACAACGAAAAATTTTGACGACCTCTGTGGCGCAGCGGGGGAAGATCCGCCTGCGACGCAGGAGGTTACGCCTCGGGACAAATATTTTTACGACCTGCAGATATTAGTTCACGGTGTTCTGGATGTTTTCTATGTATAATAAAAAATATCTATCTATGTAGTGTATTGTATTAAGTATATCAGTTTTCTAGTACCCATACATAACACAAGCTCTGCTTAGCTTGGGGCTAGACGATGCTGTGTGAATTGTCCAGCATTATTTATTAAATAAAAAAAATGTTTATAAAAACTCACAACTCAAGATTTAAAAAATTTATTTTTGCCGTAAAATTGCCTTAAACGACACGATTACATAGAATTTGTTGGTACGGGCTTTAATTATTGGGCTAACGTAACCCACGTGTGCGTTGCGTAGCATAAGGGCCTTTGTTCACACACGTTTTTTTTTGCCGTGAAAATCTACGGTTAATTTGCCGTGTGAGTGAAGGCTCGTTAGTGTTGTATGGGTCACTATGGAAGCTTGTTGACGGCGCCGTAAAAACACACGGCGGATTGACGACCGATTAACCTTCACACTGTCTGTCACACTGGTCCAAACTGAAGTCCTATTTCCTTTCTACAGCAGTCTAAACTCATTTCATTCTTAACCTCTTCTGTAATTTTAGATGTTAACGCAACTTAATTGGATAGTAATAGCCTTTATTCATAAATAAAATTATACTAGTATTTACAATTGAGCTAACTACAGACTGTTGCAAACAGTCTACAGGTAGCTCAACTGATAAATATCAATACCAGTCGGAAGCGTCCCCAAGACGCTGGCTGCATTGCCACGCTGATGTGCTGTGCCAGATACTCACCACTTCTCGGGTCACGCGTCGCTTATTGGATAGTTAGCTTTTAATATATATTTTTTTCATTTGGACCTACTGTATTCGTTTATTATTATATTTCTTTTTTTCCATGTTAGTAGATAGTGGTAATATTACTATATATAAAGCTAAATTGTATTATAATTATGTATGTATTAGGTAGATAAGTTCTATTATTTACTGTATGTGCACTATTTACCCATTTTTGCTTTTCTTATATCTTTTTCTCCATCCCAAGGTTGCCTGGGAGAAATCGCTCTCAGCGATCAGGCCACCTTTTGTACTATGCTAATTTGTCATTTAGTTATAAGACTTTTATTTACTTTATTTACTTGTACAATAAAGTGTTAATTCATTCATTCATTCAAATAATTCATTCAGTGTTAGGAATAAAAATTCTTAACACCGCACACGATTTTTCACACTAGTGTGAAGGTTAGGAATAAAAATCTGTAACACGTGTTACGGATTAATCCAAGGTTTTCACGGTGAAAAAACCGGTCTATCAACAAGCTTCCATAATGATTCATACCTGCATCACTGACCTTGCCTTCACTCACACGGCGAATCAACCGTAGATTTTCACGGCAAAAAAAATCTTTGTGAACAAGAGCCCTAAAATTCACAAGCAACTCAAAACCCCCATATTTCACAAAATATTCATAATCTACTAACTAAGTTAATAACGATTCCAATCAGGCAAATCCGATGGAAATTGATTTCCATATTTTGTATGGGGCTTGTGTTTACGGAAGGCTTTGTGAAATGGGTCGCAGAGGCCCTCTAATGTAGCTTTTACGCGGCAAATTACATTTTGAGAATAAAGGGGTTATGTCAGGGTTAAGCATGTTTCATGGTAGAGTTAAAGTAATCAAATAATATCGCAAAAAATTTCCACTTCGACAGGACTTGAACCCGCATCCTTCCCTCAGTACCTACGGGAATGTGCTAACCAACTACACCACGAGGTCAAGTGACGTGGGAGTCGAAAATCTTTGGGACTTCCTACGGTCTCTAGCGACGTTAGCTCCACCTACAGGGGAAACATTGAAGTTTATCAAATCCTGTTCAAAGACTAAAGTAACATTTATTTCGTTTGACGAGAGGTGTCGCGTTGCTTAATTCTAAGTATTAGCGATGCTGGAGTTTATCTGCCGCTTGACTATTTTTATATATTCAGGCCAAAATGCGGGTACCCCAGCTTTGGGAATCGCTTAGACGTTGCTGATAATCGGTCATTGTATGTGCGGGTAGAACGAAGATTCATTCCTTAGCTGTAACTGATCGAGAAACTGTCTCGCGTCATGTAACGATTCTAAAAGTATAGTTGTTATTTAAAAACTAGTTCTTACATGAATATAAAGTTATTAGCTTGATCTAATTGTATTATTTGGAATTCCCTGAAAGTAACCAGGTGTTGACCTGGATGGAGTAAGTATTTAATATAAGGTTTTTTGTTATTATAGTGCGTTATCCACACTCGGGGTAATTTCTAAGAAATCAAATTATATCGCAAAAAATTTCGACTTCGACGGGACTTGAACCAGCATCACCCTGAGTGTGGGGTTATGTAATACGGGTTACTATAGTAACAAAAAACCTTAGAGTTAAAGTAGGTGTAATTTGATGGTAGAATGGGGTCGGCGAGTGTGTGGAGGGGTGGGCTCGCCGACCGAAGAGGGGACGCCAGTCGGGCCGCGGAGGTTTAAGTGTTCCTGTGGTTCGGTGAAAATGGCGAGAGAGGGACACCGGAGAGGTTTTAGTAGATATTACGTCCGTCTCAGGGCGTCGAGTCACACATAATTCTGGTCCCCCTGGAGCATCATCATTCTTTGTTATGGAACTTTACAATCAAAAAAATACAATCAAATAATAGAAACAAATTAGAATTAGTATTTACAATTGAAACATTTGAGGTAACTGCAGGCTGTTGCTGACAATCTACAGGTAGCTCAACTGATCCATATCAATACCAGTCGTCGCGTCCCCGCTACACTGGCTACATTGTCCCGCTGTATGGCAATGCTGATGCACTGCGCCAGATACACACCAGCTCCCGGGTCACGCGTCGCTCCGACCAGACGCTCTATATCTCTCGGCATATCTGCCGATACCATTGCCCGAATTTCTGCCGATGACGTCATCCGCAACCATATCGCAACATCGGCAAACTCGAGCGCTTTGTAACAAGACAAAATTAAAATTAAAAAAAAACCCGCTGACGTTTATTGGCTGAACATATTTTTCATGAAACATGGCTAAGGACACTCGGGATAAAATTATCTATGACACAAAAAAAACTAAACGAAAATCGGTTCATCCGCTTGGGAGCTACGATACCACAGACAGATACACAGATACAAAGACAAACACGTCAAACTTATAACACCCCTCTTTTTACGTCGGGGGTTAAAAACATATATCATTGCCGATGAAAAATCCGAAAGCAGTACGCACCCTATCGGCATATTAAATAATTATCTACTAGTTTCTGCCCGCGGCTTCGCATGTTTTCTATGGAAATGTTTTAAGGTTATTTCTAGCCCATGGGAACTACCTAATTTATGGGATAGAAAGTACCTAGCATAAGTTTTATTTCAGGCTTAGGGTACTTGTATGAATTTCTGCTAGATCCTTTGAGTACCATTCATGTGAAGAGGTAACAAACATCCAACATCCAAACTTTCGCAATCTATACTAATAATATAAAGAGGAAAGAATTGATTGTTTGTTTGTATTGAATAGGCTCCGAAACTACTGGACCGATTTGAAAAATTATTTCACCGTTAGGAAGCTTACTTTTCAGGGAGTGACGTATGCTATATTTTATCCCGGAATTCCCACGGGAACGGGAAGTACGTGGATGAAACCGCGAGGTGATCGTCTAGTTTTTAAATATTAGTGTGACGATTCCGACGCCGCGTACACTGCGTACGCTTCGATTCCGATCCGATAGACCTGTCGCTATAAAGTTGCATATAGCTGTGCCGCGTTAGGCAACTTTATAGCGACTAGGTAGTAAAGTGCAGTCGACTATGCCGACACATTTGAACAGATATTAAAGACGACCTCTGCGACGCAGGAGGTTGTGGGTTCGATTCCCACCTCGAGACAAATGTTTGTATTATCCAAAGCTGTTTGTTCCGGGTGGGTGGCGTCAAGGTACTTATAGGCTAATCTTACTTTCAAAAATTTTACCCTGAAATTTAACCTTTACCCCTTAAAAAGGGTGATCATGGAAAATTATAATTTCTTGAAAATTATAATAAACTTAAAAGTAAATAATGAATCAGATATTATTAATTTTTTTTAACTACTAAATCTCTGAAATTTTTACGTGAGTGAAGCGCGGGCCATGGTCCACCTGCGACGCAGGAAGTTGCGGGTTCAATTCCCGCCTCAGGACAAATGTTTGTACTATTCGAAGATGTTTGTTCCAGGTGGGTGGCGTCAAGGTACTTACAGCTGTGAACATAACAAGCCTAGCTTCGGATATAAATTACGAGTAAATTCCTCAGTCATTACGAAGTTAAAAATTCACTTTGAATTTGCCTCTCAGCTCGCTGCTTGAAATTGCGACCATAATTTATATACCTATTTTACCCCTACCAGGCGTTTACGACTAAAACTGATCGCACATCTACCTTCCAAGCTTATTACCCGACACCCAACGATGGATGGTTATGATATTATAATCTTTTAATACATATCGCATTATCCGTTTTCATAAACGCTACTACGATATACACAGACAATATTAAACCACCCAATAATAAATTAATAATATAATAATAGTACATTATGGTACTAGTGTGTAACATTGGTGATTACCGCCCCGTGGGCTCTTAAGAGAGCCGAGGACGGTAATCTAATCATCAATACACACGTGTATCATACGACGTTTTTCAACACACTTGTGAATAAAATAACAATATAAACTCATTGCGATCGGCCAGAGACTAGAGGGATGAGGTTTTTTTTTATTTTCCGCGCATAGGGTTTGCGCCTATTCTGCCACGTACAAAATGGGGAATTTAAAGTTTTCTTTTATTACAGAGAAAACAAAAGTTATATTTGAATTTAAATGAGAAGTTGCATGAAATGAGCAAGCAATAGGAACATTAATTTATTTTTTCTATTGAACATAATCTTTTTTTCTTAAAAACTTTTTTAAGAACAAATCTATAACTCACTAGTGAGTTACATAGCAATGAAAAAGTCACAGTTTGATGATGGGTGTCACTCTGTGCCTAATTGCGGTGACCATAGAGCCACTTTATGAGCAAGTGTGTTGAAAAGTCATTTACAGCGGGATATTTACCATGATTTGATGTTCTGGGCCAAATTAGGTATTTTTTTTCCACGAAGTTTATCAGTTCCTACATAAGGTTGCTCGTTTCGTGTTGGCGCGAGATATAAATTTGTAATAGAAAATCGTTTACGATTCGAGGCAAATTACTTTTCTGCTCGTTTTATTCCTTGTAGAACGCAGAAAAAAATAAAGTAAAGCAAAATCTCACGACATCTCACCAAGGGGAGAAAGCGGGTCCCCAAAAACGCCTGACCTGGATGCCCCCTGAGGGCAATTCCTATAGAATAACGACTCCGAAGGCATCAAATCCAAAAACAAAAAACACACTTCAAAATCGAAACCTTTATCTAAACCATCGAGCACATTGCCAATAGAGGAAATATGGTCTTTCGAATTCCGAAACTGATCAGTGTTTTGTCACTTATAAATCTAGTTAAGATCAGTGTAAGTGTCTATCATACTAGTATAATAAAATTATGTATCGATACTCCCGATCTAACAAGAAGAACCTAATTAAAATCAAGTCAGTGTAAGTATAAAAAAAAATTCTATTTCAAGATGGCATCAAAAACGTATTGTATGTAAACTAGTTAACATAGTATTTCTAGATCTACATTCTACATTACACACAATTCCGCTAAAGTTTAGCGGAATTGTTTATTTTTTTTGCGTCCGTTTTAATCCGCAGTAAACTGGAATTGTTTAGCGGCTAAACAATTCAAGTTTACTGCGTTCGGATTTGACGACAAATTTTGCAGCTAACTCGAAGCTATCAAGGTGTACGTAACTTTCTGAATCTATAAAACTGAGCCAGTAGTAGGGTGTACTAGGACTAGAGGGTATTTTCGTGGCATACCCGTAGTGAGTATAAAGCATTATTTTCTAAGAACTGAAGCACTTTTCTGTTTATTTTCACTTAAGGTTGAAAAGTTCTCAGTTAGTAGGTACTACTTTATTAAACTGCGGAAAATAATTTGAAAATTTGATGAGGTTCATATAAAGTTAAAACAGTTCTGAGCATATTTTCATCTGTGAAGCAGTCAAGGTCCTCCTAAAATACAAAAATGCTTAATAACAGGGAAATAAAAAAAAAACGATTTAGAAAAATCACCTAAATTTTATTTTTACTTACAAATTTAACAATTTATAAATTATTCTATTTACATTATACATTATCAATACTCTACGAAATTCTAGTTTTTGTTAGTTCGAAGATCACTCAAAATATAAAACGTTAATTAATGATGTAGAAAATGAAAAATTTATCAAAATCGCAATTGCTAGAATAATGAAAATTAAAGGAGTTTGAAGATTTTACCCTAACATCGGAAAAGTTTTTTTTTGTTAAAATCACGGCACACAGTGATATTTAATTTAGATATTACTAGCTGCGCCCCGCGGCTACGCCCGCGTGGAAATTTTAAATTATCACTTAGGGGTATGAAAAATAGATGTTGGCCGATTCTCAGACCTAATGAATATGCTCACAAAATTTCATGAGAATCGGTCAAGCCGTTTCGGAGGAGTATGGCAATGAAAACTGTGACACGAGAATTTTATATATTAGATTTGTATAGAGGACACTGATACATATAAGATACGAAAATCTTCAAAGCCATTAGGTAATAGCTTGAATTAAATAAAGTAATGGCTTGAAGGTCTACCAACCAACTAACTTCCAAGAAAGAAAGTATTTTTGGAAAACACACATTTGAAGAGGGACATAGAGGGGGGAAGTATGTCTAAAATAACTCCTTTGAAATTGAGCACAAATATTGCTTATGTAATAAAAGACCACGTTTCACAATTCTAAATACATAAATCATTTACAATGGGCGTTCAAGAGTCCATTGCGAACTGAGATCTCAAACTGAATAGCTAAAAAGTTTGGAACATTCATAAAGTTGGTAGGTAGTTGCCACCTACTTTCGCACAGAACAAGTTGATACTTCGTAAGTGACTTCTGCTAAGTTGTATCTCAGACAACTTACAGCGCAAAGACTACCTTTAACTTGGAAACTATAATTTTGTAAG
Source organism: Eupithecia subfuscata (assembly GCA_963564075.1). Taxonomy (NCBI): domain Eukaryota; kingdom Metazoa; phylum Arthropoda; class Insecta; order Lepidoptera; family Geometridae; genus Eupithecia; species Eupithecia subfuscata. Next base: position 2,010,507 of record OY751118.1, on the reverse strand, counting down.
CTTGGTTATCTCATAATACAAGTAGTATGTTAACAAATTAAACGTTAAATTATGTCCGATGTTACCGAAATATGTAAAAAAATTATGGTAACTCGGAATTCAAACAACCTTTTTATACAATAAAAATATTTTTAGAATTTGGTCTTCATTTCTTTAGATTTTCGTAAAACATTTTTAGTTTTTAATTAATACAAGATATTTATGTTATTTCGAATAAAGTGAACAAATGATTCTATACAATGGAAGACATTTTATTGAAAACAATGAAAATTTAATAAAAGATTTTAAAATGTTTAATATTTAGCAATAACAATAAATCAACAATTTTTAATGTTTAAAAATTAAATCAACCATTTTTAATGTTTACCAATATTGAAGTCTTAATAAATAATTTCCGATACATTTAATTGTGAACAAAACAAATTGGTTTCAAAGAAATATCTTAATTTGTTACGAAACAAATCATAATAACCGACACAAAAGCAAAATCAAGCAACACATGAAAAACACAAATATCAGAACGTTAGTATCATTAAGAAACTTTAACAAAAACTTTAAAATAAACATTTCATCTAGTTATGTAACCATCTAATAAAAAAAAACACTTAAACTAGTCACAACTAAGCGATTCGTTATCTTGGCGCCTCAATGTCCGCTCTCACCACAAAAGTGTTATCTTCACATTCATCACCAACACCGTAAAAGCACACGTTCCTTCGAGGAACCTTATCAGAGGATCCTAAGTTCCTTGGCAGTGTTTGACTCCTACAAAAATCACGCTTCAAACAGTAGTCGTAAGTCACTTTATGGTCAAAATACTGACTATAATAACCTTCACAAGTGTCGAAGTTAATGCTTCTAGTGTCTAAGTAACTGTGGGAGCCCTCCGGACGCAGTCGGGGCCCTAGAGGCCACTCTGGAGGCGTCGGGGCCCCTGGTGGAGGCCACTCGGGTGGCGTCGGGGCCCACGGAGCGGGCCCCGAGGGTCACAATCAGCGAATCGGTTTGGAGACGATGATGACGTCGGGCGCTGATCGGGTGGTTTCGGTGCTCATCGGGCGGCGGTCGATTTTCTTTTCTGTTAAAAATAAAATTCTTAAATAATACAGGATTTTTTAGCCGGTTGGTAAGGAAGATAAAAATAATTGTCCAGTATTTTTATTTTATTTACATATAATTGAAGAGATTATGGTCTTGATTTTGTAAAAAAGTGTCACATAACTCAATTTTTTTTTTCTCAAAATGTTAATTTTTGGAGTCAAATCTAGAGATCTAGGTTTACTCATTAGGCATTGTACGACATACTTAGATAATTTGTATAAAATAATGCGACCTGTAACCATTTTTGTTATAAATACATGAAAAATATATACTATGTATTTTAGAAATCAGAAATCTCTAACTTTATTTCAGTGGGCTTATAAAATAAGCACTTAGACAAGTCAAATTTTAAACTATAAATTTTAAATAAAAAATAAAGGTGGACATTTATTACTTGGTAATTTTCTCGTGGAATATGATTTTGAAACTTTAAATAAGTAATATAAGAGCGAAGACTCAAATCATAAGTTTTGATTTTCTCATTACTTCAATTACATATTTCACAATATTAAAAATATAATTATACCTATCGATGGTAACCCACTTCAGATCAAAAGTCTCTAGCGCCCTCAACCTCAATAGTCCACAGCTAGACGCAGGCCTCCCACTGATAGGCGCCATATTGGCTTTTATCTCATGGGGGGTAATACCCCTAATCCCCACCCTAGACATGCGGGTTGGGAATCGCAGTCCGGTGGTGGAAGTTCTGCAGAAGGCGATGCTGCCCACCCCCGGTGGACATTCCTTAGTCACCTCTTACGACACCCGCGGAAAGAGTTTGGGTGTTGCTAATTCTAAGAAGGCAACACACAGCGTACTTTCTCTCTAGCGCCCATTCCTTATAATTACAACACGAATTATAAAACGAATTACAGAAAAAATAATACCGGTAAACAACCAAACTGTGACCAAACCAAAATTCCCGTCAGCAACTTTTTAACCCTAAAATCATTCCACAAATTTTTCCCATGTGCCACTTGTAAATCCCCGTCACAGCGGCCTACCCATTATTTCCCCAGCGTACCGCAGAGCCAGGGTCATAAATATCCGAAACCAGCCCGGTATCGGTATTTGGTAGTAAATCTACTCCCATAGGCATTCTTTGGAGGAACTGTGTTGGAAGTTTTCAACTGAAAATAGGCCCTAGAAACTACATTATTTACGTAGGTAATAATAAATTTATAGTAAAGTTAAATTTCCTAGAGCTATTTAATCCCAATTTCAAACATTATATAATATTAATTTAAGTTAAAATTAATACCTACCTATTTGATCTCATTTTCCGAACATAGTGAACTATGTTCCTTCCTAATTAGGTAATACTCACTAGTCTGTATGTGTTAATATTTTTTACTCGTAAGTTGGAAAGATTTATCCTATAATAACTATTTATTTTTTTATCCTTTATCATTATCACTTGCAATGTAAGCTTACGCTTAGTCGACTCATCACGCTGTGGCACCCTTTTATTAGAAGAACTCCAGACCACTTTGATAAATTGTAATAGTTCATGTGATGTGATTTTTCTGTTGGGAGTCCTTCAAATAAATCAATTGGTAGGTTTTGGTATTAGGAAATCGAAATATTATTGACAATCGTACGATTAAAATTATCGTTAAAATTCTTGTCCTTTGGCAAACCACGGGACAAAGATGCGCTTAGTACACAGTACATACATAGTACACGTAAAGGTGATTATTTTTTTCGGGTATTTATTGCGTCCTTTTTGTTATTATGGGTTAGGGTTAATTCCTCTACGTTTCCATCTTGGTCACTCACGGGGCAACTGTGTTAAATATAACACAGTTGCCAGTTAACTAAACCGTCCTCGTCGCCACTGTTAAATATAAGGACAGACAAGTGAAGCGACCGCTGGTTAGTTAAGCACTGCTTTATTCACAAAGTTGAGGGGGGCAGCCCCGCCTACATACCCAACAAACTGACAAAAACAACACAACCAAAGATACGCGATAATTAACCGATTCATTTATCTATCTATCTTCTATTATAGGGTGTTCCACGGCCATACCACATGGAGGGAAAGTATCTTAAATATTGTGTATAGAAAATTATACTGAAAGAATACTTTATTTTTATTTTAAAACAACTAACTGCATTCAAAGATTTTTGAATAATAGCCTGTTTAAACCGAGAATCGAACCCGCCAAAAAGTAATAAACGGACTCGTAATTTTACGATAGCAACCAAGAGGCTTAATCGTAAAGTTTTTTTTCGAAATAACATAGTATCTTAACTAAAAGGAAGACCACGAAATTTCACATTTCGATAAAAGTCCAAGAAAGGTTTAAAAGGTGAGAGCGGTATGAAGTTTGTCGGGTCAGTTGTAGGTACCCGGTAAATAATCATTAATTATTTCATGGAATTCTTTCTATACGTACGTGGTTTCACAGAATCCTGCCTGGAGGCCTGCTTGATCAGCTCTATGGTTATCTCGGAAGTGTTGGTGGGGGGCGAAGGCCTAGCGATGGTGGCGCCGCTGTAGCCGAATGTGGAGAAACCACGACTGTTGCTGCTTGAACCTAGGAGAAGAAAATTATCTAATATATAAAATTCTCGTGTCACAGTTTTCGTTCCCGTACTCCTCCGAAACGGCTTGACCGATTCTCATGAAATTTTGTGAGCATATTGAGTAGGTCTGAGAATCGGCCAACATCTATTTTTCATACCCCTAAGTGATAATTTTAAATTTCCATGCGGGCGTAGCCGCGGGGCGCAGCTAGTATTTTATAAAATGTACATCCTCTGTTGCCAAATGATAAAAAAGCTGGACCATTCACACAGCATCATCTAGCCCCAAGCTAAGCAGAGCTTGACTGACTAAATACATAGATAGATATTTTTATTACATGCAAATATACATAAAAAATACCCAGAACACCCCGAAAAAATATCTGCAGATCGTAGAAACATAAATAATATTTGCGCAAGTTTAAAACATTTTCATGTTTATAACTTGCGCAAATATTATATTCATTTTCATGAATAACACGTTTTATTCCCGCATGCCCTTTTAGCCTTCCCATTACTGGCGCAAATAGTGCAATATCCCCAAGTGTCCTACCAGCCTTCTTGTTTGTGGGTACAATAGGATTTGAATTGAACCCACCACGTACTTCACTAGCTAATAGTAACCATTGTCAACAAATTATGGCGCAAATTACCGTTCTGTTAATCAATTTTTGTGACCACCGATAATCGTCCATCTAACTCATCATCAAAGTAAAGTAATCATCGCCAAATATTTGAGTTCAGTAACCTATTCTGCTGACTGTACAAAATAAAGTACTTTATTTCCTTAAGATCTTATGGTCCAGCCTTTACACCTTATGGTCAGCCTGGCGGTGGCATTGCCGGCGGCTTGGTCACAAATAGCCGGCGGCTTCGTTACAAGTTGCCGGCGGCTTGTTTACAAATTGCCGGGAGCTTGGTCACAAGCAAAGCCGCCAAGGGAGCCCTCGGCACACAAAGCCGGCGGCGGAAGTAAGGGCGGCGCCTTTCAGCCGCCGCTGCCGCTGGTTTGTGTGGATGCACCATCACAGGACTTTTAGACACGTCAGTAAATGCAAATTATGTAAGTAAAAGTAGGAAATAAGGTGATCACTTTGATTTTTTGTTGACTTCAATATTTTTAAGGTAAAGAAGCAGCAGAAAAGGCAGCGGCGGCGCCAGTTTGAGGCATACAAGCGCCTTAAATAAATGATTAAAAAAAAAGAAACGTCATCAACTCACTCTTTCCATCAGAACTAGGCGGCGGGTCAGTTTGGAACAGGCTCTCCCTCGTCTGACATCCGGACTCCTTCGTATCAGGCGCACCCACCGACACGTCCCTATTGCCTCTCTCTTCACTCCCGCGCTTGCTGCGTATACTGCCTTCCTTTCTACTCGGCCGACGCTTGCCGTTACGTTCTAGAAATAAATTATTTAAAATGTAAATCAAACTTAATAGACAAAACCTTTATTCACAAAGAAAATTACAATCAAATGATAGAAATAAATTAAAACTTGTATTTACAATTGAGCTAACTGCAAACTGTTGCAAACAATCTGCAGGTAGCTTAACTGATCCATATCTTGCTGCACTTATGGTGGTTTTACACCTGACAGTGCGTCTTTATCTGGGTCTGAAGTCTCGCTCCGTTTTCATTCTGTAGAAAGAGATGCCCTCTATTTCAACGCAGAAAGACCGCTGTTAGACAAATAGCGCTCTGTCGGAGAAGTCTATGCTGAAATCAACTTTATTGAGTTGGTAATGAATCTAAAATGTATTTCCCAGGCCCAGATAGATAGGCCAAAATACGTAATGTATAACGCCTAAATCAAACCTTTCTGTCACTTATTAGCTTCTGCGTGTGCAGTCTCAGTCTCGGTTGCACAACGATAATTTACTGGAATAATTATGATTAGTGAGTTGTCAAACCATACAAATACGTCAAAGTTAATCAAAATTATTATTAGTTAATTGTATGTAGATGTTCAGAGTCAAATATCTCTTAAACCGCAAGAGTTCTACTTCTGAGCTTTTCAGGAGAACTAGATACCGTAAAGCACAGTTTATTGGCATAGTTCATGATTCATATCTCACTACAGATTCGTTGAAATCAGCGGGGCTGCCATCTTGACGTCAAGATAGCAGCCACATTGAAAGACCTAAATATCTCCTAAAGTACTGGGGCACTATTTATTTTACTCAGGGCATCGTGGTCACTATATCAGGACACATTTATTGGCATAGTTGAAACCACCAAATTCCACGTATTTATATGGTTTAACAACTCACTAATCATAAATAAGCCAGTTAATTATCGTTGTGCAAGCAAGGCTAAGTCTATTAAAATTAAATATTAATTCAAAATCAATCTGCCAAGGCAAAACTCATTAAGTACTAATTTAGTCATACGAGCAAACACATACCTTAGAACGCAGTATACTTTCAACTTTACACAAAAATAGGACGGAGATTTTCATTTACTTAGGTACCATCTCCGTCGAACTCTTCGCCAAATCGCTACGTAGAAAACCAAGATATTTCTATAGTTGCGATTCTGCGACAATACCGTTGTCATAGTGAAGCTATTGGATATTAAGCATAATTTAACCTCACGAAAGTTATCGATAGCTCAAGGAATTAGCAAGCTGAAGTGGCAGTGGGCCGGCCATATCTAGAACCGACGACCGCTGTGGTAAACGTGTTCTTGAGTGGAGACCACGACTCGGCAAAGGTAGTGTAGGGCTCCATCCAGCCAGGTGGGATGACGACCTGCGAAAGACTGCAGGCAGACGCTGGATGCGGCAAGCTGAACACAGGGCGCTATGGCGCTCATTAGAGGAGGCCTATATCCAGCAGTGGACTAATATAGGCTGATGATGATGATGAATATAGCCTCTGCTAATTACCAATAAGGATATCTTCGGGTTCTATTTGCGGCTCCACTTCGCGCCTCCAAATTTCTTCGTCGATGTTCAGGTGAGTTTCTTGGAAGTCCGAATCTATGCTGGTTGGCTGAAACAAAAGAATTATGAAATACGGGGTTTTAAACAACTGTATTGATGAGACTAGCTTCTGCACACGGCTTCACTTACTAGGAGGGATAATGTAAACTTAATACTAGTAGTTCTACTAACAGTAGACAAAAAAAATCTATAAAATCGTTGAATCTGTACACCAAGTTTCGTACCGATCGGTTGTAAAATACGACCTGTAGAGGAGTACGGACATACTGACAGAAAAGCTATTTTGGCCAGACTTAAAACGAAGACTTTCGTTCACTTCGTTTACGACGTCAATTATGGGCCTGTGTTCGGTCGGTCCGGTCGACTCGGTGGTTCTAGAACCAGTATGTAATTACTTACATACAAGGTCAGCTGTCAACTGGAGGTAGATAGGTTATACGTCGATTGAGTACGTTGCCTGGTAGAAATCATTCTTAGCAACAATAAGGCCACTCTTCCGTCTGACTTTATTTTTTTTCTTTATTTCCTTGTTATTTTGGTATTCAATAGTGTATCTGATGATAAGAAACTTTCGTGGACGGCCTACGAGGTATCATGAAGTAACGTTTACATACCTGTCGCTTAGAGAAGCTGTCTCTTTTCCTCTTAAACATTTCGTTGGCATGGTTCTCTCTTTCTAGCGATGCTCTCGGCTCGCTATCCCGTTGGAGTCTTTTTGCGTCAAGCGTGAGTCGGTTCTCGAGGCTGTCTAGTCGGTCCAGTCGGTCCTCGCACGATTGTCTTATGTGTTCCTGGAGGCAAAAGTAGTTTTAGAAAATGTCTCAAATTTTTGGTGCACAGAACAACTGGGACAACTTTTGTCCCCGTGCCCACTATTGGGAAAAAAGTTAAAGGAAAAAATGTTGTCCCAGTTGTTCTGTTCAATTTTGCAGCACATGACAACTGGGAATAAGCGAAACTTAGATAAGAAGTGGTCCAAAATTCTGAATTTTGAAGTTCCCGCTTTATGGAGCCGTCAAAGTCAAATGTTGACCCAGTTGTTCTGTGCACCAATGTCAGGCAATAAAACGTTCCAGTTTCGATACGATGTTAAAAAACTCAAACAAATAACAGGAAAGAATCCAATTTCTCGAGCCAACGCAACTCGCAATCATAGGAATCATAACCATTTTTTTTGTAAGAAATCGCATGCAACCTCGCTTGCTCGCGCTCGGTCGGACAAATTGGTATCAATTTGTTTCAATTCGAATTTTTATGTATATTATTTCAGATCTCTCGGTGTATTTGGTTAGAATATAATCTATTAGGAGCTGAAACTGGGAAACTTTTCAATGCCTACGTGATTTTTATTTACAAGACATGCAAAAAACCTAAATTCAATGCATACAACCCGCGGGAGTAATTAAAGTGCGAGCAGAATCAGATTTTTTACTTTTCAATGGAGCTGGTACCTACCCTGCCACTTCTATTGAAAAATGTTACAAATTGGCTACAAAATCTGTTCAGCCAACAAACGTCGGCGGGTTTTCAAATTTTAAATTTTGACTTGTACCACTACGTTAGACAAAGGAATGTAATAAATTCTCACTGCCAGCGTCACCAGATAAATTTTAAAAAGCTTTTATTAGATATCATATATCTAATAAAAGCTTTTTAAAATTATTATTATTTATACCATATAAATTTTAAAAAGCTTTTATTAGATATCATATATCTAATAAAAGCTTTTTAAAATTTAACTGGTGACGCTAGTATTGCTTGTACCGCCGGATGCAGGATCGAAGAATTCTCCGCATCCGTCCTTAGGTGCATTCCAAACCTCCCATTCCTCTTCTAGCATCTGGCAACTGCCCAAGCTAGCCTAAGCCGCCCTTGTGCGTGTTGCTTCGACCTAACTTTTACGGGCGAAGCGCCCAGGCCCGCGATCACGGTATGGTAATTGTAGTTACATCTTGGAATTACGGCTGAAGCGTTACCAGTTGAAACGTTGGGTGCGCGTTCACAGGCCGGCATCCGACAATCCACTGACAAGTCCGTCCACTGATCGGCAATCCAAATGACGCCATTCGCACTAAACGGAAAAGTTGCCTTCAAGATCCTCGCCGGCATTGGCTACAGTCCGCTCCGTGCGGTGCGGATCTTGTATGGCAAACCATTGATGGAGCCAGTGCGGATTGTCCGATGCTGGCCCGTGTACGCGCACCCTGACGTTTCAACTGCTAACGCTTGAGCCGTAATGCCAACAGGTACTACACTTAATAGATCGTGATCGCAGCCCAGCTCCGCGACACCTCTCGTCAAACGAACTAAATGTAACTTTAGTCTTTGAACAGGATTGGATAAACTTCAATGTTTCCCCTGTAGGTGGAGCAAACGGCGCTAGAGACCGTAGGAAGTCGCAGAGATTTTCGACTCCCACGTCACTTGACCTCGTGGTGTAGTTGGTTAGCACATTCCTGTACTGAAGGAAGGATACGGGTTCAAGTCTCGTCGAAGTCGAAAATTTTTGCGATATTATTTGATTTCTTAGAAATTACCCTTAGTGTGGGGTTACGCACTATAATAACAATAGCCTTTCTATAAAATTCTACTAACCTTGATAATCTTATGGTCCTGGTAGAGTTTCCTGATGCATTTGAAGAGGAAGACAAACATCATGCCGGACAGGATCAGAGAGAAGATGATCAGGATCACCAGGATGTGAGTCTGCTTGATTGGGGAACCGGCTTCATCCTAAAATTATAATCACTTGAAGACAATCTGCTAAGATCAAACACACTGTATAAATGTGAGGTCTAACGGTTGTCGCAGATCAAAGGTGCACCGCTTCAACACAGCACAAAAATGTGGATTTAAATATAGGCTTTAAAGTAAATTTTAGATGCAAATAATTAATAATTTTAGATGTAAATTTTGATTAGATAGTTTTAAATGATTTTGGCATTTAGATGCATTTCATATTGACGGCATCAGATGACAGACAGCTCGCGAGACACTCGCTTAAAGCTTGTAGAAGCCATTTTGTCACTGTAAAGATAATGTATAGTTGATGAGTTTGAGCCCATATTTGCATACACATTTTTGTGCTGTATGGTAGCGGTATTGGATTAATAAGCGCAGAGTTAAACTCAGCTAAACTGAGTACAGCAATAGTGGAAAAAAATTGTTAAAAAAAAGTTGGGTAAGAGCGGTTACGAACGGCATCCGATCAGTATCCGAGAAAATACGGATATAAAAAGCTTTGACTGAAATCAGATATTGCTTTACGCCTCACCTCACCTCCTTACCTCAACAGCCAATATTGGTCCACTGCTGGGCGCAGGCCTCCCCTTTAAGCGCCTTATTGGCTTTTATCTCATGGGGGGTAATGCCTATAATGCTGGGCATGCGAGTTGGGGATGGCAGTTCGGTGGTAGAATTGTTCTGCAGGAGGCGCTGCTGCCAGCCCCCGAAGGATATCTCTTACGACACAACGGGATATTTACCATGATTTTAGTTTTGAGCTTTCCAATATTTCGGCATAGTTTCATACACCATGATCACGGAATAACTGACGTCACTGCAAGTGAGTTTTTATTGGCAGATATACCGATCTACCCTAACTTTTTGTCGTTTGCTCCAACATTACTTTGTAAATGATTTTAGTGTTAGTCAATAAATAAATAATGCTGGACAATCCACACAGTATCATCTAGCCCGAAGCTAAGCACAGCTTGTGTTATTTACTTAAGTAGATATTTTTTATTATACACAGAAAATACTCAGAACACCTGGAACAAATATTTCAATTATGGTTCTAAAAGATTTACCTTGCACAAGTCAATATCTTCATCAGTCTTGAGCCGGCAGTCAGCGTATCTGTTGCACCTCAAACTGAACTTGATGCAGGTGTTGTCAGCACAGTCAAACTCGTCCTCGTGGCAGGTGTCAGCTGGAATACAGCACACTATTAAGGGTCGAACTAAACGGGTTTGGTTGTCAAACTAGGCCAAGATCTCAGTACTCACGGGAATCCCGTAGTTATAAACTCGGATAACATTAAATTCTATTTTTTTTTTTAGTTTGTTGTATGTGAATACACGATTGAGAAAAAAAAACTGCGAGTAAAACAACGAAAGTGCATCGTTTCTCACATAATTTGCTCGAGATCTCAGGAACCCTATGGTCTATTGAAATGATTCACGTTTTAATTCGTAGGTTATTACTCATTTTTTGGATCCTTGAACTAGTTTCTTTATAGGTTCTGTAGTTTTCGTGTAAATAAGCAAAATCTTGTTTTTGCGCTTACGCTGTTCCAAAAACGTATGCTCTGTCCCACTCCTATGAACACAAAATCCTATACCTATTCTTTTCACAAAATGGCGCGCAATGCACTCTCTTAATATAAATGCGAAGTTTTGATGTTCGATACGATCAATGAGTTCTTTTGTAACTACAGTGAAACCTGGTTAAGTGAGACATCAAGGGACCTGCAATGTCGTTTCACTTATAGAGGTATTCCACTTACCCAGTGTCTCAGATTTACAGGTATAAATAAATATCTGTCTCATTTACAGAGGGTTCCATTAATAGAGGTGAGAATACAGGTTATTTCAGTTATACAGGTGCGATCATTAAATAAAATAACGTGTTATGTATGTAAATGAGTGTTAATAAAAAAAAAGTACTTAAAGGTAATCATACAAATGTAATCAACAAAAATACGTAAGTTACGAAGTTGCTTGACCCATGTTAGCAAACACTGTTCAAGTTCAGAATATTCTGATAAACGTACACGTTTTAGTTTTCCTTGTCCTTCAGAACATTGTGATTCAATTTTATGTTTACTCTGAATTATTCTACAAAGAGTAGATTTTGGCACATTAAATTCGGCACAAACTTCTTCGCGTGTCTTCCCACTTTCATAAACGGATATTAACTTCAGTTTTTCACGTAATGATAACGATTGTAGCTTTCGTTTTGGCATTTTTCAAATAAACATCTGTATGATAGTAAAGCGAAACGAAAACTGAAGGTAATGAAGCTCAAAATTACTTACGTACTTGGAATTACGTGTGGAATTTGTGGGTAGAATAAGAATGAGTAAACAAACAATGTTATCTCAGTTACAGAGTTTTATGCATATAAAATTTACTCGCTGTCTCAGTTATAGAGGTAACTATGATGATAAATCGAAAGAACAAATCCCAGATATAGAGGCTTACCTCGTCCCACTAACAGAGGTAATTCAGTGCCAAAGTGTTGGGACCTCAGCATGAGTTCCAGTTATGGAGGTTTCTCACTTATCCAGGTCCCACTTAACCAAGTTTGTATAATACCTACTTAATAAAATTCTCATAAAGTCCACAGGTGATCGGAATGCTGGCTTCTATTTCAGTCAAAGAATTAGCTTTGCCATTCGACGTGGCAATGCTGCCAGCATTCTGGGCACTCTGCCTTCTGATGACGACTTATATTTTTAGGAAATTGATGTGGGTGAAAATACTAGTTGTAATAACGTTTTGTTGTTTTCGTGTCTTCTAATATAAATCATATTGTATATAATATTGGATGGAAAAATTATCTATTGACGAAAATCTTTTCGTATCATATTTGTTGTTAAGACCTGTTACATTACAAAGTATGCCAGTCCTAACATAACTTTAACATATTAATAAAAACAAAAGAAAATAAACAGCACAATTATTCAAAGCAGTCATGTTCTCTCTAATGAATAATTTTTTTTGGTTGTTATTGTTCACGTCAAAACTATCAAATTGATAACAATATTTAGCTTTGTGGAGGCTTGGATTTAAAATTGTAGGTACGTAGTAAATGATTTAGTTTGATCGTTTCGAGTTGCCGCGAGATTGAAATTAATTTCTGGTTTTTAGTTTTTTCTGGGATCTACAACCCTAGCGAAAAAGTAATTTGCCTCAAATTGTAAGCCGTTTTCTATTAACTTGAAAAAACACTTCGATTCTGTGGTATTTTCAGAGCATTTAGTAAAATAAGAGATTTTAGGCTAAAAATAAACATTTTCCTAAATGCTCCCTAAATACAATGGAATCGAAATTGGTTTTATCATTGGTTTATAGAAAATGGCTTACAGTCTGCGGCAAATTACTTTTCCGATAGTTTTATTCTTTGTAGAAAGCAGAAAAAAATAAAAACCTCAAAAATATTAAATTTCGCGCTAAACCGAAACGACCGGGTGATCATTTCGGTTTAGCGACCAATAAGGCTCCTTGTTAGAATCATTGTGTTCGATGATGAAACTTCGCGTAACGTATTTGTGATTGGTGATCGCTGTTGAGATGTAAAAAAACAGAAAGAAGCTGCTAGCCTCTGGTAGGTTCCCTTGGTCAGCTCTGACGACATCTACGGTATGATATTGAGGTGTCAATTCTCAAGGCCGTCGACCAGTGAGACACAAAATGGAAATCATACAAACAGAGGAAAGCTATAGTTGCCGCCAAACATCTTGTCCGGTGATGGGCAGCGAGAATAGAAGTTGGTATACTCACGCCTATAATTCACTAGCGGCCCGTCCCAGCTTCACACGGGTGGATATTTATTTTTTAACATATAAATAGCCTATGTACTTCTGCCATTACTTCTTGTGGAGCAACATTATGCTGAGATGGGACCTTTTGGTTCGCTGCATTGCTTGCTGCTATTAGGTACTATTATTTTATTAATAACTAGGTAATTGTTATTGTAATATTATTAAGTAAGTTTAAGTAATTGTAATAGTTGCAAGCTGTACTAGTGAACCAATAAATAAATTTTCTTTCTTTCTTTATTTCTATGTTACTCAGGAATAATTTTATTATGAATAATTTTTCTTTCATTCTAATGGTGAAAGAATTTTTGAAATCGATCCAGTCGTTTTTGAGTTTATTCGTTACAAACATACGAAAAGAGAAACCTTTCCTCTTTCAACTTATTTATTCAAATTTCAATTTATTTATTCTTTATATTACTACTGTAAATATGCCGCTGATAACGCAGCAGGCAAAAGAGATAGGTAAAACTTCGTATAGCTGTCTTGCTTTTTCATTGCTTGAAACAAAAACTCGCAGCGAGTAATCGACGCGACAGCCAAGAAGGCTCACCAATTTGGCATTGGAATTGCGTTCTGCGCATTTTTATCACGTGGTCCGCCGACAAAAAGTTTGGCGGCAACTATGCCTTACCTTCAACAGCCGGGTTGATCGTCCTAAACGCGGTATACTTGGCTACAAAGGTGGTGTTCTTCTGCTGCGCTTTGATGGTATATAGCCGCACGTGCATCACGTTCCCCTGCTCGCCTGGCTTCTCAGCCTTGCTGGTGACGGGGTTGGCCACGGAGCCACAATAGTACTCCAACCTGTCAATAAATAACACTAACTTTATTCAAATCATGCTTAGTTTCATTTTTAGTAGGCATGCGCTAAACGTGTCCACGACTGGAGCGGATCTGGTCCGACTCCAGTTGGGTCCGGACACGTGTCCAGGAGTCGTGTCCGTGGATCTGTTTGGATCCGCGTGCAGTTTCGCTTCCTACATGTCCATTAGATCAGTGGATCTAGCGGATCGGGTAGGATCCGTTTTTATTAACAGTTCCTACATGTCCATTGGATCTGTCTGTTTGTAGGACACGTTTGTTTCTGTGGATCTAATGAATCAATCAATGACTAATAAAAACATAGCAATGCTTTTCCTTAGGGGATGACATGTTCGTTAGTGGGATCTAATCTGTGACAAATACTAGCCTAAGTTTTTTAAGGTAGGTATAAGTATAATAATAATAATAATAAGTACCTATACCTAATTACTTATTTTTTGGTACAAAAGTACAAATAAGTGGGTATATTTCGATTTGCTTAGCAAATTATAATACAGTAGGTATAATTTAACTGTAGTAGTTACTCGTAAATGGACCCGGATCTGTCGATCGAACAAGTCCGAACCCGAATCGAAGCCCAGATTCACACAGTTCCAATCGCTCGCTGTTCATTCGACTTGATGGATCGAGACCGACGAGTCCAACGTGTCCGCGGACACGCCACGAACGCTAATCCGGAGCGGAACCATACGGCTCCAGGAGCGGACACGACTCCAGGAGCCGTTTGACTCCGGATCTACACACCTCTAATTTTTAGTTTTTGACGTGACAACGTCTTATAATTCGATAGAGCCGGCTGCACGCACGAAAAAACATGACGTCATGAGGCGTTACCTCGCTCTGAGCCGTTCCATGCAAGGCTTGAAGTGCAAGCGAGAGCGCTCGACATCCGTCTTGTAACGGTCCAGATTATGCTGGTTCGTTTAATTTGCAAATATAGAAATAATTAACACATTTTGATATAGGTTGTAACACTAAAAATATATTCTGAACTGTAAATCGGTTCGAACGCTTTGCTGGAAGGATAGCAACCTTCTTGGGTCTTTTACGACAGTTTAGTAATGTTTGAATTTGACGATTCTAGGAAAACAAATGGGCTTCTTGATAGTGGGTACAGAGATGTCAGGGGGAGTGGATCGAGAGTTTTGAAGGGAAGTGAAAATTTGGGGTTTTTTCTAGGTTTTACAGCGATAGTGAATTCTTTTGACGGGAATCGTTCGGCTCAGCCATCGAACGAGACCAGGGAGGAATTCTAGGATGGATTGCAAATTTCTATCAATCAGATTCAGGTTACGTAAACCCACACTTTTCATTTCTAATAATTCTCCGTATTGTAAACGGATGGTGTTACATCCCAGAACCGACTATTCTAATTTATTATTATATTTATTAAACACATTCTGTCGATGCTGCAACGCTCCTGAGTGTGTTGGTGAACGCCTGTGCTGAAACGCCCTGAACTAACCTGTTTATTAAATCTATTGTTTTGACCTACGGTTGGACTGGAATGTGGTTCCACACGTTTACTTCTTAGGACTCCCCGCGTGGACTAGGTATAGGATCAGGTAGGCTAGAGTTTTAGTGAGGTAGGATGTATTTGGATCGCTTGAGATCATTCCCCATCAAACTCTCCTGAGTTAGCGATTTACAAACGCTTTGCTTTTAAATGTCTGGTTATCTCTGAGTACGGGAAGGGCGATAGCCGTCTGCTTTCGACTTTCCCCGAGGAGAAGAAAAGATAAACTTCGCAGTGGGGCACCTACCAGATAAATTTGGCTTATACCTATACGGAATAAAGCAAAGTTCTCCGGTTTCCGCAACAGGAGAGGCAGAAGTAACCAAATAAAGTCACAATGCCGAGATATTATAGGTTCTTCGCTTACTATGTAATTTCAGTTGTTTCAGAGCATGGGAGTATCATGGTTTGAGACGGCCATGAAAGAGGGGTGCTATACTACTGTACCAGGATTGAAGAGTCAATAACCTAAGTAGTTTTAACGTTTATTTCATTTGTCTTAAGCTTCTAAAAGAATCTGAGTTACTACATCACAATGTATGAGTCCTACCGCTAACTAGACGATCATTGGCCACTTTAAATCACAATTTTAATACAAAACTTATAGTAAAATACTTAGTTTTATTGATAGATAATCACTAGTGATCAGGTAGGGTAGGGTACGATATTTCCGAGCGTTACAGTCTCTCTCCTACTTGAGTGAGCGATGCGTCTGCGTGGACAGCTGCTATACTATAGTACAATTACATGTTTTGATCGAGTATCAAATGCTACCATCCATCAGTATTTTCTTAAGACGTTGTCACGTTCAACTATCGTCAGTAAACCGACTTTACAGACAACCAATTTTTTATTTCTATTATTTGATTGTAATTTTCTTTATGAATATAGGTTGATGATGATGAATAATGAAACTTACTTTGCACTTAATTCCAAGACAGCCCCAAAGATTTGAATTCCATTCTTATCGCACTCATTAGGATCTCCTAATTCGTACTCCGTGAAGTTTAGAAATATCTGCAAAAAAAAATAGTTGAATGCAAATTGTCGTACGGCGAAATTCCGGTCCGCATTTTTTCGGTGTTCCGAGGTAAATAAATAATGCTGGACAATCCATACAACATCATCTAACCCAAAAGTAAACTTTTTGAGATGCTGACAAACACCAACGGTATAATATTAGAATAAAACAATATTTAGTAACAATTTCGCAAAAAACCTTTTTTGATAAGATTCAACAAAATGTAATTCGTGTGTACCGCCAGCCCTCCCACAAATTTATCCTACTTACAATCAGAGAAGGTAAACTACAGACTTACGTAATATAAAATTGCCAAGTAAATTACCTTCCTACCTATAAGCATGAATCCAACTTAATTTGTTAAAGAAAAGACCACACCAATTACAAAATGAAAAAACTCATCAAAAAAGAGCTGAATTGTTACTAAGTATTGTTTTATTCTAATTTATACAATGGATTTTCGCTAAGTAACGCCTGAATCTATTATTTATCAGAGACTAGACAGAGGAAAAAAATCCCATGATTTTTTTTCCCCCTTGGTCCACCAGCATTTTCCATGGTGGACCACACAGGTGTACCACGGGCGAGGGATGTAAGCAGAGCTTGTAATATTCATAATACAATAGATAATAATCTTTTATTTTATAAAGAAAACACCCAGACCCAGAACATATATCTGTAGATCGTACAAATATATTATATTTGTATTCCGGATTCCTATGTCGCGGACATAATATGTCCCGGGGCGGGAATCGAAACTCTCGTGCGTCACAGACAACTCAATTCAAAGAATATGGGCGTTGCGTAGCGTTTTTTGCTAACAAACGCAAAAGGGTTAAGTCATTTTATAACGAGGTACCGTAAGGTACCAAAGAAAAACCAACAGATTAGATATGAATACCTTCGTATCATCTGGTGTTTGTATTTTCCAAAGTACGTCAAGTCCATGTGACGCCGAGCCGTCTTTGCATGACTTATCAATTTCCGAGGATTTGATTACGCCGTTGTCGGTCTCTGCTAGAGGAACGTAGCAGGATGGCGGTGTACTGTCTGAAAGTAAAAGAGGTTATAACTATACAACCTCACCTCAACCTCAACAGCCTGTGTTGGTCCTCTGCTGGACGCAGGCCTCCCCCTGGTAAGCGCCTTATTGGCTTTAAATTTTATCTCATGGGGTAATGCCCATAATCCCCACGCTCGGCATGCGGGGATTGCAGTTCGGTGGTAGAATGTTTTGCAGGGGGCGCTGCTGCCCGCCCCCGGAGGATATCCCTTAGTCGCCTCTTACGACACCCGCGGGAAGAGTTGGGGTGGTGCAAATTCTAAGCCAGCACCACACAGCTATAAATATACAGGGTTATTGGTAATTTCCTGACACTGCGTGAACTGCAGGTTCTGCCCGTCATCACGAGCACGTTCATGAAGATGCCAGGCCTTGATTCTTAAATTTGGTATTGGCAGTACACCCCTCTATTCAATAATCGTTTACTAGAGGTTTATTTTTGTTTTATTTGAATTTATTTGAATCTAATCTAAATATTTTGACTATATTTGATATTGACTATCTAAAAATTGACTTTAAATTTCTTAATACTATCACTGTTTTTTAAGTTTTGCGGGATAAATACGCTCCTCAACTCCCTCGAGAATATCATTTTTATGATTTAGTTAGTTTTAAGTTTTAGTTTTTTGTGTAGTTTGTAAACATTACAAATGGAGTTTGGGTAGTGTCTAGTGTGATACTTACAGCTAGAAGGGTCTTTTAACTGCGTAACTTTGATGTTAAACCCTTCATATTCGATAGTATCGTCGGAGTGGAACTTCAACCACGCGTAGGGTCCCTTCGTCTTCATCACGCGTGGGAATGCCTGCCCACACACGTGGCCGAGGAGGTCTGAGTAGCCATGTTCGCCGTCCCGGATCTGTAATTAAATTCCGATTATACTAATTCCAAGATCGTTTTGTGGCGAGTCGAAAGAAATAGTGTCATACTGATACTACACTAAAATTTCTTTATTTCATAAACTAAACTTTTATTAACAAAGAAATTTTAGTGTAGTATTCACAATAGATTCGGTATGACACTAGTCCCATGGGAGTTGGGGAGGCCCATTGTGTGGGACGCTACATGCGTCGACACACTTGCGCCTTCCCATCTTCCGAGGACATCCGTGAGGGCGGGTGCGGCGGCAGATTTGGCCGAAGATCTCAAGAGGCGCAAATATGCAGGTCTCGACAGAGCCTACACATTTGCTCCCCTTGGAGTCGAGACCCTAGGTCCGTGGGGTACCGAGGCTCTTCGGGTTTTCAAAAAACTATCTGAGCGTCTGGTCGAAGCGACGCGTGACCCGAGAGCTGGTGAATATCTGGCACAGCGTATCAGCATTGCCATACAGCGTGGCAATGCAGCCAGCGTCTTGGGGACGCTTCCGACTGGTGTTGATATGGATCAGTTGAGCTATCTGTAGACTGTTTGCAACAGTCGGCAGTTAGCTCAATTGTTTCAATTGTAAATACTAGTATAATTTTCTTTAACAATAGATTACATGAGATTCTTGCACGAACTTTTTATTAAATTGTTAAATTAAATCTAGAATAATTGTTAAATTGACTCATGTAGAATTGAGATTGAAACAGTACGACATTAATTAATTTTTAACTTAGAAAAAATGTATTAGGATATGGCAAGAAATAAATGACTATTTTATTTTATTTTGTTACTTACAATAGAAACAGTTGAGCTAACGGACGACTGTACGAAGAAACTAAACTGATCCTTATCAATAGAAAGTAATCGGAAGCGTCATATTAGTTAAGTTTAGTTAGCGCATAAAAAGCGCACTACAAAATACTGAGCTTACCATTTAGGTATCCATCTATTAAAGTTCTTCGTACTTCAAAAGCTTAAAATCTTCATATGTACATTAAACTACGGTTCTTTTATGATTACTTGTATTGTATTATGAAAATCATTACCAGCTATCTCACAAAGCATGATCGAATATCTAAAATTTTACTCACCTCCAAATAATCGTACGCGCATTCCGGATGGTACTCAATACGAAATTTATCCACGAAAGTGAGCTCTATTACATGACCTTCTGGGACTGAAATCAAAACAAACTACTGTGATCATCATCATCAAATCAGCGCACAGTGGACGTGCCCACAGTTGGACATAGGCCTCCCCTATACTACGCCACAAATAGGGGTTCGAGGTATCGACTCCCTGCGACCGCTATAGTATCTTCGGTCCATCGAGTAGATGGTAACACTACGTTTCGCGTTGCATCGCGGTTGCCAAATTCTTTCTACAAAGAAATGTCCGTGGCAATGCTACGAGAATTTGCTACGACGTAGGCTGTTGCTACGGCGTAGGCTTGTGCTACGAAGTTGGGTTTTGCTACGACGACTTAGGTAGGTGTTTGAAAATGATACATTTTCGAGTCGTTTTTTGCAATTATTTAAAAAAAATCAGTTACCTAAAATCATGCTTCCATTATCATCATCCCACTGCTGTTCAAATTTCTCTACCAATTCTATGATATTCTTGACAGCCTCTATGACTTTGTGGGCGAGGTTATGGAATTCGATTCCGGCTTCGGAACAAATATTTATAGAATTGTTCCGTACCTATATATTTCGAAAAAAAAAATCGAAATCGTTATTATTCGCAGCTGATTTGATACCAACATTTGTCCCGCATTGGCAATTGAACCTACAACCTTTACGTGTCAGGCAGGTGGCCCAGCTACAATGGTCAATTACTTAATAAAAATACAAAAAAAACACTTGTAAGAAACAACTTAAGCATAGCCCTCTATGGATGCGAAACATGGACTATGACACAGCGGGATAGAGAGAGGATTGAGGCGTCTGAAATGTGGTGCTGGACGAGGATGGAAAGGATTACCTGGACGGAGATGGTAACTAATGAGGAGGTGCTGAAAAGAGTTAAGGAGAAAAGGTTATGGATTAACACCATTCAAAACAGAAGAGGGATAATGATTAAACAGCTTATAAGACATGCCAACTTCATAAGTAACATCATTAAAGCAAAAGTAGAACGAAGACTACGAAGGATGTTTTTGATCAACATCATTCAAAATAGAAGACGAAGAATAATTGGACATCTTATACGTTCAAAGTTCAAAGTTCAAAGTTCAAAGTCATTTATTTGCGAACACGAGTCATAAAGATGTAAATTAATATAAAAGCACAACATGTTCTACCTAAATCTAGGGCATGCAAATATTAGGTCAGTAGTGTTTTTAATATATAAATTTAAAATCAGAAAATATAAATTTGTCAATCAAATTACATAAAACATTGAGGTAAATAAAATTATAAACTTGGTACGTACTTATTACTAATCAATCAATATTTATGTCCATATCTAATAGAAAATCATTTATGTGATAATAACATTTTGATGTCAAAAATTTATTTAGTTTATTTTTAAACATTGTCAGCGGTAGCAATTTAACATTGTTCGGCAATTTATTAAAAATTTTTGGTGCCATTCCATAAAAACTTTTCTTAAGTAGAGCTGTTTTAGCGCCGGTGGAACACAGGCGTTGTTGGTCGCGTCTACTTCGTAAGTGGCTTGGTTTTTCGAATAAATTATTATTGTTTTTGACAAAAACAGCTATCTCAAAAATGTAAAGTGCTGGAACGGTAAGTACATTTAATGCTATAAAGTAAGGTTTACAACTGTCGGTTGTCTTCAGGCCATACATCGCTCTTATGCATCGTTTTTGTGATTTAAAGATCTTTTCTCTGTCTGTGCAGTTTCCCCAAAACATAATTCCGTATCGTAATTTAGAAGACACGTAGCTGTGATAAACGGTTTGAAGGGCATCCATACCTACGATTTTCCGCAGTTTGTAGAGCATATAAGCAAATTTGCTTAGTGCCTTACATACCTCTTCAGCTTGTATGTTCCAGCTTAATTGTCTGTCTAGCACCAGACCTAGAAACTTTGTACTAGTTGTGTTCTCCACTATTTGGTTTTTGTATAAAATTTTAATTTCAGGTATAGGCATACGTTGCGAAAAATGCATAATTTTTGTTTTGTTAAGGTTTACACTTAAATTATTATAGTCCAGCCAGTCTATTATACTATGTAAAGTGTTATTGATGTCAGTTTCATAGGTATCAATGGATGCACATTTTACGATGGCAGTGCTGTCGTCAGCAAACAGGACCATAGGATGTTTGGTGACTAGGGGTAAATCGTTTATGTACAGTAAGAAAAGTAATGGCCCTAATACACTGCCCTGGGGGACACCATACTTAATCGTTCTTCCATTAGACAAATATTTAATCTCTACGACATGACAACTTCAGTAACATCATAGAAGGAAAAGCAGAAGGAAGACAAAAAAGGGTGTTTTTGATGAACACCATTCAAAACAGAAGAGGAAGAATAATTGGACATTTTATACGACATGACGGCTTCTTAAGTAACATCATAGAAGGAAAAATAGAACACAGTAGAAGACGAGGAAGAGGAAAACCAAGAATTAGCTTTAGGAGTCAGTACAAGGAGAAAGTTGGTGTTAAGTCGTCGACAGAAGTAAAAGAGATTGCATTGGATAGTGAAAGTGGAGGAAATTGCATCAGTACACCGACATGAGCTCTTAAATTAATACTAATAAAAAAATTACTTACCTTTCACAACAGTTGTGCAGTCAGTATTATTAGAATACAAATCACTGGAATCTTTATAGGGATGAGTTATGTACCCTCTAATTTCATCGTAGTTAAAAGCATCACATGGGTCTGTGTCCCTCTTTACTCGTTTTACCTCTTCTTTCCCTCTTTTCATCTCGTTTGCTCTTTTCTTTTCATATTTTATAAGAGAATCTAAGCTTTCTCTGTTTGATTTATTCTTGTATGGTACTCTTTCTTTTCTTTTGCTATCAAAAATTACATCATCTGTCTGTGGATTATAATTTCTCATATTCTTTATTGGTTTTGTACGTTTTCTGTTCTTTTTCATATGTTGAATTTTACTATAAGAAAATATCATATTATTCTCTATCCTTGTATTCTCTTTGTCAAACAGTAGAGTTTCTTTCTTTACACTCGTATTCATAATATTATTTATAACTTGTGGTACTTCCTTACCCTTCTCAAAATCATTCTCTACAAAATCATTTAATGGTTGTATATCGTAATCACTAAATTCTGTATAAATTTCATCTTCTACTATTAGGTTATTTAGTTTATTATTATTTATATTATTGCTGTTTGTCTTATAACTAGTGGTCCATTTGTTCTGTTTGTGCGTCACCATGGTTGGTTTGGGGTCATAATCAGCTCCGGGGTCTGATGGTGTTCCGATGATGGAGCAAGCTGCAACAAACAAACATTTTGATGTTAATATTTATGGGAAAGTAACACTCTATCTCGAGAGCTGGTGAGTATCCGCA
This sequence comes from Eupithecia subfuscata, assembly GCA_963564075.1. NCBI lineage: Eukaryota > Metazoa > Arthropoda > Insecta > Lepidoptera > Geometridae > Eupithecia > Eupithecia subfuscata. Next base: position 1,987,591 of record OY751118.1, on the reverse strand, counting down.
TCAGCATTGCCATACAGCGGGGCAATGCAGCCAGCGTCTTGGGGACGCGACGACTGGTATTGATGTGGACCAGTTGAGCTACCTGTACATTTATTTTGTTGTACAAAGCAAATTACAATCAATTAATAGACACAAATTAGAACTAGTATTTACATTTGGAATGGACATAAATCAAAAATGTTGCAAACAATCTAGAGGTAAAAAACGAAAGAAAATTATAATTCTTTAATTATTGTAATTTTCTTTGTGATTAAAGTGACGGTAAATCCTTTTCTAACCGAAGCATTAAGATCGATCCTTATGAAAGACTAGGAAAAGAAGAGATTAGACTACTCGGGAAATATCACTAGCGGTATGCCGATGAGATCAAAGAAAAACGCGTTAAGATCTCCCATTAAAGAGATTTAATGGGTGACCATCCATTCGATGTACAAAAGTCAAAATCAAATCAAAATCTCTTTATTTCCAGAAATACAATAAATGACTTAGAAAAGGTGAAATAATAAAACTAAACACTGACACGGAAATAAAGTGATATTTTTGATTTCTGCCGCTTTGGTATGTAGACTAAAGTAAGGAAGCGACGAAGAAGCCTTTAGCCTGTTAGTTGTTATTTTTCGAGTTGGAGCAAAACCCATCCCAAGCTTTTTTATCCTCTAGAAAATCTGATATTTTATAATAAGCCTTTTTGCACAGCAAGGTTTTCACAATTTGTTTGAATTACCGGTACCGACCATATTGAAGCGGTCGCCGCAGATGTATGGAGGCGTCGCAGGACCGCTATTTTTGGCTCGTATGCGGGAGGCCTATGTCCAGCAGTGGACGTGTCTACTATTTGATGAGTAGAGGGCAATGAAATGGTTTCATATATTTTACACTAGCATGGCTGCGCACGTACTTTTCAAGTAGCTTTTCTCCGTCCCTAGGATACCACTTCCCTGCCAAATTTTATTAAGAAACGATCAGCCATTTAGGTGTGAAAAGGTAACAGATAGACAGACAGACAGAGTTACTCTTGAATTTATAATATTAAAGTATGGATTTATTAATTGGTATAGTGTCCCATGTGTAAAGTGTCAATTTAATTTTTATGCTGTGATAGGGACCCATTTTATTCTATGTGTAGTAAATTGTTAGATTTAAGTAAGTACTTATAAGTTAGGTATACTTCTTACATTATTGTATGCACTTTTTTCTTGTTTATGTGCTTGTATATTTTTTTTTGGCTAAAGTACATGAATTTATGTTATTCATCTTATCTTAATGATAGGTAATTGAATTTGTGTGCATGGTAGAATTACGATTTATATACAAATTCAACACACAATAAAAAATAAATTATATTACCTACACCACAAATTACTTCATTTATGTTCCGAGAAAATAAAAAACATTTTTATTTATTTCATAATGTCGTAATTTCTCTCCTACTTTGTCGATACAACCTTTTTCTGTCCATAAACCTTCAAGCACTTTCCGATATTAAAAGCGTGACGTTTATTCTTATAAATGAGCTAAGTCTCACGTCGCCAAACAATTTATTTCATCAACCTTTTTTCGACGATAAATTACGTGACGCGACGATAGCCCTTAAAAATGGACGTCATCGGAAAAATCCATCAGAGGAGCAAGCATGAGTATTGTTTCTTTGGTCCTTGGGGAAAAAGAAGAAACGATTTTCTCAAGTGCGCTACAAAAAGTTTACTTACTACAAAGTAAACTTTTTCTAGCGCACTTGAGAAAATCGTACGCTATTAGGTACTACATAGTTATAGTGGGTATATGAATCTAATCGTTCCTTTACTAACAAAGAAAATTACAATCTTAAGAGAAACAAATTAGATTACAATTAGTATTTCCAATTGAGCTAACTGCAGACTGTTGCAGAAAATCCATATCAATATCAGTTGGTAGCGTCCTCAGACACTGGCTGCATTGTCCCGCTTTATAACAATGCGCGGCGCTAGGTAAGAAAAAGTATGTTCATAACTACTGTAGTATAGTATAGTTGAGGAAAAAAAACATTTTTCAGAATTACATTTCACCACTTTTTTCTCCTAGTTAATATGTTTATTATCGTCAAGTTTCAGCTATCTTGTACGACTAGTGTCTGAGCTAAGCCGCAGACTGACAGACGGACTGATTAACGGACATACCAAAATTATAAGCGTTCCTTGATTATTACGGAACCCTAAAAATCAGCAAAAAAGTTAATTTTAGGTCAATTTCCGGCGGTTGGTTTGTTTCTTTTTTGCCGATGAACTAGAAGCCACTGTGAACTCAATTTCTTAAAAAATAAGATAAAAGATGATTGCGAATAAAAAGACGCGGCAACGGAGTGAATTTTAGCTTAAGAATGGGTGGTTTGTTCACAAACATTTTACATCGAGTTAGGCTAGTGTTTATGTGTTGTCATGCTATGGGAACTCAGGGTCAACGGTAATATTTTATAACAGTTTGAGTGGCGGGGACAGATTAGAGGATTTTTATGAAGTCGACGTAAAGCCAGCCGGATTAGAAGTTTATAAATGAAAAAGTTCTTTTCTCCCTAAAATGCAAATTTATACAAAGTTGAAGATTTTGGCCCCAAAATCGGTCAACATTTTTTTTTTTTTTCAAAATCGTCGCGTACTTTAATAGTTATACATATTTGGATAGAAGACACGAAAAGAAATAAAAAATGACTTATAAAATAATGTACAATAGCGTAAGGTTACCGAGATATTTAACTACTAGCTTCTGCCCGCGGCTTCGCACGCGTTGTTTCTATGGAAACGTTTAAAGGTAATTTATATCCCATGGGAACTGATTTATGGGATAACAAGTAAGCCTTTGTCTTATTCCAGAATTAGAATTACCTGTATGCAAAATTTCAGCCCGATCCGTTCGGTAGTTTTGGCGTGAAGAGGTAACAAACATCCATCCATCTATGCATCCAAACTTTCGCATATTAGTGTGATATTTTTTCTTCTTATTGAATATCTCAGAAACCTGACGCTGCTTTCGGATATTCTGTTATTTGTTGAAGTGACAAAAAAAAACAAAATGGTGACCACCTTTGTTGCCAGAATCTTCAAACCTTTTTAAAATTATGATCCGGCATTTCAGGGCAAAACCATGCAGTGTCAGTGAATTTCCAATAACTCTGTAGTTCAATAGATATTATTGTACCTATTTCTGACTCAACACAAAACTAACAGAACACTATCAGACCAAAGATTACATAATATTATTCAGAGAACCATCTCTCAATCTAATGAAATCTACAAAGTTCTAAGAAAAGGGTCAAAGGAGGTCAAAGATGAAGGATTTATTTGACATTATCCGTAAAGAAAGGGATATTTGGAAATCCTTGCCCCTTTCACGTCACACCCGTCATCCATCCTCTGGACGGGCAATCGCAGGAAGGACATGATTATGGACATATTGGATCCAGGTATCGTTTTCCGGTACGTCACACTTTGCACGGTTCGTGGATAAAGTAAATTGAAAAGTGTACTTACGTATTTACCGCGTGATGGAAGGCAAACGAAAACGAGTTGTCGGCCCGACGATTGATTATTTACCTGTTTGTTTTGGACCCGACCATAGATAAAAGATCCGTCACAGCTTTCAAAGAAGTTCGAACTCGCTAGTTCCTTTTTTAAACGTTTTTTTGTTTTTGTTGAAGATTTTATTGCCAAGGAGGTTACGATGGCACGTTTGATTTTTAAATCGCTATTTAGTTTTTGTTTAAGGTTTTTTGACCGTTACATAAAAACAAAAATCGAACGAGTCGCAAGGAGGTTACGACAGCTTACACCTTTGAACTTCCTTCGTTTCATATTTTTCACTTCCGTACTTTTCTAGCTACGATTACGAAAATTTTGTGACACTTTACGGTTAATTCATTTATTCATTTTATTGATTGTTTGTTTGTTTGTATTGAATAGGCTCGAAAACTACTGGACCGATTTGAAAAATTATTTCACCATTCGGAAGCTTACATTTCAGGGAGTGACATAGGCTATATTTTATCGCGGATTTCCCACGGGAACGGGAACTACGCGGGTGAAACCGCGAGGCGATCGTCTATTGTAAAATAAAGCAAAGAAGTATACAATATCTTAGCAAATAAGTACCTATGAGGAAAATGGCCTGAAATAACACATAAGAGTTTTATATTGAAGTAAAACGAGTTATCACGCTAGAACGTACCTACATCACGTTCCAACACCTGAGGGCTTTCGCCATTGTACAGTAATGATGCGTCATCGTTCAATTATTGCCCATTTTGTACAATTATCGGCTTTTTGCGGATATTTCAGCATATTTCGATATTCATCGTGTTCCGTAACTACACCCAGTAACAGTGAAATAAATAAATAATGCTGGACAATTCACACAGCATTATCTAGCCCCAAGGTAAGCAGAGCTTGTGTTATGGGTACTAGATAACTGATATACATAATAATATACGAGTACATAGATAGATACTTTTTATTGTATATTTGAAAACGACCAGAACACCCTAAACAAATATCTGCAGATCGTACAAATATTTGTCCCGAGGCGGGAATCGAACCCGCAACCTCCTGCGTCGCAGGCGGACCTTCGCCCACCGCGCCACAGAGGTCGTCAAATTAAAATTAAAGTAAGTGTTATGTTTTTAACTGACTTCAAAAAAAAGGAAGTTCTATGTTCGTCTGTATGTGTTTTTACAAGCTTATAAATAACTTGCAATGTACGAAGAGAGAACTTAGTTGTCCAGTTCAGTTGACTGAAATAGTGAGATTTATTTTCTCGTTTGTTCCATTGAAAATAAGACTAGCTTTTGCAACTCGTTACATTTATTGACCAGACGCTCAGATATTTTTTAAAAACCTAGAGAGCCTCGGCACCCCACGGACCTAGGGTCTCAACTCCAAAGATTACTTAGTTAAGTTTAGTTTTGATGCCATCTGAATTGACCCCTCTAATACTAATTTGTAAAACTGTCACTCTGTCCTGCGGTTGCGCGTTTCAACACGTTTTTGTACTGAAGCGAGTACAAAATGAGAGATGAATAAATTAGTGGTGACCCGGAGGCGCGCCGCAAGGGACAAGTTTCAGACGGGTAGGGATGGGCAAATTGGGCAGCCAAAACTATCGATAAGATTCAGATTTTCTATGTATGATAAAAAAAAAACTATTTACGTACCTCAACAACCTCAGCAGCCTGTATTGGTCCACTGCTGGACGCAGGCCTCCCCCTGATAAGCCTTTGTTGGCTTTTATCTCGTTGGGTAGTGCCCATTATCCCCACGCTGGGGATGCGGGTTGGGGATCGCATAGGGTACAGCTGTGTGGTGCCGGTTTAGAATTTGCACCACCCCAACTCTTACCACGGGAGTCGTAAGAGGCGACTCAGGGATATTCACCGGGGGCGGGCAGCAGCGCCCCCTAAGAATTCTACCACCGAACTGCGATTTATGTACGTCAATAGTTTTTTTATTATAATATGTAAATGTATTATTTTATGTATGTACTATTATTAGTCATCTAGTACCTATAACACAAGCTCTGCTTAGCTTTCGGCTTTGTGATGCTGTGTGACTTGTTTAGCATTATTTATTTAAAGTATTAGTAATGTTTACTGTCTATTACAACAAACACAATAAATAAATAAAAAAGTTGGGTAATACTTTATAGTTCCACTAATCACACTAATATTACTAAATAATAATTAAATGCGAAAGTTTGGATGGATGGATGGATGGATGTTTGTTACCTCTTCACGCCAAAACTACTGAACGGATCAGGCTGAAATTTTGCATAAAGGTAATTCTAATCCTGGAATCAAACATAGCATACTTTTTATCCCATAAATCAGTTTCCATGGGATAGAAATGACCTCAAAACGTTTCCATAGAAACAACGCATGCGAAGCCGCGGGCAGAAGCTAGTTTTATATAAATGAGCAATGAATAAATTAGTGCGACTCGGGAGACAGTTTGAGACTCGTAGGGGTGGCAGCAAAAAAAATTTAAATCACTGTTGGGATTCTATCGACATCGATACTTTTCTTTCCCCTCCCTAGTGCAACATCAAACGCCCTTTCAGGCGACAGCACTAGCAAGTTACATCGTTACTTTATACTCCGTGCTTCAACGATTGCGTCGAGAACATACATACAGACAGCGTCTTATTCCTTTAGCTATACATAAACTGTTGCATTTGAAAAACTGAGCTCTATTTGCTTAGCTTTAAAGCTGGATTTTCAAGATTCTGTCGTAATTCTTTAAATAAAGGTAAACATCTACATATTCGTTTCTAGAATCCAAGATATTTCATGTAAACAAAGAGAGCCAGCGTCTTGGGGACGCTTCCGACTGGTGTTGATATGGATCAGTTGAGCTATCTGTAGACTGTTTGCAACAGTCGGCAGTTAGCTCAATTGTTTTAATTGTAAATACTAGTATAATTTTCTTTGTGAATAAATTTAATTCTTACCTATAAAAAAAAGAGAATCTGCTTATGTATGAAAACTTCGGTTAGATTTAACAAAAAGTAATAACAAAAAATTGAAAACACGTAGGTATCAGTTATGTTTGTACTAAAAACGAATATAAAATATTCAACAGCGCATAATTGTACACGCGCAGCGATAACAGTGCAAATTCGAGTTTAAAAACAGACGAGATCAAAATAATGAAAATAATGAATCAAAACTAAGATTGTTTCCTTCTGTAATTTTCTCCAATAAAACCAGTGTCGTAAAATATTTTCCCACATTATTTAATTGGTTTTGTAACCCCTATAAGTACAAAAAATATTTAGGATCCTAGAACCAAGTATTATCATGTATCATGTTTCGAAAATTCTGAGCTCTATTCTCTTAGTTTTAGGGTTCTATTTTGAGAACTAGAAATATCTCCAGCTCCACATGTTTATAAGTAAGCGATTCCGTCTACCAAAATAACAGCTATATTTCCTTAGCTTTAAAGTTGCTTTTGGGATTTCTGACTTATTTCATAAGCTAACATACGGAAGCTACTCAATCTTACGGAAATAAAGCCTTATTTCCTAAGCCGCAGAGCTGCATTTTGCTGTTTTGCCTACTTAATACAGCTCAAAACGAACGAGGTTGAAAGTAGGGCATATTTTAAAGATTTGAATCTGTAATAACCTGTTTTCGAAGCAAGATCTATTACTTTAAAATCTCATCTGTAATTCTTAATGAAATTTTCTGTAGTTTTCATCCACTGCTTATGTATACCCACCTGCTGCGATTACGCTAAGATCACCCATTCCCATTGAATGGGCCATCCGTGGAGAATGGAATAAACGATTTCGATTGCCAATGATACTAAACACCAGTAGGTAGGAAAATATGCAACTCGTAACCCGAAACCTGGTGAGCTGGTCATGCGTCGCTTCGACCAGACGCTCAGATAATTTTTGTTGTTATACTTTGTACACCTAACCTAGCTGCATAAGTCGTAAAAAAATTCTATCCTGTTCTTAAAAAAACATTACACATTATTGTTCCTTTTAACATGAGATAGCCGTCCTTTTGGCATGATCCCAGTTTATTATAAAGGGATTCTAGAATTCCTCAACGGGATACCAGTCGCAAACCCTAATACAGGATGTTTGAAAGGAAAATAATAATATGGCGGCTTACAAACGCTTTATCTATTCATTTATATTTGGTTTCAAACACTTCAAAAAAAAAAGTTGTTACTGCCTCTAGATCAAGGAGTCAGTTGTTATCTGGTTTTTAGAGTTTTGTAACCGAAGGGTGAATATGGAACCCTATTTTTATGCCCCCGCTGTCTATCCGTCTGTCAGCGGGCTGAATCACATGAACCGAAAAAGGTAGACATTAGAATTTTTCACACAGTGTGTACTTCTATAAAAATAAAATAAATATTACAATTAAAGGGCACCGGTAAAGTTGATGATAAAAATTTACAAACTTACGCGAACTGAACACATTTTTAGTATGAGGTATTTAACGGGTATTTATCGCTTTTATTTACTTACCTATTCTTCCCGACATTTCAACAGGTTTACACACTGTCGTTTTCACAGGATGACAACGTCGGGAAAAATAATAATAATAATATAATAATGCTCGACAATTCACACAGCATTATTTAGCCCCAAGGTAAGCAGAGCTTGTGTTATGGGTACTAGATAACTGATATACTTAATACAATACACTAAATAGATAGATATTTTTTATTATACATAGAAAACATCCAGAACGCCCTGGACAAAAGTCTGCAGATCGTACAAACATTTGTCCCGAGGCGGGAATCGAACCCGCAACCTCCTGCGTCGCAGGCAGACCTTCGCCCGCTGCGCCACAGGGGTCGTAAAAATAGGTAAATAAACGCGATAAATTCCTGTTAAATACCTAATACTAAAAATAAAGTCAATGATGACGATCATCGCAAGTAAAGAGAGTTATTACCTACTGGCTCAGTAAATACGTTTGGCCTTTCTCATTAAAACACCATCCATAGCCACTTAAACTTTTAGAATATTTGCGCAGTCGAACTGTAAGTTTTCTTTCAAACTTTAAAATACCATCTTGGGAATATTTTACTGTGCGATAACCTACTTTTAAAGTTTTAGAGCAAAAGTAGTTCTAGGTTTAGGTAGTTATTTTCTTACAAATACCTTTAGGAATACTGCTTTATTATAAGCTGAGCTGAGGATAGATATTGTTTAAAAATAAGCAATAGAAAGCTCTCAAACTAGCGTCATATTACTATAATATATATAACATTATTTTCAGTTTTGAGAATACTTAGTGGTATTACAAATTTTAATCTCCTTTACGCTCTGGTGTACCTAAAACCTTTTAAAATTATCTTATTTTGTATTAATTATCTAAATGTTAATCATAATATCACAAAAGGGTTTTCACAGTAGCGTTAATGGTTTAACCGATAATACACCCTGTATACCGTTTAGAATGTAAACGTGTTTGTCTCAACTCCCTAATACTAAAATAAAACGTACGTAAACGACGTACAAACAACGTTAGTGTCACTTTTAAGGACGTAACCCTAAAAAGTAACGCGATATAATGTCGAAAATAACCTAAAATTATGCAATATATCGCGCAATATTTAGGGTTGACGCAAACGAACTAGCGATGTCAGTCATGTGTCAAAAAGACTTGAGTATTATTTTTAAGGTTAAATAAAATCGTGCTTTGTTGGTTTTTTATACAAACACAAAGGTGCGCCCGACAAGCGTGCGGCCAGATGTTGTTGTTGAAATGTTGGTGTTTGTTGGTTGTATTTTGAAGACAAATTAAAATCAGTCAAGTAGTGGCGAACTATCGTGTCAGAGGTTTCCATTTTCTTTGTGTTCTTATAGTACGATACTTTCATAAGCAGACTTTAAAAAGAAAAAGATTCTATGTTCGGCTGTATACAGAATGTTTGGTATTTATTTATTTATTTATTGTGACCCATATAAATTTCGGGGAGTTGGAAAGGCCGAGGGCTACATTTTTTCGGTAAAATCAATGCCCTAAGTGTCACGGCTGCTAAGATATCATTTTTAAAAGTTGTTTAGAAAATGATCCAAAATCTCGCGTTGAAATCGTCATATCTTTTTTGCTAGTATTTGTAATGCCACAAAATAACTTATGCTGTATTTTTCCTTGTATGTTTATTCTAAATAAACTATTTACTGATGTAGTTCACCTTCAAACAAAAGTTACGAGCATTTAAAGAAAATAGAAATTTATAAAAAAAAACTAAATATCATATCGAATTTAATTTTCAAAAGTTTTTCATTTATTGCCGTTTTCAATGGTATGCCGGATTAATTATACCGGAGAAATATAGGCCCATGACCACCTAACTCCTCAAAACATTACGTCGGTTGCATACCAAACACCCTGTATAATGTTTTTTTACGTATGTTTATCGCTTATTTTGATAATTTTTTTTTGGTTTGATATAGAATAATTATACCGAAGTGGCCCCTAAAAATGTGATTCCCGGGGACTACTTTTTGTCCAGTAAAAATTATAAAACAGTGAAATAGGAAAAGGAAACTTAGTTTTTTTTTAACTAATGCACTACATTTTTTTACTTGTTAGACATGACAAATGTATCGTAAACCAGATAATGATCTAGCCGTAGATTTTTGTCCGTCTGCAATTAGACACTAAAATACCTACTTACATCAAATATGACGTTAATTTGCGATCGTTCTATTAAATGGAAAACCTGATTTTATTCAATTCAATTATTAATTATTCTTGCCTTTTACAATAACTACCTATTTTGAAAATGACATTTCTAAATTATCTAATTCCATAAATATGAAGTATCAAAGTTTTCAATCGAACAATCTAATCTATGTAATTTATATATACGTATTGTGTTTGGTTTTTTTTAAATTAGTTGCCAAGGTGTCCGTGACCTAAATGGGCTGCATTTAGGTTAGCAGAATACCAGCGCTACAGCATGGCGACATGCTGGAGCATTAAGCTGAGCTGCGGGCCAATTCAATGCCACAATAATATGTTACTCACGCATGTACTTTTATTTAAGCAACTTATAGTAACTTAATTTTGACGTGACAACGTCTTATAAATTGGTTTGCCGGGTGACACTTCAAGAAACTGCGTTACGCGTTACGCTCCGCTCACGTTATGCAGACATAAAAAGTGACAGGAACTCAAAGTCGTTGTCACGTAAAACTTTCGCCCGTATACCGACTTTACAGGCAACCAATTTTTTTAATCCATAACCTTTTGTCTTTAGTATTAAGTGGTTTTAAATTTAAGAGAAATAAATGAATTTCATTTCATTGTTATTTATTTCATAACAAGAGCGAACCCAAAATAATTGTAGCAACCTGACAGGGTTTAGAAGCATTGTGTACCCACTAAGACTACCTACACCTAAGAACAATACCTGTATCGATAAAATCACAATTGATATAAAAAAAATATATTACGTTACTGCTACCACAATAGATAAATATATTTATCTACTGTATTGCTACCGTACCCCGAGAAAATAATGTTTGTTGTTGTTCGTATGCGCAGACCCTTTAGTAGCTCGCGATTAAAATAACGTTTATGTAGTACATTGAAGTATTGTTATTGGAGAGCGGCTACGGGAAGAGGAAAAGAGATGGAAGCCGGCGATAATCTCGGAATTTCCACTTATTTGGGGTAAAATTGCGGATAAAACGATAAGGACCTATAAATTGTATTTCTTCGTCTAAGGGAACCCGAACACTCTTACTGGACCAGCTAGATTTCGTTTTCAAAATCAAAATAAAAATCTATAACTATTTATTTCTATATAAACAATAAATGTACACTTAGAAAAGGTCAAAATATAAAACTAAACACTGACACGGAAATAAAGTGATATTTTTTTATTTCTGTCGCTTCGGTATGTAGACTAAAGTAAAGAAGCGACGAAGAAACCTTTAGCCTGTTAGTTGTTATTTTTCAAGTTGGAGCAAAACCCGTCCCAAGCTTTTTTGTCCTCTAGATAATCTGATATTTTATAGTAAGCCTTTTTGCACAGCAAGGTTTTGACAATTTGTTTGAATTTATTTACTGATAATTTTTGCAACTCACTAGGAGTTTTGTTGTAGAAAGGTTGTTTAAAGATGGGTCCTCATGAGCTTTATTCTTTACTACTTAACTGCAGGTATTCTTTACTAATTCAGGATGAAATTAGCTTTGGTCTGTTACTCAGGTCTACATCTACTTTTATGCATCTTTTCCACTTCTTCCACTGGTAGCTAAAAGAACATAAGGGAAGAGAAAGACAACTAAAATTTTATTTCTACATAATATTAATTATAAGGAGGAAAGATTTGATTGTTTGTTTTGAATAGGCTCCGAAGCTACTGGATTGATTTGAAAAATTCTTTCACCGTTAGGAAGCTTACATTTCAGGGAGTGACATAGGCTATATTTTATCCCGGAATATAATAAAAATATCTATCTATGTAGTGTATTGTATTATGTACATCAGTAATCTAGAAACCATAGCACAAGCTCTGCTTAGCTTGGGGCTAGAAAATGCTGTGTGAATTGTCCAGCATTATTTTATTTAATTTTTATAATGGAGTAGATAGTGTCACTATTCGACATGGGCGGGCGGGCGGTGGCGCGGCGTTGTTGGCGAAGTGACGTTATTCTATAACTAGCTTTTGCCTGCCGCTTCGGTCGCGTTCGAGTGGTACTAATAAGAATTGTGGCCTACGTCACTCAGCTCGTCGATTCCGATGTATTAAGGTATTAGCGAGTGTATCACTGCATCAAAGCCGTGTGGTGCCAGCTTTGAATTTGCACCACCCCAACTCTTCCCGCGGGTGTCTTAAGAGGCGACTAAGGGATATCCACCGGGAGCGGGCAGCAGCGCCCCCTGCAGACAAATTTTACCACCGAACTGCGATCCCCAACCCGCGTGCCTAGCGTGGGGATTATGGGCATTACCCCCATGTGATAAAAGTCAAAAAGGCGCTTATCAGGGGGAGGCCTGCGTCCAGCAGTGGACCAATACAGGCCTTGGAGGAGGGGGAAGTTGGAGGTATCACTGATACCATTTTCGCTGCTGATTGGTTTATTTTCTTTTGATTTTTATAAGTAGCAAAAATGCAGCTAACAAGCCGCGAAACTAATATAAGTGACACACTATACATATTATAAATTGACCAGCAGAGATTATGTATAGCTACGAGTAGTGCAAGAGTTTATAAATTATATCCCTACCACTAATGAAATATTCGAGGAATTCGTATATAAGAAATCAATTATTATCCCAAAATTCTACCTAGGTAGTGTATTGTAAGTATATCAGTTAACTAGTACCCATAACACAAGCTCTGCTTAGCTTGGGGCTAGATAATGCTGTGTGAATTGTACAGCATTGTTTATTTATTAATTATTTGCCCGCGACACTTAAAATATAAGGGAATTTGAAGAAGGTTTATAGTTTTTGTAAAAACATTAAATTATGATAAAGTATAGATAGATGGATAGATAAAAATTTACTTGGTACTACAGACACACAATGTAAATAGATATACAATTACAAGTATACAGTAGGTTTAAATAATGAGACGAGCACTTTAAAAAGTAAGTACCTAAGGAAAAAGTAAGTACTTACCTAGATACTGGTAAGTAATATAGTTATTCTTTAACGTTATACGCGGGTCAGTAAAATGAAGTGAAATAAAAAACATCTAAACCTATAAAGGGTTGCCGTAGAATCCATAAACTACGGCATCTGGCCACACCTTGAGCATATTTATATTATGCACTAGCTTTAGTACGCGGTTTATCTCATGGATCTTGAATATAGTATATTTTCTGTTATAATTTTTATTTCAAATATCGGCTTCTCCATGAAACTTTTTAATGATGTTTTTATTTAATTTATGTATCTTATCCTTGATTAGAAGTCTCGTTATTATTAAATCATCATTATTTTTTGGACCTTTACATGCAATATGACCACTAAAATTGAAACCTTGAAAAAACAATTTAAAAGTATAATCTATTTTTGCATATTTGGCGGCAGGACTCAATAACGTAAGTACATATAAGTTTTTGATAGATTTATTTAGTAAGATATGGCAACTTTATTACCACAGAAAGATGCAACTTGAATTAGACTATGTAAATGCAATAAAATCGATTTCGCAAATTGTGTTAGTTATTTAGTTTTTCAACTACAGCGACGATATTACCTGGGTCTATTCTTGAGTATAAATTTTTGTTTCTAATTTAATTAGAGTACATTTTATTGAATTTGTTTGTACTAAGTATAGGGAAAATGAACATAAGTAACCATGAATAATAATAATACTTTTATTTCAGACAACATTTGAACAAGTATAGATCTTATTAACTTATTCTACGGTCCATATCATATACCTACATTAAATCAAACATACAAAAAATATAAAACTCATTTTAAATAATTCTCATTTTAATTTTATTTATTTTTTATTTATTTTAAATAAAATTGTACACGTTATTAATTGCGGCGGCGACGTGTATGACGCAATCGTGGTTCAATTGGTTCATCAACCATTGAAATTGAAATTGAAAATTCATTTATTCAGACATATTATCATCCATTTTGTTAGTAACACAATATAATTAAAATTGAGAATGGTTAGTATAGTAACAAATACACAATAATAATAATTTCAATTATGATGTCATGTACCTACATATTAATATAGTGAGCAAATTTATATTTAAATGTCAACAGTTATTGGGTTACTAGTGGGGCGAGCGGCCGATGCTGATTTACGACCCATCGACTCATGATGCCAGAATTGAAACTAAAACTATCAGTTACCATTGCAAGTGAGCTGTGGGTGCTGGTTGATTGACAAGAGAAGGTGTCATAGTTACGTTAATATTGATTCTGGTTTAAGTTCTCTCAACCCAGAATCAATATCAACACTGCTTGGTGGCAGGAATAAGCAGGGCAACAAAACAACAAACAACTGACTTTAGCTGACAGATAGACACTCCTTCTATATACGGAGGATTAGTCAGCAGACGGCTGGCGTCTAGCCAACAGACTTTTATTAAAATCAGCTTGCTGTGTATTAAATTGATATCGGGTTGAACCGCAGATGTGGAACACCCTGTATCTAGAAGATCTAGGAGTAATCTATTTTTCATGCAACTAGATTAGGTACTGAAATAAAGATCTTATCTTTAGTATAAAATTATTATTTATTTTTTATGCAGCCAGCAGCGTCTTCCGGCTGGTATTGATATGGATCAGTTGAGCTACCTGTAGACTGTTTGCAACAGTCCGCAGTTAGCTCAATTGTTTCAATTGTGAATACTAGTATAATTTTTTTTGTGAAAGGCATAAGTCACTAAAGAAAATTATAAAATATTTAAGTAAACTAACATAGTGAATAGAAGATGTATCCAATTTACATCTTCTATCTATATATTTGCGAAGAACGATTATTATATTACTAGCTGCGCCTCGCGGTGTTACCGGCATTTTTAAGGATAAAACTGACGTTATTATAATAAAAACAGATTTTATGTGATTTCTGCTATAACAAGTTAATAAACTATCAGTTATGTAGTGTTACACACCTTGTAAGCCATTTTGCTATAAACCCACGCTAAAATAAACTACAAATCCATTGTCGTTTTGGAGTCTATTCACTTGAGATATTAATTTAAAAAAAATCAACAGTATGTCGAAAGACTCCAACACGACAATTGATTCAAATTTTGTTTTAGCAACGTTTTATAGCAAATAGCTTACAGTATGCGCGATATTTCTTATTTGCTATTTAAATTACTTGCACAATCTAGAAAATAGTAAAAATTTGTTTTTTTTTTCGTGTGTGACCATATCAGCTTAAACTAAATGGGCTGGATTCATTTTTAACTGGCTTCATAAATCAAGAAGGTTCTACAATTATATACATTATATTTTGCAGGTAAAAAACTGTTTGTCACGTAAAAAAGTGCAAATAAAAAAGGAATTCAAAGTCAGTTTTAAGTTTTATCAAAACAATCAAATTTTAAACCATGACCCTAATGCTTTATAACTTTTTTAGTCGATCTAATGGGTTGTTATTACTTTGATTAGACATTTAGGTATCAAATAAGGTTACATGCGCATTTTGAAAGAAAAACATCTACAAGGATTATTTTTGAATTTCAAACTTTGGCCAATGTTGTTCTTAGAGGAGTGTGACTTTGTCCGACGACTTTTTTTTGGCAAAAAATGGCCTAAAATCTAATAATTGGATAAAACAACCCCAAGGTAGTTGACTGGCCTATTTAAAAAAAGTTTAATGCTAGATATCAAAACAACATAAGTATGTTGTTGGTAGCTTAAACACAACGAGAAGCTTTTTGACTAACCATACGAATAATCTATATCAATATACCCATCATCCATCCTGTATCTACTCAGATAAGTACCCAAGTACCCATCGATCAAAAGGAGAATAGTGACAAAAGAGAGAGCCCCTTTATTCTCAAAGTCTGTCAGCAAGGGGAGAAATAACATTTGAATAAGTTTTCCCTATACGAATAGATTCTGTGGTAGTTTTCGTAAGTTACGAGGTGTTTTTTATTGAACTTGCTACTTCCGTGGCGGTGACGGTGTAGGTACCTATAACTACTCAAGCCATTTTCAAGAATTAATGATTGTAAGCAACTGACAACACACACAAATTCGTGTCAGCGCTTGAAATTCAATTGTCAGCAAGCACTAAGCATTGTAGAAAAGAGCTTACGGTGGTTGGTCGCACGTGAAAAAAATAAACATCTAATTTATACTAATTATTCTAAGTTCTACGAGTAATTTAGGTCAGATGAAAAGTTTTGCGTATGTAGTAAGCCATTTGTTATAAATCTTTGCTAAAGCAAGCTTTGAATCAATTGTACCTAATGTTTGTACGATGTCTATGTATGCTAGGTATCACAATAATTTAGTAGCACAATCTCTCTGCTTACTTTGGGGCTAGATGATACCGTGTGGAATGTACGGCATTATTTTATTTATTGAGTAGTTTTGGCGAGAAGAAGTTATAAACTACTAGCTTCTGCCCGCGGCTTCGCACGCGTTGTTTCTATAGGTACGTTTTGAGGTTATTATATCCCATGGGAACTGATTTATGGGATAAATAGTCGCCTATGTTTGATTCCAGGGTTAGACTTACCTGTACGCAATTTCAGCCTGATTCGTTCAGTAGTTGTGGTGTGAAGAGGTAACAAACATCCATCCATCCATCCAAACTTTCGCATTTATAATATTAGTGTGACATAGATTTCGCATACGGGTAATGTATGTTTTATCGTTAATCAGTTAGGTTAGGTTAGTAGTGCTGTTTAATAAACAATTTCATTTCATTGAACTAAACCAGTAAAGTAGTGAAAAGCAACATTTGCTAGATATTTTCTGAAAGCACATAAAAGCTTTTATGAAATTGTCACGGAAGCTATGAGCAAAATGCAACACAATATTTACAATCCTTCGCCCCACCTAAATCTTTCTTTTATAACATTTCCTCTACACGCTTACTTCTTTGTTTCCCTTACAAAATGCTGTGTATCCAGAAAAACAGTTATTTTAATATACGAAAATGAAAGTGAAATTTGCGACTGTTTAAGAGATAGGAATGGCAAATATGGCGCAATACACGGATTCTTTTTGCGTAACGTTCTAGCTTTCATATATAGGGTGTGTCAAGACCACTTCCGAAAATAAAGGGGGGTCGTGCAGAACCCCAAAACAAAACAATAAAAAACCGCAGTCCGAAAAAAAAAATGTGGTCGGAGATATATATTTTTTTAAGATTATTATTTGTTTGGCCAGCCAGCAATGTACACGTAAGTTAGCAAATGCCAAATTACATAGGTTGTAGGTAAGTTGGCAATACCGGTAGGTATTTATGCACCTGTACTGTACCTATAAGTTGTCGGTAAAACTCAAAGGCGCCGCCGGCCAAATTAACCCCGAATCACTCTCACAGTCATGACGATAAACTCTGAAAATAACAGCGGGTGTCTCATTTTAGACAGAATTCATTTGTTTTCAATTTTAATGTTTCTAATCGAATCTTGCTTGTTGAAGCTTTCAAGGTAATGGCCGCGAATTAAATTGTACTAATTATTTATGGAAAAGTTAAGTACGTAGTCGCTGGAGTGTAAGGAAGTTGATGGGTCAACATATTTTTCTTGGTTCTTTTTTACTAAATATTTTCAAAATCGTGGTTTATTTGAACCCCCCCATTTTTCGGTAGTAGTCTTGACACACCCTGTATTATTATAAGGTATATTTAACTAGTTTATGCCCGCGGCTTCGCTCGTGTTGTTTCTATGGAAACGTTTAAAGGTGATTTCTATCCCACGGGAACTGATTTATGGGATTAAATATAGCCTGTGTTTGATTCCAGGATTAAACTTACTTGTATGCAAAATTTCAGCCCGATCCGTTCAGTAGTTTTGGCGTGAAGAGGTAACAAACATCCATCCATACATCCATCCAATCTTTAGCATTTATAAAATTAGTGTGATAGGTATATTTTATACTTAACTAAAATTTTAGATCTATGTAGACGGGTCAGGTGCGCTGAACATAATTATAGTGCACAAATGTGAGCAAACACTTTATAACCTCACTCTCATTATATGGAACGCCAGGCCGACACGACCGGGTGAGTTTGACGACCTCTGTGGCGCAGCGGGCGAAGGTCTGCCTGCGACGCAGGAGGTTCCAGGTTCGATTCCCGCCTCGGGACAAATGTTTGTACGATCTGCAGACATTTGTCCAGGGCGTTCTGGATGCTTTCCATATGTATAATAAAAAAATATCTATCTATGTAGTGTATTGTATTAAGTATATATATATCAGTTATCTAGTACCCATAACACAAGCTCTGCTTAGCATGGGGCTAGATAATGCTGTGTGAATTGTCCAGCATTATTTATTTATTTAGTTCGGGAGCAGGACCAACAGCTAAACGTCCTTCTCTATGGCACGGGGATGTAACACCGCCAACTTCCTGACTCCGGGCTGCTATAGTTATTTTTCTTGCCAGAAAAATCCCAATAACACAAATCTTGGCCCAACTGAAGATTTGAACCCGTAACCACATTAAGTGGTTGAACTGGCCACCACTAGACCGACGAGGCCGTCTCAAAGTTCCCACTCATAATAACAAAATACGAAAACCCTCGTCGGAAAAAATATTATTCGAAAAGGGGTTTACACACCGCCGGACGCACCCTAAAGCCGTTTCTACACCGATGAACATCTGTTGACAGCTAATGAGGTTCTTTTGTAAGCTTTGTCTTGGGGGCATCCTATTTCCGGTGTCTATGGTCCATTTTATGATGGGAATTAGGATATGGATAGGATTTTTATGAGATTGTTTACAAAATTGTTATTTTACTGTGCTGATTGGGTTTGCGTGGGTTTTTTATTTTATGTCTTTCTTTCTTCTTTGTAATTTTATCATTTTTATTAGAGAATAGACTTTCGTTTGACCACAATCTCACTTGATGGTAAGTGTTCCGGTGTGTATGGTCCTTTTTTATAATGGGAATTAGGATATGGATAGGATTTTTATGAGATTGTTTACAAAATTGTTCTTTTACTGTGCTGATTGGGTTTGCGAGGGGTCTTTTTATTTTATGCCTTTCTTTCTTCTTTGTAATTTTATCCTTTTTTATAGACAATAGACCATCGCTTGACCACAATCTCACCTGATGGTAAGCGACGGTCCTTCCAAAAGTTGCCAGGAATAGATTGCTCCTAAGCGATAAGGCCGCTCTTAATACTTGATTACTCATTAAATTCATACTTTTATACTAATACTAGCTTCTGCCCGCGGCTTTGCACGCGTTGTTTCTATGGAAACGTTTTGAGGTTATTTCTATCCTATTCTATTTTTGAGGTTATGTCAAGTCACACTTGAATGCTATCGAACGAAATAAATAGTATCCTATGTCCGTCTCCTAGCTCTAAGCTACCTCCTCACCAATTTTTAGCCATATCGGTAAAGCTGTTCTTGAGTTATACATAGTGTAACTAACACGACCTTCTTTTATATAAATAGATAGATTATAATCGCGAAAGAAAATTCTGTCTGTCGGTACCTTTTTCACACATAAAGGGCTGAACGAACTTAATTAAATTTGACAAAAGGCTTTATGGTATATCGAGGAAGAAAACAGGCTACTTTTTATCCTGGAAAAACACGTACGATACGAAGCCGTAGACAGAAGCGTGTTTCGTATAAAATATAATTTATAGTCCAATGTTCAATTCAATTCAATTCTTGGTTAATGGCTATGCGTCTGGTCGATTGTCCAATGTAAATAGCTAAAACAAAACTGTCCTTATTAAAACCTAGTACGCGCAATACAATGGAGTCGTCAGATGAGTTAACAAAGTGACATTTCTGTTAAAAATAGAAGTACACAATTCTAAAAAAGTATATTTTATGTTAAAAAAAGTTTTTTTATTTGATGATGAAAGACCACATAGAGTGGTCTTGTTTAGTGGCACAGAAAATTCGTAAAAACTACTACTTTGTTCAAGATACAAGTATTCTTGCACAAAAACACTTCTTACGTAAACGCTAACTTAAAAACCGTAGAGGGAAATGAAAAGCTGCACTATTTTTTGCTGACATTTTTAATTATTTCGTAACACTATGCAGAGTTTTAAGCATAAGGTGGAACAGGATCCGGGATTTTTCTTTAAATAGGAAAAATACGAGTTTTTTTGGTCTCTACATTGGTAAATACCAACTTAATATTTTGATATCGAATTTTGCACAGCGGTAATTTATAATTATCTGAGCTGTGTGGTGCCGGCTTAGAATTTGCACCACCCCAACTCTTCCCGCAGGTGTCGTAAGAGGCGACTAAGGGATATCCACCGGGGGCGGGCAGCAGCGCCCCCTGCAGAACAATTTTACCACCGAACTGCGATCCCCAACCCGCATGCCCAGCGTGGGGATTATGGGCATTACCCCCCATGTGATAAAAGCAAATAAGGCGCTTATCAGAGGGAGGCCTGCGTGGCCTGTATTGGTCCAGCAGTGGACCAATACAGGCTGTTGAGGTTGAGGAGGTTTAGGTTATAATCATAGTTTTTACATTGGTTTTACAAGAAATTACTTTTAAAATAAGTATAAGTTTTCAATAACATTTAAGACAATTTATATTGGTAGGCACTAAAAAATGGATCAAAATTTGTAGGTAATAAATGTTTTTCTTTCAGAACAAATGTCACGGTGCACCTTGTATGAACAACTTGCGAGGCATATTGTACGAATAATCCTTTTAGCGTTTGTTATGTTAATGTTTTGTAAAAATGCTAGTTTTTGGTTTACGTGGTTTTTCCACTTTGCTGCCGACACGTTTAATCCACAGGGATTGTTAAAATTCTCTGCCTTAGGTACCTACTGCTATTTGGTAAAAAGATGTAAGTAAATGTAGCGAAATCAACTAATAGTTTATGTAGGATGGATCTTATGTGGACAGCAGTAGGTACTAATAAATCAAATAAAAATCGACATTGACAGGCCTTGAACCCGCAACCTTTCCCATTTTTAGGGTTCCGTACCTCAAAAGGAAAAAGGAACCCATATAGGATCACTTGGTTGTCCGTCTGTCTGTCTGTCCGGTGTCTGTGAAGTTAGCAGAGCATTTTCCAGCAGAGCATAAAAAAATTAGAGTTCTGTTCGCATGCAGGTGAGTTCTATAGTTCCTGATACTTTTCAGGAATAGTTCTGGCGTTTTTACTAGAAAAAATTTAGGTGAAATTATGCTCTGCTAACTTCGCGTAGCAGAGCATTTTTCAAAAATCGATATAAAAAAATTGTATTTATATGCTTTCAGATACTAAAAACAGTTCCTGATAGTTTTAAGAAATAGTTCCGGTGTTTACACAACATTATACTTAATTTAAAGATATGATCAAGTACATATTCGTTCGAGTCGTAGTAGTGACTCAATATTCCTTAGACAGACGCGAACTACTGTTTAAATAGACTGCATCGAGTTAAAAAACAACAACGGTTTAATATTATGATTTCGACGTATTTTACTAACCGTACTACTGAAATTTTTATTCAAAACGTTTAAAAATCGTCTTGAAAATGTTTAAAAATAAGAGAAATATTTCGTCGAGATTGTAATATATCAAATACCAGTACAGCAAGTTTTATCAAAGTTCCAATAGCAGGCATCGGTTTTTAAGCAAACAAATGTCTGTTTTTATGATTTCGATACTTTTCAGAATCAGAACTCATGAAGGTTTCATGAAAACATTCTTACAAAAACGACAGATTCTAAGATATG
Organism: Eupithecia subfuscata; assembly: GCA_963564075.1. Lineage (NCBI taxonomy): Eukaryota > Metazoa > Arthropoda > Insecta > Lepidoptera > Geometridae > Eupithecia > Eupithecia subfuscata. Next base: position 1,965,747 of record OY751118.1, on the reverse strand, counting down.
TTTGTCAAAAGTGTATTCATTTAAACACAAGTTAAGCAAGTTTTATCAGTCGAGTTTCAACAGCATGCATCGAAATTTAGATAAAAACATGTATGCTTATATAATTTAAATACTTTTCAGAAGTAGAACGCTTAGAATTTTCATGAAAACGGTCTTTGAAAAATGACAAAATCTGAGATTTGTGCGTTAAATTTGTATTGACTCAAACACCTGTAAAGCTATTTTGATAAGAGTTCTAGGAGCGTGCATTGAGTTGCAGACATAATAGGGTTCTGGCTTATGATTTTGATCCTTTTCAGAAGCAGAACTCCTGAAACTTTCATAAAAAAGTTCTTAGAAAAATGACAGAATCCAAGATATTTTCGTCCAAAGTGTATTCATTCAAACAAAAGTTAAGCAGGTTTTAAAAGAGTTCCAATAGCGTGCATCAGGTTTTAGATTAAAGCACGTTTGTTCTTAATATTTGAATACTTTTCAGAAGCAGAACTCTTGAAATTTTCATGAAAACGGTCTTTGAAAAATGACAAAATCTGAGATTTGTGCGTTGAATTTGTATTAACTCAAACACCTGTCAAGCAATTTTGATAAGACTTCTAGGAGCGTGCATTGAGTTACAGACATAATTAGGTTTTGGCTTATGATTTTGATACTTTTCAGAAGCAGAACTCCTGAAGCTTTCATAAAAAAGTTCTTAGAAAAATGACAGAATCTAAGATATTTTCGTCCAAGTGTATTGATTCAAACAAAAGTTAAGCAGGTTTTATATGAGTTCCAATAGCGTGCATCAGGTTTTAGATTAACGTATGCTTGTTCTTAAAATCTGAATACTTTTCAGAAGCAGAACTTTTGAAATTTTCATGAAAACGGTCTTTGAAAAATTACGAAATCTTAGATTTGTGCGTTGAATTTGTATTAACTCAAACACCTGTCAAGCAATTTTGATAAGAGTTCTAGGAGCGTGCTCTGAGTTGCAGACATAATAAGGTTCTGGCTTATGATTTTTATACTTTTCAGAAGCAGAACTCCTGAAGCTTTCATAAAAAAGTTCTTAGAAAAATGACAGAATCTAAGATATTCTCGTCCAAAGTGTATTGATTCAAACAAAAGTTAAGCAAGTTTTAAAAGAGTTCCAATAGCGTGCATCAGGTTTTAGATTAACGCACGTTTGTTCTTAAAATTTAAATACTTTTCAGAAGCAGAACTCTTGAAATTTTCATGAAAACGGTCTTTGAAAAATTACAAAATCTTAGATTTGTGCGTTGAATTTGTATTGACTCAAACACCTGTCAAGCAATTTTGATAAGAGTTCTAGGAGCGTGCATTGAGTTGCAGAAATAATAAGGTTATGGCTTCTGATTTTGATCCTATTCAGAACCAGAACTCCTGAAGCTTTCATAAAAAAGTTCTTAGAAAAATGACAGAATCTAAGATATTTTCGTCCAAAGTGTATTGATTCAAACAAAAGTTAAGCAGGTTTTAAAAGAGTTCCAATAGCATGCATCAGGTTTTAGATTAACGCATGTGTGTTCTTTATATTTAAATACTTTTCAGAAGCAGACCTCTTGAAATTTTCATGGAAACGGTCTTTGAAAAATGACAAAATCTGAGATTTGTGGGTTGAATTTATATTGACTCAAACACCTGTCAAGCAATTTTGATAAGAGTTCTAGGAGCGTGCTCTGAGTTGCAGACATAATTAGGTATTGGCTTATGATTTTGATACTATTCAGAAGCAGAACTCCTGAAGCTTTCATAAAAAGGTTCTTAGAAAAATGACAGAATCTAAGATATTTTCGTCCAAAGTGTATTGATTACAACAAATTATATTAAGCAGGTTTCATAAGAGTTCCAATAGCATGCATCAGGTTTTAGATTAAAGAATGTTTGTTCCTAAAATTTGAATACTTTTCAGAAGCAGAACTCCTGAAATTTCAATGAAATCATCATAACAAATTGTCGAAATTTGAGACATGTTCGTTTTATTTGTATAGATTCAAATACTTGTAAAGCACTTTTATTCAGCATTGAGCTATAGACAATCCAAAGTTTTTTTTTTTTATTTTGTTACTAAGAATAAAAATTTTATAACAAAAAATTCTATGACTATTGGAACTCTTATGAAACTTGCTTAATTGTTGTTTGAATCGATACACTTAAGACGAAAATATCTTAGATTCTATCAATTATCTAATAAAATTTCATGAAACCTTCGAGAGTTCTGCTTCCGACAAGTATCAGAATCATAATCCAAAACAGTATCTAGTCTGCAGCTCAATGCACGCTACTCAAGCCCTAATCACAATTGCTTATCAGGTGTTTGAGTCTATACACATTCAACGGACAAATCACAGATTTAGTAACTTTTCAAATACCGTTTTCATGAAAATTTCAAGAGTTCTGCTTCTGAAAAGTATTCAGATTTTAAGAACAAGCATGCGTTAATCTAAAACCTGATGCATACTATTGGAACTCTTTTAAAACCTGCTTAACTTTTGTTTGAATCAATACACTTTTGATGAAAATATCTTAGATTCTGTCGTATGACGACCTCTGTGGCGCGGTGGGCGAAGGTCCGCCTGCGACGCAGGAGGTTGCGGGTTCGATTCCCGCCTCGGGACAAATATTTGTACGATCTGCAGATATTTGTTCAGGGTGTTCTGGTCGTTTTCTATGTATAATAAAAAATATCTATCTATGTACTCGTATATTATTATGTATATCAGTTATCTAGTACCCATAACACAAGCTCTGCTTACCTTGGGGTTAGATAATGCTGTGTGAATTGTCCAGAATTATTTATTTATTTATTTTATTTATATTTCTAAGAACTTTTTTATGAAAGATTCAGGAGTTCTGCTTCTGAAAAGTATAAAAATCATAAGTCAGAACCTTATTATGTCAAAATTGCTTGACAGGTGTTTCAGTCAATACAAATTCAACGGACAAATCTCAGATTTAGTAACTTTTCAAATACCGTTTTCATGAAAATTTCAAGAGTTCTGCTTCTGAAAAGTATTCAGATTTTAAGAACAAGCATGCGTTAATCTAAAACCTGATGCATGCTATTGGAACTCTTTTAAAACCTGCTTAACTTTTGTTTGAATCAACACACTTTGGATGAAAATATCTTAGATTCTGTCATATTTCTAAGAATTTTTTTATGAAAGATTCAGGAGTTCTGCTTCTGAAAAGTATAAAAATCATAAGCCAGAACCTTATTATGTCTGCAACTCAATGCACGCTCCTAGAACTCTTATCAAAATTGCTTGACAGGTGTTTGAGTCAATACAAATTCAACGCACAAATCTCAGATTTTGTCATTTTTCAAAGACGGTTTTCATGAAAATTCTAAGAGTTCTGCTTTTGAAAAGTATTCAAATTTTAAGAACAAGCATGCGTTAATCTAAAACCTGATGCATGCTATTGGAACTCTTTTAAAACCTGCTTAACTTTTGTTTGAATCAATACACTTTGGATGAAAATATCTTAGATTCTGTCATATTTCTAAGAAATTTTTTATGAAAAATTCAGGAGTTCTGCTTCTGAAAAGTATAAAAATCATAAGCCAGAACCTTATTATGTCTGTAACTCAATGCACGCTCCTGGAACTCTTATCAAAATAGCTTTACAGGTGTTTGAGTCAATACAAATTTAAAGCACAAATCTCAGATTTTGTCATTTTTCAAAGACCGTTTTCATGAAAATTCTAAGAGTTCTGCTTCTGAAAAGTATTCAAATTTTAAGAACAAGCATGCGTTAATCTTAAACCTGATGCATGCTATTGGAACTCTTATAAAACCTGCTAACCATTTGTTTGAATCAATACACTTTTGACGAAAATATCTTAGATTCTGTCATTTTTCTACGAAGTTTTTTATGAAAGCTTCAGGAGTTCTGGTTCTGAAAAGGATTAAAATCAGAAGCCATAACCTTATTATTTCTGCAACTCAATGCACGCTCCTAGAACTCTTATCAAAATTGCTTGACAGGTGTTTGAGTCAATACAAATTCAACGCACAAATCTCAGATTTTGTCATTTTTCAAAGACGGTTTTCATGAAAATTCTAAGAGTTCTGCTTTTGAAAAGTATTCAAATTTTAAGAACAAGCATGCGTTAATCTAAAACCTGATGCATGCTATTGGAACTCTTTTAAAACCTGCTTAACTTTTGTTTGAATCAATACACTTTGGATGAAAATATCTTAGATTCTGTCATATTTCTAAGAATTTTTTTATGAAAGATTCAGGAGTTCTGCTTCTGAAAAGTATAAAAATCATAAGCCAGAACCTTATTATGTCTGCAACTCAATGCACGCTCCTAGAACTCTTATCAAAATTGCTTGACAGGTGTTTGAGTCAATACAAATTCAACGCACAAATCTCAGATTTTGTCATTTTTCAAAGACCGTTTTCATGAAAATTTCAAGAGTTCTGCTTCTGAAAAGTATTCAAATATTAAGAACAAACGTGCTTTAATCTAAAACCTGATGCACGCTATTGGAACTCTTTTAAAACCTGCTTAACTTTTGTTTGAATGAATACACTTTGGACGAAAATATCTTGGATTCTGTCATTTTTCTAAGAACTTTTTTATGAAAGTTTCAGGAGTTCTGCTTCTGAAAAGGATCAAAATCATAAGCCAGAACCCTATTATGTCTGCAACTCAATGCACGCTCCTAGAACTCTTATCAAAATAGCTTTACAGGTGTTTGAGTCAATACAAATTTAACGCACAAATCTCAGATTTTGTCATTTTTCAAAGACCGTTTTCATGAAAATTCTAAGCGTTCTACTTCTGAAAAGTATTTAAATTATATAAGCATACATGTTTTTATCTAAATTTCGATGCATGCTGTTGAAACTCGACTGATAAAACTTGCTTAACTTGTGTTTAAATGAATACACTTTTGACAAACATATCTTAGAATCTGTCGTTTTTGTAAGAATGTTTTCATGAAACCTTCATGAGTTCTGATTCTGAAAAGTATCGAAATCATAAAAACAGACATTTGTTTGCTTAAAAACCGATGCCTGCTATTGGAACTTTGATAAAACTTGCTGTACTGGTATTTGATATATTACAATCTCGACGAAATATTTCTCTTATTTTTAAACATTTTCAAGACGATTTTTAAACGTTTTGAATAAAAATTTCAGTAGTACGGTTAGTAAAATACGTCGAAATCATAATATTAAACCGTTGTTGTTTTTTAACTCGATGCAGTCTATTTAAACAGTAGTTCGCGTCTGTCTAAGGAATATTGAGTCACTACTACGACTCGAACGAATATGTACTTGATCATATCTTTAAATTAAGTATAATGTTGTGTAAACACCGGAACTATTTCTTAAAACTATCAGGAACTGTTTTTAGTATCTGAAAGCATATAAATACAATTTTTTTATATCGATTTTTGAAAAATGCTCTGCTACGCGAAGTTAGCAGAGCATAATTTCACCTAAATTTTTTCTAGTAAAAACGCCAGAACTATTCCTGAAAAGTATCAGGAACTATAGAACTCACCTGCATGCGAACAGAACTCTAATTTATTTATGCTCTGCTGGAAGATGCTCTGCTAACTTCACCAACATGTCTGTCCGTTTGTCAACCCTCTTTTCTCAGAAACGCATGGACGTATCGAGTTGAAATTAACGTCAAACACTCAAGTCCGTAACCTCTTGAAGCCGCGATATAAATAAAACTTCTAAGTCAACGCACTCAAAAGTTACAGCCGTTTATGGCCGAATATTTTGAAGTTTCGAAGGGAACATACACATAAAACCTATAGGGTACTTCCCGTAAACCTAGAATCAGGAAATTTGGTGAGCAGCAAGGTTTTATAGCACAAGTAAAGGGAAAAATCCGAAAATCATAAATTTGTAATTTATTCACAAAAAAAATTTACTTTTAATGTTCGCCATGGACCAAAACCTTTATGATACTTCCCGTAGACCTAGAATTATGAAATTTGGCAAGAAGCAAGGTTTTATAACAAGAAAAAAACCTAAAACCGTAAATTAGTAGTTCATACACCAAAAAAAAATTTTTATTCTCTCCCTCGACCAAAATCTACAGGGTACCTACTTCATGTTCACCTAGAATGATGACAATTGGCAAGAAAGAAGGTCTTACAATTAAACGGAACCCTTAGTGCGCGACTCCGACTCGCACTTGACGTTTTATTTTTGGTGGCTTGCGTGTCACTTCGGCCATGATAAACCCATTCTGATTTTGTGTGCTCTTTAGCGATTAGACGAATAGACAAGGCGATCGCTAAACGAAGGTTACTTTGTCTACCAATCGAACTTCACCATCGATGCAGCTATGACGATTGTAGAAATCGAATCGCTTCATAGCGAATACCTGTTGGCTAGGCCCGACCGCCCACCTCGGTAACCTTAACCGCCAAGGTGATCGCGGCGCGTCATGTGTTTCTGGCGCGTCGCAAAGAGGGGGTGCTGCACACCCCCAGTGAGGAGCCCGATATCGGGCAGCCATCGTGGTTTCGTGGATGAGTGTAAGCGTCCCCACGTTCCTACCACAAACGGCAGAGGCGGAAGCACCCTGAGGGTTTTAGTGGTGTTAGAGTCCCACATCATCGTACTGTCTCCCCGTGGCAGTACGATATGCGTCCGCATTTCCCTCAGAATAATAAAAAGAAAATAAAAAAAAAAGAGGCCCAAACCAGCGACGCCCAACCAACGACGTGCACAATTCGCCACTAACACTTGCAGCTGCTAGGAACTGCAGGATTTTCTTCGGAGTGAAGTCTCTTAGCTCGTCTGGACTAAGCAGGCGCTTGTCCAGATGGATGCTACGTTTTATGCATCAGTGCTCTGCACTCTCCTAGAAGATGGAGAGGCGTTTCCTCCGCCTCCTCACAGAATCTGCAGAATTGTGCTGCTTAGTCCCAGTTTGAAAATGTGTATAGCACAACCTTTTCCTAGCACCATTGGTTAGCGCATTACCGTACCTGAGGAAAGGTTGCGGGTTCAATTCCCGTCGAAGTCGAATTTTTTTAAGGATATTGTTTGATTTCTTAGAAAAAATATTATATTTTTCCTAAAAGAAAACCGCAATCAAATAATAGAAATAAATTCGAACTAGTATTTACAATTGAGTTAACTGTGGACTGTTTTAAACAATCTACAGGTAGCTAAACTGATTCATATCAAATTATCAATACCGAAATTATCCCGATTGCGACGGCTTACGCACTATACTAAAAATAACCTTAATATGTGGTGTTTACCTCTTTTATTTACCTATGTTTTACATACTATTTAATATTGTTTTTGTTTGTTTTAAAAGCTTGTCACCGACTAGTCCGTAACGCCAACACAAAGGTTTTGACGTGACAACGTCTTATAATTCGATAGAGCCGGCTGCACGCACGAAAAAACATGACGTCATGCGGCGTTACCTTGTCATGCGGCGTTATCTCGTCATGCGGCGTTACCTCGCTCTGAGGCGTTCCATGTAAGGCTTGAAGTGCAAGCGAGAGCGCTCGACATCCGTCTCTCTCCTACTGAGTGAGCGATGCGTCTGCGTTGTCACGTTCAACTATCGTCAGTAAACCGACTTTACAGACAACCAATTTTTTGGCTGAAAAACAGCGCTGAGCGGCGATCGCTCAGCACATGCTGAGCCAAAGCCTATTTCGGCACAGGGTCATAGGGGCAAAGCTGGATTTAACGGTCAAAATTTGTTTTTAATTTAGCTCTTTGTACTCTGTTTGGTTTTGTATCTTATATATAAAAATGAAACCCGTTTTCCGTTGTCATCGCATCACGCGTGAACGGCTGGACCGATTTCGCTAATTCTTTCTTTGTTGTGTTTGTTATTGTCAGGAAAAGGTTCTTATGAAAGAAAAAATTAAGAAAGTTGGAAACATAAATTTCCACGGGGGCGAAGCCGCGGGGCGCAGCTAGTGTTTTATATTATGTGTGTCGAAATAAATGCTTTTCCATTCTATTCTATTCTAATATTCCTGAACTGACAATTAGAGTTAAGGTTATTATCGCGGCGGCACACACGCCCATGGAAAACACATGGGTGTGCCTAAACTCTAAAGGTCTCTATCACGACAAGCTCCCCCGCCCAATGCACCTTTGCAAAAACGATAACGCCAGCATTTGTTTTCTCCTAGATTTATGTACTCGCAGCAACGCCCTAACATTAGGACAGATTTAGGAGAAGGCGGGACAATGCAGTGAATAGGTAAAATAATGGGGAAAAACAGTTTTACGGTGGTAACACCTGAATTAGGGTAACTTGTAGTTTGCCCCAAGAAATAATGTCATGAGGGGTTACGTACCGTACCGAACCATAACGAAGCGACAGAAATCAAAAATAAATAAATAAATAATACTGGACTATCCACACAGCATCATCTAGCCCCAAGCTAAGCAGAGCTTGTGTTATGGGTACTAGATGACTGATATAAATAATATAATACATTACATAGATAGATATTTTTTATGATACATAGAGACGACCAGAACACCCGGAACAAATATTTGTAGATCGTACAAACATTTGTCCCAATATTACATAGATAGATATTTTTTATGATACATAGAAACGACCAGAACACCCAGAACAAATATTTGTAGATCGTACAAACATTTGTCCCAAGGCGAGAATCGAACCCGCAACCTCCCGCGCCGCAAGCGGACCTTCGCCCGCCGCGCCACCGAGTTCGTCAAAATATCACTTTATTCCCGTGGCAGTGTATTGTTTTATAATTTGATCTTTTCGTGTACATTTATTGTATTTATGGAAATAAAGAGTATTTAAATTGATTTGATTGCTAAAGTACCTATTTGTTCTATAAAAGCGAAAGAAAATCTACGTAAAAATATACTATATTTTTTTAAAGAAATCTTTATTCACAAAGAAAATTTCAATCAAATTATAGAACTAGAATCGAATAAATTAGAACTAGTATTTACAATTGAAACAATTGAGCTAATATTTACTCTTCATCATTCAGTACTGTTTACTTTTAACCCTTGACGCAAAAAGAGAGGGGTGTTTTAAGTTTAACGTGTCTGTCTGTGTATCTGTCTGTGGTAGTGTAGCTCCCAAACGGATGAACCGATTTTCGTTTAGTTTTTTTTGTGTCATAGATAATTTTATTCCAAGTGTTCTTAGCCATATTTCATGAAAATCTGTTCAGTCAATAAAGGTCGGCGGCTTTTTAAAATTTTTAACTTTGTCCTGTTCGTTTTATCCCCCGTGCGTCACACAACTGCTTGACACAACCAGTACTGTCAAGGGAAAGTTTTACCCGTGACACTACTAATTTAGTGCCTCGCAGAAGAATTAGCTTCTCCCGTGACACTACTTATGAGCCAGTTGTGTCAAAGGAAATTAATGTGTTGAACTATGTAAAATTCTAAGAAATCAAATAATATCGCAAATAATTTCTACTTCGACGGGACTTGAACCCGCATCCTTCCCTCAGTGTGAGGATGTGTTAACCAACTACACCACGAGGTCAAGTGACGTAGGAGTCGAAAATCTTTGCGATATTATTTGATTTCTTAGAAATTACCCTGAGTGTGGGGTTACGCATTGTATTAACAAAAAACCTTATATAATAGTACCTAGATTGTTTTACAAGGGACTAAACCATCCTTTTAATTTGTTGCTAAGCTTTTACTATAATTCATAATAATAATATTCATGTGTCATCAATTTATAATAATTGTGTACTTACCTACCTGCTTACCTACCTATTTAATAATTATGTGTACCTACCGTAAATACTCTTATGTTACTATTCTTTTGTTACTTTTCCTGTGCTGTTTGTGTGTGTACCCAATAAAAAATCTATCTATCTATCTATCTTACATACGAGGTTGTTATACTCCCGAGCGTAGCAAGGGGGGATGACAAGACCGAGTTATAATAGGTGGTTTTGGCCCGAGTAAAACACTCTACTTTTCACTTCGATTGCGAGAAAATAAAACAATTTTGTGATTTGGAATGAAGAAAATTCTAGAGATTTAGCGCCAATACCATATTTTTTTTTAAATCTCTATCTAACCCGCAACGAAACAGTTCGCATTCTACCGTGAAGGGAAGGATCAACCTTCATAAAAAATCACCAAGATGGTTCTATTTTCAAAAATAAAGATTGACGTAGCACCAAGAAGTCGAGTTTTTATGTAAGAGAACGAATGATTTGTACGTGCTGATGATTTTAGACAAAAATTAAAAAGAAGAAATACTTTTTAGCCCTAGGTATAAGCCAAAGTGGTCCTCACAGTACCTAGGTACTTTGCCTGGTTAAGGGTTAAACTCGAGTTTTAGGCCTGCTAAGTTACACTATTATGATACACTTTTTGAGCAAGAGAAGTGAAAAATTACTTCTACAAGACACAAAAAGCGATTAACGCATAATTTAAAATATTCAATTTCATAACGTGACGGCTCCCGTACCAATAACTTCGTGTCAAAAGCCTACAGGCTACTAGTTGCACTATTTTCAATCAACACAGCACCACAATAAAGGCTATTTTCTCTTGCAATCGTATTCAAAGTGCCGGAAAACAAAATGACGCGTGCTGAAGTGAGGTTATATTCCCAAATTGCAGGATACGTATTCAGAAATTTGCGGGGTCGGCGTAAGGGTGAAAATAAAAGGGGCACAAATTTAATGTTGGTGTTGTTAATGAACCCCAATTTTGCGCATACGCAGGCTCTTTTATAACCTAGAGTGATGTGTAAGGTTTTTTTGGTAGCAGCAGAAGCAGAATTTATTTCAACTTATCAAAATGAAATAAAAAAAATTGTCTTTTAAACTTTCCGGGTGGAGTGTCTCGTGTAATTATGGTGAAACTTATTGCAAAGCAATTTGCTGCTTCGTATATTTTTTTGCATTATTGTTCTTTTGTTAACTTAACTTAAACGATTTAACATGCAGTGTTCACCTATGATGATTTAGCAATTTGTTACTTGAATTTTAACTTGTAGTTTTTTAAATGAATTATTGTAACATGCACTAAAATTAAAAATATAATGAACTAAAAATTTTTCAAAATTATTTTCGTACTATAAGTAGTAGCATTGGGGTTAATTATTAACTAAGCTATATTATCCCTGAGTGCTTAAGGTCAGACTTTATCTTGATTCTACGTGAGCAAATCCGCGAGCAGAAGCTAGTCTCCCATTTTCTCGAAATTAAAATTCACTGCAAGTCAATGGCTGGCTGCAATAAAATGCAATGCGCAATGCTTCCCTCGTGGCTCATTTTGAACTGCGGTCGTAGCTAAGACAGGGAATTGTCTTAAATAACGTCGGTCTTTAAATTATGCTGGACATTTCACACAGTATCGTGTAGAAATAAACTAAGCAATTCTTGTAACAAGATTTCTACTCCACTTCTCGTATATCTTTGTGAATTACCTTTGTTACTCCAATAACACAGAACCATTAGGAGATGCAAGAAGATTTCCTACTATTTTGTAGTATCTCTATTATTTATATATTTATGTATAAAATGCTTATGATACTTTGCTTATACTGGAAAGACTGATTCGATTTCTAATTATTTATTTATTATATTTCACTAATCCGTAATTCCATAAGCTCAAGCCTTCGGAGTAGATAGATTATTTCTATATTGCACCATCAATAAATAAAATTAATAAATAAGAACTTAATACTAACTATTCTGCGGTGCGTGTGGCACAATCGGCGGCTGCCAAGCAACCTTTGGTTGGATGGGATCGGTACGTATTGAAGCTGACGGTGGCGTAATTGAAGACGTATAAGAAATAAATATTTTTGCCACAAACAAATTGATAGGTACTTTATTAAACAGAAATGCAATAATTTATAATAAGATCCCAAAAGGACACAAAAATCTACCTACTACATCATCATCAGCCCGTATACGTCCACTTCTGAACATAGGCCTCCTCCAACCGACGCGGCGACGCCACGAATAGCGCTCCTGAACCGCCTCCATCCACGCATGCCTCCTACATTTTACCTACGTAATAAAAGGCAAGCAAGGCAACGTACGACGTGCACTGAGTGACGGCGTGTGACTATTTTAGCCCCTCAGTGGCTGCATTCTGAATAGAAAATGAAAATGAAATTTATGAAACGCATAGAAAATCAACGAATGGATCGGTTGAGCTACTTCTAGATTGTTTGCAACAGTCTACAGTTAACTCAACTGTATCAAATGTAAATACTTATTCTAATTTGTTTCTAATAATTATATTTTTTTGGTAATAAAGATACGAATAAACATTCTCAGCAAGTCCATTACTGAGCTGAGAATTTTGGTGAATGATCGCCCCCCTTTTTCATCCTAGCTCTGCCCCTGTTACACAAACTCGCATGATTGATGAGTCGATGAGTCGAAATGTATGGAGATGCTATTGTATCATCAAATGAGCTACATGCTATGGTAGTTCCAAATTTCACGTCAATTTGCATGAATTTCCTTTGTAATGCCGGGTTAATGTTAACTACCTCTATGGCGTAGCGGGCGAAGGTTTTTGAGACGCAGTTGCGGGTTCAATTCTTGCTTCGTGAAAAATTATAATGAAATATTTGATTGTGTTCTAGTATACAACTTTATTCACAAAGAAAACTACAATCAAATAATAGAAATAAATTAGAACTAGCATTTACAATTGAAACAATTGAGCTAAACTGCAGACTGTTGCAAACAGTTCTGGTTGTTCTGTTTTTTTTGTATGTAAAATGTACCTACATAATTCATCCTCATGCAGATGTTACCCACCGCTGGGAATATGCACATTACCTAGACATGATGAACAATTGGCGTCCTTATCGTTTAAAAGCGATATCTTCCAGGCAACCTGCCAGGCAAAAATGGCAGCATTATTTACTAATTTATTTATTTACCTTCCATTGAAGGTCTGGTTAATGTGGAAAAGGCTTTTTAGAGAATAATTACCGACAAGCTGTTTTATGTAAGAGCTTAACTTAACTAAAGTTAGGATGTTTATGGTTATTAGGCACTTTAAGTGTTAGGTAGGTACTTATTAGATATAATGTTATGTGCTATTTCGTCTTCATAATTCACAGGCGGTTGAGATGGTTTTCTTTGAATTAAATAAACAAGTTCTTAATTCAGCTACCTCTAGATTATTTTACAGTCTGCGTTTGCTCCACGAGTCTTTAATTTTGAAAATTTTTTTTCTTCTTTGGGATATTAATTTTGATATAATATGTAAGTAGGTAAGGTTTTTATTTTGATATAACGGACGGGTTTTGATTTATCTAAAAAATAAAACGTCAAGTGCGAGTCGGACTCGCGCACTAAGGGTTCCGTAAACCTTGTGTCTTGTGTCTTGCCAATTTATCATGATTCTAGGTCAACGGGAAGTAGGTACCCTGTAGGTTTTGGTCCATAGCGAGAATCAAAAGTATTTTTTTTGTGTATTAACTACAAATTTACTGTTTTCGGTTGTTTTCCGTTACTTGTGCTACAAGAACATGCTGCTGACCAAGTTTCATGATTCTGGGTCTACGGGAAGTACCCTATAGGTTTTGGGTGTATGTGATTAAGTGATTATGTTGGAAATTTCAAAATATTCGGAAATAAACGGCTGTAATTTTGAGTGCGTTGACTTAGAAGTTTTATATATATCGCGGCTCCAAAAGGTTACGGAAATGAGTATTTAACGTTAATTTCAACTCGATACGTCCACTCGTTTCTGAGAAAAGAGGGTTGACAGACGGACAGACAGACAACAAAGTGATCCTTTTTTTCTTTTGAGGTACGGAACCCTAAAACAACTAAAGGTTTCTTCGCCGCTTCTTTACTTAGTCTACCAATACCGAAGTGACAGAAATAATAATTAAATATCACTTTATTTCCGTGTCAGTATATAATTTTATAATAAATAAAACAATTAAAAAGGAACTTTATGTAATACTAACTAGTGTGGCACAATCGCGATCTCTTCCAAGCAACCTTTAAATAATGTGTTTCTACCTTTACTCCTTCCAACATGACAACCAATTTAGCAGTTGCAATATTAACTGAGACATTGTAGAAACTTTAGCAAAATGTCTCTAAAACGTGCTTTATTTGTCACCTTCCACTAAAACTCCACTTAAACTACTTTAAACCACCTCCTTGAACAAATTATTTACCCTGGCAACATTTATCAGTAGACTGGCAACCGGAAACAAATGGATTCTGAAATGGAGACGGCATTCTTGGCAGTAACTCATCTTCTGGCAACGAAGCAGTGAAAATTGGCTTCAAGTAGCTTCAAGTTGATTTAAAGGACGCAATCAGACGAGAAACTTATCGACTCAACCTTTACTTTATTTGAAGACTAGACGATCGCCTCGCGGTTTCACCCGCGTAGTTCCCGTTCCCGTGAGAATTAAGGAATAAAATAGCCTATGTCAATCCCTGAAAAGTAAGCTTCATAGCGGTGAAATAATTTTTTAAATCGTTCCAGTAGTTTCGGAGCCTATTCAATACAAACAAACCAACAAAAAATCGAAACAATTAACGAAACAATTATTATTACTTTTGGCTTGTGGTGACGATACCGCTACACCATTAACTATGTGTTTTATGCCCGCGGCTTCTAAGATAGACAGAGTAACTTTTGAATTTAAAATTGTAAAAGTAGGATACGGATGTCAACAAGGCATCACTAAAACCGCTAAGGTTTGGAACTCGCTGCCTACTTCTTCTTTTCCGGCCATTTACAACCTGGTTCTCTTCAAGACAAGCGTGAATAGGGGACTTCTGGACCTTCGTGTTGCACCGTCAGGAACATCATCACTTGGCATAAGGTGAGGTAGTGGTCACGATTAATAAAAACAGATTTTTTTGGTAAAAACTGTCGGTCTCGCGCTGTCCGCCGAAATATTAAAATTTTTAGATAATTAGGAAGTAAAATACTTTAATGACAAAGAAAATTATAAAAATTAAATGTCGCTAACAACCTAAAGTTATAAAATAAGCTGCAATTAACACTATCGTATGCAGGTTGGGTGGTTTTTACAATTGAAACACTTGAGCTAAGTAGCTAGTAGGTAGTTATTCACGGCACAACGACAAAAATCGCTGATTTATCCTATTGTATCTCTCGTGTGAATCCCTCCAGCTACTTTTACCATTGGTCAATTAATTTGTGGGTTTTATATTGCCAATAAATCGTTTCAGTTCAGATTTAATTGTAATTAATGTTTGGGATTTGGCCAGAGTGGGTGAATGCGGTTAGCCAAATATCGCAATAAGTGTCAGTTACATAAACCTAATAGGATTTAAATTTTATGGATCATCATTATCATCAGCCCGTATACTTCCACTGCTGGACATAAGTCTCCCCTAAACGACGACGCCACGAATAGCGGTCCTAGATGCCTGTTTGAGCGCCTACTGTCTTCTAATAGCAAGCACACTAGCAGTACCTATCTTTGCTCTTTGTTTGTTTAGGATATTCTGTGGTTTTTATGTCATCACTCACTTACTAATTAAACGCCGAGAACTATGTACGGAGCGAATATTTTTTATTTCTTCCAAACTACCCACCCACCACTACTAACCCAAAGAGTAAAGCAGAATCCTATACAATTCCTCTTTTAATTGTCCAAAATACGCAATCGTTTGTCATTTCATTTTTAGAGTTCCGTACCTCAAAAGGAAAAAAGGAACCCTCTAGGATCACTTTGTTGTCCGTCTGTCCGTCCGTCAACCACCTTTTCTCAGGAACGCGTGGAGGTATCGAGTTGAAATTAACATCAAAGTCAAGCACATAACCTCTTGGAGCCGCGAATTAAATAAAAGTTCGAAGTCAACGCAATGAAATTTCAAGGGAATCACATGCACACAAAACATAATAGGGTACTTAATTAATTATGAATGATTATTCAAAAGTAAATAATAAATTATTATATTATGTATAAATGAATATATTGTGATATTACGTAAAATAAAATAAAGATCCAGAACTAGTACTGTAATAGCTGGCAGTACCTTAACTAACAATAACAATATAGTGCCACGAAATTTTGTGACATTAGGTCGAAACGCTGCCGAGCTGGTTTATGTCGATCAAGCTCTAAGGATTAGCTCCATCTACAGATTTTATCCAGAGTTTAGGTAAACTTAAATTGAAATTTTAATTAAAAAATACTTACATTAAAAAGAAGGTATTCTTCAGATGTTATAATAGTCTGACAATTCGCGTGATTCGGGACACAAAAAAGTGCGAGGTTTTTAATATTCGATTTATTAGAACGTTTTCTAAAATTCAATTCGAATGACTCCATTCATCGATCTAGGTGAAATTCGGGAGATTGTGTAGGTATTTAACTCTCGCAAGTGGAGTGAAAGGCTCAAATTAGGTCCAATTAGGTCCACCCAGCTCAGTCGTAGTCGGACCGGCACCGCCGGCGTTCGTGTTTCTCGTGCATATTGTTGTCTCGCTCGCACTTCGGTCTAGGTACGGCTCAGTAGTCCGATAAAATCTGTATTGATCAGCATCATCGGACTGATGAGACTAAAAAGTCTCATCAGTCCGATCATAGGGCTAAATCATCGGACTACTTATACTAGGGGATATATTTACCATTTTACCCGAACATAATAACCGTTTATTTCTTATACTTTTACTGTCTTATGTCTTATTTGTTTATTAGTACTACATATATTAGGAAGTAATTACGTGCACTTAAAATCCTCATGGAGCCGAGAGAATGAGCCCTACAGGGCTATACAGGGTACTATACAGGGTGCCACGGTACACCCTGTACTGCCGAAAGGGGGTGATTCTGGACATCGAGGTTGTATATTAGGAAGTAATTACGTGCACTTAAAATCCTCATGGAGCCGAAAGAATGAGCCCTACAGGGCTATACAGGGTACTATACAGGGTGCCACGGTACACCCTGTACTGCCGAAAGGGGGTGATTCTGGACATCGAGGTTGTCAACGTTTGCTCTACTACTTTTAGAATTTAAATTTTTATTTTACCATCATTTGAAAATTAAGGATAGACGTTTTTTCTTCTTCTTTTACGTGTATTCTTACAGTTGTTATTATTGCTTTGAAAATTTCAAATATTTTACAACATGGTTTTGTAATAATTTCATGACAATACACTGGTTTTGCTAAAAAAAACATTTGTGAAATATTTTGTTGTGCAAGAGTGCGTGTAAAAGAACAAGAATAGGAAGAAAACAACTATATTATTTTCAAAAAAACGAAATTCAGAAAATCGTTACCTATTCAATCCCTTGGGATCCAGAATCACACAATTTTGGCTTAATACACGCTTTTCGTGGCACCCTGTATAGGCTCTATGCTATATTATAATTTCAAACTAAAAGCGCCATCATTTTAGTCTCTGGTCAAACTATATTTGACATTACGTAAACGCTTCATTGTAACTCTATTGGGTGATATTATGTAGCGAAAAAAATGAGAATTGATAAATGCGAGTTATATTTCATGGTATCAGTAACAGAGTCCCTGGAATATTCTAAACGAATGAGTTTATGCGAGTTAAATGGTTTGTAACCTTTTTGTGAAAATTGAGCCCCAATTTATTTACGATTTGGTATCCGTGGAGAATAAATTCACCAAAAGAGCGTCGGAAAAAATGTATAACCTTCATAATGTTAGGCTCCGTTACGGAAGATATCAGTAATCAAACGAATATCACCATAGAGCTAGATAAAATTAGTCCATAGAGCTAGGTAAATATATTCATAGATAGTTGATTTTACTTAATATTTGCGTAGTGGTTATCTTACGAAAAATGGTATTGAACATAAACCAGAACTTGATTGAGTTGGGTTTTTTTTTTCGACTATTACTATCCTACTTATACTACTCAATTAGGTATGTGAATAGAAAATAATGAGATTTAATATTCCCATAATTAAAAAGTCAGGTTAGTTTAATCAAGTCAATGGGGTGAAAATTCCCATCCACCCCATTGACTTGAGTAATGGGGTGGATAAGATTTTTTTCCCAACCATCCCATTGATGGGGAAGTCAACGGGGTGGTTGGGAATTATCATAATTACCATTACCCTTACTAAAACAATAAAATAAAGTTTTCAGTACAACGAATGAGGTGTATTCTAAAAAATAATCGCATATTGTTCCATCACACAGAAAAGAGGGTCCATTTCTCGTCAAAACTGATGTGGGGTGCACACATCAATAAAAAAAAATGCTGTATGTACACATTACAGGGAGACATTCAAAATCAAAATCAAAAACTATTTATTTCCATAAATACAATAAATGTACACTTAGAAAAGGTCAAATTATAAAACTAAACACTGACACGGAAATAAAGTGATATTTTTTGATTTCTGTCGCTTCGGTATGTAGACTAAAGTAAAGAAGCGACGAAGAAACCTTTAGCCTGTTAGTTGTTATTTTTCGAGTTAAACCCGTCCCAAGCTTTTTTATCCTCTAGATAATCTGATATTTTATAGTAAACCTTTTTGCACAGCAAGGTTTTGACAATTTGTTTGAATTTATTTACTGATAATTTTTGCAACTGACTTGGAGTTTTGTTGTAGAAGCGTACACATTGCCCTTTAAAGATATATTAATTTTGTGTAGCCTAGTTGTGGGCACAGCGAACTTATGTTTGTTTCTGGTATTCACTTTATGTTTATCGCTATTTTTAGGGAACTGATTTATATATCTATGAGTGTACATTATGTTTTCATAAATATATTGACATGGTACTGTTATTATGTTTATTTCTTTGAATTTATCACGCAGGGATTCATATTATAGATAGCACGAAGAAGAGGGCTGCTCTTCTGCAGCACAAATACGGTGTTAAATCTGCAGCGTTCCCCCACAGCAGTATACCATAAGACATAATACTATGGAAGTACTTTCTACTATTTCTAACGTTTCTCCTTTGACGTTTACATCAGCCTTCACTTGTTTAATATTAGGTAGACTAAATCTAATACATTTTGTTTTGGTTTCGTTTAGCAAAAGATTATTGACACTAAACCAATGAACTACTTTTGATTACATAAGACCAGTACAATTGGCTGCCTTATCGCTTAGAAGCGAGCTCTACCAGGCGGTGCTATATCAGTGTGCATCCGGCACAATGCTGAGCGAAAACAATGTTTGCCTTGCGCTCTGCTAAATTTAAATCGCACAACGTAGCTTTAACTGTTTTAATTCAACTTATAATGTAGATTTTGTCATAACGCAAATAAAACCTTTCATTCATTCAAAAAAAACCTTTCAAGTCTTTCTTAATGGCGCCGTTTGATAGGTTTGACCAAACGCTATATTATTCAGTTTGCACAATGTTATACGAGCTTTTCTAAATGTACATTTATTGTATTTATGGAAATAAAGAGCTTTTAATTTTGATATTGATTTATTAATCTTCAACAAATCAGGAACATGGCGATATAGGTACGTACAACCATAGGAATTCTGCAAAGAACCTTTAAGTTCTTTGCAGCAAATTCACTGCTAACTCTACTATTTCACTGCTATTAACACTAGCTATTTCAACGTTATTTAAACTAGCTATATCACGGTTATGTATCATGACGTCACATCGTGCCAGTGCAAATGTCAAGCGGCTAGATTGACAAACGCTTATTGACTCAGAGTCTGCGTTTCCCTCGAGGTAACGTGAGCTGGAATACATTGAGGATATTTACTTAGGTTGTAGGTATTGTTATTAGGTCACAGGGAATCTTAGTCACTCTCGGCTAGTTTCTATAATCTGACTAGCTGCGCCCCGCGGCTTCGCACGCCTTCTTTGCTATAAACCTCACGAAGCCCGATACCTTTCCAACGAATGCAAAACCGTGGAAATCGGTTCGTGCGTTCTAAAACCCGACTTATTTTTATATAGTAGATTTATCTATAGGTTTGTATTTTGCCAGGTATAAACCTGGCAAAATACAAACCTATAGATAAATCTACTATATAAAAATAAGTCGGGTTTTCCTTCCTGATAATATATCAGTATAATCAACTGCACTTAACAGAGAAAATCAAAACTAATGTGTTTAGAGATAAACCATTCTGAAAATGCACGCCCCTTTTACTGTAAAAACTATCGTAGTTTCACGAATTCACTACGGATGTAAGGGATGAAACGTTGGTGTTCTTCTAACACAAATAAGGTTCGTAGTTAACCCGCTTACCTCCGCAATGAATGCATGCCCTCTCCACAAAACGTCATAGGTACCACACACGGCGTGCATTTTTAGAATGGTTTATCTCTACCTACCTATTGATAAAACATTAAATTTAGTAGTTATGTAAATAATTATAATTTTATGGTCAATAATTGGACCATTGGACATTTAATAGGCTGATAAAGTATTTATTAACGATTAGAAATAGACCCATAATTTCGTAAAATAAATAAATGAGTAGGCGTAGGTACCTACTTACTTTACTGCACGAATGCTCGCTGTATAAATACATTTTTAATAGCGATTCTCTATTATTTCTTCATATTGACGTCACAAATCTAGGTTTCCAGTTATAGGATATAGGATATAAGAAAAACAAAAGAGTATCGCACTAGCTTTTAAGTAAAACGTCAAGTGCGAGTCAGACTCGCGCACTAAGGGCTCCGTTTAATTGTAAGACCTTGTTTCTTGCCAAATATCATGATTCTGGGTCAACATGAAGTACATACCCTGTATGTTTTGGTCGAAGGAGAGAATCAACAAAGAGAATCAATAAACTACAAATTTACGGTTTTCAGATTTTTCCTTTATTTATGCTATAAGGCCTTGCTTCTTGCCAAATTTCATAATTCTAAGTATGCGGGAATACCCTACACTCTACAGGTTTTGGTCCATGGCGAGCATTAATAGTAATTTTTTTATTGAATAAATTAGAATGGCTTTCGGATTTTTCCCTTTACTTGTGCTATAAGACCTTCCTGCTCACCAAATTTCATTATTGCAGATCTATAGGAAGTACCCTTGGTTTTGTGTGCATGTGATTCCCTTGGATATTTCAAAATATTCGGATATAAACGGCTGTAACTTTTGAGTGCGTTGACTTAGAAGTCTCATTTACTTATATTGCGGCTTCAAGAGGTTACGGACTTGAGTATTTGACGTTAATTTCAACTCGATACATCCACGCGTTCCTGAAAAAAGAGGGTTCACAGACGAACAGACAGGCAGACGGACAACAAAGTGATCCTATAAGGGTTCCTTTTTTCTTTTTTTGTTGTACGGAACCCTAAAAATGATCAATGAAACACGTGACCTTACATTACGCCCCGGATCACCGGATTATCCAGCTTTAAGAAAATAATTTAGTAAGTACCAATAGGATATAGGATATAGTACCAATAGGATATAGGATTGGATAAACTTCAATGTTTCCCCTGTATATGAAGCTAACGGCGCTAGAGACCGTAGGATAGGAAGTCGCAAAGATATTTCATATTTTATTTATTGCATTCTTAGTTACAGGTGGGGTAGGTACATGAAGGGGGAAAACTGGAACGCGAAAAAAATGAATTCTAGTGTTCCCCCTTAAGAGGGATTTGTCAAGGGGGAAAACTGGAATAACCCGAATATTTCACTGTTCTAACACTCTTAGTTGGTAGATCTTATAATTATGTACCCGGTCAGGGTGTAGCAAATTGAGAAGATGGTTACTAAAGTTAATATTTAATTATTAACTATCACATTAATAAGTATTATCATCAAAAAATTCAATAAGTGTTTAAGCATTTTTTTAGTAGCATATTCTTTAGTAATTTATTTAAATTAATGTCAGATGTATCTTTTAAATCTTCAGGTACTTATCTTATTTTTATAGCAACTTTATGTACCTATACCCCATAAGTGTGTTTTTTTTGTACTTACCTACTGTTGTTATAAATAAATGTCTTTTCTTTCTTTCTCCTTCCTTATTGCAAATTTTTGCCGCCATAGATTTTCGACTCCTACGTCACTTGACCTTGTGGTGTAGTTGGTTAGCACATTCCTGGGACTTGAAACCGCATCCTTCCTTCAGGATGCGGGTTCAAGTCCCGTCGAAGTCGAAAATTTTTGCGATATTATTTGATTTCAGTAGCTATTAGATCACTTACCATGTGCCAGAAACAGCACAAAAAGTGCCGGCGATGTCATTGACCTGCCGGTCGGATGGCCCGCCAGCCAGCATCCGTGAACGTGGCGCCACCATCAAGTTAGTACATCTCACTGGCAGCTTTGTCCTCCACTTGCACTCCACTTTAGCGTTTTTCACTGGTATTTTCACTTTTGAATTCGGTTTTCACTTATTTTCTGGTATTTTTTCACTGTGCTTTTTCATTCACTTTTGTGACGATTTGTTCTGTTTTCTATTGATTTTACGAGCACTATAACTAGAATTTTCTGTTTGTAATTTATAACTGTTTTTTGCTATTCAAATGTAAAACAATAAGTACCTGTTTATTAAGAAGCAAAAACACGATTATGATATTTGTGTGGACACTTTTTATAAAGCTTACTTAAACCTTTTAAATCGAGTTTCCGCTGATTTTCTTACGAAGTTGTAAATAATTTTCACTGTTTCAAAGTATTTCACTGCTACTGGTAGACGATCGCGGAAACTTTGTATTATTTAACGTGATTTAACTTCCGAGGGGTTAAAGCCAAACTCTTATTTTGTTAGCGACAAAATTTAAACTTCTGGAATTCGGTTGGAGTTTGAAACCTGTAACAAAAGAAACAATTTTGTAGTATTTCCTTTGGATAAATACTTTTGGGTATTTATTGATGCTTTCTCGTTTAAATACTTTACAGTTTGCGTTTTGTAAAAGAGCTCGAGTTTCTGATTTCATGATATAACCAACTAGGTAAAAGGAAGAAAGCCGGTGAAGTGGTATTGGTGGGCGTACAGGTAGGAAAAGTAAGTTTTATTAACACAGAAAATTGCAATCAAAATAATAGAAACCAACTATAACTACCATTTGAATTCTCTACAAACTATATCTATAATGCTTCATTGTCAACAAATTGACAAAAATCCGCTCACACCTCCTACTAAAAATTAACAACGTAATAAAAATTGCAGCCGAAATCTTCTACTGTCACTGTCTGATTTATGCAGTTGCGTCACTGCAATCGTAGGTGGCACTAGCACCCCAAACTATCCCTCGAACTAGCTTAGATGTGGGATTCCTTTCACCCCTCAATGCTCCCCCTTCCCCCTCCCCCTCCTTGTTGATAACTAATTACTTCACTAGCAGTTAGGTATTTTGGGGCTGATTTTACCAAACGTTTCTAAAACTAAGTTGAGATTAAACCGATGCTATAAACTTGACTTATAAAGGCGTTAATTGTGCTCAGAGAGTTGCCCTGTACATACATCACACTAATATTATATTAAATGCTAAAGTTTGGATGTTTTGATGGATAGATGGATGGATGTTTGTTACCTCTTCACGCCAAAACGACTAAACCGATCGGCCTGAAATTTTGCATAGATGTAGCTCTAAGCCTGGAACCAAACACAGGCTTTTTATCCTACAAATTAAACTCCATAGAAACAACGCGTGCAGTCAACATTTTCGCCATTTTTACTCTCTTAATGAGAGAGAGGAGAATAAAAAACGCGAAGATGGCGAAAATATTTAAGAAAAACCGCTCGAGCCGCACTGACCCGAAGGCGATCAAGGAAACCGCAAGAATAAAAAGAAGAAGAAAATAATAAAAAAATACTATTAATAATTTTAATAACCTAATTAATAATAAAGTATATGATAGGAATCACTGTCTGCCTGTTCTTTTTAACCCCCGACGCAAAAAGAGGGGTGTTATAAGTTTGACGTGTCTGTGTTTGTATCTGAGTATATATCTGTCTGTGGTATCGTAGCTCCCAAACGGATGAACCAATTCTCGTTTCGTTTTTTTTGTGTCCTAGATAATTTTATCCCGAGTGTACTTAGTCATGTTTCATGAAAATCTGTTCGGCCAATAAACGTCAGCGGGTTTTTTAAAATTCTAATTTTGTCTTATTTTTGATGTGTTTTTTTATTTTGTAATTAGTGTGATCTGTTCTTTTACAGGGCGGGCGGTACACACGGATTACCTTTTGTTGGAGCTTATCAGAGAAGATGTTGCGCGGAACTGTTACCTACTAAATATTGTTTTATCCTAATATTATAGGTACTGCAGATATTTGTTCAGGGTGTTCTGGATGTTTTCTATGTATAATAAAAGATATCTATCTATGTAATGTATTGTATTATGTATATCAGTTATCTGGCACCCATAACACAAGCTCTGCTTAGCTTGAGGCTAGATAATGCTGTGTGAATTTTCCTGCATTATTTATTTATTTATTATTTTAAAAAACCAGAGGGGTAAGTCTGTTTGACGTTTGTAACGAGATGTGAACGTAACGTCTTCTTTTTGTGTGGGATTTGCGTAGTTCCCAGTCCGAACGATAGAGGCGCTGTACCATATTGTATGAAAGAAGGAGATGTCATTATTACGTCTCTTGACTGTGAAGCTAGTAAAGCTTGTAGTTTTTGTGTGGGATTTGCGTAGTTTTTGTGTGGGATTGGCGTAGTTTTTGTGTGGGATGTGCATAGTGAAGCTAGTAAAACTAGTCGTTTTTGTGTGGGATTAGCGTAGTTATTGTGTGGGATTTGCGTAGTTTTTGTGTGGGATTTGCGTAGTTTTTGTGTGGAATTAGCGTAGTTATTGTGTGGGATTCGCGTAGTTTTTGTGTGGGATTTGCGTAGTTTTTGTGTGGGATTTGCGAAGTGAAGCTAGTAAAGCTAGTCGTTTTTGTGTGGGATTTGCGTAGTTATTGTGTGGGATTGGCGTAGTTTTTGTTTGGGACTTGCGTAGTTTTTGTGTGGGATTGGCGTAGTTTTTGTGTGTGATTTGCGTAGTGAAGCTAGTAAAGCTAGTCGTTTTTGTGTGGGATTTGCGTAGTTATTGTGTGGGATTGGCGTAGTTTTTGTTTGGGACTTGCGTAGTTTTTGTGTGGGATTGGCGTAGTTTTTGTGTGTGATTTGCGTAGTGAAGCTAGTAAAGCTAGTCGTTTTTGTGTGGGATTTGCGTAGTTCCCAGTCCGCACGATGAAGGCGCTGTACCAAATTGTATGGAAGAAGGAGACGTCACTATCAAGTCTCTTTACTGTGAAGCTAGTAAAACTTTTAGTTTTTGTGTGGGATTTGCGTAGTTATTGTGTGGGATTTGCGTTGTTCCCTGTCCGCACGATGGAGGCGCTGTACCAAATTGTATGGAAGAAGGAGACGTCACTATTACGTCCCTTTACTGTGAAGCTAGTAAGGCTTGTAGTTTTTGTGTGGGATTTGCGTAGTTTTTGTGTGGGATTTGCGTTGTTCCCAGTCCGCACGATGGAGGCGCTGTACCAAATTGTATGGAAGAAGGAGACGTCACTATTACGTCTCTTTACTGTGAAGCTAGTAAGGCTTGTAGTTTTTGTGTGGGATTTGCGTAGTTATTGTGTGGGATTTGCGTAGTTTTTGTGTGGGATTTGCGTTGTTCCCTGTCCGCACGATGTAATCGCGCTTTAAAATCGCGGCTGTGGGGTGGAGGCTTTAACTATAAAATGTTCATCAATAGATTAAACTTAACCACAGCTCAACGAATAGGTAAGTACAGAACAACAACTCCACCGCAGAATGCAGCACACAACACTGTGGCAGCTGAGACAAAGACGTAGTTTCAAGAATGTAATGGCCACTTCACACACGCTATATGGGGCTAGACTTTGTACACAGTGTAGTTAATGCAGTAGGATAACTTGAGTACTTATGAGAGATAGAGTCGTTGACTAACGAAACGAAAACGTTTTCTAGAAACAGTCAATTAGTTGAAAAACCAGTTGACGTTGTTAACTGGTTCGTAGAAACGTAAACAGTAGTAGAAGGAAATATGCGTTAAACTAAGTAAGCTTGTAGGTAGTAACGTTGTAAAAACAACTCGCCAACTAAATGTAGTTATTTGTCTAAAACATCATTGTTTTTTAATTACGTTAGTTTGAGTGATCAGTTGAATAAAATGATGAATCTAGACCATAAAATGAACTACACTTCCCTTCTTTCTTTTCCAGGCTTAGGACTGGTCGATGAAATAACCAGTTGGTAGAATCAACAGTCTTGCGGTAGAAAGAAAACGGTTGACTCAATAACTGTAAAAAAACTGTATAAAAATCGGTTCGTTGATTTAATGCTCACTAAAAAACGTACCGTAAAGGCGAGAGTAGAACGACGGCGAGAGGAGAGAAGCCTTTTTGTTGACCAGTGATTGTGATTGTTGCTTAGCTAATGGCGTAGTTGCGAAGTGACTTAGCATTTTTATATTGCTTAAGTCTGTTTTTTATTTTCTTTGATTGCATGGCATATCAATTTGAGGGTGGACGGGCGGTGAACGGATCCTACGATTTTGCAATGGAGTGCGGCAAATCAAATCATTTATTTCAGAAATAGCACAGTTTACATACCTACCATACAAAGTAATGACCTGAATTTATTATTTATGTTAAATAAGTTTTTCTTTACTTCAATCAGGACGAAACTGTTCCATAATATCGGGAAAGTTGAAACAACACAAATAGTGGTAAATATCCCGTTATTAATGACTTATGGAAATAACCATGATACGTAGTTTAGTATTTTTGTCTTACGGTTGTTTCTACACTGTGTATTTATGAAGAGCCACTATACAGGGTTGCCAGACGAAAGTCAGACTCGAGAGCCTGCCGAGAACAGAACGGGATCGTTAAATTATTTCAGTTCTAGTGTAGTTTTTCATTTTCTTCACTGTTTTATTATTTAGTAAGTTTAGTTCTGCCATTTCGTCAAAAAGTGCTTAATTTATTTATGTAGCTGGGTAGATAGACTAACTGGCTTACACCTAAAAAATTAAAACGTCAAGCACTAGTTAGACACGCGCACCGAGGGTTCCGTATAAAATTATATAATGAGACCTTGCTTCTTGCCAAATTTTATGGTTCTAGGTAAACGGGAGTCCATGGCTAGAATATTTTTGTTGAAACGCCACATTTTACTGTTTCGCATTTTCCCTTTACTTGTGCTATAATATCTTGCTTCTTGCCAAATTTCATAGTTCTTGGTGAACGGGAAGTACCCCATAGCTTTTGTGTCCGTGTCATTCCCTTAAGAATTTCAAAATATTCGGGCATAAACGGCTGTAAACGTTGATTGCGTTGACTTAAAAGTTTGTTTTATAACACGGCTTCAAGAGGTTACGAACTTGAGTATTGGATGTTAATTTCAATTCGATACCTCCACGCGTTCCTGAGAAAAGAGGGTTGACAGACGGACAAACGGACATCAAAGTGATCATAAAAGCGTTCCTTTTTTCTTTTGAGGTGCAGAACCCTGACAAAGTGATCCTTCTGAAGGATTTATGATGTCTTAGCTAATCCTGGCTCGGAAAGCAAGCAAATGTCAAACCTGACGCAGAAGCCATCAAACAAGAAGTTGAAGTTGAAGTTGAAGCAAGCAAATGACATTAACACACTATTTTCTCTATTGGAGAGGTCTATGCCCAGCAGTGGGTGGTAAGTAGGTAGGCACGACACGGGTTGATGATTGTTATATAAATGCTAATTTTTTTTTAATTAAAAATTTGTGTCACTCGCAGTAGTGTTTTATATTCATCGGATACTTTATATAGAGTTATTAAAAGCCTTCTGCTGGTACCTATGCCTTCTGCTGGTACCTATAACTCTTTTTTGACCGTGGTTAATCAATGCATTATAAATAATTTGGCGTGTTTTAAAAAACGATAAACCGAATTCAAATTTTTCTAGTGGCGACATCTAGTTGAATTCGAGTCCAATTTAGTTTGATGACACATCGAGGCTTACTCTATCTAACAAAAAAAGGAAAAATCGGACTAGGTACTCTCTAAAAAATTATGCGTGGTCAAACATTACAATCAGCGAGTGAACAATCAATCATCCCCTGTTTTCCTACACTTAGGGTTGTGTTTTTTTCAAATTTAAATGAGACCACCGTTTGGGGTATACCCTTTCCAATAAAAAAAGAATTATCGAAATCGGACTACTCTGTAAAAAGTTATGCGTGGTCGTACATGAAATAAAAAATATACGCGTCGACTTGAGAACCCCGGCCGTTTTTCGTCGGTTGAAAATAAAATAACAACAACCAAAGAGTAAGGCCAGGGTATTCCTGCAGCAGTAGGCGGAAACTCTCGCTCAAAGCTCGTAGAGGCTCGTGTATTTTGTAGGTATTTACAAAATATACTATAGTGATTAAGAAAGTCCTTTTACCAAGTCACTCTGCGAATTTGTTTAGAAATATTTAGTGTCTTTAGTGAAATAAATTTATTCACAAAGAAAATTATACTAGTATTTACAATTGAAACAATTGAGCTAACTGCCGACTGTTGCAAACAGTCTACAGATAGCTCAACTGATCCATATCAACACCAGTCGGAAGCGTCCCTGTCTTTAGTTGAAGACAAAAAAAAGATAAATATCAGTAGTTCAGTCAAGTGAAAACACATTACAAAATATAGAGGTAACTTTGGGATTTTTAACGAGTGAAGTTCATTAGATCTTGTAACTAAATGCTACTTAGACTAGACTAGATCCTTAAGTAATATCTATCTTAACTAGCTGCCGCCCGCGGCTTCGCACACGTTGTTTCTATGGAAACGATAAAAGGTGATTTCTATCCCATGGGAACTGCTTTATGGGATAAAGAGTATATGTTTGATTCCAGGATTATAATTATCTGTATATAAAATTTCAGCCCGATCCGTTCAGTAGTTCTCGCGTGAAGAGGTAACAAACATCCATCCATCCATCCATTCAAACTTTTATTAGTGTGATGTGATTTTAAACACTATTTTTGGTGTCCCACATGATTTTAAAAATCCTAAAAGTGCAGCCTCTACTGAAATACCAAGCCAAAAATACCAAAACAAAAGTCTATATGCAAGCTTCTCTCGCTCTACTTCGCAGTGTGTGAATACGCTAGAAAGAGTCAGATGCACTGACAATCTACAAAAGGAAATAAAATTTTCAATTAGAGAAAATTTCCTACTCAAAGCAGCAGGTAAGGTACACATAGTGCCACAAACTTATCTGTTTTGTTGACTTCGGCTTCGACGAGTATTTTTATCTACTTGAAGTACCTACAAGGTTATTATATTACACACTTTACACTTTCTGGCCTCCACGGAAGCGCAACAACAGCGAACAGCGCTATGGCAAGATACATCCTGCCATAGCATCTGCTGCGATGGCCATTTTTGTTCTCGCAACTGTTACTTTTATCTTAACCTTGATCTTTTGTTTGTTTTATATAAGTATTGGTTAGCAAAATTAACGCATTTTTACTTACTTTACACGGCAAAAGATACAGAAAATTTGTCAAAAAAAATATTAACAGGTTATTTTTTATTCTAAAACAATTAGTTAACAGTATAGGTACATGTTTTACAGATAGATTTCTGTGATCATTAATTTAGTCTTTATTATAATAGGTTTTGTCAACAAATTATAATTCAGAAGTCAGGGCTTTCTGTTTGTATTCAATAAAGATAAGATTAGGTATTTATTATTATGAGACATTATTTAATGCAATAAATTCTCAATTTTGATTCCCTTGGCTGTCTCGGCATACTATTCTACTCTGAAAGGAGTGCGATTAGATGTTTTCGGTTCTGATCTTAATATAAGCGTGAGAACCAAACCCAAAGGTTTGTCAACTTATACGTTGGTGACACTATAATCTGGTTTAAAATTCAAGGAACCAGATTGAGCGAAGGATATTTAGGTTAATTAGGAACGGAAAATCTAGGGGATTTTCTAAATAAATTTAGGCAATTTAGGGAAATGTCGTGTCTCTGAATAAATAAAATTTTTACCTACCCTACTCTCTCTGTTTACTTTTTGTCCACCATTGTTTATTTTATTTACTGTTTCATGGACGCATTCTTCAGAATACACTTTTTAGATGGTATTGTATGGCCAAATCATCGTCTTTTCAGATATAGCTTGAGAAAAATCATGTATACCTAACTAAGGAGTCATCTCATTCTTTGAAAAAATGAAAACAATTTTTTTTAAACAATTATTTGATCAGGAAATCGACTCACTTAGATGAGATTATAAATCACATTACATTTTTTATTTACTTGACTATTCTATCATCTCACTAATTATAAACTCGAAAGTTTAAATGGATGAATGCATATTTTTTACATCCAAACTTCATCCCAAAACTACTAAACATACATACATACATATGGCTGAAATTGCATGTGCACATGAATAGCTTTGAATAAAACATATGCTACTTTTTATCCCATAAATCAGTTCCCATGAGACAGAAATAACCTATAAAAGTTCCAAAAACGCGTGCGAAGGCACGGGCAGTAACTAGCTCCGCTATAAACGCATTCTTTAATGTGGTACCAAAGTAAACAGAGCTCATAATATCTTCGCCATTTTCTATTTTTTAAATAAAACAGCCAAGTCAGTGTTGCCGTCTACAAGCATCCTAGGGAACGTCAGACAAAGGCACGTAATGGAACAATCTTGTTTTGAAGATTCGATTTTCTCGCCGCTTTTAGGGTAATATTTTTATAACAGGTATCCCCAGCCGTAGGCTATTGTAACAGAATTTTAAGAAGGACTCAATTCGATTTGTTATATATTTTTTGGAGGCGGTCGTCTTTGACGGATGGAAATAAATTATAGCTGTGTGGTAAAACTATTGTGCAGAATTAATTATTTTAAAAAATTTGTTTTGGGTAGCCTTACCAGTAAATTGTTAGATTTTTTCGAAGCAAAATGACCTATCGTTTTGCTTCGAAAAAATCTAACAATAGTGACAAAAAATTATAAATTCTAAGTATTGTTAAAATAATCATGTTGTGCGAGTGATGAATGTTTCGTAAGGTATCTCAATCACATTAATAATTACTACTAAAATTACACTAATTATACTTATTTCATGTTTTAGTTGGGTCTTCTCGTTGCATGTTTTAAATTCTGTGTGTACCTATGTAACGCATATGTGGATAGCACTGTGGGCTACATTGTAAGAAAACCCATTTCTTCACTTTATCAATCAACTCCACAATTATCTTGACTAGGTACAGGCAATTTCACCGCGACGTGATATAGTTTCATAGAATGGCCACAAAACATTCCGCAAGGCAAGACTTGGTTTATAACTCGGTTGTATTAGACTTAGTAAGAATACACATTTCTTCACTTCATCAATCAACTCCACAAACAACAACTTAAACTTGACTACAAGCGATTTCGCCGCGACGTGATATATACCTATAGTTTCATAGAATGGCCACAAGAAACTCACCCGCAAGACGCTAGACTCTGTTCTTAACAGACTCGGTTGTATTAGACTTATTAAGAATATACATTTCTTCACTTCATAAATCAACTCCACAAATAACAACTTAAGCTTGACTACAAGCGATTTCGCCGCGACGTGATATACTTATACCTATAGTTTTATAGAATGGCCACAAGAAACTCACCCGCAAGACGCTAGACTCTGTTCTCAACAGATTCGGTTGTATACACATTTCTTCACTTCATCAATCAACTCCACAAATAACTCTATGAGCTTGACTACAGGTAATTTCACCGCAACATGATATAGTTTTATAGAATGGCCACAAAACAGTACGCAAGACTCAAGACTTGATTTATAACTCGGTTATATCAGACTTAGTCAGATTAGAATTACCACGCTCGCCAAGCGTGGTTATTAAGGAAAAGCATGGTTTGGGGCCATGTGGAACAGGTTTAGAATTTGCATCACCCCAACTCTTCCCGCAGGTGTCGTAAGAGGCGACTAAAGGACATCTACCGGGGGCGGGCAGCAGCGCCTCCTGCAGAACAATTCTACTACAGGCGCTTATTGCGTCCAGCAGTGGACCAATATACGGACAAGTTGACGCACGTAATGGGACCAGCTACCTACAACAAGCTCCCAGACAAGGTGAAGAACGCACCAAGCCTCGAATTTTTTTAAAACAAACTAAAAAAACTGGCTCGTAGAGAAAACGTTTTATACCTACGACGAATTTTTAAGTTCTGAATAATTTTCTTGTTAATTTAAATAAATTACAAATTAATTTTATTATAGCGTGGCAATGCAGCCAGCGTCTTGGGGACGCTTCCGACTGGTGTTGATATGGATCAGTTGAGCTATCTGTAGACTGTTTGCAACAGTCAGCAGTTAGCTCAATTGTTTCAATTGTAAATACTAGTATATAAGTCTTTGTGAATAAAGATATTTATTTATTTTGAAAACCATAACGGAATATTAAATTGTACTTTCTATTTTACTATTATTATATATTATTTTATTATATTAAAACAATTGTGACGTATAATATGACAAATTATAAATAAAATGTCTATCTGTTTATCTGTCTCTATGCTGTTGTTAATGGTTTTGGGGAACACATGTCCAGCCGTGGGCTTATGCGTGCTGATGAGGATTCTGCCAAGCATTAAACCCACACCGGAAATCAACATAGATCGTCAGCTCATTGAACTTCTGAGCTCTTGCGTCATGGTCTTTTTCAATATCCGTAAGAAAGAGTAGGCAGCGGGCAGTGTGCCAAGCGCATTCCACTATGTCTAGACCGTTTTCATAACTTTTATACTATCTAATGGTTATTTGGAGTAAACTGGGAAACGGTTTCTTTTAGGTTCACATACGGTGCAATTGGAATAAACGAAGGAATAACTAAAACCGGTTTTGATTTTTGGTTTCTTGAAAAATAATTTCTAAGATTGTTAAGGTGTCTAAAACAACCTTGTTATGTATATTAATAGATTAGTTATTTTTTTATGTATTAAGATGGAACAGAATTACTTTGCTAACGGAGGAGGGTGCTGACTTAGCTACACAGTTTTTAACTTTTGCGGTTGTCAGCCCACAATTGTACTCTATTATAATTTTATTCTGTTCCTAATAAAGATTTTTGTATTTACTTAAATTCAGCATACAAAGAATAAATCAATTCCTTTGGAAGAAAATTGTTCTTTCAGTCTATGAGCGATACAATAACAAATTAGTTTTTTTCTAATAGTTATAATAGGCAACTGGCAACTTAGGTCGTTATTAATCCACATAAAGATGTTTGCTTCGATAGATAGAAAATTCTTTATGGCACACTTATCAAAAATAATTAACAAACAAAATGAATAACAAAAATTACAAAATATGTGACAATTGGCGGTCTTATCGCTCAAGAGCGATCTCTACCAGACCACCGTGGATGGGTAGGATCGTTGGATTGAAGATGGGGATCTGTGTGCATTGATAAGTAGATAATATATATCTTACATACATATGCCGACAAAAATTACAAAAATACCTAAATAAATATACCTACATAAACATACTTATATAAATATAAACATACATACTTACCTACCTATGTTACGATAAAAACTGAGAATTAAATCAAAACATTGATTATTATTTATTTATTTATTTATTGATTGAACTGAATCATCAGTACTATTATATTCTGCTGAAACTTACGATTTGGCATATTTATGTAGCAGTCAGAACCTTTTCCAAAAACAACAGTAATTTAGTTATGTATGCCGGTATGAACTTAGTTAATTACTCAGCACTTAGGCCTCTATTATGTTAACATTAATTTAAAACCTTTTAATTTCAAAAATCTAAGTAACATTGTGGTACTTAAGAATCTAAATTAATTTAATATACACTTGCGAGCTTTAAAATGGAATCGCTTCATCGCGAGTTGATCAAAACAATTTTTTTACAATTTATGTACAATGAACTTGGATTGTGGTATATCATTTGAACGGTAATTTTGTTACCTTTCAAGTGATATCAAGAAGATTTAAAACTAATTAAATTGGCTACCTAAATTTTGGGAATTAATGCAATATTCCGATAGAAGCCGATAGATGCAACTTCGACCAAGTTGCATCTATCGGCTTCTATCGGCGCCGGAGCTGGATTAGGTGGATTTCTCCCTCGTATCCGCTGTTTTAGCTCGTCCCACATATGCCAGATTGGGTTCAAGTCAGGAATAAGGGCCAGTCTAGTGTGGGAATGCCGACATGGAAGACGTCTGTCGGTACGGTACTGTCTAGTCACTGCTGCGGTGTGGCAGCGGACATTATCGTGCATTAAATCAAAATTTATCGTCGCCAATAAATCCTGCGTAAGGGAAAACATAACTTAACTCATAGTTCACTGCAAAGAAATTGTAAAAATTAGTCTTGAACAACCCTTGAAGCGATTCCAGTTTAAAGCTCGCAAGTGTATATTTGTGCTAATACAAACATATACAGGGTTATTGTAAATTCACTGACACTATGTTAGCCGCAGGTTCTGCCCACCATCATGAACACGTTCGTGAAGACGCCAGGTCTCAATTCTTAGAATTGGTGGAAAGGGAATGATATTAGTATGTACCATTCAAAAATCGATCAAAATAGGGCTTTCTCTCAAACTAAACTAAAATCGGCTCTGCCCTGAATTATCACTGGGTGTGTGTGTGTTCGGCTGTCTCCCAGCCAGGCTAATGCCACTTAAATCATCTTGCGTAGATGTAAAATAAGCCAATGATGATGATGTGGATTTAAATAGGATTGGATGATAACGGTATTTAGTTATTAATGTGGTTTCGGACATTATTTTGTATTATTGTGGTGGCGATTTGTAAAAAAAATAAGAATTAAGACCTGGTTCTCCACTAACGTGTTCGTGATGATGGGCAGAGCCTGCAGTTTACACAGTGTCAGTGAATTGCATTGGTAATAAACCCTGTATAGTGCTTTCTTATGGTAAGAAGGCGCCTATTTTAAGAAATTTTGTGATTTGAATTCATTCAGATGAACAAAACAAAAAAATTGAGTCCTTAATCATGACCCAAGCAGTATCTATCTTATATAATAATCTGTCTTAGCTTGACTGACCACCTAATTAATATTTTAATGGTATGCAACAAAACGTTCAAAATAATATTAAAATAATAACTGAACAACTTTTTAAAAGAAAACTAAACGCAATATCACCTTTAGTTTTTTTAAATGAATTTAGAAGTTGTCACGATTTATAGCTTTTACATTGATTTTTTACTTTGAATGTTCGTAACTTTTTACAGCGAATTGATACAATTTATTATATTTTTAGTTATTTATTTACAATAAGTATACCTACATTGAAAAATACAGCACCAGTTACTTTGTGTGTTGTCTCGGTCGCACTTTGGTCAAAGTACGTATTTCCATCTTTGTTGCTCAGGTAGGTATATCGCAAAAGATTGGAAATAGCATGTCTTTGCGTTAAGGCGAATAGTAGGGGTGATAGTGGCGCCACTACATATTTAATTTAATCATTAAGTTATACAAAGGAATTATCAAAAAATCGGACCGCTGGTAGACGATACCTATCACAAGCTTTTATTTAATGTATCTGTAATAGTTTTATTTTGTGTTATTCAATCAAAAACCTTGTTTGGAGAGCTTGGTGGCCACCAATAGGAACTAAACTCTTGAAACAAGTAAGTATCTGCCTAAATAATACAGTACAAAACTATTACAGATACATTAAATAAAAGCTTATGATAGATATCGTCTACGCGCGGTCCGATTTTTTGATAATTCCTTTGTATAACGTAATTATAAAATTAAATATGTAGTGACAGCGTTAAATCGCGAGGAGTGGAAGGAGAAAAGAGAGGCTTTTGCCCAGCAGTGGGACAGTAATGGCTGAAAAAAAAAAAAAAAAAAAAAAAGTGGCGCCACTATCCACCCTACTGTTCGTCTTAAGGTGTAATACCACACAGGCCATTTGTTAAGTTAGCGCTGGGAGAACGTACCATATCTACAGAAATTTACTTAAATCTATGATTCAGATTCGAATTCCAGCAAAACTCAATAAAAAGCTTTTGATGTTTAAATTAAACACTCGCCTATTTTTATTCCCAGTTTCCAGACTATTGGCCTTCAATTCCGTCTGTGAATATTTATAAAGTGATTCATTATTTTTCCCGCCGCCGCGTCGCAACTGACTTTGACAGATATTAACTTTGACGTTGACAAACCAAAGTGGAGTGACATTTTCAGATTAAAATTATTTTGCGAAACCCTTTGTTAACTTGTGGTTTACCTAAAGCAATTCATCAAGAAATTGAAGTTGAACTTGGCGATTTGCAATATTTTAACCTTTCAAGTAAGTATTTAACTTGCCTAGTGCATAATTTGTAAGCCTAAATAAACATAGTTTTTCTTACTACCGCGAAAACCAGGTAGTTTTACGGTACAGAGATTAAATTGGCCTTTATATTTAGATGTATCGTAGCTAAAAAGGAAGTAAGAAAGTTAATAGAACTTTTTATTTTCACTGAATTTTTTGTGGATTTGGTCCGTCTGCTTTTTATTATTGATTTGATTTTGTATAATCGTGGTAAAAGCTATGCGATAAAATAGGTTCCTAAAAATAATTTAACTTCGTACCTAAATCAAGAAATCATCCAATTTTTCAACTCAACTCCACAAACTAGTTCTCTTTCGTAAAGTTGAATAAAAAATAACATAAGGCTGCAGCGCAATAAGTATGAAAAATACCTTCTTTCATAAGTTTTAACGGTGAAAAATGTATAAAACTTTACACTTTCCTGGGTTACCTTGCTTTAAAGTTTTTAATTTGAAAAGACTGTGAAGTATCAGTTAGCCTGAAGAAATAGCTAGATTTTTTTTTGCAAAAATTTAATTCTAAAAATAATGCCTAAGCAAGCTATAGTACAGTACAAAAATATAGACTTCATTTTACACTAATGAGAGAGATATGACATGTAAAATGGGCGACCTTATCACTTAGAAGCGATTGCTTCCTGGCAAACCTAATTGGTAGCCTCATTATTTCTTATATTTATTTCCGTTATCTCCATTTTTGACTTATTCAAAATTTATATTCTTAACTTTTCAAACCTTTTTAATCCAGTTTTCAACAGAATTCTCGCACACTTCGGGCAGAATATCCATTGAAAACTGTCCAAAATACGTTTTCCCTCCAGTCTTCATAAATGCAGTCACAAAAACAAAGACATTAAAAAAAAAAAATTTAATTTCTCTTTG
Source organism: Eupithecia subfuscata (assembly GCA_963564075.1). NCBI lineage: Eukaryota > Metazoa > Arthropoda > Insecta > Lepidoptera > Geometridae > Eupithecia > Eupithecia subfuscata. The sequence continues at coordinate 1,928,602 of OY751118.1, read as the reverse complement.
CTGCTCCGTCAGACATTGCTGAACCCGCGTTTCAGATATCCGGAATGCGGATATCCGGTCGACACTCTCAAAATTATAAATTCGAAAGTTAGGAATCTTGTTACCTCATCACGCCAAAACTACTGAACGGAGTGGTCTAAAATTTAGCTGCAATCCCTTAAAGCAAGCATAAGGAAGATAGAAATAACTTTTCAACATCATAGCGAGATGACGCGTGCAGAAAGTAATATCTCAATAATTTCACATTTTGTCCATAGCAAACCGTCTCAAAACCCGACCCTGTATATTCACTGTAAATGATATTTACCGCCAACATAATTTCCCAGCGATGTTCTTAACTTACCTTCTTGTAAACTTGTTGTGTTAAGTGTTTGCAAGTTAAGTGCAGGAAAACACTTTAATGTCCTATTTATCAGGGCAGAGAGATAAATGTACTGTTCTATTTATTAAACGAAGTAAATTACTTATTTCCTGGCTACGTTCCTAGTCCTTAAATTCTGCATACACTAGATTATTATTATATTTTGACAACCTCCGTGGCCAAGCGGGCGAAGGATCGCCTGCTAGGCAGAAGGTTGCGGGTTGGATTCCCGCCTCAGGGAAGCATGATCGATGTTTTTACGATCTGTAGGAATTGGTTCTGGGTGTGTCTATGTCTATTAAAGAGTATCCATGTAATGTATTGTGTAGTATATCAGTTATCTAGTACCCATAATACAAGCTCTGTTTAGCTTGGGGCTAGATGATGTACTCGTATACCTAATATTTTATGAGCTAGCAGACCAGATTATAGTCAAGAATTGATTAAATTTAAAACAAATAATGCTGGACAATTCACACAGCGTTATCTAGCCCCAAGCCAGGCAGAGCTTGTGATAAGGGTACTAGATGACATACATAGATATAAATTATATATTCAATTTTTCTGTCGCATTGGCAGAAAAAAACGGTATTATGCTTTGTCCACGCTTTTATTTTGTTTGACTGAATGAAAGAATGCAATATTTCGTAGACTGCTTCTTTTTAGGAAAAGTGATACGAATCTACTACGGGACTACAGAGAAATAAATTTCCAGTGGTATGGTTAATTTTGTGTGTATTAAATTCAAGATGGAGATGTAACTTTTTAATTTGAAATTAGTTCTCTTACTTCAGATTTAGAAAACTTGTCTGTACTAAACTAAATTAAAACCAGCGATATTAAATTCATTGAATATTCCGAGCCGATCAAAGAGGTTAATTATAAAGTTTGTGCAAAACTTAAACTATTTTAATCAGAAGATGAAAACCTCTCTAAATATTGATAAGGTTAATTAACGCCAATCTGTTCGAAAGGCCCGATTTCTAGAAAAATATCTTTTGATCTTCTTAAAGTAAATCTAATGAAATAATTTTAGGAAAAACAAACAGACCAAATAAAAAGACCTAGCAACTCATTTTTAAGGATTCATAAAAACGAAATATATTTTTTTTAGATATAAGTACCACCACTGAAAAAATAATTTTTAGAAACTTGTCTATAGTTCACCGTGCTGTCTTAATATTCGTACTATTCTTAAGACTTATCTAATTTTCGTCTTTGAACTTCAACCCCTAGACGATGAAAAATACTCATTTAGCTTTATTTAGTTGAATAAGGTTATCTAAAAAAAGATTTATTAGGTTAACGGGCAAAGATTCTTTCGTGATTTCGTTGGACCGATAAATACCTTTTAAATAAAAATGAATTGCTAAATGTGTTGTTAAGCGCAAAACTCGAAAACGGCTGGAAAAAATTTAGAAACAAAAAATTATAACTACAGTAACTTGAAGCCCACGCTTACCTTGCTCTACCTAGGCACACTCAAAGACTAGCACATGATTAGATTGCAGCACCTGGTACCACCCTCTGAGTTAAGTTGACCTACATAATGGAACTAGGCAAGCTTCTTGCATCACTTGATGGAAATTTTGGATGAACAGTGTCAATAAGTACCAATTTCGATCCAAAGTTTGATTATGGAACTTGATTTCCGCTCTTGATAGTTTCAATTCTTGCTATTGCTTGCAAGTTGGCATCTAAACTGCTCTACCAAAACATAATAACCCTAAATACAGTTAAAACGAAATATATAGCGTTCTATCTGTATGTATATAAACCTAGTACCTAAAGTTCATGGAACTAACTTACCCTAATCCATAGATTTATATCGTTATCTATGCCCTAATCCCGGAGGTGGGCGTTGCGATCTGCGACACAGTATTTTACTTCTGCAGGTCGCATCGCTGCCTATTATTTTTTGTTAAATCCTTAAATGTGTTCCAAAATAAAGTCTTTTTACTTTTACTTTTACTTTTATCTAAAAGCCTGTACAAAACCAGATTCCACAATTCCTTCTCACCAACTAAGAGCTCATAGTGCGAACTGCTTACGAACCACTGCACTAAACTGTACTGACTGCGTTTCCCTTTAAAGTTGTGTTAATATTAATTATCTTGGTGTTACAATTGACGCAATGATGACCTACGAACCTCATATTAAGTTACTGACATCAAGAATCAGAAAGTTAATAGCGGTGTTCAAAGATATTAAACATGCGGCAAATGAGTTCCATATACAATTTATTACGCGCTCTGCCAATCTCTACTAAGCTATTGTGCTACATCATGGGGTGGGGCAGCTAAAACCCGTCTGCTACAACTAGAGAGAGCGCAAAGGCCGTACTCAAGGTAGCTTTCTCAAAACCTTACAGGTACCCTACGGTCGAACTACATGTATACAGACTGCAAGCTGCTAACTGCAAGACAGCTGTGCATACAGCAAATGGTACTAAGATAGCATCTTAAAACTCCAATCTTAAATGTATCATCGACTAGTAAGAGGCGGAAAGACATAACATACAAAACGGTAATATCAATATCAATATCAATTTGGACACTAATCTTGATTCTGTTGGAGTTATCCTCTCTTGACAGTCTCTATATTAATTTCGACACTAAACTTGATTTTGTAGGAATTAATCACTCTGTACAGTCTCAATACTTTCCAATTTTGTCATTAAACTTGGTTCTGTAGGAATTTTCCACTCATTTTCCAAATCAATTCAACACTAAACTCGATCCTGTAGGAATTTTCTACTCTTGACAATCTCAATACCGATTTAAAAACTAAACTTGATGCTGTAGGAATTTATGACTCTTCAGAGTCTCAATATCAATTTCGCTCCTAAACTCGATTATGTTGGAATTTTCCACTTTTTATAGTGTCAATTACCAATTTCGACACTAAATTTGATTCTGTAGGAATTTTCCACACTTGAGAGTCTTAATATACTAATTTCGCTCCTAAACACGATCTTGTAAACTTTGCACTTCTAAAACTCAGTCCTAGCTATGCTAGTACCGGCTCGGATCGAATTTCAAAGAAGATTCATGGAACAAACTGAAATTGATGTTTGTTCTATTTCGTGGAAGTTTGGAACCTCTGTGAAAAACCAGCGTTGCTCAGCTTTTTGTGAAGCAACATAATGGCCCTAGTTCAACTAAATTAATCTCTTGACAATACCAATAGTATCGTCTGAGAATGAAACATTTTGAAAGGAGAAGAAAGAAAATCTGTTATTGGCTCACAAAATACTTTAAAACACTAATAATTATACAAAAACCGTAAATATAAAAATACTTTGTCCACCACGTGAAGCTTCAGCTTAATGTTGCTTATCTTAAATTTGGTATTTTACCTTTGATGCTATAACTATGGCTTAGAATTTGCACCACCCCAACTCTTCCCGCGGGTGTCGTAAGAGGCGACTAAGTGAAATCCACCGGGGACGGGCAGCAGCGCCCCAGCAGAACAATTCTACCACCGAACTGCGATCCCCAACTCGCATGCCCAGCTTGGTAATTATGGGCATTACCCCCCATGTGATAAAAGCCAATAAGGCGCTTATCAGCGGGAGGCCCGCCTCCAGTAGTGAACAGGCTGTTGAGCTTGAGGAAATAAAAAAAAAACTACAGACAGAGGGACGTGCGTCAAAAGAGTCAAGGTTGAAACCAATACAATATCTCTATCATAATCTCTCCGTGCCAAAAAGCACCGCACGCAATATCTAGAGTTCTTTACATCTTAGGACGATTCTGCGACGTGAACCTGCCATCGTAAACCGGTGGTCGGCTACCAGAATTTGGCCCCAACATTTTACTAAAGAGAAGAATTAGCCATAGTCCCCAGGGTGATTGTAGTAGAGGTGTCAAAATACACAGAACTTTGTTCTGTGTATTTTGACATCTGCTTGCTGCCCTTTCTTTGGGTTACTGTAATCCATCCCCGGAAATCCGTGACCGAATTTTTCAGCTGTAATCCATATGCGAATTTCAAACTCCTGTAAACGATGACCGAAAATGGCTACTTTTTATCACCATCGGCAATGTTTAATAGGTCAAACATTCACATGTCATACTAACATAAAAAATCAACATGACGATTTCCAATAAAATTTCAGAACGAACTTTTCACTTGGTTGTTTTATTAATTTCAATAATGAGTTACAAAATGTTATTGAATTCTTGGGAAAGTTACTCTCAGACTTATGTCGCCTTATGTGTACAATACTTAAAAAAATATTTCTACATTTTGAGTCTAGCGGCTAGATCAATCTAGTAGGTTCTCTTTGTCGACTCTTACGACATCCACGGGAGTTGGAGAGATCGTTATTTAAGCTGCGATCATCACATTTTAAGGCGGTACCCTACCTCGTTATTGTGTGAAGAGGATAGGCATAGGATTTCGCGTTCACAGGAGCGGGACAGAGCAAAGCGGCGTAAGCCCAAAAATCAAGTTTTTAGTAGTTATTTGCTCCCCACAAACATTAGAATAGTTAATTGAAAAAAAGGCAACATATAAAATGTTCTTTATACTTAGCTCAATTACTATGCTTAATCTCAAGATCGTATCATCTGTATTTAATGAGAAATTAGGGTTTTAGTAAAAAATTAGAGGTAACTTTGCTATTTTTTTCTATCGAGAAAATTTTATGGAATCGTGTTTTCGAAACATATGATCGATAGAATAAGTCCTGAACTTTACCATATATAAATTTCATTCAGGTCCGACGGAGTTGAAAATAAGCAATTTGAGGGTAGGTACCCCCTTAAGGGGCATATTGGTTCCCATGATGGAGACACTTGCGAATTGAAGCTAGAATCAAATATTTTATTGATTACTAGTATCTATCCGCGGTTACGCATGCGTTGTTTCTATGCAAACGTTTATTTCTATACCATGGGAACCGTTTTGTGAGAGAAAAAGTAAACTAGTTTGCCTATGATTCATTCCATTCTTAGAGCTACATCTATGCAAAATTTCAGCCTGATCATTTCCGTCGTTTTGGCGGGAAAAGGTAACAAGCATCCATCCATCTACCCATCTAAACATCCAAACTTTCGCATTTTAAACCGACGTAAAACGGAGGAGATTTTCAAATCGACGCGTATATATTTTTTTTGTATGACCACGCATAGCTTTTTACAAAGTAGTCCGATTTCGATAATTCTTTTTTTAATTGGATAGGGTATATCTCGTGTCATCAAACTAAACTAGATGTTGCCACTAGAAGAATTTGAAGTCAATTTATCGTTTCTTAAAACACGCCAAATTATTAAAATTAATGTGATTAGTGTGATTTAGTAAAGAAAACCTTTGTTTGTTATACAATCATGGCTGTAGATCACTTACGATCGACAGCCTTTAGTATGTGTAGTGTATCAATAGCTATAGTATGACATACTTACACTGTGTAAAAAATAAATAAAAAATAAAATAATGCTGGACAATTCACACAGCATTATCTAGCCCCAAGGTAAGCAGAGCTTGTGTTATGGGTACTAGATAACTGATATACTTAATACAATACACTACATCGATAGATATTTTTTATTATACATAGCAAACATCCAGAACGCCCTGAAAAAATGTCTGCAGATCGTACAAACATATTTTGTCCCGAGGCGGGTATCGAACCCGCAACCTCCTGCGTCGCAGGCAGACCTTCGCCCGCTGCACCACAGAGGTCGTCAATGTATAAAAGTTATCAAACTAACAAGAGCGAACAGAAAATAATTTCTTGTTGTTTGTATCGCAATATTTTAATCTGATGGTAAGAAGATACGTATCATGCCATGCCCCCAGTTAAAAACAAAAAGTCTAGCCTGAACAAACTTTAGATTTATGTTCGACCTTTCACGCTCCCCTACAAACAAAAAAGTTATTAAAATATAAATAATTCGAAGTGAAATTTACGACCTTACTCGGAATTTAGTTTTTATGGCACTTGCCCTGATTTTATGATTTTAGTTGAGAACTTACCTACAGAATTGCTTTGTTTGTTTATAAACTGAAAGCGTAGATGCAGGTATTTTGTAAGCGCCATTTAAAAGAATCGACCCTTCCAACTCAGCCCGTGAATGTTGTAATGGTGGGTACACACGTACGTACATGCGCGATGAGCATGTTTCATCCGAGCATCGCTATCTACAAACATGCTCGACCCTGCGTCTACACGTTAAAAGCTTGCTCGGAGAACATGTTTAGTGTGCGTTGAAACTCTTCGAGCAATGAAAGATTCGTTGTTGTGTTTGGTGGGCATCGCCTGCTACATTTACTGCCGGGAAAATCTACGCGAAGAAAGCGTCGTCATCGTCGGGTTAGGCCAATGTTGCAAAAAAGAACGTCACAGTCATGTTAATTTGATAAAAGAGTTAGAACCTAAAGAGTTTCGTAACTATTTACAAATGAATATGTCTATATACTAGAACTTACTATACGTTTGGTAACGCCTAAATTGGAAAAACAAGATACAGTTATGAGAAATCTATTAGTGTGGATATATTTATTTAGCACATAGAACATTACATTAACAGAATAAAACAATAACAACTAGTATATACAAGTAAGTATATCTATTTCTTAAAAATCTAAGCCGTCACCAGAAGGCAGAGTGCCCAGAATGCTAGCAGCATTGCCACGTTGAATGGCAATGCTAATTCGTTGACCGAAATAAAAGCCAGCATTCCGATCACCTGTGGACTCTATAAGAAGTATGGTAAGATCTTTATAAATTGCGTGTGCCCCAGGGCCCCAAGGACCAAGGGTTTCAACCCCAAACGGCTCAAATAGTAAAAAAATAGTGTAGATCAAACATCGAGCAAGAATTATGGACGTTTGAATCTTGTTCGGATCGAACATTTTGGTTGGCTTCGAGCATTTGTCTTGAGACTTGCATGGTACACACGTTCGTACTTGGTCGATCTCGAGCAAGCTTGTGATTAACCCCCACTATAAGAGTCGACTTAAGGCGGGTACTAACAGGCGTTACGTGTCGTAATGTAACTTGTTACACAGCGAGCGTTCGTTCGGGAATAGATTGCGCTTGCAACGAGCAACGAGAAACGAGACGACTTTTAGCACACGCAGGAGTTATGCCGGGCACAGACCAAGCGAGCGAGAACTAGCGAAGGCTAACGATTCAACCCCACACTTTTTTTTTCGAAGTGTCAAAACGCTGAAATGATTTGAAATTAATTATTGTAGAAACTGTGTTTACAAAAAAGATCTTAAAAGCTAGGTGGATCAACAGTTTATCCATTATTTATGGACGGACAATATTTAACTTATATAACTGGGTAATTTATTGATTATAATTCAAATAATTTGTGAATAAAAAAAAATTATGTCAAAAAAACATTTTTTTAAGAGCCACCTACTGAGTTTTGTCTTAAATGCCATAACAACACACAACTTTTTGCGTTGTGACCAATTAGAAAACTTTTTTGTGACGAATTGTTTCCTGAATCGAAATTTTCATGTGACAAAATCCTAGTCATTTTATAAAATTTTATAACCAAATTTTATATCCGTTTCAGCGTATTAATTAACCTATAGAATTTCAATACGCCGCTCAAATTATCAAAAACTAATTTATAATTAGCCTCCACAAGGCCATCGAACTTTGCGTTTAAGCCCGCGCGGCCGCGGTAGAGCTAGCAAATATAAAATAGATAAATAAATAATGCTAGACAATTCATACGTCATCGTCTAGCCCCAAGCTACGTAGAGCTTGTATTACAAAACAGCCATATCAGCAGAATGCAGATCATACAAACATTTGTCCCGAAGCGGAAATCTAATCCGCAACATCCTGAACAACGAACCTTGCCCGCAGCGCCACAAAGGTTGATAATTATAACGAAAGAATAGACGTAAAAGAGCAAGAAAAAACGTTTCTTTTTTTTAAATTCGTAGAGGCGTAGAACAAACGCTGACCTCTCGATGTCCAGCCGAAAGGGGGTGACTCTTTCGGCTTAGTACACCCTTTCCGTGGCACCCTGTATATAAGGTATGAAACCTTGCGTTAAAACTTGCGGGTGGAGCTCGCAAATATTATGAACGAGTAAAACCAAACGTTAAATCAAAATTGGCAGCACTGAATCTCTCAGATAAAGTAGATACGTGCGACGGAAACTTAACGGACCAGTTTATGACGCAGTTTTATGTGAGCGTAATTTTAATATCACTTGGAAGGGAACTGGTAAAGGAAGCTGTGTGACGTCATAAGTCTGTAAAACTGTAATATTCCTGATGAAATGTGGTATTCAAAATGTTTGTACAAAATATGTTATTTATATTTAGAAACAGATTAGAACTAGTATTTACAATTGAAACAGTTAAGCTAATTGCAGAGTGTTGCAGGCATCTACGGGTAGCTCAACTGATCCATATCAATACCAGTCGTAAGCGTCCGCAAGACGCGGGCTGCATTGCCCGTTGTATTTCAATGCTGATGCGCTGCGCCATATACTCACCAGCTTTCGGGTCACGCGTCGCTTTGACCAGACGCTCAGATAACTTTTCAAAAACCCGGAGAGCCTACCGAGGCTCTCCCTCATATATGCAGGTCTCGACAGAGCCTACGCATTTGCTCGTGGGGTCGGTACCCCACGGACCTAGGGTCTCGACTCCAAGGGGAGCAATTGCGTAGGCTCTGTCGAGACCTGCATATTTGCGCTTCTTGAGATCCTCGGCCAAATCTGCCGCCGCACCAGCCCACAGGACTTGGAAGAATGATATTTGTTGATGTCTTCGGAAAGTTCGATAAGTAAGTTAGGTACACAAATACTCAGTTGAGCTACCTACCTATAGATTGTATGCAACAGTCTGCAGTTAGCTCAATCGTTTCAATTGTTATTTCGTTTCAGTTATATTATTATTATTGTAATTTTCTATGTTTATTCCCAATAGTAAGTAACTATCTAGTTACTTACTATTGGAAAGAAATATGTGATAAAAAGATAAACAATCAACTATTATTATTTTGACGTTTTTAACAGATGTGTTTAAATTATAATTTATATTTCCAAGCTGATAATAATTGTCGCAATTTATAGGTATCCCTAAATCTTTCGAAAAACACTGCCCTGAGAAATTTAGATTAGAAATAGGAGATTAATAGCTAATAGCTTACCATATGCGAAAACTTTTTATCTGCTATCTAAATTACTTGTAGAACCAAGAAAATAGTAAAAACTCGATTTTTTTCGAGTTTTCCTAGCCACTTAATATAATAATTAGAAATAGCTAGGTGGTAAACAATTAAGAAATTTTTTAGGAAATGGGTTAAGCTCAGCATAATGTCGAAATATGTTGAGTCCAAAGTTTAGACGAAATTCTCCGTTGAGTGGTAAGCGTCCAAAATTTGGTCGATTTTCGGCTTTCTTTTGTTTCGTTGAAATTAGAATACGGAGAGTCAACCTCGGAGCCAAGTCAGTGGTTGCATGGTGCCATTACACATTCAAGCTGACGTGAAGACCATAAACTAACCAAGTATAGAAGAAATTAAAAAAAAAATCTAATATAAAATTAATCTCTGACGCGTGCGTCAAAAGGTCTCGCCTCGGGAGTTTGTACGATCTGCAGATATTTGTGCCAGTGTTCTGGATATTTTCTATGTAAAATAAAAAAAGTCTCTCTTTATAGTGAATTGTTCTAGGTAAGTATTATCATTATCTAGTCTACACAAGCTCTGCGTAGCTTGGGGCTAGATAATGATGTATTAATTGTCCAGCATAATTTATTAAAAGGCACTAATAAATTTTGTTTAGTGCCTTGAAGCGTTGCTAAGAAGAATAAGTAAACAACATCGTGAAAGTATGAAATAAACAGAAAAACTACAGAAATAAAACTATTTCCATATTTAAATTCTCGTTTCCTCGTTTATCGGCGAACTATTTATATTTTCCTGTTATTCCAATAAAAACGAATGGCCCTTAAGTTGCTATGAAATACTTAATAGGCGCATTTATATAGGAAACAGGTAATTTCAGGGATTGAAAACTGGGGAACACATTCATTGGAAGACAGTGTTTTGTCAGAATAATTAGAGAATTCTATATTAAATTATTAATTTATTTATAATAATTTATATAGGTACCTATATAATTTATTTATAAAGATACACTACAAATTTTACTAAAAAACAGGAAGAATAAGTTCTTAAAGGCTAGTGTTCCGTAAATTATAAGTGGCTACATTTATCTCAAAAAACTTGAGAGTTGGCAAAACAAAATTTGAAAATAAGAACTACAAAAATAATAAACCTACCGACACAAATATACATAGGTTGGGTACGGTTTATGTTGATATAACGCTGTATTTGGCTGTAGATTTTATTCTGCTCAGCGTAAATAATTCAGATATACGCCTAGATTTTATTTAAAGTTTTAGTTAACAACACGCACACTGCCCGGTACGTCAATCGTTAGAATTTTGTTACAATACCTTATATTGTAAAATTAATGATAAATAAACAAACATTTCTTTAAAAAAATATTAAAAAGCGTATTTTCGTAGATAGTAAAATTAAATACAGATAAATTTACAATTATGTAGGTACACCGGTCAGGAGCAGATCGGCAAAATACTAGGTATAGATAATAGTATTCAAAGTAGAAACACAGGTTCTGATTTCTATGTAATTGCAGCCACTCAAAGTGCCTCCACGGTAAAAGAGTAAAAAGTTTGAAAAATAACTTCCTAAGGCGATGGAGTAAGCACGGACTTTCTGAGTCAATTTGAGACTCACGGAGTTTTTTTTAAAAGAGCATGTACTAGGTGCTATTCAAACTGTATGTTAAGTGGCGAACCAAACGGGTTTGCTTGTCAAACTAGGCCTTGATCTCACGTGGTAAAAAACTCAAACAAAACACGACAGAAACAACTTGAGAGGTGTCAAGGGACACTCGAATGGATTAATTAATAATGGAGGTATTGTAATCGTCGCGACACCACACTGTTCAATGCGAAATAGAAAGACGAAACGAAAATTACTGGCTTGCTTTCTATAAGAGAGAGAGAGACAGATAGAGAAACACGCGCACGCCGCACGGCTTTTACAACTATAGAAAAAAGTGTCGAACGCAAAAAGTGTTGTTACAACTTTTGGTCTTCATTTTTTCCGTCTAGCCCCCTTTCGCAACGCGCGATAAGGAACTTCGTTCCAAAAAAAAACATGAAAGTGCACTGTTTCGCACATAATTTGGTCGAGATCTCAGGAACCCTGCGGTCTATTGAAGTTATTTATGTTTTGATTCGTAGGTAATACTTTACTCACAAAGAAAATTATACTAGTATTTACAATTGAAACAATTGAGCTAACTGCTGACTGTTGCAAACAGTCTGCAAGCTGCTAGCTCAACTGATAGGTTGATACTAATTATTTTGTTTGAATTTTGAACCAGTTTCTTCGTAGTGTAGTTTTCTTGAATCTAAACAAAATCTTGATTATTGCGCTAACGCCCGCTGCCGTTACAAAGAACGTATTCTCTGTCCCACTCATATGAACGCGAAATCTTATGCCTATCCTTTTCACAAAATGGCACGCATTGCGCCCTCTCAAACAGTAAAATTTAGTTCGTTTAACCTCTAATAGTAAACTTTAGTGACATAATTGTAAGACCTTGCTCAAAAATTGTTACTATAGGTTACAAATAAATATTTTGGAAACCATTTGAACCTAAATTTTATTATGCAAAAGCTTTACTTAACAGGGATAAAGATTCTTTCGGCTTTCTCATCGCTTGAACGTCAGATAGATTATGTTGTCAGCTTTTGGGAGGGAATCAGGGCATTTTTGTCGGACAACAATTGGAAGTTTAGATTACAGGTTAATCCTAAAAATAATCCCGAGAATGATAATTCAAATTCAAATAATTTATTTTGGTTGTTCACCATAAATATTAGTACAACTACCTATATACTATGTTAGGTACCATAAAAAGAGATTTCATTAATTCATGTCACATAAAAACCAGAATACACTCAATAAATTATCATTAGGTAGGTGCAAAATTAAATTAAAATCACTAACTCTAACTAAATTAAATTTAAGTATATAAATGTTTTGTATGTTATGTTTTACCTGGGTAGCTAAGCACTTGACATGATTTATATACATCAGAACTGAAAAGAAAGGAAAAGGCACTAAAGTTTATAATTTTATTTTATAAGAGGCAGTTTCATCTATTTCCAGTTGTTATTAACTTCAAAATTTATTCACATTTTAAGTCGTAATTTCTATATTCTATTCTAATTTCTATATTATTGTATTGTGCTATTGTCACTAACTTCTTGGAGATGGTGAAATTGCTGCATCTTACATTTACTGTTACTTTAGTTGTTCCTCTGATAACCTACTATTTAGCATGCAGTGTCCACCTATAACTGGTTGTGCAATGAACTATCTCATTAAGTGTGCATTTTATATTATAAGAATTATTGTGACACCCACTGGTAGACCTAATAAATAAATAATAATAAAATAATAAACAAATCTGGTGTCGGAGGTCAAGATCTACTTCGGGTCACAGCGCCACGCCAGTAAGCAAGAGCTGATAAGTTCTCATCGTAGGTACACCGTTTCGAGACGAGACGTCATGGTTACGTCTGATTTTTGCGATTTGTGTTGTTCCATATCCGCACGATAGAAGCGCTGTACTATCGTACCTATCGTCAAACCGAACTTACGGTTCAGATGTACCTAAGTACCTACAATGCGAACTTTTGACGTGACAACGTCTTATAATTCGATAGAGCCGGCTGCACGCACGAAAAAACATGACGTCATGCGGCGTTACCTCGTCATGCGGCGTTACCTCGCTCTGAGGCGTTCCATGTAAGGCTTGAAGTGCAAGCGAGAGCGCTCGACATCCGTCTCTCTCCTACTTGAGTGAGCGATGCGACAGCTGCTATACTACAGTACATTTACATGTTTTGATCGAGTATCAAATGCTACCATTCCATCAGTATTTTCTTAAGACGTTGTCACGTTCAACTATCGTCAGTAAACCGACTTTACAGACAACCAATTTTTTTCAGTAGATATGTATTACGTTAGGTGCTTTTTGCACGGATGAATTGATAGAAAGCTTTCAACTCTTAACACTTTTGACATGCGTCCCTCCATCTGTAGTTTCTTTCATCACAGGTAAAATGCCAAAATGTGTCATTATTACGTTATAGTGAAGCGATTAATTTAATATAATTTTCTTTATTCAGGATAAACAAAATTGGATAATGCAGACTCATTTTATAATGTGCTTATTGTAGTTTTTAAGCTGTTTTGTTGTATTGTTTCTATCTTTATGTGTGCAATAAAGAATTTTCTATCTATCTATTCTATGTGTTTTTAAAAGTACAACCAATCACATTATCCACAGATTATACAGAAGTATTAATTACTACATAATTGGCTGTTGTTTAAAGGTAGCTTAATTGTTTATAATATTTAAGATTTTAAAATGTTATGTATGTATGTTTAGTGGAATAAAGGCGCTGTTTGCTGGCAACATTGTCTCCAAAATTCTTTATCCGTGTGTCACGGTCAGAGAAAGTACCTAAGACAATTTCTAGTTTTAAGTAGCTTTTCAAGTTAGCAAGTTTATTTCTTCCGAGGGGAAATGTTACAAATATTTGTTCTTTTACTTACCAACGAGTGAATGGAAAATAGTTATTTTGGTAACGGTTTTTGTGGCAAGTTCATAACGGGTTCAGGTTCGTTTCGTTATTTTATCGTTTTGGAAACTTTACTATGAATGAAAATGACCTAAGCAGTAATTAAATATTTCGTATCGAAAAGACCCGAGAGCTGGCGAGTATCTGGCGCAGCGCATCAGCATTGCCATACAGCGGGGCAATGCAGCCAGTGTCTTGGGGACGCGACGATTGGTATTGATATGGATCAGATGAGCTGCCCCTAGATTATTTGAAACAGTCTGCAGTTATTTCAACTGTTTCAATGTTCTAATTTGTACCTATATATTCTATCATTGTAATAATTTTTGTTAAGTATTAGAACTCATAATTTAGTATCTACTCTCCTACCTAAATAATTTTCTTTCAAAGGCGATAATTATAATGTAAAGACAATTTTCGTCTACGGTTTTCGTAATGCCTTATTAAAATATTTATACTACATAAATAATCTAAGAAAGTGAGTAGATAACAAATTATCTGGAACCGTCTAATACAACTTTTCTATCTATTTTCTATCTATATATTTTTTTTTCATCTAACAACTTTTCTTAATTTATCGTAAAACGTTAGGTTTATAATTAATCCTTCATTTATGCGCTAAAAGTAAATTATCATTGCCTAAAAAGTGCATACCAAAGTACCCACTTCAAGGTTCTAGACTTCAAAAATTCATTTTTATTGCTCGTTTTCGTCACTGTAATAAGGAAAATATATTTTTGGTTCGAGTATAAAAATTTCAGGACATTTAGGTACAGTCAGCTATTAAAGAATGTCTATCTATAGGTATTACAATATAAAAACGGTTATGTTGGACTTGCACGTTTCACCCAAAGGGTTGGGTTGTCCATGGTTTACGAATACTACGAGTATACCAAGTAGTAAAGCTTTCAAATTTAAATATTTTCGGATTTTTCCCTTTACTTGTGCTTTAAGATCTTGTTTGTTGCTAAATTTCATGATTCTAGGAATAATGATTCTAGGAAGTGCCCTGGTTTTGTGTGCATGTGATTCCCTTGGAAATTTCAAAATATTCGGACATAAACGGCTCTAACTTTTGATTGCGTTGACCTAGAAGGTTTATTTATATCGAGGCTTTAAGCGGTTACGGACTTGAGTCTTTGATGTTAATTTCAACTCGATACCTCCACGCGTCCCTGAGAGAAAGGGGTTGACAGACAGACAGACAGATAGACAGACGGACAACAAAGTGATGCTATAAGGGTTCCTTTTTTGCTTTGAGGTGCGCAACCCCTCAAAACAGGTTATTTGTGATTTCTGCTTTCTACAAGTTAATGAACGTTACTTTTATAGTTTTGCGCGCATCGTAAGCCATTTGCTCTGAACCACGCTAAAACAAACTACGAATCTATTGACGTATTGGAGTCCATTGACATTAATAGATTTATTACTAAAATCAACATTAGTAGATCGATATACTCCAAACCTACAATTGATTCAAAGTTTGTTTGAGCAAAGATTCTTATCAAATAGCTTTCAATGTGCGAAAATCGTCTTATCAGGTGTCAAAATTACTCCTAAAACATACAAAATACAAAAAATCGAGACCCTGGGTCCGTGGGGAACCGAGGCTCTTCAGGTTTTTAAAAAATTATCTGAGCGTCTGGTCGAAACGACGCGTGACCCGAGAGCCGGTGAGAATTTGGCGCAGCGCATCAGCATTGCCATACAGCGGGGCAAGGCAGCCAGCGTCTTGGGGACACTTCCGACTGGGATTGATATAGATCAGTTGAGCTACCTGTAGATTGTTTGCAACAGTTTTCAGCTAGCTCAATTGTTTCAATTGTAAATACTAGTTGTAGCTTATTTCTATTAGCTGATTGTAATGTTCTTTACAAAATAGTAAAACGTTTTATGCCGTTTTTTTCACGCGTGACGTACCACCTTTAGTCGACAGTACTTTAAATTAAACATGAGATAAGAAGAGACATTACGGGCGACTCGGTGCTTACGCTGGAGTTATGAAAGAATTTTGCGAGATCTTTTTCGCTCGTTTAATAAATTATCGTCAAGTTTTACTACCTACGTTATTCTATTTAACACATTGGGTACGGGAAAGCTTAGGTATTTTAAAGTTAATTGCTTAAATTTTTTAAGTTATGTGCTTATCTAATTTTGAATGACGAGTTTCTTTTTTATTTTAGCTAGGTAACTTCTAAAACTTTTTTAATATAAAGATGACAAACTACTTTTTACGGTATCTTTATCCTCCCAGCAATTTTTTTATCCAAACAAATTATGGTCTATTCAATTAATTCTACCATATGCCCGCCCTCTCAATCATAGATTTATCTCTACTTACTAAAGTTCCCGTTAATAATAACGTGACTTAAATTTATAAGAATAAGGGCTTGATAGTGGTTACAAATCGTCGTTGCTGACTGTATCACGTCTGGTAAAACCGTGTTATTTTAAATTAAATTAATGAATTTAACTTAATTACAAAGGGTTACAATTAAAATTAATAATGATAACAGCCTTTAAACCGAGCGCCATTAAAAACGAAATTTAAGAATTTTGATGTTATTTATTTCGGTTAAAATAAACTTGACCAACGCGCAACTAAATATTTTTCACGAACCGTGCCTAAGTTTGTTTATATTTTTTTTATTATTATATATGTAAGTATTGTATAATTATGTAAGTACTGAACTGAACTGAACTGAACTATTATAATATATGACGGATAAAAAGGATGGCGTCATTTTTCGTCCTTTCACGTTAGTTTAGTTTCGCCGACATCTGAATTAAGTAGAATAGATGACATCTGAAGTAAGAAGAATACGTAATTTATGAACATTATATTCTTCCATTGCAGACAAAGAACCAGAAATCACTGGCTACGACCATCGCAAGTTCACTATTTATCTTGTCTTACCCAATCCCCTTGAGAGAACCCGATAAATGTACCCTAAAAATAACCCAGCGTACTCCAGAAAGCTAGGTCACTTGGGGTGAACCCAAAGGATCCCTCTTTTCTTTGGGTGAACCTGACCGGGGTTGGTTGTCAAACTAGGCATAGATCTCAGTATTCAGGGGATCTCTGTGGTAAAAAACTTGATTCGCATAAAATTCAATAATTTTTCATTAGTTTTTTGAATGTGAAAAAACGATTGAAAAAATATTACGAAAAAAATCCATGATAATGATAATGCACTGTTTCGCACATCATTTGGTTGAGATTTCAGGACCCTACGAAACAAGACATAAGTAATGTCAATATACCGCAATATTGACATTACTTATGTTTTGGATTCGTAGGTTATTTTAGTAGCTACTAATTAATTGGTTTCTTGGACCAGTTTCTTCCGCAGTTCCGTAGTTATCTAAACAATTACTAGATTTTTGCGCTTACGCCGCCTTTCCAAAAACGTATGCCTTGTCCTGCTCCAATGAACGCGAAATCTTATGCCTATCCTTTTCACAAAATGGCGTATTGCTTTGGCTTTCTGACGACCTCTGCCTAGGAGGCAGGTTAGTTTTAGATATCTATATCGAATACTGACATTAAACTCTAGCTTCTACCTGCGTCTTTTTTTTGGAACAAAAAAGCATATCTTTCAATCCATGTCTAGAACTGCTTTACAAAATTCCAACCTGATCCCATAACACAAGCTCTGCTTAGCTTGGGGCTGGATGCGGCTGTGTGAATTGTCCAGCATTATTTATTTATTTTAGTTGTATGGCATTATATTCATTCATATACCTCATTATCTTCAAAAACGTTGACCCTTTTAATATCAGCTGGATAACCAGCTGTCTGACATATGCTGCAGCATCACGCCACATCCGCATGCCGAAATCATAACCCTGCTTTATGTGAGTACGTCGGGTAACGACGCCCCTGGGCAAGGACTCGCAATGCCTACTCACCCGGGTTTCTGACTAGCTAGATACTTGAATCTGATACTGAACGGCGTACGTTCGCACAGAATATCTGATACTTGAATCTGACACTGAACGGCTCAGTACGTTCGCCCAGAATGTCTGATACATGAAGCTGATACTGAACGGTAGGCAGGTACATTTCTGACAATCAAGTAATATCAGTTTCAATCAAAATGATCGGTTCAAAAATTACCAAAGGTTACTTGTTACTTGTTTCTGGATTCCGCAACTAGACCACAGGTGGGCCCTTTTTGCGTGTCGGGTGGGGGGCTGCTAAACTAACCACCCGATGTCACCTGGGAAAGCCAGCAGCTCGCTGACGCCGGTGAATGCCTCCCTAGGCGTCCTCTTGAGATAGTCGTTGAGATGACCAAATGTTTCCAGACTCTTTTCCATTGGAAATGTTTTCAAAAATCACTACCCCGTTCTCAAATCGGCCCACCAACTTTGGTGTATAGACCCATACACAAAAGTAGGTGGGCCGCTGATAATTTGACAAAGTCAATAACAAATATACTGTTGGCTGCCTACAATAATCAAACACTGAAATGTCGCACCAACCCGCCGGGCTGTGTCGCCGACGTCGGTGTGAGGCTCCTTAATTAACAGGGCTTGAAAATCACTCTTGCTAACTGTTCTCCTAACAATTTCAATTTACTCGATTTTGGAATGTGGCACTTTTGAATGCTACCGGCCGTTTGGTGTCGGACTAAATGAAATCGACTTTTTGTAAGAGGTTTGAAGATTTTTGTATGGATTTGTGGATCGTATGAACAATGATCCCGTCCATACAAAATTAACTTACGCCCCACGTGACTTATGGGTCGAAATTCTTATGCTGTGACCGCACTGGCCGTGTAAGGTTCTAGTAGACATATAAAATGAAATGACAATAATAAAGGACAAGGATCAAAATTCACTCTTGTCCTTTAGCAAAGAAAAGTATACTGAGTGTAAAAAGATGGCTAGATAATGCTGTGTGAATTGTCCAACATTACATATTTATTTATAATATACCTATGTCCTTATTATTGCCCCTGAACGAATTTTCAAAGCAATTTTTTTATATGTTAGGGTGTAAGGATGGAGTTAGGAAGTATGCCATATTTATATACCCAATTTTATGATTTATTGAGAGACTTTTCTTTGCTGTAGGACGTAAGTGAAATTTGATCCTTGTCCTTTATTATTGTCTTTTCATTTTATATGTCTACTTTAGGCAAACCACGCAACTGGCGGATCTCTGTAGAACCGTGTCACAATAAGAAAACAAACGCCTAACACAGTAACAAACGCCACTTTTGGCGTTTGTTACTGTGACTTGGTTCTATAGCGATCCGCCAGTTGTGTGGTCTACAGAACTTACTCGACCATGGCGGTCACGGCATAAGAATTTTGACCCCTACAACTCAGCCCGTTACCCCAGCTTTCCTGTGGGTACCTTTAACACTTTCACTGCGAAAGCCTTCAGCAGTTGACTGGGCCTATGTGTACCGGTGAGGATAGGAAGGAATCTTAGGTAGTGGTGTGCATTTTGAATCTACGTGTTAGCGTAGAGTAGCGAGTAAGCCTCAACCGCAACCTCAACAGCCTGTATTGGTCCACTACTGGACGCAGGCCTCCCCCCGATAAGCGCCCTATTGGCTTTTATCACATGGGGGGTAATGCCCGAAATCCCCACGGGCATGCGGGTTGGAGATCGCAGGTCGCTGGTAGAATTATTCTGCAAGGGGTGCTGCTGCACGTCCCCGGTGGATATCCCTTAGTCGCCTCTTACGACACCCGCGGGAAGAGTTGGGGTGGTGCAAATTCTAAGCGGGCACCAATACTAATCAGACAATAAACGGGAGCCACTCATTATGGACGTTTGACTATCAATTCCCGATGTCTCCGCTCGTTCCTCGTAACACACTAAACTTACCTTGTAAAAATTATATTGACGTATCTGATAACTTACCAAAAATAGGTTTAGAGTTGAAAAAAATTTTGTTGTTAGATTGTAAAATATTTGGCATAAGAGTGCAACACTTAGTCTGTCATGGACGGCGTTGTAGAAAAGTTTTTATTATAAAATATTTTATGTTGTAAAAAAGAATATGTCCTTGCCGAAATTCAGGGATGCGGTTTTAAATTTTTTGGATAGGACGCATAGGAATTATGTAAAGTTATTTATTTTAAGCTATAGTAGCAACTTATAGTTAGTAGCGTCTTGGTGTAATTTTATTAATTTTAATGTGTGTAAGTGTTTTCTTATTGTATCTCTTTTTATATTTCTTTGTCGGTTTGGTGCTGCACTGTAATGGGACAATGTAAATATATTACCTAATAAATAAATTAAAAAAATATAACCGCGAAAAACAATGGCGACAGTAGTACTTTTAGAATTAGCCAACTTATGATACGAATTAGACGCAATGCGCAAAACACACTCCTTCCCATGCGTACGGCAAAACTTGCTGATATATTTGTAGCTATGGTAAGCTAAGGCCTTAACATTATTTTACTACCCAAACCCGAAACCATCAAATAAACGAATAGCAAATAAACAATTCAATTGAACAAACAAAATGTTAGTAGAAATGTTTATTTCCGCATCACAACACAAATCTCGTAATAATCATTTCCATAACAATAATACGCGCATCCTCACTAGGGACGGGAGGAGTCGACGATAATTTACATAATTTTATCGATAAGATTCTTTCATCTAGAATAATCTTACGGCTTACTTAATAAAGTCCAAGAACAGAGTACAGTAACGTAGGGGGTCCCGCAGCGAGATGGGCGGACGATATCGCAAATATATCAAAAGTTAAAGTGATTTATTTCCTTTGGACCTAACAAGACTCTTGGACATGTCAGATATTTTAAATGACAAACATAGCAAGGCGAATCAGGATGAAATCAGCGTAGCACCATAGCACAAAAGTTTGAAGTCTTTTACCCTACATTAGGTGAAGATTGGTTGCAAATGATTTAATACAATAATTTATTTACTTAAAAAACACATTACATTTCAGCACGCTTAAAACATTACACAAAAAGAAACTTAAATGATGGATGAATAATTCAAATTGTATCCCAAAAAAATCGACTTCGACGGGTCCTCAACCCGCATCTTTACCTTAGTACCGGAATGTGCCAACCAACCACACCGCAAGGTCAAGTGACGTAGGAGCCGAGAAACTTTCGGACTTCCTTCGGATTTTAGAGCCGTTTAAATTATTCTGAGTATGAGGGCTTATTATAATAACAAAAACCTTAAACGATGATGATAATGATAGCCTATCCGTTACCCAAACTCTTATCACAACTCAAACAAAACTTGCCTACTTGGACGCTAAATGATGTGTTGTGAGAAATGACACTAAGTTTTCTTTATAAAATGTAGCTACAGACTTGTTTCTGACCGCGTCCTCACTCGCATTGTTTCCACGATAAAAAGTAGTCTTTAAATACGGTATTCCAAGTTAATAAGTTATTTCTGTCCCATGGCAACTGATTAATGGGATAAAAAGTAGCCAATAATTATGTATCAGTAGTTTTGACTTGATGAAGTAACAAACATTCATTCATGCACTCAAGCTCTCGCATTTTTTTACTAATATTATAAAGAGAAAGGATTTGTTTGTTTGTTTGTTTGTATTGAATAGGCTCCGAAACTACTGGACTGATTTGAAAAATTCTTTCACCGTTAGGAAGTTCATATTTTATCCCAGAATTCCCACGGGAACGGGAACTACGCGTGTGAAACCGCGAGGCGATCGTCTCGTATAATATAACTGCGATTTGATACTATTTAGGTACCTGCACTTATCGATATCTATAAATTCTATCGACACTCCCCCATCCCTATTAATCTTTAGATTGTGCCATTCGAGATGTGAGTCAGAACATTATCGGGTAGGGGTGAAAGTTTAGGGTTTTTTCAGTACAAGGAAGGGGATGATACGGCAGTGGCACGCTCAGCCATCTTGTAGAACGGCTATCAATGTCTAGTGGAAATATTGCTAGGCAACCCAACACTATTCTGCCTAAAATGTGTTTTGATTTGTAAGATTTATGTACCGTTTCTATTGTTTTTTTTATCTTAGTAGGTGCTAGTTTGCTAAGAAAGAAAGAAAATAATAATGTTATTTGTTATTATAGGTACTCCGTAAATCTAGGATTTTTTCAAGAATATAACAACACCTCAAAGAAATTGTTACATAAATTTATTATAGTGTTTCTCATTTCCATAGGCCATTATAGTGACATGGTCATAATACTTAATTTAAAAAAAAAACCCCTTTCTTTCTCCACAAAAAAACTCTGGGGCGAAAGTAGCGAATTTGTTTGTCAAACTAACCCTAGATCTCAGTACTCACGGGATCTCCGTGGTAAAAAACTAGAATTACATAAAATTCAATTTTTTTTTTCATCGGTTCCTTATTTGTGAAAAAACGATTGCGAAAAAAAATCTGATAAAAAATCATGAAAGAGCATTGTTTCGCGCCTAATTTGGTCGAGATCTCAGGAACCCTGTGGTCTATAGAATAAATTTTTGTTTTGATTCGTAGGTTATAACTAATTATTTGGTTCCTAAATACAGTTTGTAGTTTCAGTCAGTTGTGTAGTTTTCTTGTAAATAAGCAAAAACATCATTTTTGCGCTTACGCCGTTCCAAAAACGTATGCTCTGTCCCACTCCTATGAACGCAAAATCCTATGTCTATCCTTTTCACAAAAAGGCGTGCAATGCGCCCTCTTGTCTGAAAAAGCAAGTTAAAAGACGTTCCCGAGTAAACAAGTACCTTTTGGGAAAGCGTGACCACATCTTCACTTTCATAAGAGAGAGAGAGTAATCAAAAACTTCAAAATTTCCAATAAAAAAAGCATCATTATAAGGGCATTAACCCCCTTAAGATAAAAGCCATAGGCGCAGCACGCGTCCAGCAGTGGACCAATATAGGCAGTTGTGGTTGGATGGTCAACTGTATATTATATCCTTAGCACACATGTCCACGGCTGAACGTGCGTCTCCCAAACAAAGGGGGCTTGGAGATAATCACCAAGTTTGACAGACGTATATTAAAACTCCAAATTATTAACAAATCACATGCGATCAGCATTTGATTTGTTAATAATTTGGAGTTATTCCGCATTCGGCCCACTTTTTTAAGGCTTTTAGTACTTTAAATCAGACACTTCTCATTGCAGTCTTAGTGTTGAGATCCTATATCCAAGGAACTTACGGTCCCCGGTGCTTTGGGACGATCCAGGAATGATTGTTTTGAAAACCTAAAACCAATTTCGATTGGAATCCCTTAATATAAGATACACAAGAAAGCTGCTTCCTCTGGTAGGATCTCTTAGTCCACTCTTACTACATGCACGTACCACACTTACTACGTGCTTGTACCACACCAAGTAAGTACCAACCCAATCCGTGCATGTACCACACCAAGTAAGTACCAACCCAACCCGTGTGTGTGCCACACCAAGTAAGTTCC
The DNA here is from genome assembly GCA_963564075.1 of Eupithecia subfuscata. NCBI lineage: Eukaryota > Metazoa > Arthropoda > Insecta > Lepidoptera > Geometridae > Eupithecia > Eupithecia subfuscata. The sequence goes on along the minus strand of OY751118.1, from coordinate 1,905,143 downwards.
AACTCAACCCGTGCATGTGCCACACCAAGTAAGTTCCAACCCAACCCGTGCATGTACCACACCAAGTAAGTAGCAACCCAACCCGTGCATGTACCACACCGAGTAAGTACCAACCCAACCCGTGCATTTACCACACCAAGTAGGTTCCAACCCAACCCGTGCATGTACCACACCAAGTTACTACCAACCCAAGCCGTGCATGTACCACACCGAGTAAGTTCCAACCCAACCCGTGCATGTGCCACACCAAGTTCAACTTGGTGTGGTTGATTCACGCCGCAACTGCTACAGCTATAGGTGTATGTATATCTAGATCCAACGGGTTCGTTGGATTTCAATTTACTCAATATTCAGGCATCCAAACTCGCAAATGTTGTTTATTTTCTCTCAATATGTCTTGGGACATACATAATGGGGAAACTTCTGTCCCTAAGGATGAAAAACGTATTCTATCTTATTTGCAAGCTTTTTTCTGAAGCTTGATGTTTTATTAATATCTACGAAGTTAGGGATAGCTTATCGAATTGTGGTCTGAAAAAGTTTTAGGCTAAATTTGATATAATATGCAAATACGGATAATGGAAACCCAAATAGTGATTCGTGGGTTTTTTTTTCTGCTCGTCCCACTAATAATGGTACGAAGTGGTACGAACAACATAACATAGATATCTAACTAGTTTTCATCACTTACTTATATATAAAAATGAAACCCGTTTTCCTTGGTCACGGCATCACGCGTGAACGGCTGGACCGATTTCGCTAATTCTTTCTTTGTTGTGTTTGTTATTGTCAGGAGAAGGTTCTTATGAAAGAAAAAATTAAGAAAGTTGGAAACATAAATTTCCACGGGGGCGAAGCCGCGGGGCGCAGCTAGTCACTTATAAAATATATATCTAGATTCAATGAAAGTACTTTTAAAAAAAGTTAACCTTCCATTGAAAACTGATCGACCTTCCCAGCGAAAACACATTTAGTAAAAGATCAAATAAGATAAATTCATTTATTTTAACCAATAAACAAGAAGTTTAGAAGAAAACAATAAGATAAAAGTGCATACAAATAATAATTAGGTAATTTGTAGGTAGTATGCAAATAACTTTTAGCCCCAGACATAAACATTAATTTTACTAACGCTTTATTGACACAATTTTTGGGCAAGAGAAGTGTTCTAATGTTAAGAAGTAGGTTATTTAAGATTAGACAATTTTTATAGGAACCTACTCATAAGAAATTTTGCATGCCAATGTGTTTTGGTGAAGTATGTGACACTATTCTAATGTTCAAGACCTTGTATTAAGACCATATTTCCTGCAATAAATGAAATGAAATGGTGTAAGTATTTACACAGAGAAAAATGGGTCCCCACTTCAGCATTTAAAAGCAAAAAAGTCAATAAATTTATAGTAGAAAACGTAATCTCCTTCCGACATTGCATAACAACCTACTTCCACAGAAACTAGTATTTTTCTCACGATCTCACTCGATTAAAGAATACCAAGAACTAAATCTAAATCTGCTCTGTCGAAGCACTAACTTTATTCGAAACTAGATTTAGTACCGGAGATGCTATCTGGTTCAAAACAAATACCTAGGGTAGAAACGGATAAACTTTTAGGGTACGTTGACAGTGAATAGCGGAAGAGGTAGCGGATAATAGCTTATAGCGGATAGAAAGAAAATTCATCAAAAACTGACTGTTAAGCGTTTAATATAAACACTTCCGTGTGTATGTTGGGAATCTGATAAATTGCAATTACAGGTAGTTGTGTAATTATTATTTCGAAAAATTCTGTTAATTAATTGGTTTCCAACCGCTGGGCTCCTACCGAGCTTTAACCGTGTATTGTGGCTTCAGATTTCATATTTTCATGTTTCGTTGCATATTTCAAATCATTTTTGTTTCTATGGTTGTAATAGCCTAGTTGACTCTTTTTCAAGTACGTCTTAAATAACTAATTATAGTCCGTTTCGAAGGATTTTTATTTACCATATTTTTAGGACCTAGAAAGCCGTAAAACTTTATTTTAAAAGTCTACTTTTCGTAAACAGGCGAAAACAAACGCTGCCAGCCGTATTTATCTGTGCTGTGACGTCATACGGGTAGAAAACCACAGACATAATATTAGTTGCACCTAGAAAACAAACAATTGACATAAGAAACGTCCATCATTGTAAAAATATAGACGGACTACATAAAGATCTCACTCGTGTAAGATTTGAAATGAAATGTGTTTATAGTCCTATGACGTGATAACATGGCCGACAGCGTTTTAAGAGTTGAAAATTAAAAAATAATAGTTCTAATTTATTTCATAATTGAAAATATGAAGTCATCTTACACAATTAATATCAGAAATATACATATAAATATTGGTTTCTTAAGTTATATAATGTACTTATTAGAGAAAATATTTATTTATTGCGCCAAACTTGATATGAGTCAAGTAGTCTATTGCTATAGACCAAAGTAGAAGCGGGATTCTAACAGTGACACTTCCTACATCTCACTAATATTATAAAGGCGTATGTTAGTGCCGTTGTGCCGTTGTGAAGATGTTTGAAGAGAACGCCAAAACTACTGAATGGATTGGGCTGAAATTTTGCACACAAAGATCTGACCCTGAAATCATAAATCATTTATTTACCGAATATTACATACTTAGGGATTTCTGGTGAGACCCAAACTAAGCACTAGGCTTGTGTCTTGGGTGTCAGGAGAGCACTAGTTAAGACTAAGTAATAGTTTTATGGACATAAGTAGGTACATTTTTGTGTGTAAAAGTTATTAACAAATTAAGTGGAATAAATATTTGCCTTGGACGCATAGAATAACATTCAAGTTACATTTTATTCTTAAAAACGTGTGCGAAGCCGCGGGCAGAAGTTAATATGTTATAAATGCAAAAGATTGGACAATTTACTCGTAATAATTTGATACAGTTGCTCTATCTTACGAAGTTAACCGTTAACTTACCTCACTGCGAACAACTTTGCGCTTAGTTGTCACGCTGACGGTACTCGCTACCAAAATCTGACGTGAATACAATGAGCACTAGTGACCCGGACCGCGTCTCGGGCGAGACTGATTGCTTCTGAGCTTACGCACACTAAAACAATGTGTACATGCATTCACTATGACATACATAGCAAAACGGACTTCGTAATAGAACAACTATACCTCTCTGTTTGTTTTTGTCGTGCTTAATAAAAATAATAATTTCGGTTCTTTACGCTTACGCCTTTAGTACACCTACGCATTCGTATGCGGCAGCGAGTCTCTGCGGAACTACTGCGTAGCGAAATATCTGCGGAACGTTAGTACACAGCAATGTTTTCGCAACTTTTTCGCAATGATATGCCATTGTAATTTTGTCTTTTCTTGAAGTTTTCTCCATGCTACCACTTTTTTGTACGTATTTTTATAATCTGCGTGTCCAATTGCGTATAATACGGGATAATCTCGAATAGAATGCAAAAATAATTCAGTATTTTCGGCATCCATGGCGCGAAAATCTGTCCTCACCGACAGAATGCGAGCTGACGCTTTGCGATGCGAAACATCACTAGCGAAACGTATGCGTCTGTGTAACGGCCATTTCGCAGGTCCTTGCGAAACAATACTGACAAGGACGCAACTATTTCATCTATCTATGTGCTAGAGTGAGACATATCATATGCGAAAACCTGCCACACTACTTACAGTTTTTTCGTTGTTTCGCTACCGCATACGAATGCGTAGGTGTACTAAAGGCGTTAAAGCTACTAAAGTGATCAGGTTGAAATATTACATAGATGTTCTAGACCGGATATATAAACTACCAGCATTACTATTATCGAAAATACTCGTGGAAAGCCACGGGTTGAAGTTCGTTTTCAAATAAAATATCGCGCAGTTATTGCGTTATCGTTGGTAAAGTGTCTCGCCCTTGCTGTCACCATAAACGCAGCCTTAGTTCGTAGTTTGGCACAGATTAGAGACCTAATGTTAGTTCGGTTTTCGGCTAAGCTAGAGGATACTGCAAGAATTGTCCAGTTTCAAATATTTTCTTTCTTTTTCTTATCTTTAGAAGAGCGATAGATGTATTTGCGAATTTTAGTCAGGTACCTACAATATCTATTTAATTGTACTTACTAACCTATTATCATCTAAGAATGTTAGTTTGATGATATCCAACTAATAAGGTTCTTCGTTATCCGTCGCTTAACGTCAAAAATATGTGATAAACATTGTATGAATTTAATTTTCCACTTACAGTAATACCACAGCCTAAATATATGCATACAGTCGTTCGACGAAGGCCCTAGGTCCTTTTTTAGGGTTCCGTACCTCAAAAAGAAAAAAGGAACCCTTAAAGGATCACTTTGTTGTCCGTCTGTCTGTCGTTTATTCACTTAACTAAGTTGTTTATGAAGAGCGTCCATATCTTGACTGCCTCGTTGGTCTAGCGGTCAGCTTGGTCAACCGCTGATTAAGAATTCGAAGTCTGGGTTCGAATCCCGGGTCGGGTCAATAGTTGTTATTGGGGTTTTTCTAGCAAGAATCACAGCCGCAGCCCAGATTAAGGAAAGTTGACGGTGTTACACCCCGTGCCTCGAAAAGCACGTTAAGCCGTCGGTCCTGCACCTGACCTCTCCCCGGTCGTGTCGGTCTGCTGTCCCATCACTATGAGAGTGAGGGAATAGAGAGAGTGTACCTGTGTTGCGCACACACTTTGTGCGCTATAATATGTCCTCCGCATCTGGCTAGTCGACGATGAGACTGGCCGCCGTGGTCGAAATTCGGCTAGGAGGACATTAATATTATTATAAAAGGAGCCCAACTCTCGCCTTCTTACTTATTTCATGTTTTAGATAGGCTTTCAAGTTGCATGTTATTTAGTCTCTATGTTTAAGTATAACGCAAATGTAGATAGCGCTAATGGGCTACATTGTAAATATCTCTAATCATTACTTAGGTAATAAAGCAGTAACATAAATTTATAGAAAGTTTAATGTAGTCGTTAGTTGTTTCTCAATAAATAAACGAATAAATTAGTATTTTTTTCTGCAAATTTTGGTTGAAATTAGAGAACCAGCCAAACCATTCAAAATGACTACCTACTTACCAGTATCACCGACCTCCGTAGCACTAATAATGTGGAAGTTCCAACAGATCGAATATCCCAGTTTCCAACTTGCCCCGTAACTTTGTCTCTAATATGATTTTAATGCAAATTGAACCTTAACGGCCGGACACAAGTCCTGTTTTAGAGGCTTATTAACTGGCCTGTGGTTGGACCAACGTGGGGAGATGGGGCGAGTGAAAATTGAGATTCAGAATATTATCAAATGAACAGAAGTTAAATAAATAATGATATTCCTGAGAATGTCCAGTCAGCATTTTGTGTTTTTAACCAGACACTGGCAGAAAAGTGGCAAAACAGGCACATGTTGCCAAAAACAAAGTCAAGTCAAGTCCCTGGGTATGTTTGACACGGCCTTACAAGCTTGATCGAGTCAAGTTAAGGTAAAAAGATAAAGATAAAAAATATTTATTGCAGCAAATAATACAAAAAAAAATACACTAGTATTTACAAATGAAACAACTGAGCTAACTGCAGACTGTTGCAATCAATCTACGTACGATCCGTCTACCGAAACTTCGTATTTGTGTTTCAAAGTAAGCCTTCTTTCAGTTGTCGTTTCATCCATGTGTTATTAAACTAAATTAGACTCGAATTTTAACTATAGATGTCGCCACTAGAAGAATTTGAAGTCGTATAGTTTTATAAAACACGCCCAATTATTTAATAACTCGACGTAATTTTTGGTACGTACTTGGCCAGTTTTATTTACCAAATGAATTCTTTTCAAATATTTTTCTGCTAACGTTTTTAGGACTTCTCTTTTACCCGGCCACATTGAGATCCTATGAATCCAATAGCTGTCTATTCTCTGTTCATGGAATCGCGTGGAATTCCAATAAAATCGTTTAACCAATATCCGAAAATACTGGCAAGAATGCAATCCAAATAGTTTTAGGTCTGTGTAACTTGAACTTTGATAATAATGTGTCTATAAGCTCCTCGCTCGAAGCTTTTCACCGGCAGACAAACTAGTATACTCACAAGGTTAGTTCTTTTATGTGTATTTTGCAAAGATAAAATAAATAAAATAATTAATAATGTTGGACAATTCACACAGCATTAAGCCCGAGGTTATGCAGAGCTTGTGTTATGATTAGAGTTAGTAGTTATATAATAAACTACCAATTAACATAACGAACATTGACAATTATGAACATTTTAAAACCTTAATCAAGCATTTCTTTGAAAGCCATGCATTTATAGCATCAGTGAATTTATGAGTACTAATTTATTTCAATCCCTTTCTTTAAATAATACTACATGACATTGAATTTTCTGATCTGGAATTAATTGAAACTGGTTTTATTTAGGACTTTTTATTTTTGTTTCGTGAATTATGTTTTGTCTTTTCAAATTGTACAATTTGTGACGTGCCTTTTTTTTTTTTATGTAAATAGAAGTATACATTTATTCACAAAGAAAATTATACTAGTATTTACAATTGAAACAATTGAGCTAACTGCCGACTGTTGCAAACAGTCTACAGATAGCTCAACTGATCCTTGTATAACGACCTATGTAAATGGTAAATAAATAAAAATACAACAAAACAATAGATTTAAATCGTTCGATAGGCCCTTTCCGTTGTGAGACCGAACCGTGTTGTTGCCAAGAGAAATGAGATAGCTCGCTCAAATGAGCACTGACTTCAAATGAAATCGGTGTATTGATGTGTGTATTTTCACAAATGTTTGTGCAATATGTTTGCACAATAAATGGTATATACTCGGTTAATTGGCAAAACACTTTTTTTCACTCATAATGTGCGTGCGTCGACATTTTGATAACGCACGCATTCAAAAACAATGCCACAGTTTCTGGTGGCAGGGCGTATCCAACGTCTTAAATTACATATCGGTATTTTGTGATTATAGTGCATCTCTCATACTCAGGGTAATTTATTCCTTTGTTTAAAGTACCTATTATGTCTTATGGTATACTGCTGTGGGGAAACGCTGCAGATATTAACACCGTATTTGTGCTGTAGAAAAGGCTGTTCGAGCCGGTTTCTTCGTCGCTTCTTTACTTTAGTCTACATATCGAAGGGACAGAAATCAAAAATATCACTTTATTTCCGTGTCAGCGTTTAGTTTTATAATTAGACCTTTTCTAAGCCTCTTTATTTCCATAAATACATTTATTGTATTTATGGAAATAATGACTTTTGATTTCTTATTCCTATATCTCGGAAACGAAAGAGGAGCATTTGGTAAAGGCAAAAACCCACATTGCTATCTCGTGACTCCTAAAGGTGGAAGTCTACACATAGCTCGCTTGTGACTGGCCGCCTTGACCGGCGCGCGCGCACGCTGCCAAGTAGGCGAGGCCAGACGCTGATATTTGTTTATTCGGCCGACAGTTTGGGTATTCCGTTTATTTTTATTACAATTAGCTTTTAAAAAAATAAAAGCGTCAATGTAGTGTCGTGATTTTGTTGGTTTTACTTAAAACTAGCGGCCCGTCCCGGCTTCGCAGGGGTGAACATTTATTTTTTACACATATAAATATACGAGTAGCCAATGTTACTCAGGGATAATGTAGCATTCAAATGGTGAAAGAATTTTTGAAATCGGTCCAGTAGTTTTTGTGTTTATTCGTTACAAACATACAAAAATTCAAATCCTGCCTCCTTATAATATACTAGACGATCGCCTCGCGGTTTCAGCCGCGTAGTTCCCGTTCCCGTGGGAATTCCTGGATAAAATATAGCCTATGTCACTTCCTAAAACGTAAGCTTTCTAACGGTGAAAGAATTTTTCAAATCTGTCCAGTAGTTTCGGAGCCTATTCAATACAAACAAACTAAGAATAAAATCTTTCCTCTTTATAATATTGTATATTCTTTACAAACATACAAAAATTCAAATCCTGCCTCTTTATAATACGAGTATAAGTGTAGATGTAGATTACGGATTGGCCATCAACCTTTTTCCATCCCTGGTGGCTGGCTTCTCATAACAAGCGCTATATAGCAGCGTCCTGTGTTGCTTGCCACATCCATCGTCTTCCCAGACATCATCAGGTCATCACGTGGCCGGAGGGCATCCTACACGTTTGCCGAGTCGGGTCTCCCTTCAAGAACACGTTTACCACAGCGGTTGTCAGTTCTTCGCGAGATATGGACGGCCCACTGCTACTTCAGCTTGCTAATTCTTAGAGCTATGTCGATAGCTTTGGTGTTCTGTTGGATATATTCGTTACGAATCCTATCCTTCGGAGAAGCTCCAAGCATAGCTAATTCCCTTTCGAAAGCCTATGTACCTAGGGTATAGTATTTCCTATTGGTTCTAACGTCAGACCAGCGCTGGCTAGGTCTTTTACAGCACCTTACTCAGCAATATGTTGAGTTAGCACCATTTTTATGACTAATTTATCTATGCCTTATATTTACATAGAATTTGCACCACCCCAACTCTTCCCGTGGGTTTCGTAAAAGGCGACTAAGGGATATCCACCGGGGGCAGGTAGCAGTTCCTCCTGCAGAACAAATCTACCATCGAACTGCGATCCCCAACCCGCATACCCAGCGTGGGGATTATGGGCATTAACCCCAATGAGATAAAAGCCAAAAAGGCACTTATCGGGAGGGGATATGTTATAATGTCGCTTATACTTGCTTGGCTTCTAGATGCATTCGCAACTATGTATTTAGTTTCAGGCGTGAAATTTCGGTGTGTGTTTATTGTATTTTTATTAGTTTGAGATAATAAGTGCATGAGTTGACTGTGTTATAGTATTAACTACTTACGTAGGAAGGTACAGTACATACCAACTATTTATAAAAACTATACCTTATTTTATAAACTATATATACCTTACCATAGAGACTGAAGTTGACGCACAAACCGAATTATGGTTTATGTAGATAAAATACATATTATGTAACATAGGTAAATTAACGAAATAAAAAATTCCTATCTACCTAGTAAAAATCTAAGCCCTCACCAGAAGGCTGAGTGCTCAGAATGCTGGCAGCATTGCCACGTTGAATGGCAATGCTACTTCCTTGACCGAAATAGAAGCCAGCATTCCGATCACCTGTGGACCTCAATCTTTAAATATTGCGTGTACCCCTGGCCCAAAGGACCGAGGGTTTCCTGGAGTCACGATTAGATTACTGTTTGTGATGTTTGATATCAATAAATATCTTATACTACACCTGCTCAGAAAGTTCCTTATTGTTTTTCCAAACATAAGGTAGAAAGAACGTTAATGCAGACGTACTGAAATGCGCGAGGGAAAACTCATTGGAATTTCATTTCTCGCGCGTTTAGCGGGAGAGAAAATTGTATGGAAATCCATTTCTAACGTGTTATTCTTTTTTTTTTTCTGAAATATCAACAAAAAGTTTTTGCTCCCAATCCGCCTTATGATATCGACCTTTTCCGTATTCGGAACAATAATTATTAAAAAAAAAGAACTATTTGAAAATCGCACGTGCGCGTATTTATTGCTACATTTGAGTCTATAATGTGAATTTACTCGAGTGATTTTGAAGATTCTAAAACGATGATTTTCCTCGAAGGTGTACAGTCAGCTGCACAGACATGTATACACTTCCAAGGTTCAACTTTTATCTTACTCGGAACTTTTCAAATAAAAGGACATGCACACGTTTTTCGTACAAAGTAGTCTCCATACTTCGTCAGAATCCGGTACATAAATTATCACAATTACTATACACTTACTATTTAGTCAAATTGAAAACTTGGAAGTGTATACATATTTTTGCAGCCGACTGTACCTACATAGTATAAAGCACTTTAATACATAATCACTCCCTTTCAGTCCCAGACGCCTACACTACAGGTCGGGTTAACTAAAGTAGGAACAAGTTAAAATAAACATTCCTACAACGAAACGTAGAAACTGAAATATATTGTAAGTTGGACAATTTTCATATTGGACAAAATTCGTGTTGGACAAAATAATTTTGTCACTACAATTAATAATTTTGTCACAACCAGGATTAATGTCCAACACGATTCGTGTTGGACATTAATCCTAGTTGGACATTTTGTATTTTGAACATTAATCGAACAAAGCAAGTAGTACAATATTCTATTCTAAAGGTAGCAAAAGTTCCCACTTCAGCATCAGCTTCCGCTTTCCACTGCCCACTGAAAATACAGTCAAAGCCTCGCATCTAAGAGCCCTTAAAAGGGGCTTTATTAAGTCGCTGACAGAGTCAATATAATTCTTAGAGCGATACCATTCGAAGTGGAAACGTCAAGTGAAGACGGATCGCTTAGTGGGGCTTATTACGTGTTGGAAGAAAAATACGCGATGCAACCCCACCTAGCGTGGGATAACGACCCAAAGAAGATAATTATGATTACGTGTTGGTCGATTTTGCTGATAGCAACTTTACTTTCCACCGGAACGCAAAGAAATGGAGAGGTGTATACAATACTATAAATTAAAATGATAGAACAGAATAGAATAGAAAATCATTTATTGCCTTAATTCAGAAAATACACAAAATAAAACTAGACTTATACTATTTAATTAAAACAAATAAAGTAAGACAATAGGAGAAAATTCAGCATTTTGTTGTAATGCATTAATATGCAAGCAGCGCTGTTTTTCAATTTACTCCTGTATCGGTGGTTATTATGGTCACCGAGAGGTTAAAGTGATAGCGGGATTATAACGAACAATACATAAAAATTGAACAATCTAGAGTACCTGACATTGAGTAGATTATTTCAACATAGGTACAATTAATTTATGATATTTATTTCGCATAAGTAGAAGCAATTCTAAACAATGAACATGGAGATCTTCAAGCTATATGACAAAATGGTTCCCGTTAAATCGAGCTTTGCCGTCATGACCCTGTACCGAAATAGGTATCGGCTCAGCATGTGCTGAGCGATTGACGCTCAGAGCTGTTTTTCAGAGAAAACCTATGGAAGTAGCTAGGTTCACAAACATCCGAAAACTCTTGATTTTGATACCCAGTATGGGTCAATGTACTATTGATGAAACAAATGCAAGACAAAAGGGACGACAAACATTCGTTGTGGTGGGTATCGTAGCCCAGATGGTCAGTAAACGATTTTGACACCTTGCATTTTGTTATAATCTCACATCTCTGCTGCGGTTCAGCGGGGCGGTAAAAGCCTGTACGCACTTTGGATTTAAACGCGCGGTTAGCCATCATTAGTGGCCATTTTGCGGCGGTGTTGTAAGTGTGAAAACGGGTGATGTCGTTATTGCTTGTTGCGATAGATGTCTTAGAGGGTTTGAAAATGTCCTGATGCGCCGCGATTTTATAAAATATCATGATGGTGGCGGATATTGGGTCCACCCTCATTACAAAAATCACAATAAACGTTATAAATTTATATTAACCACTTGAACGTCCAGCGCCGCGGTTGTCTAGGGCAACTTACGTCCGAGCGCCAGCGCGTTTATAACGCCGCTGGACTTCAACGATAAAAACATTTGCCAAAAAAAAAGTATTAGAGTAATTTTAAAACAATAAAAAACATAACTTACGTTAATGTATAGAGAATAAACTAGATTAATCTACCTAATCATTAAACTTTCACCATATTTATAAATTAAATAATAAAAAAACACTGGCCATTTTGAAACACAAACGGTACTCGGCGATAGTTTTTTCAAAATTTATAAATTTAGAGGAATAATAAGTATGATGTTCATATACCATTAAAACCACTGATTTATCTAGAAAAAATACATGTATAACAATCATAGAAATATACAATAAAACAGAAGGATTTACGACATAAATAACGTAAACATACTTTCGTGCCGAGCTTAAAATCATTACACCTGTTTTCATTTTGTTGACAGACACAAACTTTGTAAAAATGTCATTTGAGACGTGGTTTAGTTCGTTCGGTCATTATTTCCGCTTTCGTTAAACCACAGACTAGGCACACAAGAGCCACAGGTAATAACTAAAATCATTAAAAATCGGAGGTAGACGTCGTGTGGCCATTTTGTACCATGGACGTAAGTTGGGGTAAACGTTTGTGGTACTTATGTGCCACTGGACGTTCAAGTGGTTAAAGACACTAAAACAAATAAGTTCTTTAAGATTGTTATTACTATTGTTATAACTAAAAAATCTGTAAGATTGTTATTACTAAAATAAAACATATTTTTTCATTTTCATTTATAACATAATGTCCTAAAGCGCTGTGAATATCCCAGAAACCTGGCGCTTCAGGATATTAAGACAAAGAATTTTTTTTTCTTTTGTCAAAGAATCTTTTTAACTACCTAAATTTTTTCTTCATAACATAAAGAAAAAAATATAGTTATTTCATCTTTTAATATTTCAGAAATCTGACGCTTTAGAACATTATTTTATAAGACATTATTGGTGCCTGATGTTAGGGCCAAAATTTTCGAAGTGTGATTTCAATTTCATCCGATTTATTCCTTATCCAAGGTCGTTGAGTTACACTAGCTAAACTACGTGAACGTGACTTGAACCCGCATCCTTCCTTCAGTACAGGAATGTGCTAACCAACTACACCACGAGGTCAAGTGACGGGGGAGTCGAAAATCTTTGCGACTTCCTACGGTCTCTAGCCCCGTCGAAGTCGAAAATGTTTGCTATATTAATTGATTTCTTAGAAATTACCCTTAGTGTGGGGTTACGCACTACAATAACAAAAAACCTCAGAATTAAGCTACGCGACACCTCTCGTCAAACGAACTAAATGTAACTTTAGTCTTTGCACAGGATTGGATAAACTTCAATGTTTCCCCTGTAGGTGGAGCTAACGGCGCTAGAGACCGTAGGAAGTCGCAAAGATTTTCGACTCCCTCGTCACTTGACCTCGTGGTGTAGTTGGTTAGCACATTCCTGTACTGAAGGAAGGATGCGGGTTCAAGTCGCGTCGAAGTCGAAAATTTTTGCGATATTATTTGATTTCTTAGAAATTACCCTTAGTGTGGGGTTACGCACTATAATAACAAAAAACCTTACGTGAACGTGATAAAGAAAATTGCAAGCACTTGCTATCAATATCAAAGACACGTAATCCGTCGCAGTTGACAAATGCTCGGACTCGTATCGCCTCTTCTCAGAGTGGCTAATGGCCCCGCCATTTATCATAGGAGCCAAATGTCTCCGTCCCGTTTTCAACCAATAGGATATGTCTAAAAATGACCAATAGAATCTCGAGCAAATGACGTGATGGTCACATGACGTGATTTGATAACATGATTATTGGTGGATGTGATTTTAATCATCAATTATACTTGCATCTCGTTCGAAGAAATAAGTATCAATTACCCTCCCACCCTCAGATGCCAGAGTCGGCACTCGGGAAACATCAATAATGTTTGATGTACCTAAATACTGGTATGCTCTAAGCTAAATGAAGAATGGACTGCGCGACGACAGTCGAAAAGACGTACATATCCGGGAATTTGGTTTTTATTACCCAAAACATTAGTGCGTGAAACGTTGGTGCCTAGATGTTACTAGATCACAGCGAAGTTTCTCCCTGCTGAGGTAAAGAGACTAAGGAGCGAGTCTATTTGATGTAAGTCACGAGACGTGATAGTGACGTCTACTTTGTTCATACAATTTAGTACAGCTCCTCTATCATGTGGAAAACCCATACAAAAAGGAGAGGTCACGGTAACGTCTCCATACTATTGTCAAAAAGACACCCATCTCTCTGGTCAATAAACATTATCGCTGCGGCGGTGTAGCGCTGTTTTGCACCACATGCTCTCACCACAAATTCATTCGATAATTGAAAATGATTTTGTCATTTATCTACTATATAAAAATAAGTCGGGTTTTCCTTCCTGACGCTATAACTCCAGAACGCACGAACCGATTTCCACAGTTTTGCATTCGTTGGAAAGGTCTCGGGCTCCGTGAGGCTTATAGCATAGAAAAAGTTAAGAAAGTGGGAAACATAGATTTCCACGCGAGCGAAGCCGCGGGGCGCAGCTAGTTTCATAATTATCAGAAACGGAAAGTGTCAGTCGGCCGTTTCGTGCGATCCGTCACCTGAAACTTTCTGTCACCCGGAACTTTATATTTTGTGTTTCAAAAGGATGTCGACAGTCCGGCATCGGAGGTTTCACACTGACCGCATCAAACGGATTTTAGTATTCTTAATAAATAAATAATGCTGGACAATCCACACAGCATCATCTAGCCCCAAGCTAAGCAGAGCTTGTGTTATGGGTAGGTACTAGACGACTGATATACATAATATAATACATTACATAGATAGGTAGATTGTTTTTTAATACATAGAAACGACCAGAACACCCGGAAAATGTATTTGTAGATCGTACAAACATTTGTCCCAAGGCGGGAATCGAACCCGCAACCTCACGCGCAGGCGGACCTTCGCCCGCCACGCCACCGATATCGTCAATATGTTTGCGTCCACTGATATTTTTGTATGTACCAATATTCCTAAGTTCTTTGGTTATTTTCTGTCTTGTCTGTTTTATGGCCTTGAATTATAACATAGGCACCACATATTCTAACCCTGTATATTGAAATTGACATTTCCAAGTGTGCCTTGTGCTCCTGAGCAATGAGTATGAGTATGATACACGTCCACACCGGTAATGCCGGCGATCGATGAAGTGCGGATGACGTAATTCATAATTCTTTATTGCACAAAAAAACATGGTACAAGTAGAACATTTACGAGGAAAAATAATGGCAAAGGCGAGCATAACCCTAAATAGAGTTCTCTTCCAGCAAACCTTATTGTTATACGTAATTCGGATTTCCGATCGTTTATTCCATCCAGTCCAGTCCGCTCCGTCCGCCTTTCCGCCAACTCCCGCGCCGCGCCTTACCCCTCACCTCACCTCAACAGCCTATATTGGTCCACTGCTGGACGCAGGCCTCCCCCTGATAAGCGCCTTATTGGCTGTTATCTCTTGTGGGTAATGCTCATAATACCCACTGTGGAAATGCGGGTTGGGGATCGCAGTTCAGCGATAGAATTGTTCTACAGGAGGCATTGCTGCCCGCCCCCCGGTGGATATCCCTGAATCCCCTCTTACGACACCCGCGGGAAGAGTTGAGGTGGTGCAAATTCTAAGGCGGTACCATATGGCAATTTAATTGTCGCCATACTCATAAGTACAACATTCATCCGCTTGCTACAAAAATCCGGATTTTAATGTTGAAAATGCGTTTGCAATTAGCGGTCGCGTCGGCAATCCGGTTACTGCGGTTACAGGGGAGGCACCACACATTGCGGTAAAAAAATCCTTCTGATGCGATTAGCGCCGAGCGGCCAATGCCGACCTGTCGGCGCTAGCCTAAACCCATTTCTTGTGAAATCTGTCACAAATTCACATTTGCACCCATCACTAGATACTGATGATGATGATGTATTCCAACCGATTTCGGCTACGGTGACTGTGTGCATTTTTAACTAGGACTATTTACAGGGTGTTGATTGTCTACCCTTTGGTGTGCTCTTTGGTGGCTTGCATACCCAAGTTTATGGCTAAATGTACGAGCGCACTTTGGGCATGTCAAAATGCCATCGACGTAGTTGTAATGAATGACCACTGATGGGCGGGCCTTGAGCTCGTCACGCTTGTTATCGAGTTCTGCACGACGCTCCGTTTCAAAGGCGTCTACAAGTTGGTGAATAAGCCGCCTCCATTCAGGTCGCTGAGCTGCTTTCTTCTCCCATTGTGAGGGATACTAGATACTACTTCTTTGTGGGTGCTCTAACTGGGAATAAAATAGGTGCCGTAACTGTCGTGCCTTTAAAATTAGTGCCCAAAATGGGAATACATCCCGCTATCCACTGAAATCACACTCAGATTTATTGAAAAATCTGGCATCTGTGTCAGGACAACTTAAGTAACTGTTCACTATTCCGTTCCACATTTAGTGCAGAAGTTGGGAGAATGCTCATTAAATTCTACGCGTATTGGAGCTCAGTTTGACTGCCACTGTTTAATTAAGATTCAGCTAGGTCACGGATTCATCAAACATCAAACTAAGTTCAGCTCTATCGAATTCTAAGTTCCTAGGCGTAGTTTACCCTACGCCTAGGTACTTCTAAATTTATCGAAATTAATCAAACAAGGGTCGAGACAGGAATAGAATAAATTGACACAAGCCAGCTGTGTGGTGACGGCTTACAATTTGCACCACCCCAACCCTTCCCGCGGGTGTTAAGAGGTGACTAAGGGATATCCACCGGGGCGGGCAGCAGCACTCCCTGCAACAATTCTAACACCGGACTGAGACCCCCAACTCACATGTCAAGCGTGGGGATTATGGGCACTACCCCCCATGAGATAAAAGCCAATGAGGCGCTATAAGGGAAAGCCTGCGTCCAGCCGTGGACCAATATAGGCTCCTGAGGTGAAAAGGTCATGGCTGTTATTAACACACAAAAACAGGAAAAATACAATACAATACATAGACAAAAATGGTTAGAATAGAGGAAGTATAAAGGGCGGCCTCATCGCTGTGAGCGATCTCTTCCAGGCAACTTCAGGATGGACCGGACATGAAAGAACATTATAGACAGTGGCACTTGAATATATCTATTAAGATAACGAAGAGTACTTTTTGTTGAATCAGTCACCATCATCTGAGTAGATAATTAAATAAATAAATAATAAATAATGCTGGACAATTCACACAGCATCATCTAGCCCCAAGGTAAGCAGAGCTTGTGTTATGGGTACCTACTAGATAACTGATATACTTAATACAATACACTTCATAGATAGATATTTTTTACTATACATAGTAAACATCCAGAACGCCCTGGACAAATGTCTGCAGATCGTACAAACATTTGTCCCGAGGCGGGAATCCCGACAACCCGCAACCTCCTGCGTCGCAGGCAGACCTTCGCCCGCTGCGCCACTGAGGTCGTCAATTTATACCTAATTGCGATTTTTAATAGACACTGGCCTCCTTTTGATTGGCTTTTATCTCATGGGAGGGTATGCCCATAATCCCCACGCTCTGCTGTGTGATTACGGTAAAATATCCCATTCAATGGATCGCCATCCGGGGAGACTGGGTATACATAATTTCGGTTTCCATCCATGTTTTTGTACCTTGTACAAAAACAAATATCTACATAAAATTTTCTGGCGAATTGAGCCGACCGATGACGAAGCTGTTAACGTCTTAATATCACAAATGTCAAACTCAATTGTAATGTTTTATTTTATTTATTTGTTACCTAGTACCTACTTGTGTTTTCGTTGAAATTCAAACTTATGTTACTCACCCTAAACCTTGTTTGGCTTGTTCGACTACCTGCGTTTTATAACTGCAATTTGTATTTACTGTTTGTAACTTTGAATCAGAATTACTGTAATTAAAAAAAAATTGGTTGTCTGTAAAGTCGGTTTACTGACGATAGTTGAACGTGACAACGTCTTAAGAAAATACTGATGGATGGACGCATTTGATACTCGATCAAAACATGTAAATGTACTATAGTATAGCAGATGTCCACGCAGACGCATCGCTCACTCAAGTAGGAGAGAGACGGATGTCTAGCGCTCTCGCTTGCACTGTAAGGATTGACGTCGGAGGCGAGTGAAACCACTGAAATCTAGATGATGACTATCGTTTATTAAGATAAGTTGTTACTCTCATGTAAGAATACATAGGTTGGTACATAGTTACTACATTTCCACCGCAATAGGGAAATAAAATAAATGATAGTTTATTTTATTTTAAATCTAATTACATTTTCTTAAGCAAATCGAATACATTATAATGATTACATGAAATAATATATAATATCTTAGGAATACATTTAACTTGATTTAATAATAGTACCTATAATGTTTGTTTATAATATTTTTATAAAATAGTTTTCTTACTTACTATAAGTACATAGGTTATAAAAGTACTTAATTAAAATCAAGAATCAGGCGGTATATAACGCTTAGTCCTGTTCTTGTGTACTAAATACATTTTATTATCTTTAATTATTTCAACATTTGGTGAACAATCTCTAACAACAGAATAAGGACCTGAATAAATGCTTTTGAATTTATTTCCTGTCTCATTTCGTATTAAAATTAAATCATTTGGCATATATGATATTGGATTGATATTCTGATCATATCTTATTTTCCTATTGATTTTACTCGAAATAAGATTATCTCTTGCCTCTTTCTGTGAAGTCTGGATTCTGTAACGCAATTCTAAGGGATAGTTATCATAATTGTAAAGGGGATCTATCTTTTTTGAATTTAAGTTCGATGGTAAATTACTCTTTTTGCCAAAAACTAGCTCA
The DNA here is from genome assembly GCA_963564075.1 of Eupithecia subfuscata. Taxonomy (NCBI): domain Eukaryota; kingdom Metazoa; phylum Arthropoda; class Insecta; order Lepidoptera; family Geometridae; genus Eupithecia; species Eupithecia subfuscata. Next base: position 1,886,747 of record OY751118.1, on the reverse strand, counting down.
AATGGAGTGAATTTTGTCTCAGTGTGTACCGAAGTATTATATGAGAAACACCAAAAAGGAAGCCACGTGCTCCATGCATCAGAATGATTTTCAGTTTGTATTCGTAAATAGTTACCTAAATGCTTGTGTGAATTCTCCAATGCGCCAATACTCTGATGATGATATGCTGTTGACTGTAATTGTTTTATATGTAAAAGTGTACATACCTCTTTCATTGTAACTGATAGAAACTCTGAGCCCATATCTGTTGCTATACACCTTGGAATTCCATATCTTAAAATAAAATTATTAACAAAACTTCTAGCTACCTCTACCGAACTTTTAGATAGCAAAGGATAAGCTTCGATGTACTTACTCAGTTCACATTGTATTGTCAGTATATAGGTATAATTATAATTATCTCTCTCTAAAGGTCCTACCAAATCTAAAAATATTTTATCAAACGCTGATGTTGCAGTTGTGGTAATAACCATTGGTTCCTTTGTATGATGAGACGAATATTTTTGTTTCTGACATTTATCACATCTTTTTATAAATTCAGTTACATCAACTTCTAGACCTGGCCAAAAATAATATTTTTTAATATTATTGACCATTCGTCTAATGCCCGCGTGGCCACTAGTGGGCAAAAGATGAAAGTCATTTATTATCACACGTTGGTCATCTTTATTTTCTATCCTCTCTACATCATTTAAAATGCATAGTCGTGGACCGGTCCAATTACTCATTTTTTGTACCTCTTTAATTACTTTTTCTACAAAAATATTATTATTATTATTTTTTATAAAATATATTTCTTTTAATTCACATCTTCCACAAAATCTTTCCAAATCTCTCACAAATTCGCCTGGCGATAGTTGCGATTGAGATGCTGGATTGATAAAAATGGTACTTACACATGGTACATAACACAATACTTTACTTTCACACTTTATCTCATTTAAATTACGATATCGTTTTAATTCATGCGCGCTTATAAAACGTAATTCAATAAATTGTTTAGGCTTACGTAGCATTTCTACAACTTTCGGGTGATCAAGCCGATCGTCATGAGAAATTACAACATCTTGTTGCTGTTGTGCCTGTTGCTGTTGCATTCTTGCTTTCTGTCCTCTCGTCATTACATTCATGCTGCATTCATTCATTTCCTTTAATTCCTCTGATGTAATACGCAAGCGAGACATTGCGTCAGCTGCTGAATTATTTTTTCCTTTTACATACTCCACAACAAAATCATATTCCTCTAAAATAAGTCGAAATTTCATTAATCTACTTGAAGGATCTCGCATGCTGAATAACGCTAAAAGTGGTTTATGGTCGGATTGAACTTTAAACCTTCTTCCATAAAGATATGGTCTAAAATGTTTCACTGACCACACAATAGCTAACAACTCTTTCTCTATAGTTGGATATCTTTTCTCTGCTTTATTTAAACTTCTACTGGCAAATGCTACTGGCTTACCATCACCATTACACAATACCGAGCCGATAGCAAATCCTGAAGCATCTGTTTGCAAAATAAATTCATTTTTCTCCGAAAAATTTGGATATTGGAGTACAGGATGAGAAATAACGCATTGTTTGAGTAATTCAAATGATTTTTGACAATCGTTGTTCCAATCGAATTTTATATTTTTTCTTGCTAAATTATTTAATGGATATGCCTTTTCTGCAAAATTTGAGATAAATTTTCTATAATAATTTACAAAAGCAACAAATCTCTTAACCTCGTCTGAATTTGTAGGGATTGGGTAATTTTTTACCACATTTATTTTATTTGGGTCAGGTATTACTCCTTCGGACGTAACCACATGCCCTAAGAAAAGTAATTCCTTTTGCAAAAAATTGCATTTATTAGGATTTAATTTAAGATTAACTTTCTTTAACCTTTCAAAAATATCTTGTAAATTTTTTATATGAGACGGTAAATCACGGCTGAAACAAACCACATCGTCTTGGTAAACCAAACATTTTTCATATGTTAAACCTGTCATAGCCATTGTCATCATTCGCGAGAAAGAACTTGGACTTGTCTTAAGACCTTGAGGAAGTCTTGTCATTTGATATCTTCCTGAATCGAACGCTGTGTACTTACGACTGTCTGGATGTAAGCTAACATTGTAGTAACCTTGATGTAAATCTAAATGCGAAAAATACATACAACCCGACAAAGAGTCTAATATTTCCGTAATATTTGGAAGCGGAAATTTATCATTGTGTATGCTGTTGTTAAGTTTCCTATAATCAATAACTAAACGCCATTTCTTATTTCCATTACTGTCCGATTTTTTGGGAACAAGTAAAATTGGACTAGACCATTCACTTTGACATGGTTCTATGATTCCATCTTTCAACAAATAATCAATTTCATTTTTAATTTCATTTTTTAAAGAATGAGGTAATCTATAAGGTTTGGAATAAATTGGTTGAGTTCCTTGTTTTACTTCAATCGAATGTTGATAAATATCTGTAGTTGTTAAAGTATCACCATCTAAATAAAATATATCTGAATATTTTGCACATAAACTTTCAATATTTATTTTCTCTTCCTTATTTAAATGATTCAAATTCAATTTAGAAAATAACAATTTAACACGTTCAGCATTTTTAGGTTTTGAATCAAAAACACAAACATCAAAATCTTTTGAGCTTTGAATGTTAAGCTTTATCTGTGATAATTCTATGTCATTAGCTGTCGTATTTAAAATGCGAATAGGTATTTTACCGTTGATTGGAGCTGCTAATGTACTTGCTACAAAAATACCTTCCGAAATCTCTTTCGTACATACCACACATTCCTCTGTCAAATCCGTACTTACATAATGAATAGATTCAGATCTAGCAGGTAATTGCATTGAATTTTTAGAATTGTAAATATTTAGAACAATCTCATTTCCATTCAACCATAATGACAATACGTTTTTATTAAAGTCAATGACCGATCTGTACTTGCTTAAAAAGTCTTGGCCGATAATTCCATGTGCCTTACACGGTAGTGAGTCAAAAACATAAAACCTATGACCAATTGTTTGGTTATGAGTCCATAATTGTAAATCAACATATCCTATTGCTTGAACTCTACCTCCGATTCCATTTATTATTATGTTCTCTTTACAAATTGGGATGTTGAACTCTTGCACGTACTTATGTTTTAGAGCTGAAATCGATGCGCCTGTATCTAATAGCCAACTAAATGATTCATAATGATTCACAAATAATTTAATATAATAACTACTGTCACTAGCCAAAATACTGTATTCTTTAGCCTCGAAAAAACTCATTTTCGAAAAAAAGAATCTTTTCTGACGCTGATGATGTACTGGGCTGCTGGTCTTGCTGTTCTGTAGCAAGGCGAACCTGTCCTCTGAACGGCTTATTTCCTCTAAAATTATTTTGAAATGACTTACCCCTGGAAGTAGCTTCTACATTCGGCTGCCAACCTCTGCCGCGGGGCTGATATCCACGGGTTACTCCCGAACCACGCTGCTGAAAACCACCTCGGTTGTAGCCTCGAAAACCACCTCTGTAGCCTCGAAAACCACCTCTATACGCACCTCGGTTGTAGCCTCTTTGACCGTTGTACGCTGGCTGCCTGGAATTGCTTTTGTAATTCGCGTTATTGTTGTTACGGGACATTGACAAAATTTCTCCAGATGACGTCATTGACGACGTGTCCTCGTCTATCGCAGCTTGAACTGCGTCTTTTAGGCACTCGAACCTTTGAGCTGAAATTATGGTACTGATCCTACGGTTTCGTAACCCCTCGCTAAACTGTTTTATAGCCTGTTTTTCGTTTATAGATTTTAATACATCATATTTCTTCGAATCACCGCCAGATTGAGCAATTGTCAAACTCACAAACATTTCCGAAAGCTTCTTACCAAAATCATCAACCGATAAATCATTCTGCCTACAACTGAGCATTTGTTTTTGCAAAGCACTTGCCGATTTTTGTGGCAATAGGAGTTTTCGCATGTCACTCAAAAGTAACTCTACACTGTCATATTTTGAATCTAATTTTAATTTTGCACCTTGCGACAACCTAGTTCGCAGAACAAAATTTATCAAATTACAATGCGATTCATTTGCAATAAGGGAACTGTAATAATCAATGCCATCAATTAATTTCTGTGTGTTACAAATATCATCAGATATAACGGGTAATAAGTTCAAGGCAACTTTCAGGTCGAATTCCATTTGAACAGAAGTATCTTTTACCTTTTGTGTTAATAATTTTATCTCTGTATACAAAGTATTAATATTCTCAGTGTTTCAAAATACACTCTTTTTCTTCTTTACTTCTTTCAATTTTATTTATATTTTCTAGATAAGTATTATACTGATTAATGATAACTTTACATTCGTCTAACTTTTTCTCTGAAATTGAACTACCTTGTCTACGAGTAGATCCTATTTTAATTAAATATTTTCTAATCTCTAAAAGTTCATTATAAAGTGCATTTAAATATTCTGCCATTAATTAATCTTTAAAATTAAAATTACCGATATAAAATTAATAATACACATACCTCTTATCCTATTAATATTTTACCGTAATAAGCACTTCGTTGATTATTGTTCATCGTTCAGTTTAGGTAGGTATCCATTAAATAGATCCGCACAAGTTCATTCACATTATCAGGTTTCAGTCTCATACGTCTTACTTACACATAATTTTATCTACACACGACGCGCATATTACACCGCACATTTCTGTCGCACAATATTTTAACACCATCACAACACTGATTTATAATTTACTCTCGTCTATCTTCAAGTCAGGGTACAGCTGCTGCTGTTGACGACGACGGCGCTGAAGGAACGATCCTCTATTAGACATGTCAAACTGCTGTTGCGCCCATCGGATGTGACAATTCTTATACTGCTTGTAGATGAGGTATATCGTAGCGATCAACAGGAGGGTGCAGACGACGATCATCGCTACGCTCATCATCGACAGATGACTTTTTATTTCTTCCAAATGTCCATCGTTGGAACCTGCTGCATTTTGGTTTAGAAAAACGGTTTCTTTTTGGATATTTGACCGACACATTTTTTCAAAATTTTATCGATTTTATTTTAGGCAGGTAATTGATATTTAGTTTGAAAGCGCGTGCCTTACACTAGGTATCCGCGTCACGCGTTCCAAACATGGCACAGGTATCCATGTAAGGAGCTGGCAGGGTCGCCATGTAAGGATTGACGTCGGAGGCGAGTGAAACCACTGAAATCTAGATGATGACTATCGTTTATTAAGATAAGTTGTTACTCTCATGTAAGAATACATAGGTTGGTACATAGTTACTACAGCACTTCAAGCCTTACATGGAACGCCTCAGAGGTAACGACGACGTCATGTTTTTTCGTGCGTGCAGCCGGCTCTATCGAATTATAAGACGTTTTCACGTCAAAAGTCAAGTGTGAGCAATACGACGAATTGACTTTGACTTAGGTTATATCTTGACGTTGACATTAAAATTTCCGTGGTCGATCAGCTTCGTCGCGCCAGAAACTTGTATGTATTTTTAGTACCATATTAGAAACTGAAATCGTTCATACCCAGTCTCCCCGGATGGCCCATTCAATAGGAATGGGAGATTTTAGCGTAATCGCAGGGCTGGTCAGTCTCATTAACAAAACGCGTAGGAGCGAGATGGATTTCCAATTTAGGGCCTCCCCAGATTAAGCTTATTCCAGTTTTCCCCCTTGACAGTTAGACTGGAAACTTAATATAAAAAGTCCAGATTTTCCTCTCTTAGTTATTTCTTATTCTACTTTTCCCCTTACATGTTATATCTAGAGTTAGAATAAAATGTTATTTTCATTCTGCGTCTTTTTCAAGCAACGCAAATCACGTCATGCTTATCATATATCTGTGGGGATTTTGTTTGTTTTCAATTGTTTTCTTTTTTAATTTTCCTATTTTACTTATGTGTGAGTTACGCCGCGACTCACGTTTCATTCTGGCCTCCACGGAAGACCAGCGCTATGGCAGGATACATCCTGCCATAGCATCTGCTGAGTGTTGGCCATTTTTGTGACCTTTATCTTACTTTTGTATTAACCTTTATCTTTTGTATGTGCTATGTATGTATTGGTTACAAAATAAACGCATTTTTACTTTTTAATTACTATCTTATTTCTATGCTTATCATTATCACACTAACATTATTAACGACCTCTGTGGCGCGGTGGGCGAAGGTCAGGAGGTTGCGGGTTCGATTCCCGCCTCGGGACAAATATTTGTACGATCTGCAGATATTTGTTCAGGGTGTTCTGGTCGATTTCTATGTATAATAAAAAATATCTATTTATGTACTCGTATATTATTATGTATATCAGTTATCTAGTACCCATAACACAAGCTCTGCTTACCGTGGGGCTAGATAATGCTGTGTGAATTGTCCAGCATTATTTATTTATTTATTTATTATAATAAATAAATAAATGCAAAAGTTTGGACGTTGAGATTGTGTCGATGTTTGGTTGAATGTTTGTTAATTCTTCACGTTAAAACTACTGAACGGCTGAAGTTTTGCATAGATGTAGGTGTTGATCTATAAAAAAACATAAGCTACGTTTCATTATTGATGGTTTTCTATGTATACTAAAAAAATTAGAATACGATTCGTAACGAACACATCCGACAGAAAACCAAAGTTATCGACAAAGCTTAAAGAATTAGGAAGCTGAAGTGGCACTGGGACGGCCATATCTAGCGAAGAACCGACAACCGGGGGGGTAAAGGTGTTCTTGAGTGAAGACCTTCCAGCTAGGATGCCTTCCAGCCAGGTGGGAGGAGTACCTGCAAAAGACTGCAGGCCGATTCTGGATGCAGCAAGCTGAAGACAGGGCGCTATGGCGCTCATTAGAGGAGGCCTAGGTCCAGCCGTGCGTATTGTATTAAGTATATCATTTATCTAGTACCCATAACACAAGCTCTGCTTTTCTTGGGGCTAGATGATGCTTTATGGATTGTCCAGCAATATTTATTTACTAGCGACCCGCCCCGGCTTCGCACGGGTGCAATAAAATACTACTATTACTATTATTATACATATTATGATTTCTCAATCAAAGAGTAAAGAGTTTTCATTCAAAGAAATTAGACCGAACCACAGATCACTATATATGTACCAAGCTACGATCAAGGAGTATTTATATACCCTGGGGAGCGATTTCTTCCGTCCACGGTACTAAGACCGAACCATAGTCATGTTTATACTTAATTGACATGTTTACTTTGCAACGCCCTTACAATTTATTTAGCAATTTATTCATTTTCATATTGAAACTACTCGATAATCCGAATTTTCCGCCTATAAGTTGTCGACTCGGATCGACTAATTTTTTACGCTCTTCAATTTGATGTGCATTTCGTACGAGTCTACCGTAGACCGGTCCGAAATTATTAATAAAGAAGAAGATTAGTTTCTATATGTGAGGTTTCTTATAACTTAAAAGTCTTGTTCTAGAAACTTACAAAAACTTATAGCTGCACCGAAGAAACTCCTACATATCACTTTTAGTACCTCTACCCTCATTCGTCTTCATTTCTGTAGGAAATGAAAGCATTTATCATCTGGCTTTGTACCGGTTTTGAACCCGCATCCATTGAAATAGACTGTCTAGTGCTTTAGCGTTCTCGAGAAGATATATTGACTCTGAACGGTCTCCGATTAATAAATCGATTTTTCTAATGGTTTCTCTTCATGTTGGCGTTTATACACGCTTTGTTTGAGTTTAAATATATACGTAACCATCTAAACGTCCAACCAGAGTTGGTGCGAAATGATTTTGCATTTAGTTGCGCAAATTTTCTGTGCCGACATATTCTAAAGTTGTTTCCTGTAACTTTTAGTACAATTTATAATCTATTATAATCTTCTAAATCTTTAAAATATCCTGATTCCAAAAATAAAGTCATCTAGACGCCTGTATGTCTGTAAATTAATACAAAATGAAAAGTAAAAAAAGAAACAAAATCGATAACAACTTCTTCATAAACAAAATCGATTGTCATTAAAAATCGAATCGGTTAAGCATTTTAGGATATGAAAATTTGATTGTCAGTCAAACTACGAAAAGCAAATAAGAGAGTGGAATAACCATAGATGAGATAGTAAATGTTTTATTTGGATCACAAGATTATAATAAGCATAAGTAGGTAATCCTATCTTATCCTATCCTGCAAATATTATAAATGCGAAAGTTTGTGAAATGTGAAATTTTTGTTACCTAGGATCTCCAAAACTGATCACACACAGATCAAGATGAAATTTGGCATACGTACACTTAAAACGTAGTCTAATTTAAACAATAGGCTACTTATTATACCGAAAATATGCGTGCGAAGCCCCGGGCAGAAGCTAGTCTAACATAAAATACGTCCTAATCTATGAAAAAACAGAAGAAGATCGCGCCAGCTTTGAGTCAAGATATACGATACCACAGAGTCACCAATTTCCAAAGGCAAAACAAAGGCGTCGACAAGGAAACCACACAAATATGGTTCTCCATTGTAAAGGGGTATGAAGATTTTGGCTCGTACACTGGTTTCAAATTTGCCGCGCACAATAAAAGTTACATATATATAAATAGAGGACACTCAAACAAATAAAAAATGTATAACTATACGATAACTTAATGTCCTAAAGCGTCAGGTTTCTAAGATATTCACATAAGGAAAAATATAGTTATTTTCATCTGTGAATATTTCATGTAATATTATAAGTTATTATAAGTTATATATTATAAGTTAGTATATTATAAGTTAATTTTCTATTATGTTAATTTTGTTTTGTTCATTCCAGAAGTGTTCTTTTTGGTTTACTTTTAAGTTTATTTTTTATTGTTACTTAGTCAACCGACATCAACATTGTTAAAAGGTAGTAAATTTAATAAAAAAAACCTGAATCAAATCAAAATCTCTTTATTTCCATAAACACAATAAATGTACTCTTAGGAAAGGTCAAATTATAAAACAAAGCACTGACACGGAAATAAAGTGATATTTTTGATTCTGTCGCTTCGGTATGTAGACTAAAGTAAAGAAGCGACGAAGAAACCCTGTTAATTGTTATTTTTCATTTTTCGAGCTTGAGCAAAACTAGTCCCAAGCATTTTTATCCTCTAGCTAGATAATCTGACATTTTGTAGTAAGCAACGGGTGCAACGGGAACGCTAATGCTGCTGTAAGAGAGTATATGCGAGAAGATTTCCCAATAAACCAACCCCGAATGCTCGCACATTCATACGAATACACCTCAACCTCGCTGAAAATGGTATTAGAAGAGCACCTAACGAACGTATTCCTTTATTGTCTTCTAAAATGGTATGGTCGTATGAAAAAAAAAAAAAAAAAAGCACAGAATTGTCTATGGACACGCAATTCCTAGAAACCGTGAGTACAGTTGCTTATTAGCGGGATATTTAAACTTTCAAGGGTCAGATTCAAATCGTCATAACTTCTAAACTATCTTATTTAGGGCTAAGATACATGACTTATTTTGAAGCAAACATTCTGTACTATCGTTCAAAAACAAAAAACATGTTGGGTATGTAGGCGGGGCTGCACCCCCCTCCTCATCTTTGTGAATAAAGCAGTGCATAGCTAACCAGCGATCGTTTCACTTGTCTGTCCTTATATTTAACAGTGGCGCCGAACTACCCTCATTTTGTTGATATCGCGTGCAAAATGGCAAATTGCGCTATTGCTAATGCGCAATTTGGAATTTTAAGCGGTTTCGATCATAATGCGCAGACATGGAAAACGTACAAAAGCCGTATCGGGCAATATTTTATTGCGAACGATATAAATGTGACAACGGACTCCACGGGCAAGAAAAGGAAAGCGATCCTGCTTAGTGCACTCGCCGAGGCTACCTACAAGCTAGCATCCGACCTAGCTTTACCCAAAGAAATCGAGGAGGTGCCCTACGAAGATCTCATAAAGCTACTGGACGCGCATTTTACCCTGAAAAGCGTTGGGTTTGGAGATCGTCACAACTTCTACGCCGCCACGCAGCAACCGGGTGAAACCCACTCACAGTGGGCGGCGAGATTGCGGGGTCTCACAGCGAAGTGTGGCTTCCTGAACGTCGAAGAGGCGCTGCGCGACAAGTTCGTTATGGGAATGCTGCCGGGTCGAGAGAAGGAAGAACTATATGCTAAAGATTTAGCTGACCTTACACTGGCCAAGGTCGTGGAGACAGCGGAGAACCACAGTCGGGCGCGGAGCGCTGCGGCGGTGGGGCGCTCCGCCGCTGCTGCAGCGGCAGACGACCAGCTTTTCAAGATCTCAAATAAGGGAAATCGCGCTAGTGTAGGCAAAGTGAAGTGTAACGTGTGTGGTTTTACCAATCACAAGTCATCCGAGTGTAGATTTGCAAATTACGTTTGCCAAAAATGCCACGTAAAAGGCCACTTACGTAAAATGTGCCCTAAAGTGAATTACGTAGAGGTGGATTGCGGTGACAAGGGTGATAATGATGAAGGTGATGACGGTAAGTTTTTTTACATCCGTTCATTCCGAGGAGAACCCATGGTGGAATCGGTTAGTATAGGAAATTTACAATTTAAGTTTGAAGTAGACAGTGGTTCTACTGTAACGGTAGTTTCCGAGGGGTTTTATGAAACCAATTTTAAAGATGTGCCTTTATCCAGTACGATGAAGCAGCTGATGACGTATAACGATACAAAAATTGTATGTTTAGGTACATTCTGTTTACCAGTGGGCTACTCGGGGCAAACGCATGATATTGTTTTTTATGTTGTGCGCGATGGCGGGCCCCCACTCTTAGGTCGGGATTTTATTTCTAGGTTTAAATTACAGTTAGTGCCGGTGAATTACTGCTGTAATTCCGTAGTATCTGTTGAATTATTACAAAAAAAATATCCAAAACTATTCTCTGATAACTTAGGAACTTTCAACAAGTACAAGATTAAATTGTCATTAAAAGATAACGCCAAACCGGTTTTTTGCAAAGCCCGTCCAGTAGCGTTTGCATTACGTGATAAAGTTAGCAAAGAAATCGACAGGTTAGTTGAGTTAGGTATACTTGAACCTATAGAATATTCGGAATATGCATCTCCAATTGTACCGGTGCTGAAACGAGACGGATCCGTTAGGCTCTGCGCGGATTTTTCGGGAACGATAAATAAACAGCTGTTAGTGGAACAATATCCACTTCCATCGACCTGTGAACTGTTTGCGAAAATTCACGGCGGCCAGCAGTTTAGTAAACTAGACTTGTCTATGGCTTATAATCAGCTGGTCCTAGATGATGAGTCACGGAATTACACTTGCGTAAATACAAATCGTGGTATTTATAGGTACTCTAGGCTTGTTTTCGGCCTTTCCAGCTCGCCTTCTATTTTTCAGCGCGCGATCGAGGGCGTGCTGTCAGGTTTAGATGGAGTTCTGTGCATGTTAGACGACATTTTAAAAACGGGAAAGGATCGGCAGGATCACCTGGAAAAGCTTTACGCAGTATTGAACAGGTTGCAGGACGCGGGGCTTACACTACAAAAAGGAAAATGCAGTTTTTTTCAGGATGAGATTCACTACCTTGGTTATGTTATCTCAAAGGACGGGTTAAAGAAAGCGCCGGAAAAAATTAAAGCTATGGTCCAAGCGCCGGTACCGAAGAATGTCAATGAACTTCAGTCGTTCCTTGGTCTCATTAACTACTATAGGAACTTTGTGCAAGATGCATCCTATATTCTTAGTCCTTTATATGACTTACTAAAAAAAGAAAGTAAATGGGACTGGACTGATATTCATGAGACAGCTTTTCGGAAAATAAAGAAAATTATGACGTCAGAAAAGGTACTGGCACATTTTGATCCAGGCGCTCAGATAATTTTAACCGTGGATGCGTCACCAAGGGGGTTAGGGGCTATTCTCTCGCAGGTAGGGGCTGACGGGGTAGAAAGGCCCGTATCGTATGTGTCACGGACATTAAATTCTGCGGAAAAGCGTTATGCGCAAATCCAGAAGGAAGCGACTGCGATTATTTATGGTGTACGCCGTTTTCATCAATACTTGTATGGTAGGAGTGACCCTTTTACATTACGGACGGACCACAAGCCATTGCTGTCTATTTTCGGGTCTCATAAAGGCATACCTGATATGTCAGCGAACAGGTTACAACGTTACGCTTTATTCCTAAGTAGCTATAATTATAAAATAGAATACATACGTAGTAGCGATAACAGCGCGGACTACCTATCGCGCGCGAGCCTGCCTCGGGAAGTACACGAGTGTGCGTGCACAGAACAATGCAAGTGCTGCGACTGCGAAGTAGCCTATGACCGCGCGACTTATGTATGTTTCGTAGTAGATTATAGTATGCCCGTTACCCTAGAAATATTACGAAAAGAGACAGAAAATGACGTTATTTTAGGTTTAGTGAGTAAATGTATACTTAATGGTTGGCCGCCGAAAATGAATGATATTCGGATTAAGCCTTATTATTTATGCAGAACTCAGCTGTCTTTAGAGAGTGGATGCATCATGAGGGGCCATAAAGTGGTTATTCCCGCAAGGTTATATCAAACTATCTTAAAAGAGTTACACACTTCACATTTAGGCATAGTTAAAACAAAAGCCGAAGCTCGTTCAAGGTTTTGGTTCCCAGGAATCGACCAAGCTGTCGAGAGCATGATAAGTTCATGCGATGTCTGCATTCAGCTGCGTCCCTCGCCCCCCCGCGCCCCTCTGGCTCATTGGAAGTATCCTACGTCGTCATTTGACAGAATACATATCGATCTATTAGGCCCGATCAAAGGATGTATGTATTTGGTTGCAGTAGATGCGCATACAAAGTGGGTAGAAGTGTATAATATGCAAACTTGTACGTCTTCAGCTGCAATAATAGTAAAATTATGTGAGTTTATGTCAAGGTTCGGTGTTCCGAAAACAATAGTGAGTGATAATGGCACATCTTTTTGTTCACGGGAATTCGAGTCTTTTTGTGCTTCTAATGGGATTTCACATAAGACATCTCCAGTATATCATCCGCCGAGTAATGGCCAGGCGGAAAGTTTTGTAAAAATTGTTAAAAAGGGTATAAAATCTTGTCTTTTGTCAGGCCTGAACGCAAAAAGTACATCAGTAAAATTATTAAAATATCTTATGGACTACCGTAACTCTATTCATACTGCGACGGGGTTCTCCCCGGCACAAATGGTCTTTGGTCATAAGTTAAGGTCGCGGTTGGATTTGATTAATCCAATAGCATCCCCATTATCACCCTCGTCAACGCGTCCAGCTGATTTGAAAAATAATTTACAGTGTTCACAACAAACTAAGACGACTAAAAACTTAAGGAAAAATGACTTAGTGTTATATAAAAAATTTACTGATAATACAAAGTACACCTGGTGTAAAGGCGTTGTACAAAAAAGTATAGGTAAAGTTTTATACTTAATAAAAGATATTGTAACCTCGGAAATTCATAAAAGACACTTAAATCAATTAATTAGTTATAAAGGAACCAGGGACAGTTTTTGGGATAATAAAGCTCAAAGCGAAGACATAAATAGACATGGACAGTTAACACCGCCGCCGCTGCCACTGTCCTCGCCTCCGCCGCCGCCGTCGTCGCCTCCGCCGCCGCCGCCGCCGCCGCCGCCGCCGTCGCCGTCGCCACCCACACCGACCGCACCATCGCCGCCCGCGCCCTCGCCGCCGCTTGAGCTGACGCAACCTATACCGCCGGTGGCACCAGAAAGGCTTGAATGCCCGATTGAATTCGAATCAGAGAGTATCACAGCTGGGCGCTCGACCAAAGGAAGACGAGCAGAGGTATACCGACCAACTGGTTCTTCAGCCTCAGGGGAAGAAGAGAATGAGTGTGACGTCGCGTTGCCTACCGCTACCGAGTCTGAGAACTCAGTTGAAACAGCTGCTGATATTTCTTCGAACTCGGATGAAGAATTTCAGGAAGCGGAAGTCGATCCCGAACCGACCAACTTACCAAACCCGGGCGTGACAACGCCTAAGATGGTGTAACGCAATCGTCCCAAAGTATGTTTTAAAAAGTATTTTTAATCTGTGTTAATCTTAAGAAAGTTATTACTTATGATAATTATTGTAATAAGGGGAGGAATGTTGGGTATGTAGGCGGGGCTGCACCCCCCTCCTCATCTTTGTGAATAGAGCAGTGCATAGCTAACCAGTGATCGTTTCACTTGTCTGTCCTTATATTTAACACGATTTTATACTATTTTATAATAGAAGAAAAGAGAATTTATAAAACAAAAAAAAGTTATTTTTTCAACATTTTTTTAAAATTTTTAGCTTTTTCATAAAATTGAAACTGTCAATTTCAATTTTATGAAAAAGCTAAAAATTTTAAAAAAATGTTGAAAAAATAACTTTTTTTTGTTTTATAAATTCTCTTTTCTTCTATTATAAAATAGAAAATGCAACAATGTTATCATTGCTTTATTGCCTACATTATTGGCAATCAAATGAGTCCTCTATCGTCCTCCTAGAACCTCTGCATAGGTAGCTATAGCTTAAACAATACAAGCACCCGTGCTTCGAGGCAAAAGAAAACAAAATGGCTGCCATTTTACCAGGGAGCGAGAAAAAAAAATAGGGATAGTGATTTGTCGATAAAATTTACCGTACTTCACCCCCCCAAAGTCTCCGACACCGGTAACCAGACACATTGTATAGAAAAAAATGACTAAATAAACTTAATAAATAATAATATAAATAATAATATTTATTAGGTAATATTTTTCTACAAAACACGGAAACGATAAAATCTGAATACACAGGCCAAGTGCGAGTCGGCTTGAGTAATAATGGTTCCGTACCTCAATTACTTCGTAACCTTACGTCCACTGAACATGCATCACCCAACAAGGTATTAGAAGTTTATTTCGCAAAAGAATACCTACAAAATTTGGTTAGAGACAAATACAGGATTATCTCCAAAGGATAGGATTCGTAACGAATACATCCGACAGAGAACCAAAGTTATCGATATAGCTTCAAGAACTTGCAAGCTGTGGCAGTGGGCCGGCCATAATTAACTAATTATCTCGCGAAAAACCGACAACCGCTGGGATAAACGTGGTCTTTAGTGGAGATCGCGACTTTGCGTTTACCGAAACTAGGCGTATAAATGGGCATGTCCAGCAGTGGACTAATATAGGCTGATGATGATGATGACATGGGCAAAACGGACATTTAGACAAATCATATTCCCAACCACGGCTGTTGTCAAAGGATGCTACATACATACTTTTGTTTAAATGGGTGACGTTTAGTGGTAAACTTGTAGTGTAATGTAAAATTGTAATAAAGATTTTCAGTAATTACAAAGGAAACCACAAAGTACGGAAACAGAAGGAAGTTTCTCCTTTCTCTGGTTTGTATAATTGAGTCTACCGTTACGATATCCACACACAGGCTGAGTTGGCGACGTCGATTTTTAAGCCGCAACCACCAAAGCCTCAGTTTCGTACCTACTCTACCAAAAATAGGTGAGTTTCTTTCTATAATATGGAGAGTTTAATATCTAGGGGTTTGATGTTTTTGCCCTAACATTCGGTTACCATTTTGTTTTTTTTTTATCCCCGCACACAACAAAAGTTAGATATTTGGATAGAGAACACTAAATCAAATAAAAATGTCGGTAAAATGATATCCTAAAACGTCAGGTTTCTGAGATATCAATATATATGGAAGAGATCGCTTCTAAGCGATAAGGCCGCCCATTGTACTTGTGTCTTATGTAATGTCTCGTGTATTATATTTTTTCTGGTGTACAATAAAGTATTTTGTATTGTATTGTATATAAAGAAAATATATAGTTATCTTCATCTGTGAATATCTCAGAAACCTTTAGGACAATGTGTTACCACAATTTTTTTTTTATTTAGTGTGCTAAATCCGAATATATAAATTCTAACGTGCGCGGCGGTTTTGAAAAAAAAAACGATTGTTAGGGCCACCCTCCATACAATTTTTTTAATGCTTTTTGTGCTGTGATGTGACCAATAAGAATACATTTTGCAGTGACGAATTGTTGCTAAATCATAAAAATACTAAATTGTACTGACTACGTTGTTACTACGGTTGCAGAGATAGATGTCAGAAGTCAATAACTTTATTTATTCAGCTTACAAAATACACTTACCTAGACAAAAATAATAGATTCAGGCGTTTTTGCGGAAATCCATTGCAAAATACTAGGGTTAAAATATTTATTAACAATTCACACAATATACTGTCAAGTCAAGATAGAGAAGATAAACGGACGGATAGATAGATAAGCAGACGGTGTAAGCTTGGTATAACACCCTTGTTACCTGATACTGATACGGAACCCTAAAACCGATCAAACAGGAAGTAATTCGAATGCCGAACGATATTAAAAGCGAACGTTATTTACTACATAAAAGTTTCGAGATCGATTTCGCCGACCAATCTAAATGTAATTCAGGTTTCCGTTTCCCATTTGATGTCTCCTACGACTTGTTTGCTTCCAAGTTTTACTTTGAACAGTTGGTGAAGTCCATTGGTCACCCATTATTATTTTATTAATATGTATTAGGAGAGAATATGAGTCGATATCATCTGCTGGTCGATTTAGAGAAGTATTCCCATTTAGAGCACCCACTTAGTAGTTTCTAGTTATAGGGTTATAACTAGCTATAAACTTTGCAAATAAATGTAGATGTAAGATAAACATACATAGTTTTAGAACTAGGTACAGGTAGAAGCATTTACATAGGTGTTTCTTTTATAACCGACTTCCAAAATTCACAAAAGGAGGAGGTTCTTATTCGGCTGGTTTTTTTTATATCTATGTTCGTCGAGAGAAGTTATTAATTCAATTAATAAAGTTTTTATAGAAATACTTTCAATTACAACAGGTATAAATCTATGATTTGCTCCACAAATTTCTGACCGTCAATTAAGGGGGTACCTACCCTCAAATTGCTTATTTTCAACTCCGTCGGACCTCCATATCTTCCAAACTACTGAATATTTAACTTTAAAATTTATATATGGTAAAGTTCAGGACTTATTCTATCGATCATATGTTTCGAAAACACGATTCCATAAAATTTTCTCGAAAAATCGCAAAGTTACCTCTAATTTTTTACTAAAACCCTAATTTCTCAATAAATACAGATGATACGATCTTGAGATTAAGCATAGTAATTGAGCTTAGTATAAAGAACATTTTATATGTTGCCTTTTTCTCAATTAACTATTCTAATGTTTGTGGGGAGCAAATAACTACTAAAAACTTGATTTTTGGGCTTACGCCGCTTTGCTCTGTCCCGCTCCTATGAACGCGAAATCCTATGCCTATCCTCTTCACACAATAACGAGGTAGGGTACCGCCTTTAGGACCGATTATATAAATTATTTCGCTATTGCATAGAGAGTGATCCCGAATTGGTCACATAAATATGTTATTCCCGGGGAAATTAGTATTTATCCCGTAAAGCTTAACAAACAACAGAATACGTTTAAAAAATCACGACTAGCTACAACAATTTTGATGAAATCTTTGTCAATTCATAATAGATTTTGATGATTCTTTCGTTGTTGATAAAGGTTGATTTTTAAGTGGTCTCATAAAAGTTTGTCTCTTGAGGAATTTATTGAATTGATACTTAAAACATCATCACATGATGAATTTCATAATCACTGGTAACTTATAGTTTCCATAGCAACAGGCGTAAACAAGAGATCTACCTAGAAATACAAATTGCAAAGTTAACGGATCGCGAATTGCATGTAACGAAGGATGACTGATCCGTTCGTTTTTGATTTTTTATTTTTAAAGGTGTCATTTAGTGTAAGGTTATTCGTTTAGTGCGATCCGTCTACCGAAACTTCGTATTTCGTGTTTGAAAGTAGGCCTTCTTTGCAAGCATTTCCTTCAAGTAACACTGGTAGGTACTTTATTGGATCCTGTAACTTTCCATATCGCAACATGTCTTCGATTGGGGGCAAGGTGTTGCGCTTAGATTGTTTGCAATTGTAAATACTAGTTGTAATATTGATTGGTTGTAATTTTCTTTGTGAATAAAGATTATTTTTCTATTATTCTAATTTTCTATACGCTAAATAAATTTATAGGTACTTATCTATGTTTGTATTGTATTAAGTATATCCGTTATCTAGTACCCATAACACAAGCTCTGTTTAGCTTGGGGCTAGATAATCCTGTGTGGATTATCCTGCATTATTACTTTTACTAAGACAAGGCCATGCCCAGCCCAACAGTGGGTTCAAAAAGACTGAAACAATGATGGTGATTCTGAGCTCCGCATAGGTACAAGCTCTATGTTCCGACCCTAAGGTAAGTATTTAAATGATACCATTACTGAAACTTCCCGGACACCTGCCGCCGATTCGAACCCGGTCCTTCGCGAAGTGTTCCCCTTATTGTAGGTGGCTATTATGTTGTACGTGGGTGTAATGTTGGCCCTGACTTTGATACAAAAATACAAAATACAAAGTAATTTATTTGGCATTAGGATAGGTAACCTAATATCTTAGTGTTACTTAAAGATAACGTTTCTGTTATTATAGTGCGTAAGCCTCGCACTCTGGATAATTTCTAATTTCTAAGAAATCAAATAATATTAAATAATATCTAACGGCGCTTGAGTCCGTAGAAAGTCGCAAAGATTTTCGACTCCCACGTCACTTGATTTCGTGGTGTAGTTGGTTATCACATCCCCGTACTGAGGGGAGGACGCGGGTTCAAGTCCCGTCGAAGTCAAAAATTTTTGCAATATTATTTGATTTCTTAGAAATTAGTTACTCAAAGATGTTACATTTGCACGATATAATGTGAGAGCATTGATTACGTATGATCCCCGCACTAGGCTAGGCCTGTTTTGATGATAGACGACTCGACCTGTGTCACTGACGTTGTATTGGATACGTCTTTATGAATTTACGCGGGTTAACAATGAACTTAGTTTGTGTTGGAAGAACACCAACGTATCAGCCCTTAACGAGGGAGTTCATCAGGTAGAGTGCGGTTCGAGTCGCATTCATAATTAATTTGTCAAACTACGATTTTTTTTATCTAATTATAATGTTCTGTCTCTATCTTAGATGGGGTTTCCCGAGTCATGGCTAGCTATTTAGGCTAGGTTTTTCGTATTATAGTAAGCCCGCTCGCCCGTTCGCAAAACATACATATTATGTCATACATACAGCAGAACGTAGAACCTCCTCTTTTTTTGAAATCAGTTAATGAGTTGTCAACTTTTTTTTTTTTTTTATTCAGCTTATTCCGTCCTACTGCTGGGCAAAGGCCTCCCCCAAATGTTTCAACTTAGTTGTCAACTATTGATCTTAAATAACTTTAGAGCGATGACTGACCAAGCTTCATTATGCGGACCTAAAAATTGCGTTTAGGACAATTTCAAAGATCACAAAAGACAAAATCACAAAATCTAATACAAAACTACAATCACGCACAAAAGTGCTCATGGTAAATAATAAAATGACATCTCAAGACTGCCAACTGCCGTTATAAGGATCATAACAATGGCCTTCAACAAAAGACACGACTGTGTGGTATCAGTATAATCGGCTATATTTTCTAGTTGAGTGCCTCGTTAACAGACAGTGGCTCTTAAGAGCTTTTTGTGCGCGATTGTACATGATTCTGCGGGGGATTTATTTGATGATTCTGAGAGGGATTTATTTGGTTTATTATTTGTGGGAGAAGGTGAGTGCTGCTAGTTTCTTGGATGATAATTATTATTTTTAGGGACCCGTGTTTTTGAGTTGGTATCCCTAACAGCCCAAATATACAGGGTAAAACTTCGAGTAATATTACAGAGGAAAAAGTGGTCCAATTTCACCGATCGATGCCAAAACTTAGTTCAACAAAACAAAGTTCACTTTAATCCAGTTCGCATATTTTGTGTGGTATAAGTCGGTGAAATGCGCTGTACTCGTTTAAAGCACTAAACTAAGTTTATCTTGTCATCTAACCTGTAATGATGTTATTCTGTCAATTAAATAAATAAATAAGTAAATAAAAAAACAAATCTTTAAGATTAGATAAGAATTTAAAAAAAAAGATAATATAAAATAAAATATTTATATTTATAATAAAAAAAATAAAGCACATCACACTAATTAATATAAATGCGAAAGTTTGAATGGATAGATGGATAGATGGATGTTGTTACGTCTTCACGCCAAAACTACTGAACGGATCAGGCTGAAATTTTGCATACTGGTAAGTCTAACCCTGGAATCAAACATAGGCGACTTTTTATCCCATAAATTAGTTCCCATGCGGTAAAAATAACCTCAAAACGCAGAAGCTAGTAAAAAATAAATGTTTATTGCAATTACTTAAAAACTATACAAACCGGTTCTGAAGTCACCCTTTAAGCAAAATTTGCTTGTGCTGACCCCGCTCTTACCATTAATACATTATTTTATTGGTTCACAACACATAAGAAAATACAATGAATGAGAAAGAATTAAAAAAACAACAACGTGAGACCAATGGCTGGCACTCATCGTGCTGCAAGAGCTCTGGGAGCAGCTGCCACGCTGGTCTTCCGTGGCACCATTTTTCATCATTAGCGTAGAGAGCGTCACTGGTCATGGACACACTCTTTACAATAAAGGTTGGTATGCAATGGAATTACTTACCATAAATAATAATAAATAATAATAAATAATAAAATAAATAAATAATGCTGGACAATTCACACAGCATTATCTAGCCCCAAGCTAAGCAGAGTTTGTGTTATACCTACTAGATAACTGATATACTTAATACAATACACTTCATAGATATATATTTTTTATTATACATAGAAAACATCCAGAACGCCCTGAACAAATGTCTACAGATCGTACAAACATTTGTCCCTAGGCGGGAATCGAACCCCCAACCTCCTGCGTCGCAGGCAGACCTTCGCCCGCTGCGCCACAGAGGTCGTCAATTACGTATTTAGTTAAATAATATTAATTTATATTGAACACGTTCAATTGCAACGGTGAAATTAGACTTAGGAAAGTGAATTTATAATAATAAACTTTACCTACACACATTTTTGAGATTTCCATCTATGCCACAGTCAGCCTGATAAATTACAATCATAGAAGTATTAAAGTTGATTTCAGTGTTCGAAAGAACACTTAATGATCTCACTAAATTAATCCTATTTTTCATTCAGATATTAATAACCAGTTTTTTTTGTAAAGAAATTTGTTGTAATGTTTCATATTTTTTATTCATTTCTTATTCCAAGTATGGAATACTTACTGAATACTACTTAGGAAAATATTAAGAAAGTTCGTCCATTGTAGGTATTCCTAATATGTTGAAACATATTAGGGATATTTTTTATTAGAAATTAAAATTTTGAAAATTTTTCTGAATCTAAAATGCAACCAAATCTGAACTGCATGGTTGAAGTACCCAAGAAGATCTAACGGTTGCGTGGCTTCTAAGAAGGTTCATACCTATTTTATAAGACCACATAGTCGTGTAAAACCCTGTATTTTGCTCAATATCAGAGTAGGTAAAAAAGGCTAGCTTTCTGAGATACAAAACCACTTCGTAACTGGTCTAATATATTTATTGGTAGGCCAAACCGTAGTAGTATTCAATAAAGTACCAGTGTTATATGAAGGAAATGCTTGCAACCAATGTCCTGACTCCCATTTAGAAACGGACAGGAGGCTTATCAAACAATTCTGTATCTCTGCGTCAGTTGATACAGAATTGTTTGCCCGTCCCATTGCCGTTGGGACAAAAGTGATTTTGGGAGAGCAGCATCGGGGCAAGCACTATGCCAAGCCATTCGAGCTTCGTCTAAAAATGAAATTTTGAATGACATTCCAGGTCAAACCAGACGGCTTTAAAAAAAATTCAACTAAAGATTTAGTGCTGTAGACAAAAGACAAGAACGCTGATAGAGCTACACTTGAAATTTTGCGTAAAATTTTACTTACTCACAACTTTATCATTACCTTCAGACAATTCATTAGGTATTACATTAGAAATAGAAAAGTACTCAGGAGATCTCCACACCAAAATTCATAAGACTACATGAAACTTTTCTCATAACTTATTGTTCTACGTAGATAATATTACACAATAAAACTTGTTTTACAAGATATTTCACTTAATATTGAAAGGAAAACTTTCTAAGCATCAATATAAGTGAAATTCCAGAGATTGGGTACTAGCTTGTCGTAAGTGAAACGCTCGAATTAAGTCCAATTTGGTCCACCCACCTCAATCATAGTCGAACCGGCTCCACCGGCGTTCATGTTTCACCTGCGTATTGTTGTCTCGGTCGCTCTTCGGTCTTACTTCCTTCCATCTTTGTTGTTCATTAGGTAGAGATATTGCAAGAGATTAGAAATAGCGAGTCTTTGCGTTTAGTTGTTAGTACACATGCCATTTGTTGAGTTAGCGCTGGGATATGAGGACAGCTGCCTTCCGAAATGTAGATCTCGACGAGTACTACAATTTACCTTTAGAAATCTGGCAGCATTTGTGCTGGATGTGTATTTAAAACATTTCGATACAGAACCCTTGAAAAGAAAAAAAAGAGATTCGGACGAGATGTCCCCTTCACTTTTGGTTGAGGGTGCAACTCATCCGAATCTAAAACCAAGAGATTTTAGATTCGGACGATATGTACCCCTACTCAAAAGTGAAGTGGACATCTCGTCCGCGGATCAGTTTGAGATTCGGTCCAGATGTACCCTAACCCGGGAGAACGTACCAAATCTACAGAATTATAGTTATGTAGAACAGATAATGTTGTTATACCTACCTTCGAGAAATAACGAAGGCACGTGAGCTCGAATACTTTCTCGCTCACACGATTTGCCTTTTCATCCGACGCAAGCCCCACCAACACTCCGAGACGCCACGCCGTATAAACAATATAAATAAATAAATAAATAATGCTGGACAAATCACACAGCAATATCTATCCCCAAGGTAAGCAGAGCTTGTGTTATGGGTACTAGATAACTGATATACATAATACAATACGAATATAATATAATATATAATATAATATATACAAATCTGTGACGCTGCCAATAAAACCAGACGTCATGACAAGGGGGTCATGTTTAAAAAAATACATGACGGCTGGTTGATTTTCTAAATTATTCATTTATATTAACTATGTTTCTAAAGTACAAAATAACACCGACTCGAATAATATTCTTAGGTAGGTAGAGCTTAACCGTAGATTGTCTTGAATCTTAATCGAAATTCGTAAAACCAAGTGAAACTTATCTAATTACTCATAGTTAATGGTCCAAATTCCGAGATTTCAACTATTTGAACCTCTAGTCATAACTACCGATATTTATAACTATGATAACCCTGTATCAAAGTTTACCATCAATATTTAATTAACCCTTAACGCCCCGGGAAACCCTTGTTTAAATTACCCTTGAAAATACTTCCAATCTATTATTTTTATATAGGTTCATAATGAGTAGAGAATGCAACTCGGCAAACGTACTGTAGAACGTGACTAGACATCAGTAAAACGTTAATTTTTATTGCGTAGAACATGTAGGTGATTAAATAAAAATTAAAACTAAATAAGTAACTTAAATTTAAATGTTACTTTATCAACAGCAACGACAACCCTAAGCAAAAAATTGTTGTTTTTTTAGCTTTAGCTTGATCTTAGGAGACGTTTATAAATAAGAAGTGTCTCTCTCACTTCAAAGCCTCATTCTTTATATTAATGAATCGCAATGAATCAGTTTGAACTGAAAAAGACACCTCTAGCTGGTTGAAAAATAAGATATTTAAGTGCTACTATAATTGCTAATGCCATCTAATAAATACAGCCATGGTACAATCCTGCTGATTTCCCTGAGGAAGTCGAAAATTATGCTGATTTAATTTTCTTATCCGAACTGTCGGTGACATTGGTTCCGTCGACGTTTCTCGCATTTTAGGGTTCCGTAAGATAGGAAGGTATTGAAATACCACCAAGCTTGTTCTATTTGATTGGAATTTAATTAGAAATTTCTGTTTGTCTCTATGTGAAAATCTAATTTATACACATACAGTTTACATACATTAAGTTTTTGATGCCCTAATAATGGATACTTGAAATAGAAAAAAAAATACAGATACATTTTTATACCGATTAAATAATAAGCCCGGAGTATTTTATAAAACTTACACTGATCAACGATAACTCAATCAAATTGATACATTCTCATTTGGTACCTACTTCTAGTTAGATCGAGAGTATCGATTTATTATATCAGCACCACACTATAATGATAGACATTTATAAGTGACAAGTCACTGAAGAGTTTCGAAATTCGAACGACCATTGAAGAGTTTCGAAATTCGAACGACCATATTTCCTCTCTATTGGGTATGTGCTCGATGCACTTTTGCGACTTATTCCAACTAAACATCGATTTTCTGTAACTAATAGACACATAAAAAAAAATTAAATCTTCAATTTTCTTTGCTACACTAGTCAAAATAGTTTTAGTAACACACAAGTTAATGTCATAAAAAATTGGTTAATACAAAACCACATTGGTGAGTATACAAAATTGGTTAGTACAAAATTGTTGTCCACACTACCCAAAGGTTAGTAGGTAGAGAATGCTATCTAGCGTTATGTTCGCCTTTGTACAACTTTCGTGCAATAATAGTGCATTTTACACCAAGGCGAGAAAGTGATCAATTCCTACCGAGTTTGTAGTTTTGGGCCCGAGGCGCAGCCGAGGGCCTTAAAACACACGAGGTAGGAATCGCACTTTCTGCCGAGTGATAAATAGTGCTTTATACTACACCTTCGAGGAAAATAAAAAGCAGAATAAATTATTAATTGAAATCGCGCCCAATGATGTTGGTAAAACCTCATTGACCGCGCCAGCCTTTGGGTTCTTTTTTCAAAATATTGTTCGGAAATCGGAGGAGGCCTAATGGACTTGGAGTAAAAACTTTTTGTCGTTTGACCGAACGAAAATAACCATAGCTACCGGCCGATCTTTTAGGAAATTAAAAAAAAATTAACACGTTGGAAATGGATTTCCATACACTTTTTCCTCCCGCTAAAACACGTGAGAAATGAAATTCCATAGAGTTTTTCCTCCCGGTTTCCTATAGGCCTGCAAAGACATACTTTCTATTCTATAAATGGAAAAGAATAGGCAACTTTCCGAGCAGGTGTAGTATAAAGTATATTCTATTCTATTCCACATTGTTGTATTCGATTCGTAATGTAAGGAGGAAATATAAGGAGTTCGGGAAGTTACGATTTTACGTTACGGATAACACCAGATTCGCTGCACAAAAACTTAAAAGCTGTCTTCGTAAGACGATATCTAGCTTTAAATTTATTTTCCGTAAGGGTCGAAAGATGCACGAGCTCTTGTTTCGTTAAATGCGTCGAAATTGCGGTCATCTTGTGCCTTAGCAGCCGCAACACAACAAACCTCCGTAAAACTTTATCTTTTTACTTTTTAACTTTACGTTTTCACCTATAGGTAATCACTGAGTATGTGAATGCTAGATGACAACTTTCGAGCTCGTTTACTTTTCGAATGTCAAATTTGGTAACTCGCACTTGGATGACCCTTCAAACACGCAATCAAATTCACACAATCGAATGTGAGCGTGACTGCGTCGATGATCGACGCTCGAAAGAGAATCTCACAAATTATGCTTCCCATTTTTGCCACTAGAGGCGCTGTTTCCATCGAGGCACGGGAGGCAGTATATCCCCTCAAGTGGCGCGCCCCGCGCCCCGCTACCTCCGTTGTGTGGCAGGTACTTCCGCAAAATCCGCGGAAAATCCGCGGAAATGCATCACAAAGCATTATTTTGCTTATTTCTTGATTATTATCTACTAACACCTCGTAACATCTATATATATTTGGATTCTCCATAAAATTTCCTAAAAAACAGCGTGGAAACATTCTGATGTTGTATAACGTAATTGATGAGGTTGATTAAAATTAAATTATAATTGCGGAAAAATGGTAAAATTTTAATATTTTTATTATACCATGCGCGGGACATGTTATAGGGCACAAGTGCGTGTGAGCGCAAACACAGATGCACTCTCTGTTTCTCAGGCGCAGGTCCAACAGCTTAACGTGCTTTCTGAGGCACGGGGGTGTAACACCGCCAACTTCCTGACTCCGGGCTGCTACGGTGATTATTTTTTAACAGAAAAAATATTGGGATTTGTATACCGACGTAACAAACAGCGCGAATGTCATAACGTTTTTAGGGTTCCGTACCTCTAAAGGAAAATAGGAACCCTTATAGGATCACTTTGTTGTCCGTCTGTCCGTCTGTCTGTCTGTCTGTCCGTCTGTCCACCCTCTTTTCTCAGGAACGCGTGGACGTATCGAGTTGAAATTAACGTCAAATAATCAAGTTTGTAACCTCTTGAAGCCGTGATATAAATTAAACTTCTAAGTCAACGCACTCAAAAGTTATAGCCGTTTATGTCCGAAAATTTTGAAATTTTCTAGGGAATTAGCACCCAAAACCTATAGGGTACTTTCCGTAGACCTAGAATCATGAAATTTGGTGAGCAGCAAGGTCTTATAGCACAAGTAAAAACATATATTTGTAATTTATTCACTAAAAAAATACTTTTAATGCTTGCCATGGACCAAAACCTATAGGGAACTTCCCGTTGACGTAGAATCATAAAATTTAGCAAGAAGTAAGGTCATATAGCACAAATAACTGTAAAAATCTGAAAACTGTAAGTTTGTAGTTTATTAACCAAAAAAAAATAAGTTTTGATTCTCTCCCTCGACCAAAATCTAGGGTACCTACTTCATGTTGACCTAGAATCATAATAATTTCGCAAAAAACAAGGTCTTACAATTAAACGGAACCCTTAGTGCGCGAGTCTGACTCGCACTTGACGTTTTATTTAGTTTAAACATGTTCTATTATGTTAATGTAGTGTTCTATGTGTTAAATAAAGTTTATTCCTAACATCCACAAATTGACATGCCATGCAATCAGAAAAGGTAGAAGACATGCGCAATATTGAATTGCTAGATTGCTACTAAATAGTTTTATCTTAATATTTTTGGGCGGTGCACGCGAATTGTATTTTGTTGAATCTCATCAGGTTTTGCGCAAAATCACCCAATTTACTAAAAACTTTAAATTAATAGCTACACCCTTCTCAATCTAACATTTCAGAATCAGAAACAGAGCTCTGCTTCTGCTTGCGAGCTTCTGCTGGCGGCTTGGCACGCGATTTTCCTGTAAAAAATGTAGCCTATTTATGATAATCCATGTCTAGAACTACATACATCTTTGCAAAATTTCAACCCGAATCGTTCAGTAGTTTTGTCGAGAAAAAGTAACAAGCATCCATCCAATCATTCATAGATCTAAACATCCAAATTTTCGCATTTATAATATAAGTGTTATGTGAATAGCCGTCTGACTGATCAATAAAAAATCTTAGCGAAAAAAGACAACAAACTACAATAAAAAAAAGTTTTTCATTAATTGTAGTATTGCTGTCGGGATTTTGATCCATAAATATTATAAAGAGGAAAGATTTTATTGTTTGTTTGTATTGAACAGGCTCCGAAACTACTAAACTGATTTCATAAATTATTTCACCGTTAGGAAGCTTACTTTTCAGGGAGTGACATAGGCTATATTTTATCCCGGAATTCCCACGAGAACGGGAACTACGCGGGTGAAACCGCGAGGCGATAGTCTAGATCGCCTCGCGGTTTCACCCGCGTAGTTGTCGTCACACGGTGTATAAAATAAATTTACCCAACCACTATGCCAGGACCGCCCCAAAAGAATTAATCCTGAGTCCGTCTCATTAGGCGACAGTTTGTCTGCGGTTGGCTAATCCCATTTTTTAATTAAGGATCCCTAATACTGCCTAATTCTATTGCCCTTGGGCGTTAAATTGTTGGTGGGGCATAGATGCGAAACTCTGCTATCCCGAGGCAACTCGTGCGAAGTTATTTAGTAAAATAGTGAAAAATAGTAAAAGTTTTCAGGATGTCTTGTTGCCAAAGTCATGAGAAACTGAGATTCACTTGAAATAATATTAACCACTGGACCACGAATATATCGACCGGTTAAGAATGATCAAAGATTTGTTTCTTTTTAGGTTTTATTTAAAATAAATAATAGATTCAGGCGTTACATTGCGGAAATATATAGCAAAATATTAGGATAAAAATATTCAAAAACACTTCCTCGTAAAATCTGATGAGATTCAACATAATGCATTAATAATATTTTGTATCCTAATATTTTGTAGTATTCTAATATATTCCGCCCAAAATATTAGGATAAAAAATATTTAGTAACAATGTAACAATTTAATATTGCGCAAGTCATTTACCTTCTCTGATTGCATGGCATGTCGATATCCCCTCCCACATTTTTTTTTTTTTTTTTAAGTTTCTTCGTGTATTGTTAAAACCTCCACTGAGATCACCAATCCCGCCAAGCGTGGTTATTACGGCAAAGCCCCCTTTATTTGGAGAAGGCATTTTCAACAGTGGACGCATTCTTTTACTTTTTTATTCACACGCGCTTATTTATGATAAAAAGTAAAGTGTGTCCGTCCCGGAATACCAACTACCTTCCTCCATCATACATACATCATCATCAAGAACACGTTTACCCAGCGGTTGTCGGTTCTTCGCGAGATATGGCCGGCCCACTGCCACTTCAGCTGGCTTCACCTTCCTATCTCTGCCAAATTACATTGAGATCCGTTTAGCCGTTAAATTGTGAAAAAGTAACAGAGAAACAGAGTTACCTTCGAATTTATAATATTAAAATATGGATGTATTGCGCCATATAATACATACAATTTGTCAGAACTTATTGACTATATTAGAGAATACACAATATGTACACATTTAGGGTGTTCCAAAAAAGAGTATGATTGGTAGTTAATTTAGTTTCGCTTCTATACTTTCTATCAGCTACGCAATAACGCCGCCCAAGCCGGCCAGGGCGGGCGGCGACGTGATTAACGTGACCTGGCTCCGCGTTACAAGAGTCGCAGGTAACGCAATTATTTCAAGCATTTCTTTTCCTTATTTTTGATAAGACATACCTTAATTGATGGTGGAGTTTTCATCTTGGAATTCGTTCTACAAGTTTGAAACGACGTGAGGAACAAGTTTGCTATGGAATTGTTTTCCTTGATATGTCTGCCATGACTGATGACTGATATCTTATGCCATAATAATAATAAAATAAATAAATAAATAATGCTGGACAATTAATTCACACAGCATTATCTAGCCCCAAGCTAAGCAGAGCTTGTGTTATGGGTACTTATAGATAACTGATATACTTAATAATATACGAGTACATAGATAGATATTTTTTACTTTACAATAATATAATAATAATAATGTTGGACAATCCACACAGCATCATCTAGCCCCAAGCTAAGCTGAGCTTGTGTAATATGTCTCATATCTCATACGTTGTCCACTGCTGGGCGACATAAGAAAAAAAAATATCACATTCACCACGCTTGGGTGGCGTATAAAATTCATTAAAATTTTTATAATGTATTCAATTCAGAACAATTCTAACACCGAACTGCGATCCCCGACCCGCATGCCCAGCGTAGGGATTATGGGCGTTTCTTCACATGAGATAAAAAGTCAATAAAACGCTTATCGCGTCCAGCGTTTGGACAAATATAGGCTGTTATAGAATTTGGTAAGCTTTAAACTAAATTGAGAATGCTATTCTGCAAGCTTTTCTGCATCACATACACGGAGGCACATACGAACATTTCTTTTGATTCGCCGCAGGACGGCAAATCAAAAGAAACCGTTGTTTGTATGTAAAGAAAATTTGCTTCCATTATTTTTGTTCCCGTTTCATAATTCGAAGCTATTTCCATAGATTTTATACTCATTTCATAATTTTTCCTATTTCATCCTTATCCCATATCATTATTCGATGCAACTCTATTATTTTTATACCCTCTTCATCATTCTTCCCATTGTACCTTGATCCAACTATAAACTCTCGAAAAAAAATACTTGAGGATGCAGCGACTTGTGGAATTATGATCAATCGTTATTATATGGCGCTACCCCGACCCAAATCAACGCCACCACCTATTTTATCTTATTTATTAAATTAAACGAAGGAAATTTCAAAAATCGATTTTGCAGTTTGTGATACCTATCATAAGCTTATTTTAAAGCCTAAAAGTTTCATTTTGTATAGTGTAGCGAAGTTGCTTTTTTTGCTAACCATCGTGGCCAGGTATCGTGAGAGGTATCAAAAACTGCAAAATCGATTTTTGAAAATTCCTTCGTTTAACATAACAAATGTATGCTTAAATCTTTAAAACAACGCAACGGATTTTGATGCGGTTTTTTTAAATAGATAGAGTGATTGAAGAGGAAGGTTTATTTATGTATAATAATAGTAATAGTAGTATTTTATTGCACCCGTGCGAAGCCGGGGCGGGTCGCTAGTAATAAGATAAAATAGGTGGTGTCACTGATTTGGCTCGGGTTGTCGCCTTAACAGTTTGTATAACCCTCAATCATCATTCGCTAGAATTTGCTTATTTTTCACTTTCACAATATTTTTTAAGCTCATTACCTTAACCCTCGTCGACGTACTCCCCTAAAGAATTAATTAACAACTAAAATTTATCTTAAATTGAATTGTCTTTCACAAAAACGGAACAACACGTTATGGTAAACAGTACACATGGGTTGCAGGAAAATGTGAACAAACACACCAGCTGATACCATCTTCAATTCTGACGGTAAACAAATATGGCGCTCGTAAGTGTAGATAGAATTTTCACTGTAATTTAGGAAATTAACATGTAAATAGTGAAAGTGTCGGGTGAAAATTAGATATTTTGAGAGTGAGAAAATACGGTGTTTGCGGGTAATAGGTAGGTACTTATCAGGTGTGCTAATTACATTTATGTTACCGCGGAATACCACTCTACGGTTTTTATATGAATATCAGCGCGTCTGGTCGAAGCGACGCGTGTCACGAGAGCTGGTGAGTATCTGGCACAGCGCATCAGCATTGCCATACAGCGGGGCAATGCAGCCAGCGTAGCGGGGACGCGACGACTGGTAATATAATGGGTCAGTTGAGCTACCTGTAGATTAAGAAATCGAATGATATCCC
Organism: Eupithecia subfuscata; assembly: GCA_963564075.1. NCBI lineage: Eukaryota > Metazoa > Arthropoda > Insecta > Lepidoptera > Geometridae > Eupithecia > Eupithecia subfuscata. Next base: position 1,855,548 of record OY751118.1, on the reverse strand, counting down.
AAATGATTTCGACTTCGACGGGACTTGTAGTCGCATCCGTCCCCTAGTACGGGAATGTGCTAACCAACCACACCACGAGGGGAAGTGACGTAGGAGTTGGAAAACTCTAGGACTTCCGTTGGATTCTAGCGACCGATAGGGGAAACATCGAAGTTTATCCGTATTGGATAAACTTCAATGATTCCAAACGTTCAGACACTAAAGTTACATTATAGTTCATTTGTAGAAAGGACGTCGCTTTTCTGAATTATAAGTCCTCACACTCAGATATATTTTTAAGAAATCAAATAATATCCCACAAAACAAACAGCTGCAATTAGCCAACTATTTGAAATGGTAATAGTAGTTCTAATTTGTTTATTTTCTTTCATTGTAATTTTATAAAATTAAGGTGTTTATGTTTCATCTTTATTAGGCCCCCAATGTCAATATTTTTAATGTGTTATGTAAATGTGTGTGTGGTGGCAAATAAATAGTATGTCTTTGTCTATGTCAGCTGCAGCCTAGTAGACGGTTAATGAGAAAACAAACGAATGAAAATTTACGGGAGCGGTCACACTGCAAGCTATAAAACTATTAATAGTAAAATAGCATCCTACGCTATTTATACTTCAAAACAAAAGTAACAAGTAACCTCATCTTAAATGTTCCAAACAACTTTAATACTACCAGAACATGCCAGTTAATTTATACACGAAACCCATTTAAATACAGTAGACAAATTTTCCACATTTAGATTCAGATAAGGGGATAAAATGTGTCAGCATTATTCTGAGCAGGCATGGAGCTAAAACAGTACAGCAGAACAAAATAATTGGAGGTTCTACTAAATTTGAGATTGTATAAAAAATTTTAGCAACCACTTCTTTAGTAAATCACAATGTCGAATAGCGGAACAAAATATTTGCGGATTCTAGATAAAAATTGTGATTGTAAAGACATTTTTTTTTATCTACCTCAATATTCAACCACGATTCTCAGACTCCTGTGAGTTGGTAACACCTTTCGTGAGATATTGGGAATTAGTACGTCTCTTGTGAGACGTTGGATAATAACTAACTGACAGGTCTGCCTGCGACGCAGGAGGTTGCGGGTTCGATTCTCGCCTCGGAACAAATGTTTGTACGATCTGCAGGCATTTGTCCAGGGCGTTCTGGATGTTTTCTATGTATAATAAAAAATATCTATATATGTAGTATATTGTATTAAGTATATCAGTTATCTAGTACCCATAACACAAGCTCTGCTTCAGCTTATGTTATTTATGGGTACTAGATAATGCTGTGTGAAGTGTCCAGCATTATTTATTTATTTATTAGTATAGTAGGATAAGTTAATAGTTATAAATAATTACTATAATAACTCATCCTACTACCTGTGCTACTTTACTACTATTATAAATCCGAAAGTTTGTGAAATGTGAATTTTGTTTTATAATCTAAGATCTCCAAAACTGTAGAACATATTAAGGTGAAATTTGGTGTACATTTAGAACATAGCCTCACTTAGATAAAAGGCTACTTATTTTACCAAAAATACGCGTGTGAAGCCGCAGACACAAGCTAGTTTTAACATAAATACCTCTGGACGAAGTTGTTAACGCGGGATAAATGTTTGTATTACCTGCAAATAAAAAAAAATGGATTATGATAATTGTTTTTATATGCGCATCAAAAGGCCTATATTCACAAAGAAAATTATACTAGTATCTACAATTGAACAATTGAGCTAACTGCAGACTGTTGCAAACAGTCTACAGGTAGCTCAACTGATCCATATCAAAACCAGTCGGAAGCATCAAAATGAATCAAGAGCGGCGAAGTTTTTTACGATTTTATCCCCATTTGGACCCTCCTATCTCAAAAACCAATCAAAGGAATAGCCTCTCATAATTACCAGCAAATTTTACAATTGTTATAAAATAAAATAAAGTACCTACAACATTCAATCTCTCTGTTTTCCCGTTAGAGTAGGTACAGAGTCTTCAAATCCAGGGTAAACAAATTCCTTCTGGGAAAGCGTGTTCATCTTAGACCCCATCTTCACTTACATAAGTGAGATAGTGTCTGAGGGCAATCCCTTAGCCACTATCTCATGGTCATCATGGTCAATACCATTACCAATAAAAAACATGAGCTATATGACTATCTAGTACCCTACCTAATAACTTTTTTTACATCTTTATTCACAAAGGAAATAACAATCAAATAATAGAAATACATTAGGACTAGTATTTACAATAGAAACGATTGAGCTAACTGCAGACTGTTGCAAACAATCTACAGGTAGGTCAACTGATCCATATTAATACCAGTCGGAAGTGACGCTAATAACAAGCTCTGCTTAAGTTCTTGAAGTCATAATTATTTATAAAAATGTTCACGATACAAAACTGGTTGTTTAAGTATCCATTACAGTTACCAAAGGGAGTTGATATTCTGCCACCGGCCTTATTAACCTCAACAGCCTACATTTGTCCACTGCTGGACGCAGGCCTCCCACTGATAAGTGCCTTACTGGCTTTTATCTCATAGGCCCATAATCCCCACGCGGGGCATGCGGGTTGGGGCTCTATGGTATAAATTTTCTGCAGGAGGTGCTGCTGCCCGCCCCCCGGTGGATATTCTGCCTCCGACATTACATAAAAACTCAACAAAACAAAATTAAATAAAAAATAATTAAAATAAGCAACTGAAACGTCAAAAACAGCGGCTTCGCTTATTCTTTGAGTTGTATAAATATGCATGTGTTGGAACTTCACTTTGATCATGTACAAACAAAATGTTCATATGTTTTGTTTTGTAAGGCTACGCGAACCAGACGATTAATTAAGGGTTGTGATATAGGTAAGTACATAACAGATTGTTGCAACAGTCTGCAGTGAGCTCAATTGTTTAAATTTTATGTACTTGTTCTAATTTATTTCGAGACCCTAGGTCCGTGGGGTACAAAGGCTCTTCGGGTTTTTAAAAAAATATCTGAGCGTCTGGTCGAAGCGACGCGTGACCGAGAGCTGGTAAGTATCTGGCACAGCGCATCAGCATTGCTATACAGCGTGGCAATACAGCCAGTGTCTTGGGGACGCTTCAGACTGGTATTGATATGGATCAGTTGAGCTACCTGTAGACTGTTTGCAGTTAGCTCAATTGTTTCATATTATTATACTAGTATAATTTTCTACATACAAATACTAGTATAATTTTCTTAGTGTTTAAAGGCTTTGTTTGCATTTATTTCTATTATTTTTAATTTTATATTTCAAGAAAGATTTTAGTACATAATATAGCAATAATTCAGTCATATTTTATGGGTTAATTTTTTGATGTAATGTCTATGCTTTGTCCAGCAGTGGGACAAATTTCACTGAGGAAAAGGTTAAGTTACTTTGGGAGGTCCGGGTCATAGGGCCTTTAAAAAACCCGGCTGCAATTAATGATGATGGTAAATGCAAAATCCAATTTTATTTAGAATCCTTTTACTAACTGTCTTTTTCCTGCCTGAATGGATCTTATTGAAATTTCGCAGAGAGGAAATTGGTGTTCCCAAAACCGATATAGGCTACTTGAAAAGCGCGTGCAAAGCTACGGGCAGCAGTTAGTATTATAAATTCAAAAGTAACTTTGTCTGTCTGTCTGAAGGGCAGCAGCTAGTAGATATATATTTTTTCTAAACATAGAATTGCTAGGTAATTGAAATTTAGTATCACAATCTCCGCTATAGAAGACAAGTTTCCTTATCACCCATGCGAACGGCTCTCACGTCTTCCCATTGCCTTTATCTTTAAATTTAACAAAACAAAGCAACTTCAAGGAATTCCTTTACAAATTACACACAATACAGGGCGAGTTTCCACTTGGGTGAGCCAGTTGAATTAACGAAGCAGAATTCATTGCATTTTATATAAAATCTTGTTATACCGATGAACGGTTTTGAATGAAATTAATTCACATTTTTAGATAAAATTAGGCGAATTGGGGAAATTCCTGGCCGTTTGGGTGGAGAGGGTCCGGAGAATAGGTTGCCTATTTTCAGTGTTTCTTTAATAATAGTAGATGCTTCATCTCTAGTTAGCAAAAACATTTATAGGAGAAAAATATTTCATAAGAGACGTTTACACCACTGCGCTCTGCACTGTAATGGCGGACCACAGGCTCACCGCGGCCACGCTTATTTGTAACTTGCAAGTACAGGGTGACCCAACATATGTTACAAGGTTGAATAATAACAAAATCAGTAGCCTATTGGAAAACGTTGATTGGAATTCTACAGTAAATATGAATTGCCCAGATACTATTTACCAATTTATTAACAATAGTTTTAATAATATTTACAACGAGTGTAAATATACACAAAAAGTTAGTAGTTCAAAACGTAATGTACATAAATGGGTGGATAGAAACATTATAAACTTAACTAAAAAAAGAGACGAACTATATTTAAAATGGATAAAAGACACTAGTGACAAGGAATTAAGACTTCAATACAATAAATTAAGAAATAAAACAAATAAGTTAATTTACAAAAATAAAAATAAATACTTTAAAACAGAAATAATAAAATGTAAAAATGATACAAAAAAGCTATGGCAAATAATAAACAGTATTACAGGTAAAATAGTCAACTCTATTGATACAATAATTCTAAAGGCATTTAGTAAAAACAATTCTGTACATGACATTACCAATAATTTTGCGAATCAATTTCAGCATAATGTAAAATCTATTTTAACAAACTGCTCAGTAAATCTCCTAAGTAAATCTGAATACGAAAGACAAATAGACAGATCACTTTTTCTTCCCAAAGCTACAAATTCGGACATTATGAAAATTATTAAAAAAATTAACCCGCAGAAAGCTCCAGGAGTCGACAACATCAGAGCGATCGATATAATTAGGCTTTCCGATAAAATTGTTGATGTGATTGTACGGCTTATAAACACTAGTATTTCCACAGGACGGTACCCCAAAGAACTTAAAACTGGAATTGTGCGACCGATTCATAAGGGTGGTAGCCTGCAGGACTACGGAAAGTATCGCCCAATTACTATCTTGCCAGTTCTGGATAAAATTATTGAAAAGTACATTTGCTGTAAGATTCAAAACTTTTACGGTAGTAACAACATTTTATCGTCTCAACAATACGGCTTTCAGCCAAACAAAAGTACCTCTCTGCTTCTGTCTCGCTTTACCGATGATGTGAACCACTATCTTAACAATAAACACCATGTCATTCTTATTTTCATAGACTATGGCAAGGCGTTTGATACGTTACGTCACGATCTTCTGATAGAAAGGCTTGAGAGCAGTGGAGTGAGAGGTAATTTGCTGGAGTGGTGTAAAGATTATTTAGTAAACCGTAGTTATCAAGTAAGAGTCGGAGATGAGTACAGTGATATTGTTAAAATTACGGAAGGTACAGCTCAGGGTTCCGTCCTAGGTCCTCTGCATTATCTTACCTATGTAAATGATCTAAACAACATAATCAAAAACTGTTCTGTCTACCAATTTGCGGACGATACTTGCTTGATGGCAGCGGATAAAGACGTGCTTGTCGCTCAAAACCGTATACAAGAGGACTTTACCGCAGTATGCAAATGGTCACATGACTCTGGACTAGTGTTAAACGCTGATAAAACTAAACTCATTCATGTTCACTCCAGCCACAATCTTAGCGCACAAGTAGAAAACTTAAAAGTAGTAGCTCATACTCATAAATGTTTACATAATAAGGTACAATGCAACAGCACTTGTCCCAGGATTGAGCAAGTAAATGAACATACTTACCTTGGTTTGGTGATTGACAATAGATTTAACTGGCTTAAACACATAGATAAAATTTGTACTAAGTTAAGAGCAGTTTTGGCAAAATTCTACATAATCAAATGTAAAGTTCCTTTTAACATACTATTGATGATGTATAAAGCACTTGTTGAAAGCATTTTGTCGTACGGTCTTACCAGCTATGGACGTACCTATAAAACATACTTAGATCAAGTATACAATATACAACACAGAATTCTAAAATTGCTAGTCCCTGTTAAGATCAAAAATAAATATAAAGAGAACCCCGAAGAACTTTTTGACTATTGTGGTATAATACCAATACATAAAAAGGTCAAACTTAACCTCCTTATCGAACAATACTTCCGCACAGACGTCCAAACTCTAATAAATCACACGATCACCACTAGGAGTATCACGCGCAACATGCTAACAATACCTCGATTTAATAACACCTACGGCCAAAGAACTTCCCAATATCTAATTCCCCATCTCATTAATGAATTACCGTTATATGTTAAAAATAAGATAAATAAAAAAAACATTAAAACTATCTTAATAAAATATTTTTTAGCAAACACTTTAACTTGATTTGGAGTACCCTGTAGTTGGTCTTATGCGGCGATAAGCGGCGAGCTTCACGCTGGATGAATGAACCTGTAGCAACATTCCGGTCGTTGATAAGTGAATGCATGCATGCTAAAGACTGCTATCATTGTAGATGGTTTATATAAGAGCCAGGATATTTTATACTTAGGTAAGCGATTTGCTTACAATGTATATTTAGGCAAGTTAAATTATAATGTTAACCAACAGTAGTAATAAGAATTCCTAAGTAAAATAGATGAGAACTCTTTGCCTAGACAAACCTAACATAGGCTTTAAGGCATTACTAACCAACCTATGTAATGTTTTTTTCTTTTTGAATAAATTATATATCTATCTATCTATCTATCTATATTTCGATTTTCACTTGGAATTTTTGACATCCTGGCACAAGTTTATTTACATACTAAAAAGGATTTTCTTCCAACTGTTTAGCATGTAGACTGAAATATTTTTTTAACAAATAAACAATTTTCAGTACGCTAAAATAGAACTAGTACGCCTATTCCAAGACAATGTTTTCTTTTTGGTAGTTCTACTGACAATGAAATAGTCATATCCTACTGCTTTATCGATCCAATTTTTATAACAGTCGATTTAGTTTATGAAGATGTTGTTAACGATTTTGTCATTATTGCGCTACATTTGATAAGTAATGTTTTATAGACGTAGCTCACGCGTCTAACTGACTTTATTTTTAGAATCAGAATATTGAACAGAATAAAAAAGATAGATAGATAGATAAATCATTTATTCATAAAGAAAAACATTACATAGGTTGGTTAGTAATGCCTTAAAGCCTATGTTAGTTTTGTCTAGGCAAAGAGTTCTCATCTATTTTACTTAGGATTTCTTATTTCTACTGTTGGATAACATAGTATTACTTTTGTTGTTTTATTTGGTCCCACCAAAATATAAAACAACATAAATAATACTACAGGTACTTGCCTGCGGCATTACACGCGTTTTTCCGTGATAAAAAGTAGGACGGATTGAGTTACCGTGGTAAACTATAATTTTTATGCTATTTTCAATACTTTTTCATGCAAAAATCTTCTAGAATAATCTTCGTTAAATACTACATCGGCTGGATAAAAATCGAAACTTTCGTGAGTCTCTGTTCGCGCTTATACCAAACAGAAAATAAATTAGTGAACGGGGTATTGACATTTAAACTGCTCTTGAAAAAATATTTCGTCCAGACTGAGAAGAGGGCATTTTAGCGTAGATCTCTCAAAATACAATGGCAGAAACCCTGCATGGACAGTGCATAGTTTGACATTATATCCTCCCCACTACTTATTATAAATTCGTTATTATAAATTCCACTACGCTAATGTTCCCCGCAATGAGGCATTTTTCAAAAAAGAAAATACCCTTCAGTCTGGTCGAACTATTTTTTGACATTTAGGCTGTGTCCCCAGTAGGCAAACTGTTAGCGGCCGACTGAGTTTGCGGCGTATCTGTTTAGTATGCCCTTCCATATATTTGAATTGGAGTGTTCACAATTTGTTAGTTTTGCTCTCATTTGGACTCACTGTCTCAGTTTAGTCGCCGCTAACAGTTAGCCTACTGGGGACACAGCCTAAGAAAACGCTTCATTACTACATCAATAAATCTGATTTCATGGGAATGCGGATAAAACACCCTGTATACTGACGCAATGGCGACCTTATTAAATGATAACAGAACGTACCTACCCCTGCACCCCTAAAGGGGGATAATTAGGAGGGATGTTCTAACGCGCCACCCCCTTGATGTTGTCAAAAGATCTTTGCTAAATAGACTTAAACTTATATATTACTAGCTTCTGCCTGCGGCTTTTCACGCATATTTTCGGTATTAAGTAGCCTATTATCTAAGTTGGGCTTTGCTCTAAACGCAACCTTTCATCTTAATCTGTTCAGTAGTTTTGGAGATCCTAGGTAACAAAAATTCAGTTTCAAGGGTTTTAACTTTTTGGGCGCGGAACCCTAGTTCTTTTTAAATTCCCCTCTAACTCCTAACTCATACTCATACTCATTTATTCGCCGTAGGAGCACAAGGCACACTTGGAGATGTCAGTTTAAATATACATTGGTTACAATAAGTGGTGCCTAAATTATGATTCAAGGCCATAAAACAGACAAGACAGAAAATAACCAAGAAACTTGGGAATATTGGTACATACAAAAATAGATAAGTTGATAAATGGATCAGCTGTAAATGGGCATCGTTAAAGTCATGTAAACAAATAATAATACTTAATTATAAATTCATGGTGCTGCTGTAAAATGGCATTGTCTGATAAAGTTAATTCTAAATAAATATTATATGGGTGTGATACCCAGTGTACCTAGTAAGTATGCAGTTACTTTACCTAGGTAGAGTATAGCTGCTAAGAGTGCATTGTCATTTGTGGACTAGGCTATGATAAAATAAAGGGCTATAACATAATCAATACTTATTCAATGTCATGAGCATTACAATAAAATGAAATAAAGCAGCTTGATGTGCATTGTCCGGTTTACATAAAATAACATGATTAGCCTAGCCTGTCGACTGATTTAGGTTCCAGGTTCGTGACGCTAAGGTTGTTAGGTACTTATCTACCTAGCATTCACAAAGAAAATAGAAATGTTTTAATATTGAATGTCAAAGAAAATAATAATTAAATTTAATTTACCACATCTCAAGCAAAGCTGGAGTCGTTGAGAATTTCTTGTAATGAGTAGTAACTTTTAACTAGAAGGATGAATAAAATTACTTCCCATGGGATAGAAATCACCTTTAAAAAGTTTTCATATAAACAACGCGTGCTAAGCCGCGGGCAGAAACTACTCTATGATAAGCAGAAAATAAAACAGTTATCGTAGAAAAATAACTCGAATAATGGTCCAGCTGTTATCACGTTCTCGCGTGAATAATCACGCAGTTTATTTGCAAAAATCGTAGCGAGAACTACTAAAGCAAATCAGAACAAAATGTACGATTACATTACGAGAGATATGGTTCGATGGGTTGAAGATATGAGTAGAGGAGGTTGGCAGCATCAAAAAAGAGTCTTTATGTAAGAGGATAATGTTTTATTTACTGGCTGAAAACAACAGACAAAAAATATACTTTTCACCACTCTCGAAAACGGTGACTTTGCTGCTCAAAAACAGTGACCAAATCGGGTTTTGTTCACATGTGGGATAATAGTACATTATGGTACTAGTGTGTAACACTGGTGATTACCGCCGAGGCGCCATTGAGACCCGAGGACGGTAATCATCAATACACACGTGTATCACCTCGCTACCTCAGCAGTCTACATTAGAGCCACTCGCTACGCTCGTGACTCTATTCTGGACTGCTTCGCTAGCTCGGGATTTAACATCGGCACGCTCAACAAAAAATCGTTTTGACCACTTGTTGAACAGATAACCCAGGGACTAGATTGGCACTTTATTCCCGCTACGCTACGCGATAATGACACACTTCACCCAATTAGAATTAAAAATTTTGCGCAGAACCTTAATTGTTTGATAGTGATTCTGCTATTCCGGATGGACACAACAAGCCTTAGATCATTAACAAAGTTCTAGCCGTTCTTGGGTTATAAATTTTGTAACTAAAACTACTTTTTAATGTATTGGTATGAAGAAAAATTGCGAAAATGGCGTAGATTTCTTTGTTGTACCGCAATTTTTCTCGAGCCGCCATGACACCTCCTAAGCCAATGGAAAAAGCTTCAGTGCAGCTTCAGTAACAATAAAGTCTTATAATCTTACAAGCTGATAACGATACTCGTTATTTATATTTATAAGCGAAGGCCATTTATTCTACTTAATTGATGTACAGGCAATAACCAAGGGAAAGGGTGTGCCAGAGCAACCTCAAATTTAGCTACTGTCGTGTCTACCAACTTATGTTGTTAGTAGGTAGTAACAGAAAAGCTTTAGCAACTAATGAAAGTTTGCAGTTATACTTCAGTTAGTTTCGAATAGCGATCTCAATTTCTATTTTAAGGATTTTATTTTTCATACAAAATCTGTACTTATTCAAAAAGAAAATTACAATCAACTAATAGTAACTAATAGTAATTTCAATGGAATAGTTCAAAGGTTTTTCTATACCAAGGAAACTGATTTATGAGATAAGTAGCCTACGTGTTTTTCCATGTCTATAGCAAAAACTACGTTCAGTACCTAGTTTTTGCGTGTTGAAGTAGCTGTGTGGTACCGGCTTAGAATTTACACCACCTCTATTCTTCCGGGTGTCGTAAGAGGCGACTACGAGATATGCACCGGGGGCGGGCAGCAGCCCCCCCTGCAGAACAATTCTACTACCGAACTTCGATCTCCAAACTGCATGCCCCCAGCGTGGGGATTATTGGCATTACCCCCCATGAGATAAAAGCCAATAAGGCGCTTAATTAAGGATAGGCCAGCGTCCAGCAGTGGACTAATTATACGCTGATGAGGAGGTGGGGGAGGTAAAGTACATAAAGCGGGGTGAATAGAGACTCCAGGGTAAATAGAAATGAAGGAAATGAATTGGAGCAAGACCTGGCTGGTAGCAGTGGAAGTATCCTTAGTCCGTGACTTTTCACCTTCTGTGTCAGTCGATCTGACCTCTGCAATAGGATGTTTGCTCCAGAATTTCGTCTATTTCTATTCACGATTAAGTCTCTATTTCTCCCGTTTTACCCTGTAGGTAACAAACATACATCCGTCCAAATTTTTGCATTTATATTATTAGTGTGATGTGATTAATTTAATACCTACCTACTAACTAATAATAATTACCTGCCAGATCAAATAAGTCACATGTCTGATTTATATATTTTTTTTTATTAATTCCACGGCTTGTTTAGCTAGAGGGCAATATAATTTTGTTATGTTTTAAAAGGAATGTCAAAACTCACCTGCCCTGAGGCTAATCGAGCGAAACGAAGTAGAAGACAAAGTTTGTATGAAGTTATGTTTTTGGTGGGACCTTTGTAGAAAGCAACATCTACTGTTCTTATTATACACATACAGGGTTATTTGTAATTTACTGACACTGCGTTAACTGAAGGTTCTGCCCATCATTACGAACAGGTTCGTGAATAAACCAGGTATCAATTCTTGTTTTATTGTAAATCACATGTTACAAAATTACTATACGTGAATTACTATCACACTAATATTATAAATGCGAAAGTTTGGATGGATGTTTGTTACCTCTTCACGCCAAAACTACTGAACGGATCGGGCTGAAATTTTGCATACAGGTAATTATAATCCTGGAATCAAATATAGGCTACATTATATCCCATAAATCATACTTTTTATCCCATAAATCAGTTCCCATGGGATAGAAATCACCTTTAAACGTTTATAGAAACAACGCGTGCGAAGCCGCGGGCATAAACTAGTATATAATATACTGTATATAAATCACTATATGTGTACAATGAATTACTATAGACCGATCTCCCACTCCCAGACTCACTGCTAATTCAGGGCAGAACCGTTTTTAAGATAATTCAAATAAAGCCTCTCAAAAGAACAATTATTGGGTGGAGGGATATCCACCGGGACCTGCGACCAATACCATGTTTAAGAATTAAGACCTGGTGTCTTCACGGACGTGTTCGTGATGATGGGCAGAACCTGCAGTCCACGCTGTATCAGTAAATTACCAATGACCCTGTATACAAGAGAATTGTACATGTAGATATTGTTTACAGTTGATAGCAAACGGTCAGCGTGGTTTGAACTAACGTTTCAACTCACTTCGCTCTACCTTACCGCACTGTAGGGCACCATCAGTCGCCGCTGCCTAAAGCTTTGTTCTGGTGATCATGACGCACAACGCTGCGGTATGCACCCCAACGCAGCGTCACGACGCAGCATTTACCGTCCCTGCGGAGAGGTGGTCTGTTGATTTTGCCGCAGCTACCAAGGTATATTGTCAACCCGTGACGCACACCCGCACACCGCAGCGTTGAAACGAGAATGACGCCGCGCTGTGCGGGAGTACACCTCCCCACTTCACCGCGCTTGCCCCTCGCCGCTGACGCATACTGCGACGGAACAAGAGAACATTTTCGACGTTTTTCATATGATTGAGTGTCCGGCATCGCATACCGCATACCGCAGCGTTGTGCGTCATGATCACCAGACCAAAGCTTCACGCTCTCGGCGCCCTCAACGGGTTACTTAAGGCTTTCCCAGACTGTGACATATTTGCGGACGAAGGGAAAGGTCTTATGTCAGTCTGTCTGCTCTATTGTGAGAGGGATGGATGATCGATTATTATTATTATTTTCATATATTTCAAATTAACAATTTAATCATGCGTAATTTTTGTCTGACATTTTTATTAAGTTTATACCAATTTTATGTTAGTTTTATAAATTTTATTGTTTTCATGTAATTTTAATTGATTAGTGTAATTGGTGTTTTCGCCGATCTAATTAATAATTAAATAAATAAGTGTAACAAATCTTTCTGTAGCGAATATTTCATCGTGTCCTGGTTCACCCTATACATATAAGTAAAGCCTACACCACAATTTATTTACACTTATACGACCTGTCGTTAAATTGGAAATTGTCGGTTCCTGAAAGTGACAGCTCCTTTACATCGTTATTAGTACGTTTAATATTAATTTATATTTTATTCCGTTTTACTTAAAATCTTTTTCCTGTTTTCATAAGTGTAGGTATTTATAAAAAGAGAAATTACCTACATATGACCTCTGTGGCGCGGTGGACGAAGAACCGCCTGCGACGCAGGAGGTTGCGGGTTCGATTCCCGCCTCGGGACAAATGTTTGTACATCTGCGGAAATTTTTTGGGTGATCTGTGGGTATGTTTTCAATGGATAGTAAAAAATTGGTTGTCTGTAAAGTCGGTTTACTGACGATAGTTGAACGTGACAACGTCTTAAGAAAAGAGCGAGGTAACGCCGCATGAGGTAACGCCGCATGAGGTAACGCCGCATGAGGTAACGCCGCATGAGGTAACGCCGCATGACGTCATGTTTTTTCGTGCGTGCAGCCGGCTCTATCGAATTATAAGACGTTGTCACGTCAAAAACCTATGTATTAAGTAAGTATATCAGTTATCTAGTACCTATAACACAAGCTCTGCTTAATTTGGGGCTAGATGGTGCTGCGTGGATTGCTCACAATGATTTATTTATTTATATTACCTATACATATAATAATGTAGGTACACTGACATTAGTAGTATCATCAGAATATCGTCTTTAGTTTCCAATTTCTGCTACAGACGTATAATGTTTGGTCCAAGAAATAGAGCACAGATACAAACATAAATTATAATGCTAGACAAACTCGTTTAGAATATTTGTAAGCAAACCGCCCATACTAAATCTATTACTTTCTTCACACTAATATTATAAACGCGAAAGTTTGTATGGATGGATGGATGGATGGATGTTTGTTACCTCTTCACGCCAAAACTACTGAACGGATCGGACTGAAATTTCGCATTCAGGTAATTCTAATCCTGGAATCAAACATAGGCTACTTTTTACCCCATAAATCAGTTCCCATGGGACAGAAATCACCTTTAAAGGTATCTATAGAAAAAACGCGTGCGAAGCCGCGGGCATAAACTAGTCTTTTATAATTCACTGTATTATTGAGAACATCGTTGTATTCGTCTGGAGAAAAAGGGAAACATCTGAAAACCTTTAATTACTTTTGATTACCCGCGAGAATGTGATTTACTAGCGTATCGTTGGCTCTTTATTACAAAACGGCACAACCGATTTTGGTGAATCAAAACACTCTAAATTCACTAAATTCTCTAAATTCGAGTCCAGGACCGAGTCGAGTTTTTAAAAGTTTTCAATAATTTTCTTGTTCTTTTAATTTTTTTATTTACTAATTCATGACTAATTCATGGGCTAAAAAGTATGCCTATGTTAGATACCAGGATTAGAATTACTTGTATGCAAAATTTCAGCCCGATCCGTTCAATAGTTTAGGCGTGCAGAGGTAACAAAAATCCATCCATGCATCTATTCAAATTTTGTCATTTAAAATATCATATATAATATTTATTATATATTGTATATTTAAGTAATACGCCACCGTCTTTACAAGCACAACTGCTTCGTGTCCATCCCAAGGTTGTCTGAAAGAGATCGCTCTTAGCGATAAGGCCGCCCATTGTACAACTCTGTATCTCTCTTTTCCTATATTTTTATTTTTATATTTTCTTGGTGTGCAATAAAGTGTATTTGTATTGTATTGTATCAGTGTGACTACTAAGTATAACTCAACTGCAAAACCTCTTGTAACTTGAGGCGCTCTTCCTTTGAAGCTTGTTCTAATATATTTCAATTTGCTAACATTACATTGTCTTCATTATCTAACCACATCCACGCATACTGTAATCTAACACAGCAGGTAATAGTTTACTACAAAATGACGCTTCTGAACGGCTATGCTTCAGTAGATAGAGAGTTAAGGCGAATAGTAGGGTGGATAGTGGCGCCACTACATATTTAATTTTATAATTACGTTATACAAAGGAATTATCAAAAAATCGGACCGCGCGTAGACGATATCTATCATAAGCTTTTTTTAAATCCCGCTGTATGGCAATGCTGATGCGCTGTGCCAGATACTCACCAGCTTTCGGGTCACGCGTCGTCGCTTTGACCAGTTAAATAATAATGGATTTCACACATCATAACCTGGACAATTCACAAAATAACGAGTTTAAGCCCATATGCACGATTTTGAGGGGTGTGATAGCGATATTGGATTCATGAGCTCAGAGGTTTAAAGTTACCTAGTTTTCACAATAATATTTCATGTGTGGTCATTTATTTTTAACTGTGGTTGAAGTTCGCACAGGATCAACTAGCATGCACATAGATGTATAATACAAGCTACAAAAAGTACCGTATATTCGAATTAGTGCAACTATCCGTCGAGGAGTTCCCTCGTGAGGAGACAGTCCTAGTTGCAGCATCCGTTTATTTCTGTCATTTTAGTGTAGGTACTTATCTTCTTTTTTTTTGTCTCGTCGAGGAAATTCATTCACGAATAAACTGGTCTGGGGGGGACCAGAATTATGTGGGACTCGACGCCCTGATAAGGACGTAATACCCACTAAAACCTCTCCGGTGTCCCTCTCTCGCCATTTTCGCTGAACCACGGGAACATCTAAAACCTACCGCGGCCCGACTGGCGTCCCCTCTTCCTCCTATACATGGCCGGCGAGCCCACCGATCCACACACTCGCCGACCCCATTCTTCCGTCACCTTTCCTCCCCCCGATTAGGACATAGATAGGACAGACACAGTTGGTACCGCGAATGTCCACCTCTGTGCCCAGATTGGCATTGTCACCCCATACTACTACCAGGTGTCAGTGTCCCGACACGGCGGCGCCATGAGGAGGGATAGATGTGACGACGTATGAGAGGGTCATGTTGCCATAAGGTTTTGTGATAGTGAAAGGTGACGGATGGCACGAGACTCGCGGGACGTAACCTGCGATACTCGTGCACAGGTGTGGGACACGCGGCGCAGTGATGTGAGCGCTTGCTTTAGCTGAGTGTGCGGGGCACTGTGCCCGCGTGACTAGAACAAATGGTATGAGTGAGAGTGTGAGTGTTTGTGTGTGTAAATGTGAGTGTAGGTACCTAGTATCATCGAAGAAATAGAAAGCATAGACACGCGTCTTTCACGGGCGCGGGGGTCCATTTGTACGAAAACATATAGAACTATATTAATTTGTATTTGTATTTATTTATTCCATCGTAGGTACACTTGATGTTACACTTGATGTCGTTACATTCTATGTTTATGTACTACTAGCTGCGCCCCGCGGCTTCGCCCCCGTGGAAATTTATGTTTCCAACTTTCTTATTTTTTTCTTTCATAAGAACCTTCTCCTGACAATAACAAACACAACAACGAAAGAATTAGCGAAATCGGTCCAGCCGTTCACGCATGATGCCGTGACCAAGGAAAACGATAGATTCTAATAATTACATTGTATTGTAACGGTCCAGATTATGCTGGTTCGTTTAATTTGCAAATATAGAAATAATTAACACATTTTGATATAGCTTGTAACACTGAAAGTATATTCTGGACTGTAAAGGAGTTCGAATGTCATGTAAAAGGAATAGGGACCTTTTTTTATCATGTTGAGCAAAATTATATTTGAAAATTTTGAGTATTCTAGGAAAACAAATGGGCTTCTTGGAGTTGGAAAAAGTCAAGGGTCGGAATAAGTCAGAGAGAGAAAAGTTTGATTTTCCAAAAACGTTTTATCATTTTCAACAGAAATTAGTGAAAGTCTGAATTAATGGTTGTACCATAACCCTACCTATATCTTCCGTGTTTTTCTTAGCTGTAAATCCGTTGGTGTGTAAAACAACATCAGTATTGACCGTGGAAAGTGGGCCGGCCGAAGGTTCTTCCAATCTTCTTCGTCACACGAGCGGACCTCCCCATCTGCGTCCCGTGTGCGTCCCGAGACCTGAGGTTTTACAGGAATAGTGAATTCTTTTGACGGAAATCGTTCGGCTCAGCCATCGAGCGAGACCAGGGAGGAATTCTAGGATGGATTGCAAATTTCTATCGATCAGATTCAGGTTACGTAAACCCACACTTTTCATTTCTAATAATTCTCCGTATTGTAAACGGATGGTGTTACATCCCAGAACCGACTATTCTAATTTATTATTATATTTATTAAACACATTCTGTCGATACTGCAACGTTCCTGGGTGTGTTGGTGAATGCTTGTGCTGTAACGCCCTGAACTAACCTGATTATTAAATCTATTGTTTTGACCTACGGTTGGACTGGAATGTGGTTCCACACGTTTACTTCTTAGGACTCCCCGCGTGGACTAGGTATGGGATTAGGTGGGCTAGAGTTTTAGTGAGGTAGGATGTATTTGGATCGCTTGAGATCATTCCCCATCAAACTCTCCTGAGTTAGCGATTTACAAACGCTTTGCTTTTAAATGTCTGGTTATCTCTGAGTACGGGAAGGGCGATAGCCGTCTGCTTTCGACTTTCCCCGAGGAGACGAAAAGAGAAACGTCGTAGTGGGGCACCAACCAGATAAATTTGGCTTATACCTATACGGGATAAAGCAAAGTTCTCAGGTTCCGCAAAATGAGAGGCAGAGTAACCAAAAAAAGTCACAATGCCGAGATATTATAGGTTCTTCGCTTACTATGTAATTTCAGTTGTTTCAGAGCATGGATGTATCATGGTTTGAGACGACCATGAAAGAGGGGTGCTATACTACTGTACCAGGATTGAAGAATCGATAACCTAAGTAGTTTTAACGTTTATTTCATTTGTCTTAAGCTTCTAAAAGAATCTGAGTTACTACATCACAATGTATGAGCCCTACCGCTAACTAGACGATCATTGGCCACTTTAAATCACAATTTTAATACAAAACTTATAGTAAAATACTTAGTTTTATTGATAGATAATCACTAGTGATCAGGTAGGGTAGGGTACGATATTTCCGAGCGTTACAATTTGGTGCCGTGACCAGGATTCTAAAAATCACTTAAAAATATCAAAAATATAACCAAAATCCTACAAAATTATAAAAACGTGACCAGAATCCTAAAAATCACTTAAAAATATCAAAAATATAACCAAAATCCTACAAAATTATAAAAACGTGACCAGAATTCTAAAAATCATTTAAAAATATCAAAAATATGACCAAAATCCTTCAAAATTACTAACAAACCAACAACAATCAACAAACCAACAACAAACTAACAAACCAACAACAAACTAACAAACAAACAACACAAACCAACAAACCAACAACAAACCAACAAACCAACAACAATCAAAATAATAATGAGTACCTATCTATCTAATAATGTATTAATCCATAACCATAATCAAAAGTCGCGTAAAATAGTATTGAATAAAATGATCTAATATAGCTATTCGGTTTAGTTAGGTTAGAGTAAATTTAGATGTGAAGTGCGAGTTCGACTCTCGCACAATTTGTTGCAGTGAAATGGAAAGAAGCTTAAGACAAACGGAATAATAGAATAAGATTTAGATGCGAGGTGCGGGTTCGATTCTCGTAAAATATGTTGCAAGTGAAATAATAGAATAAGGTTTAGAGGCTGAAGTTGAGTAGAAGGTTAGACAAGAATCGACAAGTTGGGGGGTCGCTTTAAAATAATATTTAATCTCAGTCAATAACTCAATTTTCCTTAATATCTAGCACTGGTGTCGAGTAGAAGGTTAGACAAGAATCGACAAGTTGGGGGGTCGCTTTAAAATAATATTTAATTTCAGTCAATAACTCAATTTTCCTTAATATCTAGCACTGGTGTCGAATGGGCGATGTTGATGATGGAGAAGCTGGACGTGCTGTGAGCAGCGTTCTCCAGGCGTCATCTGAAGCGGTATTGATGATGGAGAAGCAGGCCGAGCTGTGAGCAACGTTCTCCAGGCTTCATCTGAAGCGGTGTTGATGGTGCAGAAGCGGGCCGTGCAGTGTACAACGATCTCCAAGCGTCATCTGAGATAAGCAAGAAATAAAATTATTTTATTAGGGTTCTAGCTACGAATATGTTAGCATCAGAGGTGTAGTGTAGATAGTTTATTTTTGTTGTACATAGAGGCATCAAGTACGCTTTGGACAAGTATCTGCAGATCGTATAAACATTTGTCCCGAGGCGGGAATCGAACCTCCTGTCGTCGCAGGCGGACCTTCGCTCGCTGCGTCACAGAGGATTGAGTGCAGAGCAGTTGTCACACCCAGACGTGGGATTCGAGAACGTTACGTCTAGCTAGTCACATTAATATTATAAATGCGAAGGTTTGGATGGATGGACGTTTGTTGCATCTTCACGTTTAGGCTGCTGAACGGATTGGGTTGAGGTTTTGCATGCAGGTGGTTCTGGTTCTGTAATCAAACATAGAATACTTCTATCCCATAAATCGGTTCCCATGGGATGGGAATCACCTTTGAACGTTTATAGAAACAACGCGTGCGAGGCCGCGGGCATAAACTAGTTAGGAATATCTAAGACTTGAAGTCAATTAAATGTAATTACTTGATTCTTTCTTGAGGTAATGGCATACTGTATCAAGCTGCTAGCTAGGTATAGGCATATTCACTGCCAGCTTCGACGAAGTGAACCGGAGAGGTGTGTTACTGGACGAGGCAATGGAGAAACGGAATGCTGTTTCGAGCGGCTGGCCAGGTGATTGGCGCATTCACTACTAGCTTCAGCAAAGGAATCCGGGAGGAGCGCGCCGCTGGACGACGCGTTACGGATGGACTGGGTCTGTTTTGACTCATGAAGGGGTAAGTTTGACGTAGGGGTCGTAAGGTTTATTTCTGAAATAAATAAGGGAAAAATGTGTAAACATTCGTACGAATTGGCATTGCTTGTCATTATCTGGCATTTTCTGACTTCAAAAGGGACTTGGTTCGTCTACATTGAAATGTCAGAGGTTACCGAAAAGGTTATTTTGCGGTTTGATTTGCGTAGGATTGATAGAAAATGGTGTACTCACGATAAACATAGGAAATCCATTTGTTCTTGTCGGTCAGTGGCGGAGCGCGGCGGCGCGGTTTCTTTTAATCACAGGCTTCCGCATAGGATTGGAAACAAACATTAGAAACCTCAATTAACTTGTCGAAAATGCTATTTTGTCTTTTGTGTCTTGAAAAGGGGAGGCAATAATGTACGGCCAGATATTGTACGGCACAATAATTGGTGACAAAATTTGTACAGCCTAATAATTCGTGTACATTGCTTCTGATTTTGGTGGTTGTGCATTATCGTCACGTGACAAGCTTACATAGACTGATATTGCGCGTCGAGATATTGTACACCCAGATAATTGAAACCGTTTTGGCACGGATTATTGGGGTGAGCATTATGGAGCCGTGCAATAAATTGTCGTGCATTATGGTGACCCTTGAAAAGAAAAAAAATGTTTGTTTGTTTACGTTTTTGTCAAATGTCATGTCGAACGAAACGTCAAAGTCGAATTACTTCAACTTCTTTTTTAATGGGGCCGCTTGCCTTCGACTCTGCCAGTGTCAATATGGAACTACGTTGTAGGTAGAATGTCACGGTATATTAAGGCCGTTTTACACGAGGTAGAATAACGGTCGCGTTTTGACACTCGGGGTCGATTGGAAATTAAACCGTTTAAATAAACTAAAATTAAAGCATAGCATTGATTTCGCGATTTGACACTCGGGGTCGTTTAAAACGTTTATAATAATAAATAATAAACAATAATCAATAAACAATAACCAATAATCAATAATCAATAATCAATAATCAATAACCAATAATCAATAATCAATAATCAATAATAAATAATAGTAATAATAATAATTCTGGACAATTCACACAGCATCATCTAAAATAAACTAAAATTAGCATTGATTGTCTCAAAATTATAACTGTTAAAATAATACTTAAACTAAAATTAGCATTGATTGTCTCAAAATTATAACTGTTAAAATAATACTTAAACTAAAATTAGCATTGATTGTCTCAAAATTATAACTGTTAAAATAATACTTAAATTAAAGCATAGCATTGATTGTCTCAAAATTATAACTGTTAAAATAATACTTAAATTAAAGCATAGCATTGATTGTCTCAAAATTATAACTGTTAAGATAAACTTAATTTAAAACTAAAATTAAAGCATAGCGTTGAACTTTAAACAAAAAAAAAAATAATAATAAATTAAACGATTAAAATAAACTAAATTTAATACTAAAATTAAAGCATAGCGTTGTTCTTTTTATTTATTTCAGAATTTACATCTTCCTTTTATATTTTTGAGACCATATCGTACCGTTCGATTATGTTGGAACGGGGCCTTAAAATTAACATCGATTACAATGGAATGGAACCTTAAATATTTCAGAATTTCCACCTTCTATTTTTATTTTGGTTTAGTATGATGAAGGTTCGATTGCGTTGGAATGGGGCCTTATTTATTACAGAATCCTTCTTTATTCTTCGGTTTATTTTTAGCTCTGTATCATGGTTTGGTTACATAAACCATCCTTTGTGGATGTAAAGGCCATTGATGATGATGATGTTGATGATGATGATCATGGGTTGACACAATTCTGCCTTCAGAAAATAGTGCGGAAACGCGGGTGGATTATGTAGGTTTGACAGTGACAGTAGGCCTTAGAATCGGCCAGGAACTGTGAGTTTGACCATAGGTTCATGGACATAGGGTTGGTCTACATTCTGTCCAACAACGAGACGGGACTAATTTCACTCGTCCAAGGTGTCTACCCTACTTACGTGTTCCATAGACTTGGGGTATATGGACTATATTCCTACCGTCCAACAAGTTGGGCTATTTAGCTTGGTTAGAAAATTAGTTATTTGTCAGTCCAGGTAAATGGTTGGCCATCGGAAAAATAGTCGGCAGGAGGAATGAGAAAAATATGAAAACAAAATAAAGCTTGCAACAAACTAATAAAATACTATTAAGAGTCGTGAATAACTAACAAATAACTAAAAATAATGGAGGCTCTGTGTCACGGATTCAGGTACAGGTTGATTACTGGGCAAGACATGACTGAATTGTTTGCGGGGTTTTGCAAGAAGGAAGAGGGATTGATATACATAACTTGTACGAGAGGAGTAAGCAGTGAGTTTGTATGAATGTTAGTAGTATCAGTAAAATCGGAGTGCAGTGTGCCCTCGTAATTAATCTTATTTCGGAATCTGAGACGGTTTATTGGACTTGAGTCACATGCGCATCACATACAGGTTCTATGAAGGAATAATTCTGGAGTTAGGTTACTGAGATCTTGTCAGATTACATTGAAAAATCTGAGATCTGAATTGCAGCTTGGACTGGCTTCATAGAACCTCATACTCCACCTATTAGGCCAGAACTAAGCACACTTCACAAACTCCAAGTTTAGAATGGGATTTAAAGCCTTTGTGGGGATTTTGGGGTAAATTTAAATTGTGTTATTGGTCGTTTCTAATTTAAGTATTAAGCAGGTAAAACAGGCAATTGATCTGGTTTTAGTTGGGTTATGTGTGGATAATGAAATCCTATCATAAGTTGACTGATATTCTATTAGGGATGACATGATTCACGACCATGTTCCGGGAGCAATTGTCTTAAGGTCTGTGGAACATTGATAATGCAATAGAGTTAACTTGACAATTAGATTATGGATGTGGCGCTGGACCATATTGATTGTTTTAAACCTGGTTTAAATACACAAAACAGTAAAATGTATGTGATTACAAGTTTTAATAAATTAAGAGTTCAATAATAGCACTATTTAATAAATAATAGCACTATTTATATATAGTGGTTCCACACGTTTACTTCTTAGGACTCCCCGCGTGGACTAGGTATGGGATTAGGTGGGCTAGAGTTTTAGTGAGGTAGGATGTATTTGGATCGCTTGAGATCATTCCCCATCAAACTCTCCTGAGTTAGCGATTTACAAACGCTTTGCTTTTAAATGTCTGGTTATCTCTGAGTACGGGAAGGGCGATAGCCGTCTGCTTTCGACTTTCCCCGAGGAGACGAAAAGAGAAACGTCGTAGTGGGGCACCAACTAGATAAATTTGGCTTATACCTATACGGGATAAAGCAAAGTTCTCAGGTTCCGCAAAATGAGAGGCAGAGTAACCAAAAAAAGTCACAATGCCGAGATATTATAGGTTCTTCGCTTACTATGTAATTTCAGTTGTTTCAGAGCATGGATGTATCATGGTTTGAGACGACCATGAAAGAGGGGTGCTATACTACTGTACCAGGATTGAAGAATCGATAACCTAAGTAGTTTTAACGTTTATTTCATTTGTCTTAAGCTTCTAAAAGAATCTGAGTTACTACATCACAATGTATGAGCCCTACCGCTAACTAGACGATCATTGGCCACTTTAAATCACAATTTTAATACAAAACTTATAGTAAAATACTTAGTTTTATTGATAGATAATCACTAGTGATCAGGTAGGGTAGGGTACGATATTTCCGAGCGTTACAGTATAAGTATTTCGTTATACGAAACACCATAAGGTACAAAGGTAAAAAAAAACAGACAGACATGACTGAAAATTACCTAAAAATTAAATGAAATATATAATAAAACAATTAATTAAGGGTACTTATGTCAAAGTATGCTGTTTATGGGCATAATACACGTGATGTTACCCTTAGCAGATTTCTTCATTTCTCTTAGGTCATGCGACGTATTTCACGTGTGCGACAGTGCTATCTATACAGACCTGACGTCTTCACGGACTTGTTCATGATGTTGGTTTGCAGTTGACCTGCATTTCATGCAGTATTCGCTGTCCCCGTAAACAGGTACACCGTCAATGGGGACAACTGGAATAAATTTAAATTAATTTTATTGCGTTCCGCTGTCCTCATTACCAGGTCACCGTCAATGGGGACAACGGGAATAAATTTTTATTATTTTTATTGAGTTCCGCTGTCCCCATTACCAGCTCACCGTCAATGGGGACAACGGGAATAAATTTTAATTATTTTTATTGAGTTCCGCTGTCCCCATTACCAGCTCACCGTCAATGGGGACAACGGGAATAAATTATAATTATTTTTATTGAGTTCCGTTGTCCCCAATGAATGGGGATACCCTCAATGGGGACAACGGGAATACATCGTGCCAGTGAATCAACAATAACCTTGTATAGCTTTAGCTTTAAGGTCCCGTTTACAATCACAAGTGTGAACAGTTTCAATCGGCCTGTTTCAACCCCTTCCTCGTTTTATCAGGTTTTATTGGCACCACTCGCTCCGTTTCCGGTCCGGACCGGATCCGTGTGGCCCATTTGTGGCTCACTTTACGGGCCACGGTCCGTCCCTCGTGCAATGGACCGAAGATAAGAGTGTTGCCTGCTTTGACTTTTATGGCTGGAACTGACCATTTTGAGGTTTTTTGGATAAAATAAGAAAGTTATAGTTGTCACTATTTGTAGCTAGAAAGAAAGTGATAGTTTTTGAAGCAGATTAACGAAAACTATATTTTACAGATCGGATATCGTCGGCTTATTGCAAGAAGTCATTAACCGACAAATCCAAAAGTTTGGCAAAAGCAGTTTAAAGTTTTTATAACTTTAAGAGCCCATATCATCAAAACTACGACAGTTATCAATATAATTTAAACGCCAATATATAGAGATATGTAATTATTTTTTAATTAACTGAAATCAGTACAAATTCAACCACTGCAATTTTTTTAAAAGCTAAAAATGCAAAGATAATGACTTCTTGCGATAAAAAGTTTTGACTAAATTGGAGTTAAGTATTTCTGCAACGAAGTTATTAGTGGCCTCTTTCGAGTATTAAAAGACAAAATAATCATAAAATAACATCTTTTATCACTAAAAGCTAAACAAATTACCTTGTTTGTCGAAAACACTTAATAAAATAACTAAAATTAGTAATAATGGCACATGAATCAGTCAAAAACACGTTCTAAGCTTTTAGAAAATAATTCTGCTAGCCAGCAAAGAGTTATTAACACATAAATAGGTTAGAAACGATTAAGTAAACTATTATTTAGATTAGAAAATATTAAGTGACTGACTTTGAGCTTTACCTGAAAACCTTCTTATTCTATCTGCCCTCCTCATAACGCTCGACCTGACCGCGGACCCGGTCCCAGGGCGTGAGGACGCATACGCCAAGGCACTCGAGTCCGTGGACGTCGGACCTATCCAGACGCCTGCAGAAGTGGAATCCGAGGCCTCAGCGCTGATGGCGCGCATCATCGAGGCTAAGGCGGCCGCTTCCATACCCATCACCAGGCGCCAAGGCCAGCGCAACGACCTCCCCCAACACCTTAAGAGGGTAATAGAGAGGAAACGCGAACTTCAGCGCGAGTGGGCGCGCTCCCGCTGCCCGCGACTGAAGACGCGACTCAACCCCATATCTGCCGAGCTCTCGGCCGCAGTACAGGTTTGGCGTGAGACCTGGGACCGAATCACCGACCGGGCCTCCGAACAGGAAAATAACCAGTACGCGCTGAATAGGGCGCTCACGCGGCAGCCGGCAAAAACTAACCCGCTGCTGGACCGAGATGAGGTCCGGCGCTTTGCTCCCGCCGACCGTGCCGAAATTCTGGACGAGCACCTCGCGGAGCAGTTCTCGCCTCACCTTTGAAACCCTGAACCACCACCATGCGGTCGAGGACACAGTGAGGGACTTCCTGTCTGGCCCAACACCGCCCCTAGACGGGTAGTACTTCATCTCCCCTGCCGAGGTGCGGAAGGCCGTCCTCCGTCTGCCCAGACGGAAGGCGCCAGGCTATAACGGAGTCCCCAACAGTTGCCTCGCCGCGGAGTCACCGCGCTCGCCCGGCTCTTCAACGGGATCCTCCGGACGGGCCACTTCCCGGAATCCTGGAAGACTGGACGGGTCATTGTGCTACCCAAGCCCGGCAAGGATCACCGCCTCCCGGCCAACTACCGCCCCATTACTCTACTACTAATAGTGGGCAAGCTCCTGAAACGCCTGCTCCTGGGGCGCCTGGCTCCAACTATCGAGCCGCGCCCAAAGCAATTCGGCTTCAAGAGGGCCACTCTACCACGCTGCAGCTCACCAGGGTGCTGCACCACCTTGCAGTCGAGCACAACGCCAGGCGCTGCACCGTTCGGGTCTTTCTGGACGTAAAAAAGGCCTTCGACCGTATTGGGCACCCCGGCGTTTTGTACAAGCTCCTGCAAACCCCAACTCCACCAGCTCTCATCAGGATTGTGGCATCCTTCCGCGACAACCGGCGGTTCTTCGTCGCAGTTGAAGGTGCCACATCCTCCACTCGATCCATCTCTGCTGGTGTACTGGCGGGTAGCAGCCTGTCGCCAGCGTTATACGCGTTCCATACCGACGACATCCCCACCCTGGAGGACCACCTACGCCGCGGGGAGAGGAATGTGTCGCTAGCGCTGTTCGCGGACGACAGCGCCTTCTTTGCGTCTTCCACAAGCCCCACCATCGCAGCCCGCAGGATGCAGCGGCTGCTGAACATCCTGCCGCCCTGGCTGGACAAATGGCGCATGGCCGTCAATGTGGGAAAGACGGCTGTGCTGTTTGTTTCCCGCCGCATCGGCCACCCACCGCAGCTGGCACTTCGGGGCCAGAACGTGGCATGGAGCCCGCACATCCGGTACCTCAGCTTCGGGATCGACAGGTCGTTGAGGATGCAGCCGATGGTTGACAGCGCACTACAACAAGCGCGCGTCGCCCGACCGTTCTCCGACCCGTCCTGGGATCTCGCCTGCCTCTGAGGACCAAAGTGTGGGTCTACAAAGGCTAAGTCCGATCCCGACTCACATATGCAGCGCCGGCCTGGTACTCGCTAGTCTCCCAGATGAATAGGGACCGGCTCCAGGGGCTGCAAAATGTGGCTCTGAGGATCTGCACTAGCGCGAGCAAATACTTCAGGAACGGTGTCATCGCCCGCGACCCGCAGATCCAATCCATAGACGAGTTTGTCGTACATTACAGTCGTCGAATGTACGACCGCGCCGACAACGGCCACCAAGCCCACCTTCACCAAATAGCGCCTCACTAACCCCGGCCCCCAGATGATGACCGCCCGTGGAGGCCCCTTCCCTGGGACCTCACCCCCGTGGGATAACCCACGGTGGGTTAATTAAAAAAAAAACCCAAACCAAACAAAAAAAAAGAAAAAAACATGCAAATATGTTAATAAAAAAATAAAATGATGAACAAACTATATAAAAGCATTTTTAGCGAAACCCAAGAACCGAGGAGGCGTCACCCCTCGAGTTGATGCCGGGGTAAAGAGGCCAAGCCTCGATGCCCCGCTCTGTTCCCCCACAAGGGCCGGAAAGAACGAACTACTACGCAGCGTGGCAGAGGCGCGAGCGGCCCTGAACAAAATACCCCTCTGCCCCGCTTCCGCGACTCCGGTCACACGGCACGCGGTCTCATAAGTAGCATAGCAACACGTAAATGTATGTGTGCAAAAGTCATTACCTTACATTTACCTGTTATTTTTACAATAACAAAAATCACTAATAAAACAATACTTCATTCAAGCGATTTCAGTCTTGTATTAAGTTTAACATAATAATTTAGCAAAAACCTGTCAACGACCTATAATTAATTTTACCAATCCAATAGTGAAGGTACCTATAAACGTTACTCGTTTTGTTAGAAGTCATTTAAAACCGTTAGTATTTTTTTTTTCTAAAAAATACGATACGACAAAACTGGTCAAGGTGCAAATACTGAATTAAAGCAAAACTAATTCAAACGTTTGTGAACGTAAAAGCACTTTCAAAATGTTGTTAAGCCACATAAATGAGTTACGTATGAAAATAAAAATGGCAATTGTGTTTTTTTTCCTTTGTTAAAATTTATTAATGTAATTTAATGAATTTTATGAAACCAGATATACCAAAAATGCAGTTATTGACTTTATAACCAAGCCATAACTTCTAAGTTTGAAGAGCTAAAAATTTTTGAGTTTTACCAAAATGTAGAGCTCATCGAGACGAACTCAATGGTATATCTAACGCAGTTAGTGACTTCTTGCGACTAATGACTTGCAATAAGCCGACGATATATTCTTTTGCCTTTTCTCTTATTTTATGGTCAGGGAATTCATAAAACAATTGTTTTCATAATAACTCGGATTTTTGTGCTAGCTTGGACAATTTAATTTAGAAAATAAGTTTTTCTTAAATCCGTCACAAAATTTCCGATATTATACAGGCTGGCTGAGTGATGATTGTGCGTGGTTGATAAAATGCTTTTAGGATAATAGATTCTTTTAAGAATATTTGTTAAGCTCACGCAATTTTTTTCTTTATCTAGAACTAGACGATCGCCTCGCGGTTGCACCCGCGTAGTTCCCGTTCCCGTGGGAATTCCGGGATAAAATAGTCGCTCCCTGAAAAGTAAGCTTCCTAACCGTGAAAGAATTTTTTTAAATCGGTTCAGTAGTTTCGGAGCCTATTCAATACAAACAAACAAACACACAATCAAATCTTTCCTCTTTATAAATTAGTTTTGATAAACCTTTATTTGACCACAATATCACCTTATGGTAAGTGACGACGTGTGTCCGACGATGTATCACGCTCATCTTAACTCTCGTCTTGCACAATGTGTTATTTGTACCTACCTAGCAGCGTATCTACGAAATGTTTTGTTTTTAAAGGCTTTTGTAGACTTTTTGTCACTAAATCAGCCGGCAACACTGAAGATAAGAAGCATTGTATCAGATTAGTTTTAGTAAGCTTTTTGTGGGCTCGCTGAGAACCGAATAGGCTTAGTGTGCGGTTACACGAAATTTATTCATGGAAAACCTAAGGCAGTTTTTTAAGCAGTCTTGAAGATTTTTTGGTTGAAATTCTATTATACATACTGATTATTTTATTCTGAGTACTTTTTTCGACTTGGAGTAGGGTAGTGATGAAATTTATGTAGGTACTTACCTATATTTTTCCTCAAAATTAAGTTTTACAATATTGACACCTACCTACTTTAAATGAACGTAAAACTATAAAAAAGGTTTCAATCCTATTACATATTTTTTTCATGTTTACCTATGCAGCTTTTAGGTCTCGGTTTTTATGTTTTACTAATTTGAAATTAATTTTCTAGGTAGATACAGCATGCTGTATCTACCTAGAAAATTCATCTTAACCCATGGGTTAAGATGACTTTTAGGGTCGGAAAGGTTTATTTTTGACCCATGTCGTACCTTAAATAACTCTTGACAAAAAAAGAATCATGCATATAAATAATATATAACTTTTTAAACTTTCGCGATTTGATAACATCGTTAATGATTATATCGGGTATTTATCGCGTACCTTTTGTTTTATTTCCCCTACGTTTCTACCGCGTTACAGCGATCGTGGTCAGTCGCCCCGTGACCATGATCGCTGTAACGAAATTCCCGATATAATCATTAACTACAAATAATATAGCTTGGAAATTCATTTAATGGGTACAATAACTCATCAAATAGACACAAAGAACCCTAAAAATACACTGTAACTGTAGAAAGTTAAAAAAACCGAGTTTTCCTTCCCTCGTTGAAGAAAACAAAACAGTTCGAAACACTGACCCGACCAGAGGCCTAATGGCCGCTCATTTTTAAGAACAATAAAAACAAACTCGCTTTCCGTTCTGAACACTCCTAGAGCAGGAGCGTGCCTGTCATTTGTCTTTCTGCACATAGTACCAAAACACTGGCAACAAAAAAGTCTGTAAGGAGATCGGTATTCATTGCATTTTGATATATACAGTAGGTTTTTTTGTCAGTATTTAATTACTTTTATTGACAAAGAAAATTACATACAAATAATAGAAACAAATTAGAACTATTTACAATTGAAACAATTGAGATAACTGCAGACTGTTGCAAATAATCTACAGGTAGCTCAACTGATCCATATCAATACCAGTCAGAAGCGTCCCCAAGACGCTGGCTGCATTGCCACGCTGTATGGCAATGCTGATGCGCTGCGCCAGATACTCACCAGCTCACGGGTCACGCGTCGCTTAGACCGGACGGTCAGAATTTTTTTAAAAAATCCGGTGAGCCTCGGTGCTCCACGGTAGGTAATTACGTATTTTACTCATCCGTGCGTGTGGCTTAGAATTCGCACAGCCCCAACTCTTCCCGCGAGTGTCGTAAGAGACTACTAAGGGATATACACCGGGGGCGGGCAGCAGCGCTTCCTGCAGAACAATTATACCACCAAACTGCGATTTCCAATCCCATGCGGATCCCAGCGTGGGGATTATGGGCACTACCCCCCATGAGAAAAAAGCCAATGAGGCGCTTATCAGAGGCAGGCCTGCGACGAGTGAGTCGAGTGCTTGTATGATTTTGATATATTATGTAGATTGAAATGAAACATTTGTGTCATTCTCCAACATTAATGTTGGGTCTCGATGATGTAATTTTCCTACACCCCTCTCCCGTTCTTATCCGGACATCTGTCGATCCGGCTGCTTTTATATCCGGATGTTACGTCATGCTGTTTTGTAATGTTTTTTATTGCTGCGTTCCGAATTCGCATTTTATTTTAGCACTTTGTTTTGGAAAGGTAATGTTACATTTAATTTGATTTCTGTTCTGATTTACAGGTAAACGTTTAATCAATGTTGTTGTTTCTCTGAGTAAAACTGAGAAATATTATAGTTAATGTGTATTTTGACCGTGGCGGCTTTAGAATCGACACATACAACTTAGCCCGTGGATGTAATAAGAGTCGACTAAGGCAATCAACACACTGCCACGCACCACGCTGCATGTTGCGTGGATGCGTGTTCTAACGTTGCTTGTAAGTATCTCCGTTTGTATAGAAAACACGCACAGTCCAAAACACAGAAAATGCATCCACGCGCGTTCATGCAGACCACGCGCTCAGGCGCGGAGAAACATACATATTTAATTGTCTGAGGATGAAATTCTTCTTGCAGCTTTTACCGTCGACTACAAAAATATAATTTAAACATTAAGCTCAGCTTAATCTGGACGATAATTACGTTCTTAGACTGGTGTTCACCGATATATAATTGGACAATTAGGGTTCGTCGGTTAACTTTGACGTTTAATGTATGACAACTTGTGTCAAAAATGTCAAAACAACTGTTTAAAATTTAACCATCTGTTGGTGAACTCGGGTCTTAGAAGTTTTAATGCAATGCAATCAAACACAGATTAAGTTATTAAAATTGAAATAGGTGTTCTGAAAAACACACGAGAGATTATGGGGGGGAGCAAAATCTCACAACATCTCACCAAGGGGAGAGGGAGAAATCGCTAAAATTACCTCACATAATTAATGGATGCCCCTTTGTGAACGGATTAGTATTAATGGCTTTAGGTATAGCGGTAATCTAGTAAAATAGTGTTGTGTATATCAAATGAGCAAATATTTTTATTACGTTCCAGAAAACGTAGAAAAATCTTCAGTTGTCGGACAATGAACCACAAAATATCACGATCAAACAAAGACGAGTGAAAATGAAATAAAACAATGGTTTTAGTAAAGGAGCAAGTGGTTTCTATTTCAGGTCATTGTCATAAAATGAAATAAAACTCTTGTAATTTGCCAAGTGCGGGTTTTTATATTTGTATTTACCTATATCATGGCTTCTTTTTAAAAATGGACACTTAGTCTATCTAAATCCAGGTCCGGACCTTACAATCCTCTATTGACGATTTGACTGCTTGTTTGTTTAAGTGCTTACAAACCGGTACCGGTAAGTATCGATATTGTAATTCAATAGTTTAAAAAAATATGTTTTCCAAATGCTGTCTTAATATTCACTTGGAATAACAGGTTTCATTCTTTTCATGACGAAATAACACGCGCGAAGCCGCTGGCAGAGATAGAAATTGACTATTATTTTTAACTAATAAATCAAAACAATAATAAATAAAAAAAATTAGAACCTACTAGTTCTAATATGTTTCTATTATTTGATTGTAATTATCCATAAGTACTCTTTATTAACAAAGACAATAAAAGAATAACAGTCAAATAATAACTTACATTCTTTTTCTTACTTGTAAACAAATCTGAACTTGTATTTACAATTGAGCTAACTGTAGCCTGTTGCAAACAATCAACAGGTAGCTTAACTGATCCATATCCATTCCAATATTTATTTGAATATTATAAAGTAAATTAGACGTAACCGGCTCTTGCACTAAAACCTCAAGAGAGCAGTTGAAGATCTTTTCACAACGCGCTGCGTTAAGGCTGTTTGAGAAAATCTTGCTTTATATTAAACAATGCAGATTTCTTTGCTTTGTTTATTTTTCAGTTCAGCTTGGGATGTTGACTTAGTAAATATTTAAACTGTTATAATTCTAAGGAGGTATTATAATTTGAGTGCTTGCTTGATTTTGCTAATTGCTTATCATTAGAATTTAGACACTCTAAAATATCTATTTCACTGATTGAAAACTAAAGATCTCATGAAAAAAATGATCTCATGCCGCTTATCAGATGCGCGACAAGCTTAAAGCTGCAAATGACTTAAGATAAATCTATGAATTTTTACAGAAAAAATACATTTTGAAAAAGGTTAACCATAAACAAGAAAGCTTGAAAATATATGAATGTTGGAATTTGAACGTTAAAAGCTCTGACATCAATATTTAAAGATACACCTATTTCTAATCTTCCTATTGTCTATGGAAGTTTATTATAATGTTTGTAGGTTATGTGAGTATTATGGTATGTATTTGTTTTCTTTCTTCTTTATATATCTAAAATAGATTTATTGAATGCCACATTCTATATTGTTTTTTCATGTCCAGCCTATCTTAAGGCTGAGCTCACTATTATACAGGGTGTAATTTTGTAATGCCACCTGAAGGGAAAGTACTCAAAGTACTTCCTTTCATTTAATTTATCAATTTTGTTAAAGAGATTTCTTTCCTATAATTGACCCTAACGATCGATGCAATAAAAGTACAGGGTGTTATTTTTACAGATTTTAGTCGGTTCGATTCCCGGGTGTAACAAGCGAATTTTAGAATATCTTTGAATGCCGTTTTTTGACGTGACAACGTCTTATAATTCGATAGAGCCGGCTGCACGCACGAAAAAACATGACGTCATGCGGCGTTACCGGCGTTACCGGCGTTACCGGCGTTCCATGTAAGGCCTGAAGTGCAAGCGAGAGCGGTGAGCGAAGCGAACCGCAATGCGACTATTGGGGAACTGCACGGCGAGCGAAGCGAGCCGTGATGTGACCCCCCTTGCCCCCTGTCCCCTGCCCTCCTTAACCCCCTTTCCCATCAAAAAATCTGATATGGGTATCGTTTTCGACTAACATGGGGGTGAGGATAACGAATTTGATGACTGCGGGCGTGTGTCGGATTGCGACTTTTGGGGAACCACACGAGGATCACAGCACGGCTCGCTTCGCTCGCCGTGCTGTGACCCTCGTGTGCCCCCCCCGGAACCCCCTTCCCCATAAAAAAATCTGATATGGGTATCGTTTTCGACTAACATAGGGGCGAGGATTACGAATTTGATGACGGCTGTGACCCTCGTGCCTCCCCCCCGGAACCCCCTTCCCCATAAAAAAATCTGATATGGGTATCGTTTTCGACTAACATAGGGGCGAGGATTACGAATTTGATGACGGCTGTGACCCTCGTGTGCCCCCCCCCCCCCCCCGGAACCCCCTTCCCCATAAAAAAAACCTGATATGGGTATCGTTTTCGACTAACATAGGGGCGAGGCTGACATTTTTGACGTGACAACGTCTTATAATTCGATAGAGCCGGCTGCACGCACGAAAAAACATGACGTCATGCGGCGTTATCTCATGCGGCGTTACCTAGCTTTGAGACGTTGTCACGTTCAACTATCGTCAGTAAACCGACTTTACAGACAACCAATTTTTTTTCTTTTCAAAAATAAAGGAATGTTTTCTTTGAGTAAAATTTTCTATCTACATCTACAAAATTCCACCCTGTATAATAATAATGCATTAAAAAATACCACAAAAATCAAAAACTCAGGAATATACCTACTACTTAACTAGACTTCATCATCATCAGCCTATATTAGTCCACTGCTGGACATAGGCCTCCCCTAATGAGCGCCATAGCGCCCTGTCTTCAGCTTGCCGCATCCAGCATCTGCCTGCAGTCTTCCGCAGATCGTCATCCCACCTGGCCGGAGGACGTCCTACACTACGTTTGCCGAGTCGTGGTCTCCACTCAAGAACTCGTTTACCCCAGCGGTTGTCGGTTCTTCGCGAGATATGGCCGGCCCACTGCCACTTCAGCTTGCTAATTCTTTGTGCTATGTCGATAACTAGACTTAACATTTATTTTCTTTGGCTTAATGAAAGAATACAATTTTTGAGTTATTCCCAACGTCACACGTGAGACGTCCTCATACCCAACGTCTCACGAAAAGTATTCCCAAAGTCTAACGAAAACGCACCTATAGCCAAAGTCTCACGAAAATTATTCCCAACATGTCACGAAAACGCACCTATAGCCAACGTCTCACGAAAATTATTCCCAACATGTCACGAAAACGCACCTATAGCCAAAGTCTCACGAAAATTATTCCCAACATGTCACAAAAACGCACTTATAGCCAACGTCTCACGAAAATTATTCCCAACATGTCACGAAAACGCACCTATAGCCAAAGTTTCACGAAAATTATTCCCAAAATGGCACGAAAACGCACCTATAGCCAACGTCGCACGAAAAGTATTCCCAACGTCTCCCGAAAGTCAGAGCGTCGTGACTTACAATCCACGTCATCATCATCAATAGTGCCATTACATACCTCAAAAAATAAAATAATTGGATTGTAATTTTCAATGACAGCTGTCAAAATGACAACCTCAACCTCAAAAGCCTATATTGGTCCACTACTGGCCCCTGATAAGTGCCTTATTGGCTTTTATCGCTTGGGGGTAGTGCCCATAATCCCCACGCTGGGCATGCGGGTTGGGGATCGCAGATTGGTAGTAGAATTGTTCTTCAGGGGGCGCTGCTGCCCGCCCCCGGTGGATATCCCCTAGTCACTCCTTACGACACCCGCGGGAAGAGTTGGGGTGGTATAAATTCTAAGCCGGCACCACACAGCTCAAAATGACAGTTACTGTCAAAATGACAGCTTTATAGTATATCTTCTGACTTGATCTGATCTGTTATCGATTCGTCCAAAAAGCGATTCGTCCATATCGCGTTTCGTCCATTAAGCGGTTCGTCAAAAAACCACACTATCCCTTTGCGCGTTCCACTCATGATTTTTGCGCGCAGGTCAACAAACACAAAGCCGAAGTTGCTAACAAGTTTATGTTGAAAAACACTACCCACCTATAAAAACCTATCTAGTTATAATTTACTAAATGGGTAATTTTTATTTTCAAGTCTAAATTTATCAGTATTTCGTTCCAAACCCTTTCAATTCCTCTGGAATAATATTTTCTTGCGCCGTGACGCATTGCGGTTGTACTTACAAGGCTCGCCATGTTGGGTCTTGTTTATAGGTTTCCTAAGCAAACGAGCTCATATCTGATATCAACGGGGATACTTAAACCTAAAAAGGCTAACCTAGCTTACCTACCTGCCTACCAGAATAGAACCTAGAACTGGCGCACTACATAATGTAACTTATTAGGTCCCATTTATTTAAATGTAGTGTAGACAACGAAGTACAATGTGTGAAGATACCTATGTAATTGTGTCCAGCATTGGACACAGTTACATAGTATATAGGTTGTAGTTAATTATATAACATAATTTCACATAAATAATTAGGAATTTTTAAAACCATGAAGCAGGAGAAACCTTTAACTAGATGGAATCGCTCCCGGATTTATTTAATAAAATAAGATCTTGGGAAGGCAAGTTTTTCGTTCGTATAGTATGGTTACATCCATTATTCCCGTCCATTGATGGGCGAAACTACAGTTATTTTACCCAGGAGCACATTAAGCATAATTAAAAAATTTCTCAATAGGCGAACCATTGATACTCATGAGCAGTGGAATCCTGCTTTAAAGCTGCTTTAAAGTAGTGCTTTAAACATCGATTTATGTAAAAAAGGGGAGATGAGGCGAGGAGCTTCTTAAAACAGGAAGGCTCAAATTAGGTGTAATTAGGTGCATCCACCTCAGTCATAGTCGAACCGGCGGCATTCGTGTTAAGCGTGCTTGCTTAGACGTACTTTAGTCTTATTTATTGATTAAAAGAATACAGCAATGCCCTTGTGTTTATTCATTATATTTATTGCGTAAAATCGGAAATGTAAATGTGAGCGAGTGTTTGCGTGTAGTTGTAACACGGGCCAGTTGTTGAGTAAGCACTGAGAGAACGTACCATATCTACAGATTTTACTTAGATCTATGGTTTTAACGCCTTCACTGCCCAGCCTCGACACGATTCCGCGACTCGGGGGAGTAGACTAGCGTCTCCGTCTTGGGCCGTGATAGTGTTAAACTACCTATTATGCTGATTACGCTGTCGTATGCTGTGTGGTACCGGCTTGGAATTTGCACCACCCCAACTCTTCCCGCGGGTGTCGTAAGAGGCGACTAAGGGTCGTAAGGTAATCCACCGGGGGCGGGCAGCAGC
Source organism: Eupithecia subfuscata (assembly GCA_963564075.1). Lineage (NCBI taxonomy): Eukaryota > Metazoa > Arthropoda > Insecta > Lepidoptera > Geometridae > Eupithecia > Eupithecia subfuscata. Next base: position 1,819,039 of record OY751118.1, on the reverse strand, counting down.
GCCCCCTGTAGAACAATTCTACCACCGAACTGCGATCCCTAACCCGCATGACCAGCGTGAGGATTATGGGCACTGCCCCCCATGAGATAAAAGCCAATAAGGGGCTTATCCGGGGAGGGCCTGCGTCCAGCAGTGGACCAATACAGGCTGTTGAGGTTGAAGCTGTCGTATGACAGCAGAAGTTGCAGAGTAATTTACATTGCCACCGATTTGCAAAGTACTACATCTTAATTAGTCAAGAGGCTAGGAACAAAAGACCTCCTTCAAGATAAAAGCGACGCTTATGTCTTTACTAAGATTTTACGAGGCTGTTCAGAAGGTTCAGATAAGCTAGTGCGTTATCGGCTTTATAGTTATTGCCTGTCCCGAATTCTAAGGGTTGACGCATATCTGGACCTTACCACTGCCACACAAAAATGTGCATTTAAATCATCATCATCATCATTAGCCTATATTAGTCCACTGCTGGACCTAGGCCTCCATTAATGAGCACCATAGCGCCATGTCTTCAGCTTGCCGCATCGAGCATCTGCCTGCAGTCTTTCGCAGGTCGTCATCCCACCTGGCCGGAGGGCGTCCTACATTACGTTTGCCGAGTTGTGGTCTCCACTCAAGAACACGTTTACCCCAGCGGTTGTCGGTTCTTCGCAAGATATGGCCGGCCCACTGCCACTTCAGCTTGCTAATTCTTTGGTCTATGTCGATAACTTTGGTTCTCTGTCGGATGTATGTGTTACGAAATCTATCCTTCAGAGAGACTCCGAGCATAGCTCTTTCAATAGCTCGCTGAGCGGCTTTGAACTGGTGGACCAGCATTTAAATAATGGGCTTAAACTCGTAACATTTGGATTTATTTTACAGTGAGGGCATAAGTAGCAGGCTGTCTGCTATAGCGCGCGGGCACTCGCTTGGAGCTAGCGGTAAGTGACTTTGTCGCTGTAAAATGTATTTAAAGATAACGTGTTTAAGTCCATATTTTAATGCTTATTGTAGTACCGGTAGCAGTGCTGGATGACATATAATGTGCTAAGTCCTTTATTAGGCATTCGGTAAAGGGGTAGGGAAGTGGGTTTTTGAACAGCAATCCGTGGAATTTTTCAACTTCTTTCTTTATGGCATCGAGAAATGTGACTTAAAGTATTTATTTTGACAAGGTTTTGTCCTATTCTGATCGCGCACGGTGCTGATTATTATCGTCCAGGAAATAATTTTCGGTTTGGTAGGTATATGCAAGACTTTAATTAGTATAGGTGAAGGAAGACTGACGAAATAAATAAATAATGTTTGACAATTCACACAGCATTATCTAGCCCGAGCTAAGCAGAGCTTGTGTTATGGGTACTAGATAACTTATATACTTAACACAATACACTAAATAGCTAAATATTTTTTTTTATACATAGAAAACATCCAAAACACCCTGAACAAATATTTGCAGATCGTACAAACATTTTCCCGAGGCGGGAATCGAACCCGCAACATCTTGCGTCGCAGGCGGACCTTCGCCCGCTGCGCCACAGAGGTCGCGAATGACAGAATGAAGTATATCATTGACACTGTTTATTTTGAGATGCAAATGTCGGCTCGAAAAATGTGGGGACTTACATACAGGGGACTTACGCAATTTTCCATTTTTATCGAGCCGAAATATTGAAAATGCTACGAAAATAACGATGATGATTTTCTCATGAAAAAGTATTGAAAATAGTATAAAAATAATAGTTTACCACAGTAACCCAATCTGTCTTACTTTTGACTATTGGATTATATTATCAGTCGAACTACTAAACCGCGAATGAGAGAGTAGAATAACTATAGTACCTATCTACCATAATACCACACCACGCGCTATATGCTTTGTTTCAGTAGATTTCAGCACAAATCAGTTGGTAATTCAATGCGAGTCCTCCGAACCGGATAAATCCATATTTAAACATTCCTACATGTTTCCGACTCAATATTTCAGTGTGAATGGGAATCTTTGATCCGTGTAATGCACCGCTCAAACATTAATACTCAGAGCTGCTTTCATCGTACTTATTTGAACGCGTTTGACTTGTTAGAACTGTGTGGCTAAGAATTTGCACCACCCCAACTCTTCCCGCGGGTGTCGTAAGGCTGAGCGCAGACTTGAGTCACGACAGTTTTAAGACAGACTAAAGACAGACTATTGCTTTACAAAATGTATGAAGATGCAAGACAAAACAGTTTTGTTTCCGTTTTAAGGCAGACTTTCTATGTGAGGAAAGTCTGTCTTAAAACTGTCGTGACTCAAGTCTGCGCTCAGCCTAAGAGGCGACTAAGGGATATCCACCGGGGGCGGGCAGTAGCGTCCCTGCAGAACAATTCTACCACCAAACTGCGATCCCCAACCCGCATGCCCAGCGTGAGGATTATGGGCACTACCCCCCATGTGATAAAAGCCAAACAGACACATACCAGAGCATGCAGGCAGAAATGCGAATATGCTCTTTTGGCTCACCATAGTGGCTCAAAAGAGCAACATCGCATCTCTGCCTACACTATACTAAATAAAACTTTTACAGAGGCATTAAAATAAGCTATTTATAAGCTATGATAGGTATCACAAACTGCAAAATCGATTTTTCAAAATTCCTCCGTTTAACATAATAATAAAGATAAAATACGTGGTGGCGCTGATTTGAGTCGGGTATGCACCTTAATCAGGTTTTTATAAGGTTTTAAAATAGATAATATCCAATAAAATTATAAGTTGTAGGAAAAACAGATGCCGGAAGAAAATAGAGCGCTTCTGAAATTAGCACTATAATAATTGGTAGAATTCTCGTAATGTTTCAACAATTGGTGTAAGTCACATTGTATTTCCAATAATAATAGCCAAGTTAACAATCACTGACAGATTAACAGATTAACGTTATTAGACAGACGGATCTGTTGAGCTACCTGTAGATTGTTTGCACTTTTGATTCAATCAATCAATCATAATCTTTATTTGCATGAATGTATGTACAAAAGTTCGTTATCTTAAAAATACCCATATACAAACAACCTAGTAATAGGGTGTGCAAAATCTTTGTAAATACTATTATATTTATAAATATCTCTAAATTTAAATTAAATTAAGTAGGTAGGTAATGTTCAGTAAAAATCATCATAAAATTAAAAAAAGCTGGTCGGATAGGTATGTCACTCATTGACATAATTTTTTTAAAATAATAATTCAAATATTCTTTTTCATAAAACAGTTTTCTAGTAGCCAATTTTTTAATATGGTTGATTGTCTGCAGTTAGCTCAATTGTTTCAATTGTAAATACTAGTTCCAATTTATTTATATGATTTGTGAATAAAGTGCTCTTATTGACACAATATGAGTTTATACGCACTCAGAAAAACAAAAAACGAGATATCAACTCTACATTACCCCCAAAATGCTCAGTTTAATTTTGTTATTTACAACAGAATGCATTAATTTTCACAGTTAACGAGAAATGAATATCCATAACGAAACACAGCATTATGTTTATCGACGTTATTGTGGCAGTTTATTGTAGTCGCTATAAATTATGGCAAAGCATGAGTCGCCATTTTGCTAAAGTAGAGTGGGATTGTTTACTATAATGTTGTTTACTATATTTTACTATTATTATGGGCAGTGCTGTAGAAAAAGCTCGTCAAAGCTAGAAGAAGTTTTTTATGTACGAAGCTAAATTTACGAATCTGGTGAAAGTTTTTATTATGTACCCACTTCCTCTGTAAATATATAGATTTGTCAGGAAGTTGGCAGTGTTACACCTCCGTGCCTCGGAAAGCACGTTAAGCCGTTGGTCCTGAGTTTGAACTCTCCCCGGTCGTGTCCCATCGGAATAAGAGAGGGAATACACTCTCTAGTGCACCTGAGTTTACGCATACACTTGTGCACTATAATATGTGCTGCGCATCTGGCTAGTCTCCGATGAGACTGGCCGCCGTGGTCGACATACGTTTAGTCGAACACGCTTTTACACGCTGTGACAAGAACACTATATTTACGACCATTTAGTCACAATAATGCATAATCTATCTATATATATAAAAATGAAACCTGTTTTCCTTGGTCACGGCATCACGCGTGAACGGCTGGACCGATTTCGCTAATTCTTTCTTTGTTGTGTTTGTTATTGTCAGGAGAAGGTTCTTATGAAAGAAAAAATTAAGAAAGATGGAAACGTAAATTTCCACGGAGGCGAAACTGCGGGGCGCAGCTAGTACATGCATAAATGCGGAAGTTTGGATGATTTGATAGATGTTTGTTACCTTTTCTAGCCATAAAGACTGAACCAATGGGTTGAAAGTTTGGATAGATGTAGCTCTAAGCCTATTTAGAAAGCTTTCTATACCGATTTTGTTATTCACCTAAATTGCATAATAATTACTGCAGTCTTGCGAAACAAGTCTGACGAATTCACTTTCAAAGAAGTTAATTTGGCAACGGGAAACCGGATGTAGGTAAATTCTTGAAGTTTATTTCGAGACATGACTCCAGAATTAATTCAGATTTAAATAAGTAGCTTTGTGAGTTCACATTCTGTGGTGGAATTTTCTCGAGATAAATTCTTTGCAACTAAGCTTTTAAGTTGCTCCTAGCTTTGTAGATTTGAAATGGAAATAATTTATTTAAAACGAGAGTCAAAATAACTGAAAACTAATTTAGATTGAGCCGGGGCCTATTTGTCGTTCTGCAGCACACACAAACTTACCTACATTTAATTATTACTTAGTACTTACTTACTTTTAAGGGTTCCGTACCCGAATGGTAAAAACGGAGTCCCAATATATAATAATTAAGCCTCCGCTGTCCGTCCGTCAGAGGGCTCTATCTCATGAACTGAAGAGGTAGAGAGTTAAAATTTTCAGAGAATGTTGTATTATCTATCTGTCTTGATTTAATCGATTTGTCAATTTTATCGAAAATTAATATAAATAACCTACCTTGGGGAGGTACTACAGTATGGTACAGTAGCGTTCATTGTAAGCAGACCCCTGTTACTTTTGAAGTCAAAAAATATAAGCTTTCAAGCCTTTTTATATAAAAGCCGTAAGCCGTTTTGTATAAAAGAAAAAAAGTTATAATATAAGACCAAAACTGGTGGAATTTGTACAAAGTGTACAAGAGAAACATTAAAAAAAGATTTAACGTTTAACGACAAAATAGATGACAAAATTAACGACAACTCTCGTCAAATTCATCGTCAATAATTACCAAAACTTTGCTACGACATTATTTTCATTACATTCATAATTTCCAAGTAAATTAGAATGGGGCCTCAAGGACCCATACCAATCACGGGCCTCGGGTCTAAATCGCCCATAACTTACTGGGGATTCCTCGTCCCATTCAAATTATCAAAGAACTTGGACGTTCTGAAAATGGGACAGGACTTATGCTTCGTAATGGGACAACGTTAAACGAAGGGTCTATTTTGTAGAACAGCCTTATTTTTAAGGTTTATTAAGGGAGATTGTTAACTAGTTTCTGCCCGTGGCTTCGCACGTGCTCTTTCAGGATCCAAGTGTTAGTTCTAAGGTTTCTTGTTATTATAGTGCGTAACCCCACACTCAGGGTAATTTCTAAGAAAAGTCCCGTCGAAGTCGAAAATTTTTGCGATATTATTTGGTTTTTTACAAGTGTTCGTTTTTTCTACCGGCGTAACTGTTGTTTCTATGGAAAAGTTCAAAGGTTATTTATATCCTATGGGAACTGATTCGTGGTATACTAAGTAGCATAATTATGTTATTTCGCGTCTAGAAGAAAATATTATAAACCCGAATACAGCCGTGAAAACCAGAAAACTCGAAGAAATCTGAAATTTTACATCTACAGGACTACCTACCTCAATTTAAAAATAACAAAATTACAAAAAGAACTACAAAGCTGGTACATGAACTTAAATATTTTACCACGCCGGGATCCGAACCTGAGTTATTCAGTCACCGTTATGGTTGCAGCAAATCAGAGGCCCACTGCTAGCGCACGCCAAAAAAATATGCATTTAAAAATGGACTTTATATGTTAACATTTAGATGCAAATAATATCGTAGATGTAACAAACTACACCACGAGGTCAAGTGACGTAGAAGTCGAAAATCTTTGGGACTTCCTACGGTCTCTAGCGCCGAAAATTTTCGTTTCGAAATTTTTTGCGATATTATTTGATTTCTTAGAAATTACCCTGAGTGTGGGGTTACGCACTATAATAACAAAATAATTCGATGCATTTCGTATTGACTCCATCAGATGACAGACAGCTCGCGGGCCACTCGATTAAAGCTTGTGGGAAGCAGAAGCAATCAGAGGCACACTGCTAGCGCACACCAAAAAAATATGCATTTTTAAATGGACTTTATATGTTAACATTTAGATGCATAAGAAATAAAATAATATCGTAGATGTAACAAACTACACCACGAGGTCAAGTGACGTAGAAGTCGAAAATCTTTGGGACTTCCTACGGTCTCTAGCGCCGAAAATTTTCGTTTCGAAATTTTTTGCGATATTATTTGATTTCTTAGAAATTACCCTGAGTGTGGGGTTACGCACTATAATAACAAAATAATTCGATGCATTTCGTATTGACTCCATCAGATGACAGACAGCTCGCGGGCCACTCGATTAAAGCTTGTGGGAAGCAGAAGCAATCAGAGGCACACTGCTAGCGCACACCAAAAAAATATGCATTTTTAAATGGACTTTATATGTTAACATTTAGATGCATAAGAAATAAAATAATAGCGTAGATGTAACAAACTACACCACGAGGTCAAGTGACGTAGAAGTCGAAAATCTTTGGGACTTCCTACGGTCTCTAGCGCCGAAAATTTTCATTTCGAAATTTTTTGCGATATTATTTGATTTCTTAGAAATTACCCTGAGTGTGGGGTTACGCACTATAATAACAAAATAATTCGATGCATTTCGTATTGACTCCATCAGATGACAGACAGCTTGCGGGCCACTCGATTAAAGCTTGTGGGAAGCAGGAGCTGTGTGGTGCCGGCTTAGAATTAGCACCACTTCAACTCTTCCCGCGGGTGTTGTAAGAGGCGACTGAGGGATATCCACCGGGGGCGGGCAGCAGCGCCCCCTGCAGAACAATTCTACCACCAAACTGCGATCCCCAACCCACATGCTCAGCGTGCGGATTACGGTCGGGTACTGACCCCATGTGATAAAAACCAATAAGGCGCTTATCAGGGGGAGGCCTGCGTCCAGCAGTGGACCAATACAGGTTGTTGAGGAGTGAGGAATATGTTTATATACATACATTTACAGTGACAAAATGGCTTCCCACAAACTTCAAACGAGTGGCCCGCGAGCTGTTTGTCATCTGATGCCGTCAATATGAAATGCATCTAAATATTAACAATTATAGTCCATTTTTAAATGCACATTTTTGTGCTGTGCGCGGTAGCGGCGTTGAACTAATGAGCGCAGAGCTTTACGGCGCTACAAAGCGGGCCGTTATTAAATGAACTTTCCCTGCTTGTATTAAAGTATGGATTCAAAGAATTTATGAAATTTCCTCAAGTTCCTAATTGAACGCGGCGTGAATAGAGTGCCAACAGGAAGTTAAACAATATTTATAAGCTAGAATCAGCATTTTTATCTTATTCATGTTTAGTTTTTATTTATTCGGAGTAACAAACAATTACTCTCTTAGCATACTTAAATATATAGGAACTTATAAATCTAAGTGTAATTCTTTATGTGCAATCGACACCGTTAGCCTCAAAGATTATAAAAATAAACAGGGCAAAAATTATTATAGTTATGTACTTATTATTAAGTAAGGTACACAGAGAATACATGTATTCTTCCGCTACAATCCCTGCATGCGGGATTTCTACGTTGGAAACAACTGAAGCATAAATACATTTATGTTAAGTTACACAAAAAATTAATTTCATATTGTGGTCTACAAGTTAGTCTTTTCTAATTTTTAAAAAATACAAAAAAAAAAAACTGTAGAGGACATAATATTAAGATAAAACGCCTGAATCTATTATTTATCTGTAAAGGGCAAAAAGACCGCGCGCGAGTACATAGTATTATTAATCGTTTATTTGGAAGAAAAAATGTGTTGTGCACAGAATTTTTTTCTAATTTCATGTCTGATAACGAACTACTTAAGGCGCAGCCTCCCCTCACACTAGCGCCGCCACCTATTTTATCTAATTATCACGTAAGAAAGGAATTTCCAAAAATTACGTTAGCCAGTTTGTGATACTTATTATAAGCTTTTTTTTAATGCCTCTATACTAATTTAATTTTGTATAGTTTAGGCAATTAATGAAATCCCAAAAACAAATGCTGCCAGTATACAAATATGCTTCAACCCTACATAAACACATCACAGAGTGATAAATTACGAAATATATTAAATGTTGTAACTCGAGATGAATTTAATTAGCACAGACTTAACATATTGAAATCAATTCTGTTTGTGCTCTCGGAACACCCTGTACCATGAGGATCTCTCTGGGCTTTTAATCCGATCCTTAAATTTTGTTTTGTAATACAATAAACGGTTCTAGAATCTCAGATATTCAATGTCAACAAACCTTTGTTGACATAAAATATCTGATATTCTAGACCTACCCATTTACTTTATATTTATCAACTAGTTTATGCCCGCGGCTTCGCGCGCGTTGTTTCTATAGAAAAGTTTAAAGATGATTTCTATCCCATGGGAACTGATTTATGGGTAGCCTATGTTTGATTCCAGGATTAGCATTACCTGTATGCATATTTTAAGCCCGATCCATTCAGTAGTTTTGACGTGAAGAGGTAACAAACATCCAACCATCCAAACTTTCGCATTTATATCTGTCATCGGTTGTGTCCAAGATGGCGGCACATGTGACGTCAGTTGGTCGCCTCAGTGAGGCGAGCCACCGATCTGAGCCGATCAGTTGATCGCCTCAAGTTCGCCACACTGTGGTTTTTAACCTGACAGAAATTTGAGTGTACTCAAAAGTTAGGTTATTAAGTAGGTTATTTCATCAGGTTCATAGGAAATGGTTATTTCATCATGTTCATAGGAAGATTAGGCTTCGCATACAAAAATTCAGGGAAATAATGATTTATAAGTTCGCCAAACCCTGTCTGTTGCTAACCACCATGTGGTTACTCAGATGGGCATGTGCCGCCATTTTGGACACAACCTGATCATATGACGTCAGAAAGTTGCCTCTGACTGAGGCTAACAACAGACGACATGATTAGTGTGATGTGATGTGAAGTGTGATTAATAAAACCACAAAAACTGCTAACAATAATAGAAAACAACAAGACCACAACAAGTGACCACTAAGAACAAACTTCAACAACGCATATTTGCAACAGACGACTGACGAATTCATTCGTTTGTCATCCGTTTTTTTTTTTCAGCTGCCACCGTCGTCCCCTTATGGCGGACATTGCTTGAGCGACAGTTCTCTACCGTTGTGAAGATGTTTGTGAGAAGACAACCCCGAAACGTATACAAATCCACGGGCAGAAGCTAGTATAATAATTAGAGCGGTGCTCTTCGAAAGATAATTGGATAATTGGCAGCTCTGGTGGTTAACTCTGATGTGTTTGAAAATTTCCCTTGTATTTTTTATTGTTGTATTTTCGCCGGATTCTCCGTAAATTGGGGACCAAGGAGAGTGATCCGGAGATTATTCCCGAGGGATTAGTACCTATTGGCAAAACATAATATAAATGCGAGAAATGGAATCCGGTTTTTATTTTAAGAAAATCATTATCTACCTATTCGTGGGGTGCCGAGGCTCTCCGTGTATTTAAAAAAATGTCTAGTCGAAGCGACGCGTGACCGGAGAGTTGGTATCTTGCTTCGCTGTACGGCATTGCCGTACAGCGAAGCAATGCAGCCAGCATAGCGGGGACGCGACGACTGGTATTAATATGGATAAGTTGAGCTACCTGTAGATTGCATGCAACAGTCTGCAGTTAGCTCAATTATTGTTTCAATTGTAAATACTAGTTCCAATTTGATTCTATAATTTGTAATAAGTGATCTATTATTTATAAAGATTTATGCTCTTGATGTTCTTTTCTAAATATTCTTAACGTGTGAAGAAAATGTTACTCACCTACTCATAAAAGACAAATCACTTTCAAACGTTGAAAATCAGGTGATTGAAAAACAAATAGGCGAATAAATAACCCGAACTGATGTTTTCTCCCAGTTTCCTTGTAGATAACCGAAGGAAATCACAGCAATAAATAACTACTCGCAGACAATTTAGATTGAGCGCTACCTCGGTTATTGGTGTTCAGGAGTTATTTGAGAGAAACGTCTAAATTGTCGTGGCAGTAACAGAATAACGTTGCAATCATTGGAAAACCTATCGTTAAAAATATATATATATTTATACTAGCTTCTGCCCACGGCTTCGCACGCTTATTTTCGGTATAATAAGTAGTCTATTATACTAGTATATGGTTAGGCTTTGCTCTAAGCGTATAGTAAATTTTATATTGATCCGTTCAGTAGTTTTAAAGATTTTAGGTAACAAAAATTCAGATTTCACAAACTTTCGGCTTTATAATATTAGCAAGATAGTAGGATGATAATAGGATCATTCCTCCTCTAAAAAGCTCATTTTATTCACTGAAAACAGTGAATAAAAAGCACTTTTAATCACTATTTTGGTGTTAGAATTTAGAACACACCAATATATTCGACCTTAATCTCATTGCTATACAACCTCCTTGCGGATAAAATACTCGATACAAACTCCTTGTGCAAATAACTTCTCGAGATTTGATTGGTTATTTTTCTCGTAGTTATGATATAGAGTATAGTATGCAAGTCTTGAATAAAACAGATTTATATGGATGGTACGGACACTTGATCACTCGCTACGCTCGTGATTCAATCATCATGAATAGTGATTCATACCGTAGGGAGTGCCCTACGGTCGTGATTCAGTCGATAGAATCCTTCACTTCCTCGTGATTCATCTATGTGGTATTCGAAGCGAGGCGCTTCGAATTCGTCCTCTAATCACTAGTTGCCTAGGTATACTATTCTGAAAACTTGACACTAAGCACATTGATTCTACCGGAAAAATGACTCCCCCAATTCTCTAAAAAAATGTTTCGATCGCAATACCAAACATCCTGTATTATTTTTTGAAGATAAATAGTCCCGTTTTTTTGTCGTTGAAAGTAAAAACCTAGAAATTAAGAAAAAATCTTATCCGGACCTAGAGGTCATTTTATGTAAATGACTTCTAGGTCCGGATTTGTTATTTTAGTTTGATGACATCCATTTTGAACCGCCTCGGGTTGATGATCGAATTAAGGAGCTCCTCCTCATTGACATGGCCATTAGTCAACGATCAAAGATTCGCTTCGGATTTTCGATCACCAATCCGAGGCAAAATCAACACAGCGTTTTAAAGATCCGTCGGAATAGAATTCGAATACGTCGGATTCGATTCGGAAACGAATCGAATGAATTAAAATATTCCTGCAGCAGTCCAATACCTACCCGTTTTGTGATACAAGGTGTCACAAAAGCTCTGCTTAGCTTGGGGTTAGGCTAGACTACGTTGTGTTAATTATTAACACAAAATCATCTAGCTCCAAGCTTATTGTGTGAATTGACGACCCCTGTGGCGCAGCGGGCGTAAGGGCTGCCTGCGACGCAGGAGGTTGCGGGTTCGATTCCCGCCTCGGGACAAATGTTTGTACGATCTGCAGACATTTGTCCAGGGCGTTCTGGATGTTTTCTATGTATAATAAAAAGATATCTATCTATTTAGTGTATTGTATTAAGTATATCAGTTATCTAGTACCTACCCATAACACAAGCTCTGCTTACCTTGGGGCTAGATAATGCTGTGTGAATTGTCCAGCATTATTTATTTATTTATTGTCCAGAAAAAAAATACCTACTTGTCTCTACCACCTTCTGTTGTATCTACTTACTAAACAGAGGCCAATGTGTCACTTAATAGCAATTCGTTGGCTCGGCTCACTAAAGTTTATAAGTACCTATAGTCAAATCACCAAAACAAGCAACAACTTTGCCAACTTGTGGGATAACCGTGAGACTCAAACAGCCTACACATATTATTATTAAAATAAAAATTAATAATAATAATAATAATGTCCTCCTAGCTGAATTTCGACAACGGCGGCCAGTCTCATCGGAGACTAGCCAGATGCGCGGGACATATTATAGTGCACAAGTGTGTGCGCAAGCACGGGTGCACTCTCTATTCCCTCACATTCATCATCCGATGGGAGGGCAGATCTACACGACCGGGGAGAGGTCAAGGTTTAAAATAAAGATAATAAATAAATAAATACGTAAAGCTGGACAATCCACGCATCATCTAGCTCCAAGTTAAGCAAATAATAATGTGCAAATATAATTCAAGAGGACGTATTTGCCGGAACACCCTACTGGGTTTCGATGGGTATTCAGCTGGAAACGCCATGAACTTACCTGGAAAAAGAAAAAATGCATTAAAAATTAAGATTCAAATACTAATTTTAGCAGATCTCGACTAACTCGATTTACTAAACTAACTCTAGTATTTTCAAACTAACCGAACCTCACCTTGGTACAAGAGAGAGATAGCAGTTAGCCAAATCCATTAAAACGATTTTAGGTGCATTCCAGTCTTTTTTTAAAGTGAAAGTTAATTTTCTCAGAAAAATGATATGACGCCCTTACGACAGTTTATTGCAAATTTGGTCAGGCATTTTAAGTTTTGGGAGACATGTCGCATATCGTTACAAAGAACATTTAGTAGAGCACTTTTTAAAAGCAATTGAAATTATTAAGTGATTTAAAAAAAAAATTAAGCTAGGAGATAATGAAATTTAGACTAAAGAAACAACACAAATCAAAAGTTATTATATTACGTCACAAGGGCACGGTTTTGGGAATTTCCTAAAAAAAAATAAAAAAATCATTTAAAAAAAGTGTTAAGCCTTAGGCAAAAAGTTTCTACAGAAAAAGTGTTGCAAATAAACCCATCCACCAAATACCCTGTATAGAGAGATACCAACCAACCGATACCCTGGTTGATGAGTTTCCGCCATGAGGAGACGGTTGGGCATAAATCGTCAACCATCGCGGTGCATCACGAAGCAACTCATTGTTGCTTCGTCTCCATATGGCATGTTGTATTTATTTATTTACTCAAACTTGACTTACAGAATTACATACATTCCAAATCGTCAAACATTAATATAAAATCTAGAGTAGGTACGTAAAAATTTTAAAATAATACATGGAAAAGTTACATAAAAAAATGTGGATTCTCTAATAATCAAAATAATAGCAATGTCAAAATAATAGCAAGGTCAAAGAGTACATTTAAAAAATAAGAGCTTCAAATGGTGTAATTTGGCGATGCTATCAAAGAATACGTCGGCGTCAGTTGAGGAGATGAACTCGTTTAGGTATTGTTCCTATTTGTACTGTAAAACTGTAATTACTACCTACAGACCGAACAACAACTTTAACTATAAACCTAAATTGTTTACACTAAGCTAAATTACTATTGTCATGTAAGTGACTGTGTCTTTTTTGAGAATAAATATCTTTAAACCTTACACCCATGAGATAAAAGCCAATAAGGCGCTTATCAGCGGGAGACCTGCGTCCAGCAGTGGACCAATACAGGCTGTTGAGGTTGAGGAGGTTGAGGGAACATTAAAATTGGCTACATAGGTACATAGAACCATACATACTTAGGGCGTCTACTGCATAACCCTCCGTTGGTAGTCGGATAAAAATTCTTCCGTATCATACACAATAATAAAATATCGTGGCCGCAAATTTAAAATGGGCTAGCTCAAAACAACAATAAGAGCCATTTATTTGAACTTCTAACATCATACATCTTTAGTTCATCCTATCGACAGAGTTCACGATACGAAGAGGGGAAGGAGGGGGTAAATTTATTATCGGCGCTTCCGGTCCGAGCCGATAACTTCCGGTTGGCTTGTAGCAATGTCTGAAAGATCGCCTGATTGGAGAGCTTTCATGCATATTCAGCAATCTAGGAGCTCAATTTTAGCTTTTTATTTATCACATTATTACAGATCATCCGTGGTGTTTTTAACTCCCGACGCAAAAAGAGGGTGTTATAAGTTTAACGTGTATGTCTGTGTATCTGTGTATCTGTCTGTGGTATCGTAGCTCCCAAACGGATGAAACGATTTTCGTTTAGTTTTTTTTTTTGTGTCCTAGATAATTTTATTATGAGTGTTCTTAGCCATGTTTCATGAAAATCTGTCGGGGGTTTTTAAAATTTTTAATTTTGTTCTTTTTAATGCACGTGTAAGAAATGCGAAAGAAACTGTCGTATGCAGGTATGTATTGTATGTTCTTAATACAAAACGGCTAAATGGATTTTCGTAAAATTTGGCAAGGAGATACATTGAAGTACTTGTCTCCGCTAATAGACCAAAAATTGAGTTACATCAATAATATTTTTTTTATTTTTCATAACAATTTAGTAATCTGACCTGTGTATGTGCTAAAAATCTATATTTAAAAAAAATTACAATCAACTAATAGAAATATATTACAACTAGTATTTACAATTGAAACAATTGCGCTAACTGCAGACTATGGGCTTAAATTGTTAGCCTAAAAAAATATACATTTGTTTTATAATTCCTGGAAATGCCACATGCAAAGCTGAAAGAAAAAGCTAGTTTTGAATAAATTTTAAAAACGTATTTTCTATTAAATTGCTTGAATAATTTAAGATATAAAATTATTTTCTCATAAGAACATCTCAAAGCTGTGTTATAAGGCTTTGTACACGCAATTATTTTTCGTTTTGATTTCATTCGTTTGTTGTTTAGTAGAGGAATAAAGAGCTATATGAAATTGGATCATTATTTTTTTACGTACGACCTATTGTGCTACCTCTTACGTACGGCCCGCGCGGGATATTTTATTAAATTCGTAAGTAACCACAACGGGAGTTTAACATGACAAGGGAAGAAGATTGCGGGATCAGTCAGGCGTTTTTCTGAAAGAAAAAACCCTCTTGTTTACCTTAGAACGCAAGAGGCGCGGATCTTTCGCGGAAGAATACGGTTCTTCATTGGGATTTAAAAGTAACAAAGTAAAGTAAAAGTATTTATTCTTTGTCACAAAGCTACAAGTAAAGTTGGTACAAACAAAGTTGCAGAAGAGGCTCAAAAGTCCGGTTCAATTAGGCGACCGAACTCGGAAGTCCGGTTCACTTAATTATCGTAACCGGACTATTGAAACTACACCAAATAAAAGTTATAACTATGACATCAAAAAAGGTTGTAGCTCAGCATGATGCTCAGTAACGATGGCGCTACTGTGCTCTGGTTTTATGGGATACCTAGAGGGCTGTCTAGTCAACTCCTAGCCGAATCTTTGGCCACAGTGACCAGTCTCAACGGAGACTAGCCTGGTACACAGGACATAATTATTATAGTGCACACGTGTGTGCCCAAACACAGGTGCGTTCTATTCCCTCACTCTCAACCGGGGAGAAGTCGGGCGCAGAAACTTAACGTACGACCTTAACGTTAGGGCTTAACGTGCCTTCCGAGGGACAAGAGTGGAACACCGCTAATTTCCTGACTCTGGGCTGTTACTTATTTTTTCGAGCAAGGAAATCCCAATAAATTAATAACTGAACAAGCAACCGCTAGACCAACGATTCAGTCATGTCCAACTATGCGTGGTCTATCTGTTTTTGACCAATTTGAATGAGGCGTGTTTTTAAAGAAGAACATTCAAGTGTTTGTATGATTTGCAAATATTTGTTCCGGTTTTTGTTATAGAAACGAAAAAAACTTAGAGTCGGAACTAAATCTTTCATTATCAACATTACTATTAATGTTCATAACGTCCATATTGAAAGATCTCTGCTTACTTTATTGAGTAGGTACGAAAAGTTTAACCTACTTTAAATCATGATAAAGTCAGTTACAATTTAAAATGATAGTTTGTATCTATTTTAATTAGAAAAATATAGTAAACACTTAAATTTTCTAGCAACAATTTCGAGGCTAACGAATCCAGTGGGTAAACCATACTTTTGAATAATGTTGCCTTCGGATCTCACGATTTCTGGTGGAATCTCTATATTTACAGCTTTTTCATGGTTTTTGCAGATGAGGTAAGTAAAGTAGCCGTAAAAATCTATGGTTTATTTTATGTTTTGAATCTAAATTCAATCAAGTTCTGATGTGAATTGAAGAGTAGATTTATCACACTATGCCTCTCTTATATTTTCAACAAAAATTATGGCTCTCGGAACATAAATATAAATTTCAGCCCGATCCGTTACCGTTACCGCAGGGCCAACTCGTTGAAACGAAAACGAAATTTCTGATTCGTTTTCCTGCAAATGCAATCTCGGCTGTAATAATAGTGTTGCACAAATCAGAAACTTCTACTGTAGCAGAGATCGTAGCGTAGAAAGGCGTGAAGAGGTACAAACATTCAATAGTGTTGATTTAAAAGAGAAGAGAGAAAATATCGTAGGCATTCTTCTAAAGGCTGCCACACACTGCCGCCGCGCCGGCCTAGACCATCGTATCTCTCGTGTTTCATACCCTGTTCTAGGATAAAAATGGCAAGCATACCGACGGCATACCGTTTAACATCCATAACCAATTAAATTTTATAATCTGTTTACTTGCACGATCCAAAATGGACTCGGCCTCTTTCCGGACCCATATCTCTGGCCTTCCCATCTAAACAATTAAGTACCAGCATGTACTAGCCATTATCGATTCTAATTACACGCGCCACATGACTACGTCGTTCGTGTACCATTATTGCGACCGATTCATTCCCTCTGCGGGACTATTCATTACCATTGCCACTGGGAAATATTAACACCTGTGGTTGTGGCGTAAGAATCGACTCTTCTAACGCAGCCCGTGGATCTCGTAAGATACCCTTTGGGGGTGTTGTCTAAGATAAAGGTGGAATTTCCCTCAAATAGAGACAGAGAGAGATCTCCTCTGAACCGGGCCCGACCTGGTCCACTGAGCCCGGTAGTTTTTCGACCGACATTTGATGTCGGATAGCCGTATATGTTCAGTTGTAACTGAATCAAGCGTTTGCGCGATCTAGGATTGCTTCTGTTTTTGCTTTTTCCGATATGTTGGAGTTTTTGACTTAACGACATCTAGCGGACACTCATTGAAGCGCAGTTTTATTAACTTCAGTTTTTCGGTGTTACTTTTTCATTGGCGCCTCTATTGACGTTAGTTTTGTAGTTCCGCCGATGTTGCCTAGAGGTCGCCTACAAACCTACCAGAGGAAGGGCAGCTTCTGCCAATCTGCCTGCCCAGCGTGGTGATGGCAAACCCTCTCTTGTTTGGGAGAACCATGTTCAGCAGTGGACTAACACGTGCTGATGAGGATCTCTTGCCATCCCATCGGAACAATTAATCAATACCAGTCATTATCGAATCTAATTACACGCGCCACATGACTACGTCTCGTTTGTGTACCATTACTGCGACCGATTCATTGCCACTGCGGGACAATTCATTACCATTGCCACTGGGGGGCATTAATTGGTAAGGTGGTTAAGGTAATCGGTTGAAGTGTGGAGTAGGGTTTTAGTTTATGAAGTTTTCAACTGTGGAAAGGAATGGAATTGAAGAAGGAAAATAGCTGTTAGACTCAGGCTGCGTTTTCAGTGAAAAATGGTAGGATTTTTAGAGGATTTTAGACAGTTTTTTGGTGATTACGTTCGGAAGCAGTCAAATTCTTAAAACTAATAAGACAGGGATATAAATATCTGTCTCAAAATAAAAGTAGGTACTCGGGTGGCACAAATTTTGTTCTGAGCAGAACAATATAATAAATACTTTCAAAAACCCACTCGCGCCGTACCTACTTCTTCTTACATGTCCAGTCCATCCCAAGGTTGCCTGGAAGAGATCGCTCATAGCGATAAGGCCGCCTTTGTACTTCGTCTACTCTTAGCATTTATTTCTGTATTTAAGGTTTTGTTATTATAGTGCGTAATCCTCGCACTCTGGATAATTTCTAATTTCTAAGAAATCAAATTATATCGCAAAAATTTTCGACTTCGACAGGACTTGAACCCACGTTCTCCCCTCAGTACGGGGATGTGATAACCAACTACACCACGAAGTCAAGTGACGTGGGAGTCGAAAATCTTTGCGACTTCCTACGGACTCAAGCGCCGTTAGCTCCACCTACAGGGGAAACATTGTAGTTTCTCCAATCCTGTTCAAAGACTAAAGTTACATTTAGGTCGTTTGACGAGAGGTGTCGCGTTGCTCTAAATCTAAGGTTTTGTTATTATAGTGCGTAATCCTCGCACTCTGGATAATTTCTAATTTCTCTCGTCAAACGAACTAAACGTAACTTTAGTCTTTGAACAGGATTGGAGAAACTTCAATATTTCTGTATTGTTATCTGTCTTTGTGTGGTACAATAAAGTATTATATATCTATCTATCTATCTACTGAAAACGCGCATTTGTTAGTATTTGTTTCGACGTAGGTCGGTTATGTGTTGCCATCTTACTAAAAATTGACTTAGTATAATGATAGAGAGAGAGCTTGAAATCTGTATTTTGGCGTAGTTATACGAGTAATGTAGTTCATGTAGTAACACTTAGAAAATTGAAATTCTGAAAATCTGTCATTATATATTTTTGCTTTGTAACTAAGTGGTATTAAGTCGCATTATTAAGTCGCTATTAAGTCGTGTCGGAAATAAATCTTTAATCCAAGCGAGCTAGCAAATTTATCAGCTCTAATTAGTAATTTCGCTGAAAGTGCACAGTGCACAAAACTGAGGACACATTTACAGAGAAAGCAGACCAGCCAGCATAAAACGGGTCAAGGTAATCGGATATGGCTAGCCAAAACCAAGCTATGATCATGCTCGTCTAGAGTTTGATAATGTTTTTTTTTTGTTTTTGAGTAGTGGTTTTTGTGATTAATATTATATACCGTATGCCAAACAATAATGTTTTTATTTACTTAAACATTGTGTCGTGCGTAAGTTTATTTTATATTGAAAACAATGTTTTGTAGAATACTACATGCTATATGTTAGCGAAAGATTATATTTTTCTGTATTCATAGAAATGGGTTTAAAACTTAACATACATTACATATATTTATTTATTTATCTCTATCTTTATCGTACGGTCACAGTCAATTGTCGTCGTTGAGTTACAAAAGCACTGGTAGGTGCCTATGTATATAAGAGGTCTTTGCACAGCTGTGGGACGAATAAGGCTCAGAATCAGAATCAATATATACATAACAATATATGTTTTTTCTTCAGGCATACAAACTTTTTACTTTACTTTGAAATAAGCGCTGAGATAAGTTGATTTTCAAACTTCACTTAATTTTTTTAACGCTTGCAATAGAAGGGGAAAAACACTAGGGCGTTTGGCGCTGGTGATAGAACCAGCTTTCTGTGCATATGGTTCCACGGCCGTATCTCATTTTGTCCCATTATTTATTTCCTCTTGGGATGAACCCCTAATGTGTACTTAGTGAATAGGGACAAAGAGAAATCGTTAAACCGATTAGGTATTATACTTACTTACCTCTCTGTTCTCTATTCCGAGTTTTTACGGATTCCCACTGGTGTAGAAAATACATTCACTTAATTTTTGTATTTGAAGCCTAATCTTCCTATGAACATGATGAAATAACCATTTCCTATGAACCTGATGAAATAACCTACTTAATAACCTAACTTTTCAGTACACTCAAATTTGTGTCAGGTTAAAAACCACAATGTGGCGAATTTGAGGCGATCAACTGATCGGCTCAGATCTGTGGCTCGCCTCACTGAGGCGATCAACTGATGTCACATGTGCTTGTATCTTGGACACAAACGATGACAGGATAATACATATATAATAATTCCATACTATAATATAAGCTGCTGCCCGTGGTTTCGCATGCGCTTATTAAGTAGCTGTTAGGTCCCAAATGGGCCAGTAGCTAGTGAGACCAAACAGGAATAACTCCTATTTTTGGAAGTCGACACTCCATAATTATTTTAAACTACACCTGCTCGGAAAGTTGCCTATTCCTTTTCCATTTATAGAATAGAAAGTATGTCTTTGCAGGCCTATAGGAAACCGGGAGGAAAAACTCTATGGAATTTCATTTCTCACGTGTTTTAGCGGGAGGAAAAAGTGTATGGAAATCCATTTCTAACGTGTTATTTTTTTTTTATTTCCTAAAAGATCGGCCGATAGCTATGGTTATTTTCGTTCGGTCAAACGACAAAAAGTTTTACTCCAAGTCCATTAGGCCTCCTCCGATTTCCGAACAATATTTTGAAAAAAGAACCCAAAGGCTGGCGCGGTCAATGAGGTTTTACCAACATCATTGCGCGCGATTTCAATTAATAATTAATTCTGCTTTTATTTTCCTCGAAGGTGTAGTATAAAGCACTATGTATCACTTGGCAGAAAGTGCGATTCCTACCTCGTGTGTTTTAAGGCCTTCGGCTGCGCCTCGGGCCCAAAACGACACACTCGGTAGGAATTGATCACTTTCTCGCCTTGGTGTAAAATGCACTATTCTCTTTCAAAGAGGTTTTGTAGGTGCATAATGTATACTCTGATTTGTTAAAGAGAATTAATTGATTTATCAAGGTGATTTAAATCTACTAAAAAGTGTGCTTAATGCACCCGGAAATGACCAGGGTGAATCAAGTCTACTAAAAGTGTACTTAGTGCACCCAGGTGAAATACCCCAGGTGAATTAAGGATACCGCCCCGCAACCTCGACCCAAATCAGCGCCACCACCTATTCTATTTAATTAGTATGTTAAATTTAAAAATCGATTGGCCAGCTTGTGATTCCTATCATAAGCTTTTTTTAATGCCTTTATAAATGTTTTAAATTGTTATTGTTATTGCCATCTCGGGCTCCGATTACAGCTTCAAGCCGGTTTGTCATACTGAACACGAGGTTCCGAAGCCGTTCCGATTTCGGGGAGTATTCTCCCATTCTTCTATCAGGACCTGTTTTAGTGCCCTGAGGGTGGGTCCGCGGCTTCTGACTAACCTTCCTAGCTCATCCCAGGCGTGCTCAATAAGAACAGATATTTGCAGATCGTACAAACATTTGTCCCAAGGCGGGAATCGAACCGGCGCGCTCCGCTACATCGGTCGTCACGTAAAATAATAATTACTGGCAAAAATGAGAAGTTTGTATTCGAGATGTGTAAATGATATTTGTTTTGGCTTTGTTTGTGTACTAATCCTTTTAAAAAACATTTATACAAATGTTTGAGGAAAAACAAGTAATTATTTTAAAAAAGGCAAAGAATCTTTCCAAGAACCTGGATTTGGATAATATTTCCACGTAAAGTGTTCGTGTTTTGTATTTTTGTTGGTGTACAATAAAGTATTTTGTATTGTATTGTATTGTAAAGTAGAATTATTCTTTTCCACGAATGTCTGAAAAAAACCCATATATTTTGCTTTGATTCTCAAATTCTGCGAAAAGCTAGGCTAATCCCGTTGTTGCATCGATCTAAGTAAAAAGAGGAGGTGAGGTAGCTTATCGAAAGTGGAAGGCTCAAATTAGGTGCAATTAGGTCCACCCACCTCAGTCATAGTTCGACCGGCGGCGTTCGTGTTACGAGTGCTTGCTACGACGTACTTTTTGTCTTATATATATACAACTACAGCAATGCCCACGTGTTTGTTCATTATAATTGTTGTACAAGATTGGAAAGTAACTGTGGCGTCCCATGAACTGATTCATGGGATAAAATAAATAAATAAATAATGCGGGACAATTCACACAGCATTATCTAGCCCCAAGCTAAGTAGAGCTTGTATTATGTTATGGGTACTAGATAACTGATAGACATAATACAATACACTACATAGATAGATATTTTATACATAGAAAACATCCAGAACACCCTGAACAAATATCTGCAGATCGTACAAACATTTGTCCCGAGGCGGGAATCGAACCCGCAACCTCCTGCGTCGCAGGCGGACCTATGCCCGCTGCGCCACAGAGGTCGTCAATAAAAGTAAAAAGTATGTTTGGTTCCAGGATTATAATTATCTGTATACAAAATTTCAGCCCGATCCGTTCAGTAGTTTTGGCGTGAAGAGGTAACTAACATCCATCCATCCAAACTTTCGCATTTATAATATTAGTGTGATGTAATATTAGATTATTTTTAAAAGTTGTTTATTATAATAGGTATGCTATATACATTATTTTTGATAATTACGATAATAGCTGTGACAAGATATCCAATTGTTTTTGTTTATTGGATTTCTTTAAAACGAACACCAATTGTATAAGCACTGTCTAAGCTCCATTTAACAGTGAAAACTGTTAAATAAATCTATTAACACTGCTCAGCGAAACCCCTTACAACTTATCATCATCATCAGCCAATGTTAGTCCACTGCTGGACATAGGCCTCCCCTAATGAGGGCCATAGCGCCCTGTCTTCAGCTTGCCCCATCCAGCATCTGCCTGCAGTCTTTCGCGAATCGTTATCCCACCTGGCTGGAGAGCGTCCTACACTACGTTTGCCGAGTTTACAACCTATAGAACCACTTTAAATCATAAAATAAGATTTTTCCACGCAAAACCTTCTCGGATCAGAGATGGTTTTGCGCGGAATTGTTACTAAATATTGTTTTATCCTTATATTATGCAATGGATTTCCTGCAAAGTAACGCTTGAATCTATTATTTATGATATAATGAGCTTTTGAAACATTTGTAGACCACTATAACAAGTCTTAATCCCGCCCAAAGCCGGGCACGTTCACTAGTGTGCCATAAATCTCGTGATTGCGCCTTACAAGTTTCTTCGTAGTTGTGACTTTTGAGAAAGTTGGCGCTGTACGGTCAATCCAACAGAGAAAAAAGGGGTTATAAGATTTTAGTTTGGAGAGACCATTTTGTTTTTTTTTTATTTTTCAAAACCGCCGCGCACAGTTATATTTATATATTCAAATTTATAAAAATTTGGATAGAAGACACTAAAATAAATAAAAAATTACTGATAAAATAATGTCATAAAGCGTCAGGTTTCTGAGAGAATATCTCAGATACCTCACGCTTTAGGACTTTAGGACAAGTTACAGAATCTTTATATATATCATTCTTCTGTGAGTGTGTATGTGACTGAACTTCTCTCAAACGACTGGACCGATTTTGATGAAATTTTTTGTGTGTGTTCAAGGGGATCTGGGAATGGTTTAGATTCACAATTTTATCCGCTGGACAATGTTTTTTTAATTAATTTTTAATATTCTATAGAATAGCAATCTCCTTTAAACGTTTCCATAGAAACAACGCGTGCGAAGCCGCGAGCATAAACTAGTATAATATATTTTTTGTTTTAGTGTTGTTTATCGTACGCGGGGATTTTGAAAAAATGAGTACCTACATCATGTTGACTGATGTTGGGGCCAAAATCTTTAAACCGCCTTAGGGACTGAATATAGTGACTTTTTTACCTTTTTTCTTTACAGTCAAAATAAATGCCAAATTGGAAGATAGTAGTCTAACATTTTATTCAAAAATGATTACGTAGTAAACAATGTAAGTATTATGAAAGAAGTCGGTTTAGTTTTTTAGGATATATATTTAGCATATAGGATCACTCTGTTGTCCGTCTGTCTGTCTGGCGTCTGTCAACCCCCTTTTCTCAGGAACGCGTGGTGGTATCGAGCTTAAATTAACAATAAATACTCAAGCCCTTATTGTCTTGGATTCGCGATATAAATAAAACTTGTAGGTCAACGCAATCAAAAGTTACAGCCATTTATGCCTAATATTTTGAAATTTCCAAGGGAATCACATGCACACAAAACCTATAGGGTACTTCCCGTAGACCTAGAATCATGAAATTTGGTGAGCAGCAAGGTCATATACCTCAAGTAAAAGGAAAAATCCGAAAATTATAAATTTGTAGTTTATTCACAAAAAAAATACTTTTGAGTCTTGCTATTGACCATGACCAATAGGGAACTTTCCGCTGACCTAGAATCATAAAATTTAGTAAGAATCAAGGTCTTATAGCACAAATAAAGGGTAAAATCCAGAAAATGTTAAAATTGTTGTTTACTTGCAAAAAAAAAAAATTATTCTCGCCATGGACCAAAACAAACAGAGTACCTACCCACTTTCCGTTGACCTAGAATCATGATAATTTAACAAGACGACTCGCACTTGACCTTTTTTTAAACAACCAAACATTCAAAGATCATTCCCCCGAAATCCCTAAAACATTTAGTAAAAAAATCATGTTTATTTTCAAATTTATTACGATCATTATTTTGGTCATCTAGGGAGTCGATTATGACAACCTTGACCGCAATGCCATGCGTCTTGGCGTCGGCGGCAGCTCCTCAATGGCAGCGCTTTCCGCGTCGTCCAGAAATACCTGACCCAATTCTGAGCGATGGAAAATGGCGACTAGTTAGCGAGTTAGCAAGTTTATTGTTAACTAGGTCTTTCCTGCAGCTTTGCTTGCGGAGCTTTGTTTGTGTAACCTAGTTTGGAGTGAGGGAGGGAAATCAAGTGGGTGTAAGAAATGAAGATTGAAAAATGTGATAGCTATAACGTGCCTTTTTGTCTATCGCGCCCATGTCAGCACGCGAGACATATTAGTGGCTACCTATTTATAGTAATATTACAATCAAATAATAGAAACAAATTAGAGCAATTGAGCTAGCTGCAGACTGTTGCAAGCAATCTAAAGTTAAGGCGAGGATTCCCGGATTTCGGGATTTTTAACTGTCCGTACCTCAGTAACTATAAGGCCTATAGTTTTGAAATTCATACATATTATAGTTGAGGATATTTTCTAGTGCATCACTAGACAAAAACACGATTGGTGATATTTCACCCGATAGAAAAAAATTACAAAGTTACCTCTAAATGAAACTTTGAATGATCAGTGTGAATAGGAAAATGAATAAAATGACACAAAATGTATAACGAAAACATTGCAAACGTTATTACGCAGTGCATCACTGGAAAACATTTTTATATGCTATACAAATATTTTTCAAAACACCTAAATACCTACAAAATCGTGCTGGGCTGCCTGCGCACCGTCTTACTCACTTACTCGCAATCATCGCATCTCGGGAGTCCTCGCCTTAACTCAACTGATTTATATCAATACCAGTCGTCGCGTCCCCGCTACGCTGGCTGCATTGCCCCGCTGTATGGCAATGCTGATGCGCTGTGCCAGATACTCACCAGCTCTCGGATCACGCGTCGCTTCGACCAGACTCTTAGAAAGATCCTCGATACCCCACGGACCTAGGGTCTTGACTCAAAGGGGAGCAAATGTGTAGGCTCTGTCGAGATCTGCAAATTTGCGCTTCTTGAGATCCTCGGCAAGAAAATTAAAACTAATGAAAAATGTAAAATTGTAAACCATTTATTTGTACCTAAGAACTCTATACTCAGAATGTTGCAACGCCCTTACAGGGTGCATGCAGATTGTGCTTAAAAATGTTAACACCTTGTAATGAACATGAATGTAATATATATAAATAAATAAATAATAGAGAGTTATTCTCGTTGTCCACGAAATATCCGTCACGGGATACAGGCACGTTTTTATTTAAAACTAGACGATCGCCTCGCGGTTTTACCCGCGTTGCGATCGTCTCCCGTTCCCGTTGGAAAACCGGGATACAATATAGCCTATGTCACTCCCTGAAAAGTAAGCTTCCTAACGGTGAAAGAATTTTTCAAATCGGTCCAGTAGTTTTGGAGCCTATTCAATACAAACAAACAAACAATCAAATCTTTCCTCTTTATAATATTACTAGACGATCACCTCGCGGTTTCACCCGCGTAGTTCCCGTTCCCGTGGGAATTCCGGGATAAAATATAGCCTATGTCACTCCCTAAAAAGTAAGCTTCCTAACGGTGAAAGAATTTTTCAAATCGGTCCAGTAGTTTTGGAGCCTATTCAATACAAACAAACAAACAAACAAATCTTTCCTCTTTTTAATATTATAGTATAGAAAAATCCCGGTTTTCCCTGTGGGGATATATCGGTGGTGGACTACGGGATTAGTCCCTAGTAGATACAAGTCGTAAATAATCTATTTACAAAATTTACCAAACAAATAATGAGCTATCAGATTGTAAAATTTCCATAATTTGCTTGCGATTGGAAGCTCTAACAATATACATGTCACCGTCAGATAGCCATAGGCTACAGGCCGATCGCGAAATGCTATTCAATTAGCAGACATTTTATGAAAATATGTTATTTAAGAAATCACCAGTTAACAACAGAAAATAAAGGTATTAACAAAAAAAATTGGTTGCCTGTAAAGTCGGTATACGGGCGAAAGTTTTACGTGACAACGACTTTGAGTGGTAAAACATTGTGAGCGCATAACGTGAGCGGAACGTAACGCGTAACGCAGTTTCTTGAAGTGTCACCCGGCAAACCAATTTATAAGACGTTGTCACGTCAATAAACCAAAACTACAAAATAAAAAACAAAGCAAACAACTAGGTACTTGCCTATTTAATAACTTAGTTACAGTGGGCATGTTGCTCTCTCGAGCATCAAAGCCCAAAAAATATATGTCTCTCACCTATAAAACGACATAGTTCGGCACTATAACTCTGCCAACTCAACTGAACACTCAAAAACGGTCGAATGAAAACTTTTTTCAGCTGAAAATGGATTTTCAAAGTTGTGCGAAGTTTGAATCGAGGTTGATAAATGAAAAATAGACGGGAAATTTTATTCTCTGCTGATGTTTTGGGTAGTCGTATGAAGTGAACAAATATTTTCCTGTCTGTAAATCAAAAGAAAATATTTCGTAAATTTGTTTTCTATGGGTGATTTGGAACTTCTAGCTCAATTAAAAGTAAAAAAAGTTTCTAACCCCCGCTTCCTGACGTTAAATATGTTAACAAATAGTGAAAGGTTAAAATATCATACCAAAAACCTGAATCGATCAAAAATTAGAAGATTTAAGTGGTTGTTGCCTCAAAGGTTCATAACAATTTGAAGTTGAAGGAAAAATAAAAATCGTTGAAAAATTCATTAAAAAAATATCAATTAATAATACTTCAAACACCTGCACAAATTATATTGCCACAGAGCCCTTCAAAGTATGTAAGTACCTACTCATTGGGTTGGATTTTATCCCGACCACGTAGGTAACATAAAATCCAACCCAATGATTTTTCATTACAAAATACCAACCAACGTGTGTGTATTTAATACACCTACCTACGTAATAATGTTCCTATAAGCAAAATACCAATATAAGAAACTCGTTAAGATGCGTACAATATTAAAACCTTCGGGTTCACGAAAAAAATTCCTACGATTGTCAAGAAAATGCCGTGATCGGCTTAACCCATCATGTGGGGGTTTTGCAAAAATAATATATAAGATTATTTTTGTTATGGAATGTAATCGGATTGGTAGGAAATGATGTTCATTATTTTTAGGGTTCCATACCTCAAAAGGAAAAATGGAACCTTTGATCACTCTGTTGTCCGTCTGTCTGTCTGTCCGTCTGTCAACTCCCTTTGCTCAGGAACGCGTGGACTTATCGAGTTGAAATTACCGTCAAATACTCAAGTCCGTAACCTCTTGGAGCAGCGATATAAATAAAACTTGTAGGTCAACGCAATCAAAAGTTAGAGCCGTTTATGCCCGAATATTTTGAATTTTCCGAGGGAATCACATGCGCACAAAACCTATTGGGTACTTCCCGTAGACCTAGAATCATGAAACTTGGTGAGCAGCAAAGTCTAGTAGCACAACTTAAGGAAAAATCATAAATCCGTCAATTTGTAGTTTATTCAGCAAAAAAAATAATTGATTCATGCTATAGACCAAAACCTATAGGGTAGCTTTACCGTTGACCTAGAATCATAAAATTTTGTAAGAAGCAAGGTCACATATCACAAATAAAGGGAAAATCCAGAAACCGTAAATTTGTAGTTTATTCACAAAAAATTCTCGTTTTGATTCTCGCCAAAATCTACTTCCCGTTGACCTAGAATCATGGTAATGTGGTACGACACAAGGTCTTCCGGAACCCTTAGTGCGCGAGTCCGAATCTAACTTGACGTTTTATTTAACTTGTTCCTACCTATTACAAGCTTTTGCTCGCAGCTTTACACGTGTTTAGGCAGTTAGTCTAGATATGGTTCTACAAGTAATTTGGACAGCAAACCAACGCTTAAACATAAACAAACTAGGAATCAAGACGTTTTGGAGTCTATTGACATTATGAGATTTATTATTAAAATCAACATTATGTCGAATGACTCCAAAACTACAATTGATTCATTTGTTTTCACAAAGATTCTTAGCAAATAAATAAATAAATAATAATAAATAATGCTGGACAATTCACACAGCATTATCTAGCCCCAAGCTAAGCAGAGCTTGTGTTATGGGTACTAGATAACTGATGTACAAATTTTTCACTGAGCCATGGCCTTTTGTCGTGCTGCAGCACACACAAACTAAGTACTTACTTTTTAAAGTGCTCGTTTGATTAATTAAACTTATTGTACTTGTGTTCAAATTGTAAATTATCTTTGTTAATTGTATGTGTGTCTGTAGTACCAAATATTTTTTTTATCTATCTATACATAATACAATACACTACATAGATATTTTTTATTATTCATAGAAAACATCCAGAACACCCTAAACAAATATCTGTAGATCGTACAAATATTTGTCCCGAGGCGGGAATCGAACCCGCAACCTCCTGCGTCGCAGGCGGACCTTCGCTCGCTGCGCCCCAGAGGTCGCCAATGGTTGATGGAAATGGTTTAATAGTTAAGCCCGGACTGGCTCAATCTAAGAGTTAGGTAGGTATTATCAAAACCGGACATGTCAGATTATACTGAGATACACACATTATGAGGTAATAACAACGCAAGGTACAATAAAAACGAGCAGGGGGGTTATTCACTATTGCCAATCCAAACGCGTTACACAATACCACAAGACAGCGGCATGGGATCGAACGAAACAGTATTCTCTATGCCTTAGTTGTGATTCCCAACCTAGACAACTAGTTTTGTGGCATACAGAATATAATTTTTTGATTCAACAGCAAGGCGCGTTGAGGAATCGTGTTTGTGTTTAGAACACGTGACGTCAAACGGTTTGGGCACAGATTAGATAACGTTACTTCGTAAGTTTGGGTAAGAAACCTCCTATGTCATAGAGAATCATGGCCCAGGTAGGTAAAACAAGGGTAAAACAGATAACAAAGGTCTGCATCACGGCCTGTTTCCACGCCGAGCGTGAGCGAACTGCCTAGTCCAAGTAACGACTCGGTTGTCAAAGCGCGCGAAACTTCTTTCTTCTCTTTCTCTGTTATCTAAATTATTGGTAGAACCTGTGAAATTGTAAAAACGTTTTTTTTTAACGTCACTAACCACCTCAAACAGCAATTAATTCATGTTTTATCATCTATACTATATATATTATATAATATTATCAAGAGGAAAGATTTGATTGTTTGTTTCTTTTTTTGTATTGAATAGGCTCCGAAACTACTGGACCGATTTGAAAAATTATTTTACCATTAGAAGCCCACATTATTCCTGATGAACATAGGCTTATACTTTTTACCGCGGAAAAATGCTTCATTCCTACGGGAAAACGGGTAATAGGACAACGGGTAGTAAGAATGCAGCTAGTTTATCATAATTTCGCACGTCTGACAATAACATCTTTATTATTGTGATTTCTAGAGACCTACTTATTTATACAGGGCTATCGGTAATTCACTCACACTGGGTGAACTGCAGGTTCTGCCCATCACCACGAACTCGTTCGCCAATACCCTAGACCTAAATTCTTGAAATTGGCAGGGAATTAATTATATTAGTAGGTACCCTGCTCCATAATAATCGTTCCTCAACCTCAATAGCCTATATTGGCCCACAGCTGGACGAAAGCTTCCCCATGATTAACGCCTTATTGGCTTTTATCTCAATGGTGGTAATGCCCCTAATCCTCGTGCTAGACATGCGAGTTGAGGATCGTAGTTCGGTGGTAGAATTGTTCTGCAGGGGGCACTGCTGTCCGCCCCCGGTGGATATCCCTTAGTCGCCTCTTACGACACCCGCGGGAAGAGTTGGAGTGGTGCAAATACTAAGCCGGCAGCACACGGAAATATTCGTTCGTGAGTTTTTATTTGAAAGTAAACTTAAAAACAGCTCTGTCCTGAATTTTGTGTGTGTGTGTGTGGCCGAGTCCCTGTCTACTGATGCCTAAATCATCCTTCGTAGGTGTGAAATACGCCAATGATGATGATGTTAATTAAATGGAGATCAGCATATAGTATATTACAATATAGGTTCCGGGCATCATTTTGTATAGGGGTTGATTTACATAAAATTTTAAGAATTTAAGATCTGGCGTATTCACGAACGTGTTTTTGATAATGGGCAGAACCTGCAGTTCACCCATTGTCGGTGAATTACTAATAACCCTGTATACATATGTAAGGAAAAACACCACACAATATCATGGGCCATTTCTATGCTCCGAAAACATGACAGTCTGAACTCTCACACTTATGATATTTAGGGAGGTACCAAAAATCATGGTAAACATCCCAAAAGTGTTTGCACCTATGATGGCTTCAAAACTTATTATGACAGAGACATGGGTTTTTCCGACACGGGGTTATTTGTTATTTGGACAACCTTAACAAGTACAGCCAGCTACGAAAATATGTATATGTCACCGCCGGATCGATGAATCAGTCATTTGTAAAACGGCTAGGGAGTTACAAGTTAAGAAATGGCGGCATGTACAATCCTAAGTTTTCATTTTTACTATAAATTATAAAAAAATTATTTCCAAAAAGCTTATATATATACCTTAAAAAATTACACAGGATTACATGGGTTTTAGACTGTGTGGTGTATTATCACAGCCTACCTATATCCATATTATGGTGGGCATATCTATGAAGCTTGCATTAGGCTAAGCCTGTTTCGTGGGAGATCATAGTCTGCCAAGGTAAATAAGTAAAGCTTTGACTTTCCAATTAATAAACAATTTTATGAAAAAAATATGAGAATCTATACTCGTTACTTATCAAATAGCAAACCAGTTATTTATGCCAGTTATTTATCATAATTACATAATTACGATAAATGCTTGCGTGCACTGCTTTTTGATGCCTACTCAAACTATACTGGTAGGCATCATACTTGTCAGAATGCGGTATACGCAGAAAATATCAGATATATGTACCTTATATATTAACAATATGTACTTGGTCAAATTGAAAACTTGGGACAAAAAAACACTAATCAGCCCATTCAGCTACGAAAATATGTAAACAGGGGAGTGGTTACATACACATACATTTTCGCAGTTGACTGTACCTACCTAAGTGTAAGTCCCTGGTCATATTAACTGGGAACACGAGAGAGAAAATATTTGTACATCAATACAATGAGGCTTTGCACCATAGAGGTTAGAAATTCGGAGGTTCTCAGTTCCGCGGTTGTTTTTTCCGATGTTATTTTTTGTTTTCAACCGCGAGGCGTTGGTTATGTTTTTCGAGTGATTTTATGCAGTTGGTGGCCACTTTTTAGAAGCTTTTATTTAATTTGCACTGTCAGTTGGTACCTACGTATGTCTGTGTACGACTAATCTTGCAACTGAATTTTAGACCACTTATCCTCAACCGATTGAGCTAAAATTTGGCATACTTATGTAAGTTCGGTGACAATGCAATGTCATGGTGCCATCGAGCCGGTCTGATGATGGAGGTAGATAGGTCACAATAACTACTAAGCGAAACCACGTAACCTCATGAAGTTTGCACTAACCTTTTTATTAAAAGTTTATCTTAAACTTCTTTTATTACCTATTTTGAAGCATCAACACGACTAAAACTATTTTGTTGAAGGAGGTATTTAAACATTCCGGATTCCAAACAGTTAACAATTCTGGAGTTGAAAGCCTTTGCCCCTTATTAAAGGCTTTCACTTTTTTCGTTAGTTTTGGTTAGTTGAAGTTTGGACACTTTTTTCATTAGTTAAGGTTTGGAATGGAACTGGATCTGGAATGTTTCAATGTGTGTGAACAACAACTACATCCGTCTTCGCCGAATAAAAACGTATACGATAAAACGGACGTGTAAAACGGACTGCTGTATGAACGTAGCCTAGTATCATCCAGAAAAGCGGGAGAGTGAAGAAGCGGGCAGAAGTTTGTTTATTTATTTACAAAATTGTAGTGTTTTATAGTAATACAGTGGGTACATTTATTCACAAAGAAAATTATACTAGTATTTACAATTGAAACAATTGAGCTAACTGCCGACTGTTGCAAACAGTCTACAGATAGCTCAACTGATCCATATCAACACCAGTCGGAAGCGTTCCCAAGACGCTGGCTGCATTGCCACGCTGTATGGCAATGCTGATGCGCTGTGCCAGATACTCACCAGCTCTCGGGTCACGCATCGCTTCGACCAGACGCTCAGATGTCAGTGTTTTATTGATAACATAATATATTTCTAAATATATTTTAATTCATAATTATACCCCGAGAGCTGGTGAGTATCCAGCGCAGCGCATCAGCATTGCCATACAGCAAGGCAACCAGCGTCTTGGCGACGCAACGACTGGTATTGACATGGATCAGTCAGCAACAGTCTGCAGTTAGCTCAATTGTTTCAATTGTAAATACTAGTTCTCATTTATTTTCATTTAAACCATATCCATTTTATACACATAACCAAGCTCCTGCCCAGATGGTGAAGGCATTATGTTTTGATTGGAGGACAATGGAGGTAAGTGGAGCAGAACCCCTGGAAATAAGCGAGGGCATTTTGAACAGATGCTATCGAAACTCTTCCAGGTACCTATAGAATAAAATACATCGATACACAATACAATATAAAAACACTTTATCTACAGAAATGTTATGAAACCCGAGTCTTTAGTATGGGTTGTGCATTCGTTTAGGGCGAACAAAAGTTTCAAACAAAGTAGGTATACATTTGGCGCCTTGTAGCATCATCATCATCATCATCAACCTATATTAGTCCACTGCTGGACATAGGACTTCCCTAATGAGCGCCATAGCGCCCTGTCCTCAGCTTGCCGCATCCAGCATCCGCCTGCAGTCTTTCGCAGGTCGTCATCCCACCGGGCTGGAGGGCGTCCTACACTACGTATGCTAGTCGCGATTGATGATGATGATGAAAGTTTTCAAATGGTTTTGCGAGAATTGACACAGGCTATTTTTACCGGATATATTTATGCCTTATTAATTTTTAGGGTTCCATACCTCAAAAGGAACCCTCATAGGATCACTTGTTGTCCGTCTGTCAACCCCCTTTTCTCAGGAACGCGTGGACGTATCGAATTAATTAATGTATGAAATTAATGTCAAATACTCAAATCCGTAGCCTCTTGAAGCCGCAAATTAAATAAAACTTCTAAGTCAACGCACTCAAACATAACAGCCGTTTATGTCCGAATATTTTGAAATTTCCAAGGGAATTACATGCACACAAAACCTAAGACCGAAAATCATAAATTTGTTACTAAAAAAATACTTTTAATGCTCGCCATGGACCAAAACCTATAGGGTTCTTCCCGTAGACCTGGAATTTCCTTAAAGCACAAGTAAAGGAAAAAATCCGAAAAAAGTAAATTTGTAGTTTATTCATTTAAAAAAAATACTTTTGATTCTCGCCAGGGACTAAAACCTATAGGGTACTTCCAGTTGACGTAGAAACATCAAATTTGACAAGAAGCAAGGTCTTACAGCATAAGTAAAAGAAAAAAGTCCTACGACTGTAAGTTTGTAGTTTATTCACCAAAAAAATACTTTTCATTCTTGCTATAGACCAAAATCTATAGGGTACTTCCCGTTGACCTAGAATCGTAAAATTTGGTAAGAAGCAAGTATCAGTATCACAAATAAAAATAAAATGCAGAATCTGTAAAGTAATTTATTCACAAAAAAAAATTGGTTGCCTGTAAAGTCGGTATACGGGCGAAAGTTTTACGTGACAACGACTTTGAGTTCCTTTCACTTTTTATGTCTGCATAACGTGAGCGGAGCGTAACGCGTAACGCAGTTTCTTGAAGTGTCACCCGGCAAACCAATTTATAAGACGTTGTCACGTCAAAAAACTGAATCTCGCCCGCCATGGACCAAAACCTACAGGGTACTACTTCCCGTTGACCTAGAATCATGATCATTTGGCAAGACACAGGTCTTACGGAACCCTTAGTGCGCGAGTCCGACTCGCACTTGACGTTTTATTGTTCTTACCGTAGCCTTTGTTTGATTCCAGGATTAGAATTACCTGTATGGAAAATTTCAGTTCGATCCGTTCTGTAGTTTTGGCGTGAAGAGGTAACAAACATCCATCCATCTATTCATCCATCCATCTATCCATCCATCCATCTATCCATCCATCCATCCATCTATCCATCCATACATCTAAACATCCAAACTTTAGTACTTATTTATAATATTACATAGTGTGACTATGAGATACCCATGCGCATAGTCATATTATATCGGTTCAAAATAACTAACCCAAATTGTGCTCTACAGATAATGACTTTAGGGTCGCAAGTCACCCGGAAATAAGCTAATCTTTCTATTCACCCAAAAGGCCCATAGGACAGTTAATGAAAAAGCCCCTAACATGCCCCTAACATGCCCCTAACGTCCCCTAAATGTATTTAGGGCCCATTAAATCCTAAACGTATAGTAAAACTCATTAAGCCAATAGTAAGCCATGAATAGATACTTAGTTTATCCGAAGGCCAATTAATAGTTCGTTACTTGGCCTCCGTCACTTTTGGCATCAATTGGACTCCCAGGATAAAGTAAGTAATTAGGTAAGTACAGTTCGAGCGCAATTTGAATGGGATGCAACCTTGTCAAAGCAATTTGACGACAATTTTCACATCTTTTTAATTATGTCATATAGTTAATTTTATTACTTTTGTACTTTATAATTATTAAGATTGGTCATTTGTATTATCACTAAACAATAATCTGCCTCGTTGGTCTAGCGGTCAGCTTGTTCAACCGCTGATTATGAGGTATTGGGTTCGAATCCCGGTCAGGCCAATAGTTGTTATTGGGGTTTTTCTAGAAAGGAAATTTACAGTAGCAGCCCGGAGTCAGGAAGTTGGCGATGTTACACCCCCGTGCCGGAGAGCACGTTAAGCCGTTGGTCCTGCGTATGACCTCTCCCCGGTCGTGTTGATCTGTCGTCCCATCGAATTATGAGAGTGAGGGAATAGAGAGTGCACCTGTATTTGCGCACACCCTAGTGAAATATAATAATGTGCTGTGCATCAGGCTAGTCTCAAATGTTACCTTTAACCATTAAGTGCCTAATTATATGTAATTCGATTGTTTTGCTGTAAATATATAATTTTACTAGCTTCTGCCCGCGGCTTTGCACGCATATTTTCGGTATAATAAGTAGCCTATTATCTAAGTTAAGCTATGTTCTAAATGTACGCCAAATTTCATCTTGATCTGTTCAGTAGTTTTGGAGATCCTAGGTAACAAAAATTCAGATTTCACAAACTTTCGGCTTTCTAATATTAGTAGGAAGTAGGATAGGATAGGATGTTAAGTTTAAGTTGTCAAATTGTGATGAAACTTTGTCAAAGTTAATGTACGATCGTTTTTCTTTCAGTTAAAAATAATTACAAATCCCATTATGAATGTCCGGACTGTTACGTACCTATTGGTCAATATTCACATGCCATGTCAATATATTTATGAAAACTTATTGTACACTCATAAAAATATAAATCGGTTCCCTAAAGATAGCGATAAACATAATTTTAATACCAGAAATAAACATAAACTCGCTGTGCCCACAACACAACTAGGCTACACGAAATTAATGTATCTTTTAAAGGGCAATGTATACGCTTCTACAACAAAACTCCTAGTGAGTTGCAAAAATTATCAGTAAATAAATTCAAACAAATTGTGAAAACCTTGGCTTGCTGTACAAAAAGGCTTACTATAAAATATCAGATTATCTAGAGGATAAAAAAGCTTGGGACGGGTT
Source organism: Eupithecia subfuscata (assembly GCA_963564075.1). NCBI lineage: Eukaryota > Metazoa > Arthropoda > Insecta > Lepidoptera > Geometridae > Eupithecia > Eupithecia subfuscata. The sequence continues at coordinate 1,782,907 of OY751118.1, read as the reverse complement.
TTGCTCCAACTCGAAAAATAACAAATAACAGGCTAAAGCTTTCTTCGTCGCTTCTTTACTTTAGTCTACATATCGAAGCGACAGAAATCAAAAATATCACTTTATTTCCGTGTCAGTGTTTAGTTTTATATTTTGACCTTTTCTAAGTGTACATTTATTGTATTTATGGAAATAAAGAGATTTTGATTCGTGGCTAAAGTATCTGAGATTAAAGTAGGAGAATTGGTTGACCTCCAGAAGGTATGTACTTTCAAAATGTTATAGCTGCTTTAATTAATTCCATTCGTAATTTCCCATTTGATCCTGCAATTCAGATTTTATTTCACTAATTCCCATTTTATCACTTTTCCACAACGTACGAGTATATTTGATTTTTAAGCTTTGCTTCTGTACCTAAAGAAATTTTGTGCTTGAACAATGCCAAAAGTGCTGAACAGATCATAGAGAATTTTATTTAGTGTGTTTCTAGATCAACAATTTCGTACAATAAGCTTCTTTTTATTCTCAAAAAGCACATGCGAAGGCACAGAGGGAAGCTAATTACCTATATTTCCTACTTTTTTATGCTGAACCCAAAACAGTGACAATTTCACGCACAACTAAACCTTATTCTATCCATCGGTGACTTCCATCCTGGCCAGAATATCCTGGCCGTCAGTATGTAGTTACTCATCCAATTCCTTCAGTTCACCAAAAGGAGTTGTCTAAGAGACAGGTCAAAAGATACTGGTCATGATTTTATTGAGTTTTTGACATACGGATGAAACCGTCCGTTGGGAGAAGGCCACGCATCATAATGAGAGGCATTGGGTCACTTGGGAATTCATAAATTCGTTTTGGTTATTCGGCAATGGCCTCGTTTACATTGGTCTGCAATACAGGGTTAAATATTTACAGTATTTATATAGTTTCATAAAAAATAAAGTAGTAATATAGTTTTATAAAAAAATTCCCGAAATTCCAATCATATGATAATTGCAATCAAAATTGTTTTAAACTGTTTCAAATATGGATCTCGAGAAATACCGCCCAGTCTTCTAACATATTTTCTTTTTTGTAAATAGGCCGGCCTGCATGTGGATATTTAACTTTCAAAATTATGATTAGTGAGTTGTCAAACCATACAAATACGTAAAAGTTAATCAAAATTAGACATTTCAAAATCGTTGTGCAAAGCTAGGTATCTAAATCTGGTAAAATCTCAATCCTATTTCTAATTTCAATCTCACTCAATGGTTTCTTTTAGGAATCTCACCGAGTTCAGAGAGCAAACTTGATGAAAATGTTGGGACGAGGCATGTTCGACGTATTATGCTGATTTTCTACAAGCCTAAGCCATGACTCAACATTAGACCAAATAGAATGAGTCTATGTCCAAAGGGCAATGTTCTACTAAAACCAGATCCCATACGACGTGTATCAACCTAACTTTATTTACAACATAGATTAACTGTGTACGGCCCTATAAGCCGGAATAGCTTGAACAAGCCGATTCATGCATTAACATTGCAAATATACGCATTGATAAATTGCCCAAAGGATTTCGCTGCACGGTTGATTTGGATCGTCATTTTAGAGTTATAATGATTATTGATTTTACTAAGGTACTTGATATTTTGATTAAAAAAATATGGGTCGGTTTGGACGGTTATTGCATTTTCCCCCTTATTAGCTAGAATAAAAAAAATGATTTCCAGTTTTCTTTTTGGAGAAAATTTGTTGAAGAAGCATCCAAAGTAAGAATAGCTTTATTTATTTAATAAATTGCACCAACGCAGTTTTCACTAAAACATGGATTAAGGGCCATTTCATACAAAAACACATCTAAGTGCCACCTCAAATATAGGTAGAAGACAATTGGAGGCCTCTTTTTAAGCCTCCCAAGCAAAAACCATCATTCATTAGCCTTGGCTTTGAAGAGTGGCGGAACAGAGTTGTAGAGGTCTGGCAGTGGACTGTGGTGGTCGTGGCGTTAGAATCGACCTCTCCTACTCAGGCCCTGGATTTCTTAAGAGCCGATTAAAAGACTTACCAGAGGAAGGGCCGCAGCTTCTTTCTGTGTATCACCTCCACTACAATAACCCATCTGCCTGCCAAGTGTGGTGATGATAGCAATGCCGCAGCTTCTTTCTGTGTATCACATGCTTTCTGTGTATCATGCTGAGGCTGGGCCCATTTTACCCTTAACCTTATCTTCGTAAATATAAGTACCCACATATTAAATAAGTTGATTATTGTGAATGTTGTGTTGTTGTATTCTGCGTAAAGTTATGTACTAATGTGTTCTTTGGGTAAAATAAATTATTTCTCTCTCTCTATCACCTCCACTACAATAACCCAGCTGCCTGCCAAGTGTGGTGAGATAGATAGACAGGATTTGAGGTAGACCTATGGTTAATGGATCTCCATTAACCATTTCACTACCGCTAATTTAAGTCGGAATGCATAAATCCAACAACTATTTATCTCCTAACCTCAACAGTCTATATTGGTCGACTGCTGGACGCAGGCCTCCTCTTGCTAAACGCCTTCTTGGCTTTTATCTCATGGGGGCTAATGCCTGTAATCTTCACGCTGCGTGAAGCGTCTACCACCGAACTGCAGTTCGGTGGTAGAATTGTTCTGCAGGAGGCTGCTGCCCGCCTCCGGTGGATATCCCTTAGTCGCCTCTTACGACACCCGCGGGAAGAGTTTGGGTGGTGCAAATTCTAAACCAGCACCACCCGCACCACACGGCATTATTCATGTGTTTTTTTTAACATATTCGGAGAACAAACAGTTTTACACACCTTATAAATAAACAAATACAAATAATAAGATGATGTTGGCTGCTTAAAATTTAATTTTTTAAACACATAACTAGGCTTAATCGCATTTTCTACATCGTCGGCCGAATCCTCGATTCCCATCAGGTGAGATTGTGGTCAAAGAAAGGTCTATTGACTATCTGACGATTGAAATATCATCCATCTGAAGGCAAACACCAATAATACAGGATTGCTCAGCACTCCCGCGGTAAAAACATTTCAATCGGCCAAACGATACATCAGCAATATTTACTCGAGTGTCGAACAGGAGGTGGACTATATCTATCAGAAAGAATCTAACCCCTTACGTGCTATACCATTGTCGACAACTGACACCGTGATTGCTTCGAATTGTTCCCCGCACGCCGATTCCCCCTACGTCGATTCCCTTGGCGACGATTATTGTGAAGGCGACTGCGCCTACCCCTTCAAGACGATTTCGCTTTTTTCGTGGTGTACAGTCGGCTGAGCGTAGGGAAAATTAAAACTTTTTATGGCTGATTAAAATCCATTACCTTCATATGTACGCGTAATCGCGGAACAAGTAGTTGTTACAGTCTCTTTTTATGTAGGTATTCCAAATTATGTAGCGGAGGAAGGCCCTGGTCACCCGTACCACAAGTTTTCTAAACCTCTCTCGGGCACCAGTCTCTTGCAAAATAAGATAGCAGATTATAAATTAAGCTTAAGTATAGTATTATAATATCTGTGGCTTCAATCAAAAGTTGTAAACAATTATCTTTTGTAAGATAAAATAAATACATTACATCAAAACAAAATTTACCTACCTACCTAACTTAGTTTGATATCTTATAACATATAAAAAATATCTATCTATTTAGTGTATTGTATTAAGTATATCAGTTATCTAGTACCCATAACACAAGCTCTGCTTACCTTGGGGCTAGATAATGCTGTGTGAATTGTCCTGCATTATTTATTTATTTATTTATTTATTTATGTATGTTAATCTATAAAGTATTTATTTACATAGGTCTTCGAAATAGTTTTTTAAATCTGTACTTTTCTTACGTTGTCTAAAACAAATGAATATTATACACCAGCTAAGAGTCATTTTCTGGTGAGATGAAGGCCTGTTCAGTCCAACGCGGTATTTGCTACCCAGAGCGGCAGCGAAAGTCGAGTGGATTGAAGTAGTGCGGTACCGTTTAGGCGTTCTGAGACAACTTCGTAATAATCCTTCATCAAGATGTGACCAGCTCTGAATATACCCAGTTCTTGATGTACAAAGTTTTAAACAATACCATTTCTGGATTTGCCCACTTCGTTATAAGCCCCCGCATGTTAAATGCCCGGCGGGATGACTCACAATACCAAACTAAATATTTTGGTGCCGCTTGGGGTAGCGAGTAACGAGTAAGTCGATTAAGCAAATACACTGCGTAGCGATTGCAGTTGACAGATGTTTATTTAACTAAGGCAGCATTATTTTTATTAAAAACATAGGTAATGGATTTGTATCAGCCATATAAAGTTTTTATTCATTTTCTCTACGCCGCAGCCGACTGTACACCGCGAAAAGTCGTGATGGGAATTCAGGCGCGGTCGCCTTTATAAAAATCGACGTAACGGGAATCGACTTCGGGGTAATCGACGTCCGAGGAAGAATTCATTTTTACGTGCATTTCTACGGCCAGATTTGTGACCAATATTAATTTTCAATATAGCTGTAGTTTCGCCTTCAGGTACATTTATAATTTAAGAGCAAGAAAAATTGACTAAGTATTTAAAAGTTCATTTTTTTATATTTTAAAAATTTATTATAATACTAGTTTCTGCCCGCGGCTTCGCACGCGTTGATTCTATGAAAACGTTTAATGGTTATTCCTATCTCATGGGAACTGATTTATGGCATAAAACGTAGCCAATGTTTGATTCCACGCTTAGAGCTACATTTCAGCCCGATCCGTTCAGTAGTTTTGGCGTCAAGAGGTAACAAACTTCCAGCCGTCCATACATCCAAACATCCAAACTTTCAGATTTATAATGTTAGTGTGAAATGCAGTTTCGTGCCAACATCTGGGGTCCAACTTCAAGGGTGTTGGTTTATTGGGGATCGAATGGACCCCGAGATTGCTTCCGCTAAACCGATAGGACGTTTGAGAGCTATACGGCCTTTGTTCTACGTAAGTAATGAAACTTGAGTTCCTTTCCTACCTCGTGTGGTTCCTGTAGATTATCACGGAACCAAGATAATGGTGAAATGGACAAAAATACGTTTGGCTCTCAAAGGGTAGACTTTTGAAAGGAGATAGTTATCGGTAAGTAAACCATCGCCGTCTTTTGTTTTAAAGGTCGCCATTTGTAATTTATTTCTTGTTTTAGGAGTAGATAAATTCAAAATGCTGTGTGCCCTAGAATTTGCACCACCCCAACTCTTGACGCGGGTGTCGTAAGAGGCGACTAAGGGATATCCACCGGGGGCGGGCAGCAGCGCCCCCTGCAGAACAATTCTACCACCGAACTGCGATGCCCAACCCGCATGCCCAGCGTGTAGATTATGGGCACTACCCCCATGAGATAAAAGCCAATGGGGCGCTTATCAGGGGGAGGCCTGTGTCCAGCAGTGGACCAATGGCTGTTAATTATGGACGAGCAACCTGTGGCTCACCACAGGCTGCTCATTTATAATTAATAAATAAATAAAATAAAATGTAGGTACAGTCAACCCTTAAAAGAGCTAAACAGATGAAGACTCCAAAACCACGTGTACCCACAAAACCGCTAAACAAAATCATGTCTAAAACTGCTAATCCCGCAAGACAACAGAAGACGCTGAACTTTCGATGAGTCGGAACTCTAATTTCACGAGTCAAGGTCGAGTCGGGAATACGCTCCATTTTAAACAGACGTTCTCTGGGTTCTAACCTTTGTTTGAAACGGGACGTTTTACTATTACATTTTCATTGAAATTGTTCAGCGCTTTCTGTTGTCTTGTGGGTCGAGGAGATTTAGGAGTACTATTTAATGTTTGTGTGGTACAATAAAGTCTTAAATTACTATCTACTTTATCGCGAAAAAATGCAGGCAGCGGGCATAAACTAGTTGTGCATTTAAAATGCATAATGGAAACTTTTGATGTATCTCAAACAAAGACAACTCAGCAAATTCACATTCTTCTAGATAGTTGCACATTCTGTCTGCTTATTCCTAGAATCCTATAACGAGGCATATAACGTTTCTAAATCTACGATTCTATTCGCATTGAAAGAGAATCTCTATTTGAATGGGAATCGATTTAGATACCATTCATAGTACAAACATTCTAAAGGGGTTTTGGAAGCTTTTACTTAGATTGAAGCGAAACGTATGGTATCTATAGTTCGACAAAGATATTGTAAAATGGACGGAAATACAACAATATTAGATTCACATTCAGCGGGGCAATGCAGCGACTTGGAGACGCTTCCGACTGGTATTGATATGGATCAGTTGAGTCCTCTATCTACGAGTAGATTATTTGCTGCATTGCCCCGCTGTATGGCAATGCTGATGCGCTGCGTGCGCCAGATACTCATCAGCTCTTGGGTCCAGCTTTGCCTCGACCAGACGCTTTGATATTTTTTTATAAATAAATAATGCTGGATAAATAATGCGGCCGGGCAAAAATGAGGGTAGGCCCGTGTGTGGTCAACATCACAATTTCTATTATTTTGTTTTGTCTTGCTGGTATTCTTTGATAAAATACTAATTCTAAAAATAATTAGATTAAAATACCTAGGTCTATAGAAAGTGATGGATAGTGGGTTTTATATGTGCAGGGATGAATACCAAATATGTTTTGTTCCTTTACGTGCGTATTGGATTAGGTTGTTCTATTTTTACCATTGCTTTTTTTCTTTGTACCAAGTAGTTTGTACATTATGTTAATAGATAGGTAAACACACTCGAATTTATATATCAACCTAAGTAGATACAGAAATATAAATGTACAAGTTTTGTTTTTCTTATTTAAGTGAACTGTATTTATGTGCTTTGAGAAAATAAAGATTCTTTAAACCAATAATCCACACAGCATCATCTAGCCCCAAGCTGAGCAGAGCTTGTGTTATGGGTACTAGATGTCTGTCTGCCTCGTTGGTCTAGCGTTCAGCTTGTTCAACCGCTGATTATCTGGGTTCAAATCCCGTGTCGGGCCAGTTTAGGTTGTTATTGGGGTTTTTCTAGCAAGGAAAATTTACAGTAGCAGCCCGGAGTCAGGAAGTTGGCGGTGTTACACCCCCGTGCCTCGGACAGCACGTTAAGCCGTTGGTCCTGGGCCTGACTTCTCCCCGGTCGTATCGGTCTGTCGTCCAATCGGATTATGATAGTGAAGGAATAGAGAGTGCACCTGTGTTTGCACACACACTTGTGCACTATAATATTGCCTGCGCATCACTTATGCACTGTTATATGGCCGCCGCTGTCGAAGATCGGCTAGGAAGACACTATTACTATTATTACTAGATGGATGAGTGATATACTTACTTACATACTAATATTACATTTCAAGATATATAGAGATAGATTTTTTTATCATACATAGAAAATACCCAGAACACCCGGAAATATTTAGAGACCGTACAGGCATTTACCCCAGGGCGGGAATCGAACCTGCAAGCTCCTGCGTCGCAGGCGGACCTTCGCCCGCCGCGCCACAGAGGTCGTCGACCATTCACGTCATTTAACCAATCACAACCGCAAAATATTCTCACTATCGAATGCGATAACATAAAAAAACTTTTACATCGCAAACAGTATTCAGTAGAACATGGAAACTAGCAAGCAAGTTTTGATCACGTTGGCGTTGGCGTTGGCGTTGGCAAACAAGGAAAAAGTCTAGTTTGGCCCAGTTCTGGTAAAACTGTTACGATACGACGTCACGGGCCAGTGTGCCAGAGACGCACAAATTAGCGGGATCGATTCCTACAGCGGGACAAATTATAAGATACTAGCTTTTCTCGTGGCTTTGCTCGCGCTTTTTCGGGATAAGAAGCAGCCTTTGACAGTCCTCGGGAATCTCCATGCCAAACAATAAGATCCATTTGGTGAAAGCATAACAGACAGACAGAGTAACTTTCGTATTTATTATATTAAGTATGGATATGTGGAGGCGTTAAAATGTCCATTAATAGTTATTTAAATATCAAACCTTGCTTCTTTTATTAAAAACTCTGGCGGTTGTATGCCTCAAACTAGCGCCACTGTCTTTTCTTTCTTATAATTACGTTATTGAAAGGAATTTTTAAAGTCCATAAGCTTTTTTATATGCTCATAAAATAATTTTCTTTTATTTCTTTTATGCTTATGCAGAATAGCAAAGTTGCTCTTGGTGGCCATCGAACCCTCTTTTCGCTTCTCTGTCTAAATTATACGAAACTATATTATTTCAGAGGAATTAAAATGAAGCTTAGGATAGGTATCACAAACTGTACATTGGATAATTGAAAATTCTTGTGTTTAACGTAATTATATGTAAAAATAGGGGGCGGCGCTAGTGTGCGACATACAACCGCCTTCAAAAGATTCTTGGCACGGAAATGTACATAAAGTTTTCCACGTTAATTCTTTGCTGTGAATTTTTGGAGCTCAGCACACTTCGTACACTTCGTGCCGTCGCATTAGCTCCGTGACCAACGGAAGTCTAGAATTATGGACCTAAGTGGTTAGCAGCTTTAAAAATTGTTAATTTAACAACAAAATCCCTTATCATTAGCAGCACACCACTTACAGGGGATTTATAAGAAGTATGTATGTATTTATTAATTATTGTATACATATATTAAATCAGTTATCTAGTACCCATAACACAAGCTCTGCTTAGCTTGGGGCTAGAGCTGTGTGAATTGTCAAGCATTATTTACTATTTACTTAAACAATTTACAACCCAATTCGATATTTAAGTACCTACCTAACTCTGTAAATCCTTAACCTTTTTTTAGAAATATTTTTTAATGTATTTTTGAGTGAAGAGGTTAAAACTTCTAAGCTAGCAGGTTTTTTATTTAATTTTAAAGGAAACTAGTTTATGCTCGCGGCTACGCACGCGTTGTTTCTATGGAAACGTTTAAAGGTTATTTCTATACCATGGGAACTCATTTATGGGGTAAAAAGTAGCCTATGTTTTATTCGAGGCCTAGAACTACCTAAATCTAAAATTTCAGCTGACAATAATGACATCAGGTGTATAAAAAATACCCACGGTGGAAATAAAATAAATGAAATATTGAAATGCTACACGTCTACCGAGATGCAGTCTCCACCCATGAAAACCTTCATTCAATCGCACCCAGGTATACCCAACATTAGTTTACTGGATACAAAAGTAAAATAAAATCCTATTTCGAGTGTTGTGTCACACTAAAATAAAATACTATACCGAGATGCGGTCTCCATCCATGAAAACCTTCATTCAGTCGCACCCAGGTATACCCAACATTATTTTACTTTATACAAAATTTAACTCGAAGTAACTCGTAATTATAAAACCTATTTCGAGTTTGACACAATAAAATGAAATACTATGTCTACCGAGATGCAGTCTCCACCCATGAAAACCTTCATTCAATCGCACCCAGGTATACCCAACATTATTTTACTGGGTCCAAAAGTACCTCGAAGGAACTCGTAATTACAAAACCTATTCGAGTGTTGTGCCACAATAAAATGAAATACTATGTCTACCGAGATGCGTTCTCCACCCGTGAAAACCGTCATTCAATCGCACCCAGGTATACCCAACATTATTATATTAGATACACAAGTAACTCGAAGTAACTCGTAATTATAAAACTTATTTCAAGTGTGACACACTAAAATGAAATACTACGTCTACCGAGATGCGGTCTCCACCCATGAGAACCTTCATTCAATCGCACCCAGGTATACCCAACATTATTTTACTTTATACAAAATGTAACTCGAACTAACTCGTAATTATAAAATCTATTTCGAGTGTGACACACTAAACCCCTATTATTCAACTAACGAAGGCGTGAGTGCCTCTCGTCCTACACCCCAGGTTCTGTGCAAAATGTACAAAATACCTGCCATGTCAAATAAATGTGCAAAGTCCCTGCCATGTCGAATAAATGAGCAAAATGTTGAGTTATGAAGTTTGTATTGTTTCGCTCGAGGGACGGACTGAACAACGTCCATTATGAAACTAGTTGGGTTAGTTCGTGACTTTACTTGTGCTTGCTTGATTGGTGAACGGCGGTTTTGGACGATATTACGAAATAGGCTGCTCAAAGAATTAGCAAGCTGAAGTGGCCGTGGGCCGGCCATATCTCGCGAAGAACCGACCGCCGCTGGGGTAAACGTGTTTTTGAGTGGGGCCGCGACTCCAGAAACGTGGACGCCTTCTAACCAGGGGGAATGATGACCACCGAAAGACTGCAGGCAGATGCTGGATGTGGCAAGCTGAAGACAGGGCGCTATGGCGCTCATTAGGGGAGGCCTATGTCCAGCTGTGGACTAATGTAGGTTGATGATGATGACGAAACAGGACGTTTTGTGCACTTGGTATATGAAATTTGTATCTAGGTATGGAGAACTAGCTGATGCCAGTAGCCTTGCTTGCGTTTTTCGCAAGAGGAGATTACGAAAAACATAAATGTCAGCACCTACAAGACCGTCTACAAGTCTACAAGCTCAACTATAAGACCGTCGAAATAAAAATGGCGATTTTCTGATAATAAACAATACTTAACCCGGGTGTGGTTAGTTATCAGAAAATACCTAGGTACTTAATTATGTAATTTATGACGAAATCGCGACAAAATAAACCAGACCGTCTAAGTGCGAGTAAAACGCGCGTGATATGGGTTCAACAAAAACGAAGAAGTACTGTAAGTTTTTTGGGTCTTGATACCTTTTGGTTACGTAACCCTATAAACTATTCACAAATTACGATTTAGTAAATTATAAAGTCTGTTCTAAATTAATAATCTTTATTCAAAAAGAAAATTACAATCAAATAATAGAAATAAATTAGAACTAGTATTTACAATTGAAACAATTGAGATAACTGCAGACGGTTGCAAACAATCTACAGGTAGCTCAAATGATCCATATCAATGCCAGTCGTCGCGTCCCCAAGACGCTGGCTGCATTGCCCCGCTGCATGGAAATGCTGATGCGCTGTGCCAGATACTCACCAGCTCTCGGGTCACGCGTCGCTTCGATCAGACACTCAGATATTTTTTTTTAAACCTGAATAGCCTCGGTACCCCTCGGCCTAGGGTCTCGACTCCAAGGGGAGCAAATGTGTAGGCTCTTGAGATCTTCGGCCTGAGTCTTGAGTCTGTTCTTAATTTATTACTACATTACAACGGTTTCTACAGCATTTAAAAATACTAAAGCGACCTTTTGCCCTAAAAATTATTCAAAACGGCCCAGTAGTTTCGGAGAAAATCCCTTAAAAAAACACACCGACTTTACCTCTTTATTCAACTAGAATTGAAAAACCTTTTTAAAAGACAAAATACCATTGACCTCAGACACCATTTTCTTAAACCACAAGGTCATCGACCCTGCATTTAAAATGCAGTCTATTATTCACATTTTGTTTGTTTGCTACGGCGGCGTAGGCATAACGTAGAGGGTCTACGGAGCTACGAGGTGCTACGAGAAAGGCTACGAGACGTTGACCTCTACGCAGTAGCGTAGTACTTTTCTTAACGACCGATGTGGCGTGGCGGGTGAATCCGCTTGCGACAAAGGAGGTTGCGGGTTTGATTCCCGTGTTGGACAAATGTTTGTACGATATGCAAATATCTGTTCCGGGTGTTTGGGTATTTTCTATGTATAGTAAAAAATATCCATCTTATCCAATGTATTGTATTAAGTTGTTTATAAGTCATCTACATCATAGTCATCACCCATAATAAATAATGCTGGACAATTCACACAGCATTATCTAGCCCTAAGCTAAACAGACCTTGTGTTATGGGTACTAGATAACTAATATACTTAATACAATACACTACAAAGACAGATAGTTTTTTTATTATACATAGAAACACCCAGTACAGCCGAACAAAAATATCTGTAGATCGTACAAACATTTGACCTTCGCCCGCTGCGCCACAGAGGTCGTCATAATCATAACACAAGCTCTGCTTAGCTTAGGGCATGAACATAGGCTACTTTATACCATGGGAAAATGCTTCATTCCTATGGGAGAACGGGTAATAGGACAACGGGTAGTAAGAATGCAGCTAGTGAGAAATAAATGAATGAAACATTATGGTTCTACAGACAAAAGTAGTGTGATGCGACCGAGCAGTACCATGGTCTGAATCAATGATTTGTATGCATGAAAAAATCGTACATTTAGGTACCACCAAAGACAAAATTAAAAATTTTAAGAACCCGCCGACGTTTATTGGCTGAACAGATTTTCATGAAACATGGCTCGGGACTCGACGCTCGGGATAAAATTGTCTATGACACAAAACTTAATGAAAATCGGGTCATCCGTTTGGGAGCTACGATACCACAGACAGATACACAGATACACAGACAGACACGTCAAACTTATAACACCCCTCTCTTTTTGCGTCGGGGGTTAAAAATAGGTAGGTACTTCAAGTTTTCATACAAGTCTATAAATGTTTCAGTAAGAACTTATGTAAGTCATTAGTTATGGGCTCCGTCTGAACAATACCTATGTAATTTTAATTTAATTATTATTCTTAATTGTATGAACTGATTTTAATTTTTCTATTTGTGACATTTCTTGTATTATATGTATAATGTGTAATTTTAAGTTCTAAATAATTTAATTATAATGTGCTATGGATACCTATATTATCTGAAATAAATGAATAATAATAATAATAATTAATGTTTTTTTAGGGTTAGTTTTTGTTTTGTTTACTCGTCCTGCGAAAGTAACCGAATTTCGTATATCACACTAATATTATAAAAGCGAAAGTTTGGATGGATGGATGGATGTTTGTTACCTCTTCACGCCAAAACTACTGAACGGATCAGGCTGAAATTTTTCATTCAGATAAGTCTAACCCTGGAATCAAACATAGGCGATTTATCCCATAAATCAGTTCCCATGGGATAGAAATAACCTCAAAACGTATCCATAGAAACAACGCGTGCGAAGCCGCGGGCAGAAGCTAGTTAAATAATATTATACCGAATTCGGTATACCTAATTAATATTCAAATCCTTCAAGTGGCCCTTTCAGTCAATTTAATCTATGTTAATTGGTATCGTTAGGTATTAATCTCAGTTTTGTTTTGAAATAATCTCAGTTATTGTATAACGAATAATTACCCTGATTACGCTCTGATTCCTCTGTTTTATGAAGATTAGCTTCTGCCTTCGGGTTTGCTTACCTGGAGGAATTCTCCTGGTATTTAAATAAAAGTTTGCATACAGACACACGGATGGAAAATAAGTAGCTTTATGTAAGCTAGGTAATTGTTTTTTTTGGGTATTTTTTTTTATAGTATCAAGGGGGAAAACTGGACTCCGAAAAAATGAATTCCAGATTTCCCCCTCAAGGGGGGCTTGTCAAGGGTAAAAACTGGAATAACCCTGATAATCGAGTGTTTTTACGTAGTTCGCGGGCACTCTATAGTACCGCCAAGCATCCAAACGGCTGAAGCGATTTCAGTGAATGAGATATTAGAACACTAGTTTATATTCCGGCTACATTATGCAGGCCTTTTCCCGCTCAAATAGTAAAAAAAGTTAAAAAATCAGGTTTATTTATAGTTTTCAATTAATTAAGTACTGGTTCGGAATACTCGTTCCAAAGTTTACTACTTACAAAAAAATATGTTTAATTGTATACCTATGTATATATATTTATCTAGTTTATGTTATTTGAATTTGAATTAGAATTTTTGTTACCTAGGAGGATCTACAAAACTACTGAACAGATAATGATGAAATTTGGTTTACGTTTAGAGCTAAGCCTAACTTAGATAAAAGGCTACTTATTGTACCAGAAAATACGCGTGCGAAGCCGCGGGCAGAAGTTAGTAATAAAAAAATCTATCCATATAATGTATTGTATTAAGTTAGTATATCAGTTATCTAGTACCCATAACACAAGCTCTGCTTAGCTTGGGGCTAGATGATACTTTGTGAATTGTCCAGCATTATTTATTTATTATCATTCATTGGTTTTGGCGTTATCTTCGGCCAAACATCTTCACAACTGCACAAACTTTCGATTGATAATATAAGTAGGACTCATTTTCTTCTTCTTGTCAAATGGCTTCTGCGTCTGGTTTGACACAATTTTGCCAATTAGTAAGATTCATAAAGTTTTTTTTTACTTACTTACTTATTTATTTAAACATGTACATCTATCCTAACAGGCACACCCAATGCAATAAAGTACCTACCTTATATTCTAGTCTTATTATAGTTCATATTAAAATTAGCAAATCCTTATACAAGAAAAACGACAAAAAAATTTAATAAATATAAATGTCAAAGATAGATACAATTATATGTAGATAATAATGTCAAATTAATTTAATTAATGATTATCAAAGTTAGAATAGTAATAATAATAATACAAAAGTCAGCCTTAAAAAAAAAATTACCTTACATAATCGGATTTAAAAATCACAAATAATAATTCATCAATTAAAAAATTACATTAAAATCGTACTGTGATAACATAAAATAAAAATCAAAGCCTTCTGGAATTCTATTAATAATCAAGTTCAGAGTTATATTAATAATCAAGACAACCAGACACGTCCTATAGTTACTACTGGGTGCCCACTGTAATAATATGTGGAATCCTAAAATAACGAGTTTGGCCAGACATCTACCGCACTTATGAAATTGCCAGTCAACGCCCGGACTTTGTTCCCTATCCCGTGGGAATCACTCTTGGGAAATTCTTTATGTTATGTTTTTGGGGTGCACGTAAGTAGGACGATGCATGTATTTGAGTTTATATTTTTAATATATTTCATATTTCATTTATTGCATTCACAATTACATATTTCACTATTCTAACACTCGGTTCACATTGGTAGATCTTATAATTAACATATAATTATAAGATCTACCAATCCCCGGTCAGGGTGAACTAACTTGAGAAGATGGTTACTAAAGTTAATATTTAATTATTAACTATCACATGAATAAGTATTATCATCAAAAAATTTTATAAGTGTATAATAAATTTTTTTTAGTAGCATATTCTTTAGAAATTTATTAAAATTCATGTCGGATGTATCTTTTAAATCGTCAGGTATCTTGTTGTTAATTTTTGCCGCCATTTTATTTGAGCCTGTGTTATGAATAGGTACTTAGTTTATTCCACCATAGGTTTAAAATGCCTGCACAAATTTGGATGGGTATCGTTAAAATCCTTTTATCCCGAGTTGAGTACCTGGCAACATTTCTACAAGAAAGGCAGTTGTGTTATTTAATTTTTTCAATAAATAAATAATGCTGGCTATTTTGACACAGCTACAGCCAGCCCGAAAGTTAGCAGATTCTGTATTATTTAGGCAACATACAAAATCGATAAGAAAAATACTTGACTACTTTTTTTTATTTCAGATAGGTCTTGCATAGAGAAGCGTTATTTACCTTTATTACTACATTTCTTTCCCATATCGAAGATTACTAAAATCCATAGTAAGAAGCTTATAGATATAATATCTTAGTTTTATACGAAGAGTAGCTTTTTATGTACATAAATCTAATATTGATTCTACCCCTAACCTACCTATTAATAAATTAAGCCCTGATTTTAAATATAGAATTTAAACAATATTAAATTAAATAATAACTTAATTCTAAGAAGTACCGCTATCCAATTACAGTGATCCTATTTCAAAGCAAACATTCAGTAATTAGTCTTAAACTTACCGTGAAACAACGCCAAAGCAGCAACAACAAATCACCTCCCGAAATATCGGGCTATTTCCATCCGTATGGCAACACTTAAACCGAAGAGTTTTTATTAGCTACACAACACTAACCGCACTTTTAAAAAGTTGAAACGTCACTTTCGAATTTCAAATTCCGAACGCGTAATGCGAATTTACGACGCGACCGCTCTCGACCGTCGTGCCAACGGACTGAACCTCGACTGAAGCGATTGAAACTGAAAAGTAAAAGGGCCAATGCTTGAGATGAACGAGATGCGTCTATCTCTGTCTAGCACGCGGGAAAATGCAGCTGTCATAGAATAATGAAAGAGTCTGAAGTCACTACACTTCTGATTTATGCGTTTTCATTAGAATTGGACCTTTGTTGCATTTTTAAAGATGAATGGAGGTGCGCGAACGTTTTAGTAATTCTTGTTCGCAAGGTTTCTCGTTCGTTTATTTACTTTACCTTAAAAAGGTTGAAGTGAATAAAAAAATAACGTGTTCACTTTATTTTCAGGTTTTATTTATGTAAATAATTTGAATTCTGTGAGTGCCCAAGCGTAAAGGTCTAAAGGAAATAAAGCACTATGATATTTGATGGTAAAAAGTAGTCCATTCACTTTGAAGTTTGTGAATTGCCATTTATATAGTTTTTCTATTTTTGCCTGTACTATAAAATCGTCTAACGAGTTATTCCACATTCGTCTAACTGCATTCGTACCAAAGTAGTCCGAATGGAAAACTAACGTTTTTTGCGATTTCTGAATTTTTACTTTTGAGTAGGTACTCCAATCTGTGTTGGTCTGATAGAAGTTTTTGATCAGTAGTTATAAGAAACAGGATCGATTATCATCAAAATAAGTTTTGTGTAAGATTACCATTTTTTGAAAATCTGAGAATGGGGATGAAAATTTATGAATTAAATGTGGATTATAGTCTTTTAACGTCTGTGTTCACCAATCTATAATCGGACAATTGAGTAACTGGATTATTTTCGTATTTCGTAACGAATACATCCGCAGAGAACCAAAGTTATCGACATACCTAGCTCAAAGAATTAGCAAGCTGAAGTGGCAGTGGGCCGGCCATATCTCGCGAAGAACCGACAACCGCTGGGGTAAACGTATTCTTGAGTGGAGACCGCAACTAAGCAAACGTAGTGTAGGATGCCCTCCAGCCTGGTGGGATGACATTCTGCGAAAGACTGCAGGTAGATGCTGGATGCGGCAAGCTGAGGACTCGAAGCTATGGCGCTCATTAGGGGAGGCCTATGTCCAGCAGTGGTCTAATATAGGCTGATGATGATGATGAAACGATTCACACAGCGTTATCTAGCCCCTTCAGCTCATTGCTGCACTATACTACACAGAGCTTGTGTTATGGGTACTAAATGAAAATTTTCTGCACAAATTGTGATGTCGAAATTTTAAAAGAGACCTAGTGGGATATCAAAGGAAAGGTATCGGTTTACATTTCAAAATTGTTTTCTTTTTAATTTCTGTTAGTTTCATGCTCTTTGAAATATTCTGAAGTAGTCGAAAAACACCGCAGGGCGAACCTGGATGAGATTGGCGCAGGACCGTGTGGAGTGGCACAAAAGTTTGGAGGCATACCCAGCAGTGGGTGAAGTCAGGTTGCGGATGATGATGATGAGTCGAAAAATTACCCATTCCTCCCCCCATCTCCGAAGTTCGCAGAGTGATCAATCTGAAATGGAGGTCGTCAATGAAATGCCTACTATTTTTAGGTATTTATTAAATAGGAAAGTCTCTAACCGGTACCTACCTTTTGCACCTTGTTGTAAGTATAATTGACAAACGTTCGAAACTCTTATTTTGGGGCTAGCTAGATGATCTTAGCCAGAGTGCGAGGCTTACGCACTATAATAACAAAAACATGCAAAAACCTTAGATTTAGAGCAACGCGACACCTCTTGTCAAACGAACTGAAAGTAACTTTAGTCTTTGAACAGGATTGGATAAACTTCAATGTTTCCCCTGTAGGTGGAGCTAACGGCGCTTGAGTCCGTAGAAAGTTGCAAAGATTTTCGACTCCCACGTCACTTGACTTCTTGGTGTATGGTTATCACATTCCCGTATGAGGGGAGGACGCGGGTTCAAGTCCCTTCGAAGTCGAAAATATTTGCGATATTATTTGATTTCTTAGCTGGATGATGCTGCATTATATTGTCATTGTGAAAGATATTTCATACAGATCGAATCCATTCAATATCCATCCCAATTTCAACGCTAATCCTTGAAATCAGTATGCTCACTCAAGCACCCATATGTAAAGGCTTTGAATTAGAAAACAAGTCTACGTAGAGTTAAAAATTCCCTCTCGCAAATAGCTCGTCGCCAATTTACTGAGCCGACGGGTAGGGGAAGTGAAAACATACAGAGGAATTTTGTATACGGTAACGTTGGTTTCCGCCGCGGGACAAATGTTTGTACGATCTGCAGTGAATTTTTCCAGTTCTGTGTATAATTAAAATCACACTAATATTTTAACACTTTAGTTTCTGCCCGCGGCTTCGCACACGTTGTTTCCATAGAAAAGTTTAAAGAATATTTAAATAATACTTATCTAATGGGAACTGAAAAGACATATTTTATTCCAGATAGACCTGCATATAGGTACGCTATACGCCAATTTCAGCAAAATTCGTTCAGTATTTATAGCGAGAAAAACTTACAAACATCCATGTATTCATCCATCCAAACTTTTGCGTTATAATATTAGTGTGAAGTGCAATGCAAAAGTTTGGATGGATAGATGTTCGTTACCTCTTCACGCCAAAACGACTAATTGGATGGAGCGGAAATTATGTATGTACCTACATATTTTTAATCCTGGAATACGTTTTTAAAAACGCAGTGAAAAACGCGTATATAGCTACGGGCATAAGCTGGTTTCTATACAATGTTAGCTAGTACCTATAACACAAGCTCTTACTCAAAGAACGGGATTGAGAAGACGTTATCTCTCATGCTGTCCCGCTCAGATTGGATTCGAACAGAGCAGGACAGCATGAGATGACGTCATTCTATAATATTTCACTGGCAAGTAAACATTCAAAATTCCAAGAATACCTATGACGTCGTCTTCTCGAACTATCACATCACATCACACTAATAATAAAAATGCGAAAGTTTGGATGGATGGATGGATGGATGATCTTCACGCCAAAACTACTGAACGGATCAGGCTGAAATTTTGCATACAGGTAAGTCTAACCCTGGAATCAAACATAGGCGACTTTTCATCCCATAAATCTGTTCCCATGGAATAGAAATAACCTCAAAACGTTTCCATAGAAACAACGCGTACGAAGCCGCGGGCAGAAGCTAGTGTATAAAACCCCTACTACTAGTAGTAGCAAAAAAATAAAGCAAAATTTTCACTTTGTACTGAACTTATTAAAATAATCTACAGGTAGCTGAACTGATCAATACCAGTCGGAAGCGTCCCCAAGACACTGTCTCTGTAGATTGTTTGCAACAGTCAGCAGTTAGCTCAATTATTTCAATTGTAAATACTAGTTCTAATTTGTTTCTATTAACTGATTGTAACTTTCTTCGTTAAAAAAGTTTAACCGTCAGACAAATTTATTATTTATGTATTTCAAATAAGACAATTTGAAATAAGTTTATTTTATTTTAAAGAAGTGGTTATAAGCCCCCGTGAGTCCCCACTGGAATCTATCGAATCAGACAGAAATTCAATTTACGATGCATTTAGTTCACCTCGCGTAGATAATTGGACCGCGTTATTCAGCCATAATGGGATTACTAGCTGCTGGCCGCGGCTTTGCACGTCTCTGTTTTGGTAGGACTCTCCTCATAATGAATCCACTTGCTAGGGATTCATTGTGAGTATGACTGCCTGGTTGGTCAAGGGGTTGGGTGTTCAACCGCAGATAATGAGGTCCCGGGTTCAAATCTCGGGTCGGGCCATCCATGGCTTTTTCTGGGAAAAAATCACAGAAGCAACCAGGAGTCAGAAAGTTGTATTACCCCAATGCCTCGAAAATCACGTTCCAATCATTGTTCCTGCGCCTGACCTCTCCCCGGTAGTGTCGGTCTGCCGTCAATTTGGATTATGAGAGTGAGAGAATAGAGATGCATATGTGTGCACTTGTGCAGTATAATATGTCATGCGCACGTGGCTGGTCTCTGTTTAGCATCACGAATGTTTGCGGGTTAACTACGAACCTGGTTTTGGTTGGAAGAACACCAACGTATCATTCATTAACGAGGGACATCATCAGGGTGCGGTTCTAGTTCGATGAATTCAGTGATTCAGTTCTCACTTTGACAAGAAGGACCTAAGGCCTCCTCCTCACCTCAACAGCCTTCATTGGTCCACTGCAGTGGAAGGTAATGCCTATAATCCACACGCTGGGCAAGCGGGATGGGGATTGCCGTTCGGTGGCAGAATTTTTCTGCACGGGGCGCTGCTGCCTGCCCCCGGTGGATCTCCCTTAGTCGCCTCTTACGACACCCGCGGGAAGAGTTGGGGTGGTGCAAATTCTAAGCCGGCACCATACAACAGCACACCACCAGCCATGCTTAGGTAATTCGGGTTGGATTTCCATTTACATTATGTATCTTTCGGGCCATATCTGACGCAGGAGGTTGCGGGTTCGATTCCCGTCTCGGGACAAATGTTTGTACGATCTGCAGACGTTTGTCCAGGGCGCTCTGGATGTTTTCTATGTATAATAAAAAAATATCTATCTACGTATGTATTGTATTAAGTATATCAGTTATCTAGTATCCATAAGCACAGTGCTTAGCTTGGGGCTAGATGATGCTGTGTGAATTGTCCAGCATTATTTATTATTTATTTATTTATATCTTAGAATTGATCCCTTCATGATGTAACCGACCATTTCATGAAATGGTTGTATCTCATGATATGGCCAGCTAAAACTGACTATATCGTTTAAGCATCAACGTTTATCGATATTTCAATCAACGTTTGGCCATATCATTAATGTAGGGTTTACATGACATCAAAGATTTAAAAAATACAAATTACAATGGATTTTTAATTGATTTTTTTTTGTGAGCACAAAAAATTGCTTATTACAGTTAGCTTACAGTTTAAACTAGCGATTGAGTTGCTAGTTTATACTTAAAATATTTTGACCAAATCTAAATCCAATGAAGATCTTTAAAAATATAACAGGTTACAATCTTTTATCACTTTATTACAAAAACATTGGAGATACTTATTAAAAAAGTTTCATGTTGTGCTCGTTTTTTGAGTGACTTTCGTAAAAGTCAAGAAGTTTTGTGTCGTAACGGCGTTTCACTTCATTTTTATCTTTAAGGCGAATAGTAGGGTGGATAGTGGCGCCACTACATATTTAATTTTATAATTACGTTATACAAAGGAATTATCAAAAAATCGGACCGCGCGTGGACGATATCTATCATAAGCTTTTTTTAATTGTATCTTTATTAGTTTTGTACTGTATTATTTAGCAGATACTTGTTTCAAGAGATTAGTTCCTATTGGTGGCCACCAAGCTCTCCAAAGAAGGTTTTTGATTGAATAACACAAAACAAAACTATTACAGATACATTAAATAAAAACTTGTGATAGGTATCGTCTACCAGCGGTCCGATTTTTTGATAATTCCTTTGTATAACTTAATGATTAAATTAAATATGTAGTGGCGCCACTATCACCCCTACAACTATTCGCCTTAATTGGCAAATTATTATTAGGTTTTATAAGAGAACTAGACGATCGCCTCGCGGTTTCACCAGCGTAGTTCCCGTTGCCGTGGGAATTCCGGGATAAAATGTAGCCTACGTCACTCCCTGAAAAATAAGCTTCCTAACGGTGAAAGCATTTTTCAAATCGGTACAGTAGTTTCGGAGCCTATTCAATACAAACAAACGAACAATCAAATCTTTCCTCTTTATAATATTAGTTTATATAATTGTCCACCAACTTGATGCATCTCAAAAACACTCAAAACAAAACAATATCAGCGCCTCTAACGGTAGATAATGTAACTATTGCAAGATATGATCACTAACGTTTAACCATTATCATGAAGCCGTGCATTTAGCTCTTTTATCGTCAAACGCTGATTATTCATTGATCTGGCCAGACTACATCATGATGTGGGCAGCGCGTATTTTCCATTTCATGAAATACAACCATTTCATGAAATGGTCGGTTACATCATGAAGTGATCAATTCTAGGATATGGCCACATCATGAAGTGATCAATTCTATCACATGGCCGCGACATATGCATGGATGGGAAATTTACTCGCACGGGGCGGACCCATCAAAACTTGCCGTAACATCCTAAAGATCAATTTCAGTAAGCTTAAGTTTTCGATACCATTGAATGTTACAACTTATTTTAATGACGGAAACGGTTTTGGGTTTCTATGAAGTTTAGAGGAGCTTGTTGGGGTCGCATTCCAAAACGGAGTGGAGGAGATCAATACAAAACAGAGTATATTCTATTTTTTAATTATCTGAAGAAAAAAAAACAAACAATCCCGCAGTATTTAACCTCAAATTAACTTTCTTGTTGTTGATTTTAAACACAATGACGACCTCGGTGGCGCGGCGGGCGAATGTCTGCGGCGCAGGAGGTTGCGGGTTCGATTCCCGCCTTGGGACAAATATTTGTACGATCTACAAATATTTGTTTCGGGTGTTCTGGTCGTTTCTATTTATAATAAAAAATATATATCTATTTATGTAATGTATTATAATTATGTATATCAGTCATCTAGTACCCATAACACAAGCTCTGCTTAGCTTGGGGCTAGATGATGCTGTGTATGTAGTTTATGCCCGCGGCTTCGCACGCGTTGTTTCTATAGATATGTTTAAAGGTGATTTCTATCCCATGGGAACTGATTTATGGGATAAAAAGTAGCCTATATTTGATTCCAGGATTAGAATAACCGGTATGCAAATTTTCAGCTTGATCCGTTCAGTAGTTTTGGCGTGAAGCGGTAACAAACATCCATCCAAACTTTCGCATTTATAATATTAGTGTGATATCAAGTAGATAGATAGATAAAAGATTAATTCGACACTGAAGCGCATAATACAAAGGTCACGATAATTATGTCACATCTAAACATGTCATAACTTCACAACAGAGAAACTTAATAATTTTTGATGGAACAAAGGTTGACAATAATAATAAATAGTAAACAATTTAAAAAGTACAAATTTATAAGATTTTGTGTGTGCCAGCCGTCGATCAAAAATTTCCGGCCGGCCCCCCTTAGATACACAATGCGCGCCCTGAAAACGTCAGTATCAAAAGGTATCCCATTTGGCATTTTGGGATAGCTTTTCAACTAGTGTCATTTTAGCTCTCGGACCGAAAGCATGGTCAAGTGCTCGTATAAAAAATGCAATAATCGACCGACCAAGCAACAGAAAATGGATGGAATTTCTTATTTTCAGTAAGTTTAAATGTAATTTTTAACTGTGTGTTGTGATATGAGCCAATTGAGCCTTATATACTTGAGAAATCAGCATTAAATATTGTTGTTGGGTTTGCCTATGTAAATATATTTATTTGTTCTAAGTTGATGAATGGAGCGGTTATTGTTTCTAATAAAAAAAAAAATTTATTCGTAAGTATGTTATATGGTAAGTTGTAAGTGATAATTTTTTTTCATGAAAAGACATTTTAAATAACTGGTTGAGGTTTATAAAATAACTAAGATAAGATGTGAACTATGCGTCAGCAGCTTGTTAGCTGAAGAGAAGCTTCATTTTCATAAGCTCATCGATATCAAAAACCTCAGTGGGCTTTTTTATTCATCTTCTGATGCTTATAGCGTATGTAAAAAGACAGAAACTACTTTATGGCAATACCAAAATACCAAAACAACAATAAATATGTCTCGAATTGGTATCAAGGTGTTATCATAATTTTTAGGTGTTGACATCTTTTCTTCCCAGTGCCACGATAACAATCATACAACAATTTTATTAAAATCTATAATCGAACGATACCTGAAGATAAGATTACATTACATAGCAAAAAAAGAATCTCAAAAGTTTTAAAATTCATCAAGGAGATCTTTATACAATAAACTAAATCTTTATCAAGGAAATTGAAAATTTAATTAAAAAAACCTTTAATTTATATGAGAGTACCTAGGTATTAAACATTTGGAAACGTCATATTTTCAGAACTTAGGAATTACTGTAGTATGAAACTAGTGTACTAGTAATATAAAACGGGTTGTAGGTTATAAATTGCGATTATTTACCTATTGTTTTCGACGTTCAAAATTAAATAGTAGGTAATAATAAATAATGTGTTCATATGGCGTAAGTTTAAAAGTATTTTATAAGATCCTAGTTGACTTCAAATAACGTTTTTTTTGGCCCATAGAAAAACTCTTACGAAGCCGCAGGCAAACACTAGTTCTTTTAAATTTAAAGAACCTGCCTGAAATTGTATTTTAGGTTTATTTCACTAGCTTTTGTTAACTTATTTATATTATTGTATGTCCGAAATGCCCCTTTTGTTTGTTGACTGTTGCGTCGCTAATTTATAGTTGTATCAATAAATTAATGATTCGTTATCTTTACCTGAATTCTGTTGATTTTTATAAAATAAACAGTGTATAAATTATTTTTAGGTACCTTCCTACCTACTTACAAAATAAAATAAAATAAATTCGACTCCACTAATCTCTTGTTCCGCATGCAAAAAACTTGACAGGCTCTGCGCAAACTGTCTGCGTCAAAACAAAACGTGGACACTTTTGAGTGTCATTCTTGTAAGGTTCTAGGTATCTACGGGGGAGGCCGCATACTTGATCGATGGTGCCAGCCTGTCAAAAGGGCAATAGCTCAGCGAAAAACTTTGCTCGAAGATCAAAACACTGATTTTCAGTATAAGTACTGGCCAATTTGAAATCGTTTCTTCAATAAATCTTGTAAACAATTATATCTCTATCTCGAATCCAAGCATATGAATTTTATCTTTTTTAAGCGGGGATATGTTGACAAAACTTGCAGCTAAATGAAAAATAGATAGTTAGATAGATAGAAAATTCTTTATTGCACACTTATAGATAGAAAAAAACAATACAACAAAACAGTTTAAAAACTAAGTGACAAGTGGCGGTCTTATCGCTCAAGAGCGATCTCTACCAGACAACCGTGGAAATAGATAAAATACAAAATACGAAATCGTTTATTTTTTTTTATATTTGTAACAAATAAAGTTAGAGCTGTGTCCTGTGGTGAGATTAAAGTCCAGTATAATTTTACAAAATACCGATTTGAAATTTTTATTTTAATAGTTTTCTAGGATAGCATTTGTCAAAAATTACTTTATATGACCGCTTTCAAAACTAAAACTGTCATATCTCGGAGATTACAACCAAAGATAGATATTTTTTTTTAGTAAAAAAATAGACCTACCTACCTACCGTCACGACGACGACGTGACGCGCGACAGTAACTGCTCTGCGTTTGAACTATTAGAACTGTAAACTCTATGTTCCTCTATTTATGACTTAAATTTAAATTTATTTGATTTTATATGATTTATTTTACTCATTTGTAATTTCAATATAATGTTGTATCTAAATGAAAATTCGACATGGCAATATGTTAATTCGTTTAATCACACTACCACACTAATATTATAAATGCGAAAGTTTGGATGGATGTATAGATGGATGGATGTTTGTTACCTCTTCCGCCAAAACCACTGAACGGATCAGGCTGAAATTTTGTATACAGATAATTCTAGGCCTGGAATAAAACATAGGATACTTTTTATCCCATAAATCAGTTCCCATGGGATAGAACTAATCACTCATCATAGAATCAACGCGTGCGAAGCCACGGGCAGAAACTAGTATAATATAAATTGTATTTCTGTAATATTTCAATTCCCACAGGAAAGCAAAGTTCCAACGATAAGTACCGATTCGTTGCGGGATTGCAATTATTAGCACGTCCCACTAATTAGAGCCGAGCTCGTGTTTCAATAACACAAATTATTCATCTTTCTCATAAAGCTGAATGAATGCCGATGGAAACCAGCAAATATGGAAAGTTTCCTCGAAAACTGGTATTTTCCGCTGTGAATGTACTAATGACCACTACTAATTATATTACTTTTTAGGGTTCCGTACCTCAAAAGGAAAAAAGAACCCTTATAGGATCACTTTGTTGTCCGTCTGTCTTTCTGTCTGTCCGTCTGTCAACCCACCTTTCTCAGGAACGCGTGGACGTATCGAGTTGAAATTAACGTCAAATACTCAAGTCCGTAACCTCTTGATATAAATAAAACTTCTAAGTCAACGCACTCAAAAGTTATAGCCGTTTATGTCGGAATATTTTGAAATTTCCAAGGGAATCACATGCACACAAAACCTATGAGGTACTTCCCGTAGATCTAGAATCATGAAATTTGGTGAGCAGCCAGGTCTTATAGCACAAGACGTAAAAATCCAAAATCAGTAAATTTGTCGTTTATTCGCAAAAAAATACTTTTGATTCTCGCCCTGAACCAAAACCTATAGGGTACGTCCCGTAGAAACAGTTAAGGCAGCGAGTTCCAAGCCCTAGCGGAACGAATGATTAAGGTTGAGGAGAACCGCTGAGTAGGCAGGTACTTACGTGTGGACGGGATATCCACAAGATAAGTGTGGTAATGCGCATTACGTCTGCTTTGTCCTGATAGTACACTCCCAAGTTTTCAATTTGACTGAATAGTAAGTTTAAAGTAATTGTGATAGTTTATTTACCACATTCTGACAAGTACGATGACTACTTTGTACGAAAAATATGTGCGTAGACATTTAATTGAATAGTTCAGAGTCAAATAATAGTCAAATCTTGGGAATGTATACATATCTGAGCAGCTGACTGTACTCACTCATAGGTAGATTTTGTAATCAAGTAGATTTTTATTATTGTTTAGTGGATTATATTTTGTCGTTTTGAATTTTAGGCATTACGAAAATCGGCCATTTTTTCAGTCTGGTATGCTGTGTGGTGCTGGCTTTGATCTGCACCACCCCAATTCTTCCCGCGGGTCTCGTAAGCGGCGACTAATGGATATCCACCGGGGGCGGGCAGAAGCTACTCCTGCAGAACAATTCTACCACCGAACTGCGATCCCCAACCCGCATGCCCAGTGTGGGGATTATGGACACTACACCCCCCACCACCACCCCATGGGATAAATAAGGGGGAGGCCTGCATCCAGCAGTGGACAAATATACGCTGTTGAGGAGATGAGGTGAGGTGTTAGCGAAAATTAATCTACCTACCACCCGTGGGTTTACACGAGCTTTTCTTAAATAACAAGTTGTCTTTGACTTTTCTTTTTTTTTCGTCAAATGAGTTGGCGAAGGCCTACACAATGTAGCTAAGAGTATTTCGATACATACCTAATTTTTCAAAATCGATTTAGTCCTATAGATGCTTGGAGGTAGGGCTGCCATCCGTCCGGGTTTCCCCGGATTTGTCCTAGTTTAGGGGGCGTCCGGGGAGCGTCCGGGTGGGGTTTCATTTGTAGTCCGGGTTTCAAAATTTCAAGTCATCAAATTAAATTCAATTTCTAAGATTACAGCTACATTGATTTTTACAAATTCCTTTTAAAAAGGGAATATATTCTGAAAGCTATCGGAAAGAGTGATAAATACAAAGACCTGAAAGTAAAAAAGGCAAGAGACTTAGGAAAAAGAGTTAAACATGTCTTACTAAAAGCACAAATAAAGGGAAAAATCTGAAAATCGTAAAGTAGATATTTCACAAAAAAAATTACTCTTTGTTTTTTTGTCGGGATAGCGTGCGTCGAGATGCCGTAGTTCACCCAAATCTAGAGGGTATTACTTACTACACATATTAAGCGCTTACATTGCAATGATGCTACGAGATAGATCAAAATAATGTACTACAGTATTGTACACCTTAAAAAGGTCTACAAAATATCCGTTACAGCATTGGACCCGTACGAAGCCGAGGCGGGTCACTAGTATAAAATAAAATGTTGAACTATAGTATAAAATAAAATATGTGTGATATTTAAAATGGTAAGCAGATTGGAAAGAAGGGCTTTATTTATTTATTTTATGTCGATAACGTTGGTTTGTTTCTATTCTGAGATTGTAATTTTCTTCTATACTAATATTATAAAGAGGAAAGATTTGATTGTTTGTTTGTATTGAAAAGGCTCCGAAACTACTGGACCGATTTGAAAAATTCTTTCACCGTTAGGAAGCTTACTTTTTAGGGAGTATGTCACTCCCTGCCTATATTTTATCCCGGAATTCCCACGGGAACGGGAACTACGCGGGTGAAACCGTGAGGCGATCGTCTAGTTGTTAATAAAGTAGATAGACACTTGCAGTTTAAACCCTCCTAACTTTTACCAGTAACATAGAAACATGTGTAATCTAGTTGTCAATTGAATACCTCGATAAAAGCCTTCAGAAAGGTAACGCAGTAGGTATACGCCTATTCAATCTTACGGTAATGTAGGGGCATTTGTTCTCGACCCTTCCTTTCCGGGTCATTACCCTGCGTCAACTCTGCAGGGCTGGGACAGCACTTTAGGTTTACCTACTATAATTCGTCAGGTTTTTTATAGTATTTAGTTCAAGTTATACAGGGTTATATTAGTAACTACAGTAGTAGTACTGTAGTTTATACCCAAGGCTTTGCACGCGTTGTTTCTATGGAAACGTTTAAAGGCGATTTCTATCCCATGGGAACTGATTTATGGGATAAAAAGTAGCCTATGTTTGATTCCAGGATTAGAATTACAGTTCAGTAGTTTTGGCGTGAAGAAGTAACAAACAAACATCCATCCATCCATCCAAACTTTCGCATTTATAATATAAGTGTGATAAACGGGTATAACTTTTGATTGCGTTGTCTTAAACGTTTTATTACATGGCGGCTCCAAGAAGTTACTGACTTGAGTATTTGATGTTAATTTCAACTCGATACCTCCCTCCACGCGTTCATGAGAAAAGAGGGTTGTCAGACAGACGGACAGACAGCCAACAAAGTGATCTTATAAAGGTTCCTTTTTCCCTTGGAGGTACGAAACCCTAAAAATAAAAATGTTTACTTGTGGTGTTATTAAAAGCTTTTATTTAACTTACAATGTATGTTACTATGTTTGTACAGTCTGTACAGACATGTATACACTTCCAAGGTTTAACTTTTATTTGACTCGGAACTTTTCAAATAAAAGGACATGTAGGTACACGTTTTTCGTACAAAGTAGTCATCGTAAGTACTTCGTCAGAATGCGGTACATAAATTATCACAATTACTATACACTTACTATTTAGTCAAATTGAAAACTTGGGAGTGTATACATATTTTTGCAGCCGACTGTACGGCTGGAATCTTGCTACTGGAATCTTGCTACTCAATTTTGAAGCAGACATCTTCAACCGATTGAGCTGAAATTTTGGTTACACGTTTCGTTTGAATGACAATGCATTAAAAACTTGTTTTTAAGAAAGGTTTTTGAAAATATTAAAACTTATTTATCTCTACTTCTCGCACCTTTGTAAAAACCATCTATCCAATTATTTTCAAGAATATTCCGCAATCACTGCTCCTCCAATATACAATTTCACGATCGGATCAACAGTTCTAAAGTTTAGTTAACCCGTTCGCTGCTGATATCAAATAAAACCCGTGGCCTTATTACACGGGTAGTTACGACAAGACTTCGGTGTCCCGTATAATTTAAGAGAGCATTTTCATCGCAGTGCCGTAAAGAACCTGGGATATGCACTGCAGCCTATTCAGGGGGTCTACTCTGTAAAACAAGAAAAGCTTTATTTCCATTAGACCTTACAGAACTCTTGAACACGTCACAAAATTCAAAATACACAAGTAAAACTGGCTATATTTTTAAGGTAAAGTATACAAGCGAACAAGAAACCTTTATCTTGTTAGGGTGTTCGTTTTCGAGCTGGGACTCACTTGGAGTTTTGTTATACTCGTAGAAGCGTAGAATACATTGCCCTTTAAAAGATATATTTATCTCACATTTATCTTGTGTAGCCTTAGTTGTAGGCACAGCGAGCTTATTCTTATTTCTAGTATTTAAATTACGTACTTCGCTATTTTTATTTAACCGATTGATATTTCTATAAGTGAACAATAAATTTTCATAAATATATTGACATGGTACTGTCATTATGTTTATTTCTTTGAATTTATCACGCAGGGATTCTCTGGGACCCATATTATAGATTGCACGAACAGCCCTCTTCTGCAGCACAAATACGGTGTTAACATCTGCATGGTTCCCCCACAGCAGTATACCATAAGACACTATGGAAGTAGCTCTTCTGGTAGCGCAGGCGCATTAACATAC
Source organism: Eupithecia subfuscata (assembly GCA_963564075.1). Classification (NCBI taxonomy): domain Eukaryota; kingdom Metazoa; phylum Arthropoda; class Insecta; order Lepidoptera; family Geometridae; genus Eupithecia; species Eupithecia subfuscata. The sequence continues at coordinate 1,752,839 of OY751118.1, read as the reverse complement.
TTACAAGCATGTTAGTTCTTATACAATTTATACTGTTTCTTTTTTAAATTATTTGTGTGTTTAATTTCTAAGAAATCAAATAAAATCGCAAAAATTTTCGACTTCGACGGGACTTGAACCCCCGTCCTCCCTGGTGTAGTTGGTTATCACATTCCCGTACTGAGTACGGGAATGTGATAACCAACTACACCACGAAGTCAAAGAAGTCTTAGAAATTAGAAATTATCCAGAGTGCGAGGCTTACGCACTATAATAACAAAAACGTTAAATTTGTGTGTCGTATTTGTTCTTCTAGTACACATAAGCTTACCTGTATATTTTCTTAAAGATATTTTTATTCTTTTTAGGTATAGTACCTAATAGATTATTATTGTTATTATTAGCCGAATTTATCCCACTGCTGGGCGAAGGCCTCCCCCCACTTTCTCCAGTCATCACGATCACTGGCCAGCTCCGTCCAGTAGGTCCGGAATTTGTTCAATTCGTCCCGCCATCTCCGTCTAGGTCTACCGCGTCGCCTCGCCGGGTCAGATTATTGCTGATATTCAATATTTTCATTTTCATTTTCAAGTAGCTGAAATAGTCCATCTGCCAAGCGTGATGATTATGGTCCCTTGTTTGGGGGAGCTCGTTCAGCAGTGGACATTGTATGCCGATAAAGAATCCGTTTTCGTCACAAAGGAACAACGTGCTGCTCTCACAGGTTTGCGTAGTAGGACCCAGATGCTCAAGGGTTACGGTTACAGCCCAAGTTTTCAGAACCTAAGGTCTTTGGTCTAAGTCAAGAACTGAGTACCAAAATTTATTTAATATTTATGTATTTATAAATAGTGGTTACACTTACACTATTTTAACAGAGGCACATAATGCAAAAGTGTAAAAAATCAATAAAACAATAATAGCATATACATAGCTATGTATATAGTATTTGTCAGACCTAGATAAAGATTAACTAAAAATTATAAATACACAATAATTGTAAAATTCTTCAATGAATAACTTTAAAGTATATAATTTAAAACCTAATAAACAATAAAAATTCGTCAATCAATATACAATGTCAAAAGAATTCCACAATAACATATAAAAAAAATCAATCAATGAATTCAAATTACATAATGTCAAACAAAAAATTTATAAATATTCGTCAATCTTAAATTTTAAATAATTACACAAATGTCAATGTAAATATAATAGCATAGAATAAATAACAGAGTCCTATGGCGAATGCTACACGCTCGATATTTATCGTGATATTTGGATCGTAATCCAGGATCACGATATTTATCGAGTGTGTAGTGAAGCGTATCACGTATCGTGATACGGATTGCTGGATTTCTAGAAATCCAGAAATCCACGATCTGTATCAAGTATCGTTGATAGATATCGAGCGTCTAGTCTCTAGTCGATATTTATCGCGTCAGTATTCATTCTAATTTCTAAGAAATCAAATAAAAAAAAATTACCCAGAGAAATTATCCAGAGTGCGAGGCTTACGCACTATAATAACAAAAACGTTATTATTAATTCTGTCAGCAATGGAAGAGGACGCGCATATTGAGGGGCGGGGCCCGCCGTACCTCAAACGAACGATCAAAAACACTATCGCTAATATAATAGCAACGCAAGCTTTATTAATATTATCACTCATAGTTTATAATATTTGGACCAAATACGAAACGAACAATATGAAACGCACAACTGTACTCAATGAAATTTACCGTCGTACTGACGCGATTCGTATCGTATGTGTAGTATACCAAAATATTACTCGATAAATATCACGTCAAATATCACGATAAATATCGAGCGTGTAGCATTCGCCTATGACATTCGCTCAGGGAGCAGTAGAAAAGATCGACTCTCTCCGCTACTCGATAGAGTGTGTGGATGCAGAGCGTTAGAGGTGACTTATTCAGGAGTTTGGTTGGTTAAAATATCGACTCGGTTAGGTTATGGATTTCTCTCCCACACGATATTCGTGCTAGCCTCTTACTCTTCATTTTCAAGCGTAAAGTCAAAGAGCATTAACCATCTATAAGACTCTGTTGTATTTTTAACCCACGGCGCAAAAAGAAAGGGGTGTTATAAGTTTAACGTGTCTGTCTGTGGTATCGTAGCTCCCAAACGGATGAATCGATTTTTGTTTAGTTTTTTTTTTGTGTCATAGATAATTTTATCCCGAGTGTTCTTTGCCATGTTTCATGAAAATCTGTTCAGCCAATAAGCGTCGGCGGGTTTTTAAATTTTTAAATTTTGTCTTGTATATATTTATTCAATTTATATGCGTAGGTATGTAATTATGGTATCTGTTGGGTTATAGTATTTTATGTTACCGAAAAAAAAGAAAAAAGAGGATATGAGATTTAATTTTAGGTTACCATTAAATCTTATAGGTATTTTCTTCTTATGCACATGTAGCCACTTTTACAATTTTGTCTCTCTCTCCCAATACGGTTTGCTGGAAGAAAACTCTTTTTCTTATTAAGCTCGCCTTTGCCATTATTTTTCCTGTTAAATGTTTTACTCACAAAAAACACGGTAGGTAGTTGCTGAGTTATTAAGGAGGGAAAAAAGGACAGACAAAGCAAGACCATGAGCGTTTCGAAACCGATCTTGGATCTCGAAACCGATCTTCGATTTCGAAACCGATCTTCGATCTCGAAACCGATCTTCGATCTCGAAACCAATCTTCGATCTCGAAACCCTGCAAACAACAAACACATGAATGGACCAGCATTGGTGACAAAGAAGAATTATTAGTTAAGGCGCTACCCCGACCCAAATCAGCGCCACCACCTATTTTATTTAATTATTATGATAAACGAAAGAATTTAAAAAAAAACGATCGGGCAGTTTGAGCTTCCTATCATAAGCTTTTTTTTAATGCCTCTATAAATGTTTTAGTTTGTATAGTACAGGAGGAGATGCGAAGTTGCTCATTAGTCCCACCATGGTGGCCAAAAAGAGCAACTTCGCATCTCTGCTTAAAGTATACAAAATAAAACTTTCACAGGCACATGTAAAAAAAGCTTATGATAGGAAGCTCAAACTGCCCGATCGTTTTTTTAAAAATTCTTTCGTTTATCATAATAATTAAATAAAATAGGTGGTGGCGCTGATTTGGGTCGGGGTAGCGCCTTAATAGGTGATACCTTTAGATCTCGGGTGCAAGGAAGATTATAAGCACAGTTACCTGAATGTACTATGTTTTCTTTAAATGGGGGAAAATAGGATGATTTTAACAAAAAATATTTTAAGTTCATGACTTGGACATATCATTTGAAATATATTGGATTCAAGTAGCAGGTACTAACAGAAACCCAATTTTAAACTCTAGAAATGGTCGTAATATCCTCGTTTCTACCCTATTCCAAAGCGTTAAGGTTCAAAATCTACATTTAGATGCACATATTTATTTGATTGTGAAAAGTTTAGGAAACTAGACCAAACTTCTTTTAGTAGGTTCAGGCTGGACTGGTCATCGGGATGTCTACAAGAAAGTGAAAATCATAGATAAAACAGAAATCTTTATTTAAAAAATGTGGTCACTTGAGGTGATCAGATCACGGACACTCAATTATAAATAATAATAATAAATAATTAATTAATGCTGGACAATTCACACAGCATTATCTAGCCCCAAGCTAAGCAGAGCTTGTGTTATGGGTACTAGATAACTGATATACTTAATACAATACACTACATAGATAGATATATTTTTTATTATACATAGAAAACATCCAGAACGCCCTGAACAAATGTCTGCAGATCGTACAAACATTTGTCCCGAGGCGGGAATCGAACCCGCAACCTCCTGCGTCGCAGGCAGACCTTCGCCCGCTACGCCACAGAGGTCGTCAAATTAAATAGCAGAATGCATTTGTGATAAAACTTTATTTTATTTTAATCTATGAAGAGAGATTACATCGTGATGAAGTGAAAGGAACACCGAATAAAAACAGCGAATGACACAGTCCTCCTCTTCCTATCTTACTCTCATAAATTCAAACATCCGTCAATCTCTCAAACTGCCAGTCACGATTAGCGATTACAACCTCTTCTGACGAAAAGAAAAGTACAATCAAAATAACAGAAACAAATTCGAAATAGTATTTAAAATTGAAACAATTGAGCTAACGGTAGGCTGTTGCAATCAATCTACAGGTAGCTCCTCAATCTCAACTCAACCTCAACATCCTGTATTGGTCCACTGCTGGACAAAGGCCTCCCCCTGAAAAGCGCCTTGTTGGCTTTTATCTCATGGGGCTAATGCCCATAATCCCCACGCTGGGTATGCGGGTTGGGGATCGCAGTTCGGTGATAGAATTGATCTGCAGGGGGCGCCTCTGCCCGCCCCCGGTGGATATCCCTCAGTCGCCTCTTACGACACCCGCGGGAAGAGTTCGGGTGGTGCAAATTCTAAGCTGGCACCACACAGCTACAGGTAGCTCAACTGATAATATCAATACCAGTCGTTGCTACCCCAAGACGCTGGCTGCATTGCCCCGCTGTATGGCAATGCTGATGCGCTGTGCCAGATACTGTCTACAGTTAGCCCAATTGTTTTAATTGTGAGGGAAAAAAAATGTTATTTATTTTTCTTCACAAAGGTGGTTGAAAATATAATAAAGGATAGACAAAGATTAGAGATTTTATCAGATAAATATTGACAAATCCTGTTTTGTGAAAACTGGTGCCTGAAGCAGGTTCTAAGAACCTGTGTTACAGGTCACCTAATAAAAAATACCTACTTGCTCTAAATTTACGTCTACTTATTAATTGATTGTAATTTTCTCTGTCAAAAAGGGTTAGGGTACATCTGAATCTCAAACTCATCCGCGGACGAGATGTCCACTTCACTTTTGAGTAGGGGTACATCTCGTCCGAATCTAAAATCTCTTGGTTTTAGATTCGGATGAGTTGTACCCTCAACCAAATGTGAAGGGGAAAACTCGTCCGAATCTCGTCTTTACTTTTCAAGGGTTCTGTATCGAAATGAAAAACATAAAAAAGTAGGTAGGTACTTACCTACCTATTAATAGTAGGAAATAATATTATCCTGCTGAAATTTGTACGGGTTTCAAAGGGAAAAAAACTTCGATTTCATCTCAATATTTTTCCTGTTTATTTTCATTACATTTCAAATATCTCCTAATGAAAGAATCCAATAAAAATCTTTCACTAAAAAAGAAAGATACCCCACTTGAGTCGAGAGCACGATACAGTCACCAAACAGAAGTATAGGTACTCTGCATAATAAATAAATAAATAAATAAATAATGCTGGACAATTCACACAGCATTATCTAATAATAATGTACCCCCATAATCTACATTGTAAGTTGTTGCTAAAGTTTGTAAAAAAAAACATGGTTTAATCGTTAGTTAGCGCGTGTACGTCGTGACGTGTTGCCCAGAGAACAGTTGTGTGCGACTGGCTCTACGTGTAAGTTTTTGTTAAATCGCGGCCTCACACTCGGAGTAATTTCTAATAATACCCGCAAATCTTAAAAAACTGTTTTAAACTAAGGGATTCAAAGTGGGTTTTTAATTTTTCCAAAACAAACAAATTGTCTTTATGTTTTATTCATGAAAAACGGTTCGTCATTGTTATACCAACAACGGTCTGCTGTCCCATCGGATTACGAGAGTTAGGAAATAGAGGGTGCACCTGTGTTTGCGCACACACTTGTGCAATCCCTTTGTGTGTGGTGGGGACACGACTTGTCCCCCAGTCACAAATATGTCCTGTGCATCTGGCTAGTCTCCGATGAGACTGGTCGCCGTGGTCGAAATTCGGCTAGAAGGACATCACCAACGGTACAACACGCTCAGATCAGATTCGAAGGTAGCAGGACCGCATTTGTAATGACGTCTTTCTTCCCATTTAATGTTTATGCGCGCAGGTTATGCAACTTATTGAAAAATACCGCGCACAAATAATATTTACACTTACGAGTACATCTGGAAGAGATCGCTTCTAAGCGATAAGGCCGCCCATTGTACTTGTCTTATGTAATGTCTCCTTGTAATGTTATTTTTATAGTGTACAATAAAGCATTTTGTACTTTTTTTTTGTATTGTACATCCTTTTCTTAGTGTAGTCGTTTTTAGTAGTAGCATAATACATTTACATTTCTGTATCCATCTGTATTGTGCCTCTACTCTGCAAAATGTTCTGAATGGAAAACCTAGCACCGCTCTGAAGGAAATTCAACTTTATTCTCCATCTAACACAGTTAAGATTGCATTGAAAAGTTTCGAGCACATTTTCTTGTCGTTGACTACTGATGAATCGTCGTTTTGAAATTTATTTATTTGAAGCGTTTTCATCATCATTAACAAGCTGTAGAAGTAATAACGTGTTTGTTTAGTGACATGGCTGTGTTTGTGGTCGTTATCGAATGCGGTATTTATGTATAATAAATACACTTGCGAGCTTTAAACTGGAATCGCTTCAAGGGTTGTTCAAGACTAATTTTTACAATTTCTTTGCAGTGAACTATGAGTTAAGTTATGTTTTCCCTTACGCAGGATTTATTGGCGACGATAAATTTTGATTTAATGCACGATAATGTCCGCTGCCACACCGCGGCAGTGACTAGACAGTACCGACAGACGTCTTCCATGTCGGCATTCCCACACTAGACTGGCCAGCCCTTATTCCTGACTTGAACCCAATCTGGCATATGTGCGGATACGAGGGAGAAATCCAGCTCATCCAGCTCCGGCGCCGATAGAAGCCGATAGATGCAACTTCGACCTATTGCAATAGTTCCCAAAATTTAGGTAGCCAATTTAATTAATTTTAAATCTTCTTGATATCACTTGAAAGGTAACAAAATTACCTTTCAAATGATATACCTCAATCTATAGTTCAATGTACATAAATTTTAAAAAAATTGTTTTGGTCAACTCGCGATGAAAGCGATTCCATTTTAAAGCTCGGAAGTGTAGATAAATGAATAACATGAGTACCTAATCCTGGACAATCCACAAACAAATAGAGGTTCGGAACCAATATAGGTTCGGATGTCGTTCCAATCCCGGAACGCTTCGATAGCGCCTTCTAATTTTACTAATGCTGACATCTAGTTATACTTTTCAGAACTAAAATAACAAATCAGGTTTTGTTACGGAGCACCGTATAGCTCAGCGGAGCTAATGATGAGGACCTATGTTACAATCTTATGAAATGTTTAACTATTTTACAGGGTGTTTGGTACATGGACTGACATTATTTTTTGAGGGTTGTGGGCACGGAATTAAAGTATTTCCGTGGTTGTGGGAGTCATGCGCTACATGTAGGTACTAAGATAAGAGTCACGCACCACAGTAGATAAGATAATTAATGATATTTAAATCTTTTTTTGAATATTTCATAACTGAAACGTTGCCTTTAAATCGTCATATTTTTGTTTTTGGTTGTTATGCCAGCAAAATAATTATTCTGTACTAGTTTCTGCCCGCGGCTTCTCACGCGTTATTTCTATGGAAACGTTTTCTATCTCATGGGAACTGATTTATAGGATAAAAGTAGCCTATATTTGATTCCAAGATTATAATTACCTGTATGCAAAATTTCTGCCTAATCCGTTCAGTAGTTTTGGCGTGAAGAGGTGACAAACATCCATCCAAACATCCATACATCCAAACTATCGCATTTATAAGTAATATTAGTGTGATAATGTGATAAAGTGTGCTTTGCTTAGGCAATGTAGATTCTAAATAAATTACTTAGTATTCATTAGTAGTTAATAGTATTACGACACCCGCGGGAAGAATTGGGGTGGCGCAAATTCTAAACTGGCACCTGCATTGCACACTAAATAAAACAGAAACACAGGACAGGAAAAGACACACATAGGTATCCGACAAGAGAAATGAAAATCCTTTTTGCCCATCCTAAACCACAGTCAGCAGCATGATTAAAATTAATTAGGTGGCTATTATTTTCTAGTTAACACAGAATTAATTGATTTCGCTTAATTTCCGGGATTTAGGTACATTTGAATCCTTCACGAATGGATTCCCTCAGATATGGATTAGGGTAATCGGCATATTATTGGATTTGCGATGGGAATCAAAGTGTACACGAGTTAAATTATTTGGTCAGTCAAAGACTTCTGGTGCGTAGTGGGTAGTTGACATGAAGGTCAGTGAGACACAAAAAGTAGGCGGTTCGATTGCCACTGAGGGACAAATTTTTGTATGACTAGCCTACTAATATTTGTTACCTACGAAATATTATAAAATAATAATCGGACGCGTTCAATGCCACCACGATTTTCATAATGTATTGCCTGATGCCGGGAACATTTCACAGTGGACGCGCGAGGGGAGTTAGTGGCACTGGACGTGTTAATAATTATTTTTGTAGGTATTATAGTAGGTATGTAGTCTAAGTATTTGTTTCCTTTTCTTTAAGTAGGTATCTATATATTTATTCAGTGCCACCGTCAATTTTGTTCTTTCATTTCCAGTCCATCAAAACGTTGCCTGGAAGAGGTCGCTCTCAGCGATAAGGCCGCCCTGTATACTTCCTTTTTTTTCTTCAGTTTTCTCTGTATTGCTTCCTGTATTTGTGTGGTATATTAAAGTGTTTTCTATCTATCTAACGAAATATTTATTTCGCAGTACCGATAACTGTTGGGGAGGAAAGGTTCTCGAGTAGCGACGATGCAATGCGAAACGAAGTGTGGGACGACCTCCCACTCGATGGACCGACGACATTGTAGCGGTCGCTGGGAGTCGATGTGGGGGGGGGGGGAGGGCTCAGGACCGGTATTTGTGGTGTCGTTTGGAGGCCTATGTTCAGCTGTGGACGTATACGGGCTGATGATGATTCGTTTTTATTTGGCTAGGAACTTCGTTTACGAACAAACTTGTCTGGGGGGGGGGGGGGGGGGGACCAGAATTATGTGGGACTCGACGTCCTGAAAAGGACGTAATACCCACTAAAAACCTCTCCGATTAACGTTGCATTTCTGCGTAAAGTACCTATTCAAAATAAAACTTTTGCAATGGCATTAAAAAAAGCTTATGATAGGAAACACAAACCGGCCAATCGATTTTTTAAAATTCCTTCTTTTATTCACAGATATTATAATACTGTACTAGTAGTTTAACATAATAATTAAATAAAATAGGTGATGGCGCTGAATTGTGTCGGGGTAGCGCATTAAGTTAATTAACCAGGCAGTTAAGGTTAGACCAAGACATTTTCTTGGCAAATACACCCAGAATTTTAATGTGGCAACATTGATCATAAAACCTATAAATTGGGGTTGCCAGTGCCAAGTCCTCTTGCAAAACTAAAACTCTTAATAATGGCACTTATTCCGCAGAAAACTAATTACTTATTCAAAAACTTTACGACAACCTCTGTGGCACAGTGAGTGAAGTTCTGTCTGAGGCTCTGAGACGCAGAATCGATTCTCATTCTATACATTTTAAAGGGCGGTTCAGAACAACTCGGCATTCGCTACCCAGAACGGTAGGTAGCGAAAGCCGAGTGGGTATGCTACTGCCAACTAATTTACCGCGCGAATCCTAGTAGTCCGGTCAATTTAGCCCAAAAATTAGGGGTAGGTATAAATTCGTATAAAGCCAAAAATTGGTATGAACGTTAGCAACACCATAATAAACCAAATGTGCAAATTCTCCATCGATACCACAAGTCCAAAAAAATATTTAAGGTCAAAGTTCGCAAACACAGGTTTTTTTTATTTTTTAGGCGAATGGTAAGTTTTTTCATAAAAATACATATGTATGTTAGTCAGACCTACTTTTAGGACGAAGAAACGCTATTATCTCAAAAATGGTTATGACAGAAGTGTCAGGATCATTTTTGTAGAAAATTGCATGATCAACAATTTTGTAGTAGGTATTTTTATAATAAAACTTACCGTCGTCTGGCTGAAAAACTCAAAAAACCCGGTCGATGGGGACTTTTCAAATTTCATTTATAATAGTGTTCCAAACATTCGTACAAATTTTTAGCTCTATACGAATTTTTGGTGTAGTCTCAGTAGTACGGTTACATTTAATTGAACCGGACTACTGAGTCGCTCGACGTATCAGTAGTCCGGTTGCTTAATTGAACCTAACTACTAATACGTTTTTTGCAACTGTTATTTCGGTGTTGCTGATACATTGCCGGCTTATTTTGCATGTCTTGACCGACCTATAACGAAAGTTACCACTACCGTCCACTACACATCTGGGTAGCGAATAAAATTTACCATCATCATCATCAGCCTATATTAGTCCACTGCTGGACATAGGCCTCCCCTAATGAGCGCCATAGCGCCCTGTCTTCAGCTTGCCGCATCCAGCATCTGCCTGCAGTCTTTCGCAGACCGTCATCCCACCTGGCCGGATTGCGTCCTACACTACGTTTGCCGAGTCGTGGTCTCCACTCAAGATAATTTATCCTACGTTCGTTAGAAATACTAAACAGTACCTAGCTAAAGTTGCTACATTATTACATATATTAATCAAAATGTAACTACCAACTACAAATGTTTTGAGCTGAAATAGTATTACTCCTAGTTTGTAAGCGCTGTTTGTGTGCGATGTCTAGACATCTTGTTTTAAACATTGTACATTTGAATCAGTAATGCAATGTATACGCTTCTACAACAAAACTCCTAGTGAGTTGCAAAAATTATCAGTAAATAAATTCAAACAAATTGTCAAAACCTTGCTGTGCAAAAAGGCTTACTATAAAATATCAGATTATCTCTAGAGGATAAAAAAGCTTGGGATGGGTTTTGCTCCAACTCGAAAAATAACAACTAACAGGCTAAAGGTTTCTTCGTCGCTTCTTAAAGTAAAGAATCTACATACCGAAGCGACAGAAATAAAAAAACATCACTTTATTTCCGTATCAGTGTTTAGTTTTTGACCTTTTTAAGTGTACATTTATTGTATTTATGGAAATAAAGAGTTTTTGATTTTGAATGCAATTCCGATTATTGTGTTTTTTAACCGTTTTTTAACGCATTCGCTGCCCAGCCTCTGTGGTGCGACCCGCGCAGGGGGGCTCCAGATAGACATGTGCATTGTGCGACTTGGGACAAGGCTTGAAGGATTTTACCAAATAAATATACCAAGTATATAGGGATGAAACGCGTAGGGTAAATTATCCAAGTGTCCATATTTATCTGAGAAGGTGAATTAGCTGTAGACTACGACAACAGAAGTTTTGTTACAGTTTTCAATGGAATTTTATCTTGCCCGCGCAGAATTAAAAATAAATACTTTTCAAAAATCCAACAATAGTCATATATTACTCCATACAGCGCGGGGCAATGCAGCCAGCAGCGTCTTGGAAACGCTTTCCACTGGTATTGATATAGATCAGTTGAGTTACCTGTGGATTGTTTACAACAGTCTGCAGTTAGCTCAATGGTTTCAATTGTAAATACTATGTAGTTCGCATTTATTTTGTTAGTTGATTGTTATTTTCTTTCTTAATAAAGGCTTTTATTTATTTCGTAAATAACAAGAATAACAAGAATCATCCTGGCTGGATACTAAAAATGTGCGTAAGTGCACATCATTACGTAGTACTTACATTACTTAATAGTTATTTGTTTATAGTAAGGGCACTGAATTATATATACACACAATTATATATGTATACACATACTTAATATTATATTGTATAGAATTTCTGTGCCCTTACTCGGGCATTTACAAACACCCTATTTATAAATGCTTAACTTTGAATGGATAGACAAACGGATGTTGGTTACCTCTTCACTCCAAAACTACCGGATGAAGCTGAAGTTTTGAATAAGTACCTAAAGGTAGGACTCCGGGAGTGCCGGCAGAAGTGAAAACTTACATCTTACGATCTTACGCTTTTTCGATCAGCATCACGTGACCCTGACGCGAGTTTGAAAGTTTTTACCCATACAAAAACAAGTGCTCAGCGCCGCTAAAGAAGTTTTCACTTCAATAAATAAATAATGTTGGACAATTCACACAGCATCATCTACCTACTACTACTACCTACAATGTACCTATATTCCTAAGTTTCTTGTTTATTTTCTGTCGTGTCTATTTTATGGCTTTGAAGTATAACTTAATCACCACATACTTGTTGTAACCCATAAGTATATATATAAACTGACATTTTCAAGTGTGCTTTGTGCTCCTTCGGCAAATAAATGAGTATGAGTATGTAATTAACACAAGCTCTGCTTAGCTTGGGGCTAGATAATGCTGTGTGAATTGTCTAGCATTATTTATTTATTTATTTATTTAATTCTACACCGGGGAAAGGTTTTTTTTTAAATCTCATTTATTGTTATGATAGATAGATAGATAGAAAATTCTTTATTGTTATGATAGATAGATAGATAGATAGAAAATTCTTTATTGCACACTCATAGATAGAAACAATACAGCAAAACAGCTTAAAAACTAAGTGACAAGCGGTCTTATCGCTCAAGAGCGATCTCTACCAGACAACCGTGGATGGATAGGATCATTGGATAGTATTAGGGGATCTGTATGCTCTTGAAGGTCTTATAAATAAATACTTTTAATATAATACTACGCATAAAATATACTACATACATAACATTATATACAGGGTGGAATTTTGTAATGCCACCTGGAGGGAAAGTACTCTTAATACTGTAGATAGAAAATTATACTAAAAGAAAACATTCCTTTATTTTTGAAAAGAAAGAAAACTGCATTCAAAGATTTTCGAAAATTCGCTTGCCACACCCGGGAATCAAACCGACTGAAATCTGTTAAAATTACACCCTGTACTTTTATTGCATAGATCGTTAGGGTCAATAATAAGGATGAAATCTCTCTAACAAACTTAATAAATTAAATGAAAGGAAAACCATGAAATCTTAAATTATAAATTGAATGGGTCAAGTTAAGCACTTTAACTTAAAGATCCATCTGTTTACTTGTGTCAGTAATTAATAATTATCATTGACGTCATTTATCCACTAAAATGACGAATTGATATTTAGATGATTGAAATTTGCACGTGTTTGTACCTAATGCAGACTCTTCTATTCTGGATCTCTTAAGAAATGTGTTAAATGGTTTCCCCGAGGCGGAGCGAAACCAAATAATTCTACAGCAAGATGGTGCTCCAGCCCATAACAGCAGAATCACTACTGCCTACATTAATAACCATTTTAATACCTGGATTGGTACCAACGGCACAATCAGATGGCCTGCGAGATCACCAGATCTCACCCCTTTAGAATTTTTTTTTGTGGGGATATGTAAAAAATCTAATTTACTTACATGACATCTTATGCGAATGTAAACGAGTTGAGAGTTGAAGTTCAGAATAAGATTTATAATATTCACCACAACACGTTATTAAAAGTTACTAGAAATGAATACCTACATAAGAAGAATAAATTTGTGTATCCAAGGAAATGGAGCCCATTTTGAGCAACTAATTAGTAGTTAGTTGACTTTTATTGTAAATAATTAAAATAATTTAAGATTTCATGGTTTTCCTTTCATTTAATTTATTAAGTTTGTTAGAGAGATTTCATCCTTATAATTGACCCGACCGATCTATGCAATAAAAATACAGGGTGTAATTTGTACAGATTTTAGTCGGTTCGATTCCCGGGTGTGGCAAGCGAATTTTCGAAAATCTTTGAATGCAGTTTTCTTTCTTTTCAAAATTAAAGGAATGTTTTCTTTGAGTAAAATTTTCTATCTACAGTATTAAGAGTACTTTCCCTCCAGGTGGCATTACAAAATTCCACCCTGTATATACCTACATAAACTTACATAAAAAAATAAAAATAATAAAATAATGCTGGACAATTCACACAGCATTATCTAGCCCCAAGCTAAGCAGAGCTTGTGTTATGGGTACTAGATAACTGACATACATAATACAATACACTACATAGATAGATATTTTTTATTATACATAGAAAAACATCCAGAACCCCTGAACAAATATCTGCAGATCGTACAAACATTTGTCCCGAGGCGGGAATCGAACCCGCAACCTCCTGCGTCGCAGGCAGACCTTCGCCCGCTGCGCCACTGAGGTCGTCTAAACTACTAAGGACTACTTTTCAAAGTATGTCAGTCCTATCGTAACCTAAAGCGGGGAAAGGTTAAAGGCTACTTTTTATCCCGAAAAAACAAGTACGAAGTCGCGGGCAGAAGTTAGAACTCACATAAATAATACAAAACTGACTTCGAGTTCAAGCCTCAACTAATAAAAACACATCAAGTTTCCCAAATGGTGAACCGAAGGAAAGGTCGCATGTTCATTTGACAGCTCCGTAAAGCCTCGTTGACACGATCAGAGTCGGCGCGGACCAAGTGGACTCGCATACCAACTCGGGCGCAACTCGTATAGTGGCAACCTCTAATCCCAGCACACTCAGACGACGTCGAGTGAACTAAGTTAATATCAACAGCTATCCTAGTACACTCGTATGAAGTAACTCCTACGAGTCCACTCGCTCCGAGCCTTGCCCGAGCAGACTCTGATCGTCTCAACGAGGCTTTAGCAATATAATTTATATGCATTTGATTTCTTGTTATTTCCTTTCTTTGTTTCCCTATTCGCAAAATCACCCTATGAAATCTCTACCGTAGGGCTTAGGTGCATGGTATGAATTAAACAATAAATATGAAACGTAAACTATTTTGTTCTAAAGTAAAACATATATCTACATATTAAGAATCGGCCGAACTGCGCATGGATTCCTGACGAAACGCTTATTGGGCGAAACGCGTTTTGGACGAATCGCGTTTATATTGTAATTGGACGAACCGCTAACAAATCCAATATAACGTGTAACAGTACCACGCAGTTAAAATATTAGTTTTTTTAATAAATTACATAAATAAGAATATAAATTGGCCTTTGCCACGACAAACTAAGTTACTACTACAACTAAGTTAATAATAAATAAATAATGCTGGACAATCCACACAGCATCATCTAGCCCCAAGCTAAGCAGAGCTTGTGTTATGGGTACTAGATGACCGATATACATAATATAATACATTACATAGATAGATATTTTTTATTATACATAGAAACGACCAGAACACCCGGAACAAATATTTGTAGATCGTACAAACATTGTCCCAAGGCGGGAATCGAACCCGCAACCTCCCGCGCCGCAGGCGGACCTTCCGCCCGCCGCGCCACCGAGGTCGTCGAAAATAGAATAAATCGTCGCCGTAGAGCGAAAAGTCACTAACTCGCTATTTGGCCCAAATCGAGTTAGATGTGCCATCAAAATCCCCGATTTTTTCTGCATTTTTCAGTCTGACAACCGTATCCCTAGCTATCACGGTTTTCATTTTAGGTTGTGCAAAAAATTCACTAACTCTACATTTGGCTTACAGCATTTTAGTCGAAAACCAACTAAGTAGGCTTAGATACTTTTTTCCTACTTGAAAGAATTGCAAAATATAAACCTAAGTCGGGTTGGTTACTTTCTTTTCTAAAATAATAACTTGTTGCTAGGACCCAGTCTAGTCGAGAAATAACTAAATATACTTGACTAGTTATGTGGTAGCAGGTTTGATACACAACTTGAAAGCGAAAACTAACCAAGTCGACTTAGTGTTTTCTAGATCGCTATTTGCGATAATTGTACTTCATAATTTTAAAGCAAGAAATCATTTAACATGTTAAGGCAGTTTACGCCCCAAAATTTTTACTACAAAGTTTGGTTTTGAATGATAGCTAAAGTGTTTTGTTGATTTATTAAAGCCAAACTTTCGTACGTCTGTGTTAGGATAGACAATTAAACGTGCAATTTAGTTACTTTTACGTTCTTGATTTTGCTTACTCGGTGGCTAGTGACTTATAAAAGGCCCTAGCCACCTGTCCAAAACGTCTTCGCTGGTTCATCAACATCGTTAGTCTACTGCTGGACATAGGCCTTCCCTTAATGAGCGCCATAGCACCGTGTCTTCAGTTTGCCGCGTCCGACATCTGACTGCAGTCTTTGGCAGGCCGTCTCCACCTGGGTGTAGGGCGTCCTACACTATGTTCGCCGAGTCCCGGTCTCCTCTCAAGAACACGGTTGTTGGTTTTTGCGAGACATGGCCGGCACGCTACCACTTTAGCATGCTTATTCTTAGAGCTATGTCGATAACTTTGATTCTCTGTCGGATGTATTCGTTACGAGTCCTATCCTTTAGAACAGCTCCGAGCATTACTCTTTTCATAGCTCGTTGAGCGACTTTGAACTGGTGGATCAGCCTTAAGGTGAGTGTCCACGTCTCAGCTCCGTAGGTCATGACGGGTAAGACGCACTGATTGAAAACATTCGTTTTCAAGCATTGCAGTATGGATGACTCTTTTTTTCTTTATTTATTTTAAAGGAGTTTTGTCAACATGACCATGTCACTCCCGTAAAGAATGGATGACTCGGCGAGGACTCAGCGTAGTTCAATGTGTGGTGCCGGCTTAGAATTTGCACCACCCCAACTCTTCCCGCGGGTGTCGTAAGAGGCGACTAAGGGATATCCACCGGGGGCGGGCAGCAGCGCCCCTGCAGAACAATTCTACCACCGAACTGCGATCCCCAACCCGCATGCCCAGCATGGGGATTATGGACATAACCCTCCATGTTATAAAAACCAATAATGCGCTTATCAGGGGGAGGCCTGCGTCCAGTAGTGGACCACTACAGGCTGTTGTTGCCTTCTCAAGTAGTCCAGCAGTTTAAATAATATAAAGGAATGTTTCCTTTCAGTAAAATTTGCTAAGTTGAATATTTCGGGTAACTGCCCTCCGTCCAGGTAGGTAATGTTCGTTTGTACCACACTGAAATGTATTTCAGAGGCCAAGAAAAAAAAATCCATTGATATTCGTTCGTCGTCTGAACTGGACCATTCCCCGTTATCTTCATTCATTGTACGAGTACTCTCTACTTTACAGCTACACACAAAGATGTTGCAGAAAACCTGCTGGTGCCCGATGCCACTATAGGCCGTATTGTGAAAGCTTACTCAGTCATAGGTCTATGTTTGAGAAGCGATTATGCCATGGAAAAGCGATAATTATGATCAAGAATTACGACATTCGCAATGTTAAGGCTCACTGGACCAGAATGCTATCATTAATCATTTTAATAGGATTTCAATATTTAAAATCTTTTTATTTATTATCTTTTAATCATTAATTTACTTATAACTTGTTCTGAATGCGTTTTTTTTTGTATTTTTCAAGGAAGTATGACAACTGCATTTGATTATTTATCATTTTCTTATTGATTACCTGATTCGAGAAATAGAAATTATATAAAATTAAGCAGATAAGAGCGTTAGAAAAATTACTTAAACACTAATTAAACTTATCCAAACACGGCTGAAAAGTCAGTTGGTGACTTTTAACAAATCATTGTCTCACAAAGTTAGTACAAGATTTGAGGGCGAAAAGTAACTAAGTCAGTGTTTTTTCCATTTTCCCTGAAAATATCAGTCATTCATTGACTGTAGTGAATTGACCTTAAGAGCTTTTATATTTCCTAACATATGAGACCATAAAATTAGAAATATCCCATACCGAAAGAAAGTTATGATTTTATTTTGTTTTTCAAAACTTTAAACCTTCATAACTCAAAACACCAAATGACCGAGTTAGTGACTTTTCGCTCTACGGCGACGAAATACTAATGATAGATAGAATACTGTATCGCCTGTACTATGCGATCTTTAAGATGCTAAGAACCACACCTGCGAAGTCTGAGAACACATATAATGGCCCGAGGTAGCATCTGCCCGTGGCTTTGCTCACATGGTACTTACCTATTTTGAAAATTACGACGTATGATTTTAAAAAAAAACTGAAGAAATGGCTCTTACAGAGTTCTTTTTACTCCGTAGACGAGTTCTACACGTTGCCTATTATTTAATTAGATTAGAATGACATTGATATCAAAAGACTGTAATCTGAATTAGGTAAATAATTGATATTATAATAGATGTTATCTTAAGGTCAATATTATAAACTATATTGATAGATAGATAGAGATAGAAAGATAGATAGATAGAAAATTCTTTATTGCACATTTATAGATAGAAACAATACAACAAAACAGCTTAAAAACTAAGTGACAAGTGGCGGTCTTATCGCTCAAGAGCGATCTCTACCAGACAACCGTGATTGCTTACCTTATTCCACTGTGACTTGTAACTTGGCGTTATTAATAAAGAATTGTATTGTATTGTATTGTATTTTACCGATACAAAGAAAATTACAATTACACATTACATTACACTTGTTTCCCTTTATAAAATACTAGCATCTGCCCGCGGCTTCGCACGCGTTGTTTCTATGGAAACGCTTAAAGGTGATTTCTATAACATGGGAACTGATTTATGGGATAAAAAGTAGCCTATGTTTTATTCCAGGCCTAGAATTATCTTTATACAAAATTTCAGCCCGATCTGCTCAGTAGTTTTGGCGTGAATAAGGTAACAAACATCCATCCAAACTTTCGCAACATTTATAATATTAGTGTGATAGACATTTATGTTTATGTTGTCACTGAACGTATACCTGAGTCCCTATGTATATAAGTTAAGCGGTTACTAGGAACCTGTTAGTCACCTCGCGCGCCAATAATGCGTACGGTGAGCGGACAGCCAGTTATCTGGTACCGCGGCTAATAAACGAACTTCCCGTCGAATTACTTGAAACTATAACACCTAAAAATATAAAATATAAACTCAGATCGTACTTTTCATCGAACCTACATCAGTATCAAAGAGCTTGATCTCAGTTACTTACCTAATTCCAATTTATGTACCTAAGTTTCAGGATATACTCGTATAAATATTGTATTTTAATAACTGCAGGTACTTAACTCACAGTGAGAATTTCACTACTTTTACCCTTTTACCTAGTACCTACTATAACACGCTGACACTTAGAAATTAAGCTTTTATTTTTGTAAAACCTATCTCAATGGTAGTTATTCGGTTGACTCGCTAATAACACTCCCTTACAAACCTCTGTGGTTTACTCAGTGTTATATTAATAAACTTCATGTAATATTAGTTTAAGTTGGTAAATAAAAAATAAAAAAAAAAAGTAGTTTATGTAAGTATATGTAGGTATAATATAATGTTATGTATGAAGTATATTTTAAGCAAAGTATTATATTAAAAGTATTTATTTATAAAACCTTCAAGAGCATACAGAACCCCTAATACTATCCAATGATCCCATCCATCCACGGTTGTCTGGTAGAGATCGCTCTTGAGCGATAAGACCGCCACTTGTCACTTAGTTTTTAAGCTGTTTTGCTGTATTGTTTCTATCTATAAGTGTGCAATATAGAATTTTCTATCTTCTATCTATCTACAGTTGAATAATAGAATTGGTATGTTTGAGATGCGTGAGCGAGCAAAAACCAACAAAACAAAACGTTTGTTTATAATTGTGAATTTTATCAAAAGTATGAAGATATGAAATCAAATCCCATGTGGACAAAGTCGCAAGTAACAGCTAGTCACACTAATATTATAAATGCGAAAGTTTGGATGGATGGATGGATGGATGGATGGATAATTGTTACCTCTTCACGCCAAAACTACTGAACGGATCAGGCTGTAATTTTGCATACAGGTAAGTCTAACCCTGGAAACAAACATAGGTGACTTTTTATCCCATAAATCACTTCCCATGGGATAGAAATAACCTCAAAACGTTTCCATAGAAACAACGCGTGCGAAGCCGCGGGCAGAAGCTAGTAATAAATAATACTTATTGAAATGTTTATAGTTGGATCATTTCAAAGCAAATAATAATTGTTACGATCAAATGTCATGATTGGATGGAAACTTGTACCTACCTCCTATAGTCGGTTCCAGAATCTAATATATTTTATGCCAACAAGGGCATATAACAATGAAAACAAAAACTTATAACAATGACGACCGACAACGTATTCGCACTCGGTATTTTCTATTTCTATTTTCGGTATAAGTAGCCTATTGTTTATGTTAGGTTACGTTCTAAGTGTATACTAAATTTCATCTTCATCTCTTCAGTAGGTAGTTTTAGAAAACCTAGGTACTTAACAAAAATTTCACATTTCACAAACTTTAGTAAAAGCTTAAATAAAAGCTTTCAAAAACCAAAACTGTTTAAAACTTCTACAATTTACTCCGATGACTAGTCTGCAGTGTCATTATTATATATTTTTCTTCAATATTTCTTTGATTTACTAATCATTTTGTTTACAAAC
The DNA here is from genome assembly GCA_963564075.1 of Eupithecia subfuscata. Taxonomy (NCBI): domain Eukaryota; kingdom Metazoa; phylum Arthropoda; class Insecta; order Lepidoptera; family Geometridae; genus Eupithecia; species Eupithecia subfuscata. The sequence goes on along the minus strand of OY751118.1, from coordinate 1,732,591 downwards.
AATATCTAGAATTCTAGATCCGAGTACTTCTACCAAACAAACATTCATTCTTAGCAATGACATTCTTCGCCCAACAATCATCGGTCGGATAACATGTGTTGGACTCTAATAATACCTACAGCTTTAGTATTTTTTTTTAATCTTGGCTTATTCCGTAGTACCGCGGAAGAGGAGACCCGTATTTCAATAAGCCTAAACATAGCTGGCAATGAGGAAAATGAAAATAAAAAACTCCAAAAGGAACATGGAAAAAGGAATGCCACAAGCAAGGGTGAAAAACAAGGACTAACTGATTTTGGAATTCGAAAAACTAAACAATTTTTCGAAAATCGTTGGGAAGATATTAAAGATTTTTTCAAGTCACTTGGGTGAATAAATGGATTGTTAAATAACCGTCGCCCAAATCCCTGTCGCTTAAAATAAGGATAGGAACCTACTTAATGAATGTTTAAGAGATGAAAGCCCCATTTACTTTGAAACCTGCGCTAGATTAGAGTTTAAAATGACAAATATAACCTACATAATTATTATAGTTTATACGTAATAATATTTGGCGCAGCGCACCAGCATTGCATTGGGTGTTCTGGTCGTTTCTATATAAATAATAAAAAATATCTATTTATGTTATGTATTATCCTCTCATGTGGCACGCCCCGCGCCCCGCTATCTCCGTTGTGTGGCAGGTACTTCCGCAAAATCCGCGGAAAATCCGCGGAAAATCCGCGGAAATGCATCATAATGCATTATTTCGCTTATTTCTTGATTATATATTCGTGTTTATTTTATAATATATATTATGTATATTCTAGTCTAATCTCATCTAGTACCCATAACACAAGCTCTGTCACTGTGTGGATTGTCCAGCATGATTTATTTATTTATTTATTTTACTGCCATACAGCGGGGCAGTGCAGCCAGCGTGTTGGGGAAACGCCGATGATATTGCTGATGGTATTGCTATAGATGAATTCAGCGTCCTCTAGATCAGAGGTCTCCAAACGTTGAAGTCTTGGGGCCATAACGATTACTGCACTATATTCCAAGGGCGAAAACAATTAAAAATTTTCTGCCCTTATCTATATTTCTAGACTAGTCGCCGCGCCGCCGCCGTCGCAATCGACCTAAGCAAACATATGCTTTTTTTGCATTTCAATTACTATTGTGTATTGTGACACTTACCGACATCCAGTGGCGAGTAGTGGTACTATGTATTGTACTATGCACTATCTATTGCAGCTACCCGCTAACAGGTGGCATTAGTTGTAATGAAATATATGGGAATTACCGCGTTGGTTCGAGAAAGTTCTGGTTCTGACTGTTCCGATTACTTCGAGATGGCAGTAATTACATTATAAAAAGGCAAAGGAAGCGAAACTGTCTCACTATTGTAAAATAAAATAACACCCGTGCATAACAGTATTTTGATTTGACTTATTGTTTTTATGTGTGATATTAGTATGAAAATAAAAGCGAAAAATAGACAGTAAATGCAGACCTTCCAAAGATAAATGGAACTTTAAATATTTTGTAATTGAGTCCAGTAATAAGGCGATATGTTTAATTTGTAATGAAACCTTTTATTTTGTATACTTTAAGCAGAGTTGCGAAGTTGCTGTTTTTGGCCACCATGGTGGCAAAAAAGAGCAACTTCGCATCTCTGCCTACGCTATACAAAGTAAAAAATTTATAGAGGCATTAAAAAAATGCTTATGATAGATATCACAAATTGCCCAACGTAATTTTTGGAATTTCCTTTCTTCGACGTAATAATAAGATAAAATATGTGGCGGCGCTAGTGTTCGGGGAGGTAGAGCCTTAAGCTTAGAAAGGTTTCACCTGTATACAAGGGCAAAGGCGGCGCGACATAGACTCTAGAACGGGCTGTGCACTCGGCTCATGGAGTACCCGACTGACATCCAGGCGCTATCGGACCGCCAATTCGCATATCGAGAGGGCAGTGCAGTGCTACTCATGCTAGACTTTCAGATTCTGATTCAAATGAAAGGCAAGGTCAATATTTACATTTTGGTGACAGCAATCAAAATTGAAGCAGCTATATCTTGGGAACTACTCGTGTTAGACTTTCAGTTAATGGCTCAAATGAAAGGCATGGTCAATATCTACATTTTCGATGACAGCTGTCAAAATTGATAGTAACAACAACAAGACATTGACTGTAGCGGGCCGGATTGATGGCACTGGCGGCGGCGGCGGGCCGGATTTGACCCGCAGGCCGTAGTTTGAAGACCCCTATAGGCTCTAGATACAACTCAACAGCCTGCAGCTCAACTGTAAATTCTTGCTAGTTCTTATTTGTTTCTATTCATTAATTTTAATTTCTTTTTGACAAAAAATCATGGCCGGATGTAGATATAGAGATAGATAGATAATCGTAAGAGCAGGCTAAGTGAACCTACCAGAGGAAGGGCTGCGGCTTCTTTCAGTGTATTACTCAACCCCTTCACTTCGATCACTTATCCGCCTGCCAAGCAGCGGGGTGTTATAGGCAAATACTTTTTGGAAAGAATTGCTGTTGTCCGCAAATGGCAATGACAGTGTTACCGGACTGTGATTCTTCTTAGTCATTCACTTTTAATGTGGTCTGGTCGAGGTTATGATGGGGTTCTGATGATCATCTGCTCGTGCAATGCGCCGCCAGCGTTCCCTGTTGGTTGCGTTGTGGGAACAGTCGGTCATGAGGCCCGACCATCTTGTTGGAGAGTGGACTATGAGTGGGGAAGGAATATTCTGTAGCAGGCGTATGTAAAGAAAGACATGTGTGGTAATAACTCAACAAGACTTAATGACGACCACGACTTCTCTACCAATGAGCGTGTCGAAGATGCGTAATTTAATATCCAATGCAGTTAAATTGTCTGCTAATCAATTGTCAAGCTTAATTAAAAACTTTAGTATCTACCTACTGAATTCGATAGGTCTTCATTTCATACACGAAAATAATGAAAAACAACTTTCTTCTTGATCACTTACCTAGACCAGAAATCGGTGAACATGTGTAGCGCTATATTACTGTCTATGCTTTTCATTATTTCGTTGAATATTGTTTTATTCCATTGCATAACGGAAGAGAAGACACAACTTTCAAGTGGCATAGAAATGCCAAAAGGAGGCATTGAGGCTTTTAAGAAAATTCACCAGTTGCTTAACAAAACAAATCAATATATCAAAAAAGGTTCGAATGAGGCTGCAAGCTTTTTTGCAAAAACTTTGAAGCAAGTTGCAGACTTTATCAAGTCACTTGGTTAATAAATAAAGGATTATGATTACAGTGCCTAAAGTAATAATGCAAATACAGCAAAAAAGTTACGTTACAAGTACGTATAATAAGCGGCACGAGTCGTGAGCACAGACGGGCAGTAATGGGGGTAAGCTCGCGCATGTACGAATGACATGAATGTAGCCGAATGACACGCGAGCCTCCAATAGACGATGTGCATTGACTGAGGAACTAATCGCGTGCATTTCGGCACCCCGCCCCGCCCCCATGGCTTCGAAAATTAACTACTGCGCAGGTGTCAGTTTGTGCTCATGACTCATGCCGATCACTATACAGGCTTCCGCTATGTAATATGCCGTGGTAGTCTGATACCGGCAGGGGCCGACAAGGCTACTCAGGTCGTCATCCAGCACAAACCTTGTGAAATCGGGACATTGGATGTCCGCACCATGCTGATGCCGGGTGATAGAGGAAGTCACAGAGGAAATGGATAGATTAGGAATAGATATATGTTGGGATCATGGACGAGGGAAAATGTTGGGATTATGTGAAACAAGATCGGAAAAATGTGGAGACTACTGGAGTAATGACTATAGAAGTAAAGTAATGATTTTAGTTTTGAGTTCACTGTAAATTAATTAAGTAATTATTGTAAAAAATTATAGGTATGTGAACAAAAAAATTTAGTATTCACACCGGGGAAAAGCAATGGTAAAGCAATAATTTTAAATCTGTTAACTGATCTGTTGACTTTATCATATCAATTTTCGGTGTCTCCGTCCCAACAGAAATGAAAGTGATGGAATAGAGAGTCCACCTGTGTTGGTGCAAACACTTGTGCAATACGTATGTTCTGCGAACATGACCTTGACTTTGACCAGAACCTAGACAGTGATATCTTCGCAGACGAATGGAAGAGTTTAATGTTGGTATGCCTGAGGTTTTGAGAGAGCGATGACTGAAAGGATGCCTGTTGGTTTTTGATAATATTACTTTAATTTGTATTAATCATTTCAATATTATAAAAATCTTATTTATTATCTTAATTAATTTATTTATTTGCTTCATTAATCGATAACAATGTAATTTGCGATTTCGATAAAAATGTAAAAGTCAAGGGCGATTCGGACTCGAGCACTAAGCGTTCCGTTTAATTAATTGTAAAACCCATATTTCTTGCCAAATATCATGATCTAGGTCAACGGGAAAAAGGGTAAGTACCCTGTATATTTTGGTCCATGGCCGCATGGCGAGGATCAAAAGTAATTTTTTTAATGAATATACTACAAATTTACGGTTTTCGGATTTTTTTCCTTTACTTGTGCCTAGTATAGTATTATGATATCTGTGCTTGTGCTATGACCTTGCTTTTTGCAAAATTTTAAGATTCTAGATCTACGGGAGTATTCTTAAAATGAGGAACAGCGGTGAATTAAAGTTACGCTCTCGTTCGGAATTTATCATATCAGCCGTATTCATAAAAAAACGCTACTAGGTTTTGTGTGCTTATGATTCCCTTGGAAATTCCAAAATATTTGGACATAAACGGCTATAACTTTTGATTACGTTGACTTTGAAGTTTTATCTATATTGAGGCTTCAAGAGGTTACGGACTTGAGTATTTAATATTAATTTTAACTCGATACCTCGACACGTTTCTGAGTAAAGGAGGTTGACAGATCCTACAGATATTAGAAATATTGCTGTGTGAATTGTCCAATATTATATTTGTATTTTTATTTAGCCAGTGCCGTAATTGACCTTTTTATTATTTGTTAACTGAATTTAGTTGTTGAATTAATATTAGTAATTAGTATAATTGCCATGTTAGGGTTTGTACTTATGTAGTATAGGTATAATTAATTACATTCTCATTTCTTTTTTCAAACGCCCTGTCTACATTGTTCTCTTATGTCCAGTCCATCAGAAGGTTGCCTGGAAGAGATCGCTCAAAGCGATAAGGCCGCCCATTGTATTTCCTTTATTTTCAGCATTTCTTTTTCTATGTATTTTTATGTTTGTGTAGTAAAATAAAGAGTTATCTAACTATCTAATATTTTGAGACTTCCGCACAGCTCATCAATGCAAGCAATCAAACTAAAATTAAAAATGCGAAAGTTTGGATGTTCAGATGTTTGGATGTTTGTTACCTTCACGCCAAAACTAAACAAACTGAACGGAACGATCCGAAATTTTGCAACGTAGTTCTAAGCCCGAATTAACATAAAGGATACTTTTTATCGCAAACCGAAGTTGCGCGCAGATGCTAGTAAAATATAATACTTAAAGGAAGAAAAATGCCTCGGCTTCATCAACCGCTGATTATGAGGTCCTGGGTTCAAATCCCGGGTCGGGACAATAGTTGTTATTGGCATTTTTCTAGCAAGAAGAAATCACAGTAGCAGCCCGGAGACAGGAAGTTGGCGGTGTCACACCCCGGTGCCTCGGAGAGCACGTTAAGCCGTTGGTCCTGCGCTTGACCTCTCCCCGGTCGTGTCGGTCTGCCCTCCCATCGGATTATGAGAGTGAGGGAATAGAGAGTGCACTTGTGTTTGCGCACACACTTTTGCACTATAATATCATCATCAACCTATATTAGTCCACTGCTGGTCATAGGCCTCCCCTAATGAGCGCCATAGCGCCCTGTCTTCAGCTTGCCGCATCCAGCATCTGCCTGCAGTCTTTCGCAGATCGACATCCCACCTGGCTGGAGGGCGTCCTACACTACGTTTGCCTAGTCGCGGTCTCCACTCAAGAACACGTTTACCTCAGCAGTTGTCGGTTCTTCGCAAGATATGGCGGGCCCACTGCCACTTCAGCTTGCTGATTCTTATAGCTATTTCGATAACTTTGGTTCTCTGTCAGATGTATTCGTTACGAATCCTATCCTTCAGAGAGACCCCGAGCATAGCTCTTTCCATAGCTCGCTGAGCGACTTTGAACTGGTGGACCAGCCCTACCGTGAGTGTCCACGTCTCAGCTCCGTAGGTCATGACAGGTAGGACGCACTGATTGAAAACCTTCGTTTTCAAAAATTGCGGTATGGATGACGAGAAGACTCGACGTAATTTTCCAAACGGTGCCCAGCCTAGCTGGATCCTCCGCTTAACTTACTTCTCGAAATTGTTTTTACGAAACTGCAGAATCTGCCCAAGGTAAATGTACTCGGAAACAGTTTCGAGAAGGTGGCCATGTACGACCACCGGTCTTGGATGGCCATTGATCATGACTTTGGTTTTATCCAAATTCATGCCAAGACCATCGGGAGGCTGAAGCTAGGCCGTCCAGCATCTGGTTCAGCTCCTCTAGCGACTCCGCCATTAAGACTATGTTATCAGAGAATCGTAGATGTCAGAATCAGATGTAGTTACCGTTTATGTTAATGTTAAGAAAGGTCTTTCTAGTCCAGCATCTTAAGCATATCATCCAATGCGCTTGTGAACAGTTTCGGGGATATGACATCCCCCTGCCTCACTCCTCTGCGCAATTGGATGGGTTTAGACTGCTGGCCCTGTACTTGGACACTCATGGTGGCGGCCTCGTAGAGACATCTCAGCACCTCGATATAACAATAGTCTACTTGGCATCGCTGTAAGGATTCCAGAACAGCCTAGGTTTCGACGCTGTCAAGGCCTTTTCATAGTCCACAAAAGCTAGAGACAGGGGCTGATTATATTCTTCAGACTTCTGTATAATCTGCCTCACAGTGTGTATGTGGTCTATGGTGCCATAACCTCCGAGAAACCCGGCCTGTTCCGGTGGCTGGAACTCGTCGAGTCTCCTGGCGAGACGATTCGTGACCACTCGTGAGAACAGCTTATAGACGTTGCTCAGAAGTGTGATGGATCTGTAGTTTTGAAGGAGGGTTTTATCTCCCTTCTTAAAAAAGAGCACCACTAAACTCCTGCTCCACGCCTTAGGAGTTCTCCCACTGTGAAGGACAGCGTACGAGTTGGCAGCGGGCGACATGAGGCAGCAGCAGACGACGTGTCGCAGCGACACTATTGGTTTCTATGTATTTCTATGAAATTCCCTCCGTAGTTAGCGACACAAAGCTAGCGACGCGTCGTCGAGCGGCAGACGCCAGTGTCGCCCGACCGCGGATCAGTCTGTTGCCGTCTGTAGTCGGGTTCGAAATCATGACTGCAGCGACAGGACGTAACGACGGGTCGTGGCGACATGAAGCGACGACACGTCGTCTGCTGCTGCCTCATGTCGCCCGCTGCCAACTCGTACCTTAATGATCGGGAGCCTGATGTACCTCGGGGATTCCTAGCACCCCCTACCCCGCCATTACCGTGGCCGCTACCATGGCCAGGAATAGCGAGGCGGCCGGGAACGGAGGGCCATTTTCTAGCTTGTGATATAATTGGGGGGGGTAATACCCATAATTCCCACGCTGGGCACGCGGGTTGAGGATCGCAGTTCGGTGATTGAATCAGTCTGCAGGGGGCGCTGCTGCCCGCTCCCCGGTGTATGTCCCTCAGTCGCCTCTTACGACACTCACGGGAAGAGTAGGGGTGGTGCAAATTCTAAGCCACACGACTCTATACGCACTATAATATGTCCTGCGCATATCTCCGATACTCCGATGAGACTGGCCACCGTGGTCGAAATTCGGCTATGTGGACATTATTATTGAAAGGTTTATTGTTAGAACATTTCAAAGCAAATAATTATTGATTCGATTTCAATTGTCATGCATGATTGGATGAAAACCTGAACCTACCTCTATACTCGCTTCTAGAATTCAATACATTTTATGTCAACAAAGGCTTTATGAATGAAAACCTCACAAAAACTCATAACAATAACAGAAAACCACAAGGAATCAGCCATATTGTAGGCGATTGAATAAAACCACGCTTGATTTTCAACGACAGATGAAGATGGTATGCAGACAGAGATTTAATAGTGTGTGTTTCGAAAAATAACTATTGAATTTTGTCACGGAGCCACGTGGATTGTAAGACCTTGTTTCTTGCCAGGTATTATGATTCTACGTCAACGGGAAGAACCCTATAGGTTTTGATCCCTTTCAAGAATCAAAAGTATTTTTTTGTGAATTCTAGGTCACCATGAAGTACCCAGTAAGTAGTAAGAAACCAATAAGTATTAAGAAGAAATAATAAACCTATAAGTAGTAAGAAGTCATAATAAGAAACCAGTACGTAGTAAGAAGAAATAAGTAGTAATAAGTAGTAAAACCAGTAAGTAGTAAGAAGTAGTAAATATATTTAAATGGTATGTATTTTGGTCGAGGGAGAGAATCAAAACGTATTTTTTTGGTTAATAAACTAGAAATTTACACTTTTCAGATTTTTATCGTTATTTGTGCTATAAGACTTTACTTCTTTCCAAATTTTATGATTCTAGGTAAACGGGAAGTACCCTATAAGGTTTTGGACCATATGGCGAGAATCAAAAGTATTTTTTGTGAATAAAGTACAAATTTACTGGTTTCGGATTTTTTATATTTATTTGTGCTATAAAGCCTCACTTCTGGCCAAATTTCATAAATCTAGGTCTACGGGAAGAACTCTATACTTTTTGGTCCATGGCGAGCATAAAAAGAATTTTCTTTATTGAATAAATTACAAATTTATGTTATACGGATTTTTCCCTTTAGTTGTGCTATAAGACCTTGCTGCTTACTAAATTTCATGATTCTAGGTCTACGGGAAGTACTCTTTAGGTTTTGGGTGCATGTGATGCCTTTGGATATTTCAAAATTTTCGGACATAAACGGTGTTGACTTAGAAGTGTAATTTATATTACGGTTTCAAGAGGTTACGGACTTGAGTATTTGATGTTAATTTCAACTCGATACCTCCACGCGTTCCTGAGAAAAGAGGGTTGACAGACGAACAGACCGACAGACAACAAAGTGATCCTATAAGGGTTCCTTTTTTCCTTTTGAGACACGGAACCCTAAAAATAGCAAGTACATACCTATTTCAAAGTTCTGCGCACACCCTCAATTTCATCTTATTTATTTAAAATAATAAAACAACCAACAGATGGTGTTGCACCGTACTTGTTGCTAAAACAGATCTCAATTGTAAAATGGTATAATAAGCAAATTAGGATCCAAAATAGGTGGTACAGAATAAATATATAGGCCAGTCAAACAAAATATTAGCCTAAAATAATTATGTAGGTACATAAAATAAGTCTTCAATGTGGGTCGTTAAATATATTACCGAAAATAAATACCTACACAAACTTCAACATCGTATTATTGCACAAAAGCAGCGAAAAAGGTTCAAATTCGAGTACGAAACGGACGACAGAAGAAATAATGATAAATAAAAACAAAAAATGTGTCAAACTTTTGCTATTTATTCCGATGACACCAGTGTCATTATAAATTTTTCATCAATATTTCTCTAAATGAGTAATCATTTTGTTTACAATAAATATCTAGAATTCTAGACCCTAGTACATCTAACAAAACAACATTCATCTTTTAACAATTACATTCCTCGTCCAAAAATCGGTCGGTTAATATGTGTACCATGTTATCCATAGTTTTAGTTATTTTTTTAAATATTCGTTTATTCCACAGTACAGCGAAAGACCAGACCCGGCTGTCAAGAAGCCTATACATTGCTGGCAATGAAGAAAATGAATTCAAAAAACTCCAAAAGCAATATGGAAAAGCTAATGCCACAAATACCGGCGGCGTAGACTTACATCTGGCTTTAATGACGATTTTGAGAAAATAATCGGATTTATGGATAAAACGAAAGCAGTTTTCGAAAACGGTTGGGAGAGCGTAAAAGATTTTTTCAAGACAATGGTGAATAAATGAATTATTACTTAGGTACCGTTGCAGCCCGAATCAATCTCCCTGTTGCTTAAAAAAGAATACGGACGTACTAAATGGATATTTGTGAGATAAAATTAACCCATTTACTATGTTACCTGCGCTAGATTTAAGTTTAAAACGGCAAATATAGTATACAACAGCATCTGGCTCAGCGCATCAGCATTGCCATACAGCGAGACAATGCAGCCAGAGTCTTGCGGACGCTTCTAATCGGTATCCATATGAGTGAACTGAGCTTCCTCTACATTGTTTGCAACAGTCTGCAGGTCAACTGTTTCAATTGTAAATTCTTGCTAGTTTCAATTTGATTCTACTCATAAATTGTAGTTTCCTTATTGACAAATAATGATAGCCTCCATGACGGTCTGTATACGTCGAATTTTGTGCTGTGGGGAAGCGGTGTGAGATGTAAGTATGTGTTTCTAGCTTTTACCTGCCGCTTCGCCTGCGTAATTTTTATCTACTCATTATTACAAACTCAATACAGACGCCTCATAAAAGGAAGGCCTTACAGACGCTGCAATAGCAAAAAACATTGTACAACTCATCATTGCAAGCTCAACATAAATAAATCGGAAACGGTGACTGAAGCTGCGGCATAGTATCCCCGCATAATGCTTTTGACCTATATTGAGTTAGTACCATCGCTAAATAGTTCTTAAAAATTGCTTTGAAATGGTTGGCTGGTTTTCTATAAAAATCCACTAAAACAAAGAAAAATTCGCTAGTAATCAACATTTATGTCATAAAAAGTAAGCTACTTTTTATCATATAAATCTTGATTACTGCTATTAGTTTTATTCCAGGCCTAGACCTAAGTCTATACAAAATTTCAGCCCGATCCGTTCAGTAGCTTTGGCGTGAAGAGGTAACAAACATCCACCCATCTAAACTTTCGCATTTATAATATTACTAGTTTCTGCCCGCGGCTTCGCACGCGTTTTTTCCTATGGAAACGTTTAAAGGTGATTTCTATCCCATGGGAACAGATTTATGGGATAAAAAGTAGCCTATGTTCGATTCTAGGATTAGAATTACCTGTATGCTAAATTGCAGCCCGATCTGTTTAGCAGTCCGACTCTTCAATGGAGAGTGGACTATGATTGGGGAAGAAATATTCAGTAGTAGCCGTATGTAAAGAGAAGGTACATGTGAGGTAATAACTCAACAAGAATTAATGATAGCTACTTCTCTACCAATAACTGTGACGAAGATGCGTGATTTTCGAATGCAGATAAATTGTCTTTTAATCAATTGTCAAGCTTAATTATAAACATAAGTACCTACTGAATTCGATTGGCGTTATGTAGTAGTAGGTACCATCATATCGTACACGAAAATAATGGAAAATAATTTTATTGTGCATCACATTTGTCATAAATCGGTGAACATGTGTATCTCAAGATTACTGCCAATGCTTTTAATCATTTTGTTGAATTTTGTATTCCATTGCACAACGGAAGAGGAGACGCGACTTTCAAGTGGGATACACACTGCAAGGAGGAAAGAGCAATTAGGACGTAACATGAAAAACGGATTCCTTGCAAATAACGGCAAAGAATTAAAAAGAGGGCGCATACGAGTAAAGAAGGGGCGATCTAGAAAGAAGGACTTATTTGATAATACAAAAAAATTTTTGCAAAACAATTGGTATAAGGTTGCACGCTTTTTCACAAGACGTTGGGATGAGATTGTAGGCTTTTTCAAGAACCTTGGTTAAAAAATAAAGGATATTATAGTGATTAAAGTGCGTATAGTGATTTAGTAATTATGCAAATAAACCAGAAAATTTGTAATATCCTTGACAACGGGCTTCCGCGATGTAATTAAGCCGTGGTGGTATACACCCGGCAGGCTACTCAGATCGTCATCCTGCAAAAAACTTGTAAAATTTGGACATGGAATGCCCGCACCATGCTGGTGCCGGGGAAGATAAAGGAAGTCTCAGAGGAAATGAATAGATTTGGAATAAATATTTATATAGAGATTTTGTAAAACAGCATGGGAAGAAATTGGAGACTACTGGAGTAATGACTATAGAATTATTTACACAGGGAAAAAAACAGGGACGTAATGGTACAGCAAGAATTTTAAATTAAGTGAAAAATACAGTACATCATAGTGCTAGAATAAGTTGTTTTTTGGTGCCAACGATGTAGATACTTACTGAATGTTATGTTTAAGATTTTCGTAACTTTATAATGTAAATGTACATTACCTTAAACGTGTCCTCTATCTAACTATGTTATAAAGATGATGCGTGTAGACTTGTCCCAATAGTATTTTTCATAATAAATTGAACATAACTTTATTTGCATGTGACATTTTTTGGATTTGTTTTGACAGAAAAGCTTGTGATTCATTGAATTTTCTTGCAAAATATGAAGTTTGCCCAGTTGGGCAGCAGCGCCCCCTGCAGAACAACTTCACCTAACTGCGATCCCCAACCCGCATGCCCAGCGTGAGGATTATGGGTATTACTCCCAATGATTACCTACGGAGCTGAGACGTGGACACTCAGGGTAGGACTAGTCCACCAGTTCAAAGTCGCCCAGCGAGCTATGGAAAAAGCTATGCTCAGAGTCTCTCTGAAGGATAAAATTCGTAACGAATACATCTGACAGAGAACTAAAGTTATCGACATAGCTCAAAGAATTAGCAAGCTGAAGTGGCAGTGGGCCGGCCATACCTCGCGATGAACCGACAACCGCTGGGGTAAACGTGTTCTTGGGTGGAGACCACGACTCAGCAAACGTAGTGTAGGACGCCCTTCTGCCAGGTGGGATGACGATCTGCGAAAGTTTGCAAGCAGATGCTGGATGCGGCAAGCTGAAGACAGGGCGCTATGCCGCTCATTGGGGGAGGCCTATGTTCAGCAGTGGACTAATATAGGCTGATGATGATGATGATGGGTACTTACTACTTGTACAGGGCGTCCCACGGCTATGCCATATGGAGGTAAACTATCTAAAATATTATAGATACCTATAAGATTTTACTAAAAGAAGACTTCATTTTGATTATGAAAACTTTAAACTGCATTCAAAGATTTTTGATTATTAGCCTGTCTGAACCGGAAATCAAACCCGCCAAATTATAAAAATCGCCCGTAATTTTACGATACCGATCAAAAGGCTCAACCGTAAGGATTGTTCCTTTTTCCAAAGAACATAGAAACTTAATACATACATAATGGTATATATTACACAATGGAAACTGCGGTATTTGCAAAAAATAATTGGGATTCGTTTGAAGTGTATTTTTATACACTTCAAACGAATCCCAATAATTTTGTAAACGCAACCACAAAAACGTAACAATACCTACACACATAACAGCATTTCATAATAAGAGTGCTTTCTGCATGGCACCTCGCCATGTGGTGCTGGCCTAAAATTTGCACCAACTCTTCCCGCGGGTGTCGTAAGAGGCGTCTAAGGGATATCCACCGGGGGCGGGCAGCAGCTCCCCCTGCAGAACAATTCTACCACCAAACTGCGATCACCAACCCGCATGCCCAGCGTGGGGATTATGGGCACTACCCCCTATGAGATAAAAGCCTATAAGGCGCTTATTAGGGGGAAGCTTGCGTCCAACATTGGACCAATATAGGCTGTTGAGGTTGAGGCGAGGTCCATTTACAATAAATTACCTACCTTAAATTGCAATGAAAGAAATTGACAGTAGTTACATATTTAAGGAAAGTCTGAAAAAGTTTTTGATAAATAAATCATATACGGTTATGGAATGGTCGGTTACTGTGTGTACCATGTTAACCATAGTTTTAGTTATTTTTTAAAATCTTGCTTTATTCCACAGTACAGCGGAATAGGAGACCCGGCTGTCGAGAGATCTAAACAATGCTGGCAATGAAGAAAATGAATTCAAAAACCTCAAGCAATATGGAAAAGCAAATGCAACAAATACCGGCGGCGTAGACTTACATAAAGGCTTTAATGACGATTTTGAGAAAATAATCGGATTTATGGATAAAACGAAAGCAGTTTTCGAAAACGGTTTTGAGCCTCCCAACTGTTTTAGAAAGATTTTAAAAGATTTTTTCAAGACACTTGGGTGAATAAATGAATTATTACTTACCGTTGCAGCCCGAATCCATCTCCCTGTTGCTTAAAAAAGGATAGGGACGTACTAAATGGATATTTGTGAGATAAAATTAACCCGTTTACTATGTTACCTGCGCTAGATTTAAGTTTAAAGCGGCAAATATAGTATACAACAGCATCTGGCTCAGCGCATCAGCATTGCCATACAGCGGGACAATGCAGGCAGCGTCTTGCGGACGCTTCTAATTGGTATCCATATGAGTGAACTGAGCTTCCTCTACATTGTTTGCAACAGTCTGCAGGTCAGCTGTTTCAATTGTAAATTCTTGCCAGTTCCAATTTGTTTCTACTCATGAATTGTAGTTTTCTTATTCGCAAATAATGATAGCCTCCATGACGGTCTGCATACGTCGAATTTTGTGCTGTGGGGAAGCGGTGTGCGATGTAAGTATGTGTTTCTAGCTTTTACTTGCCGCTCCGCCTGCGTAATTTTTATCTACTCATTATTACAAACTCAATACAGGCGCCTCATAAAAGGAAGGCCTTACGCTGCAATAGCAAAAAACATTGTACAACTCATCATTGCAAGCTCAACATAAATAAATCGGAAACGGTGACTGAAGCTGCGGTATAGTATCATAACCCGCTATAATGCTTTTGACCAATATTGAGTTAGTACCATCGCTAAATAGTCTTTAAAAATTGCTTTGAAATGGTTAGCTGGTTTTCTATAAAAATCCACTGAAACACAGAGAAACTCGCTAGTAATCAAGATTTATGTGATAAAAAGTAAGCTACTTTTATCACATAAATATTGATTACTACTATTAGTTTTATTCCAGGCCTAGAACTACGTTTATACAAAATTTCAGACCGATCCGTTCAGTAGTTTTGGCGTGAAGAGGTAACAAACATCCACCCATCTAAACTTTCGCATTTATAATATTACCAGTTTCTGCCTGCGGCTTCGCACGCGTTTTTTCACGGGAAATGATTTATGGGATAAAAAGTAGCCTGTGTTTGATTCCAGGATTAGAATTACCTGTATGCAAAATTTCAGGCCGATATGTTTAGCAGTTTTGACGTGAAGAGGAAACAAACATTCATCCATACATCCATCCAAACTTTCGCATTTATAATATTAGTGTGATGTGATGGTCCTCTATGGAAAATATAGACATAGTAGGTACATGTCACATGCATCCAACACTTACCACCGTATCCACACAATACGAAAAACCCTATCAGTTAATTCTCAAACAATTCTTACTATGTGGACTATGATTTGTCTTAGTCGTTCACTTTTGGCAGAGTGATCGACGTTTTAATGGAGTTCTGATGATCGTCTGCTCGTTCAATGCGCCGCCGTCGTTCCCTGTTGGTTGCGTTGTGGGAGCAGTCGGTCATGAGGTCCTACCATATTGTTGGAAACTCTCCAACAACATGGTAGGACCGCATGACCGACTCTCCAATGGAGAGTGGACTATGATTGGGGAAGGAATTTATTTATTTATGTTTATTAGGTACACATAACAAGCAACAATAATATAACACAAAAAATTCAATGAGAATACGAACTGGCTTGAGACGTAACCTATGTGTACACAGCATATAATTAGACGTGTTATGTAGACATTTTAACATAATATAATATGTTATTTAAGAAATAACAAGTTAATAACAGAAAATAAAGGTATTAAAAAAATAAACCAACCGTATGGAAACTAAAAAGAAAAAACCATGCAAACTACTATTTACCTATTTAATCACTTGGTCACAGTTGGCATTGTCCATTGAGTATTCAGTAGTAGGCGTATGTAAAGAGAAGGTGCATGTGAGGTAATAACTCAACAAGAATTAATGATGGCCACGACTTCTCTACCAATTACTGTGACGAAGATGCGTAATTTTCGAATGCAGATAAATTGTCTTTTAATCAATTGTCAAGCTTAATTATAAACATAAGTACCTACTGAATTCGATTGGCGTTATGTAGTAGTAGGTACCATCATATCGTACACGAAAATAATGGAAAATAATTTTATTGTGCATCACATTTGTCATAAATCGGTGAACATGTGTATCTTAAGATTACTGCCAATGCTTTTAATCATTTTGTTGAATTTTGTATTCCATTGCACAACGGAAGAGGAGACGCAACTTTCAAGTGGGATACACACTGCAAGGAGGAAAGAGCACGTAGGACGTAACATGAAAAACGGATTTTTTGCAAATAACGACAAAGAAATAAAAAGACTGGGCAGTGAGGCTGCTGATAACGTTAATGGGTTCTTTGGTAAAACAAAAGATTTTTTGGAAAACGGTTGGAATAAGATTGCACGCTTTTTCTCAAGAGGTTGGGATGAGATTGCAGACTTTTTCAAGAACATTGGTTAATAAATAATGGATATAATGATTAAAGTGAGTAGGTATAGTGATTATAGTAATTATGCAAATAAAACAGAAAATTTGTAATATCCTTGACAACGGGCTTCCGCGATGTAATTAAGCCGTGGTGGTCTACATCCGGCAGGCTACTCAGGTCGTCATCCTGCGAAGAACTTGTAAAATTGGGACATGGAATACCCGCACCATGCTTGTGCCGGGGAAGATAGAGGAAGTCACAGAGGATATGAATAGATTTGGAATAAATATTTTTATAGAGATTTTGTAAATCAACATGGGAAGAAATTGGAGACTACTGGAGTAATGACTATAGAATTATTTACACAGGGGAAAAACAGGGACGTAATGGCACAGCAATAATTTTAAATTATTGAAAATTACAGTACATCATAGTGCTAGAATAAGTTGTTTTTTGGTGCCAATTATGTTAATATAGATAATGAATGTTAAGTATAAAATTTTCGTATCTTAAACGTGTCCTACTATGTTTTCTGTATTTTTTTCATAATTGAACATAAATTTATTTGCATGTTACATTTTTGGATTTGTTTTGACAGAAAAGCTTGTGATTCATTGAATTTTCTTGCAAAATATGAAGTTATTATCGATAAGTACATTTCATTTGATACCTCACTCGGTGAGGTAGTCCCCCCTTTTGAAAATTATTCCCCTTCTAACCAATTTTCAAAAAGGGTTCTACTCACCGACTTCTCTACATATTTCCTGTAAAATATAGATCCATACCCACAAACGCTGTATACATTTCAGAAGGATTTCGGAGATAGGGGAGAAATGGGTAATATTTTGACTTTTTTCAAAATATTTCAATAATAAGAAACCTACAGAAATTTAAAAAAAACTGTTTTGAAATGTACAAACCAATACCTTTCATTTGATACCCCATTTAGTGAGGTGGCCCCCCTTTTGGAAATTATTCCCCTCCTTCATGACCATTTTTTAAAAAATCTTCTTTCTACGGACTTCTATCCATACCTACAAACGCTACATACATATACATAGATAGATCGCCCTGTAATCTTCGTAGATAGGGGAGATTGATAATTTTTCGACTTTTTTCAAAATATTCCAAAAAGTATACCGCCCGAAACCTACAAAAATCTCGAAAACTATTTTGAAAAGTACATACCTTACCTTTCATTTAATACCCCACAATTTTAAAATATACTTACAGGGGTAAAATATAGATTCAAAATTTTCGAATCACGATTTTGCACTGAAAATTTTCAGTGTCAGTTTTCATTTATTGTTCTTTAAATCCGTACAATCCAAATGTACCATTATTTTAAACTACCGGATCTTCACACGGATGGACATTTAATTTTCAAACATTTTGGGATAAATGTAGTGTAAATGTATCTCTTTATGCAGGATATAAGTAGGTTTTTTCATTCTGCTGCGTGGGGCCACATCGGACATGGTGCGGCGGCGCTGTGGCGCGTGGCGGCGCGGTGGTGTTCATTTCAGAACAGAGGTAATTTTTTCTATCAAGGTCTCATTGGACATACGGATCTTCTTGGTAAAAATGTTAAACGACCTACGTATGAATATTTTAACCCATACGAAAAGTTGGAAAAGCTTTGAATTGAGTTTGGAAAAACTTTCGCCTTTTTAAGCCATTAGGGGCTATAATCACTTGTTTTCAGTTCGGCTTACATGACGTATAAAATGTAGTCCTTTTTCGAGCATGAAGTGTAAATAGCAATTAAATTGTCTTCTAATCAATTGTCAAGCTAAATTATAAACTTAAGTATCTACCGACTTATCAGGTTCTAGGTAGGTACCTTCACATCGTACTTGAAGTTAATGGAAAACAACCTTATACTCTATTTTGCCATAAATCGGTCAACATGTGTAGCTCTATGTTACTACATATGTTTTTAATTATTTTGTTGAATCTTGATTTATTTCATTACTCAACGGAAGAGGAGACGAGTTTTTCAAGTGGCATACTTATTGCTTGCAATGATGGAAGGAACAAGCACAATATAGAACCTGACATGGAATACGGTTTTTTTGCAAATAAAGGCATAAAAATAGAAAGAGGGGGCAAAGAGGATGCCGAAAAAGTTAACCAGTTTTTTAATACAACTAAAAATTATTTCTTAAGACGGTGGAAGGGGGTTGCAGACTTTTTTAAGACACTTGGTTAATAAATAAAGTGACACTCATAGATTAAATTGCCTGTAAAAATAGTTGCACATGCTTTTATGAATAAATACTAACAAATATACTTTGTAACTGCGCGTATACTACGCAGTTTAATAATCAATAGTAGATTATGGTGTTTCCTGTAACGAAATACCTATACATGTAATTATTAAAATAGTACATAAACATAGAATGTAACGACATCAAGTGTAACATCAAGTGTACCTACGATGGAATAAATAAATACAAAAAAATACAAAATACAAAAATATGCACCCAAGGCATAAAGCAGTGTATTAGGTCACGCACGAGCGACGAAGACAGCTTTATGCACGAGAAGAATACTATATTCATTATACCTACTTTCTGCGAGAAAATATTAAAAGTTTCGTAGGTAACGTGTTTCGCGGCAGCAGCTTTTCTTTTTTTGCCTTCCAACAGAGGTTAGTTCAAATTTTGAAGATGATCTCCGTAGTAAAAAAGTTTGCACATATTTTGAGATTCGGGGATTCCAAATTCAATCTCACTATTCCCTTGGGAGTACCTAATGCTCATTTCTCTCTTAGGAGTAATGTTCATTATTCCTAAGAGAGTAATCAGCATTGATTTGGAACCTCAAAATATTTTAAATATTTTGAAAACCTCAAAATATTTAAGAATGAGGATCATTCGATTTGTTTGAATTTGGAAAAAGCATTCACCTTTTTCAGCCAAAAAGACTATACTCACTTGCTTTTGGTTAGGCTTACATGACGTATAATGTACCGTTTTCGAGCATAATAAAGTGCAAAAAGCAATTAAATTGTCTTGTAATCAATTGTTGGCAATTGTGTAGGTACCTTATCATCGTAGAAGAAAATAATGGAAAATCTCTATCACTTTTGCAAGAAATTGATCAGTCAACATGTGTAGCTCTAAATTACTGTCTATGCTTTTAATTCTTTTGTTGAATCTTGTTTTATTCCACTGCACAAGGGAAGAGGAGAAACGACGTTCAAGTGGCATACACATTGCTCGCAATGATGGAACGAAAGAGCACAATATAAAACCTTATATGGAATACGGATCTTATGCAAATAACGGCATACAAATAGAAAGAGGGGGCGTAGAGGATGCTCAGAAAGTGAACCAGTTTTTTAATAAAACCATTCAAGTTTTCGCAAATGGTTGGAAAGAGGTTGCAGACTTTTTCAAAACACTTGGTTAATAAATAAAGGATAATGGCAGAAAAAAATTGGTTGCCTGTAAAGTCGGTTTACTGACGATAGTTGAACGTGACAACGTCTTAAGAAAATACTGATGGAATGGTAGCATTTGATACTCGATCAAAACATGTAAATGTACTATAGTATAGCAGCTGTCCACGCAGACGCATCGCTCACTCAAGTAGGAGAGAGACGGATGTCGAGCGCTCTCGCTTGCACTTCAAGCCTTACATGGAACGCCTCAGAGCGAGGTAACGCCGCATGACGTCATGTTTTTTCGTGCGTGCAGCCGGCTCTATCGAATTATAAGACGTTGTCACGTCAAAAATATAAAGGGGCTTCTAAACGGTCCATAACGTGGCTGCATATTTCCCAGAAATCTCAAAAGCCTTTTTGTTACAGACTATAATCTCGGCCATCATATTTCAGAAATATGTCCGAGTCAAGATTTCTTTGCTGGCAACCATAGGATATACCAAAAATATAGCCGAGCTACACTGAAAGTGGGCAATACAGACAGCGTCTTGAGGTCGCTTCCGACTGGTATTTATATGGATCAGTTGACCTACCTGTAGATTGTTTGCAACAGTCTGCAGTAAACTCAATTATTTCAATTGTAAACACTACTTCTAATTTTTTTCTATTCCTTGCTTGTAATTTTCTTTGATAATTTTACCTTTACTTTATAACTTGAGTGGAATACGTAGTGAATTCCATTTTTCAAGGAATAAAATCTTGAAAACGACGCCGAGGAGTATCTCTATACCGCAGTGTAAATATTTTTAAATTTAATTGTAAGAAACAGAGAAGTTAATTAGATATAGTATTTATTCATAGCCACACACATGTTATACGAAAATATGCTAAATACAAAAATATACGTAATAAAGAAAAACACAAGCCTTTGGATCTAATTTTTAGCATATTGTAAGCAGCGCGTAGTAGAAACAAAAGGGTAAAAAAAATAGTCTTTTGAGGAGAGAACATCCTTAGGCACCTTCTACTTTGTTTTCCTAAAACTCTATTGGTTATTGCGGAGCACGACAAAAAAAGTAGTAAAGTTGCCAGTCGCATAATTTTTTTCTAACATTTTCAACAATTATCATCGTATTTCAGCCAATTAACTCAAAACCCGTCTGAATTAGAGTATTAATAAATAAATAATGCTGGACACTTCACACAGCGTTATCTAGCCCCACGCTAAGCAGAGCTTGTGTTATGGTTACTAGATAACTGATATACCTACTTCCTACTAATATTATAAAGCCGAAAGTTTGTGAAATCAAAATTTTTGTTACCTAGGATCTCCAAAACGAACAGATTAAGATGAAATTTTGCGTACGTTTAGAGCAAAGCCTTACTTAGATAATAGGCTACTTATTATATCGAAAACACGCGTGCGAAGCCGCGGGCAGAAGCTAATAATACAATAAACTACATAGAGACATTTTACATTATGCATAGAAAACATCCAGAACACCCTGAACAAATATATGCGGATCGTACAAACATTTGTCCCGAGGCGGGAATCAAACCCGCAACCTCTTGCGTCGCAGGCGGACTTTCGCCCGCCGCGCCGCCACAGAGGTCGTCAATCAGATAAATATACATAGATCACTGTTAATTAGTGAAAACCGCTTTTAAATCCAATTCGGTCCTTTTGAGTGTACCGTTTTCAAACAGACTGTAGATGTTTTAGGATTTCTTTTCGGTCTATTTTCGTGACAACATGCACATCACAGCTACAAATTAGTCTCGTCTATAATAGATCGAAACAGCAACTGATTTCATATTTTCGCGCACTATACGCAGTGATACATGGAAGTATCCAATCACGGACAACAAGCGACGCCAGTGCCCTCTGTGGGTAAAACTCACTTCTATTTCGCGACAAATAGATGATGAGTCGTTCCGCGCCCAATTTTCATCTAAATTGAACATTTGTGCATATTTATGACTCTCAAACCGCCCAAAACTGACCACAAACTATCTATGTGATATTCCTAAAACGTTTAAACTTTCGCGATTTGTTAACATAGTTAATGATTTTATCGACCTTTTGTTGTTTTTTCCCCTACGTTTCTACCGCCTTACAGCGATCGTGGAAATAATAACAAAAATTACGTGATAAATACCCGATAAAATCAATAACTATGATATTCCTAAAGCTGTGACATACGAGCTACACAAACTCCATTTCCACCGATAGAAACGGATCAGCGCCGGTGGCGAGGTGAAACACAGGATAGCTCGGTAGATTTAGGTCGTAGGTCGTAGTCAGTACCTAGGTATGAGTGTGAATATTATATTCTACTCATAATCATTTCGTAGGTGTTACGAACAAAAAGAAGAAGCCAAAGTCATTTAAATTCTGAAGCCATTCCAAAGAAAACCTCTACTATTATAATCAATTTGTCAAGCTTGGTTTATAGTATTAGGTAACTTACAGTCACCACCTGAAAGATATGAAGATTCCAAACCGCTAAACGAGACTCCTACCTAAGGCCTATTGTCTCACATAGTTTTTTTTACCGCAAAAATCTACGGTTCGTCAGTGTTGATCACTGTGAAAGCGTGTTGACATACGATGGCGGGTGGCACCGTAAACCGTCGATTTTTACGGCGAAAAATCGTGAGTGGACAAGAGGCCTGAAGCCAACTCCAAAAAGCGCTGAACAAATAAGCTCCAAATAAATAAAAAACGCTCTAGTATCACATGACGCTTCGATCTCAGGAACGTCCGAATGAAGTAACTACAAGTGAAAACTTCACTACCAGCGGAAACTTTATAAATAGCCCATAGTAAGTACATGTAATTTTTATGTATTTCTATTAATATTTCATAGTTTGTTATTATTTAGCTGTAAGTTTTCCTAAAATTCGAAACAAATATTAAATGAAAACGCACTCGAGATTCGACCAGTTATTCATTGCTATTTATTATTATTAGATAGACCCTAGGTCCGTAGGCTACCGAGGCTCTTCGGGTTTTTAAAAATTATCTGAGTGTCTGGTCGAAGCGACGCGTGACCCGAGAGCTGGTTGCAGTTAGCTCAATTGTTTCAATTATTAACACTAGTTCTTATTTATATCTATTATTTGATTGTAATTTTCTATGTGAATAAAGGCTTTTGCCATTTTAGTTAGAGTACCTAGTAATTTCATTTACTTAGTATATTTTTATTTTGTATCCATTGGAAAGTTGGCCTTTTGAAGTCAAGCGGGTTTAGCGGCTATATGAATGGTTTGGTTTTTGTGTATATGGAGTTTTGGAGTTCTCACCTGTATCGCTCTTGAAGACGGTGACTGTACCTACCGTATCTTACATGAAAGTAATAAGAAACCACTAAAATTCGTTATCACTTTTGCCATAAATCGGTTGGTCAACATACCAATGTAAATGGTAAATAGTTTTACCATGTTACTTACGGTTATATTTTTTTCAAATGTTATTTTATTCCATTCCACTGCGGAAGAGCAGACAATACTTTCTAGCATCATACTTAAAAAGGGAATTGGGATAAAAGAGTACAAAGAAAACAATTATAGTCCTCTTTTAGAACGTGAAAAAGCTAACGTTGCAAAAGGCGGACACAGAAGAAGTGGCAAAGAGGACGCTCAGAAAGTCAACCGTTTTTTTGGAAACACTAAACAAGCTTTCGTACAAGGTTGGAAAGAGGTTTCTGATTTTTTCACCCATCTTGGGTGATAATTAAGGATTTTGGAACAATAATATATTTAATCTTAGTCTAAATTATAATCTCCCTAGTGTCAGAGAATATATATAATAATACTAACGTATAGAATCTACACTATTCGCCTCCCACCTGCTCATCCTCACCCCGCCGGCTCTTAGGCGAGTTTTATTGCAGTCCAAATGATGCAAAGGACGTACGGCGCATGCACAGGTCGCAGATGGTATTTTGACAGACGACACTGATAGTATTCGTTACTTTGTTTGTTTGATCATGGATATGCGAAATTTCCTTTGTTTTGAGGTTTGATTTCACCGTTTGTGAGGACAATAAAAAAAAATGTATTTGAGTTATTTTGCAACTGTCTCACTCGCACAATATTTTCATCAATAAAGTGGCCCTAGACGTCACACACACGGTTGCACGTGTAGCGCAAAGCAATTGCGCATGTATGTGCCGAGACGCTACTATTACGAGTATATGGGGATACTAGCTTCTGCCCGCGGCTTCGTACGCGTATTTTCGGTATAATAAGTAGCCTATTATCTAAGTTAGGCTTTGTTCTAAGCGTACGCCAAATTTCATCTTGATCTGTTCAATAGTTTTGTAGATCTTAGGTAATAAAAATTCAGATTGCACAAACTTTCGGCTTTTTAATATTAGTAGGATAGGATGGTCGAGTGTCCGGGGTGTTCCAATCCAAGTCTTTATAAACCTTGTAGCCCCCATAAGTAAATTTCATTTCTATCTATTAAGCCAGGGGTGGGGAAACTATTTTCATCGTGGGCCAAATAAAACCTATACAGGGTGGAATTTATGGACGGGGCAGTAAAGGCAGTCTTAACCATTGAAGCTTCATGAAAATGGTCTTAGAAAACTACCTATCCTTTTTAGAAAAATATTATACCCTTTTTAGAAAAAATATACACAGATTTTCAAAAAACGTTACAGATTTTGAGAAAAAGGGCGTATTTCACAAAAACTTTTTTTGATGCCTATCGATCCTGTTTCTTATATTGATCAAAAAGTTATTTAGGTCCAAATAAGGTTTGAGTACTAGAAAGAGTCAGAAAATGCAAAAAACTTTTCCTGTATTATAATAGTCAGGGCCATTTATTTTTTGTCCAAACTGCTATTGTGTAACCAAACCACCCAGTGCCATCACACTGTCACACTAATATTATAAATGCGAAAGTTTGAATGGATAGATGGATTTTACTATAAAAACTTTCGTAGTTTGACGAATTCATTATGAATGTAAGCGGGTTAAATACGAACCTATTTTGTGTTGGAAGAACACCAACGTTTCATCCCTTAACGAGGGACTTCATCAGGGTGAGTGCGGTTCGCGTCGCGCCTGTACCGCCATTCCAACACAAAATAGGTTCGTAGTTAACCCGCTTACATTCATTATGGATAGATGGATGTTTGTAACTTCTTCATGCTATAATTAATGAACAGATTGCTCTGAAATTTGCATAGGTGTAGGTCGGCCCGAAATAAATAATACTTCTAGCCACTTTTTCCCCATCTATCAGTTTCCATAGGTTAGATAATAGCCTTTAAACGTTTCCATTACAACATTATACCTAATAGGCCCATGTTTAATTCCAGATCCGAGCTACATCTATGCAAAATTTACCGATTCCCTTTCAGTAGTCGTATTCATCTTAATAGAGAGATTTAACTACTTTGCATCATAAACAATGCAGGAATAGACACGACATTGTGAACCAAAGAACTTTGGCCGTAGGTACATACCATGACCCTGTTGTAAACCAAAATAATTGATGAAGATCTTTTAATTAATTGTCATGCTTGGCGGCGACTTGATTGCCTCTCGCATTCCTTATCAATTTTGCTACAAATCAGTCAACATGTGCTTCCTAATAATATTAATGTTTTTGCTATATTTTTCAAAATATGATTTATTCTATTGCACAGCGGATAAGGAGACGCAGACTTCAAAGTTTATTCTCATACTTGGCAAAAAGGACGGGGAGAATCACAAAGAATATAGCCCCGGACTTCATAATAAATATGAACACGATGGTTATAAAGGATACAAAAAATTAACACGCAGCAGTGAAGAGGTTCACAAAAAATCTGATCAGTTTATTGATAAAGCTAAACATGCAATCTTAAAAGGTTGGAACAAAGTAAAAGACACAATAAAATATGGAGGGAGAGTAGCAAATGGAGTCGCAAATAGAGTCGCAAATAGAGTTCGAAGAAGTATAAGAATAAAGCCACACAAAGGTGAAGGAAAAGAAGCTTTAAAGTTCTTTAAGGAAACTAAAGCAGCTATCGTACAAGGATGGAACAAATTCAAACATTTTTTCAGTCCCTGGGACTAAACGAGTCTTCTGGATAAAAAAAATATTTATGCTTTATATTAAAAAATAAAGCAAACATTTAAGAATTATTGATTTCGAGCAAGATCATGTTGGTGGAAGAAATGGCGTGGCAGCCGCGATGCAACGCGAAACGGAGTGTCGGATATCTATCATGGACCGACGACTTCAGGGCGGGCGGAGGGAACGGATGGATGAAGGCGGCTCAAGGCATTGGTGGCGTCGTGTGGCAGAGCCCTATGTCCAGCTGTGGACGTCTTTAGGTTGATATGATTGATGAAGATATTTTATGAAAATGCCTGTTACGTTACAACTTTTCGATGCTGCTCGGAAGTCGAACCTCGCTGATAGTACCTACTACAATAATAAGCTATCGCTTAAAAGTACTAATATTTTAATGTTTCTTCGGTTTCTGTCACCTTCATTTCTTTAAACTATAAACTAAACCTAGATTATAGGCACAGAATAACTTAATTATATAGGTGTTACATTTTGGTATACTTAAAAGGTGGGTCTGAAACACTTGCACGAAAGACGGAGATGTCTTGCGAAGAACATTTGCGCGAGTGGACACTTGTCTGGAATTAGACATAAATAATAATATAAATAAATAAACAATGGTGGACAATTCACACAGCATTATCTAGACCCACATTGTAGTACGCTGTGCGGTGCCGGCTTAGATTTAGCACCACCCGAACTCTTCCCGCGGGGATCGTAAGAGGCAACTAAGAGATATCCACCGAGAACGGGCAGCAGCGCCTCCTGCAGAACAATTCTACCACCGAACTGCAATCCCCAATCCGCATGCCCAGCGTGGGCATTATGGGCACTAGGTACCCGCCAAGAGATGAAAGCGAATAAGGTGCTTATGAACTGGAAGCCTCCGTCCAGCAGTGGACCAATATAGGCTGTAGAGTTCTGGGAGACATAGTTAAGAGCTACAGATTCCATCATGATATAGGTGATGGTGCTCTCTTACTCCTGATATATCGACGACCTCTGTGGCGCAGCGGGCGAAGGTCCGCCTGCGACGCAGGAGGTTGCGGGTTCGATTCCCGCCTTGGGACAAGTGGTTGTACGATCTGCAGATATTTGTTCAGGGTGTTCTCGCTGTTTCTGCTGTCGGCGTAGCATACAGAAGACATCAAAGCGCAGTCACTTTTCCACAAAAACCTGAATTCGTTAAACAATTCATTATGTAAATAATACATTTATCCGAAACTTCAATACGGTGCGTTCAATAAAAAAAAAATTGGTTGTCTGTAAAGTCGGTTTACTGACGATAGTTGAACGTGACAACGTCTTAAGAAAATACTGATGGAATGGTAGCATTTGATACTCGATCAAAACATGTAAATGTACTATAGTATAGCAGCTGTCCACGCAGACGCATCGCTCACTCAAGTAGGAGAGAGACGGATGTCGAGCGCTCTCGCTTGCACTTCAAGCCTTACATGGAACGCTTCAGAGCGAGGTAACGCCGCATGACGTCATGAGCGAGGTAACGCCGCATGACGTCATGATTTTTCGTGCGTGCAGCCGGCTCTATCGAATTATAAGACGTTGTCACGTCAAAAAGTTGCGCCGAGATGTGAAAGCCCCCTTAAGGGGGCTTATTAGATAGATAGATATCGCTTATTGTCAAAAAGATTACATGTTTTTTTGTTAATAGTGCCTTAAATCCTAAGTAAGGTTTACCGAGACTTGGAACACCCCGGACACTCGACCATCCTAACCTACTAATATTATAAAGCCGAAAGTTTGAATGGATAGATGGATGTTTGTAACTTCTTCATGCTATAAATAATGAACAGATTGGGCTGAAATTTGCATAGGTCGCATAGGCCCAGAATAAAATAATATAAGCCCCGCAAGTTGATATTGCGATTGGCGGCCATCTTGGTGACGTAGTCGACGTCGCACCGTCAGTACCGTTCGCAAGGTCAGCCCGCGCTTACGTGCTTACGCGCATCGAGTACTTGTTACAGCTTTTTGTTTTTGTTATCCTGTTTTATTGTTATTTTTGTGTTTTGTTGTTTAGTTTTGTTACCTGTTACCCGTTAAAATGAGTAAGAAATTAATTAACAGTCGTGCTCGTGAAATGATAATTAAAGTGGACAATTATTTTTAAAAGAGAAAGAAGACTCTAAGTTAGTTATCCAAAATATAAACTGTGTCTTAAAAAGTGCTTGGAAAACTACTGAGGACATTTTAATGTCGAAGCAACTAGTAATAGACCTTTTGAATATTTTGCAAAATTCTACAAAGTCACGGAACGTGTGGCCTGGTTTAAATACAAATATCCCATAACCCTAGCTTATTTACTTTTATTTAATTTTTTTGCTATCTGTACTTTTTTGCGACGGATGACGTCACGCAGCTTGCGGGGCTTATACTTCTAGCTACTTTTCCCATCAATCAGTTTCCATAGGTTAGTCAAAAACCTTTAAACGTTTCCATTACAACATTATGCCTAATAGGCCCATGTTTAATTCCAGATCCGAGCTACATCTATACAAAATTTATCGATTCCCTTTCAGTAGTCGTATTCATCATATTAGTAATATTAGT
Source organism: Eupithecia subfuscata (assembly GCA_963564075.1). Taxonomy (NCBI): domain Eukaryota; kingdom Metazoa; phylum Arthropoda; class Insecta; order Lepidoptera; family Geometridae; genus Eupithecia; species Eupithecia subfuscata. Next base: position 1,704,054 of record OY751118.1, on the reverse strand, counting down.
GTGATTTAACTACTTTGCATCATAAACAATGCAGGAATAGACACGACATTGTGAACCAAAGAACTTCGGCCGTACATACCATGTCCCTGTTATAAACCAAAATAATTGATGAAGATCTTTTAATTAATTGTCATGCTTGGCGGCGACTTGATTGTCTCTCGCATTCTTTATCAATTTTGCTACCTGCATAAATCAGTCAACATGTGCTTCCTAATAATATTAATGTTTTTGCTATATTTTTCAAACAATGATTTATTCTATTGCACAGCGGATAAGGAGACGCAGCCTTCAAATTTTATTCTCATACTTGGTAAAAATGACAGGGAGAGTCACGAAGAATACAGCCCCGGACTTCATAAGAAATATGAACATGATGGTTATAAAGGAAACAAAAAATTTACACGCAGCAGTGAAGAGGTTCACAAAAAATCTGATCAGTTTATTGATAAAACTAAACATGGAATCTTAAAAGGTTGGAACAAAGTAAAAGACACAATAAAATATGGAAGGAGAGTAGCAAATGGAGTCGCAAATATAGTCGCAAATAGATTTCGAAGAGATATAAGAATAAAGCCACACGAAGGTGAAGGTAAAGAAGCTTTAAAGTTTTTTAACGAAACTAAACAAGCTATCGTAGCAGGATGGAAAAAATTCACAAGTTTTTTAGGGTTCCGTACCTCAAAAGGAAAAAGGGAACCCTTATAGGATCACTTTGTTGTCCGTCTGTCTGTCTGTCTGTCTGTCTGTCCGTCTGTCAACCCTCTTTTCTCAGGAACACGTGGAGGTATCGAGTTGAAATTAACATCAAATACTCAAGTCCGTAACCTCTTGAAGCCGCGATGTAAATTAAACTTCTAAGTCAACGCACTCAAAAGTTACAGCCGTTTATGTCCGAAATTTTGAAATTTTCAAGGGAATCACATGCACCCAAAACCTATAGGGTACTTCCCGTAGACCTAGAATCATGAAATTTGGCAAAAAGCAAGGTCTTATAGCACAAGTAAAGGAAAAAATCCTAAAACCGCAAATTTGTAGTTTATTCACAAAAAAATACTTTTAATTCTTGCTAAAGACTAAAACCTATAGGGTACTTCTCGTTTACCTAGAATCATAAAATTTGGTAAGAAGCAAGGTTTTATAGCACAAATAACGATAACAATCTGGAAACCGTAAATTTGTAGTTTATTATCTAAAAATTAATTTTGATTTTCTTCCTCGACCAAAATATACAGGGTACCTACTTCATGTTGACCTAGAATCATAATATTTGCCAAGAAACAAGGTCTTACAATCAAACGGAACCCTTAGTGCGCGAGTCAGACTCGCACTTGACGTTTTTTTTCAGTCCCTAGGACTAAACGAGTCTTCTGGATAAAAACAAATATTTATGCTTTATAAATAAAAATAAAAATACAATTAATCATTGGAAGGAATGGCGTGGCAGCCGCGATGCAACGCGAAACGGAATGTCAGACAGAGTTTTCGAACCTACCGATTTTTCGGTATTTCTACCGATTTGAGCTCCGTTCTACCGAAATACCGAAATGCAACGATTTTTCTACGATTTCAGAGAATACCATGCAAGGCCGATTTTTCATATCAATCTTATGAAAACAAAATGTTTAACTACTAGTCTATTACATGCGAAACGACTCTTTCTTGACGCTAATTGTTATGACTTAGAAATTAATTCAAAGATGACCGCGGCTATGGCCAAAAAATATTGGTTTGATCCTAAAAATCGTAAAAAATAATTATCCTGTACTGCGCACGTAAAAAACACCAGAAATTCACAAAAATACCCAGTGCGCCTCGTCAAATTGTCTATTTTCTTGTAGTTTCTCGTCTTTGGAAATGAATATTTTGTTTATTTCGTTTGAATAGACGTCGAAATACCAACGTCTATTCATAAATTTGTCATCTGACTACAAATTAAAAAGTTCGGGTAAGGCGAAAGGGTGTGCATACGTTGCATCGACGAAAATTTCAACAGTCAAAACTCAAAATGCCGATTTGGGTCGGTCGGGCGAATGCGTGCTTTTTGACGTGACAACGTCTTATAATTCGATAGAGCCGGCTGCACGCACGAAAAAACATGACGTTACCTCGCTATGACGTCATGCGGTGTTACCTCGCTCTGAGGTGTTCCATGTAAGGCTTGAAGTGCAAGCGAGAGCGCTCGACATCCGTCTCTCCTACTTGAGTGAGCGATGCGTGCGACAGCTGCTATACTATAGTACATTTACATGTTTTGATCGAGTATCAAATGCTACCATTCCATCAGTATTTTCTTAAGACGTTGTCACGTTCAACTATCGTCAGTAAACCGACTTTACAGACAACCAATTTTTTTGCACCCTTAAGCACGTCAGTCATAGGACAGGATTTAAGTGTGTTTGATATAGGTAAATTAGATAGTTAGTTTATTTTTTGTTAAATATACGAGTTTTATTGAATTACATTGTATTTTTTGTCATTGACCGATTTTGGGTACAAATATACCGATTTTAGTTGACAGCTCTACCGATTTCGCACTATGCCGTTCGAGACCACTGGTGTCGGATATCTATCATGGACCGACGACCTTAGGGCGGGCGGAGGGAACGGATGGATGAAGGCGGCTCAAGGCATTGGCGGCGTCGTGTGGGAGAGCCTTATGTCCAGCTGTGGACGATTTTAGGTTGATATGAATGATGAAGATATTTTATGAAAATGCCTGTTACGTTACAACTTCGTTGCTGCTCGGAAGTCGAACCTCGCTGATAGTACCTACTACAATACTAAGCTATCGCCTAGAAGTGCTCATATTTTAATGTTGCTTCGGTTTCTGTCACCTTCATTTCTTTAAACTATAAACCAAACCTAGATTATAGGGGTTATTCCAGTTTTCCCCCTTGACAAATCCCCCTTAAAGGGGAAAACTGGAATTCATTTTTTGGAGTCCAGAATAACTTAATTATATAGGCGTTACATTTTGGTATATATAAAAGGTGCGTCTGAAACACTTGCACGAAAGACGGATATGTCTTGCGAAGAACATTTGCGCGAGTGGAGTTACTTGTCTGGAATTAGACATAAATAATAATAAATAAATAAATAATGCTGGACAATTCAACCAGCATTATCTAGCCCCACATTGCTGTGCGGTGCCGGCTTAGAATTTGCACCAACCGAACTCTTCTCGTGGGAGTCGTAAGAGGCAACTGAGAGATATCCACCGAGAACGGGCAGCAGCGCCTCCTGCAGAACAAGTCTACCACCGAACTGCAATCCCCAACCCGCATGCCCAGCGTGGGCATTATGGGCACTAGGTACCCGCCAAGAGATGAAAGCGAATAATGGTGCTTATGAAGTGGAAGCCTCCGTCCAGCAGTGGACCAATATAGGCTGTAGAGGTCTAGGAGACATTGTAGAGAGATACAGATTCCATCGGGTGATGGTGCTCTCTTACTCCTGATATATCGACGACCTCTGTGGCGCAGCGGGCGAGGGTCCGCCTGCGACGCAGGAGGTGGCGGGTTCGATTCCCGCCTTGGGACAAATGGTTGTACGATCTGCAGATATTTGTTCAGGGTGTTCTGGCAGTTTTCTATTTATGATAAAAAATATCTATGTAGTTTATTGTATTAAGTAGTTATCTATTATATACTACCCATAACACAAGATCGGCTTAGCTTGGGGCTAGATAACGCTGTGTGAATCGTCCAGCATTTATATTTATTATTATTATCTCAATTTTACCTACCCCAGACGATAAACACATTTTTTGTAGATCGTCGTAGAATGTGCTACGGTGCTACGCTGTTTCGGCGTAGCATACCGAAGACATCAACGCGCACTTACTTTTCCACAATAACCTGTATTCGTTTTAGAATTCGTTATGTAAATAATAGAATTTATCCGAAACTAGTAGACTCAACGAGTTTTTTTGCTATGATAAAAAAACTACTCGTTCAAAAAATGATACACATATTGTAAAAAATAATTTTTGAATGGGCGCATTGAACGGCCAGTATTGAAATCGAATAGTAATATCTTGCTTAGATAAACAGACGGATGGACATGGCGAAACTAAAAGGATTTCTTGATGACTATGGAACCCTAAAAATTACCTCATCTTTGTAAATGTTTGTAATGTTGAGAGAGCGTGCATCAATCGGCTTTGAACGAGCCTCATTTCCGTCTTTTGGACTTTTAAACCATCGACCTATACACGTCTCGATGTAAGTACAATGTTTGTAAACAAACGGCCAGCTTTGAGACTATTCTACCTAAGCAAATGATTATGCGCTGAGCTCGTGTGTTTCTTATGCTGGGTACCCACCAGGCGAGCGAAAGCAAGCGAAGGCTAACGAACGAACGCGAAAGAACCAGTGTGGACGCGATGTCATTGCGAAAGCAAGTGACAGGGATGTTATACGTACCACAATTATGGTATACGTACCATAATCCAGGTCTTTGTACCATGTACCATAGTATTTCCATGACGACCGATGTGGCGCGGCGGGCGAAGATCCGCCTGCGGCGCAGGAGGTTGCGGGTTCGATTCCCGTCTTGGGACAAATGTTTGTACAATCTGCAAATATTTGTTCCAGGTGTTCTGGTCGTTTCTATGTATAATAAAAAAATATATCTTATATAATGTATTATATTATGTATATCAGTCATCTAGTACCCATAACACAAGCTCTGCTTAGCTTGGGGCTAGATGATTCTGTGTGGATTGTCCTGCATTATTTATTTATTAAGGTACCTACGCTTATGTACCATAATTTTCTATCATCAAATTTTTTCTATCGTGTAATGGAACGAACGAACGAACGTTCTGCTGTTGATGAGAGTAAGCAATACATTTTAGATTCTAGTTTCAACGTAAATAAGTTCATTTCAGATTGTGCCTCTCCGTCAGAGCCCTAAGTGTCAAACAGTTGTCTTTCTGCGTCGAAATAGAAGGCATCTCTTTCTACACTATGCCAAATGAGTGAGACTTCAAACCCTAATAGAATTTGCTTTGTGTGCATGTACTACCCTTGGAAACTTCCCTTGGAAATTTCAAAATATTCGGACGTAAACGACTGTAAATTTGATTGCGTTCACTCAGAAGTTTTATCGAAACTCCAAGAGGTTACGGACTTGAGTATTATATTTGATATTAATTTCAACTCGATACCTCCATGCGTTCCTGAGAAAAAGGGGTTGACAGACGGACAGACAGACGGACGTACAAGAAACTGATCCTATAATGGTACCTTTTTTCCTTTTGCAGTACGGAACCCTAAAAGTGAAACGAACGTATCAATCGTCGAATCCCACTCGTTTGCATTCCCTCGCTCTCGCGCGTTTAGTCTGTAGGTACCCACCATTAGAGTGTACTTACCTACTCAAGTACCTTGTATCTGTTTATAAAAAAGGCTATTTTGTTTTTTTTAAGTTGTATTATGCTTTGGTAGGTATATTGGAAGGTAATGGCGTGGTTAGTTTAATGTGAAACATGGACTTCGACTTTTTGTATGGGTTTTGTTTCCCTGTCCGCACGATAGGTGGCGCTGTGCCAAATTGTATGGAAAAAGGAGGCGTCACGATCACCTCTATTTGAGTCTATTTGACGTACGTAAGTAACAATACTCACGTACGTTAAATAGACTCACCCCTCTGCATTCGCAGTAGTAAGATTGTTAATTTTAGAAAATCTTCATTTCAATCAAATCAATTGCCATGCTTGACACTAACTTTCAACAAACAACTTCATTGATTTCAAATTTCGCCATTCCAATAAATCAGTCAGTCATGCGCAGATTCGTAATACTGTTTTTTGTTTTATCTATTAATATTTTTTTATTCTGTGCAGCCAGAAAGTTATCTTGGATTGAAAGAATCATTCACAATGCCTACCATGGAGACAAGGAGCAGCACCAATCATACCGTTGGCAACTCCATAAGAAATACGGACATAAATATTTGTCCTAACATGAGGTACAGTTGTTCTATCTCACGAAGTCCGTTGGGCTATGTATGCCATAGTGAATGCATGTAGGTACACATTGTTTTAGTGTGCGTAAGCTCAGAAGCAATCAGTCTCGCCCGAGACGCGGTCCGGGTCACTAGTGCTCATTGTATTCACGTCAGATTTTGGTAGCGAGTACCGTCAGCATGACAACTAAGCGCAAAGTTGTTCGTAGTAGCAGGGCTAAACGGCCTTCGTGAGATAGAACAACTACACCTCACCTCCTCACCTCAACAGCCTATATTGGTCCACTGCTGGAAGCAGGCCTTCTCCTAATAAGCGCCTTATTGGCTGTTATCTCATGGGGGTAATGCCCATAATCACCACGCTGGGCATGCGGGTAGGGGATCGCAGTTCGGTAGAATAGTTCTGCAGGAGGCGCTGCTGCCCGCCCCCGGTGGATATCCCTTAGTCGCCTCTTACGATACCGAAGAGTAGGGGTGGTACAAATTCTAAAATGGCACCACACAGCGTAAATAGATACACAGGATGCTTAGAAAGCTAAACAAATTGTGAACTAAATACTTCTGTGGCTTTCGTAAGTGGTTGGAAACAAATTCGAGAGCTTCTATTATTTATATTTTATTAAATTAAATCAGTCACAAAATGGTATCAAAATCAAATTATAAAACTGTTTATTTCCATAAATATAATATTGTACACTTAGAAAAGGTAAAATTATAAAAACACTGACACGGAAATAAAGTGATATTTTTTATTTCTGTCGCTTCGATATGTAGACTAAAGTACGTATACGTACTGACCGAAAACCAAAGCTCATTCACAAATTATCCTAGTTTTTTGTTTCAGATCAACATGCTAAATCAGAACCTGTTAGACCTACACACACCCACTCGTCTGCTTGTCGTGGGTTACTTAGAATGGTGCTCAGAACCTCGCTCTGCAAAAAAATTTGTACCGATCCCATGCTTACTTGTGTTAGGATATTTGACAAATGTTTACCTGCGTTTTTTGTTCGTCTACTAGTTCTCTAGTACCAAGAAGTCTTTAATTCTGTACCAAAATTGTGTGTAGCGTCTAATAAATAATTTTCTTTCTACTTTCTTTCTTTCTATTTATCTTTTTCTTTATTGACCAGCATTATTTATTTATTTATTATTATTATTTATTTATCTTCGCACTCAATAGGCGGAGATCTTTCGCAGAGAGGAGATGGGATGTTATGTCGAAATAAGCAAGGTCTATGAAGGCTTTGCAACGAAAAATTACATGGGAAGCGCCCCATCGTAGAGTTAGTATGAAATATTCTTATTCTATGGCAAGGTCAGTCGGATCATGTTTTGTGGTAGAGTATTTCATGCTCTTCGGTTTTATACTGTTTTGTTTCGAATTTTGTGGTAGAGCTGCTGTGAGTTGTTGTTTCGTTGCCGCCATCTTGAACGGTAAAATTGTTTACTGTATTTACACAAGAGGAGTGAAAGAGTGGTCTCTCTCACAGAGAAGTCTGCCATAGCGGAGCATGTTCTCGTGGCCAAAAGGACAACCTTTACATTACTTTTCCTTTACAATAAAAATATTGTAGTGAACAAAAAATCAAAGTGATCACTTTATTTCCTAGCTTTACTTATGTAATTTGATTCTTTGTGACGTGTCCAAGAGTCCTGTAAGGTCTGAAGGAAATAAAGCACTTTCATATTTGATATTTGTTCAAACCACTAGATCGAGTTACACAAGCCACAAGTAATCTCAACAGAGCGACTTTGCATACAAAGATGGTACAGGAGGCGTTTGAGATTACGAAACACAAGAACTTCAACCGTGAAGAAGGTTTCCGATTATCTGGAACCTGGAACCCTGTTGTGAGAACGTGCACAAATCGAAGAAGTTATGGACCAACCGGGATACGGTCAATGACGCGTTCGTACTTACTTTCCTCTTCACGCTCTTGGAGTTCTCCCACTCTGAAGAACGGTGTTAAAGAGTAATTATTAAAGAGGTATTATTACAAGGGCTTCTACTTTCAGAAGCTCTGAAGTAATTCCATCCTCAGGGGGGTTTTCCATTTTCAAGCTGTCTCCGAGCTATCACGATCTCGTCTTAACTGATGTGTGGCCGTCCGTCGGTATTGTGGCGTGTCTGTGTACCGTTGGAATTATAGTCATCCTCTATTTCGGCGGAGATCCCCGGCTTCGACAATACGGTCGTCCCGTCGTACTCCTGCAAAGCTATCCACCACAATGAGTGTCCAAGCACAGGGCCAGCAGTCTGAATAATAATAATAAAAAATAAATAATGCTGGACAATTCACACAGCATTATCTAGCCCCAAGCTAAGCAGAGCTTGTGTTATGGGTACCAGATAACTGATATACTTAATACAATACACTACATAGATAGATATATTTTTTATTATACATAGAAACATCCAGAACGCCCTGGACAAATGTCTGCAGATCGTACAAGCATTTGTCCCGAGGCGGGAATCGAACCCGCGACCTCCTGCGTCGCAGGCGGACCTTCGCCCGCTGCGCCGCTGAGGTCGTCAGTCTAAATCCATCCATTGCGCAGAGGAGTGAGGCAGGGGATGTCATATCCCCGAAACTGTCAACAAGCGCATTGGGAGATATGTTTATGATGCTGGACTGGAAAGGTAGGGACGTTAACATAAACGGTAACTACATTTCACACCTATTATTCGCTGATGGCATAGTCTTAATGGCGGAGTCGGTAGAGGAGCTGAACCAGATGCTGGACGGCCTAGCCTCAGCCTCCCGACGGTCTTGGCATGAATTTGGAAAAACCAAAGTTATGATCAATGGCCACATTGATCCAAGACCGGTGGTCGTACATAGCCAACTTCTAGAAACTGTTTTCGAGGGGGGTCCACCAGTTCAAAATTGCTCAGCGAGCAATGGAAAGAGCTATGCTCGGAGTCTCTCTGAAGGATAAAATTCGTGACGAATACATTCGACAGAGAACCAAAGTTATCGACATAGCTCAAAGAATCAGCAAACTGAAGTGGCAGTGGGCCGGCCATGTCTTGCGAAAAACCGACAACCGATGGGGTAAACGTGTTCTTGAGTGAAGACCGCGAATAGGCAAACGTAGTGTAGGACGCCCTCCAGCCAGGTTCGATGACGATCTGCGAAAGACTGCAGGCAGATGCTGGATGCGGCAAGCTGAAGACAGGGCGCTATGGCGCTCATTAGGGGAGGCCTATGTCCAGCCGTGGACTAATATAGGTTGATGATGATGATAACGATGACCTATTTTATCTTATTATTATGTTAAACGCGGTATTTTTAAAAATTGATGGGCCAGTTTGTGCTACCTAAAACATTTCGTAATAAATTGTGACATATTTACACGTTTCTTTACACAAAGTATGAAGAGAATCGTGCCATACTAACCAACAAAGTGTAAACAAACCTGTTTTACACATCGGATTCTGCAACTTTCTCCGATTAAGTTGGAGTTGTTTTACACTTCTTTTAGAAATCCTGGCAAAAACTATGCGCTCATGCGCTCCACTTCTAGTCGTTTTATTCAATTATCAAGTCATAAAATGATAAGATAAAGTATGATCAGAACAAAGCCAAACTATCGACAATGAGGATCATAAGAATTATATATCTTTTTAAATTATCCAAATCGTACCATTACGTACGAAGTTATGACAAAATTACTAGCGAAGTTCACTGAGTGACCGCCGCGGGTGCGTGTGACATCACTTGCTCGGTCGCCGCCCTTTAAGCGTAGGCCATAGTTTTTATTATTCGATGGGTCTCTCAAAACTGAGTCTATTTGGTTCTGTATTTTTATATTCACAACTTATAGTTTCGGAGTAAACTACTAAAAACTGATATCTGTCTACGGATAACGGCCGGCGACCGAGCAAGTGACGTCACACACACCCGCGCCGGTCACTCAGTGAACTTTGCTTGTAACTTGGTCATAGCTTCGCCAATTTTTGTCGTAGAAAAATAATGTTTGTACTGTGTGTTATGGATTTCTTAGCTCTATAAATCTGCATTCTCAACTAAAAACGTTACGGATCCTCATTTGTCTATATAGATTTCTAGTTGTCATGCATAACATTGCCTTATAAAATGTTTGAAAATATAGGTATCTGATCTCATCATTCGTTAGACCGACTCAAGTCGATAAATGTTTAATATTGGTAGACAAAACATAGATTTAAACATAAGTTGTCATAGTTTCAGGAATATAAAGGATGATTAGGGGACCGACAGACTAGAAGTTGGACTCACTAGATTAGGAGAATCTCGCAAGAATAATCTCGCGAGCTTAAAGTCTAATCCAATGATCGATACGTCGTTAAAAGCTCACTATTATTTCTTATATTCACTTCTTGGTTTCAAATAAGATCAAATAATAAAAGAAAAATGGAAAAGAACCATATAAGAAGATTATAATTGTGAGCACAGCATTCTCGTTTGCGTTCTTTACATTTCCATAATTTATGTTATAGAACTGGATATCAATCAAGCGACGCGTGACCCGAGAGCTGGAGAATATCTGGCACAGCGCATCAGCATTGCCATACAATACAGCGTGGCAATGCAGCCAGCGTAGCGGGGACGCTTCCGACTGGTGTTGATATTGATCAGTTGAGCTACCTGTAGACTGTTTGCAACAGTCAGCAGTTAGCTCAATTGTTTCAATAGTAAATACTAGAATAATTTTCTTTGTGAATAAAGATGTCTAATTGAAAAAAAAATCAAGACTTACTTTTTACATTGCCAGTTTTCAATGTAGTAAGCATAAGACATTTGAGTAATAAAATTATTTTATTAATGTACTTTCTCTTTACTTTCTCTCCCTGCTCAAATACTGACCGACGGCGGCATTATCGTTTAGTAAACCCCGTTTTAAAGTAAAAACAAATCAGCTAGAAACTATACCAATGTAGGTTATTACGGCAGGACCTTAGAAGGTTGGTGTCTTTCAAATAAGATTCTTTTGGTACCCAATAAAGCCCATGTTATGAAATCTTCCTTAGTATCTATCTATGTTTCAGTAACGCTACCCAAGGCATAAGCTTTTCTCAAGAATAGGTCGATCTAAAATCATATTTCTCTACCGTGGCACTCAGGATCACACTACCCCCCAAAAATTATGTCAGTGTATGAACCAAACACCCTGTATACTTGTATAGGTATCCTAAGAAGTTTGTTGAAACATCCAATCTCATAACATACCTAATATCTCCAAGTACCTACAATAACAACTAGACAGAATCAAACTTAGCAACTTACATAAATTGTATTTTAATCTAATGTCACGCCTCACGGACCATTGTGCATCTTTTCGAGTGAAATAAGTGCATAAAAAACTTTGATTCTTTTAAAGCTTTATTACTTCTCAGGTCGCTTCCCATACTCGAGTCAAAATGTATCAGTCTACCATTTTAGTTTTCATGGTTTGTCTATATTTTTTAACTTTTGTTACTTTCCACTCTGGGGCGGAAAAGGTTACACGGGTTTCGAGTAACATTCCCATAGTTAACAATGGGACGAAGAAGGATATACAGGTTTCGAGTAACATTCCCATAGTTAACAATGGGACGAAGAAGGATATACAGGTTTCGAGTAACATTGCCATAGTTAACAATGGGACGAAGAAGGATATACAGGTTTCGAGTAACATTGCCATAGTTAACAATGGGACGAAGAAGGATATACAGGTTTCGAGTAACATTGCCATAGTTAACAATGGGACGAAGAAGGATATACAGGTTTCGAGTAACATTCCCACAGTTAACAATGGGACGAAGAAGGATATACAGGTTTCGAGTAACATTGCCATAGTTAACAATGGGACGAAGAAGGATATACAGGTTTCGAGTAACATTCCCATAGTTAACAATGGGACGAAGAAGGATATACAGGTTTCGAGTAACATTGCCATAGTTAACAATGGGACGAAGAAGGATATACAGGTTTCGAGTAACATTGCCATAGTTAACAATGGAACGAAGAAGGATATACAGGTTTCGAGTAACATTCCCATATTTAACAATGGAACGAAGAAGGATATACAGGTTTCGAGTAACATTCCCATATTTAACAATGGAACGAAGAAGGATATACAGGTTTCGAGTAACATTCCCATAGTTAACAATGGGACGAAGAAGGATATACAGGTTTCGAGTAACATTCCCATAGTTAACAATAGGGCGGAAAAGGTTAAACAGGATTCGATTAACTATCCCATAATTAATCTGAGATATGGATGGAGAGAAGATTGCCAAGAATACTGCCAGACATTTCACTATAAATACGGATCTAAGGATGCAAAACGAAGAGCAATAAGACCAGAGACTCACACTAAAGGAATTGGTAATATCTGTACCTATAATAATAATTAGACAGAATCAAAATACTTACTTGAATTATATTTTAATAAATTATCACGCTTCACGGATCACTGAGCATCTTCTCTAGTGAAATAAATGTCCAAAAATTCCCATTTCATTAAAGTTTTATTACTTCCCATCTGTGCTTCGCATGCACGGATCAAAATGTATCGGGCTATCATTTTACTTTTCATGGTTTGTCTACAGGATATTTGATATTGAAACCGACATAATTTTTCGAGAAGTTGGAAGGGTTATGGGCTACATTTATCCGCTAGAATCAATGTCCTAAGTGTCACGGTTGCTGAGATATAATTTTTAAAGCTGTATTTATCAATGTAAATTTAATGTAAATAAATGGTTACTAGATACAATTCACTTTTTTAAAACGTTCAAAATAAATAAAAACTGTGTAAAAGTCGTGACAAGTTCTAAATTCGTTAAAAAAAATCGTGACAAGTTTTAAATTCATTTAAATTTTGTGTTCCAATAGAATTAAAATATTGAGTTTAGTTTTCGTTTAAAAAGTTCTTCAGTTATTTTATTACCCTTTCCAACAATATGCTAGATGACATAAAATACTAATTATTACTAATTATTTGGTCAAACTAAGAGATACTTGACTGCTAGGGATGAATATAATCATGAGATTTTACATAATCATCCCTAGCTAATTTTGTGATTTAAATTCATTCAGAAGAACAAAACATAAAAATAGTGTCTGCTTAATCATGACCCCTAACAGTGAAGTATCATATATATCCCGAGAGCTGGTGAGTATCTGGCGCAGCGCATCAGCATATTCAGCATTGCCATACAGCGGGACAAATGCTCACTTTTCGTTTTTTTTCCATTAATTTATCGGATTTCTCCATATTTCTCCATGCAATTTGGTACAGGGCGTCTATTCTGCGGACAGAGAACTACGCAAATCCCATACTAAAAGGAGACGTCACGATCACGTCTCGTGTTCACGATTTACACCTTTTAGATTTTTTACTTAAAATGGTCGTAACTTTTTATAATAATAATAATAACAATGCTGGACAATCCACACAGCATCATCTAGCCCCAAGCTAAGCAGAGCTTGTGCTATGGGTACTAGATGACTGATGTACATAATATAATACATTACTTAAATAGATATTTTTTTTATTATATTATATAGAAACGACCAGAACACCCGGAACAAATATTTGTAGATCGTACAAATATTTGTCCCAAGGCGGGAATCGAACCCTTTTAAAAGTGAATTGTATCTTATAATAATTTATATAGTTTGAGTGGGCGCATTGCGCGCCATTTTGTTAAAAGGATATGAATAAGATTTCGCGTTCATAGAGCGGGACGGGGCATACGTTTTTGGAACGGCGTAAGCACAAAAATGATGTTTTTCCTTATTTATAAGAAAACTACACAACTTTTGAAGAAACTGTATTAAGGAACCAAAGAATCAGTAATAACCTATGAATCAAAGTGAAAAATCTTTTCTATAGACTACAGGGTTCCTGAGATCTCGACCAATTTAGGTGCAAAACTGTGCACTTTCATGACTTTTTTAACGATTTTTTTTTAGCGGAGAAATGCAGTACGTGACGTGTTGGGGGGTATCCAACTCCTAAAAAAATTATATCGGTTGCAATCGCAATACCAAACACCCTGTATATATTTTTAACATTTGTTGTTTTCCAATGTGCAGCGGAAAAGGATACACATGTTTCGAGTAACATTCCCATAATTAATGCGAGGAGGATATGGAGAGCAGATTGCCAAGAATACTGTCACAGACTTTACGAAATATCCGGATCTAAGGACGCAAATCGACCTCAACGGGTTAAAGGAATTGGAATAATAAATTCATCTAAGTATTATTTTATCGAATACTGGAGAAATATTAGAAACTTCTTCATAAATCTTGGATAACTAACACATTAATAACTTTATTTCCGAGCGATAAGTCTAAAATAGTCTAAATCCTTGGGTATGATAGAAAAAACAAATACCCGAAACGAAATACTTTTATGATAGGTACTCAACTATTTTATTGATGGTTTATTGAAAAATTAGATTATTTAAAAGACAGATTTTTTTAAGCCCACCTCGGACGCCTGTCACGCCCTCTCCCACACCGGAGCCCCAGCCTCGCCCAGCACCTTCGCCCAGAGAGACAAAGCCCTAGAGAACGGGTCCCAACATCAAGAGAGCTAGAACTGGATGACAAAAATCGAGCAGTGCCTCAACGACGTGTGGTCGATCGGAGAATCTGGCAAGTTAAACTCTGAACATAAACTAAAAGTTAATTATGTGCCGTAAAATAGCACATGGGACGTCGCAGATGGAAGCTCTAAATCAGTCCGTAAAAACCAAAGCAGTAGCATTGAGCCTTAAAACTCAAGCTTTGAAGGAGAAAATTGATCTCCAAGACCTGAAAATAAGCATTGATGAGATGTCTGAAGCTGAAAATCCCTCCGGAAATTCCTAGGTGAAAAAGTTTCATGTACGTTTCTAGTTTCATTCAAACTAGAAACGTACTGGTTCGTTGACTGCTTATAAATCTTTCTAGGATGTAGGGGCTTCCCAACAATCACGCGCTAAATCATGACGAGATTCGTTCATGAGTTTCTTGGCTTTAACTCTCTCCAAACGGGAAGAGCGCATGATCAGCTGCCAAGAATCTGCAAGGTGTTTCGTGGTACCATGGACGCGCCTGATTTAGTGAATAAGTCACTTCGACTCTATGCAAGTACCCAATGACTACCTACGGGGCAGGAGACATCGACTCTTTGCTCCAACTCCGTGCAGCACGGTGGCGCGCGCCGGCACTCCCATACCTAGCACACTCGCAGCCCTGAACAAACTCCTGGAGGCCCTCCCGGACACCGATATATTCGCGCATGAGTGGAGAACTCATAAGCCTGCATGACTAACTTTTTGTGAATGTGATTTTTGACAAATGTTTCACTTTATATTTAATTTTGACTTTATGTCTAATTCTTAAATTTATATTATAGCTACAAATCTTACACTTGAATATTTCATACTAACTTCTGCCCGCGGCTTCGCACGCGTTCTTTCTATGGAAACGTTCAAAGGTAATTTCTATCCCATGGGAACTGATTTATGGGATAAAAAGTTTGATTCCAAGCTTCGAGCTACACCAATGCAAAATTTAAGCTCAATCTGTTCAGTAGTTTTGTTGTGAAGACGTAACAAACATCCATCCATCCATCCAAACTTTCGCATTTTTATTATTAGTGAGATGATACTTTAATTATGCTTGATTATTGTTTATTATTTGACATGGTATGTAACTATTTCTAGCATTATGTACCTACTTAATCTAAGTACACTAATCTTTAATTTTAATAACTGTAATTAGTGTTATTGGCCTAAAGCCGTTCTAATTCCATCAATAAATAAATAAATAAGCCACTTTCTTAATTTCCTCTTAACAATAGATATGAAAGTTGCATTCCCGATTCAGTCAGGCAGCCGATACTGAAGGACCCATTATATACCGACCTCTCAGATTTTTTTAGCTTGTGTTTAGGTGTGACCGGTGGTATAGGTATTTTTAACCACCGACGCAAAAAGAGAGGGGTGTTATAAGTTTAACGTGTCTGTCTGTGGTATCGTAGCTCCCAAACGGATGAACCGATTTCCGTTTAGATTTTTGTGTCAAAGATAATTTTATCCCGAGTGTTCTTAGCCATGATTCATGAAAATCTGTTCAGCCAATAAACGTCGGCGGGTTTTTAAAATTTTTATTTTGTCTTGTTTGTTATTTATTACGCAGGGCGCGGGTGGCGTTTCGGCCTCGGGGCTGGAACAGGTCCACATCTTTGTGAGTGTACAGAGCCACCTGATAGATACGTTGAAGTATTATTTGTTACTATTGGGTACGACTGTAATATATTAGATGTAGCTACATTTTATATAAACACTAGCTGCGCCCCGCGGCTTCGCCCCCGTGGAAATTTATGTTTCCAACTTTCTTAATTTTTTCTTTCATAAGAACCTTCTCCTGACAATAACAAACACAACAAAGAAAGAATTAGCGAAATCGGTCCAGGCGTTGTTGAGTTATGCGCTTACCAACACATTTTGCGATTCATTTTTATATTATAGAAGATAAAATAATGAAGATTGTCATTATTTTCCTTGAAGCTTGTTTTCTTGTTTATTCTGTGTCAATACCAAGAGGTTATCATCATGACATAGTTCAGGTTCAATTGAGTGAAGAGGGGTAAAAATACAATTATCTATAAGTTTGATTTCAGACAATAATTAGTCTGTTATATCGTTGAGAGACACTCCTGTTTTCAAAATTCCTGTTTACAAATTGACTTCACAACATTTTTATTAAAAACAACAACAATTTGTTATTCACGAATAAGATTTAGTTTTTTTATAATAATGATAATATTTTATGTGATTGTATGAGTACGAGTAAGTACCTATGTAGATTTCGATTGAATTTTAATCAATGGAATTTAATGTAGGTAGGTTTAATAAAAACACATTATATTTTAGTCAGAAAGATTTTTATTTTATTGTTTTGTATTTAATAATGTAGGTAGGTAAACAATAATTTAAAAGGAGCCAACCTTTTAATTGTCCACACTTCCCTTTGTTGGCAATAAAATAAGTAGACTATTTACACATAAAAGTTCCCTTCCCTGTTATACCCATTTACGTTCGCATCGTTGGAAGACGTTAATAAAATGAAAAACATATTCTTTTTTATATTCTTCCTGGTTGCGCAGAACAAAGGTGTGCCTGTAGAAAATGCAATTCTTAAAGAAGATACGAGTATTAACAAAACAGAATTCAAACTAAGTGAACTTAATCATAACGATCAAATTAATTTTGATTTTAATAACGATGTAAGGATTGGCACACAAACTAATAAAACAGGCAAAGAAATACGTGAAGAAAATTCAGAGGACTCGGTTAATACAAGTGACATAGAAGGTACAATGTCCGGAAATGATGATAACAAAAATGATACAGGTATTCTTGTCACATCTATTGATAAGGATTTTGACCTAAACAGCTTAACACCCTGTCTCAATGGAAGTGCTGCAAATACTGCTGGTGAAAATGTGACAACACAAATAGGGGTTAGAAGAAAGTTGTTTGTTATTGAAGGATGTCCAACTGGATTTAGCAGGGCTGAAGGTATGTGCGTTGAGATCGAAGAATAAAATACCAAAAAAAATGAAGTGACCGTGAAAGTGTCTAGCTTAACACAGATCTCCTCAGGTTATGAGAAATGAGGAAGATAAAACAATAGATAAAAATAATGATATGAATTCTTTTAACTTGCTGATACAAACATTGAGAGAACGGCTGACTGATAAAACGATTCATAACGTGAGAAGATCACAAAGACAACGCTATGAATCTTCAAATTTGTTTTATTTTTGCGATTATTGTTAGTGTCTCTTATCCTGCATACTCTCGAACAATCTTGGATTCCGATCTTCTTATTAACGATGATGCTGCTGAAGAAACTCATTCAAGTCAAGAATCTACCAAAACAAATGCATGTATAAAAGTGATTGCCAAAGACGTGTTTGTGCCAGAGCTTCAAAGAACAGCTGAAGTGAAAGTGAATCTTCTGAACCCAATTTCAGAAGTTCAGCGTGCAGTAAATATTAAAGGTTGTAAAAGAGGATACTATAAGGGCAGAGACGGGGCTTGTGTTCCTAGCGTACCTAAAGATACACACCTTTTTGAGGTGAACGAATGCCCAACTGGATACGATAGATCAGATAGCGGAGAATGTGTTCCCATTGAAGAATAGAATGAAATAATATTATTATATTATTTCATGCTATTCTCACTCATCATCTGACTGTTACCATGTTAACTATAACATAGGCTGGTGATGATGATGATGATGAAATAATATCTTTATTAGAACAACTAGTGATTTCTGTTTATCAACTGGAATTCCTAGTAGACAGATTCTTAATGATTCATTCATTAAGAATCTATCTACTAGAAAATCATTAAAAAAAAATTGAAAACTGAATGAAAAAGAAGAAATTAAAGAAATGCAATTTCCAATGTCCAAACCAATTCAGTCCTCCCACAACAATTAAAATAGACAAACTTGGCCTAGTTTTAGAGATAAGAGAATGCTATATTAGCAACATTCATCCATCATAGATGCATTTACTATCAACATGTCAAAGATAATAGTCCTACTATCCATCCTCGTGTCAGTACACTGTGGGCTACTGAATAATTTACTCGAAGAGAAGAAAGATCTGGACAGTTCTCTTAACAATGGTGTAACCACATTAGATAAAGGATCTGAACCAGTGGTGAATGGTCTTACTGGACTACTGGGTATCAATCAAGGAATCCCAAAGAAAACGGCAGATGAACAGGTCAAAACTGAAACGACTACGGTAAAAGACTTTACGACCGAAGTACCTGTACCAAATGAAGCTACGACCAAAGAAATAGAAACTACAAGTCAAAAAGTCGCAAATGCTACTGAGGGCAAGACGGAGTCTGCGAAAGCGAAACAGGAATGAATGTAGCTTGGTTTAAGTAGTCAATGAGGCGTTTTCTTGAAGTCAAAAAAAGGTTCGACAAGACTGAAAAGATGGCGTTTTTAATTTGAAATTTAATGGCATAGACCCTGCACAGGTTTATATGAGACTACCACAACCTTTATTCTTCGGCGAAAGATCTCTGTCATCTATTCAGTTCTAAGCTAAAGAAGTTTTTCGTTTTGGAAAATGCCTCAGTAAAAGTTAATTTGATTTTGATAATTGCTTTATAAAAATCAATTTAAAAAAGCCTCATAAACATTTCTCGATCTAGAAAATCGCAGATGTCGCATTGCAGGTCAATTTTCACTTTGAGTCACAGAATGACATAAATATGTATTATTAAAAATAACTGCAGTGCTGTTTAAGTTACCAATAATTAATAAGTATTTATTTATTGTTTTAAAATGCCTGAATGTGAATTAAATTATATTTATTTATTTAAAGTTTTCTTGTCTATTTACGTATTAAGTTATGATGATTTTGATTATAATAGGTTACACATAAATGAAAAATGTGTATTTTCGCCTCTCATTGGTTAATTTTTCTTTTGTTTTTTTTAGTCATAATCAAAGTGCAACCAAATTTAACTATAAAAGATCTTTGTTTATAAACATAACTAATAAAAGTAATACAAATCTAGTGTACATTCATCCTAGAGATCCAAAGTGCAACCAATGAACGGCGTATGAGTGAAACGCTCACGAATATATCTGAATCGACCAGACGAGTTGTAAAACTGAATCTACTATTAAGGCGCTGCCTTTTCTTTTTTATAATTACGTTAATCAAAGGAATTTTCAAAAGACCATTGTACAATTTATGATACTTATCATAAGCTTTAATGCCCATAAAATAGTTTTCTTTTGTTTCCTTTATGCAGTAAAGTAAAGTAAAAAAATTCTTTATTGACATAATAATAGTTTTACAGACAGTAATGAGTCCACAGGCTCCTGAACTAGTAGCAGAATAGCGAAGTTGCTCTTGGTGGCCACCGAACTCTGTTTTCGCTTCTCTTTCTAAATTATACGAAACTAAACTACTTCAGAGGAATTAAAGAAAAGTTTAGGATATGTATCACAAACTGTACATAGGATATTTGAAAATTCTAGTGTTTAACGTAATCTACTATATAAAAATAAGTCGGGTTTTCCTTCCTGACGCTATAACTCCAGAACGCACGAACCGATTTCCACGGTTTTGCATTCGTTGGAAAGGTCTCGGGCTCCGTGAGGTTTATAGCAAGAAAAAATTAAGAAAGTGGGAAACATAAATTTCCACGCGAGCGAAGCCGCGGGGCGTAGCTAGTTATAATTAAAAATAGGTGGCGGCGTTAGTGTGCGGCATACGCCTTAACACTACTTACTGTGGTCTTCAAATTCATTTTTTTCGTGTATTCATTTTCGTCTAACTATTTTCGTTACGTAGTCTCCACCTGTCAACATCTCCATGAAGTCAATAAACGCCTCTTTGATCCTGTCAATAAAACCCTCTGGTTTTACTACAAAATCTCTTTCTATATCCATTCGGTCGTTCTCTGTACTGTTTAAGTCTTGTCCATCTTTACTTTCCTTGCTATTTAATGTTTTGTGTGCTCGCCTACGGCTGCAAGTGAGAACACGACACGTGTAGTTCAAAAGTATTATCTACATGTAGTTGTAAGTAATGGATAGGATAGGTACCTGATTCAAGCCTACATCAAATTTACAGCCTATAATCGTCCACTGCTGGACGCAGACCCTGATAAGGTTTTTATCATCTGAATAATGGGGGATAACGCCCATGATCCGCATGCTGGGCATGCGTGTTGGGGATCGCAGTTCGGTGGTAAAATTGTTCTGCAGGGTGCGCTGCTGCCTGCCCATCGGTGGATATCCCTTAGTCGCCTCTTACGGCACCCGGGGGAAGAGTTGGGGTGGTGCTTATTCTAAGCCGGCACCACATAGTCACTCAAACTTAACTCCGTATTAATTCAAACGGTACATAACATGATTTATTAAGGGGTTTTAATATTTTTGTATGGAGGGTGGCCAGGCATCGGCCACCTCTTTATTTATTTTTTTCAAAATTGCGGCGCACATTGACTGTTATAATTTGAATAGCAGACACTTATATTCTGAGATATTCACAGATGAAATTAACTATTGCTCTAATGAATATTTTTCAAATATGAATATCTCGGAAACCTGACGGTATAATGGTATGACATTTTTTATTAGTATAAGTGTCTTCTATTCATAATATATGGGAGTTGGGGAGGCCCATTGTCTGGGACGCTACATGCGTCGACACACTTGCGCCTTCCCATGTTCCGAGGACATCCGTGAGGGCGGGTGCGGCGGCAGATTTGGCCGAAGATCTCAAGAGGCGCAAATATGCAGGTCTCGACAGAGCCTATACATTTACTCCCCTTGGAGTCGAGACCCTAGGTCCGTGGGGTACCGAGGCTCTTCGGTACCCCACATACACAAAAATTAACTGAGCGTCTGGTCGAAGCGACGCGTGACCCGTAGAGCTGGTGAGTATCTGGCACAACGCATTGGCATTGCCATACAGCGTGGCAATGCAGCCGGGGCGTCTTGGGGACGCTTCCGACTAGTATTGATATACCTGTAGACTGTTTGCAACAGTCTACAGGTAGCTCAATTGTTTCAATTGTAAATACTAGTGTAATTTTCTTTGTGAATAAAGGCTTCTATGTTTCAGTATATCAGTTATCTAGTACCCATAACACAAGCTCTGTTTAGCTTAAGGCTAGATAACGCTGTGTGAATTGTCCAGCATTATTTATTTATCATTTATTTATTTATCCTGAAGGTAGGTACTACTTAATTATATTTGGCAATTTGTTACGCTGTACCTACTGTACTTAAAATAATTGTATTAAATTACTTACTACCTTTAAATTACTTTTGTAGTTTTTAATACTACTTTTATAGTTTTAAAGTAATTGCAATAAACATTTATTGTGTTTATTGATTTTTATTTATTACTTACAGGTGTCTCCTCAAATATCCTGTCATCATGGGAGACTTTGCCTCTAACGTTCCATTTCTCAGATATTTTAGAAGTCGATTTAGTTTGAGAGACTTGGGTGGTAACGATTCATTTCGACCATGTTTTATCTTGTGAAACATTCGCAGGATTTCGTTCGTTCGTTTGTTCAGCGGCTTACCTACTAAAATTCTTAGACCCTTTGAACGCGTTGACCATTCATTTCTTAATATTTTTAAATATTCTTCCAATTTATAAGACTGAGATTCTTCTGGCAAATACTTGAGATGTCTGGGATACTTTGGGATTAACTGTTTAAGCTTTAACTGTTCTTTTTCATCAGATTTTCTCAATTTCAATCGATTTATCAATCGTTTTAGTTGGGCGTATGAAATATATCGTACCGACGGTTCGTTTGTGAAATATTGTTCTGAATACTTTGGTGTCTCATATTTGGGTCGCTCTGGTGTAATCCGGCAGTTTAGACAGTTAGAATCAACTAGTTTGGGCACCATTTTTATGAAAAGTATTTTAATTTCATTATTTTCTAAACAGTTATATGCAGCTACTGCCAGGTTTAGTAAAACTAGACATAGTTGAGTCACTGAAAAATACATTGGCAAAGATTGCAAAAACAAAACCAATTGTATTACTGACGTTTTTCAACCATAAATGCAAGTACTTACTGATATTTTAATTATTTTTGTCTGGTGTAGGTATTGTTGATTTTAGTAATGGTTGGTACGAAACCACGACTAGAATCGGGTTTTTTTTCTATGTTCGACAACTTAGATAGCAGTTAAGAAGTTTTGCCCACGTTGTAAGCCTTTTGGTATTCAATGAATCTTTGCTAAAACAGACATTGAATCAATAATTGTTAAAACTTTTAAATCCATCATGGTTATTAACACTAAAGTCATTAACAACGGAATATTTACCATGATATGAGTTTTGAGCTTTCCAATATTTCGGCTCAGTTTCATGCGCCATGATCACGGAATAACATATCATTCATGGCATATCATGGTAAATATCCCGTTGTTAATGACTTCAATAATTGTTGTATTATCTGGATATTATGTTGATTTTAGTAAAAAATCTCTTATGTCAACGACAATTGATTCGTAGTTTATTTTAGCGTAGGTTCATAGCAAATAGCTTACAAAATGTGCGCACATCTGCTTATGTGTGTCTCTCTTTTTTTAAAATCAATTCGAAGTTGAACTCTGTTTGAATTTTTCAGTTTTCAACACTTTGCGTAGCTGCTTTATTTACCAAGATCTCACGTAAATATTGATTTTATTAGGGAGGACTCAATTTGTGAAAAACATAAATAAGTTCTATTCAATGTTACAAACCATAGTCAAACGAAACAAAATGAACTAAAATTTACAAAGCTGTATAGAGGCTGTCAATAAAATATTGTTTAGTTAAAATATTGTAAATAGAAATATTTAATTGTGTATAATTAAGTAAAATTCTTCTATCGCTAGGATGTTCTATAATACCTGCACTATGTTTTTGACGTGACAACGTCTTATAATTCGATAGAGCCGGCTGCACGCACGAAAAAACATGACGTCATGTCGCTCTGAGGCGTTCCATGTAAGGCTTGAAGTGCAAGCGAGAGCGCTCGACATCCGTCTCTCTCCTACTTGAGTGAGCGATGCGTCTGCGTGGACAGCTGCTATACTATAGTACATTCACATGTTTTGATCGAGTATCAAATGCTACCATCCATCAGTATTTTCTTAAGATGTTGTCACGTTCAACTATCGTCAGTAAACCGACTTTACAGACAACCAATTTTTTTTTATAAACCTACAGATTCAAATTTTTATGCCTCGTAGATGCCTTCGCTGATGCAACTTTCAATAGGTAATGATGATGATTATCTAACTTGATGTAATACCACACACCAACTACCTCTAATACTACAAATACTACTATTTCATGGGAATTCTGTAATTTGTTTAGTGAAACTTCACGTTATTGGGTCATAATTTATTATCCAGTCATAAAGTTAACATCGGTTATTCTTTAATTTATGAAAAATAACAAGTGATTTCCCTAAAGCTGTAAACATCTACAAATATTGAATTAGAAAATCTCGAGGATGCAGCGACGTAGTGTAATTAAAGGTTAAACAAACTTACTTCAAGTGAAGTTAGCATAATTACACGAGACATTTACACCAAAAAGGGGTTCCAACGTAGGGTGGGATTTATGTTGGAACCCCATTTTTCCTTTAGTTAAATCGCAATGGCTACTCTGAAAGGAATGAGGTTTTATGCGGCAGACATGACGTTAGTTAGTAGTTTATTTTATTTTTAAATACAGGGCGCCCCACGACCAAGCCACATCTTAAGGAAAGCATCTAAAATATTGTAGGTAGACAATTTTACTAAGAAGACTTTATTTTTTGGTTTTAAAAACAATTTAAGCTGCATTCAAAGATTTTTGAATAATCGCCTGTCTGAACCGGGAATTGAACTCTCCAAATTGTAAAAAAACACCCGTAATTTTATGATACCAATCAAAAGGCTCAATTATTGTAAGGATAATTTGTTTTCCAAATAACATTGCATCTTAAACAAAAGGAAGACCATTAAATTTTACATTTACAATTTCAGGAAAATGTATATTTATATTTTCCTTTTACTTTGCCGTGCTCCTAACAACTGATTTTAGCATTTTAAAGTATTACTAGGTACTTGAGAAATACATATCATTTCTCTACTAATAATGCATGATAAAACAATCTTGGTTCAGACAGGCGATTATACAAATATCTTTGATTGTTATAAAAATCAAAATGAAGTCTTCTTTCAGTAAAATGTTCTGTCTACGATATTTTAGATACTTACCTTCCTTCTATGTGGCATAGCCGTGGGACGCC
Organism: Eupithecia subfuscata; assembly: GCA_963564075.1. Taxonomy (NCBI): domain Eukaryota; kingdom Metazoa; phylum Arthropoda; class Insecta; order Lepidoptera; family Geometridae; genus Eupithecia; species Eupithecia subfuscata. The sequence continues at coordinate 1,679,249 of OY751118.1, read as the reverse complement.
CTGTATATTTGTGTTCGTTGTCTGGGGCATTGAAGAGTGACTATGAATATTGAATTAGAAAATCTCTTCGGATGCAGTGACTCGTGTAGGTAATAACGGTCAGTTTCACTTGTCACTTTGTCATTTATGTATTAATTAATTAGAACGGTGAAAACACCAATTACACTAATTAGTATATTCACTTAAAGGAAGTTTGTTTAACCTTAAATTTTTGAATGGAGGCGGGTTACTATCACCAATACCAAGTTTAAGAAATAAAACATGGCGTCTTCACAAACGTGTTCGTGATGATTGGACAGAAACTGTAGTTTACGTAATTTCAGTGAATTACCAATACCTCAACCTCAACCTCAACAGCCTGTGTTGGTCCACTGCTGGACGCAGGCCTCCCCCTGATAAACGCCTTATTGGCTTTTATCTCATGGGGGGTAATGCCCATAATCCCCACGCTGGGCATGCGGGTTGGGGATCGCAGTTCGGTGGTAGAATGTTCTGCAGGGGGCGATGCTGCCCGCCCCCGGTGGATATCCCATAGTCGCCTCTTACGACACCCGCGGGAAGAGTTGGGATGGTGCAAATTCTAAGCCGGCACCACACAGCGGAATTACCAATAACCCTGTATTAAATACATATAATACTAATACATTTTAAGAATAACAAAAGTGCATCAGAATAACAAAATTTAGAAGGACAGTAAAAGTGTCTAGTTTTATAATGCTTACAATTTAAATAGGCACTCGTTTTTAAATAATTCGAGTAAAACCACAAAAAACAAAAACTAACCTAAATTCAGCAGTGCTATTTTCGCGATCAACCAAACCTACCAAATAATTGATATGAAATATGAATGAACCTGGTACAATAAACACTTTAAAGTAGTTAAGTATTGTTGTCTTCACGTCCTACCTAACAATTGTTTGTATTATAAACTTTTCATATTTATCCATGTAACAATTTTCGATTTAAATTAAATAACTATATTGTTGAATTTGTCTTTAAGAGCCTTTATTCAATCTAGTAATATTTATAAACATTATTGAACTATAGAAAAGTATTTTTACTTTCCCTTATATCATTTTTCATATTTTTATATTTTTTGAATTTGGGGGGTTTGGGTACGGATGAGTACGGCTTCTTTTTCAGTGTATGGGATTTGGGGCATTTTAGACCAGGTGAATCTTTCGGACATTTCGATTCTGGTTCAAACAACAAAACGACTTTCGCGTCAGGAGTTTTAATCGCTTCTTCCAAAAGTAAATATTTTTTCTTTTTGAGAATTATTCGCACTGCTTTGTCAGTAACATTTTCTTTCTGATTTAAAAACATTTGCATTGGTGTCTCATTTTTCAATGATTTCAAATAATCCATCAGGTTGGGAAGCTTAAACTTTATAATTTTTGTTTTTTTTTCGGCCGAATTTACTGGTTTTTCTATCACGACATTATGGAGCTTTTTGTAAACCTTAGCTTGTGAACCATAAAAACCTTCTCTTGATTCGTCACAGTCCACGCAGTCAGGCCTCAATTCTTGTTCGTTAATGTCAATATTATTGATAATGGCATCAATTTCATATATGGCGTCATCATCAAATTCATTATTCATATCACTATTATTTTCATCGTCGATTTCATTGTTCTTGCTATCAGTGATTTCACCGCTGTTATCTTCAATTTCACTGTCTCCTAAACATATTATTATAAGCACCAACGCTAGGATAAGAATAATTGCACGTTTAAACGGGAGTGGGAACACCATGGGCATAAATTGTCGTAACAGATGAAATATTACGTAGGTAAGTCTTGAAGATAGCTAGCATATTTTTTTGAATTCTGCCAACTCAGCACTAGCTTTGCTCTCTAAGCCGTCAGTTTTCGTACAATGGATAACGCTTTTACTGAAGCTAACCTGTATTTCTGGATCAGGTGGAGTAAGGATTTGCAAAAGACTGTAGGCAGATACTGAAGACGGGGCGTTACCGCGCTAGGGCAGTCTTTTATCCAGCTGTGGATGTGGATTATGGGCTGATGATGATGATGGATCTAGTTTTATTTTACTCAATTACACTTAATAACGAACCGAAGGAACTGATTAGCAAGTACGGACTGCATCATCGATATTACTGCATCTTCTTTAATAATTTATGTTTTCATACCTGAACAACAATAAGCCATTGTTATAAACGATGCTGAAACCAACAGTACCTGAAATCGACAATAATAATGGAATCTAACGTAGGTATTCTTAGATGATAAAGAAAATAAACCTTGGCTACTTAAGGTACGCAAAAAAAAAACAAAAGCCGTAGAAATTCTTAATTCGCTTATGCACATGAAGAATTTTCACGGCTTATAATGTCAAGAGAATGGTTTTCGTTGCCTCTTACTTACGACATCCACAGGGGGATAGGGAATAGGGATTTAACCAGAGGAATGGCCAGTATGGTACACAGCATTTTAGAGAGTATCCTCATAACACAAATACTGCGAACAGCGACGGCACTATCTTGCACAGGTCAAGCCCTGCAACGTAGTCAGTAGAAGGTGGAGGTAGAAGGTAAAAGGGCTCAGCAGCGATAGGAAGGGCAGCTTCCTACGGAGTACAAACTGGTAGGCACCATTTCGATTTTCTTCTTTGATTCTATTTTTAACACCCGACGCAAGAAGAAGGGTGTTATAAGTTGACGTGTCTGTCTGTGTATCTGTGTATCGGTCTGTGGTATCGTAGCTCCCAAACGGATGAACCGATTTTTGTTTAGTTTATTTTGTGTTAAAGATAATTTTATCCCTAGTGTTCTTCATGCTATGCTATAGCTATGTTTCATGAAAATCTGTTCATCCAATAAACATCTGCGGGTCTTTTAAAATTTTAATTTTGTCTTGTCATAATCATAATCGTTTATCATCATCGTTTATTTTGCATGAATGAAGGTGTATAAAAGGTCTTTGGATTGAAGCTTAGCTCGTATACATTCAGCCTCGCAAAGGCGTGAAAAATTATGATAAAACGATTTAAAAGTAAAAGAATCGGGTCATTGAGGTCATTGATATCAAATTCAAACTACCACTAATTCAAACTGAGATCTCTTTTAATAAAATAGGTAATTTTTACATAAAATATGGGTAATAAGTTAAACCGGTTTGTAAATGATGATGCTGATAAAGAAAACATTTAATAATTACTAATAAGTTGTAAGCGAATGGAAAAGTCATTAAGGCGAATAGTAGGGTGGATAGTGGCGCCACTACATATTTAATTTTATAATAACGTTATACAAAGGAATTATCATAAAATCGGACCGCGCGAAGACGATATCTATCATAAGCTTTTTTTTAAATGTATCTTTAATAGTTTTGTACTGTATTATTTAGGCAGATACTTGTTTCAAGAGTTTAGTTCCTATTGGTGGCCACCAAGCTCTCCAAACAAGGTTTTTGATTGAATAACACAAAACAAAACTATTACAGATACATTAAATAAAAGCTTGTGATAGGTATCGTCTACCAGCGGTCCGATTTTTTGAAAATTCCTTTGTATAACTTAATGATTAAATTAAATATGTAGTGGCGCCACTATCCACCCTACTATTCGCCTTAAAATTACCTACGCGTTCAAACCCTAATTTATTAAACATTTAATTTTTGTGCAAAGCTTATGTTTTATACCTTTAATCGCTTTTGAAAAGGCCGGACCAACAGCATCTTTGACTAGCGATGCACTTTTTTTTATTACGTTAATAGCTTCTGAGAGGATATTGGATACTACGTCATTAAGGCCCTGATCATCCGCACCACTTTTTCTCAAAGATTTATCCTTTTTAGGATCTACACTAAATGTTTTCACATTCATGGAGTCTTCTAAAATTTCACTAACATTGTTCTGTTTCACGTTCGTTACATTCATGGAGTTTTCTAAAACTTCGCTTACATTGTTCTTTATGAAATCCAATGGTGTCGCTACACGGAGCTTCGATAAGCTTGGATAACTGTTGTTTTCAGTAAAGGAATGCTTGAGGATGTTTCTACAGAACACAGTTGCTATATTTAGTAGAACTACACTGTTGAAAATGAAAATACATGTCCATGGATACATCGTCAAATCAAAAAAGATAATCACAAAAAAATATGCGAAAATGCTATTTGAATAGGTTTGCACAGGTGAAAGCGGGTTGTACAGTTGAATGCGGGTTTCACACAATAAGTGGTAGATAACGCAACTGTCAGGTATAAAAGTTTATACCTATATAAAAAGGTAAATAACATAACGGACAGATATTACATGAATGACAGATTATAGCATGAGTGATATTCTAATAAACAATTTTATTGTAAAGTGAATTCACACAAAAAACTACAAAAACACAATAGTCCTACCTACTCTATTGTGTACGCCGGTACATTAATACAATTTATTCAACTAAGTACCTAGGTACCATGTGAGTAAAGTAGCAGGCAGGAACCTAGTGCCTGGATACAATCACTAAGACTAAGAATAATCATAAGTTAGGTAAAAAGTACACAACCAGTCAACTAAACTTAGTAAACAATATTATTCGGTTTTCACAAAAAACTCACAAATAAACTAAAACAATAGTTAACGACCCGATCGATCTTACCGATCAATTGGTGTCCCAAAATGGCCATGGATATCTCAAACGTCTTTTTGCTATACAGTTCGACAATGTCAAAAGACAGACAGGTGAAACTGAAAAGACCATCCCGAGCAGTGGTTGATCCCAAACTAGCATGATGGTGATACACTTGAATAAAAAAAAATTTGATCACTAGACGATCGACTCACGTTTTCACCCGCGTAGTTCCCGTTCCCGTGGGAATTCCGGGATAAAATATAGCCTATGTCACTCCCTGAAAAGTAAGCTTCCTAACGGTGAAAGAATTTTTCAAATCGGTTCAGTAGTTTCGGAGCCTATTCAATACAAACAAACAAACAATGAAATCTTTCCTCTTCATAATATTAGTATAGATTATAAAATACTTTTCCTAGTATTTGATGTTTCATCGAGGTTAAACATTCAGTTGAATTCAGTGAATGTTAGATATCTTTAAGGTCTCAAAATGTTTGCCGGCACAGCTCAAAAAGGCCAAATTACTTCTTACTTGTATCACGAATAAGTGACTGCCTGATATCTATCTATACATGCGGTGTTATTCATCGTATTCTGAATTTGTCATAGACCTTAATGTTATAATCTCTTTCCTTCTTGTATTAACATATCACTGTTGGGTAAAGGCTCCTCTTATATCTTTCTTCATTTATCTCGTTCTAAGCCGCTGATACATCTGCCAGCTCAAAACAGTTTAATATGTTATGAGCTGTGTCAGCAGCAAGTTTACTCTACAGTTCAGAGGTTATTTACTCCAAATAACTATCTAACTTTTTGTCAATCTCAGCGTGCTCTATCACTTTCGATAATTTCTTAATAAGATCAGAAATAACAGGCACAACATTTGTTTTGAATTTCACATAGCCATACCTTGTGGCAGCTTTAAATTTTGAGAGGAAAATTTTGATGCTGTGCTTAAGTTCTGACGATACCGTATTCCAATCCTCTTCTTTATTCTCGTCATTACAATTCACCGATGATAAATATAATAGAACTATAAAATGCGGGAGAAAAATATATATCAGTGAATACATAATCAAATTGTGTTGGTACACAAAGTAAGAGCTTTCGAAGTTATCACAAATTTTTCAAAATTTATAACTTTTTTGTGATAATAGTGCGTAAGCCTTAACACTTATTTGATTTCTTAATAAAATCTATGTCCCCAATTTCACGAGTTGCACAGTTGAATCAGAAACGATAATTGAAATTTGAAACAAAACAACGTGTTTGTTTCCCTACATTAATAAATAACAAAAGTATTATTAAGCACTTACTACAAACATTATTATTGATGTAATCTGCTCTATGAGGTCATAAAATAAAAATTGAAACTTTTATTTGTAAATAGATAGAAACTCTTTGTACAGGTTGTTTGACGTTGGGAATGACATAATTTTTTGGGGAGTTAGGAAAATCATGCATGGGCTACATTTTCCTTCCATTTTTAGATTCAATGTCCTAAATATTATCACGGTTGCTAAGATATTAGTCATTATAGAAGCAAAGGCTGTGGCAAAGGCAGCAACATCAATTTGAAATTCGAATGGATGTTGCTTACTTCCTTTGCTTCTATATGACTCATATGATTCTTTAAAGTTTTTTTGAAAATCACCCAAAATCTCGCCTTTATATCGCTTTTTGTGATTTTCACAACTTAAAAAATCATATCTCTACATCGGTGATACTAAGGACATTGAGTCTACCGGAGAAATGCAGCTCATGACCTGTTTAACTCCTCAAAAAATTATGTCGGTCGCAATGATAAACACTGTATAAACCAGATGTAACACTAATAGCCGACAGGCGTAGTAATATTAAAAATTCATGGACTTTAGGATAAATGCATGTTTATTATCATCATCATTATCAGCTTATGCTAATAAACTGCTGGACATAGGCTTCCCCTAATGAACGCCATAGCGCCCTGTCTTCAGCTTGCCGCATCCAGCATCTGCCTGCAGTCTTTCGTAGGTCGTCGTCTGGTCTGGAGGGTGTTAGCGCCTATAACCACGAAAGTTAGACCCAGGAAGCTAGGAGGAGCGCCATCTAGTGGTAGTCTGAAGAAGCTCGACGCGCGATAGATTACCCTATTTGGAGAATTACCTACGTCGGTAAAACAGAGAAGAAGCTTCCTTGGTGCAACAGTCTTTTCGTTTCTTACTTTCTTGTCTTGTCTGCGATGCAAAGCAGATCCTCTGTACCGGTACCTAGTAATAGGAATATACGTTTTTCATCAAATATCAATAAGTGTGAATCATTGAAGACGCACCCGATGAACCCCGTAGTTACCAGAGGGCGTTTGCCAAGTAGAGGTCTTCTCTCTACGAGATATACCTACTTATTAGAAAATTACAATCTTATAATAAAAACAAATTAGAACTGGTATTTACAATAGACACAATTGAGCGAACGGCAGACTGTTGTAAACAATCAACAGGAAGCACAAATATGTAGAAGTTTATTATATATAGTTTATTTCTCAAATGCACAAATTTGACATTCGCTCCGCTATGGTGGAAAACAGCCATGTCATAGCCAGCCGTGGAGGCAACAGGCAACGGGATTTTCCGGTGGTGGCAATTGGGAATAGGCGATAATTGCAGGGGTTCTGATGACGGATAATATACACGATTAGGGATACACCAACTCGCCAGTGCCAAGGTATTCCTCAAGCTTCACCTCACGGCTCACACCCCAGCAGGCATCTGTTTAACTTTCAACCCGGATTCCCGCTTCCTGCTATGTCCGTCTGACAGGAGTGAGACACCTCGACATACGAGATGAGATGACGTATGCAGACCATGGTTTATATTATATTACCTGGACATTTTATTATTACGTTTTTATTATAAGCCTATAGGGTCCCACTGCAGGACAAAGGCCTGCCTCTCCTCCTTCCACTTTTTTCTATTAATAGCTAGATTTAGCCACTCTTTTTGGTACGAGTCCAGCTCGTCCTTCCTAGACCTAGGCCTTCCACGCGGCCTGCGCCCAGTTGGAGCCAATTCCGTAATGGTCTTTGCCCAGAACTCCTCCGGCATACGGCACACGTCTCCGGCCCAGTCCCATTTCAATTTAGCACACTTTTGAGCTACGTCCGTTATCTGGGTTTGGGATCGCAGCGTAGTGTTCCATATGCGGTCTGAGAGTATGACTCCTAGGATGCTGCAAATTATACCAAGATACGGCGGACATGACATCAAGTAGCCTACCTGAGATGTCAGATGACGATGACAATGATAACACGATAAAGCTAAAAAATAGAACATACAACATATTTCTACGCCGCCGCCCCGGCGACAGGCGGGCGGCGTGCTAAGATGAAATCACGTACGATAGCGAACAAATGAATCATGAAAATCCATCGAAACTAATTGACTATTAATTTTGTATTGGTTTAAGGTAAGACTGTTCACCCTAACACCCTGTATGTTACTCCAGATGCAGATCTTTATGTGTGCAAAATCACGGAATAACTGACGGCACTGCGAGTGAGTTGTTATTGGCAGATATATCGATCTACCCTCATTTTTTGTCATTTGTTACGAACGTTACTACCACAGTTACTACTATCATAGGCTTCATTATCGAACGTAACTCGATCACGACACACAACACTGACGGTATGGGCGTTTTTCGACTCACCGGCCCGGCACCGGCACGGCACCAGCATGGCCGTGCACAGGCACCGGTGCCGGGGCTTCGTTTTTCCACTGTGCCGGTGTCGATGCCGGCTTACGCTCGGTGAGTGGTACAGTGCTGACACGGACTTCAACACGACGACACGTAAAGTACAACGCGTAAATTAGATATAACAATGGTATCGTCAAGCCGTCGACTATACTTGTTATATCTTTTACACCTACGACGCCGATACCGAAGCAGAGACGTCAAATTTTGGATTCATCCATTACTAAAAGTTAGATACCTAGAAGGAACATATTATACCCTATTTGAAAAGTTGAAAATGGACCCCAGAAAATTCTTCAATTATTTTCGCGTTATAATTTTGTGCGCACTGAAAGCGAACCACAAACGAAATACGAGTCACTTACCCTCCGCTCCGCTCTACTACCCGCCCCGCGCACTCACACACGCACATTGCTACAATTCATATACAGTGTACATGCAGTTTTGCCGGGCCGGCACCGAGTGGGCGTTTTTCGACTCACCGGCCCGGCACCGGCACTGACGCCGGCGCCGGTGCCGTGTCGGTGCCGGGGTAACAAAAATGTATGAAAATGTATGGCTCGCTTTTTCACTTACCGGCGCCGGCACCGGCCCGGCGTAGAGTCCCGCCGGTGCCGGCGCCGTCGCCGGGGTAGCAAGCTTCCCACTCGGTGCCGGCCCGGCAAAACTGCATGTGTACTGTATATGAATTGTAGCAATGTGCGTGTGTGAGTGCGTGGGGCGGGTAGGAGAGCGGAGCGGAGGGCAGTGGTACCAGATTAGGCCAATTAACGCCATTTAGGCTACCTTGGGGGGTCAAATGGCGACCAAAAAATCCAATCGGCTACCAGTAGCCATTTAGGCTACCTAGAAAAAAAGAACGGGCGATATAGGCTACTTCAGGATTACCCCAAATTAATTAAATAATTTCTTGATAATTGTAGGTATGCTTGTAAAGAAACGTAACGTAACGTAGCGTTGTACTTTACGTGTCGTCGTGTTGAAGTCCGTGTCAGCACTGTACCACTCACCGAGCGTAAGCCGGCATCAACACCGGCACAGTGGAAAAACGAAGCTCCGGCACCGGTGCCTGTGCACGGCCATGCCGGTGCCGTGCCGGTGCCGGGCCGGTGAGTCGAAAAACGCGCAGTGGGAAGCTTGCTACCCCGGCGACGGCGCCGGCACCGGCGGGACTCTACGCCGGGCCGGTGCCGGCGCCGGTAAGTGAAAAAGCGAGCCATACATTTTCATACATTTTTGCTTCCCCGGCACCGGCAAGGCACCGGCGCCGGCGTCGGTGCCGGTGCCGGGCCGGTGAGTCGAAAAACGCCCTATCAGAACGCGGCCCGGTTGGTACATCACTTCTTCGGTTTTTGCACATTCTCACAACCGGATTCCAGGTTCCGGTATTCACCATTCACAACGGCACAAACTTTCGCCTTTATATTTATAACTAGCTGCGCCCCGCGGCTTCGCCCCCGCGGAAATGTATGTTTCCAACTTTCTTAATTTTTTCTTTCATAAGAACCTTCTCCTGACAATAACAAACACAACAACGAAAGAATTCGCGAAATCGGTCCAGCCGTTCACGCGTGATGCCGTGACCAAGGAAAACGGGTTTCATTTTTATATATATACTAGCTGCGCCCCGCGGCTTCGCCCCCGTGGGAATTTATGTTTCCAACTTTCTTAATTTTTTCTTTCATAAGAACCTTCTCCTGACAATAACAAACACAACAAAGAAAGAATTAGCGAAATCGGTCCAGGCGTTGTTGAGTTATGCGCTTACCAACACATTTTGCGATTCATTTTTATATTATAGATATAAGATAGTAGGATTAAAACTAGCAATTAAGTTATGTTTATTGAATTAATGTTTAATATATCTATATAATTATTCGAGCCGTATCATACATATTTTCAAAATGCTAAGTCCCTATTTACTTTCCAAGTTTTTTTTTAAGCACCATAAGATCTTGAGCTAATTTGAAGGCAAATAAATCAACAACTTTAAAAGTACGAGCAGTTGTTGTTGTTGGTGGTTTTTTTTGTAACCTTAAAACCTGTTTTTTCGGATCCAGAGTCGTTTTAAGAGTAGCCTGACGGCCAGCAATGGGCTTCAATTTGCTGGGATGATGATTGGTTTTTTTATTTTTAATGACTGTTTTTGATTTTTTCTTCTTTAATATAGGTTTTCTCTGTGCAGTTATCGTTTTTCTCAACGCAGTGGTTACTTTTCTACCGTTCCTTTTTTTCATGTTAATTTTCCATTTCATATTTTTTTTAGTTTTGCTCGTTGACGTAGTGGAAGGTATATATATGGTTGCTATTGTTTCTTTTTGCCTTAAACTTTCCACTTGGGTTTCAAACACATTTTCTTCAGATTTTTTTGTATAATTTTGTAAGTATCCTAGAGTTGTTTCAAATGTATATTGTGTATTAACATATTTATACATTTTATAATCATCTTCACTATTAGCTGAACAGTAAAATATTATAAAAAAAGTGACACTATAGAATACGCATTTGAGCTGGGACATAGAAATGAAGTTATGATAAGGCGATAACAAATTGAAATAGAAATAATATTTTTATTAGTATGTTACCAATATCAATGAAAATTTAGCTATCAAAATGGTGTTTATGTTTCTGATATGTACCGTTAGGTATGTACGTATGGCTGCAAGGAAGGGTAGAAGAAAGTTGGGCTGGTGATGGTCTGATTTTAGGCAGGGGGACAGGGCACAATACACTCCCATGCGAGATTTCAGTGCAGATGCTCAGTTTCCCACTTTTGACGTGACAACGTCTTATAATTCGATAGAGCCGGCTGCACGCACGAAAAAACATGACGTCATGCGGCGTTACCTCGCTCTGAGGCGTTCCATGTAAGGCTTGAAGTGCAAGCGAGAGCGCTCGACATCCGTCTCTCTCCTACTTGAGTGAGCGATGCGTCTGCGTGGACAGCTGCTATACCATAGTACATTTACATGTTTTGATCGAGTATCAAATGCTACCATTCCATCAGTATTTTCTTAAGACGTTGTCACGTTCAACTATCGGCAGTAAACCGACTTTACAGACAACCAATTTTTATTACAATTAGAGGGTTTAGGAAAAAGCTAGAAGTTTGCGGTGAAAACCATACCTACTAATTATTTAACCCATATTTCTCTGGGAATAATATCTTAGTCGCACTTGGTGTTGGTTGAGCCTGTCTGTAGCCGGAGGGAAGAGTCCTCGTGTCTCAATACAAGTTATTTTAACTTAGTTAGAGCGAGGAGTCATTTTCTTTGACCCTAATAGGTTTATATTAAGCATATTTGTGCTAGATGTGTGATCCAGTCGAAATGTATAATAATACTAGCTGCGCCCCGCGGCTTCGCTCGCGTGGAAGTTTCTTAATTTTGTTAGGGATGAAACTTTGGTGAAACAAATCAGGTTCGTTGTTAACCCGCTTACATTAATTATGGATTTTGTATCTTTTTAGGCTAGCTGCAGGTCTCGACAGAGCCTACACATTTGCTCCCCTTGGAGTCGAGACCCTAGGTCCGTGGGGTACCGCGAAGGCTCTTCGGGTTTTTTAAAAAATATCTGAGCGTCTGGTCGAAGCAACGCGTGACCCGAGAGCTGGTGAGTATCTGGTACAGCGCATCAGCATTGCCATACAGCGGCAATGCAGCCAGCGTCTTGGGGACGCTTCCGACTGGTATTGATATGGATCAGTTGAGCTACCTGTAGACTGTTTGCAACAGTCTGCAGTCAGCTCAATTGTTTCAATTGTAAATACTAGTGTAATTTTCTTTGTGAATAAAGGCTTCTATGTTTCAGTATATCAGTTATCTAGTACCCATAACACAAGCTCTGTTTAGCTTGAGGCTAGATAACGCTGTGTGAATTGTCCAGCATTATTTATTTATTATTTATTTATTTATCGTGAAGGTACTACTTAATTATATTTGACAATTTGTTACGCTGTACCTACTGTACTGATCAGTTGAGCTACCTGTAGACAGTTTGCAACAGTCTGCAGTCAGCTCAATTGTTTCAATTGTAAATACTAATATAATTTTCTTAGTGAATAAAGGTTTGAGTGGCTGCAATAAGATTGTTTATTTGTAAAATAAAAACAAAGTTTATTAAATTTCGAGGTACTTATAGATTAGATTACCTACTGTTTTCTCTGTAATATATATGGAGTATAATATATGTCCTTTATCCGTGTCCAGAGATCTCTTAGTAACCCTTCTCTAAGGATTCGATCTTTAAAGTTATTTTTATATAACTGTTGGGGAATAATAATCGAGGACATCCAATCCTTCCTCGCAATTGACTCGTCGCTAACGATGTCTGGCTTTCTATGGCTCTTGAAGCTTACATCGATAGGTTTATGGTTTTTATGTACTCTGAGTAAAGGCCTATACAACGCTTGACCGTTAGTGTCGAATATTACTTTTTTCCCGTGTGGTATAATGATTTTAAACAATTTTCGTCGTATCTTCCCCAAGTCCAGTGGATATTTGAGACTTTTAGTAAGAATGTCTTTTTCAATGTTATCTTTTTCTATTTCTGCAATGTATTTTTCCATAAGTTTCGGATTTTTCTTCGCCAGCCCTAAGCTTATGGCTAGACTTACAAAAACTATGCAATGTATAACAATGATTCTAGACATTTTAACCGTAACGACTTGGGCAGTTCGACGTTGTCGATAACTAATATTAAAGGGAAATCAACTATGAAACCTATTAAAGAGTGATAGAGTTCAATGAAGCAAGCAACTTGATAACTAAAATTGATAACTTAGAAACTGATTTTATGATCGTTGAAATTGCTACCAAATTAGAAACACATACGTAGGTACAGTCAGCTGCACAGACATGTATACACTTCCAAGGTTTAACTTTTATTTTACTCGAAACTTTTCAAATAAACGGACATGCACACGTTTTTCGTACAAAGTAGTCATCGTACTTCGTCAGAATGCGGTACATAAATTATCACAATTACTATACACTTACTAATTAGTCAAATTGAAAACTTGGGAGTGTATACGTATTTTTGCAGCCGACTGTACTTATAATCCGGTCCGTGCCCACGTGAAATGCCTTGTTTTGAAGCAGTCTTGTCGTAAGTTAAGGCAGTTTTGAGAATTGATTGCTTGCTAGTGTTCTGAATTGAAGTGGACAATGCGTAGATACAAGTGAATTTAAACCTTTTGTTCATAAACATAAAGGTTTCCTCAAAGCTTCCACCAAGGGCATAATAATCTAATACATAATAAAAATTGCCTTTCCAAGATTACTTCAATATCACGGTTGATAGAGCTGTAGAATTAGAAAATCCCCCAGAATAACTTCAACATACAATACAATGCTTCTGAAGATAAGCTTGTTAAAATGTATATTTATATTAAACCTCTCGACAGTACATTGTTTCAATGTAATAATGATGAAAAATTTAAATGAAAGTCAACTCGTCAATAAATTATCAGAAATAGCGACTCAAGGTGAGTATGACAACATGATTCATAATAATCTTAACAGCATCTCTGTTAGATCACAACGGAAAAGAAACCCAAGCGCCACATCATCTGAAGAAGACGACAACGATGAAGTGAAGGTAGACAAAGGCGTACAAAAAAGTAATGGTACAATGAGAAAGCGTTCAAAGAATAAACATGAAGATAAGATAAACCCTAACAACTCGAGTGAAACCATGGATAAGAAACCGACAAAACATACAAAGAAACATAAAAAAACCACTTCTAAGAACACAGAGAGAATGCAGAGCAGCGAAGTTGGCAGCAAACCAAATATTGGTTCGACTATTAAAACACTTTGGAGTACCTTACGAAATTGGTTTAGAAGGAACGCTGGATCTGGTCTCGGTAATAAAAATATAAGGAGTCTTATAGATGACCAAAATTTAATAGATGTTATGAAAAGGATTATAACGATTATGAGGGCATCGGAAAAATCAGGTATTATTATCCTACTATCCTACTACAACTAATATTATAAACGCGAAAGTTTGTAAGTATGGATGAATGGATGGATGGATGTTTGTTTCTCTTCCACGTATAAACTACTTTTACACATTTTAACGTTTCCATAGAAACAACGCGTGCGAAGCCGCGGGCGGCAGCTAGTAATATTGCGAAGAAGAAAGATTTGATTGTTTGTTTGTTTGTATTGAATAGGCTCCGAAACTACTGGACTGATTTGAAATATTCTTTCACCGTTAGAAAGCTTACTTTTCAGGGAGTGGCATAGGCTATATTTTATCCCGGAATTCCCACGGGAACGGGAACTACGCGGGTGAAACCGCGAGGCGATCGTCTAGTTATTTATACCTAAAGCGACGGTCCGCCTGCAACGCAGGAGGTTGCGAGTTTGATTCCCGCCTCGGCACAAATGCTTGTACGATCTGCAGATTCAGGGTGTTCAGGGTGTTCTGGTCGTTTTCTATGTATAATAAAAAAATATCTATCTATGTACTCGTATATTATTATGTATAACAGTTATCTAGTACCCATAACACAAGCTCTGCTTACCTTGGGGCTAGATAATGCTGTGAGAATTGTCCAGCATTATTTATTATTATTGTAGAAAAAATGTACAGTCAGCAAGAAAATGGTAAGTTTACACAAAAACTTTTTTTGATGAAAATCGATCCTGTTTCTTATAAGAATCAAAAGTCTCTACTGGACCGACTGAGGTTTGAGTACTAGAAATGTCAGAAATAGCGAAAAACTATTTCCATACATTTTGTAGGGAAAAACCGATTTACCAACTCTAAAATATTCTTCTACAACAGTGTTCAGGACTTGAAAGATGCATTAAGTTAGTTGAATCGATAATCTTCTACAACAGCTAGAACGAAGTCAAATAAAAATTACTTAAATTAAATAATTAATTTATCATAGAATGTAGGTAAAAAAGTAGCTAAATTTTGTAATATTTTTTTAAACTACACTTGCGAGCTTTAAAATGGAATCGCTTTCATCGCGAGTTGATCAAAACAATTTATTTACAATTTATGTACAATGAACTATAGATTGTGGTATATCATTTGAAAGGTAATTTTGTTACCTTTCAAGTGATATCAAGAAGATTTAAAATTAATTAAATTGGCTACCTAAATTTTGGGAATTATTGCAATAGGTCGAAGTTGCATCTATCGGCTTCTATCGGCGCCGAAGCTGGATGAGCTGGATTTCTCCCTCGTATCCGCTGTTTTAGCTTGTCCCACATATGCCAGATTGGGTTCAGGTCAGGAATAAGGGCTGGCCAGTCTAGTGTGGGAATGCCGACATGGAAGACGTCTGTCGGTACTGTCTAGTTACTGCTGCGGTGTGGCAGCGGACATTATCGTGCATTAAATCAAAATTTATCGTCGCCAATAAATCCTGCGTAAGGGAAAACATAACTTAACTCATAGTTCCCTGCAAAGAAATTGTAAAAATTAGTCTTGAACAACCCTTGAAGCGATTCCAGTTTAAAGCTCGCAAGTGTATAATATCCACTTTAATTTCGGAGGAGGCCGTTGTCATCTGCAAGTCTGCGACACAGTTTTTTAAACTTCTGCAGATGGCATCGTTTTCGTTTTTATCCATGTAACCATTTTGTTTTTGTTCCTTATTAAACGATTTATTTATTTATTTAAAATACTCGTGATCTACTTTTCATATTTACCCAAAACACGTACCTAGGTACCCATTATAATTATCCATAGTGAACAAATTTACGATTTTCGGCAAATTACCGATACGCTAGTTTTATTCCTTGTAGAACGCAGAAAAAACTAAAAACGCGGAACGTAGTTATAAATTTTTTTCTATTTTTTTTTCTACTGTCGTTAAACCTTCGTTTGACCACAATCTTGCATGATGGTAAGTGACGGTGAATCGACCGCCTCTAAGCACACCTCTTTTTTCCAGGAAAACAGAAAACTAATGACCTAGAGAGGCTTGATGCGAATGTACTGCGAGAAGAAAGATCAGGAGAGGAACACGATCCTTTGGCGCCCGGAAAGTTACCAATGAATTTAATGAATTTGTTCACTTCAACTGAGCCGCCACAACCGATGTGGTATAAGCCGAACTCTTTTTGGAATTACTGGACGGTATTTTTTTTTTTCAATTCCCCCCCTAACTAAAGAATTTCGGCCACGGCTGAACGTCTCAACGGAAACTAGACATGTGCGCAGGACATGTTATAGTGCACAAGTGTGCAAACACAGATGCACTCAATACCCTCACTCTCATAATCCGAAAGGACGGCAGAATTATCCTACTCAAAAAAAATGCCGTGTCGACATCGACACAGTGTTCTTTTCCGGCATAAATATCTAGCATCTGTTATCTCAGCAGTTTTCTTATACTAGACGACCTCTGTGACGGAGGAGGTTGCGGGTTCGATTCCCGCCTCGGGAAAAATGTTTGAATGATCTGCAGATATTTGTTCCGGGTGTTTCTTATGGATTGTAAAAAAATACACATCTATGTTAATACTTATTAACAATTCTAGTCTAGGTATTAAGACACTTTCGTAATGTCAAAAAATAGTTCAACCAGACTTAAAAGATGGCGCTTTTAGTTTGAAATTAAATGGCATAGAGCGTGCACAGGCTGACATGACACTCTACCACAACATTAAGGCTTGGCGCAAACGGACCACCGACCACAGCCACCGGTGGCTGTCCCGCGCTACCGTCACATTTACAGCAGTCGCGGAAGCGCGCGACGTCCACCGGTGTTCGGAAGCGACCACATTACATTGACACGTGCGATGCGTAGGATGCCTAGCGGTTAGCTGAGTGAGTGTGAGCGGGGTCGGGGCGACGCGACCTTGGCGAGAGTTGGCGTCTTGTGTGGCGCGTAGCGGCGCGGCGTCAAGTGGTGAGTCGCGAGTGGCCGCCACCGGCGACACGTGTGCGGCGAGTTTATACAAAACGTATGAAAAAGGGTGTAAACAGCTTGTGGCTCGCCATCGGTGGCTGTGGCCGGTGGTCCGTTTGCGCCTAGCCTTATGACAAAATGACAGATAAAGATCCTTTTCATCTATTGAATAATATGGTTAGGGTTTTTCCTTTTTTGGAACGCTCATTCTCTGTATTTAAGTAGGTACTTATTTTATTTCTTTTTCCAGTACCCCAAGGAAGTCTTCACCGATAATTGTAAAGGTGAAGGGCTAGTACAATATGGAAACCTTTGCCTAGAGACACTTGGGCACTAAAACCTAGAACGGTCAGTCGTAACATGGTGTTTTAGGGTTTATTTAAATAAAAGTTACATCATTGCCTGGTATTTTGCTACCTACTTTATTATTTTTAAAACTTTATGTTGGACGATAGGTCTGTCCCGCTTCTAACTTGACGTGTCAATTCAGTTGTAGCCAGAAACTAAACAGAAGACAGGACTAAACATGTGGCATCATTTTGAGTAAGTTTAGTTTAATGCGGATTTTAGTTTTTAAAAATCATTCCACTGAAATGGCGTTCTTCTAGCCGCGAACATTCTTGTAATCTTTCTTTCAAGCTGCAATCTCTCGTCAGATATTTTCTTGTAGGGTCTGTATTGTTGATGGCGAATTACTGTATACGCGAGATTTGACTGTCTTCAGCTTGCCGCATCCAGCATCTGCCTGCAGTCTTTCGCAGATCGTCATCCCACCTGGCCGGAAGGCATCCTATACTACGTTTGCCGAGTCGTGGTCTCCACTCAAGAACACGTTTACCCCAGCGGTTGTCGGTTTTTCGCATTTCAAGATACAAAACATAGATAGATTATAATATTCAACTTATATTTTGATGAATAGCTTCACTGTTTTAAGACCTGTTTCGTTTAATTTCCTATTGGCTAAAGAATGCACTAATCTTAAATTAATTTGGCACAAAATAAATGAACTAGATTTACAAAAACATTTTATTACAGAAATACAGCGCGTTTATTACAAAGTATTAGAGAGCTAATTTTAACAGCATAATTCGAGATTTGTAAATCCTACTTAAAAATCAATAAAAAATCTTTACACATTTGACAGTGACAAAATGGCTTCCCACAAGCTTCAAACGAGTGGCACGCGAGCTGTCTGTCATCTGATGCCGTCAATATGAAATGCATCTAAATGTTACGAGTTAAAGCTTATATTTCAATGCACATTTTTGTGCTGTGTGGTAGCTTTGCGCCTGTGATCTGCGACAACATTAGCAGTGGGGTCAGCTTAGACCCAGAACAGAAAAAAAACATTAACGCGTTAACATTTTTCTGCGCTTTAAATTTAGTATTTTAACAGTATAATGGGGTCTAATCGAGTACACATAATGCCTGCTTTGACCCAACACAGAAGTAAAAAATTGACGCTTTTACATTTTTCTGAGCTTTAAATTTAGTATTTTGACAGAATAATGAGATCTTAACGAGTACATTATAATGCTTAAACGAGTACGTAGGTGGGGGCACCTTTGACCCCACACAGAAATAAAACATGGAGGCTTTCACATTTTTCCGAGCTTAAAATTTAGTATTTTGACGGTTTAATGGGGTCTAAATGAGTACATAAGTGGGGGCAGATTCGACCCCGCAGTTGTTGTCCTTCATAGCCATAAGCACATACCCATCGTTGCCCCAGAGGTTGGACCAAGAGTTCTTGATGAGCCAGTACTTTGAGCCGTTGAGGACGCCATAGCCGACCGCTAGAACCGCGTGGTCCAACTCTTCTACTTTGTTTTTGCTGGAAAGAGAAATGTTTATTATTATTTTGTGGGTAATAAATGATTTTTATTATTTGCTAGTTTATGCCCGCGGCTTCGCACGCGTTGAGACTATAAACGTTTAATGGTGATTTTTATCCCATGGGAGTGACTGATTTACGAGATAAAAAGTAGCCTATGTTTGATTCGAGGATTAGAATTACCTGTATGCAAAATTTTAGCCCGATCCGTTCAGTAGTTTTTGCGTGAAGAGGTAACAAACATCCATCCATCTATACATCCATCCAAACTTTCGCATTTATAATATTAGTGCGATGTGATTATTTTAAGCCTTTAGAGTGAGAGAGATGAGTCTGTAAAGCGAAACGGAATCGATCAATCAGGAATCGAAGGGATGTCAAGACCGGACTTTTGACGTGACAACGTCTTATAATTCGATAGAGCCGGCTGCACGCACGAAAAAACATGACGTCATGCGGCGTTACCTCAACATGACGTCATGCGGCGTTACCTCGCTCTGAGGCGTTCCATGTAAGGCTTGAAGTGCAAGCGAGAGCGCTCGACATCCGTCTCTCTCCTACTTGAGTGAGTGATGCGTCTGCGTTGTCACGTTCAACTATCGTCAGTAAACCGACTTTACAGACAACCAATTTTTTATTCAGGATAAACTCGTGCTAAGCTATACCTAACTTACCATTTAGGCTCGTAGTAAACGCCGTGCGAGTAGAAGCTGAACGTCTTGTGTGAAGCGTCGATGGCGACGGAGATAGGACCGTGCTTGAACAGCGCCAACTGAAAGAAACAAAAATATTTGTTTAGGTCATAAAACTTCAGAGAACTTACAAATACAAATATCAAACATACCCGAAGGAGCGCGCCGCAGGTACATGGCGTGTTAAGTGACTCATCCCGCTCCTCTAGTGGCCAACGTAGCTCTATCAAGTGACTCACCTAGCCCCAAATGAATCATGGGCCCCTAAAGCGACTCATCGAGCCCCCAAAAGCGAATAAAATTAGATGGAACTCAAGAAAACACCGGCTCAGTGTAATGCAGCAATAACACAATGGTCATTGCTATGTTATCCGAAAAGTTGACGTACGCACAAGTTATTCTTACGCTTACTGTGAATGATCGGTCGAAGGAAACGTAAGTTTTTTCAGTATCTACTTTATCACTTCAAATGACTCTTCGATCCCCCACAGCGACTCATCGAGCCCTCCAAACGACTCACCCACCCGACTCACCTTGAACGCGTTCACAGCGTTGACCGAACGTTGACCCGCTCCAATAGTGTCTAATCTAGCTCCTCAAGTCACTCACTTAGGCCCCCAAATGACTCATCGAGCCCCTAAAGCGACTCATCGAGCACTACAGCGACTCATTGAGCCCTCCAAGCGACTCATGCAACTCACCTTGAGCGCGTTCTCATCATTTACAGTGACGTTGACCCAGCCCTTGATGGAGGTGACCGCCGTCACGTTGTCGCTGTGGCAGTAACCGTCCTGCCCGAGGTACCCTCCGTAGTCCTCCTCGGTAGGCAGGCCGTGCTTCTGGATCCACTGGTAGGCGCGGAAGTCTTCGCCGCCATCGCAGCCGTTGTTGCCGAAACTGGAGATAAGATTATGGACGTAATTTATGTTATGCGAGGTGCAGTTGGGGGAAGACATGGATGGCTAGAAAGATTAAGGTGGTAAGACACGCGAGAAAAAAATGGGTTTATACTATTTTCTAGGTTCTACAAGTAATTTAGATAGCAGATAAGAAGTTTCGCGCACTTTGTTAGCCATTTGCTATGAATCTTTGCTAAAACAAACATTGAAATTATTTATGTTTTCGAGTCTACCAACATAATGTTGATTTTAGTAATAAATATATCTTAATGTCAATATACCCAAAAATTACCTGTAATATCTATGAATTAAATATACATTTATTCACAAAGAAAATTATACTAGTATTTACAATTGAAACAATTGAGCTAACTGCCGACTGTTGCAAACAGTCTACAGATAGCTCAACTGATCCATATCAACACCAGTCGGAAGCGTCAATTAAATAAACATACAATGTGGGATGAAAGCTATTTTTTTGGGGGGCCGAACTTCCTCGGGACGAATATGGTATAAATCGGCATAAATCAAGTTTATTTACATTTTATCACACCATATCACATCACACTAATAGTATAAATGCGAAAGTTTGGATGTTTAGATGTATGGATGGATGGATGTTTATTACTTTTTCACGCCAAAACTACAGAACGGATCGGACTGAAATTTTGCATATAGGTAGTTTTAGGCGTGGTTCAATCAGTTCCCATGGGATAGAAATCATAAAACGTGTCCATAAAAACGACACGTGCGAAGCCGGGGGCAGAAACTAGTTTGAAATATTGCATAGTAGAATTAATTGCTTTTTCTATTTTATTATGCCGTTAAGATATCTGATGTCTTGTACTTGGCGTTATTAATAAAGAATTTGATCATGTATACCCCCATGAGCAGTCGATAAGCGCCTGTTGGCTCAGCCTGACCAGATGTCCTCCGTTGTTGAGGAACAGGGCTCCTTCCACAGCGCCCACGGTGCCGAACGACCAGCACGAGCCGCACACTGATTGATCTGGAAATGCAATCATATTGATATTCTACTATCCATAGTACAAATAAACAAGGTATGCTACTCCGAGAAACAGCGGTCACGTTTTCCCAAGCGTACGTCATATCCACTACGGTGGTTCTCAAACTTTTTAGTTTTGAGAGATTCGAGATCTAGATCTAGGTTTTCCATGAAATTTTTCAAACTTAGTTTCCATAATTTGAGTAACGCTAAAATGAGCTCTGCACATGGAATAAATCAATTTTTCCCTTGAAATGAAATTTACATAATCGCAGGAACATTTTTCAGCCACAGATTCTCTTTTGGGGAATTTAAAGAACCTTATTTTACCGCCCTTCACACTTACAGTTACAGATAGAGTAACCGCTCATTTTATTTTTAAAGATTTATTCGACCGAAAACGCGAGTGATTCACCGGGCCGACAATAAAAGTTTGATAGTCACCGGCAAATGAACGTAACCTCCCATTTGTGTGGCATTTGGTGGCATGTGGCAATTGGACAGTGACGTAGCCTTGGGAAGATCTCGGAGTAGCATACCTTGTTTATTTGAAACATGCTACTATCCTACTAATATTAAAAAGCCGAAAGTTTGTGAAATGTGAATTTTTGTTACCTGGGATCTTCAACACTACTGAACAGGCCATGGTGAAATTTGGCGTAGGTACGTTTAGTATTAATTAAATCAATTCGGATAACAAAATTGAGCCAACTGCAGATTGTTGCAAACGATATATTATTATTATTATTTTGTTTATTCACTTATGAAGAAAAAATGTAGTTATTTTCATCTGTGAATATCTCAGAAACCATTTACGAGACTATTTTTATTTGTTTTAGTGTCCTCTATCCAAATATATTTGAACTTTCAAACAATAATAAAAATGTAAGAATACACGTAAAATAACACGTATATTAAGAAAAAACTTCTCTATCACACTATCACACTAATATTATAAATGCGAAAGTATGGATGGATGGATAGATGTTTGTTACGTCTTCAAGCCAAAACTACTGAACAGATTGAGCTCAAATTTTGCACCGGTGTAGCTCTATGCCTGCAATCAAACATAGGCTACTTTTTATCGCATAAATCAGTTCCCATGTAATACAAATTACCTTTGAATGTTTCTATGGAAACAACGCGTGCGAAGCCGCGGGCAGAAGCTAGTTAAAAAATATATTCGTAATTTAAAAAATCGCATAACAAACGTTGACCCCCTCGATGTCCAGAATCACACTCTTTCGGCTTAGTACACCCTTTCCCTGGCACCCTGTAGGTATAACTTTTATAGAGCACGGCAATTTTGAAGAAAAAAACATGTTAGGGCCACCCTCCATACAAAAATCTTTACACCCCATGATTACAACACAAAAGGTATAGAAATTTAAGTTTACCTTTAACAGGTGTGACAGCTCCGAACAGCCTCCAGTCGAACTCCGGCGGTAGTTTCACCGTCATCTCGTCCACCACCGGCCTGCTGTAGGGGAAGGGAAGACCTGGAACAAGATAATCGTATCGTGATAAGAATGTTTTAATAGGTACATAAATAATAATAATCTACATTAATAATTTCGGACCGGTCTACGGTAGACTCGAACGAAATGCATATCAAATTGAAGAGCGTAAAAAATTAGTCGATCCGAGTCGACAACTTATAGGCGGAAAATTCGGATTATCGAGTAGTTTCAATATGAAAATGAATAAATTGCTAAAAAAAATTGTAACGGCGTTGCAAAGTAAACATGTCAATTAAGTATAAACATGTCTATGGTTCGGTCTTGGTACCGTGGACGGAAGAAATCGCTCCCCAGGGTATATAAATACTCCTTGATCGTAGCTTGGTACATATATTAGTGATCTGTGGTTCGGTCTAATTTCTTTGAATGAAAACTCTTTGCTCTTTGATTGAGAAATCATAATATGTATAATAATAGTAATAGTAGTATTTTATTGCACCCGTGCGAAGCCGGGGCGGGTCGCTAGTAAATAAATAATGCAGTTCAATTCACACAGCATTATCTGGCCCCAAGCTAAGCACAGCTTGTGTTATGGGTACTAGATAACTGATATACATAATACAATACACTACTTAGATAGATACTTTTTATCATACATAGGTCAGTATGGGAAAGTATGAAACTATAAGACATACGAAGATCTCTTCTTAGGAACCATGTCATTGATTTTAGTAACAAGAAAAACTGTTCATATAGTTTAAAAAAAACTTTTACTCAGCTCGGGAATCGAACCCGGACGTTTTGAAAAGTAAAACTAACACTATTTATATTTAGGTATCGATTGTGCAGGTCATAAGCTGTAAATGTTACGATGAAACATGATGTCTAAAATGAATAAAATGCACTGCTTTACAGTATAAGAAGAGAATGCCATGATTCCCTCGGTCCCGCCCGTGGTCCCGCTTTCCGCAAAACTCGTTTTTTAGTTTTTTCAAAACAATCAAATGATGTTTCATTACAACGATTTTTTATTCAAACGCCTCATTAAAATATCTGAAGCTGAGAAAAGGGCGCTGCGAGTTTTCGACTGACAAAAATGGCATAGAACCTGCATAGTTCGATAATGACAACCTCTTTTCTTCCGCGGTTTTTTTCTTTTTTGGTAAACTCTTCAACACCACCAAATAGTCTGATTTGAGAGTATTGAAATACAGCTTGGCTGCCCAAGCTGTACATGCTACAATTTTATTAGTAAACTAGCTTCTGCCCTCGGCTTCGCACGCGTTCTTTCTATGGAAACGTTCAAAGGTAATTTCTATCCCATGGGAACTGATTTATGGGATAAAAAGTCACCTATGTTTGATTCCAGGGTTAGACTTAACTGTATGCAAAATTTCAGCCTGATCCGTTTAGTGGTTTTGGTGTT
Organism: Eupithecia subfuscata; assembly: GCA_963564075.1. NCBI lineage: Eukaryota > Metazoa > Arthropoda > Insecta > Lepidoptera > Geometridae > Eupithecia > Eupithecia subfuscata. The sequence goes on along the minus strand of OY751118.1, from coordinate 1,654,740 downwards.
AAGACGTAACAAACATTCATCCATCCATCTATCAATCCAAACTTTCGCATTTGTAATATTATATAATGTGATTTCTTGACGACTAGGAAGAAGCCTCTGTGAGACAAATGACTCATATAGTGACACAAATTCACTCAAATGACTCATCTCACCTCTGTCCCCTGGTCCTTAGGCACAGCCTTAGGCGTGTGCAGATACCTTCCGAGAGCCGCTAACTCGGCGTCGGTTCTGTCCGCGAGGACAAGCTTCTGTGAGTCGTATTGTATTGTAATGTATATAATCCTCACGCTGGGCATGCGGGTTGGGGATCGCAGTTCGGTGGTAGAATTGTTCTGCAGGGGGCGCTGCTGCCCGCCCCCGGTGGATATCCCTTAGTTGCCTCTTACGACACCCGCGGGAAGCGTTGGGGTGGTGCAAATTCTAAGCCGGCAACACACGGCCATAGGCGCATAGGCTCTGGTCTGGTAGGCAAATGACTCATCTAGCAAGACAACTGACTCATCTAGCGAGACATATAACTCATCTCACCTGCGTCCTCTGGTTTCCTCTGGACCTTAGGTGTGTGCATAAACCCTCTGAGAGCCGCTAACTCGACGTCGGTTCTGTCTGCGAGGTGGTTGACGGCTACGGAGAAACCTTTGCGGGCACGGTTGGTTGAGTGGATCAAACTGCGGGAAAAAAAAAGTATTTTAGTACTTTACTATAAAAAATTTCGTAGTTTGACGAATTCATTATGAATGTAAGCGGGTTAATACCCGGCACGGTGAGATCTCCGCGAGAAGATAATAGAAACATAATGACTTATGGTTTTAAAATATTTGGTATAAGACCAAGGAAGGTAAACAAGGTCAGAAAATATAAAGATAAGTTCAGAGAACTTTTGTTCGAAGTTCGCCAGGTCATCTACACTTGCGAGCTTTAAACTGGAATCGCTTCAAGGGTTGTTCAAGACTAATTTTTACAATTTCTTTGCAGTGAACTATGAGTTAAGTTATGTTTTCCCTTACGCAGGATTTATTGGCGACGATAAATTTTGATTTAATGCACGATAATGTCCGCTGCTACACCGCGGCAGTGACTAGACAGTACCGACAGACGTCTTCCATGTCGGCATTCCCACACTAGACTGGCCAGCCCTTATTCCTGACTTGAACCCAATCTGGCATATGTGGGACGAGCTAAAACAGCGGATACGAGGGAGAAATCCAGCTCATCCAGCTCCGGCGCCGATAGAAGCCGATAGATGCAACTTCGACCTATTGCAATAATTCCCAAAATTTAGGTAGCCAATTTAATTAATTTTAAATCTCCTTGACATCACTTGAAAGGTAACAAAATTACCTTTCAAATGATATACCACAATCTATAGTTCATTGTACATAAATTGTAAAAAAATTGTTTTAATCAACTCGCGATGAAAGCGATTCTATTTTAAAGCTCGCAAGTGTAGTTTATAATATTTAAGTAGGTACATAAAAGATGATACTTCTTAACTGTACACTATTGCAAACAATCTACAGGTAGCTCAACTGATCCATATCAATATCAATCGGAAGCGTCTCCGAGACTCTGGCTGCATTGCCCCGCTGTAAGACAATGTTGTAATTTGTGTCCATTCTTTTATTGTTATTTTTTTTTGTACTTACAAATAAACTTACCGTTGGTCCTGCGCCTGACACGGCAGACGGACACGACCGGGGAGAGGTCCCCGGTCGTGTCCGTCTGCCGTTCCATCGGATTATGAGAGTGAGGGAATAGAGAGTGCCCCTGTGTTTGCGCACACACTTGTGCACTATAATAATGTTCTGCACATCTGGCTAGTCTCCGATGAGACTGGCCGCCGTGGTCGAAATTCGGCTAGGAGGACATTACTATTAATATTATTTAAACTTACCGTAAGTTTTGTCTGAAAATAAAGTGCCTCATTGCGATTTCGGGTTCATCGGCGTAAATTCTGTTATGTTTTGATACAAATCTGGAAAATATACAAATAAATTACAGTACCCGGCGATAAATAATGCACATCGATCTGTGGAAAGAGACAATCGGCTAATTTCGGCTTCATAGAGCGTTATCTCTGTCGCACACTACCTATACGACTGACGAAACATCACTGTCAGTCGTTGTTCAAGTGCGGTAGAGAACGGTCGCGTCCAATTCAAAATATATATTGAGAGTTGTTAACACCCCCAAATTTAAATAATTTAAAGTTGTACTCTGGCATCTTTAGGAAAAAGAGGGAAACCTTTTTTATTACAATGTCTCATTTTAACAATAGGTATAATGGTGTTTATTATGTACACTGCAGCTGTAATTTTTCAAAATAAAAAAAATACAGATACATTAAAAAAAAGCTTATGATAGGATTCACAAAATGCCCAACGTAATTTTTGGAATTTCCTTTCTTCGACGTATAAATATGTGGCGGCGCTAGTGTTCGGGGAAGAGGAGCCTTAACGCCTTCCTAAATGAGTGGTGGGAAATCGCGCAAGATCGCACGGGTTGGAAACATTTGGGGGAGGCCTTTGCCCAGCAGTGGGACGAAATAGGCTGAATAAAAAAAAAATTAAAAATATCAAGAAAACTCAACGTAAAAATCTCTTTCAATATTGAGAAAATGATTTTTAGGATGAGTATGGTGGCAATGTTTAGAAACATTGTATCTTGAGTTTGACCGGTGTACCTATAGTATACAGGGTGGTTTTTTGAGAAGGGGGTGATGGCCAAGTCCGAAACCTCGCGAGTTAAAGAAAAATCGTGAAAGGAGTCATGCCCTCGATTTATAAGAAAACAATAACGTTTTTTTAGGGTTCCGTAGAATACAACTGACCTGGAGAACTCTTCGTAGATGTGGGTATCGTTCATAGGATGTACGAACTCCTTCATAGGGTTGAAAGTCGGTAGATGCTGTTCACCGGGGCCGGGGAAAGAACTGCATTTGAGATCTGTGGGTGAGACATACAATAATGAACTTTAAGACTAACATAAACATATCTATTACTTTGGAGTGGAAATAGTACAGCCTACCTATATGCACACAGTCGTTCGACGAAGGCATTTTGACGTGGTTTTGACAGGGCAATCGCCCCGCACGAGGCAGGGGACGGGACGCTCCCGAGTTGCATACACCACCGCTTTAGTAACTCGGGAGCGTCCTTCCCGACCCGTCCCTCGGCCCCCGACAACTATTCTGAGGGGCGCGGGGGGGGGGGGGGGGGTCAATCGTTGTGCGTACGCGAGTTTAATTCTTGCACCAACTGAATTTTGTACGGGTGCAGTTTTAACTCTGTGCAAAATGCGGCATAATGACGATCTGTGCACGTTCAAGGCTACATTATGCCGCATTCCCCCCCCCCGCACGCAATAAAAACAAATGTGAACTTTCTTTTGAGACACCCTGTATTACATGAGATATACTTCTTAATAGATTCTGATGATACATTACATAGATAGATATTTTTTATTATACATGAAAATACCCAGAACACCCGGGAAATAAACATTTGCAGATCGTACAAATATTTGTCCCAAGGCGGGAATCGAACCCGCAACCTCTTGCGTTGCAAGCGGACACATCGATCGTCATAATGACAAAATCTTTCTTGTCACTTTGCCCAGTGGAGGGACACAAAAGTGTCCCTCCACTCACTTTGAAACGGCACAACTGTCATAATCGTCATATTCATTGCGAATATTCCCTCCATACACGACCCCTGTGGCGCAGCGGGCGAAGGTCTGCCTGCGACGCAGGAGGTTGCGGGTTCGATTCCCGCCTCGGGACTAATGTTTGTACGATCTGCAGACATTTGTCCAGGGCGTTCTGAATGTTTTCTATGTATAATAAAAAATATCTATCTATTTAGTGTATTGTATTAATTATATCAGTTATCTAGTACCCATAACACAAGCTCTACTTACCTTGGGGCTAGATAATGCTGTGTGAATTGTCCAGCATTATTTATTTATACACGACAAGTACGACTTGTCGATTTGTTTACATCTCTAGAATGGCTCGAGTATAGGTAAGTACGTCACCCGCGTTCATAAGTGTATTTTATCTATGTAGATACAGTTAGTCTCTTAAGTTTTAAATAAATAAAATATTACCTATCTACTACAACATCGAAAGACTGCAGGCAGATGCTGGATGCGACAAGCTGAAGACAGGGCGCTATGGCGCTCATTAGGGGAGGCCTATGTCCAGCAGTGGACTAATATAGGCTGATGATGATGATGATGATGACTACAACATTGTGTATTGTGAGATCTTGAATAAATATTTGCAGGTCATAGGTTGATGAAACAGAAATAATGAACAGTCGTCTGTATGTGACGTACATAGAATAGAATAGAATTATTTATTCAGGTCAAAAAGAACATTCCATTTCGGTTACAATTGCCTTAAAGCCTATGTTAGGTTTAACTAGACACAGAGTTCTCACCTGGTTCAATAAAAGGTATTATTATATTATACTATTATTATATTATATATTTACTTATACTATACTATTATTATATTATATATTTAGGTATATTAATGGAAATACTTAGGTAACAATCTTTCAAGTTATTTTTAACCCCCGACGCAAAAAGAGAGGGGTTATAAGTTTAAAGTGTCTATCTGTGTATCTGTCTGTGGTATTGTAGCTCCCAAACGGATGAACCGATTTTCGTTTAGTTTTTTTTGTGTCATAGATAATTTTATCCCGAGTGTACTTTCATAGTGCGCAAAAGATTTGAAAACATGTGACTAACATTCTTACGGCAATGTTGTTGGGTCACTTGGACAGCTTTTTAAAATGTAAATATTCCAGAAGTAAGTTTATCAGAATCTTTGTTCAAAAGCTCTGTGAAATCGTATTTTTTCATGAACACCCTACGGCATGTTGCAACGTGCTAGACAAGGACAAACTACTACTTTTAAGCCCTCTCACTTGGCTCGTTTTTCTACTAGATGTCACAAAGAAAAATGAGCCTCAGGTACATGGGATTACAGGGTATGTTTGAATGAATGAAATACGAGTATGTTAGTGCGCGATCCAGTTTACTCTAAAGATTCATGGATGCATACAACAAACAAGCATTTCGGTACGGTCCGAACGTTGCTAAAAGTAAATTGGCTTCATTCATCGCGAAGTTAGCCGCTTACTGGGTATCATCATCATCATCAGCCTATATCAACTGCTGGACATAGGCCTCCCTTAATGAGCGCCATAGCGCCCTGTCTTCAGCTCGCCGCATCTAGCATCTGCCTGCAGTCTGTCGCAGATCGTCATCCCACCTGGCCGGAGGGCGTCCCACACTACGTTTGACGAGTCGTGGTCTCCACTCAAGAACACGTTTCCCCCAGCGGTAGTCGGTTCTTCGCAAGACATGGCCGGCCCACTGCCACTTCAGCTTGCACTTTCTTTGGGCTATGTCGAAAACTTTGGTTCTCTGTCGGATGTATTCGATACGAATCCTATCCTTCAGAGAGACTCCGAGCATAGCTCTTTCCATAGCTCGCTGAGCGACTTTGAACTGGTGGACCAGCCCTACCGTGAGTGTCCACGTCTCAGCTCCGTAGGTCATGACGGGTAGGACGCACTGATGGTGCACTGATGGTACACTGATGGTACACTGATGGTACACTGATGGTACGGTGATGGTACACTGATGGTACGGTGATGGTACACTGATGGTACGGTGATGGTACACTGATGGTACGGTGATGGTACACTGATGTTACACTGTTGGTACACGGATGGTACACTGATGGTACACTGATGGTACGGTGATGGTACACTGATGGTACGGTGATGGTACACTGATGTTACACTGTTGGTACACGGATGGTACACTGATGGTACACTGATGGTACACTGATGGTACACTGATGGTACACTGATGGTACGCACGGTGGAAGGTACTTACCGCTAATCTTGAACACGTCAGGATCAATAGTGTCCACATTATAGTCGCTGTAGTCCAAATTATAGTGGTCGTAGTGAGAGCCGAGCAGAGTGTTGTATCCTTTCATTTCATATCTGGAAATACATAATTGTAAAATTTAATAATTAATTAACTGCAGTTAGTTCAATTATTTCAATTGTAAATGGGAGTTTTAATTTATTTCTATTATTTGATTGTAATATTCTTTGTGAATAAAGATAATAATAAAATAAATAAATAATATAGTTATTAATGCAAGAAATAAAACTACCAGTAAAATAGTTTTCCATAAATTGTAGACCATTTTCTAATCTTAATATATATAAATCACGTGTCACGTTGTTTGTCCGCGATGGACTCCTAAACTACTTAACCGATTTAAAATTAAATTTGCACACCGTGTGCAGTTTGATCCAACTTGAAAGATAGGATAGCTTATTCAGGGAAGGTTTAAAAGGTGAGAGCGGTACGAAGTTCGCCGAGTCAGCTAGTAAATTATATAAATCAGATAATATATAATAAATTATAATATAGTGGAGCTTTTGTTAATACCTTTATTGATTTTCTATACTAATATTATAAAAAGTAAAGATTTGATTGTTTGTTTGTATTGAATATGCTCCGAAACTACTGGACCGATTTGAAAAATTCTTTCACCGTTAGGAAGCTTACTTTTCAGGGAGTGACATAGGCTATATTTTATCCCGGAATTCCCACGGGAACGGGAACTACGCGGGTGCAACCGCGAGGCGGTCGTCTAGTATCTAATGCTTACCTAACAGGTATAGCGATGGATTCCCCCGTCAAGCTCTTCCTGTATTTCACCCACATTGTGTATTTGTTAATCTTATCTCCAATGGTTTGGATCATCTGCCATTTAGCCGTCTCAGAATCTTGCATGTTTTCTGTGCCTGGAAAAAAATTATGACAAAGTTAAGGTCAAAAATTCTTTAATTTCAGATTTCAATAACTTTATTTAGCCTCGGGACAAATGTTTGTACGATCTGCAGATATTTGTTCAGGGTGTTCTGGATGTTTTCTATGTATAATAAAAAAATATGTAGGTAGTGTATTGTACTAACTATATCAGTTATCTAGTACCCATAACACAAGCTCTGCTTAGCTTGGGGGTAGATAATGCTGTGTGAATTATCCAGCATTATTTATTTATTTTTGCTTCCAAAAAAATTAAATTCCTTTATTTCAGATAACTGTGATCCATAATTTGTTAGTAGCAGAAAGATCTCTAATATTAAATGTTAGTATTCTTAGTCTACCTACTATATTTCATTTAATTTAAATTCGATCAAATTAAATCATATAAAGTTAAATTAAAACAAATTTAATGACATGAAATTAAATTAAAGTTAGTTATGTAGAACATAACTTTATTCACAAAGAAAATTATACTAGTACTAGCTGCGCCCCGCGGCTTCGCCCCCGTGGAAATTTATGTTTCCAACTTTCTTATTTTTTTCTTTCATAAGAACCTTCTCCTGACAATAACAAACACAACAAAGAAAGAATTAGCGAAATCGGTCCAGGCGTTGTTGAGTTATGCGCTTACCAACACATTTTGCGATTCATTTTTATATTATAGATTTACAATTGAAACAATTGAGCTAACTGCCGACTGTTGCAAACAGTCTACAGATAGCTCAACTGATCCATATCAACACCAGTCGGAAGCATCCCCAAGACGCTGGCTGCATTGCCACGCTGTATGGCAATGCTGATACGCTGTGCCAGATATTCACCAGCTCATTAAATTAAATCAAATTACATAGAATAATTAATATTAGTGTAATGTAGTGTAAACAAACTAAAGAATAGAAGAACAGTGTCTTCCCATAAATCTTATATAGAGACAATAAGGAAGGTGTTAATTAACACGTTCTTACAATAAGCTATGCTAGCAATTTAAGTTAAATTTAGATTACTCATTAGCATACGTTCTGGCTAGATTGTAATCATACTAGGGTATATTCTTTTGAAGTAATTATGGTGCACTGGATATTTAAAAAAAAATACATAGAAAAATAAAGCACTACCTACCAAAGGCTTATATTATAAAATCGTGCTCAGTCACCGATCCATGCTTGAATATAACTTTTCTATGACATAAAGACGTACCTAGACCGAAGTGCGACCAAGACAACAATACGGACGCGAGACGAGAACGCCGGCGGCGCCGGTCCGACTATGACTGAGGTGGGTGGACCTAAATGCACCTAATTTGAGCCTAAGGTTTGTTTGTTATTTTAGCGCGTAAGCCTCGCATTCCGGCTAATTTCTAATTTCTAAGAAATCAAATAATTTTGAGCTACGCGACACCTCTCGTCAAACGAACTAAACGTAACTTTAGTCTTTGAACAGGATTTGATAAACTTCAATGTTTCCCCTGTAGGTGGAGCTAACAGCGCGCTTGAGTCCGTAGAAAGTCGCAAAGATTTTCGACTCCCACGTCGTCACTTGACCGTGTGGTGTAGTTGGTTATCACATTCCCGATCTGAGGGAAGGATGCGGGTTCAAGTCCCGTCGAAGTCGAACATTTTTGCGATATTATTTGATTTCTGAGTAATTTGAGCGTGTTAAGGAAGCTAGTACCCAACCTCCCGAATTTTACTTAGATCTATGGCAAGTATAATAGATTTACAGTTTACAAACCAATGTACTTGAAATCCGACATATCAGGCAGGACGGATTGAACCTCTATCTGACTCTTTACGGTCCCATTCACTTGGAGACAAGTTTCTTTATTCATCACGGATTCCGTTGTCACAGGGGCGATCTGAAATAGAACAATTAATTTAATATCAAGCCAACAAGCGAATCGGCAAACGTAGTGTAGAACGCCCTCCAGCCAGGTGGGATGACGATCTGCGAAAGACTGCAGGCCGATGCTGGATGCGGCGAGCTGAAGACAGGGCGCTATAGCGCTCATTAGGGGAGGCCTATGTCCAGCAGTGGACTAATATAGGTTGATGATGATGAATCTAACAAAAATTATGATACGAATGTCTGCATCGTGCGTTTTGTATTTTAAAGACATCTGCAGCCACTGTGGAGGTCAAGATCACTCTGTTTAAGGAATGTGTTAAAAAGGCGGAAGAACCCAAATGTGCTACTTCCTACATTTCAAGAAGCCCAGTTAAGCACATTACAGGTTCTGCTGAGTGTCCGGCAAAAACAATCGCAGAAAATAGGTACCTACATAAACTTGAAAGTGCCGATACAGTAAACATAATAATAGGTATTTCTTTAAACAAGATTTTTGATTTTTAGCTTCCGTATTTACTCGTATTATAGGTAGGGCAGGGCTACCCTTAAATGTAGCCTAATTTAGAGTTGTTAGTTATTTTGGAAATCTGCACTGTTTTGTTTTACTTTATCTATGTATGTAATTATTTATACCAATGTATTCATTATAAGCAATTTTGCTTGAGATACAGGTTTCACCTAGTTCAGGCACACGTAATCCATAGAATTTAAGTTATTATAGTACTTATGTTAAGCATTATGTGTGGATTGTTAAGCATTATTTATTATTTATTTATTTATTATTGTTTGAAAAAATCGTATTATTTCCTTGCATTGCAATTATTAGGAATTATGGATGTTTGGTACTTCTTTGCGCCAAAACTAAATAAATAAATAATGCTGGACAAATCACACAGCATTATCTAGCCCCAAGGTAAGCAGAGCTTGTGTTATGGGTACTAGATAACTGATATACATAATAATATACGAGTACATGGATAGATATTTTTTATTTTACATAGAAAACGACCAGAACACCCTGAACAAATATCTGCAGATCGTACAAGTATTTGTCCCGAGGCGGGAATCGAACCCGCAACCTCCTGCGTCGCAGGCGGACCTTCGCCCACCGCGCCACAGAGGTCGTCACTAAGTGAACTAAGTAAGTACTAAACGGATAGTGCTGAAATTTTGTTAGATGTAGCTCTAGGCCTTTAATATTTTATTTTTATTTAACTGAAATGGAATTTAATGATTAATCATTATTATTATTTAGGTAGGTTTATTATTATTCACAGACCAGCCAAAACTACTGGTAGTATTGCTTTACCGCAGATACAACAACAGCATTGTAATATTTGACATGTTTTCTGTGAATAAACGATTATATTATATCAAAACATTGGCTATTTTTGACGTGACAACGTCTTATAAATTGGTTTGCCGGGTGACACTTCAAGAAACTGCGTTACGCGTTACGCTCCGCTCACGTTATGCGCTCACAACCCAACTAGCACAATAGCGTTAAAACAACCTGTATATCATTATATATATCGGTTCCATTCGAGTATCATAGTGTTAATAATACCTGTACAGTGGAGTTATAGAGTGCTCTAACTCCCATATAACCACGAAAGAGGCCCACGATTTTACAGGTAAAGGTTATAGAAAGCCTGTAGTGCTGTTATATAAAGGTGTAACAGAACCTGCACAAAAGTGTTGATTCATACTCAGCTACTACTTCAACCTATATTACTGTGCTTGTAGATGGGTTGGTCAACACTAAAGGTTATATAAAAACGTCGGCTAAGAGTTATAACCACTTAAAACTTTATTAGACCTATTAAAAATAGTTGTTTGACACTTTGACGCTAGTTACAATATGTTTATGGTATCATTTAGCGTACAACTAAATGTCATCACCGAATGGCCATTATCTAACAGAGAAATAATAAAGTATACCTGTTCAAGTTACTTTGTGAAGTGAAAACAATCTGGCGTTGTGATTTTACGGTAAGTGTATACCATGTTTTCCATCTCAATTTTAACGCGCTCTTGATTTAATAAAGATTTCAAATAAAACTTATGAAACATAAAATAGGCACCTCAAATTTGTATCATTTTTTATTTTTGCTTTATGGCTAGTGGCATCTTCAATTAAGTGGCATCAATGAAATTACAAAAGTAACTTATATAATTAAGTATTTTGTTGTCAAATATTGAATAACCCAGTCAATTTATAGGTTATAGGTCACCAAAACAATGGCGAACTTACATTAAAGCTTTAGTCGTTGCATAAGTAAATTATTACCCCTTTTGAGTTACAACATCTGTAGCCAAGAATGTTGTGACACCATTACTTTTACAACGCCTTTATAGTGTATCTACTTATCACAATAAGCGTAAATAGAATTAACATTACAGCTTAAACCTACATAAATGAGTTGTTCAAAACTTTTGGTGTCTGTGTATCTTACACTCTTGACAAACTCTATTTTACAACACATGTCTGCACCTTATAACCAATATAATACCTACAGTTATAAAAGACACTTCACTGCAACAACTAAACAACAATAAGTGTTGACGCGAGTCAGCGAGCACTGTTGTATAGGTATAAGTGCTACAAACAGGTTAAAGCTACAACATCTTAACTATACTTGCTGTAATTAACGCTCTTCTAACTCTTAAAGTGTTCTTACGTCGTTCATTAAAGTTCTAGAACCACCATTGAAGCTAAATTTATTTTTTAACTCCTTTATAACGCTTTTAGTCAGAACTGAGATAATTATTACTCAATTAAACAGGTAAAAGTTATAATAAAAACTGTATCTGACACCAAAATGTTAGTTGGAAGTCGTTGTCACGTAAAACTTTCGCCCGTATACCGACTTTACAGGCAACCAATTTTTTTATTCCATAAATCAGTTCCAGTCCGGTATAAGACATGCGTGCGAAACCGCGGGCAGAAACTACTTATTTTATAATATTAAATGCGAAAATTTAGATCTTTGGATGTTTGCTGCTTTCGGACAAAACTACTTAACGGATCGGGCTGAAATTCTACCTAGATATCCTGGAATAAAATATAGGCTGCTTTTTGCCCCGGAAAAGAGCGTGCGAAGCCGCGAGCAGAAACTAGTTATAAATATTGAAAACTAGTTACTAATACACTAAAAATAACTAATAAACTAGTTATTAATGGTAAAGACCTGGTGAGCTGTAACACAGGTTCTTTGAACCTACTTCAGGCACCAGTCTTCACAAAACAGGGTTTGTTAATACCTTTTGACGACCTCTGTGGCGCAGCGGGCGAAGGTCTGCCTGCGACGCAGGAGGTTGCGGGTTCGATTCCCGCCTCGGGACAAATGTTTGTACGATCTGCAGACATTTGTCCAGGGCGTTCTGGATGTTTTCTATGTATAATAAAAAATATCTATCTATGTAGTGTATGGTATTAAGTATATCAGTTATCTAGTACCCATAACACAAGCTCTGCTTAGCTTGGGGCTAGATAATGCTGTGTGAATTGTCCAGCATTATTTGTTTATATTTTTATTTATTTACCTACCTGGTAAAATCTTTAAGTCTATCATTGGTATATCGTCATCCACTTTTGTGAAGAGAAAAAAATAAAAAGGTAGCACTCCGGGAGTGCCGGCAGAAGTGAAAACTTACATCTTACGATCTTACGCTTTTTCGATCAGCATCACGTGACCCTGACGCGAGTTTGAAAGTTTTTACCCATACAAAAAAAGTGCTCAGCGCCGCTAAAGAAGTTTTCACTTCAAAAATTATTTTCATTTTAATTAAAACAAGGCGATCGCCTCGCGGTTTCACCCGCGTAGTTCCCTTTCCCGTGGGAATTCCGGGATAAAATATAGCCTATGTCACTCCCTGAAAAGTAAGCTTCCTAACGGTGAAATATTTTTTCAAATCGGTCCAATAGTTTCGGAGCCTATTCAATACAAACAAACAAGCAATCAAATCTTTCCTCTTTATAATATTAATATAGATCAGGCTTACCTTTATGGATGTGCCAAACATTGGGTAAAATGGGCTGGTGATCTGGTAAGTCCGTACCATGCCGCCATAGTAATCAATGCGGGACTTGCCATTTTTACTGTCAAACCTGAGAACAAAACACATTGTAATTTAATTAGTTTGTGTCATGGTTTCTTTACATTGTAAAACTCACTTGCTTGGCTTAGTTTCAGATATAATTGTAAGCAATTATATATCTTAAGGCTCTACCTCCCCGAACACTAGCGCCGCCACATATTTTATCTTATTATTACGTCGAAGAAAGGAAATTCCAAAAATTACGTTGGACAATTTGTGAATCCTATCATAAGCTTTTTTTAATGCATCTGTAATTTATTTATTTTGTATACTTTAAGCAGGGTTGCGAAGTTGCTGTTTTTGGCCACCATGGTGGCAAAAAAGAGCAACTTCGCATCTCTGCCTACACTATACAAACTAAACAATTTATAGAGGCATTAATTATAATTGCCCAACGCAATAATTGCCCAACGTAATTTTTGGAATTTCCTTTCTTCGACGTAATAATAAGATTAAATATGTGGCGGCGCTAGTGTTCGGGGAGGTAGAGCACGGATCACAAATCGACAAGAAATGTTACTTCCGCCGACGTTTATTGTCTGAACAGATTTTCATGAAACATGGCTAAGATCACTCGGGATAAAATTATTTACATTGACACAAAAAAAACTAAACGAAAATCGGTTCATCCGTTTGGGAGCTAAGATACCACAGACAGATACACAGACACGTCAAACTTATAACACCCCTCTTTTTACGCCAGGGGTTAAAAAGAGAGCAACAGAGTGAATTTTAGGTTAAGTATTTATTTTTTATTTTTATTGTTAAAACAAAATCAACCGCCCTTATGTCACAGTTTTAACCTTAATAATCTAACTTACGGCCAATAAGAGATTTACATTTTATAGAAGAAACTTACTAAACACTTACAGTCTAACATTAACAAAATCAAACAAGAAAAGTACAGTTAATTCGAAAAAATGTATACAATTCAATTAACCTAAAGCACAGATATTATAAGCCTAAAGCAATAAGTAAGTATGGGCGGTTTGTTTACAAACATTCTACATAGAGTTTGGCCATTGGTCTTAATGTATAACTAGATTCTGCCCGCGGCTTCGCACGGCTTTCTATGGAAAACTTAAAAGGTTATTTCTATCCCATGGGAACAGATTTATAAGATAAAATGATGGATGGATGTTTGTTACCTCTTCACGCCAAAACTACTGAACAGAACGGGCTGAAATTTTGTATACAGATAATTCTAGGCCTGGAATAAAACATAGGCTAGTTTTTATCCCATAAATCAGTTCCCATGGGATAGAAATCACCTTTAAGCGTTTCCATAGAAACAACGCGTGCGAAGCCGCGGGCAGAAGCTAGTTTAAAATATTAATGTGAGTGTAATACCGTCTATGGTAAAATAAGTCCATCAATTTAGAAATGTGGTGGCAAAGTCAAATCAACGTTTGGCACTTCATTTATAACACGTACTCTTAACAATGGAAGGAAGACACACAAACAACAACCAGAACAGAAATCTACTCTCCTTCCTCTGTGTTGACTGTTGATCAACTTTCACGTGTTACACATTATAAGGCCCCCATTCTGGGAAACTATACAGTAATACAGTACCTACTGTAAAATATAAAATCTTTTAGATAGATAGGTAACTATTGTACCACACAAACACAAATTCCAACACAAAAGGAAATGCTGAGAATCAAGGAAGTACAAAGGGCGGCCTTATCGCTTTGAGCGATCTCCTCCAGGTAACCTTGGGATGCACTTGACATAAGAGAACAATATAGGTGGCTTTTGAATAACTTAAGAAAAATTAAAACAATTATAATTATACCTATACTAAGTACATAGTAAAATAAATTTATTCACAAAGAAAATTATACTAGTATTTACAATTGAAACAATTGAGCTAACTGCCGACTGTTGCAAACAGTCTACAGATAGCTCAAACTACAACTACATAGTATAATACCTAACATGCCATATACTACCTACATAAGATAAACTTACATACACATATAAAAAAGTTGTTTTAATATTTTTAAACGGATAGCTAATATTGATGAAGCAGTTTTTTGAAGTCAGAGGGTTTTGTGACGACCTCTGTGGCGCAGCGGGCGAAGGTCTGCCTGCGACGCAGGAGGTTGCGGGTTCGATTCCCGCCTCGGGACAAATGTTTGTACGATCTGCAGACATTTGTCCAGGGCGTTCTGGATGTTTTCTATGTATATAAAAAAAATATCTATCTATGTAGTGTATTGTATTAAGTATATCAGTTATCTAGTACCCATAACACAAGCTCTGCTTAGCTTGGGGCTAGATAATGCTGTGTGAATTGTCCGGCATTATTTATTTATTTATTTATTTGTATGATAACCAGCTGCATAAGGATAAAGAAAATAGGTCGTATTTTTGAATCCCCAAACTATTTGCTACTTTATCTTGGTCAAGGCATACAACAACGAGAAATAACACATGTACCCTGTTATCAGACTCTGATAATTTATCGGAATGACCTTTGGATAAAGTTCAAATAACATAAACACAGCTCAAACTGTTTTCTAGTAAAACAAACACGCTAGAGTGTGCGTGATTTAACATTATTTTAGCGTGTGTTAATTGCAATTAATAATTATTGCTTCTCAATCGTTTTTAATAAGCAAAACTACAAGCGATTTTAATTTTAAACTATTTACAAATAGAATAGAATATACTTTATTCCACAAAAGTTGTACATAGGCGAACATAATGCTAGATAGCATTCTCTACCTGCCTAACCTTTGGGTAGTGTGAACAACAATTTAGTAGGTAGTGCTAGAGAATAGAATAAATAAAAATACAATTAATAAATCGTTACATTAACATAAATAAATAAATATAAATAAATAAATAATGCTGGACAATTCACACAGCATTATCTAGCCCCAAGGTAAGCAAAGCTTGTGTTATGGGTACTAGATAACTGATATACTTAATACAATACACTAAATAGATAGATATTTTTTTATTCTACATAGAAACGACCAGAACACCCGGAACAAATATTTGTAGATCGTACAAACATTTGTCCCAAGGCGGGAATCGAACCCGCAACCTCCTGCGCCGCAGGCGGACCTTCGCCCGCCGCGCCACCGACGTCGTATAAATACACACGTAAATATAGTAAAATATACTACTCAAATAAATACTTAAGTGTATAGACATAAGTAATATAAATAAAATATATATCGTACCGAATTATTCTTGGACGACGTAAGGTCATCAACCCAATTTTAATTAAAGCAGAGATTAATTAGAATTGGGTTCATGACTTGTACCATATATACCTACAGCTGTTTATACTAGCTGACTCAATAGAAAATACCAGGAAATATATCGCTTTACGCAAAAAAGTAGGAAAGATGCTGATTCTCAATTGTTTGAGAGAGGCATATTCTGTTCAGCAGTGGACGGGTTGTTCATTCAACCAAATATTATTGAACTTACAATGGTTTTGTTCAATAATACATTGTTAATAATTGCTTAGCTTGGGGCTACATAATGTTGTGTAATTGTCAAGCATTATTTATTTATTTATTTATTGTTGAGGTACAAGCAATTTTTTCCTTAACTTTACTAACTTCCCTATGGTGTTATTTTCCTCAAATTATGCAAAAGATTTGAGCAGGAATCGCATAAAATTAAATATATATAACAATAACAGAATTCATAAATTCTATTTATATTCATAGTAAAGTTAAGAAAACGACTAACTCCATGCTAGAACATGTATATCCGTTATCTAGTACCCATTACACAAGCTCTGCTTAGCTTAAGATAATGTTGTGTGAATTGTCCTGCATCAGATTCATACTTATATTATAAACTAGCTTCTGCCCGCGGCTTCGCACGCGTATTTTCGGTATAACAAGAAGCCTAGCACAAAAATTCAGATTTCACAAACTTTCGGCTTTATAATATTAGTAGGAAGTAGGATAATTATATCGAAAATAACTCTGTCTGTCTGTCCATCTGTCTGTCTGTCTGTTACCTTTCACGCCTAAACGGCTGAACAGTTCTTAATGAAATTTGGCATGCAAATAGATAGTATCCCGGGGATAGACATAGGCCGTGGGTAGCAGCAAAAGAAAACATGTCACCGCACCTGAACATTCTATATTGGTCCACTACTGGACGCAGGCCTCCCTCTAAGCACCTTATTGGCTTTTATCTCACGGAGGCCCATAATCCCCACGCTGGGCATGCGTGTTACAGAAAACATGTAACTTACCATACGTAGAACGGTTCGTGCAGCTCGGCATACGGGATGTTTAGAAGACCTTTCACTGTGTAAACTGGACTCCATTCAGGTTGAATTTCTAAAAACAATTAAATTTACAATTATTAATAATTTTTATATGTTTTTGTGTACATTGTGGAGACAAATTAACGCATTTACTGCCCAGCCTCGGCGGTGCGACCCACAGAGCTGCAGTAATGTCCACCTAGCCGAATTTCGACCACGGCGGCCAGTCTGATCGGACACTAGCCAGATGCGCAGGACATAATTATAGTGCACCAGTGTGCGCGCAAACACAGGTGCAGTCTCTATTCCCTCACTCTCATAATCCGATGTGACGGCAGACCAACACGACCGGAGAGGTCCAGCGCAGGACCAACGGCTTAACGTGCTTTCCGAGGCACGGGGATGTAACCACCGCTAACTTCCTGACTCCGGGCTGATACTGTGAATTTTTCTTACTAGAAAAACCCCAAAAACAACTATCAGCCCGACCCGGGATTTGAGCCCAAGGTCCTTATAATTAGCGGTTGAACAATCTGAACGCTAGACCAACGAGGCCGGGAGAATGGGGTCAGCGAGTGTGTGGAGCGGTGGGCTCGCCGGCCATGTATAGGAGGAAAATGGGACGCCAGTCGGGCCGCGGAGGTTTAAATGTTCCCGTGGTTGGGCGAAAATGGCGAGAGAGGGACACCGGAGATTTAGTGGGTATTTTTTCTTGTTTTTGTCGATATTTTTTTATCTATTTTCACCCCCTTTCGGCGTTGCACTTTATCCAGGGACACACTGTATATTAATGTTACGACTTTTACTGATAATAGTTTTTTAATAATATTAGAATAGAAATTAGAAATTAGAAATAAATGGACAGTAAATTGGACTTTTTTTATTTTGAGGGTAGTTAAAAATCCACTATTCCAGCTCAACTGTATAGCAAATAAATACTACTAATAGAGGTATCTGATGCACATAAACGAACCAAAATATTATTATTTGAAATCATGTAAAGTACAGTCATTACAAATTCACTGAAGCTTCAGTTTAGAAACATTATTAAAACATGACACAAAGAAAACTTTATATTATAAGAAGTTTTATCTAGGTATAAGATATTCTGAAATCTGTGAAATATAAAAACAAGATGATCCTAAAACTGTAGACTAACATTACCTACCTAGGTACTCATTCTCTAGTAGGTACAATACAAAGAACAATTTTAAAATATTCTGTTTAAATAAAATCTTACCATCCACACCAAGCAGATACCAAGCGCATTTTCAATTCAAATATAAGGTGTAGGTACTTAATTGATTTTCGACCTACCTTTGTTATTGAATCCAAACGTCAACCCAATCAAAGCACAGAATACGGCGAGCCTCATGATACCGACCGCCCGCGACCGTGTTTCTGCGAAGAATGACGATTAGTTTAATTACACTGTCAACCGGGGCCGCGCATGCGCAGCAATATAGTCGTCGCGGTACATGCAAAAGTGGCCAAGTACGATTTTAATAAAATTGATATTTTGCAGCCGTCTAGCGCGCCGAGTATCTTGCTTGATCTAATAGTATTTTTGAATAAAACGCTTCAGCTAACAAGTGGAAGGGACAGACTGACTGGCGAAACAAATAACTTAACATAATGGGAGTCATAAGAAGAATGTATAGAAACAGAGGAATAAGTTAGATGATGAAAAAATGCTCGAAACATCATCATTGAGCAGAGCTTGTAGGGTACTAGATAAAGGATATACTATAAATTACACTAGACGATCGCCTCGCGGTTTCACCCGCGTAGTTCCCGTTCCCGTGGGAATTCCGGGATAAAATATAGCCTATGTCACTCCCTGAAAAGTAAGCTTCCTAATGGTGAAAGAATTTTTCAAATCGGTGCAGTAGTTTTGAAGCCTATTCAATACAAACAAACATACAATCAAATCTTTCCTCTTTATAATATTAGTATAGAAGTATAGATAACATACACAGATATAATAAAAATATGTAGTATTACGTATATCAGTGCTCATAACAATAGCTCTGCTTAGTTTGGGGCTAGCTGATGCTGTGTGAATTGACCAGCATTATTTTTTTATATTTTTTACCATACATAGAAAACACCCAGAACAACTAAAACAAATATCTGCAGATCGCACAATAACTTGTCCTGAGGCGGGAATCGAACGCGCAACCTCCTGCGTCGCCCACTGCGCCGCAGAAATAGTCGGTAGGTTATTATGTAGAGGTACCATCTCTATCATCTCCCTCTCTCTTTCATCACCTTGAAGTAAGTTTTGTACCTCATTAGGAGAGCCTGATAAAGATGCTGTAGGTGGTTTTTAAGATAGGGAATTTGTATAATTAATTACCTACATTGCATGTTAGTTTCTTTCTATTCACGAGCATGAATGCTTTTGAATTTCCAATCACACTCACTAATATTATAAATGCGAATGTTTGGATGGATGGATTGATGGATGTTTGTTACCTCTTCACACCAAAACTACTGAACGGATTGGGCTAAAATGTTGTATACAGATAATTGTAATCCTGGAATCAAACATAGGCCGCTTTTTATCCCATAAATCAGTTCGCATGGGATAGAACTCACCTTTTAACATTTCCATAGAAACAATGTGTGCGAAGCCGCAGGCGGCAGCTAGTAATTTATAAACCATGTGAATTTTGTGTTATTGTGAAATAAATATGTGCCTTAGGTAAAATTTGTTGTGGGTTTTTAATATTAAATATCATAAGTATAATAATATTACCACTTGTCCCATTGTTCCTTTGATGTGCTTTTACCCTAACTTTCTTTCTATATGCTTTTAAAACAAAAGTTTTGCAGGGATCAGATATATTTTATAGACAATCGCAAACACTTGTTATTCCACCTTGGGACAAATGTTTGTACAATCTACAAATATTTGTTCCGGGTGTTCTAGTTGTTGCTATGTATAAGTACCTAATAAAAAATATCTATCTAATGTAATGTATCATATTATGTATATCAGTTATCTAGTACCCATAACACAAGCTCTGCTTAGCTTGGGGCTGGATGATGCTGTGTGAATTGTCCAGCATTATTTATTTATATTTATTTATTAATCTGCAAATATTTGTTCTGCATGTTCTGCATATTCTATGTATAAAAGAACAATCTATGTAATGTATTGTATTAAGTTTATCAGCCATCTAGTAGGTACCTATAACACAAGCTCTGCTTAGCTTGGGGCTAGATGATGTTGTGTGTTTTGTCCAGCATTATTCTTTATTTAATTAGAAGTAATTACACAAATCATAACTATTTTGCTGAGCAATTAATATTGAAAAACCTACTTATCAGCAAAGCTTTTGCATTCAGAGGCAAAGATAGTTTTTATTTTTTTCGGACATAGCCAGCTCTGCCAATTTGCATCAAACAAATTAATATAAGTAGGTACCCACAAACCCACTTAGAATTTTTAGATTATAGGTGAACTTTAGGTACCTACCTACCGAAGCGACTAGGTATTTTAGAATATGGTTGGTAGATACGTATACATTTTAAGAATGCACTTTGTGTATGAGGCATAGGTACTTAAACAAATTTAAATAATAAAAACTTCCACGTGAAGACAAAAATTCTCGTAAACATTCTTACCGACACAAATAACCACCCAGCTTGTATTTTCTTACATAAATAAGCACGGGACTAAAATTCAAATTAAATTAAATGGATCAAACGAATACGATTAATAGAACAAATCACATTAATATCACAAAGCTCGAAAGCAAACTGAGACTGAGAAGAACAAATTTTGTTTGATTTTGTTTGTTTTTGTTGCGACCATTGAGGGATTATGAACTAGACTCAAACCCCTGAGAAACAAAGTTCAATTTTGAAAATATGAAAAGAGTGACTTCAAGATTGGTACTATTTGGGACTAGGAGTGAGCGTTGAATCAACGAACTGTTATAAAAAACAGCTTTTCTACATTTAACGAATCAACCGTTTTCTCTTTTCCGCGAAACAGGTTGATTCAATCAACTTATTATTTCATTCAACGAACGACATACTATGACGTTGACACATTCTCGTTCGTTGACGGACAAAACGAATCAACCGTCTTCTCTTTTCCGCGAAACAAGTTGATTCAATCAACTTATTATTTCATTCAACGACATACTATGACGTTGACATACTATCTCGTTCGTTGACGGACAAGTTACATGGAAGATTGAACTTTAAAAACACCTTACGAACAAACACCATCCGAAAATGAACGAACGAGCTTCGAACCGCTAGGTAAAAGTAAAACACGTTGTACACGAGCGAGCGAGACGCCGCAGTAGTCGACAGCTTAAGATTGTTGGAGAGTGAAAGAGATGAATGTATGTTTGTTCATTCCGGGGGCAAAGCGCTCCGTGCGCCGCGCGCCGGCCTTCTGACTGACCAAGAAAAACAGGGAAATTATTTTCATTCGTTTAATTAGTTTGTTTATGTGACACGTTGAGGTCAACGCTTTTTTTGTGCGCAAGTTTAATAATTATTTTATTATGTATAGGTAGTGAAAGTTAGTGATAATTTAGGATATTCATGGCAAATAAGGACAGTGTTTTATTGTAAATAAATAATACTAAGTAGTTCAAATGTAAAAAAAGTAAAAACAATTTGCAAAATGCCGGAATGACAAGGCACTACAGTTTACGTTTCGTCAAACCAGTTAAAAACGTCAACAGGTTTTGCCACAAGTTGACCGTTTTAGACGTTAACGCGTCAACACTACTCGTGCAATACAGTTAACGTTTCGACAAACCTGTTAAAAACGTCAACCGGTTTTTTAACCGGTTGACCGTTTATAGAAAACGGTTTCGTTTCGTTAACGCAGAAACAGTCAACGACCCACAACTATTTGGGACTGTCAGCCGGTCAGATGTTTGATGTTTCAAGATTTTACTTTTATTTTTAGCATGAAATAACATGTGGGGTGGGTGGGTCACAAGCTACTCTTCCATCCAAGAATGAAATTATACCACATCAACTTAGAATCAGTGTTGCCAGATCGAATTTGACAAAATCAGTAGAAAGTCACGTAAAAAATCAGTAGCTTGAAGAAAAAATCAGTAGATTTTGAAAAAACTACAAATTTCTAGCTTTTGACACGAAAAATGCGTGGTATCTGTAAGGTTTTTTGTAAAATCGGTTTATCCGCTAGGAAACTATAATTATAGTTCCCTATCGGATGAACCGATTTTGATTCATTTTTTTGTATGTTTGTCCAGTGTGTGTGTTTCACTTTTCAATGATGGCATTCATCAAAGTACCTAAGTTGCAAAGTAAAATATTCATGGCTTTCGAATTTCAAAAGGTTTGTAATAAACTTTTTACATTGATATGAAAACATTGATCAAAGCAACTCATCAGCTTGGAATTCGCCGAGATTTGTTCATTTCCAAAGGCACTGATCAGGTTTTTTGGGGTAGGTAACTTGGTAGTGTACAATGGTGTTCCGTTGTTCCTTTCAAGAAAAACAAACTATGTTCATCTCAGAAAGAGGGATGCTAGGTGTCTATTTTTTTTTAATTTCAATTTACCTGATAAAACCTGATCAGTGCCCTTGGAAATGAACAAATCTCGCCACAAACCAAGCTGACTCGAGAATCGTATGAACACCAAGTGAAATTGAATTTTTAATTTCTTTTGTTGTTACAAGGCCTTATGCCTTGGCCTTGAATTTCTCTCAGGAAAAGCTGGTTGATTTCTCGAATTTTACATTATAGATCAGAGGCTCTTCAAAAATCAAGCAGATCAATCTACTCGTAGGAAGTGTAATAATCCATTTACAAGATCTACTGCTAAATCAGTAGATCTGGCAACAATGGAAAAGTTGATCGAAGAACGAACGGACCGACCAATCAATTCGAGAAAGATAGGAACACACAACAGATGTTTACAGGAAGTGGAAGAAACGAACGAACAAAACAAACTCTTCAATTTCATTCATATTTTGTCAGTATTGTGACGAATAGGATTGGTGAAAATTTCATTGGCTTGTGAAGTGACACTGACAAGTGACAGCTTACATAATATACACGGAGCCATTAGCGCTCGGGAAAAATCAGGGCTGCATTCCGAGTTACGCAAACATCGATAATAGCGCGCTCAAAAGCGTTCCAAATTACTGTGAGCGCGACAACGATGTCCCGTGTGACGTCATAGATGACGTCATGACATGCGCCATTTTGCGATAACACCGACCATCCCACAAACTGAAATCACTGTGAGCGCTCTGTCAAAACTGACGTTTACTCTGTCAAATCTCACAATATCATTCACAGAACACGCACAATGACATTTGACATGTGACTCGTGCCCGTGAGCGCGTTTACAAGTGTTCCGAATTGATGATGGCACTCAACTGTCAATATCGTGCTAACTAATTTGGAACGACAAATATCGTTGTAATCGCTAACGGCGCTGTATTTGTAATTCGGAAAGCACCCCAGGTAGATTTCACGAAATTTTAGAAATAAATCAGTAGATCAGTAGACGGGTCGAAAAGCAGGTAGATCTACTGCTAAATCAGTAGATCTGGCAACGCTGCTTAGAATAAACACAGCAAAGTCAGATAGTCGGAACGTAGTCATAGGATCTTTGTACCACAGAACAGAACTAGACAGACCTTGCTTCATCTGTTTCCTTTCCTTCAGGCGCGGTTCCAGGGGCGGGGAGTGAGTGAGTGATAGATTTCTTTGCGCTGGTTGACAAAGTGACCTCGCAGATTATTTGTTACATTTAGGTACTGCTTTCTATTGTGGTTGCTGGATTGATATAAGCTGATTATAGCAGACCAGCCAGAACACTCAAGTTCATTTCAGTTCTAGTCATAGGTAACCTTGCTTCTGCGCTGATCAAAACATAAAATCTTAGTAGGTAATATCGGCGAGCGGAGCGATTTTTTTGGTAATCATAATCAAAGTGACAGACTTTGATTAAGATTACCAAAAAAATCGCGGTAAACAGGAAAAAATAATCATCTTCATGATGATAATCATCAAGCTGTGGTTTGCAATTTTTTAAGTACCTAAACCTGTGCCTAAACTAAGATTATGGGGGGGGGGTCACGACCCATAACATTTGTTTCTTCTGACTATGGTCCAGAGCTCGACCCCCGCTTTAGGTCACTTTGCCCAATTTGATAAAAAGTTGCCCAAAAATCTAACAAAAACCAAAAACACAACAACACGACTCGTCGATTTTTCCTGCAGTTGGAATTCATAATCAATGTAACGAAAGTAAACAGGAAAAAATAATGATCAAGCTCTTTTTTAAGTACCTAAACTAAGATTTTGGGGGGGGTCATGACCCCCGTGACCCCCCCCCCCTGGGACCGCGCCTGCACGTTAAGTTTTATGTCGACAAAACTTTTACATTGACTTTCAAGAAAATTTACACAATTAGCTGCTTTTAATTCTCCAGTTAAATACTCTGTATGTTGCATTACAAAATCGTCAACTCTCATCAGTCCACTTCAACTACGTAATAATAAAGTTTTTATGATTTTAAAGTAGCTTTCTACATTACTGCTCGAAGCAACAACTGATGACTCACAGAAGTTTGAAATAATTGACAAATTGAAATAAAATAAGATTTTATTACAAAACACTAAAAATCGTTTATACCGATGGTACGAAACACCTCCATTTTGAAGATTTTTTCTCGTACTATCATTTTTACACTCTAAAATCGAACAATACTGCCGTATTGTTCGATTTTAGAGTGTATGATTACGGAAAAAATGAATTGGTTGCGAGACTAGCTACTCCACGCGATGTTAGAACCCGACTGGGATCAGCTATGCGTAGCAACGCTTACTTGTGGCACGCGTGCCACGCCCACTTACCATTTCCCTTTAATTTCTAATTCCGTAAATCCGCGGTTTGAAATGAAGCGTGTTGACGATTCACGCTCTACAGTCTGCATTAAATTAGTTAGAATGACCATAATGAATGTGCTAACAAATAAAACTAGCCAGGTTTTGTTTTCATTTAACTCTGCATTAATTTATTCATTGATTCCCTCCCAATGGATTAGAATATTTTATATTACCTACTATATGTGTACCTTACTTATAAAGAAGCTAAGACTATTGAGTTAAGATTTTATTACTTTGTAAATTGTTTTGTATAGACTTTACCTTGTGTTTGAATAAGACTTAGAATAAGCTAATTTATCTTATAAGCATACCAATTCCAATTAGAATTTTATTGAAAAGATGTATGTAACGATTGTGCTTTGGATATAAATAATTTAAGAAACTGTAATATTATTAAAGTAATTAAACGGCTCCCCCCCACTCCTTGGAAATCTTACGCGCCATTGCATGGCAACAAGCAAAGTGAGATCTCCCTGGCGCATGGCGTAAGGCGCTGCCATTCCATCCTCATCGTGTCTTCTTATTCGGAACCTGGTCCCCACATCTTGGCTGCCACGTGGTCTCAAGCCTGGCACCATAGGATCCTTCCTATATAGGACGCTTTCCTAAGCATCGGTTCCCTGAGGTAGTTTTGCCATAACACGTAGGGTCCCCACAGGACTATCAGGCAGGAGAAAAAACCACCACAAAGCGTGCGCCTAATCACAAATAATGTTAATGGTTATTTTATTTCACCAAACTGTACCTACTGTATTTTGCTGACTTAAATTAATCAGGCGCTTTCCTAAAAAATGTTAGAATAGTTAAATAAATAAAACCGCTGCATAGTAATGATATTTACCAACACGTACGTGATAAACACTATACGTACAACAGTTTTCACGGAAACACAGTAGCGTTTATCTTTCCTGAATATATATTCTTAGTGGCTCTGCTGGAAAGTATGCTACGCAGCAGCGCCACAATCAAAGTCTATTTTATCATTACGTGATGCACGTACAGCAATAAGCGGCATACGTACGTAATGTATGTTTAACGTACATTAATTTAAAATATAAATGACCAGATTCTGAAGTGGTGGCTCTGCTGCATAGCACCACACATTAAAATACCCCTGCTGGACTGTGCTGTGATTCATAAAAACGAGCCCAGTGCGAGGCCCCGAAGTAGTAGTTCATCTCTTTCTAGTAGGTCTTTATCTGTACTTTTCTATAAATTCGAATGAAACTGTGATATTGTGTTGGTAATAAAAACTTGTTCTTTTGAAAAATGATAATTTAAAATAACATAATAACTTGATAATTCAGTTTCTACTAGGTTGTAGTATTCAAATATTCAATGTCTGCTTGTCATGTCATTATTATTTTTACGTACCTAATACTTTCATAGTGCGCAAAAGATTTGAAAAAAATGTGTATGCAACATTCTTACGGTAATGTTGCTGCGTAATTTGGACAGCTTTTTAAAAAGTACATTTTCCAAAAGTATGTCTTATCAGAATCTTTGTTCAAAAGCCCAGTGACATCGTATTGTTTCATTTCATGGACACCCTACACGATGTTGCAACGTGCTAGACAAGGACAAACTACTACTTTCAAGCCCTCTCACTCGGCTCGTTTTTCTACTCTGACTGAGATGTCACAAAGGCTCACTTCTCGTGAGCCATAAATCAATGATGGTACTGGGTACTTTTGAATAGTTTTGAATGAATGAAATATCTTCGTGCGCGATCCAGTTTACTTTAACTAACCTCTTCTCAGATTTATGTTATTACCCGTATTTTTGACGAATTGAATGATCAAATAAGTCACTGTCATTGTCAAATTTATCAATCAGTAAGATCAAATAAAAGTTGTTTACAATTTTCTCGTTTGTAAAATCTCGATTGCAAAACAAGAGTGGTTATAATTTGCGCTGTTTGGTTTGCTTGTTTTAGTATCTGAACTAGTATCGTTTGAAAATGAACAAAAAAGGTATATCCTTTGGCAAGATACGTTTCCAACCGAAAACCGATGCTGAGAGTTCCAAAAAACATGAAGATGCCATAGCCTCTGGGTTCGGTACTTTCGGGCGAATTCCCATCCAAGAACCCAAAGAAATTGAAGAATTAGCTGATGATCTCGAAAGCCAGCAGATTCAGCAAACTATTGGGTTTAAAAATTTCGGTAAAAAAGCCAAAAATATCGACATAAACGAAATGGTAAACCAGGCCAAAAAAGTTGCTGAGGAGGTTAATAAAAAGAGGATGTTAGCTGCTGCCGAGGCCCCGGATGATGCGAAAGAGAATGAGGAACTGATTGGTCCTTTGCCGCCAAAACCCGATCAAGAAGAAGACTTAATTGGTCCTCCAATACCACAAAAACTGAATTCTGCTGGTAGGAAAGGCAAGCAGAAAGATGATGATGGATCAGACAGTTATGATGAATTGAGCGGCTCTGATGATGAAGAAACTGGTTTGGAAAAGAGGATTCCACAATCACATGAGGTGAGAAAAGTGATATTATTAGGTAGGTAATATACATTACTTATTATGATATCTCAGCAGAAAAAATGTGATATTGAACAACATAAACATTTAGCTTTATTTTACCACAGCCTTGATCCATTATAAACATTGACATGAATAGTTTCACTTTCTATAAGTACAGGATGGATTTTTTTGATAGGCCAGTAAGGAGCGGTAAACCTAAACCAGTGTAGCTACACATAAAGGTGTTATGAGACTAACCATAATTTTTAAAGAAACTTTCATCCCCATTTACAGACTTAAATACAGTTAGCAAGAAAATGGGCATTTTATACAAAATCTTTTTTGATGCCAATCAATCCTGTTTCTTATCTATATTTTTGGTATCTATATAAGTACCTAAGTATATAAAATCATTTGACATTTGTTAGTCTCACAAAAACCTGGCTGGACCAATTTGGTTAATTTTGGTTTCAAACATTTGTAGAAGTCTATGGAAGGTTTCAAAGGTGAGAGTGGTACGAAGTTCGCCGGGTCAACTAGTATATTATGTGGTGTAGCTATCGTAGAGCTGGGTGGTGCAGTGCACCAGGGCCCTGGACCTCAGGGGGCCCTCTAATCTAAGCTTTGAAAAGAGAGGGGCTAGAAAACCTTGAGACTGCACATAAGTTTTTTTTTTAATGATTTTAAATGAACATCAACAATCACAGAATTCTCCATTTTTAACCCCTGATGCAAAAAGAGAGGGTGGTATATTATACGTTTAACATGTCTGTCTGTGTATCTGTCTGTGGTATCATAGCTCCCAAATGGATGAACCGATTTTCGTTTAGTTTTTTTTGTGTCATAGATTAATTTTATCCAGAGTGGGGTTTAAATTTTGTTTATGTATAATTATTAACTTTCAACATATTCGCCAAGCATCCTCCATAACCATCCTTGATAAGCATTCTCGATAAGCATCGTGCTGTTTGTAATTGTTATTTGATAGTTTGGTTGAGTATGCCCTTAGCACATTGCATCAGCGATAAGCTCACGTGCTTGACGCCCTTGACGGTCGTGAGATCAATTCGACAATTCCACCCATCAACTTTTTAGTAAATTTTTCATTCGGTCTTACTTCGCTTTTATGATATTCATTGCGATATTTTCAACTTTCCAGGACGCTAGGTGTGACTGCTGTAATTCGTAATTCCCTACTACCAGCCTTCTTTCATCAATTATCACCACTAATCTTGTTATTTATATTTCGTACATTCATCCATCTGGCACCCCATTCTGCTAGAACTGATTTTAGCTAAAAAAATGTCCGATGATAAAACATGTATGATACAGCACAACGGCAATGGCGGATCCAGCTGTCAAGTCAGGGGGGGGGTCATACAGTCAAAATCTAGTCAGGACGGGCTCCAACATGAATAAAATTATTAATGTACAGTCGGCTGCAAAAATATGTATACACTCCAAGTTTTCAATTTGACTAAATAGTAAGTGTATAGTAATTGTGATAATTTATGTACCGCATTCTGACGAAGTTCGATGACTACTTTGTACGAAAAACGTGTGCATGTCCTTTTATTTGAAAAGTTCCGAGTAAAATGAAAGTTAAACCTTGGAAGTGTATACATGTCTGTGCAGCTGACTGTACCTAGTTAAGAAGAAAACGTGTAAGGATTTGGGGGTGGGGGATGCCGTTTACCCAGTAGTGGGACGAATTTTGCGGACGAGAAACAAACTTTCCTATTTATTTAAAATAGGTACGTAAATAATTTCCTTTAGACCTTACAGGACTCTGAAACTGTCAGATATATCAAATTATTCATATTCATAGTCACTTCGATTTTGTTTTTGAGTTTTATTAAAAACTAGCGACCCGCCCCGGCTTGAAATGAAATGAAATGAAATAGTTTATTTGACACGACACAGTACATAAACTAAACATTTGTGGAAAAAAAAAAAAACTTAACTAGAAATGAATTTAGTGCAAAACAAAAATCACCAGATTGTTGGAAACCTTAATATTAAAATCTAGCAACCTCCACAACCTGCTTGGTAAACCACCGAGTGTCGAGTCAAAAAGGAATCAACTCAGCATGTTGCTGAGTAGATAAATAAAAAAGTATCTGCTCAGCGCTGGTATTATGTTGACCCTTGTGAGGGAAGTTACATCACCAGCGACAAACATCTACGCACACTGCTTTATGTATAGCATTAAGTGAGTGTTTATGGAATTTATATAAAAAAGTAATAACTTAGCAATATTATCTAGATCTATGCACACATGCCTACCACATAGTCTATCTATTGTAATGGACAACTACAATAGAAATTAATATTAAAGATATATTAGAATACCTAATTGCCTACCTAAAATGAACAATGTAAGTATAAGTCATGTCTAAAATTTTCAGTACTAGTATAGTAGTATATGAGAATAACTAGATAAGATGAGACCCTCAAATTATCGACGCATCATTGTTGTGGATGCCATCCCACTTTCTTTGTTCCTGAATTAGAAACCGCTTTAACTTAGTTTTAAATCCGTAAATGCTACTAGTGTTTCTGATTGGTGGGGGGATGTTATTCCAACACTTAGTCGCTGCATATCGGAAACTTCCGCGAAATGCGGCAGATCCATGTCTTGGCGTAGCGAGCGGCGCCACACATTGCCTGTTCCGAGACGCGCGCCATTCTGATCGCCAGTCAAGCTTCTCATACAGATATGCTGGTGTTTTGGCATGAATCAAGCCAAAGAGAAGGCATGCTAAATGCAGTTTTTGACGTGATTTCATCTTCATTATGAAATGCTTGTTTAGGAAGGGCGTTATATGTTCCCTGGGGCGTATATCAAAACAGAAGCGGGCACATGCGTTTTGTACCCTCTGCACGAGCTTTTGTGTGCGTGCTAGGAGCCGCTTCGCACGGGTGCAATGCTTATACTAAATATACCTACTGCAGAATCGGCCCTCCGGCCGTTACCGCAACCGCTATGTCCCTGCATTTTAAATCTGTAATATCTTCGAAAATATTCATTCAAATTACATGCTGCAAAGGGCAATATAAATCTATATTAAATGCACAATGTATTTAAGTTACTTAATTGGATAAGGATAAATGCTATACTGCTTAAAATCGCCTCATAAATAAACCATTATTTCTCGTAAAGGATAAAAGAATAAATAAAAAATGGTTATTGTGGGTTATTGTGGAACTGGGCCGGACATGTCTGCCGAATGTCCAGCGACTTGTGGGCAAAGACCACGACAGAGTGGAGCCCACCCAACGCTAGGAGGCGACGTGGAAGACCCAGGATGAGATGGCGAGACGAGCTTGACGCACACCATCCATCATGGCCTGTGACAGCGTTAAATCGCGAGGAGTGGAAGGAGAAAAGAGAGGCTTTTGCCCAGCAGTGGGACAGTAATGGCTAAAAATAAATACTTAATAAATAATATTGTGGGTTATCCCTAAGAGATAGACATATACTATCACGGACTTTTTTGTAGACCTTTTTAAGTTGTACAATACTGTAGTACCTACATTATTTTGATCTATCTCGTAGGGTTCAGCTAGCGTTTCCAATGTAAGCGCAAA
Source organism: Eupithecia subfuscata (assembly GCA_963564075.1). Lineage (NCBI taxonomy): Eukaryota > Metazoa > Arthropoda > Insecta > Lepidoptera > Geometridae > Eupithecia > Eupithecia subfuscata. The sequence goes on along the minus strand of OY751118.1, from coordinate 1,623,708 downwards.
AAAATCTGTATCCATCTGGTCCTTCCTCAATTGACGGAGACTTATTCGCCAACTTTGCAAAGAAATTATAACGAAATTTGACGTGCTCGAATGTTACAGCAATGTTACTGTTTCATACAATTCCTGTTACTTCCGCGCTAGCAGAAAGATATTTCAGTAAACTAAAGATAAAAAATGATATAAGAAACAGCATTGGACAAGATCGCCTCCGACATTTATCGTTAATTGCAATAGAAAATAAGGCGGCATCAGACTTGGATTTGAGTGAAATTATAGACGAAAAATTAAAGCGCGCAAGAGATTGTGAATTGCACGGGGAAGTCTGTTAAAAATAGTTTTTTTCTTCCTGTATTGATCTCATCTGTATAATAAATACTTTATATTGTCATGTGTGTCATTGCTTATTTATTCCGATAATAGATCTTGTGCTAGTGAAAATATGATTTATTTCAGGTTGAAATGCTCCATGGCTCCAAAGCTGTGGTGGCGCTGGCTGTGGACCCCTCTGGTGCTCGGCTGGCCACAGGATCCATTGACTATGATGTCTCCTTCTGGGATTTTGCCGGTAAGCCCACCTCATGATTACCATCATCAGCCTTTATAGTCCACTGCTGGACATACGCCTCCCCGAATGCATAAATCCAGCATCTGCGTGCAGTCTTTTGCAGATCGTCATCCCACCTGGCCGGAGGCCATCCTGCACTACTTTTGCCAAGTCGCAGTCTCCACTCAATAACAAATTTACCCCAGTGGTTGTCGGTTCTTCGCGAGATATGACCGGCCCACCATGTATGCTGTAACATTATCATAACTCATAAAATTTTATTTACATTGTTTCCAGGCATGGACTCGTCCCTCCGTTCCTTCCGTACCCTCCAACCCTGCGAGAACCACCCCATCCGCTGCCTGCAGTACTCGGCCACAGGAGACTCCATTCTGGTGGTCAGCGGAGCGGCTCAGGCCAAGGTGCTGGACCGGGACGGGTTCGAGGTGTTGGAGTGTGTGAAGGGGGACCAGTATATTGCTGATATGGCTAGGTGAGAAACCACGACACAAATAACTATAAGTCGCTTACTTGGCGTCCAGTTTCAGATATTGTAAGCAATAGGTTTTTATCGATTACTAGCTTCTGCCCGCGGCTTCGCACACGTTATTTCTATGGAAATGTTTTGAGGTTATTTCTATCCTGTTCTATTTTTGAGGTTATGTCAAGTCACACTTGAATGCTATCGAACGGAATAAATAGTATCCTATGTCCGTCTCCTGGCTCTAAGCTACCTCCTCACCAATTTTCAGCCATATCGGTAAAGCCGTTCTTGAGTTATAAATAGTGTAACTAACACGACTTTCTTTTATATATATAGATTTCATTTGATCTCAAATCGACAAGCAATGTGTCTTTATATACTTTTTACACTATTATAATATTGACGACCTCTGTGGCGCAGCGGGCGAAGGTCTGCCTGCGACGCAGGAGGTTGCGGGTTCGATTCCCGCCTGGGGTTAAATGTTTGTACGATCTGCAGACATTTGTCCAGGGCGTTCTGGATGTTTTCTATGTATAATAAAAAATATCTATCTATGTAGTGTATTGTATTAAGTATATCAGTTATCTAGTACCCATAACACAAGCTCTGCTTAGCTTGGGGCTAGATAATGCTGTGTGAATTGTCCAGTAATATTTATTTATTTATTTATACAGGGTTATTGGTAATTCACTGACACAATGTTAACTGCAGGTTCTGCCCACCATCATGAACACGTCCGTGAAGACGCCAGGTTTCAATTCTTAGAATTGGTGGAAAGGGAATAATATGTACCCCCCTCCATTCAAAAATCGTTAATTATAGGGGTTTTCTTTGAAACTAAACCTAAAAACGGCTCTGCCCTGAATTATCAGTGGGTATGTGTGTGTTCGGCTGTCTCCCAGCCAGGCTAATGCCACTTAAATCATCTTGCGTAGATGTAAAATAAGCCAATGATGATGATGTGGATTTAAATAGGAGATCGGTATTTAGTTATTTATTAGGTTTCGGACATTATCTTGTATGTGAGGCGATTTACAAGAATGAGGATCCGTCACGTCATAGCAATTTCAACAGAACTAGTATCCACGTTATTCTTTATGACATTAGAATGATAAATCTTTTTAATTTATCCAAATCGGACCATTACGTACGAAGTTATGACTAAATTACTTACTTTAATTCCGTGAAATTACTAGCGAAGTTCACTGAGTGACCGCCGCGGGCGCGTGTGACGTCACTGGGTCGCTCGCCGCCCTTAATCCGTAGGCAGATATCAGTTATTAGTGATTTACTCCGAAACTATAAGTTTGGGGAAAAAAATGTCAGAACCAAATAGACTCAGTTTTGAGAGACCCATCAAATAATAAAAAAAAAACGATTCGATTAAGACCTGTCGTCTTATTAAGACCTGGCGTCTTCACTAACGTGTTCGTGATGGTGGGCAGAACCTGCAGTTAACATAGTGTCAGTGAATTACCAATAACCCTGTATAAATAAAACATAAATATAAATAATGGTGGACGATCCACACAGAATTATCTAGCCCCAAGCTAAGCAGAGCTTAAGTTATGGGTACCAGGGTATCATTCATCTAGTAGATAACTGATATTCTACTTTCTACTATACTTAAACATAAAAAAAGAAACCTTCAGCACTTAATGTTAAAGTGTAATCTCCTCTTTCCAGAACAAAAGGCCACACAGCCTCCCTAAACAGCGGTTGCTGGCATCCCCACACGCGTCACGAATTCCTCACCAGCTCCCAAGACGGCACCCTCCGCGTCTGGCACATCGACAACCCTAGACAACACAAATCCATCATCAAACCTCGCCAGCAAGGAGGTTTAAAAACCAACCCAACCTCCTGCGCCTACTCCAGAGATACCAACACAATCGCTTGCGGCTGCTACGACGGATCCATCCAAATGTGGGACTCGAGACGAGCCTTCGTCAATACAACTATGTTGCTACGTGATGCGCATCAGAAACAAAACGAAATAACAGCCATATCATACTCCTATCTAAGCAACTATTTATGCAGCCGAAGCAACGACGAAACAATGAAAATCTGGGATCTAAGAAGCTTTAAGAAACCAATCAACGCATTCACAAACCTATTCTCAAGATACGAGCAGACAGACTGCGGTTTTAGCCCGGACGACTCCATGGTTTTCACTGGAGTGTCCTTAGAGAAGGGACAAGATATCGGACAGCTTTTGTTTTACGATACAAAAACGTTTGAGAAGGTAACGCATATTAATGTAACTAAATCTCATGTTATAAAGGCTGTATGGCACGCAAAGTTGAACCAAATCTTCGTCGGTTGCGGTAACGGTATCGTCAAATGTTACTATGATGATAAGAAGTCTCTCCGAGGCGCTATGCTCTGCATGGTGAAGACTCATAGAAAGAAGCAGTCGTTAGAAATAATAAGCTCGCAGCAGATAATAACTCCACACGCGCTGCCGCTGTTCAGACAGGAGAAACTCAGAACGAATAAGAAGAAGATGGAAAAAGATAGACTTGACCCGGTTAAATCTAGACGACCAGACTTGCCAATAACTTCAGGGCAGGGAGGTAGAGTAGCTGCCTCTGGTAGTACTTTAAGCTCCTTCGTGATCAGAAACCTGGGTCTCAGTAAGAGGGTTGATGATGAACAGGATCCTAGAGAAGCTATCTTGAAGTATGCCAAGGATGCAGAGGAGAATCCGTTCTGGGTCGCTCCGGCGTATAAGAAAACTCAGCCGAAGACCATCTTTCAGAATGATGAGGAAGGGGTTTCGGATGCAAAGAAACCTAAGTCAAATTGATATAAGTAAATGTTTGGTTAAGTTTTTATTTAATTTTATATCAGCTAAAAACAGTTACAGCTGGAAAGATTCAGGCCTTGGCAAAAAGTCGCAAAAGGAGATACGAAAGACCTGTTTTTAACAGACTTTACAAAAACGAGATTCTTTTGGGTGTGTTCTTAGGGTTCCGTACCTCAAAAGGAAAAAAGGAACCCTTATAGGATCACTTTGTTGTCCATCCGTCTGTCAACCACCTCTTCTCAGGAACGCGTGGAGGTACCGAGTTAAAATTAACATCAAATACTCAAGTCCGGAACCTCTTGGAGCCTCGATATAAATAAAACTTCAAAGTCAACGTGATCAAAAGATACAGCCGCTAATGTCCGAAAATTTTGAAATTTCAAAGGGAATCACTAGCACCCAAAACCTATAGGGTACTTCCCGTAAACCTAGAATAATAAATTTGGCAAGCAGCAAGGTCTTATAGCACAAGTAAAGGAAAAAATCCAAAAACTATAAATTTGTAGTTTATTCTCGAAAAAAAATGACATTTGATTCTCGCCATGGACCAAAACCTATAGTTCTCGTTGACCTAGCATGATAAAATTTGGCAAGACACAAGGTCTGACAATTATACGGAACCCTTAGTGCGCGAGTCTGACTCGCACTTGACTTTTTTTTTTTGTATGTTCGTCGATTTCTCGAAGTGGTCGCATAAAAATGTTGTTCCCGAGGAAGAACTCTCGAACTACTCTAATTCTCCCGCAAAAATTAAAAAAACTAAATACTAATTAGGACGATCGGTGTGCTTGAGTGGAGACCACGACTCGGCAAAAAAAAAAAATAGTGTAGGCCGCCCTCCGGCCAGGTGGGATGACGATCTGCGAAAGACTGCAGACAGATCCTGGATGCGGCAAGCTGAAGACAGGGCGCTATGGCGCTCATTAGGGGAGGCCTATGTCCAGCAGTGGACTAATATAGGCTGATGATGATGATGAATTAGGATTTTGAAGTCGGGTTACCTATTAGTTTTTTCAAAATATTCAAATTACATAGGTAATGTGTTTATATTAGGTATTCTAAGATGGTACAAGAACTATTTAAACAAATATAATATTTTTATTATAAAGCAATTGGTTTTCCTTATTCCCCGCATAACAACACCAGCCTGTCCAGCCAGTCCACTGCTGGACTTAAAACTCCACTGCCTCACATAAATAATTATTTATTTATTTATAGCTTCAGCCCACGCCTTCGCACGATTTTCTTCGGAATAAAAAGTAGCCTATAGGTTATTAGGTTATTACAGGTCAGGAAATTATGCAAATCTTTGTTTGCAAAATTTCAGCTCGATCCATTCAGTAGTTTTAGCGTTCTCTTCGGCCAAACATCTTCACAGCACAACACAAACTTTCGCCTTCATAATATTAGTAGGTATAGTCATTTACAACGGGATCTTTACCATGTTTTGAGCTTCTCAATATTTCGGCACAGTTTCATGCGCCATGATCACGGAATAACTGAAGGCACTGCGAGTGAGTTGTTATTGACAGATACATCGATCTACCCTCATTTTTTGACGTGACAACGTCTTATAATTCGATAGAGCCGGCTGCACGCACGAAAAAACATGACTCATTTGGCGTTACCTCGCTCTGAGGCGTTCCATGTAAGGCTTGAAGTGCAAGCGAGAGCGCTCGACATCCGTCTCTCTCCTACTTGAGTGAGCGATGCGTCTGCGTGGACAGCTGCTATACTATAGTACATTTACATGTTTTGATCGAGTATCAAATGCTACCATTCCATCAGTATTTTCTTAAGACGTTGTCACGTTCAACTATCGTCAGTAAACCGACTTTACAGACAACCAATTTTTTTGTCTTTTGCTACGAACGTTACCACTCCTTCCTACCGATTTCATTATCGAATGAAAACCTGTAGGATAGATAATTACAAGAAGCCTATGAATAAACACTACAAGCACAGACCGACGCACGGCGGCGGCGCGCGGAGTCGAATACTCTTTCGCTCACACTTCTAATGCTGTCTCAAATCGGACGCATTCGGTGGTTCACGGAAGACTTCGTGTACGCTCGGCCCCCCACTACGAAACGTCATAGAACCTGCACCATCGAGCGGTTATAAGGCGGAGCACGCGCATTAAATCTTCAGTTAGCTAGGGATCTTCTGACGGATACGCGGCCTTTCGGTGCGCCACCTCTAAAGATCTAGGCTAAAGGGCAAGGAGGGTTGGTCGGTACGTCACGTCCCCAACCGCCGGCCCTTGGCAAGTACATATGTATATAGCTAGGCTCACCCCCTATAAGACGTTGTACCTACCTACAAAGGTACACATTGAATTATATAAAGACACATCGATATAGGTACACAAGCGTACCTACTCAGATATATTATAAAGAAACACCAGTGTAGGTGTAAGGCTCTGACTTTAACATAACCCCATCTGTTTTTGGATAATAAATGTACAAAACATACCCAATGGCGTTTTAACTCAAACCCTTCTTCTTCATCTGGCGCCCAACGTAAATGAAAACTAGCCAAACTGGCGAAAACCAAACCAAAACAAGAAGAAAAAGACGAAAAAGTCACGATGGGTGTACATCTAACCCAGGAACAATTCGATGAATTGTTAAAGAAAAGAGAACCAACACCATCAATTGGTATTTCAATGCATAAAAACTTCACCAAATGCACATATCGCTATAACGGTGAACGTAGCTACGCAAAAGTAGAAGAATTCACTACGGCGGTATCGATATACAAACAAATAGAACAAATATCGGACGAAGAAGCGCTGACAGGGCTACCTTTATTGTTAACTGATAACGCAAGTACATGGTGGTCAGGCGTGCGCTCTGAAATAAAAAGCTGGACGGCTGCTCTGTCCAGTCTTCGCTCAGCTTTCGCCCCGAAACGTCAGCCGTACGAAATTTATGCAGATTTTTTCAAGTACCCGCAATTAGAAAACGAGGACATCGATTCTTTTGTGTGCCGTCAAAGATTATTATTGGGAATGCTGCCTGCAAAGCGTCATAAAGAGGAGGACCAAGTGGACTTCCTTTATGGTCTACTAAAACTGGACCTACGCAAAAAAATCCCGCGGACGGACATAAAATCCTTTGGAGATCTGCTGGATAAGGCAAGGGCAGTGGAAGCCATTGAAAAACAAGGGAATGCTGCAATCAAAACGTGCTCTTTTTGCCATAAAAAGGGTCACCTTGTGGTAGAATGCCGCAGGAGATTGGGGAAAGTGTTCAAAAAAGAAAAAGATAAAAAACAAGAAAGTACCCCCGGAGAACCGGAAAAAACCGAAGAAAAAAGTACAATCAAATGCTATGGTTGCGGCGCACCTGGCGTTTTTAGGAGCAAATGCACTAACTGCAAAAATAAGGAAAGCCCTATCAAGCCGGTGCAGTTCTGCGCCATAAACACCACGGTACAAGCAGGCGCAAAGGTACCTACAGTCCCAGTCAAATTTAAAGGCTACGACGGACATGCGTATCTAGATACCGCAGCTCGAACAAGTATCGCAGGCGCTAAACTTTATGCCTTGATGCGCCACGAAGGAGTCACATTCGAGGAAAAGAGAGCACACGTCACATTAGCAGATGGTACAAATACAGAAAAAATCCTGCTGTCAACCAGAGTGGCAATAAATATGGGAAATAGAGAATTACCCATAAATTTCATCGTGATGCCCGATGCCACCGACAATCGCACTCTGCTGGGAATCGATTTTTTGGAGGAAAACGCAGTCGTCCTAAATTTAGCCCAAAGAGCTTGGTATTTTGCAGATGATCCGCATACATACCACGAATTCCTTAGATTGGAATACATAGCAGAACAAAAGTCGCCACCAAAATTACGACAGGAGTCGCAAGCAAACTTCATGTTGTGGGCCAAAAGTTTAGAAATTATTTCGCCCATTCCTGACACCCCGCCAGACGTTGCTCCACAGAAGAATGTCACAATGATGAAGGCGAAAAAAAATCTGAAACACTGGGAAAACATCGAAGGGAAAGAATCATCAGATGAGATGATCATGCTGCCACTTCCGGCCATAAACCCTGAAAATTTGGATGAACCAGTACCATCAACAAACCCAGAGCCGACGTGGAAGGTTCACAAGTTAGATAACCCACCAAAACCTACACGTCCGCGTGAACCTCGTGGACTAAATGATATAGGTCCCAAGGACCCCAGGGTTGATTATATTTCAATAAACTGTGTACAAATTTACTCTTTTGATCTTTATATTAAACCCGAAAATACAACCCTTGATGAAGTAGAAATAAAACAACTCGCTGACCTACTCGAGGAATTTGAGGATATATTTAGAGAACATGGAGAGCCTACTCCATTTATAGAGCATAGAATACATACAAATAATCATACACCTATAGCACTCAAACCGTATAGGTTATCGCCAATCAGGCAAGAACAGTTAAAGGTTAAACTAAAAGAAATGTTAGAAAACGACATTATTGAGGAATGTGAAAGCCCGTGGGCAGCACCAGTAGTCCTAGTACCTAAAGGGGACTCAGATATAAGAGTATGTATAGATTACAGAAAACTAAACGAAATTACGATTCCTGATAAATACCCCTTACCACGAATAGATGACTTACTACAACAGGCAAAAGCAATGCCTTACATGTCAACAATTGACCTACAATCGGGCTATTGGCAAATAAAAATTAATGACCAAGATATTAATAAAACGACATTTGTAACAAATTCGTCTACCTACAGATTTAAAAGAATGGCTTTTGGTTTAAAAAATGCACCAAGCACATTCCAGAGGTTAATGGATAAGTTTTGTCGAGAACTCAAAGCAGAATCTACAATGGCCTATCTTGACGATCTTATATGCAGATCGCCTAGCTTTGCTCAACACATGACTGATTTACGCGAAATCTTTTCAAAACTACGACTGTATAAGCTAAGAGCAAATAAGAAAAAATGCCAATTCGGCTGTAGTAAAATAAAGTATCTAGGCCATATTATTACACCAGAAGGTATTGCCACAGATCCAGAAAAAGTAAGAGCAATCCGCGATCGACCTGTTCCAAAAAATTTAAAGGCGCTAATATCATTTCTTCAAACTGCGTCTTGGTATCGTCGGTTCATTCGGAACTTTGCTGAAATAGCAAGACCATTAACACAATTAACAAAGAAAACTTCATGCTGGAAATGGGAAGAAGCAGAGCAGACTGCCTATGATGCTCTAAAACAAGCATTAATAACAGCACCCGTCTTAAAACAATTAGACTGTAACAAACCATACATAATTAAGACTGATGCAAGCAATTACGCCATTGGAGCAGCTTTAGTGCAGGGGGAGGGTGAAGATGAACACCCAATAGAATATGCTAGTCGACAATTGATACCTGCAGAACGTAACTACACGGTTACTGAGAAAGAAGCATTAGCTATTGTATGGGCAATTAATAAGTTTAGAGGATATATAGAAGGAACAAAATTCCTTACCATCACAGACCATCAACCTCTTAAGTGGTTATTGAACCTTAAGACACCAACAGGTCAACTAGCTCGATTGGCATTACAGCTACAACCATATCAATTTGAAATAAAATACGCTCCTGGAAGAACAAACGTAGTAGCAGACTGCTTGTCACGTCCACCTTGCAACGATAACAATCATGATGAAAACTGTGAAATTTGTCAAATAGATATCGATCTACCAAAATACGGAGAACGTCACATTCGAGAAGAACAAATGAAAGATTCAGAGCTTGAATCCATAATAAAAATACTTGAAAATGATAACGAGACCGAAAATAAGATTCAGTTGTTAAAAAGAGGTTACCTCCTCCATAAGGGTGTCCTCTATAGGTTTATACCTGATGATGAAGTCGACAATGCAAAGCTCGTTGTACCACGCCACGAAACAAAAAAAGTATTAAACCAATTTCACAACTCGACCACAAGTGGTCATTACGGTGTTGAAAGAACTATAAAGAGAATAGAGCAGTCATTCTTTTGGAAAGGACTAAAGAAAGACACAAAAAAATACATAAAATCATGTATAGAATGCCAAAGATACAAACCTGCTAATCAGAAACCTGCAGGACTTTTTCAATCTACGGCAATTAACCAACGATTTGAAGTATTATCTATAGATTTATTTGGACCCCTACCGAAAGGCCCTAATAATGAAAAATGGATATTCATTATCGAAGATACAGCGTCACGTTGGATAGAACTATTCTCCCTACAAGAAGCTACGGCCCAAAACTGCGCAACAACTCTACTAAATGAGGTCTTTCTACGGTATGGACTACCACGGCGAATAACTAGTGATAATGGAGTACAGTTCATATCAGCAGTAATGCAAAAACTTACATATTGTTTAGATATACAGCACATACTAAGTCCTGTCTACCACCCAGAGCCAAACGTGGTAGAAAGAAAGAACAGAGATCTAAAAACACAAATTGGGATTTTTGTTCAAAACGAACATAGCAAATGGCCAGCCGCGCTACCTGCTATTAGATTTTCAATGAACTCAGCATTCAATCGAAGCACCGGTTTCTCCTCTGCGTACCTAACATTTGGGAGAGAAATGAGAACTTTATCAGAGATAACACACGATTTAAGCGAGGTCGTTCAAACAGAGAAATTTCTAACTGAAATAACACCACAATTAGAAAACTTAGCAAATGTTCTATCGAAAGCAAAAGAAAATATAGAAATTACACAAGACAGTAACAGAATAAATTCAAATCATAAACGACGAACGGATCCAGGATATGAGATCGGAGACTTAGTCCTTGTCGAGACTCATCCGATAAGTAGTCAAGAGAACAATTTCTCAGCCAAACTTGCACCAAAGAGAGACGGCCCATACAAAATCGTAAAGAAATTGGGCAGTGCAATCTATGAAGTTGCAACAATTGATGGAACAGATAAACCAATCGGTAAAACATATCACACGTCAGCAATTACGAAATTCGAAGCTCGGGACAATGAGAATCCTATGCCAGTCATTCCTATGCGTCGGAGAGGAAGACCGAAAAAGACTGCTGATCCCTAATCCTGGTACTCTCACGGGACGCTACCGAGTACCAGAGGGGGAGACTGTAGGATAGATAATTACAAGAAGCCTATGAATAAACACTACAAGCACAGACCGACGCACGGCGGCGGCGCGCGGAGTCGAATACTCTTTCGCTCACACTTCTAATGCTGTCTCAAATCGGACGCATTCGGTGGTTCACGGAAGACTTCGTGTACGCTCGGCCCCCCACTACGAAACGTCATAGAACCTGCACCATCGAGCGGTTATAAGGCGGAGCACGCGCATTAAATCTTCAGTTAGCTAGGGATCTTCTGACGGATACGCGGCCTTTCGGTGCGCCACCTCTAAAGATCTAGGCTAAAGGGCAAGGAGGGTTGGTCGGTACGTCACGTCCCCAACCGCCGGCCCTTGGCAAGTACATATGTATATAGCTAGGCTCACCCCCTATAAGACGTTGTACCTACCTACAAAGGTACACATTGAATTATATAAAGACACATCGATATAGGTACACAAGCGTACCTACTCAGATATATTATAAAGAAACACCAGTGTAGGTGTAAGGCTCTGACTTTAACATAACCCCATCTGTTTTTGGATAATAAATGTACAAAACATACCCAATGGCGTTTTAACTCAAACCCTTCTTCTTCAAACCTGTATTCTTGCCTTACATAAAAGGAGTGACGGATAAGGTTTCAAACATCTTGTAAAAATCCTCCATTAAAACCATCTTCACGCCGTTGAAAAAAAGCATTGAAATAATTTCATAACGTTTATTATCTTACAAATAACTAAACTATCATTAATTTAAAATTACTCTAAGTTCACGCAGTGGCCGACGCCTTTTCCAACTCTGCCGATCGACTGAATGGAGATCGCGCTGGGTTCTGAAAAAAACAACTTTGTTTAGAAAGTTACTATTTTTACCGTGAAGCAAAAATCATTATTTTAGTATAATAGGAAAATATATGTAGCTCTGGTTCGGCGAACCAATGGCGGGAACTCTTGGATTTTAAGTTAGACTCAAATTATCTGGGGGCTTGGAAGCCCCAGTTCTCATATTTTTCCCGAGCCCCGAGTCCGCTTGACGATAATATCGAGACATGATCGTCACGTCTCGTTTTGACGTGACAACGTCTTATAATTCGATAGAGCCGGTTGCACGCACGAAAAAACATGACGTCATGCGGCGTTACCTCGCTCTGAGGCGTTCCATGTAAGGCTTGAAGTGCAAGCGAGAGCGCTCGACATCCGTCTCTCTCCTACTTGAGTGAGCGATGCGTCTGCGTGGACAGCTGCTATACTATAGTACATTTACATGTTTTGATCGAGTATCAAATGCTACCATTCCATCAGTATTTTCTTAAGACGTTGTCACGTTCAACTATCGTCAGTAAACCGACTTTACAGACAACCAATTTTTTTTTGTAAGTAATTTGCGTAGTTCTTTGTCTGCACGATAGAAGCGCTGAACGATCATGTCTCGATTTCGATACTAGGTATCGTCATCAATTTTGTTAAAAGTCTTCCAGGCCCAGAATAAAATTAATATCTGCAGACAAAAATTCAGCAGGCGAACCTTCACCCACCGCACCACAGATATCATAGCAATTTTTTTGTCTGGGCTAGAATAGAGAACATATTTTACATTGCGTTAACACATTCCTGGACCAAGACGCAGATGGTTAGTCTCCGTCCCCGGGTCGCACCGCCAAGGCTGGGCAGTGAATGCGTTAATTGTTGAAATTAAATAATATTTCGACTTCGACGAGATTTGCACTCACAACTCTTAGTAATGCGCTACGAGGTCAAGTCGAGGACCACGAGTCGAAAATCTTTTCAATTTCCTACGGACTCTAGCACTGTTAACCTGAGTGTGAGGGTTTACACTATAATAACAAAATCCTTAAGATTGTTGAAAAAAATTGTTACACATTCGATGTCATTTAAACGTCATTATTATCTACAGTTGTCCTATCTCACGAAGTCCGTTAACTTACCTCACTACGAACAACTTTGCGCTTAGTTGTCATGCTGACGGTACTCGCTATCAAAATCTGACGTGAATACAATGAGCACTATAGTCCAATTCAGAATCTTAGATAATTTATGTAAACAAAGAAATGTCATGATATGTCACTGTCATAATGACAAGTCAGGGGTAGAAATCATTTTTTTACCATGGATCACTATTAGTAGTGATGGCGCGCGGTTTTGTTTGTGCGATACGAAAGATACCCTACTTGTGGATGTGGCATTGTCACGGCCTCGTTTCCCTGTGACCGTAAGGAAATACAAATAAAACAATTTAAATAATTACATATTTTTATTGCTTAAAAAATATTACATTATTCTGACATCTCAGAATCTACGTCATATCATATCATCATATCCCTATCATAACACTACGTCCATCGTGCGTGATTGATATGAGAGGTATTTATAAGTTCAATGTTGGTTAACTTGCGGAGCTATAATACATATAATTATTAATTATCCAGACCAGACTTTACCCTGTGGCCAATTTATATATTATATGTATTTTTGAATACATTCATCACATCACCATAAGTTTTTCTGTAGAACTCATAGATTTCTTCGGACGTTTTTTTGTGGCGACAGATAGTCACTTGTGGACGATGTCGATGGACCCGGCATCTCCGCCGTCGGCGGCGCGAGCGCGGGTTGAGGTTCCATGTTGTGTGACACAACAACAACAACAACAATACAAGCACAACAACAACAACAAGGTTTAAAACATAACAAAAACTGATAACAATACTTAACAGACAACGATAATGTCAAAACGAAAACAAAACAAAAACTCAACAACGCACAATTGCACACGAGCAGCGAGAAAGGAACACATTCGACTTCGGCGGACGAGAGGCGAATGAAATTACAATACAATGCAAACACGAAATAAAATGGCGTCTAATGACAAAATGCGAAAATTGTTTCGAACCTCTGTGATTTACGCCCATTTTACTCCGGTAATACCAGTGTCATAAAATATTTTCTGCTAATATTTCTTCATCATTTTATAACTTTGTTAAACAAATGAAATAAAATATAATATGTAGCACAAAACCATTGCTATTTTCCATTCAATGGATATTGATTAGAAAATAAACCCTACTATAAGTATTTAGAAAAATTGAGTAATCTTCTATGAACTTCTATTTCGAAACATTTTTTTTGATATGGTATCACCGTTGTTTACATAAATTATCTAAGATTCTGAATTTGACTATAGTGACCCGGACCGCGTCTCGGGCGAGACTGATTGCGTCTGAGCTTACGCACACTAAAGCAATGTGTACATGCATTTACTATGACATACATAGCCCAACGGACTCAGACGACACGAAATAGAATGCCTATCTCGACAAAAATCACTGTGCTTGGCTAACTAGATGATGTTGTGTGGATGTCCAGCATTATTTATTTATTTATAACTAAAATTTAAATTAAAGTCTGTATAACTAAAATCGTAAAATACATACCAGTTTCTTAGCTCTCTCCGTGAGTATAGAAAATGCGAAATGATCCAGCCCCATTCCTTTCGGCAGCGCTAGTCCTTGGAAACGGTAGAGTTGCTTGAGTGGTCCTTCTGATGGCCCTGAAGATACCCAGTAATCAATGTCATTTCCGGAAAATATAAAACACTAGCTATAAAGCACCCCGCGGCTTCGCACGCGTTGTTTCTATGGAAACGTTTAAAGGTAATTTCTATCCCACGGAAACTGATTTATGGGATTAAAAGTATCCTATGTTTGATTCCAGGATTACAATTACCTGTATGCAAAATTTCAGCCCGATCCGTTCAGTAGTTATTACGTGAAAGAGTAACAAACATCCATCCATCCTTACAAACTTTCGCGTTTATAATATTAGTAAGTTATGACTTGGAAACATAAAAACATTTTGACAACCAATATTCTTGATAGGATTGGATATTGGATACAATTCAGGGGACCTTTGCACAGCGGCTGCATAAATTAGACTTTCTAACTAACCGGATCATAATTCTGAAGCTGAAAAAACATATTGAATTGAATCATTAACTTCAATAATGTACCTACTCAATTAGGGCCTTAGTCTACTTCTAGGATATTCTCAGATTGAGTTAGAGTGGTCTTATTGTTAGGTTACTTTAGCCCCGAATATTCGTATGTACCTAACTCAGATTTAAGATCCTCACAAGTTGCGATTTTTAAACAGTTTTCAACGAAAATCTGTCAAAAATTAGCCACTTACGCGCTTAAATCAGAGTTGCGATTGAGTATTCGAGAGTAAAGGACTTAGCACATGTCATACATCCAGCACCGCTGCAAAGAATAAGCATTTAAATATGGGATTAGCCTCGCCAACTTTAAATAAATTTTACATAATATTGCTTACCGCAAGCTTCAAGCGAGTGGCCCGCGCGCTGCCTGCTTCTTTAAGCAGTCATTGTAAAATGTATCTAAATCTTACGAATTTAAGCCCATGTTTAAATGTTTGCCCATTTTGTGGGAGGCATACACCGGCGTCAGCGAGCTGCTGGCTTTCCTGGAGGACATCGTAGTTGCGGAAACCAGTCCAGAAACAAGTAACAAGCTCTGTGCGGCAGTGCTGTCCAGATATGCGACAACCTTTAATCCTACTCTGTTTATTCATTTCTATTTTAAGTTGCATTTTAAACTCTAACCACATAATATTCAAACGCAACTTAAGGCTCTACCTCCCCGAACACTAGCGCCGCCACATATTTTATCTTATTATTACGTCGAAGAAAGAAAATTCCAAAAATTACGTTGGGCAATTTGTGATACCTATCATAAGCATTTTTAACGCCTCTGTAATCGTTTTATTTTGTATAGTTTAAACAGAGATGCGAAAATACAGTTTGGTGGCCACCAGGGCAACATCGTATCTCTGCCTAAACTATACAAAATAAAACTATTATAGAGGCGTTAAAAAAATGCTTATAATAGGTATCACAAATTGCCCAACGTAATTTTTGGAATTTCCTTTCTTCGACGTAATAATAAGATAAAATATGTGGCGGCGCTAGTGTTCGGTGAGGTAGAGCCTTAAGGTTGTTTTCTGGGCTCTACAAGTAATTTAGATAGCAGATAAGAAGTTTTGCGAATATCGTTAGCCATTTGCTATGAATCTTTGCTAAAACAAACTTTGAATCAACTGTAGTTTTAGAGTCTATCGACTTAATGTTGGTTTTAGTAAAAGATTTCGTCATTATACTCCGTAACGACAATTGAATCCTAGATTGTTTTAACGTGGGTTCATTCATAGCTAATGGCTTCCCATGTTCGCAAAACAATAGCTGGTAGAATCACCTCAAACACCTAAAAACACACACCTAAAAACTATAGCTGGTAGAATCACCTCACCCCTGTGGAAATGCTTCATGGGGAGAGTGATATAATTTTGTATTTAAATTGATTTAATTTGATTTAATTTTGTATTCATTTTTAGTAGATATTAGTTATAACTAACCCTAATAATAAGTCCTACCTTTACTAACAAATTATGGATTCTAGTTGCCCGAAATAAAATATTGAATTTGAAAGAACTCCTTATCTGCTATCTACATTACTTGTAAAACCTAGAAAATAGTAAAAACCAGATCTTTTTTCGAGCTAACCGACCGAGCGTCCTAGGCTATTCGGGCGTAAGTATTGCGTTGTCGTTATCTTTACCTTCTAATTTGTGTACGGACGCGACAGTGATGACTCCAATTTGTGAAGAGTTGCTGATGAGGGGTCCTTTGGAGATGTCTATGTGGTTTCCCATCCGGTACAGTATCACTTGGCCTATAACAAAAGTAATTGTAAGAGCTCTGTGTATAAGACAGCTGGAGAAAATATGTATGTATAGTATGGTTGAGCAAATAGCAATAAATATTGCATAAAATCTAAGGTTTTTGTTATTATAGTGCGTAAGCCTCGCACTCTGGCTAATTTCTAATTTCCAAGAAATCAAATAATATCGCAAAAATTTTCGACTTCGACGGGACTTGAACCCGCATCCTTCCCTTAGTACGGGAATGTGATAACCAACTACACCACGAAGTCAAGTGACGTGCGAGTCGAAAATCTTTGCGATATTATTTGATTTCTTAGAAATTACAATATTGCATAATTTATTAAATTGCACAATTTATTGCATAATAATTGATTAGCATCAAAGACTAGGTATGTTCCGTAGATTAGCATAATTTTAGTTTTATTGGGATCCAAAGCTTAGCCGGCATAGAATTTGCACCACCCCAACTCTTCCCGCGGGTGTCGTAAGAGGCGACTAAGGGATATCCAATGGTGGCGGGCAGTAGCGCCCCTGCAGAACAATTTGACCACCTCACTGCGATTCCCAACCCGCTTGATCAGCGTGGGGATTATGGGCACTAGTAGTCCAAATCCAAAACCTCCACTTTTATTCGCCACGGAAGAAGATTATCCAGTTGTTTCCAAAAAAGAGGAGATGACTTTAGATAATATTCAATCAATACTTATATTACAAAAGAAAATGTAATTCTGTCTGTTACATTTTAACGGTTAAACGGCTGAACGGAACTTAATGAAATTTGACAAAGAGGTAGACAGTATCCTGGAGAAGGAAGGACATAGGCTAGTTTTTGTTTCGGAAATGCGCTTGCGAAGCCGCATGTAGAAGCTAGTATAACATAAATAAAATTAGCTCTTCCACACCAAACCAAATCGCAGAATACACACGGATAGACTATGGACCCCCAGACCCCATTTGATGCAGTTTGGGCATCCCTAGCTCATCAGAATCAGCCTATATTAGTCCACTGCTGGACATAGGCCTACTCTAATGAGCGCCATAGCGTCCTGTCTTCAGCTTGCCGCATCCAGCATCTGCCTGCAGTCTTTCGCAGGTCGTCATTCCACCAGGACGGAGGACGTCCTACACTACGCTTGCCGAGTTGCGGAGCCCTGGCTCGGAATGACTTTAATCCAACGCCATACTCATCTTTCCACATCCAGCATCTGCCCGCAGTCTTTCGCAGGTCGTCATCCCACTTGGCCGGAGGGTGTCCTACAGTACGTTTGTCGAGTTGCGAAGCCCTAAGTGTCGCATAAAACCAGCGCACAGTAGCGCCATCGTTACTGTGCAACATGCTGAGCGACGACCGTTTTTGATGTCACGGGTGTAACTTTTATTTGTTTGTACCTACCAACTTTACTTCTAATTTTGTGACACAGAATATATACTAGGAGCGCTTTGAATTCCTTTCTAACTCTCTCTCTCTTTGCGTTCCTCTGAAACACTCGTCATAAAAGTCCCTGCCCACACTAGGTACCACTTTCTACGACAATTTTTTCACTGTACAAGCTACCCGTCTATGGAATGCTCTCCCCTGGACATCAGACGTGCCAAATCACTCCTTATCTTTAAAAACTGCTTCATCAGCATTATCTATCCTTGCAGAGGTCAAAAACTTTATTTTTATGTAAGTTTATTATATTGTTTGTAGATTATATTATTTAGGTATTATAGTATGTAGTGTAAGTATGTATTGTTTTCTTTCTTTTTCGAGTGCCACCGTCATTTTGTTCTTACATGTCCAGTCCATCCCAAGGTTGCCTGGAGGCTGGAAGAGATCGCTCATAGCGATAAGGCCACCTTTGTACTTCGTCTACAGTTAGCATTTATTTATGTATTGTTATCTGTCTTTGAGCTGAAGACAGGACGCTATGGCGCTCATTATGGGAGGCCTATGTTCAGCAGTGGACTAATTTATGCTACTATTATAGGATGATGATGATGATCTGTCTCTGTGTGGTACAATAAAGTATCATCTATCTATCTACACTTTTTACTTTTGACGTGACAACGTCTTATAATTCGATAGAGCCCGCTGCACGCACGAAAAAACATGACGTCATGCGGCGTTACCTCGCTCTGAGGCGTTCCATGTAAGGCTTGAAGTGCAAGCGAGAGCGCTCGACATCCGTCTCTCTCCTACTGGAGTGAGCGATGCGTCTGCGTGGACAGCTGCTATAGTACATTTACATGTTTTGATCGAGTATCAAATGCTACCATTCCATCAGTATTTTCTTAAGACGTTGTCACGTTCAACTATCGTCAGTAAACCGACTTTACAGACAACCAATTTTTTACCATTAGCTGGACCATCACCTTACTCCTTCTTCTATCCACTCCGCTGTCTACTCACCATCGTCCTTGGCTATGCTCGGCACCTGGCGGCTCTTGTGCGGGTCTCCGTGGAACAGCTCCCGCGCCAGCGCCGCGCTCACCGCCAGCCGCTCCGTCGGCAGCGCGCCGCGCGCTAGGCGTACCGCCTCCGCGCTTAGCGTACGAAGCTCGGCGGCAGACGGTTTCCAGTCGGGGAGAGACGGGATGTCGATGTCGTAGATGAAAGAACCGCTGCGAACTGGAAGGAAGTAGGTTTTTATGTAGCTTATGCTTAACCTAAATAAATAAATAATGCTGGACAATTCACACAGCATTATCGAGCCCCAAGGTAAGCAGAGCTTGTGTTATGGGTACTAGATAACTGATATACATAATAATATACGAGTACATAGATAGATATTTTTTTATTATACATAGAAAACGACCAGAACACCCTGAACAAATATCTGCAGATCGTACAAATATTTGTCCCGAGGCGGGAATCGAACCCGCAACCTCCTGCGTCGCAGGCGGACCTTCGCCCACCGCGCCACAGAGGTCGTACCTAAGGTGATGGTGTGTGAATTGTCCAGCATTAAGTGCTTATTTTATCAGGGCGAGGCCTGCGTACAGCAGTGGACCAATGTAGGCTGTTGAGGTGAGGTGGTGTGGTGTGAGTATTTGTTTATTTCGTCCGGCTGCTAGGCAAAGAGCAGCGTGTTTTTGCGGCCACCATAAGCTGTGATTTGACCATTGCTTCTTAGATTAGACTTTTTGTAACATACAACAACAATACAGAATTCGGGAAACAGTGTAGGACGCCCTTTGGCCACGTGGGATGCCAATCTGCGAAACCATGCTAACAATTGCTGGAGTCGGCTAGCTGAAGACAGGGCGCTATGGCGCTCACCAGGGGAGGCCTATGTCCAGCGGTGAATTAGCAAAGGCTAACGATGAATAAAGATTCCCTCAAATTTTATTATAAGATTAGGCAAATAAATACTTACATAGAATTTTTTGAACAGATCCAAATTTGTAAATCATAGAACTATTGTCCCTCATCCATTCTCCCATTCACAATCACTGTTGAGACACAGTAGAGGAACCAAGCAATTCAGTGTCTCAAACAGGTCACTGACCATGCCCTAGCTAGCTTACTATCTGAGAGCAGATTCCCTAACTGACCAATAAAAAAAGGCCATTGATCATTGTGCCATAAAAGTAGGTGCTAAAATAATAGCTAAAGAGATCTATTTCTGCATGGTCATGGGGACACAATATCCACCATCAGTAGTACTTAGTTTACAAACCTCAATATTCTTTGTTAAGTTTTGAATGTTTTTTATGTACCTATGTCTCTTTCAAAATAAATGTCTATTCTCTTTAACTTGTGGCGCACGAACCTTGCCGCAAGCGCGGCCGC
This sequence comes from Eupithecia subfuscata, assembly GCA_963564075.1. Lineage (NCBI taxonomy): Eukaryota > Metazoa > Arthropoda > Insecta > Lepidoptera > Geometridae > Eupithecia > Eupithecia subfuscata. The sequence goes on along the minus strand of OY751118.1, from coordinate 1,603,237 downwards.
AAGCAACCTCCAGCCCGGGGGGAGCGTGAGGCGCGAAGGGCGGAGGCAAGACGGAGTTCAGTCGCGCCCCGACCCGCCAGTGACCGCTATCACTTGTTCCGCACCGGACCTATGTCGCTTTCCCAACTCATTCCCGCGCAAATCGATCTCAAATCAGTACCTCATTTCTCTCTATCATCTTCTTTCACTTCTACTACTTGCATTGTATTCTGTCGCTTCTCTCATTTCTACAATACGACGTTATATGTGAAGTCAACGGTTTCATTCAAGCATCCACCGTTAGGAACCTGCTAGGATACCTGCCACAGGCCACACACTCACTGTCAGGTCCTGGGAAGCTATGCAGCTGAACAGTTACAGTATCCTTGAAGGCTCTAGTAGCCATGGCTCCGAGCAGCATTGAGCATGTCCTCCAGAATGCTTTGTTTACCTGCTGCGGCTCTGCTGATTTGTAGTTTAGAAGCTGTGGATGTTAGAAACATTCCTTTAAGTGCTTACAGTCATAAATAAGTGTTTGTTGACCAAAAACAACTTTGATTCTTGATTAGAGAACTACTTTGCTGTACTTAAATCAAGTGAGGTACTTGAGAGACCTTGGAGATCAGTGCCCCCTCAGTGAACTCTTTTAAAAATTTACAGAGGAAATATATAAAGTGCTCCGACAGACTACATGTGCATGAGCCACCAAGAGCTGCTTTGGCTTGTATTAAAATTGCGGCTTAATTTAAATACAAGCCAAGGCAGCTCTTGGATTAATTGCCATTTTGAGACAAATGTGTTGAAAGACATTTGCCCTAATCGGTGCTTACATGCCAAAATAGAATACTTTTTTGTGGAATGTGTTTGGCGGATTTTACCTCTAATGTGCAGTTCTCGGTCAGAGGTCTGTGCATATCCCAGTATACTGTTCCATCAAGAAGTGCCAACGCACTTGTGTCCATGTGCCATTCTGATAAATCTGTTAAAAAAATATTGTCTGATATTGATAAAGAAATTGGTGAATTAAAGAAATGTACTTCACAGAAAGCTGGTCTGCAACTGCTAATTTCAAGATTTTAAGAGCATTGTAAACTCTTGGAGTAAATTATAATCAGTAAATTCATTTTTATCGACCATACTAACATTGGTGTCCAGTTACTAGAGTGCATTTGGTAAATCTTGAGGTAGTAGGTTCATTTCCTGTCTTGTTAAATAATAAATATTATAGATACTTACGTCTTGCACAATCAAACGGAGTTGACAAATCTTTATTCATGATCAAAGTAACATCTTTTGGTAGGCCCTTGTATTGGACCTCAATCTTCTCAATTCGACCTACACTTTCTTGCTGGCGCTTCTTTTCGAGATTAAAGAGATGATTACGTCGTTCTACAGCCTCTTTTGTACTCAGGAATCCTGGAATATCGTTGAATAGGGGACTATTTGTTGAAAAATATAAAATTTGATATAACGTTTCATCAACTGAAAAACGTACACTTACGTGTGGGGACGGTTTTCACACAGGTCGTTTGAGATATTTTCTTCGATAAACATGTAATGTGGCGCTTCATTTTGCTGAAATAATCGAGTTTGTAAGAATGTTTACCTTTAGTTTTTTGAGGTTAGATCACGAATCGAATCTGTTGTTTGACATTGACAGTTTGTCAACTTGACAAGCACGCCACTGACAATAATATTTTACGTTCCGTTCTACGTATTCACCAAGGTTGTAAGTCGTGGAAAGAGAATATCTGTGTTGTAAGTGCAGTTTTCCAAGCAACTTTATAGATGTCGCTAGGTTCGTTTCTCAAGTGGCGAGAAATTCAAAAATATTTTTTTATTATTGAATTAATTTCGTGCAATCACAATACGAAGCAACTTGTAAAATCGCTGAAATCAGAATGTAACTATCACAAAACAGCTAACAGTCGGTGCCCCTCAGAGGTGCAACCTGTAAAGATAGTGCTGCCCTTTATTGGTACACCTTGAGGTGGAGTTTAACATGTACCCCAAATTTTGCTTTCAAAAACCCCTATTATTGTAATTTTGGCCAGGATCTACTCTAAGAAACATGCCTATTCTAGTTTAACATCAAACTTATGGCTAAGGAAATGGAAAGAGTTAGACAAAATGTAATATTGTACAAATTATTTTATTTTTCAATTTCATTGCTTTAAACACTAGTCTACCCAACCATAGTTCTTTTCCGGCCCCGTGCCCTCACTTCTTCATATTTACTGATGATTTCCTTGATATTGTTCTTGCTGTAGCTTTTATAAGCATCAAAGATTTCATTAAACAAGTCTGGGAGGTCATTATGAGTACTTATCAATGCCCTTTCAAGTACATACAAATCAACCCCTTTGTCTTCTGTACTTGTGTCGATAAATGATAGACCAAAATCAATCATCGCGAGTTCATAGTCATACATACTGTTGATTCCAACATTTTTGTACACAACCAGCATATTAGATGTAGTCAAGTCTCCATGTATTATGTTGTTCTCGTGCATTTTTCTTACAGTTTCTCCTATCATCTTAGCGATCTTTGATAAGCAGTCTTGGGGCGGTTTGGTCATAGTGATGAAGTCTTTTACAGTAATACTTTGCTCGAAATGCTCCATGTATATTCTCCTACGTTCAAAATCGACGAGATATAGTGCAGGAGTCAAAACTCCGATCGTTTTACATCTGACTATGGATCGGGCCTCATTTTTGATTCGGTCTTTAGTGATAGTGGTGTCTAGGTCAGCATGACGGTAATTTTTCTTGAACCTTTCCTTGATTAGCGTCGGTCTGCCGAGGTATTTGCAGCTGTAGAGTTTTGCTTCTGCGCCTTGTTTCAGAATTTTCAGATTTTCACACATTGTTTTTATAGTTTTGGATGCTTATCCTCTTCCTAACCTAAACCTAACCAAAATATTGCAAGTTTTACGCGATAATTAGTAAGCACCATAAATTCAATAAAGGCAAATAATGATTTGGATAAATAATTAAGATTTATCAATGAAATCTACTGTTTACAGCGCCTAAATCTGTAAATAAACAAAACGAAAGGAATGCCAGCTCCACCCTATTTTATTTACATTTTTTTTTTTGAGCCCGTGTTGCGTCGATTAATTGTTTGACATTTGACAGTGACATTTTGAGTGTTGCCAACTGTATATAACAACGACCCATTCTGTAAAGAAGAGTACCTTTAAAACGCAATGAAACGAACGAACTTATTATTCGGCGCAAGAACCCCGGCTCGCTTGTAGTTACATTATGTAGGTATTTCGGTAGAGGCATTAACTACTTACTTTCTATAGGTTTCTATACGTGTAGGCAGGCACTCACGGGAGAGCGAGGGAGGCTGTGGGCGTATTCGCTGTTACATTACAATACAACCGTGCCGGCCGCCCGGCGCGACGTCGTCGTCTCATTCAAACTAAATTCCCATCGAATTCTCTAATGAAAGACTGTGATTAAACATAACTGTTAACATCTTGGTATTAGTTATACATGAGACCGGTCCACTTGCTAACAACACTAGATTAAAAGTGTGTAAAATCAGTTGTAACATCAAAAAATTAATTTATTTTTTGTAGTGGATATTTATTAGTGAATTGACTTTTTTACTGTGCAAGCCATGTCGCTGTCCGAAGGATTGGAATATGACATTATGGTGCAGAATGGACCAAAAAAAGTATGTAACCTTCCTTAAAAAAACCTTTTTAAACACAGCTCAAAGGTGCATAAAAAACTAGGCTTTTATTTTTAATCGAAGCAAGCGTGTGATTGGCGCGTGCTTTAGGTAAGTAATGGCAGATTTTAGATCACTCTGAAGATTGCAATAATGAGCTTGCACTTTTCTGCATTCTACATGCAATACGCAGTGTGTGTATTTTTGTTAGCCTTATTTATTACTTTGTTATAGGTAGGTACTTACCTAGCTAATAAGAATGCTTAGGGACTTAGGTAGGTACGGTACCCACTTAATTAAACTATGTACCTACTACGTGCGTGGGTAATGAATGTATTTTTGTACAGTGACGAAACTAAACCAGGAAAATCCGCGATGTACCTATCGCTGTATAAAGCGGGAGGAAAGGGTGGATCTGTCATATACGTCTGGGTGCAGCTTTATGTATGTTTACTTACCTATGTAGATATTTATGCAGTCTCGACTCTACCTACACGTTTGATTCGAATTTCCTGCGTTTTAGGGACGTTGGCACGGAAAACGTAGGTTTCATTTAATTGGTTCGTTAAAATATGAATTAAACGCGGTTCCATTTATAAACTTCGTCTTGAACGGCGGCGGGAAAACAATATTGAAATAGTTGGTTATTGTACCAATTGCCGCGTTCCATAGAGGTTCTTCTTTGTTTGATAAGAGAAAAAGTCGTGAAAAGTACCTACATGAAACCTTTCTCGCATTTAAACAGTTGGGAACAAAAACTCTTATCTGCGGTTCCGAAATCAGCAATGGGAACAATGTTTAGGTATTTGGACTCCCAACTAGCTGTGCAACTAGTCCCACCCAACAGAAAAATCACATAGGTAGGTAGGTACCTACCTAGATAGGTAGGTATCATGCAGAATAACAGAATAAAGTCACGGCACGGCACAGTCACGGTAATATTAGGATAATACTTATTTACCGTGATAAAGTGGTCCAGTGTAGGTAGGGTTGCCAGATGGTATCCAAAAGGAGGACATGTCCTCCTTTTCCGTATTTTGTCCTCCCGTCCTCCCTTACCTTCTCTAAGTCCTCCTTTTTATACCAGGCTACTAGTGTTTTTCTAAACATTAATAACCTACCTTCATCCTACCGTAGTGTTTTTCTAAATAAAGGGTGCCACAGTGTCAACAAATTAGGTACCTACCTACCTATGTCCTCCTAGGTACGTAGGTACTAGGTACCTACCTAACCTACCGTTTAAGCCAACCTAAAATATGAAAAATCCTTATTTTGTACAATGTGGCACCACAAAGTGTTTATGTAGACAAACCTACCATCGTCGTGCGAATTAACCGTGAGATCAAGCAAGACTACATTAGTGAAAGTAGGTACCTATAGACTTTCACATTCACGTAAAAAATACTAACAGATCAACCATGTAAAAACTTTAACTCAACGTAGATTATAGGTACCTATATAGGTAAGTATTACCTACTTAGTAAGTACCTAAATTGAGTTTAAATTTGATGATTTTGGCCCTAAAACCGGCCACCACTTTTTTTTACTACATTGTGCACCGCCGCGCCGCCGCCGCCGCCGCGCCGGCGGCCGCCGCCCCCCGCCGCGATTTTGAATTAAAAAGTGGTGGCCAGAGTTAGGGCCACCTTCCATACAAAAATCTTTAAAACCGTTTACGCCGCTGCGCCGCCGCCCCGCTCTATTTTGATTGCAAATTTAGTATATCACATCATATTATTATCATACTTTACTAATATTATAAATGCGAACGTTTGTGAAATGTGAAATTTTTGTTACCTAGGATCTCCAAAACTACTGAACATATCAAGATGAAATTAGGTGTACGTTTAGAGCAAAGCCTAACTTAGATAATAGGTACTTATAATACCGAAAATACGCGTGCGAAGCCGCGGGCAGAAGCTAGTGGCTATATAAAAACGGCCGCCGCCGCGCCGGCTTGTCTAACTCTTCCTACACTCGATTTAGTGCGTAAAAATGTTCTAGATAAACTTTAAATTTTATTTTTTATTATTGTTTATGCTAGTATATATTTTAAGTAAGTACCTACCTACTTACCTACGTATGAGTATAAAAGGTACCTTCCTGTAACAAATTTCACCGGAATCGCAGCCCGGAATAGGAAGTCACGCTCCCTTCCACTATGCCAGCTACGGCTTCGCGTGAATCATGGAAGTACAGTGCGAAAAGACGAAATAATAGTCCATGTTTGTGCTAATCGAAAAATTATCTTAAAATCTAATAGAAGCAGTTTTTTTTGTTGGATTTGACCCCAAGAGGTCATGCGCTTGCTGGTCGAGGGTCACTGCCCTGCCAGATCTGTTGTAATGTACCTAACTACCTACCTAGGTAGGTACCTATTCTATAGATAAATTTAAGGTAAGGTTCACGGAGCAAATACAGATGCTCTGAATTTGCTCCGTGTGGTTAGTTTTCATTCAGGGTTTAGATGATTTAAATCACTTGATTCTAATCAATCAGTGATTTAAAGCAAATGTTTTTTTACAATTAGGTACCTACCTATGTATGTAGGTAGGGTAACGAACAGATTTAAATCACATACTTACCGTATGTGATTTAAATCTGTTCGTTTTCACTGCGATGAAAATATAAAGCAGTCAAAAATGTAAGTAGATATGTACCTAAGTACCGGCAATAATATTACCGTGGTACCGGTGCGGTGCTCACGCGCAATATAGTTGAGGCACAGTAGATAAATAGGTACCATATCTACCTATTGTGGTTAAGGGTTCAGGGAATATTTTTTTCAAATATTCCTTGATACATTAATTCCTTAAAGTTTAATTGAATTCGCCAAGACGTCTGAAAAAGAGATGCTAAACGCGCGAGAGTCATAAACATAAACTACCTATCCCACGACCTAGGTATGAGCCCACGGCTGGGCAATCTTAATAATTTTACAAATTTTACAAGTAGGTACTTAGGTAAAACCTCCTACCTAGTAGTAGGTACTAGGTAGTAGGTAGGTACAGGTAAATAAATACTTAACACTCAACTTCGGTACATTATACCCGAAAGGATAAAAAGGACATTAGGTAAGGTACATGACAAACATCGATAACATTGTCAATTTGTTGCGGTTTAGTATATAAAGGCGCGTAACGGAATGTAACCGGCTAAGTTAGAGTCTCCTTTACAAGCGAGGGTTCCATCGCCATTTATGTACAGGAAATCTAGCGATATTCGAGGTTAATTATGTTGATATTAATTATGAGACAGTGCTTTTTTTGGTTCCATATAAATTATTGTAAATATGTCATTGTTACTTCCGAGTAGAGTAGATGAGTTTAACTAAGTACTTATCTATGTGAATAAAGTATTATTTGTTTAAATAAATAAATAAAATATTGTACTTATCTATAGTTTGAAAAAAACTGGCGACTCGACTCATTATTTTGGGTGTTTTCTATATTTAATACAAAATTCAATTTATGTAATGTAAGTAATGTAATGTAAGTACATTGGTTATCTAGTACCCAAGCTCTGCTTAGCTTAGGGCTAGATGATGCTGTCTGAATTATCCAGCGATATATTTATTATTTAAACACGAATTAAAATGCACTCAAAACATGGATTATCTTTGTAAGTAAATTGCTCATTTTGAAGTCAGAGCCGATAATAATGTCGCGACCAAAAAATAAAACGGGTAAACAAAAATTATAATAAACAAAGCGGGTATTGATTTCACTCTAGATTTTTGTCATGTAAATATTTAATTTATGGATCCAGTTTTTTGTGCAAAATATATATTAGTTTATATCAGATTTATTGTATCTAATGGTTTTGAATAATGTTAGAGAGTTCAACGGCTCTCACCCACACTGGTGACTGTTATATTAACTGGGCCCACTCAGTCTAAACTAAATCCGGTATGCTACTGTTTATTTAATCAATGAAATGTGTGGCTTAGTTGGATATTTTCTAAATAAGTAGGTACGCCTTACCTACCTAAGTAAAGCGATCTAGAATGTCAATTGGTTGACTAATGTGAATCGCCAAAGGAATCGCCACCTCAAACCTTATTTAATGGGCTGAGATCCGTTCGTAGATATCTATTCATGTATTTAACAATTTTGACCAGTATGTTGTGAAATTAATCCTTGGTAAATAGCACAGTTACAGTGAAGTGGGGATTTTGAACATAGTTTCATTGAAACTGTAAATAAAAATCGCGAATGATAAAATGACCTTATAAAAAATTATAAAATTGATAATCAGATTTAACCATTCGGGTATAAAATAAGAGTAAGAGAGACAAAACTCATCATAACCAGGCCATGTAAATATACGCGGTTCTAGAATCCAAGATATTTTATGTCAACAAAGACACCTCTAAGAATTAGAAATAAGCGCTCAGCATTGCCATACAGCGCGCTATATATATGGCAATGCTGATGCGCTAGTTTTTGTTAATTTCTAATTCTTGTAGCGGGGCAATGCAGCCAGCGTCTTGGGGACGCTTCCGACTGGTATTTATATCGGATCAGTTGAGCTATCTGTTCTGTAGATTGTTTGCAACATTCTGCAGTTAGCTCAATTGTTTCAATTGTAAATACTAGTTCTAATTTATTTATATTATTTGATTGTAATTCTCTTTGTGAAAAAAACTGATATTTCAAAAGCATGAATTATTTCGAGCTTCTGTGATTGGCTTCAATGATATAGACAGTCTTTAAATGTATTCCTCTGGATTTGTAACTCATTTGCTGTCTCTCAACAAATATATCTACCATTTTTTAGTTAGCTTCATTCAGTTAGTGTATAAGTAAGTATATTGTAAGTGTAACTAGGTACACCATCAGATTATGGACCTAGTAAGTATTCCTACCTCTCTTTATGAAACTATCTATCACTTAGGTAATGACAGTATCGGTGCTTATCGCTTTATCTGATGGCTCATGTATGGATTACTTGATAAGACATAAGTGCAGGTTCCTAACCGGTCTGGGCACCTTGATGTGATACCTAATGATTCATTCATCATCAATAAATACATTGGCAGAATGAGGCATGGTTTAAGTATTACGAAATGCATTCATGCGTACGGTTGTTTTGATATTAAAGGTGTATGAATATGTTTAGTTATTTTATTATGCATTGTTTGCTCATGAGATCAGTTTTGACAAAAAATATGTTTCTCAATAAGCACTCGATATTCATCGGATTGTCTTAGATTTTATTGTTAAGTTATTCTAAAAATAGCTCGGAAGATTGTTACCATAGAAATCTAAATAACAAGGCACTGTTATTTAGATTTCTATGATTGTTATCTAAGTATTTTCATATATCATTATTAGGTACTAGCTTCTGCCTGTGGCTTTGCACGCGTGTCTTCGGTATAATAAGCCTATTGTCTAAATTAGGCTTTGCTCTAAGTGTACGCCAAATTTCATCTTGATCTGTTCAGTAGTTTTGGAGATCCTACGTAACAAATATCAGATTTCACAAACTTTTGGCTTTATAATATTACTAGGAACTATCAGTGAACCATCTTATAATGCCTCTTATTGAACCAGGTGAGAACTCTGTGTCTAGATAAACATAATGACATCGGCTTTAAAGCACATCATAATCATCATCATTTGACGACCTCTGTGGCGTAGCGGGCGAAGGTCCGCCTGCGACGCAGGAGGTTGCGGGTTGGATTCCCGCCTCGGGACAAATGTTTGTACGATCTGCAGATATTTGTTCAGGGGTTCTGGATGTTTTTCTATGTATAATAAAAAATATCTATCCATGTAGTGTATTGTATTATGTATATCAGTTATCTAGTACCCATAACACAAGCTCTGCTTAGCTTGGGGCTGGTTAATGCTGTGTGAATTGTCCAGCATTATTTATTTATTTATTATACCCATAACCATTGATATAAGTAAAATTCTGTAGATATGGCTTGGCTATAAATAGAACACAGATGATGTAGAGTGAGATTTCATTAGTAAAAAACATCTAAAATATACAAACATGAACATGAAGGCAATCAAGGTTGCTGAACTTCCTGACCACAAAAAGGACATGTCATCAAAACAATGACCCTGATTCAAAGCTCCATACATCTGGCAAGTTGCCAGACAAGACGAGATTTATTTCGAGTGCATGTGTGGGGTCAGTGCTGAGAGCCGGTCCCGTTTTAACAGGACTGAGGACTCAGCGGTATTTGGCTTTAGGTAAACAAAACTGTGAATTGTAACTGGTTGAAAACTTAGCCGACTGCGGTTTTATGTCGTAACTGGGAGCTACAGAATTTTGGAACAGAATAGTTTATTTAAATTGGATCAATACATATTTAAAAAATACCTCGTGATTTGCTCCACTCAGTTCTGTATATTTTTTAAACAAAGGGGTTATTAAAATCAAATACTTATATTAATGAATTAGAACTGGTATTTACAATTGAAACGATTGAGTTAACTGGAGAGTGTTGTAAAAAATCTACAGGTACCTACCTGTAGATTTTTTGCAGCTCAACTGATCCACTGATAGTGATATCAATACCATTAGGAAGCGTCCCCAAGACAATTAATTTCTATTATTTGATTGTAATTTTCTTTGTGAATAAAGAGGATTTGGTTAATAAAATAAAATATGTATTAAATATTGTGAAAAATATTTTACAAAACGTGCCTATTATCGGAGAAGTAGGAAACATTTTTTACTACTTTTATTCATCGTTCCAATTGTGTCTCGTCCGTCAAACTAAGCAGTGCTAAAAAATTTTTTGCGAATAACTTGCTTTTGTTAGCTTTCCGTTCAAAAATATGTAAGTATCTCTTTGTTAAAGAAATGTCCTGGATTCTAGAAAGGAGTGTGATGCAAGTTGAATGAAACAGTATACTTAATTAACTCAAAATGGATCAATATCCAAAAATACCCTGTGATATGGTGGTCGGCTAGTAACAAACATTACCGATTTAAACATGAAAACGTATGATTCACTCGCCAGTCATGCGATTAGTCGTAAAGTTCTTGCTATAAATGCCAATGCGTCAATGTACAACGTAGAAAATGCAATGTTTTATTTTTATAGATATCGGCTATGTTTTTGACGTGACAACGTCTTATAAATTGGTTTGCCGGGTGACACTTCAAGAAACTGCGTTACGCTCCGCTCACTTCAAGAAACTGCGTTACGGTCGTTGTCACGTAAAACTTTCGCCCGTATACCGACTTTACAGGCAACCAATTTTTTATTCGAAAGGTGTGCTTAGCTAAATAATTAAATATTAGATCATGTCAAATCTTTTAAGTCCGTCATGGTTCTTAACACTAAATTTATTAACACGTCATTTACAGCGGGATATTTACCATGATTTGAGTTTTGAGCTTTCCAATATTTCGGCACAGTTTCATGAACCATGGATCACGGAATAACTCTGAAACTGTGCCGAAATATTAGAAAGCTAAAGCTCAAATCATGGAAATATCCCGCTGTAAATGACTTTAGATCATGTCTGTTTTATATCTGGCTTCAAAAGAAAATATTTAAAAAAATTGGTTGTCTGTAAAGTCGGTTTACTGACGATAGTTGAACGTGACAACGCAGACGCATCGCTCACTCAAGTAGGAGAGAGCGGATGTCGAGCGCTCTCGCTTGCACTTCAAGCCTTACATGGAACGCCTCAGAGCGAGGTAACGCCGCATGACGAGGTAACGCCGCATGACGTCATGTTTTTTCGTGCGTGCAGCCGGCTCTATCGAATCATAAGACGTTGTCACGTCAAAAGCGAGGTAACGCCGCATGACGTCATGAGCGAGGTAACGCCGCATGACGTCATGTTTTTTCGTGCGTGCAGCAGGCTCTATCGAATTATAAGACGTTGTCACGTCAAAAACTATTAACTATTAAAATGAACTTAGGTACCTGAAAATGTGAAGACAACAACATCAAAACTGCTAAATAGTACCTACGGGCTTAAATTTTGCATAGAAGTAATTCTAGATCTGGAATATCATAAAAACTAAGTTTTTTAAAACAATCAAATTATTTTAATAAACATGCTTGAATTATTTTATTGGCTAGTAAAAACATACTACCTTTAAATTAAATGGAAGCAACATGTTACAGTCTGTATTACCTTAGGCAGTAATGTAGGCCGTACCAAAAATGGACACCCTCGTGAGATCACCACACCTTTCTTCCGTGCCATAAAAGGGATACAATACTTAAATATTTTTTATCATTTGTAAGGCCACCCGGCTTACTGGCCGACTTTTTTGTGATGATATTCAGTCGTTGGTTCATACGGTTTTCAACGCGAATTTGCACAGTTTTCGCTGTGCGTGTGCAATTCTGCATTTCATATTATTTTCATTTATTGGATTCATAATTACAGGTAGGTACATGAATATTCACTATTCTAACACTCTTAGTTGGTAGATCTTATAATTATGTATCCGGTCAGGGTGTAGCAACTTGAGAAAATGGTTACTAAAGTTAATATTTAATTATTTACCATCACATTAATAAGTTTTATCATCAAACAAAAAAATTGGTTGCCTGTAAAGTCGGTATACGGGCGAAAGTTTTACGTGACAACGACTTTGAGTTCCTTTCACTTTTTATGTCTGTCTCTCTCGCTCTTAGGCGGGCTAACCATGCCCGAGTGGAAGGGACGCGTGCCTCTCACTCGCTCTCATTGTGAGCGCATAACGTGAGCGGAGCGTAACGCAGTTTCTTGAAGTGTCACCCGGCAAACCAATTTATAAGACGTTGTCACGTCAAAAATTCAATAAGTGTATAATAAAAAAAAACTGTAGCATATTCTTTAGTAATTTATTAAAATTAATGTCAGATGTATCTTTTAAATCATCACATCAGGTATATAATATTGTAAATTTTTGCCGCCATCTTATTTGGATTGTTGAAGTTATGTTGTTGTTCTGGTGGTTACTTTGCTCTTACGTGTCTACCTCTTATTTTTCTGTTATTGTTACCAGTTTTTGTTCAGTATTCAATTCACACACAATCGTCTGTGTTTACATAAAATATCTTAGATTTTAGAACCTAGTTTAGTTTTACATGATATGATTTCATAGTCACATCGTATGCGTGTATCGTATCGTATAAGCTCATCGTCATCTATGAGCTTATACGATACGTTACACGCATAAGTCTAACATTGCAATGCAATAAAATCTATAAGCCCATAGTAAAAATTCCTTTACAGAATTAGCTCTAACTAAACTGGGCCTATTTTGAACGTAAACGCATGTGTCTCGTCCCGATGCATTCATCTAACGCATACTAAGTCTGTTTAAAAAAGAAAATTAAGTCTAAGTGGAGGTTAATTGAGTTTATTTATTTATTATATTATTTATTTTACAAAATTGCTATTATCGAAGCAGTTCGAAGTTAGCAAATCGCAGAAGGTCGAAACAATTTTTGGTTTTGACAGTTTTCATGCATCATTTTATCTAAGAAATCAAATAACATCGCAAAAATTTTCGACTTCGACGGGACTTGAACCCGCGTCCTCCCCTCAATCACTTAATCACTTAATCAGCTTAATCATTTTATCTGTCTCTCGTCGATTATCGAACTCGAATTTGCACCTTTTTTTTCTGCGCGTCAACAGTTCCTTTACAGGATTATCTTGAAATAAACTCTATTTTGAGCGCATGTGCACGCGTCTCGGCGTATTTATCTTACGCCTAATAATAATAAGGCTAGTAAATGTTAATTGAGTTTAAGAAACTGCTTTAATTTTCAATATGTTTATTTTATTGCTTACAAATAATTAAATAATGCTGGACAATCCACACAGCATCATCTAGCCCCAAGCTAAGCAGAGTTTGTGTTATGGGTACCTACTAGATAACTGATATACATATTTTTCACTATACATAGAAAACATCCAGAACACCCGGAACAAATATTTGCAGATCGTACAAACATTTGTCCTGAGGCGGGAATCGAACCCGCCTCCTGCATCGCAGGCGGACTTTCGCCCGCCCCGCGCCGCCACAGAGGTCATCCATTTGATTTCCGTGATAGCAGAACTTAATCGATCTGTCTATGGCCACGGCTGTGATAGATTTCGCTGCTATTATTTATTGGTTACTTTATTTCTCTAGATTAACTCAAAATAGGTAAGTAACGTAAATCACACATAACTAAATGCAAAAGTCTGGATGGATGTATGTTTACTACTTCTTTACACCAAAACTACTGAACTGATCATGCTAAAATTTGGAATAACACTCAGGCTGTTCCCTTGCTGGTATAGAAACAAGGTTGATAAAATATTAATTTGTTTAAATAAAAATATCCGATTAAGTAATTTGAATTAAATCAGATTTTTTTTTAACCTATTGGTTAAGTTTTAACAAGCTTATGAACATTACATTACATTAGTTTTTAATCTGATTTTAAGAAGATTTATTTTTGATTTTGCTGTAATCGCTTTGGTATATCTAAAATAACATCTCCTCAACCCTGGATACCTAATCTTTAATTTTTTTAAACTAGACTCTGCCCACGGCTTTCCATGTAAAAGCCGTTTGCAGAATCTAGTTAACAAATAACTTAGGTATTCATACTAATAATAGAAATACGAAAGTTTAGATGTTTGATACCTTATTATCACGCCGAAACTACTGGTACGACGAATCGGGCTGAAATTTTGTACACAGGTTGTTCCAACTTTTTATTCCATAAATCAGTTCCCATGGGATATAAATATCTTTAAAATTACAATATTTCCGAAAAATAAAATAGCAATGAGTACGTATGATAAAATATGACTTAAAAATCGGAAAAAAGAAGGAATAAATAGTTACATCAATCACGTAAAAACCCACCATAACTTTATAATACACAGGACGATAATAAAATTGTTTCTGTCGCCTGGCAACACACTCAACGCAGGGTTTTTACGTTTTGAAACAGAACCCTAAAAACATCGTACATACCTAACCTACTGCACCTTCTCGTAGGTAGGTATTACCTAGCCGTAGGTACCGTTCCGTTTTAGTACTGATCCCTGAAAAACACAAAACATCTCTTCTATTCAAACCCCGGAAGTGTTTCCCACATGTCCGCCATAGATAGCGCAGCTCATATGGATTTAGTGAGTGGTGCCTTTTGTTCGTTGTTCAATACAAGTACAACGGCTCTATGTTCTTGGTACCTACCTACCAAGAACATACTTTTATTGAGAGTTTTTGTATTCGACTGTAGGTACTTATGTTTATAGGCGGCTTAAATTGAATATTACCTATAAATATTAAGTATATTAAACCGAAAACATCTCTGTAATTTTGTATATAATACAAAATATTTAATTAAGTCCATAACTTATGTACTAGATTAAGATATTCCTAATGCCATACCCTACTAGGTACCTACCTGACATTAATAATTACAAACTTTGTAATATTTGTGTCTTGTAATAAAAATACTGAATTGTAATAGTCTCTGGATGAGGCTGGTCAGTGGTCGCTGATCTTAACCGCAGTTGGGTAAACAGGAAAATGACTGTAGGTACCTAGTTTATCTCACCTCACCTCAACAGCCTGTATTGGTCCACTGCTGGACGCAGGCCTCCCCCTGATAAGCGCCTAGTTTATCTACTAGGTATTTATGTACTTACTAGCTGCGCCCCGCGGCTTCGCCTCCGTGGAAATTTATGTTTCCAACTTTCTTAATTTTTTCTTTCATAAGAACCTTCTCCTGACACAAACACAACAAAGAAAGAATTAGCGAAATCGGTCCAGCCGTTCACGCGTGATGCCGTGACCAAGGAAAACGGGTTTCATTTTTATTTATATAGATGAGGTTTTTCTAGAAATTCAGGATCGAAGAACGACCTTATTACCAACTTTTGTTTCACATTTCAAATATTTTATTTTATTTATTTATTGTAATAAGTTCACAAAGCAAATTTATACAGTTTTTATTAGAGTTACAGTAGTGAACCAGATTGTAGACCTAAATGTAAAATTTGGTCCATTAATTGTAATAACTAAGAGATTCAAAGACTTTCGTGATCTTAGATAGAAATAATCATTCGTGTTGCACCGTCGCGTCGTCGTCGCGTCGTCAGACACAATTTCAGTTTCCATCAGGTGAGGTTACGGTCAAACGAAGCTGAAGGTAGGTAGGTCAGGTAGGTACCCTACCCATGTTGACTATAAAAAAATAAAAACAACTAGGTATGTACCTACGTACCGTACCTTAAAGCCTATGTTAGATTTGTTTAAGCGCTGGGTATTCATCTAGGTTCTAGAAGGGTTATTTGGAAATACAACCAACGTCAAACGTCAAAATTTAGATAAAAGTAAAACAATTAACAAAATCGCTTTTAGAAAGAATAATGTTTATGTACATAGACGACAGATCATGGAGCAACATTAGTACTTTTTAAAAAACTTGACTTGCTCGCTGTCAGCTGGACTAATTTATTTAGAGCATGTATTTTATTTTGTGAACGCGCTACCCCGACCAAATCAGAGCCTAAACGAAGGAATTTTAAATAATTGATTGACCAGTTTGTGATAGGTACCTATCTTTGTTTTAATGCCTTTGTAAAAGTTTTATTTGTATACTTACTTTAAGCCTACCCTATACAAACTAAAACATTTAAAGAGGCATTAAAAATAGTTTGTGATACCTATCATGGTATACAAACTGGCCAATCGTTTTTTCAAAATTCTTTCGTATAACAGAATTATAAGATAAAATAGGTGGTGGCGCTGATTTGGATCGGGGTAGCGCCTTAATCACTTCTTTAAAATCTAATAATAATAATAATTTATTTATTTAAGGCACAGACAGCTAAGTAAGACATACATAAAAGGATAAGAGTAGGTAGGTGTATGTAAATCTCTTATTGGCCGTAAGTTAGATTATTAGGTTAAAACTGTTTAGACATAAGGGCTGTTGATTTTGTTTTAACAATAAAAAATAAAATTAAATAACTTTTCTTTGAATTAGGTAAGTAATTCATTTATTGTAGTGACATCATGTACTATGTGTATTTAATATTTTTATGTAATTTTTTCATTTTATTAATGTTATTGGTTCTTAATAACCGTGTTAATTAAATAAACAAATAATAATAATTGTAGGTATCGGTACCTTCTTTCTTTGTCCTTGTTTGTTGTCTTACGCGCGTGTCACACAGCTGCTGCTGCTGCGCCCTCTAGGTGCTCTAGGTGTCGCATAAAACCAGCGCACAGTAGCGCCATCGTTACTGTGCAACATGCTGAGCGACGACCGTTTTGTATGTCTCGGGTGTAACTTTTATTTGTTTGTAACAACTTTACTTTTTCCCATATTTTTGTTGTATTTCCAAATAAATTACCTACTTATTGTAAGTACTGTAGTAAGTAGATACTGTAGGTAACAGACAATAGGATACGAAGCAACAGAAATCAAAAATATAATTTTATTTCCGTGTCAGTGTTTAGTTTTATAATTTGACCTTTCCTAAGTGTAGGTACATTTATTGTATTAATGGAAATAAAGAGTTTTTGATTTGATTTGAATAATCTTGCCTAAATATTGAAAATAAATCGCTTAAACCTTTCAAGACCCAACACGCAGATCATCTCTTCCAGCCCCGTGTAGAAGGGGCGGCGAGACTGAATGCGTTAAATAAAAAAAAGATACCTCATTTCGCCAGGCGGCGCTTAAATTCTTGTTTTCTATTCATAAAAAAACAATTCACACACATCTACATCATAAAATCTAATCAATTCTGCTGTAAGTAGATTCAGCAGCTTTCTTTTAGTCTTGTCTAAGATGATGTTTTACGAAGCATGGCGTAATTACGATACGAAAATTACATTTATGAAGTCGCTTCCGACTTCCGATTGTATTGTCGGGTCCAAGTTACAAGCGAAGCGATTAAGAATTTGATTATTTAATTAAAAAAACGACTTAGAACCGGAGAGCGGAAAGAGAAACTAAGGGATAGTTTCAAACTGTTTTTAAATTTTTCGGGATAACATTTTTATGGGGCTTCAGGATCACCCTCTATAGGTATTGCTGCAAAATAATGATGCAAATCGGTCCTTAAATGATAAAGAAATCGACAGACATTAATAAATAGAAAAAAAACATAAGTAAAAAATTGGTTGCCTGTAAAGTCGGTATACGGGCGAAAGTTTTACGTGACAACGACTTTGAGTTCCTTTCACTTTTTATGTCTGTCTCTCTCGCTCTTAGGCGGGCTAACCATGCCCGAGTGGAAGGGACGCGTGCCTCTCACTCGCTCTCATTGTGAGCGCATAACGTGAGCGGAGCGTAACGCAGTTTCTTGAAGTGTCACCCGGCAAACCAATTTATAAGACGTTGTCACGTCAAAACATAAAGCCAAACATAGACCCTTCTATATTTAGTAAAATTAGTTTTTTTTTATATTTAAGTTATATTTAAGCAAACATATCTATATAAAAGAAGAAAGAAAAAAAAGAAAAGAAAAAAAAGATAAAAAAGATAAAAACAAGACAAAATTAAAGAAAAATATTAAAAAAAGGAAGAAGAAGAATAAAAGATCATAACCTAAGTACCTATGTATGTATGTATAACAAAACAACGACACGACCAGACGCGAAGTTGCACTGATCGCTTACGTATTAAATTAAACAGCTGGCATAAGCAAAATTTTAGCCTAAACAATGTCTCCGATCCATATCGGAGTATATAAAGGCGGAACAAACAAAAAAAAGACCCTAATATAATAGATAATAGGCTAGATAATGCTGTGTGAATTGTCCAACATTATTCATTTATATTTATTTATTTATTCTTTTTTCGTCATTAAGTCGGTTAAAAAGATGAGGGTGGAGAGGCCGAGTAGGTAGATGTTTTTAGACCATTAATAATAAATGGTGGTAACAACTAGCTTATGCTGAGACAGAGACCGTTTTGTGACTTTAATCAACAGAAGCTGTATCTTTTATTTTATTTTTAAATCATGTTTGTTTTTGTTGATTAAATTACAAATAAAATATTCTCTCTCTCTCTCTAAATGTCCTCTTGTCCACCAGACATGTTTGTATGTTCGCCAAAATGGGTACCTACTATAGAGTCAGCAGTAGGCATCTATACTAATATTATAAAGAGGAGAGATTTGATTGTTTGTATTGAATAGGCTACGAAACTACTGGACCGATTTGAAAAATTATTTAATCATTAGAAGTCCACATTATTCCTGATGAACATAGGCTACTTTTTACCACGGGAAAATGCTTCATTCCTACGCAAAAGCGGGTAGGTAGTAAGAATGAAGCTAGTCTAAAAATAAAATTAAAGAAAAATAAATTTTAAGTTACACATAAAAAAAAAGAAATTAAATACCTTAAACATCAAGTCAAAATCCATTCATAAATTACACCTATTATTAAGTCTTTGCTCTAATCCCACTTCCTTCACCAACTAATGAAAGTGACGTAGGTACGTGCCGTATATGGTCACGCTTCGGCAGTAGAACAAGAAAATACTTTGTTTTTACCGTGTTGAACATAGGTAGCGACTAGCATGTTTCGGTACAGTTTTTATGCAAACAGAACAAACGTTGAAATATTTGGATGTTAGATAATCATTTAAATTTGAAAAGTAAATGACTTGGCTGAAAATACCTATAAGTACCTATATAGATTTTTTTGGTAAAAATACAAAGAATTCAAACAAATTTAAACTGCTACAATATAGTTTGTGTAAGATAAGCTTCTTAAATTGACTCTCACTGCATAAAAATATACATATCAATGTCTAGGAAATGTTTGTTATTTATTACTCTACCATTCTTCGAATAGGTTCGTCCCTCAAAGTTCCTCGTCTATGGTCGGGAATCCACATTTTAAAACCACGAAAGAAAACGAAATTATCCTTTTTGCTGATAAAAATGTCGTCCTAACTTTTTCATTCCGACAACCAACGTCACCTTTGACAATATATCTGCTGTCCTTACGCCCAGTCAATGAATAAAGAATCAATATTTTCGTATAAAATTACATAAAGAATTAGTTCTAAAATTCCTACAACCTACCATGTAATTAGTTCAAAAATTGTGAAAATCAACATGGATGCACCAGGATTGGAGCACAGCTACATGACTCTTCAAGCCAGTATTAGCAAACTTACGGAGAGTCAGTGCAACATGATAGCAAAATTCGATTTCCTCACGAAGAATGTAGAAGAACTACGCAAGATTATGACGCAGTTTTCTGTGAAAGTGGTGGCTTTAGAAGATGCGGGTGTTGATAGGAAGAAGCTAAAAGCAGAGATCAAGGTTTTGAAGGGTAGGATAGATGGGTTATATGCTATAGTGAAGGAAGGGAAAGAAGAAAAGGAGGACTCTAGCCACAGTGACGTTCAAGACGTAGATTCGTGCCACTCTACCGTATCTTCCTCTTCTAAGGTACATACATTCCTAAATCTTAATATAATAAACACTAAGTATAAATGCGCAAGTTTGAATATCTGTTATTCCTCCGCCACATACAACTACTGGACGGATCGAGCTGAACTTCTGCATAATACTCCTGGCACTAACTATTCCAGGTTCTAGATTGATTAATTAACTACGGACGTGCTGCGAATTTCGTTTTCTTTTGTGTTTTCAGAACATGCAGAACGACGACAAGCAAAACGTAAGCTCGTAGTCAAGTCGGTCACTATCAAACATTATTATATTGAAATAATGCAGTATCGTGGAGCGTTTGCTCTCCTCACTCTTTGCGAACCCTTTGTCAGTTGGTGCGATATACGGATGAATTTTCTGACCCAAAATTACAAAAAATAACTCGCAAAGTAGGACTCTACTTCTCGCGTAGAAAATGTTTAGGTATTGATTTAAAACATTAAGTATTTCAGTTTAGTTAAAAGTATCGACTTAGGTACCTGTACCTAATATAAAACATATTTTAAAGTCACAAGAACTTAAGTAAAACGTCTCGCGCCATCATGACCGTTTAGGAGACAATGCTTACCAGGATATTGCGGCAGCGTGCGTTAAAGAGACTCCAGGGGGGCCACTAGGACAAGGAAAATCGAAGTTTCGTTTTCGTTGTCTTATGTCGCTTGCATAAGATTAGCCTTTGCACGAAAACTAATCAGAAACTTCGATTTCGTTTGAGTTAACTCTAAGAGTTAAGTGCACGGGCCCTAGCTCCTTTGACGTGAGGACTAAAGTTCGTCGACTACGCCGTAACTTTAAAATGGACTCCTTCGTTTCAGGTGACGATGACGACCGGCATAGATCGAGACACGATACGATCAGCTTACGAGGACGTGAGGGCTGATACATCGCCTACTGAATGGTAAGTTTCTAAGCTGATGGAGGTTTCTTCCTTTGGATATTTCAATTTACAAACAAAATCATATCTATGTTATAAATATAACGCTCTCATTAGTAAGTAAGTACCTACTTCTTGGAAAATACTTTGTACGTTTAGTAAGAACGTTAGGTAGGTACTTTGTTTACCTGTATTTATCCTTAGTAATAAAGTGTCTAAGATTTTCCATGCTCTTATTTGCTGTTTGGGAGTTGTTGATTTTTTATGACAGTCGATTTGGTTTATGAAAAAGTTGTAATCGATTTTGTTAGGCATTTTTACAGACATAAGTACCTACTCAGGCGTCTAAATGATTGATAGGAATCAGAATATTCAATAGATTAAAATAGTAGGTACTTATTATTTTTGTTTTTTATTTGCTACCTACCTGCTTTTGCTCGCGGCATCACACGCGTTTTAGCCGTGGACGGACGTATAAGCTCTTAAGATTTATGATTACTATGTATTTTTATAACATAGACAAAGTTTTTTGATGAGTAAACTCCTTTTTATTTTGTTTGCAATTTTAACTTCGAATCTAACTACTCGCATGGGCATGACTCGCCTTCTGTGGAGAATAACTATTACGCAATCCCACAATAAAATGGAAAAAATATCTACAAATCTATTATGAATCGAATGGTCGCACCCTCTTCACAGATCTGCGAGATCATGTTTATCAATCCAGAGCCAACATTATCTTTTCAATTAAATAAAGCTAGCATTATATAATTCAAAATGGGTGTCAATTTTTTTTTGTTAGTTAGGTAGGTACATACGTAAAAAAAAAGTTTTATGGTCAAAATATTCCTATAAGTCATAAAAACATTTCTCCAAGAGTCTCTCCAAAAAATAGGTTAACTAACTTCTGGAAAACGTACCATACTTCTGTAAGTAATTTTACTTAGATCTATGTGTGACCTAGGTACCTATTTTATAAATAATAATAATAATAATAATATAGCCTTTTATTCAGACCTTAAATAACACGTTTAAACTTAATGAAATAAGGTATAACTAAATTAAAATTAGATTAAACTTAACCTAGTATTTGTAGTTTGTTTATTTTTTGCAGATCTGTTTGCCAATCGGCAAAGGCCTCCTCCAACCTTTTCCATTCGGATCTTTCTTGAGCCACTCTGTTCCACATCACTCCAGCGACTAGCCTTATGTCCTCGTCCCACCTCTTCAGAGGCCGGCCTCTTCTCCTTTTGCCTTCTCTGGGGTACCATCTTGTTATAATTTTGCTCCACTTGTCTTTGCCTCTTATCATATGCCCTGCCCAGCGCCATTTGAGTCTTCTGATTTTTAAGGTTAAATCGGTCGTCTTTGTTTTGTTTCTGATGACTCGGTTTTTCAGTCTGTCCGATTTCTTCACATTCAGCATGCTCCTTTCCATTGCGTGTTGGCAAGTTGCGAGTTTGCTCGTCATTTCTTGAGTTAAAGCCCATGTTTGGCAGCCATAAGTGAGAATAGGTAGTATGCAGGTGTTAAATAATTTACTTTTTATATTTATATGTAGTTTTTTGTCTTTCATAGCTTCTCTCAAACTCCAATATCTCTTCCAGCCGTTTGTTATTCTCCTCTCGACTTCTTTTTGCATGGGTTCTTTTTGGCTTATGACCTGTCCCAGGTATATGTATTCATCAGTGTAGTTTATTTCAATATTTCCTAATTGTATTGTGTTTGCACTTCCATTTGTCATCGCTCTTGTTTTTTCTGGATTCAGCTTTAACCCTACTTTCTCGCTTTCTGTTGCAAGCTCTTTTATCATGATCCTTAAGGCCTCCGATGTTTTCGCGAATAGCACTATATCGTCAGCGAATCTTAGATGTGTCAGGTGTACACCGTCTATATTGATCCCGAGATGTTCCCAATTGAGTCTTCTAAAAATTGATTCCAGTACCGCCGAGAACAGTTTTGGAGAAAGCGGGTCCCCTTGTCTAACACCTTTTCCAACTCTGAATGGAACGCCTTTCCTTTCTAATTGGATCCTCGCTGTGCTATGATTGTATACGTTTTTAATTAATCGAATGTATTTTTGTTCAACTCCTTGCTCCAATAGTGCTTCCCATATTTTTTTGTGCAGAAGAGAATCGAAAGCTTTACTGTAGTCTATGAAAGCAATGTAGTATGTAAGCTGATATTCGTTGTACTTCTCTAGTACTTGGCGCACTACATGAATGTGATCGATCACCGAGTAATCTTTTCTAAATCCGGCTTGCTCAATGGGTTGATGTTCATCTAGTGTTTTTTCGATCCGTTTTAGGATTATCTTAGCGAAAACTTTATAAATGTTAGACATGAGGCTAATAGGGCGGTAATTTCCGATATCATGTTTATCTCCTTTCTTGTACAGCAGGATAATGTTTGATTCTGTCCATTGCTGGGGAATTGTTTCAGTGTTTATTACATTATTGAACACTTCTGTGAGAACAGGAATAAGGGCTTCTTTGCTGTGTCTTAGAATTTCGTTGTGTATACCGTCGGGTCCTGCTGCTTTGTCTTCTCTTTGGGTTTCTATAGCTTTCTTGACTTCGGTATGAAGGATGTTAGGGATGTCTGAGGTTTCATCCAAATCGATTTCGTCTTGTGTTGTGTTTTCGTAAAGTTTTTTGTAGTATGATGTAGCTATTTCTATTATGTCTTCCCTTCGATGGTTCCATTTTCCACTATCGTTCTTCATTTTTACTACCCAATCCATTGCATTCGTTAGATCCTTGTACGCCTTTTTGATTCCACCCGTTTTGGCTATACATTTTTCTATAGTTTCCATTCTGCTTTGTTTTTTGTCCTTTCTTATGCTATCTTTGATTTCCTTGCTAATTTTTGCTATATGCTTTCTCCTGTCTTGTGTGTTTCTTTCGCTGATTAGGTGGTTTCTTTCTTCTAAGAGTTTTATGCTGCTCGTTGTTAGGTGTTTCCGAGTCTTGGTTTTATTATTTGTTGTGAGTTGTGTCAGTGTCTTAATAGTTTTCTCTATGTAGTCATATTTTTCTTGTGTTCCTAGTTCCTTTGTGTTGTCTTTGAAGTCCATAAATTCTTTGTTCAGTGCAGTCGTTATCTGTTCTAGTTGGTGTTTTTCGAGTCTTGCATTTCCTGGGTCTTGTCTTGGTCTTGGTTTTTTTGTTTGCTTTGTTTTTAGTTCTGCTCTGATTAGTCTATGATTGGTATTAAAGTTTAATTTATTGATGACGGCGAAGTTAGTGAAGTAGCTGTTTCTGTTAGTCGTTATAAAATCAATTTCGTTTTTTGTTTTACTGTCAGGTGAGATCCAGGTCCACATGTTTTTCTTCTTCTTCTTGTACATAGTGTTTAGGATTGTTAGATGGTTTTCTAGGGCGAAGCTTATGATTTTTTCTCCATTTCTACTCCTGGCTTTGTTGCTGTATGTGTAAGGTCCTAGTACGGTATTTTCTCCTGGACGCCTTTCTCCTAGTTGGCCGTTCCAATCTCCCATTACTATAAGATTCTTATGCGCGTGTTCTTGGATAGCTTTGTTTAGCTCTTGGTAGAAATTTTTTATTGTTTCTAGATTTGCTTGTTCTGTAGGCGAGTATATTTGTACTATAGACCATGGATCTTTGTATCCCGGTAGTTTCAGATTCATAATCGCGATGCGCTCTGAAATTCCTATAAATCCTTCTACATAATTTATTATATGTTTCTTAATTATAAATCCCACTCCATAGAGCCCGGGGGTTTCTCCTATATGGTAAAGTAGGTAGTCTGGGTGGGAAGAAATACTTTCACCCACTCTTCTCACTTCACTCAGGCCGACTATGTCCCATTTGATTTGATTTAGTGCAAATATTAGTTCTGTGAGATTTTCTTCATTTTTCAGGGTAAGTACGTTGAGGGCTGCGACATAGATTTTTGAATTTGTTTGTTTGGGATGATTTCTGTTTTCTTCGTTCGTTTTTTCTGTTGGAGGGTTGTGGTCTCTTTCCCCCACGATGACCACTCGGCTTGGGGGAGTTTCGTGTAATTCAGTTTCCTTGTTAGATTTTTCGATTGGTTTTGGTTTCCGTTTGCCGCACCTTGGTTGCTATTGTTTTTTGGTAGTGGATGTATTAGAAGTGGAGTTGGATCTGGACCGCATCATATCATAAGCATTTGTCCTGTTGAACTTGATTGATGATAGGGTCTGTTGTTTTTTTGGTTGGTTGTTATCAGCAGATGGTGAAGCAGATGTCTCTCTTTTTCTCTTCTCTTGGTTGGTATTCTCTTTGACTATTAGTTTATCATATTTCAAATATGCTGTATTACCCTTCTTTCTCTCTTCAACTAACTCTGCTTGTAATGCTTTCCTCTTTTCCAATACCTCTTTCGAGAAATCCTCCGTGACATAGATTTTCTTGAAATTCTTTTTGTTTTTCATGATTTCGATCTTTTTCCAATTATTTAAGAAGGAACATAGTACTGGCCTAGGCTTGTCACTATCTCTGTTTTTTCCTCCTATGCGGTGAATTTTGTTGATCTCATAATCTTCTATATTCATGTTTAAATCATATTTTAGATGTACCTTTAATTTTTGTAGTAGATCAGCAGTGGATAACTCATTTTCCTCCAAGCTTCAAGCCAATTTTATAAATAGTATACTAAATTTCTTAAATTTTTTGTTACCTCAGGGCGGTGTTCAAGTTCGAGGGTGCCCGCATCATGTGCTCAGCGCGCGGCTCCGACTTCACGGAGTTCCGGACCCAGTTTTCAGACGACGAGCGCGCGTTTGGATACCTCAGGTCGGTCAGTTTTAGAGTATTGCGTCGTAGCGTGGGGAATCGATACCCCAAAATGTTTTGCAATCAAGCAAAATAGTGCTTATTGCACTGCCCTAGGCGGTTCCCCTGTCCATCTAGTTGTACCTTACTACCTAAGATGGCAAGCGTTCAAGAGGCCGCAGCCCTCTAATATGGACGGACCTGCTGTGCAATTACGCAAAAATTACCCATCCTAAAATTGACATTTGAAAGCCGAATGGCCTTGAAAGCCATTTCAATGGTCATATCCATACAATAGCAAATTACGAAGGCCATTCAAAGGGGTTTCAAATGTCAATATAAGATGGGTGGTTTTGCGTAATCGCACAGCAGATCCGCACGACCCTGGACACGAATCTCCACAATGTTCTACACGCCGCCGAGGACAGACGCAGCTGGCGCGATATTGTCCGTGACAGTTTCACGGGATCACAACCCTCAGACATGAGGATATACGAGGAGGACTACCTACATATAAGTATTGAGTTGTGAACCTACCGTGGAGCAGAATCGAGTCGGCTAGGACATAGAAGAGAATTATTCCTACATCTGTGGTAGGTACCTACTTAAGCGTGGTACCTATACCTACCTAATAAGCAAGATATTTTTTTTCGATGGATTGGTTAATTTGTTCAGTAGAGATCGAGAAATACCTACCTAAAGTACCTGCTCTAGATACTTCAAAAAAATCATGTAAGATGGCCTACGATTCTACTCAGTAGTTTCATAAGTTTACGTGATTTTTACTCCTTTGCAGGCTCCAAACGGGTGATGAGATGTCGAAACGCAAAAAGTTCCTTTTCGTCACGTGGGTAGGGCCTAACGTGTCGGTCATCAATCGCGCCAAGATGTCCACCGACAAGGCCATCATTAAGGACATCATTTCGGTGAGTTTCGTCATCATTTCAAGTGTCAAAGTGTGCCAAATGGAACAGCCCACTGTCACATTCTGTACATCCATACGCCACATAATAGACTATCGCTGTTACCGTTAAGATGATAGTCACAAGTTACCGTAAAGATGATAGTCACAAGTCAGAAATGGGACTCTTTGTGACTATCATCTTTACGGTAACTTGTGACTCATCTTTACGGTAACTTGTGACTATCATCTTTACGGTAACTTGTGACTATCATCTTTACGGTAACTTGTGACTATCATCTTTACGGTAACAGCGATAGATTCTACTATGTGGCGTATGGACAGAAAGAGACAGACAACGAGACGGATTTTTGACGTTTCATGCGAATTCGCAGCGAGCGAATTACGCCCCGTAACGCCCGGTCAGGACCCACCTTAATACGATTATATTTCAAGGACCACATGTATGCCTTTTAATTATATCAGTACGTATTATATTAAGAACGTCGGCGGCGTTTAAGAAATTCCCGTTAAAAATACCAGTTTGTTAATTTTGCCCAAGTACGTAATCTACTCATTAAGTTTGCAGAGTTTTCCCCAAAATCATGTTATTTAGGAATTCTACCCCGATTTCTTTTTAGACATGGTAAATATCCCGTAGGTAGCGTAAGTGAGAGTAGGTAGACTTACGTCTCGTAACTGCATCAAAGGTAGTGTTATCATGCGCATTTTCCTACATAATCTTATCTTACAATGCATTCAAAGAAATTATAAAAGTATTTACAACAAAACTGTTTCTACGAAGTGGTATGTAGTAGAAGTATCTATATCTGTAGATGGCTATCTAAATTGATTAATAAAAATTTAAAGTTGTACCTAAAATAGGTAGTAAAAAGCAATAGGTTTGTAGCTATAAATGATATCATTAATAAATAATTATAAACACCATGCATACTTTACCTTATTGGTTAAGGAAAACAAAGCATACATGAACATTATAATGAGTACCTAGGTTCTATTCTAATCATGTCACTAATCAAATTAAAACACAAAGTGACATTCCACAGTATAATAGAATCAAAGATCAAATGAAGTCATACAAATACTTTCTGACATTGAAGCCGACAGTTTGTGCCACTGCGGCAATGAAATCATATCCCACTATACACTTGTACTTAGCGACATCAAGGTCTATCTCTTTGCTGCCTGCGATTAACTTCAACTCAACTAATGTAGCAATCTGAGCTAGCAGGTTACTGGTAAGGCCGATTTTTTCCTCCAGAATAGCGTAGAAGATCGCCAGTAAACGGTCTAGTGTGAAAACCTTTGGACCGAGTTGTGTGTTCAATTTTTCTGTGATTTTTGCTTTGGCTCGAACTTGCTGCAGTCTTTTGCGCTGTTTTCCATGGTTCTTCATGAACAGGCGCTTGTCTTCTTTCGGTGGGTTGTAGCTGGCTAGGTAAGATGCTATGAGGAGATATTTAGCATAGTACGGCAGTTCGAAACTCTGAGCAAAGGTCTTCGTTGATATCAATTCTTCTTTGAGCGTGTTTTCGAAGTTGTAAGGTGTGATGGTATCGTTGTTCTCTTTGCCTGGAGTGAGGTGAGAGGGTTTTGAGTTGCTGATTCTCAGGTACAGAAGTTCTAAGCTGGTTTTCAGTATCGGAGAGACGTGACGCCAAAGTTTAGTCAAGTCTGTAGCAGCTATGCTGTTAGTCATGATTGGCTCACAGTATTTGACAAAGTTTACACGCGCCATGTGCTGCAGCTCAATTAGATCTCGGCACGGTCTGTAGAACACGCTCAGAAATGCGTTAAGAAAGTTTGCGAATAACTCTGGTTTCTCAAGTTCTAATTTTACATCATCATCGATTTCATAATTCTTGAGTAGGTATCTTACAAAGCTCCTATGACGCAAGAATATTATTTTGAACAATTCTTCTTTATTGTAGTTCGGGAAATACAGTTTTATAGGCTCTCTGACACCCATTTTGAAATAGAAATTTTCGTAGACGAGATGCGTTACGAATATCGTGCAGATATTGAGGTTGCAATGCTCTCTCAAGCTCAAAAACGCGGACATCACTGAGTGATCCATGTTTCGCAGTCTTTCCGCTCTATCGAAGACCAATGCGATAGGCTCATAGCTAGTTTGGTCTAGCCGTAGGCGATTCAAACTATTGACGAGATCTAACAATGATTCGCATTTCGTATCGACATTCTCTTCTTCTAACCCAGATAGAATGCTCTCAAACATTATTTTAGGCGTGTAGCATTCAATGCAGTCGATAATAACGTGTTTATATCCCAAATATTGAAGAACAGAGCCGATGCATAAACTTTTACCGGTTGCCATACTTCCACTTACAAAAATAGAACAGGGCAGCGGCTCATCGCAGTCGCCGAGAAGATCAAATAAGTCGTTCAACTGGTTTTCTCTGCAGGGCACTTTGTTCAATAACTCTTCCATTTTTGTTAACTATTTTTCGACTTTTGTAAACATTACACACCTCACCTCAGTTACACACTTTGTTTTGCTTGTGATCTTCTTTTTGACTTGACATTGACAGATGATCTTTTGGATTACCCGCGCTTGCGGTGCTTTTACTTGGCACGAACTCCGCCGGGTTCCCTACACCGATTAAAATAATGAATGACTGACCCGTAGAAAGAGAAGACTGACCCTTATTGTTTTATATGGTCTGAGCCTAACGTCCTGCTGCCGCCGCCGCCGCGCCACTGCCCTCCCTCATGCACAGTTCGAAATGTTCGAATGCTCTTTTCGTATAATGTTAGTCCCACACGTGCAAAGTTTGAACGTTTTCTGGGACTAGGGTGGCCGGCATACTATAGAAAGAAGTCAATACATCTAGGCCGCATAAAGCCTCCACCCCACAGCCGCTATTACGAAGCGCGTCTTGTGTCGCGCGATTTGTTGCGATTTTTTAGCGCGATTCCTTACACACAGCTGCGTTTTTATAAGCGCGGATTCTAAACGCCGCGCGTCGCTCAAAATATTGCCTTAAATTGCCTACTAAACGGTAGGCTAAGAAACCGTTATCTATGTTAGGTACAGTCCATGTTAGGTAAAAAAAAAAATTGGCGAATTAAGGTGCACCAAGCGTAATTAAGATGTTTGACGGTATTTAACATTTATCGAGTAGATGATCTCATACGTTCAATGTTTCCCACGAGTGTCCCCCTCGCGCCTCGCCATTTTCAAGTCATGCTATCTCTGTGGTAATTTTATTTTATGTTTTCAGAATTTCGCGGTGGAGCTCCAGTTGGAAAATCAATCCGAAATAGATATCGATCAATTCAAAGATGCCTTGGGAAGGGCGGGTGGAGCAAACTATGGGACGGGCATCAGAGATTAACAAAAACATAAAGTCGCCTCTTTTCTGATTGCCTTGCATATCAAACATTTTTTCTTATATATTCATGTAACTAAATTATCTCTGATAAAGTAAATCAAGACGTATTGTGCGTATTATTTAATTAAATTATTATTTTTATTGTGTATAACTGGTTACTCATTTGTAACTTGATGTAAAACAAAAGCGTATTTTTTTACAATTAGATTAGAAGGTTGTTTTAATTTACCAATTACTTTGTTCTATTTTTTTCGTATATTACATTCATGTGTATCATAAACAATAAAATACTGCAATAATGTGCAATTATAGCTAGCTGTATTTTCATTTTGTAAGGAATTTGCCAAAAACTTAGCGAACGTTGCCATGTAGAAGGCGCGGTAAGTGCATTTATTTTTAACTACCGTCAAAATTTTACAATGATGTATACAAAAAATTTGGATTTCAGGCTTATTTATACACTAACTAGTTACTATTTACCATTATTTATTGGTACCTATACCTACTTATTGAAGTGAATACAATTAACCCAAGAATTATTTTGTTTTATTTTACCTTATTTATTCATGAAACGAATCAAACCAATTGCAAAAAATGAGAAATTAGAATAATTGTAGTCTGGTCTTATTTCCTCTGTGATATTATTTTTACATTTAACCGTTAAGAAACTACTTCTCAAAACTGCAAGAAATGTTTAGGTTCATTTTGATTCTGGTCAATTTTCATTTTGTGACACAATCACTTTACCTACATATTGTGGAAAATTGTACAATAGGTGAAATGTATTAAGTAGGGACATTTCGCCTATTGTACCCTTTTCCATATACCTAGGCGCATAATAGTTGAAACGAAACCATTAGGAACTAAGTAGTTTACGCGGGTGAAACCGCGAGGCGATCGTCTAGTTAATAATGAAAAAGAAACCACACCACATAAATTGTGTGAATTTGGGAAAAGCGATTCCCATTTAGTTCTGTGCTTTCACAGACAAATAAAAACAGGAGCAAAAGCTAGTATGTAGTTCTATAGTACAAATAGGGATAATATTTTCTCAAATTGTTATTATTACGTCATGTTCCATAGAATAAATGGAACCTACCGGTTTACGGGGATCCCAAGGGATAAAGCATGGCGGTCGGGTGCCTGGTGGCCTCACTCAATAATTAAATCATGGGCTTGTAAGTCTATTCCAGAAGTTCATTAATCAATTACGTAGAACAAACGTGCGTAGGTACTTATAGCATTTGCACAGTAGACGGTTTTTGCATCTGACGCATTATGTGCATTACAAAGCCAAACTTTATCCTTAATATAACCTAGCGTTATTACTTAGTACCTAGTACTTATCTTGTTGTGCCCTAGCCGGGTCCATATTTGAGACTGATTAACTTTAATAACTTGTGTACAATATGGTCGCAATAAAAAATTTGAAATGTATGTGGGCCCGTCATTACTGGACTACTATCAAAACATAATGAAAGCTTTCACAGCACCCCGAGAGGCGTTGGGTTGGGAGGAGGTGGCAGTGGCGCGGTGGCGACGACAAGCGTCGGCAGTGCTCTTAAATAAAACAAAAGTAAAGGAGACGAAGGAGTTTAAAGGGTTCCAAATGAGTTGTGCTTAGTTATAGTAGCTGCCAAACAACTTGTCCGTTGACGGGCAGCGAGAGTGGGAAGTTTGTGCTGGTAAACTCACAGCAGGCGAAAGAGATAGGTACAGCTTCGTATAGCTGTCACGCTATTTCATTGTTTCAAACAAAAATTCGCGGTTAATAATCGAAGCGACCGACTGTCCAGAAGGCACCGTCGTCGTCCACCAATTTGGCCTATGAATGGGTCTGACAAAATGGTCACAATATTACTATCAAATACAACTA
Source organism: Eupithecia subfuscata (assembly GCA_963564075.1). Classification (NCBI taxonomy): domain Eukaryota; kingdom Metazoa; phylum Arthropoda; class Insecta; order Lepidoptera; family Geometridae; genus Eupithecia; species Eupithecia subfuscata. The sequence continues at coordinate 1,571,380 of OY751118.1, read as the reverse complement.
ACATCGGAGTGTAGATACTGATCATGTACATTACATTAGTATTTATTTCATTTAAATACATGGAGTATTTCCGAAGTTATAACAACGAGAAGTTTGTTAGAAATTATAATTTTATTGTTTTTTAGTCTATGCTTAACACTGACATAAAGATGACTTTACATTGACAGATGCTTCTTGTTTGACGTTGATGTATTTCATCAAAAAGGTAATTAGCATGCTATCTCGCTCGCTCTCTTTTGCCCAGTGATGTTCCGGCTACGGCAATTGCCGTATTATACGGTTTTCGGGGGGGTAAATCGTCAAGAATACGGCATACGGCAGACATTTCAAAGCCGTATAATATTTATATGAAATTATACGGCCGGTATAGGAAGCGCTGACAAAACTGAATTTCTTCGTGTAACGGAACGCACAGACTGGATTCTTTCTGGCTAAGGGTTTCCCGCTGTAGACATAAAATAACCTGACAAAATGAGACGGCACGTATGGACCTTACTAGTGTTTGCACACCTAGCGACTCTCTAATTTAGTAACTTATGAATGTTGTATTGTTCTAATGTGTATAAAGTTTTGTTTCTAGAGATAGATAAAAGATAAAACATTTACGACCCATTCATTTGTAGACTTTTGAACATAATATTTCCGCAATTATTGCTTGAGTTTTCAGTTATATTATTATAAAGTTAACGTTGCTGAACTGAATTGTTACAATGAGTATAGCAAGAGACGTTCAATCAACACCAAAAAAAAAGATCAAAACTAAGCACACCAAACATAAGTATAGGAAAAAGTTGGAGAGAGACGATTAAATTTAACACCTTACCATTTTTTAATACTGTATGTTTTATTTGTAAACATTTATTTTAAAAACTTGGAATATATACGGCCCGTTTTTTAATTTTTCCCCTGAATACGGCAATTTTTAGGTTGAGATACGGCAATACTAAAATTTACTTGGAACAACACTGCTTTTGCCTGCAGCTGTAATGGCGGCTGCACATATATTTTCTCTGTGTTGAACGTAAATAATGTTATCACTTAAAATCGTGTAAACCACCTAAATGTATTGTTGTTTATAGTATTCATAAGACAATACAAACGCAATGCATCAATAAGACGACTTTATTTTCCGCCACATCCAACCTCAGGAGAAATCCACCTGCCTGCTCAACAGGTTATGGCACCAGCTGCTTTGAACAAAATCATTGAAACGATTTTTACCCAAAAGGATGTCGGCGTCGTCTGAAAGTCGTCGAAGTGATATAATGGACGTCAACACAAATTCAAACAATATAACCTACAATAACATCGAAAAATTACAAGGACTGACGAATTATCTCAATTGGAAATTCGCAATACGAATGTTACTTACGCTGGATGGGGTATAGAACTGTGTCGAAGGCACCGACACTGATGCGGCGCGCGACGGTCGTGCGCTAGCGCGCATCTGTCTGTCTATTCAACCAAGTCTGTTCCAGTTCGTTCGAGATGCAAAAACTTCCAAGGAGGCATGGAAAAGATTGTCGGACACGTTTTAGGACAAAGGTCTATATAGGAAGGTACTACTTCTGCGAAAGCTTCACAAAATCGAATACAATCAATTTGCCAACATGTCAGATTACATCGAAGGTGTCATGAGCCTCGTTGCACAACTGACGGACATTGGCAAGATCATTGAAGATGGTGAAATTGCGGAGATATTACTTTCTGGACTGCCGGAGCAGTTTGACGTGCTCGTTTCAAGTCTGGAGACAGCAAGCCTGACTAACAGTCTTACTAGTGAAGTTGTACGCACTCGACTACTGCAAGAAGACCATCGTCGTAACAATAACAACACAGACAATTCAGCTTACATTGCTAACAAGAGAAATACCAACAAGCCTATCTGCTCCTACTGTAAGAAGAGTGGTCACATTGCCAAGCGCTGTTTCAAGAAGAAAAGGGATGAGAAAAGCAAGGGAGATCAACACGAAGAACACTCTTTGTTTGCCTCAGCCTACTCAGCCTGTAGTTCTGATGAATTCATTGTGGACAGCGGTGCTACGGCTCATATGTGTACAAACTCAAAGCTTGTTCATAACGCTAAGCAGACAAAGTGCACTATTTCTGTTGCGAATGGAGAGCACTTGATGAGTGAAAGTCTTGGTAAGGTTTCTCTTATGTCTAATGTGTGTTTAGAAAATGTATTATTAGTTCCTTCTTTATCGAATAATTTAATGTCTGTAAGTGCAATGACAGACAAAGGTTATATTGTTATATTTAAAAATAATGTATGTAAGATTTTTAGTGAATGTAAAATCACAGGCAACCAGGTTTTATCCGCTAGGAAAAGTAATGGGCTCTTTAAATTTAAAGTACAAGGTCGGCCCGCCTCCGAAGAAGGCAATTCTCCTTCCCTTCGTTTTAGGCAGGGAACCGAGAGTGCCAATGCTGCAGCGTGCGTACCAATGGATGTATGGCACAAGCGTCTTGGTCATCTGAGTCAGAAAGGTATGTCTGTACTTGGTGGAGGGAATCAGTGTGTTGGTGTCGTTTTTCAGCATGAAGACGGCGTGCCAGGCAACTGTGTCTCGTGCCTTACCGGAAAGATGCACATGTCGTCGTTTCCGCGGGCGAGTGAGAGGCGTGCTGCTAATCCACTGGAACTTATCCACTCTGACGTTTGTGGCCCGATGCAAGAGAGCAGCTGGGGCGGAGCACGCTACTTGTTAACTTTTACCGATGACAAAACTAGGAAGATCTTTGGGTTCCTTATGAAGAATAAATCAGAGGTGAGTTCCCATTTTGTTACCTTTAAAAATGTGGTAGAAAAACAGTCTGGTTTCCAAATTAAAATCTTACGTACCGATAATGGTAGTGAATTCGTTAACAAAAATTTTGCTGATTTCCTGAAGAAGGAAGGCATTGTTCACGAGTTTTCTGTGCCTTATAGCCCTCAGCAAAATGGCGTATCAGAGCGCGTAAATCGTACTATTTTTGAGAAAGCTAGAGCGATGTTACAGGAGTCGCGTCTTAGTAATCGTTTTTGGGGAGAAGCTGTTATGACAGCTATTTACTTGAAAAATAGGTCTCTTACCTCTGCGTTATCTAATGCGATACCTGAATGTGAATGGACCGGGTCAAAAATTGACCTTAGTCATCTCGCGTTTTTGGCTGTGTTGCTTATGCACACATACCTTCTCAACGAAGACGCAAGCTCGATGCCAAAGCACAAAAGCTTATTTTTGTAGGGTATGGCGAAACCTGTAAAGGCTACCGTTTTATCGATCCACTTGATCCTCGAAAGGCTGTATATGCCAGAACTGTCACCTTTCTTGAGGACAAGTTTCTAGAAAATGATATGAATGGCAAAGAGCATTTTATTTTCCATGACATGATAAATGTTAATAATAATAATATAATTAATAATTTTGATATTAATGACAATTTTAATGCTGTTGATAATGATAACGTTGTCTGTGATACTAGTATTAATATTAATAATGATGATGATGTACTGTCAAAAGAAACTTCAAAACCACTGTCTGTTTCAGATGTATCGGAGGAGCTTGACGGTGATGAAGATTGTGACACCTGTGATGGTTTGTCTTCTCTGCCGGGCTTGTCATCTCTAGGAGGAGAACAGCTTGACGGTGATGAAGATGGTGACACCTGTGATGGTTTGTCTTCTCTGCCGGGCTCGTCATCTCTAGGAGGAGAACAGATTACGTCGAAAGATAGCGACGCGTCTATTTCTCGTCCTGTACGTGGTACTAGAGGTATTGCCCCCATCAAGTTTAAAGACTATGATTTGTCATCGTTGTTAGCAGCTGCGGGTTCATTAGATGAACCACAAACGCTTCGTGATGCTATAAATTCACCTGAGAAGGATGAATGGTACGAGGCTATGAAGGGTGAGTATAGTTCTATGCTTAAAAATAATGTGTGGAAGTTGGTAGACCGCCCTGAACGAGTTAATGTAGTTAAAAACAAATGGATTTTTAAGAAAAAGTTTGATGCTACGGGTAAATTTATAAAATATAAAGCTAGACTTGTTGCCTGTGGTTATAGTCAGAAATATGGCACAGATTATGCCGATACTTTTTCACCTGTTGTTAGACATTCAACTCTCAGAATATTATTCAGCATTTCAAATCAGTTGGACCTGAAAATGGATCACATAGATGTCACCACAGCATTTTTAAATGGTGAGTTAGATGAAGTTATCTATATGGAACAGCCAGCTGGTTTTAAATCTGACGATGCTAATAATAAAGTTTGTTTACTGAAAAAGAGCATTTATGGCTTGAAACAAGCAAGCCGCATGTGGAATGTTAAAATTCATGATGTCTTATCAAAGAATGGGTTCGTGCAGAGTAAGTGTGAACCTTGTGTATATTGTAAAAAGACCAAGGATGAATATATAATATTAGCCTTATATGTGGACGATATCTATGTTTTTCACAATGGTTTTATTGAAAATATTTTGTCTCTATTAAAACAACATTTTGAAATTCGTCACTTAGGTAAATTGAAAAATTGTCTAGGCATAAATGTTTCAATTAATAAAGGCAGAATTATCCTTGATCAATCTGATTACATAAGGCGATTATTAGCTAAGTACAATATGACTGCATGTAAAACTGTATCCACCCCACTACCAGTAAACTGCAAGCTGGATAAGTCAAACAAAAATTGTTTAGATGATAATGTTTATCAGTTTAGGCAATTGTTAGGATCACTTATGTACCTATCTGTTTGTACACGTCCAGATATCTCATTTGCATGTAGTCAATTAAGTCAGTACAGTACATGTTTTGATTTGAGTCATTGGCACACTGCTAAGCGTGTATTACGGTATCTTGCTGGGACCATGAATTATGGTCTTCATTTTGTCAAAGGTGATGATTTTAACATTAATGCCTACGCTGATGCAGATTGGGCTACTGACTTGTCAGACCGCAAATCTTATACAGGATTTGTAGTAAAAATTGGTGAAAATGTCATCAATTGGGAGGCTAGAAAGCAACGATGTACAGCTTTATCTAGCACAGAGGCAGAATATCTTGCTATTAGTGATGTATGCAAGGACATTTGTTTTGTTAGGAATTTCCTGTCAGAAATTATTGACAAACATTTTGATGTCACTGTATTTAACGATAATCAAAGTGCACAAAAGCTATTACTTGTTAAAGAATACTCCCATAAAAGAACTAAGCATATAGATTTGCGGTACCATTATGTAAAGGACTTAATACAGGAAAAACACATAAATGTTAAATACCTGCCTACTGATAGGATGGTTGCTGATGTGTTGACTAAGCCACTGTGTAGACAAAAGCACAGTAACTTTGTCAATAGTCTAGATCTAAGATATATTGTTTAAGTTTAGTTGCCGTCCTAAAATAGTTATTGTAGAGTAGGATTACATTGTATAGATTGTTTTTTCAGTTCATGTGGAGCCAATGTAAGGTCATTTGTAACATTGTCCTATGTTATGCATAAGGAGGAGTGTTAGAAATTATAATTTTATTGTTTTTTAGTCTATGCTTAACACTGACATAAAGATGACTTTACATTGACAGATGCTTCTTGTTTGACGTTGATGTATTTCATCAAAAAGGTAATTAGCATGCTATCTCGCTCGCTCTCTTTTGCCTGCAGCTGTAATGGCGGCTGCACATATATTTTCTCTGTGTTGAACGTAAATAATGTTATCACTTAAAATCGTGTAAACCACCTAAATGTATTGTTGTTTATAGTATTCATAAGACAATACAAACGCAATGCATCAATAAGACGACTTTATTTTCCGCCACATCCAACCTCAGGAGAAATCCACCTGCCTGCTCAACAAAGTTTAGGCACTTTTTTGAATTTCTGAGATTTCCCGCGCTCATACTATGACGTCACATTGTTCAGCCCGCGACGGCGACACGGCGCGGCGGCGCACGCCGGCCGCGTGGCACTCGGCTCGGTGATTTGATTACGCGCGTCTCGTACGTATCATTTCGAAGTATACTAACTGATCTATGGTATCATTTCGTTTCCCTAGGAGTGTGCTTAAATATTATTGTATTTGTATTCAATTGAAACTGTACCTAGTGTGTACCTACATACAATGGAAGGATTTGTAAAAGGTTCGTCGGACAATACAAACAAAACAACACATAGCGAGCACTTATATCTTCTAATAAGTTAGTAGGTATTTAGTCAGGAGGGCTACTAGGTAGTAGGCAAGATACCTATCTAAACAATCAAAAGTATACAACTAGGTAGGTAGGTTAAGTAGGTCAAATGTGGCAAGGATAAGTAGAGAAGAAGAAAGATAAACTTATTATTAACAAATACTTAAATCGAAATGGTCTTCACAACAGTGCGCCATAGTTTTAGCTATCAACTATTTTTACGGCTATCATCCACTTTTTCCTCATTTTTGGGTCCTTAGGCACATAAAAAAAGAGTTTATCCGGTGTTTTCACTGTTTAATTGAAGCACTGAGGTACAATACAGTATTTCCCATTTCTACCTCAGAAAACTTTATAATTTTGATTTTTACTGCGCAGCGGGGCGTGTGAACGAAAGCGCGACTGCTGAATGACCCATGTTGTGACGTCATCGGCTAGCGAGTGCCCGCGCGCGTTTTTAAAAATCTTCGGCTGGAAATACGCACTTTGATCGTTAATATCTCAGCTATTTTTTAGGATATGACAAAAGTAAAGATACAGTTTTACTCGTAATTTTTTTTACATTTATTTGGCAAAGTAAAAAACGTTTGTCAGACCCATTACGTTCTGCGCTTCTTTGTCACGTGGTTTGCTAGAGGACAAGGAATTTAAAGATTGTTAAACTACATAGAATACCTACATACCCAATGTAAGGCCATAGTTTTTATGTCTAACGACAACTTTGCTTGATAGCAAGTTCAACGTAGAAAGAGAAGCCTATACTTAATCTGTGAAGTTCATTAAGGATGCAAAAATTATCAATGATCAAACAATCTAATAATATTTCATTTACTTGTCATCAGAGGCACTTCTCGTTGTTAGACATCACAGAGTACTAAAATCATTGGTAGATATGCGTTCGGTCTACCATTAATAAGTATTTGGTAGATCAGCCGGCCACAAACGTCCACAAACGTTTATGCATCGTATCGTACACCCCGTGCAGTACAGTACAATGCATGTAATGTACGTTTAGTGGCCGGCATTATGCCTCTGTGGCTGTCAAAATCAGGGCTGCCAGCTGTCACCTCTATGGGGTAATTTCTGTAAGAATATTTGCGCGATACGAAACGTTTTTTTTCGTTCAAAAACGGAAACATAGCATGATAGCATGAAAACAAACAAGCCAATTTCCCACTATGACTCTAAAATTATATTTTTCCTTTAGAGATATTGGAAATTAAAGTTGTTTTAACAAATCCTGAAACTGGTAAAAGGCGACGGACATTTTTTCTCGTTTTGATGCGGCGCGACCCCGAAAAAATTAAGTTCCTGAACGAAATTACATGATTTGGCAAGTTGAAGTTGTGGGTGGTGAAATTTTCTATGCTTTTCATTTCTTTCTTTTCGTTTTTGTTTGGAAGTGGGAATTAAAGAATCAGTTTGAAATCAAACTGTTTAATTTGTAGCTTCTCAGTTCCTTTTTGATAAATATCGATGTTTGCCAAGAAAATCTGTAATCTGCTCTGAATTCTGCAGTTCCAAAGACGGGTAAGTAAAATTTTGAAATTTAGCGGTCGCCTTCCCGTTTCTCAAATAACATGGAAAATCGTGTTAGATCTAAAGCATGTCAAGTTTCATTTGTTATGTAAGCTAAAATGTTGATATTGCGGACATTTTCTGCGTATATTAGTATCATAAAAAGGCCGTCATATGACACAGGTAAATGACTTGTAAATAAACAACTGCTATAACCTATCTAATACTTATCTCGTAAGCGCACCTTATTCAATTATATGGTAATAATGAGTTACACTAGCCTTGGGAGGAAGTGCCTACCTATAATTATATACAGTTGACATGGAAAGAATACCTATAACGAACAAGTAATCCATTACAATGACCTACTAGATTTTATGCGGCCAATATTTTAAACTTTCATTAATCTACATCAAATTCCTTCTTGCATAGCTGTTTTACAACACTACTTGTGAGTGTACTAGTCAAAAGATAATAACATCTAACAAAGTTATTTATTGTTAAAGTTTCTCAGTTCGCAGAATGTCGATTGGAAATGTGGACCTCAAGTTCTCGTGGGGTCTGTCGAAGTCAGACCCTGGTCAAAAATCCGTCTTGTTTGTCGGACAGGCAAGTCATCTGAATGCCCTACTGTGGGAACATGTTAAGGAGAAGCTGGAGCCGAGAGTTACGGAGGAGGTAAGGAACTACTTGCTTTTACCTACAGCTTCACTTACACTTGGACAAAAAGGGATAATGTAGTTTTACACCAGCTAGCATGACATGTCACCTAGCTAACTGGGATTTTGTCTCACTCAATTTACGTATTGTAGAAAGAGATGTCCTCTACAATTGTTCTTGAATCAGAAAGACAGCTGTTAGCCAGTTAGCTATCTGACAAAGAAGTACAGGCTGACTGAAATTGACTTTTTTGCGTTGCATTGCAGCTAGAAGATTCTAGCTGCATTTTAGGTAAAAAAGGTCCAGAAAGACCAATGAGGACAGGTCATCAGTAAAAGAATATCCGAAATTGGACCAGTAGTTCCTCAGATCATATCCTACTCACAAACTTGGTACCAAATTTTACCTCTTTTGACTATAGTTATTATGCATGAACCTTTATCTCTCACAATTCTTACTTTCACATCACATGTCATAGTAACCCATAATAATGCTGCAAGGTTTCACATAGAATTTCAAGCAACACTGGCATCTATCAAAACATAGGTGTTGTTTACATTATGCCATGAATAACTCAAAATAAAATTACAACTATATTAACAAAAAAAATTACAATCAATTAATAGAAATAAATTAGTTATTTACAATTCAAACAGCTAACTGCAGGCAGTTGCAAACAATATACCTACAGGTAGTTCAACTGATGCATATCAATACCAGTCGGAAGCGTCCCCAAGATGCTGGCTACATTGCCCCGCTGTAAGGCAATGCTGATGTGCTGCTAGTTATCAGGTCACGTAATATTCTTTCTGTTGCCGCGTCTTTTTATACGCAACTTACATTACTTGTTCATTTAAGATCCTTCCTTCAATAAATATTACATACAATTATATCTGAAAGTCGACACCAAACAAGTGAGCTTTAGTTACTTGTGTTGTGGTTTGTTTACAAACATTCTACATCGAGTTTGGCTAGTGTATAGACACTCTAGACACTCCTTTTTCACTAAAACTTAAGTACAAAGTTACTTCTTCCAGGTCTGGCGCCGCGGCATCCAATCCATCCAATCCTCACCAGGAGACGTCATAGAACTATACCCTCGAGGTGCCTCCGTGGCCAGCCTCGGCGGCCCGCGTGTGAGTCGCCACTCAGCGCCCGCTCGGACCAATGTACTCGCTAAAGTACTGAAGCAGGCCAAGAATGTGGAGTTTATTGTGGTAAGCATCTGCCAGAGAACAATTCCACTATCTTTGAGGCTGTGGCACGGCGAGAATTGCCCCCTCTAGCTCAGCCCGTGGTGTCGTACAAGACGATTAAGTAAAGCTACCAGAGGAAGGCCAGCAGCTCCTGCTTCGTATTTTCAACTGCGTCCAGTAGTGGACCAATACAGGCTGTTGAGGTTGAGGAAGATAAGCTGTGTTAGAAGTTATATTCCTCAACATGCACCCCATATTCATCGTATTGTCTTAGTTTTTTGTAATTATTCTAAAAATAGGTAGCTTGATAGATTGTAACTTAAGTATTTCGATTAATATACCTACCTAATAATACCTCTTATTGAACCAGGTGAGAACTCTGTGTCTAGTTAAACCTAACAGGCTTTAAGGCACTTCTAACCGAAATGTAATGTTGTTTTGTACCTGAATAAATAATTCTATTCTATTCTAACACCTCCATTGGGATCACCAAACATTTAATGAGAACTTCCTAAGGAAATATCCTATAATCCTATAGGCTCCTATCCTAATAATAATAGGCTAAAATACTATAAACTCTATCTCAGTGACAGCGTTAATAACAAAGTGTTGTAGCAATTGATTGGTAATAGTAGGTAGTTCTACTGGCTGGCTGTCCAGCCATATCATATGCTGGCTTTCATTTATCTCTGATTGGTACATTGACAAAATGCAAAGCCATAATCAAGTTCATGTTTGACGTTGGCTGAGATTCAAGATAATTTATTGCGAAACATGCTGTAGTGTTAGGAGGGCGCTATGCTTGCCATTTTGTAAAAAGGATAGGTATAGGATTTCGCGTTCTTAAGAGCGGCATACGTTTTTGGAACGGCGTAAGCGCAAGAAACAAGTTGGTGTTTATTTACAAGAAAACCACGCAACTTATGAAGAAACTGGTTCAAGGAACCAAAAAAAGCAGGTCTCGACAGAGCCTACACATTTGCTCCCCTTGGAGTCGAGACCCTAGGTCCGTGGGGTACCGAGGCTCTTCGGGTGTTCAAAAAATTATCTGAGCGTCTGGTGACCCGAGAGCTGGTGAATATCTGGCACAGCGCATGAGCATTGCCATACAGCGTGGCAATGCAGCCAGCGTTTTGGGGACGTTTCCGACTGGTGTTGATATGGATCAGTTGAGCTACCTGTAGACTGTTTGCAACAGTCAGCAGTTAGCTCAATTGTTTCAATTGTAAATACTAGTAGGTATAATTTTCTTTGTGAATATAGGAACCAAATAATTAGTAACAAAATAAAATACGAATCAGAACATAGGTTTAGTTATTTCAATAGACCGCAGGGTTTCCTGAGATCTCGACCAAATTATGTGCGAAACAGTGCACTTTCATGACTTCTTTTATAGGTTTTTTTTTTATCAATCGTTATTCACATTCAAGACCTCAGAAAAAAATGGAGAATTTTATGTAATTCGAGTTTTTACCACGGGGAATCCGTGAGTACTGAGATCTAGGCCTAGTTTGACAAACAAACTCGCTAGTTCGCCCCAACTTATGGTATCAAGCATGCACCCTAGGGCACTAAAACATTATGCTGGGTGGTTTTACGATGGCAGAACTTTCCATGGCTGTATTTTATAGGCTATGTAATATTTGTACAGCTCGTAAGTCACAGCCCCAGAAATTACAGCCTTAGAATTTCCGACCATCCATGTACACATTTTCCTGGGCTGTAACATCCTTGGTTGTATTTTGATTGGCTGGAAAATGTTGGCATCCGTTCTATCTACTCTAATACTTAGGTATTTACTTACACTATGAATATAAAATTTCAATATTGTGGATACATTTAAGAACCTATAAAAGAAACAAACTTGTTATTTCCAGCTGGTGTGCCTCAAGCGCGACGTATACGCGAGCGCGGCGTGCATTGCGCGCTCGTTCCCTCTGTTCTCCATGCGCTCGGCCTGCGCTGCCGCGCTGCTGGCCGGGGGCGGCGGCGACGGACCGGCGCAGGGCCGGACGGTCTCCGTGGAGATAGCACTCGTAGGGAACAGTGGTGAGTCTTATATGTTTATACAGTCCGTTTGTATCTACTTTACAAACTACTAGTTTATGCCCGCGGCTTCGCACGCGTTGTTTCCGTGGAAACGTTTAAAGGTGATTTCTATCCCATGGGAACTGATTTATGGGATAAAAAGTAGCCTATGTTTGATTCCAGGTTTAGAATTACCTGTATGCAAAATTTCAGCCAGATCCGTTCAGTAGTTTTGGCGTGAAGAGGTAGCAAACATCCATCCATCCAAACATCTATCCATCCAAACTTTCGCATTTATAATATTAGTGCGATTAGCTTCAATTGTAAATACAATTTCTAATTGGTTTATATTCTTTGACTGTAATTTTATTTATTGTAATAAGTCTAATCTAGAATCTTAATTTTGACAATGCCCCTTTACAGCAGATACCTATAGATATTAATTTCTTTGATTTGTATTTTTAGTTATCTATTGACTTAACCAAGTGTGCCTTGTGCTCCTACGGCGAATAAATTTATGAGTATGAGTTTAAAAAGCTGTTTACAATCACTTTTACTTCAAAACAATATTGATAGTACAGGTTTTTGTCCAGACAGTAAATGTAAACATAACATGTTTGAATGTCTTGCAAACATAGATAAATCAATTTCCCTAAGACAAGTAAATATCGCCGAATAAAAACGTATACGACAAAACGGGCTGTTGTGTGAACATACCCTTACTTTGAGATACTATTTTTACTATTTTCATCCACAGACCTCGACGCGAAGACCGTACCATCAGAGGCTATCCTAACTTCGGGCTCCCTGAGTGAATCCGAGCTGGGCTGCCTCAGCGCACTGGCGGAGGGCACGCGCCTCGCCGCGCGGATCACAGACACTCCAGCCAACATTATGAACGTGGACCAGTTTATACAGGTTACATCTTCATGTTATTTATTAATGACTAGCTGACCCGGCGAACTTCGTACCGATCTCACCGTTTAAACCTTCCCTGAACTTCCACAAACATTTCAAGACCAAAATTAGCGAAATCGGTCCAGCCGTTCTCGATTTTTAGCGAGACAAACGAATAGGCATGGGTAAATTGAATCAGAGGCATTAAAAAGAATCGTTTCACTACGGTGACTTACACTTGGAATTAGAGTCTCTCTATCCAAAGATGATATTATACTACAAACCAAATCTTATTTTTTATCATTCATAATAGGTATGTCGATTACTAGGTACATTGTATGTAGATGATGATTAATATAGATGCCAAATAGTCAAATCAATATACTGTAAATAGGTATATTGATTTTTCAATCTTACATATTTTATTTTACTACAGTTTGATTGACAGCCCTAAGCCTATTTGCCTTGCCGTATTACTATTTAGTTTAGCCTGTTGGAAATTGTTAATGACCACTTGTAGGTACCTACTAAAAATAATTATTATTAATTTCTGTTAGTTGTAATAAAGTAGGTATATTTGGTCTGTTGTGATTGAACTACTGACTATATTTTAAAGCAGTTAAATACAAAGGAATCCTTAACTCGGACCACATTTCAGAATCGCTAAGGAGTATTATTAAATCTCATTCAGCGAGTCAGTTAGCGACTAAATACTTTAATTCTGAATTATAAATAACACAAGCGATTAGTGAATAGTTAAGGTGAATAGAGAATACTTAAGGTGAATTAATTCAGTTTAGTGAATCAGACTCAGTGAATCGTTTCGGACAACTGAATCAAGATTACCCATGTCTACTAACGAACAGCAATTGATTTTTATATATAAGAAGAAGATGACTAGCTGACCCGGCGAACTTCGTACCGATCTCACCGTTTAAACCTTCCCTGAACTTCCACAAACATTTCAAGACCAAAATTAGCGAAATCGGTCCAGCCGTTCTCGAGTTTTAGCGAGACAAACGAACAGCAATTGATTTTTATTTATATGAAGATAAGATTATATCGGGTATTTATCGCGTACCTCTTAACGCGGTAGAAACGTAGGGGAAATAAAACAAAATGTACGCGATAAATACCCGATATAATCATTAACTATGTTAACTTTTAAAGTTTAAAAAGTTTTATATTATTTAGTTTTAGCCCACAATTTCCCTCTATACAGGGTTATTGGCAATTCACCGACACTGCGTGAACTGCAGGTTCTGCCCATCATCATGCCCATTTTGATTTTTTTTATTATTTTATTTATATTATTTTTTAGCTTAAGGCGAAGAGTAGGGGCGATAGTGGCGCCACTACATATTTAATTTAATCATTAAGTTATACAAAGGAATTATCAAAAAATCGGACCGCTGGTAGACGATACCTATCACAAGCTTTTATTTAATGTATCTGTAATAGTTTTGTTTTGTGTTATTCAATCAAAAACCTTGTTTGGAGAGCTTGGTGGCCACCAATAGGAACTAAACTCTTGAAACAAGTATCTGCCTAAATAATACAGTACAAAACTATTAAAGATACATTTAAAAAAAGCTTATGATATATATCGTCTACGCGCGGTCCGATTTTTTGATAATTCCTTTTTATAACGTAATTATAAAATTAAATATGTAGTGGCGCCACTATCGCCCCTACTCTTCGCCTTAATTAAGATAAAAAAAAATAAGATAAAATATTTATTTCGACACATGTATTTGCTTGCGAATAAATAATATAACATAATATCACGAACACGTTTTTGAAGACGCCAGGTCTTAATTGGGTGGGCATTAAAAAAGGTATCATAAATCGTACTCGACTTTTAAAAATTCCTTTAACTAACATAATTTTAAGAAAGAAAAGAGTGGCGCTAGTTTGCGTCATACATGCGCCTTAAAACTCCTCTCGCTTTCGGGTATGGCCTTCAATCTACGATAGAAAGACGTGATGTCTGAAACCCTTTAACGCCAAGAAATATTGATGTTACTCACAAAGTTATTAAATTCCTCAGGAAGCAGTGAATGTATCGAAATCTCTCAACATCCCGGAACCAACGATAATCCGCGGCGAGGAGCTGAAAGCCCGCGGCATGGGCGGTATCTACGGCGTCGGGGCCGCGGCCGCCGCCCCGCCCGCGCTGGTCGTGCTCTCCTACACGGCGGACGGCGCCGCGGAGACCGTGGCCTGGGTCGGCAAGGGGATCGTGTATGACACTGGCGGACTCAGTCTGAAGGCTAGAGTGAGTATACGAGCCCAGAGCATTAGTTAGATAGTATGAATTAAACCACTGAGTAAATCAATCGTAGTTATATTGTGAAAAGTATACAAGTTTGAGAAAGATACTCATCTGCTCTTGTCCGCGGTAAAGGCTTAACTAAAAATGTAGGTCGCGGCTGATCGCGGTGTCAGCTGAAATAGTTTATAATAAATTTGTGTTGTACGTGAACCGTACAGTGAGTATACTATCCTTATGAACTATCAGTGGATTCCTGTTAATAGCCTATTCACACAAATCACTGTATATTGTGCTGATGGTTTCTGTAGTATAAATAAATAATAAATTTAATCGTTTAAGTTACATACACGTTACAGCACAGTTACGACATACATAATTTAAATACTATAAATAAGAATAAACCGCTGTGCCCACAACTAGACTACACAAGATTAATGTATCTTTTTTCTTAAGGCGCTACCCCGACCCAAATCAGCGCCACCACCTATTTTACCTTATTATTCTGTTAAACGAAGGAATTTGAAAAAATCGATTGGCCAGTTTGTGCTTCCTATCATAAGCTTTTTTTAATGCCCCTGTAAAAGTTTTATTTTGTATACTTTATGCTGAGATGCGAAGTTGCTATTTTTGCCCACCATGGTGGGAAAAATGAGCAACTTCGCATCTCTTCCTACACTATACAAACAAAAACATTTATAGAGGCATTAAAAAAAAGCTTAAAAAAAAGCACAAACTGGCCAATCGGTTTTTTGAATTTCCTTCGTTTAACGGAATAATAAGGTAAAATAGGTGGTGGCGCTGATTTGGGTCGGGGTAGCGGCGTAGCGCCTTAAATCGAGCTAAAAAGAGCTTAATCACACTGCGATTATTTCGTATTTATCTTACGCTTCTCCAAGTGAGTTGCAAAAATGATCAGTAAATAAACAAACAAATTGTCAAACTATCCTTTGTAGGTTCGAGTTTTGCTCCAACTCGAAAACTAACAACCTAACAAGGTAAAGGTTTCTTTTCGCTTCTTTAATTTACCTTAAAAATATTGAAGTGAACATAAAATCAAAGTGATCACTTTATTTCCTAGTTTTACTTATGTAATTTCATTTCAGTGACGTGTCCAAGAGTCCTGTAAGGTCTAATAGTCCAGTCATTGAAGACAAAAAGGGACTTTCTCTACAAAAGGTCAAGAGAGTCCTAATATGGAAAAATGGTTAGTTTTGGTCCATTTTTCCAATACGGCAGCGCGAGCGGGCGGCCCCTCAAGGACGCAAATTCGGAATATTAATTAGGACACCAAACTAACACTCTGCCAAAGGACTCTCCTTGACCTTCTGTAAATCAGACCCTTCCCACTGACTGGACTATAGGAAACTAGTTTATGCCCGCGGCTTCGCACACGTTGTTTCTATGGAAACGTTTAAAGGTGATTTCTATCCCATGGGAACTGATTTATGGGATAAAAAGTAGCCTATGTTTGGTTCCAGGATTCGAATTACCTGTATGCAAAACTTCAGCCCGATCCGTTCAGTAGTTTTTGCGTGAAGAGGTAACAAACATCCATCCATCCATCCATCCATCCAAACTTTCGCATTTATAATATTAGTGTGATAGTGTGATAAAGCACGTTGATATTTGATATAATCAAAATCAAAAACTCTTTATTTCCATAAATACAATAAATGTACACTTAGAAAAGGTCAAAATATAAAACTAAACTCTGACACGGAAATAAAGTGATATTTTTTTTTTCTGGCGCTTCGGTATGTAGACTAAAGTAAAGAAGCGACGAAGAAACCTTTAGCCTGTTAGTTGTTATTTTTCAAGTTGGAGCAAAACCCGTCCCAAGCTTTTTTGTCCTCTAGATAATCTGATATTTTATAGTAAGCCTTTTTGCACAGCAAGGTTTTGACAATTTGTTTGAATTTATTTACTGATAATTTTTGCAACTCACTAGGAGTTTTGTTGTAGAAGCGTATACATTGCCCTTTAAAAGATACATTTATTTTGTGTAGCCTAGTTGTGGGCACAGCGAGTTTATGTTTATTTCTGGTATTAAAATTATGTTTATCGCTATTTTTAGGGAACCGATTTATATTTTTATGAGTGTACAATAAGTTTTCATTAATATATTGACATGGTACTGACATTATTTTTATTTCTTTGAATTTATCACGTAGAGATTCTCTAGGACCCATGTTATAGATAGCCCGAACAGCCCTCTTCTGCAGCACAAATACGGTGTTAATATCTGCAGTGTTCCCCCACAGCAGTATACCATAAGACATAATACTATGGAAGTAGCTGAAATAAACAAGTCTAGATGTATCCACGTCTGTAAGATGACGGATTTTTTTGACTGCATACGCTGCAAAACTGAGTCTCTTCGATAGCTTATCTATGTGTGGGCCCCATTGAAGTTTATTATCTAAGGTGATTCCTAAGAATACGGTACTTTCTACTATTTCTAAAGTTTCTCCTTTAACGTTTACATCAGCCTTCACTTGTTGTAATATAAGTACCTCTTATTGTTGCAGACATCGATGGTGGGTATGAAAGGCGACTGCGGCGGCGCGGCGGCCGTGCTGGCCGCGTTCGCTGCGTTCGTGCGCGCCGAGCCAACCATCAACCTGCACGCAGTGCTGTGCTTAGCCGAGAACGCTGTCGGACCTAAGGCTACTAGGTATAACTGCTCCATATGAATCATGTTGGACAATTCACACAGCATTATCTGGCCCCAAGATAAGCAGAGCTTGTGTTATGGGTACTAGATAGCTGATATACAGGGTGGCGCAATAGAACGTGCATATTTAAAATATTGATTAAAAAATAAATACAAACTCTAATCGCAAACGGAAGTTCCGTTTGCGATTAGAGGAGTGCCGTCGTAGAGAGGGTCATCATTTAGACGATGTTATTTTTAAAAAATAAACTTCAGTTATTTCCAAACAATACCTCAGTTTTATTATAACTATACGTTTTGTATTTATTTTTTAATCAATATTTTGAATATGCACGTTCTATTGCGCCACCCTGTACTTAAAACGATACACTACATAGATATATATTTTTATTATACATAGAAAACATCCAGAACACCCTGAACAAATATCTGCAAGTCGTACAAACAATTGTATAAAACCGAAAGTTTGTGAAATCTGAATTTTTGTTACCTAGGATCTCCAAAACTACTGAACAGATCAAGATGAAATTTGGCGTACATTTAGAACAAAGCCGAACTTAAATAATAGGCGACTTATTATATAAAAAATACGCGTGCGAAGCCGCGGGCAGCGGCTTGTGATCTATAGTTTGTTTAAATACTTTTTGTTTTTCAACAGGCCCGATGATATTCACCTGCTGTACTCCGGCCGCAGCGTCGAGATCAACAACACCGATGCAGAAGGTAACATCAAAAGTTTTCATGTATTTATATACACTTTAGCTCGCGGCACGCGCTAGTTGTACATTTTCCAAGTGTATAACTTTTTTGCCCACAACTAGGCTACACAAGATTAATCACAATAATATCTCTAAATTTGTAGTTTCTTCAAAAAAAAAAAAAACTTGATTCTCGCCATGGACCAGGCACTTCTAGGACACTTCTCGTTGACCTAGAATCATAAAATTTGGCAAGAAGCAAGGTCTTATAGCACAAGTAAAGGGAAAAATCCGAAAACCGTGAATTTGTAGTTTATTCTGTTAACACATTCATGGCCCGAGACGCAGTGTCAGCAGACTGATACTGCGTCTCGGGCCATGAATGTGTTCCTACCGGGTCGCACCGTCGAGGCTGGGCATTGAATGGGTTAAAAGATACTTTTCATTTTCGCCATGGACCAAAACCTATGGGGTACTTCCAGTTGACCTAGAATCATAAACTTTGGCAAAAAGCAAGGCCTTTTTAGCACAAATAAAGGAAAAATCTGAAAACCGTAAATTCGTAGTTTACTAACAAAAAATAATTTTTTTGTTTCTCCCCAAAATATACATACCACTTCATGTTGACCTAGAATCGTGATACTTGGCAAGAAACAAGGTCTTACAATTAAACGGAACCCTTAGTGCGCGAGTCCGACTCGCACTTGACGTTTTATTTAATTAAGTAACCGTTTATTTAATTTATGTTTTAGTTGCAAATAAACGTTTTTGATTGATTGATTGAAATAAATAAATTTTACTATTTACTTTATTTTATCGTAATTGACACCAGTGTCGTAACTTTTCCTGTATTTTCATTTTTGTCAGGTCGTCTGGTGCTCAGCGATGGAGTAGTGTATGCCTTCCGTGATCTGAAAGCGGACACCATTGTGGATATCGCCACTCTCACTGGAGCTCAAGTAAGAGTTATATACACTAGCTGCTGTCCGCGCCGTATACGCTTTTCATCAAGACGATTGAGACTTTCCCGTTAATTAATAAGTATCATATCCGTAAAAATATCAAATCGTCGTTGTCGGTGAATGTATACTTAATTCACACGAGTTGTGAAAATAGAAATCAATCTAGTAGTAGAGAAAAGCCGCGTGGTACCGGCTTAGAATTTGCACCACCCCAACTCTTCCCGCGGGTGTCGTAAGAGGCCACTAAGGGATATCCACCGGGGGCGGGCAGCAGCGTGCCCTACAGAACAATTCTACCACCGAACTACGATCCCCAACCTGCATGCCCAGCGTGGGGAATATGGGCATTACCCCCATGAGATAAAAGCCAACAAGGCGCTTATCAGGGGAGGCATGCGTCCAGCAGTGGACCAATACAGGCTGTTGAGGTTGAGTAAAGAAAACCGAAATCAATGTCCTATACAAACAAATTGAGAACCACCTTCATTTTTTAGGGTCTCTTAAAAGTTACCATATCATCTTTAGACCGGCATTGTCGACGTCCCGCGTACAATAATCAAATCAAATCAAATAGTTTATTTGCAAGAATACAAAATTATACAATATGTCAGATCTTATAACTAGTTTATTCAATGTATTCAGCCTGCACGCAGGCGTGCAAATATTATGCGAGTCATATTGTTATATAGGTAATTATATTAAATTATATTACTTAGTCATGTTAGTTACAATTCAAGAAGTGCATCACAATTAATTTCTTACCCAGGGCACAGCCACTGGTAAATACCACGCGGCGATCCTCTCCAACTCCGGCGCCCTCGAGTCGCTGTGCTTGCGCGCCGGGTACTCCTCCGGCGACTTGACGCATGCGCTGCCCTTCGCGCCCGATCTGCACTTCCAGGAGTTCGCCAGCCAGGTCGCAGACATGAAGAACAGTGTCGCTGTGAGTACATTCTTAGTGTTACAAATTTATTTAAAACATGACACAGAAGGGAAACAGGCAGCAGTAAAATAGGTATAACCTGCATACCTACTTATAGAATGGGATTGCAATGACGTATCTCATGTTGTCCAGCAGGAGTATTTTGATTCGTAGGATTTGATATCGGAAACGTTTTTCTTCGTAAAAAGTTTCCTATATAGAATCCTACGGCCTTTCCGACGAATCAAAATACTAAGGTTTTTTGTTATTATAGTGCGTAACACTCAGGGTAATTTCTAAGTAATCAAATAACATCGCAAAAAAATTCGACTTCGACGGGACTTGAACCCGCATCCTTCCTTCAGTACAGGAATGTACACCACGAGGTCAACTGACGTGGGAGTCGAAAATCTTTGCGACTTCCTACGGACTCTAGCGCCGTTAGCTCCACCTACAGGGGAAACAGTGAAGTTTATCCAATCCTGTTCAAAGACTAAAGTTACATTTACAGGATTGGATAAACTTCAATGTTTCCCCTGTAGGTGGAGCTAACGATCACATCAACCACATATAGGCCTCCCCTAATAAGCGGCATAGCGCCCTATCTTCAGCTTATATCAATTATTACCTTCGTTGGGCACCTATTATGTTTTCTTTCTAATCAAACTAATAATCTTAATGCGAAAGTTTTGATGTATGGCTGGATAGATTTATAGATGTTTGTTACCTGTTCACGCCAAAACTAACGGATCGAGCTGAAATTTGGCGTACAAGCAATTCTTATCCTGGAATCAAACATACTTTTTATCCCATAAATCAGTTCCCATGGGATAGAAAACGTTGCCACAGAAACAATGCGTGCAAAGCCGCGGACAGAAACCAGTTAGTAATAATGAGTTTATTTCAGGACCGCGGGAACGCGCAGCCATCTTGCGCGGGGCTGTTCATCCTGGCTCACCTCGGCTTCGACTTCCCGGGCCGCTGGCTGCACGTCGACATGGCGGCGCCCGGCGTCTCCGTAAGTATTACAACTATTACTACCACTCATAGATATAAGTAAAAAACTTTATTCACAAAGAAAATTATACTAGTATTTACAATTGAAACAATTGAGCTAACTGCTGACTGTTGCAAACAGTCTTTATGATAATGATATAAGATATAAGTATAGATATATGTTAATTTCTGTAGATATGGTACAAACAGCGTCGGAATTAAGTAACCCCCTTGCATAACACAATGCAGGTTTGAATCCGATTTTTTATTTTTTTAATCTATTCGTTCTGTTTTTATGTTATTATATTACACTATTACATTTACACTAATATTATAAATGCGAAAGTTTGGATGGATGGATGTTTGTTACCTCTTCACGCCAAAAACTACTAAACGGATCAGGCTGAAATTTTGCTTACAGGTAAGTCTGACCCTAGAATCAATCTCATAGGCGATTTTTTATCCCATAAATCAGTTCCCACGGGATAGAAATAACCTCAAAACGTTTAGACTACACTATTGTGTCTCCTGGTCTCGGCGTAAGAATCGACCCCCTTACACCGAAGCTTCTCCACAATTCAAACAGATTGTCAAAACATTTTTCTACTAAAAGGCTTGACAAAATATCAGATTATTTAGTAAGTAAAGACTCGACTTCTTTATCAATGAAAACATTATGTGTCTGGTTTGTTATGACAAACCAGACCCGCTTACATTCTATGGAATGGGACGGGTTGAACTGACAAGCTAAAGGTTTCTTCATTGCTTACTCAAGTCTACATAATCAAAGCGACGGAAATCAAAAGAATCACCATATTTCCATGTTTTGTTTTACTTTTAAGATGACCTTTTCCCGGTCCATCTTTTGCATGTAAGAAAATAAAGAATTTTTGACTGACGTACTAATATCTGTTTTCCAGGGCGAGCGCGCGACCGGCTACGGCGTGGCTCTGCTGACCGTGCTCTTCGGCCACCACACGCGCAACGAGCTGCTCCAGGCGCTGAGCCCGGGGCCCGCTACCAAAGCGGAGCGCTGATACTACATAGGCAGTTCCACCAGCCCGGAGTACCGAGGTCCTTCCACCAGGCAATGAATACTATAGCGACTATAAACACTTTTGCGGGAGTTTATGTTAACGTAATGAAAGTAGGTGAATGTCCTCTATCGCCACGTTATCTGGCACCGACTATAGCAAATCCCATCTACTACAAGAACTTGATTATGCTAAGAAATCAAATAAAATCGCAAAAATTTTCGACTTCGATGGGACTTGAACTCGCATCCTCCCCTCAGTACGGGAATGTGCTAACCAACTACACCACGAGGTCAAGTGACGTAGGAGTCGAAAATCTTTGGGACTTCCTACAGTCTCTAGCGCCGTTATTATGTTATTGTATTATGTATTATGCCACAGTAGAGGGATAGTGTCACCTAACAATTTTCTTAATTTAGTTTAACCTAAAAATAATGTTTGATATTAGCTATTCCGTGACCATGGCCATGGCGCATGAAACTGTGCCAAAATAATGGAAAGCTAGTCATGGGAAATATCGAGGTGGGAACCAGAATCCTCGGTTTATCTTGTGGGGGTCTGCGACTGTCTCAGTGTACTTGTGGTATACTCTGTGGTCTAATGCCCATGTGTAAATAACTTTAGAACTATGTTTGAGTTGTCAAGCACAATAACACATTCACTGCCCAGCCTCGGCGGCGCAGCCGGCAGGGGCGCGCCGCCGCTGCACGGAGCTGGGCAAGTTCGCCGTAGGGCATGAAATTGTTAATCCACCTGCGCTACTGCGCAACACTAAATGTGTATTCAATATGGGCTTAAGCTGATTATCTTTAGATACATTTTACAGTGACGAAATGGCTTCCCACAATCATCAAAACGAGTGGCCCGCGAGCTGTCTATCATCTGAATAAAATTCATCTAAATAAAATAAAAAATTCAAAATAACTTAGTACTAGAAGATAACAATGAGGATTTTTGAATCTGTTTGTGCGGCAGCGCTGCGCCTCTGAGCTGCGACAACCGATAACTTCAGTGCTATCACGCGCACATCACGTATACGAATAGGAAAGTGAGATGTTAATTAAGGGATAAAGGTAAAGATTTTTATTTGCTTATACACAATGTAGATTACACATGTTAATAATATTTTAGTTTCAATTGTGTTCTACTAAGATTAGCATGCAAATGGCATGAAACGTTGGTGTTCTTTCAGCACTAACAAGGTTCGTAGTTAACCTTACTACTACGATAGTTTGTAAAGTGAAATATGAGAGACTTGTTTGTTGACACATTTTTGGTTTCACCTCGATTCTGTCTCCTATCATTCTAAAGGCTCTGCATCTGGTTAGACATGGGTCGGACAGTCTCCATTTGTCATAAAATTGTAAATGTTATGTTGATTTTTATAAGAAATTAACACATTCACTGCCAAGTCTCAGCGGTGCGATCTGCAAGGGCGTGCCACGGAGCTGTTGATCATGCCGTATGCGTCATAGGCACTCAATGCGTTAAGTGGCTTAGTACACAGACGTCAGTTGAAGCTTTGCACAGAACAATAACACTCACGACTCGTGAGGGCAATTCTAGCAATATATCTACTCGATAAATATGGCAAGAACTGTCAAAACATCGAGTGAATGTTTCGTAGCAAACAAGCGTATTCTCTAAATCTGCAGTTCGATATTTATCAATGGCTTTTATTCGATAAGTCGCACGAGAATGCAGTTTTTTTCACCTACAGGTGATAAATATCACAAATATATCGATGGATTCCGTGATACTCTGAATTGGCCTCCTGGTGGTCTTCCAGGCGGGGCGAGGCCCCTGCGGGTTGCTGGGCAGTGAATGCGTTACCTAGGAATATAAAGTCTGGTAAAAAAGGACCTTATGATCTTCCTTTACCTAAAATATAGTTTAAGGAACTAATCAGAACTGTTTCGAAGCTAAACGTAGAATAAGCACTTAAATAATAAATACTTAAGCATAATATTTAATTTCTAAAAATCTCATTTTGGGATTTTAAGTTACAGCACGTTTGGCGACTTTTCTTTGCATTTGAAATGGCTTTTAGTAAATAGGTGGTTTTAATCAATTGTCTATGAAATGGAATGCAATAATTTCTATAAACTAATATAAATACTGTTAGAAAGTTGTATTAATGTATATTAGATATAAATAGTTACCACATTGCACTAAACAGGGTATGTTGGAATTAGACCATTTTTATATACACAAGTTTTTAGTTTATCCTGTGTATTGAGGAATGTCTTCTATTTAAATGTCGACATTTATATACAAGACAAACTTGATGTAGAAGGTTTGTAAAAAAACCGCCCATACTTAACCTAAAATTCACTCTGTTGCCGCGTCTTTTTATACGTAATTTACATTAATTGTCGATTTGAGATCCTTCAATAAATATTGCTAACACATATATCTGAAACTCGACGCCAAGCAAGTGTGTTTAGTTATTATTGGTGTCTTGGTTTATTTACAAACATTCTACATTGAGTTTGGCTAGTGTATATTTACACAAATTAAGTAAAGTGAAATAAATGTGTTCATCTAAGCCAAATTAAAATTTCCATACAAACTGTTGCTGCATTTTCCAATGTTCTTACATATTTGTTAGATTATAGAGATAAATAAAGTTGTAATTAGATAAAGCTTGTTTTATTTCCAGCTGAATATCGGTCACGGCGGACGGCCAGTTCTTAACGCATTCTAGCTATGTGGTTAGAACATGATGAGGATGTTATAGCAATATCAATAGAACTAGTATCCACGTTATTCTTTATGTCATAAGAATGTTAAATCTTTCAGAATTATCCAAATCGGACCACTACGTACGAAGATATTAAGCAAAGTTTTAACCGTAGGCAGATATCAGTTTGTGATTTACTCCGAAACTATAAGTTAGGAATAAAAACGCGTGTCTCCACACGGCGACACTGAGGGGTTTTCGATTTTAATTATTTTAACTGAAATTACTGGTAATTATTATGTGCCTTCACCAAGAAAAATCAGCAAAAATAATTCGGTCAGGAGGATTACAAGTAAAACAAAGTTATAAATTGAAACATTTTTATTTTCATGATCTACATAACCGAATACAAACCAAAAAGATGGTAACCTTGTTTGCAATAAGCACGATACAATCACAGATACAATAATAATAATAAAAACAAGTAGCGTTTTATGCGATGCGAATAACTTTTGTCGGCATAAACAAATAATTTAACACGTCCAGTGCCACCGGCTCGCCCTGCGTGTTCATGTAATTATTATTCCAGTGCCGGTGACGCACCTGGTGCGTCCACCGTGAAATGTACGCGTCATTCGGCAAGACATAATGAAAATCGTGGTGGCATCGAACGTGTAGGCCCGCAAAAACGAATAATTTAAAGGATAGGATAGGATTCGTTGGGTATCTATTTATATTTAGGCCACATTTTATAGGATTCGTCAGCACTCGGTAAAATATGATAAACACATTACTTATGAAATTATACAGTAATACCTTACCTAGTAGGTTGAAAGTCGAATTAAGCTAGGTTCACAGTGCTGTGTCGTGGCGCGCCAGAACGCAATCGTTGGGTTATTCCAACACAACCTACTAATTTGAATCTAGTCATAGGTAATGAACGTAACCGATTGCGTTCTGGCGCGCCACGACACACCCCGACACAGCAATGTGAACCTAGTTTTAGAAAATTTTATGACAAAAAAACACTGTTTCCACCAAATTTAGAGATGTATAAAACGTCCCAAGTCGGGATGAGACGCTTTTTGATAGGAAACCTCAGGGGCCGAATTCTGCTATACCAATAATTTTACTATGACAATGGTATCGTCCTAGAATCGTCCATAGATGAAAGAAACTCCAGATAGTGCGTGCGGTGCTATTTGCACGGAGATTGTTAGAATGGTTTTCAACCTTGACACTTTTGACACGCATCCCTCCATCTGTAGTTTTTTTAATCAAAGTTTTCTACCTAAAATGCTAAAATGTGTTATTCTGAGACGATACCACTGTTATGATGATGAAGCTATTTATTTAGTGGAATTACAGCCCGTTCGTCGGATGTTCCAGTGGTAGAGCACTTTATATGAAGCTATTCACACTTGTCGGACACCGATTTTGTGTCGGCGCCGACAAGAAATATCGGGTGTTTTGCCAGCCCTCTACGCCCGGTAAAAAATCGTGTCAGATCTCGCTCGCCTATGAGTAAGTATAGCGGTGTTCACATTTGTCGGATGTCGGGGCCGACAACCCTCTCCCCGCTACCCCTTGTTCCGCCCGTGCGTGCATCGCGGCGCGCAAGCTGAGTTGTTATGTTTTTATTGAACGAACATTTGGTGTTTCATAATATTGGAAATAAATATAAACTAATTCTTTCCGTCAGGATTGGGTGCACCCAATATTTTCTTTCTTTAGCTGTCTTTATCTTTTTCTTCTTAAATAATAATACACAACACTTCGCGACGTCCATCGTGCACAGTCGCCTAGCGTAGTGTTAAAAATTGGCACCAGCTTCGACCGTGGCCGATTATTCAACCGATTATTAACCGAAGGTGTGAACGGAAGCGCCGACATCCGATTAATATACGGATCCGACATCCGACAAGTGGGAACGCGCTTTTAGGGCCTAGGGGCCCAATTCAATCGCTTTACTATGACATACATTATAGTTCAACTTATTGTGTAGTAGTTCGAAAGGTAAATAAAATATTTCATTTAGTTTTTTAGATTGATAGAATTGTTTCAACCACGTTTAACACGCGTTCGATCTGTAGTTTCTTTTATATAGGGTAGAATACCAAAACCTGTATTTCTGTACGGTATCATTGTCACAGTGAAGCGATTATTTTAGAAGGATAACCCCTGGTTATTTTTACACATCTAAAACTCGGTGTAAGTCAGCTCTGAATTAGAAGCAGGTTAACTTAAATTTTTACATATTTATTGCCAACAAATGTTAGTGCAACAGCAATTTTAACAAATTATTACTTATTTTATTTAACTATGTAAACATTAACTAGCCACCTTAAACCGCTATTTTCACTAGCCATATGGTAAAAATTTAATACTATATTGTAAATACATAAATATTATACAAAGAAAACACCCAGACCCGGACCAAATAGTTGCAGATTATACAAACAATTGTCTAGCAGCGGGCATTGCACCTGCAACCTACTGCGTCTCTGGCGGACCTTCACTCACTGCACTACAAAGGTTGTCTTAATGCATTCACTGCCCAGTCTAAACGGGGACGGAGACTGTCGTCTGCGTCTTGGGCCGTGGATGTGTTAGTTTAGTTTAATAGGATATCATTATGGGAGTTTTGTACTTTACAGATTTTAACTTTGCACGAAAATTAGGTACCTACCTATCTGCAGCTATTCCAATTTTTTTAATCTAAATTAAGGACCACGCCCAACGAACAAATGTATCGCGGCGATAGTCTCGTGGCAACACTATGGGCGTATCTCCACACGGCGATACTGACTGAGGGGTTTTCGATTTGAATTAAAAATTAAATCGTTCCAAACAGCTCGCGCATCAGCATTGCCATACAGCGGGGCAATGCAGCCAGCGTCTTGGGGACGCTTCCGACCGATCAGTTGAGCTACCTGTAGACTGTTTGCAACATTCGGCCCATTTATCGAGCTTTTTGGAAATAACAGTTTAGTGCAACTCGAAAACCCCTTATTCTTATCGACTCGCCGCGATACAAACGACCGTAGAGGAGGACCATTTATCTTGTCGGAACCTGGAAAGCAGCGCTGCAGCACAAAAATGTGCGTTCGAATATGAGCTTTAACTCGTAACATTTAGATGAATTTTATATTGAAGGCATCAGATGACAGACAGGTTGCGGACCACTCGTTTGAAGCCATTTTGTCACTGTAAAATTTATCTGAACATAACGAGTTTAAGGCAAAATTTGAATGCACGTTATGTGCAGTATGGTAGCGGTATTGGATTAATGAGCGCAGAGCTTTAGGCGCTTTAAATTCTGCGGTGGTCGGTCAAAACAATTAAAATGGTAACGCAAATCTGGCAAGTATAGAACAATTCATAGTTATGTAAATAATTTCATTTTATAACAATAATTAAATATTTTACAGCTATTTTTACAAAAACATTATTTATTGTCGATTTATTTAAATGACAACAAAATGGTTGAAGAGTTACTAAGAAAAAGATGAGTCGAATTGATACTTAAAAACATAATTAGGCATGAATATAATATATAAAATGATTATACTGATTTACCTTTTATCATCAAATTCTTAAATACCATAACAGCGTAAAATAAGCACAAATATTCTACTTCTGACCAAATTGTTAAAATATAAAACAACCAAAACCCTTGTTATTGAAATAGCAACTCATTTAAATAAATTAAAAAAAAAAAAAAAAGATCAACTTGTTCGAATTTGAACCTGCATAAAATAATACAGGGTGTCCCAAACCAACCAAAGGTTAATTTTAAGTTACCTCGAAAATATATGGCGATAACATTATGGTAGGTATAGAGAGCGCAAATCTTTATGAGCTGTCGGATGTGCGCGAGTGGCTGCGCAGTAGCTTATTTTAAGGTGTCGGCGGACGATGCCGTTGGAAAGTACAGTCGATTCGAGTGTCACTTCATAATTTTGTTATATGTTGTGACAGTTACAGTAATGATTATGCACTCGGCTGTACCATGGTACAGTAGCATAGTCTATTTTAATTTAACAGAGCTTATAAAGATTTGCGCTCTCTGTGCTCAAAGTCGTTCAATTCGATAAAAATTGTCATTCGAACTGGAATTTTTTTAGTACCTATATTCCATAATAACCATAGCAGCGTCGGCTAAAAAAAAAATTCGATAAACTTAAGTAACACGAAATACAGCAACAACATCGATAGGTAAATAGTCAACGTATATTACATACAAGAGATTTTAAAAAAGGCCCTATAACACTGGGAGTTTGCGAACGACTTCAAAGAGAGGTGATAGCGCAGCGAGCTTCCATACGGCGTCTTCGCGACGTATACGCCGCGCGGCGAGCTCGCGGCAAGCTCGCTGCGCTCTCGTCTCGCTTTGGACTCACTTGCATAACGCCAGTGTGATAACGCTCTAAATAGAGGCATTGATTACAAAAGTAATATGGAAATTCATTTTTATGTAGTTTATTGACAAAGAAAATTACAATCAAATATGCAATAGAAATAAAATAGAACTAGTATTTACAATTGAAGCAATTGAGCTAACTGACTGTTGCAAACAATCTATAGGTAGCTCAACTGATCCATATCAAAACCAGTCGGAAGCGACCTCAAGATGCTGTTTTTTTTTGTTTGAATTCATTGTTTGCGTTTGGCCCAGCAGTGGGAAGCGAAAGTGAGAGAAACAGATTTCGAGTTTTTACCCGACTACCAAAGGAGCGGCTCTAAGCAGTATCTAATTTTAATATTGAAGATATTTAAAGAAATGTAAGATTATCCTGGAAGAAAGGAGTTTTATATTACGTAAACTATTAATCAATAAAAAATACTATTCAGCACCAAAAACTTACCACTGCTTAATTTATTAATTTTATTTAAAGTATTTTTAACATGCGTTTAAATTAAAAATATGTAGGTAGCCTATGTTCAAAACTAACCTCAAAGAGTTCACTTTCTCGTTCTCTATTACTCATTCTGGGACACCCAGTAAATGAAAACACATGTTAAAAATATTAAATCAATTAACTTAATTTGTCTTTTAGTATTCCAACAACCCGTATAACGCATCTATGTCATAACATTTAGTTATCTACTATTTTACTTAATTTAGTTTAGTTAATTTTAGTTACTTAATTTAATTGACAAGTGCGATAAGTAACAATAATAATGGGAAAGTATTCGAATGAGGCCACAACTATAAGCGGATTTTATTATTTTAATGCTTACAAAAAGAAAAAAAAAACTTTTTTTAACTTCACAGCCACAATACAATGTATTACCAACAAAATAAAAGCTTTTTTACTTTTTAACGCTGTAGTCAGAAAGGTAAATAAAAAGTAGCATTTATTTAGTTCGTAAGACAACAATTTAGAAGCATTGTACCATTGACACTAATAATTATATTTTTAATTACCTAATTAATATAATTATTATTGACCCACACTTAACTGTACTCAACTGTACTAAAACATGAGTAGATAAATTATCAAGTCAATATTTAGACTAAATAGAATTTTAGAATACTCTATTAAGGATCTGTTTTTCATTGTAAATTTAGTATTTTTCATTTAATATAACTATTTATTAATTCATTAACCGTGCCAGAGCTACCCAGTGGGTCAAACAATCCCTTTCGTACCCTTTCTGTGTCACCTTGTATCAAATCAACATACCATCGAAATAAAGAGAAAATATTATAACTAGGTTATAAGTAGTCAAAAACATTTCATTTACTTACAATTCAAAAAGTATTATAACAGATAAGTTAACAAAACAATAAAAAATTAAATTCAATAAATACTGAACGAAATAAAGTATTCAAGACCATTCTCACATAGACTGAGTTTTAGCTTTATAATTATGCTTATTTGGAGTCAATGTAGAATCTGCTAAATTTGAATGGGATTCATACAAATACTACAAAGCCATACTAAATGTATGGGATTCAAACCTGCCCAAACTAAATTCTTAATGTACCGACTTGTACTTCAGTAATTTCATGTCAGAATGGCAAAAGTAAAAAAAAAAACTAATTCATCTATATTTTTTAACTTACAATATAATTAGTTGTAAAATGGCTCTTCCCAACATAAATCCTGCACAATCTTCAAAACTTCATAATATTTAAGCCATCTATGTCTTTAAATCCAATTGAATGGAATAATAAATTTACCGAGTAATTTTTTGAGTACAAGCGATTTACGACCTTAATTATACTAATCACAAGACGGTCGCGTTTTATTATTAACAATTATTTATACAGTTGTAAGGCATAGAAGGAGTATCAAAGTCAATAATTTACCTTTCATGAAATATTATAATGAGTAATCTTTATTGACAAAGAAAATTACAATCAAATAATACAAATAAATTAGAACTACTACTTAGTTACAACGAGGATCCGTAACGAGCAATTTCAATAGAACTATCTCTCAAAACTGAGTCTATTTGGTTCTGTAATTTTTTCCCAAACTTATAGTTTCGGAGTAAAACACTAAAAACTGATATCTGCCTACGGTTAAATCGCGGCGACCGACCCAGTGACGTCACACGCACCCGCAGCGGTCACTCAGTGAACTTCGCTAGTAATTTGGTCATAACTTCGTCAATTTTAGTCGAAGAACAATAATTTGTGCACTGTGTGTTATGGATTTCTTAGTTCTATAAATCTGCATTCTCAACTAAAAACGTTACGGATCCTCATTGAAACAATTGAGCTAACTGCAGACTGTTGCAAACTGCAACTGATCCATATCAATACCAGTCGGAAGCGTCCCCGAGATTATTACTTCATAAATCAAAGTATACCACTGTCACCACCAAAATAAAACAATTTATTCACTGATTCGGGTACATCCACGGGTAATATAGATATACTCCATATTTTTTTAGGTACAAAAAGCGAGTAAATTTATTCTGTCATCATATCTCGTTACTAACGTCAAACAGACCCGCTCCTTTGTATTGGCTACTTTACCACTCTCGTACCATTAAATGCACCAATTTAACATGAATTCTACACCATTTAAACCTTTTCCTAAAACTCAATTGCTACAAAGATCTACCTACACTTTCCAAAACTCTACTTACATCCTCTCTTCACATTTCTT
The DNA here is from genome assembly GCA_963564075.1 of Eupithecia subfuscata. NCBI lineage: Eukaryota > Metazoa > Arthropoda > Insecta > Lepidoptera > Geometridae > Eupithecia > Eupithecia subfuscata. Next base: position 1,539,543 of record OY751118.1, on the reverse strand, counting down.
CTTCTTCCCTATCGGTTTAATTAATTAATAATGCTGGATAATTTACACAGCAAGTATTATTTCCATCGTTTTGGTTAACTACAGTTTAATTTTACCACTTCCTACAAGCAATGTCAAAATATGACTGCCGATTGCCTCAATCAGACAAAATATAACATTGGGAACGAGATAGAAGCATATAATTATGTCTGGGCTCCGTCTATGCCTTACAACTGGCCTGCTTTTAACAGTAAGACATATATTAAAGAGAATAAAGGCTATAATCGTAAAGCTGTCAAGCGGAAGCGGCGCACAACCTAGCAGAGCACCTCGCGGGCTGGTTTGCGCTGAAAATAAAATTAATTGATAATAATTAATAAAATTAATTAAAAAGATTAACTGATAATAAATTTACTTATCACATACTTTGGTTGGTTTAAAGGGTTTAGGGTTTTTAGCCCCCGACGCAGAAAGAGAGGGGTGTTATAAGTTTAACGGGTCTGTCTGTGTATCTGTCTGTGGTATCGTAGCTCCCAAACGGATGAACCGATTTTCGTTTAGTTTTTTTTGTGTCATAGATAATTTTATCCCGAGTGTTCTTAGCCATGTCTCATGAAAATCTGTTCAGCCAATAAAAGTCGGCGAGTTTTTAAAATTTATAATTTTGTCTTGTTTCCATCCAAATTTTGACAAAGTGGGAATATAAAAATGCACGCATTAAATACAAGTGCGTATTTAATCCGTGCGTGCGTAGGGCAGTGCAGTCTTCGTCTTGATTTTATTTGTTGATAATTACGAGTATTTGGTTGATAAATAATACTGGATCCAGGTAATATTATCTGGACCCCCATAGTTAGTAGAGCTAATATTAATATATGTCTTCCTTTCTATTTCATTTACCAATAGAATCATCACAACGACTGCGGTTACTATTAGACTTGTTCTATCTCACGAAGTCCGTTAACCCTGGTTGTGTAGTGACTTTGCGTTTAGTTGTCATGACGGTACTCGCTACCAAAATCTGACGTGAATACAATGAGCACTAGTGACCCGGACCGCGTCTCGGGCGAGACTGATTGCTTCTGAGCTTACGCACACTGAAACAATGTGTATCTACATGCATTCACTATTACATACATAGCCCAACGGACTTCGTGAGATAGAACAACTGTACCACAGCCTACCTATATCCATTCAGTCGTTCGACGAAGGCATTGTGACGTGGTTTTGACAGGGCACTCGTGTAAGGGGCAAGGGACGGGACGAGGGAGGGACGCTATTTACTTTACTTACATATAAGAACAGCTGTGGTCACCATATCCGAGGCGCGCAGTCTGGAGAGAAGCCGGCGGCGCGCGCCTTCCAGTATTCCCCGCTGAATACCCAGGTTTCTTCACCGTCTTCTATTGTTTTACTGGAAATACATAGTAATAAATGAAAACACCGTGATCGCTATGTATGGCGTTGTTAAGGGGACCTATGTTCAGCAGCGTGTAATGGTGGGTGTGGGGGATAGGATGAAATGAATAATCATTAATAACTGACGGGTTCATAAGTATAAATGGCTTTTACACTTGTTTTTTTCCACGCTCAAATAACACATTTCTCATTCCTCTCTTTGGTGAAGGCCCGTAAAGAGGAAAGTTGTATGTTTTTTCTCTTTCATTATCGGCTAAAGCATATTTGGAAATAAGATAGGAATTAAAAGAAACAATCACACGCAAATTTTTATTTAGCGGTCTACCAGACCGCCTTCTAAGTTCTAGCGAACGCACAGTCTCACAGACCTGGTAGACATAACATACGTACCGGAACCAAGCTGGCGTGTGCTGCAGGCTGTCCCGGCGGCGCTCCCGCTGCGCTTGCTCCAACTCGTGTTTTAGTTGTTCTGCTGAGTCTACCAGACCTTCTTCTAATGCGCGTTGGTCAGGCCTAGACAAAGGTTAATTATTTAATAAATACATACAAACATTTGTGGCAGGTTGACCAAAATGCAAGAGAAGACAAGTGGGCAGACCACCCGCTTGATAGCCAAAATCTGGCGGCGCCATTTATACTGATTATTGCAAGGCTTTTGACAGAATAGATCATGTTATTTTTTGTGAAAGCTATTGGCAGCGAGTATTGTGGTAAGATCTACGTAGGTGGTTTGCTTTATATGTTAGGGAAATGTCTCAGACTGGTGCTCCAAATGGATTTGCGTCATGGCCGAATGTAATAACATCGGGTGTGCCACAAGGTTCCATTTTGGGTCTTCTTCTGTTTGTTGCTTTCATCAATAGCATAGCATAGAATAAATAAATGTCGTAACACAAGAAATCACAATTTGTGCGGTTTTCGTTTTCTCATAAATTGAGCCCATGACTCCTTTCACGACTCTCATGGTTGCAGATTTGCAAGAGCATAAACTTTTTATTTCACACTGACGGTATTTAAATTGTAGAAAATCAAGCGGATATGAGCCGTATAGCATTTCATTAAAGTTCTTATTCATATACCTGAGTCTAGTATCCGTGTGGGGCAATATCTCTCTCATGCCAGGTTCTAACTCGTTGAGTTCCATCGCGAATCTCGTGAACCCGTAGTATAACTCGTGATCTGGAGGCATTGCACCTGGAAACCAACGTGATATTAGTAAACAAAAGTAGTTCAAACGACCTCAATAATTGTAGCGATGTAGTTGTGTGCGAAGATTTGACAGAGATGCAAGGTTCAGGCCACGGCAGTACGACGACTCGACGAGCGGTTAGGTTGCCGCGTAGCCAGCGTCGCACGGCTAGTTACAAGCCAAGAGAAAACAAAAAATGCTTTATTGATAACTATACAGATACCACCATAGAGACCGCTATAAGCGATAAGGCCGCCGATTGTACCTCTAGATATGGTTAGTTTTTCTGTTTATTAAATTATCTGATGAGTTTTGATCGTGCATAAAGAAATTATCATCATTATTAGCTCGTATGCGTCCACTGCTGGACATAGGCCTCCTCCAAACGACGCCATAAATAGCGGTCCCGATCCGCCTCCATCCATTGACCCCCAGCGACTGCTTCGCAAAGAAATTATATAACAATCATAAAAATAGAATATAGAGAAGACAAATTATGAGACTTTTTGTTTGCACTAAGTAAACGTATATTTTCATACGGACGACGATGCATTCGGAACATAATTTGGTATCGTGCGCTGTTTATTTATTGATTGTTCAGCATTCTTTACACTGATTGCTTCAAGCAAGAGTGACTTGACAGAGCCCCGTAACACACTTTATCAACATGCCACCCACGTTTGAAATGTTGCACCAGTATGTAGCACGTTTAAATTTGTTGCGCCAGCGTGACAAGCGAACCGAGCAGAACGCCCTAATACAGCGCGTGACGAGCGCTGTATTAGGGCGTTCGTTGTTACGTGTTAACAACTAGCACATGCTGAGACAGAGACCGTTTTGTGACTTTAATCGACAGAAGCTGTATCTTCTATTTTATTTTTAAATCAGGTTTGTTTTTGTTCATTAAGTTACAATTAAAATATTCTCATTCTCATTCATTCATTCCCATACTGGCTCGACCTAAAAGTTTCTCTACTAATAGGCAGCTATATATTAAATTATCCAGACGGCCTTAGTGATCACGTCTGTAGTATATAAGTACCTGGTCGCCAGAGACAGCGCGCGGCGGGCGGGTCCCCGGCGTACAGCGCCTCGGACCAGCGCCCTTGCAGCCGCAGCCGCGCGCCGCGCCCCATCGTGATCACGCCGCGGACCTCGTGACGGCTCTGCGACCACGAACTAGCCTGGAATATAGATCAGAGATTGGAATATGGATGATGAGACTGGAATGTGGATGGCGACATTGGAATAAGATAGATCGAAATGGCGAGACTGAAAACTGAAGGAAAACTGGGATACTAAAGGCGAAACTCGACAACAGCTAGTCTGGAATAGGACACAACAAGAGAACTGAAATACGAACAACTAGATACAAATGGCTTAACTGAAATACAGTTAGGGAGACTGCGATACAAATGACCAGCAGGGCTATTAGGAAACTTCGTTACAGAGTCATCGTCACGGAATTTAAGACAGATTCGCGATCGAAATTCGATATCATACTTTATTGTAACATCCTACTAACTTGTAAAAAGCCGAAAGTTTGTGAAATCTGAATTTTTGTTACCTAGGATCTCCAAAACTACTGAACAGATCAAGATAAAAATTTGCGACGATTTTTCGAACTTTAACTTTCTAAGTTAGGCTTCATAATATACCAAAAATACGCGTGCGAAGCCGCGGGCAGAAGCTAGTGGGTTCATATAAAAGATCTACGATTTATGAAATACTTTTCCGCTATTTATATTCTTTGTAGAGCGTAGAAAATATTAAAAAAAATTGGTTGCCTGTAAAGTCGGTATACGGGCGAAAGTTTTACGTGACAACGACTTTGAGTTCCTTTCACTTTTTATGTCTGTCTCTCTCGCTCTTAGGCGGGCTAACCATGCCCGAGTGGAAGGGACGCGTGCCTCTCACTCGCTCTCATTGTGAGCGCATAACGTGAGCGGAGCGTAACGCAGTTTCTTGAAGTGTCACCCGGCAAACCAATTTATAAGACGTTGTCACGTCAAAATCCTGTCTGTCTGTCGAAATAGAATCTGTCAGATTCTATTTCGATGCCTTGGTAGCGGAGTTTCTGAGTAGCCCTGCAGATTGGAGTACTATGAATACAAATGGCTATACGGGGGGCTATACATTAAAGGGAAACTTGATACTTGTTTGTTGAACTTGACAGACAGAAAACAGACACATACCTTGATGAAGTTGAGTTTGCAGGAGATATCGGTTCCCACGCATGCGATGTGCATGTCTCCGTACTGGTCCACCCAGCGCTGCCCGCCGAACAAGTTGTGGACGCATGTCGTTACCTGAAATAGAGGGGCTGTTTAATTTTCCGACTCAACAGTGTCCGAGTGTCAACACAGAATATAATGTTGTGATTGTTCCTTGCAGCAAAGAACACAATCTCGTTGTTATTCATGACAAAATGGGTTATACCGTTAATGTAAACAAAAAATAGGTTATTATAATTTATTTCAACTCTTTAAAGCGCAAAATACAAAGAGATTTCTCTGATTCAATAGTGATGTCGTTTTCTGGCTTATCATTCATGGTGTGATCTGCCAGTGTGTAAAAACTTTATTTCTTATTTGTTAATCATTGAGTTTAAAATTTGGCTGTTTATTTGATATTAATTTATTAAAATTTGACTTGTCAATGAGCCTGATAAGTAAGCCTAAAGAAATTACCGTTTTGATTTCTGATTTCTGTTTTAAGTACCTTATTCCAAGTATAGTGATCTCCGGTAGTATTCAGCTTGACGTGGACTCTGCCCGTGGGCTGGAACTCCATGGACTTGCCCCAGAACTTGGTCTTGATGCGCGCCTCCTGCCAGAAGCACCAGCGGGGGGACTCCGCGTGGCACGCTGAGATCGGCGGGTGGTGGGACACCTGGGGAAGAATCACACTAATATTATAAATGCGAAAGGTTGTACAGATAGATAATATACTAATAATGCTGAACAATCCACACAGAATCAGATGGATGGATGTTTGTTACTACATCACGCCAATACATGTGATTTGGGCTGAAATTTTACAAAGATCTAGTTTAAGGCGAATAGTAGGGGTGATAGTGGCGCCACTACATATTTAATTTAATCATTAAGTTATACAAAGGAATTATCGAATAATCGGACCGCTGGTAGACGATACCTATCACAAGCTTATATTTAATGTATCTGTCATAGTTTTGTTTTGTGTTATTCAATCAAAAACCTTGTTTGGAGAGCTTGATGGCCACCAATAGGAACTAAACTCTTGAAACAAGTATCTGCCTAAATAATACAGTACAAAACTATTAAAGTTACATTTAAAAAAAGCTTATGATAGATATCGTCTACGCGCGGTTCGATTTTTTGATAATTCCTTTTATAACGTAATTATAAAATTAAATATGTAGTGGCGCCACTATCCACCCTACTATTTGCATTAAGACTTAGAATAACTTAGCTATATTTATCCGGAATAAAACAGAAGCTAGCTAACAAGGTTGCCAAGTGAAGTTGTATCATCAATAGCCGGAGGCTGGGTTAGAGCAGAAGGGCTATTCAAAATCAGGTTTCCGAGCCGAAAACTCGGAAGATATTTACGGTTTTTAATATTCTCTGCGTTCTACAAGTAGACTCTCTACTTGTAGAACGTAGAAAATATTAAAAACAAATTTTCATGCAATTCAAATTTCATACAAATTTTCCGATAGCTTTACTCTGCTAGCGGTTTGTTTCCCGCACATCACACTAATATTATAAATGCGAAAGTTTGGATGGATGGATGGATGGATGTTTGTTACCTCTTCACGCCAAAACTGCTGAACAGATCAGGCTGAAATTTTGCATACAGGCAAGTCTAACCCTGGAATCAAACATAGGTGACTTTTTATCATATAAATCAGTTCCCATGGGATAGACACAACTTCAAAACGTTTCCATAGAAACAACGCGTGCGAAGCCGCGGGCAGAAACTAGTCATTAATAATTTTCAGGAACCCATGTTACCACAAACGTAGGTTTGATGAACCGTGGGTGAAATTGGAAAGCTGTGACAATGCGGCGAGTTGTCGTGTACCTGCTCGGCCAGGAACCTAAAGCCCCTGTCGTCTCTGATGCATTCGTAGGTCTCGTGCAGCAGTGGGTTGAAGGGTTTGGAGGCGGCGCGGTGGGCTGACGCGGCGTACGCGCTGACAGCGAACGCGGCGATCAGCGACATCCGTTCGAGCGCGGAGTTGCACTCGGCTGCTGAGTCGAGGAGTTCAGAGTATTCTAGCTCTTCGCAAAGGCGCTGGAAATTAAAGAATTTTTGTCAAATATTCGTTAATCATGCGAGGGAACGAACATATACAAGAAAATGTCAAATGTCTTATGCCAAAAGTTAAATTTAAACCCAGATGCTAAATGCAGTCGCGGAATATGGCGACGGCAAATGGGTCTCATCAGGCCTTACGAGAGAATTAGGGTCACTCATACCAAAGGTAGTTGGTTCTACATCCCCCAAAAGGTGGACAAAAAGGGCCCTAAAAGGTGGACAAAAATGGTCCAAAGACTATACTGTTACGGTTGTTCTATCTCACGACTTCCGTTGGGCTATGTGTGTCATAGTGAATGCATGTACATGTACACATTGTTTTAGTGTGCGTAAGCTCAGAAGCAATCAGTCTCGCCCGAGACGCGGTCCGGGTCACTAGTGCTCATTGTATTCACGTCAGATTTTGGTAGCGAGTACCGTCAGCATGACAACTAAGCGCAAAGTTGTTCGTAGTGAGGGAAGTTAACAGACTTTGTGAGATAGGACAACTGTACCACTGATAGCACTGTCGTTACATACCTGTAGCATGTTCGTGGGTTCGTTTATGGTGACCGGCATGGAGATTTGACTGAGGTCCTTGCCTGTAAATAATAACTTATTGTAAATACTGAGTCAGAACTCTACTCAGGTTTTGATGTAGGTACGTTGAGTGGAGGAGTCAACTAAATGTTACGACGTAGAGGTATTTAATAACAGTGACTAAGATCTTCGAAAAAAGTTTCAACACAATGTAATTCAATAATTTACCTTCTCTGATATCCGAAGAAAATTACACTGCTATTTACAATTGAAACAACCGAGCTAACTGCAGACTGTTGCAAACAATCTAAAGGTAGCTCAACTGATTGCATTTCAGGTCTTTTGTAGAACGGAGGGCGGCGCTAATGAGGATCCGTAACGTTTTTAGTTGAGAATGCAGATTTATAGAACTAAGAAATCCATAACACACAGTGCAATAATTATTGTTCTACGACCAAAATTGACGAAGTTATGACCAAATTACTAGCGAGGTTCACTGAGTGACCGCCGCGGGGGCGTGTGACGTCACTGGGTCGCTTGCCGCCCTTTATCCGTAGGCAGATATCAGTTTTTAGTGATTTACTCCGAAACTATAAGTTTGGGAAAGAAAATGACAGACAGTTCTGACATTTTTTTTCCCAAACTGAGTAAATATCAAATTTGGCGCAATAAATAAATATTTTCTGTAGTATTTGAGTTACGACACAAATATTTATAGATTTCTGATATTAAAAGTGTAAGATGACTACATACTTTCGATTTAAAATGTTTTTTTTTAATTTTTAATTTTGAACACTGAAAATGCTGTCGGCCACGTCATAAGCGCGTAAATTTGATGATGGGATTTTATACGAGTAAAATTCGCTATGTAGTTTGTCTATATTTTTACAATGATGAACGTTTGCAAAATTTTCGAGATGAATGACGTCACAGCACAGATAAATATAGGTGACAGTGTTTTCGCCTGTTTACGAAAAGTAGACTTGAAATAAAGTTTTGCGGTTTTCTAGGTCCTAAAAACATATGGTAATCTTTTTTTCCCTCTTATTGATCAATTACTAACTAGTAGTTCTACGAACAGTAGACGTCGCGAACACTAACTTTTTTCAACAATTAATTTATTTATTAATGCACTAAAGTAATTTAAAACGGGATATTTTGGTAGGTAGGTTCGGTAGGTATATTTTGAAAATAGTCGAAATGGTTACCCTTTCAACCATGTTTTTCGGCGGTTACTCCTTGCAAATCGCCATGCCAGTATGAAAGCATCTTATGTATCACGGAGCAAAAGTGCTTACTTATCAGAATAAGCACCAGCATAGGTAGGCACCAGCCTTCCTATAATGGTGCTAATCTTGTCATAAGTATTATAGGTAAGTACCTAATTTCTATGTAATTATCGGTGCCTCTTACTTTTTGACGCGTTGTAAGAAAAATCCTATGGGTAGGTAGGTAGTGTATCTACACTTTACCTACCTAAGTAGATACCCAGGTAGGTATATCCAAAAATCAGAAAAACCCTTATAAGTAGGTAGGTACCTAAATATTGGTTTACGCTAGTGTGGTGTGCATTGAATTTTTGAACGAAATGTTGCACAAACACATCAACCATTATACCAATTGTCCATACAAAGTACCGAAGTTACGTTCCTCAGCAAAGCTCGAAATTCTGTACCTAGGTATCAATAGATGGCGTTGATCCATCAGCCCAAAATTGTTCTATTCCACGATTAAACCAAGTAAATCAATATGAGTCGTTTGTAAATAGTAAAAAAACTTTTTTAGTTTATTCAATAACCTTTTTGAAGCTTGCAAATTGTTAGTTTATTCACATAAAATTGTTAGTTTATTTACAGAAGTTCAGTAGATATCTCTAAGATGTTCTAATAGGTGGCGCTGCTTATCACGTAATTCTCATCAGATCTTCACCAAATTTTTATGAAAATAACTTAAAGTAGAGTAGGTACTTAGCTACTAAAATTTAAAAATAATCTTCCAAATCAAATCTCATATTATATCAAAAAAGTTCAGTAGCTTTAGCGACATCTATAAGATTTCTTACTTGCACAAACTGGCAAGTGGCCGTGCCACGTAGAAGGTAAGTACAACGTGTTACAAAGATGTTCTAATAGGTGGCGCTGTACTGTGTATTCTCTTGCATTATACTGCATCTTGCGGAGCTATTCTGCTCATCATGCCAAAAATCCTGATCAGATCTTTACCAATTTTTTATGAGAAGAATTATAAACAACAACCTTTCAATAAAAAATATAATCATCGAAATCAAATGTCTTAAAGCCGAGATATTCTAAAGCCCCCTTTTTGCCTTTTTTTGAAGGAAGTACACCTTTAATCAAAAAATCCCGACGACATTAAAATTCTATAAAATCATAGAATCTGTACACAAAGTTTCGTACCGATCGGTTGTAAAATACGACCTGTAGAGGAGTACGGACATACTGACAAAAACGCCATTTTGGCCAGACCTGAAACGAAGACTTTGTTCACTAACGTTCACGACGTCAATAATTTAAGACCTACTTTAAAAAACAGTCAACTAACATATTGGTGTACTTAATCAAATACACCACATTAGAGTACCTATTTGCACGAAAAAACTAAAATAAACAATCGATTGCGAATTTTAAAAGAAAGAGAAAGAAAATCCATTTATTTGGCCCAAACATAGACACACACAAATAATAAAAATAATAAAGATTACATAAGGGGCCAAAAAGGTCCCTGTCTCAGCATTATGCCGCTAAAAGCCACAGCGAGACAATTTTGGAGAATTACAGTCGTTTCATGTCCTCCACTGCGGCTGCGTTTTGTAACGGGACAAACAGTCCTCCCCGTTTGTCTCTTGTGAGCACGTACCTATGTTCTTGTAGAGTAGGTTCCATAGTGAGGGCCCGCCGGGCGCGGGGCGCGGGGTGGGCAGGCGGGTGCGCCGCGCCCACGTGGGGGCGTCGTCGTGCCGGAGGGTCACTGCTTCGGCTGATAGCACTGGAAGAAAGGAAGAGGGGACTTTAAGTACATACTATAGGGGATACAATAGCTTGGATGAGCTATCAACTAGCTATAGCTAATTGACGACAATTCGTCCATGTCGTGACGCGGCCATATTAAAAAAAAATACTGCAGTGATACTACTCACCACACCTAGCCTCAACATTGTTCCACTGCTGGTCGCAGACCTGCCCTGATAAGCACCTTATTGGCTTGTATGTAATGGAGGGTAATGCCCATAATCCCCACGCTAGGCATGCGGGTTGGGGATCGCAGTTCGGTGGTAGAATTGTTCTGCAGGAGGCGCTGCTGCCCGCCCCCGGTGGATATCCCTTAGTCGCCTCTCACGACACCCGCGGGAAGAATTGGGTTGGTGTAAATTCTAAGACGGTACCAAACAGCTGTACTATGCTGTGTGATACTACTAATAGATAACTATAAGAAGTACCTATTAGTTATCGTGCTGAGTAATTTGTGAGTCCAAGATGGCAACCGTCTTGATATGAAAATCTGCCATTTTACCAGAAAGAGATAATATATATACGATCTGTTAGATGAGGAACTAATAGCTAATACTTAGCTATAGCCAACCAGCTATAGCTATTTGCTTGACTTAGAATACGAACACAAAGATAGAGTAGCAGCATTTATACCGAAACACAAACAAATCACAAGTGAATTAAACAGTTGGCAACATTGAAAGCACAGAACCACAGCTGGCAGCACTGCGCATACGTCGTGTCGTCTCCAACTCATGCCTGTGGATGTCGTAACCTACCAGAGGAAGGGCCGCTTTTGTGTATTTTTAACGCCTTCACTGCAATCACCGCCAAGCGCGGTGAATATGTCAAATCATGCAAGACTATTCAGCATGGACATATGTGTGCTGATGAACGAAGGCTAGCAGTCTGGTGCCGGCTAAAACTTAGCACCACCCCAACTCTTCCCGCGGGTGTCGTAAGAGGCGACTAAGGGATATCCACCGGGGGCAGGCAGCAGCGCCCACTGCAGAACTATTCTACCACCGAACTGCTATCCCACGCCCAGCGTGGGGATTATGGGCACTACCCCCATGTGATAAAAGCCAATTAGGCGCTTACGAGGGGGAGGCCTGAGTCCTGCAGTGGAGCAATACAGGCTGTTGAGGTTGAGGAACGAAGGAGGAAGTATTTGAAAGCTGGCAACACTGCGCTAGTAAGACTCACTCGCACCCTCAGAGTTGTCAGAGCTGGCAGAGCCTGCATCTACGTCCTCCTCGCTGCTTAAAGACCCGGCTTCTGATGAAGAATCTCCGTCCAGCTCGATTACACCCGCCTGGAAAGAGGAAATAAAAGCTTGGAACATTTTCATCAGACACATTCAGAAACTCAAAACGAAAACTTACTTTGATCTATTATAATTTACATTTAAAAGATTGCTCTGACTTTCTTCTAAAATAGCTAAGAACGCTCTCGATTAAGAGGGCGGATTGCGCACCATTGTGTGAAAAGGATAGGCATAGGATTTCGCGTTCATAGGAGCGGGACAGAGCATACGTTTTTGAAACGGCGTTAGAGCAAAAATTTAGTTTTTGCTTATTTACAAGAAAACTACATAACATGAAGAAACTGGTTTAATGAACCAAATAATTAGTAATAACCAAGATCATTTCAATAAACAGCAGAGTTCCTGAGATCTCAACCAAACAATGCGATGTGCGAAACAGTGCACTTTCATGTTAAATAAATAAATAAATAAATGATAAACAATGTAGAATTTTTTGTAATTAGATTATTTAACCACGGGGTTCCTATGAGTACTGAGATAATAATAAATATATTAATAAATAATGCTGGACAATTCACACAGCATTATCTAGCCCCAAGGTAAGCAGAGCTTGTGTTATGGGTACTAGATAACTGATATACATAATAATATACGAGTACATATTTTTTATTATACATAGAAAAAGACCAGAACACCTAGGCCTAGTTCCACAACCAAACTCGTTAGGTTAGCCTCTTAAGTCACCTATCAAACAAAAGAAAACAAACGGCAAGCGAAGCGATCCCTCAACTCTCATTAGAGTGACGAGCAAAGCAAGCCGATAACCTTCAAAAAGTGTGGCACGCTGTGCTCTCTACAACACACCAGCGTTTTATGTCCTGATACAGCTTATTCCATTTTTATCAATAATAAAAACCGCATAAAGTAGATTTTGTTTTTTTTTTCCATAAAAAATATTGAAGTTTGTCTGCTTTAACCTGTTAACAAGTAGTACTTCGTCAACTATTGTTACCTCGTCAGCCGGCATGTCGATCTCCGGCTTCAGATCGTCCTCGTGTTCTTCTGCGTCGAAGAATTCGGAGGCAGATACGCAGGACGAACTGTAGCTTAGGGACTGTTGGAAGGCGCGCTGCGACTGCAAAAGAAATTTAACTTTAGGGAATAAGATTTAAGTACTATCATAAGATAATCCGACAATTACATTTAATTGAACCTTTTTGACAGAATTTTCATACTATACGTCAAAACTAAGAGACGAAACTGCTGATATTACGATTATTTTTCAGTAAACATCACTCTAACAGACTTTGGGTAACATCTTACCATAGACCAATACCAGTAATAATTGTATTTTCAGTTGTGTATGGGTATGGGGGGTCGAGCCAATTCTTCCGCTGTGAGGAAGTTAAAAATATCACGATCGGAAAATATCACGTCATTCTTTTTCTTTATTAACTTATTTACTTTAATACACAAAAATACAAATCAAGCACATGTTAACTTATTTAAGTACATTAAAATACACGTTTTAAAAAATCGCACGTGAGATTATGGGCAAAATCTCACGACATCTTAACAAGGAGGGGGGAATAGAAAAATCGTCAAAATCACCTAACTTGATTAACGGTTGCCCCCTAAGTCATAAATCGAAAGATATACTCACAGCTTCATTCATCTCGGCAATATCCGAGGCGTCGTGGATCCGCGACAGGCGCGAGCGTAGTTCTGTGGACATAACTTCACTTGTCATTATTTATGTTAGATTACCTACAGTACACTACACTTATACATCATCATCAGCGTGTTTACGTCCACTGCTGGACATAGGCCTCCCCCAAACGACGCCACGAATAGCAGCCCTGAGCCACCTCAATACTCAATATATTTATAGTTGTCGTAACAATGGTATGTAGGTAATAATCTACATACTAATATTACAAATACACAATTTGTGTGAATGTTTGTTACCACGCACGTATCTCCGTTACTACTAAACCAATTTTAATGGAATTTGGTATGTAGATAGTTTAGTTTCTAGAATAACACAAGGCTAATCTTAGGCTTTTACAAAAATTATCTCTGAGGGGGTTAAAAAGGGTGGGAAAGTTTCTATGGAATTCTTTTCTCCTATTAAAATGGATTGGTCTGATATTAATAAAACAATGTCGCGATTTTATTACAATAATAGGTCCAAGAACCTTGACATCCAAACCCTTAAAATCTTGGAGACGCAAGACTTTCAAGGGTTTGGATCTCAACGCAGATCACCTTGGATTACCACCGGTGACTTTCAAGGGTTTGGATCTCAACGTAGATCGCCTTGGATTACCACCGGGGGACAAATCTTGAATGAGGCTGATTCGATATAATCCTCACCTGAATTCTGCTGCAATGCTGTAGAGAGGTTAGTTCTGAGAGCTGCCATTGAAGAGTTGTTGGGTATTGTGGGGTTGTCGACGGCTTCCATGGCGGCGCGGAGGCGGCTGCGTTCGCAAACCTGGAATTTTTTTAAAGAAAATTAGATTACTCGTCTTATGACACAATTTTCAATCAGGGAATTTTTGATTCTTATTCTATAGAGCTTCGTTTGACCGCAATCTCACCCGTTGGAAAGTGGCAATGTGTCATGTCACCATGGATTTACGACTTACCATAGTAGACACAATGCCTTTGAGAGTAGCTACCAGATCCTTGGCCAGTATAGTAAAGTCCTCCCTCAGCTGGTGGTCAGGAGCCAGACCGGTGAGAGACGCAGGTCCTGCTTGGATGGTCACCATGGACTGACGACTTACCATCGTAGAGACTATGCCTTTGAGACTAGCGACCAGATCCTTGGCCAGTATAGTAAAGTCCTCCCTCAGCTGGTGGTCAGGAGTCAGACCGGTGAGAGACGCAGGTCCTGCTTGGATGGTCACCATGGGCTGACGACTTACCATCGTAGAGACTATGCCCTTAAGACTAGCGACCAGATCCTTGGCCAGTATAGTAAAGTCCTCCCTCAGCTGGTGGTCAGGAGTCAGACTGGTGAGAGACGCAGGTCCTGCTTGGATGGTCACCATGGATTCACGACTTACCATCGTAGAGACTATGCCCTTAAGACTAGCGACCAGATCCTTGGCCAGTATAGTAAAGTCCTCCCTCAGCTGGTGGTCAGGAGTCAGACTGGTGAGAAACGCAGGTCCTGCTTGGATGGTCAACATGGATTCACGACTTACCATCGTAGACACAATGCCTTTGAGACTAGCGACCAGATCCTTGGCCAGTATAGTAAAGTCCTCCCTAAGCTGGTGGTCAGGAGTCAGACTGGTGAGAGACGCAGGTCCTGCTTGGATGGTCACCATGGATTCCGCAGCAGGTAACGATTGGGGACGGGCGGCTGCACATGCTGGAAAAAAAAGGTTTATAACTTTAGAAACGATTCACGATAATTTTACAAAAAATTGGACACCCCGACAATTTTGCTATGAATTTGAACCATTTCTGTGCTCATTAATGCAATATTGCTACCAGACAGCACAACAAAGTGCATTCGAATATGGACTTAAACTCGTTATCGTATGATACATTTTGCAGTGTCAAAATGGCTTCCCACAAGCATCACGAGTGGTCCGCGAGCTGTCTGTCATCTGTTGCCGTCAATATAATATTCATCTAAATGTAATGAGTTAAAGCCCATATCTGAATGCACATTTTTGTGCTGCAGTGGTGCTTTCTAGGTGTGCGACAAGCTATACATGGACGTCTTCCAGCTCCAGAAGGCTGGACTATGAATGCGTTATGAGACACATTGGTCTTCTAACTTATGAGTATCACAAATGTATCCAACATAATATTGTGGTCTAAAAAGAATCACCAAATCAAACAGTTTCATGAAAACTAACAGAACAGGATGAATAGTCGACTCTAAGATTGAAATAATGTTTTTGAAATGTATGTTATTTTCAACTAAATGTGTTAACCAAAACAACATGCAATAGGTATTGAAATGAACTGAAATAATGATCGCGGTAAGCCTAGATATTACAAACTAGAACAAAGACTTATTTAGACAAAAGCGGTATTTGCTACCCAGAGCGGCAGCAAAATCCGAGAGGGTATACGGTAATCCCACTGTTACTGTCACACATAGAAAATACTCGGCGAAATACCGCGAATCGCGCGAAAACCAAGCGAATACAGCTGCCACTCTGGGGGCTTTACTCGGAAAAGGAAAAAGGAAGTTTCCTTTTCGTTTCGTTGTCGTAGCGAATACTGAATAAGTCTGAACATACCTATGAACAATCTAAAAACCAACGCAGCTAACTAAAATAACCTACATTTAATCGACAAAAAGAACTGAACAACTCACACTGTTCCTCGTAACTCCTCAACACTTCAGCAATGTACTGGCATATAATTCTTGCAACCGGTAAGAATAAGCCACTGCTATCGTTCCACATTATTTACATCAACTTATATAATCACACAAAATACATTATAGTCATATATTTACACGATGTATTTAGAACATTTTAGAACAAAAAACCAATGAGACATATCGATTTGTCTTTTTTTTACAAGCGAGTTTTTAGCGCTAGATTTTCTTTGTATGATACTGATATCATCATTCAATCTTTAGCAGCATCTGATTTATCTTGCATCTCTTTCAGATCCCTACGATGATAGCGAGATAGATATAGTTTAAGATGTGCAGATGCGATTGATAGAAATATACCAGATTTGTGTGCTTTGGAAAACCAAACTGTAATAAAAACGGTTAAGGATTACTATCTTTTGTACATTTAAGATGTAAAGTATCTTTACCGAATATCTGATAAGCCTTATCTTATGGAAAATCCACAATATCTATATTGAACTTTATCTGATAAGGAATAAGGTGAGTAATATGTTTGTTCTGCATAAATTTGTTGCGTGTAAAGATATACTGCAGGCGTGTTGACCTAGATCTAGACATAGTTTAGCTTGTTGAAGGTAATTTAGTGTTACGGCTTTGAAGGTTATTTTATACTCAGCTGACTGAGTAATGCATGGAGTTTTAAAATTATAGCATGGGTTCACAGAAGACGGTTTATATTGCGTCCAAATCGATTTGTTTGCTAGCTACTCGTAGAAAGCTGTAATATTTCCCGTACTCGCGAATCGTACCCTAACTTGATGAAGATAATTAACCTTCCTGCTTTCATAACGAATTTAAGCGGGTTAACTACGAACCTTATTAGTGTTAGAAGAACAACAACGCTTCATCCCTTAAGGAGGGACTTCTTTAGGGTGAGTGCGGTTCTAGACGCGCGCGTTCCTGAATTCCCTCGTTAAGGGTAGGTAAGCCATACTTAACTGTAGATAAATAAGTACTTAGCTTTATTTAAGTAATTTTTTTGGAACTCTATCCATATTAATTTCAGAGGAGGGCGTTGTCATCTGCGACACAGTTTTTAAACTTCTGCAGATGACATCATTTTTCATTTTATAACCATGTAACCATTGTTTTTGTTCCTTAATAAACGATTTTATTATATTATTATTATTATCTTTCAACACAAATATAACTACAATAACCCTCTTAAATCCGTAATAAATTCGTTAAGCTTCGATAGTTTTTGTAGTAACCTTCGTGTTTAATTAAATTACCTATGTACACAGTCCTTGAGCACACACTGCTGGGTGTGTCTTTTTTGCGCCATTCCGTCCGGTTCTATGCCATCTTTATCCTCTCTTTCTCGGCTAATGACGGACGATGTCGTCTTCCATCTACCATCGGGTACCCACCCGATGGTCTGCCTCTTTGACGACAAGCATCTAAGGGCCACCACTCTACCTTCTTTAAGGTTTTTTGTTTCTGTCCAGGGTGACTCATCAATTGCATATAAAGCCAACCCTCCCGGCCGTACGCGAATTAAGTTCTTAAGCGTTTTTCGAAAGGTTTTGTAGCAAACCCTCCTTTTAAAATGAATACCGATACATAATATTTAGTCCAGTTAAAGAGTGCTCAAAAAGGGGGTAGGGTGGAAAAGTCGAAAGCAGAATGTTTGATTTCGGAATTTTGTTTGGACTGGTAACAAAGAACTCGAATTTTCTGTTCTTGACCTTTCCATCTATAAACCTTCGTTGACTTCTAATTATGTTGAAAAAAATCCTCGTGGAGCCTTTGGTAGGATTACTTACAGGTTTACAAATTTATACAAAGTGACATGGTATGTCACCAGGACCAAGGCAAATGGCAAAACCAAACATAGACAGGCCTATGCCTAGCAGTGGGTCGACGTGGGCTGATATGATGATGACATGGTATGCACAGAGAAAAGTGAAAAGTGAGAGGAGAGGGTAAACCAAATAGTCTTACGAACTACAGCAGTGGTAGAGAAGAATGTTGAAAGAAAAGCTGGAAGGAAACAAACTGTTAAACTGAAAGTAAGGTAGGTAAGCTTAGCATTTGCCTGAATACCTACCTACCTACCTACCTAAACAGTTATTACTTAAAAAATAAAAAATTAAACGAAGGACACATAGTCGATGCTTACCGATTCTTTCGTATTCTGATGCCGGGTACGGACCAAGCGAGCGAGAGCAAACGAAGGCTAACGAACGAACAAGAAAGAACCAGTGTGGACGTCATTGCGAAAGCAAACGAGGGCATTCGTTCGCCTTCGGCCGTGCTCTGGCGGCTGTCGCTAGATCAAAAATGGAACGAACATATCGGTATGTTGTCGTCGAATTCCACTCGTTTGCATTCGCTCACTCTCGCTCGTTTGATCTGTACCCACCATGACGTAATTGGACTGATGGTGATTGCTATTAGAAATCCGATAGATAAGTGTCAAGTAAATTGAAGATTTTATATTTTTTCTAAAATAACCCGTTTCAATTTTGTCCTAGTTTAATGCTTTCTGCTTTACCTTCTTAATTCAAAAAAAGGTAGCACTCCGGGAGTGCCGGCAGAAGTGAAAACTTCAATACTCGATCTTACGCTTTTTCGATCAGCATCACGTGACCCTGACGCGAGTTTGAAAGTTTTTACCCATACAAAAAAAGTGCTCAGCGCCGCTAAAGAAGTTTTCACTTCAATAAGTGAGCGAGATGAACCGAAGTCTATGCTTGATTTAATAGCTGGTGATTATAGCATACTTCATAGACGTTAGCGCATTTCGTGCCATGACATAGCCTAATACTTTATGCTCAGCGCATCATAGCATGACTGGTAGAACATGGCTTAGCACGAAACATGCCTAGCGTACCGTGCTCTTGACAGAAGTGTGACAGGTACTCCGCCATTTTGAATTTAGCGTTAACGAATCCGCCATGCTTATACTTACCGATTTCGATGAATCCTCGAAAAGACATATTTCGTAAAATATAATTTATTTCAAACAAAAATACAAAATGGGACATGATTTTTTCACAATACAAAAATCTTGGTGGGTTCTCTTGTGGTCTTGGTAAAGCGGTATCCTAAAACGTTAAGTTAAATTTTAAACCTGAATTTGACTACTATTCCTACTATTTTGGACATAACTTACCTACTTAGATTGACGATGTCCGGTTGAGATATAAGAAAACTACTTTCTATTTAATAAATTAAATTATTATCCACATTCGTGCGCTTTCGTTGTCTATTCTAGAAAATAATGTAGTTTTGATTTTTCGAACGTATACAGGGTGGAATTTTTGGACGCGACAGTAAGGGGAGGTACCTTAACAGGTGTAAATGCGGGAAAATGGTCTTAGGATCTCATCAATATTTTTAAAGAAATTTTCTTCCGCATTCACAGATTTAAAAAAATACAGTAAGCAAATAAATGGCAATTTACACAAAAACTTCTTAGATTCTAATCGATCATACGCAAAAAAAAAACCACCATGTATAAAAGTGACCCTTAAGCTCTGAATATTTTGGGGCTATATTATACAGTTTCGATAAACGAAAGCGCACAGTTGCAGAAAACGCAAACAATTACGAGCAGAAGCGTCTAACACATCACAACAAAAACTACAACAGTTTATATATAGTAGGTATGTAAAAAAATACTGGCAACTGACGAAAATTAATCTGTAGCAGGTGAATAACCTGATTTTGAAACACCATGTATATCATCATGCGTGCGTTTATTCGTAAGTATGGAGCAGGGCGGAAGTTGGAAATAATGCCCCAGCATATCAAAGAAAGACCTTCCCAGCTTTGTACCGACATAATAGCCCGGCCACAACCTCTGTCTTACCTGCGAGCATGCCTTCACAAACCACTTTGCACAGGTAAGAACGTGCGTGTAGACGTCGTAAGCTAGGTTTGTTCAATCGTTGACTTGCTTGATTGGACTGCGCAGTTGGATAACGCAGGCAGAGCGGAGCGTGTGGCCGGGGTATGATATCTGGTCCATATGCCGGGTGTATTTTGATCATATTTCGACCAACAGTCGAAATGATACTTATTAGTCAGATTTTACCAAATATATAACTGACGCGATCTAGGATTCGAAATACTCTTCGCATTCAGTTATACGAAGTTTGTCTAAACGCCATCTAGCGCCTTAGTGAAGGAACTATCGTTGCTGCTTTGTAGTTTCTACAATTGTCGTTAGATGTCGCTACAAAAAGATACGAAAGCTGCCAGTATTTTATTTCACTTCCCCGCCTTCGAAAGCTTGTTCCTGTATTGGCAAAGTCACTAACTCACCTATAGGTAGCGAGGCTGCAGAGTTGGGGATAGACGAGGCCCCGCCCCCGGGCGACGGTGGCGCCGTGAGTGCGGATAAAGCCTGCAACAAGTTGTGATATTTATGACTCAGGAGAATGGTTGAAAGTTAGTGAGTCGAGAAGGAATTGAAGACTCTTGTAGGTATTTATGATCCGCGCGAGCTTAGAATGATCAAAAAATCAAAATCAAAAACTCTTTATTTCCATAAATACAATAAATGTACACTTAGAAAAGGTCAAATCATAAAACTAAGCACTGACACGGAAATAAAGTGATATTTTTTGATTTCTGTCGCTTCGGTATGTAGACTAAAGTAAAGAAGCGACGAAGAAACCTTTAGCCTGTTAGTTGTTATTTTTCGAGTTGGAGCAAAACCCGTCCCAAGCTTTTTTATCCTCTAGATAATCTGATATTTTATAGTAAGCCTTTTTGCACAGCAAGGTTTTGACAATTTGTTTGAATTTATTTACTGATAATTTTTGCAACTCACTAGGAGTTTTGTTGTAGAAGCGTATACATTGCCCTTTAAAAGATACATTAATTTTGTGTAGCCTAGTTGTGGGCACAGCGATCTTATGTTTGTTTCTGGTATTCAAATTATGTTTATCGCTATTTTTAGGGAACCGATTTATATTTTTGTGAGTGTACAATAAGTTTTCATAAATATATTGACATGGTACTGTCATTATGTTTATTTCTTTGAATTTATCACGCAGGGATTCTCTGGGACCCATATTATAGATTGCACGTACAGCCCTCTTCTGCAGCACAAATACGGTGTTAATATCTGCAGCGTTCCCCCACAGCAGTATACCATAAGACATAATACTATGGAAGTAGCTGAAATAAACAAGTCTAGATGTGTCCACGTCTGTAAGATGACGGATTTTTTTGACTGCATACGCTGCAGAACTGAGTCTCTTCGATAGCTTATCTATGTGTGGGCCCCATTGAAGTTTATTATCTAAGGTGATTCCTAAGAATACGGTGCTTTCTACCATTTCTAAAGTTTCTCCTTTAACGTTTACATCAGCCTTCACTTGTTTAACATTAGGTAGAATAAATCTAATACATTTTGTTTTGGTTTCATTTAACAAAAGATTATTGACACTAAACCAATGAACTACTTTTGAGATTGCACTATTCACATCGTCGAAATTTGTGTTTTGTCGTTTCATTTTAAAAATTAATGAAGTATCATCAGCAAACAATACAATCTCGTGATTATTCTTGACAAGATGAGGCAGGTCGTTAATATAAACTAAGAATAGGAAAGGACCGAGGATAGAACCCTGTGGTACACCCATTGTAACTACAGACCCCGAAGACCGTTTCCCATTAATGTCAACTCTTTGTATCCTATCACTCAAATAAGATGTAAGAAGATCCAAAGAGGTGTTTCTTATTCCATAGTGATGTAGTTTCCTGATTAATGTTTCATGGTGTACGCAATCGAACGCTTTTGACAAGTCGCAAAAAACGCCTAAAGCGTCTTGCGACTTCTCCCAAGCATCAAAAATATGCGATACTAACTCTACACCAGCATCAGTAGTTGACCTGCCGCGAGTAAACCCAAATTGCTTACAATGCAGCAGGTCATTGCCATTGAAATGCCTAAGCAATTGATGTAGAATAAGTTTTTCAAAAACTTTGCTGAATGTTGGCAGTACTGATATTGGTCTAAAGTTAGTGGGGTCAGACCTACTACCCGATTTAAACAGTGGGATTATTTTACTACATTTCATTAGATCAGGAAATACGCCACAATCAATAGATTCATTAAATATAAAAGCTAGATCTGTTGCAATGGTATCAATCAATGGTTTAATAATTGTAACGGAAATGCCCCAGAGATCTGCAGTTTTCTTTATATTTAAAAGTTTAAAGGTTTTTTTAATATCTTTTTCATCAACATGGGTGAAATTAAATTTATTTTTGCATTTAGATACATTTTCTATAAGCAACGACTCAGCAATTACCTGAGAAGAGTTTAAACACTTTGTAGTTGAGATTGGAATTTCAGTAAAAAAGTTTTCAAATGCTTGGGCCACTTCGACATCATTTTTAACTAAGCAATCATTGATCTTTAAATTGTAATCATTAACGTATGTACTGACCTTTCCAGTCTCACTTTTTATTATATTCCAAGTTGATTTTATTACATTATCACTATTTCTAATTTTCGAGCTAATATAATTTGATTTTGCTATTTGACAAACTTTTCTAAATATTTTTGAGTAATTTTTTACTTTTTCTTTGAACTCCTGGCTAAAATTGTATTGTTTTTCACTATACAGTTCATACAACTTTTGTCTACTTTTATGTATACCCACTGTTGCCCACTCACTAAAGGTAAGTTTTTCTGAGACCATAATCGATTTGGGTGTGAATATTGAATTGAATGCATTGGTAAATGTGTTAAAAAAAATTGCAATATGACTCATTTGGGTTGTTAAGTGAGTGATAAGGTGATGGTTTACACTCCCAATCCAATTTCAACCGTTCAAATCGATTTGTGGTTACAGGTATGTATGTTATTTTCTTTTTAGAATTATTATTTTTTACTTGAATTTCTAGTTTTATTAGTTGACCTAAGTGGTCTGATTTTAAGTAGCTTATTATTTTTTTGGTTACAATTTTTCCACTTTGGCAAATAAATACATTATCTATACATTTTGCTGAGGTTTCAGTTATTCTAGTAGGTTCCATAAATAATGGCCTTAGATTATAAGAATTAAATAAATTAGTCAATCTAGTACTGAGGGAGAAAACTTCTAAAAGGTCAACATTGAAGTCCCCGCATACCATTATAGTTTTATTTGATTTTGATAATTTAAATAAAATGTTCTCCATAACATTTTCAAATATTTCAAAAGAAGCTGATGGTGGGCTGTATACGCTTACTACAATAATTTGCTCCAACTCTACACATGCTACTTCAATGTGGCTTTCAACGGATAAGCATGTTATGTCCTTACGGTCTTTGAATTTCATGAATTTGTTTAGTAATATTAAGGAGCCTCCACGAATAGCATGTGATCTGCAAAAAGAGCTGCCAACCTGGTGGTTACTGAAATTGAACATGAGCTCATAGCTTTTCAGCCAATGTTCTGTTAAGCAGATGATGTCAATATGAAAAGAGTTCATGAACAATTCCAACTCTAATAATTTACTTTTTAATCCTTGAATATTTTGATGCACCAAGTTGGTAAACTTTGCATTTGTTTTACAGGTTTGGTTTCTTTGACTTTTTATGTAACCAATATTATTTGACTGTTTATGGCTAGAGACTTCCTCTATTGTCGTTAAATTTAATTTAAATGGACCATACTAACTGAAAAAAAGCGGTCGGCAATTTACTTTGAGAAGGTTCCATCTCATTTTGACAACGCACGGATTGTACCAGAATAATTATAAATATTGTGATGCTTGCAACGTGATTTTTTTTTTAAGTTACTATATGCCAGTAATGCACTATATTTTGCATGAAATAGGGTCAAACCGAGTGTGAACTGGGCAATTTCGACAGACACATCAGGCTTAGGTTTTTCTACATCCTGTCAGTCTTATTCAAATGACCATAAAGAAGAAAAAGAAAGGATATTTGACCAAGCTAATATAAACTTTATTCAACATGAAATAGAGTCCAATACCTATCGTATGTGAACTGGACGGGTCTATATGAGACCGGACAAGCTCCACAGAGACACATTTTGAGTTGGTTTCTAACATAGACCTACAAGGTTCAAAAGAGTACCATCTTAGTGTTATGTATGATTTGCCAGATCTGTTATAAACTTTATAGAAACTGCATTAAGGTTCAAAACTGACCGTATGTGAACTGGACGGGTCTATATGAGGCGGAGCGAGTTCCACAGAGGCACATTTAGAGTTAGATTTCTTCTTCCTGAGGCCGAATTTGCGGCGGTCTTTCTTAACGCTAGGAGAGGCGCCCTCTAGAGATACCTGGAAGAAACGTATGGATTTGATAATATTATTTTATTTGGAAATAGTATGCTGATGACATTTGAAGTATACAGGTTGGCCTTTTGAGATAGGAGTGGATGGCTAAATCTGAAACCTTGAAGTTAGAGAACCTCGTTTTATGATAAAACGAGTGCATATTTAGATTTCTTTTTAATCTTTTACTTTAGCAGGAAATCGAATCGATTGTTTTTCAAAAAGTATGACACGCTGTATTTTTGCACCAACGGAATCTGTTGCTGATAAGGATAATCTATGCAAAACAAACCATGAACGTTTTTGTTTTTTCTATTTTTTTTTCTTTCAATACTTTTATCTAACTCTTAGGGTTTCGGTTTTGGCCATCTACCCCATCTCAAAAAACCACCCTGTATACGACCACGAAGATTTAGGACAATGAAAGGATGGTTTCGATCAAAGCGGTGCAGCAATAATAGCATGTTGTCAAAAAGCCTTACTATGAGCATCACGAGTCGTATTCGAGGTTCGATTGGTTGTTTTACCACATTTCTCTCTTCTCACCACTGTGGTGACCACCTGATGTTATACAATATTCCCAAAACTACGTATAAATACAAATTACAACTAGTATTTACGTATATTAATTCCCTAAAAACCCAATTCGTCACCAGCAGGCCTAGCACGGGGATTGTTGTCTAGGGTAGAGTAGATAAAAATTACGTCACATCGTCATCGTGATATGTTTGAAACTCATTTCTTGAGTGTTATTAATTTATGTAGATGTTATTGTATAATATAACTAAGACATTTATAATTAAACTATGATTTTATGATTAAGTAACAATAAAACGAAATTATGAAGACTGATTAAAACTGTAAAATTTATAAACGTTAATTATTGTAATAAATATTGATTATTTTAAAACTAAAACACTTGTTTCTGCATCTGTACTCTAAGCCAATCCACGGTCGAAACCGAGAAAAGTCGATACGGCGGGAGTCGATACCGAGGGAAGTCGATACGGCGGGAGGTCGACACGCAGGGAATCGATACCGGGGTAACAAATCATTCCTTCGACTTCATTAATTTACGCAATGTATGACAATGGGATGTCATTTATCTCTATTTTACCCGAGACAACAATCCCCGTGCTAGGCCTACTGAAGGCAGAGTGCCCAGAATGCTGGTTAATTGGCATCTGTTTGACCTACAAATTCAGTTCACTGTTATTTTTATATCGTAAAAATAAATAAATAAACCTTTAGTTTTAATTTTTAACACCACATCATGTCATTATCTATTTTTAAGAGTACTCCGCTTTGGTAGAAACCAGCCCTTTACTCATACAGTCACGATAAATACCGTTGGTCATGCATCTATTTATGCCTCAAAATATACCCATTACCTACATTATGGAGTTGATACCAGCATCTAAGCTATAACCAGCGTACTTAAGAATGGGATTGAGAAACATCACTCAGTCCTGCTCAGTTCGAATCCGATCTGAGCGGGACAGCAATAGATGACGTCATTCTCTATACAGGGTGCCATGTAACATGTGTACTTAGCCGAAAGGGGGCGATTCTGAGCCCCGAAGGGGTCAAATGTGAGCTATGAATTTACATTTTTTTATTTGATTTTCCATTCGTTTTCTTTAACATGCACTCTTGCATTATTTAACATGATAAAACGTTACACAATTGCTTTTTGCTTGTCTTTTCACCAAAACCAGTGTTTCGTCATTAAATTATTTAAAAAAAATTAAGTACACGCAAAACAAAACGAATATAAAGAAAATCCCCTCAGGGTTCAGAATCATCCCCTTTCGATTTGACCCATTAAACATGTTACGTGGCACCCTGTATACGTAGGTTCTACAACATAAAGGTATGACCACTTGACCACATGACATCTACATGACCACTTACGCATGGCAAGTGGTTATCCAAAGCAGCCTGAAACGAGAACATTCGCGTAAGTGGTCGTTAACATTACTACTCTATATATTTATTATTCAAATTAAATAAATAATGCTGGACAATTCACACAGCATTATCTAGCCCCAAGTTAAGCAGAGCTTGTGTTATGGGTACTAGATAATACTTAATACAATACACTACATTTATCAATTATCACTAATTATTATTATTAATTTGAACTGCTCAACGCACAAATTACAATTAATTTTCTTTGTGAATAAAGGAGAAATTGATTCTGGCAATCTCGAGATTGCTCTATTATTTAACAAATTACACAAAATATTTAAGGTGGTTAGTGACGAAAAAAATAGTACATTATGGTACTAGTGTGTAACATTGGTGATTACCGCCGAGGCGCCATTGAGTCTTAAGAGAGCCGAGGACGGTAATCATCAATACACACGTGTATCATACGACGTTTTTCAACACACTTGTGAATAAAATAATAATAATAACTCATTTTATTTAGTAGATAAAAATTAATCAGTTTTCCTATGCGCGCGCATTGCGGTCGGCCACAGACTAAAGGGATGAGTTTTTTTTTATTTTCCGCGCATAGGGTTTGCGCCTATTCTGCCACTTTCAAAATGGGCAATTTAAAGTTTTCTTTTATTACTGAGAAAACAAAAGTTATATTTGAGTGAAAGTTTTATTGATTAAACACGTACGAGTTAAAATTATCTATTTAAATAAGAAGTTGCCTGAAATGATCAAGCAATAGGAACATTAATTTATTTGTTCTATTAAACGTGATCGTTTTTTTGAATAAAAACTTTTTTAAGAAAAAAGCAACTCAACCAATAAAATTAAAAAAAAAATCTATAACTCACTAGTGAGTATAGCAATGAAAAAGTCACAGTTTGATCATGGGTGTCATTCTGTGCCTAATTGCGGTGACCATAGAGCCTTTTGTTTTTGTTAAATTGCGATTTTGTGAGAGTTTTCAAAGAAAATCCGTCAAAATTCGTCATTCCTCGCTTGAATACTCAAACGCAATTCAGCGTTTGTAGTATACAAGGGTCAGTTACTCAACAATTATCTTTTTTTTTTTAATTTAAAGTATCTTTGTTTATAACCTTAACTAATAAAATTAATACAAATCTTCAATAAATCTAGTGTACATTCAATAAATCAATAATCTAAGTTAATTACTGTACTGATCTGTAGCTACTTAGAAACTAATACAATTAATAGAAACAGACCTTTAATAATCAGATTTTTCTGTAACAGTTTTCAAAATCACAAAACGTCAACTTCAACTTTCGTTATAAAGTTTATCTGGAATAAACGTAGCAAGTAAACGAAAAAAATATTCATTACTGCTCAGTTGCTCTATTCAGAGGTCTTCGTGGGTGCATCACTCATATTATATTCGCCGCTCAAAAACTCCACTTTGATAACTAATAAAAACAAAAGAAAATGTGAAAGAAAATTCAGCGACTTGGGTTTTAATTTTCGTCTCCTTATACGAGTATACAGGGTGTTAGGGTGAACATTCTTGTCCTTGAAACCAGATGTTAATTATCATGAGTTGAGTCCAAAACCGATAAAAAAATATTTTTTATTTATTTTTTACTAATTTATGAGAAAAATATCCTCTGAAATCATAAACGCATTTCACTCTACTCTAATGTCTATTATTTTTAATAATTAGGTTTTAGACTTCACTCATACTTAACCTCTGGTTTCAAGGATAAGACTGTTCACCCTTACACACTGTATAGGGCCTTAGACACCAAAGCCGCTGGCCCGGCGGCTTTGGCTGCACCCATGGGTGCTATTACTGTAACTCAAGCGCGTCCAACAGTCGCTGCAACTGTTGCAAGGACAGTTGCACCTGGTCACAGTCGCCTTGTATAGTAAATTGCTCCTGATTATGTGCGCTGGGTTAGTTATACTAACGTCAGTGTCGTGGTGCCCTTGTTGCTGTAACTGTTGCACGGACAGTTTCGCCCCGTGACCATCGAGCAAGTCCCATAGTATAGTCGACTGCTCCTGATTATGTGCGCTGTGATAGATATACTAACGTCAGTGTCGTGGTGCACTTGTTGCTGCAACTCAAGCGCGTCCAACAGTCGCTGCAACTGTTGCACGGACAGTTGCGCCTGGCCCAGCTCGCGAGTCACATTGTCAAGGGGACCGCCTGAT
Organism: Eupithecia subfuscata; assembly: GCA_963564075.1. Taxonomy (NCBI): domain Eukaryota; kingdom Metazoa; phylum Arthropoda; class Insecta; order Lepidoptera; family Geometridae; genus Eupithecia; species Eupithecia subfuscata. Next base: position 1,511,095 of record OY751118.1, on the reverse strand, counting down.
TCTGGAAAAAAAACAACTTGTTTTAGTGTATAAACCTGTTTTGGTCTTGGGCTTGATAACATCCCTCTAGTAGCTTCCTCGCTTCGCTCGTGAGTTATTCTAGAATCCAGAGTTGATGTTATTAGTTTCATTAGGATCTTCCTGCTTTCAATTATTTTCGAAGCGAAAATTTGACAATTTGATGACATAATAAAGAAAACAAAAAATCACAAAAAAAATCGACAGCGACCGGGCCTTGAACCCGCATCCTTCCCTCAGTACGGGAATGTGCTAACCAACACCACGAGGTCAAGTGACGCAGAAGTCGCAGAAAGCGGACATTAAGCCAACGCGCTGGCTACGGCACAGCAGAAAAATGTCCATTCAAATTCGAACTTAAAGTTGTCACAACAAAAACAACTGGCTTCCCACAAGCTTCAAACGAGTGGCCCGCGAGCTGTCGGACATCTGATGGTGTCAATGTGAAATGCAACTAAATATTACGAATTAAATCCCATATTTACATGCACGTTTTTGTGCTGCCCACCTGTTGTTATCCTGGCTACCACATTCAACTTGGTGAAATCAAACACAGATTTTCATGCAATGCAGGCTTATGCAGGGCATTCTAGCATGCAGATCGGACGCACATCAAGCAAGGTCGTAACAAAAAACACATTGACTTGGATAGTGGCGCCACTACATATTTAATTTTATAATTACGTTATACAAAGGAATTATCAAAAAATCGGACCGCGCGTAGACAATATCTATCATAAGCTTTATTTAAATGTATCTTTAATAGTTTTGTACTGTATTATTTAGGCAGATACTTGTTTCAAGAGTTTAGTTCCTATTGGTGGCCACCAAGCTCTCCAAACAAGGTTTTTGATTGAATAACACAAAACAAAACTATTACAGATACATTAAATAAAAGCTTGTGATAGGTATCGTCTACGCGCGGTCCGATGTTTTGATAATTCCTTTGTATAACGTAATTATAAAATTATATATGTAGTGGCGCCACTATCACCCCTACTATTCGCCTTAACTAAGAATGTATGATTTCTTAGAGAATCATACAAAGTGGGATCTTAAAAGGTTCATGATTAAACTTTTTAAACTTTCGCGATTTGTAAACATGGTTAATGATTTTGTACGCGATAAATACCCGATAAAACCATTTACTAAGAATGTATGATTTCTTAGAGAATCATACAAAGTGGGATCTTACAAGGTTCTAATCTGAGGGGTTTTATTTGACGTTTGTTACGAGACGTGATCGTGACGTCCGCTTTTGACGTGACAACGTCTTATAATTTGATAGAGCCGGCTGCACGCACGAAAAAACATGACTCATTCGGCGTTACCTCGCTCTGAGGCGTTACTTCGCTCTGAGGCGTTACCTGGCTCTGAGGCGTTCCATGTAAGGCTTGAAGTGCAAGCGAGAGCGCTCAACATCCGTCTCCCTCCTACTTGAGTGAGCGATGCGTCTGCGTTGTCACGTTCAACTATCGTCAGTAAACCGACTTTACAGACAACCAATTTTTTTTGTATGGGATTTGCGTAGTTCCCGTCCGCTCGATAGAGGCGCTGTACCAAATTGTATGGAAAAGGAGACTTCGCGATCACGACTCGATACTGACGTCAAATAGACTCACCCCCCTGCTTCGAATGGACCTCTAGTATGTCCTGATTTTTTTTTAATTTGTGAATAAGAATTTAAAGCAGTTATTGTTCATGATTGTTGACCAGTTTTATAGGAAACATGAAATTCCGCCCACTCGCAAGAACATGCGCGGAAAATGGTGTATAGTTAAAAAAAAAAATGGATTTTCTCCATTCTAGGAATGCAAAAAAATTACTAAATCTATCAAGATTTCATTAACTGGAATGGATTCTTCATGAATTTTCCTATTGTATAAAATAGTTATCTGTATTATGGACTAATTGTGGAATTTTTATGGAGGAAATCGAGAGTTAAAAAAAACTCCGTACTCCCACAATTTAGGCGTTTATTACAAAATACGTGACTTTGTTAAGAAATAGTAAATACTAATAGATTAACTAACAAATACTAGTGTAATTTCCTTTGTTAATAAAGGCTCCTGCCTATAGTAAAAAAAAAACTAAATGCTTTATCATGGTTAATAATCAGTTTTACTTACTTTCTACTAGAATATTATAAATCTTATAAGAATCTTGTATGTCATTACTTATTGTCAACGCGTGACTTGTCACAAAAACAGCTGTATCTTTTAAAAAGAGTAAAAATAGCAGGACATACACACTCGGCCATTCGATGCAGAATAGAATCTTTAGACACCCCTCATCGTTCGATTCTCTAAGAACAGTAAAACTCTGTTTAAATCACCGCGAGACTCTCGCCCTTGGAGGTAGTAGGCTAGTTTTTTGAAAGACAATCCGCCAGTTAAATTGACGTGTATGACAGAAATTTTCGGTTTAAAAATCTTTAATTTTTAAACTCAAAACCGAATAAACAAGTTCACTTCTGTTTTTATTTATTATACGGCATTTCAGGTTAAAGAACAGCCGAAAGCTGTTGCATCGTTTAAATTATCTTTCAAACAACACAATATAAGAGTGAAGAGATATTATGTACATACCAATGATCCATCCAGCCAAGCGTCCCCCCGGCGTCCCGGACACGAAGCCAGCCTGAGGCCCGCGCAGGGGGGGTGAGCCGGGGCTAACTAGCCCTACGGAAAGAGGGGGGAAACGGGCGATCATACACGTGCTAGGGGGGCGGGCTGACCTTACGTCATTTGGGAACATTAACTCTAGAAAGGAAAAATTGTGTTGTAGGGATTCTGGTAGTAAAACTATGGGCACCATGTTGTTGCAACACCTAGGGGTTTACAAGGAGGTGCTACCAACTTAACGGAATTTGTCAAACCGTACGTGACATTTCACAAGTCCTGCAGGGCTATTCAGACTCTTTGCTAACGAGTCATTGAATATGACACAGATTCGAAATTAAAATATTTTGGCGGTTTTTAATATTTTCTGCGTTCTGCAAGGAATTCAAATACCAGAAAAGAAGTTTTCCACAAATTGTAGACCATTTCCTATGAACCCATGTTACACACAATAATGTATGATATAATGGAGCTTTTGGAAAATGTTGATTTTTAATGAAAAGGCACTAAAAAAGAGTGTTTTTTAGGAACTGAGCTTTGGTCTCGTACCGTGTGATCGAGTTATAAACATCCTTTCATCCGGTTTGACACTTTCTGTTTAGCTTTGCACATTTCTAATGGAAAGGAGCGCTAAAACTTTTTTTTATACCAGAGCTAAGAACTGCGAAATGTGTCAAACAGAGCGAATTTCGATTCGCTAGGAAATTCAAACGGGGGTATTGGTTGTATGGTAAAGTAAAATTTATTGCATCAAATACGTATGGTAAAGTAAAATTTATTGCATAAATAAGTTACATACGAGTATGTGGTGTATCCTATCCTATCCTACTAATATTATAAAGCCGAAAGTTTGTGAAATCTAATTTTTTGTTACCTAGGATCTAAAACTACTTTGAACAGATCAAGATGAAATTTGGCGTACGTTTAGAGCAAAGCCTAACTTAGATAATAGGCTACTTATTATACCGAAAATACGCGTGCGAAGCTAGTGTTTAAATATGACACAATGTATTTCTACCGTTGCGGCGTGCAAAGTTTGGGTAAGTACAGCAAATTAGTAACTGAATTAGGTACTGAATGAATTACAATGACAAATAATTAAATGTTATAGATAATAAATCAAACTGAAAACGAAGAGTTGTTAGGAAAACTGAATATTAAAATAAAATTACTTAGAAAGATATTTGTCATTTACTTACAAATCTAAAAAATGTATCCGTCATGAAATAATTTAATGTTGGGTAAGGGTATGACACATTACGCAGTTTAGCTACGAGTATGTACCGAATCTCAAGCGGAAAACCCTACTATATACTAAGTGTTGTGGTAACATGGTACCCTTCGTTTTAGTAGAGGGAATCTTGTGGCGTCTACACTAGGTAGCTTAGGCCCGTATTATGAAAACTTGCTAAGTCATCCATCAATGCTTGAGTAACGCTTTTCTACAGCGTACACGTCTGATGGATAAGTAATAGATTCAGGCGTTACTTTGCGGAAATCCATCGCATAATATTAGGGTAAAATTATATTTAGTAACAATTCCGCGCAAGACCATCTATTCTCTGATAAGATCCAACAAAATGCAATTCGCCTCTCTGTGTAAAGTTTACGCAGGGAGCTTAGCGAGGCCACATCACTGGCAGGACTCTGTCGTTGTTGCTTGACGGTCTCAGTGTCAAAGTCGAGTATTGTTATGGTGTCCTGATGATGTCTCGTGGATAGACCAAACTAGTTGACGACTTACTTTGATGGGTTTTTTCATTGTGTAGTTGGTGTGGTCTTTTCTTTTACTAATTAAGTTGTGTGCGTGTTTAAAGTTGGAGTTTTCATCTCATCTATTCGAAAAGAGGCAAAGGGTTCCTTGCTAACTGCAAACAAAGTGGGTCATTCCAGCGCATAATAACAGTGCCGGAATGATTTGAATTTGGAACACTATTTAATAAAAAAGCTTGAACGCAAAACGCTTCAATAAAGTCCTGGCCGGTAATAAAAAAAAACGCATTATCATTGGTCTTCTGACCTCTACGGCAGATTCCTTCATAATGAGGCTATATTCTGTTGAGTTCCTTTTACTTTACCAGTTATACGTCAGTTTAGGATAAAAAGCAGAGTGTGCCATACGGTACCAAAATTATTTATCCTCGAGCGAAGTACTTTGAATCCCTCACAACGCTCGGGATTCTACTGTAGAATCCTTCGATTCGCTCTGGATTCTAAAAATCGCTTGTGACACAATCTCTATTTATTCTTATATTATCTATGACTGAGCGAGCTTCAAAATACGGGCCTTAGTGTTTCAGTGCTTTCTCAAAATACTGTAAGGTCAACCATAGTTTGGGGAAGGACAACAGTTGTTTCATAAAAATTCTGTAATGGGATAAATTTTAATAATGCCTTATTTCAGATTCAGAATGGAAACAACAACAAAGAAAAAATACCATCGGTGGTTTTAAAAGACCCTTTTTTTCAATTGCAGAATTTTTCAGAAACGCAAACACAGAGTGCATGGGAATAACATACGAAATACAAGACAGTTTTCTAATCTAAATAGGAAGGTCTAAATAAAAGGTCATAAAGGGTTTAAAATAAGGTCATAATATGTAACAATAAACGTGTTGGTTAGTTTTGAATGTTTCACCAATCTACCTACACTCTCAACAGATATAACTAAACTAATTTCTTATCTATTCTACTCTGGATAGAACTACCAAACTAATCCATTTTATTTCCAAGCTATACTAAAACACTTTCCACCAATGCATTACGAGTGTAAGCGGCTAACTACCAACCTTGTTTGTAGAAGAACACCAACGTTTCATCTTTTAACGAGGGACTTTCTCTAATTTTACCAACCAAGCTACATCACAAAGTTACGCCTACTCTAAAAAATTGTTATCAGATCAAATAAAATAGAAATAACCAGAAGCATAAGATGGATCACTAGAACATCTATAGACAGTCTTCATTCCGTCGCTCCTGGAGTCCTGCGTCGCCACAGTGAGGGAACTTGACCCTTGCAGCTCAAACTTCTGACTACAAAACAACTGGTACACGTTAAACCTTTCCTTCTTCTGCTCTATAACACGTCGGTTCGTTGCTTCTATAACACCTCGGTTCGTTGATTGATCAGAGTCTTTAATCGAAGGAGATAGCATCCATTTGATTAATTCTTGCTTTACGCTTGGAGATTGTCTTCTTTTTGTGATGTATCCTCGATGGTCGATTGATTTGCCATGTGCCAAGTTCGAGTTTTCGTTGAGAACGCGTTTTATGAACGTTTCCATTGCAGTGTCTTTTATCGTATTATCGATCCAGCTCGGTACGGCTGTAGCTTTGTCTATATATGATTCTCTAGGTATGACTGCTATTCTATCATACAAAGATGAAGACGCTGTAGATTCGTGTTTCATGGGTCTCTTTAGTTTTATTAGGTCCTGATTTTTCGTTTGTGTGTCTATATGCTTAGAGCTTTTTTCTGACGAGACAGTGCCTACTTCTTTGTTTTCCACGTTTATTGTGTGAGTACTGCAGCATTTGCTCGTGCACTGTCTCACTTCAAGGCTCAAGTCTGAATCTATATGTGTTGTTTTGTCACAATTGCCAGTGACAGAAGATTCGTTGTAGATTTTTCCCAATAGACTAAGCCCTTGTATATTGTTGCAGTTTCTTAAAACTTTTTCGTGTTTCTTTTTTAATCGAATGTATAAGCTGTTTATATCTTTAAACAAAGACGGGACGCTTTTGGAAAGGATCATGAGATGTTCTAGAAGTAGGAGTATGAATTTCTCGTCTATGATTCTTGGTGCGGGTTTTTCAAAAACTGAAAGTTCAGGGCTAGCACTTCTTACGCTTGCTGGCTTACTGGGGGGCTTACTCGCTGCTTGAAGAACTGGTTTAGGAAGCGGTTTACTCTCAAGTTTAATTAGAGTTTTAATCGGTAATTTACTTGGCGATTTTGATTTAGGGCTGGCTGGTTTTTCTTTAATTTTGGCTTTTTTTTTAAAACTACATAAAGATCCCTTTTTGATTGACATGAGATAACATGGCTGTGTATCTTCCTTTTTATGTTTTATCGCTTTTATGGAATTGTTGCTATGGAATGGCGGGTCCAGAGAGTATTCGCTAACCCGTTGGCCTCTGCAAGCTTTTGATGTTGCCTCACTTGTACTTGAATATGGTTTTAGATCTGCCATTTCATTATTTGCATCGTCAGGTACGAACGTATGGTTTAGACTTTGGGGTAACTTATTGAAAAATAATCTAGAATCGTCATTGATGAAGTTCGCCCAATTTTCAGAGTTATCTACCGGAGTTACGATTGGTTTTACTTCGTCCGCGAATTTCATGTTTAGCTGCGTCTGGTTGGATTCTATATTGCACTTTTCTTTTACTTTGATGGATATTGACATAACTCCTTTCAAAAACGGGTCTTTGCTCGTAGAAATATGCTCAAGGCTGTAATTTGCAAGATCTATGATTAAAGAAGTTTCCCGACTGTTCTTATAAATCAAATTAAGTTTCGAATTTGTTCCTGGTGCATTGTGATACATGGCCAATTTATCCTTGGTCGCCACGTTTGATCCTGGTGCATTGTGAGATATGGCCAGTTTATCTTTGGTCGCCACGCATGTTCCTGGTGTATTGTGGTGTATGGGCAGTTTATCTTTGGTTGGAATAACCTTTTTCTCTATGTGTTTAGGCACTAGTTTGTTTTTATCACTAGTATCGTTATCGTTCTTTTTTACTCGCGAAAATATTGTGGTTATCTTTTCTAATACGTCTTTGATACAAACCTGTCCTGACTCTGGTTGTTTCGCACTGACTTTAGATTTGTCAGGTTCTTTTTTTGGATGGAATGTTGTCATGCTTTTAGAAACTTTTTTGACGACAGCTTCAGTTAGGACCTCACATACTGGGATATCTTTAACGGATGGACCTGACCAGCTGCTGTGTGACTGTGAGCTCTCAGGCATACCTTCATTCAGTAAAACATCTAAATAAGCTCTCAGAAAGTCTTTAGCAATGCCTGCCGGCATAGCTGTATCGCTAATCAGATGGTTTATAGTGTCCTGTAACTCTGGCAGTTCTGTAGAAGACTCTGAATTCTCTAATGCAGTCTTTTGAAGGTTTTTGATCTCGGCTTGTTTTGACATTTTGCATAAATTACCTTTTCCACCTTTTTCGATATCAGTTTTTCGTGACTTTTTGTCTGAATGACCTTTTGCACGACGTTCTATCTCGGATTTTTTGGAAATTTTGCTTAAATTATCGATTAACTTCTTTGTTATATTAATATCTTTTTCTATGCATTGACTGCGTGTTGTTTCACAAATGTACACTGTGTTTTTTAACAGTTTTTCTAATTCTTGAATGCGTCTTTCTTTTTCATAGCATTCGGTGTCCCGTATAGGGCTATACTGTACCGGAGGACTTTTCCTTTTAATTGGTGGACTTTTGGTGACTCTCTTCACATGGGCTACTTCATTGACCTGGGTTTCTTTTTCCTTACACATAGTGTTACAAACAAGAGTCGACAAATATTCGTCTCTAGTAAAGTGTTTATTAGATTGTCTGTCTACAGACTTTTCAGCGCGTATAGCATGCTTGACGTTACTCAATGAAGTGTTCTTCAACCAGTATTCTAGAAGAGCTCTAAAGAGAGCTTTGACGGGATTAAGAGATTTGTCCACTGTGACGTCATAGAGATCTTTGACAATGTTATCTACGCAGAGCCTAATGTCATCAGCGTCATCTCCGATTGATTGCTTCTGGAATACTGAGACCATCAGTTGTTCTGTGATCAAATCAAGTTCATTTTCACTTATTACGTTTTGAGCAGCGACGTCTTTTTGTTCGGTATTTTGAATTATTTGCGAGCTTTCTTGTTCGTAAAGTGCACATGCATGCACGCTTTTATTTTCAGTTACAAACGGCTCAGTCTCGCCTTTGTCGATTGTTTTTGCGTTCTTTACTTTATATTTCCCTAGCAGCATACATTTGCTCGGAGGCATTTTCAGAGGAGGTTCATTGGCGAGGTTCTTGTACTTGACAAGATTGGTGCATTTGTTACTTTTTTTCATATCAGACGTAATATCCGAGTCATCGAAAGGTTTCTTGCGAGTGAAGAAAAAGCAAGTGGTGGGAGGTGGGCTCAAGTTGTTTATGAATAAGGATTTTTTCGGAGGTAAAGCGTTTGGGTCTACACTGCCATTGGGGTTTGGTTGTTTCTTGGTAGTAACTGACTCAGGCGATGAATTTCTGAAGGAGTTTAGATCTAAGTCAGTGCAAATTATTTGTTTCTCACCGTCGCCACTATTTATAGACAAATTTACTGACTTCTTTCGTTTCATATCTCCTATATTTCGTTCCACACAATGCATAGAGCATAGACTACGATTCTTGTACATTGCGTGATCAAATTTAACGTCAAACATCTGTTCTCCTAAGGGCTTATCAATCGGTTCAAGGCTGCCTTTGTAGCATTCTTGTTGCCAGTTGAATATTGAATTTTGAACCTTAGGCGTGTATAAAGAGGAGTCGTATTTGCAGATATTGTTTACTGCAGGTGATAGGTTTTCGCTTTCATTCATGGTGACGACAGAAGTTTCGGAAGAAGCAACCGAGGTATCTATGGGAAATGAAATTTTGTACTAATTCAAGCAGGAGGAAAAAACATTGTTAACCGATTTGTTCTTTCATATAAAAAATATCACTCGTGTAAGGATGCAAAATTTAATGTCGAAGTAGGACATCCTACTGGGACACTAAATTTTGCATCCTTAATATCAACCTACGCACAAAACTACACTAGTTTCACACACACAGCCTATCGTTTGTCTTTTGCTTTCATATAAAAAATATCACTCGTGTAAGGATGCAAAATTTAGTATCGAAGTAGGACATCCTACTGGGACACTAAATTTTGCATCTTTAATATCAACCTACGCACCAAACTACACTAGTTTCACACACACAGCCTATCATAATTAAATTGACTATTCGTAAGAACTAAAACTTGCAATAATATTTCAGCTCAAACATATGGAAGTATTGAAAATGCTTAGGATTTGAAACCATAATCAATCACCATTCAAAATCACATGCAGAAAATCAGGGAAAATACAACTCTATGACGTAGAAACTAAGATCTGTTTTCAACTTTTTATAAATCCCTGAGGTCAAAGGGTTTTACACACACATTCTTAGCTAGAGACCCACCAAGATAATTGTCAAGATAATTGCCCACCGCTATTATAGGTAATTTACTGAAAGCTGGCGCGATCATCTTCTATTTTTCATGTAGGTATAGTGACCGGCATGAGTCGTGAGCACAAACTGACACCAGCGCAGTAGTTAATTTTTCGGTCCATGGGGGCGGGGCGGGGTGCCGAACTGCACGCGATTGGTTCCTCAGTCAATGCACATCGTCTATTGGAGGCTCGCGTGTCATTCGGCTACATTCATGTCATTCGTACATGCGCGAGCTTACCCCCACTACTTACTGCCCATCTGTGCTCACGACTCGTGCCGCTTATTATAAGTACCTACTTTCATTACGAAATTTCGTTTAGACTTTTCAACTCACAAATATCTTGGTGGAACAATACAATGTGTACGAGTAAAATACGATTCATCATGAATGTAAACGGGTTAACTACGAACCTCTATGTTGGAAGAACACCAACGTGTCATCATCTCTTAAGGAGAGACATAATCACTCCGCGTGCCGGCGTGCATTACGTTGGATGGTTGCATTGATGATGTCGCTAGCTAAGAGTGTGCTATACTGCCGCTACGAGATGGATTTCGAGCGGAATGACAAGCTATGGTTTTCTCATGAGTGAGATGTACAGAGCGATAGACGCGCACCGTATTTTCTATGCGCCTAAACTGTTTTACCTAATTACAAGTTGATTGAAAAATCAATCGAAAAATTAAAAGACGTTACTAGAGAAATACTTCTAGGTTTCTTGACAAAATAAAACCCAAAAAGTGTGCTGTTCCCGAGATATATAGCAAAATTTGTGCAAAATAGGTATTTTAAAAATAAAAATATAAACTAGAAAATTTTCAACTATCGTGTTTTTAAAACACGTAATCCGAGATAAAAGTTAGAAGTATCATTTTCTAAAATATGAAAGTGGCAGCTTTCACAGATTCTGAGATAAATAACAATTTCGAACTCCAAATTGCATATTGCACACTCTTAAAGGACGTTGGTGTTCTTCCAACACAAACTAGGTTCGTAGTTAACCCGCTTACATTTATGATGAATTCGTCAAACTACGATAGTTTTGATATTATAACACACGTGTAGTTAAGTATAGTAACTATAAACTTACGAGACGAAGTGTCCGTAGCGGGCAGATCGTCCGACGGCGCGTGGATCTTAGGCACGGACTCTCTCGCGCCGAAGGTGAGAAGGTGTTGGCGGTATAACCTGGAAACGAAAGGAATGTCTATTTAATAAACTATCTGGGAGACATCTCTTAAAGCTGATGCACCTGCGGGTTTTTGGGTTAAATAATTTTTGATACTTTTGAACAATTCTGTTCATGCCAGTTTACTACGAGGAGGTATACAGATCATCATCCTCACCTCAACAGCTATATTGGTCCACTGCTGGAAGCAGGCCTCCCCTGATTAGCGCTTTATTCGCTTTTATCTCATGGGTGTGGTGCCCATAATCCCATGCCGCGCATGCGGTTTGGGGATCGCAGTTTGGTGGTAGAATTGTTCTTATGTAATTTGAATTTTGTGACGGGTTCAAGAGTCCTGTAAGGTCTAAAGGAAATTACGCACTTTGATATTTGATATTTCTGCAGGAGGCGCTGCTGCCCGCCCCCCGGTGCATATCCCTCAATCGCCTCTTACGACACACGCAGGAAGAGTTGGGGAGTTGAATCATCATCATCATCGGCCTATATAAGTCCACTGCTGGACATAGGCCTACCCTAATGAGCGCCCTATCTTCAGCTTGCCGCACCAGGATCTGCCAGCAGTCTTTCGCAAGTCGTCATCCCACGACTGTGCTGAATGACATGGATGATTTTGGCTAGATCCATGGATCTATCAAGAACTTTTTTCTCAGTAGATCCATGGTGGATCTATTGAAATTTGTATTTCTCATTATTGACAAGGAAAATTACAATCAAATAATATAAACAAATTAGAGCTAGTATTTACAATTGAAATAATTTCTCATTAGATCCAGTTTTGATGGTGTGGATCTTCTTCTTCTACTATCTTTGGCTCTGCATCATGGTTTGACACAACTCTGGCAAATATGTTATGATGGTGTGGTGTGCTGCGTGGTGCCGGCATAGAATTTGCACCAACCCTAACTCTTCCTGCAGGTGTCGTAAGAGGCGACTAAGGGATATCCACCGGGGGCGGGCAGCAGCGCCCCCTGCAGAACAATTCTACCAACGAACTGCGATCCGCAACCCGCATGCCCAGCGTGCGGATTATGGGCACTACCCCCATGAGATAAAACCCAATTTGGCGCTTATCAGCGGGAGGCCTGCATCCAACAGTGGATCATATAGGTTGTTGAGGAGGTGCGGTGTCGATCTATCGATAACTTAAAGTTGTCAAAATTAACTATCAGTTATCTAGTACCCATAACACAAGCTCTGCTTACCTTGGGGCTAGATAATGCTGTGTAAATTGTCCAGCATTATTATTATTATTATACACTCATTTATTCTCGTTTATAAAATACATTTTTTACTATAGAAAATAAAATATTATAAAACTATTCTACAGTTAAAAATATATCAAAACGGTGAATTACCGGCCGCGAAGCTAGGCTCAAGCGGTCGGTGACTAGGGCTGCAGAGAGAGGAACTTCTTGACGATGCGCGCCGAGTCCAGGAGTACCGCCTTTTGAATGTGGCCCTTGATCCAACTTCCTAGCGAGTCTCTTGAGATGTTGATCGAGGCTTATTATTATTATAACTTACCTATGAGCCTTCAGCACGTTCAGCCAGGTTCGGAAGAGATCGGGCGTCTTCGCGCGCAGATGGTAGATGAACTCGTCGGCGTCGATGTCGATCCTGCGCCGGCGCGCCTTGGCCGAGATCACCGACAGGCCGACGTCCACCGAGCCGTGGAGGCGGCCGCGGGCGACGTCGGCGGGCGACCGAGCGTACACTAAAATACCGCCGTCTACTACGAAGAAACGCTGGAAAAAAACAAATTATAGATATAAATAATGCTGGACAATTCACTCATAATCAAGCCGAGCTAAGCAGAGCTTCGGTTATGGGTACTAGATAACTGATATAGGTACATAATACATTACATAGGTAGATATTTTTAATTATACATAGAAACGACCAGAACACCCGGAACAAATATTTGTAGGTCGTACAAACATTTGTCCCAAGGCAGGAATCGAACCCGCAACAGGCAGACCTTCGCCCGCCGCGCCACATCGGTCGTCGAATGGCGCCCAAGAACTGCGTACAGAAGCGTTGGACATCCAGTGGCAAGATGGGCAGATGACATCTCTAACACCGCAGGGCGAACCTGGATGAGATTGGCGCAGGACCGTGTGGAGTGATTTCTATTATTTGATTGTAAATTTTATTTATTTACTAGTTATGCAGTGATGAGGATGACATCATGATGATATAACTCACCTTGTGCCACCCCTTCAAAGGCCATTTCCTCTTCTTGTGCAGGTACCCGTTGAAGACATCAGGTCGCTTCTCGAATCGCTGTCCATCTTTCAATCCCTCTAACACCTCCCACTCACTGCCGCGCCGGCGGCTGTTGGCCGAGATGTGTAATCTGTGAGTGGGAGATTACAACAAGTGAGAATCTAAAGTTGTAGACAGAACTAGAAACGGGTAGAATTTCTAAGCTAAATTTAAAAGTCTCTCTAAGTTTAAACTGACGAATATTGACCACACGTGTTGATGTGTTGACGCCGTTATAGATAGATTTGACAGATCATATTGGTCTAATATAGAAGGTGGTATAATATAGCCTTGGCCTTTCTTAGCCTTTTGTTCCGTCGAAGACTGCGATAGCTGTGAGGGGCAAGCGCGGTGAAGTGGCGAGCGGGTACTCCGCACAACGCGGCGTCGTGCTCGACGCAGCGCTGCGGTGTGCGTCACGGCGTTGACAATGGATTTGTTTTTGCTGCATAGCGCTGCGGAAAAATCAAATCACCGCTTCTCTACACAGACAGTTTACGTTGCGTCGTGCCGCTCACCGCAGCATTGTGCGTTGCGAACAAGAGACCAAAGCTTCAGACCGATAACAATCTTAATTATTGTTAGATTCCTCAGACTGTCAGATTTCATCATCAGCATCCACAGCTGAATATGCCCACACCAAACAAAAGGGATTCTGCGGTTAGTGATTGCTTGTAGACGCGTTGAAACCCAAAAGGAAGCTACTCCCCTACTACCCTCTGGTAAGTTCCTATCAGTTGGCTCTTACGTCATCCACAGGCTGAATTAGATGGTCGATTCATACGCTTCAGTGGGAATAGTGAAGGTTTAGAAGTGCATATCGGTTCTTGCCGCTTCGCTCGGTTCCTGCATGGTGTTGGTAATACAAACCAACCTCGTCGCTCTTTGCACTCCCGCTGCAGCTTCTCGGTGGTCAAATTGTGAGAGGAATAAGCGGTGCCACCGGGCCTAGTTAACTGGACTGGGCCCTAGTTTCACTAAATTCGCTTCACCATAACATTGGTATAGTCTCAGAAAGGCACATTTTGGCATTTTACCTGTGATGAAAGAAACTACAGATGGCCCTCCATCTGTCGCATCATCGCAGAAATTAACGCGTCCCTACGCGTGTAAAAAGAAACTACAGATGGAGGGATGCGTGTCAAGGTTGAAACCATTCTATCAATCTCTCCGTGCAAATAGCCGCACGCACTATTTAGTTTCTTCATCTATGGACGATTCTGAGATGGCACCATTGTCATAGTAAAGCGATTGGTCCGCAGAATGAGGATCCGTAACGTTTTTAGTTGAGACTGCAGATTTATAGAGCTAAGAAATCCTTAAAACAGTGCAAAAATTTTAGTTCTTCGACAAAAATTGACGAAGTTATGTCCAAATTACTAGCGAAGTTCACTGAGTGACCGCCGCGGTCGCTGTGACGTCACTGAATCGGTCGCCGCCAGTTAGCCGAAGCAGTTTGTTTGGTTATTTGTGACTTAACAAATTAAGTGTCCGATTTGTGTCCGATTCACCTATTTAACCGTCGAATCGTGAAGTAAGAGTGCCGGCTGCGCTCCGCTCGGTTCGCTCGGCCGAGTCAGTGATGTCACGCACCCGAGTAATTTGATTTTACCAGCAGTAACGGTGTAATGTTTATTACTTACTTAATATCTTCGTAGTTAATATCTATATTCTAAGTAATGGTCCGATTTGGATGGTTCAAAAAGATATATCATTCTTAAGTCATAAAGAATAACGAGGATACTAGTTCTATTGAAATTGCTGTAAATTTACTGATCCTCATTTGACCCCTGTTCTGGTCTTCCCATATTTCCGAGTGCTTTTTTTTTTATTTTATTTGCTTTTGGTGGCTTTCGTATCACTGCGGTCATGATAGGCCTATTGTGATCGCCACTTTGTGTGTTCACCCTCGAAGCAGCGGCGTTCACAGTTCGCCGCTAACCCTTGCAGCTGCTAGGAACTGCAGGATTTTCATCGGGGAAAAACTTCCAAGTGCTTACCTCCGTGGCTTGTTTTGCCGCGGCGGCGGGGGCGCAGGCCGCACGGCACGGTCGCCGCTGTCAGCCGAGAGGGAGGCAGTCTCGCCCGAGCAGTCGGAGTCGGACGGAGCCCTGCGCAGCACCGCAGCCCTGCCCGACGGGACGCGGCGACGCTCGCCTGGAATTATTGCAATAAGGCAGATTAATATAGGCTTAACTAAGAGGGAACCATATAAAAAGGTTTAGAACTTAGAATGATAGTAGGTAGACACAAATGCCCCCCCATGTGATAAAAGCTAATAAGGCGCTCATCAGGGGGAGGCCTGCGTCCAGTAGTGGACCAACAAAGGCTGGAGACACAAATGGGAGTGGCCAAAAAAGGTTAAAAAAAATAGTTTGTTTTCTATTCGAATACGTGCGTTTGTGTGCGTGAAAGCACTGAAGTTATATGATTGTCAACTCACACATACATTCGTTTTTGGCTTGGCGTGACACGAGAGCTGGTGAGCATCTGGCGCTGCGGATCAGCTTGCCATACAGCGGGGCAATGCAGCCAGGGTCTTGAGGACAATGGTATTGATATCGATAACTTGAGCTTCCTGTAGATTGTTTGCAACAGTCTGCAGTTATCTCAATTGTAAATACTAGTTCTAATTTGTTTCCATTCTTTGATTGTAATTTTCATTGATAATAAAGATATTATTCATATTCGAAGAACATACAAACATTTTGTCTCGTGGTAGTCATCGAGCCCACGATCCTACGGCATGAATGTCATACTTGGCTTTTTCATCCAAAACCTCATACAAACACAATTACAATTCGAGCATTTTGTACACAAATGAAAAGGCAATGAAGCCATGAATATTCATGCTGGGGACACATTGTTAAGCAATGTGTCGTCGATTCTTTTCCGAGTAATTTAATACTCGATTACTTGTAATGTGTGACACAGCGTTTACGTAAATAGCTAGATCATTGCAGAACATGGAGCAGTACCAACACCACCCTACAGGTTGTAGGCAGTAAGTTTGCTTGGCCCATCATCAGTATTTCAACAGGGTCCTGAATTTTTAGACTCCTTAGGTTGGGATTCTGTTGAATGGCTGCTGAACTCTGAACTTTAGCATGTAACTTTGTATTTATATTTTGTCTTTGATTATTTTTGTAATTTAGGTGTACTAGGTACTGTGTAATTTATGGACAAAGTCGTCTGAATGAACAAACTTTTTATTTTTGTTGCTCATTTCATTAGACTTACAGCTGGTGGTTCGTACGCTGATCATCTCTATATTAACTAATTAATAATCAATTCTAAGAGAATAAATAATATCCCAAAAGTTTACGACTTCGACGGGACCCGAAACCGATTCCGCTCAGTACGGAAAGTCTGTCGTTCGACGGACTTTCCGTACAACTAGTAACAATTCGACTAACGACTAAAACAATTCGTTTTAACAACGAAAAATTTTGTGTCAACATAATGGCTCTGGGTGCAATTACACATATACACACCCTTTCAGTCGCAGAGTCGCCACGACCCCCACCCCCCCTCGCGGGGGTGGGAGGCCTACAAGTCGGGTCAACTCAAGGTCGAATTGCTTTAGTCGAATTGTCATTACTCGAAATGTTTTTAGTCGAATTGTGTTTTAGTCTAACTGTTTTAGACGAATTGTTTTAGGCGAATTTTCCATAGACGGTCAAATTCTGCTTCCGCTGTTTACCGAAAATCAGTCATATGTAGTTACCAAACGTTTACTTCCTAAGCTGTGTCACGTATAGTTGTCTGTGTGTGTTCGTACAATCATTACATTTCACGCATTACCAATTTAAAATCGCAAGTACACAACCTACCGATGTGTAATAAATTAATGTAGTTGCGACTGTTACATCAAGGTTTTCAACCTTGTTAAACAATAAGAGGTCATATTGTTAAATAATAAAGGTCTTATTGTATTTTTAATGAGCATCGCGTCTTGCGTCTCATGGTCGGTAAAATACCCAATGGTCACGGAAAATAATGGCCTATTTCTTGACGATGACATGGGCATACGTAAGGGTGTTTTTCCATCAGAGCGTAGTGGAGACCACGACTTGGTAAACGTAGTGTATGACGGACTGTAGGTGGGACGATGATCTGCGACAGATTGCAGGCCGAATTCGGTTGAAGTCAGAGCCCGTACTCTTAAAAACGAAGCGAAACTTCAATTTTCATTGTCTGAGTAGGCCCCCAGAGTGCTACAGCGTTCTTTATGGCAAGCTGCCATCCACAAATGGACTGTATAGGCTAATGTTGATGATGATGGTAAGAAGTAGCTTAGCTACGCAGTAGAATTTATCAAACCTAATATACAGGATGTAAAAAAAGGTAAGGGTCAAACTTTCAAGAGTGGTTCAGACTAGGCCGCAGAACCGAGGACAAATATTTTGATAGGCTTGCTTGACGTTCATAATAGCTAAGCTTTCCTATTATTGGCTGTGGCCTGTGTTTGAAATCCTTCCTTCCTTATCAACACTTACACAACTTAAACAACCACTACACAGCTGATGTCTGAAATTTGTAGTGGGTAAACTCTACTTACGTTTATTGTCCGCACGCGCCGCGTCCACATTGTTGTTTTTCGTTTGGTTCATCTCCTTTGGGCTACAGGAGTTGAAGAGTAACCATCTTATATCACCTGCAACCAAAAATAGGCTTTATTAACACACCAGTAAAACGAACCTTCTTCTGTTACAACTAAGTACATTAACATTGCAATGGTTGAACAAAATTCACGTAAATCTTGAATATATTTCAGATAACAAAACATGAACAGAAGACAGGGCGCTATGGCGCTCATTAGGGGAGGCCAATGTCCAACAGTGGAGTAGTATAGGTTGATGAAAAAAACATTGATTTCGACAAAGCTAAGTATTCATTTAATTATGTTGGCGGAAAACCTCAATAAACGATGGACAGGAAAGATAAATGTTTATAATGTAGATTGGTACTATCTAAGTCCAAGGTCGTCGACAATAATGAGGTAATGTCTTATGACACAGCCTTGAAGGACACCAAAGTTTCTGAAACTTTTAACCTAACGTTTTTACAGCATCAAATAAGCTCGCGTGTTTGCGTGTAATGCCAGTGATTTGATTTAAATTAGATGTATTACAAAATCCAATTTAAAACATAATCGGTCAATTTTGTCCTAATCTCGTGGACGGGGATATTATCAAAAGCATTCGCAAGGTCGAAGTAAACGTTTTTTTGTTCAGCCTGTATATTTTTGTGCGTTGCATAGTAATGGATTTTCAGTTCGAAGAATAGAATACATTTTTGAGTAAAACCAAATACGTGATTCTCATGCTAAGTAACAGCGAGCTACCTTCTGCCGCCGCATATGCGAATTTCCCGGATTAAAAAATACTTTTTTGTTAGTTAGTTTATTCGGCATTTTGTTGTCTCTATGTCTCATAAAGACTAACAAACAGACAGAGATACTTTCACATTTATAACATCATCATAATGATGTTTTAGTTACAGATAGCTGTTGCTTGCGGCTCCCCTCAGTGAATAATAGACACAAAAGGGTCAACATCCGCGTGTTTTAAATTGATGGAATGTCCTAAGCATTGCTTTGCTTCCACCAATTTAGGACTAGGGACAGTAATGTACCCAGGTGCTGTGATGTGTTACGTTACATCATTTGCGATAGTTTCTTTTGTATAAAGCACGAATAAGTGGGTTTAGTTTTCTAGTTTTATATTTCGGAATCTTTCTTAAAGTTTGAACCAATGTTGCTAAAATAATATTGCATGTCAGAATATGATAAAATTGTTAATAAAGCTCTGTGGTGCCCGCCTTGAATTTATACCACCCTATTCTTCTCGCGGGTGTCGTAAGAGGCGACTAAGGGATATCAACCGGGAGCGGGCAGCAGCGCCCCTGCAGAACAATTCTACCACCGAACTGCGATTCCCAACCCGCATGCCCAGCGTGCGGATTATGGGTATTACCCTCCGTGAGATAAAAACTCAATAAGGCACTTATCAGGGGGAAGCCTGCGTCCAGCAGTGGACCAATATAGGCTGTTGAAGTGACGTGAAGAGGTTGATAACATAATTATATTTTTATTTTAAGACTTTCATGTAACTATAATTCACACAATTTTACTATTCTATTATGAAGATCTTATTTAAGGCTCTACCTCCCCGAACACTAGCGCCGCCACATATTTTATCTTATTATTACGTCGAAGAAAGGAAATTCCAAAAATTACGTTGGGTCATTTGTGATAGCTATGATAAGCATTTTTTAACGCCTCTGTAATAGTTTTATTTTGTATAGTTTATGCAGAGATACGATGTTGCCCTTGGTGGCCACCAAACTCTATTTTCGCATCTCTGTTTAAACTATAAAAAATAAAACTATTACAGAGGCGTTAAAAAAATGCTTATGATAGATATCACAAATTGCCCAACGTAATTTTTGGAATTTCCTTTCTTGGACGTAATAATAAGATAAAATACGTGGCGGCGCTAGTGTTCGGGGAGGTAGAGCCTTAAGATAAACAATATTAATTACTTTCTGTGAATTAGGCAGTATTATTTCTGAGTGGTTCTACGTTTCATGAGCGAAGCCGCGGGAAAGATCTATTAACAAATAAATATAATTACCTCGGGTCGACTGGACGGAGCTGGCCAGTGATCGTGATGTCTGGAGAGAGTGGGGGGAGGCCTTTGCCCAGCAGTGGGATAAATTTGGCTAATAATAATAATAATAATAATTACCTCCCAAATTGATCAGCGTAAACGGACTCTTTATTTTCATTGTGCACTATACTCCTAGCTATCAATTATCTTATCGTTTGTGTATCTTTATTTAACTATGCTATTATTGTCGTAGATATTATAAAATATCTCTGTTATATTTATATCATAACACTTTCACTTCCTTATCAATGTTTAATGGAAATATCAGTGATCGAGAAACATGATAATCATACTCTTGATAAAAGTTATAATGTAAATTTCAATCTGAAACTCGACGTAAATCCATATTTTATAGTATACCTAACCACTAGCACGCGCTTATTAATGCACAGATAATGAAAAGCAACAAATTTTCTGTAAAAACCAATGACCATGAGCAAATTTGTATGGTAAAGTTGATATTAATCCGTATAAGCCGAGTCAACACTTAAAAGTAAACCACTTTAGAAATTTTTATCAATTAAGACAAACGCACACCAAAAAACCACGGATTTTAGAGAATCTAGAAAATCTCACACAAGCGATAACTATGCAGGGAGCAAGTCAACTGGATTATCAGAAATGATAACTCAATTGATAATGATAACGTATATAGATACGATACGATTAATGATGATTCACCATTATCTAAAGATATTGGATAAAGAGGTAAACAAATACAATTGACAGAACAGTCTGTAGATGGAGATCTTCAGATTTACGATTTACAAAGAGAAAAATGACAAAGCAGATAAGATAAAAATAAATAATACTGGTTATTTACAGATACAGCATCTACTGTACCCAAACTAAGCAGAGCTTGTGTTATGGTGAATGACAACCGATGTGGCGCGGCGGGCGAAGGTCTGCCTGCGACGCAGGAGCTTGCGGATTCGATTCCCGCCTTGGAACAAATGTTAGTACGAAAAAGGTCCGCCCTTCGCCTAATGCGCCACTGAGATTGTCTGGCTTGATCTGAGCAAGTTTCAAAAGAAAGACGGTGTTACTGGTCATATTCCTGAATACAAACCACCAAACGAACAAGGCAGGTTTCTGATTACTAAAGTTTCATGGATTAAAGCAGTAAAGTAATAAAATGAGAACGGATAACATTGATAATAATGTTACCTGTTTCTTGCCATCCTAGAGATGGCATATGTTGGCCACGACCTAGTATGTACAGTCAGCAGGAGCAGGAACTAATCGCTTCACTATGACAGTAGTATCGTCAAATAATGATGTTGGCATTCTTCCTTAAGACTAAAGAAACTACAAATGGATTGACGGGGGCCAAAAGTATCAAGGTTTAAAGCCAGTGCAAATAGCATCGCACGCACTATCTAGTTTCTTTTATCTAAGGATTCTACACGATGACGATACTGCGACCATAGGTACCGCTAGCAGAATTGGACCCCAGCTTGTTATACCTCCTGTTCCTTGTCTACGAAATAATATAATAATGCAGGACAATTCACACAACATCATCTAGCACGGAACCAACTAAGCGTAAAGATTGCTCATTGGCAGAGTGCGTGTTAGTGTCATTAAAATTTGATATCGTAGTTGTGGTTACCTTGCTGTTTCTGTTAAGGGACGAACCTAGGGGGTGTTTTCTTGTCAAACTAAGCCTAGATCTCAGTACTCACGGGATCCCCGTGATAAAAAAAACAAGAATTACATAAAATTTAATTTTTTTTCATCAGTTTTTTAATTGGAAAACGCGATTGCGAAAATAATAACGATCAAAAACAAACAAATCATGAAAGTGCACTGTTTTGCACCTAATTTGGTCGAATCTCAGGAACCCTGCGGTCTATAGAAAAGATTTTTGTTTTGATTCGTAGGTTATTACTAATTCTTTGGTTCCTTGATACAGTTTCTTCATAAGTTGTGTACTTTTCTTGTAAATAAGCAAAAACATCATTTTTGCGCTTACGCTATTCCAAAAACGTATGCTCCGTCCCGCTCCTATGAACGCGAAATCCTATGCCTAACCTTTTCACAAAATGGCGCGCAATGCGCTCTCTTAAATACTGTTATATGTCTTTGTCTACCAGAAATACATGTTTTGCTTTCTAGAGCCGATGATTCGAGTCGCAGTTGTCGAGTAGATAAGTCAACTTTAAGGCATGCTACATACATCTTAGTGGCCGACTGTACCAGTAATTGAAAGATTCATTCTAGCTCTAGGTCATACAAGTTTCCTTACTTTGTTGTAGAGTAAATTGCATGGATTATTGTTATGCTAGGGATGTCACGATACGATATACCTACTATGCAGTGATTTTGAGACAGATTTTCATATAATTCATTGACGTCCATTGCTGCTGGGTAGGGATAGGCCCCCTCTTTTAGAAGCTCTCTCAATCGTTCCTGTGCGAGCTAACAGGTTTCCGAGGTTAGGGTTATTTTTAGATGCATTGGTAAGTCTTATAATTAGTGATTACGAAAACGACCTAATTACTTATAAATTAAGTACTTACCTACTTAAGAACTAGTCTGGTAAAAAGTGATATTGTGCCTTTTTGAGAGAGATTTCTTTAAACCGAGGTTACTTTACCCTTATGTTTTCTCAAACAAAGAAAAAGTTTAAGTAAAATGTAAAGTAAAATTAGGTAACTAAAATGTTTTAAAAAGTTTTCAGAACCATTTCCTCTTACTTATGTCCCGTTTCCACTAAAGCCAATGCGACGGCGACGTGTGTAGAAATAGAAACAGCCAATAGAATCTCGCAACATGTCGTGATGGTCATTCACGTTATTCTGACACCAGGTTACTGGTTATTTTCATTTTAACATAATTCCGCTCCGTTCTTAGCAGTGCTTTTGGCTTTAATTAAACTTTTGCCAACAGAAGACAAATTACCGAAGCGGAAAGAGGATTCTAAGTGAAGGTTTGCGTTAGATAATTGAATCTGTAATTCAATTGATTTGCGCGAAAGTGGAGACTTCGTCAAGCCTCTCTACGCGAACAAATTGGTATTCTATCTGTGATCTTTTGGGGTAGTTCCACTGCGCTCCAAAACCCATTGTTCTCAAAATTTTAAAGTTCATACATTGATTCCACTGCGCCAAGAATTTTTACGTAATAAAATAATTGAATATTTGAGTTCCACCGCGCTCCAAGAAATTTTGAGTAGAGTCAGCAAAAAAATAAATTTAGCATGAAACATTATGTAAATAAAAAAAAAATATCTAATCAAATATGTGCTTGATCCTGGCTGATCTGCATCATTTTCTGGTACTTGCATACTTTAACTTTTTTTAAAAGCACGGTCACAGCAAAAGAGAACATCACACAGCAATAAAACAACCCTTAGCAACATTGACAACCCTGAACATTTGAAGGACGACTGGCTAGCCACTTAACGTGTTACAATAACAAAGTGCAATAAAACTACCCCACTCGTCGATTCCGAAGAGATAAGAAACCTTCTCTGATTGGTCGAGTCCGGTGCGTAAGCGCAGTGACTTGAGCGCCATAAAGTGCGAATGAGCATTTTTGACAAACGATTTGAATCCACGTTTAAAAATATTAACGATATTTCTACTTGTACAAAACAACTTATGGTTTACTTTTTCTGCTGACTCTATCATTTTTATTTTGGAGCGCTGTGGAAGCATTTTGGTACTTAAAATTTTAAAAATAATATGGGTAATAATAACTTGGAGCCCGGAGGAACGCATTCTTGGAGCGCGGTGGAACTACCCATCTTTTGGTAATAACTTAAAAGAACAAGATTCAAAATAACCTGTGCGTAAACCGGCACGTTCCCACTGTCGTGACCGTAAATTACGTTGATTGTCGTTAGACGACTATCGTCTTTAGCTGTTCCCATCATAACGACTGTTGGTCGTGATTGCGTCGTCGCGATTTTTAGGGTTTCGAAATCTATATTTTACAGGAAAAATATAAAGAAGTCTGAAAAATAACACTTTTTGAAAAATGGGCAAAAACAGGGCTTACCGCACCGAGTGGGGTAGGTACATTTCAAAACAATTTAGAAATTTCTGTAGGTTACATATTTTTTGAAATATTTTGAAAATATCGACCTTATTTCCGGAGTATGTAGAGCGATCCATCTAAAATGTAGTTCATAACCTACTATTTTTAGGTATCATGCGCCTCGCGGCTTCACCCGCGTGGAATTGTCACATATTTATTTCACACACACACCTAGGGCTAGTTTGGTAAAAAAAAAATATGGTTAGTTTAAGTATTTATATCTAGTTAGTTTAAGTATTTATATCTACCGACTTTTGAGTGAATCGAACCAAGGTATAATAATTTTCCATAGAAACTTTACCACCCTATTTAACCCCCTCAGAGGTTAATTTTTTAAAACAAGAGCTAGCTTAGCTTAGCTTCTGAGTTATTCTAGAACTTAAACTATCTACACACCAAATTTCATTTAAATCGGTTAAGTAGTTACGGCGATACGTGGTAACAAACATTCACACAAACCTTCGCATTTATAATATAGTAGGATAATCTACCTCAAGTGACACAAGAGAGTCAAATTAAATAGGAATAACTGAGGAACATCTTGACGAATCTGAAGGCCAATAGGTACTAAGAAAAGCGTATTAATAAATAATAAAATAAAATAATAAATAATGCTGGACAATTCACACAGCATTATCTAGCCCCAAGTTAAGCAGAGCTTGTGTTATGGGTACTAGATAACTGATATACTTAATACAATACATTACATAGATAGATATTTTTTATTATACATAGAAAACATCCAGAACGCCCTGGACAGATGTCTGCAGATCGTACAAACATTTGTCCCGAGGCGGGAATCAAACCCGCAACCTCCTGCGTCGCAGGCAGACCTTCGCCCGCTGCGCCACAGAGGTCGTCTATTACTCAATAAAATATCGAGAAATATACACAGTATCACGAGATAAAATATATCATGTGATAAATATCACAAATATATCGAGTCTCGCCAAAAACTGCATTCTCGTCGACTTATCGAAGAAAAGCTCTCGATACACATCGAATGGCAGATTTTCAGAATACGCATGTTTACTACGAAGTAATCACTCGGTAGAGGGCGCCATGGCGCTCATTAGGGAAGGCTTATGTTATGTCCAGCAGAGGACTAATATACGCTGACGATGATGATGATGATGAATCACTCTATATTTTAACAGTTCTTGACATATTCATCGATATGTTGCCAGATATGTCCAGCAGAGGACTAATATACGCTGATGATGATGATGAATGACTCGATATTTTGACAGTTTTTTTCATATTCATATACTAGCTTCTGCCCGCGGCTTCGCACGCGTTGTTTCTATAGAAACGTTTAAAGGTGATTTCTATCCCATGGGAACTGATTTATGGGATAAAAAGTTGCCTATGTTTGATTCCAGGATTAGAATAACCTGTATGCCAATTTTCAGCGAGATCCGTTCAGTAATTTAGTTTTGGCGTGAAGAGGTAACAAACATCCATCCATCCAAAGGTTCGCATTTATAATATTAGTGTGATTGCCAGAATTGCGGTTCTGCGTATTGGCACAGTACCGAACTGTCGAGTTCTCCAAACTTCTAGGCCAAGGTCGTGCAAGTAGGTCGCTATAGGGCCAGTGGATACAAGGATTTATGGTAATGGACCGACGGTAGAGCCAGCGGACTGTGGGAGTCACCCTTTATATCCCCGTTAATAAAGAAAGTTGGTCGTGTAAAAAGTGCTGGGGGCCTACTGCTAACAAAAATCGTAGTTTCTGATTCGTTTTCAAGCAAAGCTTACTCTTATGTCACCTACATAAGATAGCGTTTGTGCAAGAACTAATCAGAAATTTCGATTTTCGTTTTTACGAGTTGATCCCCTGTATGGATATAGATGGATGATAGATTTATTCCACACTAAGAAATAATTTACAAAATAATAATTATGGTATAAGCGACAATTGGTGGTATTATCGCCCAAGAGTGATCTCTCCCAGACAGTTATATTAGTAGAGAGAGTCATTAAAACAAGATGGCACTACTGGTTTCCGTGTAACCCTTCTATTCCAAATTCAGCAGAAAAATCTGCAGTACCTATTACAAATATGCCGCAGTTCCTCCATTACCTATACCTATTAGTTTCAGTTCACGGTTTCTTTGGTTAACAAGACAAAATTAAAAATTTTAAGAACCCGTCGACGTTTATTGGCTGAACAGATTTTCATGAAACATGGCAAAGAGCCCGAGTGTATAAAATTATCTATGACACAAAAGAAAACTAAACGAAAATCGGTTCATCCGTTTGGGAGCTACGATACCACAGACAGATACACAGATAGACACGTTAAACTTATAACACCCCTTTTTGCGACGGGGGTTAAAAATGAAATGATGGTCGCAGGACTTCCCCTGATAAGTGCCTTATTGACTTTTATCTCATGGGGGGTAATGCCAATAATCCCCACGCTGGGCATGAGGGTTGGTGTCGCAGTTCGGTGTTCGAATTGTTCTGCAGGAGGCGCTGCTGCCCACCCGCGGTGGATATCCCTTAGTCGCTCTTACGATACTTGCTGGAAGAGTTGGGGCGGAGCAAATTCTAAGCCGGCCACACGGCTATCGCATGTTTTCTCTTTATTGCTCCATTCCCTGGATTTTTGGCTGTACTAATAAAATTACCTGGATTAATTGAGGGTGTTATCTAAAAGCCCCCATGAGATAAAAGCCAATAAGGCGCTTATCAGGGGGACGCCTACGTCCAGCAGTGGACCAACACAGGCTGTTGAGGTTGAGGTTATCTAAAAGGACTTTAAGAAAGAACCTATCTAGATAGTTACATAACTGTTTATTTTAGACCACACAAGAACATGGTTTAAGTACAAAAGACAACAATTTAAAGAAAATTCCGGGATTCGCAAAAGTGCGAATGGCGGCCTTATCGCCACAAACTATCTAGGTGTGTAGCAAACAAACTCGTCACCCCGGACTATTAACTCGTTTACTCACTAGGTGAGGTAACCAATTATTTGAGTGACGTCAGCGTTAGATCATTTAAAAGCAATAGTTTAGGTCGGTCACAGCGGAACTGGTGCAGTGAGGCAAGTTTGTTTATTGGGGAAATGCAAACACGTAAATTTCAAAGCTAAATAGCGATGGCCGGAATTGGCGCGGGCCACAACCGGACTGCTAATCGGATATAAATATAAATAAATAATGCTGGACAATTCACACAGCATTATCCAGCCCCAAGCTAAGCAGAGCTTGTGTTATGGGTACTAGATAAGATAACTGATACTTACACTTACTTAATACAATACACTAAATAGATACATATTTTTTTATTATACAATATAAAACATCCAGAACGCCCTGGACAAATGTCGGCAGATCGTACAACCATTTGTCCCGAGGCGGGAATCGAACCCGCAACCACCTGCGTCGCAGGCAGATCTTCGCCCGCTGCGCCACAGAGGTCGTCAAAGATATCCCACGTGCAACGTGAAATTTCCGACACAATGTAGATTGTTTGAAAAATAAATAAATGAAATCCATTTTATCGCCATAGGAGTAGCACGTATACTTACACTGCATTTTGTTAAATTAAAAAATAGAACAAGTAATTTTTAATTTATACTTGGTTTGTTGTAACATGGGTTCATCGAAAATGGTATACTATTTGCGGGAAACTTCTTTTCCACTAGTTAAAGTAAAGTAAGTAAAGTAAAAAGTATATATTACTGCAAAAGACATGGTAAATTACATTAGTAGCACATTCTGAACTGTGTATATGTCGTGGCCATATCCTAGAATTGATCACTTCATGATGTGACCGACCATTTCAAGAAATGGTAGAATTTCATGACATGGAAAATACGCGCTGGCCATATCATGATGTAGTCAGGCCAGATCAATGAATAATCAGCGTTTAACGATATGAAAAGCTAAACGCACGGCTACTTCATGATAAGGTCAAACAATATCATAAAATAGTTACATTATCCACCGTTAGAGGCGCTGATATTGTTTTGTTTTGTTTTTGACATCTGTGGTTTTTGAGTGTTTGTTTGTTTCTGTTCTGTGATGCATCATGTCGGCGGACAATTATTTAGTTAAAAAAGTCAATAATAATGTGCAAACAGAAGACAAAAATGAAGTAAGGAGCCGTTACGATAAAAAACTACAGGAATTTTATAAAAGTCACTCGAAAAACGAGCATAATGTCTAAACGGAAAGCCAACTGCATTAAGCAATTTTTAAATATAAAGTTCCTTCCTAATTCGAATTTTTCATTAAACCTTTTCATCATCATCATCAGCCTATATTAGTCCACTGCTGGACATAGGCCTCCCGTAATGAGCGCCATAGCCTTAAACCTTTTGATGTCATGGAATCCCTACATAAATGATGTGGCCAAACGTTGATAGAAATATCATTAAACGTTGATGCTTAAACGATATAGTCAGTTTTAGCTGGCCATGTCATGAAATTCTACCATTTCATGAAATGGTCGATCACATCATGAAGTGATCAATTCTAGGATATGGCCACGACATATATAACAAAATAGGTAGTACCTATCCTAGGAAGATCACAATTAACACAAGAAAAATTAAAGAGAAGAGTACCTTGTCATTTGCAGAGAGCTATAAATACCTAGTATTGTATTTGTCTGTTGATTTCTTCACTAGGCTAAGCCTGTATCGAAGAAATCTTGAATACGAAAATTTAGATTCGATTAGTTAAGTAGTTATTATGGAAAAACAATTTATAGTTAGTTTTATGTTTGGACGCAGAAAAAATTATAAATATACTTACCGCAAAAATACTTTTTTAGATTTCGCGCGATTTCATGAAAGATTCAGTTTTCGACACGATTTCGATCGATTAGTACTTACCTATAAGCCCTGCAGGTCCCCGCTTTCTCACTGTTTTGGCTTTAGGTTCTCTTTTTTGGCAAAAAAAGGTATGGTTCCTGAGATACAGCACACACGGACAGACGGACAGAGAGCGGAGGAATCTCAACAGTCTATATTGGTCCACTGCTGGACGCAGGCCTCCCCCCGATATTCGCCTTACTGGTTTTTATCTCATGGGGGTAATGCCCATAATCGTATCGGTTGGGGATCGCAGTTCGGTGGTAGAATTGTTCTACAGGAGGCGCTGCTGCCCGCCTCCGGTGGATATCCCTCAGACGCCTCTAACGACACCCGCGGCAAGAGTTGGGTTGGTGCAAATTCTTAAGCCTGCACCACAGAGCCGCAGTGTGCTTTGGGTACGAAACCCTAAAAATGTTTCATAAACCGCATAAACTTTAGCACTTTCGAATGCAGACGGCACCATAAAAACTGATGAACATTTTAATTTAAAACGAATGACGTGGGTTTAAAACCCGGCAATGCGCCAACTAATATTCTTATGCAAAAATATTAATCAAGCTTCCTGACGTTGGTACCGCAAGTAAATAATCACATCATAATGATATAAACATGCCGAATTTAAATGCATTGCATACCTAGTTTTGGCAGAAGGATCACTGGCTAAGTGCATTATTTATACTAGTTTCTACCCGCGGCTTCGCACGCGTTTTTCCGTGATAAATTGTTATTGGTTACCACCAACAGTGGGAAGGGAACGCAAAATTCATGGGTATGAAACTTGAAACTAAAAAAAAACATGATCTTTTTTAAAGGCGTATTTAAGTATAAAAAGGTGTCAAGATCTAAAGGTAAGCTACTTTTCAGTTTGATCAGTTCAGAAAATTCAAAAAAAAAAAAACTAACAGGCTAAAGGTTTCTCGCTTCTTTACTTTAGTCCACATACCGAAGCGACAGAAATCGAAGTTGACACTTTATTTCCGTGTGAGTGTTTAGTTTTATAATTTGACCTTTTCTAAGTGTTCATTTAGTGTACCTATTTATGGAAATAAAGAGATTTTGAGTACTTGCAGTGACGCAGTAACAAACATCAAAATTTTCGCATCTATACTATTCATACTAATAATAATAAGCGAAATTAATTTTGGACTAATTAAGTAAAACTGAATCACATAATTGCTCGAATCATCTCCGCAGGGCAAGAACCTCGCTATTCCCCTTGCCAAAAATCATGAACTTTACATTGAATAATATGCTATTGATTCAGATGTCGCCAAACTAATTTGACAGCACTAAAAATAATGGCATCCAAAGGGACGTTCGATCGTTTTGAGAGCAAAACTTATATATTTAATAAAGACTATATAGGACTATATAAGTTTAAGTCTAAGTTTATGCACGCCTTTTTGTCGTTGTTGAACTTGTGTTGTTGGCAGGTAGAAAATGCCATTGGCATTATGCCCACCATTAGTGTACTTTTTAAATTGTGTGCAATAAAGTATTAAATAATAATGATAATAATAATAGGGATAAGGATGGCCTTATTTTTAAAGCTATCATATTAGTTTAGTTTAGTTTTGGCGACATCATAATTTCTGACACGAATGTATCTGGTCTTGTGTAGTACTAGAACAAGCACGGGGATTGTTGTCTATGGCCTATGGTTAAATAGAGAATAATTACGTCACTTTTTCATCGAATGCACAAATTACTACAAATTCATTCCTTTAACTTCAATAATGTACGCAGTGTATGACAATGCAATGTCATTATTGTCTATTCTACCGAAAGATTTAAATTGTTGGAGACGCCCTGACACCAGAAAACTGTGGCATTGTCTTTGAATGCGTGCCGTGCATTAACAAAATGCCGACGCACGCACAAGAGTAGTTAAAAATAAATACCGTTTATTGTGCAATCATATTGCACGATTTTTTGTGAAAAAACAATCAGTATGCCAATTCCAAATGAGCAAAATGCCGACGCACGCACATGAGTAGTTAAAAATAGTGTTTTTGCCAATAAACCTAAGTGTTATTATTACCGTTTATTGTGCAATCATATTGCACGAACTTTTGTGAAAAAACAATCAGTAAACCAATTCCAAATGAGCGAGCTATCTCATTTCGCGCCTATCTAACGATTTAGATCTTTGATTCTAACCTAGAGAACAGCGTTGCCAGACGTCCCGATTTTGGCAGGAGGACGTCCCGATTTTTAAATCAAAATTAAATGTCCCGCGCGGGACAGGCTCAGTCCCGCTTTTCGGCGTCAAGTGATCGCCGAAAAGCGGGACTGAGCCTGTCCCGTGCGTGCAGATGAATTTAAAATGGTCGGATGGCAGAAAAAAATGCTCTGTAATTTAATGAAAGCAGAATTACTCATCCAGTTTAAGCAACAGCTATCCTGCGAAGAGTTCTTCATCTTTAATAAAGAGAAAAAGGAAACTTTACAAGAAGTTAAATCTTCACAGAAATATTATGAATAAGTCATTCTTATATGTAAATAATTATTCTCTTAATGTAAGTTGCAATTTGTAACACTCGCTCCACAGACTATCGTTTGAAACGACATGTTTGTCTAATAAATAAAACATTTTTGTTTTTGATTTCTGCTTTTTTTTAATTTTTATTATTCAGAAGATTAAAATATTACCTACTTTATTTTTATTAAATCAATGGCTATTTTTGCTATCTATTGTCACGTAAACGTAGTTGAATTCAAATAAAAAGATAAATATTTAAAAACTGCTGATTACCCATATGTATACGTTTTTTTACTATGTCCCGCTTTCGACGAAAGAATCCTGCTTTTAATAAAAAAGTTCCAAAATCCCGACTTGTCAAAAAAAAAAAACGCTGCTAGAGAACAATCCCCATAGTTGGTCTACTGGTTAAATTCCACTGTGACTTCATTTATAGGATATGAGCCCCAGTAAAGTGTTTAGTAAACAATGCAGCAGCTCAAAGAGCTGTTTATTTATTATGATGATAAACCTAACATCCATAATTATAAAATGAACTCTTAACAATCAAAATCAAGGGCATTTTGAGATCTTTACTTAAAATTTATCAAAAAACCCTTGTTGATTTCTCACCCTTAGAAGATTGTATGGAGGGTTTGTATGGGCCTTAAGACCGGCCACCACTTGGTTTTTTTCAAAATCGCATTCAAAATAATGATTGCTCTATTATATTTTCATAATTATGTGAATATCTCAATGACCTGACGCTTTGGGACAATATGCTATAGGTAATTTTTCGTTTGTTTATGTATCATCTAAGTATCCAAATATAGAAATTACATTGTGAGCTGCGATTTTGATAAAAAAAAAACAATGTTAAATCTTCAAACCTCTAGTAAAGATCTCATGTTAAAATTTTTAGCTGGGTACACTACACCCAGCCCTTGATTTACCTATTATCAAACTGTTCCTCTGTGTGGTTCAATGAGCAAGTGGAGCTTTGCTTATGACACAGGACTTCTTGGTTTAGAGCTGTCTCTTGCAAGTTATACTCCTATAATAACTTACCTATTCAAGAATAATGATTAAATAATGTTGGACAATTCACACAGCATACTTAGTACTTATTAGACTGCAAGGCTTATTAAGATGATATTAAATATTTGAATATCTGACGAATATCTGTCATGTTGTATAAAGAAGGAGCATTGCATTGGAGAGAGAAAAGTGGAAGAAATTGCATCATTACACCAACAAGAGGCTCTTTAATTTATTTAGATTTAGATTTATTTATTCAATTTATTTTATTTATAAAATTATAAAAATAATTTATGTGGTGGGCTTAGAAAAATACTTAAGCCACATCTTAACATCTGATTGGCCAGAGCAGCAACATCTTTTGAGATTTTTGAGCACATCTACCGCAATCATCAACCACCTGCCCCCTTAGGAGAGGCTGTGTGCTGAGCAGGAACCCGCACAGAGCAAACTTTGGGAGATGTCCTGGGCAGGCTCATTTAACTGGGATTGAAGTCAAAAAGTTGTTTATTAGTCATTGTAGGTTGAGTAGCTACATTTGAACTTGTTATAATACAAATTTTAGTGATATTCTTCTAGGGGACAGGAAAGGAGGAAAATTTAATATTATACTGATGAATAGGAGAGACGGATACAGAGTAAAATGTCCAGCATATATTATTTTATAACATCTACATGTGTGTTTCCTAATCATGCAGTTTATAGCACACTGTCATCATAGTCAAAGTGATAAAACAAGGAAATAAGAGCCAATTACACTGTGATATCATAAAATCATCTGATGCCAAGATTTACTTGTGGAAAAAATAGACTATGGCTTCTAGTAATTTATTACTGCTGTACAGAACGTACTGAGAGTATCGACGGCCTTGAAGGTATAAAAACTAGTTTATAATAGCGTGACGACGATGGATAGAGTGGAACTTACATATTGCAGAGAGCTCGGCCAAAAAAGGGGTGTCACATCGCCAAAATAAATAAATAAGAACGTGCTAGTCCAGTCACCTCAAGCCAGCCACTGTTTAACAACAAAAAAAGCAGTTTACTTACGTAATTCGTTCCGAATAACAATACAAACATTACACAAGGAATTGATTTTGATGAACCGACGATCACAATTTTTACAACTGATTTTACACCACAAATTTTTGTACACAGATAATTTTATTGACAACGTGCGGTTGCGTCTGCTTGTTAGTTCTTTTATTTACAGTTCATTTTACTAATAAAAGCGGAAAATTGGAAGGAAAGCCGCGAGAATGAAACACCATTTTGAAAGATTGAAGAAAAGGTCGTCAAGGATTTTGATTTTTCCCCTTCTCTTCTCTTGTCGCAAACTGACAGCTTACGTCATTGCGACAAATAAACATCTGACATACCGATGACAGTTACGGGGCTACCAGCAAAAGTAAAAAACATCTACCAAAAACTCCCATTTTATTTTCAGTTCTAACATTCTACTATAAAATTTGCAATAAGTCACACCAGTCGTCTCGCTCACCAATTTTATACACAGCCCGCGCGGGCCTTAGGTGAATAGATCAACAGACTGGTCAAGTGCGCGTCGAACTTTCGCACCGAGCGAGGGTTTCGTACAAACTTGTAGGTACTAGGTGTAAAATAATATGTAGTCCGTCTATCATGGGCATAGTTTTTTAACTTTGATATAAGGTGCGATTTTTCTATTTAGATATATGAGCTTTATTTTTTTTGTAATAAGACACTAGGTAGCTTCTGCCGACGGTTTCACACGCGTATTTTCGGTATGATACGTAGCCTATTGCTTAAGTTAGGCTACGTTCTAAGTGTATGCCAAACGTCATCTTGATCTGTTCAGTAGATTTGGAGATCCTAGGTAGGTAACAAAAATTCACAAACTTCCGCATTTATAATATTAGTAGGATTGCTTCTTGCTAAACATTATCATGGTTTTATCAACAGATCAATAAGAAGTTCCCTATAAGTTTTGATTCCCTTGCGTGTTGACAGCGTGTAGTCTAGCACTTCATGTTCTGACCTGAATAATGGACGACCCCTTTGTAGAATGGCTTGGCCGATTGCAGAACAACGAGACGATTCAGTTGATTGCCTGTGCTGATTGTTGAATGATGAACGTTCAACAACATAGCTTAACGCCATATACACATATCGTCGAAAAAATAATTAGGTAATAGGTAATGTACCTAATTATTTCGAATGAAGTTCATTAGATAATAGGTGCCTTATTAATTTAATTTGAGGTCTCAACAAATCAGCGTTCTATTTGCAATCGGCTTACCCATCTACGATTCGGCCGCGACAAATGTACGTCAGGGTCGTGGGCCCCACTTTAAGAAACCCTGCTATACGGGTTTTAGATTGCTCTTCAACCACTAAGACAGGCAATCTTATATGGCAGTAGGTACATTATCTTTGATGGCAATATCTAAATATTTTATCTATTAACAAAGATCACCTATAACCTCCTCCGCGGTAAAGTAAAAACATTAAAACCACTTTTCTTTCTTACTATATTTTATTTAATTTAGTTCTACACTTTACAAGCCACAGTACCTACACCTCAATTCTAAAATCCTATCTATGTATAAACTTCAGTCTCATTTCCTTCATTAATATCAGAAATTATCTTCCAATATGCATAATCTTCCCTTAAACCTTTACTGCCCATGTAATACGGGTACCCTTTACTCGTAGCTAAATAAAAGATGCCTTGTTTACTTTTATCTATATCTAACCCCATTTCATTCACAACTTGAGGGAGATTTCTATAACAGTTAGCATCCCTAGCTTGCTGTAAATTATGGCATTGTAACCCCAAAAACTTTCTTGGAAATTTCAACGCAGCTAACCATAAAGTAAGAACACGGAAATGGCTACAAGTAGACGTACAAGGATATAATTCTAAATCAGATGGTTGGAATTCGCCTCCGTTAATGTAGAAATCAACATGCCCCATAGGTGTCGCCATGCCAAAAGTGTCAATATTCGTATGGAATAATTGAACGAAATCAGCATTTGATTTGTCGAGTCTGTCCGTTGCATCTAAGGTTCTAAAGCACGGTCCTGAAGGTTCTAACGAGACAATGGTAGATATATTTTTTCCCGTCATGTTCTGGAAATTTCTGGCGATGTAACTAACAGTTTGGCCTCCGAGGCTGAAACCGACGAGCTCAACCAGGCCAGGGTCAAGGCCGGACTTAGTAAGTTGGACTAGGACTTCAGCAACGTGTTTTCCGACAGGCCGCATCATTCGGCTGGCTCTAAAAATAAAACAACAGTTTTAAAAACGATAACAACAAGTACTTATTTTGACAACAAGGTACCAATTCGTACGAGTAGATGGTATTATTTATATTCAAATTCAATCATCATCATCATTCATAGTGGCCTTTCCTAAATCCGTTTCTGGATGTAGACCTCCTTTAATCGCTTCCACTCCAAACGGTCTTCAGCGTTCGACAGCCAATGATGGTCTGCGTGTTGTCAGATGTTGTCAAAACAGCGTGTTGTCGGATTATTTTAATTATAAAGCTTAGTAGTAGATGGGCCCCTGTTATGGTTATGTGACCGAACGCAATGAATAATCAAAATGCAGTTCTAATTTACCTATAAAATTATTGAATTGGTCAGTAATATTGTAATTTTACAGTTTTCTTGATTTTTTTAGGTTAAATACGTACTCACAAAAAGTAATGCACCGTGTTGAACCTCTGATTGTCCACAATGATAACGTTGTAGCCCTTAGCTTCGTACTCATTCGCCAACATAGCCGCTATGGGGAAATATGGCCCATCGAGGTAGCCCACTGCTAGAATGAAGGTTTTTCTGAAAAGAAAGAAAACATAGCATTAGAATTTTAAGTTGTATAGAGTTAGTCTTCCAATGCAAAAGCTATTATTATCAGTTATTCCTATTGACTTAACCAAGTGTGCCTTGTGCTCCTATGGCGAATAAATTTATGAGTATGAGTACTAAATTTTCCATGTTGTCCTTCCGAACGAGTGTTTAAAATTCT
The DNA here is from genome assembly GCA_963564075.1 of Eupithecia subfuscata. Classification (NCBI taxonomy): domain Eukaryota; kingdom Metazoa; phylum Arthropoda; class Insecta; order Lepidoptera; family Geometridae; genus Eupithecia; species Eupithecia subfuscata. Next base: position 1,474,684 of record OY751118.1, on the reverse strand, counting down.
ACTGGTAAAATTCATGGTAGTTTTGCTTGAGCTGGCAACACAAAAACACAGCAAAGGGCGGATGAGGTGCGCTTAGCGCGAAATGTGGGTTCTATTATATTACTAGCTGCGCCCCGCGGCTTCGCCCCCGTGGAAATTTATGTTTCCAACATTCTTAATTTTTTCTTTCATAAGAACCTTCTCCTGACAATAACAAACACAACAAAGAAAGAATTAGCGAAATCGGTCCAGCCGTTCACGCGTGATGCGATGACAACGGAAAACGGGTTTCATTTTTATATATAAGATTACGAGATCTTCATAGAGATTTTAAATCTGATCCTCTATGGTGGAAACAGCCCCTTAGAGTACGTTCGCACTCATGTCGAGCGGAGATGTGCTGGGCTAGCATTTATCAATTTAGGTATGAACCTTTATCCTACATTGTACCAATTTTGATACACATTTATCATGTTATACCTACTTGTACCAATTTTGTGCAATAAAGAATTATGAATTATGAACTACATGGCCTAGATACCTATTTACCTGGTCTTCATTGATCCACCTATGGCAGATATCTTTCTCGGCCCAGAAAAAATACATTTAAGATTCTATTTAAGTATAGGTACATTTAAGATTCTGTATATTATTACATATATTCAGCTTGTATCTATATAGGTACATTGTATTGTACCTACCTACTACCTATTGTAGGTATTTTCGAATTTCTGTAGGTAGGTACAAATCGATAATCTTTTACATCTGCGGCAGATATCTTTCTGGGCCCGGGAAAACATTTTCTAGTGTAGTACCTAGGTACCTACTTACCTAGCTGCTACCTGCGCAAAAAAAATTTTGCAGCTTGAGTGCAATATTTCGACAATTCTGAGCAAGGCGGCTAGCGCTGTGCAAGAAAAGAACTTTGTTGCGTTGCGCTAAAATCTAAAACTTTTTTATCCAAGCCTCGAAATAAACCTACCCTAATAAGTGTAGGTTACCTATAACCACTACTTATTACCTTTTAAAGTTGATCCTAGGATCCTTGGCGATGCTCCGTGCGTTCCAGTAGGAGTACTTCACCCGGCTGCGTCCATTGCCCTGCACCACGAAGGAGAGGTACTTGAGCTGACTGCGGGGGATCTCGGCTGGCTTCGTGGAGCCTAGGCCTGGAACAGAAGATATTTATTTTTAGACTAGCTTCTGCCCGCGGCTTCGCACGCGTCGTTTCTATGGAAACGTTTAAAGGTGATTTTTATCCCACGGGAACTGATTTATGGGATAAAAAGTAGCCTATGTTTTATTCCAGGCCTAGAATTATCTTCATGCAAAATTTCAGCCCGATCCATTCAATAGTTTTGGCGTGAAGAAGTAACAAACATCCATCCATCTATACATCCATCCAAACTTTCGCATTTATAATATTAGTGTGATTCACTGTTATTATATCTATAGCTGTAAAGTGCCACGAAATAGAATTTGCATCACCCTGACTCTTCCCGCGGGTGTCGTAAGAGGCGGGATATCAACCAGGGGGCTGGAAGCAGCGCCCCTGCAGAACAATTCTACCACAGAACTGCAATTCCCAACCCGCATTCCCAGCACTACAGCGTGAGGATTATGGGCATTACCCCTCACGCCCCTGTGAGATAAAACTCAATAAGGCGTTTAAGGGCGTATACAACCTCCAATTGCTTATTTTCAACTCCGTCGGACCTCCATATCTTCCAAACTACTGAATATTTAACTTTGAAATTTATATATGGTAAAGTTCAGGACTTATTCTATCGATCATATGTTTCGAAAACACGATTCCATAAAATTTTCTCTATAGAAAAAAATCGCAAAGTTACCTCTAATTTTTTACTAAAACCCTAATTTCTCAATAAACACAAATGATACGATCTTGAGATTGAGCATAGTAATTGAACTAAGTATAAAGAACATTTTATATGTTGCCTTTTTTCAATTAACTATTCTAATGTTTGTGGGGAGCAAATAACTACTAAAAACTTGATTTTTGGGCTTACGCCGCTTTGCTCTGTCCCGCTCCTGTGAACGCGAAATCCTATGCCTATCCTCTTCACACAATAACGAGGTAGGGTACCACCTTAACAGGGGGAGGCCTGCGTCCAGCAGTGGACCAATATAGGCTGTTAAGGCGAGGTGAGGTAAGGAATAGTGCCTCTAATTCCAATGAAAACTGTACATCCTATCCTATCCTACTTCCTACTAATATTAAAAAGCCGAAAGTTTGTGAAATCTGAATTTTTCTTACCTAAGATCTCCAAAACCACTGAACACATCAAGATGACTAGGCCTAACTTAGATAATATGCTACTTAATAAACCGAAAATACGCGTGCGAAGCCGCGGGCAATAGCTGGTGACTTATAATTTGATAAACAATTTAAAATCATGACTGAATTAGACACTTTAAAAAAACATAAGTAGCTACTCGTAGCCAGTGTCACTAGGCACGATGTATGATAGATAAGCTTTTCATATGTACATACAAGAACATTTTACAAGATTTATTTATGACGACCTCTGTGGCGCAGCGGGCGAAGGTCCGCCTGCGACGCAGGAGGTTACGGGTTCGATTCCCGCCTCGGGACAAATGTTTGTACGATCTGCACATATTTGTTCAGGGTGTTCTGGATGTTTTCTATGTACTTATAATAAAAAATATCTATCTATGTAGTGTATTGTATTATGTGTATTGTATTATGTCTATAGTTATCTAGTACCCATAACACAAGCTCTGCTTTAACGTTATCTAATCTGTGGCTTGGGGCTAGATAATACTCTGTGAATTGTCCCGCATTATTGATTAATATTATCGATTATCGACCCCAAACATTTGGTTAGGCTATGATGGACTAAAGAAACTCTCATACCGACCGTGGTTGTTACGTTGTCTGGTAGAGATCACTTTTCAGCGATTAGACCGCCAATTGTCACATGTTTTGTATTTTTTTATTTTGTTTGTAGGTAAAGTATTTTGATAGGTGTACAATAAATAATATTCTATCTAGTCTAGAAAGGTACCTACTTAAACCATGACAGACAACATTACACCTTTTTAGGGTTTTGTACCCGAAGGGTAAAAACGGAACCCTATTATTAAGCCTCCGCTGTCCGTTCGTTCGTGGGTCTGTCAGAGGGCTCTCATGAACCGCAAGAGGTAGGCAGTTGAAATTTTCAGAGAATGTGTTTTCTCTTGCCGCTATAACAGCAAATAACAAATAACCAAATTAAAGGGGGTTTCCATAAAAAACGTGATCTTTTGGCTATATTTGCTCTTCGTTTAAAGAGGCTGTTTTTCTTTAACCACAAATAGGCAGACACATGAAACATTTTTAAATAAGTAACTTGCAACTGTAATAACAACTAATACTAAATATATAATAAAGCTGAAAATTTAAAAGGGTCTCCGAACAAGCTAAAATATGATGTTCTATAAAATAGTTGCGTAATTTTAAAACTATGTCTAACATTTGTACGGTGGTACGGTACGGAACCTTCGTGTGCGAGTCGACTCGCACTTAGAAAGAAAGAAAAGAAATAAAATCCATTTATTTGGCCCAAACATGTGTATGTTTGGGCCAAATAAATGGATTTTACACAAATATTAAAAAGGAATAAAAATTACTTATGCGGCCAAAAAGGTCCCTGTCTCAGAATTATGACGCTACAAGCCACAGCGAGTAGCGGCGCTGATTTTCAGACAGGCCAGGCCTAGTGTGGTGGCACAAAAAAGGTACAATGAACTTGGTGATTATTTTTCTCCATTTTTGGGCAGATCCATACAACCACTTCCGCTCTCTCTGACCTTTAACTATTATCCTTACAAAGTCAACAACTACTTAGTTGACTTTGTAAAGTTGGAACCTTCCACATAAACTTTTATGTGGAAGCTTCCAACTTTACAAAGCTCCGGTTCCGAAGTAGCTACCTACCTAAGTGTCTAAATAAATCACCGGGTAGGCATTTGCAAGGCCCGTCCTTGGCATACTTTGTTCCCTTTTCTATTATTGCTGCATGCTAGTCTAAGAGAATTGGCGTTTTTCCACTGCCTGCGGGTGGGACTGGCAGGGCTCTTCAGAAACCATGCGCCATGATCACGGAATGACTGAAGGCACGCGAGTGAGTTTTTTTGGCAGACAAATTCGTACCTACCGATCTGCCAATACTATTTGGTAGATCGGTATGTCTTTAGTTTTAATAACCATGATGGATTTAAAAGTTATAAAATTGTTATGGTGAATGGTGATGCGAATAATTTATTGGAATTAGGGCCCTAGCTGTGTGGTGCCGGCTTAGAATTTGCACCACCCCAACTCTTGCGGCGGGTGTCGTAAGAGGCGACTAAGGGATATCCACCGGGGGCAGGCAGCAGCGCCCCCTGTAGATCAATTCTACCACCGAACTGTGATCTCCAAGTTGGAGATATACCATAATAGACCCATAATCCCCACGCTGGGCATGCGGGTTGGAGACTCCAACCCGCATGCCCAGCGTGGGGATTATGGGCGTTACCCCAATGAGCCAACAAGGCGCTTATCAGGGGGAGGCCTGCGTCCAGCAGAGAACCAATATAGGCTGTTGAGGTTGAGGTTGAGGGCCCTGGTACCCACACGTTATCATCATTTCTTGATGACGACTTGAGCAAGTCGTCATCAAAAAATAGTGACAACGTGACACTTGAATGACACCTTAATCACCTTTTGACGTTTCTTTTTACTTCCCGACGCAGCGTCAATGACGCACTATGACTAAAAACATTATCAAAGTCTATTTACAACAGTTCAATGGAATTTCTTGTTTACTGCGATCGCCAGATAATTAGTATTCCACACATCTATTGTTTACTAACACCTACGTAGGTACCTATTGTATTCGGTTCCCAAATAAATTCAGAAGCTTGGGGTCATCGTTTTTGTATGGAATTAAACAAAAGGCCAGGGAGATCGCTTATTGGTGATAAGTGTAGGTAGTTACTACTTACTTACATATTTATTGCTTAAGTACACTATGTACCGATCTCAGTTGGGTAGTCAATTTAGTTTTCAGTATATCTACGATAAAACATGAAATGAATTAGCATAGCATAGAGGGTGTCGCCTTCTTCAGTTCAGATTAGAAAGAAATGAGGGAGGGTAAACACTTTTGGGATACTAACAGGAGCTACAGAACCTCTTCAACGCCGTCCTTTACAGTGGGAGAATTCCAAAGGCGTGGAGCGGGAGTTTGGTGGTGCTCTTTTTTAAGAAGGGAGATAAAATCCTTCATAGAAACTACAGACCCATCACACTCCTGAGCCACGTCTATAAGCTGTTCTCACGAGTGGTCTTGAACCGTCTCGCGAGGAGACTCGACGAGTTCCAGCCATCAGATCAGGCCGAGTTTCGCTGAGGATATGGCACGACACACACATAGTGAGGCAGATTACACAGAAGTCCGAAGAGTATAATCAGCCCCTGTGTCTGGCTTTTGTGGATTGAGAGAAGGCCTTTGACTCAGTCGAAACCTGGGCTGTTCTAGAATCCTTACAGCGATGCCAAGTAGACTGTCGTTATATCGCGGTGCTGAGATGTCTTCACGAAGCCGCCACCATGAGTGTCCAAGTACATGGCCAGCAGTCTAAACCCATCCTATTGCGCAGAGGAGTGAGATAGAGGGATGTCATATTCCCGAAACTGTTCACAAGCGTGTTGGAAGATAATGTTTATGACGCTGGACTGAAAAGGCAAGGGCATTAAGATAAATGGCGATTAAATCCCGCACCTGCGTTTTACTGATGACATAGTTTTAATGGCGGAGTCGCTAGAGGAGCTGAACCAGATGCTGGAAGACCTAGCTTCATCCTCGCGATGCATCGGTCTTGGCATGAATTTAGATAAAACCAAAATCATGAACAATGGCCACATTGATCCAAGACCGGTAGTCGTACATGGTCACCTTCTCGAAATCGTTTCCGATTACCTCCTCGGGCAGATTCTACAGTTAGGTAAAAACAATTTTGAGAAGGAGGCCAAGGGAGGGATCCAGCAAGGCTGGGCAGCGTTTGGGAAACTACGTCGAGACTTCTCGTCATCCATACCGCAATGCTTGAAAACGAAAGTTTTCAATCAGTGCGTCCTACCCGTCATGACCTACGGAGCTGAGACGTGGACACTCACGGTAGGGCTGGTTCACCAGTTCAAAGTCGCTTAGCGAGCTATGGAAAGAGCTATGCTCGGAGTCTCTCTGAAGGATAGAATTCGCAACGAATACGTCCGACAGAGAACCAAAGTCTTCGACTTAGCCCAAAGAATAAGCAAGCTGAAGTGGCAGTGGGCCGGCCATATCTCGCGAAGAACCGACAACCGCTGGGGTAAACGTGTTCTTGAACGGAGACCACGGCTCGGCAAACATAGTGTAGGACGCACTCCGGCAAGGTGGGATATACCTACGACCTGCGAATGACTGCATTCAGATGCTGGATGCGGCAAGCTGAAGACAGGGCGCTATGGCGCTCATTAGGGGAGACCTATGTCCAGCTGGGGACTAACATAGGCTGATGATGATGATGATGATCTGTCTAGAACCCAAGACCAAACGAAAAAATATAATTATGTAAATTGTAAACTGGTTGGAATTAACTCTTTGAAATATTATTAAGTTGTTTGCTTCAATCAATTTTAAAAACCTATTGTTCTTGTTGTAGGTACTACCCAGGCAAATTGTGACGAGACGAACACGTGGGGTCATGATCTTTACTTGTTCCTTGTTGTTTGCAACAGTCTGGAGTTAGCTCAATTGTTTCAATTGTAAATACTAGTTCAAATTTATATCTATTATTTGATTGTAATTTTTTTTGTGAATAAATAAACCTTGAATAATATTAGGTATGTTTATTTTATACTAGTTTCCGCCCGCGGCTTCGCACGCGTTGTGTCTGTGGAAACGTTTTCTATCCCATGGGAACCGATTTACTTATGGGATAAATAGTAGCTTATGTTTGATTTCATTCCAGGATTAGAATTACCTGTGTGCAAAATTTCAGCCAGATCCGTTCAGTAGTTTTGGCGTGAAGAGGTAACAAACATCCATCCATTTATCCATCCATACATCTAAACATCCAATCTTTCGCATTTATAATATTAGTGTGATTATACCTAGTACCTTTAAATATTTATAGGTTAATCTAAATAATATTGTTATTTAGATTTCTATGGGTGGGTATCTTGAACAAGGTACCGCAGAAACGTACTACACGTATTTTATTAAAAGGGCTCGCAGAAGTCAACCTTTGCTCCATACTTATATTTTTCGAAAACATCTCTGTAGTAAAAGTAAAAATATAATACAGAAAAAGATAATAGGTAAGTAATTAAATTGCAATAAGTTCATATCACATCACAGCTGTCGAGACCTGCATATTTGCGCCTCTTGAGATCTTCGGCCAAATCTGCCGCCGCACCCGCCCTCACGGATGTCCTCGGTAAACGGGAAGGCGCAAGTGTGTGGAAGCATGTAGCGTCCCACACAATGGGCCTCCCCAACTCCCATGGGACTAGTGTCATATCTTCGGGCCTCTTACCATCGTCACGCAACAGACCATTCGGTTCGACGATAGCTGGTACAGAGGTGACAAAGGCCCGCCGGATAATGTCGTTAAGGCTGGCGTGGCACAAGAACCATAGTTTAAGTTATTAAGTACTTATATCTTTATTAGATTATTAGTATTAAGTAGTAGTGAACGTGCATTTTTCTGTCATGGTAAGTGGATGTATACTATTATTTACAAATTAGAGGAGAAACAAGGCTATTGTCCATTTAATGTTTGCCAGTTGAGTCAGTGAGTCTTCAATAACGCAAATTTTTATTCAAGACTAGCTGCGCCCCGTGGCTTCGCCCCCGTGGAAATTTATGTTTCCAACTTTCTTAATTTTTTCTTTCATAAGAACCTTCTCCTGACAATAACAAACACAACAAAGAAAGAATTAGCGAAATCGGTCCAGCCGTTCACGCGTGATGCCGTGACAACGGAAAACGGGTTTCATTTTTATATATATAGATTACAAACATAGAAATAAATATAAAGATATAGATATAAGTACTTGTATATACTAGTTGCAACAGTCTGCAGTTAGCTCAATTGTTTCAATTGTAAATACTAGTATAATTTTCTTTGTGAATAAATTATAATCTAGTTGTTATTGTTTTATTCTGTTAATGTATATTGTTCTATGTGCTAAATAAATGTTCTGTAAACCTTAAAAAAAAAAAGATTACGAACATTACCTATATCTGTGTATAGTATTATAATATCTGTGCATATATTATCCTTCCATTTTGATTTTAGCTTCTACCCGCAAGCGTTTTTTTCCGGGATTAGAAATAAATTTGTATTATAATTTTTTCTAATACTTACAAAAAAAAATCATACGGATCAGTTGAGCTACCTGTAGGTTGTTTGCAACAGTCAGCTCAATTGTTTCAATTGTAAATACTGGTTTTAATTGCTTTCTATTATTTGATTTTAGTTTTCTTTGTTAATAAAGATTATATTTAATGGTAATGTCCTCCTAGCCGAATATCGACCACGGCGGCCAGTCTCATCGGAGACTAGCCAGATGCGCAGGACATAATTATAGTGCACAAGTGTTTTCGCAAATAAAGGTGCACTCTCTATTCCCTCACTCTCATAGACATAAAATTGCACACTTATCGATAGAAACAATACAACAAAACAGCTTAAAATATAAGTGAAAAGTGACGGTCTTATCGCTCAAGAGCGATCTCTACCAGACAACCGTGGATGGATAGGATCATAATCCGATGGGACGGCTGACCGACCGACCGGGGAGAGGTCAAGCGCAGGACCAACGGCTAAACGTGCTTTCCGAGGCACGGGTCTTTACTATACCTAAGTAAGTATTAACTGCAGGACGGCTTCTCAAGTTTTCATAATGTTGTGAACTAATTGCATGTGTACTGTCAGGCGATGTTAGATTACATTCTTTAGGCGTCGGAGCTGTAGAGTTGCCTATCTATACTAATATTATAAAGAGGAAAGATTTGATTGTTTGTGTGTTTGTATTGAATAGGCTCCGAAACTACTGGACCGATTGGAAAAATTCTTTCACCGTTAGGAAGCTTACTTTTCAGGGAGTGACATAGGTTATATTTTCTCCCGGAATTCCCACGGGAATGGGAACTACGCGGGTGAAACCGCGAGGCGATCGTCTAGAAAAGTATAAAGTTTTTATTGTTACAATCCTAATATCCTAAAGTAACATTTCTCAAACATAATAGCTAAGTTAGTTCCTGTAATTGGTTACAAAATAGGTTACAATTTACATAATTAATTTACTTTTTAATTTTAATTTAGGATTGCTAATTCAATTTGGAAATAGCGCTCGGATACCCCTAGGATAACCTGTATTGTGGGTGGCTAGCCTCAATAGTGGACCTTTTGTACCCCTATAACAATTTAGAGTCTTAGATTCTATAAAAAAGTTATAGTCAACTTTTTGTTCAGTATCTATTCTAGGGAATATTAACACAAGCTTTCTATGCTTCTAAGTAGTTTATATTCAAAATATTGTAAAACGCAATATTTTATAGTGTAGATCAGATATTGGTCATATTTGGTGATTTGTTTCATTACTTTGAATAGATTCGTTCTATAGAAATATTAACGGTGAGGACTGTATTGAGCAATTTACCACGGAGCAGCCTTAAGATATAACATTATTATAGACAATAGAGACATAACATGACCGGAACATAATATGTTCCGGTCAAATTAATGTCAAATAAATAATTAGTAATTTCACGCAGGCTTCGCTAAATCTAAATGAATCATAAAATGATTATTACTACGGCTTGTATAAGACTTTTTGGAGGTGTAAGAGATGATAACCGAAATCAAATCCACACTACCTTCAGAGCCCCCGGCTGGCTTCACAATCGTATAATGAGTAGCCTAATATCTAAGTTAGTCTATGTTCTAAATGTCTGCCAAATTTCATTTTGATCTGTTCAGTAGTTTTAGACATCGGTAGGCACTTAAGTACCTAAGAAAATAAAAGTCATATCTCACAAACTTTCGGCTTTATAATATTAACTAGAAGATCGCCTCGCGGTTTCACCCGCGTAGTTCCCTTTCCCGTGGGAATTCCGGGATAAAATATGTCACTCCGAAAGTGAAAGAATTTTTCAAATCGGTCCAGTAGTTTCGGAGCCTATTCAATACAAACAAACAAACAATAAAATCTTTCCTCTTTATAATATTAGTATAAAGTATAGGGTCTCTAAAATAATAAAACACATACAAACTGACATGAATCCAGCCGGGAAGCCAAGGTCCCCTCTCGACTCCAGGCTAACAGGAACGGCCATTGCAAACAGAGAACACAAAACTAAATACAATTCCATTGTCACCATTTTTCTCGAAATCACATCATAAAGTTATTACTTCCGATGAATTAAACGCACACTCAAATGAATTTTTTTACCAATAAATTAATAAAAATCGTGTCCAAAAGGTTGGCTAGGTTAACTAGAGGAAATAAAACACTTTGACTATCGAAATATACAAAAAAGTTTTTGTCCGCAATTTGACGAATTTTCAAAAATTTTACAGTCTTATCATTATCACTTAAGTAAACTATATTATTTTTCTCAGTAATTTCACAAATTTTTCACAAACAACAGTTTTAACGCTTTTGTAAACAAATTGTTATTCAATCACGGAAAAGCGCGGCATTTTTTTTGTTATTGTCAACGTGCGTCCATGGACAAGTCTTTCGTTTGAATACATAGTAGTCTTCGGTATGAACGTAAGCTAAGACGTCGATGAAGGTTAGACGTCGGTCGTGGCGGAATTTTGCTCATTAGATGCTAGATTAGGTTTCAAAACTGTTTTGTTCATGAGTTTACTGTTATGATAATGACATTTTACCTAATAAGTGTAGATACCGTACTTATGGTTGTAAAATATGAGTATGGTAGATGCTATCTAAGTTCCTTTTACAGAAGGGACATGTTATACAGGGTACAACGTAACATGTGTACTAAGCCGAAAGGGTGTGGTGATTAAAAAATTGGTTATCTGTAAAGTCGGTTTACTGACGATAGTTGCACGTGACAACGTCTCAGAGCGAGGTAACGCCGCATGAGGTAACGCCGCATGACGTCATGTTTTTTCGTGCGTGCAACCGGCTCTATCGAATTATAAGACGTTGTCCCGTCAAAAAATAAATTGGTTGTCTGTAAAGTCGGTTTACTGACGATAGTTGAACGTGACAACTCAGAGCGAGGTAACGCCGCATGACGAGGTAACGCCGCATGACGTCATGTTTTTTCGTGCGTGCAGCCGGCTCTATCGAATTATAAGACGTTGTCACGTCAAAAAATTACCGAAAAACAGTAGATCAGCCACTTTCGGCTAGGTACATATGCTTTGGGGCACCCGGTATTTCATCTAAGTTACGGTTAGTATAGTACTTAGTACAGTACCTACATTTATTTAGTTAAAAAATAAGTAAATAAGTTATGCCGGACAATCCACACAGCATCATCTACCAAGCTAAGCAGAGCTTGTGTTATGGGTAGGTACTAGATAACTGATATACCTACTACCTTCATAAAATACATTACATAGAAGATAGAATAGATCATAGAAGATATTTATTGATTATAATATACATAGTAAATACCCGGAACAATTACTTGCAGATGATTGGGTACTTTATCTATTTTATAATTATTCTAACTATTGATGTCATTCGTTTTTTTCGTTATTATTATTGTGAGTAATATTATAAATGCGAAAGTTTGGATGGATGTATAGATGGATGTTTGTTACCTCTTCACGCCAAAACTACTAAACGGATCCGGCTGAAATTTTGCATACAGGTAATTCTAATCCTGAAATCAAACATAGGCGACTTTTTATCCCATAAATCAGTTCCCATGGGATAGAAATCACCTTTAAACGTTTCCGAAGATGCCGATTTCCGAAAAAATGACGTGTGCGAAGCCGCGGGCAGAAATTAGTAAAGAATAAATAAAAAGCTTTATCAATTTTCAAGTTGATGATGATAATCCTAAAGCATGTTTAACAATTCAGTGGGCAAAGTCAAAACAGCCATGTTTTAGATCAATTTTATTCCCTATTAATATCTACTTTTCTCTTTTACGCAAACTTTTAAAATCTAATTCTCCTTAAAAATCTAAAGGCTTAGCATACTGGCAATCTTTACACCCCTTCTTTGGCCGACAAATCCCCCCTAAACACACCACCTCCCCTTTCCTGGGGTGTTCTGGGACCTTCTCCGGCTTGTACCAGGGCTTGTGGAGGCTGCTCATCATGGCTTGTTCTTGTGGCAGCAGCTTCTGAAGCCTTTGACCTTTGTATGGTGCTGATGAGGTGAGGTGCAGAAGAGAGGTGAGGAGGAGCAGGATCTGCAAGAAAGAAAATGTCATGGTAGCGTGGTTTTAGTAAGACTGAGCATATTTAAAAGACCTTGAGTTTATGTAATCAGAGGAGTTGAGACGTGATAGATTCACCCCTCTGATTAAATATTGCAACATTGCGTGTACAAAAACATAAAATAGATTTAAAATACGTAAATATAAAAATAAAATCGTTATTCAAAAATTCCTAGAGCCACTAATTAACCCTTGGTGTCCGCAATTCCCCTTATTTGCTTTAGTAGACCTATTATTCTGGCAGCTTGTATAAAGTGTATTTTTTTTCAATCAACCTAAACCCAAATCAGGATGTTGGGAAAAACTGCCCGTCCCGATGTTGGGCAAAACTTAATTTGCCCAAAAATATCTAGGAATTACGCTCCTTGAACACGCGAAAACACTTAATTTAGATACGGTCCTTATATCAAATATCGATGTTTTATATATTGTATTGTATTTCATTTATTTCAGATAATTAAATAATCCATTACACAGACCCAAAATAAAATAAAATTCAAAATTATACAGTCAATGAATTGATAAATATACCATCTCTAATAGTTTCAGTTTTCATATAAATAATCCAGTGGTTTGGGCCAAAATAAACCAATAAATAAATAATGCTGGACAATTCACACAGCATCATCTAGCCCCAAGCCAAGCAGTAAATGTACTCGTACTTACTTACTAAGGGGCTGGCTTTTTGCGCAACTTACAACCCACATAACTAACCTACCGAATATACTCGTAATATGTATACTTAGTATATCGGTCATCAACATTACTGATTTCCTATGGGGATTCACAATGTTCCACATAGTAATTTGATGTTTCATTGCTTCCGGTCATAATGTCATGTGTTTGCTCTGTAACCTATGTTTGCCTGTCTAACCATGCGCAGTAGGGTTAAATACATTTGTAGATATAGCAACACTGCGCATTAAAATTTGGATTTTATTGTAATGTTTGAATTGATAATATAGTACATTTATTGACAAAGAAAATTATACTAGTATTTACAATTGAAACAATTGAGCTAACTGCCGACTGTTGCAAACAGTCTACAGATAGCTCAACTGATCCATATCAACACCAGTCGGAAGCGTCCCCAAGACGCTGGCTGCATTGCCACGCTGTATGGCAATGCTGATACGCTGTGCCAGATATTCACCAGCTCTCGGGTCACGCGTCGCTTCGACCAGACGCTCAGATATAATTGATCAGATTGAATTGATTAAAAAATAGAATAAATAAATGATAGGTTTAACTTTGCCCAGACCAAGGTTTTTGGCAAACTTAAAAACGCGAAAAATGGGTAATTTAAAATCAGCAAAATTAAATAAAACCCGTCAAGTGCTTAAACTTTATTTTTTTTTGCTTTAATACCAACCACAATAATAAATCTATCCTATCTATAATATAAAAATGAATCGCAAAATGTGTTGGTAAGCGCATAACTCAACAACGCCTGGACCGATTTCGCTAATTCTTTCTTTGTTGTGTTTGTTATTGCCAGGAGAAGGTTCTTATGAAAGAAAAAATTAAGAAAGTTGGAAACATAAATTTCAACGGGGGCGAAGCCGCGGGGCGCAGCTAGTAATATTATAAAGAGAAAAGATTTGATTTTTTGTTTGTATTGAATAGACCCGAAACTAATGAACCGATTTGAAAAATTCTTTCACCGTTAGGAAGCTTACTTTTTAGGGAGTGACATAGGCTATATTTTATCCCGGAATTCCCACGGGAACGGGAACTACGTGGGTGAAACCGCGAGGCGATTGTCTAGTATTAAATACACAGGTTACCTTATAAATGATTGTTGGTTATAAAATGGAAATACAACGGGATAGGTAACAAACTTTCTCTGTATTCCTCATTCACACGGAGCGGGTTAAGAATTTCTTCATCATCATCACCAGCTCTTATACATCCTCTGCTTAACATAGGTCTTCCTAAAACGACGCTACGAATAGCGGTCTGGAGCCGCCTCCATCATCCATTCAAGAATTTGTCACTACCTAGGAACCTTACAACAAAAACTATTCCATTATTCATCATTTATCAGCCCATTACTTAACACGTAAACTGGGTGAAGGTTTCCAATCTGTGCCACATTGATCTGGGGCTGTTCATCATTATCATCTTCATCAGCCTATATTAGTCCACTGCTGGACATAGGCCTCCCCTAATGAGCGCCATAGCGCCCTGTCTTCAGCTTGCCGCATCCAGCATCTGCCTGCAATCTTTCGTAGATCGTCATCCCACCTGGCCGGAGGGCGTCCTACACTACGTTTGCCGAGTCGTGGTCTCCACTCAAGAACACGTTTACCGCAGCGGTTGTCGGTTCTTCGCGAGATATGGCCGGCCCACTGCCACTTTAGCTTGCTAATTCTTTGTGCTACGTCGATAACTTTGGTTCTCGTCGGATGTATTCGTTACGAATCCTATCCTTCAGACAGACTCCGAGCATGGCTCTTTTCATAGCTCGCTGAGCGACTTTGAACTGGTGGACCAGTTTTAAAGACTATAAGCGCCGATTATGAGCACTGAGACCATGAGATAAAAGCCAATAAAATGTTTATCAGGGGAAAGCCTGCGCCCAGCAATGGGCCAGTTTAGGCTATGAGATTGAGGTTGAGGTATTACGTAGATCAGAATTGCTTCCCTTGAAGTCGAGACCCTATTACCGTGGGGTAGCGAGGCTCTTCAGGTTTTTATTTAAATTATCTGAGCGTCGAAACGACGCGTGACCCGAGAGCTGGTGAGTATCTGGCACAGCGCATCAGCATTGCCGTACAGCGGGGCAATGCAGCCAGCGTAGCGGGGACGCGACGACTGGTGTTGATATAGATCAGTTGAGCTACCAGTAAATTGTTTGCAACAGTCAGCAGTTAGCTCAATTGTTTCAATTGGTTCTAATTTACTTCTATTATTTGATTGTAATTTTCTTTGTGAATTAATTAGATTTTTTTTATTATTAATATTAGATACACTCACCAAAAGCTTCATTTCGCTCGATGACAACAATCCTTGCTTAAAAAATACAGAAACAAACTTATTTTCGTTGCCCACGTCTTAAATACACCAGAAATGGCGGTTGAATACCGTAATGGAATCGAAAATCCAAAACAACAAAATTTACCGTTTTGTCCTAATTTCGACCTAAATGATTAGATACACATGATGAGAAATTACCGTTAATTGGTAAATCGGCACTGATAGTATAGTACGTATATATTTAGTAAATTGGCAGCTCTTGGCAAGAGTCGGATGTACCTACTTAGGAAAAAATTAAGTTTTGCACAAATTCGAAAGCATACAGCTGTAGTAGGTAGCTAGGTACTTTGGTGCTTATATTGCGGTATATTCACTAACACTGTTGTTTACACGCTACCTATTTAACTTTACTTTAACTTTAATGAAAAAAAAAAGAAAAAAAAAGAGGTCATGAACTACACTTGTGTGCCAGTCACACTATGGCCTATGTAAGTCTCAGAAACCAATATCTACGCCGAAACCACTAAGGTTATACTCGCAATGACCTCCGAGACCGACTGGCGAGAAATAAGGAAAATAAACCATTTTTAAAATTCAAGACAATAATGTTATTGTCCTTATAGGTTAATACAATACATGATGAGTTAAAATTCATGATAGAAGGAGCATTGTGTTTATAAACGACTTCAAAAAGAAGGAAGAAAGAAAGGAGAAAGTTCATAGAACTTCCTCCTTTTTCGCCTGTTTTTTATGCATGTTCACGGATTTCTCCTTTATATAAGTACCGATTTGGCTGACTTTGCTATTGTTTATGATCCCGCGGTGGTCGCACAAATATGTATTCTCGAGGGATTTGTAAATTCTTAGCGCGGCCACCTATTTTATCTAATTATTACGTTTAAGAAAGGAATTTCAAAAATTACGTTAGCCAGTTTGTGATACCTATTATAAGCTTTTTTTTAATGCCTCTGTAATAGTTTTATTTTGTATGGTTTAGATTTAGACAGAAATTCGAAAATAGAGTTTGGTGGCCACCAAGGGCAGCTTCGTTTCTCTGCCTAAACTACAAAACAAAACTATTATACAGGCATTTAAAAAAAGCTTATCATAGGTATCACAAACTGGCTAACGTAATTTTTGGAAATTCCTTTCTTAAACGTAATAATTAGATAAAATAGGTGGCGTCGCTAGTGTGACCGGCAACGCCTTATTAAGTACTTTTGAAGCGAAACGCGTCGTGAGAGTCCAATGAATTGATAAGTAAAATTAAAACAAAAAACATACAGACAAATAACAACTGCAGATTGTTTGAAACGGTCTGCAGTTAAAGCTCAATTGTTTTAATTGTAGGTATATACTACTTCTAATTTGTTTCTATTAATTGATTAAAACAAATGAATACTGACAATTCGACCGACTCGGCGAAAACAATTTCATACGCTTTAAATTTCATCTAAAATCAAACATCAAACATCTAAAATTCGTAACTTAGGTCCTTCGGCTCTATCGGTTCGTTCGGCTTATAATGCTCCTTCTATCGGTTATAGGTAAGTACGTCATGTAAAATCAATTAGTTGTTTTCCTTCCAGGATGATTCATACAATCGAACAAAGCCGTTGAGTCAGAAAGCCAGTTTTGGAGAGTCCAGTTTGGGTTGGGCCCCATTCATGAACTTGAATTTCACTTAACACTATTGGACACTGACCACACCTACAACTTGACATCAATGTGAGAACATCGAGTCCCACCTACTGCAGCCATTCTCAATGTATAATGGTTGTAAACAACGGGGCAGAAAAATCCGAATTTCACTTTTTGGGGTGGTGTCTAAAAATTATTGTGAATGCTCTGCGATCATTAGTGAGGGAACTAAGAATAGGAACAAGAGACTGGCTGCATTGCCGCTGTATCGCAATGCTGATGCGCTGCGCCAGATACTCACCAGCTCTTGCGTCGCTTAGTCCAGACGCTCAAATAATTTTCAAAAACCTGAAGAGCCTCGGTACCCTACGGACCTAGGGTCTCGACTCCAAGGGGATATATGTATGCATATTTGCGCCTCTTGAGATCCTCGGCCAAATCTGCCGCAGAATGATTGTTTTTACTGCAAATAAATATATTTTACTAGCTGCGCGTTGTTTCTATGGAAACGTTTATAGGTGATTTCTATCCCACGGGAACTAATTTATGGGATAAAAGCCTTTGTTTGATTCCAGGATTACAATTACCTGTATGCAAAATTTCAGCCCGATCCGTTCAGTAGTTTTTACGTGAAAGAGTAACAAACATCCATCCATCCATCCATCCATCCATACTTACAAACTTTCGCGTTTATAATATTAGTAGGATGTTGATGTCTTACCACATCCACGGAGGGGTCGATCCTTACGCTAAGAGCACGGCCAAACCACATTGTCTGGTAACAATCTAAGCAGCTGGATTCTTCGCTGTCGATTTAATCTATACAGAGTTGTAATAACTTTGATATCACAAGCTGCATCAGCGAGGCAACGACGTGACGGTATGGATGTAGCAACTCTTGCGTTATACCAGGTACCATCAACCAAGGAATGTTTTGTTAATCCGTAGATTAGATACCTCAGTTCTACCACAAGTGTCATCTGCTGCGGTCTTTGAGGATTTATTAATGCGTATAATCTGAGTAAAAGTAGCCAGTGAGAAATGAACACGTTTAAATTTATAGAAGACAAAAGTAAATTTTCAAAAACCCGCCGATGTTTATTGGATGAACAGATTTTCTTGTAACATGGCTAAGAACACTCGGGATAAAAATAAATCGGTTCATCCGTTTGGGAGCTACGATACCACAGAAAGATATACACAGACAGACACGTTAAACTCCCCTCTCGTTAAACACCCCTCTCTTTTTGCGTGGGGGGTGTAAAATAAAATCTTACAAAATGAAACTTCAAGGGCAAGTTGGACTCGCGCCCGAAGGGTTCCGATTCTAGGTTAAAGGAAAGTAAAAAAATATATCGCACTTCTGTGGTAGAATTGTTCTGCAGGGGCGCTGCTGCCCGCCCCCGGTGGATATCCCTTAGTCGCCTCCCTAGACACCCGCGGGAAGAGTTGAAGTTGAATTCTAGGCCGGCACCATACAGCGTAAATAAATACCTTCCAAATTCTTACTTATGTATTAACTCGAATAATGTCCTTCTAGCCGAATTTGGACCACGGCGGCCAGTTTTATGGGAGACTAGCCAGATGCCCGGTACATATTATAGTGCACAAGTGTGTGCTCAAACACAGGTGCACTCTCTATTCCCTCGCTCTCATAATCCGATGGGACCCCAGATCGACAAGACCGGGGAGAGGTCAGGCGCAGGATCAACGGCTTAACGTGCTTTCCGAGGCAAGAAGGTGTAACACCGCCAACTTCCTGTCTCCGGGCTGCTACTGTGAATTTTCCTAGCTAGAAAAGCCCCAATAACAAATAGTTGCCGACCCGGGATTCGAACCCAGCACCTCGTAATCTGCGGTTGAACATGCTGACCGCTAGACCAATAAGGCAGAATCTCTAACTCAGGTTATCCATAGGTCAAACCGCATTAAAGTTTGCGTGTCTAAACCCAAGGACAAATTGCTAGTCAAGAATAGTTTACAAGCGGTAATCTATTTATTAGGAAATAGACCCATTAGTGAAATTACTGTGGTTCTCACAGGTTTAGATATTTACTACCACCTTCTAAAATAACCAGCTGATGCCCTCGGTTTTGCTCGTGTAGCTGGATAAAACTTGAAAATGTACAAGATCACAGTAATATTTTACTTAAATGTGAAAGTTTGGATTTTTAGATGTATGGATAAAACAAAACTACTGTTCGAATCAGGCTGAAATTTTGTAGACAGGTGGTTTTAGACTTGGAATAAAACATAGGTTTATCGCTTGAATCAGTTCCTATGGGATAGAAATAACCATAAAACGTTTCCATAGAAACAACACGTGCGAAACCGCGGGCAGAAACTAGTTTGTTATAAAAAGTTTCAGATGGAAAACGGTCCAAATACAGTAATGGTTGTGGATTGATGGATTGATGTTTGTTACTTCTTCACACCGAAACTACTGAACAGATTGAGCTGTAATTTTGCATAGGGGTAGCTCTAAACCTGGAATCAAACATTGGCTACTTATCATAAATATTTCTGGAAACAGAAAAAAATTAAGTGATTAAAACTGCTCTTCTGTGAAAAATATCCTCTTTTCGAAGGAAGTGACCATCAAAAATATACATAATTTAAGTTTCATTTTCTACTCTTTACATTGGGACCACAGAGGCGCGGCGAGTACTTTCTGTGTCTAATAATTTTAATTCACTTTCACTTTGTCAAAGTTCACCTTGTCAAAGTCAAGTTTTGACTAAACTTAAAACTACCAATCAAACGAATTGTGTCTTTGTAATGCATTATGATTACAGGTTTATTTGTGTGAGTTCGGCGACAACGGTGGCTTTAGTAATTTTCTTGCATTGCACTTCCACCTATATTTCTAATTCCGTGATGAAAACACAAAGACACAAAGACCATCGCTTAAAAAGCTCGAATAAGGATCGCGATTGCCAGCGAACACATTTTTCGTAACAACTAGCGCCATCTATCCAAATTTCCACCAACCACCTTAGTAAGTGAGACAGCGCCACCTAGCGGAATTTTCAGGAAACTCACAGCAAACCTGCTAAGTCAAACGTACTCGAGTACCTACTGAAGCAACAGCAACAATGTATGCAGAGAAACTCTGTTCCTAAGAGCTTATGGGCATAGTAGTACCTAATTTGTGTAGAGGCGTTGTGGTATTCAAATTATTAGCGTCGTAATTGACGGCCGGCTTCCACCAAAGCTGAACGGACCAGTAAGTAAAATAAGTTCAATATAAGCGGGTTTACTGCTGTGTGGTGCCGGCTTAGAATTTGCACTACCCCAACTCTTCCCGCGGGTGTCGTAAGAGGCGACTGAGGGATATCCACCGGGGGCGGGCAGCAGCGCCCCCTGCAGAACTATTCTACCACCGAACTGCGATCCCCAACCCACATGCCCATGTGGGGACTATGGGCATTACCCCCATGACATAAAAGCCAATAAGGCGCTTATCAGGGGGAGGCCTGCGTCCAGCAGTGGACCAATAAAGGCTGTTGAGGAAGCGGGTTAAGTACGAACCTAGGAAAGGATGAAACGTTGGTGTTATTTTACACAAACTAGGTCAAAACAACTAGGTCGTAACTGCATTTAATGAATTCGTCAAACTTTGAATTAATTTTATGATTTTTTCCCTCCTAACTAACTCAGCAACTATCGCAGCTATCAACATAAAATTTAAATTAATAAATACATTTCGTGCGCCTGTACAGATTTAAAGAAAGAAAAGAAATAGAAAAATTAAAATTTTCCGTATAAATTGTGATGCCGAAATTTTAAAAGAGACCGCCAAGGTCAAGTGGGGTATTAAATGAAATTTTATTAAATGAAAAATGTTTGTACATTTCAAAACAGTTTTTCAAATATCTGTAGGTTTTCTGTAGGTTTCATACTTTTCGAAATATTTTGAAACAAGCCGAAAAATTTACCATTACCCCGCTATCACCGAAGCATGCAGAGAGATCCATCTGAAATGTAGGTTGGTACCTACTATTTTTAGGTATTCATTAAAAAGCGAAGTCACTAATCGGTACCTTTAGTACATAGGTATTTGTATAATTGACAAACGTTCGAAACCCTCGGCGCGCGAGTTACACTCGCACTTGACGCCGACCCTGACCCTTTTAACCTGAGTTACTACATACTTGCTTCTTCTCCCAGCTTTGCATGCCTTTTCGGGATAAAAAGCAGCCTGTATGGGTTATCCAGGCCTTACAAAAACATAACCCACGCCTTGCGAATGGTTAAAAAACCAGTAATAACTAATCGACAGCCGCTGGGGTAAGCGTGTTCTTGAGTGGAAACCACGACTCGGCAAACGTGGTGTAGGACGCCCTCCGGCCAGGTGGGATGACGATCTGCGAAAGACTGCAGGTAGCTGCATGCGGCAAGCTGAAGACAGGACGTTATGGTGCTCAAAAGAGGAGGCATATGTCCACTTCGTCCAGCAGTGGACTAATATAGGCTGATGATGAATAATTATTCAATACAGGCCTAGCACGGGGATTGTTGTCTAGGGTAGAATAGAGAAAAATTACGTCACATCGTCATCAAATGCGTGATATGTCTGAAACTCATTCCTTCAACTTCAATAATTTACGCAATGTATGACAATGCGATGTCATTCCTTTCTATTCTACCCTAGACAACTAATCGGAAGCAATAGCAATTTCCCAGTCTAAGCTATAAACATGCCACGTGACGGCTTACAGCCTGACTCTATCTGTCTCTAGGATAGATGGGCGGATGCTCCTGTCCAATGTGCATCCAAATGTCCAATGGACATCCGAATAGTCCAATATATCCAAGGTACAGACGGCGCCATTGATATGTAGAGTGTGTAATCAAAATTAATAGAAGGCTTTGATGCTTTTTCTGATCTTTTCAAAGCCTCCCTCATTGTATTCATTTTGTTTTTTAAACCTAATTTTGTAGAAAAACCCATCGAAATGTGTAGTTATTTAGAGGAGTTTATGATAGTCACTATTAGCTACAAGGGCCAGATATAGCCTTACTCTATCTGTCTCTAGGATAGATGGACGTATGCTCATGTACAATGTGCATCCAAATGTCCAATGGACATCCGAATAGTCCAATATGTCTAAAGTACAGACAACATCATAATGTTATAAGTAGGTAACGTACCCTAAATTCAGGGCACGCATCGAAGGGGCTCAGGGGAGCCCCTTGGAGCTTCAATGTCTTAGTTTACCAAAAATATCACGGATTTAAGAACAGAAAAACCAAAATCAGGGCTCGAGAAGTGTTACCTAAATGATGACGCTGTCTGTACCTACAACCAAATAAACCAACACCTAGCTATATCCAACATACATCCAACTACACAATAGTCCAATAGATGTCCGTGTCTGAATTTAGTTTCACTTTACAATCATAAACTAAACTGAGCGAGTATTCGGGAAAATTCGGGGGAACATTGGAAGTTTGAATACACTATTTACGACGTTGAACTGAAGGTGACCAATCACAAAATGCAAAATTTCGCTTTAAATTTTCCTAATGAAAGTTTACGTGATTATTGCGTTTGGAAATGTTTTTATTCGAAATTTATTCGAAAAAGTATTAAAAACGCAAAATATTACATTTCGTATTTATCGCATGAATTCCGTGAATTTTGCATTTATCGCTCCTATTTCGTAAAAACGAAAATTACGTACTCCTATCTCTAGTCATTTATCTAAACCGCTTCAGCCGTTTTGACGGTTGGAGATTATAAAGAGTGTCCGCCCACCACATAGAAACACTCGAAATACATACCTAACCCGTAAAACCCCGGTAAAAAGTTGAACTTAAATCCATGATCTATCCAAATGAGACGCGCCGACGAAGCCGAATGAGATGAAAACTGACGATTCGGCCGACTCGAGAGGTTTTAATACTTTAAAAATTAAAAACGCTGTAAAAATTCTCACTTCTATATATACTGTTTTAAATTTCTTCGGCTCTTTCGGCCCATTCGGCTCGGTAAACCAATTTTACTTCTTTACGCCAAAACTAAAAAAAAACATGCAAAACCGTGGTAAAGCATGTTACAAAGTAGACCGTAGTTTAATCATCATTTCAAATAATAAAGTTTTAATCAGAGTTTTGATTGAGAAAACGTGTAAAAAGTTTTAAAAGTTATAAAAAGTTCGAGGAGGATGGAAAAAGTATTAAGGGAGTCCCGAAATGACCCTTAAATTATAACATAACTTTTTACTTTTTTTTACCCTTTAGTTATTTCCGGCATTGCATGGCCTTCTTCGACTGGCATTCTACCCCTTCAAAAATACCTTGAACAATTTCTATCAGCAAATCAAAAAGGAAAATCGAAGGCATTAAGTAGGTACCTAAATCTAAAGCATAGGTTTGGTTACTTCCACTAAAGTCTCAAAAGGTGACCTCAAAATCTGCCCGACTATTAAAAACTCCTAAACTATTTTTTCTGTATTTTATTTTTACAGCGCCAATCTCTTTTTTTGCATTTTCTTTCGCAGCCACCCCGCGCGGAGAGGCGAGGGGAAGGGCAACCCCCATCCATTCAAACCGCGCTCGGCGCCCAAAGCGGCCGCACGTCGTTCGACATGTCAATTTGAAAAAACACAGTGCTCCGTGATTGGTCGGAAAAATGACAAAATACAACGTGATTTTCGCGGTCCTGCTTGCTGTGTCGTTGGCCGTCGGTAAGTAAAATAGTGTAAGTTGTTATTTACGGTTTTTGTTGGGATGGATTTGCTTTTCTATTGTTTTGTTTATTGAGGGCGCTCTATATCGATTTGGGATAGAATTTTCGATTTACTTACTGGTCTAGAAACAATGGATTTTACAAGTTAGCTCCATTTCCTACTAGATATTGGTTCAGTATTTTACATCGCATCTGAAATCTTCATTTAAGTTTGACTCCTTTGTTTACGATTATAAATTATATTATAGATTTTATATTTATAAGTTAATAATTTAATTATTATAAAATTATAATAATAATAATTATAATGCTGGACAATCCACACAGCACTATCTAGCCCCAAATTAAGCAGAGCTTGTGTTAAAGGTACTAGGTGACTGATATACTTAATACCATACATCAGGTACATAAAAATATATTTTTTATCATACATAGAAAATACCTAGAACACCCGGAAAAATATTTGCAGATCGTAGAAACATTTGTCTCAAAGCGGGAATCGAACCCGCAACCTCCTACGTCGCAGGCGGACCTTCGCCCGTTGCGCCACATCGGTCGTCAAGTGTCCAAATTATATAAAAATGTAATTTAATTACCTACTTAGACGAACTGAAAAGGGAGCTCTACAAACAAAACTACTTATTTGACATAGTTGCATCTTCGTAAATGAAACCTAAGCGTGAACCAAAATTGAAAAAAAATACAGAAATTTCAGTATGTATGAAAAGACCTACATAAAGGGTCGATTTAAAAAAACCATCAAATATTCTAAGCCACATAAAACCGCAGATACTACATAATGTTGGTTTTTACCATGAAACTCGCTCTATTACTGCTTGCTAAAATAATAGACTATCTACTAAGATAACTTATAGGTCTTTCAAATATCTTCACAAGGTTTAGTTTGTAATAAATCAAGGTATTCGATAAAATAAAGAAAAAAGAAATTATTTAAGTAATTAAACTTCTTTTATTTCTTTCTTTGTAGGTATTCAATTAATTTAATGTATTAACAAAGAAAATTGCAACAAACAAATATAATTATTAGCACTACTTATTATTTACAATTTAAACAGATAAGCTAACTCAATTAATTTACTCAAATTCTATATACCCAAAGAAAAAGCTGACTATTCAAAAGGCCCAACTGAACTAAATTAATCTAATCTAATCTAAAGTAATGATCAAGCTACAATATTTAATCAGCCCTTCACAGGCCCTTAAGTTAACAACTCGTAACGATCTTGTTAATAAGGCTTTACTTTAGAATCGGCTTTCTTTGTTCGCCGTTTCAGCTTTTCTTGACTTAGGTGATTCTGACTTATAGCCGTCGAATATTTACAAAGGCGGATATAATATTTTTCACACTCAAGAACTAACCTACACATGAAACAACTGAATAAATGATTATGATTACTTATGCCTAGGCTTGGGGGGATGGTGGTAAGTGAATTGTCCATAGTCAATTTTACTATATTCAGGTCTAGAACCGACCGACGGCGACGACGCCCGCTATGTTCGTAAAACACACTTTAAAGTCATATAACCTCAACCGAAAGCAAGTGATTATAGCCTCATTGGACGGAAAAGGTGAAAGGTTTTACCAAATTCAAACAAATCGATTATGATCTCATTGTACGGATCTTCTTGGTAAAAAATTCACACGTATTTTGATGTTCCAATCAACTACATTACTCCTTTGAGAATAGTGACTCCTCACCTCTGGGATTCTCCGATAATCGAATAATAAAAAACAACAATAATTAAGGTATTTACCATGGACGAGGGAAAATCTCTCGTCCCTGGTATTCACACAGAAAGTTACAATCAAATTAAATTATCTAATTAATTAGAAATACAAAACACTTAACTATACTTACCACAAGAAGACAGGAAATAAAATAGAGAAAAAACTTAGAATAGAGGAAGTATAAAGGGCAGCCATATCGCTGAGAGCGATCTCTTCCAGGCAACCTTGGGATAAACCTTGGTCCTATAAAGGGAATGAAACCCACCCCTCCTTGCCTCGCTTCTCATCCACCGCACACGACCGTCTATAAATAACCTAAAAAGATAAAAATAATACCTCAAAAGCTTCATTCAGTCACAAACCTGAGAAAACTCAGTTTTCCTGAGAAAAACGTTGTCCTATTGTTACAGCTATCCGATCTAGCGTTATATAAAACGTTATACAATGCATACAATATACCCGAGTTCCCAGAGCACAAAGACTTTATATGCCTAGCTGTTTGGTTTTAAATATACTAATATTATTAAGAGGAAAGATTTGATTGTTTGTTTGTTTGTATTGAATGGGCTTCGAAACTACTGGACCGATTTGAAAAATTCTTTCACCGCTAGAAAGCTTACTTTTCAAGGAGTGACATAGGCTATATTTTATCCCGGGATTCCCACGGGAACGGGAACTACGCGGGTGAAACCGCGAGGCGATCGTCTAGTATAACATATTAATGTACCTAAGTGTTGGCGCAAACTAGCTAGACTGATACAGCGAACATTTTTAACCGGCATCGAAAAAGGAGGAGGTACTATGTATGTTTTAAGCTTTATGTATTTTTTGACTGGTAGGTATGTTAGCTAATTTCTCCATCAATTATGGATTTTGAAAATTCTTTCGATATTGTACAGAAAATGACCGATAAAAAATATATTCCCGAGGAATTAGTAAGAAAACAACTTAAAAAAATTAAGGGAACCGAATTCGATTTCTAGTTTTTTAAAAACAATAAAATCATGTTTTTATTACAGATTTCATTATTGGACGTACCTACAGATGGTCGGTTTCGGACCGAAATATAAAAAAAAATACTTTAAAAAATATCCATGGGTCAAAATTCACCTTCCCGGGAGGTACTAAATTATACAGCTTGGTATAGCCATTTTGTAACACCTTGTATCACACTCACACGAATATTATAAATGCGAAAGTTTTGGTTGTATTGATGTTTGTTACTGCACGGATCGGGCTGAAATTTTGCATAACTGTAGTTCTAGACTTGGATTAATTTACAGGGTTTTTGGTAATTCACCGACACTGCGTAAACTAGAGTTTCTGCCCATCGACACGAACACGTTTGAAGACGCCAAGTTCTTATTCTTAAATTTTATTTTGGTAGTACTCCCTTCAACTTCTTATACAATGTGTCCGGTCACCGGTGTCGGAGACTTTGGGGGGGGTGAAATACGGTAAATTTTATCGACAAATCACTATCCCTATTTTTTCTCTCTCTCTCCATGATAAAATGGCAGCTATTTATTTTCCCATGTAGAGATCTTAGGAAAACGATAGAGTACTCTATCGTCTATCTCTAAGACCTCTACATGGGTAGCTATATCTTAATCAGTACAAGCACCCGTGCTTCGAGGCAACAGAAAACAAAATGGCTGCCATTTTATCATGGAGAGCGAAAAAAAATAGGGATAGTGATTTATCGATAAAATTTACCGTATTTCACCCCCCCCCACAGTCTCCGACACCGGTGATCGGACACGGCACCGCTTGCTTTTCGCTACGACTTTGCCAGAGTCAGTAAGGAGTGTCGTAAACTTCGAAAATAATAATATGACCATTTGAAACTAAACTTAAAAACTGCCCTGTCTCGAATTTACAGTGGATGTGACAAAAAGGTCGGTCTTTAGCAAGGGTTAGGGTAAAAATGTCACCAGGTAAAATTGTCATCGTTAAAATTTAGTGTAACTTTGTCATCGCTCTTGTATTTTAATATTTTTAGGGTAAGTTTGTCACTGCCTACTTTTAAACCGCTACAGTACAGTTAGCGAAATAGTGTTGTGTGTTGGTTAGCGTATAAAATACATTTTAAATGTAAACCAACAGGCACAGCTATTTAACTTGTATTATTAAAACTAGACTTCTCGCTCTACATGAATGATAGAAAATTACTTAAATAAGTAAAATATTGGTAATATTTTACCGAGAATTTAATTGTGTACATCTCCTAAAACCGACTGCTTTACAAGTGGCAATAAAATCATCATTACATTTACACGCCTTTTGTTAACTTAAACAAATAATTTCATTGAGTTTCGGACCAACGTGTAATTTCAATTTGTATCAGAGGTGATCTACAAAAAGAAGAAACCTGGCGGCTTCACGAAAGTGTTCTTGATGACAGACAGAACCTGCAGGTGAACTGCAGGTTCTGCTCATCATCACGAAATCATCATCAAGTCAGAGTACAGATTCCAGAGAAATGCGTGTGAAGCTGAGAGCAGAATCATAAATAAAGTTTATTGTAGAGTCGGTGAGTTACTAGTATTCTTCAACGTAAGAATCTTTGTATTGTATAATATATTATTTTATTTTGCTGTCGTAAAACGGTGCAAGCTTCAGATAAGTGTCTAGACACAACCTTGGGACATACAGACAGTATTTTCTATTATATAATCTAAATACTAAAACTGAAACAACTATCCCCAACCCTAACAACATTTTGAAAATGTAGTAAAAATAGAGCTCTTTGTAGAATATCTCAAGCGAGGCATTTTCGTCACAGGAATGCTTGCTGCGATATTCTCTGATGAAACAAAATATAGTTTCTAGCTTAACCCAGTGTTGGTTGTTGATTCTGTTATTAAAATTCTGATATTACAAGTCAAAAGGTTTAAAAAAGTTGGAATGAAAGAAAGGAGAAGATAAATCAAGACCCATTATAAGAAATAACCTTTATTGACCTTGAAACTCAATAAAAAGATGGCGTCAATCTTTCATGTCAAACTATGCATGGTCTATGAGTCATTACAACTTTAATTTGACAGTCCTACGCAAAGCGACATTGCAAAAAATAAAAAATTCTTCATAATTAAAAAAAATCGATAAATCTCACCAAACACAACGACAAACTTTCAATTCTCATACTCTGAAAATATACAGGGTCACTAACCAGTTAATATTTTCCCAGATAGTCCCAACAAGCAATTTATTGACCACAGAATCACGATCTGAAACTAACCTTCCCGGATAAAGCCGAATTCATTTCCGGGGAAAACAAAATGTATTACTGAAGTACGGTTGAACGGGCAACCCTGATTGTGCTCGAATGGACCGGCCGAGGGTTGCCAGGGTGTTCGGAATAAAGTTAAGTAAGTTATTGAGTCTGTTGGTGAGAAATTATTTTGTGGGAGGTATAATACTAATTAATTATGAGGCTCTTCGGATTTAAAAAAAATATCTGAGCATCTGGTCGAAGCGACGCGTGATCCGAGAGCTGGTGAGTATCTGGCGCAGCGCATCAGCATTGCCATACAGCGTGGCAATGCAGCCAGCGTAGCGGGGACGCGACGACTGGTATTGATATGGATCAGTTGAGCTATCTGCAGATTGTTTGCAACAGTCTGCAGTTAGCTCAGACTGTTGCAAACAATATACAGGTAGCTCAACTTAGCTCTACTAGTTGTAATTTATTTCTATTATTTGATTGAATAAAGATTTAAAAT
Organism: Eupithecia subfuscata; assembly: GCA_963564075.1. Taxonomy (NCBI): domain Eukaryota; kingdom Metazoa; phylum Arthropoda; class Insecta; order Lepidoptera; family Geometridae; genus Eupithecia; species Eupithecia subfuscata. Next base: position 1,445,428 of record OY751118.1, on the reverse strand, counting down.
GAATTATTATTAGTTACCTACCTAAGCACACAATATTATGATAAATAATTAAATCAAGTCAAAAGACAAACCACGCTAAGATTGATTATATATGAGCTAGGATATTATACTTACTACTATATACTTAAGTAAGCGATTTGCCACAATGTATAATTAGGCAAGTTAAATTACAATGTTAACCAACAGTAGTGATAAGAAATCCTAAGTAAAATAGATGAGAACTACATTGCCTAGACAAACCTAACATAAGCTTTAAGGCATTACTAACCAACCTATGTAGGTAATGTTTTTTTTATGAATAAATGATGTATCTATCTATCTAATGAAGATAATTCATCTAACATGGATGGAGCGTGTTATTGAATAGCCAATGAATAGATTGCTATTGATTGACTTTCTACATTATCGAATTGACAAAAACAAAAAAAAAACCTTATTTGCATGTCTATTTTAATTTAAAGAATTTGACTTTTTTGTGTACAGTATACAGAAAAAATATCGTATGTATCTACGGAAATAAAGAACTTATGAATTTTGAATCAGCATTTTAAAATAAACTGGCAACCCTGACTGTAAACCCGGATTAATTGTCCGGGTCTAGCTAAAACTTGTGCCATTCCGATTCGATTAGTTTGACGAGTTTGAGTTACCCTGTCCCGAATTTGTAAGTACATGCGTTCAAAGGGTTAAAACTTTCAATTTCATGTAACTTTAGATCGGTGTCGAAGCGACGCGTGATTCGAAAGCTTGTGAATATAAAGAAAGCGCAGCGCATCAGTGTTGCCATACAACGGGGCAATGCAGCCTCTTGGGGACGCGACGACTGGTATTGATATGGATCAGTTGAGCTACCTGTAGATTGTTTGCAACAGTCTGCAGTTAGCCCCAATTTTTCAATTGTAAATACTCTGTTAAGAAAGTTACAATCAAATATTTGAAATAAATAAGAACTAGTATTTACAATTGAAACAATTGAGCTAACTGCAGACTGTTGCAAACTATACCAGTCGTCGCGTCCCCGCTACGCTGGCTGCATTGCCCCGCTGTATGGCAACGCTGATGCGCTGCGCCAGATACTCACCAGCTCTCGGGTAACGCTCTGTTAAGTATAATTTGTATTTTTAGGTTATAATTTTCATTATTAGTTACTAAAGAAAGGCTTTAGTATCTTAAACAAAAATTGGTTGTCTGTAAAGTCGGTTTACTGACGATAGTTGAACGTGACAACGTCTTAAGAAAATACTGATGGAATGGTAGCATTTGATACTCGATCAAAACATGTAAATGTACTATAGTATAGCAGCTGTCCACGCAGACGCATCGCTCACTCAAGTAGGAGAGAGACGGATGTCGAGCGCTCTCGCTTGCACTTCAAGCCTTACATGGAACGCCTCAGAGCGAGGTAACGCCGCATGACGTCATGTTTTTTCGTGCGTGCAGCCGGCTCTATCGAATTATAAGACGTTGTCACGTCAAAAATACTTCAAAGGTACGAGCACTCAAGCATACGCTTCACATAGAAAAAAATTTGCTCATTTAAATTTTTTTTACCACCCTGTTTCTGGTAGCTAGTTACTTTTTTACTCTACTTCCGTTCAAAGAGCTCTTTGATTTGATACCCCAATTTCTCTTCGTTCCACTTTTTCATTTTAGAACCCAAACACTTTGCTGTTTAATTTTTATTCTATATCCTGAAATGAATAAATACACTTGTCATATTGTCGTGTTTTCCGCATCTGTTAACTTCACAAATGTCAAATTGACATTTGCCGCCATTTGCAAAAGTTATAGCGTCTACCAGGTGAGATTACTTTTACCCCACCTTGTAGTTAGATTTTTCTAAGCATTACTTCCAAGACGTCTTCCACTACGGTGATTACATTTGCCCCATCTATGCATCTCGTACTAAGATTTTCATAAGCATTGCTTATAAGACTTTTATTCAAACGACTACGCTATATCAGATAAAACAGAACCGACCTAATATCTAATAACATTGTTACTCGACTCTCTACAAGTTAGCAAAGTTCAACGTGTGCTACCTTGGGGATTACAGAATGGATAGTTCTTTGTATATCGAGACTGGAACAGTGTGTTGTAGGCAGTAGTGGCACTCTCGACGGTTATTTCTTTTTGGGTCCGAAAAATTTTGAATCATGCTGTGTACAAAATCCGGACTTATCGACCAAATGGCGATTTTTATTTCTCTATTTAAATCTGGAGGTCAGGCTCCATAATCTGGTAAAAAACTCATATTTTTATACCCATTAAGTAACCTCAACCTCAACAGCCTGTATTGGTCCACTGCTGGACGCAAGCCTCCCCCTGATAAGCGCCTTGTTGGCTTTTATCTCATGGGGTCGATGCCCATAATCCCCACGCTGGGCATACGGGTTGGGGATCGCAGTTTTTTTTAATTTTTATTTAGGTGTTAGAATTGTTCTGCAAGGGGCGCTGTTGCCCGCCCCCGGTTGATATCCCTTAGTCGCCTCTTATAACACCCGCGAGAAGAGTTGGGGTGGTGCAAATTCTAAGCCGGCACCATACAGATAAAAAGTAAGCAGTTATTTAATTCAATCGAGAAAATGAAAAATTATCATTGATTTCGGGATATACAAACGTGTACGCGGATGTGTACGCTTAAATTATGCGTTTTAGCATCAATCATGTTCAGATTTTTCTCAGTATTAGATAATAAATATTGGCACACTTCCCTTGGAATCTCATTATCAGCAGGTTGTTCCAATTTCAGAGAGTTAACGAAGTTGGGCGTGCAGGGGTGCTGCATGGAATGGATGGTAAGCCATCCATTCCATGCAGCACGATTGGAATTTAGAGCTAATTTGTATATGTTTTTTGATCATTTTCAACGGAACATAATAATAATGCTGGACAATTCACACAGCATTATCTAGCCCCAAGGTAAGCAGAGCTTGTGTTATGGGTACTAGACAACTGATATACATAATAATATACGAGTACATAGATAGATATTTTTTATTATACATAGAAAACGACCAGAACACCCTGAACAAATATCTGCAGATCGTACAAATATTTGTCCCGAGGCGGGAATCGAACCCGCAACCTCCTGCGTCGCAGGCGGACCTTCGCCCACCGCGCCACAGAGGTCGTCAATAATATACATATTATTATTAAGTATTTCATTTTCTTGATTAAACCGGATTTTGGAAAGAAATATCATTTCAAGTGAGTTGACTAGGAGAGGACCGTGGTAACTTAAATTTTTGGACTTGCGAATTCATAAAGTTCAGTTCATGTATTAAGCGCAAATATGCAGGTCTCGACAGAGCCTACACATTTGCTCCCCCTGGAGTCGAGACCCTAGGTCCGTGGGGTACCGAGGCTCTTCGGGTTTTTTAAAAAATATCTGAGCGTCTGGTCGAAGCGATGCGTGACCCGAGAGCTGATGATTAATTGACGCAGCGCATCAGCATTGCCATACAGCGGGGCAATGCAGCCAGGCGTCTTGGAGACGCGACGACTGGTATTGATATGAATCAGTTGAGCTACCTGTAGATTTTTTACAACAGTCTGTAGTTAGCTCAATTGTAAATACTAGTTCTCATTTATTTCTATTATTTGATTGTAATTTTCTTTGTGAATAAAGATATATTTAACATTGCACTTTTACAAATACCGTACATCATTAATTCCAATAAAGTGATAAATTTGCTTTTCCTATATCCTTTCTCGGGAAAAATCTGTCTCTACTGTGGGACCAGCAAACCGTGCATAGTTAGGTACGCCCTGGGGGCTACTTAGATGACTTGTTCTATTTCAATAACGTACTTTTGTTCGCTAAGTATGGCCGCTTCCAACTTTGAGGGTATTTTCTAAGTAATGTTCCTGTTATTTTGCTTGTCTTTCGCAGAAATAAAGCTGTGTGTTCACTGTGACCTAGATGTTTTATCTTGCTAATATTTTATAGGTTTGTGTGGACGTGTTTGTCACGGTCACGAGATGATGCCATAAATACAGATCGTGCTGAAATTTTGTGTAGTGTAATTTCAGACCTAGGACACGAAAAACGGAAGTTCCTTCTTACCGAATTTCGACCACGGCGACCAGTCTCATCGGAGATTAACCAGATGCGCAGTACGTATTATAGTGCACAAGGGAGTGCGCAAACACAGGTGCACTCTCTATTCCTTCTCATAATCCGATGGGATGACATATCGACATGACCGGGGAGAGCTCAGGTGCAGGACCAACGGCTTAAGGCTCCTCCTCCCCGAACACTAGCGCCGCCACATATTTTATCTTATTATTACGTCGAAGAAAGGAAATTCCAAAAATTACGTTGGGCAATTTGTGAATCCTATCATAAGCTTTTTTTTAATGCATCTGTAATTTTTTTAATTTTGTATACTTTAAGCAGAGTTGTGAAGTTGCTGTTTTTGGCCACCATGGTGGCAAAAAAGAGCAACTTCGCATCTTTGAGTCGAAGTAGCAATACACCCAGTATTGCTACTTCGACTCAAAATATATTGTCAATTCAACCCACGATAAAATTCAACATAATCATTTGTTTTTGTCATTTTTTACCCAAAAAAAGGTATTGTTGTATCACCCCACTTCCAGAGTACTGTCGTCCCCACAGAACAGGATAGTCTAGTACCGAGTGATGATCCTGAAAAAGCGCGGGAAATTTAAAAAAATGATACCAGAGTTTCGTTTCATATTTTCCACCAGTACCTACCTATTTTTTTCGTTTTGTAACTTCTTTGTTTACAAAAAATAGCAAGCATTCTAGAACCGGGTAGTTATAGACAGATAGGTGGTACTTAGCAAGTTTTAGCAAGCTGAATTGGCAGTGGGCCGGCCATATTTCGCGAAGAACTGACAACCGCTGGGGTAAACGTGTTCTTGAGTGCAGACCGCGACTTGGTAAACGTAGTGTAGGACGCCCTCCAGACAGGCGCGGTCCCAGGGGGGGGGGGGGTCACGGGGGTCATGACCCCCCCCAAAATCTTAGTTTAGGTACTTAAAAAATTGCAACCCACAGCTTGATGATTATATTATCCTGTTTACTTCCGTTACATTGATTATGGTTACCAACTGTAGCAATAAAAAAAGGCTCGCTCCGCTCGCCGATATTACTGTTATTTGTGCTCTGTGTTTTGATTAGCACAGAGGCAACGTTCCCAATTTTATTGGTCTGGCTGGTCCGCTATTGTCAGTTTGTATCAATCCAACCACCACAATAAAAAGCACAAAATATAACAAATAATCTGCGAGGTCACTGTCAACCAGTAAAAGAAATTAGTAGACAACCAAATTTTCGCGTTTTGGTCTGGTCGCTGATAACATTTGTTCCTTCTGACTATAATCCAAAGCTCAAAACCCGGCCCGCTTTAGGTCACTTTGCCAAATTTTCTAAAAAGTTGCCCAAAATCTAACAAAAACCAAAAATTATCGCAGCTCGCTCAACTTGCCGGCAACTTTACACTGTCTGCCTCTGGTCATGGGCTCATCCCTCGTTTGAGGTCAGTTTTCCAAACACTCCAAAAATCTAACGAAACCACTAAATTATCGCAGCACGCTCTGCTTGCTTCTGATAACATTCTGCTGTTTTGATAAGCTTCTGGCTTGCTTTAGTTCAGGACTCCTTCTCCGTTTCAGGCGAGCTTGCAACTGCAAAATATCTAATACCAAACAACTCACACGTACAGCCAGATCATAAAAATTTTCGCGGCTCGCTTCGCTCGCCGTTGATTCTATATTGTGTCTAGTCTGTTGTCTGCATATTTGGTTGTTATTCGTGAAACTTTAAAATTGTTCTTCATACTAATATTATAAATGCGAAAGTTTGTATGGATAGATAGATGGATGGATGGATGTTTGTTACGTCTTCACACCAAAACTACTGAACAGATTGAGCTAAAATTTTGCATCGGTGTAGCTCTAAGCCTGGAATCAAACATAGGCTACTATTTATCCCATAAATCAGTTCCCATGGGAAAGAAATTACCTTTGAACGTTTCCATAGAAAAAACACGTGCGAAGCCGCGGGCAGAAGCTCATAATTTAGCTTCCTTGTCTTGCATGGACGCTACCTCACCAATTTCAGAAAAAGCTGCGGCTCATTCAGAGCTCGCTCCACTCGCTGTTATTTATTTTCTGAACCAGTTTGTGACAATCCGAAAAAGGGAACAAAAATTTCGGCGGCTCGCTCCGCTCGCCGCTACATCCTTTTCGTTGTCTTTTTAGTATTTCTAATTTTTTGTTAATCTCCTTTGCTCCGCTCGCCCCGATTTATATTCATAGCTTTATAACTACCACCGCAAACTTATAAAAATTTTCGGGGCAGGTTTCTCTCACTTTATTTTGTCATAGGCTCTGGCTTACTTTTCCCCAAACATCAGAAAGAATCTCCAACATTTTTGAGGCTCGTTTCGCTCGCCATTACTTATACTTCCTATTGTTGGGTTGGGAGTTTGGGGAAGGGATGTTTACGGCCAATATGCAAAACACTGCATTTTGCGGCTCGCTCCGCTCGCCGATAGTATTTTGTCCTTCTCTGTATTTGGTCCAGTGCTTGACACTTGTTTAACATCATTTTGCTCGGATAGTTACCCGAAAAAGTAACCAAAATTTCAGCGGCTCGCTCCGCTCGCCGTTACATTTTTTCCGTGTCTTTTTTGTATTTCCAATTTTTTGTTGATGCCCTTGCTCCGCTCGCCCTTATTTATATTCATAGCTTTATATCATCTACCGCAAGTCTCTAAGATTTTCGGGGCTTGCTACGCTCGCTATCATTTATTTTTTATAGATACCTATCAACAACAAAATAAATGATGCGGGCGAGAGTAAGCAAGTGGACCTACTCTTGCTTACTTTTGCCCAAACTTCAGAAAACATCTCAAAAATTTCGAGGCTCGCTTCGCTCGCTATAACTTATACCTACTATTGTTGGGAGTTGAGTATAAATTTTCCACGGCTCGCTCCGCTCGCCGATAAAGTTTAGTGGTTTTCAGTGGGGTCTGCAACCGCCTACAAATACATTTTGGTCCTACGGCCCGCACCAAGTGTGACCCCCCCCAAAGTCTTGGGCTGCGACCGCGCCTGCCTCCAGAGAGGTAGGATAGCGACCTGCGAAAGACTGTAGGCAGATGCTGGATGAGGCAAGCTGCTGGATGCTGGATGAGTTTATTTTACCCAAAAAACTTAATGATATCAAATAAGTGGGTCTTTATTCACAAAGAAAATTACAATCAAAAATAGAAATAAACAACAAGTATTTACAATGGAAACAATTTAGCTAACTACAGACCGTTGCAAACAATCTACAGGTAGCTCAACTGATCCATATCAATACCAGTCGTCGCGTCCCCAAGACGCTGGCTGCATTCCCCTTACCAAGTAGGTACCTACCTAGTCTTACTCCGCATGACGTAAAGATGATTTCCAAGGGGAATATCTCCAGGTTAGGTAATATTATAGAAGCTATAAAACCTACATGGTTATTGGAATGGAAAGCGTAATGTAGAAGACCTCCGTGGCGTAGATCTGCTGGGTTGTAGGTTCGATTCCCGCCTCGGGAAAAATGTTTCTACGATCTGCAGATATTTGTTACGTTACGGGTGTTCTGGGTATTTTTTTGTATAATTAAAAATATCTGTCTATGTTATATGTATATTGTCTATGTATAATATAATATCAGTCATCTAGTTACCCATAACACAAGCTCTGCTTGGCTTGGGGCTAGATGATGCTGTGTGGATTGTCCAGCATTATTTTTTTATGTGTTTCGTTTTGTAACCTGTTTATTTACAAAAAATTACAAGCATTCTAAAAGCAAAAAGTTATAGATAGGTAGGTGGTACCTACCAAGTAGGTTGATCAGTCGAGCTACCTGTAGATTGTTTGGAACTTTCTGCAGTTAGCTCAATTGTTTCAATTGTAAACACTAGGTCTAATTTATTTCTATTATTTGAATGTAATTTCTTTGTGAATAAAGTATGGTTTTCCACCAAGTAGGTACCTACTAGAGACACTAGGCTAGGTTGGTAGAAAACTAGCATTTTTTATTTTTTTATTCTTATTTATTTAAGGGACTTTGAGTCATTGGTGATTTGGTATGTCAGTTTCTAACTTCCTAATTAAAACTAAATTATATCTAAAAGTACCCTAAATCCTACTAATATTAAAAGCCGAAAGTTTGTGAAATCTGAATTTTTCATACCTAGGATCTCCAAAAGTACTGAACAGATCAAGATAAAATTTGGTGAACGTTTAGAGCAAAGCCTGACTTAGATAAAAGGTTATTTCTTATACCGAAAATACGAGTGCGTAGCCGCGGGCAGAAGCTAGTAATTTATATGCCGCATCACTCAGTGGAGCGGCTGAAATTATTTGGATAGCACCAGGAAAGTATCACGTAAAGATGATTTCCAAGGGGAATATTTCCAGGTTAGGTATTATTATAGAAGCTAGAACACCTAGGCACAATAGATATACTATTTATCTATTGTGCCTAGGTACATATAGGTTATTGGAACGTTATCTGATCTCTCTACGGAAAGCTCGTATAGTAGAACACCTCCGTGGCCCGGGCGATGGTCCGCAGTGTGGCGGCTTCGACTCCTGCCTCGGGAAAAATTTTTGTACGATGTACTTGATTAGTTTGAAAAACTAAAAAAAAAAACTGAAAAACCGACTTTGTGGGCACTTCACTAGGCATATTTTATTATTATTATTTATTTTATTTATTTGTTGTTCACTCAACCCAAAGGTTAGCAGGTAGAGAATGCTATGCAATAAAGTATTCTATTCTAGTAGTAATAGTTTATTCTTTTTTTTTTCTATGTGCTAAATAAATGTACAACTGTAATACTATCAGATAACTATATGGTACCCATAACACAAGCTCTGCGTACTCTGGGGCTAGATGATGCTGTGTGGACTGTCCAGAATTATTCTTTTATATTTTCATTTCCCCGAAACCTTATTTTATTTACTGAAAACAGTGATTGAAGCACTTTTAATCACTATTTGGTGGTGTTTGAATTTAGAAAACACCAATATATTCGACCTCCATCAAAAGGCTATACAACCTCCTTGCGCAAAAAATACTTGATACAAACTCCTTGTGCAAAGAATACTCGACTTACAAACTCCTTCTGCAACTTAAACGGATTTATATCGATGGCCATAAATCACTTGCTACGGTGAGGATTCTAACCCTGTGTCTATGGCCCTCGCTTTAAATCCGCCCTTTATTCACTAACTAGCTTCTGCCCGCGGCTTCGCACGCGTTGTTTCTATGGAAACGTTTTGAGGTTATTTCTATACCATGGGAACTGATTTATGGGATAAAAAGTCGCATATGTTTGATTCCAGGGTTAAACTTATCTTTATGCAATATTTTAACCTGATCCGAAACTACTGAAGTAGTTTTGGCGTGAAGAGGTAACAAACATCCATCCATCCATCCATCTATCCATCGATTCAAACTTTCGCATTTATAATATTAGTGTGATGATTGCAGAATATACTATGTATATTATTCTATAGTTTTAATAATGATAATGATGCGGGCACTGTATAAATTCCACGCCAGCCATTACAATATTCGGTACACAGCCCACCGTAGCATCTGCATCGTAAACAACGCTGGCGAGCCGCCAGCATCGATCATCCGCTGTCCGCTGACACAGCGGCTTGTCAGCGGACGTGTTGGCAAATTGCAGGAAAATAGGGATGTACGTCATGTTGTTGAGGTTTTTATTAAAAGCTCAGAATTGTGTTTTGTATGTTGGCAGCTTTGATTATTTATATAATAGACTGTCAATGCCGTAATAGTGTAGAAAAAATGGCGTTCCACTGTTAGCCTCTAAATTTTCAACCCGCGCTTGCTAACTTTTTTCGAAAGCATATTTTTTGTAGATAGAAGACGCTAAGGTAAAATCACTATTTCTTATAGGAGTTTCTTAACAACTGGTACCATTAAGCCAAGAAATAATGCGTAGTGCGTGTTTAAAACCTAGTTGTCGCGCCCTTTTATTTAACTTGCAATGTATGTAACTATGTTTGTTCGGGAAGCAGATATCTTCAACCGATTGAGCTGAAATTTTGTATACGTTTAGTATGGATGATAATGCGTTAAAAGCTTGTTTTTAAAAAACGTAGGTATTTAATTTATTTGTGTTTGTTTTGCAGCGCGACGCTTTATCTAGACATAATAATAATCAAAGGTTGGTAGAGGCATTATTTTGCGGAATAATTTTATTAGGAGGAATTTTTTATTATAGTATATGTATTTATTTATTCTACTGTAGGTATATAATGTTACACTAGATGTCGTTAAAGTATATCTATACTAATATAACACGATTAAAAAGGTAGCACTCCGGGAGTGCCGGCAGAAGTGAAAACTTACATCTTACGATCTTACGCTTTTTCGATCAGCATCACGTGACCCTGACGCGAGTTTGAAAGTTTTTACCCATACAAAAAAAGTGCTCAGCGCCGCTAAAGATGTTTTCACTTCAATAAAGAGGAAAGATTTGATTGTTTGTTTGTTTTTTTGTATTGAATAGGCTCCAAAACTACTGGACCGATTTGAAAAATTCTTTCACCGTTAGGAAGCTTACTTTTCAGGGAGTGACATAGGCTATATTTTATCCAGAAATTCCCACGGGAACGGGAACTACGCGGGTGAAACCGCGAGGCGATCGTCTAGTAAATTATAATAATACACAAAAGCTTTTGAAAAAGGAGACACCATATGGGATTGTTCAAAGAAAAAACAGACGGAAAGGAAATAATAATGTTCTTTGAATAACATCCCAAAAATATTCGACTTCGACGGGATTTGAACCCGACTTTTTAGGGATGTTATTAATTTCTTATAAAATCCCGAGCGTGGCTTACCTACGCACTATAATAACAAAATAAAGTCATAAGGAGTCATCCTTCTCGTCCATCAAAATACCTACACAAGATAACAAAAAGTTAATCGGATTTAAAAGACCTAAAAACTCAATAAAAATAATTAGTCGAAATAAAATAAATTATAGTCACACAAAAGTTTTAAATTCTGATTTTGTTTCTGACGCAAGTAAAGATCCTACGCTCCAGACGTAGGATGCTACGATCTTTATTTGATGAACATTTTAATACAAGATGATAAGAATTAGTTTTTACCTTTTACCCCGGTAGGTAGTTCTGAAATTCTTGCAAAAAGGCGCTTTCAATGAAGCTACATTATTCCTGAGATCACGCACACACGCACACTTAAGCTCATACATTATTCCCGAATTAATGGCGAACTGGTTTGGTTGTCAAAGTAGGCCTAGATCTCAGTTTAGGTACTCACGGGATCCCCGTGCTAAAAAACTCGAATATCAGAAATACAGAAATACAATTTATTGGTAAAATCAATTTACATGTCAGATTTTCTTAAAACTAGTTGATATACATATTGTAAGTACTTACCTAGTTCATGTTCAAAAATTACTTGTATATATATAGATTAGATAAATTGAAATAAATGAAAATATATATAAAGTTTAATATATTTTTCTTTATTCAAAGAAAATTACACTACGTATTTACAATATAAACAGCTGAGTTTACTGCAGACTGTTGCAAACAATCTACAGGTAGCTCAACTCCTCAACCTCAACCTCAACAGCCTGTAGTGGCCCACTACTGGACGCTGGCCTCCCGCTGATAAGCTGGTAGCTCAATTGATCCAATCAATTGATCCTGCGCCACAGAGGTCGTCGTCATAAGTAAGCAAAACAAACTTGATTTTTGCGCTTACGCCGTCCCAAAAACGTATGCTCTGTCCCACGCCTATGAACGCGAAAAAAGGATAGGCACCTTCTTAACACCAAACTAAACATATAACTGGCCTGCTTTCAAAGATGGGACTATTTTCTCTCAATTTTAGGTCAAAACCCTAATTAACCAATAACCTTTTTCACCAAAACCCCATAACAAGGCAAAACCACAACCCTCCAGCCCTAATTTGGTTTCAGTGGACAAGAGCCTCAAGTCCCTTTAATTCTAAACACGCCAGATTTATAGAGTGGACCCGAGCTAATTAACCTGCCATTTAAAAGTTTCACGAAAAACGGTCCTTTCGTAAAAAATGCTTACCTACCCGCATTTGGAAGATAAACAGAGAAGACCCGACAAAACTAGACAAGGGTAGGAATGAAGGATAGTGTTGTGAAAATGCGCTTACGACTTGGCACGGCCACATTAATATTTCATCTTAAGGCTCTACCTCCCCGAACACTAGCGCTGCCACATATTTTATCTTATTATTACGTCAAAGAAAGGAAATTCCAAAAATTACGTTGGGCAATTTGTGATACCTATTATAAGCATTTTTTTAACGCCGCTGTAATAGTTTTATTTTGTATAGTTTAGGCAGAGATACGATGTTGCCCTTGGTGGCCACCAAACTCTATTTTCGCATCTCTGTTTAAACTATACAAAATAAAACTATTACAGAGGCGTTAAAAAAATGCATAAGATAGGTATCACAAATTGCCCAACGTAATTTTTGGAATTTTTTTCATTATTAAGTAGTGATTAACTGTATTCAGGTGTTACCCCATTCGTAACCACTCAAAATGTCTACTTGAGTAATTAAATAGGGTCTTGTACTCGGGCATAAAAATTTCTTGGATACCGACCGCTCTACTATAGGATTTGTTTACAATTTATACAGGGTGCCACGTAATATGTGTAATAAGCCAAAATGAGGTGATTCTGCACGACCCCGAGGGTATCAACTTGTGAATAAAGGTTTTTAGATTTCGAAAATTAATATTATGTATTTCAAAATCGTAATAATAAATATTTTATTCAGAACTTTTTACATAATGGATCTGAATTACCTATTGAAACGATGACACTACCGAAGCTTTACAAAGTGGCTAGTGTCAAAAAATATCGGACGACAAAAGTTGACCCTCGGGGTACAGAATCACCCCCTTACGGCTTAGTACACATGTTTCGTGGTGCCCTGTATATTGCTTTTAGTTTCCTTTCTACGACCAGTAAGAAATACTATGAGAATTTGTAAGTGTTTTGTAAATTTTTAACATAACTTTGGACCTTATTAGAAACTTTATTCGGATTAAACTCGCGCGAGCGTATTACGCTCCCCGCGTTTCGTTTCTTTATTACCATTTATCTAGAATACAAGTCTTTATAGGTAAATTTGCAAATTGCTGCCCGCCGCGGATTCTGCGATACAGCGCCAAGATATCACGGACCCCGCTCCGTACAGCCCTACCATAGGTTTACGAGCAATTTTTAGGAACGTTTTTACAAAGGGGTTTGAAGATTTTGGTCACAACACTGTTTTTTTTAAATCGCGCAAAATGGGATTTTTAGGTATATATTTGGCTATAAGACACTTACACAACGTTCAACTTCTGACAAATTAGCTAAAAAAGCTATTGAAATAGGGTCAGAAATTTATGTCATGCCGGAGATTTCGGAGATATTATGTAAATACAGGTACAAAATTTTTGAAAAGTGGAAGTCGTCATATGATTCAATATCAATCAATAAAGGGATTTGGTATAAAATTTTGCAAGAACAGCCTGCATATCTACCATGGTGGAGCAATTGTAAACTTAAAAGAAAACATATTGTAATAGCTCATAGATTACGCTCGGGGCACATACCCCTTAATAAATTTAAACATTTGATGAAAATCACAAACTCGCCCAATTGTGACACATGTGGCGTACTAGAAGATGTGCATCATCTTCTAGTGGAGTGTGAGAGGAGTGAGTCTATAAGAGCAGAATTAAGGGACCTGTACAATGTTAACCTAACGGATACTGGTGTTAGCCAAATAATTTTAGCCACTCCACTGAGTGATGCGGCAATTAAATTATTTAGGTTAATTTTATATATAATTTAGTTTTAAGTAAGTAGTTAGTTTGTTAAATCACGGGACTGACATAGTCAGCAATGACTCAAAGTCCCTTAAATAAAAATGAATAAAAAAAAAAAAAAAAAAAAAAAACGTTCAACTTCAAATCTTTCACCACATTTCAACATCATCATCATTTGAAGCTAGTTTTATACATAAAGGGTACTACACGACCGCCTCGCGGTTTCACCCGCGTAGTTCCCGTTCCCGCGGGAATTCTGGGACAAAATATCGTCTATGTCACCTGAAAAGTAAGCTTTAATTTTTTCAAATCGGTCCAGTAGTTTCGGAGCCTATTCAATACAAACAAACAAACAATCAAATCTTTTCTCTTTATAATATTAGTATAGAAGTATAGATATAGATTATTAGTATATTGGTATCTAGATAAATAAGTCACGGTCGCTAGTGTTGTATATGTATTACCATGGAAGTTTGTAGACGGCACCAAACACAGCAAATTAACCGTAGATTTATACGGCGAAAAAAAACGTGTGTATACAAATGCTCTAATAAAGTGAGAAACTCTAACGAGCGAAGTGAGAAGCTTCTCGTATTTCCAATTATTATCTAACATATGGTTCAGAATAGCAATCTTACCTTTTTTTTGTTATTATATTGCGTAACCCCACACTAAGGGTAATTTCTAAGAAACGGCGCTAGAGACCGTAGGAAGTCGCAGAAATTTTCGACTCCCACGTCACTTGACCTCGTGGTGTAGTTGGTAAGCACATTCCTGTACTGAAGGAAGGATGCGGGTTCAAGTCCCGTCGAAGTCGAAAATTTTTGCAATATTATTTGATTTCTTAACAATTTTACCGTTTGTGACCTATGGTAGGGCTCCTGACCTTACTGATGGGTGTGCAGATTTGGGACGAAGCGAGGGTGTAAAACGTGATTCTTGTGCGTCGAGGCGATGAGATGCGATTTTTGTGCGTTGAGGCGACGGGACCGATTTTTGAGGGTTAAACTTGGGTTGAACTGTGTTAAATGAGATTTCGTTGTGGGTTGAATATTGAGCAGGGTCTGGGTTGTGTTTTTGGTCTGTGTTTGTAAACTTAGAATAAATACTAAAGTCATTTATAACGGGAATGCAACGGGATATTTACCGTGATTGAGTTTTGAGCTTTCCAAAAATGACAAATGTCAGATTATGTTGATCATTCCGGCACCCGGTATAAACCGCACAGGAGTACGGTGGAACGCAAACCAGCATTCTTGCCTTACGTAAAAGGAGTAACAGATAAGGTTGCAAGCATCCTGCAAAAATCTTCCACCAAAACCATTTTCCGCCGTTCAAAGAGACAACACACAGTGCCGTCAGATTGGAAAGCTCAGAACTCAAATCATGGTAAATATCACGTTGTAAATGACTTTAGTGTTAATAACCATAATGGATTTAAAGGTTTTAGAAGAAAGGAGCAGATAGGTAGAAGGTAAGTACTTTATTTCTGATGATGGGTCGACCTTTAGTCGGCGTGATAAGAGCTATTGGTAGCCATTTTGAGCACATATTGTAAGAAATTCCAATGCTTTAATCGAGTTTTAAATATACTTGTAATTTTAAAAAATAACCCTTACTCATCTTAACTTAGGAATATTCTTTGCATGGAAAGTTGGAAATACCATGTGTTTTATTATTTCGGAATCTCATTGAAGTGGGCAAGTTTTTTATGAGTCAGTCACTCAGGTGGCGATACATTTTTTTCACCATAGGAGGTAAAAGTAAAAAAAAAAATAACTTTGGAAAAAAAATCAAAACACATTTTTGTTTGTTAAGCATGTTGTAAAAGAAAAAGTGTTCTTTTGGCACACAAATGGCAGTTAGCATTTGATAGCACAATTATCCAAGAATGATATACCTAACAAAAACAGATTGAGAATTTTTTTTGATTTGTAGTTTTGGCATCGAAAAGAACGGACAAGGGTAAAAATAGTTAAAAATTTCTAAAATGTCCAATAACTCGAAAACTTTTACTGAGTACAATTTTTCATTTTCTGAACAGTTCTGATGCCCCCTACCCGTAGGTGACATATTGACCACTCTTTACGCCTCACCCTGCATGTATATTCAAAATGCACCATGTCAAATCACAGCGCACAAATCACTTTTTACTTCCGCAAAAAACGGGCACACGGGACTAGCGATGCAAAACCTTTTCACTGAATATTCATAATCGAATCGGAATTTAAATTTAAAAATCGAACACAACGGAATAGGTTTACATTGCGCGCAGTTACACTTTTTATCCGGGTATAGGGTTGCCAGTTTTGTCACCAGAAAATATGCATAAAATTATGCAGGTTCCTAATTAAAGCCAAAATTGTGTGTGATTTACCTATCCTTATAACTAACATAAAATAAAACAAATCTAGCTTAGGTATGAAAAAATGCCAAAAAAACAGGTTATTTCTGAATTTTCTTGTACAAAAATTCCCGATAATCCATGTTTACTACAGATAATCCTACCTACTTACGAGCAAATCAGTTTATATGGCAACCCTATCATGAAATACGGCTCAATAAAACGGGCCGGTTTTTAAACGAAATTGCCCGGATTATGTCGGACGACGCTCGCAATTATCCGGGACATATCGAATCGACTGGTAGGTATTATTCGCGCGCGATCTGAATGGGTTAGAACCTTAGAACCATTTCAGACTGATACAAGCGTGGTTGGAAATTTACTATGGTTACGTTCTATCTCAAATAACCACTGCGCGGGTTGTAGGTACTAGAAATGTGACATTTTTACTGCTGGACAATCGACAGAGCGTTATCTAGCCCTAAGCTAAGTGAGAGAGCTTGTGTTATACATAGGTACTAGATGACTAATAATACCTTGTACAATATCAAACATAGATAAACATAGATATATATTTTTGTTACATAAAAAATAAAGACACTCGGGACGAATATTTGCAAATAGTACAAACATTAGTTTGTTGCAAGGCGTCACATCGTTCGATCGGCTCTATTCCATTTGATTTTATTTTCCCTCGGCCGCCGAGCTGAGTTGGCAATAATTGAAAGCATTAACGTTTCGTTTTGTTGCTTTTGTAAATTAGCATGAGGTAGAAAGAAAATAAGAAAAACATTTGGAAACCGAATGCGTAATATGTATGTATATTATTTTAAATCTCTCTCCCGCTTTGTGAAAGCTCTTATTTTCCTCAATATGCGGGAGTTGGGAGAGTTTCCAAATGTCATACTTACATTATTAAAACTTTGACATACGTAGGTACATTTGTAAAACTTATCTATAAAAATGCGTGCTATACAAAGTAGTATACAAAGCTCATATGTGGATACTATTTTTATGTATTTAAATACTGCTAAAAATTTTGTATAATTTTATTAGTTTATGGTTTATAGGCACAATACATATATACATTTATCTACTGTGATATAGGTGTTCGTTTTTGTAATAGTAATTTTATTAAAAAAGGTTTCCTTAGCCTGTTCAGTTATTTATTAATTGGTCTTGTACTTAGTTAAGTTCTAAACAGGATTTATAATCTATCTTTAAGTTAAACTTTTAAGTTAAATAAAGAACTTAAAAAAACAAACATGTACGAGTAGGTAGGTATTTTATCAATCATCAATTGCGTATTTTGGAGAGTTACAATGGCCCATCAGTACCGTTCACATAAAATCAAAAGCATGTAGGGTTGCCACCCGTACTTTATAATAAAGTATTGTACTTTTTAGTAAAACTTACTAAAAAAATTTTTTTAATACTGTTGTTGTTTTAAAGTTGAAGTTTTTAAGTGTAATAAAACGGATCGCATTAATTTTTTAATTTTACAAAACACATTACGTTTGCACGCAATGTGTTTTGTAGTACCTACATAACACGTCAAATGGCAAATCAACATCAAAATCAATTTGAAATTTTTTTTGGCGCGACCAGTGTTGCCGATCCTTTTGCTCCGTATCAGATATTTCTCTATCTCTGCGGACATATTGCGGACCATAACGCTAGGCATGCGAATCATTTCGGACCAAAACGTCTATCGAAACTGCTTATACATAATTATGAGTTTGTTCATAAAAGAAAGAGACATTGATTAAGTCTATAGTATGAAATCTATTAATGCCTAATTGTGGTTCGTATCACGTTACCACGAGATGTTTTTATTTTGCGGTTTTTAATGTTTTTCCATCTACAAGGAATAAAACTACCGGAAAAGTAAATTTCTTGTATTAGCTGCGGCCAAACAAGTCTCCAAAATGGTTACGTCCTCTCCGCATGGTGTTGCCTTAGCTCGCTTGCTATTTTGGGCAACAGCACCTAGGAACCCTGAACTTAAGTTGGTCACTCCGCTCCTCGTTAACACTATCTTCATTTTCTTTCAATTTTGGGCATCAGCCACTACAAAGTCTGTTATTTTATTTATTTTAACTTGCCGTTATTGCTCGTTGTTATGGTTTTCTTTTCATTTTGGTCAGTTTCCACTAAAATCTGAAAAATGTTCGCGGCTCGCTCCGCTCGCCAGAATAATATCTTTTGGGTTGGTTTGCTCGCCGTTTGTGCCAGACGCCGCTCATAATAAAAAAAACGAAATAAATTAGTAAGTAGGTATATACCGTATTTGTTCGAAAAAAGGTGGCAACCCTAAAAGCATGGTGTAATACTCACATGACCTAATTCTGCTAAGACCTCAAAGCGAGGCATTCGCAGAGTGGGTGGATAAATGCTATTTTAATGACGGGATTTTCAGATGAAATTGGTGGGATATCGAATATTCGAAGTTGATGTGCTTTCAAACAGATTAAGTAATTTAATATTTTGCTATCGGGATGTAAAATCTGTAATATTTTTCCGTTGGATTAATTCCCGCCTTGAGACAAATATTTGTACGATCTGCAGACATTTGTTCAGGGCGTTCTGGATGTTTTTCTATGTATAATAAAAAAATATCTATCTGTGAAGTGTAGATAGATAGATAGATAGAAAACACTTTATTATACCACACAAATACAGCAAACAATACAGAGAAAAGCTTAGAAAAAAAGGAAGTATAAAGGGCGGCCTTATCGCTGAAAGCGATCTCTTCCAGGCAACCTTGATATTGTAATAAGTATATCAATTATCTAGTACCCATAACACAAGCTCTGCGTAGCTTGGGGCTAGATAATGCTGTGTGAATTGTTCAGCATTATTTATTTATTAACGTGACAACGTCTTATAATTCGATAGAGCCGGCTGCACGCACGAAAAAACATGACGTCATGCGGCGTTACCTGACGTCATGCGGCGTTACCTCGCTCTGAGGCGTTCCATGTAAGGCTTGAAGTGCAAGCGAGAGCGCTCGACATCTGTCTCTCTCCTACTTGAGTGAGCGATGCGTCTGCGTGGACAGCTGCTATACTATAGTACATTTACATGTTTTGATCGAGTATCAAATGCTACCATTCCATCAGTATTTTCTGAAGACGTTGTCACGTTCAACTATCGTCAGTAAACCGACTTTACAGACAACCAATTTTTTTTATTTCATTCGTCAATTTTCAATGGGATTTACAAAGTAGTTCGAGAGTGTATCTGTGTTTTTTTATTAAGTGTCTTAAGTAATTATAAATTCTCTTCGTGACATGAAAATTTATAACTGCTGTACTAATTTTGATGTAATCAGCTGAATTTATTACAATATCTAAACAAAATCTTCATAACCCTGGCACAAAATGAGCCGAATATTCGCACTTATCACTTCATTTAACACAAGCTCTGCTTAGCTTGGGGCTAGATAATGCTGTGTGAATTGTCCAACATTATTTATTTATTTATATTTATTTATCTATCATACTGTGCGCACTCAAGACTTAAACAGAAGCTGGCAACACTACCAAGTAAAAACATTATAAAATAGTAAACCATTACATTACATTGATTATCAGTGACAACGACAACCGCTTTCACTTCCTAACAAGCGGCCTCTGCGAGGAAATAAGTATTATTCACGCGAAACAATATTTCTGTGATTATTTCCTGTGATGTGGGTTCTTTGTGCGGTGGATTGAGGGTTCCGTAGCCTAATCTAAGTAGTTTCGACACCGTCTGTCTTTCTACAGGGTGATATAGGATGAGATAGTTTGTCAAAATTTGACACTGAAAAGAACTAATAAGTAGGTAAAGAAAAGTCATGTGAGGAATCATGCGGTTGTTTTGTTCTGATCATTGAGCAATTCGATAGGATTACTTTTTAGAAAAATACTGTCTGCTCTTATTTTTCCATCAACGAATTTAATGTTAGGTAATAAGGTTTTTGTGGATTAATTTTTGCACAACAAAATGTGTTGAAAATTAAAAGACATTATCGTAAGTCTCAAAGGTACAAGTGGTACTACTTATAATTATTACTTTAGGGAAATAGGTAGGTACCTTACCTACCTACCGTTACCAAAGTAGGTTGGTAGGTTGTATTTCAATAGGTTTACCCATGGTTAAATCTATGGTAAAGGTGAAAGATTTGTGAAAAACTAAAACAAAAAAAAACTAAAATTCACCTAGGTATAGGTACTTACCACATTTGAAAAAAAAAACAAGCAAATAACAATGTCCTCCGATCATCTCTCAATGCACTCTCAATACAGTTTGACAAAACTATATCCGGCTGAACGCCCTCTAGATATATCCCGGATATGCATTCCGGATGAGCCGGATGTAGCCGTTCGAAAGCTACATCAATCACGAGCGTATGCGCCGCGACCCGGATATAAACGGGATCGGATTTAGTCCGGATAGGGTTGGCACGTTAGGTGTTTAAAACAGTTACTTATGCGATTTGTGTCACATTGTATCATTTCGATATATTGCGAAATCCTGTGATATTTTAGTTGGTAAAAAACACTTTTGTGTGATTTTTTATTGTCTAACTCAAAATAATTGGGAAGATAAACTTATCTTTAAAAACAATGTTTATTGTGGGTGTAACTTGAAAATAAAGTATTTAAATGGGAAGGTAAACTAATCCCAAAAACATGGTGGGTATTATAGTCACAAATGTACCTAATTATCTAATAAGTATATATTGAATCTTTAATAAATAAATTAAAATTTAAAGATCGTTGGCATAAACAGGGGCAAAAATACAATACCTACTGGGTATCACATCACACTTATAAATGCCAAAGTTTGGATGGATGGATGTATGTTTGTTACTTCTTCACACCGAAAGTACTGAACGGATCGTGCTATAACTTTGCATGGATGTCCGTCTTGAACTAGAATAATACATTGCCTACTTAAAAAGTAGGCAATGTATTATTATCCTAGTTCAAGACCACTTTAAAGGACTTTAAGGGACTTTAAAGGAAATCTCAATAGATTTCCTTTAAAGTCCCTTATAGTGCTTTCATTATTATTTTTAATTTCCAATGAAATCGACAATAACAATTGCTTATACAAGAGACGTCTATGAGCGTGTTTAATCTCAATACGAATGACAATTTAATTTAAACCAACTTAGTTCCTAGTTCCTGCTAGCTTCTGCCCACAGCTTCGCACGCGTTGTTTCTATGGAAACGTGTAAGTGATTGATATCCTATCCTATTTCCTACTAATATTATAAAGCTGAAAGTTTGTGAAATGTGAATTTTTGTTACCAAGTGTAACAATAATAGGCATTGGCGTCTGTGACAGACACAGATGACCACACCATCTGTCATCATCTGTCAGCACTGATGACAGATGATCAAAGCAGCATCGCGACGACTTTGCAATTTTCACAATTATTCTTCCGAGCTATTCTCGCATAGAAACTAATTTTCGCTCTTCTTTTGTAGACACTAAGCTAGTAAGCATAAAAAATTATGATAAAATCGTTTTCATATAGCGTCTAAACAAAAAGTAAAACACAGTTAATCTCTGGTTGTCATCTCGAAGCTAAAACAACTCGGTCCTTAATGGTTTGTACGCTAAGTGAGATTAGATGAGCTTCTTGCCTCGTCCAACTCTAATATAGGCAAAACAGAGATTACAGAAGATAATCCGCACGAAATAATGGTTTTAAGGCCGCACGAAATAATGTACCTTACCTAGCGACTTTTATGATAACTACATCCAATTCGTACAGCTTAGTGAGGATCCCAGTTATTAGAAAAATAGGGAAAAGAATATACAAAATTGTGTACTTTAACCACCCACTCGATGGTCAGACATGGCGACATCGTCAAAATGGCGTTACAGGACCGGACAAAATGGCCGAATAGACAGGAAGCCTATACACATGTGGGTATATGCTTCCTCTCTCGCGCCCGCAATGGGTGTTTAGTTGTATGTCGAGAAACTAAGTAAATCAGTTAAACACGTTGCCTATTTAAATAACAAGATTGGGTAGACAGTAATTTGTGTAGCCATAAATTTAAAAATGAATTAATTCAGTAATTATTATCGCGGTTAATTTTATTTGCTTAGCCACAACCAAATAGTTTAATAGCAATGACAGCTTCTTACTTAGTTACGAAGCGTCCCAGTGACTTATAGCCCTGATGACTATGATGATGATGATGAGACCTCCTAGTTCAATTTTGACCACGGCAGCCAGTCTTGATGGTCACTACCTATGTGCGCAGCCGCGCAGGACATAATTATAGTGCATAAATGCGCTCAATTGCGCTCCCTATTCCATCAATCTAGTATCCGATGGGACAGTAGACTGACACGACCGAAGAAGGGTCAGACGCAGGACCAACGACTTAACGTGCTTTCCGAGGCACGGGGTCTAATACCGCCTACTTCCTGCTTCCGGGCTACTACTCTAAATTTTCTTGATAATAATATCCCTATAACATTATGTGACTCGACTCGGGTTTGAACTCAGGACCTCAGTATCAGCGGTAGAACACGCGACCACTAGACCGTCGAGGCAGTCAACTTATAGCCCTAACAAACAAAGCACCTAACAAAGCACTAGTGTTCTGTATTCAGCGCCTAAAGCCCCGCCATTTTGGGTCGCTTTGAATCCATTTACATGCAACCGCCTTTGGCAGTCGTCCCACCTTGGACCTTTTCAATTAGGGCTAGCTTTCTAGGTCATGCTGGGTTTCGGACTGGATTTAGAGCGGAATGAAAATCTAGTACCTACGTAAAAGGTATTGGATTTTAGAATTAATTGTATTGTGCTGGGTGATTCGTTCTTCGCTATTTAAATTCAAGCTCGTTCTTCTGATGACGGTTTTCTGACTGAGCTATCTAACCGAGGTGCTTGGGTGGACCTTAGAGGCTTCTAATTCTTATTCTGATTGGGGGGGACCGAGATCTGCACGGACATCTCGCATGGGAGTGTATTGTGTATTATCCCACTGCCTAAACAGGTCCTAACCAGCCCAGCTCCTTGAAGTAACGGAGCAGGACTTTTGGTGACTGACAGCTTCGTTTCAGTTTTTCTGTGAGTGTGGATGGTGATGACTCTTCAGCCCCGTCTTTTATCTGGCTTCCTCTGTGGCCGTGCAGTGTAGTACAACTTGTTCCACAGTCTCTTTTTCTTGGAAGCAGCCACGACACAAGCTGCTGTCTGTGGCTGCAGTCTTGAAAAGATGATGGTTCAGCTCACAGTGACCTGTGACACCCACCATCGTTCTTAGGTCCTCGCTTCTCACCTTGGAGGCTTATCATTTTAATAAATAATAATAAAAAATTCTGACCTACTTCTACTTTTTTGTTTGATCTTAAAAAATAATACGAGTATAAGATCAGTGGATCATAAAGAGTTCTCTACAACATCTTAACAAATAATTCCAATTCTAATTATATTTAAAATATACGTTGTCATTTCAATTTGAGGATGTTCCTGCTGGTGATTATCTTATTACCTTTTATTTTCTTATTCATGATTGGCTTAAAAGATTTTTACCTTTATGTATAATTATGTGCAATAAAGAATTATTATTTAGAAAATCATCTCCACACAAATTATAAAAATAATCAATTATCATTTATTTTGTAAATTACAAGAATAACACGTCAAATTCGTATCTATTAAAAATACATTAGATTCTAGAAGTAATAATAAATTAAATTAAGTATAATGTATGTATAGAAATAATTAAAAACTATTCAATGTTAACATTAAATTTACACAGTACCTACCACTTCTCTTACATGCCAAAGGCTTAAGGCTTATTTTTTCCATGCGTTTAAAAATCTACAAAGTAAAATAACCCACCAAGTGCCACCCTTATCTAAGCCTACCCGGATATCCCGTGCAGTGGCCCGACGAATAAGCCCCGTGCTAAAAGAATTGGCCGCGCGCCAGGCCCAGTGCCGTTTGGATACGTTAGATTAGTGACCGAGAGTTATAGAGGCGTCCATTATGTCGTTCGGCGAGTAACTCGCTAATATTAATTCGTCGTTCATTGGTTCTTTTTCTGCGCATATTAAGAAGGCAGCCAATGAGTGGCAAAAATCGTCTGAGCGAGTCACTCGCTGCAGGACGACAGGACGTTATTGAGGTTTATCTTATGAAATGCCTACTCTTATAATAATAACTCACAAAATGCCATCTCTAACTCTTCGCGCCTTTGTGTAACGCCGTGTAGCGTTATTACACTAACGTTATTTAGATTATTTTTTTAATTTACTTGCAAGTCCTACAAAAGTGCCACCCCTAGCTCAGCCTACCCGGATATCCCGCGCAGTGGCCCGGCTAATAAGCCCCGTGCATTGGACTACCAGATTTGGCCGCGCGCCAGGCTCCGCGCCGTTTGGACATACGTTAGATTAGTGGTCGGCGGGGTGGGAGCGACGTTATTGGGGTTTATTTAATTAAGCCAAAGTCACAGGGTTATTTTCAGAACTAGAGTAGGTTCTAAATTATTAAAAAAATATACTAAAATTCATGCCAAAACTATGAGAACGTTTTGTTTTAGTAAGGGAGTTAGATTTTATTAGACCGTAAGATGAATTGTTGGAATAAAATATTAAGATTATTAATGTGCGGGCTTAATAAACGGTTTTAGTAAAATTAAATGTATATTTAAATATATATACATAGGAATCATTTTTTTTGTTCAAGACATTCAACATGAATGTACACAAAAATAATAGAAATAAAATTCTGTTCGAAAGAACACAAAGTAACAAATAATATCGTTTTAACCTATTTCAGTCGTAGGGTTAAATCATGACAGGTAAAATTTATCCGGGTCAAATCGACCCGTGATATGAATTCAATGTAAACCTGCAATTTGCGTATTACGGAGAACTTGGCAGCCTGCCGTCATTAACGACTTGCAAAGTGTATGCTGAAAGTGTCACAGCGGGGGAAAACAGCTTGGACATTAAAGAAAGAGAAGGTGCGATTCGTACATTCGACTACAAATGTTGTTCGACATTTGCAATTTTCTTATTTTATTCATAATCCGTTTTTCGATATATGTTTAGCCCCGATTACTAAAACACAACTCAGATTCAAGCTCGTCCCAAGTGGCGAATTTTTCTCAAAATTTTCATTGAAAACTGTCGAAAAAGCGACTTGAGACCTGCCTCAGATTAAGTCTGAGTCGCGTTTGAGTACTTATTCGGGCGTTAGCCTGTTTGACGACAGTAGGCACTAAGCAAAGAACATTGACTTTGAGTTTCTACCTAACTAGTTACTGCTGTCGGTAGGGTACACGAAAAGTTTTTCAGACTTTAAATTGCCAATAAGTTATTGTTACAATGAGGCATTTTTATACATTTTTAAAAATAAAATCTTCATTTATACCACGCTTTCCCATGACGTTTTTGTTTAGATCCAAAAAAAAACAAAACATTGAGCCCATGCTCCGATTTTCCCTTATTAAGTATCGTCGATCGCCAACTACCCAGCTGTTCCTATCTGCACTGTGCTCCAACTTAGTCGAAGTGAGATATTGGAGCTGTTGCCAGCCATATTCTCGTTCGCATAAAGTTCCGATAGTAGACTCTACCAATAAAATGGAATGTTAGAAGTCTGTAGGAGAATCTATCAAACTTATATTAGTCTAGTCTAAGGGTGCGCATACGGTGAAAGCGAGTAGCGGAGAGCGTTAGGCTGACCGCTTATCATACTAGTACATAGTTACATTTAAAATTGAATATATATATTTTTATGTATTCTAATATATATTTATTCGCCCTAGGAGCACAAGGCACATTCGGTTAAGTTAATTTACATTTCATATTATGATAGAGATAACTAATAAGACAAAATAAAATAATTATTATAGTAAGTAACACGAAACAAAGAAATTAATAACTACAGGTAGCTGCTGGTATCACTCGCTTATCCCGAATTACCTATTGCTCGAAGAGATTAGCTACCTTTTTTTTTTTTTTTTTTTTTTATCCTGAGGGAAATGCGCACGCGTATCGTACTGCCACGGGGAGACAGTACGATGATGTGGGACTCTAACACCACTAAAACCCTCAGGGTGCTTCCGCCACCAAAAAGAATTTCTACCACCCCAACTCTTCCCGCGGGTGTCGTAAGAGGCGACTAAGGGACATCCACCGGGGGCGGGCAACAGCGCCCCTGCAGAACAATTCTACCACCGAACTGCGATCCCCGACCCGCATGCATGCGTGGGGATTAATAAAGATTAATAAAGACGCTTATCAGGGGAGCCAGTATAGGCTGTAGAATTAGAGAATTGGACACTACAAAATATTTCAAAACAACTATGGACCTAGACATAGGCCATTGTCGCCTCTTACACGCGCGGGAAGAGTTGGGGTGTTGCAAATTCTGAGTCAGGGCTACACGGCCATGTACGGCCATGCATAGGTCTCAGGGACTGCCGCCGGCGAGAAGTTTTGATGTAGAAAAAATTATGGCGGAGGCGCTAGAACGCTAGACCCTAAAGCTCTGCGCACATTAATCCAACGCCAACGCCCAAAATACTGCATCTAAATATGGGCTTAATTAATCAAACGCCAACACCCTATGAACTGCATTTGTATATGCTTATACAGTTATTAATTTATTTAAAGTTCTACATTATGTATTGAATATACAACTTAGAAATTAGTCACTATATAATTCGCCTAACGATTCCCGGTGCAAAGGTGCCCATAATGCTTGCAGCAATACCTCGCTGCTTAAACTAGTTATCTTTCGATACATTTTACAGAGACAAAACGGCTTACCACAAGTTAAAAGAGTTGTCCACGAGCTGTCTACCATCTCATGCTGTCAACTTGAAATACATTTAAACCTTACGAGATAAAGCCCCTAATTGAATACACATTTTTGTGCTGTACAGTAGTACCTAGTGCGCTTCTGATCTGCAACAACCTTTATACAAGTAAGTTGTATAACATAAAACTTTTATCCATCCTTATTTCCCTGCAACATTCTCCGAAGCAAAATCGCTACAATCGAGTATCGAGCGAACTCGATAAACTAAAAGTACTTCTCTGTGCTTTGCGAATGAAATGCTAAAAACTCTTGTACAAACGACCCGGGGGACAGGGACGAATCTAGGATGTAACTTTTTGAGCGCCACGCCACAAACGCCCCCGTGTAATCTACACCAAGGCACAAAGTGAACAAAAATACCTATACGCTAAGGAACCGCAAGTGCTGGTCATGTATAGGTGACTGTGGCGTTCACAAGGTTAAAGGGAGCAGAATATAGAATACTTAATTACCTACTGGCGTGGCGTAGAGATCCAAAGTGGAGCTTGGCCTCTAGAACCACCAGAGTTCACAGTTCTCCCGGTTTTTTGCCATTTCAGTCCAGTCGAAGTTCTTATAGGTCTTTCTCGACTTCGTCGCTCCAGCAGCGGTACCTCGGAAGACCGATAGGTCATCGGCCACGTGGGCATCCCACGTACGCTAGATTCCAGAATTCAGAATTTCTAGATGAACTCTAGAAATTCTGATTAAACAAACTTACTGTGGAAAAACATACGTTTTTAGTGTACGCTAATTTTAGTTTTTAGGTATAATAGGTACTTAGGTTTTCCAATCTGTGTATTTGTGCGTCTGTCTATTTTCCATCGTAGCTCCAGCGTATTCATTCGATTGGAAAATTAACCGTTTTCGATTTAGTTAGGTATTTTTTCTTTGAATGGGGACTGGAACTAGATATTTTTAATGAAAATTAGTGCTGTATTATGACAATTCTATGATGATTCTAATTTGCACCCGAGATAAGAAACCTCGACAGGAATAAAAATAAAAATTAACTTGATATCCGCTCTGCTTCGAAACCAGCCCCTACCATAACGTCCTTAATATAGCCCCATCTCCAATTTAACTTTTATTCCATTCCAGTTTCCATCACGTAGTGCTGTTGGAAAAACTATTTAAATTTACCCAATAAAAATTGGAAAACTCCCAATTCTCCCAATGAACGTAGCAAATTGCTCTGACTTTCAAATAGAAAACGACTAATAGGTACCTATTAGGCATCGATGTAAGTAAAACTAGCCGTGTGGTACCGGCTTAGAATTAGCACCACCCCAACTCTTCCCGCGGGTGTCGTAAGAGGCGACGGGATATCCACCGGGGGCGGGCAGCAGCGCCCCCTGCAGATTCTACCACCAAAATGTGATCCCAACCCGCATTCCCAGCGTGGGGATTATGGATTACCCCCTAAAAGATAAAAGCCGATAAGGCGCTTATCAGGGGGAGGCCTGCGTCCAGCAGTAGACCAATACAGGCTGTTAAGGTTGAGGTGAGGATTAAAATGGATTTTTTAGAGATTGGGTACTAGCTTCTCGAAAGTGGAACTCTCAAATTAGGTCCAATCAGGTCCACCCACCTCAGTCATAGTCAGACCGGTGTCGCCGGCGTTTGTGTTTCGCGAGCATATTGTTGTCTCGGTCGCACTTCGGTCTACGTCTTTCGGTACCTCTTTCCATCCTTCGGTACGTTTTTCCGTCTTTGTTGTTAATTAGGTAGGTTTAATGCTTAAGATTGGAGATAGCGTGTCTTTCCGTTTAGTTCTCATTGTAACACAATACAGGCCATTTGTTGAGTTAGCGCTGTGAGAACGTAGCATTTCTACAGAATTTTACTTAGATCTATGCTAAAGTCTAGTAGTCTGTATTGTAATGAGGTTTATCCTTGTATACACATATTCCCAATGAATGTTGTGAGCTTAACCGAAAACAATGAGTAGTAATTCCTTTTATTTTCTCATAAATTGAGAAAATAAAAGGAAGTAAGATACTCCTATGATTAGTTTCGTATTCGGCCATTCACTCCCATGTCAAAAAACCACCCTGTATGAAAGTCCATTAAAAAACAACAAATAAAGGTGGTACTTATAAGAATCAGTTCGTCTAGCGGGAAAATTCAAAAAAAATATTTAAAAAAAATTATAATACTTACTGAAATAGAAATACAGAAATACAATTTATTGATAAAACCAATTTACATGTCGAATTTTTGTAGGGAATACACAATGTATCGAAGTCACAAATTAATAAAACAAATCACATGGAAATAAACAAAATTAAAATAAAGTCATAGATGAATATGGTTTACAGTTGTAAAAGTTCGTCAACAGAATAAAAATTCTGCTCGACAAGCCAACGTTTCAGTCTTAATTTAAAACACGATATACTGCCATCAGCTGTGACAGAGTCTGGTAATTTGTTATTCACTGCCGGACCCATCACATGAGTTAACTTTGAAGACTTCGTGAGAGAGCGGGCGGCGGTCGCGAGCTTTCCGGCATTCCGCGTTCCGTACGAGTGGATGTCGCCGTTCTTCATGAACTCGTTCAGGTTCGAGCGAACATAAACCGCCACTTGCATGATCACAATGCAGGGTAGCGTAAGTATGCCGAGCGCTGTAAAATGTGGTCTGGCGGAGACATCTCGGCGGATGTTAACAAGGGTGCGTATGGCTCGTACTGAGTAGATATAGATACATTGATCTATCTACGAGTAATAAAGGCTTATTGCTTAAAAATACCAGTTAGTACGTAATACGCTAACCGAAAACCTAGTGCTGACAATAAATCATCTCCTCGCTCTTGCTAAGTAAATTGAATGATTTGTTAAACAATCGGGACAAAAAAAATAAAACATTAAAAACGCAATATCTTACTTATTACGTTTCCATTTCTATTGGTTCAGAGTAAACAAGCACAAATTAACCGACAAACAAAAAACTCGACAAAGGGTCAACAAAGAAAGCAATCATCTGGAATGGTACGGTCAGCAAAAACAAGGAAACTCAACATTGTGAAGTCAAAGGGGCTTCCACGTTCCTTTATTGTTTTAAGGCGAAGAGTAGGGGTGATAGTGGCGCCACTACATATTTAATTTAACCATTAAGTTATACAAAGGAATTATCAAAAAATCGGACCGCCTGGTAGACGATACCTATCACAAGCTTTTATTTAATGTACTTATCTGTAATAGTTTTGTTTTGTGTTATTCAATCAAAAACCTTGTTTGGCGAGCTTGGTGGCCACCAATAGGAACTAAACTCTTGAAACAAGTATCAGCCTAAATAATACAGTACAAAACTATTAAAGATACATTTAAAAAAATCTTATGATAGATATCGTCTACGCGCGGTCCGATTTTTTGATAATTCCTTTGTATAACGTAATTATAGAATTAAATATGTAGTGACGCCACTATCGCCCCTACTCTTCGCCTTAAGAAAACCGGATGCTTAGTATGAGTGTGCAAAATATGAACACGAATAAAGTTTTCGTGAGCACGAAAGACTATCGAACTATACAGCGCTTAAAAATTTGGATAGAAGTCACTAATAAAAAATGTTTTATAACAATTATAACATTATGTCTTAGAGAGTCAAGTTTCTAAAATATTCACCTTTGACTAAAAAATAAAGCTATTTTCTGTTATTATCTCAGAAACCTGACGCTGGCGTCTTCACGGACGTGTTCATGATGGTGGGCAGAACCTGCAGTTAACATAGTGTCAGTGAATTATCAATAACCCTGTATATAACTTTAATTATGTATGTGCGTCGAGTTTGAAATATAAACAAAATGGTGACCGATTTTAGGGCCAAAATCTTCAAACCCCTTTATTCAACTGACCAAAGTTTTACATCCCTACAAACGGGAAAGCACAAAAATGCCATCAGTACACTACCTACAGTATACCCACAACAGTTTCTATTAAAATTGTCAGCAAAGCTCGAATACGGTCAACAAAGAAACCAATCACCCGTAATGGTACGGTCAGCACAAACAACGCAGTGTTATTACTGGATACATTATTACTGGACGTTATTGGCGATTTCCATCGAAATGGACTCTGTTCTGTGGTATTAGACTATATAGTGACGTCACACAGTAGAGTTTGTTGATTTGTTACGAGTTTAAGAATATTCATTTACATAAATCATTTACTTATTTTGTTGTGATTTTATCCATACATAATTTGTTCTTAGGATCTTAGGTAGTCTTTGCGGGTACACAATGCATAAAAATCTTGTCTTTCTTTCCTTTGTAACTTGTGGTTAACGGGGGGCTGGTTATACTTTTAGTACCTATTTAGTTTACTTATGATAATCTGTTATTATATTATTTATGTATGATTGTTTGTTATCCCTAAGAAGTAAAAATAATAATAAAATAAAATTGTCAAAGCACTACACTTACCGTAAAACGGGGTGAATAGAGACTCCAGGGTGAATAGAAATGAACGAAATACTGGAGCAAGACACTACCTGGCTGGTCGCAGTGGCAGTATCCTTAGTCCATGACTGTTCACCTTCTGTGTCAGTCGATCTGACCTCTGCAGAAGGATGTTCTGCTCCAGTATTTCGTCCATTTCTATTCACCCATAAGTCTCTATTCACCCCGTTTTACCCGGTATTTAGAGTTCGTCTTGTTAGATTGATAACTATCATACTTCATATTATCATAGTTATGGGGGGGATATGGAGGGGTACCCCCATGAGATGGCCTGCAGTGGACCAATATAGGCTGTTGAGGTGAGGAGGATGTTCTTGTTCAGCCAGTGGATATGCGTGCTGAAGAAAAACTCCAGCAGTCGGAGATAACATTCTTAATGCCAGGTAGAGCCTAACGAAGCGTATTCTTAAGCAAACGAAATAATTGAAGCTTAAAAATACGAACACAGTAGAATTAGTGAGACTCGAGTGTGCTTGCATTTTCCGGAAATGCCGTCTAGTGCTGTAATATATGAGATTTAAAACGGTCTGGCATGTTGTGAAAACGCTGCTACTGCTAAATATTTTCTGTAGGTACTTCTTTTTTGTACACAATTAATACAAACCATGAACTTATATATTACGATGTGTACATAGGCGAGGTTAACTCTGAAAAGGAGTTTTCTTCCAGCAAACCCAGTTATCATAATAATATATCCTAAAACATAATCGGGTTATTTATTAATATTTGTGGTTTGTGAGTTTTCCAAAAATTATGAACATATTTTTTTGGCTATGAATGCAAGCAGATACTGGTTGCGGCAAGCTGAAGAGAAGGAGAAAGAGATGTCCAGCAGTGGACAAATATATGCTGATGGTGATGATATAGTGATGGATGAGGAAGAGCAATATATTGTTGTCGTCTAAAGTTTCCGTCATACAGTAACAAAATCTATAGTCGTTTTAAAAGTTTTATGCTGCTTCAAACATAAAATGAGAATCATAAAAGAAAAAGTATCGGTTTTACTAAGTATTATTTATTCATATTTTGTTTACCTATTCTATCCCATCAAATTACGGGTACAGTAATTTGATCCAACTACCGTAATGGACGTGACGTTTGGGAATCCGAAACTTTCGGGCCAAAACTTCTGCTCGTTCAATTTCGCATTACCGGTAAACAATTAATCAAGTTGACTTTTATCCACTGCTGGGTACAATACAAATATACAGGGTGTTTGGTGGATGGTCCGATAAAAAAAATTACAGTTAGGTGGGGTCACACACTTTTTCCATATAAACTTTTTGCCTAAGATAACACTTTTTTATGTTTTTTTTTTGGAAATTTCCAAAACCGTGCCTTTTTCACTTAATAACTTTTGATTTGTGTTGTTTCTTTAATCTAAATTTCATTTTCTTCAATCTGTAGTGTTTTCTTGGTCTCTGATGACCCCAGCTAACTGTCATTTTTTTTTGTCGGACCGTCCACCAAACACCATAGCATACAGGGTGTATGCTAAATTAACATCCCATCCTTTATCAATATAAAGGCCATGAATAAGCACCTACTAGATTTTCTTGACTACTAAAACTCGAAGTTCATGCCATCTAACAATGTCCATCCATCCATCCATTGACGTTTCACCGTTTCAGTTCGCCCCGACCGTGGGATGGATGAATTAATTTAAGGTGGATCATACGTGTTGTCGCGAGAAATAGTTTTTTTGAATTTTAATTTTTCTGCGAACTATTAATAAAATTACCGGAAAAGTTAATTGCTGCAAATCGTAAACCATTTTCTATGAACTTAGATTCACTTCTATTTTAGTTTTGGGGACATTAGTCATTATTATTGACATTATGTTGATTTTTAGACCAAAATATCATATTTTTCCAAATGTTGAAGCATTACTAGTGAATCGAATTTTTTTTTATAGTAGTTTATAGAAAATTGCGTACGATTTGCGGCAAATTAGTATTCCGCTAGTTCAAATTCTAGTCTCAATCTCTTTTTCCTTGTAGAACGCAGAAAACACAAAACTATTCACCTTTAATTTATTAATTGTAAGAAAAATTCATTTTTTACATGTCACCTAATTTTTAGAGAGTAGCACCAGTTCTCCGGCAACCAGCACCGTGCTAAGCCTCGCTGATCTGACTAGAATCAGCTTTTAACACGAGAGAGGCTGTGAAATTTATGCAAGCGCTCGCCCTGTCGTATCTCCCCGGGTTTACTTGTTACAAGACTACATTTCAAGGTTGGATCGCAGTTATCAGATAAAAAAAATAAGAGTTTATTAATAACTAGCTTCTGCCCGCGGCTTCGCACGCGTTGTTTCTATGGAAACGTTTTGAGGTTATTTGTATCCCATGGGAACTGATTTATGGTAGAAAGTAGCCTATGTTTGATTCCAGGCATAGAGCTACACCGGTGCAAAATTTCAGCTCAATCTGTTCAGTAGTTTTGGCGTGAAGAGGTAACAAACATCCATCCATCCAAACTTTCGCATTTATAATATTAGTGTGATTATACAGTGTGCTACGGAAAGACGACCTCTGTGGCGCAGCGGGCGAAGGTCCGCCTGCGACGCAGGAGGTTGCGGGTTCGATTCCCGCCTCGTGACAAATATTTGTGCGATCTGCATTTGTCCAGGGCGTTCTGGATGTTTTCTATGTATAACCAAAAATATATATCTATATAGTGTATTGTATTATGTATATCAGTTATCTAGTACCCTTAACACAGCTCTGCTTAGCTTGGGGCTAGATAATGCTGTGTGAATTGTTCAGCATTATTTATTTATTATTTATTTAAGGGTGTACTGAGCCAAGCTTAAGAAAGCGGTTGATTCTGGTCACCAAGGGGGTCAACGTCTGTTGTACGATTGTTTGAATACGAGGGCAATGCTGAAGTTTTTTAGTCAGTAAATCACACTAAGGTACATCGCTGCAAGCACGTGTAACACGAACGCCGGTCCGACTATAACTGAGGTGGGTGCACCTTGAGCCTTCTCCACTTCCACTTTCGAGAAGCTATTAGCTAAGTACTAAATTTTAGTTTGATTTTGGGCACTCTGCCTTCTGGTTACAGCTTAGATTTTAAGGAAATTGATGCAAGTGTAAATACTAGTTGTAATTTATCACTTATTTAAGTTATGTCGTATAATATCGTCGTTAGAGAAACTGTTATTGTACATGACTTTGACTCATTCGGAATTCCCACTTCTCGTGACACATCATCGGTGGTAGAATAGCCAATAAGGCGCTTATCAGGGGGAGGCCTGCGTCCAGCAGTGGACAAATAAAGGTGGTTGAGGTGACGTGATCTATTGATACTAGTATACCTTGTTTCATTCACTATAATAAACAACTTTAATTAATTTATCTGAATAATTTTGCAACACACTTTTGCAATGCGGCTTAGAGGATTCGGTGCAAATATGTGTGGCCTCGCCCTCCACAAAACACTGACATTACATTCCTCTCAACATACGATGTGTTTGATGGTGTATTATATTTAATTATCTACAAGAACACACAAATTTTGTGTTGTGGCTTAACAATGGAATATTTACCATGACTAGAGTTTTGAGCTTTCTAATATTTCGGCACAGTTTCATTTATCACGGAATAACTGAAAGTTAGTTTCTGGCAGATATACCAATCTACCGACTTTAGTTTTAATAACCATGGTGGATTTAAACGTTTTATTGTGGCCATACACTTAACCTAAATTAGTTCACTGCTGGACAATTGGATTGTGGTCAAACGAAGGTCCAAGGTCTCGTATAGAAGTATGCACCTAAGTACCACGTAATCGAACCTCGCTTGATCCTTCTTCCACTACGTCACAGAAGCCGGATAACAGTAGAGGAGAAGGTGGTAATGTGGCCCCCCATTTTGTTTTTCGCCTGTAAAATTTGTAATATGCATTTTGTCTTCTTTTTGTCTCATCCTCCCAGCCTACGCTGTCTTGGGCTAAAACTTAAAAAATCGCAAAATATTTACGCTACCATGGTCCATGATACGTAGCTAGTCAATGTGATATTTTCAATTAATTACCTCCATTGTTTCAATTCTGTAAAATACTGCTCAAGCTACTGCTTCATTTTTTTCTGTCCATCGCTAAAGTTTGCCACTCTTTTTCAGCTAGGTATTTCTAAAATTTCGTCCACCCACCTTTCAAGAGGTCGTCCTCATTTTCTTTTACCGGGTGGTCCTTGCCTATTTGTTACTATTCTGGACCATATTTCAGTACTAAGTACTAAGGAAATATTGAAGGGACCAAAATACCTGCAGGGGTCCGTCCACCGTCTCCCGATAACATGTTCATTATGTCTTTATAGCCAAAGCTCCCACCTACCTGAAATCGTAAAGAAAGTAACACATTGCTGTGACTTCACCCCATAATACCAAAGAGTATACGTTCCACGAGTTTATTACAGCGAAAAATACTGAATTCACCCACCTATTACTTCCGACCGGTTTATCGGGTCGTTTTGACCCCGTACAGGCGGGTCGCTTCGACCACTGGGTCAGGGAGACCCCTTATTGACTGGCAACATTTAGTTAGGATATTGTTGTTTGGCTCAGCTGTGTTGAAGCTGTAATCCGGACTTTATGCTCGGATTATTATGTTCTAGCTCAACAAATGGACTGTATTGTGTTACAATTAGATAATAAACTATTAATAACAGTACTTACCTAATCTCCCGGATTTTATTCAGACATGATTCTGAACCTCGTATGATTGACGACTTCTGTGGCGCGGTGGGCGAAGGTCCGCCTGCGACGCAGGAGGTTGCGGGACAAATATTTGTACGATCTGCAGATATTTGTTCAGGGTGTTCTGGTCGTTTTCTATGTATAATAAAAAATATCTATCTATGTACTCGTATATTATTATGTATATCAGTTATCTAGTACCCATAACACAAGCTCTGCTTACCTTGGGGCTAGATAATGCTGTGTGAATTGTCCAGCATTATTATTATAAATTATTATTATTATTATTATGTATCTATGTCCAGCATTATTTATTTATTTGTTCTCGTCTCTGCTTCGGGCATCTCCGCTTATCTCCGCTCCGTCCGTGCCTTGTATAATATTCCAACTGTATTTAATGTACTCTGCGGTCAGCTCGCTGCAGATCCTAATGAGATAAAAGAACTAACTTGTAATTGTGCTCGCCATTTTTCCCATTATTTAATCTTCTTAAATTATAACAAGCTCTTTGGGCTTTTCTTGTGGTTTTTGTAAAAGCTGCTGGAAACTGCATCAACTGTGAATAAAAATGAAAGAAAATGCCTTTTTAGCTTGTACACAGGATATTCAATAATTTTGCTTATAATACTCAAAAATTTAATAAACAGATTTAAAATCACGTTGAAGCGCTTTGTATAAAAATGCTTTTAAACGTTTCGTTTTCGTAAAATAAATTGAAATTCTTCGCTAAGCCTGGATGTGTTCATTTTAGTACGCCTTATCATTTAAGTAGGTATAATCCTGGCATTACTAGAATACTTTGAAAAGTGGCTAAGCTAGCACTCAAGTATAATGTACGTATTTAAGCCAGCCAAACTCAAGGTGCAATATGTGCATACATAACCCCCACTAACCTAAAAATCAGTTTCCTATTGTTGATTTTTGCACAGAATTTGCAACAGGCAGTTTTCGACACATAATAATGCTGACAATAATTTTTCACGCAGACGCATACAGACGACAAAAAAATGATTAAGATAAAAATGAGAAAAGAAATTTGGATTTTTGGGTTGAAAGTTCTTTCTTTCTTTCTTTTTCTTTACAAACATTATATCTTAACACGTTATGCGCCATGTCGATCAAGGGTGTCCGTCATCAGTAATTTCTCACGGAGCCTGAAAAACATCAATTTTGCCAAATTTTATCGATCTATTTTTGTTGTTGTAGTGCTAGATACGGTAAAATTTGCATGTGTTATAATTCTACTAACACTTTTATTGCGTTTTTGTGAGATATCGTGTGACGAATACCAGTGAACGTCGCGGCCTCTGCGGACGTAAAAGTGGTTTTCCGTTGCGGGGGAGCCACGCGGTCACAAAGTCGCCCGAACAGCGAGTCTTACAACTCGCGCGTAAAAAAAATTAAACTGTTGAAAACAATATAAAATCTGTTCAATTCAACTATTGAATGTATTTTATTGACAAAACTTCAATTTCATTAAAGCTTACTTTCGATTTATGGGTTTTGTAGGTCATTTTCGCTTAGATAAATATTTTTCAAGCACTAGCATTGGTAGGAATGGTAGGAAGAACCATATCGCATAAAGATATTAGAAGACCAGGCGGGTCACCTTTCATATAAATTTCTTAAAATCACGACTCGAATGGAAAACTAAGTTGGAGAGTCACTGTGGGCGTCGCGGCTCGAACGGAAAAACTTCGTTTTTCCTTTGGCATAGAACGTGTTAAGGATGGCTGGAGTACATGCAGTAAATATTTTTCAAAATTTATAGTACTTAAAATAATTTTTCGAAATTATTAGTAAAATAATTTTCAGAATCAGACCCTAATTTATCGACCGTAGTTTGAGAGCGTACCCATTACAAACTTTTACGTCAAAAGGACAGATAAGAATGTAATATAATTTAAATTCTTATCTGTCCTTTTCATATCACTAACTTATTCGGCCAACCCTTAACCACAAATTTTATTTGTAATAACTGCGCCCCTTAGTTTCGCCCCGTGGAAATGTATGTTTCCAATTTACTTAATTTTTTCATTCATAAGAACCTTCTCCTGGCAATAACAAACACAACAAAAAAAGAATTAGGTAAATCGGTCCAGTCTTTGACGCTTGATGCCGTGACCAGGGGAAATAAAAAATCATTTTTATCTATAAAAAATAAAGGTTCACACATCAAATTTTGTTCACTTTACGACACAGACAATGAAATTAAGTAAACAGAGTAAATGGCCCCGATTTACATTTCTGTGTTTGGAGTTCAACAATTTGTTTGCTAAATGCTCTTTTTGGGGATCTAGGGTAATTTGGGGTAAATATGTTTTTATTTGAACAAGCTTTCGTAGCCGGCTTGACACGGGTTTTCACCTAAGTACCTAGTGGTAAAAAGTGACCTAAAGTAAGTAGATATACTATAATAATTTCGATGTGGTCGCATAAAAGTTTTATTCTATTTTGTCTTGAGAAAGTAAAAATAAACAGAGTAATGGATATTCAGGATTTTGAAGTATGGTTTTATTTACTGTAAAAAACATCAAAATATTGAGTTTGACTTATACATTACATCTGTAATTTCAATATATCGCATTCGTTGACCTTCCAAACTTCACCTTGTGTGTATAACCTGCGGTTTTAAAGAGTGGGATTGACAATGACGTCATCTGCTCGTCATGTACAGTCGGCTGCAAAAATATGTATACACTCCCAAGTTTTCAATTTGACTAAATAG
Organism: Eupithecia subfuscata; assembly: GCA_963564075.1. Lineage (NCBI taxonomy): Eukaryota > Metazoa > Arthropoda > Insecta > Lepidoptera > Geometridae > Eupithecia > Eupithecia subfuscata. Next base: position 1,406,462 of record OY751118.1, on the reverse strand, counting down.
TAAGTGTATAGTAATTGTGATAATTTATGTACCTCATTCTGACGAAGTACGATGACTACTTTGTATGAAAAACGTGTGCATGTCCTTCTATTCGAAAAGTTCCGAATAAAGTAAAAGTTAAATCTTGGAAGTGTATACATGTCTGTGCAGCTGACTGTACATGCAGTTCCGCTCAAGGAGACATCATGACAGATGACGTCATTTCCAAATGGTTTTACAAACATTTAAACAAAATCCCGTCTTTGTCAAGTAACTCTTGACTGTCAGTATCTGGCGCGGCGCATCAGCATTGCCATACAGCGGGGCAATGCAGCCAGCGTAGCGAGGATGCCTCCGGTATTGTTATAGATCAGCTTGATTGAGCTACCTGGTGTATTTGGCCGAGGATCTCAAGAGGCGCAAATATGCAGGTCTAGATAGAGCCTACACATTTGCTCCCCTTGGAGTCGAGACCCTAGGTCCGTGGGGTACCGAGGCTCTTTGGGTTCTTAAAAAATATCTGAGCGTCTGGTCGAAACGACGTGTGACCCGAGAGCTGGTTAGTATCTGGAGCAGCGCATCAGCATTGCCATACAGCGGGGCAATGCAGCCAGCGTCTTGGGGACGCGACGACTGATATTCTTATGGATCAGTTGAGCTAGCTGTAGATTGTTTGCAACACACTGCAGTTAGCTCAATTGCTTCAACTGTAAATACCAGTTCTAATTTGTTTCAATTATTTAATTGTATTTTTTTAAGCAATAAAAATATTAGGTTCTAATTTCTTTCTTCTATTTGATTATAATTTTCTTCACACTTAATATTATAAATATGAAAATTTGTATGTTTATTACCACTTCACGCCAAAACTACTGAATGGATTGAGATGAAATTTTGCATACAGGTAGTTTTAGGTTTGGAATAAAACAAAGGCTACTTTTTATCCCATAAATCAGTTCCCATGGGATATAAATAACTATAAAACGTTTCCATAGAAACAACGCGTGCGGAGCCCCGGGCAGAAACCGGTTGTTAATAAATGTAGTAAAATCATCCTTTAAAACTTTAAAATGAATTTCCATGCTGACTTCTACCAACTGTACCAGACTTTTCCCGTCCGCCGCAGCCCTACACCGCGTGATATAATTATCTTTTGAACGCAGGTATTTTATAATAAATATTTTATGGAAAGCATGTTTAATATGAATATTTTCTGCTTGAAATATTCTGCCTGCGTGGGGGCGATAAAATTGAATTAAGTGCCTTTCAGTGGATGTCGACGTAGAGGAAAATAGGTTGGGTGTCTGTGCGCGATCTGAATGGGATAGAACTGTTTCAAACTCAAACCAAAGCGATTGGAAATTAGCTTTGACAAGGTTTCATCCACTGTGTCATAAATGTCGTTATAAATAACCCAGCTTATCCTGAACCACGTTAAGATTATGGATAGGTGTTAGATTATTGAAAACCTTTCTAAAACCACTTAATTTCGCCAAAAATTCACCAGCTTGTCCGTAATTTTCGTTAAAACTAAATTCTTCTCAGATATAATATAAGAAAAAAAATCTGTATGAACTTTGAATTAAAAACCTACCCTTTGTTTCCATTAGTAATACAAGGCCTCTAGAAAAACGAATTTATGTAATCCGCCTAGAAAAATATGATGGAACTGTTTCGACCTAAAACAAATATACTTATCAGATATTTACTTCGACTAGGTTTTATACCACTTTGACAACGCGCGTATCCTAAAGGTGAGTATAGATTAGAGCATTTACTTGTAACAGAACATCGAGCAATAGGATAGCAAAAATGTATGCAAGGCAGAACGTAACGTTACAGGTAAATGCTCACACCCCGTGAGCATTACGTCGAACTCATGGAGCATTCGCAGGTACATTACATGACATGGAAAATTAAATGCTCTAGGAAACTGAGCATTTGTCTATAATGTATCATTCGTAAGAAAGTTACACAACATTTTAATGCTTGCGGATTTTATAACCAAGGTACCTACTTAAATAATATGATTTAGAAAGACGTCATCCCTCCTGCGCAGCTGTCCTACTCAGTTCGAATCCGATCTGAACGGGACAGCAAGAAAGATGACGTCATTCTCAATCCCGTTCTTTAAGGGGCGAACTAAGCCTAGATCTCAGTACTCACGGGATCCCCGTGGTAAAAAACTAGAATTAACTTAAATAAATTAAACGCCCTTTACTATACACATATATGTAATTATATATTTTTTCTTCGGTCCCTTAATTGGAAAACACGATTGCGAGAAAATTTACGGTAAAAAAATATGAAAGTGCACTGTTTTGCACTTAATTTGGTCGAGATCTCAGAAACGCTGCGGTCCATACAAAGATAAATGTTTTGATTCGTAGGTTATTACTTATTCTTTGGTTCCTTAATACAGTTCCTTTATAAGTTGTGTAGTTTTCTTGTAAATAAGGAAAAACATCATTTTTGCGCTTACGCCGCCGTTCCAAAAACGTATGCTCCGTCCCGCTCCTATGAACACGAAATCCTATGCCTATCCTTTTCACAAAATGGCGTGCAATGCGCCCTCTTAAGGGTCCGGCGGAGGATGAATTTCCCATACAAACGTAATACCAAAATGATTTGTAATTTGAGCATATTTTCACCATGGTCTGCTATTATTTGTATTAAAATAGTGTTTATCTAGGTTCCTGACACAATTTTTATTCAGAATACCTTTCTGAAATGAAATTAAACCGAATAGCATTTTTACATCAAAGAATGAATGTTTTCTTAGTATTTTTCTAGATAAGTATTTTGAAAAAAGCTTGTGGCAGGAACCTAAATAAATACTATTCTAATACAAATAATAGCAAACTATGGTGAAAATATTCTCAAATTACAAATCATTTTGGTACTACGTTTGTATGGGAAATTCATCCTCCGCCGGACCCTTAAGTACGCAGGTAATACACAAAAATGCGTCAAACCAAACCTAAAACAATAAAAGCCCCGTGCGCCTTGTACTCAGTTCTCCCACGCGCCATATCTCGTGTGTGTTCCAGTGCATTGTTCGTTTTTATATTTCCGCTCGTTCAGGAACCGGCATTGTTCGGTTTCGTTAGTGAGTTTAGGTTTACTAACCTGGTGGTTTAGTGGTGTGGTGTCTTACGGCCGAATTTACTAAGGCTGCGTTGCCACCAGAGATGCGTAGCGAGGAATGTGTCAGGAACCGGCATTGTTCGGTTTCGTTAGTGAGTTTAGGTTTACTAGCCTGGTGGTTTAGTGGTGTGGTGTCTTACGGCCGAATTTACTAAGGCTGCGTTGCCACCAGAGATGCGTAGCGAGGAATGTGTCAGGAACCGGCATTGTTCGGTTTCGTTAGTGAGTTTAGGTTTACTAACCTGGTGGTTTAGTGGTGTGGTGTCTTACGGCCGAATTTACTAAGGCTGCGTTGCCACTAGAGATGCGTAACGAGGAATGTGTTTTCAACAACCAATAGAATCACTTCATTTACCTAGCCTCGCTCAGTGCAGCTCTGGCGGAAACGGCTAGGCGGAGCGAGGTTTTTGTACATTCAAAACTAGTGAAAGATGTGTGCGAAGGATGTTTTGCGAGGATTGTGTCCTAGGATCGGACGCGGACGAAAGAATAGCAGTCACTAGACAGTGGTCCTACCCTAGCTTCGCTCGCTTATCAGAAAAGAGTCCGCTACACATCCTCGCACCGCTCAGCTACCTCGCACATCTCTGGCGGAAACGCAACTTAAGATTAAGGCGCATAACCAACCCAAATCAGCACCACCACCTATTTTATTTCTGTTTTATGTTAAAGGAAGAAATTTTGAAAAATCATGGTGATAACTTCAATAATTTGTGATACGAGTAACTATCATAAGCTTATTTTTAATGCCTCTGTAAAAGTTTTATTTTTATAGTGTAGGCAGGCAGAGATGCGACGTTGCTTTTTTGCTCACCATCGTGGCCAAAAAGAGCGACTTCGCATCTCTACCTATGTCTTCCTTCGTTTAACATAATCTTATATATAAAATTTATATAAAATTCTCGTGTCACAATGTTCGTTCCCGTACTCCTCCGAAACGGCTTGACCGATTCTCATGAAATTTTGTGAGCATATTCAGTAGTTAATGATTATATCGGGTATTTATCGCGTACCTTTTGTTTTATTTCCCCTACGTTTCTACCGCGTTACAGCGATCGTGGTCACGGGGCGACTGGATGTACTCGATCGCTGTAACGCGGTAGAAACGTAGGGGAAATAAAACAAAAGGTACGCGATAAATACCCGATATAATCATTAACTATGTATGTTAACAAATCGCGAAAGTTTAAAAAGTCATATTCAGTAGGTCTGAGAATCGGCCAACATCTATTTTTCATACCCCTAAGTGATAATTTTAAATTTCCACGCGGGCCTAGCCGCGGGGCGCAGCTAGTATTAAGATAAAATAGGTGGTGGCGTTGATTTGGGTTGCGTACGCGCCTTAAACTCAAAGTAAAGACAGTTTTAAACACTGTACGTATCTAATTCCAAAGCTAATTTCCTGAAGCAGTCAATCCTGTCCTGAAACATCTCGAACGCGACTGTAACATCAAACATGTAATATCCTGAAATACCCCGGAGAATACTAGTCGTTCCACTGCAGGTCTATCCGGCTCTTTTGACCGGGTGGATAAACCAGAATTGGACCTAATAATAATGTCCTCCTTCCTAGCCGAATTTCGACCACTGCGGCCAATCTCATCGGAGACTAGCCAGAGCGAGACTTCAGACCCAGTTAGTAAAGTAAAGTAAAGTAAAGTAAAGTAAAGTAAAAAGTATTTATTCTGTGTCACAAAAATTACATGGAAAGTCGGTACAAATAAATAAAAGTTAGAACAGTGACATCAAAAAAGGTGGTCGCTCAGCATAATGCACAGTAACGATGGCGCTACTGTGCACTGGTTTTATGCGACACCTAGAGGGCGCAGCGGCAGCAGCTGACACACGCGTAAGACAAACAAAGACAAAGAAGGTAAAGGATTATGAGCCCGGAGCGGGCCCAAACATTTTTAGCGTCAGGGATTACGCGGCCCGCTCCGGGCCAGACGACTCAGGCCAATACAAACCTCATTTCCAAATGATAACGGTCACAATGGCTTGAAGTCTTTGTCTCATTTGATTCATATTGAACAATGGATTTTTATAGTCAAAGAAGTTTTGACCTTGAGAAATAAGAAATCGATAATTTTATGTCTAAGTTGGATGAGCTGTTACGCAGTGTTTGTTTTGTGTAGAAAAGGATTTATCTTGGTCTAGCTGCTGCCCGCCGCTTCGCACGCGTTGTTTCTATGGAAACGCTTAAAGGTTATTTCTATCCGATGGGAACTGATTTATGGGATAAAAAGTCGCCTTTGTTTGATTCCAGGCCTATAATTATCTGTATGCAAAATTTCAGCCCGATCCGTTCAATAGTTTTGGCGTGAAGAAGTAACAAACATCCATCCATACATCCATCCATCCAAACTGTCGCATTTATAATATTAGTGTGATGTATTCAAGGATATTCAAGGTAGTGCTTTTAGTTCACCTAGATACTTTTGATCCCGAAATAACGCGAGTGAAGCCGTGGCCTAAAGCTACCATCATATTTCCGGCTTATTCTACCCCGACACAACCCTACAACTTAATAAATTACTTGTAAGCTCGTTGCCTACCCCCTATTTGTCGCTAGGGATGAATCTGTTAATCTTGAGCATGGCAAGGACCTTGGGAATAGCGGGTTGAGGATCAAGATATTTAGGTCGACTATTTGTAGTGTGTCAGTTTGGAATAGACTTTGTATGGATCTCCGGGGATTATAGCTACTACACAATAGGTAGATATAGACTTATTGCAATAGCGAGAAAAGTCGAATCAGAAAGCCATTTTTAAATTTCTGCTGATAGGATTTTTGATTCACGTTTCACCTTTTGTTTACAGTTCAATATTTTTACAAACATTGATCAACTGGTTTTATTTGTCAGCTCTACTTTTACCTTGTAATGTGGGTTTTTGTAATGTGGGGCGAAACCAGAAATATTTTAGACATGGGGCCGAAGCAGATTTTTTTGGAATGTGGGGGGGGGGGGGGGGGGCTAACAAGTGAGGCGAATGTGGAACAAATCATATTTTCTTTAGAAAATCGAAGTCGTTTCTGCAGTACAAACAGAACGAAAAATCAACTTCGGTTTATATAATTAAATTCTCACTAAAAACTGTATTGTTTACTTATAAATAACGCTGGACAATTCACACAGCATTATCTAGCCCCAAGCTAAGCAGAGCTTGTGTTATGGGTACTAGATAACTGATATACTTAATACAATGCACTAAATAGATACATAGATAGATATTTTTTATTATGCATAGAAAACATCCAGAACGCCCTGGATAAATGTCTGCAGATCCTACAAACATTTGTCCCGAGGCGGGAATCGAACCCGCACTTACAATGAGACTACTTATTGTTACATAATTATAGTTTCTTTAAAGCGACTCCAAAATACAAAGATTATTTCTTGAATCACTTGTTCTACCTGCTTCATACCTTATTTGGCACATTTCCCGTCTACAAACAAAACGTGGGTAATGTTTCGGCACCAAAGAACGTACGCTGCTTGATCTTAGGCACCAAATATAATATACTTTTTTAATTTTCATCCTTTTTTTTACTAGCGTAATTTATTTAATATTATTTTATTATCAGAGACAAAAAATCCAAAGCCTTTTGTGTGGTGTGAAATTTCACACCGTCATAAGGCTTTGTCGCTGAGCGACCACATCACCTAATTTATACATATTTACAATATTATTATATATTTATTTATTATATACATATTATATAATATTATCAATATATTATTAACAAATGAAAACTAAAACCTAATCTCTACAGAAATAACTTATAGCAAGGTTGTAAATTGTGCGGGCTTCTTCAGACAATGGATTGGATAAAATACATTTGCCAAGATCATACAACTTAGCAGTGGCTAAGTTGTATGCAATAAGCTAACGATTAAATCAGTGCTTAATATATATATTATAATAATTATAAGTAATTGTTGAACGATATTTTAACGCGAAAAAGGTGACGTTTTAACTATTTAGGTACCTAGACAAATCGAATCAAACTCAGCAATTTAAACAAGCAAACAATTTAGCAATCCATAAATGAATCCATCGGAATCCAATTTATCCAAACAAACAAATCGCGGAACGATGGCTCGATCCAGTTCAGCGGTGATGTCGTTTATTTACGCTCCAGAGCGTTTGCGGGGTTGTGACGAGCGGAGCGAGAAGCGGAGCGAGTAGCGTGTCGAGCGAAACGATCTGAATTTGACTTTGAAAATCGATTTTAATTTTTGGTCCACTGCTGGACGCAAAGGGCCTCCCCTGATAAGCCTTATTGGATTCTATCTCCTGGGGGGTAATGCCGATAATATCCACGCTGAGCATGCGGGTTGGAGATCGCATTTCAGTGGGAGAATTTTTTGCAGGGGGCGCTGCTGCCCGCCCTTGTGGATATCCCTTAGTCGCCTCTTACGACACCCGCGGGAAGAGTTGGGGTGGTACGAATTCTAAGCCACACAACAACACGCACGATATGTCAGTTACAAACTGGCGTCTGCCCGCTCCGCTCCCCTCAGCCCACGCCCTAACTATTACAATTCTATTACGTACTCATTATAACTCACTTTTACCGGAAGAACACACGATATTACACTCTCGCGCTGCACTACATCATGCGGAAAAAGTTTAACTGCATGGGTGGTGTTTTATTTCTGATGTTGTTGTCTTGTATTGTATTGTATTTCATTTATTTCAGATACTTAAATAATCCATATTACACACACAAATTTAAATAAAATTCTAAATTACACAATCAATAAATTAATAAATAAGATCAGATATATTAGGTCACATTAGATAAGGTTAAATAACATTGCACACATAACACTAGTAGTTCTACGAACGAACAGTAGACGTCGCGAACACTAACTTTTTTCAACAATTAATTTACTTAATACTTAATGTACTAAAGTAATTTTATTTAAAACGGGATATTTTGGTACCTAGGTAGGTACCTATATAATGAGAACTTCTGTGGGGTTCATACCTACTTTATTGAAATAATGCCCACCGTGCAAGAATAGGCGTCTGTTTCTCCTGAACGGATTCAATCTTGTTTGTGGGTAGGGTAGGTGAGGTAGGTAAGGTGCACTTGGAAAGGTAGGTAGGTATTACAGATCACTTCACTTGCGATACGATTGTTGTCGGAATTTTTGAACGAAATGTTGCACAAACACATCAACCATTAGACCAATTGTCCATACAAAGTACGTAAGTTACGTTCCTCAGCAAAGCTCGAAATTCTGTACCTAGTATCAATAGATGGCGTTGATCCATCAGCCCAAAGCTTTTGTTATTATTTAACCGACGACGACGGTGTATGCGGCCGCGCTATTTCATATAATTCTCGAAGTGTTACCAAGATGTTCTAATAGGTGGCGCTGTACTGTAAATGCTCTCTTACATATTACTGCATTTTGCGATGCTATTCTGCTCGTCATGCCGAAAATCCTCATCAGATCTTTACCAAATTTTTATGAGAACAGTATAAAGTTATGACCTTTCAATTAAAAGTACAATCATCAAAATCAGATCTCTTAAAGCGGAGATATTCCAAATCCGCCTTTTTGCCTTATTGTGTAAGAAGTACGCCTTTAATCAAAAAATCCCGACGACAATAAAATTCTATAAAATCATAGAATCTGTACACAAAGTTTCATACCGATCGGTTGTAAAATACGACCTGTAGAGGAGTACGGACATACTGACAAAATAGCCATTTTGGCCAGACCTGAAACGGAGACTTTCGTTCATTTCATTCACGACGTCAATTACTAACTTACATCTAACATCGACTTAGACATCATACCCACAGACTGGTCCAACACTTGGCCTGATAAGATTCCGATAGTGTAAGGTTTAGTTCAAACAAAACAACCATTGAAATCTGCGTGATCATATGTGATGGAAATGAAACCATTTCGATCTGCAAGAAAGTGTTCGGACACGATGATTCGGAGGTGTTAAGTAAGCAAGCGCAGCGTGGGGATTATGGGCATTACCCCTCATGTGATAAAAGCTAATAGGGTGCTTATCAGGGAGGCCTGCGTCCAGTAGTGGACCAATACAGGCTGTTGAGGTTGAGGTTGAGATTGAGGAAGTATTACTTACCTAAAAGTTCTTTGGAGAAATGTGACAAGTGTGATAGTGGTATCATAAAGATGTCGCCAAAATGTAACGAAACTTTTGACAGCACTAAAAAACGTTGTCATCTTTTTTTAAGCCCCGAGGCAAAAAGAGATATTATAAGTTTAACGTGTCTGTCTCTGTATCTGTGTATCTGTCTGTGGTATCGTAGCTCCCAAACTGATGAACCGATTTTCATATATAGATAATTTTATCCCGAGTATTCTTAACCATGTTTCATGAAAATTTGTAGGGGGGTTTTAAAATTTAAAATTTTGTTCTTGTATTTCGATCGTTATGAAAGGGTTGGCTATATTTCATAAGGTACCTAATATTTGTATTTCAGTACCTAAGTCAAAATAGTTAACTTGAGTTTTGGTGACTTCTGAAATAACACCAGTTTGTTTACAAAAATTAAAACAGTTTTTTTGTTGGGCAAAACAAGAAGCTGGTTCGCTTGATATAACTCTGTTTATCGAAACTACCAACGTTGTGTATAACGGCTCGCTAAAAGTCTCGAGGGACAGTTTTGACGGTAATTGGGGAAAATCCCGCGCTCGACCGTATTTTACTGCAAAATTCTCTTTGGAAGGACATTACTAACTGGTTTTATTTTTAACTAGTTCGCTCATGCGGTATTTTAATGCAAATAAACAACACGAGCTCAGGGGTAGTGTAGATTTATGAATTAATTTTAAGAGTCTATCTTGTAGATAGGTATATTTGACTCCGAACGAATTACACACTGTACTCTTCAACAATGAGGGTTTTTCATAAAAAAAAACTCTTTGTTTCATTGCACTGACTAGAGTTAATTCTATGGCAATTTTTTTTACTGTTAAGTACTTTATCATGCTATTCTCAAGGTACAATGTTTGTAAATAACTTACAGCTGGGCTGGTTAGTATCTGGCGCAGCGCATCAGCATTGCCATACAGCGGGGCAATGCAGCCAGCAGCGTAGCGGGGGGGGGGGGGGGGGGGGCGACGACTGTATTGATATGGATCAGTTGATCTGTAGACTGACCTTGAATTTTCTTTTTTTTTAAATGAGGATAGTAATAGTAAAAAAAATACTCAAAACAAACTTAATTTTAATTTTCGCGTCGAGTTTGAAAATTATTGTCTTTGCAGCATTATGCATTGTAGGAAAGAGCTGAAATCGACAGCAAGAAGAATGTTAACAAACATTGTATCTTGAGTTTTTCCGGAGTACTTAAATATTTCCCCATACCGTAGGTTCAATATCCATGCCGATAACCTCAATATAAAACTCCCCAAAAATAATAATTTGACGTTATCATATCACTCTCATTTTTGTCGGAAATGAAACATTTTATCTTCACTGCCCATTCATTTTCCCACAATCTCCCTGTTTTAAGTGAACCTAATGGATAAGGCAATAAGGGCCAGTTTCAATGGAAACTGAAGGCTATTTATCATCATGAGGCATATAATTCAGTGGTTACGAAATCATCCCTGAAGAGAGATAAGCCAGACTTTAGCTCACTGATGGAAAATAAACTCTATTTTAGGGATAATAGGTTGAAACTCGTATGGCAGGTTGTAGCGATGGTAAACTAAAAAAATTTAAACTAAGGAATAATAATAATGTTTGCATATCGTAGGCCTTATTGCTGACAGCGATCTTCACAGGGCAAGACTTCAATTTTCAATCACTTTCATAAAGTAGGTAAATATATTTTGTAAAAGGAAGATACAAAATTAAATTCGGATTTTGTGGCTCTTAACTCCAAGCATAGCTTTCTCCATAGCTCGCTGAGCGACGTTGAGTTTTACAACGGGATTTACCACATAGTGACTTCAGTTGTTTCGTGATCATCGCGCATGAAACTTAACTTTCTTTAGTCGTTTCGCACCGTGAGCGGTTCGAACCGCGGTGCGAATCGCCCAAGAGTTCTTTTTGAATTGGTCCTTTCGCACCGAGTGGTTGGAGAGGTGCGAATGGCCCAAGATATCTTTTGGAATGGGTCGATTCGGACCACGGGACGAAACGAACCAATGCTCTTTTCGTAGGTCCGATTTAGACTTGGATATTTAAGGATTCTTTGCCAAAATATTGGAAAGCTCATACTCAAATCATGGTACCTAAATATCCCGCTGTAAATGACTAAAAGACTTTTCTTTACTTTCAAAAAATAGAGAGACAAAAATATCTTCTCTGAAAATTGCTTTCACTCACCACATAAATCAAATTATAACTCCTCAGACAAAACTCAGTAGCACAGACAGTAGGTAACTTCTCAAAGACGTTAATTAGATGACAGACAAGATAGAGTATGTAATTACATTGTCACGGAACGGGCTTTTTGAAGGAACGGATGGGACCGGAAGATTTCGGAAAACATACAAGACGAGACAAAGAGAATGCTGAATTCAGTCACTAATGAATTAGTCGAGGTTTCTCTGCATTATGTTTAGTTGTAGGTAATATCTGTTTTAATCGCTGAAAATGTTAGGTAGAGATAGCGCTTTGGAAAAAGCTTTGCTCGAAGTATCTCTGAAGTATAGGATTCGTAACGAATTCATCCGACAGAGAACCAAAGTTATCGATATAGCCCAAGGAATTATTAGCAAGCTGAAGTAGCAGTGCGCCGGCCATATCTATAAGAACCGACAACTCCTGGGTGAATCGTGTTCTTGAGTGGAGACCGCGACTCGACAAACGTAGTTTAGGACACCCTCCGGCCAGGTGGGATGACGATCTGCAAAAAACTGCAGGCAGATGCTGGATGCGGCAAGCTGAAGACAGGCCGCGATGGTGCTCATTAGGGGAGGCCTATGTCTAGCAGTGGACTAATATAGGCTGATGATGATGTTAGGTAGGGACTTAGACTTATTATTATGTACCTACATGAAAATAATGTTTATCTATAATTTCATGTGTGGCAGCACGCTGTCACGACACTAGACAAACCTTATATGGTTTAATAAAAGAGAAATAAGAATATAATAACTTCTGATTAATAAAGAAATACAAAGAATGTGACGTCTATTACTTGAAGTATTACTTTTAAAAAAGTAGTTATACTGGCTTATTACTTTTAAAAAAGTAGTTATACTGGGTGGCTTGACCACTGCGTTGTGACGCAGTCAGCCTGGGAAACCATTAAGGACATTAAGGTATGCTACGACATTATGTGGTCGGACCACTTGCCGGTGTTAGTTACCTGTGATTTGAATGTAGTTCGTAAGAAAATAAGTACAGTGAATAATAACAACTTATTAATAAATAAAATAATCTGGGGTGACCGAAATGGTTCTCAAATAAATATGTATTCAAAATTTTGTCATGATAATTTAAAATTAATTAATTTCCCAAATGAATTTGTATTGTGTGCCGATAATAATTGTTTTGACATATCACATAGATCCATAATTAATAATCTATATACTGACATTGTAAAAATTTTGACCAATGGAGCTATTTTGACATATAAATCTAGGAAAATTAGAAAAGGCAGGACTATAATTGGCTGGAATAAACATGTAAGTGCAGCGCACAGGGAGGCCAGGTTTAAATTTAATGTTTGGTTTTTGTATGGAAAACCGAGTAATGGATTAATTTATGAAGATATGTGTAACAGCCGTAAATTATTTAAAGCTAAACTTAAATGGTGTCAAAGTAACCAAGAACAAATCAAAATGGATATTATTGCTAGTAATAAGAAGGATAAAAACTTCTCGAAGTTCTGGAAAAACATTAAAAAGTTAGACACAAAACCTGGTCTTCCTGCTAGTGTTGATGCGGTCTCTGACCCTAAACAGGTGGCAGACTTGTTCAGGGAACACTTTAGTGTAAGATCACCTGCAGGAAATGCAGGTGTTCACACGCAACGGACGCCTGGTGATGGGACCAGTCATTGTTCCGGTACTACCCTGACTCGAATTACAGCTAGTGAAGTGAGACAAGTCATCCAAACCATGAGCACGGGTAAGTCACCGGGACATGATGGTCTTGGCATCGAGCACCTGAGGCACGCTGGGGTTCACCTGCCCGGAGTGCTAGCTATGTTTTACTCACTGTGTATCAGTCACGCGTACTTGCCTCCAGAGTGTATGAAAACCATTGTTGTACCGATACTCAAAAACAGAACTGGAGATATATCAGATAAAAATAACTATAGGCCAATTTCGTTAGCGACCATCATAGCTAAAGTTTTGGACCGGCTTCTGGATAAACACCTGGACCAACACTTACAGCTCCACGATGGGCAGTTCGGGTTCAGGCCTGGACTGTCCACCGAGAGTGCAATACTCAGCCTCAAGCACACAGTTAGATACTATTTGGATAGACAGACGCCGGTCTACGCTTGCTTCCTCGATCTGTCAAAAGCGTTTGACACCGTATGCTATGACGCACTGTGGAAGAAGCTCCGTGACACGTCATTGCCGAGGGAGCTATGCTCTGTTTTTGAGTATTGGTACGGGCATCAAACCAACATTGTTAAATGGGCCGGGACCCACTCTGACGCCTACGGACTGGAGTGTGGTGTAAGGCAGGGGGGGGGGTAACTTCACCAAAGCTCTTTAATTTGTACGTTGACAACCTGATAGATGGCCTCAGTAGCATGCCAGTCGGATGCTCTATTGACGGAGTTAGTGTTAATAATCTCAGCTATGCTGATGACATGGTCCTCCTGGCGCCATCTGTCGGGGCTCTTAGAAGTCTCTTAGCATATTGTGAAGCTTATGCTGCAAGACATGGCTTGCAGTATAATGTAAAAAAAAGTGTATTCATGTTGTTCTGGCCAGGCGGCAAAAGCCCGAGTTATGTGCCTCCAATCATATTGAATGGAAATTCAATAGCCAGAGTAAACGAGTTCCGATACTTGGGACATTTAGTGCATGAAAATCTTAGAGATGAAGGAGATATAGAAAGGGAGCGAAGAGCGTTGACGGTGAGAGCTAATATGCTGATCCGCAGGTTTGCTCGTTGTTCAGAAGAGGTAAAAATAACTCTGTTCAAATCATTTTGTCAGACATTTTACACGAGCAGCCTGTGGTTCACATACACGCAGAAATCCGTCAATGCTATTCGCGTGCAATACAACAATGCATTCAGGATGTTGCTGGGGCTGCCGCGGTTCTGCAGCGCGTCTGGCATGTTCGCCGAGGCGCGCACAGATGGGTTCGCCGCCTGCATGAGGAAAAAAGCAGCCTCACTGCTGAGCAGAGTCCGTGGGAGCACCAACAACATCCTGCGAATGATAGCGGACAAGATGGATGGCCCGCTATACAGACACTGCATTGCTGTACTTACCAAATAATTAAGTACCTCTACCTACCATAAATTTAAGCTAACATAGACTTAAGACTTAGATATAGATTAACCCGAATATGGATCTTGTGTTGTCCGAAATAAACGATTATTATTATTATTATTATTATTATACAAAATCCAGATATCACTTTTCCCTTTTTTTCGCCAACCTCAACCTCAACCTCAACAGCCTGTATTGGTCCACTGCTGGACGCAGGCCTCCCCTGATAAGCACCTTATTGGCTTTTATCACATGGGGGGTAATGCCCATAATTCCCACTGTTTCGCCTAACGTGGGGCAAAATGTAGCTAGGAGCCATTTCATATAGACATGGTTCTTTTGCTGTATTTTGTGGGACTTAGCCCCAGATGAGTACATCGATATCTCAATTATAATCATTTAGACGACTACTCTGTTGTATTAGGTCCGACCTGTAATAATAGAAGAAATGTTTTAAATAAATATAAAAATACAAATAAATAAATCTAATCTTAATACCATACAGCGGGGCAATGCAGCCAGCGTCTTGGGGACACTTCCGACTGGTATTGATATGGATCAGTTGAGCTACCTGTAGATTGTTTGCATCAGTCTGCAGTTAGCTCTATTCTTTCAATTGTAAATACTCGTTCAAATTTATTTCTATTATTTGATTGTATTTTAATTTTCTTTGTGAATTATTAGTAAATTTATAACTTGTAAAAAAAATCTCAACACTTAATATGGATCAGTAAGCTACGTGTAGATGTTTGCAACTGTCTGCAGTTAGTTTAATTGTTTCAATTGTAAATACATACATACTATGTTCCCTGACGGAATATGATAAATACTTTTCTAGTCATTCGAGTTCTTTACTAGGTTTAATTTGTTTCTATTATTTGATTGTAATTTTTTTAATTGTGTAAGCTCTGTCGAGCTCTGCATATTTGCGCCTCTTGAAATCCTCGGCCAAATCTGCCGCCGCACCCGCCCTCACGGACTCCTCGGAAGATGGGAAGGCGCAAGTGTGTCGCCGCATGTAGCGTCCCACACAATGGTCCTTCCCAACTGCCATGGGACTAGTGTCATACATAAGAAGTGGTTGATTTTAAGATTCTTCAACTATGTATCAAATTATTAGTGTAATTCCTAAAATGGTCCATTCATAACTACCTCTTCTTGTCCACAGTGTCGTCCCTCCCCAACCCAACATCTGTCGACGACGACGACGACGACGACGAACCAACAGCGCAGAGCAGACCCGAAGCTGATGATGACGGACGTATCTACAAGAACCCGCGGAACTCGCCCTCGGCGCAGTGTCCAAGGGACGAAGAGCAAGCAACGCTACTGGTAAGAGAGATAAGAGAGAGAACCACATAGTGTGGTGTAAAGTAAATTATAGGTTGACTATGGCCGCATCTACAGGAACCAACAAAACTCGCCGCCATCATCGTCGGTGCACTGATCTTGAGACGAAAAACCAGCAACAGTAGTAGTGAGTGTAGTTCTCTCTCTTAACTCTCTTACCAGTAGGTAAGAGAGTTAAGAGAGAGAACTACATAGTGTAGTGTAGATTGTAGGTTGGAGGCCGGTGATAATGGACGCATCTACAAGAATCCAAAAAAAGCTATTTATCATCATGAGGCATATAATTCAGTGGTTACGAAATCATCCCTGAAGAGAGATAAGCCAGACTTTAGCTCACTGATGGAAAATAAACTCTATATTTAGGGGTAATAGGTTGAAACTCGTATGGTAGGTTGCGATGGTAAACTAAAAAAAAAATTCAACTAAGGAATAATAATGTTTGCGTATCGTAGGCCTTATCGCTGACAGCGATCTCCACAGGGCAAGACTTCAATTTTCAATTACTTTCATAAAGTAAAGATATTTTGTAAAAGGAAGATACCAAATTAAATTCGGATTTTGTGGCTCTTAACTCCAAGCATAGCTTTCTCCATAGCTCGCTGAGCGACGCGCGACGTTGAGTTTTACAACGGGATTTACCACATAGTGACTTCAGTTGTTTCGTGATCATCGCGCATGAAACTTAACTTTCTTTAGTCGTTTCGCACCGTGAGCGGTTCGAACCGCGGTGCGAATCGCCCAAGAGTTCTTTTTGAATTGGTCCTTTCGCAACTACATAGTGTAGTGTAGATTGTAGGTTGGAGGCCGGTGATAATGGACGCATCTACAAGAATCCAAAAAAAAACTCGCCGCGCACTGTCCTAGGGACGAAGAACAAGCAATACTGGTAAGAGAGATAAAAGAGAGGCCGTCAAGAAGCTTCTATAGTGATTCTTACATCAATGGCGACTGCCTCCGCACGTCAAATCAACTGTACATGGCGAAAGAAACGTATGTGTACTCGCCCTGACGTGTCTAACAGTAAAGTAAAGCACTTTGACTTTTGACTCTATTAATCTCCCTTCATTTCTTCTCAGGGTCAGAAGTGTCTTCGGAAGTGCTCGTCTGACGAGGACTGCAAGAGTAAAAAGAAGAAATGCCTCTGCGACGGAGCGTGCGGCATGTCCTGCATCAAACCAGGTCAGTTTATAGGTTTTTAGGTGAATAATTCCAAGTACACTGTATAATTACGTGTACCTAACGCAGCGAGCGAGATTTAAGGCAAGCGTCGACAGGCCGGCATGGGACGGTCCGCGCTGATCGCATCGGACGGATTTTTTGAGGGTGACGCCCGGTGGTGAGACCTCTGTAACCGCAGCAACCGGTTTGCCGACCATTTGCAAACGAACAATGACGTCATCCGCACTAATCGACCGTTCGACGCATCCGCTCCGTGCGGTGCCGATCAGTAGACTCACTTCTATAGCATCCATACAAAGAATACTGAATCTGTTTGATGCGGTCAGTGTGGGGCGTTCGATGCGGCCTGTTGACGCTAGCCTTTAGGTACCTTTCTGATTTTGCTACGCCGCGTGATTTTTTATTTTTTTTATTGTTATTGTTAAAACAAAATCAACAGCCTTTATGTCTAAACAGTTTTAAGCTTAATAATCTAACTTACGTGATAACGGGACATTTGGAAATGATACCCTCGCTAGGCTAGGTGCTCAGATGCTGGTAATAAATAATTATTATACTTTTAGAGCAACCACACTTCTTTAGTCGAGTAACACATTAGTATAATTTGGATTATTCGGTGACGGTCAAATTCACCGAAATTTACTTTGAAAGGAGTTGAAAATCCGTGTAAAGAAACTAAACAAAAGCTAAAAGATTTTGCTCGAAGACAAGATGAGTTGGGATGTTATTTCATTTCCGTGAAGACAGCTTTTTCCATCACGACTGAAAGGTAAAAATGCAATAAAGTTGTTTCAGTGACATTCTTGCAATGTGCAATTTGCCTGGCAAAATAACTTTTACACAGGGCTGGATTAAGATTTCATTTAGGTAGGGGCTTCATTAAATATTTATTAACAAAGAATATTACATTAAGAGAATAAAACAATTACATGAAGTATAAGAAATCGTAATCTATTTCCTAAAAATCAAAGCTGTCACCAGAAGGCAGGATGCCCAGAATGCTTATAGCAATGCCATGTTGAATGGCAACGCTAATTCGTTGACCGAAATAGAAGTCAGCATTCTGAACACCTAATTAACTAGGGACTAATCTACACGAGGATATCCAATGATCACATATAGAATTAAATAATATTATATGAAAAGTCGACCTCCCCAAGCGCTATTACTTAGTCGAACGTTGTCTTTCTCCAGCCAGAGATTGTTAACCTAAGTTACCGAATTGCACGGTGGGTAGACAACCAGCTATCCGCAGATTATTTATTTATTTATTATTCACTAGCTTCGCCCCGCGGCTTCGCACGCGTTGTTTCTATGGAAACGTTTAAAGGTGATTTTTATCCCATGGGAACTGATTTATGGGATAAAAAGTAGCCTATGTTTGATTCCAGTATTAGAATTACTTGTATACAAAATTTCAGCCTGATCCGTTCAGTAGTTTAAGCGTGAAGAGGTAACAAACATCCATCCATCCATCCATCCAAACTTTCGCATTTATAATAGTAGTGTGATTTATCCCTGCCTATTCCCAACTCCGAATGGGACATTAATTCGGTACAATGTTCGCTTAATGTATGATTGAATTGTGTCCCAGTTGTTATATAATAATAAATAATGCTGGACAATTCACACATCATTATCTAGCCCCAAGGTAAGCAAAGCTTGTGTTATGGGTACTAGATAATTGATATACATAATAATATACGAGTACATAGATAGATATTTTTTATTATACATAGAAAACGACCAGAACACCCTGAACAAATATCTGCAGATCGTACAAATATTTGTCCTGAGGCGGGAATCGAACCCGCAACCTCCTGCATCGCAGGCGGACCTTCG
Organism: Eupithecia subfuscata; assembly: GCA_963564075.1. NCBI lineage: Eukaryota > Metazoa > Arthropoda > Insecta > Lepidoptera > Geometridae > Eupithecia > Eupithecia subfuscata. The sequence goes on along the minus strand of OY751118.1, from coordinate 1,387,546 downwards.
CCCACCGCGCCACAGAGGTCGTCATATACTTGTTGTGTTATACTACTTTTAAATATCATTCCGAAGCCCTTAGACCTCTTAGCCCCCACCCTGACTACATCCCTGCGCATTCCTAACCCGAATGGGACGAACATTCGGTACAATGTTGTGTTGGCAGTTTAATGTGAGCATGGGTAACTACGTCCCAGTTGCTACAACTACTTGTAAACATTGTGTAGGAATGGTAGTATGCGTGGGTCGGGTACCTACGGGACTAAACACGTCAAGTTTCACGCCCTAAAATTAAGAGTGAATAAGCAAGCAACTTAAACTTAAAGTACCTATACTCGTTTCTATCCAGGATACTATATGTAAACAAAGGCATTTATGAGTGAAACTTCAAATAAAACGATAACAATTACAGAAAATGCTGCTATACTATTTTGATCGTATACTTACTACGTATGTGTATTTCTATAAAGTCACAATACTTTTGAAATGTTTATGTAAGTATTAGTAAAGCTATTTAGTGTCAGGGAATATAAAACCAGACAAAATTTAAAAATTTAAAAACTCACCGACTTTTATTGGCTGAACAGATTTTCATGAAATACGCCTAAGAACACTCGGGATAAAGTTATCTACGACACAAAAAATTAAACGGTACATTCGTTTGGGAGCTACGATACACAGATACACAGACAGACACGTTAAACTGATAACACCCTTTTTTGCGTCGGAGGTTAATAATACGAGGGTGGATTGAAAAGTACTCGGCCTAACCAAGAAAATAAACACATACTAAATCAGTTATATTTTTATTTTTCTACATAATCACCATCAAGTTCAATTCACTTTTGCCACCTCCCCTTCCAAGCATTTAGACCGTTGAAAAAAAATGATTCTTCCTTAGAGTCAAAATATGCGTCTACAGCTGCTTTGACCTCGTCGTTTGTCGAAAATCTTTGACCTCCCAAGTGCTTTTTTAGGTTAGGGAAAAGAAAGAAGTCTGATGGTGCCAGATCAGGTGAATAAGGCGGATGCGGTAACAGTTCAAAGCCACAGTTGTGAATTTCAGACATTGACTGTACTGACGTCTGAACACGGGCGTTATCTTGATGAAACAGGACTTTTCTTCTGAGCCTTCCTCGACGTTTTTCTTTCATTTCCTCTCGTAAACGACGTAGTAAGGTGCAGTAGTAATCAGAGTTTATAGTCTGACCCCTTTCAAGATAATCAATCATAATCACACCTTTCGAGTCCCAGAATACTGAAGCCATCACCTTATTTGCCGACAAAATCGACTTAGCCTTTTTAGGGGGTGGTGAACCAGGTCTTCTCCACTGTTTTGATTGTTGTTTTGTTTCCGGTGTACAGTAATGAACCCATGTTTCGTCCATAGTTACAAAACGATTCAAGAAATCATCTGCATCGGCTTCAAATAACTCCAAACAGTCGCGCGAAATAGTCAATCGCGTCCTTTTTTGTTCAACTGAAAGCAGTCGCGGAACCCACCTCGCAGACACCTTGTGGAAACCCAACTCGTTGAATATGATGTTTTGAGTTCGGTCATAAGAGATGCCTATAATCTCGGCTATCTCTCTAATTTTTAATCTGCGGTCTCCCATTATTAAATCAAGTACTTTTTTAATATTTTCGTCAGCAGTGGACGTCGAAGGCCTTCCAGAGCGGGGTTCATCTTTCACACTCTCTCTACCACGCTAAAATTCTGCTATCCATTTTTTGACGGATGAATATGACAGAGCACAATCGCTTAATGTACTGACCATGTCATCATGGATGGCTTTTGATGATAGCCCCTTCTTATGGAGGTACTTAATGACGGCACGCTGCTCGATTTGCTCCATTTGCGGAAATTATGTCCGATTGCTTTGTTAATAAATTTATAAAATCACAACTAATTATCGCACACGTTTCGAACTTCACACAATGAACTAGTCTGAACTGAACTAAATAATGTGGGTAGATTTGATTTTTAGAATTGAATGGATCTGTGTTAGGCCGAGTACTTTTCAATCCACCCAGGTATAACGTATCTGATTTTTGAGGTGGCCCTCGTTCTGAAATGAGATTTTCGTTATTTTATTAGGTATATCTCTGCTTCTATCTCTGCTTTCGTTCTCAAGACTTGGCACTAAGGAAAAAATTACTGTCTTTCTTATGCTAGGATCATACTTGTGTGATAAGCAGTTTAAAAATCCTTAGTCACGGCTTTAGATTGCTATCCTCAAAATTGGTTGGTACCTAACCAATGTAAGGTTTGAAGATTTTTTTATGGAAGGCTCAAGGACATTTTTTTTATTTCAAAATCGCCGCGCTCGATAAAAGGTACTTTTAAAGCCATTTGTATTTGTTTTAGTGTCCTCTATTCAAACTAATAACTTTTGTTGTGCGCGGTGATTTAAAAACACAAATTGGTGCCCGATGCTAGGGCCAATATCTTCAAACGCCTTTGTAATTAAAAGCTTTTATTTAGCTTGCATTGTACTTAATTATGTTTGTTCGGGTGAAAACTTGCAACTCAATTTTGAAGCAGATATCTTCAACCGATTGAGCTGAAATTTTGTGTAGGTACGTTTAGTTTCGATGACAATGCTTTGTTAGCTATGTGACGTCATTCAATACAACATGGTGGAACACCGAAGATGGCAGACTAGTTATTTTTAATGCACTCCTACAATATGGGTATCAATTGAAAGGACTTGCTAAGAATAACTCGAAAGAAAAAGTGAAGTCAAGCAGTTCCATAGTCAAACATATAAATTTAGTAATGACGTTAAAAGTTGACCGAAAAAGGGCCTTCTACTAATCTTTGGTAGGTACCTACACGTATTAAAAGCTCTTTTATCTCAAAAACAACTTAATTAAAGCTGATCACACACTAAAGACCCTCAACTTTAAGTGCTAAATGACGTACGATCAAACTTAACTTAAAGTTGTGCGTTATCTTAATGGAAATCGTCGGAATAGGTGAAAAGTTTCTAAATAAACGTCGGACGACTTAGAAAGACAAATCTTGATCGCTTTGAACCTTGTATTAACTCTAGGCGAGAGTAATAAGATTGTAAAACAAATAAAGACCCGTATTCTGACAGCTTAAGCATCGTTCATCTATGCTTCGGTGACGTAAATGGCATGGAAAAGCATAACTCAAGCATAGATTGGACAAGATTGAATAAGTTTTCTTAAGGCTCTACCTCCCCGAACACTAGCGCCGCCACATATTTTATCTTATTATTACGTCGAAGAAAGGAAATTCCAAAAATTACGTTGGGCAATTTGTGGCATTTTTTTAACGCCTCTGTAATAGTTTTATTTTGTATAGTTTAAACAGAGATGCGAAAATAGAGTTTGGTGGCCACCAAGGGCAACATCGTATCTCTGCCTAAACTATACAAAATAAAACTATTACAGAGGCGTTAAAAAAATGCTTGACATAAGTATCACATTTTGCCCAACGTAATTTTTGGAATTTCCTTTTTTCGACGTAATAATAAGATAAAATATATGGCGGCGCTAGTGTTCGGGGAGGAGGAGCCTTAATACGGGTTTTATGGTGGGTACAGGCCAAGCAAGCGAGAGCGAGCGAATGCAAACGAGTGGGATTTGAGGATCGGAACGTTCGTTCCAGTTTTCTTTGATGCAACGAAGTGACAGCCGCCGGAGCACGGCCGAATGCGAACGAAGGCTCTCGTTTGGGCTCACTTGCTTTCGCAATGACGTCCACACTCTGGTTCTTTTGCGTTCGTTCGTTAGCCTTCGCTTGTTCACGCTTGCTTTTGCTGGTACCTGGCATTAGAAATAGAATACTATAGTATTGACTGCGATAGTCGCGTGACAGTTATCAACTCATAATATCTATTTCACATTTTTATTTTCGTGTTCTTGAGTCGAGACCGTGACTCGGAAAACGTAGTGTAGGACGACGACCTGCAAAATACTGCAAGCAGATGGATGTGGCAAGCTAAAGACAGGGCGCTATGGCGCTCATCATAGGGGAGGCCTATATCGGTTGATGATGATGATTTTTATTTTTATCTACTTAAATGTATATAATAAATAAATGAATAATAAATAAATAAATAATGGACTATTCACACAGCTTTATCTAGCCCCAAGCTAAGCAGAGCTTGTGTTAGGGGTGCTAGATAACTGATAGACATAAGTACCTAGTTCTTATTAAACCTGCTTGGTCGCCTGAAAAATAACGCTTATTAGCGATAGGGCCGGTCATAATAGGTACTCTTTGTAGTGTTTTTTTCACGGGCAAAAATGGCTTTTTGTATTGTGTTGTCTCACTAAAGGCACAGAATAACTATAATAATATAGTAAAAGGCTAAAGGTCTCATCATCGTATGTCATACCAATGATATACTTAAGAACAAAGGCAGAAAACATCCAAAGATACACCCTACATTTGCATTCTCTACATCAGCCTATTTTGTTCCAACAGGAAAATGAGTTTTCCCTGTAAATAATCTCGCAAATGAGCTAAAATCCCCACTGATGAAATATTCTACTTCATCATAAAACGGAGGAAGGCGAAATGAATGAAATTAAGTACACAGGTAGCTGCTGTTTCAAACAAAACCGCCTGCTTTTGGTCGGTTCTGTTGTTCACCCACGAAAACTTTTTTATGCAATGACTGTTTTACGATTATTTTTAACCCCCGACGCAAAAAAAGAGGGTGTTATAAGTTCAACGTGTCTTGTCTGTGGTATCGTAGCTCCCAAACGGATGAACCGATTTTCGTTTAGTTTTTTTGATGTCATAGATAATTTTATCCCGAGTGTTCATAGCCTGGTCTCATGAAAATCTGTTCAGCCAATAAACGGGGGCGGGTTTAATATTATTTTAATTTTGTCTTAAAAAGACAAAATTAAAAAAAAAAAAAAATAATGAGTAAATGACCTCCTCTATTTGCGAATTCGCTATGGCGGGTTGAGTTCCAGTCACCCTGTATAAAGATCTTACAAAACTTCTCATAAGTCCACAGCTGATCGGAATGCTAGTTTCTATTTCAAGTGTCAACGAATTAGCATTGCCATTCAAGCATTCTGGGTACTTTGCCATCTGGTGACGGATCGGATTTTTAGGAATTTGATTTAAGTGTAAATACTAGTTGAAATTTTAATTCTTTAATAGTAATGTTATTCTGTTGTAATCAAAATAAAACTACTCCTAACCTTACTATAATAAATTATTCAACTTCTTTTTTTAATGATTTTCAAAAACATTTACAAGTCATTTGGAAGCATATTGAAGTCGTTTGAGAATTTATTCGCAATCTCGGCAGCATTTTTAAGTTCAAGAACCTCATTATGAAACTCGACTCAATGACTGAAATTATACTTAGGTCTTTAGTAAAAGACTCTCGACCCTTTCATTTGAGCACTCTTTAGACGTAATTCTGCGAATTTATATATAAGTAGTTATGAACTATCTACCTACGTATATATAATTAAGAACTAGTTTTGTTTTTGAACTTAATTTATGTTTTTTGAGGAATCTTTAAGCCGAAAACCCAAATTCAAATCATGGCAAAATTCCGAGTTTTGTTCGTGATATTTTTTCCTAAAAAAACTTCGTTTTAAAACTCTCACTAACAACTTTAACAGAACTTTACCTACCCAATATTCAACCATCAAAAGTTTACGAACAAAGTTAGGTAAGTACTGAAACCGCGGAAACTGCCACTAAAAACTTAATTATTCTCTCTGATTGCCGGAAGTTTTACCACGGTCTGAAAATAAATACTTACCTATCTGAGGAAACACTTGAGCACTCTTTTTAATGGTTCACGGGGCAGTAAAAAGTGTTAATCGGTTATTCATTTCAAACAAATCTGTTTTTGGGTGATTTCTTTCTGCAGGGGTATTCTAATTCGATTAGAATATGGAGGTCTACTTTTAAAAACGAATGTCGATATTGACGGATGACGGATCGCACAAAACGAAGGACGACCGATTCTTTCGATGACGCTACTATAAACAGGATCCGTCAAGTGCTAGTGTAACTCGCGCGCCGAGGGTTTCGAACGTTTGTCAATTATATGTACTAATGGTCGGAGTTTCTCTGAAGGATATAATTCGTAACGAATACATCCGACAGAGAACCAAAGTTATCGACATAGCACAAAGAATTAGCAAGCTGAAGTGGCAGTGGGCCGGCCATATCTCGCGAAGAACCGACAACCGCTGGGGTAAACGTGTTCTTGAGTGGAGACCACGACTCGGCAAACGTAGTGTAGGACGCCCTCCGGCCAGGTGGGATGACAATCTGCAAATGACTGCAGGCAGATGCTAGATGCGGCAAGCTGAAGACAGGGCGCTATGGCGCTCATTAGGGGAGGCCTATGTCCAGCTGTGGACTAATAAAGGCTGATGATGGATGATGATGATGGATGATGTACTAATGGTACCGGTAAGAGATATCGCTATTTCATGAATTCCTAAAAATAGTAGGTACCAAACTACATTTTAGATGGATCGCTCGGCATAGGTACTTCGGAGATTAGATAAATTTTTTGACTAGAAAGGTATGAAACCTAGAGAAATTTCAAAAATTTTTTTGAAATGTACAAACTGATACCTTTCATTTGATACCCCACTCAGTGAGGTAGCTCCCCCTTTGGAAAGTTATTTCCCCCTTTTTGACCATTTTTCAAAAACTGTTCGTTTTAGAAACTTTTCTATATTTTTCCTGTAAAATATATGACGGAGAAGAACCCTCCAAACTCTCAAAACTAGATTTTCCTATTAAAATAACGTCCTCGCGCCGACATATATATCCATATCTACAAAAGCTAGATACATATTGGATGGATCGCTCTGCAATCTTCGGAGATGGGGGAGGGGAATGGGTAAAATTTCAGCTTTTTTCAAAATATTTCAAAAAGTATGAAACCTACAGAAATTTCAAAAAATTTTTTGAAATGTAGTACAAACTAATACCTTTCATTTGATACCCCACATGACCTTTTAAAATTTCCACACATCAATTTGTATGGAAAATGTTCAGATTAATTACTCATTCGTTTTAATTTTTTTTCCTTAAAATCTATACAGGCGCACGAAACGTATTATTAATTTAAATAACAATAACTCCACAACTACCGCAGCCATCAAGGAAGTATCAAGGAGGGGAAAAAGACAGACAAAGCGAGGCCATAAGGGTTTTGAAACCGATCTTCGAAACCCTATAATGATTTTGACATTTATTTCTTAGAGATCCGAAACGAAGGTCTGTGAAGCAACTTGGTGGCAAGGTTTTTCGTTTCGTGGGATCCATCGAACTAGATTCTAGAATACATCTCTGAATTCACCAATACATTTGAAATAATCCGAATATTACTCGAATTCACACTGTTTTAACGTCTATTCTTTACCTGCTAAATATTTGAAGCTTCCATCACTAGAAATCTTCCAGTATAAGTAGAACCCCTCAGCTGGTTCAAGGATCCTCATCCGTGCCGTGTCAGGAGAGCTCTCGAAGCACAGTGGCCAATCCATCGGCCTTGGGCTTAAGTACCTGAGCTTTGTTTACACATTGACCTAGTGAAACGATTCAAACTGGGTCATGATTTGTACTTTAGGGCATTATGTTAAACAACAATAATTAATCTCTCCGGGTTTAAAAAAGCATCTGAGCGTCTGGTCGAAGCGACGCGTGACCCGAGAGCCTGGTGAGTATCTGGCGCATCGCATCAGCATTGCCATACAGCGTGGCACTGCAGCCAGCGTCTTGGGGATGCTTCCGACTGGTATTGATATGGCTCAGTTGAGCTACCTGTAGATTTTTTGTAGCAGTCTGCAGTTAGCTCAATTATTTCAATTGTAAAAAGTAGTTATAATATACTAGACGATCGCCTCGCGGTTTCACCCGCGTTGTAGGCGATTAAATAAAACCACGTTTTGAATTTTAACAGAGATGCAGCTGGTATGCAGGCAGAGGTTGAACAATGTGTTTCGAGAAATAAAAATGAAATTGTTTCGGAGCCACGTCGAGAGTGCGCAGTCGTTCGCGACCCTTCTTCAGTTACCACTACCCACATGGTAGAAAAAATAGAATTTTTTATTTGAAAATTCTGCGTACACCCACAACTTTATCTTATTTATTTAAATAACAAAACAACCAACAGATGGCGTTACTTGTTGCTGATAAAACATTTTAATTGCAGAAAGTGCAAACAAATTATGCTCCCAAGTAGGTGGGTACCACAGATGAAGATATCCCAAAATCTGCAGTGGGTACATAATAAACCTACGGGCTAGAGAAACAAATCTTAACCTAAATAATTATGTACACAAAATAAAACGTGTGTCGTCTACAATCCACCCTCTTAGTGCTGAACTGACATAAAAAAAAAAAAAGAAAACAAAATTACAACTTCTAACAAAAGTTCAGCTCAGCACTAACAATCCGATGAAGGTTCAAGTAGAGCGACACGCGTCACTGGGCGGCGCACTAAACCAGAGCGAGTGCGCACGTCCACCACTCGCACGCGCCCATCGTCCCCCGCGCGCACCGCACTCACCACGCCGTGCCGCCAGCACCCGCGGTCCAAATTAGGCTCCAAGATGAGCACATAATCTCCCTCTCGCAACACTCTCTGCTCCCTACACCACTTCTGCCTGGGAATTAAAGTAGGAAGGTATTCCTTAACCCACCTAGCCCAAAACATATCAGTCAAACGTTGCGCGATACGCCATTGTTTACGCAAACATAGGTCAGCATCATCATACCTACCGCATGCGGGACCATTCGATGAGGTACCTAACAAAAAGTGATTAGGGCTTAAGGCTTCGGGGTAGTTAACGTCAGTTGACACGTGAGTAATAGGGCGACTATTTACTAGCGCTTCCACTTCCGCAAACAAAGTAGAAAGCGTTTCAGGATGAGGCGCGCGTTCCTTCAGGACTACTTTCAGGGACGTCTTCACAGTGCGAATCATACGTTCCCAGGCACCGCCTTGTTCGGGGGCCCCGGGGGGAATGAATCTCCACTCGATACCTCTCACGGTACCGTCTTCTAAAAGCTTACTTTGATTGAGTTCAAGTAAACTTCGTTTCAACTCATTGTCCGCTCCGCGCAGATTGGTTCCGTTATCCGAGTAGATAACACTGGGCGTGCCGCGGCGGGCAATCATGCGTCTGAGCGCCATGATAGTGGAGTCTGTACTCAGACTCTCGCTAATCTCCAAATGTATGGCACGTACCGTTAGACACGTAAACAATACGCCATACCTTTTGGACCTTTTTCGGCCTATCGTGACTTCCATTGGACCAAAAAAGTCCAAGCCTGTATAACTGAAGGGGCGACGGTTGTGCTGCAGACGGGCAGCAGGAAGGTCAGCCATCCGCTGCGGCTGCGGCGCTGCACGGCGGTGCCGGCAGAACGGACAGCGCGCGGCGACTGCGCGGACAGTCGGCCGCAGCTTCAGTATCCAGTAGCGCTGTCGTAACTCGTTTACTACAAGCTCGTGCGCTCCATGCATAGCTTTTCGATGATAGTACTCGACTAACAGCCGAGTTATCTGGTGGCGACCATCGAGAATGGCAGGTCTTAAAGTCGAATAAGACACACCTGCGACTTTATCAATTCGACCGCCAGCTCGTAACACTTTAGTGTCGTCCAGATAAGGTGTTAGCGTCAACAAGCGGCTTGTCGTTAACAACGGCTTGTTAAGCTTAATAAGCTCAATGTCCTGCGCGAATGAATCATGCTGAGATTTTTTTATCAATAAAACTTCAGCTTCGTTTATAAGCTCGACACTTAAATCAGTCTCGATTCGTCGACATCGTCGAACAAATAATAAAATGCGAGCGGTCACTCGGACAAGTCGTATCCAAGACGAATATTTATTCTCATCAGGTAAGGAATAGTCAACCGGGTCCGACATTACATTTAGGCTCCGTTGTTCATACAGTACTTCCGGTGGAGGCTTTTTGGTGGACTTACAATCCTTAGGCCAAGAATCTTCAGGCTGCCGTAAGAACTGCGGTCCACGGAACCAAACACTTTCGTATGTCAGCGGGGGCGTGTCGTCTTTTGTAGCTAAGTCAGCTACATTCAACTTAGTTGGGACGTAACGCCACTCTGATAAACAAGTAAGCTCGTCAATTTCGCCTAAGCGATGAGCTACGTACGGCTTATAGCTCCTAGGATCACTGCGTATCCATTGTAGAACGGTCTGTGAGTCCGTCCAGAAGTAGCGCTTGTCAGGCTTGTGGTCTTTGTGTTCTCGCTGCAGGGTGTCTGCGAGACGAGCAGCCGTCAGCGCGCCCTGGAGTTCCAGACGTGGGACGGATACCGGACGGAGTGGACTTACCCTACTCTTACTAGCGGCAAAACAAATCAAAACATTCCCGTCAGCTCGAATAAAACGCCAATAAATAACGGCAGCATACGCTTTCAAAGAAGCGTCACAGAATATGTGCAGTTGTTTATTAACAATAGACTCGGCACTGCTACCTACACCTACTGATAAGGGATAGCACGGCGTCCAACTGTCTACATTGTTATACCACCTAGGTATGCGTAATGACTCTAAAAGTTTTAATTCATCTAACCATTTTACCCATTTTATGTGTTCGTCAGAATGGATGCGGCATTTCCAATCTACTTTCGACCTGTGCACATCTTGAAAAATGATTTTACTTTTTATAACAAACGGCGATAAAAAACCATGTATATCGTAAATTGACATTATAATGCTAAGCATTTTCGATTTAGTAGGTGGCGTAGAACCATTCAAAATATCGGTCGGTATTCTATCTAACAAAATCTGAAACCCGAATGAATCTTCGGCAGGATGCCATATCAATCCTAGCGTGCGCTCACTTGTATTCATAGCTCCATGTTTGAACTGAACAGCTGAGCGCGCCAGTGCATCCGTAGGTACCGAATCTAACACCTGTGTACTGTTGCTAGACCACCCTCGTATCTCAAAACCACCCTTGCTGTTAATCAATGTTATGTCACGAATTAAATCAATTGCCTTCTTTTCGTCACAGGTCGAGTAACAACAATCATCCATGTAAAAATTATTTACAATTACTTGGACAGCTTCGGAATTTAAATCCTCATATTTTAAAGCATTTTTGTTTTTTATATATTGCGCAATAAACGGAGAGCATGTAGCGCCGAAAATAAGGCTTTGCATCGAACAAACCTTCATCGGGCTTTCCGAGGATTCTTGCCACAAGAATCGAAGTACGTGCTGGTCTTCCGGGCGAATTTTCACCCTTAGAAACATATCGCGAATATCTCCAATGATAACAATTCTATTCTCACGAAATCTAAGCATAATTCCGTAGAGTGAATTATATAAATCCGGTCCTGTTAATAAATAATCATTAAGGCACAGGCCATCTACTTTTGCCGCTGCATCAAAAACTACCCGTAACTTTTCAGGTTTGTTTATATTTTGAATACCAAAGTGCGGTAAATACCAAGCTGAGGAATGCGATTCCTTGTCAGTAAGTTCTCGAGCGTAACTATTATCTAACAATTTGGTTATCTCAATTTTATAGCGAGCAGCATAGTCAGCATTTTGGCGAAACTTTCGTAACAATAGTTGCTGACGCGAGTAGGCATTGTGGTAGGAATCGGGCATGCTAAACACATCTTTCTTAAAGGGCAAACCTACTTCCCACTGAGCACCTACTTGGCGAGCTGTCTTATCTAAAATCTCAACAGCGCGAATATGATCCGTATTCTCGCGCGATACGGGTGAAATTCCTATCAAATCGAAATCGAACGAGTTTTTAATCAAATTGTTAAGTTCGCGAAAATTATGTACATCATCACTATCATCAGGGGCGCGAGAGTGAGCGAGGTGGAAAACATTTTGGTCACTTACCCCGGACTTCGAAGAGTGAGTGCGGCCGCGGTGGAAACCATGGACGGTCCATCCCAACCGACATCGTGATGCGTACAGCGAGTTCCTGTCTCCATGTATTACCTCAAGTGGAGCCATCAGGAAGTAATTATCCTCACCAATAAGTAGACGAGGCTTCACATTAGTGCCTGTACAGATCAAGTGCTTGATATGCGAAAAGTGAGAACTATTTACACTATTTAAAATAGATTGATTTTGTGAACACAGCTGTAACTTATCACATTTGCGAAACTTACAGTCATAACGGGTTTTGTCCTGTCCCGTTATTTCAACCCTAACACTAGGCACTTCAGATTGATAAACCGATAAACCGAACGCATCTGTAAATCTAATAGGCTGAGCACTACTACACTTGAGACCTAGGCTATCTGCCAATTCGGCATCGATCACCGACACTTGGGCACCGTCGTCCAGAAGGGCGTGGGTGTTTACGACACCTTTAGGGCCACGTAACCGAACCGCGATCACTTTTAATAACGCGAATTCTTCAGGAGCTGCGCCGACGCAGCTTTCGATGTCATCACTTTCTCGTGCGAAATGTAACACTGGCGCGTCGGGTGCAGGTAAGGTAGGTTCCGGGGTCAAGGGCGCCTTATCAGCTGACGGTGGCGTCGTCTCAGGCTTAGTCCAATGTAGTAGGCGGTGATGCGACTTGCCGCATTCATCGATGTCACAAACTGGTGCAGGGCATGTTGTGTCTTTAATGTGTCTTTTCTGTAGACAACAATAACAAAGACCGCGCGTTTTAACAAAACGCCATTTATCTTTTCGCATAGCGCGTTTGAATGCGCGACATTCCGTAAGGATATGGTTGCCTTTCTGGCAAAACTTGCAATCATTAGTAGCATCAACGGAGGATGTGTTCACGGCGCGTTTGGGCGGCGCGGGCGCCTCGGGCTTCTTTTCCCGCGGCTGAGTACATCCAACGACTGATATCATCTCAGCCTCCAGCTTCAAAAATGTGGCTAATAGTTCTAGCCTAGATCTGCCTTCTCGTAGACGATTGTAGGCAAACTCTGTCCATCTACCTATCAAGGTGCTCGGCAATTTAGAGACAATAGCTGCGGCGAGCTCGGGGCTTCGTAGGTAGTCATTCTGGTCAAGTGCGCGTATGGTGGCCACGCAGTTATTGACTTTGACGGACAAGGTGATCAGATCGTGCTGGTACTGAGTAGGTAACGATGGTAGCTTTCTCAATTGCATCGTTATATTGCTGACAATAATATCGGGACGGCCAAACCTGAGTTCCAGTGCTTCCATAACTGCTGACGGCGGAGTGTTGCCAATCAGCAAGTCAGTCACTGCTTCCTTGGCCTCGCCTCGTAGGGATTTACGTAGGCGCCACAGGTTCTCACTGTCACTGAATCTACACACACGTGACGAATCATCATAAGCACTTTTGAAATGTAGCCACTCGATACTGTCACCACTAAAGGCAGGTAGCTCACGAGGCATGGCGAGACGGCTCAAAAGTTTATCTTCGTGCTTAGCACATGATGTAGATTGGTTCATCAGATCCTTCAGCGTATGGGCAAGCTGTTGGATGCTGTGGTCGTGCTGGACGGGTGATGGGCAGTGCGTGTCCAGCCACTTCTCCACGTTATCGTGCACTCGGTTCTCGCTGGGCGGGGACGAACAATAGGCACCAAGGACTTCGTTAGGAGAGACATCCGTGCCGACGCGACTAGCCTTCTCGCTATCCCGGTCGACTTTGGCAAGATCAGCCTCAAGCTTTTTCTCAATTAACTCCATCTGAATCCTGGCTTTAGCTTCCGCCGCTTCCAATTCGAGCTGTTTACGACGTGCGATCGAAGACATTGTGGTTTTCTTTGTACAAATGGTGGTTCTCGAAGCACACGTTGATTGCTGCGCAATACCGGGAGTCGCCATTTTGACGGCGTGTTTCGGCATCGGCGTCGATTCGTGTCCTTCTCGCGACGATTGAGGAACATTCGTGTCGCAATGAAGGCTCATGTTCAACTCCTTCTTCGTAGGTGCAAATTCCAGCTTCTTGGAATCCAAAAGTGCCTGTCGTTGTCGGCGCGTAAGAACGTTCGATGGCGTTTCGTCCGACATGTTGAAACGCAACTGTGCAGTTCACTGATTTTACGAATCCGCTCGAATGGACCAAGACTTTTTGTAGGCGATTAAATAAAACCACGTTTTGAATTTTAACAGAGATGCAGCTGGTATGCAGGCAGAGGTTGAACAATGTGTTTCGAGAAATAAAAATGAAATTGTTTCGGAGCCACGTCGAGAGTGCGCAGTCGTTCGCGACCCTTCTTCAGTTACCACTACCCACATGGTAGAAAAAATAGAATTTTTTATTTGAAAATTCTGCGTACACCCACAACTTTATCTTATTTATTTAAATAACAAAACAACCAACAGATGGCGTTACTTGTTGCTGATAAAACATTTTAATTGCAGAAAGTGCAAACAAATTATGCTCCCAAGTAGGTGGGTACCACAGATGAAGATATCCCAAAATCTGCAGTGGGTACATAATAAACCTACGGGCTAGAGAAACAAATCTTAACCTAAATAATTATGTACACAAAATAAAACGTGTGTCGTCTACACGCGTAGTTCCCGTTCCCGTGGAAATTCCGGGATAAAATATAACCTATGTCACTCCCTGAAAAGTAGCTTCCTAACGGTAAAAGAATTTTTCAAATCGGTCCAGAAGTTTCGAAGCCTATTCAATACAAACAAACAAACAATCAAATCTTTCCTCTTTATAATATTAGTATGTTTTTATTATTTGATTGTAATTTTCTTTGTTGATATTTAATCGTTCAATTAAAAAGTAAAACGATTTTTTTTTGTGCTATATTAATTCCCGAGCCAGCAAAGCAGAATTTAGAATACCCAGATACAACATGTGGAACAATATCCTTTTTACACGTGAGAGCAAAAATCAAATTTACTCACTGTTTTTAAGCAGCAAAGTCACCGTTTTCGAGCGAGAGAGGTAGAAACTAAATCTTACCCGACTGCACAAAAAAAGGGTTATGATTACCATAAAACTCAATTGAGGGTCAGCTGTAGCGTACAGTAGCTAACTTCGATCAGAAAGAAAAAGGAAAGTTTGATATTATATCGACACTAAAAAAGCTCTCTTTTCAGTAAGTATGGTATTTACTAACTTTAAAAAAAAAGTCTCATTTGAGGAATTCCTAAGAATGGAGGGTGAAAACCACCCTGTAAAACTAAGAGCGAAAGGATATGGGTCAAATGTTATAAATTTTTGCCATTATTATTATGCTTATAGTAGATTTTGTTAAATTGATATAAATGGTAACAATGACATCAAACCGAAAAAAAATTAAAGAAAGAAAGAAGAAGAAAGAAAAACAATTTTTTGTCTCACAAAATACTTTAAACAGTAATACAAAAACCCTAAATATAAAAATACTAGCTTCTGCCCGCGGCTTCGCACGCGTTGTTTCTATGGAAACGTTTTGAGGTTATTTCTATCCCCTGGGAACTGATTTATGGGCTAAAAAGTTCCTCCCTACCCTAGTGTTACCTCTTCACGCCAAAACTACTGAACGGATCGGGCTGAAATTTTCCACACAGGTAGTTCTAATCCTAGAATCAAACATAGGCTACTATTTATCCCGTAAATCAGTTCCCATGGGATAGAAATAACCTCAAAACGTTTAAAGCAACTTTTGTGTACGGAACTCTTGAAAAATGTTTACAACGGGGTCGAGTGTTATTCATTTTTGCGTAATACTTAATCCCGGACGCAAAAAGAGATGGGTGTTATAAGTTTAACGTGTATGTCTGTGTATCTGTGGTATCGTAGCTTCCAAGCGGATGAACCGATTTTCGTTTAGTCTTTTTTTGTGTCATAGATAATTTTATTCCGAGTGTTCCTAGCCATGTTTCATGAAAATCTGATCAGCCAATAAACGTTGGCGGGTTTTAAAATTTTTAATTTTGTCTTGTGTAATAAATGTGAAGTTGATACCAATGCTGGTTACGGGAAATATTCTTATTTTCCCTTTGCAATAAATGAAAAATGACAAAAAACCACTTGGTTCAGTTTGTTTAGGACCTGCGGTATAAAATTTAAAACTAAATATTTTTTATAAGTCCGCTTACTAAAATTTCACTAAAGTTTTTACAACCAACCATGCATATTAAAATAAGCTGTATAAAATAAAATACTACTAATTTAAACGAGTATTTCTCGCAAAAAATAACTCGGCCTCGACTAAAACTTAGCTAGGCAAGATTAGCCTGACCTACTTTAAGTAGTAAGTAATCCATGCAACAATTTTTTATAAAATAAATTCTTAATTTAATAAAAACCCACGAATGCAGCCCCGTATGCAAATGTTCTTGAAATAGGTTATCTGGTCGTGGCATGTTGAAAAGATTTTTCTCGCGTGAATAGAATATGTAGTGACCACTCGTTGCTTTGTGGCTTAGAATAAGTCTCATCATCATCGTCATCATCAGCCTATATTAGTCATATTAGTCATAGACATAGGCCTCCCCTAATGAGCGCCATAGCGCCCTGTTTTCAGCTTGCCGCATCCAGCATCTGCCTGCTCCGGCCAGGTGGGATGACAATCTTTCGCAGATTGTCATCCCACCTGGCCGGAGGGCGTCCTACACTAAGTTTGGCGAGTCGTGGTCTCCACGACTCGGAATAAGTCTAGTTAAAGTATATTTCACAAAGAAACCGTTGCAGAAATGTTCGCCTTTGTCATTTCACTCAATATAGATTAACTAAGATAAAAATCACGTCTAACATCTGATAAATGTTTATTTATGTTTTACTAGCTTCTGCCCGCGGCTTCGTACGCGTATTTTCGGTATAATAAGTAGCTTATTATGTAAGTTAGGCTTTGTTCTAAATGTACGCCAAGTTTCATATTGATCTGTTCACTGTTCAGTTGTTTTTGAGATCCTTTTTAACAAAAAAATCACATTTCAAATATTTTGGCTTTATAATAACTATAGTAGGATTGTTCCAAAATAACTTCAATTCTAAATAAATTAATTACGCATGAAACAAAAAAGTGACATTTCGTTCTTGAGTGAAATGGACTAAATTGTATGTTTAATGATATTTTTTACTTGTTGGAAACGTAACGATAGAAAATTGTTCTACATATAACCTTACTTTGTGGTATTGTGTTTTTATTGGTTTTCTGATTTTCTTTAACATTTTTTATTTTGCAAGCAATAAGATATGCTATAAAAACATTCGCGGTTTGAAGAATTAATTGTAAATGTAAGCGGATTAGCACGAACCTAGTTTGTGTAGGAAGAACAAGAAAATATCCTTTAATTGTTAATCTCTTCGTGTAATTAATATAAACAATCCACTACTCAGGTTGTGCTAAGGCTACTGGAATACATACAATACAATACAATATATTTATTGATAACACCAAGTTATAAGTCGAGTACTAAAGTACAATAGTAGTTATTATTTCTATAAATAACAATACTTACAAATCATAAGACAATATTAAGACAATATTCTACAGATTTTAAAAAGTTATTCACCCACAACATTTCAAATATTACCGTTTCAAATATTTGAAAATAAAGCACGATTTTACTATTTACACCCAAGCTTACCCTACCTGGCCAACATCGCCAGATAATTTGAAATACCTAACTCAAAAGTTTTCAAGATTGCCCAGAGATCACCCTTCTCATTACACCCTATACATAATTCAAACTACGGTATCACCCGTGTCCCGTGTCCCACATCAAAGAGACGGATGGAGACCCTAACAGCCTGAAGAATGCAGGGTCAACGCGGGAGAGTGAAAACCATGACTCTACCTTTGATGGGTGTTGGTTAATGTGTAGCTGAATTATTTGGACAATACTTTTTCATGTATCTTACTTTATTTTTTCAATGCGGGTGTCGTAAGAGGCGACTAAGGGATATCCACTGGGGGCGGGCAGCAGCGTCCCCTGCAGAACAATTCTACCACCCCGAACTGTGAACAACCCGCATGCCCAGCGTGTGGATTATGGTCATTACCCCCATGAGATAAAAGCCAACAAAGCGCTTATCAGGGGGGGCCTGAGCCCAGCAGTGGACCAATACAGGCTGTTGAGGTTGAGGTTTTCATGTATCATTCGGGTTATTGCTTTGTTTAAGGAGGTAGAGATTTTTATTTATGATTATGTATTTACTTTTTAGCTTAGGGCTATATGATAGCTGTGTGAATTGTCTAGTATTTTTATTTATTTATTTATTTACTGTGCTCTCCCATGCTTCCAAGGCTCAAGAACCCTGCCGGTGTACACGTAAATGGGTGTTGTCAGTGATAATACATCCCATAAAGAATCTATGGCCCACGGATTAAATACTTAACAATTTAGAGAACTTGTCGCTTGTGTAAGGTAACGAATTATTCACGTCCGACTTGGGCCGCGTCATTGAATCTTGTCAAAAACCCACGCGCGCTATTCACTGAGAATAGAGCCATAACTTACCCAATAATATCCCGCGTCCCGTAGCAATGATATCCACCCTACTGGCTTTATAATACGGGTCAACCATGAAAGGTCTCGAGGGTGTAAAATATCGCTCTATATGCATTACTACTTTGTATGAGTGAACGATACAGGTGAGTGAATGAAACATGATGCTGTGAATGAAATGTGAATGAGAAATGGAGAAGGTGACCTAGTTTTTATCTGACGACCAAAAGAGCGATATTACTTGTTCAAGCTATTCATACGTACTCGACGCACGAAAAGAGACAAAAGGTTTATGTATTGTAGCAGAACGCACAAAATACGACTTACTTGGTAACCTACTTTAATATTAAAAATAAATTTATTCACAAAGAAAATTGTACTAGTATTTACAATTGAAACAATTGAGCTAACTGCCGACTGTTGCAAACAGTACTTACTTGGTTGTATTAGCATTACCTCTCATTCTATTTCCATGCAAATAATACGTGAAACGATACAAAATGTCACTGTTAATGACAGAGACAGAGCGACTGGAGGGAAGAAGTTGGAGAATGTGGTAGATAGAAGGATATTTTAGAATTGATTTTATAAAAAAAAGGAAAATTTATATTTAAAACACATCAAAATATGGTGAAAATGCAATGTTCTAGGATAAACAGATTATCATTAAAGTAATGTATTACTTGAGAGTGGTGTTTGAACTGATTTGATAACAGTTGTTTACTCCAAAATGTCGACGCATGAAATGCAACTAATCTCTTTTATAGAATACCCACCCATATGGTATGAAAGCGTGTGAGTTGTCAAATTAACAATGTGAGGTAACAATGTGAAGGATGCGGGTTCAAGTCCCGTCGAAGTCGAACATATTTGCGAAATTGTTTGATTTCTTAGAAATTAGCCTGAGTGTGAGGCTTATGCACTATAATAACAAAAACCTTAGATTTTGAGCAATGCGACACCTCTTGTCAAACGAACTAAACTTAACTTTAGTCTTAACGAATACATCCGACAGAGAACCAAAGTTATCGACATAGCTCAAAAAATTAGCAAGCTGAAGTGGCAGTGGGCCGGTCATATCTCGCGAAGAACCGACAACCGCTGGGGTAAACGAGTTCTTGAGTGGAGACCACGACTCGGCAAACGTAGTGTAGGACGCCCTCCGGCCAGGTGGGATGACGATCTGCGAAAGACTGCAGGCAGATGCTGGATGCGGCAAGCTGAAGACAGGGCGCTATGGCGCTCATTAGGGGAGGCCTATGTCCAGCAGTGGACTAATATAGGCTGATGATGATGATGATGATGAATTTGAATTTTGTGACGTGTCCAAGAGTCCTGTAAGGTTTAAAGAAAATAAAACACTTTGATATTAAATTTGATATTAGCACCGGCATGATACGTCAAAAATCTGGGGGCCTACTCCGAAAAGGAAAATCGAAGTTACCTTTGTCGTACAAAACCAACTCTTATGTCGCTTGCATAACATTAGCGTTTGCACGAAAATAAATCAGAAGCTTCGATTTCGTTTTTAGGAGTACAGGCCCTGTCTCGTTGCTCGTTGCGAGCGCTTTCTTTCGAGGGTGAGTCTATTTGAGGTTAGTAACACACGTGATCTTGACGTGTTCTTTTTCCATACAATTAGGTACAGCGCCTCTATCGTGCGGAGAGGGAACTACTTAAATCCCATAGAAAAAGGAGGCGTCACGTCTCGTCAGCTCTCGGGACACGAGTCGCTACGACCAGACGGTCAGATAATTTTTGGAAATAAAGTGATCACTTAGATTTTTTGTTCACTTAAATCTTTTAAAGAAACGAACAAGAAACCTTTACCTTAGGTTGTTAGTTTTCGACCCTACCTACCTACCTACCTAACAGCTTGTGTTGGTCCACTGCTGGACGCAGGCCTCCCCCTGATAAACGCCTTATTGGCTTCTATCACATGGGGGGTAATGCCCACAATCCCCACGCTGGGCATGCGGGTTGGGGATCGCAGTTCGGTGGTAGAATGTTCTGCAGGGGGCGCTGCTGCCCGCCCCCGGTGGATATCCCTTAGTCGCCTCTTACGACACCCGCGGGAAGAGTTGGGATGGTGCAAATTCTAAGCCGGCACCACACAGCTTTCGACCCAGCTTCCAGATAATCTGATATTTTGTGGTAAGCCTTTTTACAACAACAAAATAAGATAACAAGAAGGCTTCTTTTCATCCTAGTAAATGGCATGCAAAGCCGGGTAGTAGCTAGTTTCATCGTAAACCAAGGCTCTCACATTTCGCTCAACATCAGAGATACCTTAATTTCAGGGCGCCTTTCAGTCAAACCCCTCATTTCGTAATATTGAGCATAACATTATTAAAGCGGCTGTCGATAATATCCTGAATTATTCAGGAGGCTATCAGTAGGCTTTGAATATTTAGTGGTGGCACGCAGGTTTGCTTGTCACTTATTTAGAAAGAGTCTGTTTGGTATGGCACTTAGTACGAGTATCTACAACAAAAGCCCTTTGGCAATATTATACGCTTCGAAGGTAATTTGATTGTATTTAAATATAAATTAAACAAACTAATGGAGGAAAAAGTAAGTTATACGGTGGATGAATTTCTAAATGAAAAATTCTAATGATATATTTTATTTACTTTTGACATCAACTTATTTCTTTAACTTATTTTATCATTGCCAATAATTAAAATACATTAATGAAATTCTAATTAATGTTATACTATTGTGCTATTCATTGACTCTACCAATATAGAAAAATTTACTCTTTTGGATTTGTTTAACTTTAGCTTATTTTATTTTCCTGATAATTTCTCATTTTGCATGTTAATGCTGTAAACCTGACCATGGTAGAATAAAGATACTATAGATTGACATAGGACCAACGTACACATTACCACCTAGTTACACAGCAATAAATTCATTTATTGCTGTGTATTGAGTCCGCCTGATCCATAACATAACTAGCGTAGGCTTTATTTCAAGAACCAAGGCTTTTCCAAATATTAAACACTCGTTGATTCTATGGAAACATTTTTTATCCCATGGGAACTGATTAATGGGATAAAAAAGCCTATGTTGAATTCCAGAAGCAAAATTTCTAGATGTCTAGAATGACATTTAATTAAAATTTAGTAGATAATAATCAACAAACTAACAAACAATACCAAATCTTTAAGCGTACAGACAAACTTTTCATTCCAACAGTTGGTATTTTGAATAATTCATACGTAAGCTTATCTAAGGTTTATGTAAAGCGAAAGTGGCTTCGAAAGAAGCGGATTATACTGATTTAATATTTATAAATGGAGATAAAGATACAAGGTTAGGGATTGTTTTCATCAGGTAGGTAAGTATGTTATTTTTACGGAGCAAAATAGGGATTATGAGAATATTTTTGGCTAAAGTTACATTTCACAATAATAATTAGGAAGGTGAAAGTTAGAATGGATTATTGTTACCTCTTCCAATGAACTATCACATCACACTAATATTACAAATGCGGAAGATTTGATGTATGGATGGATGGATGTTTGTTACCTCTTCACGCCAAAACTACTGAACGAATCGGACTGTTTACCATACAAGAGTCCAATCCTGAAATCAAACATAGGCTACTTTTTATCCCATAAATCAGTTCCCACGGGATAGAAAACGTTTCCACAGAAACAACGCGTGCGCAGCCGTGAGCAGAAACACGTTAGTTACTAAAGTTACACCTCTTTACACTAAACCGAATGTTAGTTCAAAATGGTTAATTTGGATGTATTCGTGACACACTCATACTATATTTGCCGCTCTGTGGTTCATAATTATTTTTTTATTTATTAAGGAAGATAGAAGTGTACTGTGTAAGAATCAAAGCACTCGCTACCTTATGCTATCACACTAATATTATAAATGCGAAAGTTTGGATGGATAGATGGATGGATGGATAGATGGATGGATGGATGTTTGTTACCTCTTCACGCCAAAACTACTGAACGGATCAGGCTGAAATTGCATACAGATAAGTCTAACCCTGGAATCAAACATAGGCGACTTTTTATCCCATATATTAGTTCCCATGCGATAGAAATAACCTCAAAACGTTTCCATAGAAACAACGCGTGCGAAGCCGCGGGCAGAAGCTAGTTGACAATAATTCCATGTTATAGGTAACTTAAATAAATTTTAAAACTTAACTATCACGCTTAACTTGTCGTGGAATATGTCGACATGTTGGAATTCATGCACTGAGTGCCCGAACCGTTGGTGCGTTGTTTCCGTACTTGGTTCGGAGGGCGATGCCACAGAACAAGCACTGCTGCCGACTAGTACCCGACGCACGTAGTTATTAGGTACAAAGATATTGATTCCGCTTTATATTCGTAAAAAAAATGCAGCCAATGAACGAAAATAGTATGAATGATCCACTCGCGAATACATTTAAATTAACCAGCCGATCGCAAACATCTATAAAACTACACATCGCTACACCTTGCTTGCTACGCTGTTTGCTACGACGTAGCGGTCTACGGTGCTACGGCGTAGCTAACGGCGAATTTTGGCGTTAAAACACGTTGACTAAAAAACTGCTGTCGTTATGGTACGAAAATAATGACACACCCTTTAAGAAGGAACAGAGAGCTCGATTCCCAAATTGATCGAAATGACGAATGTTCCACGTCATATCTAAATTTTTGCGACGACTTGGAATCTGTCAGAGGAGCTACCTATCAACAAAGCTCTCTGTACGCAGGCAAATCCATCGGCATTAGTTAGTTCAAAAGGCAATAACGGTGGTAAACCCAGGTTCCGGCCTGTAATAACTCTTAAAAAGGCCTTTATGGCGGTAGAATCAGCAGATTTTTATCATTCTGCCATTGTCTACACGACGATGAATTTTTGTAGCGTTTTATTAAATGTCAGCCATTCAGAAGTAGGGAGGGGACTGCTTGGCAACACACAGACAGTCCCGGAGATTGAGGCCGCTCAAGAGGACAGCGGTCTTGATTTTTTAAGACCTTGAAAGTGTTTTATTATTCGCGAGGCGTGGGTTATGTTTTTGAGTGTTTCTATGTGGTTGACACTCATTATTACCTGGAAGCATCAAAACACCTACAGTGATTTGATAAATGAGGTATCAAAATACTTGTCCGGTCTTTATGGTTGTTAGCTACATTTTGTAGGTTTGTTTTCTTTCTCATTTGGCAAAAAGGTAAGAACAGAACAACACAATCGGGGTTTTTATTAGTTTCGATAAATTACTTGTTCGATTGACGATCAGTCGTCCCGAAATTGTTTTATTATAGTCGAGAGATAAGAGTCGGGCGAGAAATGGGAGCGAGAAAAAAAATCTGGCAGCAAATGTAAGCAACTTGCATTAATTTAACGTAAATTGCAAAAGACGATATGATGACATAATTTTGTACATGTTTTTAGACTTGACTATCTCACAAATCACGAAGAACCGAGCTCAGGCAATTCAGGCAATATTATGAATAATTATAATAAATAATGCTGGACAATTCACACAGCGTTATCTAGCCCCAAGCTAAGCAGAGCTTGTGTTATGGGTACCAGATAACTGATATACTTAATACAATACACTACATATACAGATTTTTTTTTTATTATCCATAGAAAACATCCAGAACACCCTGAACAAATATCTGCAGATCGTACAAACATTTGTCCCGAGGCGGGAATCGAACCCGCAACCTACTGCGTCGCAGGCAGACCTTTGCCCGCTGCGTGGCGTGGAGGTCGTCATATTAAAAACTCGTAGGTATACACAATACAGTGACTTTCGTTTCTTTACTTTGTTAATTATTGAGCACTTATAAACAGTCTTCAATTTCCACCTTTCTACTGCACAGTGACAAAAACAAGACTGATAATCGCCCAACCCTCCCATCTCTACAAAATCGCTTTAATTCAAACACTGCAGTGTACGCCGTGATTTATGCCTACAATAAGCGCCTCTTGTACACTCGCGAGCAAACACACTCGGCATTATAAAACTTTTATAGGGTAAAAAGAGGATTAACGCAGTGGTTGAAATTGATGGGGTCGCATTCTTTTTGTTGTTACAAATGTAAAGTGTTTACATTTTGTTACAGAATTTGTATTTTGTGTAGAATGTCGTTGCTTTCTTTTTGTAGGCATTTTGGTATTTTATCATTAGGTAACTTTGAGACTACAAAATAGGTAATTAAAAGATTTGGTTCGCAGCTTTGCTTACGTAACAGAAAAATATACAAAAACAGTAATGTACAGTAGAGTTGAACAAATAGTTCTGGAGATTTTTCCCTCTACATACATAAACTGTCTATCTTGTGATAATTTTTAGTTTGATTAATTTATGTATTTCTTGGTAAGCAAAACAGTAGAGAATCAAATCATAATCTCTAACTCAAGAAAAATATATTTAGTCTCGTACCTACGATATCATTGCGTAAGAAGAATAGTTTTTGAAAAATGGTACAAAGGGGGAAAATAGTATTTAAAAGTGAAGGCCTCAGCAAGTGGGGTATCAAATGAAAGGTATCGGTTTCTACATTTCTAAACAGGTTTTAAAATTTTTGTAGGTTACATACTTTTTGAAATATTTTGAGAAAACTTTACATTATCTTCGGAGTATGCAGAGCAATCCATATAAAATTAGTATTTATATAGAAAGACATTAAACAAATAAAAATAGTTTTTAGCACATATTTGTATAATTGACAAACGTTCGAAACCCTTGGCGCGCGAGTTACACTCGCACTTAACGGATCTTGTTTTATTATGAACTAGCTTCTGCCCGCAGCTTCGCATGCGTATTTTTACTTTAATACGCCTATTATCTAAGTTAGGTTTTGCTCTAAACGTACGCCAAATTTCATCTTGATCTGTTCAGTCGTTTTCAAAATCCTAAGTCACAAAAATTCAGATTTCACAAACTTTCGCCTTTATAATATTAGTAGGATGTAGGAGAGTGTGAACTGCAAACCTTGTTTTTGTTGGACGTAACAATTAAATCGTCCAACTACGATAATTTTTATAGAGAGATATTTTTTTCTATGAAACTACATTAAAATGAACAAAACAGTATGAGGTGGATAAAAATGTTACATTACAACAACTCTTGCAGTTATTACTACAAACTTTACAAAATATACCCTCAACTTTGCACAAACTAAGAACATTATATCAGCCAAAGAAAACGGAAACGCATCCCGCTGGTGTAAGATACATTATTCTCTGCTATTGTATTCACTACAAAGCACCGGAAGAAAGTTGCCGGAAACACCGGATGTGATGTTATACGTCAAACTAGATGATGTATTATGTAAGGGGCAATTGAAAGTATGAACAGAAAGTTTGTTTTCATCCTTTATGTATAGCTTGTGTGGTGCCAACTTGGAATTTTCACCACCCTAACTTTTCCTCATTCTTAAAATCCAACATGCATATATGATAGTCGGGCAATTTTATGTCTGCCTACATTTATTGTACACTAGCTTCTATAAAAAATAGCAGGGCCGTAAGGGGGGTTGCAACTGGCCTGGTGGCTGAGCGAACAAATGTCTCTTACGCAACACTCCTCTTTGGCGTGAATTTCCTCCTAAAACTGGAGGCCACGGTCTAACCAACCGTGGCAAATCAGCATGGCGGGCGGTCTTCAACCACCGCACATGGACACCGCGCACATGTCCGACTGGTGCAATGCTGATGCGCTTTGTCAGATACTCACCAGCTGAGCGTCTGGTCGAAGCGACGCGTGACCTCGGGTCACGCGTCGCTTCGACCATACGCTCAGAATTTTTTACATATTATCATGAGAGAGACAGAAAAAGGACAAGGGTTGTAATATAATTAAGTGTTATTAAGTTGTAGCAGTTGTAGAATATTTTTCGTAAAACCAAGTTCAGACTGTAGAATATATCAATATCAATGAATTTTGATATTGGATTGATGAGTGCAGAGCTTTACGTCCATAGAAACGACATAATTTTACTGTGACAACTCTGACAGTTAAGTACCTCCGTTTAATTATTGTGAAACTTTGAACTCATTAGACTGAAGTTCTTGATCAATCTATATTAGTCCACTGCTGGACATAGTCCTCCCTAATGAGCGCCATAGGGCCCTGCCTTCAGCTTGCCGCATCCAGCATCTGCCCAGCATCTTTCGCAGGTCGTCATCCCACCTGGCCGGAGGGCGTCCTACACTACGTTTGTCGCGGTCTCCACTCAAGATCACGTTTACACCATCGGTTGTCGGTTCTTCGCAAGACAAGGCCAAACTGCCACTTCAGCTTGCTAATTATTTAAGATATGTCGATAACTTTGGTTCTCTGTCGGACGTATTCGTTACGAATCCTATCCTTCAGAGAAGGTCATGACGGGTAGGACGCACTGATTGAAAAAGATTGAAGATCTTGATTAGTTCAGACCAATCTGATACTTGTCAACTGAATTTGTGTTTCCAAGGCATTCTCTCAGAAATCTTGCCTATTTCATCAATAAATCAAATGAGAGAACCTCAAGCCGATGTTCTATAAATACAGATCTCCAAGTTCTCTGTCTCTACTGCGATAAACTTTGAGTAGGAACTTCAGAAAAGATACGAAGACTACTACAACTACTAAGCACAAAGTTCTTTGGAAGTTAAGGATAGTTCAAGATTATCTGTAGTGTAATGGGCTTTATTTCTTTAGTTTATCTTATTTGAGATAACTATTCGACAAAAAATCTGCTCAACTTTTATTTAAAACCTGGAGAGCCTCGGTACCCGATGGACCTAGGGTCTCGATTCCAAGGGGAGCTAATGTATAGGCTCTGTCGAGACCTGCATATTTACGCTTTTTGAGATTCTCGTCCAAATCTGCTGCCGCATCAGTCCTCACTCAGATGTCATCGGAAGATCCAATAAATTTGTCTAAATGGTTTTTCTTAGCAGATAGATTGTTCGATGTTTCTTCAAACATAAATCTTCTCCAACAACACAAATAAATCTTTCCATTGTGAACCTGAGAAATCCTTTTACTTAGCGCCCATTCAGAGCAGAACGCCAATAGCCCAGGGCGGGTTAGGGCGGGCGGGGGTTGGCTACCTAAACTCGGTTCTAGAATCTATGATATTTTTAGTAAACGAAGGGAAAGGAGCGTTTGCAACCAACGCTACCTTAGTTGCTATTGTGACAAACTTATGCTGAGACAGCTACCATTTTGTGACGCAAGCAAGATTTTTTTGTGAACTTATATTCTATTTAAATATATATTTAGTTACTTAAAATTATTACTTTATTCACAAAAAAAATTATACTAGTATTTACAATTGAAACAATTGAGCTAACTGCTGACTGTTGCCAACAGTCTACAGGTAGCTCAACCGATCTTAGTTACTTGTATTCTAAGATAATAATTTAAAAAAATGTATTTTAAAGAAATATTACTGGAAATTATTTACTGGTTAATCGGAGCAATCAAAGTTCGAAACATTTTTTAGATTTGACAGTTTTTTTCCATTCATCATTAAATTTAATCTACTCGTTTCGTTCAATTCGTACACGAATTTGCATCTTTTTCGCTGTGAATGTTGAATTATGCGTTATAATTCTTATTTTTAAGTGGTTGCTATTCTAACCTTTCTGTTACATTGTTGTTTTAAACAAAAAAATATTTATTTACAAAAAGTATCCTGGATTCTATAACTGAGTACCTCATACCTATAGCGAGTAGATAACAATGCCGACGCTTTATCGGGACCATTGTTACAAATACACTGTATTTATCGTCTGTAAGATCTTGTATGGTGACCATGGTTTATTTATTCAACAATTTTTTTTAACATAAGGAAAAAAGCCTTTATTCACAAGAAAATTACACTAGTATTTACAATTGAAACAACTGAGTTAACTGCAGACTGTTGCAAACAATCTACAGGTAGCTGAACTGATCCATATCAACACCAGTCGGAAGCGTCCCAAGACGCTGGCTGCATTACCTCGCTGTATGGCAATGCTGATGCGCTGCGCCGGATACTCACCAGCTCTCGGGTCACGCGCCGCTTCGACCAGACGCTCAGATAATTTTTTTAAAAACCCGAATACCGTCGGTACCCCACGGACCTAGGGTCTCGACTCCAAGGGGAGCAAATGTGTAGGCTCTGTCGAGATCTGCATATTTGCGCCTCTTGAGATCTTCGGCCAAATCTGCCGCCGCGCCCGTCCTCACGGATGTCCTCGGATATGTTATTTTCTAAAGTACCTTTTTGTTCTAAATTATTATTCAGACTAGGTTATATGTAACAGGGCATGGTGCTAAAGAAATTTAATGGAAACGAACGGAAGATGACCATTAAGACTAGTATTTTGATTCGTTTTGGTAATTTTATAGAGTATCCGTGTTAGGAGCGTTTACGCCTAGCGCGCGATGACAAGTTTAGGTTTGTGGGTTTGTGCACACTGAAGCGAGTGTGACAGTATGAGAGTGCTGGCGCGTTCTTTTATGCCATAGTCAAACTTACCCACTTTGATCCATTCGATTGAAATTGTCATAGCAATTATTTAATTTAAATTTGAACTTAAACGGATGACTAAGTTACGAGTAGGTACAAATAATAGGTTGTAGCATAAATAGGCCGCACTGCTGCAGTACTCGTTGGTTTACGCCTTGCTTATAGCTAGCTTCAAGCGAGTGACCCGCGCGCTGTAGCCGCGTGAATTGAAAGTTGTAAAAACAACAAATTTCTTTCATTATGTTGAAGATTTATCTTACACAAATTACACTAATAAGCTAAGTAAAAAGTTTGGATTGAAGTTTGGATTCCTGTTACCTCTTCACGTCAAAACTACTGAATGGATCGGGCTTTTAAATGCATGTAGATAGTTCTAGGCCTGCAATAAAACTAAGGCTACTCTTATCACATAAATCAGTTCCCATGGGAAAAAAATATCTTATAAACGTTTTCATTGAAACCATTCGTGCGAACCGCAGGCAGAAACTAGTATCTAATAATTTATCCTGAATACTTTCAAAACTAAGGGCACACCACCTGAGCAATGACCTGTTTTATATTATTTGATTTCCCACCCCCTCACCCCGGGCGAGGTCGATCTAGCATTTCATTAGCCTTTGAGTCCCGGGACATAAATGGATCTGTCTTCTTTCGGACAATTCTGTGAAAAATGGAAAACTCAGGTACGGTTCTCGGGAAACTGGGAAACTCCGGCTATCACGTTACGGGGTTTTCCTTGAATGATTTGAATAGCTTTACCTACTTTGAGAGAATATCTAATAATACTTGAGATTTAATAGCATTTAGTTTATTTTTATTACTTTTCAGAAAACGGTTCTCTTTGGAAAACGTCTTGAAGCTTATTAATGTTATTTATTTTCTATCAACGACTTAAAAAGCGTTGCTGGCTTTACTTTGGTCGAGAGAGAAAAAACTAATGGAATGGCGATTACGGAAAATAAAAAGCCCATATTTTTTTAGAATTCAATAGATGGCGCGGTATTTTGCGTCTACGGAAAATTCGACTAAAACAATTCGTCTAATATAATTCGACTGAAACAGTTAGACTAAAACACAATTCGACTAAAACATTTCGAGTAACGACAATCCGACTAAAGCAATTCGATCTTGATGTGACTCGACTTGTAGGCCTCCCACCCCGCGAAGCGGGGGGGGGGGGGGTCAACATTAACTTACTCCTAACGAGCCCCCCCCTATGTGTATATGTATAATTGGACCCAGAGCCATATGATGACACAAAATTTTTCGTTGTTAAAACGAATTGTTTTTGTCGTTAGTCGAATTGCTACTCGTTGAAATGTTTTTAGTCGAATTGTGTTTTAGTCGAATTGTTTTAGTCGAAATGTTTAAGACGAATTGTTTTAGTCGAACTTTCCGCAAAGCGTATTTTGCGGAAGAATACAGGTTGTCATTTGGATGTGATGTCTGTATGTCACTATGCAAATCCCGTCACAGGAAAGTGATGTGATAGAGAGGGAGACGAAATAGCGAAAATGACGAGTGATCAACGCAACCATGCACGGTAGCCTACCAAAGAACTTTTAGGTATGACCTACGGGTACGTACGTACTTATAGTTAACTAGACGATCGCCTCGCGGTTTCACCCGCGTAGTTCCCGTTCCCGTGGGAATTCTGGGATAAACTTTTTATAAATAAATAAAATATAGCCTATGTCACTTCCTGAAAAGTAAGCTTCCTAACGGTGAAAAAAATTTTCAAATCGGCCCAGTAGTTTCGGAACAAACAAACGAACAATCAAATCTTTTCTCTTTATATTATTAGTACCTATAGATGTTATTAAATTGGACAGACCCAAGCGCCCTCTTTTTAGTCTGATCGAACTATTTTTGACCAATAGTTTTGAAACAAAACACCTTATTTCGGAAAAAAATCTAAACCGCTAAAATAATATATTTCCTGTTCTGAGGCTAAAACGGCTTGGAAAAGTTAACCCTGTTCAGCGATTTTTCTCTTAAGTAAAGCCTTAAATAAATAGATTTTCGCAAGAATTCAACCCTTTCTTTAAAGAACGATGTCAAGTTCACAACCTTGAACCAACAAAGCGCCAGAAGAGCCCTCCAAGGCCCTTCGCGACTCCGCTCTGTGTCACTGAAAGTTTCACTCTAGTGACTGCACTGGAGTGGAGTGAAGTGAATGTGCATTGCGAAGAAAAACACTTTATTCAGCATTTAACGTGAATTATTTTCACGTTTCTGAAGTTTCAGATTTTCGTATGTTTCAACCTTTTCATAAGTTTTATAAAGGACTTTATTTTATTTCGCTTTTATTGAGAAACGAAGGAAACTTGTGTCGCAACTGAAGGATGAAATCGACGAACTGAAAAAGTCGCAAAGTCAAGGTCTCAATGTGGAATCGGTGATCAGTGAAATCAGTGAACGTGAAAAAAGACAAAAGAACGTCATTATGTTCGGAATACCGGAACTGAGTAACGGAAGTGATGTGGAAGCCTGCAAGCGTCATGATCTTGAGAAGGTAAACGGAGCTCTGGCCAACATTCTTGAGTCTGAAGCGCCTGTCGCGGCCATCCGTCTTGGAAAACCAAGTCAGTCACCGCGGCCGATGAAACTGATCTTCACTCGCAGAAGTTCCGCTATAACTGTCTTGAAGAATGGGAAGAAGCTTCCGGTGGGAGTCAAGGTAAAAAATGATCTTACCCCTTACCAAAGGGAGTACCTCCAAGGGCTGCGTGAAGAGCTGGAGCGCAGGACACAAAATGGTGAGTCAGACCTTACCATCAAGTATGTAAGCAACACCCCAAAGATCATTAAAAAAGGGGACCCCCCAAAAAACTAGTCACCGACCTCACTGAACTCACATTCTTCTATACCAACTTGGCATCGATAATGGCAAAAAGAGACTTACTTATGATTGAAATTAATAAACTAAAACCCACCTTTATAATATTAACAGAAACACATCTCAAACAAAGTATACCAAACAGTCTAGTTGACATTAAGGGCTACAGCCTTTTTAGAAAGGACAGAGAAGGAGGTGGTGGTTGGGGAGGTATTGCAATCTATGCCGCACATCAACACAATGGTATACCTATCCACATTACTCCCCACAGCACCTATAACAACAACTCTCAGGTCGAGGCACTTTGGCTAGATATGACATATGGAACTTTCAAACTACTTATTGCCGGAGTGTACCGTCCCACAAACTACTCTTATAAAGACACTGATAAAGTGCTATTTGAAACAATGTTGAAAGCAGATACAAGTAACACCGTCCTCATAATGGGAGATTTCAACTTACCAAGCATTAAGTGGCCCCTTACAGACACGGATGGGTATGACCAATTACATGAAAAATTTATTGAAATGTTTCTTGAAAGTAACCTGCACCAATTAGTAACAGGAATAACTAGACAAAGAAATGAGCAAAAATCCCTGTTAGACCTTATTCTATGTAACGAAGAAAACTTATGCACTATGATTGAACATCTTCCTAACATTGGCAAAAGTGATCACCAAGTACTTTTTGCAACCCTACAACTACCTGCACAGAACCAACGGCATAAACCTACTTCACTCCCCAGACATAACTTTTTCCAAGCAGACTACACCGCTATCAAAGAAGACTTTGTTAATTCAGAATATGAAATAACAGACTGTACTCCAGTTGAATCTGCATGGAACTGCTTCAAATCTTTAACACAGAATATTATAAAATTGCACATACCCCTCCAAAGAATAAAAACTAAGAAGAGGCAAGACAAACCCTGGATAGGACCAGAAATCCTTAAACAATCTACTGAAAAAGCTCATGCTTGGAAATCATACCAGCTCATCACTACTCAGAGCAATTATGAAAAGTACCGTAAAATTAACAACAGGCTAACATCTGAAGTAAGAAAAGCAAGAATAAAGTTTGAAACTCAGGTGGTCCACAGTGGACCCAAGTCCTTCTATGGATACATCCGCCAACAACTGAAATCCAAAGTATCAGTGCCGCCATCCCTATTGGACGACGAAACTGGTACTGTGACAACAGACCACAAAGAAGTCGCGGAAATATTTGCCAAACAATTTGATAGGTCATATGTCAGAGAACCGCCTCACATACCAATCCCACAAATCCAAGGACAAAGAATAACAGAATCCATAGAGACGGTTGTTTTTTCATCGAACTCAGTCAGAAAAGCCATCCTGACCTTTAAAGATGAGACTGCCATGGGCCCTGATGAGATCCCAGCTATTCTGCTGAAGAGATGCAGTGAAGCTATTTGTACTAGGCTGGCGACTATCATGACAATCTCATTCGATCAAGGTGAACTCCCTCAAGACTGGAAAGAAGCTATCGTGACACCCATCTATAAGAAAGGAAACAAGCGAACCGCAGCCAACTACCGCCCTATAAGCCTTACCTGTCTGATCTGCAAAACAATGGAGAAGATAATAGCCACAGAAATTAGAAGCTTTCTATCTCAGGAAAAGGTACTATCAGAGAAACAACATGGCTTCATACCAGGTCGCTCAACTGTTACCAACCTACTCAGCTGCATAGACATGTGGACCCAAGCCTGGGACAAACAACAGCCAACTGATATAATATACCTAGACTATGAAAAAGCCTTCGACAGAGTCCCAATAAAAAGGCTAATTTTCAAGCTGGAACATTTTGGCATAAGAGGTAAACTCTTGAAGTGGATAGAAGGGTTCCTTTCAAATAGAACTTTCAGAGTACGCGTGGGAGAAGCTCAGTCGGAACCTCACAATGTAAGCAGTGGAGTCCCACAAGGGTCTGTGCTTGGACCAATCCTTTTTGGGATATTTTTAACAGACCTAGATCAGCACATTGAATCCCAATTATCACTGTTTGCTGATGACACCAAAATCATGGGAAATCCACTGATCGCTCACAACATCCTGCAAAAAGACCTAGACAGAATATACCAGTGGACCCAAGACTGGCTAATCACACTCAACGAAAAGAAGTGCACAGTGTTGCATGTTGGAAGAAAAAACCCAAAATGCAACTACTCAATTAACGGTAGCCCCCTGGAAAAGGTAGAAAAACAGAGAGACCTCGGAGTACTCATCACATGCAACCTAAAATGGGGAGACCACATTGTAGAGGTAGTGAAATGAGCAAACTCTATAATGTACATTATAAGAAAGGCCTTCTCATACATCAACAAGGAACTGTTCCTAAAGCTGTACAAGACCTACCTGAGGCCCTTACTGGAGTATGCATTCCAGATATGGAATCCGTACTTCAAGAAAGACAGTCACCTTCTCGAACGTGTGCAGCGGAGGGCAACAAAAATGGTCCCTAGTCTTAAAGAACTTCCATATGAAGAGCGATTGCTAGAACTAGGGCTAACCACCCTTCAGAAACGTAGAGAGCGCGGAGACCTTATAGAGACCTTCAAAATCCTCACCAACAGATATAGTATACCAAATTTATCAAAGACACTGTATACTATGAACAAAAACACAAACCTGAGAGGACACTCTCTGAAGCTGAAATGCGGGCCAAGTACCAGCAAACCCAGAGAGCACATACTGCCGAATCGCATAGTGAAAACTTGGAACCGGTTACCAGAATCAGTGATCAATGCCCCCTCAGTGAACTCTTTCAAAAATAGACTGGACAAATATTTAAAGTGCATTGACAAAGACTCAGATATACACGTATCAGCTTAACAGCTGCCTGTGTATCACAAATAAATAAATAAATAAATAAAACGACCAGCTAACATGGGAGAATAGTTTATCTAGTCATCTATGGGACATCCAAGATGGCGGACGCCCACAGGCGAAAGGAATTATAAATAGAAGACCAATAATTATAAGCTTTTATAAAGATTCATCAACTAGCTCGATTAACCTCACCTACCTAGTTAAGTCTTTGTATTGATTTATGCTATCAATGGAAACCAACTCGCATTTTATTGCTAGAAAATTAATAATCTTTTGGAAATAATCCTCCTTAAAAGTCAATTAAAAATCATTTTTCGAGAATCTCTTCTGAAATTAACATCAAAAGATCGTAAACATTATCAAAATAAGTAATTATCAGTATAAACCCAATTTTAGCGGAATCTCAGAAATATAGCTCGAGTGTAATTAAATCCAGAAGGGTTGATGATAAATGGAAATATTTTAACCGACTTGAAAAACAGGAGGAGTTTCTTCAATTTAACTGATTTCTGTACACTTACCGACATACTTGGTTTGTGGTCTTTTGCCGCCGAAATGGTCTAATTATCCATTCTATTAATATAAATTCAAAACTAATTCAGTCTCTCTCTCTCTCTGTCTGTTAACTTTTCATGACAAAACGGCTAAACGCATCTTAATGAAATTTGTCAGGAAGATAGATCTATGGTATACCAAGGAAAGACAGGCTACTTTTTTATCCGGAAAAACCGCATGCGAAGCCTCGGGCAACAGCTAGTTTCTAAATAAAAACATTTGGGTTTGTAACGGAAGCACTTTGATTTAAAAAAAACCGCAACGTAATCAATACAATTACGTTATTGAATTACTTGAAATATTTCATTTTAGACATTTACGACTATTTTTGCAACTCGTAACAAACGTTAAAGTAAAAAAAAAACATTTGCTATAAATCAAATCTTAAACGATCAGTAATAAATAACTCATTCCTAATTCTGTTTATGTATATATGTATCTATACTATTTAAAATACGGCCGTCATCTACTGCCGACTACTTTCTGGCGACAACCCATTAAAGAGGGTTTGAGATAAGCTGAAGGCATTAAATTAATGACGTTTTTAACTCTCAAGATCACAGGAGAACGGGTAACGGGCAGAGATTATCGGGTTTAGGGCGAAATACCGATGTCAGCTGAATCAGAATGATTTTGCGAAATTAAAAGTCCAAAACACCTTCTTATTTTTTGGTTTAGTCGCACTCAGAAAAATTCAGCGTGATATTTTCTGTGTCTAAGCTAGTACTTGTGCGAGACCTTATGCGGTGAAAAAATTTCGGGTCGACTATAAAAAACATTCTAAATTAAAAAAAAAAAAAATTTTAGTTTAACCTGTCGTGAAAGTCTCAATGCCCTAGTTGTTAACGATAGATAGTTATTTAACGGTTATCGTTGCCCATAGTTTTGTGAAGTGAATAGAAATTTTGTTAACCACACACTCCTACCCTGAATGGCACTCTTTCACAACCTTTATTCTTTCGCGAAAGATCACTGCCATCTATTGAGTTCGGAGGTAAATAGGACATAAACGGCTGTAACTTTTGATTGCGTTGACTTAGAAGTTTTATTTATATCGAGGCTTCAAGAGGTTACGGACTTGAGTATTTGATATTAATTTCAACTCGATACCTCCACGCGTTCCCGAGACAAGGGGATTGATAGACAGACAGACGGTCGGACAACAAAGTAATCCTATAAAGGTTCCTATTTTCCTTTTGAGATACGGAACACTAAAAAGTAATAAAAAATAGTAATCCACACTCCCTTTTTGTCATATTATGCCTAATTGATTAGAATAAAAATCTGATTATAAAAAATAGTGTACGTAGTACGTGTTTCATTTTAGTCATTTAACAATCCGATTCCGGAAAAAATATCAAATTGAGGTCTTGAGTTATGGAGGGATACATTTGTATTTTATTTGTGTTATTGTAGTTGTATTTGTGTTATTCCTTGTTTCAGATCGCGAGTGTCCAGAGCTAGAGCCGCCTGACATCGCTAAAGTAACGCTGACGGGGCGACTGTTTGGAGACAAGTGAGTACATCATCCTCTTCTTCTTCTTTTGTTTTTGGCTCTGCGTCATGGTTTGACACAATTCTGCCAATGTCGGTTTTAGAACGAATAAGATTAAAGTTTATGGAGGTTGAGTTTGTAATAATCCAAATAAAAAGAGGATAATTTAATGTCAAAGTTCATTATTTACCATCATCTCAGTCTAACGACGTCTGCAGCTGAACATACATCAACAAAGATCGCTGCAATGACCGGTTCAGCGCTGCCCATCAAACGGTTTTCGTGATCTTCATCTAGGTCTTCGATCAAACTGGTGTGAAATCAGCGCCACCACATATTTTATTTAATTATTATGTTAAACGAAGGAATTTTAGAAAATCAATTGGTCAGTTTGTGCTTCGTATCATAAGCTTTTTTAATGCCCCTGTAAAAGTTTTATTTTGTATACTTTAAACAGGGATGCGAAGTTGCTCTAGTAATTAGATAAAATAGGTGGTGGCGCTGATTTGGGTCGGGGTAACGCCTTAGCGTTGTCACATATCTGTGCCGAACCACTGCCGTAGGTACCGCATAAAAATGTGCATTCAAATATGGGCTTTAGGCATAATAATTATTTCAATTGTTTTTGCGTAATCCTACAGGAGACCGAAGAGAGGTCAGGGATCGGATTCTGAGAGTGAAGGAATAGAGAATGCACCTGCGTTTTCGCACACCTTTAAGTATCAGGACATATAGTAATATGTCTTGATATGTTTGTTAATTAGTAATAGATACGCTGTGTTCCTTTTTTATTTACTTTTACCTTGTGTTCACCATTTGTTGTTGTGTGTCTGTGTGTGTGCTAATTTTTCGTAAACGCAATTTTCTATTATACGTACTTACTAAGTATATCCTTTAAGTCCATTTTGTAACCCATTAGTTTGTAATGAAACTATGTATAATGACATGTAATGTTACATTATTATGAAAACTATAAACTATGTCCTGGTCACATGGCTCCGTTGACACTGCCCGCCGTGGCCGGAATTCATCTAAGTGGACATCATCATCTCTGGCAATAAGCTCACTTACCGTCTTGTCCTCAGAGCCGTGTATGCGTGCCCGCATGGCTACCACGTGGTCGGTCTGCAGAGCCGGAGCTGCCAGGCGGATGGCAAGTGGGCTGGGCAGCCACCTGCCTGCAAGGAGAACAGTGAGTTTTTATTTTTACCTGCGAGGTTATGTTATTCAAAAGGTTCTAAGTGATTGGCGGACACTCTTAATTACCTCCAAGGAAACCTCTAAGCTTCAAAACGGCGAAATCGATTTCAATAAATGAGGTAGGTATAAATATACTCATTTGGTCTACTATGGTTCTTAACTCCCTTCCGTAGACCGAGACACGTTCTCGGTAACTCCGTTGACCCAATCACCGCCGCTAACCCGGAGATGAGGGCCACCGATTCGCTTCCGCACACCACACAACCGACCAAAAACCAACCCCACCGGATGCAGGGTCGAAGAATTCCCCGCTTCCGCCCATAAGTGCACTTGTGCACCTAGGCGGAATCTCCCTTTCCTCTTGTAGCATCTGGCAACAGCCCAAGCCGAGGCTCGCACCTAAGTGGTGGCCCTTGTGCTTGTTGCCCCAACCTAACATTACCGGCGAGGAGCCCTCCGCGCCCGCCAAAAGTCCGGTAACGCTGTCATGTTAGTCCGTTCGGAAAAAAAATGGTTCTTAAGACAAGGACACAGCAATAACTAAGCAGGCCTTTGTCCTTTCATTTGGCAAAAAATTATAAAGAAGCGGGCTATTTATAGTTTTCAATTAATCACTAGTGTTAGTCATTTAGCTTAAATGGTACTCTGTAAACTCTACGTTGACCTTTGAGGCGCAATGAGTGAAGGTCTGCCTGACACACAGAGAGCTTGTCACAAAATACAGGTATTGATTTTATGAGGCTGATGAGGCTTCTGCCCTTATCCATAGGTATTCGAAAGCTTCCTCACAAAATAAAACCAGTGTATAGCTGAGCATAGCATACCAAAGCATATTTAAAATGACCAATCAAAAGAAGCAGTTCTCCAACCAAAGTTACCTGCCTGATAGACCCTACCTTTTTTCCTGTTTTTTGTGTATTGTGATTACTTGCTCGTAATGTAACTTTAGTAAATACCTATTGTACGCCTGCCCTCTTAAGTTTCTCACTCCTCTCCAGTCTACTGCCTCCAGCCTCCCACCATCGAGCACGCTCGCCACTCCGCGCTACCTGAACAAGCTACTTTTGACCTGGATGCCACCGTCCAGTACAACTGTCATACTGGCTACGTCACCAACGGGTTCCCACGGGCCAAGTGTCTGGCCATCGACGGACAGGCGTCGTGGTACGGACCGGATATCAGCTGTGAACGTAAGCAACTCTAGACTCTATTTGAGCTGATATAGAGCGTGTTTTTTGGTGCCACCGTCCAGTACAACTGTCATATTGGCTACGTCATCAACGGTTTCCCACGAACAAGTGTCTGGCCATCGACGGGCAGGCGTCGTGGTACGGACCGGGTATCAGCTGTGAATGTAAGCAACTCTTGACTCTATCACATCCAATATTGAGTGTGTTCTTGGATGCTACCGTCCAGTACAACTGTCATACTGGCTACGTCACCAAACGACTTCCCACGAGCCAAGTATCAGGCTATCGACGGACAGGCGTCGTGGTACGGACTTATCAGTTGTGGCCGTAAGTATTTAAACTAGACTCTGCCTAGAAACGCCAATGAAAACTGAGAAAGACATGATATATTGTCGCCGCCGATTGTTAAATCAGCCCGTTCGTTGAACAGCACATCATAAGAGGCCTTTTTATCCGACTGCGGTCTTCTATAAAATAACGTTGAACGGTTAGGCAGTTTACAAAACGGCACTATTCAGTCAAATGCCTCACAAACAGGTATCCAGACAGCTTGATCTCCTGAAGGTCCGTGCACAATATGACGCCCACCTAATGGCCAAGTCATCACAGACATAGCATGTTTAGTTTGATTTTACAATGGCCTAAATGTGAATATTCTGTAGCGTTGCATTAGTTTTAGGACCATATCAACTCTTCATCATCTCATCTCGATCTAACTTCCCCATTCTTCAATACCAGCTCGTTCCTGCGGCGAGCCTGGCGACGTTCCCCACGGGTGGGTGACTGCTGACTGCCACACATTCGGCTGCCGAGCTGTGGTCCAATGCGGACAGGGCTTCGAGCTGGTCGGCAAGTTGGAGCGCTACTGCCAGGCTGACGGCGCGTGGGCGCCCAAGGAGATGCCAACTTGTGTCCGTAAGTGACGATGGTGGGAGGATTGTGTTGGGGATGACTCTGGCTGTTTTTATGGTTAGGAAAAAGAGGTGGTATATTGAAATCGTACGGCTTTTTTTAGCAAGACAGATTTCAATGAAAACCTGATAATAAGGTGTGACTTAACGAGAGTCCTTAAAAAGGGACTTCACTTTTCCGAGGTTAGAATATACATCACAACCTCAAACATAACATGCAGTGTTCGTTTTTCGGCACATACGTAGTGCCGAAAAACGAACACTAGGTACATAGACTTCGTGGATGTAGAGGCCATTACGATGATGCTGCTCAAAGCAGAGCGCACATTTTTCCGAGCCAATCAATGCTGAAAAATCTGATTTTATCTCATTTTTAAAATTCGTTGCATGAAATCTTATGAAACAAAATCGAACGAACCTGTCAGAATTCATTTCTTTCAATTCGATTCCTTCAGCTTTATCGATATCGGTTTAAAATGTTTTTAAAATAATACAACATACTTTTCTAAAGTTTGCTTAATATGTAATACGCGCTAGCAGGCTACGCGATGTGACACGAAAATTCGCTCGCTCGCATAACTCGGCAATAATCAAACAAAGGCATTAAATTCCAACCATGTATGTTAACAGCGATATTAACTTGGTTGTTTAAGTAGGTACTAAAAGCGAACATTATCAGATCCAACTGCGGTTTGAATTCATGAAATCCATATTGAATGCCAATAATCCCATTTTAATTGCCAATCGCGGGTTCAAATCCGCTTTAATGTAATACTATCACATTCTATTACGCTATGTTCTGTGAAATTATACCCGTACCCAATTGGAAAGCCACTAGTCAGACAAACATTGTGTTTTACTTTAAAAACTATCGTAGGTTGAAAAAT
This sequence comes from Eupithecia subfuscata, assembly GCA_963564075.1. Taxonomy (NCBI): domain Eukaryota; kingdom Metazoa; phylum Arthropoda; class Insecta; order Lepidoptera; family Geometridae; genus Eupithecia; species Eupithecia subfuscata. Next base: position 1,346,765 of record OY751118.1, on the reverse strand, counting down.
TAATTTTAATGTAAGGAAGGCCTCGGCACAGGCAGCTATGGAAATATAAGTCGCTAAAGTGATTTCCTATCTGCTCAGAAGAAATTAGAAATATTTCAAGGGAGGAAAATCGAGCAAAGTAAACACTTTTCAATTTCGGAGAAGCGAAATACTGTAATTAGTTTTTCGATTCCGGCATTTGTTGAAGCAATCTTTTCCAAGATATAAACACGACAAAGGAGAGCGACCGAAAATCTTGGGGGAGACTATTTCTCATCATAAGGATAAGTTAAATAAATACAAAAGTCATGTCAAGACATGAATAAAACAAAACAACTAAAAATCAAAAATACAAATAATAGTTTAGAGTTTCGCAATCATTCAACAGAGCCCCGACCTAAGAAGTCTAAAGAAAAATCAAATTCATTGAGGTAATCATGGATGAATGTTAGATAGAAGAATAGTATATAAAACTATTCTCGCATTGATATATATTCATAAAATTAGAATGGCAAATTATGCAAAGGCCTAGTACCCAGCAGTGGCTGAAATAGGCAAATGAATGGCGATGACCAGAAATTTGTTGAAATTGGCCTTGTGGTGCCGGCTTAGAATTTGCACCACCCCAACTCTTCCCACGGGTGTCGTAAGAGGCGACTAAGGGATATCCATAGGGGGGCGGGCAGCAGCGCCTCCTGCAGAACCATTCTACCACCAGACTGCGATCTCCAACCCGCATGCCCAGAGTGGGGACTATGGGTATTACCCCCCATGAGATAAGGGCCAATAAGGTGCTTCAAAATCAAATCAATCAAGATTTGAACGGTGGTGATCAGAGGGAGGCCTGAGTTCAGCAGTGGGCCATTATAGGCTGTGTGTGAATTAGATTAAAATACATGATATCCAAAACTGATTAGGTCAATGAACGAGGAAATACAATACACCGATTGTAAATGGTTTACTGGTATGTTGCTAATTATTAGATAAATTGTAACACGCATCGCGGCGCTTACGTGATTGATGCTATCGTAAACATGGAATGCATTGTGTTCAATACAAAACATAAATTAGTAATAAATAGGAGAAATAAGTAGTACTTTTAACCCCGACGCAAAAAGAGAAGGGTGTTATAAGTTTAACGTGTCTGTCTGTGTATCTGTCTGTGGTATCGTAGCTCCCAAACGGATGAAGCGATTTTCGTTTTAACAAACAAATATACAGTTATAGACATAGAAGAAAAAAGTAAAAAAAGTATATAGAAAAAGTATAAAGACAATATTAACAATTGGAACAGTTGAGCTAACTGCAGACTGTTGCAAACAATCTTTAGGTAGCCCAAATTACCCATTTGTCATTTGTAAATTGGTTTTTGCTAAATAAAACTTCGTAGACCTCCTGCTATATTGCAGTTGTTGACTTAACATAACTTAACGAAATTGAAGACAAATGACAAACAATTTCACAACACCTTGAAAATGGCCAGAGTCATCACCAACTTAAAAGTCGGTTTCTACTGAAGCGGACAGGAGCGTAGAAGTGTAAAAATAGCCAATAACATAGCACCGCAATACCTTTACATGTTCATAAATATATTTGGTTGTTTTAACACACTATTCTCTCTGTTTTGGCTGAAACCGAGCGTTACTTTGACTTGAAATTTTTGAAATCTTGCATTGCTTCGTGACAATGTAGTTGCCGATTTTCAGTGTCGTTCTATTTTCGGAATGCTGCATGGGGCCCAGGACCAAATCTATCTTCTCCATTCTTCACAAATAACAAAACAATATCTTTCGAATTTCATAGGATTTGTTTCATTTATTATTTTCAATAATTTGACTGGTGCGTTTTTGACGTCATTGTGATGAATTGGAAATTGCAGTGCTGACACAGCCGCTGCTTTCTTTGTATTATTTTTAATATCTACATTGAGATGTGAAGAGTGGTCTGTAGGTTTGTCGTTCGAGGGCCCATGGTTTTCATTGAGTTCATGGGATAGTGGCATGAAGCTTCGTCGATAATTATCATGGCTAAGGCATATCATTGTCATGACGCAATTAGTGTAATGGGTGTTTCACTTTATGATATCTCTTTTTATGTATATTTATGGTTTTTGCCTTCAAAATTTTTTATATATATTCTTTTCTAGCATCTAACATTTTTGGGTGATTTTGTTTTTACTACGACAAATGTTATTATTTAATTTTAAATATTGTTTTACTAACACTGAAAATCTACAATCTTATATCTCCAATCATTTTTAGTACCTATCGTAAATAGTAAGTTTTGATATTATCTCTCATAGCTTAGGTACTTTATGATTTCTTTAGTTACTTAAAGTTAGTACCTATTTAGAAGAGTTGCCATCTAAAGTGAAATACCCACTAATTGTAGGTAGTTCTAAAACAATAAATTAAATTATTTTTTCTCCTTTCCCGCTGCTAGAAGGAGCGAAGGGGGCCTAAACAAATTAAGTAGTCTTCAGCATTATAGAAATTGTTATAATATTCAAATTCTATAGAATTTCTTCCTTAAAGAATTTTAAGCCATGATTAAACAATAATATTACTGCCTATAGTTATTTAGCTATCTATGTAGTTGATAGTAGAAGCTTTAAATAAATGTTGACAATTAACAAGAATTTATTGTGAAAGAATTTCTTATCTCTATTCTATACTATGCTGTAGTGGAATAAATACAAAAAATAATCGTTTGTTTTATTTATCAAAATAATTCTTGCATGATTGAATGATATTCATTTTATTTTGCATCTTTATTGACTCTAACTGAAGTTTTTTAAAAGTTTGGTATAGCGCCATCTGTATCTAATCGAGCGAGTTACGTTAAAGCGACACGTGTCGCCATCTAGTGGTAACGCAGGTGCAGTGCCCACCGCCAGAAGCTCCGCGGCACGGTAAAGCCGTGTACACATCGTGCGCTTACAACTCCGTCGTGTCCTATGAGTGCAAGTACGGGTACCGGCTGGTTGGAGATGCGACGAGGCGATGTGGTGCTGATAAGAAGTGGAGTGGATCGCAGCCTTTATGTAAAGGTAAATTTTTAATTATTTAAATCCCCTCTAGGGGACCCTAGTATAGTATTTAGACCCAGATTCCCAAATGAGTCCTGACGTAGGTTTTACCACTGATTTTGATTTTGGTGGTGTTCGGTCTAGAGAGGTTTTAATGTTTTTTTCGGTACCATACATCATACTGTAGTTAGGTAGGTAGATTTGTATCTACTCCACGTTATGATACAAACGCGAAAATTGCGATGACACAACATGTTATAACCCTCCTCCGTTGGTAGTCGGGTAAAAATTAAATGGATACACGTGGGCACGTGATTATAATTCGCTATTCCTGTAAATAATTCACCAAGAGAACTACAAGCTTATGCCTACCCTCGAAGACTGGGGGTCTTCTGGGGACCAAACACAATTTACAACTTCCCTATCAATCCTCAGAAATAAACTGCGGCCACCCTGGCCAGCTCTGGAACGGCTGGCTGGAGAACATCTCCTCGGGCACTGGCCTGGGAGCCTCCATCATCTTCCGCTGCCAGGATGGCATGAAGATGGAAGGGAACGGATCGGCCATCTGCCAGAACGACGGGTCTTGGAGTCATCCGCTGCCGATGTGCTTGGGTAAGGAGCAAAAAGCTTAGTCAGTCACGATTTAAGATTGAGATGAGTTGCTCTATTTGAAAATATTAAATGTTCCCACGTGTTTCAGCTCCATGTGTGGTGCCGCACGTGTCACAAGGCAGAGTGGTGCTGATCGAGAATAAGACAGTAGCAGAGAACAGCACTTACGAGGCCAACACGCAGATTGTCGGCAGCTCTTCAATGGTGCAGCATGGTGAGTTCTAAAAACCTCATGGAGCGTTTTACGGTTGGCCACAGGAGCTGAAGGGGTTGTAGATTTTTTCTGTCTTTAAATAGTTGGCATAGAGAAAAAAGTGTTCAATTTCTGACTCCAAAACAATCTCTCACGTTTTTAATTTTATTTTCATTTATTTGGAAAGAAGAACAAGCAGCTTAATTTAACATTCATGATTTGAACTTAATCTTAAAAGTTTCCGCTTAAGGCTAAACATAAGGGTTATTATTTATTATTTTTACGACTACACAGTAGAGAGCACCGTGATGGCGATATTTCAAACAAACACACGATCTAGTACCAATATAAAATCATTAGGAAAAAAATCCGTCCGTTCGCAACAAGGGTTGATATAACCTACCAAAATTGAAAGGCCCACTTAGGCTAGCAAAAGTGAAAGGAGGCATACGCCTTCTCCACCAATGCTTACCAAATACCAACTCATGCTTGGTACCAAGCATTGGTTTCGTGTTCCTCGGCTAGTCATCACCATAGATGGTGATGATCTTGTGCCGGAGCATGTCCTCCGGTGAGCATGTCATCCCACTAACTTTAGATCACTGATTCACAGGAGTAACCTATGTAAGAAAGAAGAGGACTTTCTAGAGGTATCTATCTGCTATTACTATGACTTGTTTAAAATTTTTTAGGTGAGATAATCCTGGTAGACTGTGAGAAGAACTACGAGTTTCCATCCAACAATGCGGCTGTCACCTGCAACAACGGAACCTGGACGCAGATACCGAGGTGCCAGCCAGCCAGGTAACCATGTGCTTTCAACATTTCTGTATTGGTGACAAAAACACATACATGTTACACGTATGTTCGATTTTACTGCGGCTTTGACAACTAAAACTAAGTTCTTGAAGTGTGCGCGACACATATAAACAAGTGTGTAGTAATTCTAAGCCTGTACTTATTATAAATGTTCGCCTTTTTCAGGTGTAAAAAGATGCCCAAATTTCCTCGAAATGGCATGGTGATAGCCCCAAAGACTGAGCACGGGATGAAAGCAAGGTTCCGATGTAAAGATGGGTTTGAACTGCAGGGGAACCCTATCGTGGTCTGTTCTTTTGGAAACTGGAGTGGTGAAACGCCAAAGTGTGCTGAAGGTGAGTGGTGTTATTAGTTCGTTTTAGAAAGATGAGCATAATTTGCATGAAAAATATTTGGGAAAGGATGCGAATACTTTTATTTTTATATCATCTCCTTGGGCGACTCGATCAATCAGCCTAGCTTCTTAGTTAGTGTAACGTTTCTGGAATTAACACACTAGCAAGTTATAATTTTAACACAAGTATTCCCAGAGTCAAATTTTAGAATTCGGTTTTTGAAACCTCGCACACTCGTTTGCACTGTTATAGTTACCTCAGAACCTATATCAAATTCTATTCCTTCGGCTCCTTTGGAGCGTTTGACTCGGATCAATGTGGGTTCAGCCTTGCCGATTAAAGGACTGTTTATGCTTTTTAATTCCAGTCTTCTGCCCATTCCCCGGCTACGTGGAAAACGGGAAGGTCCTCCTAGTGGGTAACATGGGGCTATACGACTATCGACCCTATGTCAAGAAGGTGGTCAACAACAAGCAGATCATGTACGAGTGCGAGAAGGGATACGTATTGTCCGAGGGACCGCCGGGAGCGACGTGTGTGGGAGGGCATTGGAGCCCTAGGGAACTGCCTAAGTAAGTCTTCTTTTCCTTTGAATAAGTAAAGGTACTTTCCTATTTTAGATGAAAAATTAAAGTGAATTTTCCTGCAGTCTCCATACTACGCACAGCTTGTATCGTGGAGACCATTAATTTGACTTTTGGACTACTTGCTAACAAAATGAGCTGAATAATAAAATTTAATAGGGAACTACAAAACATTTGTTATAAACACACCTTTATGATAATATCTGTGGTGTAACTAAGATTAAGGAAAACACAGAATAAGTTCATATCTTCCAAGCTAAATCATATAAATAAACCAAATGTTTAGGTTTTATCTTAGGATCTAAAGTAGATGTGGTTTAAAGAATTTTCTAGAAGATACATCTTTGAAAGTCTATTGTATTAAATGACTCTTAAGTATGAACCTATATCGTCTAGGTAGGTACTTATGTACAATAAAAATATCCCTTTTTAAGTTATTTGTTGATAGTCAACAAATTTCCATTTATCAACATTATTTCCAATCCAATAATTCAATTTTAATTCAATCACGTTTCCGTGCGTGCATATCGTAGAAGTTTTATCTGGACGAAATGTATCTTTATATCGGATTTGTTTTAAAACTGTCCTAGGTGCACCCTCTACCAACACCCACGTATCAGATGGAGTCGCCGACGACGCAGGTCCATTCCCGAGCCAGAAATCAGACAGAGGAGGTCAGCTTACCTTCACCAATACTATTCTAACCTCCGCCACAAACCCAACACGGAACACCAATACGCTGACCAACTATATGAAAAATACAACCATAAAACACAAAAACCAACTCTAAGACACGCTAACTTCAAAATCATGAAGAAATTTGACACGGATTTTGAGGATGAAGCTACCACTGATGATGATAATGAAAACTTTCCAACAGCGGTTTATACAGTTTTTAATGTTCACGGGGAGCCAGTTGGTCATAGGCTTTATTCGTACCAACCTGTGTATGAACCAGAAATAGGAGGCAGTGATGATATAACGGAATACGAAGATTCTGCGGAGAGTGATCCTTTAAACCACGTGACAGTAATGAAAGGTGGAGTCTTTGCTAGTAATAATGATGTCGAGGACAATATCGATAAACTAAAGCACCAATACTTCGAAAGATATTTAGAAAAGAGACGCAAAAGGTTTCTAAATAAAAGTCAAGAGGACAAAATGGATTTGAGCATAGAATTGAAAGAAGACGACAGTGCTGTTGAAGCTACAATATCATCAGTTGAACTAACTACTAAAGTTAGACGAAAACGGAATGTTTATTATGATGATAGAGAAAATTGGACTTCTAGACCTACTCATGCGGAATTAAGCAATGAAATTGAAGATTTACTAAAAGTAATACCACTAAAAGCTGTGAATGATACGCATAATAGTCATGAGATGGCTGTTATACCTTTACAGTATAATAAGACTAATTCGACAGAAGTTGACAATATTTTAGATAGAAGAGACAAAAGAACTAGTAGAAAAACTGACAGACTGAACCAAACCACAGCTGCTATACCAAAAACGTAAGTTTTATTTGAATTTACTGTAGTTTTACATAAATTTACAAAAATAATAACCTTTGAACAATTTTAGAGGTAGAGAAGGAAAAGGTGGTAGGAGACAGCAAACACCCAACAGCGACGAAAAGGGACAGATCATAGATGGAACAGAAGGAGGGAACAAGACGGAAAATGGTGGAGGCAAGAAAGGACGACCGAAAAGTCCTTGTGAACCTATAGAGAGTGAACCTTTCGTCAATATTGAGATTGTAAAGTATGGGAGGGATCCTAACAACACTTTTAGTTCTGGTAAGTAAAGAACAAGACAAGAGTGCTTTTTTGTAAAAAAATTCTTACTGCTTCGATATATTTAAAAACAAACATAAAATCGGACCAATTACTACATGTCGCTGAATCATTGAATCAGCATGTCTGTTGAATGGCGAAATCAACATTCATCAATAAGAAATAACGCCGCTAACCATCTCGTCGAATGAAATGAATTATGGTGTAACATGGCAAAACCGTTTATCAAACGTGGTGATTCAATGATCCGGCGGGTGGATAGCATATTGAAAGCGTTTATGCTCCTACAGGCACCATCGTCCGAGTAGCATGTGGAAAGGGCTACGGACTAAACTTGGAACTGAACGCGACAGCCAAATGCGTGAGAGGCAGGTGGAAGCCGGAGAAACCAAAATGTGAAATACGTAAGTCTTTCGTTTATATATTTCTATCTTCTCCTGGAAGCTTTGACGTAAAACTTTTAAAACTATCATGGTTATTAACACAAAAGTCATTCACGACGGTATATTAGTAATATTGGAATTAGGGTCGGTAAGTATTTCGAAATATTGGAAAACCCAAAACTGAAATCATGGTAAATATCCTGTTGTAAATGACTTTTTTAGTGGCTAGAGTCGCCTTTCTTCGGTATTCTTGCTAGATTTCTTAACGATCCGTGCAGATTTTTAGTCTTGAAAAGATAATTAGCTTGACAGACAGTTATTTTAGCAGGGTGCATAATTTCCATACAAATTATAAACAAACATACAATTCTAACTATTTGCATTGTTTTGTATTTCATGCTTATTTGAGTAAGTTCTACTATACAGGCTAATTTAACGTGTGCATGATTTATGTTCCTTTGAATAATTTGGCACTAGGTTTGCTTGATTGCTCTTATTATTTCTTCAGGCGTTTTTAGATTTCATTGATTTCTTCTAATTTTCTTTCTTCGCTAGGTTTTGCTCTGTAAAGTGTCTGTTTTACTGAATCTAATGTCACTTGTGTTTTCTTCTGTTGCTTGTTTTGACTTCATAAGAATATGATGTGTAATGTGTACTTTACCTACCAAACGCATTTTCAAATTCTTAGAAACAAAATTCAACGCAAAAGTGATTGAAAGAAATTCTAAAATCGACAGTGTTCACAATGAATGGGGTTTATTCTTATTCTAATAAAAATTATTATTCTCACTAACCATTTTTTTATTGTCTCTTCTTACTTCTCCTCTCTCAACCTCCTCAACCTCAACAGCCTGTGGTGGTCCACTGCTGGACGCAGGCCTCCCCCTGATAAACGCCTTATTGGCTTTTATCTCATCGGGGGGTAATGCCCATAATCCCCACGCTGGGCATGCGTGCCACTTCTAATCTACTGGCGATTTATTCACTATTTCTCCATCCAGAACCATGCCACGTCCCCTCAACAGAGTACGGCATCTACACGATGGCCGAGGGCGCGGTCCACACGGCGGCACAGGTGCTGTCAGGAGCTCAGGAGGAGAAGGAGCTGAATGAGACGGATCCGGTGCCTAATGGGCAGGTGGTGCACTTCTCTTGTGAATATGGGTGAGTCCTCTTTTACTGTGAGGAAGCAAGAGACATAGTGAGCTTAGGGAGGTGTCCTACGGTACGATCGACTGATCGTCGTACCCAATATGCAAACTGAGGTCTAATCATATAGGAATCGTCTGATTTGGCTTCTGTTGATATTTCGTGTAAAATATGTACTAAATTGTCTGTAGTTCTTATTTGAAGCATTAAAGTCTTATTATTGTCTGCTTATTAAGTTTGTTTTGATACGGTTATAGTTGACACAGGATTTCTATTACAATACCTAATGATGATTGAACTTCAGATTCCCGCTTAGTCAGATCAAATTCCCAAGACCAAGCACACTCACACTTGACTGGTGGAGGGCAAAAACTGCTCACATAGGTCTAAAACTCATTTTAATTACAAAGTACAAACGCAGAGCAAATTTTGCTTATGTCGCAATGCAGTCAAAGCTTTTGTAAGTAACTCGTCAAAGTTTTTGGCTAAAGTAGTTATAATTTGGCCACTAATTTGTCTTCAGGTACAACGTGCAAGGACCCACGAACCTGCGCTGCTGGCTCGGCGAGTGGGCGGTGACCAGCATGCCGGAATGTGTGGCAGGTAGACACCCCAATTATTGATAATGGCTGGCGCACAGTTGCCGTATATTGTCCGTTTTGGGCCGTGATCACGAACATCGCCAATTATTTGCAGAGTCTCGCCCATTGAAGATAGTTTTAAAAACTTCCTCGACCCATTAAGTATGAATTCGAAACAGCAGCAGTTGGGCTGGGATTGATATCAGGCCGTTACGTTACTTTTTTGATGAGCAACCTTGATTATTGTTGATTTGTACTACGGAAACGGGATCGGGAGTAGATTTTTGCCAGTTTTTGAAATAACGTTTGCTCCTCGAAGAAAAAAACGGAAGTGAAGCGAGAAATATCTCGCTTCACTTCCGTTTTTTTCTTCTCCACCGAAGAGGCAAAATTATTTGACAATTTTTTTTGTATATCGGTACATACTTACTATAGAAAACCCTGAGAGTAGGACTCCATGTATGCAAGGAGCTGGATAAAAAATAGCCATCAAATATAGGGGAGCAAATGCATGAAATAACAAAAAAAAATTGTTCCGAAGTATTATTTTTTTTTCATTCGGGCCAACTCAAATAAAACTTTATCGGTATTCCAGCTCCCTGTGAACTTCCCACCCTCCACGGAGCCACATACGAAGCTGGCTACCGAGCTGGTCTCACAGTAGCCCACGCATCATCAGTGAACATAGCATGCGAAGCAGGACGCACCCCACCAGCGACCCTCAACTGCCATCTAGGGAGGTTGCAGCCGACCGTGCACGACTTTTGTAGACCTTTAGGTAAGTAGTGACTGTAAGGTTCATGAGGAATTTCCTCCTGCGAACACTCAGGTTGTGGAATGATCTCCCTGCCGAGGTTTTCCCTCAGGACTGCAACATGAGGTTCTTCAAAAAGGCTCGTCTAAGACATTTAAAGGGTCGGCAACGCGCGTGTAACGTCCCTGATATTGCAGGCGTCCATAGCCTGCGATAACCGCTTTCCATCAGATGGATCGCATGTTTCTTTGCCACCTTAGTAGTATAAAAAAGTAACAAACGAACACAACATTAACGTGGCTATTGCTATGTCACGTCTGACAAAACAAGTTGGTCCAAATGGCTTAAACAGCATGGTTGCAATGCAATCGTCTCTTACTGACTGTATTTGTCTTTTAACATATCTTGAACTTTCAAGAAAGCACTTTTCCGAGTCAAAGGCGCTTGGGTTTCCATGAAACCAAGTCAAATCATGAATCAAAGTCATCATAATGGTGGTCATTTATGATCAATTCCTTGTTGGAAACAGTTAATATCCGCCAAATCTCCAGGGGTCATGCGAGGTCATGTCATCTAATTCTTAGTAATTAATTGACGAATTACTTCCCACAGCAAACCTCTCTCGCCCACGTCCAACCTCAGAGTTCCAGAGTGGCTCTGACATCGTTAGAGAAGACATATCTGATCTGGAGCCCGACATGGATGAAACAACCATCACAGACTGCGGGCCGCCGGCGAGGTAACTGTTTAGAGATACTTATTGATAATTTTACTGAGGATTGCAAACTAATCAATAATATTACTAAAGTAACTAACGTAAGAAAGCAGAAAACCTGTGTTGAAGTCGAAAGGGGTAATTGAATAAAGTTTTCTACTTTTAGCTTAAGTTAAGAGAAGTTTAAAAGTAAGAGCATAAGAGGGATAATTATTAAAGATTGCAAAGAGCAGTGGAGTGTTGCATAGACCTTGTCAATAAACTAATGACGAAGTTTTCATTTGTACACAATCAGTATGTATATAATCAGTAAATTATTTAAACTTTATAATACTACTTTAAAACAGATTTGAAGGAGTAAAGCAAATAGAATAAAAAAATAAATTATTAGTATTCGTTGCTTGGTAAAGATACAATCTTTATACCTATTTATTTTAAACCTAAAAATTGATTGAGAAAAATAAAGGTTCAGACTGATAATTATTATTATTATGTAAGAATGCTTTCATTGTAGCTTATGTGTCAACATTTAGTTCGTTGTGTTGTTTATTGCTTCTAATGAGACATTTTTTTCAAAGAGTTCATCATTGAACACAAAAATTACTTTGATTTCAATTTTGGTTTTTTGTTTAGTTATTTTTTGCTGTATGGTGTCTGAAAAGAAAGTTGTACTAACCTGTTCATATCTTGAATTTATACATTTTTTAAATCATTTTTGTAAGCATCAACGGATTATTTTTCTCCGTTTAAACTTCATTGTAGAATATCCGTAAACTTTATGAAGTCTAGTACAACTGTCTTTAACTACTTGTTCATTGCATCCATTAGTGGATGAACTGTACCGCGATAAAAAATAACGTTTTTGCCAAGAGTTTGCGTTTCTTATTTGCCGGCTGGAAAGACTGAAGGGAACCCAGGCGTACAGGGATGCAAAACCCTGGTGAGAGCCGCATAGGTTCGAACTTTTGCTTATTTGACTTCCACATTTTGAATCTTATCACTCACATCAGAAAGATCATCGAATACAGCTCCATCTTCATCGATTTTGATAAGTCCGATTTGTATAAATACTTCATCACTATTTTGATCTTTTTTCCGACCGAAGTTTTTATCCAAATCCTCAGGCAACAGGGCTTAGAGTTCTAGGTTGTGTAGGAAACAACACTTTATGTTTATATGGGTAAGAGTGCTAATTGTATGGCCATGGTTGATGCTTTTTATGTCTAGGCCGTGCTTCGTTTTAGTTGCAAAGTTCCTCGATGTTTTCAATAATAGTGCATGAAGTTTGAACACAAACGGCGTGTAAATAATTACAAATAAGATTTATTTCTTCCTTTTAATCCAGAAAAATAAATTGTATATCTGTGTGATGTAGGTATTTAGTCCTTTTCTTGCAAATTATTTTTCTGCAAACGCTCACATAAGAGCAAATTTTTCAAGGATTTTTATAAACAATTCTTGCTCTCCAAAACTTGATTGAAAGTACTGATCTCTTCAAGGGTCCAAGGCACCCTGATCTACAAAGACGGTGCTGAGGTCAATGGAACGTACGGACTGGAAGGGTACCCTCATGGGACAGAGATCACGTTCAGATGCATTGCTTCCATCATGGGGGAGAAGACGACGTGGAAGCTGATCTGCGAACAAGGCGACTGGGTCGGGAAGAGTTTTAGCTGTGGTATGTATCTTTTATATATTTTAGAGAGTATTTTTCCTAAACCTAAGTCACTGCTATATTCATTCATCACCTCATTTTATTACATTAATAGATATTATTATTTCATAATGCCAGGCATGTCACTAACCATGACTTTTGTGGGCCAGTCAATGCATTGCAGAAATTTAAAAGAATAAAATAATTATTACTTACTACTGCGTGATTTAATAATAATAATAATAATGTTGGACAATTCACACAGCATTATCTAGCCCCAAGGTAAGCAGAGCTTGTGTTATGGGTACTAGATAACTGATATACATAATAATATACGAGTACATAGATAGATATTTTTTATTATACATAGAAAGCGACCAGAACACCCTGAACAAATATCTGCAGATCGTACAAATATTTGTCCCGAGGCGGGAATCGAACCCGCAACCTCCTGCGTCGCAGGCGGATTTAAGTAGGGACTTTTCTATTATCGTTGAATATTAAGCATTTTGCCATCTCTCTGGAGTAAGTAAAGATGACCCATACAAAATCTTTATGTTTTATTTCCCAGATGAGCTGGACCTACAAAGCGAGGAACTAATGAACAACAACACCTGCTCATACGTAAATGAGGAACCAAACGTCGTCGGCTTCTACAACGATATGGAGATCACTGAGAACGTCGACTTTCCACCTGGTTCTGTTATTGTTTCGAGGTTTGTATTGATTTTTTAGAGATTTTGTTAAAATTATAAAAATCTGAAACTCTCAGCGCGTGAGAATCACTCACACTTGATGGATGTTGTTTCTGTAAGACTAAATATTAATAAGTCGGCAAGTCAAAAATCAAATAAACTATCTATTCATTCGCATTTAGACCACCATTTTCTTCATCAAAATCAATAGCCTAGTGATCAAAATCATCCTGTGGTATACATCCACGAAGGATGGTTTAGATAGATAGATAGATAGAAAACACTTTATTATACCACACAAATACAGGAAACAATACAGAGAAAACCTTATACAAAAAAGGAAGTATAAAGGGCGGCCTTATCGCTGAAAGCGATCTCTTCCAGGCAACCTTGGGATGGACTGGAAATTAAGGAACAAAAAAGATGGTGGCACTGAATAAATATATAGATATGTACCTATTTAAAGAAAACGAAACAAATACTTACACTAAATACCTACAAAGATTAATAATAAACTTACATAAACATAAAATAAGGTTGTCTAACTCTTTACAAGGATATATAATGCTGATGAAGCAGTTTTTTGAAAGTAGGAAGTGATTTTGCACGTCTGATGTCCAGGGGGAGATCATTCCATAGACGGGTAGCTTGTACAGTGAAAGATTTGTCATAGAAAGAGGTGGTGTGAGCAGGGACTTTTAAGATGAGGGTTTCAGAGGAACGCAAAGAGAGCGAGTGAGAGTTTGAGAGGAATTCGAAGCGCTCCTTGAGATAGGAAGGGCTCGGAGGATAGAACAAGATACTGTACAAGAGAGATAATATGTGAGTATTCCTGCGAAGTCGTTTATAGAGTGGTTTATAGAGTGTTTGTTTTTCAGCACTTACGTAGATGATTTGTATGGCCTATACGGGAATGACAGACCTCAACCTCAACCTCAACAGCCTGTATTGGTCCAATGCTAGACGCAGGCCTCCTTCTGATAAGCGCCTTGTTGGCTTTTATCTCATGGGGGTAATGCCCATAATCCCCACGCTGGGCATGCGGGTTGGGGATCGCAGTTCGGTGGTAGAATCGTTCTGCAGGGGGCGCTGCTGCCCGCCCCCGGTGGATATCCCTTAGTCACCTCTTACGACACCCGCGGGAAGAGTTGGGGTGGTGCAAATTCTAAGCCGGCACCACACAGCAGACGGGAACGACAGACGCGGCCGTATTATTGACATCCATGCGCTCCGGTAGATGGTGGTTAATCCAACTGCAAAATCTTAGCGGAAGTAGTTGCTTATGACAAAGCGTGGTTCCAAAAGCTATCTTTCAAGCGAGTACTGAGGCTTCAACGGGCTCCCGCAAACCCATTTAGACCAACTCAACCTAAATTCCATTACTATTTCTTCAGGTGCAGTGACATCGGCAAGTACCAGATGTCGGGCTCGCAGACCCGGCGCTGCGTGGGAGGAACCTGGGACGGCGCGGCGCCCACATGTATAGGACTCAACCAGGAAAAAGATTATGCTAGTAAGTCTGAGAGGGACTTAAAAAGGTTTTCTGGATCTAGTCTCAGATACTCTGGAAGGACTCTTTTAAAAGCTGTGTTTGAATCCTATATTTCTAAAAGTGTTGTAAAGTTCTTGTAGACCAAGCCTTGTCAAACCAGTTTTGCGCTTTTTCAACAAGTGTACGCTACGCTAATGAAATCATTGCAATAGAAATTAATAACAATCAAATTTTAAGTACATAACATAACTGCGTTCTTCGTCTTATTTATCCAAATGAAGACGCAGAGATCTTGAGACTAAACACAATTGTTTCAAGCTCAATCGATCACACATCAATTAACTTCTCAGTGGATAAGCCCCCCACCATTCTGTTCCGCTACTCGAACGGCCCCATAGCGCAGACCAACGACGGCAAACTGCTGGTCTACCCCGGAACCAACCTGCACATGGAGTGCCTCTGGATGAGGAGGTTCGGGAACCCCAAGTGGAACTTCACGCTGTATGAACCTGAGTAAGTTCGACTTTGTTACAATGTTACTACTTGAAACTTACTATTATTTGTATTTCATTCCTCCTTCGCACGACCTATTCCCAAATAAACTTCTATTCCCTATTTCTCCTTCACTCTTCAAGGTTATAATTTAGTAGGCTGTACATATATAGGACTCGACGACGGCCCGACAGCTTAATTTATGACAATAGGTACGAGTCGTTACGTTGTAAAAACATTGGTTTCAATTTCCCAATCGTGTCACAGTAACAACAGTGTGACTCGATGGAAAAAAATACCAACGAGTCAAACTCTTACAAACACACAGTCAAAGAGTCAGACAGAGTTTCTTGAACATTTTTATCAAAAAAATCTACTTGTGTAAAAAGAATTCAAGTACCCAAATACAATTAAGCATGAGCCTCCACACTAACCAATGCCTGTTGTAGGGTTCGCCAATATTGCCAACCTTCCCTTATTGATGACGTAACTGAGGATTTACATGAGCCAAAAATGCTTTTGCCCATTCTGGGCCAAAACGAGCCAATTTTGAACACGGCTATAGGTCAACAACAACAAAGCTGTCATCCGAGTAAATACATAGTAGAACTTCGAAAATACTCGTATGATGGGAAGACATGCCCTAGAGTTTTTCTGGAAAAACTCGAGGATTTTGCGGTTTCTCGCTGCGTTGATAGGAACGTTCTAATCAATCACGCATTCGAATTCTTCAAAGATAACGCCCTACATTGGTTCAAGTTCCTTAAGTGCCGTTTCCATAACTTGTCTTGGGACATTTTGTCCAAAAATTTAATTAAAGATTTTGGTGACCCCAATCATGACGCTAAACTCTTGGAGGCGATTCATATTCGCACCCAAGGCAAAGACGAAACCATAATAATTTACATATCAATAATGTTTGGCATGTTTAACAAATTAGACAACAAATTAATGGATTCGGAAATATTAGGTATTGTAATAAGAAATATTCGGCCAGCATACTCGCCTTACATAGCACTACATAAAGTTGATTCAATTGACTCGCTGATTGAAACGTGCCAAAACTATGAAGCTTATACAGATAAAGATAAAAATTTCAAAGAACCGGTAGCTACATCATATCTGGGTGCTTTAGAGTTTAATTATAAACACACCCCAAATACTAAGCAAACACTTCCGAATTTCGAACGAAATCAGTCTCAGCCTTCGTCGAGTCAGTTCAATGCAGTTCATTCATCTCAACCGAGAAGGCAGTATTACGATGCACCTCGGTTCATGCCTCGTTCTAATCAAAATACGGATTATTACCAAAACGCGATCTTTACAAATCCGGAGAGATTTGATTCGCACTCTTTTTGTGTACGTTGCAGAACAAATGGTCATACCATTAGATTCTGTTCTGCTCCGAAAGAATTGGTGTGTTTCAAATGCGGAGAGAAAGGTTTTAAGGTACCGGATTGCCCTAAATGTAGTCCAAAAAACTAAGTAGAGACTTGAATAATTCGACAAACACTTCTTATAACTTATCTTCGGTCGCTTTTGCAAACGAGAAGGATAATCATAGACCTTTTGTAGACATTTATTTTAAAAAAGATTGTTTTTCTGGCTTATTAGATAGTGGTAGTTCTATTACCATTTTAGGCAATGATTCCTATAAAATTATATTGAATTTAGGTTATGAATTATTCAAGTCTGATTCCCCGTCGATTCAAACTGCTAGTAAGCAGAAAATTAATTCGATCGGACATTTTATGATCCCTATGACGTTTAATAAACAAACGCACGTAATCAAAACGTATGTTTTTCCTGATATTAATCCGTCCCTTATCTTGGGCATTGACTTTTGGAAGAAATTTAACTTATTTCCTGAAATACTCTTTCCAAGTTGTAATACTATTGAAGAATCCCCTGTTTCCAAGGATTCTTCCAAGATTTTAGCTTATGAACAGTTAAATGACACACAAAAGCCAATTGCAGATAATCTAATACAACAATTCAGAAATATTTCATTTGAATTAAAAGGCGAGCTTGGTCGTACTAATTTAATTTGTCATAGTATTGATACTGGGAACGTTGCACCGATTAAACAGAGATGTTACCGGTTGTCTCCTGTAAAACAAAAGGCTCTTATTGATGAGGTTGACAAAATGTTAAAATGGAAGGTTATAGAACGTTGCGAAAGTCCATGGTTATCTCCTGTTTTAATTACACCGAAAAAGGATGGTGAATGGCGTTTTTGCGTAGATAGCAGAAAACTTAATTCTGTTACACATCGTGATGCTTATAGTTTACCTTTTATGAATGAAATATTAGATCAGCTTAGAAATGCTAAGTTTTTATCTAGTATTGATATTGCTAAAGCTTTTTGGGAGATCCCATTAAACCCCTCTGATAAAAATAAAACTGCATTTTATGTGCCAGGTAGAGGTATGTTTAGATTTGTTGTTATGCCCTTTGGTTTGACAAATGCTCCTGCCACACAGCAAAGACTAATGGACATGTTATTTACTCCAGCACCAGAGTTCGAAAACAAAGTCTTTTGTTATCTTGATGATATTATTATAGTCAGTGAAACTTTTGAGGAACATATTTTGTTACTAAACAAAGTTCTTGATAAAATCTCGTTTGCTAATTTAACAATAAATTTTGTTAAAAGCCAGTTTTTCAGAAAAGAGCTGAAATATCTCGGCTATATAGTGGATGTTAATGGTTTGCGTGCTGATCCAGAAAAGATTCAGGCTATTTTAAATTATCCTGTTCCCTCATGTGCAAAAGATGTCCGAAGATTTGTTGGTTCTTGTAGTTGGTTTCGTAGATTTATAACTGATTTTAGTACAATTGCTTCACCTCTGAATAGGTTAACCGTTACGGGAAAGAAAGCCCCAAAGTTCTCTTGGAATACAATCGCAGACGAAGCTTTTACAAAATTAAAAACATTTTTGTCAAGCACACCTATTCTAGCTTGCCCTGATTTTAATCTCTCATTTTCAGTACATTGTGATGCGTCTAATTTTGGTATTGGCGCAATGCTTACTCAGGAACATGAAGGTATTGAAACCGTCATTGCTTACATGAGTAAAGCTCTAAATAAACATGAACAAAATTATTCAACGACTGAACGTGAAACTCTTGCGGTTATTACTGCTCTAGAGCATTGGCGTTGTTATCTAGATAACGGTAAAACCTTTATCGTTTATTCGGACCACGCTGCCTTAAAATGGTTTTTAAATTTAACTAACCCCTCTGGTCGATTGGCCCGTTGGGCAATTCGTTTATCAAGTTTTAATTTTGTAATAAAATACAAAAAAGGTTCGACTAATGTGGTTCCCGATTTGCTTTCTAGAGCAAACCAGTCAATTAATAAGATTGCCGCAATTCATTCTGATCCTTTACCAATTACAATTACTAGTTATAATAACCTTTTATTGAGTTGTCAAAACGACCCGGCGGCACATCCAAACTATAAAATTGTTAGCGATAAACTTTATCGTAAACTCGATTCCAAAGATTCAATAAGCGAGGATTTTGTTTGGAAGGAAACTCCACCTCCTGATCGGAGAGAGGAGTTAATCAAAGAATACCATGGTTTAGTAGGAATGCCTCATTTAGGTATATTTAAAACATACAAAAAATTATCATTACTCTACTTCTGGTCGGGTATGTTCAAAGATGTTGCAAAGATGATTAACAAATGTGAAATTTGTTTAACCTATAAACACTCAAATCATGCACCCTATGGTCCTATGGGTAAACCTAAAATTTGTTCTAGACCTTTTCAGTCTATCTCTCTGGACTTAATGGGTCCATTACCTATGACTCGTCAACGTAATCAGTTTATTCTAGTAGTAAATTGTGGTTTTTCTAAATATACTTTAATTTTTCCTTTAAAAAGAGCAACGGCTAAAAATATAGTATATATTTTGGAAAATGAAGTCTTTTTAGTTCATGGTATACCACAGTCGGTAATTATGGATAATGGTGTACAATTTCAAAGTCACGAATTCCATAATTTATTGGATAAATATAATATTCCATTTAAGTTTTTCACTCCATTTTATACTCCGCAAGCAAATCCGACAGAAAGGTATAATAAAACTATTGGTTCTGCACTCGCCTCTTTGGTTGGGGAGGATCATCGTACTTGGGATGTTCATTTGCGAAAAATTCAATTTGTTATGAATAATTCAGTTAACGTGGTAACTGGGTTTACCCCTTCCTTTCTTGTTTTCGGTCATGAAATCATAACTTGCGGTTCTCTTTATACTAAAACTACAAATTTGGATGAAATATGTTATCTGCCTAGAGATATTTACGCCAACAATATTGGTGAATTATCAGCGATCTTCGATAAAGTTCAGACTGCCTTGTTCATAGCCCATTCTAAAAACGCATCACGCTACGATACTAGACACCCTTTTAAGGCGTTTAATGTAGGCGATACTGTTTGGAGGAGAAATTTTGCACAAAGTAATGCTGGAACATATTTTAGCTCTAAATTAGCCCCTAAATTTATAAAATGTACTATTATTAAGAAATTGTCTCCTCTTGTTTTTATATTAGAAGACCAAAATGGCTTAAAAGGCAAATGGCATGTCAAGGATTTTAAATCATGATCTAATTTTATTGTTTTGGTACATATTTTCTAAATAATCTAAGTCTGTAGTAAATTTAACATTTTTAATGTTGTAGTGAAATTGTCTTACGTTTTTTTTTTATAAGTTTTATATTAATTTCTGTTGGTTTACAGTTAACCATTCATCATGTTATGTTCGCAACATTATGGTTGTCTTAGATTTTCATACGGTTTCGGTAATCCGTCCGTTGTTATTAAATGTAATTTAAATATCTTAATTAATAATATAATTATATGAAGTAGCCTATCTTGGTTTTGGTGCGCATTAGGGTTCAATTAAAGCCTGCTATCCTCTAACTCGAGCAACTACTCCAACTATAATTTCAATCTTATAGACCTTTGTTGTATTTATTCGTCACTATATTAATTCTGGGTTGGGTTTTCTGGGTTATAGTTCATAGCACTTGGTTCTGTTTACACATTAGGTTAGAATGTCTGTGGATGAATGGAAGTTTTATAAAAAAAAATATATATTCGTATCCTTATTATTGTATTTGATGTGTGACGTTTGTAAGTTGGACCTGTGTATTCTCTAACTCGTGGAACTACTGTTGTCTCTTCATTTTCTCCCTTCCCAATATTTTCTATCACTTTATGAAGATTACGCTTAAGTTACTACTTCATTCTCTACACCATCGGTACTTTCTATTGTGCTTTCGATTTGTGACATGTTGTAGTCGGTAATGACTACTATAATTTAACGTCGTCTTACAGGACTTCATGTCTTGTCTTTTCTATTTAGTTATAATTATTAATCTTTCACCGTTTGTTTCATGCACTTTTACACTATGTGTCGGTGGCACTTGTTAAACGGTGGATTTACACTTGTTATTATTGTTTTTCACTTTCAATGAACTACAATCTTGTTATGATTAATAAAAAAAATAATAATAATAATAATTTAGTTATTATTTATTATTATTTTTTTGCCCTAATTGAGGTGATAATGTAGGGTTCGCTTCGAGAAAAGGTTTCATTCCTCATTATCGAACCTATTTTCTTGTTTTTATGACATTATTTTAAAGGCTAGTGGTCTTTCAAGGATGACAGCGAATGGAAAAAAAAGAAAGGGATTCAGTTTTGGAAAAGTCAGAGAAAAAACGTTTTATTTTTCCACCAAAAGTTTTATCGTTTTTAGAAGAAAGGAGTGAAATTAATTTTATACCATAACCCTACCTATAACTTCCGTGTATTTCTCAGCTGTAAATCCATTGGTGTGTACCTACAACAAAAGCAGTATGTGACCGTGGGCCGTGGGCCGGCCGAAGGTTCTTCCAATCTTCTTCGTCACACGAGCGGACCTCCCCATCTGCGTCCCGTGTGCGTCCCGAGACCTGAGGTGGATACCGGGACCCCTTCTCCTTCTGGTGCGAGCTGGTGCGAGCGGGCGTTTCGTGATCCGCGGCCCTCCCCCGGCGACGACGACCTGTTTAACCTATTATGTTTTGTGTTTAGGATTCCGTACAGTGGCTGGTTGTGTTGTGTTCCTCCTTTGTTTCTCCTTCTACAATAAATTACAAGATTCCCCGTGTTCTCTCTTCCCCTGTTAGGTAGGAAGGACTTGATTTGTAGATTAGTTAGTTTAAGGCCATTATTAGGGCGCCTCACGCCGAGAATATAAGGCCCGATTCTTTAGTATTTATTAAGGCCCTAGCTGTAATAAGGGTCATAGACCTCTAGCCTAGAGGCATTTCAATAATCGGGAGCGCTTCTCACGCGTCCCATTTAAGGTCGGTGCTTCACATCGACCGCCCATTTTTTTAGGGTTCTTTAGTATTTATTAAGGCCCTAGCTGTAATAAGGGTCATAGACCTCTAGCCTAGAGGCATTTCAATAATCGGGAGCGCTTCTCACGCGTCCCATTTAAGGTCGGTGCTTCACATCGACCGCCCATTTTTTAGGGTTCTTTAGTATTTATTAAGGCCCTAGCTGTAATAAGGGTCATAGACCTCTAGCCTCAATTGTACCTCTAGACATAGATATTTAATTTACTTTAACTTGACACTTGTATATATCAACGTGGTTGGCAATAAACTTCCTGTCAACATCTCATCAACTTCTTTTATTTCGTAACTTGACACTGTATCGCGGAGACCAGTAATATGAGTTAGCTATACATGTACATAATAATAAAATATACTTGTAACCTTCCAGCCCAGAACGCAAGTACGCAGAAGGTTGGACCACAGACCCTGGGCGGGACAGCCAGCTTGAGTACCGGCTGAGCATTCTGGATGCGAAGAAAGAAGACTCGGGGGTGTTCCGGTGTGAGACGCCGGCCAGGCAGACCCATCAGATCGAGATCATTGTTGAAGGTATGATAACTCAACTCCTGGGGCTAAGGCTCATTGATTCTTCCTTCCAACATTCTTGTGAAGAAAACTTCTGCAGGTCTCTTAGTTAGGAGTCGTCTCTCGCAAGTTGCGTCGAGTTAGCGAAGATTGGCTTTCACCTTGTTGATGCAGCGGTACCAGGGGCCTTTGATTCGTCAACGCCCCAATGGTTTTCCCTGATACGCCTTCTTAACTAGCCGAATTTGTTGCAGATTTATATTTATCCATCTCCCTCCATTTGCTTTGCTAAGAGCATAAGAAAACCTTAGCAGCATGAATACTATCGATCTTATCCACAGATGTCCATTGCCCCCCGCTGCCCATCCGGCGAGGCCTGGTGCCCAGTGCGGTGGGCACTAAGCTGGGCACAGAGATCCGCTTCTCCTGCGCCAATGGGAACGCTCTGCTGGGCTCACATCTGCTGGTGTGCAAGGCTTCTGGGAACTGGAGTGCTCCGTTACCTGTTTGTGAGAGTAAGTGACTGTTCTCTTTCTTCGGATTTTTAAATGCAAGTTGGGGACAGGAAATTGTTTCTCGTCTTTTCTTTCTAGTTCGTTCTATCATCAAAATAATATAGAAATCGAGGTCATCGAAAAGAAGTCTATTGAATCGTCTTTGATTTCGTCATCGTCTGTCATTTTCTATGCCTAAACCAATGAAGTGTTATAGTTACTCAATTGGCCTAGAGATAGAAATTATATTGTGGCGTGAGCTGGCTTCACTAATAGATGGGAATACAAAATTGCTCAGGGGAAAGAGAAAGAGAGAGAGAGAGGGCTTATTTGCCCTTTTCAACAGTAAGTTGAAAGATCTAACAGAAGTCGCAATAACATCACTGCTCTTCATACTTACGTTGGTTGGTTAATAAGTTGTCCAAGTCACCGCGAACTTTATTCGTTTTGTTTATTTTGACAGACAGCCTGTACGTACATGCTTCCAATTCGGTTCGTCATAACTCGACCATCATGTGGATTCGCTATTAAGTTCACAACTATCTCCCCCAGGTGTAGAATGCGGAGATGTAGTCATCGACACGGTCTTGGCAGAAGGCGAGCGGCCCCCCCGCGTGTCGATTGTGTCGAGAGGGGTAGGGGGCCGAGCTGCGTTTAGTTGTGCAGGGGGGTGGGCCCTCCGCGGTGCGCCGGAGACGGTCTGTCTGCCGAGCGCACACTGGGCCAAGCCCTTCCCTGTTTGTAAAGGTAACATAATCTCCTGCACTTCCTACTGATTCTTTTTTCAAATCTAAACATTAAATTAAGTGTTGAGGGTCCTATTTTTTTGACTTAAATATTTTAGCACAAAAATGACGACGATCGTAAATAATATAATTCTTCTTAATCTGACACAAGTCACCAGTTCCTATGTGACTTGAGTCATCATACCGCAATTTATAAAGTGTGACACAAATC
This sequence comes from Eupithecia subfuscata, assembly GCA_963564075.1. NCBI lineage: Eukaryota > Metazoa > Arthropoda > Insecta > Lepidoptera > Geometridae > Eupithecia > Eupithecia subfuscata. Next base: position 1,323,126 of record OY751118.1, on the reverse strand, counting down.
ATCATTCCAAATTTTTGGGCATGATGATTACCGCCAAAAACCTTTGCTTCCACTTCTAGAGGTTTCCTGCCCCGCGCTAGCTCCACCAGCTGCCGGCTACGTGCTCGGTCGAGCGCCCTTCCGAGCTGGAGACGTGCTCCAGTTTCACTGCAACCCTGAGCACACGCTACACGGCCGGCCCATACTGGTGTGCCAGGACAGCGGGCGATGGAGCGATAAACCACCTTCTTGTAAGTGTACTTAGGGTTGAAATTGGAATAGACAAGCATGATGCGGAAGTGGGTGTAGATGCAAGATCGAGATGGAAAGATAAACTATCTACTTGTTAGTAGTGTGGACCCTGTAAACCAGCCAGAAAGCTGGTTCCAGTTCTTTTGCAACCCTGAGCACATGCACGGCTGCACGGCTGACTTATACTGGTTTGCCAGGACAGCGGAAGGTGGAATGGTAGACCACCTACATGTGAGCATCGATATTGACAGCCAAAGCTGACGTGGAAGCGGAAGCAGTGCATTTTGTGATCCTATTTTATCATTGAGTGTCGTAGTAATAGACGCAAACATTGCTGGATGTTTCACTGGTAGTGTAGCCACAAAGAAGGTTGGTCGTTACGCGACAAACTATGTCAATAAATTATTAAAAGGGTCAGGAACCTTGATATTAGCATTTTAATACATTGCTCAGCAGTCCATTCAAGGAAGTTACTGTTGGGCGTGCTCATGCAAATGATCACGTTCCTGTTTCATCCAGTTTAACATCCAATAGTACATAATCCTCTAAAATTTCAAGCATCCTTAAAGGTGGTTGACAATTGATTCGTCGTTTGTTTTAGCGTGGTTTCATAGCAAATGGCTTACCAAGTGGTCAAAAGTTACCTGCTATTTAAATTACTTGTAGAACCTAGAAAATACTGAAAGCCCGTACCCTTAATTTCGATTAATAACTGACGTCGATCTCACATATGACTAAGCCAATCCATTTCTTTTCCACCCAGGTGCCCAAGCCTGCACATACCCAGGCACCACGATATCCGGTCGGATGTCCAGTGTCAAGTTCTACTATAAGATCGGAGAGACGGTCACATTCACCTGCGAGCCTGGGTACAAGCTGAAAGGAGCTCCCATGTTGCGTTGCTTGAAGTAAGTCCTCCTCATCATCAGACACGTTAAAAGTGTAGTCCACTATGATCTATTAAATGTGATTTGTTTACCATTAGTCCTAATAAATAACGTAAAGTCGATCGCATGACGCAGCGTGCAAAGGTCCGCCTTTGACGCAGTAGGTGGTGCGTTTGATTCCTGCCTCGGCGGGACAAATGTTTGTACGACCAGCAGATAATATTTGTTACGGGTGTTCTCGGTGTTTTCATGAATAATAAAAATACGTATCTAGTTATCTGGTTCTTACATTACTTATTTGTGTAGTTTATAATAACGCTTGAGTGTTTTTCGCACTCCATATATTCTTATTATTATATCTCATTATTAGGGACGTTAACGAGGTGTGTTGAAGATTGAATTGACTGGGAAATTGGAAAATATTTTCAATACCTACTGTAAAGTTGTTATTTCTCCTACAGAAACAGAAAATGGTCAAACGCAATTCCGCTCTGCAGTCCAATTTCGAACTACACAAGCGCTGACTCAGTCGCCATGTTGACAAGCGACATCGACGCCATGCTTTCGGACTCTGCCATCTTGCCGGACGTGCTAAAAACGCGGGAAACACCCGCCATCTTGTCTCCAGAAAGCTACAAGGTCGCTGTCACTAGAGCGGCCGTATCAAGACTCCTTCGTCGAGGACCTATTGAGAATTATAAAAATCGGATTTTCAGGTACAATAGAGTGTTCAGGAGGGATGGGGAGAGATAATTTTAATGTACCTATGATAGGGGGTTGTTTAAATTTTTCGTTTTTTTTTTTGTTGTTACAGAAAATAAAAGCATCATAATTCGGGTTCTTGTAGAGGTGTTGCAAAAGGCGCGTACTTATTATAAGGAAAAATATTTATCTGAATGTTTTTACTAAAAATCATTGCTATGTAGAAACCAGTTTATAGTTGATGGGGAATAATCAACATTTATTTTTAGTACTCGGTTATTTAATTGGTTAGTGTTTTTTTTTATACTTGCAGCTATCAATGAAATTGATAAAGGATTTGAAATCATTAAATTGTTTACCTACTTATAACCATTGAATTGTATGAAATAGAATTATTCCTACTTACTACATGATGTAATCGAAAATTGAGAATTATGTAGGTATTTAGAACTTTGTTGAATTTCATAATAGAAGGTCGTACTTAAATAATTTTTATTTAGTTAGTAAGTAAATTAAATGTTTGTTTTTAAATTTATTTCAAGACTGTTTAATCATAGGTAAAACTATTGCCAAATTTATGAAAATTTAAATCTTACCTTTAGTTGAAATTTGTAAATAAAATTTCGAAGTTCGCCAAAGAAATTAGAGTACTCCTATAAATATTAGTATTTACGTAGTACATTAATCTAGATTATAAAATAATTAAAAACAAGTTGATGTTAGTTTAAACTTGCTATAAATACTTTATATTATATTAACTGTTAGATGACAAAGCCACGCACAAATATTTGGACAATTTATCGAAAATATAGTTGGAATTATTGTAATTTGACTCAATAAATATTTTTTTGTCTGATTATTATCTTTGTTTAAGTTTTTAAATTAAATACATTTTTGGGTCAAATATTGTAATTACCTATTGTAATTCCAAATATTATCATGCATATCAAAAAAATCCTCATATCTTAAATGACAATTCAATAATATAACATTAAATCTATGTATTATAACCTTTACATACGACTTAACTAAAAACTTGTAATTATTCTGTCCCATTACGAAAATAATAATGATAATACAGAAATCTAAGAGATACAACCGTTTTTCATTTTACATGACTTCTGTCAAAAATCCTTTAGTAAGGCCGCACACCAGACAAAATATACTATAGGAACCTTAATATTCAAAATCAAAATCAAAAACTCTTTATTTCCATAAATACAATGAATAATGTACACTTAGAAAAGGTCAAAATATAAAACTAAACACTGACACGGAAATAAAGTGATATTTTTTTATTTCTGTCGCTTCGGTATGTAGACTAAAGTAAAGAAGTATAGGTAGTTATTGAGAAATATAATGATTCTACTCTCATAATTGTTGTTTTTGTAGTTCGACTGACATTCAAATAGCCATGTCCTGATCCTTCGCCAATTCGATTTTTTATGACAATCTATTTTGTTCAAGAAGAAGTTGTTATCAAATTTTGTTATTATTGCTAAACATTTTGTATGCGAGTTTCTGAGCTGCCGAAAATCCAAATCCCCACGCTGGGCATGCGGGTTGGGGATCGCAGTTCGGTGGTAGAATTGTTCTGCAGGGGGCGCTGTTACCTGCCCCCGGTGGATATCCCTTAGTCGCCTCTTACGACGTTGGGGCTCGTTGGGGCGCGGGCGGTGCAAATTCTAAGCCGGCAACACACAGCTTGTGCACGCGCAAATTGCACACGCGCAGCGAAAAAGGTTAAATTTCGAAATGAATGAAATGATGAATTAAGGCCTTCTAATTCAAATATTGTTTCGTACTAATACGATTTGCTCCGATGGTACCAGTAGTGTCGTGAAATATTTTCAATCTTAAGGTAAGTATTTCTTTGTTTTTTAATCTCTTCGTTTACAAAAAATATTCTCGATCTTAGTTTGTAGGTATTTTTTGTATTTCTTTATTGAGCAACTAATACGATTATGTTAAGTAACTCATCATCATCATCATCAATGGCCTTTACATCCACGAAGGATGGTTTATGTAGTGTTCGTTTTTCGGCACTTACGTAGATGACTTGTAAGGCCTATACGGGAATGGCAGATGCGGCCGCAGTATTGGCATCTGTGAATCCCGGTGGATAGTAGTGGGTCTGCGACAGCCGCCGCAGCCCGTTGGTGCCTCAGTGCTCGCTTTTCATTTAGCTTTTGGAACCATGCTACGTCATGAGCAATAACTCCTTCCGCTAATTTTTTGCGCCACCGATCACGGTCTTAAGATTCCTCTTCCCAATTTGACAGGTCTATTTTAAAAGCTAGCATATCACGCTTAGCAGAGTCCTTATAGCGTAGTCTCGGTCTATCGACGGGTCTTTTGGCGTCAGCTACCACCCCCAGTAGAGTTTGACGGGGCAAACGAGATGGTGACATACGGTACACGTGCCCAAGCCAACGTAACCGACGCTGTTTCAGCAAGCCGGAAATGCTGGGCAGTTTTGCAGTTTCAAGTACCTAATTAGTAGGTAATTACATTAGCTACATAAGATTAAAAATCAAATAAAATAAGATTAAATTATTGTTACTAACACGTTTAAATTAGTCAGATAAATTGAATTATTAGGTTATAATAATAACACAAATATATTAAATAGATTACACAAGTCAAATTAAAAAATACTTAATCAAAACATAGGTTTATTTTTATTACATTTCTATACATTTTTATATTATTTCATTACGTTTCAATTACTTAACTCTTTCTTTTCATAATCACATGTTTAAGTGGGATCTTACTTGCATATTTTCTGTTTTTTGTATATTAGCTAGGTCTAATTTATTGCTATTTTTGGAACAAGTAGCTGTACAGTCTCTTTTTATGTAGGTATCCAAAATTATCCTACGAAGGAAGGCCCTGGTGACCCGTAGGTACCTACCACAGGTTTTATAAATCTCTCTCGGGCACCAGTCTCTTGCAAAACAAGATAACTAGCTATAGGTAAATTAAGCTTAAGCCAAAAAATGTAAACAATTATCTTTTGTAACAGAAAATAAATACTGACTTACTTTATTCAATCAATCAATCAATAGGCGCACAGTATTAGAAAGGTGTAAACAATTTAGTAAGTATAGGTAGTAAACAATTTTCTACTGATTCTACTTATTGTTTCAAAATTGTGTTTAAGTAGGTACTTAAAAAACAGACAAATATCATCCATCATCCACAGCCAGAATCACCCAATGAATGGTAGGCCTACAAACAATCAACAATCTTGCCTTTACGCCGGTACACCACATTGCTTTTAACAAAAGACTCGATTAGATGACGCCATTCAGAACCGTTTGTGTGTGATCTGATTTGATTGATGTTTTGAGACACCCACAAAAAATAAACCACTTCTTAGTACACTGCTGGTTTTTATCTTAGATTAGAAAACTACTTTGGAGGTTTAGGACTAAACCAGCATTGGATATCGCACATAGCGGTCGCATCAAGCGTGTGCCTAAGCAAGCAACGGTATGAAATAAAAACTTCAGTTTACCGCGCGACTCGTTGAAAGACGAACGTTTTGACGTTTCATTTCGCGCCGAAAGTTTCCGAGCTGTCAACATTTCGAATTCCGAACCTTTTATTTTTTTGTTACTGTAGGTTGTTGTAGTTATTATTCCACTGGTGCCTTTGTGAATCAAAATGTAGTGAGGAGTTTTTATGTGTTTCTGGTCAAGGTTGAAGTTTGGTCATGGTGTTGGCTTGCACGATAAGAATACCTTAATCGAAGGTAAGCTATTTTGTCATTAAAGGTATTTAAATGCAATTTGTAAGTAATTACGATAAAATATGTGTCGACCGCATTCTTACTACCCTCATTAGTCAGTTATGTGGAAAACAGAGATGTTTACGTTGTAAAAACGAAAAACGTGAGTTATCTGTTGTTTTTCTGAGTCAAGGCGGTAATTAGTGCTGAATACGTTTTGATAAGAGTTTGAGACGTGACATGACAGGTGGATGAAGTTATGCCTTTGTAAGCCTTGAGTGACAATGTGAAAAATCATCATCATCGTCATCATTGTAGCCATGTGGGGTAAATTACAATTATGACAAAAAATTAAAGGTAACTGTCAAAAACTTAAGAAACGTTGAAATGCCAAAAGCGATTTAGGTTTATAAATGCGTAGAAGTGATGACATTAAATTTTTTTAAATTAACTTGAAATCGGCAAAAATCACACCGCATTTTTTGCAGATTTATTCAATTAAGTAGGTAGGTACCTAAGTTTTTTTGACCTACGCGATAAGAATACATTTTAATATACATAAATACCAAAGTCTGAGGTGAATTAAAATAAATAAATAATAATAAATCATTTATTTCAGACAACTTACCTATCTGTTATAGATCTTATTTAATTTATTCTTCGCTCGAAAGTAATATACATATACTACCCTAAAACTAACATATTTACATAATACTTTTATTACACGAAAATTATTATAATTATGATTTGCTATGAAAACTGTTCCACAGTAAACCTGCCGTAACGTCGGGACGATAGTAGATAGGTCCGACGGTATATGGTAGTAAATAAACTTGAAAAGATAGTTAAATTATAAATTATCAGCCATATTTGTCACTCAGTATTTCCGCAACAAACTTTCTCAGTAACTTGTAAACTCAGTAAACAGGTGGAAGTGATTGAAATTCTGTTTTGACGTGACATGACAGCGTTCATCAAGCTTGTTTAGTTTTGTCGGTAATTTAGTAGAAACGGGTACCTGTGCCTACATCCTACCATACCTTTCCATTAAGGCGCATACCCAACCCAAATCAGCGCCACCACCTATTTTATCATAATATTATGTTCCACTAGACGATCGCCTCGCGGTTACACCCGCGTAGTTCCCATTCCCGTGGGAATTCCAGGATAAAATATAGCCTATGTCACTCCCTGAAAAGTAAGCTTCCTAACAGTGAAAGAATTTTCAAATCGGTCTAGTAGTTTCGGAGCCTATTCAATACAAACAAACAAACAATCAAATCTTTCCTCTTTATAATATTAGTATAGACGAAGGAATCTTCAAAAATCTCACTTGCAGTTTGTGATACCTCTGTAAAAGTTTTATTTTTAACCCCCGACGTAAAAAGAGAGGGGTGTTATAGTTTAACGTGTCCGTCTGTGTATCTGTGTATCTGTATGTGGTATCGTAGCTCTCAAACGGATAAACCGATTTTCGTTTAGTTTTTTTTTTGTCATAGATAATTTTATCCCGAGTGTTCTTAGCCATGTTTCATGAAAATCTGTCGGGGTTTTTTAAAAATTTTTAATTGTTTTATTTATTATGTTACACGAAGGAATTTTCGAAAATCTCACTTGCAGTTTGTGATACCTATCATAATATGCTTTATGTTTAATGCCTTTGTAAAAGTTTTATTTTGTATAGTGTAGGGAGATATGCGAAGTTGCTCTTTTTGCTCATCTTCGTGGCCCAAAAGAGATTTATATTTCGACAATAGTTAGGTTAGGACCCCTCTCGGGTAGGTCAGGTCAGGTCTTTTGCGACGTCTGTCCAGTTTTGCGTTTTTAGGTACTTCCTAATTTCGTCTGACCATCTTGCTAGAGGTCTGCCAATTCTTCTTTTGCCCGGCCCTTAACACAAGCTCTGTTTAACTTGGAGCTATATGATGCTGTGTGAGTTGTTCAGGATTATTTTTTATTTATTCATTTGTAAATACTAAAGAAAATGTTCGTGATACAGCAACATTTGTGTTAATTGAAAAGCCCCAACAAATTGAAGGCATGCGTGTATGGATGAAACAGCTTTCGACCATTATTTGCTACAGTTTGAACGGGATGAAATTGAAAATTGTATTGTATTGCAAATTAGAATATAACTAGAATAAATAAAATTACAATAGACTAGTCTACAAGATAATTTTCTTTGTGAATAAAGGCTATTTGCCGTATGAAAAAAAAGTCTACAAGATAAATAAATAAATAATGCTGGACTATTCCAATCTAAACTTTTGTCAGTGTGATTTAATTAGACAGGATGGTACAAACGAACTTTACCCGGAGGGCAGCTACCCAAAATATAAGATAGCAAATTTGAAAGGCAGCATTTCATTAGTTATAAAAATGGGTAAAACTGATTTCACAGAATTTAGAAACGAATATGAAGAAAAAAGACATTTTTTTCAAAAAAAGGAAAAATTTGTTTGAAATCCAAAAAATCGTAGAACAAACGTTGACCCTCTCAACGTCCAGAATCACCCCCTTTCGGTTTAGTATCCCTTTCCGTAGCACCATGTATAGTGGTATAGCACAGTATGAGATTGTGTGATATGATAAGCTCGGGAATATAGATGCCCTATTTCCCGTCCGATAACCGGGCATCAAACTGAATCGTACGCAAACCTGTTTAAAACCTTTTATCTATGTCACCGAGTAAACAATACCATGCCATGTAATTATTTACACGTAGAATACAGCCAAGGTCGACGGGTCCAGCTAGTCTCATTATCAGAGCTATGCTTTACTACCTACGTATAAGTAGGTACTTACATAGTCATGCATAATCAGATGTACCTATAGAAAGCACTAGTTTCTGCCCTCGGCTTCGCACGCGTTGTTCCTATGGAAACTTTTTCTATCTCGTGGGAACTGATGTATGGGATAAAAAGTAGCCTATGTTTGATTCCAGGATTAACATTACCTAAGAAATCAAATAATATCCCAAAAATTTTCGACTTCGACGGGACTTGAACCCGCGTCCTCCCCTCAGTACGGGGATGTGATAACCAACTACACCACGAAGTCAAGTGACGTGGGAGTCGATTCGTTTGACGAGAGGTGTCGCGTAGCTTAATTCTAAGGTTTTTTGTTATTATAGTGCGTAACCCCACACTAAGGCGCAACGCACACAGAAGGCGGCGAGGCGCGGGTAAGGCGCAGACACGCCGCTCCTCGCCCCCCGCCACGCCGCCTTACCGGTATCCCATCTGCGGGCGACGTGGCGGGGGGCGAGGAGCGGCGTGTCTGCGCCTTACCCTCGCCTCGCCGCGTTCTGTGTGCGTTGCGCCTAAGGGTAATTTCTTAGAAATTACCCTTAGTGTGGGGTTACGCACCATAATAACAAAAAACCTTAACATTACCTGTTCGCAAAATTTCAGCCTGATCCGTTTAAAAGATGTGAAAGTTGGGTACTGCCGGGTCTTATAGCTTGGCAGTGTGCATGGCGTCCGTACATGCGTACTAACTATGCCTCAAATCTGTGTATGTGCACCAGGTAGATGTAGCCTCACTATAGAATTGGTTCATCATCATCAGCCTATGTTAGTCCACAGCTGGACATAGGCTTCCCCTAATGAGCGCCATAGCGCCCTGTCTTCAGCTTGCCGCATCCAGCATCTGCCTGCAGTCTTTTGCAGGTCGTCATCCCACCTTCCCGGAGAGCGTCCTACACTACGTTTTCCGAGTTGTGGTCTCCACTCTAGAACACGTTTAGATACCCCAGCGGTTGTCGGTTTTTCGCGAGATATGGCCGGCCCACTGCCACTTCAGCTTGCTAATTCTTAGAGCTATGTCGATAACTGGGGTTCTTTGTCGGATGTATGGTTCATTTCTTGTATTTCATACATCAGATAGGTATTATATACCTAGGTATAGATATGTTTGTGTTAGCACCTTTTCACACGAGGCTTAGTGCGCGTATCCGTTGGCGTTGTTTGCGAAAACAAAGTGGGTAACTGTACATACAAATGAATGAATGAGTGTGTGAATGAATCTTTCAATAAACCTTTCTTAACGCTCAAGAACAAGATTATGATGAGTTAGATACGTAACAAAATAAATAGGTACATTGGTAGGTAATACTGTGACGGACGGAGCCGGGAGCTGAAGATCAAGTTCGAGCAGTCCTCTTTGTAGCCCTTTCGAGAGAGATTTGATCCCCGTCGTTTTAGACTAGCTTTTCGCACGTATTTGAACAAGAGAAATCATGATTTAATCACACTTCATCACATCACACTATCACACTAATATTATAAATGCGAAAGTTTGGATGGATGGATAGATGGATGGATGGATGGATAGATGGATGGATGGATGTTTGTTACCTCTTCACGCTAAAACTACGGATCGGGCTGGAATTTTGCATACATATTATAAACTCACTCTTTAAGGCTTATTGTACTTCTTTCTACACGTGCAGTCTGTGGGCCAGATATACACAAAAAGCCTATAACGCCTTACGCGTCCAGTACAATAACGGGTTCAGGATGTTGTTGGGGCTGCCGCGGTACTGTAGCGCATCAGGGATGTTCCACGCAATCATGCGCAAGCGGGTCGCATCCCTGGTGGGCCGCATGCGCCGCAGCTCCAACAGCCTGCTGGCCGCCGTGGCGCAGGACCTCCGCTCCAGTATCATGGGCCACTGGATGATGATACTGAAACCGGTGTCATCGCTGGTGGTTCAATGATCTGCCACAGTGACAGGCTTTATTTAATTAAATTTATTTGATTGTGTATTATTATTATGATTATTATATTTTACTTAAATTTGAAATTTGTAATTGTGTATTTAAAAGTGTTTTGATGTGTCTATGGATTTTCTAAGTCTGAAATAAATGATTTTGATTGATTGATTGATTGATAAAAAATCAGTTCCCATGAGATAGAAATCACCTTTAAACGTTTATAGAAAAAAAGCGTGCGAAGCCGCGGGCAGAAGCTAGTTTTGTATAAAACGTTGCTCGCGCTACTACCCCTACGCCTAGTAGGATAAAAATTGTAAATATAAATAAATAAATGATTGCAAAATGAATTTTCTGATTTTTTTTTCTCTGAATTTTTTAAATTTTGTGTGTTATCTGTTATATAGCCGTTAGTTTTCCTAAAATTGTTAAAATAATTAAATAATAAATTCGTTGATATTTCGGCTGTAATAAAATTTCCGGAAGAGACATTTGTGCAAGTGGAGATTTGCGCGAGTGGACATGGGTAGACAATTGCGCGAAAAAATCCCTGTATCTCTGGAACTACCGATTGTAGAGAGTTGCTGATTTAACTGTTATGTTATTGGTGAGTTTGCCTTCTTTCCTCTGCTATATCTCACTTTCCCCTATTGATTCCCCTTCAACTTAAACAACAAGAACTTCGTAGCTTCTGCTACGATACTACGCTGGACCCGCGTAGCATACAAAAGAATTAAACGCGCACGTTGAATTTAGTTGTACCTAGAGAATTTATGGTTAAGAAGGATTCCGCCTTGTGTTTTCTTCCCGTAAAACGTACCTAAAATATTTTCTGTGAAGCCATGTTTTTACAAATTTCGATTGAGTGCTACTTTTGGAGAAATCAATAAAGAGATTTATTACTAAAAATCATTATTACCAAAATCAACATTTATCATACTTTATTGTAATTTATTGTGTAACATGGGTTCATAGCAAATGTTCTACGATTTGTAGAAAACTACTATTCTGGTAGTTTAGTTTCTTAGAGAAAATATCAAAAACCGCTTAAATATTTGAACTTCGCGCGAATCTGTGTCAGATTCTTGAATAGCTCCGCTGGATACCGTTTTCCGGTATTTCGTAGTACAGTTGAAACATACATAGGTACCGTACACTTACATACGTAGGTACCTATAGGTACATGCATCAGGTACCTACTGACACTCGAGTCTATGTGCACTATGTCCGGTAAAAATTTCACCGCAATAAAATCAACAAAGGAAGTAAACATGGAAAAACACCGACCATTCTGTCTTTGTGGAAAAACAATTTTGCCCAAGGCGGAAAATCTTCCAAACATTCATAATCATCATCATCATCATCAACCTACATTAGTCCACTGCTGGACATAGGCCTCCCCTAATGAGTGCCATAGCGCCCTGTCTTCAGCTTGCCGCATCCAGCATCTGTCAGCGGTTGTCGGTTCTTCGCGAGATATGGCCGGCCCACTGCCACTTCAGCTTGCTAATTCTTTGAGCTTTGTCGATAACTCTGGTCTTAGGTAGGTTATTCGTTATGAATCCTGTCCTTCAGAGAGACTCCGAGCACAGCTCTTTCCATAGCTCGCTGAGCGACTTTGAACTGGTGGACCAGCCCTACCGTGAGTGTCCACGTCTCAGCTCCGTAGGTCATGACGGGTAGGACGCAATGCTTGAAAACTTTAGTTTTCAATCATGCACTATGTTTAGCAAGAATGCACTATGTTTAGCAAGGTTACGTATCTTATTTCAGACGTACGTAAATCCGAATCTACGAACAATAGCTTATCAACGAGCTATGACTCTAGCCCATTGTTTAAATAACTTTAAGTGAGATTCCTATAAGTACATCTATATGCATAGATTAACATACATAAACTAAGTGCTATAATCGACACCAATGACGTCATATTATGACGTCAATGGTGTCGATTTTATTGGAAAAAACTAAGTAATTATAATCACCTCACCTCAACAGCCTAAAGTCCATTGCTTGACGCAGGCCTCCCCCTGATAAGCGCATTTTTGGATTTCATCCTATGGGAGAGGGGGGGGGGAATAATGCCCATAATCCCCAAGCTGGCCATCCTAACGCGTGACTCGATAGCTGGTGAGTATCTGACGTAGCGCATCAGCATTACCATCCTCAACCTCAACCTCAACAGCCTGTATTGGTCCACTGCTGGACGCAGGCCTCCCCCTGATGAGTGGCTTATTGGCTTTTATCTCATGGGGGGTAGTGCCCATAATCCCCACGCTGGGCATGCGGCTTGGGAATCGCAGTTCGGTGGTAGAATTGTTCTGCAGGGGGCGCTGCTGCCCGCCCCCGGTGAATATCGCCTCTTACGACACCAGTGGGAAGAGTTGGGGTGGTGCAAATTGTAAGCCGGCACCACACAGCATGTAACTATATAAACAAAGAATAATACCATCTTTATGCAAAAAGAAAACAATCCGAAATAGGAACACAGGTACATAAAAACATACGTCCAGCTGAACATTGAAAATTCTTTTAGAAGTGGGTTAGAAAGAGAAAAGTTGACGCAGAACTTACCTATGATACGGTCGAAGCATGCATGGGCCAAATCCACGCCGCACATCGCACACACATTTATTTATTTATTTATATATAAGGCAATGCCAACAATACACTTATTAAAACGTTCTAATAAAACAATTGGAGTCTCTCTGGGTTGACGATCTGCGAAAGACTGCAGGCAGATGCTGGATGCGGCAAGCTGAAGACAGGGCGCTATGGCGCTCATTAGGGGAGGCCTATGTCCGGCAGTGGACTAATATAGGTTGATGATGATGATGATGAATAAAACAATTAGGTTTAAAGTTTCTTAGTACTTATAGAATGTGTGCTTCTAACAGGCATGCACAACATTTAAAGGTGCTCAAACAACAGCTAAAAATAATACCCTGAAGGGGTGAATGAATCAAGTCTTTCATACCTACTTATGTTCCTACTTAGTGAGTACTTACCTTTCGATCTTAAGCTAGTAAGAGAGTTTCACTTACTCGTACCTACGTACAAAGATAGGTTCACTTTTAAATTGAAAACCGAGGAATTTCACATTCGGATCAAACCCAAAGTTCCAGGGTTTTAAAATGTTATAAATTTAAGTCCTATATATATTCTTTCGAAATAAATAAATAAAAAAAGTAACAGCAATGCTAAACGACCAAAGCTATAACAAAAATTCGCAAATCTATCGCGAATGAAGAATTTTTTTACAGAGCTAGGAATAGCCGAACGATACAAACTTACTTATATCAATACCCACTCATATTATAAATTCAAATCAAATCAAAAACTCTGTATTTCCATAAATACAATAAATGTACAATTAGAAAAGGTCAAATTATAAAACTAAACACTGACACGGAATTAAAGTGATATTTTTGATTTCTGTAGCTTCGGTATGTAGACTAAAGTAAAGAAGCGACGTAGAAACCTTTAGCCTCTTATTTGACTTGTTATTTTTCGAGTTGGATCAAAACCCGTCCCAAGCTTTTTTGTCCTCTAGATAATCTGATATTTTATAGTAAGCCTTTTTGCACAGCAAGGTTTTGACAATTTGTTTGAATTTATTTATTGATATTTTTTGCAACTCACTTGGAGTTTTGTTGTAGAAGCGTATACAATGCCCTTTAAAAGATACATTTATTTTGTGTAGCCTAGTTGTGGGCACAGCAAGTTTACAATACAATACAATATAAAAATACTTTATTGTAGGTACACCAACAAAAATACAATACAAGAGACGTTACATAAGACACAAGTACAATGGGCGGCCTTATCGCTTAGAAGCGGTCTTTAGTTTATGTTTATTTCTGGTATTCAAATTATGATGATCGCTTTTTTAGGGAACTGACTTGAGTGTACAACAAGTTTTCATAAATATATTGACATGGTACTGACTGTCAGTATTTCTTTGAATTTAACACGCAGGGATTCAATTCGAAAGTAACTCTGTCTGTCTGTTTATCTATCTGTCTGTCTGTTACCCTTGTACGCATAAACGGCTGAACGGATTTTAATTAAATTTGGTAGGGAGGTAAACAATATCCCAGGGATAGACATAGGCTACTTATAAAGCGCCTGCGAAGCTGTGAGCGATCATACATTACATTTATTGTTATTGTTATCTAGTACACATAACACAAGCTCTGCTTACCTTGGGGCTAGATAATGCTGTGTGAATTGTCCAGCATTATTTATTTATTTATTTACGGGTAGGTAGATTAGGTACCTACGTGATAATCCAAGATGAACGTCACGGTTGACGATGCTGTATCATCAACAACCTTCAAGTTAAAGCAAAAACTAACATGGTTCGTTGAGTTGCAAAAACATTTAGAAATACTTAATGTTTCCGTCGAACTTTGTGAGCGGAGTTTTTATTTATCCTTTTACAGTAGATAGGTACGTTGTATAAATTGTGCAAAATAAAACTTTATTGACGCATTCACTGCCCAGGCGGTGCGACCCGCAGGGGCGTGCCGCCGCGACACAGAGAGAAGACTGGAATGGTATCATCGGCGTCCTAGGCCATGAATAAATTGAACAAAAAATACAATCAAATAATAGATACAAAGAGGATCAGTAAAGTTTTTTTTTTAGTGTGATAACAATCATTTATTCACAAAGAAAATTATATTACAATTGAAACAATTGAGCTAACTGCCGACTGTTGCAAACAGTCAGTAAAATTATAGCAATTTCAATAGAATTAGTCTACCCACGTTATTCTTTATTACATAAGAATAATATATCTTTTTGAATTATCCAAATCGGACCATTACTTACGAAGATATTAAGTTATAAACATTACGCCGTTAGGTACTGCTGGTAAAATCAAATGACGCGGGTGCGTGTGACGTCACTGACTCGGCTTAGAGAACCGAGCTGTGGAGTGGAAGTTCACGCAGTGCCAGTGAATTACCTTGTTAATAGGTAAGTTCTACTAATCGATCGATGTGTCGTCTCAGATCCCCGGAAAATTCTCACACCCACCCGTTTATCAAAATGGCGCCCAACAAAAGTGCTTTGACAAATAAGTCATTGTTTAAAGCACCGGTGGGAGCCATTGTTTCGTGGATGGGCTGGAAATGTCGGCCGGTTCTAGAGAATATAACATTGGGTCTACTTCTATGTCTTCATTCTTTGATTATTTATATGTTTAGATAGAATGTCAAAGTCATGAAAACGCAGAAAAAAGTGGCGTCGCACTGTTGGCTTCTAAATCTTCGACCCAAAAGCATGTTTTTGTACACACTCGACTCTATAATAGGTAAAAAATCACTATTTCTTTATGTGAGTTTCTTAACAAGCGTAGCATTATCTAAAAGAATAATAGCGTTAAACTCGCACGGTTTAAAAGTAGTTGCCACGCCGAATAGCATACCAGAAGTTCGTCTATTTTTTTTAGTTGTTTTGCAGCGCGATGCTCTATCTAGTCATACTTATACCATAATAATCAAAGTCTTAATTCATGTTCAACAATTTCAATCAAAATCAACAGTTTACAGTTTACCGTTAGAAATAAAAGAAATAGAAGATAATAAATTAAAATTAGGAAAATATCTAGTATCAAAAACACATTATAATATCAAAGAATATTTTGACAGTAAACCAAAGTTTAGATAATAATCATTGTTATTTAACTCCTATTGTTAACCTTATTTAAGTATAAAGAAAATGTGCAATTCCTATAATTTTAAGTTTATTTACTTTATTATTGTATGTCCGAAAGGACAAACTGTTGGACAATATAAAAGTAGTTCTCAAGACCAACTATGTACACAGTTTGAACAATAAATGTTTCTTATTTTTATTCTTATTCTATGTCTTTGGCTTTTGGATATCCTTTGACGACCGCAGTGGTGCAATAAAGCGAAGATCCGCCTTTGGCACAGGACAGGAGAGTTGCGGTTCCCGGCGTGGGATAAATGTTTGTAAATTCTGCAGGTTTTTCCTTAGTCGCTGGTTTGGGTGTAAATAAGTATACCGTTATCTCGAAGTCTTATCAGCTTACTTTTGGGGGCAGATGATGCTGTATCAAATGTCTACCAGGTTTGAATTCTGGGACCCGTCCTGAAAAAGACTCTTCCAATGACAGAAACAGAATGGGCTGATGATGTCTCGGAGTGAACCTGGAGGAGCTTAGAAAGAAGTGAGAATACTAAAGGTCAAGGAACGTACCTATCTACAGAATTTTACTTATATCTATGCCTTTAGGGTTACCAACCTAATGTTTTTCAGTACCTCAGTACAAGTACCTACAAAAAAGGATTGTTTATCCATCGTGATATTGGTTTTTCCACTCCAAAAAAACTGTTTGCAGAACTCACGAGTAAATACAAACGGAAATATGTTATTTTACACTTGAAAGAGTCAAGGTCACGCGCCGTGGTAGTTATGTAACTGATAAAGGCTTTTGTGCCGTTTCCATGACATGTTATGTGTTTCTGGTAAGTAGGATTTTGTGTTTTATTTCGCATGGGTTAACTTAGAATAACAGAGTGCCTATATGCTAGCCTAGAGCCATCTCTAAGAGCATTTTGGTGTCTGGATTTTACAGTGCGTAAATTTTTAATGTTGTTTTCGCGTAGACAGCAATTTTCATACGACCAAAATGAATAAGAACTATCTAAATATAACAAATCCGGCTACAAGCTGGGAAAGCCTTTCCCATTTTGTAATTGGCTTCAAGATGGGAAAGCACGTTTCCCATTTCGTAGCTAACTACCAAATCTGACTATGAAATGGGAACATCGTTCCCACTTAGTAGCTAGCTACAAGACGAGAGAGCACATTTCCCATTTCGTAGCTAGCTACCAAATCTGGCTACGAGATGGGACTAAAGGACTCCAACTACCCACTATTTTTCTGTTAAAAATTTAGCATTTTTTTTCTTAAGTTACTTTTAGTACAAGTTAGCCCTCCATTGCAAAAAAATGTGTTTTCTCGTGTAAGTGAATTTATTCTTAGTGAGAAAGAAAAATATTCCTAAACCTGATAATGTACTAAGTTTCTGCCCCCGGCCACGGCTTCTGCGTTGTTTCTATGGAAAAGTTTCAACCTCAACCTCAACAGCCTGTATTGGTCCACTACTGGACCCAGGCCTCCCCCTGATAAGCGCCTTAATGGCTTTTATCACATGGGGTAGTGCCGAAAATCCCCACGCTGGGCATGCGGGTTGGGGATCGCAGTTTGGTGGAAGAATTGTTCTGAAGGGTGCGCTGCTGCCCGCCCCCGGTGGATATCCCTTAGTCGCCACTTACGACGCCGGGAAGTGTTGGGGTGGTGCAAATTCTAAGCCAGCACCACACAGCTCTAAGCCGGCACCACATAGCTGGAAACGTTTAAATGTTATTTAATTTTACAAATGAAATATCCCACGGATGTATGGGATAAACAGTATGTTTTATTGTAAATATGCAAAATTTCAATACGATCCGTTCAGTAGTTCTGGTGTGAAGAGGTAACAAAAATCCCTGTATCCAAACTTACTTTTAATAGATGTGATGTGATGCAAAATATGTATATTTCATTAAATGACACCCAAATTCGATCCCTCTCAAACTCAATCGTGCCAAGTGTACCTACTAAAATCTACAAAAACGTTGAAACTCTTATCAAATCAGATTATGCACCTTGATCGAAATAATTTTCACAGTAACGACATCGAATGCTATTCATGTGAGGCTTGGCGATCGATAGATACGCACAAATAAATTAAGCAATCATCCGATGGCGTGAATCATCCAACTTTACATACTCTAGCCAAACTTGATGTTTGTAAACAAACCACGACACCTAATAATTACGAGTAAGTATACCTAATTCACTTGCTTGGCGTCGAGTTTCAGCAAAATTTATTGAAAGAGGGTCTCAAATCGACAAGTAATGTAAATTGCGTATAAAAGACGCGGTCACAGCATCGAGTTAGAATAGGATTTTTACTCGGTGCGTAACCGTGAATTTTAGGAGTATGGGCGGTTTGTTCACAAACATCGATGAAACTTTTAAATCCATCATTAACACTAAAATCATTTACAACGGGATATTTACCATGATTTGAGTTTTGAGTTTTCCAATATTTCGGCACAGTTACATGCGCCATGATCACGGAATAACTGACGGCACTGCGAGTGAGTTGTTATTGGCAGATATATCGATCTACCCTCATTTTGTGTCTTTTGCTACGAACGTTACTACTACCACCGGCTTCATTCTCGAACGCAACTCGATCACGACACACAACACTGACGGTATCAGAACGCGGCCCGGTTGGTACATTACTTCTTCGGTTTTTGCACATTCTATGTAACTGTATTCGGCGCATGTAACTGTGCCGAAATATTGGAAAACTCAAAACTCAAATCATGGTAAATATCCCGTTGTAAATGATTCTACATCGAGTTTGACGAATCGTCGCTTCTTCTCTTCTCTGACGACCGATGTGGCGCGGCGGGCGAAGGTGCGCAGGTTGTGGGTTCGATTCCCGCTTTGGGATAAATTTTGTACGATCTACAAATATTTGTTGCGGGTGTTCTGGTTGTTTCTATGTATAATAAAAAATATTTATCTATGTAAGTATTACATTATGTTTGTCAGTCATCTAGTACCCATAACACAAGCTCTGCTTAGCTTGGGGCTAGATGATGCTGTGTGAATTGTCCAGCATTATTTATTTATTTGATTTATTCTTTACTTTGGTCTACATGTCTAAGCGACAGAAAACTAAAATATTACTTTATTCTCAAGTCTATTTTAATTTTAAAAATGTAAGCTTTTCTATGTGCAGGTAGGTAGGCACATTTATTGTATTAACGGAAATAAAGAATTTTTGATTATTGGAATTAAATTTTATTATTAATTGCAAAGCTTATATTAGTTTTATTTTTGGAATTAGCTCCTGCTCCGCTATCTTTTGATCTTCTCTTTTAAGCTTTGGTTGCCCGGAAGAAATCGCTTGAAGCAATTAGGCCGCCAACTGTTTTATATATAATTTCTCTGAATAAAGCATTATCTATTGTTGTTTGTTTGATAAACGGCTAGCGCCAATCAACTTGAAAACCCTTCAGCATACAAGTCAGCCAATGAAACAACATCCCTATTCACTGGCGCCCGCGCAGCCGGGAAAGCGGAAATCAATAAATTGATTTCGCTCGGTTCGATTCACTCAAAACTCTGAGGACCCGCAAGTGCTGGTCATGTATAAGTAACAAATTCAAATTCATTTATTTCGGATTACTATGATCCATAATTTGTTCGTAACAGAAAGATCTCTTATATTAAATGTAGTATACTTAGCCTACCTAGTACATTTAATTAAATTTAAATTAAATCATATTAAATTAAATTAAAACAAATTAAATAAAATGAGATTGAAATAAAATTACACAGAAATTAATTAAATTGAGTCAGACCAATAAATTAGAAATTACAAGTTAAATTAAATTATAAATTAAATCAATTTAATACACAAGACTATTATTACTCTTTGCACGAAGTGCTGCCATGTCGGCGAAGAAATTCTGCCAGCTATAGTTTGTAGGATGCTGTTGGGGCTATCCCGCAGTAACTGTGGCGTTCAAAAGGTTAAACGACTAGAGCCAATCAACTTGAAACCCTTCGGAATACAAATCAGCAGTGAAACAACATCACCGGCGCCCGCGCAGCCGGGAAAGCGGAAATCAATTGATCGTCTCGACTGCGAAGGTCGTGACGAGGTCGGACTCTGACCAAGTTACCTTTTGAGAATATTGCAGTAGTTTCTACATAAAAACCTTTTTTGATGAAAATACTTTGTGAGTAACTTTTAAAAAGGAAGTAATGCTCATTTACAGGGTTTTGACGATTTTTGGATGGAGGGTGGCCCTAACATTTGTTTTATTTTTAAAATCATCGCGCACAATAAAAGTTATATATTTGTTTTCGGAGATATTCACACATAACTATAGTTTTTTCTTCGTTTGTGAATATCTCAGAAAGCTGACGCTTTAGGACATAATTTTAACAGACATTTTATTTATTTTAGTGTCTTCTATCTCTATCTTATATTTAAGTTTTATTGTGCGCGGCGATTTTGAAAAAAAATCAAAATGGTGACCGATGCCCAAAATCTTTATACTTACCCCTTTCTGTCTCAGTTATTTAATTTAAGTATTTAATTTCAAATTTGCCGGAACTCAATCATATAGGATTCGATTTGAGATTCGTAGTGGGTGAGCTTCGAATAATTCTCATCAACAACTCCTATAAATTTTAGACGACCTCAGTGGCGCGGCGGGCGCAGGTTCGACTGCGACGGACGTTGCGCATTCGATTTCCGTCTCGGGACAAATGTTTGTACGATTTGCAGATATTTGTCCCCGGTGTATTCTTTGTAAATATATATCCATGTAATGTTAACCCTTATATAAACATATCGATTTTTTTGGTACCTACTTGTACTATTTGAGTACATTTTTCAACATTACATAGACAGTACAAGAGTACTAACCAAATGACATTTTTTGGGTTTATTCGTCATGAAAGCTAGTACCTACTTACTTCGTTTTAAAGATAGGTTGTAGAAAAAATATATGAAATATTTTTAGAAACATAGAAAACTAATGTTAATATTAGAAACTAGCTTCTGCCCGCGGCTTCGTACGCGTGGTTTCTATGGAAACGTTCAATGGTAATTTCTATCCCATGGGAACTGACTTGTGGGATAAAAAGTAGCCTATGTTTGATTCCAGGGTTAGACTTACCTGTATCCAAATTTCAGCCTGATCAGTTCAATAGTTTTGGCGTGAAGAGGTAACAAACATCCATCCATCCAAATTTCGCATTTATAATATTAGTGTGGGTAAAAAAAAATTACTATAACATTCTCATTTGAATGTTTATAAATCATAGACTCTAATTGTTATAGGGGTACAAAAGGCTCACTATTGAGCTAGATTAAAATAAAAAGATAGGGTCGCAGGGTCGTAGTTCGGCTACAATTGCGAAGTTCAGGCTGAAATCTGCTTTTGAATAAGATTTTACCAAAGTCCAAACAACTTTTGAACCGCTGAATATCTCAGAACATACATGGGAGTTAAATCGATAGGTTTGAGGTCCCCCACCCCCCCAGCCACCCATGATCCACCCCTCTTGTTACACCGTGTATAGATTGTAATTTTCTTTTTGATTTTTAACAGGCTTAGATTAGGGTTACCTGTAATATACGGTCGCGTGGAATGGAATCCCCAAATACAATAAAACCGAAGCCCTATCCTCCGACCGCTAAAGCTCCCTGGCGTCCTGTTCCCTGTTCTGACAGACACGGATTATACAGGATACCATACAAGTGCAGGAAGCGACGTGCGGCGCGCGTGTCTCGTGCCGGCGTGCCGGGCGGTGCATATGTCATGCACGATTTGGTCTAGGGGTGGCACGATCACGTGAGTGATAGGACCCTTTTTATTTCCCTAGAAAAAGATGTCGCTTTGGTAAAAGAAAATACGTCAAGTACTTAGAATTCAAGGGTGCTCCGCCCCGCTCAGGAGTGCTGTGAAAGTGTCCAACTGTTGCAAACGTAGTAGTGTTACCTACTACGTTTGCAACGCAATCTGCTACTCATTTCACCAAATTAAAAAATAAATAAAATCCGTTTATTTCAGGCACCAAATTAAGGACCCATATTACAAAACATAAAATTAACATACACAAATATAATATGACTGTATGCAACAGTCAGCAGTTAGCTCAATTGTTTCAATTGTAAATACTAGTATAATTTTCTTTGTGAATAAAGTTATTACATACACAAAAAATATAAGACAAAAACACATCGTACACATTAATCCAACACTTTTGCCGCACAGCAGAAAAATGCGCATGCTTTGATTTGGTTTTTTCTCGTAGTCATGATATAAAGTATGGTATGCAACTCTTGAGTAAAACGTATTTATATCATAACATAAAATAAACATAAAAAAACATGCAACTAACGACTTAAACTCGGGCGGCAAACGTAGTAAAACGCAATGTGACCAGGTGGGATGACGTTTTACCACATTCATCCAACACTTCTACCGCACAGCAGAAAATGCGCATGCAAATAAGGACTTAAACTCGTTATCTTTAGATACATTTTACAGTGACAAAATGGCTTCCCACAAGCGTCATACGAGTGGCCTGCAACACGCGAGCTGTCTGTCATCTGATGCCGTCAAAATATAAAGCATAATGTTACAAGTTATAGCCTATATTTGCATATTTTGTGCTGAACAGTAGCGACCTTGAGCTGTGACGACCTAAGACTTTATTCAGACCGCAAATTGCATTTTCATGCATTCATTATAAGCTACGCTACGCTCATTAGAGGAGACCTATGCCCATGCAGAGGACACAGATTACAGAAATGTAAACTGAATAGCATAGGCTGGCATAGGCTGTGCTAGACCCCATAAATATTAAAACTTTGAATTCCACCATGGTTATTAACACTAAACTCATTTACAACGGGATATTTACCATGATTTGAGTTTTGAGCTTTCAGTTATTCCGTGATAATGGCGCATGAAACTGTGCCGAAATATTGGTAAGCTCAAAACTCAAATCATGGTAATTATTCATTTCCCTTGAATGTTTTCCGCCATCTCAAATCAGCTTTTCATATCCATATCATTTATTGTTATTTTATGAACCATTTTATTAGCATCATTACCTCTACCAAATATTTCCTTGCAAATAATAAGTGAAACGATCCGAAATGTCACTGTCAATGATAGAGACAGGGACTAAAGGAAAAGAAGTTGAAGAGGATAGATAGATAGAAGGATTTTTTGAATTGATTGGTAAAAAAGAGAATTTTTAATGAAAAACACAGGAAAATTATGAAAAAAGGAAATGTTCTTCGATAAACAGATTATCATTAAAGTAATGTATCTCTTGAGATTGGTGTTTGAACTGATTTGATAACAATTTTCTATCTTAAAATCAAAAATCTAGGAGCCGTATTTGTTTCTAAATGTATAAATAAATTTTCTCTGCCTGCCAACCCTAGCAAGCTTCACACTCCAATTGCTCATGCACAAATTGATAGCATCGCTCTCTCGCTCACTCACAATAACGTATCTACGCGTCTCGCTCGCACCTAACTGTGGTACTACAGTTACACGATGGTCTGGAAGCTAACAATGGATTTGGATGTGATACGTATTAGATAAATGGTAACATAAGATGTATAATACTTGGGGTATTCAATGGGTAAAGTTACCTAAACTGGAAGATAGGCTCAAATTTTTACATTTTATATTTATAGACACTGGATTTCTGTCCACATGAATGGAATAGAAAATAGATAACCTATCGTACCTGTGTAAGTTTTAATCTTTTATTTTTATTATAGTGTAGTTTCTTTTTTTGTATTTTTCGGTTATTGGGTCTCTTAGTGCCTGCAATAAACTGCTTTTATTTATTTTGTATTAAATTTTGTGCTTTTCACTTCTTTTGAAACCTACACAACCTGAAAACCTACACATGTACAGCATAAGCTAATATTAAGACTTATGCTGTATCTATACATAGGTACATAATATTACTTAAAATGATATTAAACATTTAGAAACAATTTGAGCTGAAAATCGAAAGATAAATGAAAATTTTGGCATGCTTACTAGAAGATTTGATTCTAGTGCCAAAAAAAAATGATAGATTGATACCTTGAAGAAGAAACGAGTTGAAATGAAAACTGTTTCGGTATTCCAGGTCTTACTTCCCTCTGTTCGGGGGAACTCACCCTACAAAACAAAGTACTAGGGTTCTAACCCTACTTAAACTTACCTACGCAATTGCATGTGACCCTGACAATATCAACCCCTTGACATTGCAACTGCTTCGCAAAACCTTTCTAGGGCTTCATTCTAATTGCATCAGGTAAGTTTATAGGCAAGTAAAAGGCAAGTACTTAATCGTCGGCTCGGATTTTGGTCTCTGACAGCGACACGGAGGGCCTTTATATTTGTGCCGTTGTGAAGATGTTTGGCCGAAGACGTCAAAACTACTGAAAAGATCGGGCTGAAAATGTCATTTTGCACACAAAAAGATCGGACCTAGGTTGCAATCACGGTGTGGTAAGGCACGCCATTGCGGCTCAAACGTTAGCAGTTGAAACGTTAGGGTGCCCGTTCACAGGCCGGCATCGGACAATCCGCTGACAAGTGCGTCCACTGATCGACAATCCGAATGACGTCATTCGCATTAAACGGAAAAGTTGCCTTCAAGAATCCTCGCCAGCATTGCCGACAGTGCGCTCCGTGTAGTACAGATCTTTTATGTCAAACTATTGATGGGGCCAGTGCGGATTTATTTATTAATTTAAAAACCGCAGTTAGCTTACAGTTTTTGACCAAAGCACTAACTACGCTAAATACATATATTAGAACTATAATTAATTAAGAATACAGTACACCGAAATTATCTTTAAATTATACATAACAATAAAACCAATAAAACATTAACAAGTAAAATAATGGAAACATTAAGATAGGCAAAAATTTATAGAAAATAACATATTTCATTTAAAAGTAAGATAAGATCTAAGGCATAAATAAATATAACTTAGACTATCGTTGATTAAGTCGACATGTTGGAACTCCTGTAAAAAACCATTGACTAGTGCACACAAGACAAGAGCTCTAGGTGATGACACACAAGAGCTGTAGGTGTGGGTGCGTTATTGTCCGATGCCGGGCTGTGAACGCGCACTATAACGTTTCAACTGCTAACGCTTGAGCCGCAATGCCGTGCCTTACTACATAGTGATCGCGGCCCTGGAGTAACATACTTTTCCATCGACTTCAAAAAATAAGGAGGTTTTCAATGAGGCTTTATGTGCTAAGATATAATAAATCTTTGTTTATGTATTATTTTTAACCCCCGAGGCAAAAAGAGGGGTGTTATATGTTTGACGTGTCTGTCTGTGTATCTGTGTATCTGTCTGTGGTATCATAGCTCCCAAACGGATGAACCGATTTTCGTTTAGTTTTTTTTGTGTCATAGATAATTTTTATCCCGAGTGTTCTTAGCCATGTCTCATAAAAA
This sequence comes from Eupithecia subfuscata, assembly GCA_963564075.1. Taxonomy (NCBI): domain Eukaryota; kingdom Metazoa; phylum Arthropoda; class Insecta; order Lepidoptera; family Geometridae; genus Eupithecia; species Eupithecia subfuscata. The sequence continues at coordinate 1,297,741 of OY751118.1, read as the reverse complement.
TCTGTTCAGCCAATAAACGTCGGCGGGTTTTATAAAATATTATTTTTTTCTTGATTTAAGTACCTTTAAGTTCTCGATATCTTCGCCAATTTTTGTTCGATTTTGATGGTTAAAACGTTTTATTCGCGAGGGATTATTTACATTTTCGAGGGGTTTATCCCTTAAAAGAAAGTCGATTTTTAACTTTTTTTATACCATCAAATTTTTCCTCTGAGCTGAGGCCCTAGGCCAGAATCAATATTCAAGAGACGCAAAACCAGATAATTGCCAGTATTCGACCTTATTTGTTCACATTACGACCATAATGTGAAGGTCCTACCTGTCTGCAGTGTGACAATTGTGGAGCGACAAGGTGACATCGGAATATCAACCGTATCGTAAAGGCATTGGAATTTAAATTGGATGCGTAGTTAAAAGGAAAATTGAGGGATTTTCCAATGAGGTTTTTCCTGGCAATTTTAATATTCTACCCGCATATCGATCGTTATTTAGGAAACCATGAGGAAGGACGTCACCAGTTCTATTAACAAACAAACAAGTCTTCAATATTGAAAACAATAAGCAAGTCGTTTTGATCAATAACCCAAGCCAGTACAAAATCTACCTTCAAGCAAGTGGTTTTGATCAATAACCCAAGCCAGTACAAAATCTACCTTCAAGCAAGTGGTTTTGATCAATAACCCAAGCCAGTACAAAATCTACCTTCAAGCAAGTGGTTTTGATCAATAACCCAAGCCAGTACAAAATCTACCCTCTACCTCCACATTCCCAAACTATATTGGTCCACTGCTGGACGCAGGCCTCTGATAAGCGACTTATTGATTTAAGTATGTAGGTACCATGTAATCTGTTTAAGTCCTGTGCGAAAATAAATAGGTTTTAATATTTTACAAACCCTTTTTAGAAACCAGCGTTTAATGCATTGTAATCCAAGCTAAACGTGTATACAAAACTTTAGCTTAATAGGTTGAATATAGATATCTGTTTCGAAATTGAGTTGCTAGATTCCACCTGTACAAACATACATTGTAAGATAAAAGCTTGTTATATATTCTATTCTATACTCTTTATCGCGGAAAAATTGCGAAACTGCGGTCAGAAGCTAAACAGATGAATGATTTCATGAAACTATCATACTGCACTTGATATTGTGAAGCTACCTTGAACCAGCGAGTGACCTCGCGTAGAAATGTACGTGAAACAGAGCGTGGACGCGTTGCAGGAGTGGTGGCCAGATGGGGGGATTGGGAAGTGTCTGGGATTTACTCAATTTAAAAGAATATTCGCTGTGTGGTGCTGGCTTAGAATTTGCACCCACCCCAACTCTTCCCGCGGGTGTCGTAAGAGGCGACTAAGGGATATCCACCGGGGGCGGGCAGCAGCGCCTCTGCAGAACAATTCTACCACCGAACAGCGATCCCGAACCCGCATGCCCAGCGTCGGGATTATGGGCATTACCCCCATGTACGGAACGTAGTCATACTTGATCTTTGCCCCCATGTGATAAAAGCCAATAAGGCGCTTATCAGGGGGAGGCCTGCGTCCAGTAGTTGTGTCCACTACAGGCTGTTGAGGTTATGGAGTAAAAAAATATTTTATTGTTAGCACTTACTCCAGAACCCGATTTATTAAAAAGTATTAATTTGACGGAGCTTTGAGGAAGCTCAAGCTCCATTTATTCAGTCTGGGTTGAATTTTTACATTAACCCTTTCAGACCTGATTTTTTTTCGTTTCAAATTCTGTCGTGATAAAATTTGTGTTGATAAAGGGGGTAAAGATAAAGAAAATATTGATTTTTTTTTTCCGAAATTTATAGTTTATTTCTATAGCTTTTAATGTGTACAGTCGATAACAATCGCTCTAAAATACAAAATATTATTTTATAAGTGTTTCATTCTGAAAAACTTTAATGTGTACAAATGTAACCACAGGGACTGAAAGGGTTAAGGAAAACCTCGCTGCAGTGTTATTAAAAGTCGAGATTGCCCGCATTCCCACTTAGACCGTAACACAGTAAACATCTTTCTTCTATCTAATCACTGACTGTGACTAAACACGGGTGCAGAACTACTACATATTTATATAACCGCATCTGTATTCAATAATGTGCATAAATTGCTGATATAAACTGCATTTCAAGTATAACAGGCGGAAACTGTGAAAACAGAGTATTGTCCGCGGGGATATTAAAATCCCTCTATGCACTCCGGATTTAAGATGATCCCTCGCTATGCTCGAGACAAGAATCCTTCGATTGAATCGGGATTCAATATAGTGCCCGTTACTTTGTCTTCGTGCTTTCGTCGTGGCTCATAAATCCCTCTTTGCACTCAGGATTTAAGTGATCCCTCGCTATGCTCGAGACAAGAATCCGTCGATTGAATCGGGATTCAATATAGCGCCCATTACTTCGTCTTCGTGCTTTCGTCGTAGCTCCATAAATCCCTCTTCGCACTCATGATTTTAGTAATTGCCTAAAACTCTGCGCTCGTTAATCCAATACCACTTCCACACAGCCCGAAAATATGCATTCTAATTATGGTCTTTATCTCGTAGTATTTCGATGAATGTTATTTTGACGGCATCAGATGACAGACAGCTCGCGGGCCTCGTTTGCTGTGTTGCAGCGGTCCTTTCCAGATGTGTGACAAGCTTTACTCCGCTCGTGGGTCTCTAGAATCCTTCTCTACGCTGGGGATTCAGTTTGTACGTACTGAATCCCGAGCGTAACGAAGGATTCTAGAGATAACTGTACTCGGGAAGAACTTTATCCCCTTGGTTTTTAAATCTACCTTTAGCGTGTACGTACGTTTCATAAAACCGATTTACTTACGATATGCTTTACGACGATGTTAGTCATAGCAAAACTGCGATTAGTACTTACCTGTCATTTAAGCTAGAAATACCTAACTTCCACTTAAGTGCCTGTATTCGATAGGTATTAGTTAAAGGTATACCTATCAATCAATCAATTCAACATTCCTTTCCATTGATTCAAAGGTTTTCTAGAAAATATGAATCAGGTGTTATTTTAGTTTCAAATATTTAAATCCGCGGTCGCATTCATAAAATTCTGATTGTTGTTTTAATTTTAAATAGGGGTGACTCAATCAACGGCGCCTAACTTTCCTTAATTATCTTATGATAATAATCCCAGCGAACATAAAATAATGATTCATGTATGACGCACCTTATAATTACGTGAGTCATTTAACCCTTAGCCGTCAGTTAACCCCACACGAAATGCATTTCTTATGGGGTTAAAAAATAAGTATCTACCTAGTCGGTAGTAGTCGGTAGGGCTGGTCTACCAGTTCAAAGTCGCTCAGCCAGCTATGGAAAGAGCTATGCTCGGAGTCTCTCTGAAGGATAGAATTCGTAACGAATACATCCGACAGAGAACCAAAGTTATCGACATAGCTCAAAGAATTAGCAAGCTGAAGTGGCAGTAGGCCGGCCATATCTCGCGAAGAACCGACAACCGTTGGGGTAAAAGTGTTCTTGAGTGGAGACCACGACTCGGCAAACGTAGTGTAGGACGCCCTCCGGCCTAGTGGGATGACGATCTGCGACTGCCGGCAGATGCTGGATGCGGCAAGCTGAAGACAGGGCGCTATGGCGCTCATTAGGGGAGGCCTATGTCCAGTAGTCCAGTGGACTAATATAGGCTGATGATGATGATGATGATGAACTCCTCGATGATATTTGCAAATTAAAACTCGAATAGGTTAGTAGGTACCTATCCGTCTTACCTGTTCAAACATTACCCAACACAAGATAGGAACGATAATTAATAATAATAACTTTATCTAAAAACAAACAAGAAAGTGGGCCTTCATTTCAGTTATCATCAAGACATTACCTTGTACACATTGTAATACACGAAAACAACATAATTATAGTAATTGGAATTTTTGGGAACCTCAGTTCTCAATATAGGTAATTTTTAAATAGCTGGCGCGATTGTCATATGTTTTCATACAATTATCCACACCGATGACGTCACATAACCAGGTGTCCAGTGTAAGAAAACAAAAGGAGATCGTACAATTGAAAATGTTTCTATGTTACCTACCTACATAGAGCTTGAGTAGCTAAGAGTACATGCGGTCTTAAAATTCTGCGTTCTTTATTAAAACTAGCTGAAAAGGAAATTGCTGCAAATCGTAAACCATTTCGTGCGAAACCATACCTGCGATTAAATGGTACTTCGGAGCATTTAGGAATTTATCACAATTATCACAGAGATGATCACAAAATAACTACTTATATATATATTTTTATTTGTTTACTTATGTACAAAACAAACAGCTTTTAAAAACTTAAATAAATAAATAAAATAAAATAAATAATGCTGGACAATTCACACAGCATTATCTAGCCCCAAGGTAAGCAAAGCTTGTGTTATGGGTACTAGATAACTGATATACATAATAATATACGAGTACATAGATATACATTTTTTATTATACATAGAAAACGACCAAATGAGTCGAAACAGTAGTAGTATAATTTAAGCTTAAGAGTTTTTACATAAAGAACGAAAAATATGCTTTAACTAACTTTAAATAATCATAAAAAGTTAAAACAATTAAATTCATTGTTTTTTAGTATCTATCTAAAAAGTATCCATCTACCATTAAATAAAAATTGGTTTTATCATGGGTTGAATTATTTATGATTTGCAAATTACGTTTCCGCTAGTTATATTCCTTGCAGAGTGCAAAAAAAATTACAACTACAATAATTGAATCTCCTGCGTAATGATAATCGATTCACCAATGATATCTTGTGTCGAAAATCAAACCCACCTGTGACTTGTCTATTAAGGGGGTACCTATACTCAAATTGCTTATTTTCAACTCCGTCGGACCTCCATATCTTCCAAACTACTGAATACATACTTAACTTTGAAATTTATATATGGTAAAGTTCAGGACTTATTCTATCGATCATATGTTTCGAAAACACGATTCCATAAAATTTTCTCGATAGAAAAAAATCGCAAAGTTACCTCTAATTTTTTACTAAAACCCTAATTTCTCAATAAATACAGATGATACGATCTTGAGATTAAGCATAGTAATTGAGCTAAGTATAAAGAACATTTTATATGTTGCCTTTTTTTCAATTAACTATTCTAATGTTGGTGGGGAGCAAATAACTACTAAAAACTTGATTTTTGGGCTTACGCCGCTTTGCTCTGTCCCGCTCCTGTGAACGCGAAATCCTATGCCTATCCTCTTCACACCATAACGAGGTAGGGTACCGCCTTAAGACTGCTTGCTACACCAAGAAAGAAGGTTTTTTTCGTATTAAAACAACAATTATTATCTAGGTATCATTAACATTGTTATTTTGTGGAGAATAATAAAATTTTATTATTGTTTCAGTTTATGGAGGGAAAACAGAAAGTGAAAAGTGCAATGCAAGTGAAGTGTGCTTAGTCCAACTTTGCATTGTAGAGCAAAGCTACATTTAAAAATAGTGTTGCCAGTTGTTACAAAAATCCCGAAATCAGCGGAAGTGTGTACCAAAAATTATAAACCGTGAAGTTCAAGTTCAGTGTCGCCAGAAAGGAAAAAGTTTCCCCTAAATAGTGTAAAAGTGTGTTTTAGTGTATAATGCGTGATTATGGTTGAGCCAATGCACAAGACGTGTGTGCGAGTGAGCTCGGGGGAGGATGACGAGTCTAGAGATGAGGTGGACCACGATCTGCCTAAGAAGAACCCTTTTGTTCGGGTAAGTCCAGTTAGATGACACTAGTTGAATCAACGAATTTTTAATTTTATCCCAAAAATTTACGCCTGGATGGACATAAGCCCGCAACCTTCCACTCAGTGCGGGAACATGATACCTACCTACTGCGCCATAAGGTCAAGTAACCGACTAATCGAAAATCTTTAGGACTTCCGCGGACTCAAACGCCGTTTATTATTGGGATATTAATCGAAAATTCGTTATATTTTAATCTTTAATGATTATTTATTTTCGTTATATTTTCTTAAATATGGGTAAGCACTGTAAGCAGTCGAATAAAATACTTTTTGGTCACTGCCTGGCGGAGTTCTTATCTCCGAAATAAAGCAGGTACTTAATGGAAAAGCGGTGTTATGGGTATTGTACTTGATGATAACCGACTTATTTCGATTTATTTTCTACCGACAAGTACCTACTTACAATTTTATTGGGAGGAAACCCAAGATACTCGTAGGGTTGTCTAGAATATTTTTTCGGGAACCCTTTGCCAAACCACCACACGAAATATTAAATAAATAAAAATTACTTTTAAAACAATGTTAGTAAAAAGAACCTTACCAACAGTGTACAGAAACATTTTTATCTATCCTAAAGTTTACAGAAAATCAATATTTATAACAAGAAAAATAACATTACAATCTCAGTAACAAATACGTAGCAAGTTATCAACAAATACGCTGAACACATTTTGCAACGGCCGATCGGCGCGAGGTTGACGTCCCAGTTAGCAGTTTTTGTTGACACACACAATCGTGCGCCTGCGCAGCCGCGCCGCAGATTATCTCGAGTCTTATTTGACTGGCCTAGTCTGATCGTAGGGTGGGGGCATGTGAGATTTATTTTCCGATTTATATTCAGATTCTGATTTAACTAACAAAATGGGGGGATCAGATGATTGATTTAATCTATTTCAATAAGATTTATTATTTCTTATTATATTTTAAAGGAATTAAAAACGTTTTTAACCAACAACCGCCAACCCATTTTAAACGCTAGCTACGGGATTTTTCAAAAACGGTTTAAAGGACGCTTAGTAAATTTAGGGTTACACGAAACACTTATTTATTTTCTGCATTAATAAATAAATTTGTTTGCTTCATGAAATTCAGCTTAAATTAAGTAGGTTTACTTACATAACCATTTTGTATGCTAGTAGACAAAAGGTTGTTCACTAACACTGTGATTCAGTCACTGCTATGTGAAAAAGACCATAATGTTATATTGATATATTCTCTCCTATAGTATTGAATTCATACATTTAAAAAATACAATCTGATCCAACAACTGGGCGTAGAAAACAACACTTCTTCATAGCTCCCAGTAGGAACGTCATGAGGACACTTAGTAAATTAAAAGAAATCAACTAGGAAAACGTACATTTTCTAAATTCTCCGATCTTTGCTAATCGCTAAGGGACTTACCTTTCAAACCACTTTCACTTGGACTTTATGGTATTAAGTTGGTAATAGTAGGTGGTTTTTAATTACTAAAGGGTATTTCAAAAATGCAGCTGGCAACTTGTGTGGATAAAAAATGTCGCGTAACCGACATGCCATACTTAGCTAATTTGAAGTCAGAAACTGTATTCTTAGTATTCTTGGATACGCTTGTACAAAATGCAAAACAACGATGATTTCATTATGTAAAATTAACATTTTTCGTTTTAGTTAATGATTATATCTGGTATTTATCGCGTACCTTTTGTTTTATTTCCCCTACGTTTCTACCGCGTTACAGCGATCGTGGTCACGGGGCGACTGGATGTACCTACTCGGAGTTACCGCCGAGAATTGACGGCAGTATCCACGACTACCCTCAATTCGTTTTCAGAATCAGGAATGAAATTTGAAATTTTTCGTTTTACAAGTAGTTATGGCATGTTGGTTACGTGACATTTTTCTTTTTTACCATAAATTTATAAAAGTGGATGCATAGACTAATTATACAATCCATAAAAAAATCTAAAATAAATGGTATTAGTATCTTAAAATAAATCCATACATTTACGAGTATATGAAAGTAAAACTTTGGGGTTTGCCGGAGCAGCCAGATACCGCGACCAAAGCATTCTTCCCTTCTATCTTTTGAATTAAAAAACCTGAAGTTACATAATGCTCGGATGCTTTTTTCATGGCAACACTGAATGCGAAACCGTAAAAGTTACAAAAATAAATATAAAAAAAAATTGAGGTCATTCTTCTGTCTCTATTATCACAAAATCAAATAAAGGTATAAATTGAATAGTAAGTCTGTCTCTCTGTATGTCTCTCTGTCTGTCTGTCTGCTACCTTTTTACAACTAAACGACTGAACGGATCTCAGTGAAATTTGACAGGGAGGTAGATGGTATTCCGGGGACGGACATAGTCTACTTGAAAAGCGCGTGCGAAGCCGCGGGTAGATGTTAGTATACACATACAGATTTTATTTATAATACCATTACATGGCAAATTATAAAATTCATTTACGTCAGAACCAATTCAATAAGCTACTTTCCTAATTTCCTCTTAAAAATAGATATGGTAGCTGCATCCCGGATCCAGTCAGGCAGCCGATTATTATATCCTATTCTACTATAATATTATAAAGCCGAAGCGACGCGTGACCCGAGAGCTGGTGAATATCTGGCACAGCGTCTCAGCATTGCCACAATACATAAATATACAGTAATCCGACTCCATACTAGACCGCCCGAATCGACGCACGCACATATAGGCGTCATTTACACGGCCGCTAAGGTAGTCTCGGCATGCACATCTATCCAGTGTCACGCCGCGCGCCGCGCGCCGCCGAGACTGGTCGCTGCGCTGAACGAGTTTGTTGTGCCGCGACCCCCGCGCTGTCAGCTCCCGTTTCGGTACCTCAACGTTGCAAGTGCGCGAAATAATAAATTAAATAATGGCGGCATCACGACCACGAGTATACTGCAGTGTTTACGGGTGTAAACTCAACGTTCGTTAAACCAACACTGTCATTTTTTCGACTTCCTGCTAATGCTGAAAGGTAAAATAAATATAGTCTTTACCACGTTTTAGGGTTCCGTACCTGAAGTATAAGTAATGCCAATGTTACTAACAAATATTTATGTAGTACCTACCTCCATATTATTTTTTCTGAAATTCACTTATTTTTTCCTACCTACTTATTTTGCGGTCTAAATGTATTCTACATCTATATACAGGGTGGAATTTTGTAATGTCACCTGGAGGGAAAGTACTCTTAATACTGTAGATAGAAAATTGTACCAAAAGAAAACATTTCTTTATTTTTGAAAAGAAAGAAAACTGCATTCAAAGATTTTCGAAAATTCGCTTGCCACACCCGGGAATCGAACCGACTAAATTCTGTAAAAATTACACCCTGTACTTTTATTGGCTGGCGTTGGCACTGACATTATGAATTGGCTAAAATCTCATAAAAATCATTTATTTAGAGCAATACCTCTCGTCTCGGCTCCTGGTGTCACACAAAATGGGCCAGTCTGAAAACCAGCGCTGTTTTGTACCTATCCTGATGCAGAACAGCATTAAGCTGAGACTGACCCTTTTGGGCTCACCACGGCAGCGCAGAAACGCATAGGCATGTAGCCCCCGCCCTGGGTGGGCGGTGACTACCTGCCCTGCCCTCATTGTTACTATGGCGAGTGTAGTACCTATTAGTGGGTAGGTGCCTATTTTAAATTGTTGCTAAGCTTTTACTATAATTCATTATAATAATATTCATGTGTCATTAATTTATAATAATTGTGTACTTACCTACCTGCTTACCTACCTATTTAATAATTATGTGTACCTACCTTAAATACTCATATGTTCTATTCTTTTGTTACTTTTCCTGTGCTGTTTGTGTGTGTACCCAATAAAAAATCTATCTATCTATCTATCTTATTGCATAGATCTTTAGGGTCAATTATAAGGATGAAATCTCTCTAACAAATTATTTTTCAACGCCCGCGTGCGGTTCTCGACCACGAGCATTTAGCACAGATTTCGTTTGCCGCTGCTAGAGATGGGAGTTATTCATATACATAGATAGGTATTTTTTCTATGTATTCTAAATTAACATAATATGTTTCATTCCTGAACTCAAACCACACACATTCAATAAAAATATACACACCGCTGTATTACTTTTTGTAGGTACCAACCCTAGCGCTCCGCTCAACTGTAGGTATAAAGTTCAAAGAGACGGCTGAGTCATTGTACTGTATACATTTATCTACTGTGGCATTGCCATACAGCGTGGCAATGCAGCCAGCGTCTTGGGGACGCTTCCGACTGGTGTTGATATGGATCAGTTGAGCTACCTGTAGACTGTTTGCAACAGTCAGCAGTTAGCTCAATTGTTTCAATTGTAAATACTAGTATAATTTTCTTTGTGAATAAAGATATTGTTTCAAAGCCGAAAGTTTGTGAAGTCTGAATTTTCGTGACCTAGGATCTCCAAAATTACTGAACAGATCAAGATGAAACTTGGTGTACGTTTAGAGCAAAGCCTAATTAGATAATAGGCTACTTATAATAGCGTAGATACGCGTGCGCAGCCGCGGGCAGAACTAGTTTAATATAATACTAACGCATATTACATAGTAATTTATTCTGTGCTGCAGAATGTCAGTTAGGCAATGCTCGAGCTAAATCCTAGATTCCTATTCGCAAGTTCGGAATGTGAGGTAAGCAAGTGCATTCTCGACAAATAGCTTTAAGCGCATTTACACCTCCATGTTGAAGTGGAGCTGTTGACCCAAAAGCAGCAACATACCTTATATTACCTCATTCATTTGTTTGTTGTTTGTTGCAGAAAACCCCCGACAGTTATTAATGAAAAATTGACTAAGAACACTCGGGATAAAATTATCTATGACACAAAAAAAACTAAACGAAAATCGGTTCATCGGTTTAGGAGCTACGATACCACAGACAGATACACAGATAGACACTTTAAACTTATAACACCCCTCTCTTCTTGCGTCGGGGGTTAAAAAAACAATTATCAGAATCGAACTACTGTGTAAAAAGTAATGCGTGGTCATACATAAAAAAATATACGAGTCGACATGAGTACGTCCTCCGTTTTTCGTAGGTTAATAAGCTACCTAGATATCTTCCTAGGGGTAAATAGCTATAGATTATCTTATCTTATCCTACTGAACCTACTATGAACTAATATATATTTGATATATTCCCAACCACCCCATTGACTTCCCCATCAATGGGGTGGTTGGGTAAAAAATCCCATCCACCCCATTACAAAAATCAATGGGGTAGATGGGAATTTTCATTAAATAGGTAAATAAATAGGACAACCAACATGAGATCACAAAGCTAGATTATATAACAGTTATTTGGGTCTTATGTCTATAGAGTCTGACGTCTCAACATGCACAATAATATATATTTAATGAATTGAATTGAATAATGTATTTATTTTCTCTTACAAAAGATAATTGTTTACAATTTTTGCCTTATGCTTAATTTATATCTAGTTATCTTGTTTTGCAAGAGACTGGTGCCCGAGAGAGGTTTATAAAACCTGTGGTACGGGTCACCAGGGCCTTCCTCCACATGGACGTCAATGTTTTTAATAGGAACGAACAATAATAGAAAAATAATTAACTAGTGTCCAACTTCAAAGTGGTAGGTCTAAAGGAAATAACGCACTTTGAGTGTTGCTAGTTTTTCCATTTACATTCTACCTCTTAGATTAACAAATCTGATAAAAACATCGATCAAGTATGCGGCCTCCCCCGTAGATACCTAGAACCTTACAAGAATGACACTCATAAGTGTCCACGTTTTGTTTTGACGCAGACAGTTTGCGCAGACCCTGTCAAGTTTTTTGCATGCGGAACAAGAGATTAGTGGAGTCGAATTTATTTTATTTTATTTTGTAAGTAGGTAGGAAGGTACCTAAAAATAATTTATACATTGTTTATTTTTATAAGGGTAAAAATTAAATACTAAGTTGATTAAATCTAATGCATTTGGTAGTCTTTCTTTTATTAGAGAGTCCACGCAAATAAAATTGAGGGCGGGTCAGCTAGCTATTTTATAAACCTCAACCAGTTATTTTAAATGTCTTTTCATGAAAAAAAAATATCACTTACAACTTACCACAAATATATAAAAAAAAAATTAGATACAATAGCTGCTCCATTCATCAACTTAGAACAAAATTAATATTTTTACATAGGCAAACCCAACAACAATATTTAATGCTGATTTCTCAAGTATATAAGGCTCAATTGGCTCATATCACAATACACAGGTAAAAATTACATAAAAACTTACTGAAAATAAGAAATTTCATCCTTTTTCTGTTGCTTGATCGGTCGATTAATGCATTTTTTATACGAGCACTTGACCATGCTATCGGTCCGAGAGCTAAAATTACACTAGTTGAAAAGGTATCCCAAAATGCCAAATGGGATACCTTTTGATACTGACGTTTTCAGGGCGCGCATTGTGAATCTAAGGGGGGCCGGCCGGAAATTTTTGATCGATGGATAAAAAACATAAATTCGGAACTTAATGCAGAAATTGTTAACAATTTTCCCTACAATCTGTGTTTTTCAATCAGTGAGTCATGCTAGTCACGCAACGATTTAAAAAATATTGCATCAGTGTGTACACACCCACTTAAGTTTTTCCCTGCCCTTTCCTCTGCACCTACATAATCTACCTGCTTATTAACTACTTGAATACAAACTGGTACAGTCAGCTTCGAAAATACACTTCCTAATTTTCCCTTTTATTATACATAGGTTTAAACGTACGGACGCTTTTCAAAACAAAGTGCATGTAAACACAAAAGTCTTCGTTTTAAGATTTTATTACCTATTTGTTTTCTCTATGTTTAATCAAATTCTTGTTATTTTGACTGGCTAATGTTCCGTTATGTTAGGTTCTGTTAACGAAATAGATATATGTAAAATCTGAAATCTGACAGCTTTTGTAATGTAGGTTTTACTTTGAACTCATCGCCTTCCCATTTATTTCATTTATTTATTGCGTCTTATTATATATTATCTATATTAAGGTACGAACAATTTGTCGGGACTTATTGACTACCTATATTATAGTTAATGATTTTAGCGGGTATTTATCGCGTACCTTTTGTTTTATTTCCCCTACGTTTCTACCGCGTTACAGCGATCGTTGTCACGGGGCGACCACGACCGATATAATCATTAACTATGTTAACAAATCGCGAAAGTTTAAAAAGTTTTACCTATATTATGAAATGAATATACAGAATACACCCATTTAGAGCTTCAGAATGCGGTATAGAAATTATCACAATTGTGTAAACAAGAGCTTCATAAACTCTCAATCATCACGATCTTTTGCGATCTTTTGAGAACGCTGAAAAAAAATTATACACACAAGACAAGACACTTTGGAGTGCATAGGTACATATTCTTGCAGCTGACTGTACCTAAAAGTTAACCTGTCGCACCTTATCTGTCATGTTGGGCAAGTTATTTGCGCTACTCTCACTGGTAAAATATCCTGTCTCTCCGTTATGGTGTTGCTGTAGTACTCTTCACGGGTTTCCTATCTAGTAAAAGGGTATAAATTTGTTACACAAACAAAGAATGAATGCTGGACAATTCACACAGCATTATCTAGCCCCAAGCTAAGCAGAGCTTTTGTTATGGGTACTAGATAACTGATATGCATAATACAATACACCGAGGCAGTTACCACGTTTTTGTATCTTTTAAATAAATTTATGATTTTTAACAAAGAAAATTCGAATCAAATAATATAAAAAATAAGAACTAGCAATTTAAAGAATTGCTATTTAAATATAGCTCAATTGATCCATATCAATATCAGTCGGAAGTGTCCCCAAGACGCTGGCTGCATTGCTTCGCAATACTGATGGCATAATTTATATGTTATTTATTTATTTATTTGACAAGTCAATATAACACGAACAGTCTTTGAAATATGCAGTTTTACTGGCAGTAAAATATTCTAGGAATGGCTATATGCTTGCTACTACTTGTTTGCCTCCAAATCTCTCCATTCTACACTCAAGTACGTGGTAAAGCAACAGACGGCAATTTTCGGTGGCCAGCTATATACTAGCCAAACTTGATGTAGAATATTTGTAAGCAAACCACGACACAAATAACTAAAATCACTTGCTTGGTATCGAGTTTCAGATATAATTGCAAGCAATATTTATTGAAGGAAGGATCTCAAATTGACAATTAATGTAGATTGCGAATAAAAGACGCGGCCACAGAGGGAATTTTAGGTTAAGTATAGGCGGTTGGTTTTCAAATATTCTACATCGGGTTCGGCTAGTATATAGCTACATGACTATACGTGGATTAACTATTCTCTCCAACCTTATTAGAAACTAGCGGCCCGTCCCGCCTTCGCACCGATGTACATTTATTTTTTAAATATTTAAAAATATAGCCTATGTTACTCAGGGAAAATGTAGCTTTCTAATGGTGAAATAATTTTTGAAATCGGTCCAGTAGTTTTTCAGTTTATTAGTTACAAACATACAAATCTTTCCTCTTTATAATAATAGTCTATACTAGATTCTGCTTGCGCACGCGTTTTTCCAGAAAACCTGATGTTAATCTAAATGGAACTAAATCTATGCAAAATTTCCACCCGATCCGTTTAGTGGATTTGTTGGGACAAGGTAACAAACATATAAACTTCTATTCAGTATTAGTGTGAAAGTGTTATAAAATTCTCAAATAAATAGCACTTTCATTTCGGTTTTTGGGAAGTGATAGAACTCATATAATATCAGTCCAGGCACGTCCACTGCTGGACATAGGTCTCCCACAACGGCATCAGTCCTAAATTTAGGGAAATAAACAGAAAGGTGACAAAAAAATTAGAGAGTTTTTGTTAATTATCTGGCAATTCTAACAATCACACTAATATTATAAATGCGAAAGTTTGGATGGATAGATGTATGGATGGATGGATGTTTGCTACCTCTTCACGCCAAAACTACTGAACGGATCAGGCTGAAATTTTGCATACAGATAACAAGTCTAACCCTGGAATCAAACATAAGCGATTTTTTATCCCATAAATCAGTTCCCATGGGATAGAAATAACCTCAAAACGTTTCCATAGAGACAACGCGTGCGAAGCCGCGGGCAGAAGCTAGTGTGAAATAAAAAATCGTCCAAACTTATAAAACATGTTAAAAAACTATGTTTTACAACATGTTTTGTGGAACGCACAAAACATGTTGTAAAACTTAACGCTTATTTTTTTTTTAATTTTAGTGTCATTTTTTCAACCTTTTCTTGATCTTAACTCTAGTCTTACTCTTATCTCTGGTCAAAATCTTGTTAACAGTAAACAGACAATCTAAACTACAACAAACTAAATTTCCTCTGTCTCGTTAATATTATAAGTGGAGAAAGCAGATGGCCACGCATGGGATATTCGGTATAATAATAGTTTATTTGGCGAACAGCCTATTGTAGGCGTCTAGTGGAGCAGCCATGGGAATCCTCTATTTGTCACTTTCTACGTGTAGGCTGGGAGCTATCGTGTTAAATCTTACGTTGTGGAGTCCCTTGAAATTGACATAGCGAGTGCTTCATACCAATGAGTGGAAATGGCCTCTTGGTTTACAATAGTATTGGTAGGCATCTGTAGAGCACCAATGGGAATCCTCTATTTGTCAATTTCCACGTGTAAGCTAGCGTGTTAAATGTTACGTTATTGAGTCCCTGGAACTGGTGGAGTATCAATTGGACCTGGAATTGGTGGTAATAGTTTAATGACTAGAAAACTGATATGGCCGAATGTTAAAATATCATCTCAGAACCTTGCCTTTCGGAAAATTTGCCTTTTTTTGCAGCTGACCGAGATGCACTGTGAATTTGTAAAACGATGTGGTGATAGTCGTCAATGAGCGAATCGATGGATCAAAACGTGCTATGTTTTGATCTCCTTTTAACACAATTTTGGAATGCGACGATATTTGCAGTACCTAGCTAACTCAAGCCAATTCTAGGTTAGGTAGCAACTAAAAAGCAACTACAAATATATTATACAATACAATACAATATAAATACACTTTATTGCACACCAAGAAAATACAAAATTAAAAATACAGGAAAAGAGAGATACAGAGTTGTACAATGGGCGGCCTATATTATACGTAGTAGGTACACATTATATTTGAAACTCGTTCTGTTTGCTCTTGGCTGAAAATCAGTGTTTTTGCTTCTTGAGCAACTTATGTATTATGGTGAGCCATGGCCTTGACGTACTGTGCAGCACACACAGACATTTCAGTCAGATTTCAATATGCTATTGTTTGTTCTTATTATTCAACTGTATATTATTATTGTTTATTTTTATTACTCACTGTGTAATTACTATAGTCTGTATGTGTGTGTCTGAAGTTGCAAATAAAATTTTATCGATGTATCTATCAACTAAATGGCACACGTGACAAAACACGATCGAGGAAAAATGCGACAGACACACACACAGGCACTTTTATATACCTACATCGGTTGCAATACATTCCAAAAGTAAAATAATATCTCTATGAGGTAGTGTAATTGTCTATGGCTCTTTGTCTAACAATAAACAACACTCTATAACTTGTTATTTACTTAGATAGCTACACGAGTGTACGGACTGGCTCTTTTTGCATAATACTGTTGTGAATGGGAGTTAATTACTTATTAAAACACCTTAATGGTTAATAACATGAATCACTCCCTCTCTTTAAAAAACTGATTCATCAGCATTATCTGTCCTTAGTCCGCAAAGTTAGACAACTTTATTTTTATGTTTATGTAAGTATTGTTTGTAGGCTATATGTAGGTATTATAGTATGTAGTGTAAGTATTTTTTTTTCGCGTGCCTCCGTCTATTTTGTTCTTACAATGTCCAGTCCGTCCCAAGGTTGCCTGGAAGAGATCGCTCATAGCGATAAGGTCGCCTTTGTACTTCGTCTACTCTTAGCATTTATTTCTGTATTGTTATCTGTCTTTGTGTGGTACAATAAAGTATTATCTATCTATCTACCAGTCATCACACTCATGATCAGCAGCGTTTGGAAAATTACGTCGAGTTTTCTCGTCATCCATAACGCAATGCTTGCAAACGGTGGATATCCCTTAGTCACCTCTTACGACACCCGCAGGAAGAGTTGGGGTGGTGCAAATTCCTCACCTCAACGGCCTATATTGGTCCACTGCTGAACGCAGGCCTCCTCCTGATTAGTGCCTTATTAGCTGCTATCTTTTGAGAGGTAATGCCCGCTATCCCCACGCTGGGTATGCTGGTTGGGGATCAGCTTCTAACGCCGCGTCCAAACGCAAAATCAAAAACGTTGATTTCAGGCTTACAAAGATCATAGATCACGACAGCAAAGTACATAGAGTAAATAAATCTAATCTAGTCATGCCACCCATAGATCTAAATAAAATATTACCGTTTTGCACAAAAACAAAACGGATATTATGTGAGTGGAGAAACGGACAGCATGGTTTGAAGAATTGCAATTTGAAATATGGATGTATTTATGTGCTTTTATCGTCTTTTTGTAGTCATGCTGTGTGTTTTTCCGTCAAAGTCATAGCAGCAAGTCCCTGTCATTGTGACATCTACAGTTACTGTCAATGTCAACTCATAGTGTCATCAACACCAGCAAGTACCTTGCTGATGCTGTCCGTTTCTCCACTCACATAATATCCGTTTTGTTTTTGTGCAAAACGGTAATATTATATGTGTTTCGAAACGGACAGCATGGTTTGAAGACCTGTTTGTTATCTGCTGGTGAAAGACGGACAAACGCTATGTGAAAATAAAATGTATGACATGTAACTAAGTAGGTACTTACATGTAATACATAAATAACAGTCAAACAAGTCAAAGATCTTAGGACATAACTTCTAAGACTTTAAAGTTGTGTAAAACAAAATATTGAGTGTTTATCAAATCTAATTGATCAGAAATCAACGATACTTAGCATCACACAAAGTGCCCCTGAAGCACATATAGGTACACATGGATCTGGATAGTGGCAGCCGGCGACGCCGTTCTGCAGTTGTATTGTGCGCCGTCATGCAGGTCACTTCGTTGGGGCTTAGGTCTGGATAGTGGCAGCCGGTGACGCCGCAGTTCTGTCGCTGTACAGCAGATCGCTTCGTGGGGCCGGACAATGTTTAAAACTGTCATAAACTGGGTAAAAGGCAGTGATCTAAGTATGAAAATATTGTATGTATAGGTAATATAGGTATTTCATTATTTAAATGAGTAAAGTTCTGGTTTCTATTTGAAACTTTACTATGACCCATTTAGATTCATCAATTTATTAAATAGGATTATGGTATTCATAAAATCTTGCTGATCAGAAATTACTGCTCTAAAATGCAAGGTCTAATATTTCAATGAGTGGAGTTCTGCTTAGTAGAATATTTTCAGTTTGAATGTGATAGTTTTAATTTTATTTAATTCAGGATTTATTTGTTGATCACATGCTTGGTAATGTGCTCATTTTTAGAATTAATAAATTTAATTGATCTTGCTATTATGAGATCTGGGATTCACATGAACATAGGTACCTACTTCTTATGTATATCCTTAATTAACTGTCCATAATTGAATTTAGTTCAAATAGGACTTTTAACATTACAAATATAAAATAAAATATGTTATGGTATGGATAACTTATTTACAAGGGGTTATTTCGCTATAACCCTTGCTGTGTAATTATAGGTATTTGTATGTAATATAAAGATGGTAGTTAATGATATCTACATATAGCTTGTTAGTTCTCTGAACTGAACAACATAAGTACTTGAATCAGGTCCAGTTGCAGAAAACACCAAAACAGGTGTCTGCTTGGGTATGTTATTGTTTTCATGAAAAATACTTGGTTATGAATCCACTGACACCATAACTCCATGGTGTTCCCGCTAGACGATATATATTTAATTTCGGAGAACCCTGTCATATCCGACGGTAAAGGGTAATGGTACCTTGGTTGGTGATAATGATGGACAATCTGATACAGGACAGTGGGTGACGTACCTAGTCTTACCACTCGTCTACTTCACCGTACCGTTTCTCCCCCCCCCCCCCCCCACTTTTTTACCAAAAGTTCCAGTGTCTCCATCTGAGGAGGGACTTCACTGGGGAGAGAACATTAAAGGAGCTCAGACAGAACCTCAATACAAGATTTAAAATGTATAAGCCAGAAGCATTATCATATTTATCATAGATTGTGTGCTATCTTCTCAGGCTCGAATATATTGGCAAAATGTCAGGCACTTTGTTGGGGCGTCCATCGCCTAGTATGTATGCCCCATCATCCGGATACAGTCTCCGAGGGCGACGTGTATATTCAGACAAGACTGATCACACTTCGACTGAAGGTGTTATAAAAGTCGACCTGACCTTGTTATAGCGAGGTATCGCTTTTAAGACCAAGTGCCAACAGGGCCTATAGCCAGCTGTGGACTAATATAGGCTGATGATGATCGAGCCATTCGAGCCATTGAAGGCGTAGCGAAAAATGCCATCCGTACCTCCTCAGTACTGGAGTTAACATTGTCATTTCCCCTCTGCTAGTTTGCCTCCGAGGCCAAAGGTATTAAGAGCCATTCGCGCCTTTGAAGGCTAAACGAAAAATCGCATCCGTATCTCCTCCGCACTGGAGTTAATATTGTTAGTGTCCATCTGCTAGTTTAACCTATCAGGTTTAGCAACGGGGCACCAGAGTCGCCACCTCTGCGGGTCACACCGCAGAGTCTAGGCCATGGATGGGGTAATACTCATACTCATAAATTTATTCGCCATAGGAGCACAAGGCACACTTGGTTAATATGAGAAGAAATATAATAATGAGAAGTATTGTACTATTTTACTGTAATAGCCTTCATTTCATGTCTATAATGCCACGCCCCATGTTCCGGATACAGCTTCCGCAGCCGGGGGCAATAAGTACCGTTCCGATACTCTGTTCAGATTATTTGGCTGGCAGACGGCCATGCCGTTATACCTCCCCGAGAGGCATGCTGCCGTAGTAGTGTCCTGAATCGTCGTCAAGACAGCTCCAGTAACATCATCGCCTAGCCCAAGTAAGCATGCGATGGCCCCTAATTTAGGATATAGCCTCCGAGGCCAGGGGCAATAAGTACCATACCGGTATTATGTTGATTATTTGACTGTTAGTTGGCCAAACTATAACATAACTCTCTCATGAACATCACCATTATTAGTTCCAGTTACATTGTTTCTGACGACAGGATAAAGTTTCCCTTATTTTATACATAAAATAATAAGTTTCGTTTACCGGTATGAAATGGTATAGTCCCACATATTGGCTTGAGTGTCAGATATTTGATAGGGTCACTGCCCACCTGACTGGAACCTCTCTTTCAAATGAGTGCATCCGATGCATCTCGTCAAAATGTGGATCACATCCGAGTGAAACCAACTGTGAAGGTTTGGTTATCTATGAGGTTTCAAAGTATTTATTGTAAACCAAATAATTATGTAATGATCCTCTGCTACTTAATTAACAAAGCTAAGAAAAAACTGAGCTCTTGTGACTTACACACTCTTGAATATTGTAATAAAAATTTAATATACCAGATTCTGATGGTGTGTTGGTGTGCACTAACCTTCACCTGAAGTGAGTTGCACTAACTCAAACAAAATAGCAGTAGGAAATTGTCTTTAATTTAAAGGAATGCCATTGCCCTGCTGTTGGACATCCTAGGCTAATAATAGTAATCTGTTTGTCTTGATCATTTTTAGTTTGTTGCAGAGAATTTAATTTTGATTATTTCAGACTTTGGGTCTAAATGATTTTCAGAATAATGCGGGGTCAATAAAAGAAATAATTTTAGGTACTTACTATTAAATAAAGTTGTTCTATAAAAGCCATAGGTAACAACTGTGGAAATAACCTATGATTCTGGGAATGTGAAACTAGGTTCAATATGACATGTGATGTTCATTCCAACTGGTGTCATCAGATCTTGGAAGTAAATAATGTTTTAGATAGGTACTTCAAAATGTCGGAGATCACCATGACAATGATCTAGAGCATATTCAGTTTCAATACAATGAAAGTAACATAATGAGAGACTACAAAGTATTTTTATGTTTGGCACCTTACTCCGAGTAAGTGTTAAACATACCTGCAGGTAATTTTATTTACAAGCTGTAATGTGAAAGGTCAATTTGCAGAACCTTTTAACTTATTAGTTATAAGGTTAGGTTAAGGTAGGTACTGTTCTTTAAATAATTTAAGCAAAAGAAAGCTATAATTATATACCTACTTAGGGCATTTTCTTATTATTATATTTAACTTCCAATACAATATAGATTAGTTAGTCAAAAATCAGCTCTTGTTCTGATATACTCTCTGTACTCTGTCTGCCAGTAACAATGAAATAAGTACCTAGCTAAATTCTGATTGTTCAAAATAAAGTCGTGATTCTGCCCCGAACAGTACAAACCGAACCTGGGAACTTATTATTATGATAATTATTATTGTGCTAAGGTTTAAATCTTCTCTGTGAAAAAACCGGTAAAAAACAAAGCACATGGGCCTAAGGCAAGTGCACTTCAGGTGCTAGGTAGTTCATTTTGCAGGATTTTTCTGACAATCCTACAAGTGTTTAGTATGACAGCTTTTTGCATTAATGTGTCAACTTTTTATTTACCAAACCAGGTAGGTAGGTACTACCAGGTAGCCTACGAAGATTTCGATCTGTTATTTATGTAGGCATTTGCCCTGCCCTGCCAAACTTTGGTGTCAATGATGTTTTTATTTCAAACAATTAGTTCATACCTATTACATGCACATAACTCTGTTTATAATAGTAGTTTACTAATTCATCATCTTTTCATCAAAAGTATGTTTGTAACACTCAATTAGAGATTGCAAAATGATTTAACATGATCTAGGGTGCTAAAAGGTGGCACCGCACCTTCCGTCTATAGGTTATGTACTTCAACCTGGGTTATTATCGCAATAACTTGATAAGACAAGCTGTACTAAAGGATCACACTCGTGTGTGTACCGCCGGCCTGATGGTACCGGCGACATAACTATACAAAGTATTACCATCCGATGGGAACTTTGTGCCAGGCTCGTTATTATGAGTTTTCCACGCTTACCTCATAGTCAGTGGTCGGGATTATAACTCGGAGAGATGGGCACGAATTTTGCACAAAGTAAATGCTTGTACTTCACCGTAAACATCGTTTTTTCACCAAAAAAACCATAAAAACACAAAATTTTCTGCATACACCGCTGAAAATTTCAAACGCTATGAGTTGACATTGACAGTAACTGTAGATGTCACAATGACAGGGACTTGCTGCTATGACTTTGACGGAAAAACACACAGCATGACTACAAAAAGACGATAAAAGCACATAAATACATCCATATTTCAAATTGCAATTCTTCAAACCATGCTGTCCGTTTCGAAACACATATAATCTGTAGATATGGTACGTTCTCCCAGAGCTTACTCAACAACTGGCCTGTGTTACAAGTTTACAACTACACGCAAACACTTGCTCACAATTACATTTTCAATTTTGTATAATAATTATAATGAACAAACATGATGGCATTGCTGCAGTCTTTTAGTCAATAAATCACACTAAAGTCCGTCGCAGCAAGCACGCGTAACACGAACGCCACCGGTCCGACAATGACCGAGATGGGTGGACCTAATTGCAACTAATTTAAGCCATCTAATTTCGGAAAGCTAGTACCTCATCTTCCTTTTTTACTTAGAACGATGATGTATAACGTAGGTACTGAAATTCTAGTTCTTCAGGTGGAAGTTGGTTTATAAAATTTCCATACCAGGTTGTCTGGCAGACATCGCTCTTGAACGATAAGACCACCATTTGTAACTTAGGAAAAATTATTTTATTTTTAAATTGTTTCTTAGTCTTAAGAGCGCAATAAAATTATTTTCTACCTATCTATCTAATTTTAGCCTTCCACTTTCGAGTAGTACCTCATCTCCCCTTTTTTCTTAGATCGATGATGCTACCACTTTGGACCAACCCAACCTACCTAACCGACGATGTCGTGGGTGGGCACCAATTTGCATACAATAGATAGATAATTGTTCGGTCTAGGTCGAAATGGCACTGATTCGATTGCTAGAAGAGGATTAGTCGATGGAATCTTAAACGTTCCGCGAAAGATTTAATTAGGACACGATTTATTTACAAGGGAAATGGAAATGGTGGTGCCTTCGTGAAGAGAATAAATAAATAATAAATAAATAATGCTGGATAATTCACACAGCATTATCTAGCCCCAAGCTAAGCAGAGCTTGTGTTATGGGTATGTACTAGATAACTGATATACTTAATACAATATAATAAACTACATACATATAGATATTTTTATTATAAATAAAATAAATAAATAAATAATAATGCTGGACAATTCACACAGCATTATCTAGCCCCAAGCTAAGCAGAGCTTGTGTCATGGGTACTAGATAACTGATATACTTAATTAATACAATACACTATATAGATAGATATTTTTTATTATACATGGAAAACATCCAGAACGCCCCGGACAAATGTCTGCAGATCGTACAAACATTTGTCCTGAGGCGGGAATCGAACCCGCAACCTCCTGCGTCGCAGAATCACTTGAATAAGACACTGCAAAGCATGAGTTAGAATTGTATGTCATTCAAATTTAGTTTGTATGGTTAGCTCTTATAATAATGTCCTCCTAGCTGAATTTCAACCACGGCGGCCAGTCTCATCAAGTCTCTGATGAGACTGGCCGCCGTGGTTGAAATGATGCGCAGATGCGCAGGACATATTATACTGCACGAGTGTGTGCGCAAGCACAGGTGCACTCAGTATTCCCTTCACTCTCATAATCCGATGAGTCGACGGATCGTCACGACCGGGGAGAGGTCAGGACCACGGCTCAACGTGCTTTCCGAGGCACGGGGGTGTAACACCGCCAACTTCTTGACTCCGGGCTGCTACTGTGTATTTTCCATGCTAGAAAAACCCCAATAACAACTATTGACCCGACCCGGGATTCGAATCCAGGACCTCTCATAATCAGCGGTTGAACAAGCTGACCGCTAGACCAACAAGGCAGAGCTCCTATAATGCTTGCTAGCTGAACTGAACGTGCCTTCCCCAACTAGGGCATTTGCCATAATACCACACTTGGCAGGCTGACTGGTGATTTTAGTAGGAGTGTTAAGAGGCACGCCATTTTCTGAAAAGGATAGGCATAGGATTTCGCGTTCATAGGGCGGGACGGAGTATACGTTTTTGAAAGGGCAGTGGCGTAAACGCAGAAATTATGTTTTTTGCTTATTTACAAGAAAACTACACAACTTATGAAGAAACTGTATTAAGGAAACAAAGAATTAGTAGTAACCTGCGAATAAAAACAAAAATCTTTTCTATAGACCGCAGTGTTCCTGAGATCTCGACCAAATTAGATGCAAAACAGTGCACTTTCATGATTTTTCTTTATCGTATTTTTTTTTCGCAATCGCTTTTTCCAATTAAGGAACCGAAGACAAAATATTGAGTTTAGGTAATTCTAGTTTTTTACCACGGGGATCCCATGGGTACTGAAATCTATGCCTAGTTTGCCAACCCGCTAGGTTCGCCACATAAAAAGGCACAGATGGAAATCTGCCCTTCAACATTTTAGAGGACAATTGCTCAAGGACATTTGCTCAAGAGTTTTATTATGATTGCAAATAAATACTTTGAATCCCTAGAAAATAATCTAAGACTTGTGTAGAGACCTACCAATGTAGGCATTGGATTAGTGCAAAGAAATAAAGGACAGACAGGCGGGCACGCCGTCTTTTTATGGCTCTTGCTTGACCAATAAATCATATGTGCGTTTTCGGTGAACGCACTGGGAGTGGATGAGAATTTTCATGTACTATATTTCATGGACGCCTGACATACATGAATGATATACTTAATCCAACAATATTTTCTTTAAAATTCACTCCAGTTATTATTATTTCATGTCCATTCTATCCAAAGGTTGCCTGGAAGAGATCACACATAGGGATAAGACCACCCTTTGTACTTCCACCGTTCTTAGTATTTCTTTCTATATTGTTTTTTTCTGTCTTTGTGTGTACAAATCAATCTAACTGTCGAAATCCATCCACCAAAAATACACTCTTGATTCTCAATCAATCAAATCCAAAGAGCTAAATCACCACTTTACCACCATACTCCCAAGAAAATCCACCGAAATTCCAGCAACAAGATGCATCACCCAACATTTTTGTATCTGATAACCGTAATGGGTTAACCGGGACCAGCTTGAACCAGTTTCGGTAACAGTTAGCGGTCTGTGGTTCCTCCACTTTCGCTGTAGACTCATGGTCAAACACCCACGTGCTTTCAAAGAGATTTTTCTGAAGATAAGTTCGTAAGACGCTTTTGACGGATCGACGGGAAAAAGGAAGTAAGGACATTGTGCCACTTTCTCGGAGAATGAATGAGTGAATGACTTGCTTCTGGGTGACAAAATTGAATGAATGAAATTAATTATGATATAATAATGTTTATATTATTTGAT
Source organism: Eupithecia subfuscata (assembly GCA_963564075.1). NCBI lineage: Eukaryota > Metazoa > Arthropoda > Insecta > Lepidoptera > Geometridae > Eupithecia > Eupithecia subfuscata. The sequence goes on along the minus strand of OY751118.1, from coordinate 1,272,379 downwards.
TGTAATTTTCTTAGTAAATAAAGTCTTTGATATCGCAAAAAAAATATTAAAAAGGAACCTATAAATGTAATTTAATTTTTTTTAGGTTTAATATCAATCAAAAAAAAGTTTTTATTGATTGATCTACCTAAATTGATACTTTTAAATTTCAGAAATAATGTTTTGACGAAAATTTTTCAAAAAAAATTAAACAAAACTTAATCTTTTAGGGTCCCATTACTAAACAGTGAAATTAGATGGTCTCAAATGAAAATAAAAATTAATAATAGATATAACACGTAAATAGAACCTTTGTATTTCACAATTCTTCGAAAACTGGCTTCCACTATGAATATGAATTCTTTAGATTCTCATTATCTGTCAAAAAGAGAGTCTAAAGTTAAATTTATGAAAACCCATCGACCTACAAGATGCATTCCGGCAGAGGCTGGGCTATGGAAATGTCGTCGGATTCCCATCGCGCGAGGTCGCGGCGAGGTCGAACGTACTGTTAGCTATGGGCTTTTATGTTGTCTTGCATGATGTGTTATATGGCATAAGTTAGAGTAGTATATAGCTGGTTTCTAGTTAGTTGTTATATCGCTTAGGTTAGAGTAGTTATTGGTTGGTAGTTTCTAGTTAGTCGTTTTGGTAGGGAAGTTTTCTACTATCATTGGATTGGGTTCCATGTGACCCTTCTTTAACAATTTATGTAGAACGTAGAACTACCTACCTTATATAAAATACATAATGAACTCAGTTCTTTTCCACAAAGCCTTTGTGACAACCGATGTTACGCGGTGGGCGAAGGTCCGCTTGTGACGCAGGAAGTTGCGGATTCGATTCCCACCTTGGGATAAATGTTTGTAGGATCTGCAAATATCTGTTCCGGGTGTTGTTCTGGGAATTTATATGTAAAATGTAATGTTTAAGTTTGGGGCAGATGGTGCGGTGTGGATTATCCAGCATTATTTGTTATTATATATTACGTGATTATTCTATTATCTGTTTTGTTACCTTGATATAACCTAAGTACAAGATTTTTATAATGTTTTTTATTACATGACCCAGCTCAAATATAATCGTAGTTTTGTAGGATAATGGCCTAAAATGTCGAGGGCGGTCGTGAGGGTTCAAGGAAATACCTATTAAGTTTGTCTTTTCTCAAATATTATTTTTCTGTTATTTCTCAAATATTATTTTTATTATGTAAAGTCGGTCATCATCGTAATTGTTCACTTCCTTTAAACATGGCAACAGAAGCCTTTATTCACAAAGAAATTTACACTCCTTTGCACTCGCAAAATTATTTGATCTTTTGCTAGAAAATTTGGTACTTACATACTGTAAATAAGGCGATTTTTAATTATTTCTAGGTTAAACCGACTGACTGATTGATAACGTATGTACTTCATACTATTAAAGGTTTCGCGATTTGGGTAGGTAATGGATACATGATAAAAATAAGGATACATGAGCTGTATAAATTCATAAGGTATCAAAAGTAACGCAGTCCTATGCTATTTTTAAAAGGTAGAATAAGCAAGGTTTTAAGTAAACTTGTTTTCGTAATTTATTATTGTATTTACTCATAATTAAATATGGAGGCATTCAGAGATCTGTCCCGTTTGAGAAGACCCGAACCTTGGACCTATACATACATCATCAATCAAACTGTAACTGAAACTTTGAGCCATTTTTAACCTTTTCTTCCATCTCTCAAAGTCTAATTTAGCTTGATGATCGTACTGTAACTAGGACCTTATTGCTATAAACTTCATAGACATTGATGAATGTAAATAAAAACTTCAGTTTTTTCGAGTACGCTCTTTTGTTTGTAGCTCGTTTTGGAATGATTGGTCGACTTTTTTATCAGATGGCAATTTGCAACCGTTATTCAAATAAAAGTTGGTACCATACCTGTACCTAACTATCTAATATAGAAATTAAATAGTTTCTTAAGAGTCTTTTTAAAACACCGTAGGCAAGTCGAGCAGTCTCGACAAGTAGAAAACGCCTATTAAAAATCTTGAAGCATAGGGATATAATTGCACTGGAATAACGCCTGATAGAAATCTGTCTGACTAACGCCTGACACAGAAACTAACTTTTGTTTTACACGTTGCGGATATATTACTGTCAGGCTTTGAGTTTGCCGTAAAACACAGATGGTTTTTGAAGAAGGTAGGTAGCTATGTCTGTAGTTTCTAGTTTTAGTCGTAGTTTAATAGCCGGAGCACTTCAACGGCTGTTGGAAAGAAAAGGCCACACAGTGTTTGTATAATTAGCTAATAGGTATTTGATTCTGTTCTGGGTCTGGGCCTCTTTATGTAGGTCTATCAACGTTTGTATTTTCTACGATAGTAATGAAAAAATGTTTTCATCTGGTCCCACATCAAGACATATTGTGCTTATCATATTATAAGGGCTTTCTTCCCGCATTTTTTTTGTAGGTGCCTACATAATTCTCATCATAGCACCATAAAGCCAATCCTCACCGCAGTGCTAAGTGTAGCAAAGGTGCCGTTAGAGTACGAAGTTGCGCGTGGAGCGGTCAGCGCGACCGCCCGCTTCCGCGTTCACCCACTCAGGCGCATCTTCTTAAGGCGAATACTTTCTTATGATAAATATTTGTTTTATAAATGAAACCAATAAGTTATTTGAAAATTACTCTCAACGAATATAAATAAGAATACATAACTTAATGTCCAAAAAAAAACTAAAGACTGACTCATCAAAATCACAAAACAGTCAGTGAAGATACCTAAAGCATACCTACATAAAAACATTATTATATGCTCGAACCCAGTACCTCTTTCTATTTTAAAGTCAGTTAATCACTGGACTAATTTATTTTGTATGTATTAGTATGTTTTTATTTAGCAACTAATACGATTTAATTAACCAATTACATTAGTTACCTACGTAAGTATGATTAACATTCAATTAAATAAAATGCAAATGTAGTGGTCCTCACACGTTTAGATTAGTCAAATAAATTAATTGAATTAATAACACTTAAGAATTTAATAACATTTAAATAATAATAATAATTTCCTGCACAAACAAAACATTTTCTACGACGCTTGGCAAATGGATGGCAATTACGGAGGAAGCCTCAAATTAACTTTTTACAAATTATATATAATTTGTCGGCTGACAGCTCCAACGACGTTATTCAACGTATGAAAAACTATAAATAGAAAGGTTGTTTAGAAATATTAGACAATACAAGACATGACTTATCCTATTAATCGATCTAAAACATAAATAAAAGATGCACAATGCACCTGACCTTAAGCGATCGGCTTTGCTGCGCGCGCACCGGCAGCCACTCTCCCGCGACCGTCGCGCCGAGCGCACGTATTCGAAATTTGAATTCAAATAGTGTTCGAAAACTTTAGTGAGTGAATGAGTGAACGAAATGTGTGGCGAATTTTTTTGAAAATTTGTTTAAGTGACATACAGTGTTATTCATGAAGAGCGTGGATTATATCGAGGTTTGTAAAGAAAATGTCGAGTACATTATATAGCATTCTTTATTATTTTCTGTACCTATTATCTATTTTTTCTACAATTTTTCATCATCATTCCTAATATATTATAATTTCCTTTTCTTAAGAAACTTTAATAAGGTACTATTATTTATTACCCTATTAACAGGCCTACCATAATATCATAAATCACTTTACCTAATAATAAATTATTTTATTATCACTGTCTATTTGTGATACTAACTATACTACCATTTCTCTAAAAGTAAGAAAGCAGGTAGTAATTTTAACTCTAGCTATAACATAGTTTTATATCTTCACAATAAACGACAAAAACAGATCGTGAAGAATTACTTTCTCCGTTCAATAAACTACAATCGACTAATCTCGCTACTCTCCGAGTTCCCCGTTACAAACGTGTATTTCAAGACCTTATGATGCTCTTGCGGTTCTGACAAAAACATGCGTATGTGCACCTTATTCTTTATTATCCGTGGTGGTTGCAGCGTAAGAATCCACTCCTTCAACTTAGCCGGTGGATATCGCCAGAGCCCACTTAGGGAATCTAGAAAGAAAGAAAGAAAATCGATTTATTTGCTCACAAATACACATGAATAGAAAAGCTTATATATAAATAAACATTCATACATAGGTTGCCAACCTCATAACCGTCCTCCGTTGGTAGTCGAGTAAAAAAAGTGTCACCATGAGAACCAGAAGTGAAAAAATCCTGCCTCATCTTAATGTTGCTCAACAGAAACTTGAGCAACGCGATTTCTGGCAGGACCTTTCGTGCGCGTCTACACGGGGGAGCACTGGCAGTGGCATGTATACCGACCGATGAGAATGCACCTAATCATGCTTTTGTTCTAACCGCCGCCGGTTCCTCAAACGAGATCAAACTATGCAATGGCCAAACCGCGTGTCAAGTACGTAATGAAATTTAAAAAGATCTAGGCTGTCAAATAATTGATACCCAGTCATTGAAAGTGAAATTACTAAAAGTCCAATCAATCCCGGGCTTATCGACTATGTTGACTAGAGAGAGAAAACAGCTGTAAGTCAATGTCATAAGTATTGAAGTGCCTATAATTTATTAACAAAAAAACACAATTAAAGAAAAATACACAATTTACAACTAGAACTTACAATTGAGACAGATAAACACAGTTGCAAACCATCTAGCTAGAGGTAGCTCAACTGATCCACACCAGTCGGAAGCGTCCTTAAGACGCTGGCTGCATTGCCTTGCCACGCTGTATGGCAATGCTGATGAGCTGATCCAGATACTCACCAGCTCTCGGATCACGTTGCTAATACCGATACCTACCTAGTGATACTTATTGGACATTCACTGACTGCATAACTAAACCGATTGAAAGTCTAATTAAAGCTAGCTGTTATGTTTACAAAATAAATAAAATTTCACTCTTTCATTAATGTAAAACATTAATGAAAGAGTGCTATAGAATTGCCAATTACTATTTTATATAGCACTATCTACTTTATGTGTTTACTATAAGTGTAGACTTCTTAGGTAACTGATTTGATATAATAATTAATAGATAAATAGTGCTGGACTGCTTTGCATCACCTAGCCCTAAGTTAAGCAGAGCTTGTGTTATGTTATAGGTAAGGTGGTACTAAATAACTGATATAATTTATTCAAAAAGTAGCTATAGTCGAGCTTTCAGTTATCTTATCAACAAATTTTGTCAATATACCAAACAAAAAAATCTAAAATCCATTTGCTTGTCGAGATAAACTTACAATTGTTCTGTATTTTATTGAAGAAAAGTGTCCCAAATCGACATGTACATTAATTGTGCTAAAAAATCTACAACAAAAAAAAATTACGTTTTGTAAATGTGCGGGATTGTTTATCTTTTCTGGAGATACTTAAAAAACGAGTATAGGTGTGTAATTAAAAATATTAAAAAAAAATCCGTAAACAAAAAATTTTTTAAATTGAGAAAATACAAAAATCTTCGATAAATTAAAACAATTTGAAAGTCATCAACCAAAATTTCAATTTACAATTTTCAAAGCAAGCAAATCCAGTTATAATAATTATAACACTTCACTTATAAAACTGCTTTAATCCGACAAGTGGAAAGTAACGCAAATAAAATAAATGAGAGCATCAAATTAAACGAAAGTTCACGGCTGTTGGTGCTGGTGTCTTACTTTGGATATGATTTCTTAGAGTAAAATAACCAACACGCTTATCATAGCTTTTACCCGCTGCTTTACTTGCGTAAGGCTTGTGTAGTAAACTTATAGAATACCTTATTTCTAAATGTTATTACTCCATTGATGAGTTTTTAAATGACATATCTAAACTATTTGATAGCATTTTACACCCACATATTTTCAGCGCCCTCAGCAATCAACGCATTGAATCCACATATATAAATCTAATCCGTAAAATATATCAGCAAAGTACAGCATCGATTTGTTTAGAAAAAATAGGTCCATCCTTCAAAATAGCAAGAGGTGTCAAACAAGGAGACCCACTGTCTCCGAAATTATTTACCAGTACCCTAGAGGAGGCGTTCAGGAAGCTAGCGGTCGGCTGGAAGGGAAGAGGAATCGACATTGGTGGAACCAGGTTAACTAACCTGCGTTTTGCCGATGACATTGTTCTCTTCTCCTCTTCAGCTTCCGAGTTACAGTCAATGCTTGAAGACCTAAGCGTGGCGAGCCTTGAAATTGGACTGAAGATGAATCGGTCGAAGACCATGCTCATGACTAACAGCGTTAAGACCAGAGTTAGAGTAGACGGCGAAGAATTGCTCTACGTGGAAGACTACATCTACCTCGGCCAAACAGTTTCATTTGATTCCAGACAAGATAAGGAGATCGCTCGGCGAACCGAAAATGCCTGGAAAAGCTATTGGGCCAAGGGAGACCTAATGAAAGGTACCGATTTTCCACTGTCCCTAAAGCGAAAGCTAATGGACACATGCGTTCTCCCCGTCTTAACCTATGGTGCGCAAACTTGGTCATTGACGCAACTTCAGAAGTCCAAAATCAAGGTTTGCCAGCGAGCGATGGAGCGCAGCATTTTGGGTGTCCGACTAACGGACAGAGTCCGCAACACCGAACTGCGCTCTCAGACGCAAATCGCTGACGTAGCTCAAAAAGCCGCAAAGCTAAATTGGGATTGGGCTGGTCACGTCTGCCGCATGCCAGGAGAGCTATGGACTAAGGTAGCCACCGATTGGCAACCTGAACAGGCGAGAAGGCGACGCGGTAGACCTAGACGGAGATGGCAGGACGAATTGAACAAATTCCGGGTCGACTGGACGGAGCTGGCCAGTGATCGTGATGTCTGGAGAGAGTGGGGGGAGGCCTTTGCCCAGCAGTGGGATAAATTTGGCTAATAATAATAATAATAATCTAAACTATAACTATGTGGCTGCCTGAGTACATAATTGACATACCTGCCCAGTTATTATATTAATGGTTTTGATACTTGTGACTGAAATTGCCTATATTTTCCGACTACCATGTTTCTAGCTATAAATATGAAAGAGCTTTATTTCCTTTAGACCTTACAGGACTCTTAGACACGTCCCAGAATTCAAACTACATAGGTACCTAAGTAAAACTAGGTAATCAAGTGATCGCGTTGATTTTTCGTTCAATTTAATCTTTTTAAGGTAAAGTAAAGAAGCAAACAAGAAACCTTTACCTTGTTAGGGTGTTCGTTTTTGAACTGGAGCAAAACTCGTCCCAAGCTTTTTTATCTTCTAGCTAGATAATTGATATGTTTGACTATTTGTTTGAATATATTTATGGATAATTCTTGCACAAATTAAATTAATTGTTATAAAAGCGAATCTAAGTAGAGCAACATAATATTGTGAATCACTTTTTATACTGAACATTCGGAAATAACATGCTTACTGTATACCTACTACTTATTTTCAACAAAAAACTTACACTACTACAAACGCTACATACATTTAAGATGAATCGCTCTGCAACCTTCGAAATAAGGCGGGTAATTTTTCGACTTTTTTCAAAATATTAAAACATAATATGAAACCTACAGAAATTTCAATAATACTGTTTTGAGATGTACAGTCAGCTGCACAGACATGTATACACTTCCAAGGTTTTACTTTTATTTTACTCGGAACTTTTTAAATAAAAGGACATGCACACGTTTTTCGTACAAAGTAGTCATCGTACTTCATCAGAATGCGGTACATAAATTATCACAATTACTATACACTTACTATTTAGTCAAATTGAAAACTTGGGAGTGTATACATATTTTTGCAGCCGACTGTACTTACCTACAAACCGATAGCTCTCAGTTGATACCCATTCGGTGAGTTAGCCCTCCTTTTGAAAACTATTCCCCCCTTTTGACCATTTTTCAAAAAGTGTTCTACTTAAAGACTTCTCTATTATCAACAAACCAATTTACACGTTGATGAAAAGTGTGCTACTTATAATTTCATGCCTTCTCTATAATTTTTCGGTCAATTGCTAAGTTCGATCGAATATGAAAACCACAATCGCAAGTTTCGCCACTGCGGCATTATTTCGCAAAAGCGTGTCAGTAACGACTGTGATGAAGTAATTTGGGTTTTATTAACATGTTTCAAAGTTGCAAATTGCAAATTCCGATGTCAATATGTAGCAGGTTGCTACGAAAATCACTGGACACAAATTGATTTTCTTATTGCCTGAACGGTATATATCTCCATAAGTAACTGACTATTTTATTATTATTATGGTACAAGCTTGTCTTAACATCTCTGGGTAACATAAGTCGTGTCGATTGTTGTACTCAGTTTCTCGAAACTAATGGCAAAAGATAAAATAAATAAAGTAGTCAAAACAATAGCCTTATCAAAAAAATGCTGCATAACGAAAAACATAAAACTTCAAATTATGATGAAGACTACCAAAAACCCAAACACTATACATAAGAGGTAGGTAACCACAAGATTTTGGACCAATATTTTTTGTACTAAGTACTTACCTTTATTTTTTGTGCATGGATGCCAAAATTAACAAAAAATCTTTTTTTTATTTCCATAATCAAATAACACAAAAACCAATATTTTTTGTACTAAGTACTTACCTATATTTTTTGTGCATGGATGCCAAAATTAACAAAAAAAATTGGTTGTCTGTAAAGTCGGTTTACTGACGATAGTTGAACGTGACAACGCAGACGCATCGCTCACTCAAGTAGGAGAGAGACGGATGTCGAGCGCTCACGCTTGCACTTCAAGCCTTACATGGAACGCCTCAGAGCGAGGTAACGCCGCATGCGAGGTAACGCCGCATGACGTCATGTTTTTTCGTGCGTGCAGCCGGCTCTATCGAATTATAAGACGTTGTCACGTCAAAAACTTTTTTTATTTCCATAATCAATTAACACAAAAAATAATGATTGCCTAGGTGGGTAGATAATTAAAATCTCATCATAATGAGATTCATAAAGTAAGTACGAACTTTCACACCACGAGAATCGAGACATACGCCTATAAATTAACATAATATAACTCAGTTATTTTCACCTGTGATTTTCACATTCCAACATTGCCCAACTTTACGTTTATACACGCATGGCAACACAATAACAAAATGGATTATATGGTATTGTAAGGTTGTACATTCCACCATTTCGATCGATCGGTTTGTGGTAGCAATATTGCATTTGCAACCTACTTGCTTAGTAGAGATCATAGCCGGGTACTATTTTATCTTCGATTCCCGCCTCGGGACAAATATTTGTACGATCTACAGATATTTGTTCAGGGTGTTCTGGTCGTTTTCTATGTATAATAAAAAATATCTATCTATGTACTCGTATATTATTATGTATATCAGTTATCTAGTATCCATAACACAAGCTCTGCTTACCTTGGGGCTAGATAATGTTGTGTGAATTGTCCAGCATTATTATTTTATTATTATTATTTTATCTTTACCAATAACATTGTGAATGTAATTTTATGAAAAAAAGAGTAAGGGAGAATACGCAAATGTCCCAGGAGAGATTCGTGCCCACCAAAAAACCTACGAAGATATTATAATAAGTGAATAAATAAACTGATATCAAAGAAAATTACGATCAAATAATAGAAAGAAATTAAAACTTGTATTTACAATTGAAGCAATTGAGCTAGCTGCAGACTGTTGCAAACAACCTACAGTTAGCTCAACTGATCCATATCAATACCAGTCGTCGCGTCCCCGCTACGCTAACTGCATTGCCACGCTGTATGGCAATGCTGATGCGCTGCGCCAGATACTCACCAGCTTTCTGGTCACGCGTCGCTTCAACCAGACATACAGACAGAGTTAGTTACTTTTAAATTTATAATACTTATAGTTAAAGAAATAAAAGTTATTGATTTCTGATGAAGGTTGATGACCGTTTCATAAAATATAGACCTAACATCAACACAACCCTAAAATATTTGCATATCATACAAATATATAAGTCTGTTAATTTACGTAAACCAACCTAATTAAGGGTCTTACTATTCAGCGAGTTGGTAATTTGGCCGCATTATCCAGTCTTCTTCTTATTTTGACCAAAGAAGTTATTATGAAATTCCCAAAGTAAAAATCGCAATACGCTCGACCATGTCGCTTCTTATATTTTAAGGAGAAACCAGTTGACCCACTAAAGCCCTACCTGCATTTCTGCGTACTGCTTTGCTTAAAAGCATAAACTTAACATAAATTTATCGAGGTATAAAAAGAAAAAAGTGGTGAATCATCAAAAAGATCTGATGTTATCTTTTAGAATAAAAAAATATTTATGCAAAACTCGTGACGAATAAAAACCCAAATTTCTTTATTTCCGTAAGATATAAATAACACTTAAACGTCAAAGTCGTTTTTTGAATAGTTACTTAACGTTATTAGGTAACTTTAAAGTTTAAAGTTACCTATGCAGCCTATGAGCCGAGAGCTATTTATAGTTTACTCATTTCGGTACATTTATTTAAAAATAACGCTACCACTAAAAATAAAGCTATCGCTATTTTTCGCTATCGAAACATAACGGTACCGTTATAAAAGGATATCGTAATATAAAGGTATGACGTCATACCCTTAACCTTTTCATACCGGTATTTTCGGGTTATTCAAGCCCTGCTTTAAACTGACGATATTGTCAAAACTGGACGGTATTACCAAAAATTGCCGCTTGATCACGCGTGAAAAAAAAGGTTATAGCTATTTTCTAGGTTCTACAAGGAACTTAGTGAACTAAGATAAGAAGTTTCGCGAACATTGTAAGCCATTTGATATCAACCAACGCTCAAACAAACTACGAATCAACTGTCGTTTTTGCTCTATTCCAATAAGTTCTACTCAAAGTTGTACTCAGTTTCTCGAAACTACTGGCAAAAGATAAAATAGACGCAATAAATAAAGTAGTCAAAACAATAGCCTTATCAAAAAATGCTACATAACGAAAGTTCAAAGAGTTGAACTAACTGGATTTTTTTCCAATTATTTCAACTTTGTAACTACTTTGTGAAAGTTGAAAAAAATCGAATATCAGTTGACTTATTTCGAAAATCTATGTCGACTATATTTATTCAAAGTTTGTTGTAGCAAAGATTGTAAGCTACAATGTGTTGACGACCTCTGTGGCGCAGCGGGCGAAGGTCTGCCTGCGACGACGCAGGAGGTTTGTACGATCTGCAGACATTTGTCCAGGGCGTTCTGGATGTTTTCTATGTATAATAAAAAATATCTATCTATGTAGTGTATTGTATTAAGTATCAGTTATCTAGTACCCATAACACAAGCTCTGCTTAGCTTGGGGCTAGATAATGCTGTGTGACTTGTCCAGCAAAAAAAAAAAAAAAATGTGCGTGAAACTTGTTATCTGCTATCTAAATTACTTGTAGAACCTAAAAACGAATAGAATTGATTTTTTTTCACGATTGATCAACTATCTGGGTAAGAACAGGAATATTACTAACGTGTATTTCCTAACTTCCTTGGAAATAGAGAGTTTAGAAAAGGACTTACTGGGATTAAATCTACGTATCATTCGATTGACAACGAACAGGAGTGGATTGATATCAGTTTTGGAAAATTCGCGCGAAAGATGAGAGAAGAAATAATGTTGGGCTGAAATTTGGAATTAGATGAATTTACTATTTTAAATCGTAGTAACCTTCAAGCAAGTATGATCTTTATGGTATGTCTCCAATTATAACCGCAAGTGTTCATCCTTAATGAAGTCTATACAGAATAGAATATAATAGAATAATAGAAGATTTTTATTTGGACATACCTAATTCAATTTTCAATTTAAAAATTTCTTTATTAAAACATCAGGTTACAGTATGAACGTAAGTATAGGCTAGTGTACATTTTTTTTTAAATCCTAGCTCTACTAACTATGTTAATTATGTCGTTTAGCAAGCATTTTACTTGAACAAAAAAAAAAAAATTTTGGACATAATGAAATTACTTACTTAACTAACTAATAAAATTTAACTTAGCTAAACACAAAAAGAACCTGGATGAGATTGGCGCAGGACCGTGTGGGTGGCACAAAAGTTTGGAGACCTATACCCAGCAGTGGATGAAGTCGGGTTGCGGATGATGATGATGATGATGATGAAACACAAAAAGGTCACCAGCTCAGCTTAGTGCTGCTATGGCACAAGGGCCATAGCAGCGCTGGTTCTCAGCGGTGCCGGGTGATAAGTGCAGAGCTACTCGCTACACCAATCTTACAAGGGGCTAGATGATGCTGTGTGGATTGTCCAGCATTATTTATTTATTTATTTATAAAATCATAGCTCATAAATACGTTGACGCTAATTAAATTTAAGTTAAAGATAATAATAAATAATTACACATTTGTACAGCAGTTAGTTATAGATTTCTAAATAGATAAATAAATAACCTTTATTAAATATATAGACTACGATAGTTTTTATTGTAAAATCCACTACTGCTCTCGCTCCGGAAATGCATCTAGCCTTATCACGTTGCAATCTTAAACTATTCCAAGTGACATAATGGTTTCTAATCTCTGCGTTGCAACATCGCCACAAGCTAGACTCGATGTCCTCTGCAAATCGATTGCAATATTTTCGGAAAAAAACGAACGAGTGTCAGCTTAACTAATATCTTCTATAACTAATATCTGTCCACGGCTTTATTCACCTATAGCATTCACCCTATTTTAATTCTCCAAAATATGTAATTCCGTGTTTCGTTTCGTTTTTTTTTGCAATTTGGATCTCTAATTCGGTTTATTAATTTCGAGTACCAACATCGGCCGAGTCAAACACGCAATTGCGTATTTGAGAATTGAAATAGGGCTGTCACAAAACTGAGCACTTGAGCATAGTGAAAGAGAAAAAAATAGTGAAATAATTTTCAAAATTGGACTAGCTGGATAATAGTAGTAAGATATACTTCCGAATAGGTACTTACATCTGAAATTCTGAATTGACCAGTATCCATACTAACAGGTATTGTAAATTCGAATGTAAGTATCTTTGTCTGTCTGTCTGTCTGTTACCTATTCATGCCCAAACGGCTGAACGGATCGCAATGAAATTTGGCAGGGATATCTTTCTTATGGTATTCCGGGACTATTTTCCGGGATACTTATATCCCGGAAAAGAGCGTGCGAAACCACCGGCAGCAGCTAGTAAGTAATAAAACCTGTAGGCACCCAGTCACTCCACACTTCCCCTATACAGGGTCGCTGACCAGTTGCATAACCGACCGGTTTCCATCGATTAATCGGCCTGTCACGTACTTGGCCAGTTGATAGCCTTGCTAGGGGTAGCCCGTGTTGCCAGAACCAAATATCGGTAGGGGGTAGGAAAAATCTTCCTTATAATACATTTGAAACTAACATACTTAGGTACACATTTACCAAGATTGGTGTTGTTTTGTTTTTCAACATTTTGACGAGCCAAAATCACACTAACCTTATAAATGCGCTAGGTAAGATGAATGTTTAGATGTTTGTTACCTCTTCACGCCAAAAGTTCTGAACGGTTCGCAATTGGACAATTTTTAAATACGTACAAGTAGTTTTGGGCCTGGAATAAAACACAGACTACTTTTTGTCTCATAAGTCAGTTCCCATGGGATATACTCGCAAATAACCGTTAAACTTTTCACTTTTTTTTCAAACTAAACGTCGGCGGGTTTTTAATTTTTAAATTTTGTCTTGTTTTTTCAACCCGAAACGAACAAAATTTAAAAATTAAAAAACGCCAAAATCCAGAAATAACTGAAGAAACCAACACAAACGATGGTATCGGTTTTTGTGTACTTACTCAATTCAATTTTACCCGAAGCATGGGATGGTTCTCTTTGCAGAAGTAGGTCCACATTAATTATAAAACCTCCTTTCATTTCAGAAAGGAGGAAGATTATAAAAGTCACGTCTAAAATTCGTTCAATGAGGTTGGTTACAAAACTTCACCTCTTTTCTAGAGGATTCAAACTGAGTCAACAAACTCGTAACCTTATGCTGTACGTGCTTGCTTACCCAACAGCATGTCTTCACAATTTATGAATAGCAACTAATAATAAATAATTTATGATTTTTTTTTATGATTAACAGCACAACAACTTATCACAGATTTTATTGACTTCAAAAATGTAAGTAGTTCAAATATGGCGTCAACTGGCATGATCTAGATTAGATTAGATTAGATTATATCTTTATTGCACCATCAATACACAGAACAATTTAATAAGAACTTAATACTAACTATATAGAATATGGCACAATCGGCGGCCTTATCGCTAACAGCGATCTCTTCCAGGCAACCTTTGGATGGATAGGATCGGTACGTATTGAAGCTGACGGTGGCGTTATTGACGATGTACTAAAATAAGTATTAAACAATCAAGTAGGAGCTATAGAAAGCAGAAATGCAATCGTTTATTAATAATAGAGAGATAAAAGAGAGCAAACAGACACAAAAAAGGGAATAAATAACAAAATAAATAAAGAATATCAGGAAGACTTATCAAGAGTGGACAGATAGTGTTGATGAACCATACTTTTGAAGACGGGAAGGGATTTAGCTTGTCGGATAGAAACAGGAAGGGCGTTCCAGAGTCTGGTGGCCTGCAACGTGAAGGAATCAGGATCTATTTCTTCCTCCTCATAGACAACTACTACTGATTAACGCATTCCCTGCCCAGCCTCGACGCTGGAGGAGAGCACGGAGGAGAAAACTGGCATCTGCGTCTTGGGCCATGAATGTGTTTGTTACAAGAACAACATTAACCCCCCCCCCCCACACACACAAAAACATGGCTAAGAACACTCGGGATAAAATTATCTATGACACAAAAAAAAGTAAACGTAAATCGGTTCATCCGTTTGGGAGCTACGATACCACAGACAGATACATAGATACACCGATACACAGACAGACACGCCAAACTTTTAACACCCCTCTTTTTGCGTCGGGGGTTAAAAATAGAAATATATAAGAACTAGTATTTACAAATTGAAACAATTGAGCTAACTGCAGACTGTTGTAAACAATTTACAGGTAGTTCAACTGATCCATATCAATACCAGAAGCGTGCCAAAGACGCTGGCTGCATTGCCCCTTAGAAACTACCCTGAGTCTAAGGGCTTACGCACTTTAATAACAAAATCCTTAATCTTACACTACTATTTACTAAACAATATTATTAGACATGTTAGTTTTTAAGAAATTTATACATAATACATGTCTTTTTTTTCGTAATTTGTTCTCATTAGATAAGCTTACCTGAATACCTGAATTACGGCTTAGATTTTTAAGAAATAGATAAACTTACTTGTATATACTAGTTGTTATTGTTTTATTCTGTTAATGTAATGTTCTATGTGCTAAATAAATGTCTCCCAGCTTACCTGTATATTTTCTTATACCTGCATTATCAGAATAAATATATTTCATTTAATCTCACAAAAAACTTTTATTTACTACCGAAACCCTTTAAAATTCAACTCAACATCGCCTCTATCTTGATAGACCGCGACAGCCCTGGAATATAGAATCAGATGATTTTATCCTTAGCGCTAAGGGACAGGATTTCAAATGAGTCCCACACTTTTATTACAACGTTGATGATGTTATTTGCGGCTGGCTTCTGGCGTTTACCATCATCATCATCGTGGTTAGTTGATAGGGAGAATTACACTCATAATGTCATACTATCACAATAATCCATACTTACCTACCTACTTCTATACTATAATATTATAAAGAGGAAAAAATTTATTGTTTCTTTGTTTGTTTGTATTGAATAGGATCCGAAACTACCGATTCCAAAAATTATTTTACCATTAGAAGCCCACATTATTCCTGATGAACATAGGCTACTTTTTACCGCGGGAAAATGCTTCATTCCTACGGGAAAACTGGTAATAGGACAACGGATAGTAAGAATGCAGCTAGTTTATTATACCTAAATTCAAAAGTTACTCTCACTGTCTGTTACCTTTCCACGCCAAAACGGCTGAACGGATTTTAATGGAATTTGACAGTGAGGTAAATGGTATCCTGGGGATGGACATAGGCTAATTGAAAAGCGCGTGCGAAGCCACAGGCAGCTGCTAGTATTATAAATTAGAAAGTTTGGATGGATACCCATGTTTGTTAACGCCAAAACTTTTAAACGGATTAGGCTGAAATTTTGCAAAGATGCTATCTCTAAGCTAATAAATAGTTCTAAACTTGAAATCAAACAAAAGCTACTTTTAATTTCATAAATCAGTGCCCATGGGATAGAAATAACCTTTAAACGTTTCCATAGAAACTACGCGTGCGAAGCTGTGGGCAGGAACTTGTAAGGATTAAGTTTGGATGCTTAGATCTTTGGATATCAGTTACCTCTTCGCGCCACAACTACTGAACGAATCGGGCTGAAATTTTACACAGATGTAGTTTTAAACCCGGATTAACACAGGTTAATCATTACATTACAGTACAGTCAGCTGCTCAGATATGTATACACTCCCAAGTTTTGATATTTATTTTACTCGGAACTTTTCAATTAAAAGTCCACGCACACATTAACACACAAAGTAGTCACCGTACTTGTCAGAATGCGGTAACAATATTATCACAATTGTTAAACACTTACTATTCAGTCAAATAGAAAAAGTGGCAGTGTATACATAATTTCGCAGCTGACTGTACATACATTTTCCACCTTTTATCCCGTAAAACGCTGACCCACCAGGGCCCGTACTCTTGAAAACGAAATCGAAGTCGCAAACGCTAATCTTATGCAAAGACATGAGAGTTTATTTTACACGAAAACGAAACGTGTTTGCCGGGGGAAGTGTAAATTCCTGACTATTATCCGTAGCCCACAAAACGTGTCGGATATTATGTAAAATTATGGATTCAATAAAATCCGAGATCCGCTGTCCCAGTAAACTATGCCGTTACTTCCGTCGGTCGAATACTACTTACGATGTGCCAACCAATGGTAGGGAAGCAGTTTTGAAATTATACCATAAAAATTGACGTAGATTGACGAATTGCTTATAATTGTAAGCGGGTTACTCGAACCGCTCTCAGCCTGGGGAAGTCCCTCGATAAGGGATGAAAAGTTGGTGACGTTGGAGTTCTTCCAAAACAAACAAGGTTTGTAGTCAACCCTCTTACATTCTTAGTGAATTTTGAAATTATAAATAGCAATTAACACCCTTTGAGAATGAAAAAGCATTTTCATTTATTGCGTTCAGCTTGGTGGCAGAAACAAAAGCAAAATTTCTTGGCGTAATTTTATAATCTTCCTATTCTTATCATTTGCCTGCCTATTCTTATCATTTGCAGCCAGATTTTACCCACTGCTGGGTATACCCATAAAATTGTGATAGATCTTTATAGGTCTCCCCAAATTTGTGCCATCCACTACGTTTATTTCATTTCATTTATTTATTGCGTCATTATTAAGGTAGGTGCATATAATTTGTAAGGACTTATTGACTATACACAATACACCATTTGGGGTGTTTCAATGGGAGACGGCCGGATACTATAAATAATACAAATTTAATAATACATATGTCATAAAATGTAGGTATCTACACTAATATTATAAAGAGGATTTGTATCTTTGTATGTTTGTGACGAATAAACTCAAAAACTAGAGGATCTATTTGAAAAATTCTTTAACCATCAGAATGCTACATTATCTGTGTGTGAGTAACATAGGCATATATGTTTCAAAAAATAAATATCCACCCATGCAAAGCCGGGACGGGCCGCTAGTGTCAAATAAAATTTATGCAAAAATTTCAATTACAAGTTCCTGTGCTAACCGCCCCCTTGTCTATCTACATAACATCCCACCCTTTCGTGTAACTGACCTCCATATAACATTTTTTTCCGTTTGTTTATTTTTTAACTTTTTTGTACCTGTGTCCTAATAAATGTTTTTTTTCTATTCTATTCTATTACATTTTAGAAAAACAAGCATCAGGACACATCACTCCTCAACACACTTACGTCTCCACCTCAACAGCCTGTATTGGTCCACTGCTGGACGCAAGCCTCCCCCTGATAAGCGCCTTATTGGCTTTTATCACATGGGGGTAATGCCCATAATCCCTACACTGAGCATGCGGGTTGGAGATCGCAGTTCGGTGGTAGAATGGTTCTGCAGGGGGCGCTGCTGCCCGCCCCCGGTGGATATCCCTTAGTCGCCTCTTACGATACCCGCGGGAAGAGTTGGGGTGGTGCAAATTCTAAGCCGGCACCACACAGCTTGAGACACTATGTCCTTTGCTGCTGCCCTTCCTCTGGAAGGTTTCCTTAGTCGACTCTTACGACATTGACGGGTTGAGTTGTCGATTTTTATGCCTCCACAGCCTAAGGATACAATAATCTACTTCGCCTGACCTGACATAAACTCGATACCTAGTGTGTTTATTACAAAATTAATTATAGACTGGTTTTCTAATGAATATTCTACTTCCCACTATTAATAAATGTACCTATGTAAAAGCGGTGTAGCGCTGTATCACACCACAGGCTCTCACCACAAATTCATTTTTGTCGTTTCATACCAAAAAATGTCAGCGTTTCAACCCACATCAAAAAAAATTTTCTGTCGACATTTCTACAAAGCAAGCTACCGACTTTAATTTAGTATCTTTTCCTCTTTGTTTTATTCTTTAGTTCTAAGTAGGTACTCGTAGTTTTAATTATTAATGATGATTTGTGGTTCATGAGGAATAAAGTACTTTGTTCACTAAGATAATTATAATCAAATAATAGAAATAACTTAGAACTAGTGTTTACAATTGAAACAGTTGAGCTAACTGCAGACTGGTGCACTCAATCTACAGGTAGCTCAACTAATCCATATCAATACCAGTCGGAAACTTCCCCAAGACGCTGACTGAATCAATAAATAAATCAAAAAAGAGATATAAAAAAAATTCATTTCATTTTATTTTTGATTATCGTTGTGCAAGCGAGGCTAAGACTAGAAAAGCAATCCAAATTATATTCATAGTTCTTTAAACCTTATAACTTTCGATCAAAATATAAATTTACGACCTGCCGCCACTTTTAATTATGAGTTCTTGTGTTTTAATTATAATTAGAGGAAACATAGTTAGATTAAGTTAATTAAAAAACTAGAACAAACTTGATTGTAGAGCTTATATGAAAAAGCTCTTCCGGGGTATTCTGGAATAAGAAGAATGGTGGTCATTCTTGTTTAACTCTCTTGTTCAACAACTCGGCAAACGTAGTGTAGGACGCCCTCCAGCCGGGTTGGATGACGACCTGTGAAAGACTGCAGGCAGATGCTGGATGCGGCAAGCTGAAGACAGGGCGCTATGGCGCTCACTAGGGGAGGCCTATGTCGTATAGGTTGATGATGATGTTGTCTCTTTAGGAAGAATAATTACTTGCCATAGCGTGGCAATGCAGCCAGCGTCTTGGGGACGCTTCCGATTGGTATTGGTAGGGAGCAGTTTAGCTGCCTCTAGATTGTTTGCTACAGTCTGCAGTTAGCTCAACTTTCAACTGGAAATACCGGTTCTAATATGTTTCTAAATATTAGTTGTATTTTTCTTTATATTTAGGAACGAAGAAAAGTTAGCGTGTCTACTGAGTGATTTAACCATGTGAATTTAAAGAATTTGTTTGTTTTTTTTTTGTCTAGCAATAACCAATAACCAAAGAATCAATAGTCAAGGCCAATCAGAAATTCCGTAATTTGATGTCAAAACTGCTCTACATAATCGTGACAAAATACAGAGCACATAAAGCAAGATTATATTTACATAAATCGGTGCCTATTGACAAATTTTAATGTTTTTGCTTACAAATCCTAACATAAAAATCTAATTATATCGTAAATTAAGTCGTATTTCTTTCGTCAAATTAATTCGTTAAATTAAGTCGGACTTCTTTGCAAATGTACCTCTACACCCATCTATTACGAAGGGGATAATTCGACCAGAGATCCTGCTACACTAGTCGCTTCACTATGCAAATGGTATTTTCACAGAAGACACATTTTGGTATTTTGCCTCAGATGAAAGAAATTACAGATGGAGGAACGCACGTCAAGTGTCAAGGGTGAAACCATTCGATGAATCACTCAATACTTAATCATTTATTGTATTCTGTAGGTGTAGGTGTTTAAACTTTATATCATCATCATCATCAGCCTATATTAGTCCACTGCTGGACAAAAATTTATATAATTAAGTATAAACCCTGCTGGGCACACAATATGCATGGAGAGAGAGGAGGACGTGATTGGTAACTGGTTAGGAATATTTTACTCGTTTGCATATTTCATATTTACTCTTTTATGGAAATAGCTCATGAGCTAGAGTTTCTTCTTTTGGTTAGCAGAATGGGGCCCCAGGATAAATCACTGAAATTAAGCTACAAGCGATTGCAATTATTTTGGCTATGCTTGCATATTATGCTGGCATGTTTGCAGTTTCGGCGCGTGTACGTAATTTGTACAAATTACATGCCTGGCTATGATGATTAGAAATCGCCGGTTTATTACCTGTTCTGAGTTCGTGTGCTGTCTGGTTAGCAAGCCATTGAATTACTTATAATAGGTAGGTACTCGTCAAAATCACTTAGTTAATAGACAGCCACATCGACAAGACAGAAAGCCTTTTTTTATTCGGCGAGGAAATTCGTTGACGAATAAACTGACTCGACGCCCTGAGAAGGCCACTAAAAACCTCTTCGGTGTCCCATCTCTCGCCATTTTCGCCACGGGAATATTTGAAACCTACCGCGGCATGACAGAAAGACGTACGTGCCGTGGCAGTCCCGGCGTAAGAATCGACACCCCCAACTCAGCCGATAGATGTCGTAAGAGGCGATTTGGGTCGGGTTAGCGCCTTAACAGAACCTACCAGAGGAAGGGCAGAAGCTTCTGTGTTTCCTTCTGTGATAAATATCGTGAGCCTTTGTTTGTTATGTCTTAAATGCATCTGTCTGATTTGGATCTGGATCTAATTTCCGTGTTTTTACATAGTAGGTACCTATGTGTTAACAAGCAAAATATAAATATAGAGTCGTCGGTGTAGCGGTGTTCAGTGTTGCCAGATCGAATTTGACAAAATCAGTAGAAAGTCACGTAAAAAATCAGTAGCTTGAAGAAAAAATCAGTAGATTTTGAAAAAACTACAAATTTCTAGCTTTTGACACGAAAAATGCGTGGTAGGTATCTGTAAGGTTTTTTGTAAAATCGGTTCATCCGCTAGGAAACTATAATTATTCCCTATCGGATGAACCTATTTTGATTCATTTTTTTGTATGTTTGTTCAGTGTGTGTGTTTCACTTTTCAATGATTGCATTCATCAAAGTACCTAAGTTGCAAAGTAAAATATTCATGGCTTTCGATTTTTTTTTTTTTTTGTGTTTTAAGTAGGTTTGTAATAAACTTTTTACATTGATATGAAAACATTGATCAAAGCAACTCATCAGCTTGAAATTCGCCGAGATTTGTTCATTTCCAAGGGCACTGATCAGGTTTTTTGGGGTAGGTAACTAGAACAAACTATGTTCATCACAGAAAGAGGGATGCTAGGTGTCTAATTTTTAAAATTTTCAATTTACCTGATAAAACCTGATCAGTGCCCTTGGAAATAAAGAAATCTCGCCATAAACCAAGCTGACTCGAGAATCGTATGAACACCAAGTGCAATTGAATTTTTAATTTCTTTTGTGGTTACAAGGCCTTTTGCCTTGGCTTTGAATCTCTCTCAGGAAAAGCTGGTTGATTTCTCGAAGTTTACAAAATAAATATTCAAAAATCAAGCAGATCTATCTACTCGTAGGAAGTGTAATAATCCATTGACAAGATCTACTGCTAAATCAGTAGATCTGGCAACAATGGAAAAGTTTATCGAAGAACGAACGGACCTACCAATCAATTCGAAAAAGATAGGAACATATTAAACAACAGATGTTTACAGGAAGTGGAAGAAACGAACGAACAAAACAAACTCTTCAATTTCATTCTTATTTTGTCAGTATTGTGACGAACCGGATTGGTGAAAATTTCATTGGCTTGTGAAGTGACACTGACAAGTGACAGCTTACATAATAGACACGGAGCCATTGGCGCTCGGGAAAAATCAGGTAGATTTCACGAAATTTTAGAAATAAACCAGTAAATCAGTAGACGGTTCAAAAAGCAGGTAGATCTACTGCTAAATCAGTAGATCTGGCAACGCTGGCGGTGTTTCGCACCAAATTGTTCGCACCACAAGCCAAAAGTAATAATAATTGTGTCGTTTCTCACCGGCTGTTTTTAAGATTGTCGTTTCAACCCACAAATTTATTAAAGAGCCTAAGTGATCAAACCCATCTTCCTAGTCTCCGTTGAGACTAGACGCCGCGGCGCCCGTGGCCGAAATTCGGCCAGGAAGCCATCATCATAATCATGCCTGGAAGAGATCGCTTCTAAACGATAAGGCCGCCCATTGTACTTGTCGTATTAATGTCTCCTTGTAACGTTATTTTTATGGTGTAAAATAAAGCGTTTTTGTATTGTATTGTATCATAATCATTATTATGGTAAGCCTAATACTGTTCCCTCTCCGTCACAACTTTGCGCCACCACTTGCAATCCTCCCAAAACCATGAAACAGTTGCATAAAAATAGAAACATAACAATAACAATAGGCAGTAGGCATCTACCATTAAAAACAACGACCATAGCGTAGCGCCAATTAAGCAATTACGTAGTGAAAGTGTGTGGAAATGAAATGGCCATGGTTGGCAACAGCGCAGCCCTTTCATTTGACCATATTAGATGAGGCTTAGAGCGTTGGCACACTGTGGTAGAATGATGGCACCTCGTTAACAATATTGGCTGTGTGGTGCCTAATAAGTCATAACAAGTCATTTCGATAACTTAAATGATATTATGATTAGAAATTGATCCTCAACCAGCCTATATTGGTCCACTCCTGAACACAGGCCTCTCCCTGATAAGCGCCTTATTAACACGTTCTCTGACACAACGTCATTTCAAGTCCTTTCGGTGATTATGTGAGGTGACACAACGTCATATCACGTCCTTTTTAGTACCGATGCTAATGGTCAGAACGTGTAGCCACGTTTGATTTTAATACAAATATGGGAATTTCGTTCTCTGTGTCACATCATATCAAAATATCAAGCGTTTACTGTCACTTGGGACGGTTCAAATATGAGCCTAAGCATAGAGTTGAAAATAGCTTAGCTACGGGTTGCTCCTGCGACACAACGTGATTACACGTCGCATCCCCCCGTACACTGCCATACACCTCAGTCTAGCTGTGTCACAGGAGAGGGACGCGCGTGTTTCAGGCATTATTCGCGACAGCACGTGTTATTTTTTAAGTTTTTGGGTAAAAACGCATGATAATATTGATCTTATATTTTGTTTTATCGTTTGAACCTTCAAACTAAGAAATTTGATCGTATCTAGTGAAACAGCTGCACAATTTATTTAATGAAGCTTCATCAGGTAAAACTACCCCAGAGCCGGTTATCAATAACAATGGTGAAATTGGTCGGACAAAGACTATGAACCTGGACGAAGTTACTTGTCAGATAGTTCGATTGAACTAACAAAACCACCACGGCATGTTCCTTGTATCCCGCAGGATTTCCGTGATAACACGTTCTGTCGTGTAATAGCGATAATCTCCTGAGGAATACAACAGAACGTCCATAGACGTCGAACTCAATTGTATGGGCAAATTGCGTGTCAATTTATGCAATCCGAAGAAACGGCTTGCTCGCGCGAACGTGTTAAGCTGTTATCTCTTGGGGGGTAATGCCTAATAATCCCCACGCTGGGCATGCGGGTTGGTGTTCGCAGTTCGGTGATAGAAACTTTGGCGTGAAGAGGTAAAAAACATCCATCCATCTATACATCCATCCAAACTTTCGCATTTATAATATTAGTGTGATAGCGATAAGCATAATTTTAATACCAGAAATAAACATAAACTCGTAATCAAAAATATCACTTTATTTCCGTGTCAGTGTTTAGTTTTATAATTTGACCTTTTATAAGTGTACGTTTATTGTATTTATGGAAATAAAGAGTTGTTGATTTTGATTGTCCAGCATTATTTATTTATATTTTAATACTAGCTTCTGCCCGCGGCTTCGCACGCGTTGTTTCTATGGAAACGTTTTGAGGTTATTTCTATCCTATTCTATTTTTGAGGTTATGTCAAGTCACACTTGAATGCTATCGAACGGAAT
The DNA here is from genome assembly GCA_963564075.1 of Eupithecia subfuscata. Taxonomy (NCBI): domain Eukaryota; kingdom Metazoa; phylum Arthropoda; class Insecta; order Lepidoptera; family Geometridae; genus Eupithecia; species Eupithecia subfuscata. Next base: position 1,248,149 of record OY751118.1, on the reverse strand, counting down.
AAATAGTATCCTATGTCCGTCTCCTGGCTCTAAGCTACCTCCTCACCAATTTTCAGCCATATCGGTAAAGCCATTCTTAAGTTATAAATAGTGTAACTAACACGAATCTCTTTTATATATATAGATATACCTACATACGTAAGCTCCAACCAGTGTGCAAAACCCTTTAGTTTAGTAAGTGGACACCTTGTTGGCAAATAACCTGACTGGTTGATGTCGTTACTTTCTACAATCAACGGATAAGTTATTTGTGGAATCGACGCGAACAGAGCATGTAGATGAAGGATTCTCACGGCCAAGTTTTCTGTTTTTTTTAGGCATAATTTAGATATTTTTAAGGCATGATTTTGAAAAGATGAAGAAAGTAAATGAAATTCGTTGCCGCTAAAGAACAATTTTATTTTTTTACAAAATCAAAGTCCTTTGTTTTTTACTTCACGGAAAAGGGAATTATTCCCATCACGTGGCGAGGCGTTCGGCGTTTCGTAGTGAATTCTAATCTATCCTCGGGAATAAAACTTTGTTGGGAACATCGGAGGATAATTCTTTATATGCAAAAGAATCATCAGGTAACGATTGGCGGACATTCCGAGAAACATAGGGTACACAAAAAAAAACAATCAAATTGAGAACCTCCTCTTTATTTGAAATTTGTTGAAACTTCAAAATAAGCGCAAATAAAACCTCGAAGTAGGTATCAATTCTTGTATCTGATAGAGACAGAAGGCACAAAATAACTAACCAATAGAAATTAAAGGGGCCACAGAATTACGTAAAAAACGAGTTTTGTCACAAATGTTTCATTGCCGAAACATCTTCATTCATCGAATTATTCGGTTTGAATCATTGTTTTGTAAAATTGATTAGCTGATTGCAAACCATTGTCTATTGTAGTTACAAAGTTTGGCCATACCTTGGACATCATCACACATTGTTGAACTGCTATTGTATTTGCTATTTCTTTTATTTTTCCTCTTGTAATGTACCTATTGATCGCCTTTGTTAGTCTTATCTGAGGACTCACGCGCAAAAATGGTTGTTAATGTCAGTAAACGCCGATTATCGGTGGGCAGCCGAAGCGGATTTTTGACAGTTTGGCGGATTTCACCAAAATTTAGTTTTCTTTTTAAATAGAGCTCACACTCGTTGACTTTCTACCGACTACAGCCTGTTTTAAATACACCTACGCAGCTCTTCTAGAATAATCTACCTATAAAACAGCTGTCGACAGCCCGCCGGGCTATTTCGACGACGTTGGAAAGTTACGGTATACCTAGTGTCCTACGCGTGTTTTTGGGTCAGAAATAACGTCTTACATAGAACTTAATCATAATAAACTTGTAATTCCTGACTAAAAACTAAATATTCATAACTTCACACAGACCCAAATAAAATGGCGGCAAAAATTTACAATAAGATGACCTGACGATTTAAAAGATACATCCGACATCATAATAAACTACCAAAGAATATACTACTTAATTTTTTTTATTACACACTTTTTGAATTTTTTGATGTTAATACGTGATAATACTTAGTAATGTGACGGTAAATAATTTAAAAAATACTTTAGTACCCATCTTCCTAAGTTGCTACACCTTGACCGGGTACATAAATAAAAGATCTACCAAATAAATGAAATATGAACTGCTTCCTTTTTTCAAAGTCGTTTAAAAATGGAACGTCTCGACGACGATACTATCGAGTAACCTAACTCGGAGCTCTGACCTCTTTTGTGACCATAGAGTTTCCACATATTCCACAGTTGTTTTATGAACTCTTCGATCAGGGAAAGGTGATTTCCTTCGTCCGAGAATGAACTGAACAAACACCTAAAACGATAAATGCTTAACTTCCTCAGCAATCTCCAAGTAGTCTCTATAAAACAAACCAAAGAGAAAGGTATCTTTCTTCTGGTTACGAATTTCATCAGTAATGGCCGACGGAGCGTGACAGCCGCGTTATCTAGCTCGTTGAGAAATATCTTAATATTCGCATAGCCCAGTGAAAATCCGTAAATTATAATTTTAGTGCTATTTCCCTGCATATAAAATTTTATAAGTTAATAATAATGATAATAAGTACCTATAGGCATGCTGGTCGTTCCGTATGAATCCGTTTTCACCGAATTAAACGCGATTGATTCTCCAGGGTGTGTAGGTACTTTTGAAAATCGTTCCAAGATAAATATCATGCTGAAAATTATCTGGAATGGTTTTTTATGAGGCTAACGGCCGATTGTTTTGGTTAGAATCGGGGAATTTATGAAAATAGGTACTAGCTTCTGCCCGCGGCTTCGCACACGTATCTATGGAACCGTTTTGAGGTTATTTCTATCCCATGGGAATTGATTTATGGGATGAAAAGTCGCCTATGTTTGATTCCAGGGTTAGACTTACCTGTATGCAAAATTTCAGCCTGATCCGTTCTGAAGTTTTGGCGTGAAGAGGTAACAAACATCCATCCATCCATCCATCCATCCAAACTTTCGCATTTATAATATTAGTGTGTTTCTTCTTGAAATACCAACACGCTACTTACGTGAAATAAAACATAATATATTATGAAGACTATTGATTTTGAGGACCGGCATTTTCCTGACGGAAAGGCGTAACATCTATTATTGTTGGTTAGATCAAAATTGAAGCATCTCATTAAGAATATTGGCTGTGTGATGCTGACTTAGAATTTGCACCACCCCAACTCGTCCCGCGGGTGTCGTAAGAGGCGAGTTAGGGATATCCACCGGGGCGGGCAGCAGCGCCCCCTGCAGAACGATTACGCCGTGAACAGCATCCCCAACCCTCATGCCTTGCATGGGGATTACGGCCATTACCCCCATTTGATAAAAGATATAAGGTTATTATTAGGGATAGGCCTGCGTCCAGCAGTGGACCATTAGGTATCGGCTGTAGAGTGTAGATGTTGAGAATATTACTTGCGCAATTGCGCAATGCTTTACTATAGTTACAGTAAGGGCTCAAGTAGAAAATCCAAGGCCCAGCCGGAACATCCAATTTACGAAGAACACACGTTATTTCCAAATCATCCGTAGACAATAGACTAGTCAAGGTCTAGGGATGTGGCAACACCGAGTTTCCCTTAATTCGATGCTGCTTGATGATCATCGTTATGTGCTCAGCTCAGCTCATGCGTGTTTAGAAAAGATTGCGATATTTCGGAGGTAATTCGGGATTCTGCTTGGAATCTAGAACAAAGTATGGTTTTAGCCAAATACATAAGTTGAAAAAAAAACTATATGAGTTTCATTTGTACAAACTTTCGCATATTACAATAGGTATTAGTAGAATGACATTGTTCGAACTTGAGAACGAAACTGCGTGCAAAATCTACCTTTTAACCAGGGCTATTTCCATAGTATATCAATTACCTAGTAAACACAAGCTGCGGTTAATTTCGGGCTAGATAATGCTGTCTGAATTGTCCAGCATTATTTTATTAAATTAATCCGAAAAGTGCCGTTTACTTTAACCAAATAGGTTTATTATATATCTCTACATTGTATAAAACAAAGTCGCTTCCCACTGTCTGTCTGTCCCTATGTATGCTTAGATCTTTAAAACTACGCAACGGATTTTTATGCGGTTTTTTTTACAGATAGAGTGATTCAAAAAATAGGTTTATATGTATAATACATGCATAATATAGTAGGTAAACACTGATAATTTTACAGGTTTCTAATGTGATGTCGTAAATAAACACATTTCTTTGCGCTGGCTGAACCCTACGAGATAGATCAAAATAATGTACTACAGTATTGTACACCTTAAAAAGGTCTACAAGAAAATCCGCGTTGGTATATCTATCTTTTAGGGAAAACCCACCATAACCATTTTTATCCTTTACTTTTTACGAGAAATAATGGCTTATTTACGAGGCGATTCTAAACAATACAGCATTAATATAAAGAAAACTGCAGATCTCTGGGGCATTTCCGTTAAAATTATTAAACCTTTAATTGATACGATTGCACCAGATCTAGCTTTTATATTCAATGAATCTATTGATTGTGGCGTATTTCCTGATCTAATGAAATGTAGTAAAGTAATCCCACTTTTTAAATCGGGTAGTAGGTCTGACCCCACTAACTTTAGACCAATATCAGTACTGCCAACTTTCAGCAAAGTTTTTGAAAAACTTATTTTACATCAATTGCTTAGGCATTTTAATGGCAATGACCTGCTACATGGTAAGCAATTCGGGTTTACTCGGGGCAGGTCAACTACTGATGCCGGTGTAGAGTTAGTATCGCATATTTTTGATGCTTGGGAGAAGTCGCAAGATGCTTTAGGTGTTTTTTGCGACTTGTCAAAAGCATTCGATTGCGTACACCATGAAACATTAATCAGGAAACTACATCACTATGGAATAAGAGACACCTCTTTGGATCTTCTTACATCTTATTTGAGTGATAGGATACAAAGAGTTGACATTAATGGGAAACGGTCTTCGGGGTCTGTAGTTACAATGGGTGTACCGCAGGGTTCTATCCTCGGTCCTTTCCTATTCTTAGTTTATATTAACGACCTGCCTCATCTTGTCAAGAATAATCACGAGATTGTATTGTTTGCTGATGATACTTCATTAATTTTTAAAATGAAACGACAAAACACAAATTTCGACGATGTGAATAGTGCAATCTCAAAAGTAGTTCATTGGTTTAGTGTCAATAATCTTTTGTTAAATGAAACCAAAACAAAATGTATTAGATTTATTCTACCTAATGTTAAACAAGTGAAGGCTGATGTAAACGTTAAAGGAGAAACTTTAGAAATAGTAGAAAGCACCGTATTCTTAGGAATCACCTTAGATAATAAACTTCAATGGGGCCCACACATAGATAAGCTATCGAAGAGACTTAGTTCTGCAGCGTATGCAGTCAAAAAAATCCGTCATCTTACAGACGTGGACACATCTAGACTTGTTTATTTCAGCTACTTCCATAGTATTATGTCTTATGGTATACTGCTGTGGGGGAACGCTGCAGATATTAACACCGTATTTGTGCTGCAGAAGAGGGCTGTTCGTGCAATTTATAATATGGGTCCCAGAGAATCCCTGCGTGATAAATTCAAAGAAATAAACATAATGACAGTACCATGTCAATATATTTATGAAAACTTATTGTACACTCATAAAAATATAAATCGGTTCCCTAAAAATAGCGATAAACATAATTTGAATACCAGAAACAAACATAAGATCGCTGTGCCCACAACTAGGCTACACAAAATTAATGTATCTTTTAAAGGGCAATGTATACGCTTCTACAACAAAACTCCTAGTGAGTTGCAAAAATTATCAGTAAATAAATTCAAACAAATTGTCAAAACCTTGCTGTGCAAAAAGGCTTACTATAAAATATCAGATTATCTAGAGGATAAAAAAGCTTGGGACGGGTTTTGCTCCAACTCGAAAAATAACAACTAACAGGCTAAAGGTTTCTTCGTCGCTTCTTTACTTTAGTCTACATACCGAAGCGACAGAAATCAAAAAATATCACTTTATTTCCGTGTCAGTGCTTAGTTTTATGATTTGACCTTTTCTAAGTGTACATTTATTGTATTTATGGAAATAAAGAATTTTTGATTTTGATTGATTTTGATTTTGAATCCTTATCCGATAAAGTACCTTAAATACATTGTGAATTTAATATAGATCAATATTGCCCTTTACAGCATGTTATTCTGGGGCCGATTCTGTGGTATATTTAGTATTAGCATTGCACCCGTGCGAAGCCGGGGCGCTAGTCTAGTCATCTATCTAACCCGCCTGTACAACTGCTGAGTACTTATATGCCTCTTCCTTATCTCGCCACCCCTGGCGGTCTTGTGCCAGTCGGATCCATGCTTCCCCACAGCCTCCACAATGTCGTCTGACCATCGCAGGTGGTCTGCCTCGAGGCCGCCGCTTTTGATTCTCGATTCGAATACCTATCTTCGACCTTAGTCAAGTAGATTTCTTACGTACCTTACACAGCCTATATATTTGCTTCAACTTGCATAAATATAACCAGTCAACCTGTTATGAATTGCTGGTGCTACCACGTTCCAAGATAGAACTAAATACTAATAAACCTTTGCAAACAACATACCGGAAGACTTCTCCCGTTATGTTGCCCTAGCCCGGTCGATAGCCGCAAGCGCATACATTTGCACTAGTGATGCACTCGCCGGTCTATCGACTGTCGATGAATTGTCGAGGTTAAGGCATAGAGCAGTATCATCGATATGGAATAGAAGACTTCTCCCGTTCTGTTGCCCTAGCCGGTCGATAGCCGCAAGCGCATACATTTGCGCTAGTGATGTGCTCGCCGGTCTATCGACTGTCGATGAATTGTCAAGGATATGACACAAAGACGTAGGTATTATATTATCGCAGCCAAAGTCAGCCATCAAGGTTACATTATTTTTTGGATACATGCAAGTACAGAACCTGGGCTAAAGACGGCAAATTTGTGCTTCAATCTATTAATGCTGATATATAATCATATATATAAGATATATAATCTATATATGATGATGATCACTGAAAAAGATTTTACAAAATCCGAAACGATGTTCACTCACGCGAAAAGATTATGAACGAGGCTTATATGAAATGCTGTGCAAAACATACTTAAAAAGCTTGATGTTTTGCATTTTGATCCAACACTTACTAATATTACCATACGAAATTTAACGTTTTCAGTTTTGAATACAGTGTAACAAGAATCACAAGAATCCCATCCCATCCCAACATCCCAGAAATTCGTAAATACATCGATATCGATACTTTCCACAGCGCATCTCTATTTCTCAGCAAGTTGCAATTATTTCACGGATTACTATTCACTCTTCCTGATTCTGAGGACTCGTTGTAGATTATAATCGCTATAACGGTGTTGAATAATCGATTATATTTCCTATAGAAAAGAGAATTCAGAATTAGACTCTATAGTATAAGTATAGACTATGCTTTAGACTAGTCTAAGCTCATTAAATTTACATACTGTTCGTTCACATACAGTTCAATCCAAAACACAGCATAAACCAAACGCGGTTGAGGGGAAAAGTGGCCAATGAACAGGCGCTAATTCTACAAAATTAATCGCTTTACCAGTGTATAATACTATTGTCCGCCTAGCCGAATTTCGACCACGGCGGCCAGTCTCATCGGAGACGATGCGCAGGACATATTATAGTGCACGAGTGTGTACGCAAATACAGGTGCACTCTCTATTCCCTCACTCTCATAATTCGATGGGACGGCAGACCGACACGACCGGAGAGAGGTCAAGCGCCGGACCAACGGCTTAAGGTGCTTTCCGAGGCACTGTATAATTATATCCATAATAGGGGTATAGTCTCAAATGACAGATATTGGCATTTTACCTTTGATGAACGAAGCTACAGATGTCATATGATACGCGTGTCAAAACTTCAAAGCTTGGTTGAAAACCATTCTACAGGGTTTTTCATTAAGAGCGCTCGAACTTTGAAATAAAATAAAACAACATTTTTAGGTGCTATTGACATTATTGACATAATTTTTATTTCATTTTAAGAGGACATTCGATGACATTGTCTGTGGAATATAATGTCAGTCAAATCACCGCCGCGACTTCGCTGTACGTGGTGTATCCTAGTTGACCAATTTTGGATGACCTCTTCACATAAATGGGACTCAATTTTGTCTGTGGTTGGTCTGCATAGAGCAGAGAGGGCTTGAGACCGTTGTCTCAAAATAAGCATTAAGCGACGGATCGTGGACTCTCAGGATGGCTATTAATGCCATAAATTGCACTTAACGCACGAAACGTTAGGCGAACAGAGAACTAATTTTGATAGTAAATTTTAACCATTTCTACGCGTTGTTGAAGCGTGTAGCTTTCCAAGGTGAAATTCACGGCATGAGAAAGATAGGGGTGAAATGTCAACACTAAATATGTGTTATCGCCAAATTTGACAGCTGTCGCTTTACCAAGATGGCCGCTATACGCTGACAAAGTTCGAGCGTCCCTATTGAAAAACCCTTTATCCTTCCTTTATCAATCTATCCTTGCAAATAACACCGCAATAGCTAGAGTTTCTTTCATCTATAGACGATTTTGCGATTACACCATTATCACATTCTTGTCTCAATTTCCAATAGCAATCCAGATTCCATACGAAACCGATATCAACCGAACACCATTATTTATTGAATGGTTATGGCATGCAGGTAATGGATATCACTTTCAACTTGTGAGAATCATACAATAGCTTGTAATATCAGTTGGCTGTTGTGATCAATTTGTGGAATTAGCCTAGCTCTTGCCTGTGCCTTTGCACACGGCAAGCACTAAGCGAAATGTTGACTTTAGATCAAAGAATTCAGTACCGGTTATGTTCCACTCTCAGTTAAATAAAAGATTTGTATTGGTGAGTGAAATTGGTCTTCTAAATCTTGTTTCATTGACAAAAGAAAAAATATGTGTCCAATATCTTCTGATAATCTAACTGACGGACTTAAAAGAATAATATTTTTTTATCCAGGACACTAGGTACCCTATTGTGCCAAGCATTGTACGGTTTTTATAGTTCCACTCAAACATCGTAGAAGCTTACTTTCAAGTCATGATGACTCAAGCGTTTACTCTTCTAACCAAATAGAGGTCATGCAGAAAGAATGCTGATCACGCCGATAGCATTGCTAGGTCACTGGCCGACTTTATATTGCTGAGTCAGCAACAGAAATTAAAGACCAAAGTAGACTGTGCGTTGGACTTTATTTTGGTCATACTGTTTCTGTTTCCATCTCAGAAACGCGAGCATGGACTTCGATAAAGATCCGAACACCGATTTTGTGTCTGCTGTCGATAAAATTCAACAAAAATGATTAGCCGCGCACATTATGTAGGTAGATAGGGAAAGCCCAATTTTATTTTTACTCTTGGGACTACTGCACGCAGAAGCTGTGTCTAAAATCAAAATCGGCTGCATCGGTATCGGGTTTCGTTTAAAAATACGTTGCCAGCAGCTTCTTCTGTTAAAAGCTGTCAAAATTTCACTGACGGACACGGACAGGACCATCGAAAATCCTCCAGAGATTTCTTGCGGCAGAATTGTGTCAAACCAGATGCAGAGCCAAAGATAAAAGAAGAAGAAGAGGTTTCTTACGTACTAGCGGTTCTATAGACACACTTTCATGATTTTTTTGTATCGTAATTTTTTTTCGCAATCTTGTTTTCAATTGAACCAAAGAATTTAAAAATAATGTAGGTAATTCGAGCTTTTTACGACGGAAATCCCGTAAGTACTGAGATCTAGGTCTATTTTTTTTTTTATTTGCTTTTGGTGGCTTTCGTATCACTGCGGCCATGATAGGCCTACTGTGATCGCCACTTTGTGTGTTCAACCTCGAAGCAGCGGCGTTCACAGTTTGCCGCTAACCCTTGCAGCTGCTAGGAACTGTAGCATTTTCTTCGGGGTGGAGTCGTTTAGCTCGTCTGGACTAAGCAGGTGCTTGCCCAGATGGATGCTACGTTTTTGCATCAGTGCTCCGCACTCTCCTAGAAGATGGAGAGGCGTTTCCTCCGCCTCCTCACAGAACCTGCAGGATTGTGTGTCGCTTAGCCCTAATTTGAACATGTGCTTGTTGAGGCGACAGTGTCCAGTTAGGGCTCTTGTCATGATGCGAAGGTTGCTTCTGCTTAGCGCTAGGATTCGGTTGGTACACCGCTTATCGAAGGCTTTTATCAATGATTTTGAGTGGCTCATACCCGAGGAAATCCTCCAGAGCTTGGAAGATTCCTCGTAGCAGGAATCCAAGAGAGTTCTGAGATCTAGGTCTAGTTTGACAACCAAACCTACTAGGTTCACAGAGTTCAAAACTTTAGTTACTTAGGTACCTATCTAACTCGGAAATTGCTTAAGATTGTTGCTAGGAAAGTGTCCGCATAAAATTGCAAAAAGCCAAGATCTCCACTTATTGCCGCTCCTCCCGGTTTATTTTTATTCTCTAATGGGTATCAAGCGTCATTACGTAACACTAGTGGCTATAAAATTATAAAAACTGCGATGGAGTCGCCATTTTTAATTACGCTGGCATTTGATAGTAGGTAAAGTACAGACGGTACTAAGAAAATTCTTTACGCGCAGTTTATATACGATTATACTAAATAGTATTAATTGGTATTTCCTAGTCTTATTACAATTATTATTAGATTTTATTTCCATAATAGGGAGGCGCTAGGTCTGAATGGTCACAATGACAAATATTTGTACGATCTGCAGATATTTGTTCAGGGTTTTCTGGTCGTTTTCTATGTATAATACAAAATATCTATCTATGTACTCGTTTATTATTATGTATATCAGTTATCTAGTACCCATAACACAAGCTCTGCTTACCATGGGGCTAGATAATGCTGTGTGAATTGTCCAGCATTATTATTATTATTATTAATGAGTACTTAAACCGTAAAAGCCATAGAAATCGTGCTTATTTCTTCTAACTCTAACTTTTGGTTTGGACATACATACTTACTCGTACCTTTGACCTGCATGGACACAGGTTTCGTTTCATTATGTTTCACACAATGGGATAAAAAAGAAAAAACTTACACAAAAAAAAGCAACGTTATCCTGTTTCTCATGTAAGTGCGAGTTTTCGGTATGTTGCCTACTACATTAAGTAGGTACTAATGAATAATTTCAATGTTTTGAAAAAAGTAAACACCACTCGAGGAGTGGAAGGAGAAAAGAGAGGCTTTTGCCCAGCAGTGGGACAGTACCTAATGGCTGAAAAAAAAAACACTCGATTCACCGAAGTAAGGGATTCGAATCCTTAATTTTACACGATTTTAAAGTTTGGCGGGAGAAATACTTATCCCTCGGGAATAACTTTTCTATGGGACCTTTTAGGAATAATTTTCTATACAATAGTGAAATAATTTTCAAAATCGGTCCATAGCTGACAGAGTAATCGACAAACATACCTACATTAAAAAAACATATATACAGTCTAACATATTACCTCCTCCTTTTTTCAAAGTGGATTAAAATCCTCGTCAGTCGTCGGCGTCTGCATTGACCCCAATATTTGACGAGAAAATATATGAACAGTTTATTTTATTTACAAAGTTTGCTATATCTCCGGCGCAAGCGCATGTAATTACCTATCTTGCACCTTTTAACAATATTATAGCAGTTGCAGTAAAACAGTTTGAGATCCAAACGTCAAGCCAGCTGACAGAAATAAGGTCACGCGTACACGAGACTAAAATTATAGTAATTTGCTTGTAAGACGCGTATGTAGCTGCCCTAGGCGATATTTTATTTATTTTTATTTTTAGGGTTCCAGTGGCAAAAAATTGCGAAAACGGAACCCTATATTTTCTTCTACTCTACCCATCGATCTAAGTAAAAAAAGGGGAGATAACGTACTACCTTCTCGAAAGTGGAGCGCTCAAATTAGGTGTCGAAGGAGAACGTAGGTACCATAATTATCTACATATTTTACTTACATAGATCTATGACTCTACCATATTTTTGTACGGAAGTAATAATTTAATTTTAGATTTTCCAAACTGTGGTGTATTAAAGATCCAGAACAGAAAAAAATACATTCAAACCATTAATTTTTCTTTAAACAAAATACACATACCTACCAACTTAGAATACAAAATCGGCTTCAATCCAGATCAACTTCCAACGAGTAAACTTACCAAACTTCACTAAGAGTGATACGACACGCCCTTGTCGCCTTATTTCAAGCCTTAAATTGCAATTTAAGGCTAAAAATATCTTTGATTGCTGTTTTAAATAAGCAGAAAGGCGTGAAGTAGTTTATTTGCGAATATTCTAGTAAGTGGAGCTTTTTGAATACCCGTGGAAGCGAGTTATTAATAGAGCTAAAAAGACTGCACAAGCTCGGGGTCCCAATTCTTCTAACCAATCGCTTTATTATGTCAATGGTATAGAGAGAGATAATTTATTTTAAGGTTTTTTTGTTATTATTGTTCGTAACCCCACACTCAGGGTAATTTCTAAGAATACGGGTTCGATTCCCGTCTAAGTCGAAAACTTTTGCGATATTATTTGATATCTTAGAAATTACCTTGAGTATGCACTATAATAACAAAAAATCCTTAAAATTAAGCAATGCGACACCTCTCGTCAAACGAACTAAATGTAATAAACTTCAATGTTTCCCCTGTAGGTGGAGCTAACGGCGCTAGAGACCGTAGAAAGTCCCAAAGATTTTCGACTCCTACGTCACTTGACCTCGAGGTGTAGTTAGCACTTTCCCGTACTGAGGGAAGGATGCGGGTTCAAGTCCCGTCTAAGTCGGAAACTTTTGCGATATTATTAGATTTTTTGATAATTTATTTTACCCATTATCACGTTTACATACCAAATACATATTTTTAGTTAGATAACATTAATAAATAATAAATAAATAAATATATAATGCTGGACAATTCACACATCATTATCTAGCCCCAAGCTAAGCAGGCTTATGTTATGAGTACTAGATAACTGATATACTTAATACAATACACTACATAGATAGATATTTTTTATTATACATAGAAAACATCCAGAACGCCCTGGACAAATGTCTGCAGATCGTACAAACATTTGTCCTGAGGCGGGAATCGAACCCGCAACCTCCTGCGTCGCAGGCAGACCTTCTCCCGCTGCGCCACAGAGGTCGTCAAACATTAAATCAATCTTATTAACTAAGCAGGTACTAATATATACGTATAGTCGCAGACTGAATGGAACTCTAGATAGCGCGTGCGGTGCCATTTCCACGGAGAGATTTATAAAATGTATACAATACTTTATTCACAAAGAAAATTATACTAGTATTTACTATTGAAACAATTCAGCTAACTGCAGACTGTTGCAAACAGTCTACAGATAGCTCAACTGATCCATATCAACACCAGTCGGAAGCGTCCCCGCTGCGCTGGCTGCATTGCCCCGCTGTATGGCAATGCTGATGCGCTGTGCCAGATACTCACCAGCTCTCGGGTCACGCGTCGCTTCGACCAGACGCTCAGATACATTTTTGAAAACCTGGAGAGCCTCGGTACCCCACGGAACTAGGGTCTCGACTCCAAGGGGAGCAAATGTGTATGTAGGCTCTGTCGAGACCTGCATATTTCCGCCTCTTGAGATCTTCGGCCAAATCTGCCGCCGCACCCGCCCTCACATTGATAAAATGGTTTCAACCTTGACACGCGTCACTCCATCTGTAGTTTCTTTCATCTAAGGTAGAATACCGAAACGTGTCATTCTTGATTCGGTAATGATACCATTGCCATAGTGAAGCAATTAGTTTAGCAGAATAGGACTTGCGTTGGGACTAGATTGCTCTGTGTGAAAGTTCTAGCGTTTAATTTTATGAATTGTACCTACTTTTATTTTGAAATTTATTTACCATTTTCATACATTTTTATAGAAGTTAAATTGGTCTAGGTACATACCTACTTTACTCTTTAGGACTGTTTCTATGAGAAGTGTAACATAGTCCCTCAATAAGCTTTTTACCCAACTGCGCAAGGAGGGTTATGTTTTCAAGTTTTTATTAACATTCTGGCTGGACACACCCGTTAAATTCTAAACTATTTTAACTTATTTTACATATGAAAGTAAGATGACATAATAACTAAAGTAAACAAAAACAAATGCATTCTGACCACGTAATTACTTTAATTTAATACCGCGGGCTATAGACTAATTGTAATGATCTATTTGGCATGCGCAGGCGTCGACATGTTGTGTAATGCGCATGTCACTTGCATTATCAGTGGCAGGCGGTAGAAGTGGCGGTAAACCATCGATTACGGAAGTTGTTATTTAAATTAGATACCTGCTTAAAAAGAAATTGACAAAGACGCATAACTGGTAGCTTTTTTAGGGTTCCGTAGTAAACGAGGAACCCTTATGGATTTTAATATTTTGTTTCAATCTTATTTTTATTAACTTATTTTATTGATGACTAGCTTCTGCCGCTTCGTCGTTCTCAATTTTCCAATGAAAACTAGCTTATGTCCTTCTCCGAGATATTTTCTATCTCCGCGTTAAATTTCACCGAAAACCGTTGCGCCGTTTGTCGTAAAAAGGTAACAACCGACAGACAGAGAGACAGAATCACTTTCGAATTTATAATATTATAGTAGTTTATTTACTGTTTTACTATTATAGGAGTTGTAGCACTAAGAATAGATATAGTATTTTCACGATTCGTCAACATGCACCCAGGCGGAAGATAATTTCGGGGTGGATTAACAAATAAAAAATGTCCTATAGCATAATGTTCGAAAGCGTCAGGTTTCTGAAATATTCGCATATGAAGAAAAAATATAGTTATTTTCATCCGTGAATATCTCAGAAACTTAACGCGATTTCTGAGATTTTCACGGATGAAAATAACTATATTTTTTCTTCATATGTGAGTATCTCAGAAACCTTACGCTTTAGTACATTACTTTAAGAGACTGATTGTTTATTTATTTTGATGAGAAAACGAATCCTAGGGTCACCCTCCTTACAAAAATCTTCTAACCCCTTTGCCTTATTCCTAGTGTTATTATGACAATGGACCTCTGCATTCATCAAAATCAAACATCAAAATCAAAAACTCTTTATTTCCTTAGATACAATAAATATACACTCAGAAAATATCAAATAAAAAATAAACACTGACACGGAAATAAAGTGATATTTTTTGATTTCTGTTGCTTCGGTCTGTAGACTAAAGTAAAGAAGCGACGAAGAAACCTTTAGCCTGTTAGTTGTTATTTTTTGAGTTGGAGCTTTTTTATCCTCTAGATAATCTGATATTATATAGTAAGCCTTTTTGCACAGCAAGGTTTTGACAATTTGTTTGAATTTATTTACTGATAATTTTTGCAATTCATTAGGAGTTTTGTTGTAGAAGCGTATACATTGCCCTACAAAAGATATTTTAATTTTGTGTAGCCTAGTTGTGGGCATATCACATCACCACATATTTTATATTTTCTAGCTTAAATACATAATAGTCTACATGCTACAAAATATTGAATTTTGATATATGAACTAAACATCATGGTCATTTTGACTCTGTGTTAGGTCCATTGTTCATGGTATTGTCAAATCATAAAAAACGTAATTTTAATTTATGATTAGCGGCTATATTATATCCTAGTTTATGCCCGCGGCTTCGCACGCGTTGTTTCTATGGAAACGTTTTGAGGTTATTTGTATGGGAACTGATTTATGGGATAAAAAGTAGCCTATGTTTGATTCCAGGGTAAGACTTAACTGTGTGCAAAATTTCAGCTCGATCCGTTCAGTAGTTTTGGCGTGAAGAGGTAACAAACATTCATCCATCCAAACTTTTGCATTTATAATATTAGTGTGATGTGATGTGACAATATTTATGCAAACGGAGCTAAAAGTAAGTCAAGAAAATTAATAACCATTTAAAACGAGTTCCGTTACTGTAACTTCCCGTTATCCCATAGAATAGGAACACAAGATGTATTACCTAATAACTAACTCAACTGCAGGTTTAGTGCGCATGCGTGGAACCTGTATCGGCTAACGGGATTGGCTGACACGCGCCACTGGATGGTTCGAAAATAGAAGACTAAATCTGGTTAAGTTTGAGTTCGAATTAGGTACAGAGGGTTCTGCGCAAATATTTATTAGAATAATCTGAAGCTTTATTGGTAGATTTAAAAATGGAAAACGCATAGCGCTTTTTGCATCATTGGGAAAATGTAAAAAAAACAAAACAATGACAAAAATTTACAACAATTTTTTTTTGTTTTGGTACACACATTAATCATATTTCTTGTGTACAAACGGGGCTTACTACGGTAAAAGATTGGTCGTTTTATTGCAAAAAATATAGAATTACTATTCAATTAGGTACTATAGAATACTACACTTCGACTAATACGGAACCCTAAAATTTTACGAGAAACACTCAGTCATTGTCTGACTCTCGCACGGCTCGATGCTCCGGCGCACTTTTTATATTTAGTTATAGCTCTCATCTCTTTTAATTCGTTTCATGATAAAATAGATTTTAGTACATAAGTATGAATTATCTCTATACATAAAAACGGGATATTATCAATTGCATATCAAATTAAATAATCACCTATCAATTTCTGCACAGCAAATTATACTGACTGCACAGCAAATTAACCAGAGCGTACCGATACCGACTTAGAGGCGTCCCACCCCCACGAAGCGGGGGGTCTCTAAACATTAACTTACTCCTAACGAAGCCCGCCCAATTTTTTTAATTGTGTTTAAATACTACCCGATACTAAATTTTATATTACTTTATATTAATTAAACAATTTTCACATAGCAACAAACCTTAAGTTAATCATAGCTATGTTTTTGGGACGATCATTCAAGTTTAACCAACCCGGGTATCAAACTCCCTACTTTCTGCGTCTCAGGCAGACCACTGCGCAGGTCACATCTCAAAAGCAGTGGATTGCTTTTGTACTATCGCATTAGCTAAGCAGACATATTGAAAGGAAAATCGCCGTAGAAATCTTTAAGTATTCGCTTGACGATAGAAAGGTGCCTATTACGGTACCTGACACTTAGGACATTCGATATTAGTGGCATTATGTCGAATGGCAATATCACAATGATAGGGGCAGCGCACGCCTATCACTTACCTGCTAATAACAGTATTTATAATCTTGGGATACATCATGTATGAGGTACAAAATTTCAATGAGCCAAATAATAGTGACCCAAGTGAGATGGTGGCTAAAAGCATAACCATACTAACCGGTATGTATAAAAAAATGCCACAATCTAATAATCCATCGAAAAGCTGAAGAGTTTTTTTCCGTTTTGGTTGGATTTAAATAGACAAAATAATATATTCTTTTCTAAATTTTCCGTTTTTGATAGATCAACAATAATTATGTACCTACAAAAAAATAGTTTAATATAAAGTGGGGGTTACAAAATAATTTGTTACAAATTAAAATTAAATACAAAAGTTTTTAAATATAAAATGCCAATGATTTTGTAATAGGTATTCTACAGTTAGAACCTAAATAAAAATTCCGATATTTTAAATCCTGCATGATTATGGAAATGTCAGGGACAAACGCAGGCCAACTCAAGACGTCTCAAATGCCTTGACCAGTTCATCTATTCTAGTCTAAATCTCCTTTTAAAAAATACTCTTCATTTTATGATTTTTAAAAATCTAATCTAGGACATTTATACTTTCGTTCTGTCCGTCGCCCGTTCTCCTAATTTCTTAATGACCTTTGCTAAAAGTTAGAAAACAATATGGAAAGATATGGAAAGAGCCACTCAGCACACAGTTACTATATAGTTAAATTGACTCTCGAAAAATAAACATGATAAAAATTTAAAACAACAAAAACCAAATATCTACCGACTGAACCCTTCCCTGTGCATGATCCGACACGCCTTTGCTGGTGTCGTTGACCTAATTTTAACTCTGACAAAAGTATTCCTACAATCCGTGTTTAAGTATGTTTCCAAGAAAATAGTAGAAATGCAATTTTTTTTTTCAGAATTTACCTACCAATTAATTTACCTTTGAAACCAAAAGTGTGATTTTGTGACGCGTCCAAAGCAACGCACGTTTGCACGTTCAGCAGTAACTTGTTAAGGTTGTTCGTTGCGTGTGACCCGTCTACCGAAACTTCGTATTTCGTGTTTCAAAATAGGCCTTCTTTCGTCATTTCATCCATGTGTCATTTAATCCAACTAAATTAGACTCGAATTTTAACTATGTAGATGTCGCCAGTAAAATAATTAGAAGTCGGTTTATAATTTATTAAAATACGCCAAATTAAATTCATACCATTGGTCTTGCAAATTCGAAGCTTATAGGGAAATCTTGTGGGTACCTGCCTATTTTATAAACATTCTATTAACCAGACATAGATAGAATGTATGAACAGAGCTCACAAAACTTTCTCGCTTTTCCCAGGTTTCAAGCAGAATACTAAAACACTAAATAATCGATTACACAACTCATTGTAAATCGATTCTAAATGATTCGAATGAAAGTACTCGAATCATGGAATATTTGTATAACAATACCTAATGTAGCACTTTGTAATGGTAATGTGTTCTGCTCTAAAAATAGGCTACCCATGCTAATAAATATCACTGCTTTACGTTAGAATCAACTACAAGAGTCGGCGCCATTAAGAAAGAAGTTGAAGTTGAGCTATATGAGTGCGAGTCAATAGACCATCGAGAAAAAAAACCTATCCCTGATTGAAGCCATAGACATTTTCGCTACGATGACACATGGCCATAAACAAGCATTTTAGGTAAACGCGAATGCTGAAACGCAATTTTTCAAAGCGTTTTTTTTATTTTTTACAGCCTTCTTTGGAGCTCCTTTGGACGTTACACATAGGGGCTCTCTTTTTTCATTGCCGTAACACCATCCATTGACAGTGTCGGCAGATCAAAGAGTTTATATTAAAAGTAGGTACCTAGGTACTACCTTGCGCCAAATATTAAACTGCGCAATCAAAATGTCAAATGTCAAAACACTATAATAACTCAAGCACCTTGTACGTGCAAATAAAAACCTTCGCACGTAGCATTGCATCGTACGTGATGCATGCAAGGCGCGTCAACCCATTGGCACCAGAATAAATGATTGTAACCATAGGATTCGGGTACAGTCAGCCTCAGTAAGACCCTAAGGTGGTTAACGACGAAAAAAATGGGATTTGTACAATTTTCTAGGTTCTACAAGTAATTTTGATAGCAGATAAGAAGTTTTACGAATATCGTAAGCCATTTGCTTTGAACCCACGCTAAAACAATCTATGTAAGTAAAACCACGCTAAAATAATCAACTATCGTTTATGGAGGACGTTGAGATTTTTTTTAGCAAAATCAACATTGGTGTCGATTCTGTTGTTTTAGAATTAGCTAAAATTAGCTAAAATAAGGATTTAGGAATGTCAAATAGACGAAAGCTATTCTTTGTTTCAAAAATTAGATTGTCAGGTTTAAAATTAGGTTGACAGATCTAAAACAACTCAACTTAGTTAAAACAGTTAAATCTATAACAACAGAATCGACATCAATATGTCGATAGGCACCAAAACTACAGTTGATTCAAAGTTTCCTTTCGCAAAGATTCTTAACCAATGGCTTATAATGTACGCAAAACATCGTTTCAGTTCTCTTGCTCAAAAAGTTTCATTATAGCGCAGCTTAGCGGGACTAATCGGAAAACTTATATCTTAAAGCAACTGTACCATAGGGCAGTAAACTGGTCGACGTGACCACAGCCGAGTGAGACATTACTTGATATTGAATGGAAAATAAGAGTTATGGCAGTTATGGCCGTTCCCAGGTTTTTATGGCGTAAAAAACTAAGAGTTTTGCATCAGTTCTAGGTGATTTATATTTATGGTCAAAGGCAGACGTGGTTACTTAATTGGTCTTGTTGGTTTGGTTTTAAAAATGCCTGTAAAAGTGTTCTTTTTTTGGAAGATTTCGAGTGGTTTATTTGGTGTTGCCGTCGGTTACTAGGACAAGCGTCTGTCTAAACCGTCTACTTCATCATACTATCTTTGGTCGATAGTGTAGCTAAAGTGGAAGATTACCTATGTTTTGATGTCTTTCTAGCCGAATTTTCGGACACTGCAACCAGTCTCAACGAAAATTCGATCGTGATCGTGACGTCAAAATAGGCTACCCATGCTAATAAATATCACTGCTTTACGCTGGAATCAACTACAAGAGTCAGCGCCGAAAGAAGTTGAAGTTGAGCTATATGAGCGCGAGTCAATAGACCGTCATATTTTTGTATGGGGTTTGTCCCTGTTCTCATAATAGAGGCGCTGTACCAGAAGGAGACGTCACAATCTCGTTTCGATACTTTAGATAACCGGAGTTACCCCTCTGGACATTTATTACAATACACAAGTGTACCTATGCGCAAACACCTGCATATGTTATGATAACCGTTTGTACGTACAATAGGGCAATTTTAACTGGTCAAAATAAAATGCATGAACTCACTTTATATGACTTACTTTTTTATAAGAAAAACAAAATATTAAAGTTTAACACTTTTGGAAGTTGCAGCATAACGTTAGACTCGCCAGGGTTAAATGAAAAATGTTAGAATGTTCACTATTATTTAGTCTAAATAAGCATTTTAGCATCCTAATTAGCAATTAAAATGCTGCGGTCAAGCTCTTACGTAACATAATGTATTACAGTGCTACTCGCATTCTGAATATTAAATTATTAATTTAATGTTGCTAGCGGCCATGACACTTTTTAACATAACTCTGGCCTTTGTTCTATTTAAACATTTTGCATAATGTAGTGTCGTTTTTAAGTTCTTAGTTTTGATACTTTACGAAAAAAAGTAAACTGCCTACCCGGAAATACTGAGGGCGAACTTTTTTCTGTCGGGAATCGAACCTACCTCTCACTACATATAAATGCAGGCAGGCAGGCACAGATGCGTGGGAGACTTATATGCCAACAATTTGATCAAATATACCTGTAGATTGTTTGCAACAGTCTGCAGTTAGCTCAATTGTTTAAATTGTAAATACTAGTTCTAATTTATTTCTATTATTTGATTGTGATTTACTTTGTGAATAAAGATATACAAATGATCAAATATCAATGACGTTTACAATTATTACAAAATAATATTTGCCCGAGCTAAAATAGAATTTTTCCTACATAGATACCTACTATAAAACAATATTTTGTTTATAATAATACGAACAGTTTATAAAGGCAGTTGTATTGTTCTAATATTCTATCCTATTGTTAAATTGTTACGCGTCTATTGCTTTAAAATAACAATATAACGCATTAAACTACATAAACATGCGATACATAGTTCGGCGTACACTTTAAACAACATCAATTCTTTTTATAAATATCTTTCTAAGAAATAAAGAAGACTAATCAACTAGAACAATAACATAAAAAGTATGAGAAGAAATCTTTGAATGCGCTCAAAAATATCTGTTGCAGTTATGGGTGCTTTTTTAGACTAAATAAAAACAAAAACTATTTATTCGAGAACTCAACAGTGTCCATAGATAGATAGATAGATAGAAAACACTTTATTATACCACACAAATACAGGAAACAATACAGAAAAAATGCTTAGAAAAGAAGGAAGTATAAAGGGCGGCCTTATCGCTGAGAGTGATCTCTTCCAGGCAACCTTGGGATGGACTGGAAATAAAAGAACAAAAAAGACGGTGGCACTGAATAAATATATAGATACATAATTAAAGAAAAGGAAACAAATACTTACACTAGATACCTACCATAATACCTACAAAGATGAATGATAAACTTACATAAACATAAAATAAGGTTGTCTAATTCTTTACAAGGTTTGCTTAACTCTTACAAACTCCATAGCACAAGCTTTCCTTACTTTGTAGCTACATGATGCTGTGCAGTGTCTCGTAGCATTAGATTTTACTTAAACAAAATAAAATGTATTCAAGAAGATATTTTAATAGGAGACTGTTCAGTTGGAGTACCTCTAGATTGTTTGCAAAATTCTGCAGTATTTCCAATCAAACAAGTATTTACAATTGAAACACTTGAGCTAATCAAGTGTTTCAATTGCAAAAACTTGTTGCAATTTGTACTTATCTATTCGTTGTAATTTAGTCTGTTAAGGTGGATCGTTTCGTGTTTGCGCGAGTAAATTTTTTTTTTTTGAATTTTTTTTTTCTGCGTTCTATGGGGATAATACTAGCGGGAATAAAACTAATGGAAATTTAACGCAAATCGTAAACCATTTTATATGAACCCACGTTATAACCAACGAAATAATCAGCCGAATTTCGACCACGGCGGCCAGTCTCATCGGAGACTAGCCAGTTGCGCAGAACATATTATAGTGCACAAGTGTGTACGCAAACACAGGTGCACTCTCTATTCCCTCACTCTCATAATCCGATGGGATGGCAGACCGACACAACCGGGGAGAGGTCAAGCAGGTCAAGAGATAAATAAATAATGCTGGACAATTCACACAGCGTTATCTAGCCCCAAGCTAAGCAGACCTTGTGTTATGGGTACTAGATAACTGATATACATAATACAATACATACACTACATAGATATATATTTTTTTATACATAGAAAAACACCCAGAACACTCTGAACAAATATCTGCAGATCGTACAAACATTGTCCCGAGGCGGAAATCGAACCCGCAACCTCCTGCGTCGCAGACCTTCGCCCGCTGCGCCACAGAGGTCGTCAGATATCTACTAACCTAACCTACCAGTCATCCCCATAGCTTAAAAGCTTTAAAAGCTTTCCTAACTTCAGAGCTAGATGATGCTGTGAGAGTGGTCCAGCATCATTCACCTAGATTTATGCCATATTCGTCCCTAGTTTTCACGTCCCGCAAGATAATATTTGTCCATATTCGTCCCGCATACCAAAATTATTTTAAGTACAGTTAGCGTCAGAAATATAATTTATCACCACGACCAAAACTGTGGTGAACAACCATTATAAGCTGAGGACTCAGAAGTGTACCACTAAGCACTTATTACCACCACCCAATAGTGATAGTCATTACTAGTTTACTATTTACTTTACGTAATTATCAAATCCAAAGCTCAGTTACTACCTAAATCCACTAAGATTTATGTAATAATTTAAAGAATCAAAAATGCACATAATGTACAATGTAATATAAAACCTGATCAAGTTATCTTCATCAGAGCCACGTGAACGTGGTTAGTGAAAGTGGTTGACGCATGCGCGAACGAGAATAGTGTCGCACATTTTTTCGATTACGATCTTATACTTTTACCTGTTTTCGATGTCTTTTAGCCTTGATGAAGATGTGACGATGAAGCAATGATCATTCGTGAAGATTTTTAGTGAAAAGCCTAGTGGGTGCGAATTTTTTACAGTCTGCAATAGGACCTTTGCGCGCCGCGTGCGATTTTTTGCCGTCAAAAACCCTCTCCCTGTCCCACTTTCCATCGAACATGTAGTGAAATTTCTCGAAATATATATATATATATAAAATCCAAAATCTAATTTATAACATCTTTAGATGTTATTTTGGATTTTATGACTACATGGAGTATTCGAATCTACGTAGACTGTATTATTTTAGACTGAAAATAATAAGCTAGGACAAATGTTTTAAAATTTTCATATAAAAGACATAAACGCGCTCTTTTTAGTGTTTGTCACATTTTTTGCTAGTTATTAAAATACCCCATGAGTGTCATTTGGCCTTGATGAAACGATATACAGACACTCGCCAGAGGTGCAGCCTAATTGACTGTTAATAAATCTAAACCAAAAAAATAAACAAGGTCGATCTTTCGGTACGTTAGGATAAAACAGTCGATGAAAATGCGCTTGAGGGGTGCCTCCGTCGCATTTTGTACGTAGCGTTAAGACCGACTAACTGAATTCCCGGAATTCCATATTAGTACTCATTCTTTTTTGTCTTTATGTGTGGATTTATATGGGTTATTCTAGTTTCTCCCTTGACAAATCCCCCATAAGGGGGAATCGAGGGTATATTTGAAATTGTATGACAACCTTTACTAACAATCTATTTCTCTTGTCCTAGGGTTCCGACCCTCGCGTGGCAACATGCCGCGGGCGGCTGCAGACACGGCGTTGTCAGCTCAACCAGGAGATCAACAAGGAGCTGAGGCTGCGCGCCGGGGCTGAGAACCTGTTCAAGGTGAGTGTAGGACTCCATAGGGCTCTCTAGGGCTCTGTTAGCGATGCGACGAGCCGGGGTGTTGCCAGCTCAATCAACCTTTTCTCCGCATTTAGATAACGAATACAAAGCAAAAGAAAACGATATGAGTGATACAGTGACGAATACATCTGGATCAACCCGCTGAGTCTGTCGTTAAGGACCTCGAGACCCTCGAGGTAGCTACTGCCGAAGCCGGTTGTGGCGGGCAGCCGGTCTAAATACCCTAAAACTTCAAACTTCAAATCATTTATATTATCAGCTTAGAACGTGAGTATGAGATAAATATAAAGTTGGTCTTAAGATGCAATGTGTCACCATATTCTGCTTTTCGAGCATACGAAGGTCAATAGAATTAAACTAAATAACGCATAACAACCCGCTCGATACAATGAGTTGATGAACCAATACTTCGTATGATAAAACGATGGCAAGAGATCCTTGCAACACCCTAAATACGTACCTCATCTCACCTCCCTATATTGGTCCACTGCTGGACGCAGGCCTCCTCCTGATAAGCGCCTTATAGGCTTTTATCTCATGGGGGGGTAGTGCCCATAATCCACGCTAGGCATGCGGGTTGGGGATCGCAGTTCGGTGGTAGTTTTTCTGCAGGGGGCACTGCTGCCCGCCCCCGGTGGATATCCCTTAGTCGCCTCTTACGACACCCGCGGGAAGAGTCGGTATGGTGCGAATTCTAACCAGGCACCACACATCAAAATAAGTATGTACATTTTAATAACATAGGTACTAATATAGTATTATAATATCTGTGATATAGGTATATGTGTATTCCTTAAACTAATATAGTCAATATAAATGTTATGTATACGAGTTTGACGCAATAAATAAATGAATGAATGAGAAGAATATACAAAGTTGGACCGTTTCAACAGGCGAATTGATTGTTGTTGACCGCCTTGTCAAGTGGTGACATTTTGTACAAACTCTATAGGCGTGTCTACCAACGGTGTTATCACCGCCCGCGTTGGTGGTCTGTTAGCCAATGAAGCAATACTTAACAAGATGAAATCACTTCAGATAATGATGATTATGATTACGTTAGATCGCGGTGACGCGGTCACTGAATGTAAACGTATAGAAGGTGTTCCATTATGAGAGGATCAAAAATAATAAGGTTGCCAAGTGACAAGAGACCCTGTTTCCAATAGCAGAATCAGAATTCGTACTTTCTTTGAAGGCCCATTTTTCTAATACTGACGCGGCTGCCCGCCCGGTGGATACATAAGTGTTGCCTGCTTCACCTTTATTTTTTAAACATAATATTACTTGTACTTTAAAATTTTATATTGCTTGTAGAATTAATTAAGAGAATGTTTTAATATTAACTCACTCTGTAAGTACCAGTTAGTTTCTATCCGCAATTCATTTTAAGTATTGTTGAGTCAAAACAATTTCAGTCAGGGTCGAGCCAGTAAAGTACTTTTCCAAAAACCTGATTTTCATCCGAACTAGTTTCCTTTGAAAATTGTTTGCTCTAACTTAAGGCGCTACCCCAACCCAAATCAGCGCCACCGCCTATTTTACCTTACATGTTAAACGAAGGAATTTTAAAAAATCGATTCGCCAGATTTATTTTTATTTTCGCCGATTTTAGAGGGGCATTAAAAAAAGCTTATGATAGGAACCACAAACTTGGCAAATCGATTTTTTAAAATTCCTTTGTTTAGCAGAATAATAAGATAAAATAGGGGGTGGCGCCGATTTGGGTCGGGGTAGCGCCGTATGGCAGAAACGTAACCTAAAGAGGTACACTGAAGTCCATGCGACGCAGATTGGAACCTCCAAAGATTTTGTAAATCCTCTACGAATAGAACATTTTTACACTGTACCACCAACCAATAACACCATCTACCACCGCTAGGTGTCGCCCGTCGCAGAACCAATCGCAGCGCATACCGCTGCGTAATACATTACTACATGCGTGCGCGCATGTAATGTCGGGGCAATCGTGAACGAATTCGACCTGTCACGATAGAGTGCGGCAAAACAGCTTCTTATTTAAACTGGCTATAGAAGTAGGAGAAATATTTCACAAGCATAATGAAAATATAAACATCAATTCACCGTTGCTTAATTTGGGGTAAATCAAAAAGAAAAATACAAAGAATAAGTACCTACTTATATAATGAAAACGACAGCATCTGAATTTCATTGTTTATATGTCGCCGTAAAATGTCTGGGCCGTCTACAAAACTTATGCTTATTTGGAGGGGGACAAGATTTCTAGTGAAGTTTAAGTCTTTTGAACTTTGATAGTTGAATAATCTACATAGGAATTTAATTGAACGGCGCCGTTTTGTAAACCAGGTGGTTTCGTAGAATACGCCCGTTTGTAAAAGATAAACCTAGCCATTTTACAAGCGATTACGATTTTACAATCTGGCGATGACATATCGACCGACGACAACTCGAAAGATTGCAAGGAGGTCTGTGGTTGCAAGACTGTATGTATGTATAATGATCACCCCGACAGTACACTTTCCCTGGCCACTTCACCGAGCAAATGGACACAACTTGCGACAGCATTCTGCAATGTAGGAAGATGGAATACTTGGATAAATACTTGATGCAATGAAGGAAGAGATCGTTCTTATAACACTATTACAGAGAAGTGATATTAGATATTAGTGGCCGTCAAAGTAGTTCGTTCCTCATTTTATCGTTCGTGATTCGAGTTAAAGCCTGTAAAATGAAATAAGAATAAAAGTTTCGAATCAAAAACCAAATCAACCACAAACTTTCTGTACAATCCAAGTCATGCTTGCTTTGCTAGCAGAACAGGTCTTCCGTGACATCAAAAAGCTCGTAACAAATCTAAAACAAGACCGATGTCTTCCACGCGAACAATGCAGATGGACATGCGCCGTGGAGCGAGACCCTCGGTCCCCGACCCCTGACCTTGCCGTGGGAAGCACTGCGATTGTCCGACTCCTTAGAAACAGCCGGTATAATAAATTAATGAAAGAATAAAGATTGTTTGCATGTTTTGGAGGAAAATAGCAATTTTGGTAAGTTTCCGTCGCATCGCGTTCTATGATAAATCACACTAATATTATAAATGCGAAAGTTTGGATGTTTGTTACCTCTTCACGCCAAAACTACTGAACGGATCGGGCTAAAATTTTGCACACAATTAATTCTAATCCTGAAAGCAACCCTAGGCTACTTTTTATCCCATAAATCAGTTCCCATGGGATAGAAATCATCACCTTTAAAAGTTTCCATAGAAACAACGCGTGCGAAGCCGCGGGCATAAACTAGTATGAACATAAAATTACAATCAACTATTAGAAACAAATTAGAACAAGTATTTACTATTGAAACAATTAAGCCAACTGCAAACAATCTACAGGTAGCTCAACTGATCCATATCAATACCAGTCGTCGCGTCCCCGCTACGCTGGCTGCATTGCCCCGCTGTATGGCAATGCTGATGCGCTGCGCCAGATATTCACCAGCTCTCGGGTCACGCGTCAAATGAATGTCGTGATAAATGAATGTATTACTGTTGTTTGTTTTATTTGATTAGTATGCCTTAGCAAAGAAAGCTCTTAAAAATATTCCCATTATTCAGAAAAATAATTCTGAGCCACATCCTGAAAGGAATCCACCAGAAAGAGGAAATCCGTGGCGCACAAAACAAATACATACTTAAAGTTATAATTTCTCAAGAGTGTAAGGACTGCTATTCGTTCGGAGAAGGCCTGTGTCCAGCCGTGGACGTTTGTGATATCATGGTGAAGATGAGTGTAAGGGATAGCCCAATGATAAACAACCAAATTATTCCTATAATCTGCAATCCACGTTCGCTTTGTCAGTGTTAGAACTAAATTTTGACAACGTTTGGGTAGCTTTATAAAAACCCACATAGGTATACAATTAGGTAATAAAGTCGTAAAATCCTGTGACATAAAAAAGAAATAGGTTATGGAAGCTAAATTTTATGTAAATAAATGACTTCCCTCTTTAACCTATGATGAGACAGAATAGCTTCTTATGGTCTAATAAAAATACATAGGTCCTAACCTACTCATATTGGGCAGACTTATTTTTTTTAAATACCTAAAGTCATTATTTTGTTTTAGCTTATCGCTTGATTTAAGTTAAAATATCTAATAGTATAAGGTTTTTGTTATTATAGTGCGTAAGCCTCGCACTCTGGCTAATTTCTAATTTCTAAGTGGTATAGTTGGTTAGCACATTCCCGTACTGAGGGAAGGATGCGGGTTCAAGTCCCGTCGAAGTAGAAATTTTTTGCGATATTATCTAATAGTCTTTATTTTGTTTACGAATGACGTAGTCTGGCTTCCTCGATACAGGCCCACTAGGCCCAGCCTAGTAAAGAAGTCTACGAAAATCACTGTTGTAATTTGTATTAAGTATGTGCTGCAATAAATATTTTTAATTTTTTACTCAGGCTATGCTAAGAATCATCAGTTATTCTTCGCCTTACACTATTTGACCACCTACATCTCTTCCAGGCGACCACCAACCGCAAGCTGCGAGAGACGGTAGCCCTGGAGCTAAGCTTCGTGAACTCCAACCTGCAGCTGCTGAAGGAGCAGCTATCGGAGCTCAACTCCTCCGTGGAACTCTACCAGAACGATAGGTAAGGCAAAACACTATGTAAGGTACTTTCACACTTCTGGGCTTAAGAGAAAGGAGAACCTAATCTATGTATACTATACTATAATCACTACATAGTATAAAACAAAGTCGCTTTCTCAGTTCCTATGTAGGTATACTTAAATCTTTAAAACTACGCAACGAATTTTGATGCGGTTTTTTTCAATAGATAGAGTGATTGAAGAGGAAGGTTTATATATAAAATAATAGTACCTAATAGTAATAGTAGTATTTTATTGCACCCGTGCAAAGCCGAGGCGGGTCGCTAGTCTATACTGATATTATAAAGAGGAAAGATTTGATTGTTTGTTTGTTTGTATTGAATAGGCTCCGAAACTACTGGACCGATTTGAAAAATTCTTTCACCGTTAGAAAGCTTACTTTTCAGGGAGTGACGTAGGCTATATTTTATCCCGGAAATCCCACGGGAACGGGAACTACGCGGGTGAAACCGCGAGGCGATCGTCTAAGAGAGAAGAGTTTTAAGTTTTAAGTTTTGTGAAACAATTACTAATTCCTCGGGGAATTTATGGGACAGCTTTAGTATCATTCTCTATACAAAAGCGAAAACAAATTATGTCCATAGTTGACGGAAAGTCGATGAACATAAATAAATAAATAATGCTGGACAATCCACACAGCATCATCTAGCCCCAAGCTAAGCAGAGTTTGTGTTATGGGTACTAGATGACTGATATACATAATACAATACACTACATAGATCGATATTTTTTATTATATATAATTCAAAAAAACAAACAGAAAAAAACATCCAGAACACCCTGAACAAATATCTGCAGATCATACAAACATTTGTCCCGAGGTGGGAATCGAACCCGCGACCTCCTGCCTGCGTCGCCGCGTCGCAGGACCTTAGCTCGGACCTTAGCTCGCTGCGCCACAGAGGTCGTCAAAAACAAAAAATAAATACATAGCCGAACATAGAATCGTGCTTTTGAACCGGCTTCGAAAAAGGAAGAGTTGTTGTAGAAGAAAGAAAGAAAGAAAATCAATTTATTGGCTCACACATGATATACAATAATATTTTTTATTATCCTTAAAATATTAACAAGTATTAATTCTATGTGACCCAAAAAGGACCCGCCTCAGCTTCATGCTGCTCAACTAAAAATTTATTTTTTGAAATTGGTTATGGAAAACGCTTCTCTCTTTCCTAAAAGTTTGCTACTTTTTGGTTTCAGACGATTTGGTAGATAAGGAGAAAATATCAAATTCGGTAATATTTTAATAAATGAAATAATAATGACATTTTGTGAAAGTGTGTTTTTTTGCACGAACCTTTTATGATATGAAAAACATACAACCGAATTGAGAACCGCCTCATTTTTTAAAGTCTGTTAGAATGTAAAAATGCGTGCAAAGCCCGGAGGTGCCCTAAATGTGGTGCTCTTAAAATTGGTGCCCTAAATGGGAATACACAAAAAAAATTGTCATTTTAAACAATTGCAGAATCTTTGGATAAATCAACTTTACGAAGTTTTAAAAGTGTAGATGGGATTGCCCTATTATAAAAGCACTTAAAAAACTTGAGTATCTACTTAATAAAATAAAATAAATAATGCTGGACAATTCACACAGCATTATCTAGCTAGCCCCAAGATAAGCAGACCTTGTGTTGAGTAATAAATGTAATAATGCCCTACTAGCCGAAATTCGGCCACGGCGGCCAGTCTCGACGAGGACTAGCCAGGTGCACAGGACATATAGTGCACGAGTGTGCGCACAAACACAGGTTCACTCTCTTCCCTCACGCTCATAATCCTAATAATAATCAAGCTATAACAAGAATACAATTCAAATGTTATTCTAAAACCAGAAACTTTAGCACCTTGTTACGAATTCAAATGAGGAGGCTCGGATTGTAAATTTAGTTTTATATTAGGCTTTGGCTGCCATTTTGTAGGAGCCGCCGATTTATGGCAGTTTTTATATTATTGGGTCGTTTTATTTAATGTCGCTTTATATTTTATAATTGTCGCAAAAAAACTGTGCCGTATGGTTGTTACAAGTTTTTGTAGGTAGAAGTTTAGATTTCTAGTTTGTTGGAAGCCAAGCGCTGAACTTTTATAAATCTATACTTCTATACTAATACTAGTAGTTCTACGAACAGTAGACGTCGCGAACACTAACTTTTTTCAACAATTATTAACTTAATGTACTAAAGTAATTTTATTTAAAACGGGATATTTTGGTACCTAGGTAGGTACCTATATAATGAGAACTTCTGTGGGGTTCATACTTATATATACCTAGCTCAAAACTAATGAAATGATTTCCTTAGGTACCTACCTTTGAAATAATGCCCACCGTGCAAGAATAGGCGTCTGTTTCTCCTGAACGGATTCAATCTTGTTTGTGGGTAGGGTAGATGAATTTTTTGTCAGAATTTACACTGCTTGTCGATTTCAGCTCTTTCTCACAATGCATCATTTTTACAAATATTTTAAAACTCGACGCCAAAGAGACATGTGGTTTTTGTATTGCGAGTTGTTTACAAACATTGTACCTTGAGTATATGTAGTTTACCTACTGCCTCATCGCAATTTTATTTTATAAAGCCTCTACCCCACAGCCGCGATTTTTTCCTATTTTGTAGCGCGATTCCTAACACACAGGTCGTTTTTGTAAGCGATTTCTAGATACCGCGCGCCGCCGCCGCTCCCCCGCAAAAATCGCAAAACGCAAGACGCAGCTTTGTGTAAGATGGCATGCGTCCTAATACAAAATGTTCCGTGAACAATTATCGCAAAGTCGTAGGACGCGGAAACGCGTCGTCCAACTTCTATTGCGTCGATAAAATCGCAGCAGTGTGTAAGATCGCATGCGTCTTGGTACAAAATGTACTGCAAACAAATATTGCAACAAATCGCGCGACCGCTGACGCAAGACGCGCTTCAAAATCGCGGCTGTGGGCGGCATTTACTTTTATGTGAATCGTTCCAAGCCTTATTTAACGTAATAGGATCGTGGATAGAAAAGAGGTTGATTTCGGCGGGTTATCACCACTAGTATAATGACCATTCCTCAAAATGACCACCCCTACTTTATGTCCACTTCTGCCCTGAGAAACCGCTTCTTACCGCTAACAAGTTATTTCGTTCAGGCAACCTTTGGATAAATATTATTATGTGAATGTAAGAAAGACATTATGTACAGATTATCAAAAATGTTTAGTACTTATTGAGTAGGTAAGTAATTATAATAATTACCTTTATTAACAAAGAAAATTACAATGAAATAGGTAATAGTAACAAATTAGAACTAGAATTAACAATTAAAACAATTGAGCTAACTGCAGACAGTTGCAAACAAGCTACAGGTAGCTCGTAGCTCAACTGATACATATCAACACCAGTCGTCTCGTCCCCGCTACGCTGGTTGCATTGCCCCGCTGTATGGCAATGCTGATGCGCTGTGCCAGATACTCACCAGCTGTCGGGTCACGCGTCACTTCGACCAGATGTTCAGATATTTTTTTTAAAAACACGAAGAGCCTCGGTACCCCACAGACCTAGGGTCTCAACTTCAAGGGGAGTAACTTGGTTACCTTTTTAGCTATTTTTTTTCAATATATTTTTTCCAAGGTGTAGGTACTCGTTTGTATAGTGTGGTTGACTGTACCCATCTTCTTCATAAATGAGAGCAAGAAAAACCCGCTCCGCAATACTAAATCCTGTTGAAAGCGAACTAAATATTTATCAACGCTATTAAAATTAACATAAACATAAGAACCGCCTGTGTTTATGTTAATTTGTAATGACACGAACGAATTATAGCCTTTTGAATTATAGATGTGTACCCTAAGGTACATCTTAGCTATAAGTAGGCGAAGACCTTTTTATAGTACGATGTATGGAACGAAAGTCGCTGAACAGGACTTTATTGCAATATTACCTGAACGGTTTCTTTTCGTAATCTCTAAAAGAACATACAAAATATTCTTGTTTATTTAATGTTGCAAAAGTGGCTTTACGCTGTTAATCCATAAATTTCTAAACACAGTGAGTGTTACATTGGTATAGTACCTACCTAAAGCTTCACCATCATCAGCCTATATTAGTCCACAGCTGGACATAGGCGTTCCCTAATGAGCGCCATAGCGCCCTGTCTTCAGCTTGCCGCATCCAGCATCTGTCTGTAGTCTTTCGCAGATCGTCACCTTGCCGGAGGGCGGCCTACACTACGTTTGCCGAGTCGTGGTCTCCACTCAAGAACACATTTACCCCAGCTATTGTCGGTTCTTCGCGGGATATGGCCGGCCCACTGCCACTTCAGCTTACTAATTTTAACCTAAAATTTACTAATACGAAAAAAGTTATAAAGCTCTTGACGTAAAAAAATAATCCATACTGATATTCTATCTGTCTGTCTGTTACCTTTTCATGCCCAAACGGCTGAACGGATTTTAATGTAATTTGTCAGGGAGGTAGACTGTAACCCGGGGACGATCACTTTTTATCCTAGAAAAGCGCATGCGAAGCCGCGGTACTAGTATATGTATACGCGAAACTGAACTTTCGTCCATGTGACTCGACGGTACGGCAATAATTACGCTTTATTTTTATAACAAGAACGCAGAAGGCGTAAAAGATTTATGGCAGGTATCCTTTATTGACTTTTTTATTATTTGCCTCATTTATTAGTAGGTAATTTAAGTAAAAACTCAAAGCCCGATTTGGAAACAAGACATTTACATAATTATAGTCATTACTCAGTGGTTTACTTAAATTTTCTTTGCAGTTTTAAGACCAAGAGTTCCGTATACTTATCTTGTGAAAAAAAAATTAAGAACGATAATTTTTCATCATATTTTGTGTCAACATTAATTTTATTTTAACCAAGCCCAGTTAGACGTTTCGTTGATGTTAAGCGTTAGAAAAATGTATGGAAAAACTAACTGCAAGTAGAACATTTTGGTCATAAGTACCATAGAAGGTACCTAGTATTTTTAATTTAAAAAATACTCTTTAAATATATTTATTAAATAGCATGAAGTCAAAAAATATGTTATTGTTTTCGATACTAAATAATTTATAATTAAAGTTACTAATAAATATCAAATACAATAAAAATACAGAATGCGTAGTTTATTAGGTACTTGTTAAAATAAAAAAACACTTATAGATAACTTTGTGCGCTTAATGGTAGTAAACTGAAAGGAAAGTCACCGAATTTTAACTATTGTTAAAAATCCCAAATAGTTATATCACAGCCTACCTATACAGTCGTTCGACGAAGGCGTTTTGATAGGGCAATCGTGCCCCCGCACGATTGCCCTATCAAAACGCCTTCGTTTCGTTTTGCCTTGGGCAAGGGACGGGTCAGAGGGGAACTCCAGAGTTAATAAGGCAGTGATGTATGCAACTCGGGAGCGTCCCTCCCCGGTCCCGTCCTTTGCGAGGGCAATCGGGTGGGGGCACACGATTGCCCTGTCAACAAAACCACGTAAAAATGCCTTCGTCGAACGATTGTATGCATATAGGTAGGCTGTGGTCATATTCAGCTTGCTTGACAGAACCCTAATAATAAAACGAACCCATAAAGGCTCGTCGCAAAAACCAAATTGCACATAATGAGGGCACCCAAGTAGGGCTTTATTCAGTAGGTCCTTGTCATAATAACTTGTGGTGGCGGTACGTATAAGAATGCAGGTAGATCGTACTTTGACAAGGTTCCACAGTTCTGGCTGGGTAAGTAGACGTCGTTATAGTAGCCAGGTAATGGTACTTACGCATAATGTATTCCTTGCGGTAATGGTGTCTTGTTGATGGTCTCTCTTATACAATATGTAGCCTGGGTTTTGCTCATCTTTCAGAGAAGCTACGGCGGCCCCTGGCTTGCACTTAGATAAAATGTAGCCTAAGTAGGTAGGGTAGGTCCCTTTTATTCAATAAATAAATAATGCTGGATAATTCACACCGCATTATCTATCCCCAAGGTAAGCAGAGCTTGTGTTATGGGTACTAGATAACTGATATACTTAATACAATCATGTAAAAAATAAGTCTAATCGGTGGTAATTCATGAGATACATGCATGTGATACAAAGTGGTTACTATGACCATTAACGAAACTAGATCAACCTATCGATTCTACAATCTATGGTCACACAATATGGTGGCGGCGACTGGCGCGGGAAAATATCACAATGGCGGAAACCGTTTTTATTCACATAATTTTAATCGTTACTAAGAAATAATTGACTTATGTAGACCGTTGCTTTTTGCTGTGGTTTAAGAAATTCTTGCGAAAGTCCGACACTTATGGTGGGTTTGTTCTTTTTGCTTCCGATTGCTCCACAATAGATTGTAATTTAATTACCTATCTACTGTGTGGATGTGTAGGTCGTAAAAAAGGTTACGATTTTCTTATAAAACCTATCCGAACTTGGCTGATATGATAAGTGTAACTTAAACTGGACATTTTTATTTGAATGTATGACAAAGACAAAAGTCGCAGGGTCGCGTGAACAGGGTGGACTTTTCAACGTGCATAAGGCTGCACACCTAAAACCTTTTAGGCTACACCTAAAAGGCTAGTACGAAATTGCTTCTTATAAATGCACCTTTCAATTCGTATAAGTGTATTAAATACACTATATAAATTTTATAGGAAGGTCAAATGAGTTTTTGAAATTTCTTAACTTTCAGCATTTTTTGGCGTCGCGAGTCGTACATACGCGCGTAGTACAATCGCGTAGAACAAGCTAGCTGGACAAAAGTCATACCAAAACGTCATCTAATTAGGGGTGCGTTATTTATGATAAATCCAGGTAAAAAGGGTGACAAACATTCGCGATTCACATTTTTTTCTCTTTCAAAGGAAACAAAGAATAGCAAGTTTTTGTGACTTTACGAGTATCATGTTCGTTCAGCTATTTTTGGTTTTATTACTGTCGGTATCTATTTAATCGAAAATAAATAACATTATCTTTTTCTTTCCTCCCCAGCAAAGAATGCGTGATGCCAATGATCCCCCTGGGGCTGAAAGAGACCAAGGAGGTGGACTTCCGGGAGCCCTTCAAGGATTTCATCTTGGAGCACTACAGCGAGGACGCCCAGACTTATGAGGACGCGATATCAGACTTTATGGATATGAGACAGGTATGAGATTCTAGCGTGTGGTACCGGCTTAGAAAGTTCACCACTCCAACTCTTCCGCGGGTGTCGTAAGATGCGACTAAGGGATATTATTTATTTATTTTATTTTATTTTACAATTTTAGGGAAACTAACAGCTAGGTAACTATAATTACAGAAATGGTGGGTAACTAACGGCTAATTAAAAGTTCCCACAAATAATAACTAGATTAAATTATAGAGACAGCCGAAAAATGTAAGAAAATAGACGGCGCGTTTGGTTCATAATAAGAAAAAAAAAGGTAGCACTCCGGGAGTGCCGGCAGAAGTGAAAACTTACATCTTACGATCTTACGCTTTTTCGATCAGCATCACGTGACCCTGACGCGAGTTTGAAAGTTTTTACCCATACAAAAAAAGTGCTCAGCGCCGCTAAAGAAGTTTTCACTTCAAAAAAATTAAAACTAAGTTGCAATTTATACCTAATCAAAAAATAAATTACTCAACAAGCGTTTAAGACGTACACAGATATACACTCCATTAGGTGATTTACTTATGGTTTCCAAAGAAAAGTAAAGCGGAAACGTGAGAAAAATCTACCAATAAAAAAATTAAAACTAAGTTGCAATTTATACCTAATCAAAAAATAAATTACTCAACAAGCGTTTAAGACGTACACAGATATACACTCCATTAGGTGATTTACTTATGGTTTCCAAAGAAAAGTAAAGCGGAAACGTGAGAAAAATCTACCAATCGCGTTAGCATTTTCGTCATTCGCAGACGTAATTTTGTGGTTATTTCTGGTTTCTCAGTTTTGATTTAGGTAACTACAGGTTTTTGAGTGACTGTAAATCTACTACTTATATAAAAATAAGTCGGGTTTTCCTTCCTGACGCTATAACTCCAGAACGCACGAACCGATTTCGCTAATTCTTTCTTTGTTGTGTTTGTTATTGTCAGGAGAAGGTTCCTATGAAAAAAAAAAAAAAGTTGGAATCATAAATTTCCACGGGGGCGAAGCCGCGGGGCGCAGCTAGTGTTGTATATTTATCTGTTCTGAGCTGCAAACCAATAGAATGCGCAAGGCCAAAGAGACGGTCATATGGCGTCATTTTAACACCATTATGTAGACCACTACTTATTGGTTATTTTTACATCTTTGCTCTGAGGGAATACTGAATTTTTGTTTTTATAAAGTTTGAGGGCGCAACTTCCAAATGGCTTTGTTGACACCGAAAATGCAGCCTGTAGGAAATGAGATGTACAGAAATTCTGCGCTAAATTGACAGCAGACATTGCGATTAGAGCTGTTCTGACTTCATCATCATCATCATCATCATCAGCTCACTGACACCCACAGCTGGTTATAGGTCTCCTCTTTTACATGCCAGCTAACTCAGTCCTGTGCGGGCCTCATCCACAGTCTTCTGGCCATCCTGACGATGTCATCTGACAATCTGGCAGGTGGTCTGCCTCTAGGACGCCTTGCCCCCGTTACCACTCAGTGACAACCTTGGTCCAACGGCTTCTAATGGGCCATGGTTCATCGCTCAAACAATTCCTAACACAGTCGTTTATCCTCAGGCAATACGCACCCCAGTCCGCTCCACAGTGGGGGTCGCCCTTCTCTTCAAGTACTACAACCAGCTGTACTTCATCGAGCGGCGGTTCTTCCCTCCTGACCGCTCTTTGGGGGTCTACTTCGAGTGGTTCGATTCTTTGACTGGTGAGTGGAACGGTCTTTACTTTTCGACTATATGACGACTTCAGTGGCGCAGCGAACGTGTGGTCCTGCGACGCAGGAGGTTGCAGCTGCGATTCCCGCGGTGAGAGAATTGTTCGTATGATCTGGAAACATTTGTTTTGGGTTTTGGTGATTTCTATGTATGTATAATAATAAAATAATACTTCTACGCCATGCTTCTACGTATAATAATAATACGCGTAGGTAAATGATCATATTACCTAAAACGAAATGAGGGTACATAATTCTACATGTTTATGAAGAATGGCGGTCCAGATGCGATGAAATAAATAAATAATGCTGGACAATTCACACAGCATTATCTAGCCCCAAGCTAAACAGAGCTTGTGTTATGGGTACTAGATAACTGATATACTTAATACAATAACTACATAGATAGATATTTTTTTAATAAACATAAAATCATCCAGAACACCCTGAACGAATATCTCAGATCGTACAAACATTTGCCCCGAGGCGGGAATCGAGCCCGCAACCTCCTGCGTCGCAGGGGAATCTTCGCCCGCTGCGCCACAGAGGTCGTTGAGATGTATGATCAACAGAGTCTAGTACAAAGCTTACGAAATACCACTCTTATTTTGTTCAAATCGGAACTCGATAACCGACAAAAAAGCTTCCATGAAATGCTCTTACCATAAAATAAGAAACCTTCCAGTTAGCATAAACCAACCCACACTTATCAACATATTTCCCAACGAGCAATAAAATTTCTGTGTAGGAGTTCCGTCGTGCCAGCGCACGGTGGCGTTCGAGAAGGCCTGCGTGCTGTTCAACATGGCGGGAATCTACACGCAGATTGGAGCCAAACAGGTCAGCTATTCAACCTCCTTAGGTATACTTCCTTTTCAGTGGACAGCAGGATTAAAACGGGAGTGAAATCTAGTGACTTTCTATTGACCTATCCCTTGGCCTTCCGTTGGGCGGTTTATCAATAGCCGACCCGGGGCTACACCACTTGATAAATGGATGCATAGTTCTATGAAATTGTACTGTGTGTTTCAAAGAATAATGCAAGACGCAGTCTTAAGGCATTTTCCTGCACATTATTTTGAGTTATTTTACAGCACAGGATACAAAGTCAGAGTATTTCTTAAGGACGTTAAGTACCTAAATGTTAAAATCGAACGACCACCTCCCTTTTCGAAAAGTTCAGTTTTCGATTGGCAGCGAAAACTTTTGACATCCGCGATCTACCTATCATTCAAAAGCTGGCAAAATGCCGCTCCCGCCTTAAATGTTCACTGTCCGTCGATACTGTCCGCCATCGGCCATGGTGGACAGCATTGTCTATCCCGTGGAAGTAGCCCTCTAGAGGTGGACGCTCAACATTAATTTGAGATCGTTTTACGCAGAGCCACTAATCAAGAAGTTGAGTTTTAACAATTAGCATAACTCTTTCAGGAACGTAAAACCTGCTCCGGGTTAGACGGGGCAGTGGACGCGTTACTCCGGGCGGCGGGAACTCTTCGCTATATCCACGAGAACTTCACCAACGCGCCCTCTGTCGACCTCGCGGCAGATACGCTGCTGGTGTTGGGAGCTCTTATGACGGTATGTGAATGTGTAACTAGATGGCGTTGCTAAATTAGGATGAATGCTGTAAAAATCCAAGCCAGGGCAGTAGACGCGCTACTCCGAGCAGCAGGAACTCTTCGCTAATTTCACCAACGCGCCCTCTGTCGACTTAGCGGCTGATACGCTGCTGGTGTTGGGAGCTCTTATGACGGTATGTGAATTTGTAACTAGATGGCGTTGCTAAATTAGGATGAACGCAGTAAAAACCCTACACGGGGCAGAAGTGTTACTCCGAGTGACGGGATTTCATTGTTATGTCCATGAGAACTTCATTAACGCGCCCTCTGTTGATTTAGTGGCGGATACGCTACTGGTGTTGGGAGCTCTAATTACGGTAAGTTTTCATGTGTAATTAGGTGGCGCTGCTAAATTATGTTGAACGCTATAAAAAACCTAGACGGGCAGTGGACGCGTTACTCCGAGCAGCGGGCACTCTGCGCTATACTATACCCATGGTAATTACACTAACGCGCCCTCTGTCGACTTAGCGGCGGATACGCTGTTGGAATTGGGAGCTTTGATGACGGTATGTTGTGTGAAGCTAGATGGCGCAATTATGTCGAAGCTGTAGATTACCCTCTGCTAAGCACACACTTACCGTCAGCTTTGGCCAACTGCAGATTATTGGGAACAAAAGGAAGGATTTAATTG
This sequence comes from Eupithecia subfuscata, assembly GCA_963564075.1. Taxonomy (NCBI): domain Eukaryota; kingdom Metazoa; phylum Arthropoda; class Insecta; order Lepidoptera; family Geometridae; genus Eupithecia; species Eupithecia subfuscata. The sequence goes on along the minus strand of OY751118.1, from coordinate 1,208,634 downwards.
GAAACACTAGCTTCTGTCCCCGGCTATGTTCTCATGGTAACTACATTAATAAAAAGTATCCTGTAGGAATAATTTATCTAGGATCCTCCGGTACATCCATGAGAAATTCACTGACGCGCCAACTTAACAGCGGATACACATCAGGTGTTGTACGCTTTATTTATTTATTTATTGAGGAATAACTAACTACATTAAACTTATTACACATTTGTGTTAGTACTTTACTAGTAAAGATGAGTGTTATTATCAATGTAGCCCACAGCGCTATCCACATATGTGGTACATAGGTACTTAAAGAAATAAAAACATGCAACTAGAGGGCCTAACTTATACATGGAAAATGTAAGTAGCTTTGATGACGGTATGTTGTGGTGTGAACTAGATGGCGTTACTTAAATAAGTGAGTGAAGGTAGGTACATGCTTTTACTATGAGGAAGCGTTTTATACAGGCGATTATGATTATGTGCTCGTGATAGAAGAATCCATAATTTCTAGGCTCACCAAGATCACAACCGTTAAGGCTGTTTTAATGTGCTCGAACTTTCTTCTGACTACCTTCTATCACATTCCAGGCCCAAGCCCGAGAATGTCTGCTGGAGAAACTACAACTGCAAGCTCGCGAGACCAGCTCCAACAAGAGCGGCGAGCTGCGAGACTCGCACCTGTGCCTGGACCTGGCGCAGGAGAGCGCCTACCTCGCCAACACCTACCGACAGCTCTATGACAAGGTAAGCAACTGACGACTCACATCTACCGACAACTTTATGATAAAGTACGAAAATCTCTTAAGGCGAATGTTAGGGTGGATAGTGGCGCCACTACATATTTAATTTTATAATTACGTTATACAAAGGAATTATCAAAAAATCGGACCGCGCGTAGACGATATCTATCATAAGCTTTTATTAAATGTATTTTTAATAGTTTTGTACTGTATTATTTAGGCAGATACTTGTTTCAAGAGTTTAGTTCCTATTGGTGGCCACCAAGCTCTCCAAACAAGGTTTTTGATTGAATAACACAAAACAAAACTATTACAGATACATTAAATAAAAGCTTATGATAGATATCGTCTACGCGCGGTCAAATTTTTTTATAACTCCTTTGTATAACTTAATTATAAAATTAAATATGTAGTGGCGCCACTGTCCACCCTACTATTCGCCTTAAAGCTGCTGGTCCATGACGCAGAGCGAGGCAGCGGAGTGGAGATGTATTTATTTATTTACTAGCTTCTGCCCGCGGCTTCGCACGCGTTGTTTCTATGCAAACGTTTTGAGGTTATTTCTATCCCATGGGAACTGATTTATGGCATCAAAGTCGCCTATGTTTGATTCCAGGATTAGACTTACTTGAACGCAAAATTTCAGTCTGATCCGTTCAGTAGTTTTGGCGTGAAGAGGTAACAAACATCCATCCATCCATCCATCCAAACTTTCGCATTTATAATATTAGTGTGAAGTGTGATTTATTGCAAAATCAACGGCTTAAACTAACTTGATCAAATTACGTGATAACATCAGAGAGCCAATGAAAGATTTTCACGTATAGTGACAATTTAACTAATGAAATGTGAACATAAATAGAAAACAGGTCAAGCGACAATGACGTGGAATAAAAAGATTATTACTTTGGTTATTCTATTGAAGATTTTAAGCAATTCCGTTGGTCCACTGAAACAGAGCGGAGATTTAATGCAATTCTATTAGTAATGCATGAATCTCCGCTCCGCTGCCTCGCTCCGCGTCAATAGACGGGCAGCCTTACAGTAGGTAGGTCTCTCCACGCATCTTGAGCCTGCTCGAGCCAGCTGGATCCACGCTATATGACAGGTGTCCAAAGTTCACCATTATTCTTCCTAGGTCTGTCACGGTGCCTCACCCAGCTGGAGGTTACTGGGTGGTTGGTTTATCTGGGGACATTGCTCACAGGTTGGAACGACAAAGTTCTTACCGGCTGGGGACATTTTAAAAACTACTGACTAGTTAGGTACTGACGTTGCAAAAGCAAGCATCTCATTTTAAAGCCTCCGTCGTGTAGTTACTAGTCTGGACTGGGCAGTACTGGACCTTGGACAGTCCAGCCCAAAGTGTTACGGATGCTCTCGACACGACCTCACCTTACCGAATTTGAGGACCTTTTTAGGGTTCTGTATCTCAAAAGGAAAAAAGGAACCGTCTGTCAACCCCCTTTTCTACGGAACGCGTGGAGGTATCGAGTTGAAATTAACATCAAAAACTGAAGTCCGTAACCTCTTGGAGCCGTGATATAAATAAAACTTCTAAGTCAACGCAATCAAAAGTTACAGCTGTTTATGCCCGCATATTTTGAAATTTCCAAGGTAATCCATATGCACACAAAACCTATAAGGTCTTCCCGTTGAATCATGAAATTTGGCAAGAAACAGGGTGTTACAATTATACGGAACCCTCGGTGCGCGAGTCTGACTCGCACTTGATTTTTTTTATTGGTGATGCTCAAGCGCTTGGCCACCAACTCCCATAAGTGAAATGAAGGACCTTATTTACCCTGGATTTGAAGACTTTAAGATTCTAAACTAACGGGAAAACAGACGCAGGAAGCTCATTCCACTCTTACCCTAACAATAACCTGATGATGCCTGTTTCAGATGCAGACAGATGGAGTCTTCAACTACGTGCCATACTCGTGGGTGTCTCTCGTTCACGTCAAGACTGAATACTTTAAAGGTACCTACAAAAAAAATACCAATTCGCAGATCAAAAACATTCGCAATTTCGCAGATTTCCTCAAATTTTACATCATCGTTTTAAGGCGAATAGTAGGGTGGATAGTGGCGCCACTACATATTTAATTTTATAATTACGTTATACAAAGGTATTATCAAATAATCGGACCGCGCGTAGACGATATCTATCATAAGCTTTTATTTAATGTATCTGTAATAGTTTTGTTTTGTGTTATTCAATCAAAAACCTTGTTTGGAGAGCTTGGTGGCCACCAATAGGAACTAAACTCTTGAGACAAGTATCTGCCTAAATAATACAGTACAAAACTATTACAGATACATTTAAAAAAAGCTTATGATAGATATCGTCTACGCGCGGTCCGATTTTTTGATAATTCCTTTGTATAACGTAATTATAAAATTAAATATGTAGTGGCGCCACTATCCACGCTACTATTCGCCTTAACATCGTTCATGTGCCTGTCTTTTCAGGCATGTCTTCTCCTATTGACTCTGACATTCTGATTCTTGCAGCACTCGCGCACCAGCACTGCGCGATGGGGCTGTTGCACGCCACAGACCTCCTCGACGTGCGCGACCGGCTGCCCACGCTCTACTCGCCGGACGACGTCCATCTAGACAACGGTACGTGATAGATAAAAAATTAGTTGTCTGTAAAGTCGGTTTACTGACGATAGTTGAACGTGACAACGTCTTAAGAAAATACTGATGGAATGGTAGCATTTTTCAAAAGAAAATTTTAATATCATTTGTTTAATAGATTTGTATGTAGACGCATCGCTCACTCAAGTAGGAGATAGACGGATGTCGAGCGCTCTCGCTTGCACTTCGGAAAAATAACAAGTAACAGGCTAAAGGTTTCTTCGTCGCTTCTTTACTTTAGTTTACACACCAAAGCGAAAGAAAACAAGAATATCACTTTGTTTCCGTGTCAGTCTTTAATTTTATGATTTGACCTTTTATAAGTGTACTTTAACGATACCGAAAAATTTCGAAACAACTTGTTGTTTTGATAGCTTTCAATTTCGTCTCTCATCCGTTTTCGAACTAGCATTTTAACATTTGTATTTGTTTCCAGGGTCCCTGCTAAAAGACGGCGAGGTGGACTACATAGCGCTGGGCAGAGCGCACATCACAGAGGCGATAGCGCTGTACGAGGAGGCGCTTAGACTGCAGCGGATGTGTCGGTGAGTGATGAGGATTACAAATTATTTATTTATTTATTTATATATATACTTACATATAACATGATAGAACCACTCGGCCTGAACCGTTACATCTCTTATACAATAGAACACACTTTCACAATATAAAACACTTTTTAACAAAAAAAATAAACCGCCGAAAGTACTGAAGAGCCAAAAATAATAAACCTTTTTTATTTAACCTTAATAACAAAGTTCTTTAACTAATGTAAGTAGGTATACCTAAGTACTTATATATTTTTGTAATTATTTTGAGGATTAAATTATATAAAGAAATACTTATCCACAATCTAGAAACAATTTAAACGACCCAACATTCAACTCAACGATCCATCCAACACAAGTCTCTGTCCTGTCCACAGTGAACTGCGCACCAAAGAAGCCCTATCGATAGTGATCCGCAGCGCCCTGGAGCGCGCGTCGCGGGAGCGCGGGCCTCCGCCCCCGGACGATTTTATGGAGCCGCTAGAAGCCCCCGCTGTTATGCGTAAGTACCAGAATAACCACAAAAACGTGGAGTTGCAATATGGGCAGCTTTTCACGATGGCACATAATGTAATCTATAATTATTACATCTCGAGATATAACTAAGGTTACGTCGTCAAGTGGTCGTATGCCTGCAAACCAAGTTTTCTATGAGTCGAATAACCGATAACACTCCTTTGACGACCTCGGTGGCGCGGCGGGCGAAGGTCCGCCTGCGACGCAGGAGGTTGCGGGTTCGATTCCCGCCTTGGGACAAATGTTTGTAAGATCTACAAATATTTGTTCCGGGTATTCTGGTCGTTTGTATGTATAATAAAAAATATCTATCTATGTAATGTATTATATTATGTAAATCAGTCATCTAGTACCCATAACACAAGCTCTGCTTAGCTTGGGGCTAGATGATGCTGTCAGGATTGTCCAGCATTATTTTATTTAAAAAAAAAACTCCGGGTAAAGGGGTTCTTGAATGATAAAGAATCAAAAACGGTCCACGAAGAGAAGACTTCCCTTAGCGAGACTCAGCGCTATTATTGGTAAGCATAATAATTTCCATTCGATAAGTCATCAGCGAAAATCACAAGCTGCATTTGCAAAATTCCTGGTAACAAGTACGGATATCCGTAATTGTTACCAGGAATATTGCACACATTATTGAGACTGCTGCAGTTTTAGAACGCCCTAATTAAATCATAAATTTCTCATCTTCCAGCATCCTCCAAGTTCCAGCTAGCCCTAACTCCCCCTGACTTCGCCCAGCACCGGGTCGACGACCTCTTCAAGTCCCTCGGCCCCATCGCGGTGTTCTCCGCCAAGCGGCACTGGAGCGCGCCGAGACTGGTGCAGCTGCAGAAGACGAGGGAGGTCAGGAGGGAGGAGCTGAAGCATCGGCATAGCGAGAAGAGAGACCGCTCTGAGGATAATAGGTGGGACTAGAAACTATGGTTGTGGTCTCTTTATAGTAGAAGTAGTTGCTAGCGCGCTGAGCCTGGTGCATTTGCAGAAAACTAGGGAAGCGAGACGAAAGGAGATGAAATATCGGCATAGAGAAAAAAGAGATCGGTTTCTGGATAAGGTGAGGCAAGGAACAAGTTTCTGCTGTTTTATGTAAGAGATACTAATTGAGTGATCCCTCTATCCAATCTAGGGATTTAGAACGAGACGACCGCCTCGCGGTTTCACCCGCGTAGTTCCCGTTCCCGTGGGAATTCCGGGATAAAATATAGCCTATGTCACTCCCTGAAAAGTAAGCTTCCTAACTGTGAAGGAGTTTTTCAAATCAGTCCGGAGCCTATTCAATACAAACAAACAATCAAATCTTTCCTCTTTATAATATTATATAGTATAGATATAGACAAAAGCGAGAGGGGAGATATTTCTATTGTAGGTAGGAATGAAAAAGATGGTACGAGAAGTAGGTCGTATGTTTGAAGTGCCCAGTGGTGAGATAGAGAAGCATGACGCGTGAGCATATTACACTAATATTATAAATGCGAAAGTTTGGATGGATGGATGGATGTTTGTTACCTCTTCACGCCAAAACTTCTGAACGGATCAAGCTAAAATTGCATACAGGTAAGTCTAACCCTGGAATCAAACATAGGCTACTTTTATCCCATAAATCAGTTCCCATGGGATAGAAATAACCTCAAAACGTTTCCATAGAAACAACGCGTGCGAAGCCGCGGGCAGAAGCTAGTTATGCAAATAAAAAGAAAGATAAAGACCGTTTTTAAAACTATCTATTGCAAAGCAATAGAAACACTTTTAAATCTATGTAAGTTTCAAACGGGAAGAAAAAACGTGTGGGAAGATGTTCGTTTGACTTGTTATAAGATATTATGTGGCTGATGTATATGTACCTCTTCAACAAATATTAAAATTAATTCTTATTGTTTCAGCACTTACTACAACCAGATAATAAGGAGCGACGAGAAATATTCCGAAGACTTCGATAAGAAGCAACACAGAGTCACAAAACAAAATGGCGTCTACATAAACAGTTACAACAACAACAATTACGATTACCACCCAAAGATCCTCGACTACGAATACAGAAGCAAAATTCCCAACGAAAATGGCATAGAAAATGGAAGAGTTGAAAATGGCAGGGGGGAAAATGGCAGGGTTGAAAATGGTAGAGGTGAGAATGGAAGGTCCAAAAGTGGAAGGGAAAGAAGGAAGGATCCTTTGAGGAGGGTAGCGAGTGAATATAATGTGTCGAATGGTAAAGAAGAAGAAGGCTTTGGGTTCTCTGTGAGAGGGGATGCTCCGGTTGTTATTGCTGCTGTGGAACCAAATTCTTTGGCTGATGTAAGTACTTCTAATTACTTTAAAGTATAATTCTTGCAAGCAAAAAGTTTCTAAACGTTAACTAGAAGGTGGTAGTTAATTCACAAAAATATGCCTGTGCTAACGTTTAAATTGACACTTGTGTTTTTATTATTATGTCATGAACAAAGAAAAAAGAACGGAAGCCTTTGCCGAAGAAGAAAGCAGTAGGTGGCAGTAGGATCCGATTAGATTTAGATAACAAAAATCATGTCCTCACAAATCTGGTAGCTCCATCTACACTTGCGAGCTTTAAAATGGAATCGCTTCATCGTGAGTTGATCAAAACAATTTTTTTACAATTTATGTACAATGAACTATAGATTGTGGTATATCATTTGAAAGGTAATTTTGTAACCTTTCAAGTGATATGAAGAAGATTTAAAATTAATTAAATTGGCTACCTAAATTTTGGGAATTATTGCAATAGGTCGAAGTTGCATCCATCGGCTTCTATCGGCGCCGGAGCTGGATGAGCTGGATTTCTCCCTCATATCCGCTGTTTTAGCTCGTCCCACATATGCCAGATTGGGTTCAAGTCAGGAATAAGGGCTGGCCAGTCTAGTGTGGGAATGCCGACGATGGAAGACGTCTGTCGGTACTGTCTTGTCACTGCTGCGGTGTGGCAGCGGACATTATCGTGCATTAAATCAAAATTTATCGTCGCCAATAAATCCTGCGTAAGGGAAAACATAACTTAACTCATAGTTCACTGCAAAGAAATTGTAAAAATTAGTCTTGAACAACCCTTGAAGCGATTCCAGTTTAAAGCTCGCAAGTGTAGATTTACACTTCTTAGTTTCACTGAGAAAACGAAGATTATAACAGCACCTTATGAAACCGAACACGCAGATCACATAAACTAATCATAAATCTGATAGCTCCACAAAACTATCTACTAACTACCTAATATTTCTAGACTAACACCATGAAACTCAGAAAACAATGTAACAACCTAGCATGGACGAACGTTTCATTTATCCATGTACCTAGGTAGAGGTAGCGAATATGTTAAAGAGATCCAACATGACAACTTTATCAGATCAATTCAATTTTAAAATATCTTTATTTATAAACTTATCAAGAGTATTACAAATCCAGTGTACATTTATCCTAGACAATATTATTCATAAACACGTTTTTAAGCGCCATGCGCTTATTCAAACTTATTTAAATAAAGAAAAATTTACGAATAGTATCATAAGTACCTAGGCTATTAACACTTTCATGGCCCAAGACGCAGACGATACTCTCGACCCTTGTGTGGCGGCGGCGCGCCCCTGCGGGTCGCAGCAACGAGGCTGGGCAGTGAATGCGATACAATACACTTACACTTTCATGGCCCAAGACGCAGACGAGCCTCTCGACCCTCGTGTGGCGGCGGCGGCGCACCCCTACGAGTCACACCGCCGAGGCTGGGCAGTGAATGCGTTAAACCCTACATATAACACACTATCATATTATGACTTCATGCAAGCTTTAGTTTAGCATTACATTTTATTTACATAAACTTTATCAGATTGGCGGCATGCGAGAAGGCGACTTCATAATCTCCATCGGAGACAAGGACGTGAAGTGGAGCTCCCACTCCGACGTGGTCCGGCTGATACAGGGCGCGGGGGAGTCTCTCACGCTGAGGCTGGCCACGCCGATGGATAAGCATCAGCATAAGGTACGGATTGGCAATTGCCAATCAGACTTGTCAAATTTAACAGTAAAAAGAATTTTTTGGCCGCCTTCAACAGGAAATTTATGTCACAGAGGATAAGCGTTTCATAAACAGAAAATACACTCTTGCTGCAGTTGTCTAATGAAAACCTTTCCTTGGATTTCTCTTACACTAGCATACTGAATAATTTATCAATTTCCGCAGACAGATTGGCCAAAACCTTAAGTAGTTTTCTTCTGTCATGACTAGGTCTCTCAGAGCTTGTTTTATCGGTCTAGCTCAAATAATCAGCAAACCAAACTCAAAGTAATGCTTACAATTCAACAACAAAACTATGCTGATGAGAGACCTGTGACAAATTAAAAAATCTGCAAAATTAAGTACTTAAACTAGATGGCGCCATTTACCATCCTACCTTCTCTTCCAGTCATCGCCAGAAACCCCTCGCCAGTCGAACTCCAACCAGGGCTCCGTGTCCGCCGCGTCGACCGCCTCCAGCGGCTCCACGGCTGTCACAGCGCGCTCCTCCGCCCGCCGAGCGCCATCTTGGAACCCCTTCCGACGTCACACCACCAGGGATAACAGCTCTCATAGGGGGTCGCATACCAGCAATGTTATATTTAGATGAACAGTTGCGATTATTACCAGGTCTGCTCTTTTATTATTAATTTGAGCAGTTGTGTAGCAATGCACATCACGCCATCTATGCGTAAATAAACGGTATGCTATGGGTTTGTTTTTGCAACATCAAATCTTGATGTCATATAAGTCAGAAACTTTCTTTTGCGTCACAGGGGATGAATGGACATACCAGCAAAAAACAATGTTATTTTTAGATGAGCAAAATTTAGAGCCACGCCATCTATTGGTCTTCTTTTTCACTGCTAGATGATTATGTCATTATTTACTAAACTAGATGGCACTATCAAAACATATCGAATTCTCAAGTCGTCTATGACGTCGATGTCATTTTAGGCAGAAGAGAATGCGTATAACTTTTGTCTTCTTAAACTCTTTTCAGATCTTCTGATAAGGAAAGTTTTTCTGTTTACCTTTATCATGAAGCATGCAGTCTACATACTTTTAATCATTATTCGTTCATTATACTTGTATGTGGTGGTCTTTTACAGGGAAGGGTAAGATTTAATGATAATGCCATCTGTCGGTTAGTGCTCGTAAACTTTTAGTCACAAGTTAGGGCTGTTTTTGCAGTAGGGTTGTAACTAGAAAATAATGTAAAAATTTAGTTTTAATGCCTGCACCCAAATTGTATATTCGAACCGCCTTTGTAATAGTCTAGTATTTCAAATCTGTACTTAATCTATAGGAAAATAGGATTCATATTTGTAAGCAAAGTTTGTGTATTGATTTTGCATGATTTAAAAATCTTATATAGAAAATTATGTATGTTTAATAATGTTAATGCGACTATTATATATTTAGGTTCCTAAATATATAGTTAGATTATGGGGCCTTACCTTGGCTATGAAGTTCCAAAGTATATAGATATCTTTTATTTTCTGTACTTATGTCTTAATTTACCTACTAAACTTCTTTGTAGTATTATTTTACAATAGTTTCAACGTATAAGTTATTGAAGTATAGATTTTACAAGCGTTTTTGCATGTTTTTCTGTCTTATCGTTTTATTTTGTTCAATTTTCTTCGTATCTCTTAACTGCCTTTTCTTTATTCTCAAAGAAGTGAGCAGTTGGTCTGAAGCTTGAATATATCAAATATATAAAATTTAAATAAATAATATATATTTAAAAGATGAAAATGAACTTTTTTGTACTTATGTAATTTACCTACATAAGTAAATAGTGCTTAGGTATTTTATATTCTTTTGGACTATTCCGAATCCATAATTCTTAGAAAAGCTTGAAAAAAACTGCAATTAGGAAATAAGATAAAGTAACAGATTTAGTACCTAACGAATTTTAGTTTTGTGAATTGTAACATAGTTTTATTTTGGTTGTGATCGATTTAAAATGTTTAATTTTGTTATCATATTGATCGCACCCAAAAATATAATATTAGAAATAAGATTATTTTGTCAACCATCGTTATAGGTTCCTATTAGGCACCTATTAGGTTCGTTTACTACTAAAGCTAATTTGAACCCTTTCCCTTTCAAATAGAATGTATAGTAACTTGTGAGGTTTTTTGTATAAATATATAAGGTGTATAACAATTGTATTCATGTATAGATTAAATAAACACATTAATATATCAAAATGTATAAAACTGTTACAATATCAGAGTGTTAAACAATAAAATATTTAAAGGATTATTGTTTTTTTGTCTCAATCATAAAAAACGATAAAATTTAGACCCAGAAAGACTAAATAAGACATAATTATATTTCGACACTGGTTATTTTCTATATAAAAAACTATAGTATATAAACCATAGTAGAACCGACTACTAGGGTAGGATCTGCGTTCGCCATTTCGAAAACTACCAAGTGAAAGGTTTTGAAATAAAAATATTGTTAAGTATTGTTTGTAACAATTTATTTTTAACTATCAACAGTCATTAAAATTAAGTATTAACAAATAATAAAAATTCAAACAGTACTAACTATTTTAGTGATTAACTAACATGATTAATTAAAATTACAGAATTCTAACTAAAACATAAACAACAATAATTCCTTTTCTGACATAATTTGTTGATAAAGCTAGATCTCAGCTTTGGCAGGACTTATAATAATAATAAAATCGAAAGCAAAAATTTTGTGATTGAGTCAGATTTTTTGCATATTGAACTCAAATGAGGTTTCAGCCCAGGAACACATCCAGAAGGCGAAAATGATGTCGGCGAGCGGAGCGATCTGCGAATTTTGAACCCCTAGGTCTGCGCCTGTCATGAAGTGACCCCAGACGTCGCACACACACTTGCACGTATAGCGGAACACAGTTGCGCGTCTACATTTGTATGTGTCGAAACACGACTTTTGTATGGATAGTGTCCGGGGTGTGGTGTAGGGCGACGAAGGGTAAGCACCTCCGTGAGCTATACAGCCCCCCAGGAGCAGTTGTTGTGATTCAGTTTCTTCTTCCAGCGATTGATGTCTCTAGTTAGTTTTATACAATTAATTTTCGTAGACTGGTATCAGCGAATATCATTTTTACAGTATATATAATATGCAGGTCTCGACAGAGCCTACACATTTGCTCCCCTTGGAGTCGAGACCCTAGGTCCGTGGGGTACCGAGGCTTTTCGGGTTTTCAAAAAACTATCTGAGCGTCTGGTCGAAGCGACGCGTGACCCGAGAACTAGTGAATATCTGGCACAGCGTATCAGCATTGCCATACAGCGTGGCAATGCAGCCAGCGTCTTGGGGACGCTTCCGACTGGTGTTGATATGGATCAGTTGAGCTGTCTGTAGACTGTTTGCAACAGTCAGCAGTTAGCTCAATTGTTTCAATTGTAAATACTAGTATAATTTTCTATGTGAATAAAGTAATATCATTTTTACAGTATATAGGTTTTTGGTTTCGTCGAAATCAGCGAGGATGCCAGCTTGACGTCAAGATAGCAGCCACAGTGAGACCTAAATATCTTCTAAAGTACTGGGGCACCATTTATTTTGCTAAGGGCAAAATTAATAGTGCCCCAGTACTAGTACAGTACTATTTATTTTGCGCTAAAGTTGCACTATTTCTAGCACATTTATTACATTGTTGAAACTACCAAACTCCATGGCGGGGTTGCTAAATTGACGGTCACGATATAGCGCAACCGAAACACATGGAAAAGTGTAGCTGGGAACTTGATAAAACTGCCGCTAGAGGCGCGGTTGTTTTATGATTATTGACTATTTATTAATGTACAACTAATTACAGGTTCTTTCGAGTTTAAGAACTTGGTAGTAGCTCTTGCTAGATGGCAGAAGCTGTAATGTCAGTTCTTTATCTTGTACATAACGAAGTTCCTCCAACTACCGATAGGTGTCGCCATTATTCTTGTACAAATCACAATGAGTTAAAATCAAGGAACTTGGTGTATCTCCAACTAGATGGCATTGATCGTTATACAATCAATTCTCTATCTCGTACATTACTAAGTTTTTCCAATTAGCGATAGGTGTCGCCACATATTCGTTCCGAAGATCTAGGAAGTTGGCAACGGCTTCCGCTAGGTGGCTGTATTGCATTTTGATTAGTACGTGGTTCCGCCAGCTGTCAATAAATGTCGCCACACATTGTCAGGTTATATGCCGGTGTTACCTTTCCATCCAGTTCTCTAGTATTTTTTTGCCTTCCTCGTAAACTCCGAAGAACACAAACCCTCCGATCATGAATGCTGTCATCCGCGGTGTGACGCCGGCGAACAGGCCGCGTATACCTGTAGAAATGGGCTCAGTTAGTATTGTGATGAACCGACAACCACTGGGGTAAACGTGTTCTTGAGTGGAGACCACGACTCGGCAAACGTAGTGTAGGACGCCCTCCGGCCACGTGGGATGACGATCTGCGAAAGACTGCAGGCAGATGCTGGATGCGGCAAGCTGAAGACAGGGCGCTATGGCGGTCATTAGGGGAGGCCTATGTCCAGCAGTGGACTAATATAGGCTGATGATGATGATGAGTATTGTGATGAGATAACAACTCTAGATTGTTTGCAACAGTCTGCAGTTAGCTTAATTGTTTCAATTGTAAATACTAGTTGTAATTTATTTCTATTAGTTGATTGTAATTTTCTTTGTGAATAAAGATATTGAAAAAAAACAACTAGCTTTTTGTTGTTAGGTATTAGTGTATATTTCCCTTCCCTTATATTTCCCGAGTTAAAAATGCTCGCCCAGTAACACAGTCACCGTAGCCGAAATCGGTTGGGATACATCATCATCATCATCATCATCATATTTCCCTTTGATATAGGATAAGTTTAGTTTGTCTCACACTAATCACACAAGTATTATAAATGCGAAAGTTTGGATGGATGTATAGATGGATGGATGTTTGTTACGTCTTCACGCCAAAACTACTGAACGGATTAAGCTGAAATTTTGCACCGGTGTAGCTCTATGCCTGGAATCAAACATAGGCTATGGGATAGAAATTACCTTTGAACGTTTTCATAGAAACAACGCGTGCGAAGCCGCGGGCAGAAACAAGTTAGTTTTATATTTGTAAATAAGCTCCTGCACCGCAATCCTTTGATTTTCTCTGTTTTGTTTGATATATAAGTTCTCTGAACAAAGCATAATCAATATGTCTGGGTATCATTGTGGGACTTCTGGATTGATAACCAGAAAAAATATCTGCAGATCATTAAAGGTTTGACGACCTCTGTGGCGCAGCGGGCGAAGGTCCGCCTGCGACGCAGGAGGTTGCGGGTTCGATTCCCGCCTCAGGACAAATGTTTGTACGATCTGCAGAGATTTGTTCAGGGCGTTCTGGATGTTTTCTATGTATAATAAAAAATATCTATCTATGTAGTGTATTGTATTAAGTATATCAGTTATCTAGTACCCATAACACAAGCTCTGCTTAGCTTGGGCGCAGTAGATAAATGTATACAGTAGAATGACTCAGCCGTCTCTTTGAACTTTATACCTACAGTTGAGCGGAGCGCTAGGGTTGGTACTTACAAAAAGTAATACAGAGGTGTGTATATTTTTATTGAATGTGTGTGGTTTGAGTTCAGGAATGAAACATATTATGTTAATTTAGAATACATAGAAAAAATACCTATCTATGTATAATAAGAATAACTCCCATCTCTAGCAGCGGCAAACGAAATTTATGATGCGTGTGGCCCGGAGCGTGTTTTGACATGCTCGCGGTCGAGAACCGCACGCGGGCGCAAAAACGCATGACAGGAAAAGCGCCCTAAAAGCGAATATATACCTACATACATATTAAGTACATTAAATACATAGCAGAATTTCCCATACATTTTTAATGATAAATCCTACCTACCTATCATTTGACCATCACCCACCTCCGTAGAGACAAACAAGAAAGCGAAGGCCAATTGCGTGTCGACTTCGCACATTTAGGGTTCCGTACAAAAATTAGGACTTTTATATACGAGTATAATGTAGAATACATTTAGACCGCAAAATAAGTTGGTAGGAAAAAAAAGGGAATTTCAGAAAAAAATAATATGAAGGTACATCAATATTTGTTAGTAACATTAGCATTACTTATACTTCGGGTACGGAACCCTAAAACGTGGTAAAGACTATATTTATTTCAGCATTAGCAGGAAGTCGAAAAAATGACAGTGTTGGTTTAACGAACGTTGAGATTAGGCACCCGTAAACACTGCAGTATACTCGTGGTCGTGATGCCGCCATAATTTAATTTATTATTCGTCGCGCACTTGCAACGTTCAGGTATCGAAACGGGGGCGGACAGCACGGGGGTCGCGGCACAACAAACTCTTCCAGCGTAGCGACCAGTCCCGGCGGGCGGCGGCGTGACACTGGATAGATGTGCATGCCGAGACATGCTTAGCGGCCGTGTAAATGACGCCTATGTGTGCGTGCGTCGATTCGGGCGGTCTAGTATGGAGTCGGATTACTGTATATTTATCTATTGTGGCTTGGGGCTAGATAATGCTGTGTGAATTGTCCAGCATTATTTATTATTTATTTATTAAAACTCCCTGGGAATCGAAATCGTAATTCGGAAATCGACACTGCAACTATTTGCGTCTCAAGTGGACCTTTGCCAACAATTAGCTAGTTTATGTAGCGAGGTGTCAGTTACCTGATTGTAGGTAGATGTCGGTGAGCACAGGCCGTATCCTGAGTTTCCTCGTGACGGTGTACTCCTCAGCCAGCATGATGCGGGTCTTGGCGAGGTCTAATGGAGTCGTCAGCGCAGCCGCCACTCCGCCCGCTAGAGACCCGCATAATGCACTCTGGAAATAAGACAAACTTAAAAATTTTAAAAACCGCCGACGATTATTGGCTCCAGATTTTCATGAAACATGGCTAAGAACACTCGGGATAGAATTATCTATCCCACAAAAAAACTAAACGAAAATCGGTTCATCCGTTTGGGAGCTACGATACCACAGACAGATACCCAAATACACAGATACACAGTCAAACTTATAACACCCCTCTCTTTTTGCGTCGGGGTTAAAAAAAGATATTTGGATTTAGAAATCTAATAACATTCTGTACTAGCTGCGGCCCGCGGCATTGCACGCGTTATATCGGAATGAAAAGTAGCCTTAGAAGTAGGTCCAGAACGTCATGTGTGCAAATTTTAGCTCGCTAGTAAATCTTAATTTAAAAGAAACAATTGTAGAATCGTACTTCTCCGATATTATTTTTAGAATGCTGTTGCTACCACCTCACATTCTGCTCATGGTTGATGCTATTCGCTTCCGCATAATCGGAAAACCGTCGGTGAACGTATTCGCGAACATTTCTGAAGCATTGCAGTAACGAGGCAGCCCCAACAGCATTCTAAAGATGTTCTTATACAGGGTGCTACGGAAAGGGTGTACTAAGCCGAAAGTGGGTGATTCTGGACCTGAAGATCAACTTGCGAATAACGATTTTTTGAACTTCGAATATATTTTTTTGCAAACAATAAAGAATTTTTTCTTCCTATTCGTGTTCTATTACGCCCTTTTACAATTTTAACATAGCAAAATGTTTCACAAATTTAATGTTTTTCGCTTGTTTTTCAGCAAAACCAGTGTTTTTTCATGATATTATTACTAAAAATTATGTCATCATGATCATCAGCCCGTATACGTCCACTGCTGGACATAGGCCTCCCTAAACGACGCCACGAATAGCGCTCCTAAGCCGCCTCCAGTCAAAAAAGATAAAAATATCGAAATTTCAAAACAATAACAATTAGAATTAACACGTAAAATAACACGATGATGAAGAAAAAACGCTTATTTTTTTTTCAAACAAAGGCAAAATGTTCGAAATTCAAAAAATCCTAGAGCAAAACGTTGACCTGACCCCCTCGATTTCCAGAATTACCGTCTTTCGGCTTAGTACACCTTTTCCGCACCCTGTATTAGACACGCACGGCGTTAATAGACTTGTGTACATAAGCTACTCTTATAAAAGCATTGACAGAAAGCTTTTTAAAAAGATGTTTTAACTCGTAGGTAGGTCATGTGAAGAGATGTGATTACCTGAAAGGGCGTAATCTTCCCATTGTTGGAGTCCCTATAGAGCAACTTGAGCAGCTCCCAGAGAGGAAGCTCTATGAAGCTGAACGGAAGGTCCCGGCAGACTGTGGACAGGTAGCCCCGGTACAGGCCTTTGCGGAACCCCTCTGTTCTGTACGCCTGCGAACACGAGCAACTGATAACACTTAACTTAACGTTTTTGTTATTATAGTGCGTAAGCCTCGCACTCTGGATAATTTCTAATTTCTAAGAAATCAAATAATATCGCAAAAATTTTCGACTTCGACGGGACTTGAACCCGCGTCCTCCCCTCAGTACGGGAATGTGATAACCAACTACACCACGAAGTCAAGTGACGTGGGAGTCGAAAATCTTTGCGACTTTCTACGGACTCAAGCGCTCAAATTTTTGCGATATTATTTGATTTCTTGGGAACACTTAACTTACAACTAGCTGCATTCTTACTACCCGTTGTCCTATTACCTGTTTTCCCGTAGGAATGAAGCATTTTCCCGCGGTAAAAAGTAGCCTATGTTCATCAGGAATAATGTGGGCTTCTTATGGTAAAAGAATTTTTCAAATCAGTCCAGTAGTTTTGGAGCCTATTCAATACAAACAAACAAACAATCAAATCTTTCCTCTTTATTATATTAGTATAGATAACAATGGTTAACATTGAGTTAGCCATTGTTATTGTGTATTTCTATATCAATAAATATTTTCATTTCATTTATTTACTAAACATAATCCATAGCCCTTATGTTATTTTGCAACTTAAATTAGAATTGTTTATAGTTTACATAGGTTTGGACAGTTTAAATAATGAGATTTGTTTTTAGTCTTTATTTTCTAATTTCTATGTCAATTTGAAGCCTAAATTATTTTACCTACTCAGATTCTAAAATATCGTGTTTTCACATTCAAGAAAACAAAGAAAAAATTTTGAACTTTATGTAAGTTGAGTTTTTTTACCACGGGGATGCCGTGAGTACTGAGGTTCAGGCTTAGTTTGACAACCAAACCTGCTATGTTTGCCCCTTAAGGGGGTACCTACCCTCAAATTGCTTATTTTCAACTCCGTCGGACCTCCATATCATCCAAACTACTGAATATTTAACTTTGAAATTTATATATGGTAAAGTTCAGGACTTATTCTATCGATCATATGTTTCGAAAACACGATTCCATAAAATTTTCTCGATAGAAAAAAATCGCAAAGTTACCTCTAATTTTTTCTAAAACCCTAATTTCTCAATAAATACAGATGATACGATCTTGAGATTAAGCATAGTAATTGAGCTAAGTATAAAGAACATTTTATATGTTGCCTTTTTTTCAATTAACTATTCTAATGTTTGTGGGGAGCAAATAACTACTAAAAACTTGATTTTTGGGCTTTCGCCGCTTTGCTCTGTCCCGCTCCTGTGAACGCGAAATCCTATGCCTATCCTCTTCACACAATAACGAGGTAGGGTACCGCCTTAAGGTTAAACGAGTCACTCATCTTTCCATACAAACGTGGAAGGGTAACTATTACGCTGTTTGATGTTGACCATACCAAACAAAGGATAGTATCAATTTATCTCCTCATTATCTATGTCTGTACACACCCGAAACCGTAAAAAAGTATAGATTAAAAAAAACTACTAGCTTCTAAACTTTCGTATTTCAACACCAATTTTAGCCCAACTTTGGGAGAAAATAAATAACATAGGTACGGAGAAAGAAAACTCTAAAATAAAGCACGTACCGACATAGTTTAGTTATGCAAAAGCTGAAATAAATTTATTTTGAAAAGATATTTTCAATAGTTTTTCTATCACCCTTGTGCTACAAGTCTATTCCCATTTTTTTACGCGGCCGTTTTACCAATAAATGTATGTCGATTTCATCAACCGCGCGGTAATGTCTATTATGTCAGGTGAGATGGCATACATTTAGGCCACGCCCACTGATGAGTTGGACCGGACGACTTGTGCAGCCTTAAGTATCCAACTTCCCCGTGTATGAAAGTACTCACGTCTGCCAGTATAGCAATGCTGCTTTTCATGTTATTGCCGACATAAGTTTGTTTTCTTTGCTTCGCTATCTCGGTGGGCACTCTTATTACACAAGCTAGCTGGAACAAACAATATAAATGCTCATTTACCACACATGCCACAGGGCTTCCTACCCTATGTTTGCAGACAAAATAAGGTTCCGGCTTAACAATTTTTCATCATTATCATCACCATCATCATAAACCTATATTAGTCCACTGCTGGACATAGGCCTCCTCTAATGAGCGCCATAGCGCCCTGTCTTCAGATTGCCGCATCCAGCATCTGCCTGCAGTCTTTCGCAGATAAATATTAAACACAAACTTTTATTGATAACTAGTTTATGCCCGCGGCTTCGCACGCGTTGTTTCTATGGAAACGTTTAAAGGAGATTGCTATTCTAAAGAATATTAAACATTAATTAAAAAAACATTGCCCAGCGGACAAAATTGTGAATCTAAACCATTCCCAGATCCCCTTGAACACACACAAAAAATTTCATCAAAATCGGTTCAGTCGTTTGAGAGAAGTTCAGTGACATACACACTCACAGAAGAATTATATATATAAAGATTGGGAAAATGTTATGTACTTATATCACACAAAAAGTAGTTTTTTTATCAAGAAAATTATTTAATATTTTTAATCGACACATTATTCACAATTTAAAAGTTCATCTCAGGTGTAAAACCTCTAAATAAAAAATATTTTGGTACATCATTTCAAGTGCTTAAGTTTTAGAATAAAATGGACCACTTACCACCTCACCGATGCTAGCTGCCAGCATATGCACCAGAGGAGCATATGCGGTGGCAACGTGGGGCTGCACCAGTCTCTTTGTGGTCTCATATGATAAGAAGAACAGTGCTGTGGTTGGCATGGAGCTCATGGCTACTGTTAGAATTCCTGTAATAGATAAAGAAGGAAGAAAATGATTTCTTTATCATCATAAAAGGTGTTTTCAAGTATGGTTGTGGTTATGTTATGGTTATGGTATATGAAGCAATGCGTGACCCGAGAGCTGGTGAGTATCTGGTGCAGCGCATCAGCATTGCCATACAGTGGGGCAATGCAGTCAGACTGGTATTGATATGGATCAGTTCAGCTACTTGTAGATTGCTAGCAACAGTCTGCAGTTAGCTCAATTGTTTCAATTGTAAATACTAGTTCTAATTTATTTTTATTATTTGGTTGTAGTTCTCTTTGTGAATAAAAACCTACTGAGTATGGTTATAATTATAAGTAATAACCATACTCAGTAGGTTTTATAGCTATTGTATCTTTAATTTAATTACTAAAGAAACATTTGTATTTGTATCATCAGCTTGTATCTACCCAGTACCAATAAAATGATCCATTGAAAAAATACATTATCAGACATTACATTACACTCAAAGAAACAAACACAATCATAACTCAAAAACTTTATGTTTTGTTTTTTTAGGCCTTGCAGGACTCTTGAACACATGAGAAATCTTATAGTAAAACTATGAAACTTCTGATCTCCAATTCTGAATAAAACTTATAAATTTCTGATCTTAAATTTTTGAATCCAATATTTTAGGTAAAGTAAAGTAATTAGCAAGAAATCTTTAGTATTTAAGGACCAAGATTTGAGAATAATTGAATGAATAAATGAACACTTTATTGTACTTACTAGTAATTAACTTAGATAAGTCTTATATCCAAATATGAGAAATAAACATAGTACAAAAGGTGGCCTTATTGCTGAGATTGGTTTCTCCCTGGCTACCTTAATAAGTTAACACAATTACAAAATTATAAGATGAGTCAACCGGGAGTCAACTCCTAAACGAAATTTTTGTGGTTACAGTTGTTTACAAACATTATTTATTGAGAACGGCTCTAATGTGTGAATCCATTGAGATGTGCAATGTTATCCTTCATCAACAGCATGATGAAGGATGCAACAGCAGGTCCACTGCTGGATGGAGTCCTCCCACTGATAAACAACTTTTTAAGCCTTTGTAACATGGGGTAGTGCTCATAATCCCCACCCTGGGCATGTGGGTTGGGGATCGCAGATTGGTGGTAAAATTGTTCTGCTGGAGGCGTTGCTGCTCGCCCCTATTGGATATCCTTAAGTCGCCTCTAATGACTCCCGTGGGATGAGTTTGCAGTAGAAATTTTAAGCTGGCACCACACGGCCCTGCATGCCCTCCATAATTATTATTATTTGGCAAAAAACAAATAATTGTAAATGACAAACCTTGATAAAAGGAACACTAATTTGAAACTTAAGTTTTGTGTTGATAATGGATCAAAATAATAATGTTAATCAAACGACAAACCTTGGTAGACTCCACTGAAACCACCAGCTTTCTGGAACCCCTGCTGGCTCTGCAAACGGGTCTTCAGCGTGTCCAGAGGATACAGAGCTACGTCTACTGACACACCCGCTATCGCTCCAGCCTGTAAACGCATAAAACAAATTATTTGCTTAACCTTTAAAACCCTTATTGAGAATTGGTAAATAATACGTAAAAACTCACAAATAATGGTGGCAAATAGCTGGGGTTTCGATAAATTATCTTTTCTGTTGTAAGAGCCATCTCGTATCACTTATTTCCAGGTTTTTCTGTCAATATTTGGGTGCAGTAAGATTATGGCAACATAACCTCCAAAATCTCACAGAAGTCTGTAAAGTGCTTTTCTAAAATTCACATTTGAATTCCAGAGTTATTGTGCTATTTTCTGTGTTTTCAGTAAAAATTATGAAACAGAAGAAAACAGAAAACTAGAAAACTAAACCGGCCTTTCCCCTTGTTTTGTTTTTTTATTGATTGAGAAGAGAGATCATCAGGGGGTCTTCAACATTTCGTTTGGTGAAATGCGGATAAGAATCGAACTTAAGTTCTTTCTTCTGGCTTCAACGTCGAGTGAGACTTCACTCGAGTCATGTGTCTTCGCTTTGAAAGACCTGGTCTCTCATAAGCTGTTCGTTAGAAGAGAAGAGAGAGAATCGATCGAGAATTCGAGATTGACTGACACTGACTGACATTGACATGACGTGACATTGAAACAAATCTTTGTGACTTTGACATTTTATTAGCCAAAAAAAGTCGCACGTTCCACATTTTCACCAAAGAAGTCAAGCTTAGATTTTTTTTAAGAAGTCATGTCATTCCATCTTTAACGCATTCACTGCCAAGCCCATTCAGTGCAACCCTCAATACCCGCACATGATTAGCTATTTCATTTTACAATATTTGGAAAGTTTTCTAATAAATTACTGTAGAAAATACAAAAAAATATGCGCTTGGTTTTATTTAACCGTCTCAGTAAACAGAAAACACCAAATGAAAATAAACTACTACTTCAATTATATACATATTTCAATTGTATAGGTATTTCCTTTAAGTTTCGAAATTATTATTAGATTAAATCCAAAAATAATAAAACCCCCAAAAAACTCATTTTTGTAAAGCGCCTTGCGGAAAAATTGGAGCAAATTTAATATTTTTCCAAAAGAATTTCAACCATAGTGGTCATATTAGGTATATTGCTATGAAAAAGGTTTTTTTAATGCTAAATAGCCTTTATTCACAAAGAAAATTATAAGTACTTTGATTTACAATTGAAACAATTGAGCTAACTGCAGACTGTTGCAAACAGTCTACAAGTAGCTCAACTGATCCATATCAACACCAGTCGGAAGCGTCCCCAAGACTAGGGTCTCGACCCCAAGGGAAGCAAATGTGTGGGCTCTGTCGAGACCTGCATACTAGGTATTTGCGCCTCATGAGATCTTCGGCCAAATCCGCCGCCGCGCCGCCGCCGCCGTAGCGTCCCAAACAATGGGCCTCCCCAACTGCCATGGGACTAGTGTCATACCGTCGTCGGGCCTCTTACCATCGTACCACGCAACAGACCAATTAAATATGTTTGATCAATAAAACCTCATTTGTCTTGTTTCTCATTCAAGCTGTTGCCTGTTGCTAGGCATTCGTCGAAATTCAATGAAAGCATTGACAACAAATGACAAAACTGTTTTCTCTTTGAAAGAAACCAGCAACAACGGCCGCTACCACAGATTTTATGAGTCGTCCTTGCGACATCTTTAAATTCCATTCAAAAATCTTTGCTAATACTTTGGCTAATACCACTCGATTCATTTAGCTTGTGTTTTTATTTATTTACAATGCTGAAGAAAGATTATCCCACTGAGCATGATGGGATCCCTTACCACTGCGTCAAGAAGGGCGAATATGGTGGCGAACCTGGCTGTTACCAGCTACACACGTAAAACCATTCCCTTATTTTTTTGTTCACTCCAAGCACAGATAATCTTTACATGTACCTACCTACTTCTTCCAGTAGATTCTTACTTGGTCATTGTTGGAAGGAGGCCTATCAACCTCAGTTGGGTAGTTATACCCAACTAGCAAAATTGTCCTATAACAATTTCTTATAACACTAAAACATCCCGTAAAAGTTGTATTTATTTATTTAAAAACAGTAGTTAGCTTACAGTCTTAACCAAAGCACTAACTACGCTAAATACATATATTAGAACTATAATTAATTAATCTATAATATAAAAATGAATCGCAAAATGTGTTGGTAAGCGCATAACTCAACAACGCCTGGACCGATTTCGCTAATTCTTTCTTTGTTGTGTTTGTTATTGTCAGGAGAAGGTTCTTATGAAATAAAAAATTAAGAAAGTTGGAAACATAAATTTCCACGGGGGCGAAGCCGCGGGGCGCAGCTAGTTAAGAATACAGTACACCGAAATTATCTTTAAATTATAGGTACCTACTTAATAATAAAACCAAATAATTAACAATAAAATAAAATTAAGATAGGCAAAAATTCAATAGAAAATAACATATTTCTTCAAATAAGATAAGATAAAGTATTAAAGTGTTATTGGTGACCGGTTATTGTATAAAAGCGTAAAACAGGATATTTTTGCTCTAGAAGCTCGTACATCAAAAATATCCCATAGAACAGTGATATAAGTGTTTACATCACCTTAATAAACAACCATTATTAAAGTCATGTATCAGAGTTGACAAAAACTTATACAGAGCTATTTTACTCTATAGAAGTGTTTAATGATGCTCTTTTGCATCTAATTTCAGCAATTAAGGTTCTAAAACCTCTGCTACATCCATTGCGCTGTAAAAGTTCTAGAAATTCGCCTATATAGGAGCGCTTGTGGGTTTTCGTGTGGCTGCTTATTAGTAAGTAGTGAATGCTTTAGTGGCTACGAAGACTCTACAATAAAACAACTTATTGATATTACAGAGATCTATGTCACTTCTAAGTACACTAGTTGTAATATAATAGTTTTTTCGATGTTTCCTCTATAATGGCGCTGACGTTATTTTGACTTAAGCGTACTATTAGAGCGCCTATAGTCGCCACGGCTTCACTCTTTGTTCTATAGTGGTAACATATAGGACAGGGGGTTTTAGTTTGCTAATTAAAATACTTAATAAAAAAATCAAATATGCGAGGAAGGCGATAAAATACTAAACGCACCCAAGTTTATGAATAAAATTGTGTTCGCAGAAAAAAAACAGTGGATACCCATACACAAACGTCTGTTGCGAAACATAGGCTTCAACCATACTTCGAGCAAGTCTAGAGCGTCTAGAGCTCTAGAGTCTAGACTCGCCACGGGCTGAAGCGAGTTAGCATTAGCACTCTTAGAGTGCTAATGCTAACTCGCTTCAGCCCGTGGCGCCCGCCTTTGTCACTTAGTATGAACGCAAACGGCGGTTTCATATGTTTAATAATTCGCACCCGCCTTAGACCTAGCCACCGCGCCTGGGCTCGCAGTATGGTTGAAACATTTTTCTTTATTTCAGCCCCCAGCAATGCCGACAGAGGTGCCCCGCTACAAAGAAGTACATCCACAAATGCGAGCTCCCGGTCAAACAGTACACCGTCGTCCCCCACGACGGCACCTTTCGGACCATGATAGTTCCAAAGAAATCCAAGAACTACTATCCCGCGGTTATGCACAAGAAAGAGTATGAACGGTTGAAGGAACAGGCTAGGGTAAGAACATCGATCTAAGTAAAAAAGGGGATATGAAGGTTCTAGCTTCTCGAAAGTGGCAGGCTCAAATTAGGTCCACCCACCTCATTCAAAGTCCGACCGAAGCCTTCGTTACGCGTGCTTGCTACGACGTACTTTAGTGTGATTTATTGACTAAAAAACTAAAGCAATTCCCTCGTGCTTGTCACACACACTATCACACTAATATTATAAATGAGAAAGTTTGGATGGATGCATGGATGGATGGATGGATGTTTGTTATCTTCACACCAAAACTACTGAACGGATCGGGCTGAAATTTTGCAAACAGGTAATTCTAATCCTGGAATCAAACATGGGCTACTTTCTATCCCATAAATCAGTTCCCATGGGATAGAAATCATCTTTAAACGTTAAACATAGAAACAACGCGTGCGAAGCCGCGGGCATAAACTAGTTCACTATCTACAGATTTTACTTAGATCTACAGCCCGCAAAATTGCATATTGAGTGCCCATGACGCAAATGGTGAGTTAATTTGCCCTTGTATGTAAGTCGCACGATCCGCTACTGAGGTCAGGCAGTGAATGCGTTAGGTACCTATAAGGCGACTTTGATAATCAGAGAGTGGTCGACATAACTAAGAATCAGCTAACTGAAGTCGCAGTGGGCCGGCCATATCTCCCTAAGAATCGACAGCCGACAGACACACCGGTTCTTCAGTAGGGATCCCGACTCCGTAATCGTAGGTAGGTACTTACACAATTCATGTCTTTCATACCTACCATTACCTACTTAGCAGTGGTGGATTTACCAGCAGGCTGAGTAGGCTGGAGCCTAGGGCGGCAGATTTTCGGGGACGGCAAATTTAGCCTAAAATGGACTTTTTGTCTTACGAAAAAATATAATAAGAAATTTGAACTATTATGTTCTGTAACTTTATTTGTACGAAATAAAATTACTTACAATTTTTTTTATAACATCTGGCATGTTAGCCCTTACGAATAAAAATATTGACATAAGATCTAGGTAAATAAAGCAGCGGTTTTTTCCGTTATTTTATGGGGCGGCAAAACTTAGAGGCCTAGGGCGGCCAAGACTGCAAATCCGCCACTGCTACTTAGGCTAAAAAGTCAATGAACGTCAATGGAGTCGATTCAGATGTCACCAAAACTAAACAATACTAATTTGACAGCACTATAATTAATGCCGTCCCAATTTCATAATGGTCGAAGTAAAAAGGATTGCATAATGTTTTAGTCCTGTTAAATGGAATCAATTGGTTGCATGCTCCTTGTTCAATTACCGTCATGGTGCTGTCCCTTTCATGACGAACTAATAAGGATGGCATCATTTTTAGGGTCGTCAAATTTGTTTAGTTTAGTTTTGGCGATCTGAATTGACACCTTAGCATGCATAGTTATACAAAGGCTGTCTAAGAAATCGACAATTCTTCCCAAATTAGGTTAGTAGTTAACCCGCTTACGTACAGTGGCGTTTATCGATAGGTAATCCCCCTGTGAAGTTAAAAGCTAATTTCTATCAATACAGAAATGATTTTTTTTTTTCAGATTCAATCCCAGGAAGAGGTGCTTAAAAACATGGTTGAGCAAGAGAAAGCCATACAGCAGGCGGCCAAGGAGTCCGAAGAACGAAAGGCAAATCTGAAGAAGATGCTCCAGCCGCAATATGTGGGGGCTGACGCAGCGGCGGGCTCCGCGGACCCTGAGCTGGAAGGACCGGACCAGAACGCCTATACCATGTCTAGGGCTGAATGTAAGTACACGAGGAACGCAAGGACAAGCTGAACGAGATGCTCCAACCGCACTATGTAGTTACGCGCCTTTTCTCGCGTGGGCCTCCCCCAGTTCCTTCCACATTTTTCTATCTCTGACTTTTGTCATCCACTTAGGACCAGCTCTCTTCGTAAAGATGTGTTGCCATCTCTTCTTCGGTTGACCTCTAGATCTCTTCTTATTCCTTAAGATGCACTCTGTGAAGTTTTTGGCCCAACAATACAATATAGGTACCTACAATATATTTATTGATAACAACAAGTTAAAAATCGAGTACCTACTAAAATACAATAGTAGCTATTATTTTATTTAATAACGATACCTATTATGATTTATATTAAATTCGGAATATAAAAATTATTATTGTTAAATTTTATTAATTTAATGTCATAAAGTTCTACATATGTATTGAATATACAACTTCAAAATTAGTCATTAAATAACCCGCCCCTGACCATTCCCGGTGCAAAGGTGCCCATAATGCTTGCAGCATTACCTCGCTGAATAGCGATGGCAATCCTTTGCACCAAGAACGACCCGGAGCGGGAGTCTCCTGTCACTTTTCGTCCTAATTCTCCCACTAAACACTTCGCATCCACACTCCAACTGCCCAAGGTCTTCACTGCTACAGGTGCAAAATGGTAAAGCTGCTCCAAGGAAGCGTACTTATGCCTTTTTTTGAGCAGGCGTCTTCGGCAGCGGCAGATGCAGAGAGCATGGTACGACTCAGGTGACTGGCGGCGACATTGCTGACGCAAGTTGCGTCCCAAATCAAGCACTCCCCATTTGTCCATGGCTGGGGTGACTCTGGTAGTCAGCCCATCTGGCCTCTTCCCATCAGACCTGCTGAGACCTGGAGGCTCAAGCACGCATTGTTCAAATTAGTAATTAATTATTATTGATTTTAATAAACATATCAAAAAATATTATTAACAATTGGCAGTGTGTAGAACTCGTTAATGGAGTAGAACGAGTTTTTTTGATACAACGGAAAGTAGAGTAAGGGAGATTATTTTCCATCATTTACATGTGCCCAGCATAATTCTACCTATATGGTCTCTCCTAATGAGCGCCATAGCGCCCTGTCTTCATCTTGCCGCATCCAGCATCTGCCTGCCTCTTTCGCAGATCGTCATCCCACCTGGCTGGAGAGCGTACTACACTACGTTTGCCTAGTCGCGGTCTACACTCGAGAACACGTTTACCCCATCGGTTGTCGGTTCTTCGCAAAACATGGCCGGCCCACTGCCACTTCAGTTTGCTAATTCTTTGGGCTATTTCGATAAATTTGGTTCTTTGTCGGATGTAGGTATTCGTTACGAATCCTATCCTTCAGAGAAACTCCGAGCCTAGCTCTTTCCATTGCTCGCGACTTTGAACTGGTGGACCAGCCCTACCGTGAGTGTCCACGTCTCAGCTCCGTAGGTCATGACGGGTAGGACGCACTGATTGAAAACTTTCGTTTTCAAGCATTGTGATATGGATGACGAGAAGACTCGACGTAATTTTCCGCTAATTTATTAGGTTAGTTTACTTAATGTAGCTGTGTGGTGCCGGCTTAGAATTTGCACCACCCCAACTCTTCCCGCGGGAGTCGTAAGAGGCGACTAAGGGATATCCACCGGGGGCGGGCAGCAGCACCCCTTGCAGAACAATTCTACCACCGAACTGCGATCCCCAACCCATGAGCAGTACCCCCATGAGATAAAAGTCAACAAGGCGCTTATCAGGGGGAGGCCTGCGTCCAGCAGTGGACCAATAAAGGCTGTTGAGGTTACTTCTTCTTCTTCTCATTCGTAGCGTTCTTGGCAGAACGGTCGTGGTCGTCATGGCGAGTCTTTTTTTGTATGGGCTGATATTGCTCGCCTCACTATATATCGCCATCTCTCCCTGTTGGTGGTCATTCTGGAACATTCATGCAGGGGGACACCTACTGAGGTTACTTAATGTCCCTAATTATACCCAATATCCACAGTGCTGCTGGCCGACAACATGCAAGGTCCGCGCTTGTGCAACCGCATCATCCTCGCGTCCAAGGCGCACGCGATCCGAGACGCGCAGTGCGCTGAGAAGGAACTCATCAAGAAGGAACTGACCGATGAGGAAATACGGTGATATCCGTTTTTCCTTATCTTACTTTTTATTTTTATTTTGGATGACCTCTGTGGCGCAGCGAGCGAAGGTCTGCCTGCGACGCAGGAGGTTGCGGGTTCGATTCCCGCCTCGGGACAAATGTTTGTACGATCTGCAGACATTTGTTCAGGGCATGCTGGATGTTTTCTATGTATAATAAAAAATATCTATCTATGGAGTGTATTGTATTATGTATATCAGTTATCTAGTACCCAAAACACAAGCTTCTTAGCTTGGGGCTAGATAATGCTGTGTGAATTGTCCAGCATTATTTATTATTATTATTTATCATTATTTATTTTCTAGCTGCGCCCCGCGTCTTAGCCCGCGTGGAAAATTCAGAAATTTATTGCACACCCCCAAGGGTTATAGTTTTGTAAAAATAAAATATTATATGTAACGGAGAAAGTACTTATCTGTCCCACTTGTGGGCATAATTGGGTAATGTCAGTTGACAGTAGGGCTTGAAAGACAGGCACAAGGCTAGGGCCTCTGACTACACGAATCGCGAGACCGTTTCTTGCTGGTTTCTATGACTTTCTAGTACTTTCAGCTACGATGATGGAACCAGAATTCCACTTAGCTGATTTCTCCCATTTCTTCTGTCATCTCGTAGAATTGGTCTAACGTCAAACCATAGACGTTGGTGATCCGCATAGATAATATCAAATCAAATCAAATCATTTATTCGCAGGAAAATGTAGGTACAAAAGCTCTTAATAATAGTGGTAACTCCAATACATTCTGCCTCGTCGAGGCGTGCAAAATTAAAATTTTAGGCTTTATTAAAGTAATATGTCAAAGATTAATTAAATTAACTAAAGCAAGCATTATATAATTCAAAATGGGTGTCAAAAAATTTTTGTTAGTTAGGTACATACGTCAAAAAAAAGTTTTATAGTCAAAATATTCCTGTCATAAAAACATTTCTCCAATAACCACACTTTTAATTTAATTTTGAATAAATTCAATGGCATAGCTTTAAATTCATTGGGCAATTTGTTGTAGATTTTTATTGCCTGGTGATAAGCATCCTTTGTAAAAGCATCTGTTAAAGCATCTGCGACATATGATTCCTTATTTACTTTATAATTTACTAGGTGTTCCCCGCAACTTCGTTTGCGTGGTAGGTATCCAGGGTGCCTAACCTATTGGCAATAATGCATGTTTTATTTTCTCGTTGGACGTGATGTGTAATTTAATCATCAAACCCTTCTTTAATTAATACTAAATCGAGGGCGAAAAAAACGAAGCCTATTGTTTAAGTTAGGCTACCTACGTTCTAAATGTATGCCAAATTTCATCTTGATCTGTTCAGTAGTTTTGAGATCCTAGGTAACAAAAATTTTACTTTTCACAAACTTTCGCATTTATAAAATTAATAAAAAAGGATGCGAGCTAAGCTGCAATACCTATTACTAAACAAACTGGTTCTCTTGTAGCCTGGACGCCATAATGGAGGAGAACCGTGTGTCGTGCGTGAAGCGCGCCGAGGCAGACGAGGAGCGGCAGCACAGGCTGCGGCTGCAGAACCTGCACGCGCTGAAGGAGCAGATCAACTCGCACGAAACTGCCAAGGTATGACTACACACGGGGTTGCCAGAGGACGCTATGGTAGTGGGGGAGCGTACCCTGCGAATGAATTTGGATGGTGGCGCTGGGCGGAGTAGACCGTGAATAAGCCAATCACAGTGCTCGAAATTTCCACTCCTCCGCATCAAGGGAAACAGTGTGGAGCGGAGATGTACTGAGCAGACTTTCATAAAAATATGCACGAACACGCTGCCCCGCGCCGGACAGAACGGAGTCGAGCAGACGTGGTGCGACTTCAACGGACTCCGCTCCGCTTCAATGGAAACACTTGCCACTTTCCACTCTCTTTTCCGCTCCACTCCGCTCAGCTCCCCAGTGGAAACGCACCCTTCTGACTTCCGAGTGAAATTCTGCCGCTAGCTGGATGGGAGATTGGGGAATACTTGACCAGCAGTGGAATAGATAGTACCTACTTAGTGTCATGGTGATGCTAACTCTTATCACACCCGGACACTCGACTGTTTCTCCATACAAAAGTCGCGTCTCAGCTTATACATGCGCAACTGTATTGTGCTACACGTGCAACTGTGTGTGTGTGTGACGTCTAAGGTCAGTTCAAAGATATTTGGTTTTCCACTCACAGAAGGTGTAATCAAACCTCAAAACAAAATAATTTCCGTATGTTCATGATCAAATCAAAATATCGAACACCATCGGCGTCGTCTGTCAAAATCATTATCCATGCCATCTGCATGCGCCGTAGGTGCGTCCCTTGCATTTGGACTGCAATAAAACTCGACTAGGATGGACTTGGCGGGGTGTGGTAGCGACGTCAGGTGTGAGGTAAAGAGTGTATCCATTCAGCTTCTGCCCGCGGCTTTGCACGCGTATTTTAGGTAAAATTAGTAGCCTATTATCTAAGTTAAGCTATGGTCTAAATGTAGGTAGGTACGCCCAAGTTAATCATGACCTATTCAGTAGTTTTGGAGATCTTAGTTAACAAAAATTCACATTTCACAAAATCGGCTTCATGTTGTCGGATATTCTCTGCTCTACTATCAAAGCTTTCCAATTTCCAACATCATTCTGTTCTCCCATCTTACCCAAAGCAACATCTATTCATCGCGTACCTTGTTGTATTGAATTCCCGACGACGACGCGACGACGAAGTGTCAAATCAACTTCGTTACAGCGTCAACTTTAGCACATGGCCACAACAGTTCAATCAGAGCATATCTTCATAACGTTTCTCTTCAGATAATGGAAGCTGAACGCGTGGAAGAGGAAAGCATCCGAGTGAACCAGGCGAACATAGCGATGCAGATCGACGAGGCGCTGAAACTGAAGGCCAAGCACGAGCAACGGGCTAAACTGAAGGCGGTGCTCGATGAAGGTTAGTGCTTAACACCTGGGGGCTACTCGGAAAAGGAATATCAAAGTTTAGTTTTTATTGTCGTGAAAAACCAACACTTATGTCGGTTGGATAAGATTAGCGTAAGCGCGAAAACGAATCAGATACTTCGGGGACCAAAGACATGTTCCGTGACGGAATATGATTAATATTTTTCATAACAGCGTATCAGCATTGCCATACAGCGTGGCAATGCAGCCAGCGTCTTGGGGACGCTTCCGACTGGTGTTGATATGGATCAGTTGAGCTATCTGTAGACTGTTTGCAACAGTCGGCAGTTAGCTCAATTGTTTCAATTGTAAATACTAGTATAATTTTCTTTGTGAATAAATGTCTATTTATTTTTCATAATAATATTTTGTTGTTCCTGATCGAGTGGTCCATCTAATATATAAAATTCTCGTGTCACAGTTTTCGTTGCCATACTCCTCCGAAACGGCTTGACCGATTCTCATGAAATTTTGTGAGCATATTGAGTAGGTCTGAGAATCGGCCAACATCTATTTTTCATACCCCTAAGTGATAATTTTAAATTTCCACGCGGGCGTAGCCGCGGGGCGCAGCTAGTATTTCTATAATTAAATAAATTATTAGGGTAGCATTCTATTCCATTTCAAAGCAAACACAACTTGGAGGTTCAAATGTCGACAAAATGCTACTACTTTTCAATTGGCTACTGGTGGTAAAAACACTCACGTGATCTGCGCCCTCCGCGTCGGAGGTCTTCGGACCAGCTCGTCAGTCCTCGAGCCAACTCAGTGCTGCGCGGTCGCATCCAACAGCTGACCGCCCCTGAAGGTTCTAACGCGTCCGCGATATCTAAATCGATCGATTCGCGACCCCCCTTTCGTACCTAACACCCAACTCCGGAGAATCAAGCCAAAACCAGCCCCTGTGGAAGATAAGTGTCCCAGGAAAACCAGCAGTGGATCCATCTTGTTTGGACGACTCCAGCTACCACCGACGTGAGATAGCAGGTGAGTGCCATCCAGACAGCCACTTCTTTTCCCTAACAGACATGTGGTTAAAATGTCTTTGCTAACGGCCCTCTGCCACGGGGCCGTCCAGTTCTGCAGGAACGGTTTTACCGGATCCCGCAAAAATCATTGGTATGTTCACACACAGTAGGTAGTTTGTGTCCTGTTTTTTGCGGTAGAGCAAGGACCGGTTATTAGATCTTCTAAGAAAATTCCACCTCTCCCCCCGCTCCCTGCACCCCATCCTGCAAAAAATGGTATGCAGGCAGTGGGAACACTTCCATTGTAATTAAACAGGATCCTGTTTAACTGAACGACTGGATGCAGTTTGTAGCAAAACCGAATGAGAACTTCGAACGGATCGGTTTTTTGCAGGAGACCATAAACAGGATACTCGTGCGACTGCTAGTATTGAAATGAAACACGTACACTACTAAACGGGATCTTGCAAGAAACGAGATGTTGCCGTGGGAAAAGGGCTGAAAAGGCGAAGTGCTAGCGGGGAGGGCAATAGAATAACTATCGCCATGCGCCTCCCCCTGATAAGCGCCTTATTGGCTTTTATCCCATGGAGGTTAATGCCCATAATCCCTACGCTGGGCATGTGGGTTGGGATCTCAGTTCGGTGGTAGAATTGTTCTGCAGGGGTTGCTGCTGCCCGCCCCTGATGGATATCCCTTAGTCGCCTCTTACGACACCCGCGGGAATAATTGGGGTGTTGCAAATTCTAAGCCAACACTACACAGCTTAATCATCGCATTCTAATATTTAGCTCCTAAAGGTGGCTCCTACCACCCAGTAGGAAATAGACCAAGGTTCACGCAGAAGGTCTAAGGTAATTCACATAGCTGGTAGAATTGTGAAATCCAAGAGGCAAAGACAATTAAAATTCTGTGTTTGAACAAAGGCTACTTTTTATCCCATAAATCAGTTCCCATGTCATAGAAAACGTTTCCATAGAAACAACGCGTGCGGAGCCGCGGGTTTAAACTAGTTTACAATAAAGTTTCGTGAAACTAAATTATTCAATTACGTATTCAGGCAACGCTGAGCTTCTGTACTTCAAGCAGCTGCAGAACGAAGAGGATCGCATCATGGACCTACGCATCAAGAACTTCATGAAAGCCAAGGAGGAACGGGACGCCAAGAATCGGGCGGAGGCTGAGGCTGTCAAAGCGGCAAAACTGAAGGGGATCGCTCATATTGCTAACGCTCAGAAGGTATAGTTCTACTGAGAGTTACGCGAGAACAGGAAGCAAATGAGACTCTTGTCACATCGACGACACCGACCACTACGACAGGAAGTAAGGGTATAGGAAGGTAAAGAGGTGGCGTTATTTGCGTAGGTCAGGGAGGCTACAGTGACTTGGATTTTTTCAGAGGTCTCGAAAATATAGAAAAACTCAAAAGGTAAACCTAAAATTTGCACAGATTGTTATTAAACTATCCTAGTTTAATATAGCATCATTTTATTTTCATTGAATACCTACTGCCAAAACAAAATTAGATCTCAAAAATCAAAAAATGAGAATTGAGCCACTGTGTATCACTAGTTGTACAGAGTGGTTCACCCCTGTGATGCACAGTGACTCTAGTAGCATGTGCTAGTAGTACACATTGATTCGGTAGTGGTAGGTAATTTGTACTAATAAATGAATGAGTAAACTCGCCTTAAAAGTAGGTAATTTTGTGGTCGCGGAAAAAATAAAACGCCGTGATACCTCGCTGACTGGTTTGACCGTGTTTGGGGTTGGTGGCTTCAATTGTGGGACAGAGATAGCCATACTAAGTGCGCCATCCTGGTCGAAACACGTATGAGACACTGTTGTCTCCTGAGTAACGGTACCCTCCCTAACCCCCAACCAATAATGCCAACATGTCAACGAGCGGGCGATATCAAAAGCGTCGCAGAACGAAACGGGATGACGCTAGCGCAGAACGGAGGGAACGCGGGAGTGGTGGGTACTTACAAAAACGTGATGCTTCTCAGGGGTATAACCACCCACGGCAGTCGGTAAAGTCAGGTTGTAAATAATGTGTGCCAACATAACAGTGCAACTGACTTCTTAACCGGTTCCAGGCGGAACAAGACCTGAAGGAAGAGCTGGATCGCATCAGAAACCTGAAGATACAAGAGGACGTGGAGCGGGAGCTGCGCCGCAAGGAGAGAGACACGGCCATCAAGAGACACAGGGATATCAGGGACCTGCATGAGGCCAGGTCTCAACAGGCGAGTAGACTTCCATGAGGTAGGCGAGTAGACCTGGATTCTGATGAGTAAGCCAGTGGCAATTTCATGATCTCAGGATCCAGGTCAAACCTTCAGGCACCTGAGGACCTTGCAAAAATACTTGAGGTGACAATGCAGCTACAAAGAGGAGGGACAGCTTCATAAGCCCATAATCTCGAAGGTGGTTCAGAAACCTCAAGACCTTGGACGATATGATACCTTCTAACAAAACTGCGAAGCTACGGCAAGGGATCGGATGGAGAAGAGATCGGATACGTATCAGTGAGATACCACCTCATCTAATTAAGAAGAGCAGAGACTGCTAAGACTGCGAAGAGCTAAGGACCTAGATGATTTTACCTATAGGATACTCGCAAGAGACCAAAGTAAAACTACTGTTTGTTTGTCTATTCCAGATCAAGGACATCCACCGTCTGATCGCGCGAGAGATCGCCAAGGATGAGCAGAGCTTCAACAACGCCATCAGGCAGAACGAGGAGTACATGGACAGAGAGAAGAAGGTACGCGTTCTTATACTCTGTACCTGATGCAATAGCCGGCAAAAGCAAAAGGAAATGTCCGGATTCGTCTCTTAAGAGACCAAGCTCTTGATCAATACGCAGTACGCTGCGTACTGCCTTTGATACTGCCCCTTACCGAGGAAAGGATAGGAACATTAATCTGTATCTTGTTTCAGCTGCAAGACAAGAGAAAGGCACTCGTAGAGCAGCATCGCCAGGAGATCATGAAACAGATCAACGATAAGGAGCGAGCCAGGTAAAATTTGATGATGAAAACCCAACGCTCGTAATAAGAAAAGGCTGGTTGAAATAGTCAGCTCATTTTTAAACTTAGGTAGGCGATCAGAGCACATTATCATAAATGCTCACGCACGGGTACAGATATTCTATTTCACAAAGGCCGTTGGGCCACAATAGATTAATTATCTACTTATTGTGCAATCAGTCTCGCCCGAGACGCGGTCCGGGTCACTAGTGCTCATTGTATTCACGTCAGATTTTGGTAGCGAATACCGTCAGCATGACAACTTCGTGAGATAGAACAACTGCAACAATTTTCGCGTTTATTTACCCATTTTCCCGACGTTTTAACAGGTTTAGGAACACTCTGTCGTGATCACGGGATGGCTAAGATGACTGTCATCCCGTGAAGTAAGATCCTAGATGATGCACATACCTACCTAAAATTAGGTTACCTACCTACGTATTTTGCATTACCTATTTATATCAGAGAAAGTTTTGCGCGGAATTGTTCCTAAATATTTAGGTGGCATCAGACACAACGATAATGATGACAGCGCGCGCTGTTAGTAAGAAATATCTATTATGCTCATAGCATAATAAATCCGTGTGTTACAGAGCTGAACTCCGGGAGAAGATCCACAATGAGGGGGTGGCTCTGAGGCTGGAACAGGAGGCACAAGCCAAGTATGAGAAGAAAATCATCAAGCAGAAGGTAACTTACCAATTCAGAAACATAGAACCTTCACTTTCAAGGACGATACATCAATCGTCCTTAAAAAGCACAGGTTCCACTTCTCTGCCGGCCGTCGTCGCAGAGCCGTGGGGTCGCGGCGTGGGTACCTATAGGTCGCGCAAATCTTTATGAATTCTGTGAACAATGACACAACAGTGCACAATCATTAATTCCTTCTGACACCTTAAAATAAGCTACTGCGCAGCCACTCGCGCGTACTTTTCGTAAATACAGTAATCATAAAGATTTGCGCGCATAATAATCGACCCAGCCCGTGGATGTCAGAGCCGACTAAATCTATGGTCTCTTGATGGACGCACAACGCTGCGCGGTAGGTATGCAGTGCCGGACGGAAGCAATGAAAAACGTATGAAAAACGTCTGTTTCGTCGCTGTCTGTGTCACCGGTGAGGGGCAAGCGCGGTGAAGTGGGGAGCGGGTACTACGCGCAGCACGGCGGCGTCGCGTTCATAACGCTGCGATGTGCGTCACGGCTCGACGGATTTGTTTGAAGACTGCTCTACTTTGGTAGCTGCGGCAAAATCAACTGACCGCGTTTCCGCAAACAGTTGACGCTGCGCCGTGACGCTTCATTGGAGCTGCTTGCCGCAGCGTTGTGCGTTCCCATCAAGAGACCAAAGCTTTCTGCAACCTATCAGAGGAAAGGCAGCAGGTTCCTTCTGTGTTTTCTTAACATTATCATGGCCCAAGACGAAGAAGTCCACGCTAGGCAGTAAAACATCTCAACTGATTCTATAATTTGTTTAGTGGATGTATGTGTCACTAGGGTTGCCACCCGTACTATATAATATAGTATTGTACTATATTTCGGGCTAACGTACTATATACTTTATGAGCACAATAAAGTACGCAAAAATACTATATTTGGCATAAGAAACTTTTGAGTGTAACGGAACGGATCGCATCTACGCGTCTCATTGCGTTTTTGAACGCAACATACAACATCAAATGTCATTGTCATCTCTCTCAGTCAGTCAACTTGAAACCGCGCGCGTTCTTTTTGTTTTTGTAGTTGGGAATTTGTGTAACTTATCTTGTTCTTTGCTCTGTTTGGTGGTGAATTATGATGGATGAATAACTTCAAAAACGATTTAACCAAACAAAAAGAAGATCTCTTCTTTGGATATGAAACAAGTTAAAAAATTAAAGAAATTGATCTTTCTGCACCGGAAGTATGTAATAAAATTAAAAGAAATTTCACATTATTTCTGGAAAAGGCCTTAGCATACTTGGATAAATGGTTTGATTACAGTGAGACCAATCGGCTCTATCCATTAAGTAATATAAATTTAAAAGACAGTGTTAAATATGATAATTTTGTTCATATAGTTGAAAATTATAACTGCAGAAACGAAATGTAAACATGAACGACCTATATGAAGAAATAAATTCTGTAAATGAGATACTTGCACATTTCAGAAACTGTAACAGATTTTCTATATTGTCAACGTCACAGAAATGGCAAAAAATACTTAGTAGGTACTAATAAGTTTACCAATGTGTATAAAATTGTCTCATTTCTACTTTCCGTTCCTGCCACTAATTCAGCATTTACAGAGCGAGTTTTTTCTCTGATGAATACTAAGTGGCGGGACGAAAGAAACAAAGCTTCACTAAATTTAATTAAAAACGAACTTATGATATACCTTAATCTGGACTTAGATTGCTCAGATGCTTTGAAAGTATTCAGCACTGATAAATACCTATTTGCTAAATATTGCAAAAAGCAATAAATAATATGTATATAAAAAAGTTATAAATAGTACTATATATTTACATGCTGTCCTTTTTTTTTTACCCCTTGCATGGTAAATGTACTCTATTTGCTCAAAAAAAAGGTGGCAACCCTAGTGTCAGCACACAGGTGCGGCGGTAAGCGACATAGTTCCCAACTATGTAGACACATGTGGTAAGGTCCGCCTGCGACGCGACCATGTTGGTACGGTCTGGAAATATTTTTTTTGGGTATTTGTATAAAAATGTCTAAGTTTGTAATGTATTAAATATACGTCATCTAGTACCTACCCTTAACACAAGCTAATAGCTTGGGGCTTGATGAAGTTGTGTGGATTGTCCAGCATTATTTATTTATTTAATTCTTATTCATGGTGCAGTGCTGCAGGCCTCGCTAAATATACCCCATTTGCAGGTTCAAGACATGAGACTCCAAAAGATATCCGAGAAGTACGTGAAGGAGGTTGAGCAGACGCTCGCAAAACATGGCTACTGAGCCGATTTTGATAATTCTTTGGAGTTGACACAAAGTTGACCTTTTAATATTTTTCTTCAATATTCATAAATAATATACAGTAGTTTTATTCACATTTGAGTTTGTTTTATTACATTCGCTACATGCCCTAAATTGGTACACAAAATGTAGGATTGTTTTTATAAACTTTGGAAATTTTACTATTATAGGTAATGTTGAAACCCAACAAAGTCAATAAGTCGCTTCAGGGGGGGGGCCTGCGTCCAGCAGTGGACCAATACAGGCTGTTTAGATCCTCACCTCCCAGTTGAAACTAATAATACAGATAATAAAAGACATTACTGATAAAATACGTTATATTCTAAATTAATCTAGTTATAAAATCTAAAATACACAATTTTTATGGTACAAGTCAGCCATATCACTAAAAATTAATTAACATAAAAAGTAAATTATCAAATGCATTAAAACAAGTCATTGGAGAGTGCCACTAACTTATCTGTTCAACTGGACGAAGAACAGAACTACGGCACTGCATTTGATAAGAAACATGCAAAATCAGTCACACACTTATAAATAACACGATTTTAATAACCTATCGCGGATATTGGTCTATCTATGGATATAACTAAAATTATAAAATGTGTATTGTGGACTCGGTCTAACGAAATGTGCGGATACGCGACATATAAAAATAGCCGACATATAAAGATTAAAGTGATATTAGGCGGGTCCATCTAATTTTACTTGACGAGAAACTGATAACACCTAGCTTTAGCTTAACATTGAGTTAACCACTGTTATTGTGTATTTCTTTTTCAATAAATGTGTTCATTTCATTTCATCTTTCGTTAATTTTCGTCATTTATTCGGCACCTTTTACTCGAAATGAAACGTTGAACACAAAATGAAACAATAGTGCCGAATGAATTCATTAATCAACCGATCTAACGATGTTGGCTATTTTCATTCGCTTCTTTCACTGCCACTTCGAATGCACGAATAATGAACATTCAAGTGAACCGCCTGATAATCTCCTTTATGGAGATAAAGGTGCCGAATGAAAGACGAAAATGAACGAAAAATGACCCGTCTGATATCACCTTATGGGGCAGTACGTGATATCACCTTATGGGGCAGTACGCAACATACTGCGTACTGATAGAAGACCAAGGCTATTTTTATATGTCGTGTATCCGCACACTCGAATTTGAATAATGGAGCCAGTGCGGATTGTCCGATGCCGGCCTGTGAGCACGCACCCTAACGTTTCAGCTGCTAACGCTTGAGCCGCAGACTACACTAAACAGCTTCTTTCTGGACCTGTAGGCCAAGCACGGGGATGGTTCTCTAGGGTAGAATAGACAATAATGATATTGCATCATCATACATTGCGTACATTATTATTTACATTAGTATTAGACGAACTCTGTGGCGCAGCGGGCGAAGGTCCGCCTGCGACGCAGGAGGTTGCGGGTTCGATTCCCGCCTCGGGACAAATGTTTGTACGATCTGCAGTCATTTGTGAAGGGCTTTCTGGATGTTTTCTATATGTATAATAAAAAATATATATCTATGTAGTGTATTGTATTAAGTATATCAGTTATCTAGTACCCATAACACAAGCTCTGCTTAGCTTGGGGCTAGATAATGCTGTGTGAATTGTCCAGCATTATTTATTTATTATTTATTTATTTATTATTGAAGTTGCAGGAATGAATTTCATTCCATTCATTTGAAGACAAAGTTACGTAATATTTCTCTATTCTACCCTAGACTAGAATCCTCATGCTTGGGCTACAGGCCGGCCATTGGATGAAATAACAGATCCACTGTCTTGCTATTGTCTGCATCGGCAA
Organism: Eupithecia subfuscata; assembly: GCA_963564075.1. Taxonomy (NCBI): domain Eukaryota; kingdom Metazoa; phylum Arthropoda; class Insecta; order Lepidoptera; family Geometridae; genus Eupithecia; species Eupithecia subfuscata. The sequence goes on along the minus strand of OY751118.1, from coordinate 1,168,372 downwards.
TGCAACCCAAAGAGAGATGTCGCTGTCTGACCTATACACTAGCCAAATTAGATGAGGAATGTTAGTAAAATAAACCAGGACACAAAAACTAAAACTCACTTGGTTTTCGTCGAGTTTTAGATATAATTGTAAGCTATATTTATCGAAAGGATCACAAATCGACAAGAAATGTAAATTCCGTATAGAAAGACGCGACAAAATGAGTATGGGCGGTTTGTTTACAAACATTCTACATCGATTTTGTTTAGTGTTTAATTACTACCTATCTAGTAGGGTAAAACTGGTAAGTACACCTTCAGTGAATGTGTAGTGTCATCTTACCATCAATATTGAACAGACAGAATTTAGCTAATTACAAAGAACTTCAAATAGGTATCAATATCAATGTTTAGAACACTCCAGCTCAGATACCTCCTCACAAACTAACACACTAAACTGTCTCCACTGCACTATAACACTGATGTCCGCCTCCACCCTGTGACGTCACTTCATAGCCTCCTCTCCGAGGCGCACCACCTTGTCCAGGTTATCCTTGAGGGTCCTCAGTTGGTCCAGCACGGCTCCGTCCATCAGCGAGAAAGGTATGTAGGCCTGCGACTGACGGAGCTGCTTCGGCTGGAGGGACAGCATTGTGCCGTCTTCGAGGAGGATGTTGCAGTTTGCTTTCTCTTCGGCTTTTAATCTGGAATCAAGTGATTAAAGCTTAGGACTTGAAGAGTGACCTAAAGGCCCAGACTGCACCAAAGCGGAGATGTGCGGGCATGTCCGATGCGGAGACAAGAGACGTTTTAGCTAGGGTGTATCCACCGCATCTGTGCGGTGATGCGTACTGACTATACTGGAGCGGAGATGTGTGCTGGCTAAGGCTGCCTTTCCACCAGAGATGTGCTACGTTGCTATGTCGGGACGACCAATAGGATCGCTCCATTATCGCGTCTTTTTTGTTAGCTATGAAAATTACGCGATAATGGAGGGATCCTATTGGTTGGCTGGAACCATAACAACGTATCACATCTCTGGTGGAAAGAAAGCCTAAGGCGGAGATGCGTGCTGGCTAGAGCGGAACTGAGCTGCATGCGGCGAGCGTTGGATGTTTGTTGCGATGACACACATCTCTTCTCGTTTGCGCTGCGTGCCAGCTTGCGCGGCACAGCTCACATCTCCGCTTTCTGCAGCCGCCCAGGTCAATCTCGGCGAGGCACAGCGATCGCGCCATACAAATATGATACATCTCGCTTGGTGGTATGAAGCCCAGCGGAGACGAGATGTGTGAATAACAACATTCTATTGGCTGTTGGACATCTCTCCTCTCGTCTAGTCTCCGCTTTGGTGGAGTCCGGCACTTAGTGGCGTCCTAGGTGACACGTATCGCGAAAGCGGTATCCGCGGCTCAGGAAACAAGTGCCAATTTCAAAAATTAGTGTGATTACGGGCGGAGTTAATATAAACGTTAATGTAAATGAAAAAAGAAATAGAAAGTTCGATTTTCGTTTGGAGATTAGGCCACCATTTATTCTCTCTCTTTTATTTCATCTGACGACCTCAGTGGCGCAGCGGGCGAGAGTCCGCCTGCGACACAAGAGGTTGCGGGTTCGATTCCCGCCTCGCAACAAATTTGTGTACGATCTGCAGAAATTTGTTCCGTTGGTCTGGGTGTTTTCTATGTATAATAAAAATATATATCTATGTATATAATGTATTAAATATATCAGTTATCTAGTACCCATAACACAAGCTTTGAGAAGCTTACTTTGGGGCTAGATGGTGCTGTGTGGATTGTCCAGCATTATTTATTTATTTATTTATCTATTCTCAATATTGTTTAGGACAATAGGTTGAACTTACGTGTAACAGTTAGGCACCATGACGGGCGATCCCGACATGGATACCACCATCTCTCCTTGCCGCGGCTGGCGCAGCATCGTCAGGGCTGATTGAGGGGTCACCTGGTAAACGGAAGTAAATTTATTGGTATTTGTTTACATATAAATATTCGGTCAGCTGGAAAAATCTGCAGGTAAAAACTAGTTGCATAGCATAGTGTTTTAGTCGGCTGTAAAATATAAACCATCAGCAATACGTGATCAAATAAAAAGCTGTTTGATCAGCAAAATTAAAGGTTTGGTCGCCAGAATTAATTTATTTGGTCAGCCAGATTTTACTTTCGTTATGCAGAAAAAATATTAAGTAGTAATCTAGGCACTATAAATGGTTTTTTTAATAAATGAGAGGTAACAAAAAATATTAGTAGGTATTTATAACTCAGAGGAAATTGTTTTTGTCTCCTTTGTCATCCAAGTGACAGGGTTTCGGACCTTCGAGTTGGATTGATTGGGCCCGATTTTCAGAACAATTATGTCTGTCAGTTCCTTGATTGAGTGCCGACAGACGTTGCCGTGTAAAAAATCATTTTACCCGAGTGTAGCGCCACCTAACGGGTCCAGTTGTAAATGTAAACCATTCGGAGACCCTTCAAAGCATTCACAATAAATGTCATCAAAGTTCCAGTCGTTAAGGAGTTCAATGCTTTACGTTACGTAAGTTAGAAGATTATAGTTTACCTCTAGGTAGGTTTATTAAGTTTGACAAATCAAAATTAATTTATACATGATAGCGTGCCAAATTATAAAATCCGAAACACGATTTGCTCCTACTCTACTAATATAATAATAATAATAATTAAGCCATTTATTATCATTGAATAAATTATAGCTAGAAAGATTACAAAATTAAATTTAAATTATTTAACATTATTATAAAATTAGATATTGAGCATTATTAGAATTAGATATTTTCATTATTCGATGATCTCTGTCCGAGTAAAGGCCTCCTCCAGACTGTGCCATTTTTTTCTGTCCGTCGCTAAAGTTTGCCACTCTTTTCCACCTATTTCCAAAATTTCATCCACCCACCTTTCGAGAGGTCGTCCTCTTTTTCTTTTACCGGGTGGTCCTTTCCAAGTTGTTACTAATCTGGACCATTTTTTAGGACTCATTCTTGCCACATGGCCCGCCCATTTCCATTTCAATCTTCGGCAATGATGTAGAGCATCAATAACTTTAGTCTTATTTCGTATGTTGGCATTTCTGTGTCTATCTTTTCTTTTTATGTTTAAGATGCTCCTTTCCATAGCTCTTTGTGTTGTTTGAATCTTGTCTGATGTGAATTTGTTGAAGATCCATGTTTGGCTAGCGTAGGATAGGCACGGTAGCAAGCAGGAGTCCAAAATCTTTCTCTTGTAAATAATAGGAATGTCTGATTTAAGAATTTCTTTATAAGCCCAGAACTTGTTCCACGTTATTTTGACTCTTCTTTCAATCTCTTCACGGTGTCGCGTGTTCCCAAAAGATATTTGTTTACCGAGGTAAATATATTTTGATACGTATTCTAGTAGAGTTCTTTGGACAGTGATAGGTCTTTCGATGCTGTTAGTCATCAATTTAGTTTTGGTAGAGTTCAGTTCTAGGCCTATTTTGAGACTTATCGAATTTAAATCATTAATCATAGATTCCAGTTGGTGAGCGGTTTCAGAAAAAAGTACTATGTCGTCTGCGAATCTTAAATTACTAAGGTATTTTCCGTTGATAAATATTCCTTTCTTAGACCAATCTAGGTGTTTCATGATGTTCTGAAGCACTATTATAAAAATTCTTGGAGAAAGCGGGTCTCCTTGTCTCGCCCCTCGGCATATCTTAATTTCAGGTCCCTTTCGGTCTAGTTTGACTCTACTCACGCTTTTATTGTAAATGTCCTGTATGAGTTCTATTAGTTCTAGAGGTGTTTCGTTTTGTTCTAATGCCCGCCACATGCTATCGTGCGAGATTGAGTCAAACGCTTTAGCGTAGTCAATAAATGCCAGGTACAAAGGGCGATTCATTTCTTCGTATTTTTCAACTATTTGGTCCAGTACCTGTATGTGGTCGGTGGTTGAAAATCCTTTCCTGAATCCCGCTTGCTCAACTGGTTGGTGTGGTTCAGTTATTTTTGAAAGGCGTTGTTCTAAGCCTGTAGCCAGTAGCTTGTAGAGACAGGGTTGAAGACTAATGGGCCTGTAGTTACTGATATCACATGGATCGCCTTTTTTGTAGAGCAGGATAATGTCGGATTCAGCCCACTCTTTGGGTATTTTTCTTTCTTCCAGTATTTTATTGAATAATATAGTAAGTGGAGTTGTCAAAATAGTTTTACCAGTTTTCAGAATTTCGTTAGAGATGTTATCTGGTCCGCTGCTCTTGCCTAGTTTCAGTTTGTCCAAGTTCTTAAGAATTTCGGTTTGAGTAAATTTTTCTACATTGTTGTGTTGAATGATTTCGACGTGCTCTACCACAGGTAGGTTGGGGGAGGTGTTTGAATTTTCATATAGTTTTCTGTAGAATTCTGTTGCTGATTGTATAATTTCAGGTCTAGAGAAAGTCTTTTTTGTTTTCTTATGTAGGCATGGTATCCAGTTTTTTGAAGTATTTAGCTCTTTGTACGCTTTTTTCAGGCTCCCTGATATGCTTAGATGTTTTTCAAAAGTTTTCTTTCTGTGTTGTTCGTATTCTTTTTTAATTTGTTTGTTTGTTGATTTGTATAGTAATTTAAGTTCATATTTTTCTTCGTGACTTAGAAATCGTTTGTTTTTCAACTCGTTTCTTTTCTTTATCATATTTCTTGTCTCTTCTGAAATAATGCTGTAGTTCTTATTTTTGTTCGGTTTTTGCTCAGGGTTGAGACTCAACAATATTCCTGTTTTTATTTTTTGGTAGTACGATTCGACGTCGTCTGACTCGTCGTGGATGATGCTATTTATATTTTTGTGTAGTTTTTCGAGAAAATTTGTTTCATCTTGTGTGGTCTTGAATCGGGTTTCTTTTTGTGTATATTTTGCTCTACTGTTTTTAGTTACTCTACTAATATATGGCTGTAGAAATATTTAACAGGCTGCTCAATGTCACAATACTTGCTGGCTTATAAGTCATTTTTGCCGACCACCAGATGCAGCTCAATTCACTCCTTCTGCTGGAAAAATCAGTTTCTCTGCTGACCAAAACCTTTTTAATTTGCTGACCGTCTAAATGATACACCTGGAAAAAACACAGACCAATGCCACCATAGGTACTTCCGTACTATAATATTATAAAAGCGAAAGTAATTGTCTGTCTGTTACCTTTTCACACCTAAACAGATCTTAATCAAATTAGGCAGAAAGGTAGATGGTAACGCAGAGGGATGACTGAATATAAATAACTGAATGATGGACATAGACTACTTTTTATCCCAAAAAAGAGTTCGTCCGAATTCCGAATTCCGAAGCCGCGGGAATTAGCTAGTAACTTATGACTTATTAAATATGAGGTAGAAGGTGCTTGCACAATGAGTCTTTGGAAAAAGCGTTGTGGCATCGCATAGCGTGTTTCAAGGCTTTAAGGGTGGGAAATAGCATCGAAAGGGGGCGGCGAATACACAACATTTGACCGCGATTTTACATTCATTTTCATTCATATCCGCTCTCAGAGACCTCATAAGGTTTGTCTTGGTCTCTAAGTCTTCTAGACTGACCTTGGGGGTGATAGCAGGATTAGCAGGGTAGATGCTGGGTACGTTCTTGTTATACGCCGGCGTGCGGTACTGAATGGAATTGGAGCGGCGTCGCTGGACAGTCTTGCAGGTTGTCTGCGACGCTGTAGGCAGACTATGGTGAAGGACTCACCTTGGGGGTGATAGCAGGGTAGATGCAAGGTGCGTTCTTGTTATACGCCGGCGTGCGGTACTGAATGGACTTGGAGCGGCGACGCTGGACAGTCTTGCAGGCTGTCTGTGGACCGGCCTTGCGAGCAGACGCCTCAGCGGAGCGCGAGCGGCTGCCGGTCGGACGTGACTTGGACATTGGTACAGCTGCGGTTGGAAAATTGGTGTTTTATGAGTAATAATTATTTTATTAATATTAGAAAGCTGAAAGTTTGTGCCATGTTGTGAAGATGTTTGGCCGAAGACAACGCAAACCTATTGAGCGGATTGGGCTGCAATTTTGCACACAGAAAGATCTGGACCTGGAATAAAATATAGGCTACTTTTTAGTCCGAAAAAGCGTGCGAAGCCGCAGGCAGAAGCTAGTTTGCTGTAATTTATGTTTTTATATTACTTACAGCGTTTTCTTTAGTGTGTTAGGCACGACCTACTAGTATAGTAGTATAGTAGGGCATGCCTAACACACCTGTATGTTTTGTATGTATCACCTATATGTTTTGGAAGATTTGATGGTGAGAAAGTAGTGTGAAATAAGTAGTAAAGAAAATGAATGAATAAAATTTATAGGTTGGGGCATACACATCCATCACCACTGACGCACAACACAAAAATGAGCATTCAAATATGGGCATAAACTTATATCTAACAATTACTTAGATGAGTTGCAAATAAAAATATTATATTCTATTATACAGGGTGATTGGTAGCTGGGTGCCAAGCTTCAAGGAGGAGCTAGAATGGACCATTTAGAACCATTTGAGCTATGGTCCCTTTCCGCTTACCCTTTCCATGGCACCCTGTAGAGGCCACTGATAGAATATACAACTGATGAATAGATGTATACTCACGTATTTGCCGCTTCTTGCGTTCCAACGAGTCCTGAGCGGAGCCCTCCGTGAGATACCCTGCCCGGAAGCACCCGTTAGTTAGTGATACATGTGGTTAGACAGACCCCATGTTATGGTGGAAAGTTATGAGGAAGAATTAATTGTTTGTAAGGGAAAGTGGACAAAACTATTAGTAAGTGAAGACAAAAAGTAAGATAAGAGATTTTTTACTTTATGATATGAGCCATTTCTTCATTTTGGCTCTTTTAAAAAAGAAAAATTTATTAGTTCTAAGGTTTAAAGACAAAGTAATGATGTATTGAAACTATTAAGTGAAAATAAAATGTGTTTTTGTAATTAGGTATGAATATAAGGCTATTTACAAATAGAATTATTGTTTTAACTCAACCGTCGAACTCTGATTGAAACATAATAATAGACTGTTTTATTCAGACAAGAACTAGCCGAAAGAGAAGAGACTAACATTGAAACATTTACATTTCTATCTTCATGTTTTGTTCTGAATTATTGTGCGGTTGGGAAGAGAAAAGTAGAAAATATAATGGAAATTACAACAAAATGATACTAGTTGAAGATAAAATCTATTCGATCCAGTTAGAGTGGACTGATATTATGAAATAAACAATCCAACTAACTGACCAAACTACATAGGTATCCACTCCATGGGAAAGTGTCAGAAAAAACATTCCAAAATCCAGTTAAATAAGTGATGTCAGTTCATAATAAAATAACTCTGAGTGTTCCGCACACAGGGGAATAATTTAAATTGATGTTGCAAGGCACTGCGCTTGGAAGAGGTACCATAATAATACAAAGCTTAATGTACAGCAGTTAAGAAGAGGGTTTCTATTTTAAGCAGTCCTGTTCAATTTTAAAAGCTATGATTCAAACAACTACTGATATTTACCATCATCATGAGAAGCGGAACGGGTTGAATTTCTTGTAGCTCTGGCAGATGGCAGGTGGGTCTCTTTCAGAGCCATCTCTGTTTTCTGTTGAATTAACATAGAAATTTTAGAACTACATTTCATAATGGTCTTCTATGGAATTAAAATATTGTCTTACCAGCTCGCCAATTGTTTTCTGCAAGTGCGAAGGTTTGATTGTGCCCACAAGTATCTTGAAGGCTAGTTCTATATCTCGTATCTGTAGCTGAACTTGATTGTCCATTTTATTTTTGAATTCCGACACTGAAACATTTCAGGAAAAAATATTTGAAATTGTGAAACATACTAACTGCGGGCGGGCAGCAGCGCAGCAACAGCCTCCTGCAGAATTACCGAACTGCGATCCCGAGCCCAAGCGGGCTGGGGATCACAGTTCGGTGATTCGCAATGCTCGTATGATAAGAGCAGCATTGCCCCCTCATAATCACACAAAGTTTCCACTTTTATACATTATACATGCTACTCTTATCTTTACAAATTAAAGTGCACTCAAATATTTTTCAATGTACGTAGGATGTGGTTAGTTTTATTAGTGTTTCGTTGTTCTGGTCGCCTCTATGGGTAAAACTGAAAATCAGTGTTTTGCTCTTCGAACAAAGCTTTTCGTTGAGTCCTTTTTGACAGGTTGCAGCACACACACAATTTCTACAAAACCGTACCTACTTCTTAAATTGTTTACTATTATTTAGTGTTCTCAAGTTTCGTACCATCTAAAAACTAATAAGTTTCTCTGTGTTATGTTAAAATGTGCCTTAATTATTGTGATCGTTTTGTATTATGTGCTGTGCAGCAGTGTCGAATAAAACTTTTATGTATCTATCATCTATCAAGAGCCAATATGGCGCTTATCAGGAGGCCTGCAACCAGCTGTGGAAAGGTATGGTAGTAAACCCCAAGACATAGGGCGGCGGCGTAGGGATAAGCTTTGTGATTCAGCTGAAACTGCCTGGGGAAACATTATTTGCTTCTGAAATTACTACCACACCGAAATTTGTAATAAGGATTTCGGTGTAATTTCAGAAGAAACTTACGATATTTGTCGAGTTTCTTCAAGGAATCATCTTCGTCGGCGATCACTTTTTCCTTTCGCGCTACAGGGCGTTTGGTGCGAGGCATTTTGAATCACTCAAAGTTTTGTGGAAACGTCTTTCTATAGAATGTATCAATAACTATCAATAACTAGAGTTTTCAAAGAGATTGCTTTTGTTTAGCAAATTTTAATTTAACAGCAGATCAACAAAAATATTTCGTTCAAACTTCAACCGTCGTCGTCCATTTTATTTAATTTTTAAGTTCGTTCGGAAACTCTTTTTTTTTCGTCCTCGGGACGAAAACGATGAAGTTTTATTATGCACTTTTTACAGTTACGAAGTTACAATTACGAAGTTATAAGCACAAATCGTTTTGTTTTCATAAAGTTTCTTGGTAAACTACATATGCAAAACATAGAATACTACTACTCTTAAGCAAAACATAAACAAAACTGTGCAGTTGAGATTCAAGCAACAAGAAATCGAGAAAAAAATCACATGAAATATATCCGAGCGCGTTTTGTTCAGAAACCTTCTACAAGGACATGGCCGGGCGGGAGACAATAATGTACGCGCCCACAGACAACGAAGGAAATTACCTCTCAACTTACTCATTGTAAGTGTATGGGCAAGTATGGGTCTCACACTCACTTTTGCAGGCGCGGTCGCAGCCCAAGACTTTGGGGGGGGTCACGCTTGGTGCGGGCCGTAGCCACAAATTCACTTGCAGACGGTTGCAGACCCCATCCAGAATAGCTAAACTTTTTCGGCGAGCGGAGCGAGCCGCGAAAAATTTACCTTTTTGATAATGTCTCGTTGTTAACCACCCGAAAAAGTTGTTACTTTTTCGGGTACCCGCCTATAGTATTTTCTAAAATCTAGAAAATACTATCGGCGAGCGGAGCGAGCCGCAAAAATATAATAGTTCCGTTATATTTTCTGCAGTTTTTTGCATATTGACCGCAAACATGACATCGCCTCCCCCAACTCCCAACAATAGTAAGTTTAAGTAACGGCGAGCGAAGCGAGCCTCAACATTTTTTATATTATTTATTATTATTAAAATCCTATCGGCGGGTAACCACCCGAAAAAGTAACAACTTTTTCGGGTGGTTACCCGCCGATAGGATTTTCTAAAATCTAGAAAATACTATCGGCGAGCGGAGCGAGCCGCAAAAATATAATAGTTCCGTTATATTTTCTGCTTTTTTTTGCATAATGACCGCAAACATGACATCGCCTCCCCCAACTCCCAACAATAGTAAGTTTAAGTAACGGCGAGCGTAGCGTTTGTTGACAAAATAAATGATAGTGAGCGAAGCAAACCCCGAAAATTTAAAAGACTGGTGGTAAAGCTTTGAATGTTAATAGGGGCGAGTGGAGCAAGGGAAATAAACTAAACTTACTTACTCACTTGTTTCTGGACTGGTTTCCGCAACCAGTCAAGAAACAAGTAAGTAAGTAAGTAAACCAAAATGAGGAATCCAAAAAAAGAGGTAACGGCGAGCGGAGCGAGCCGCCGAAATTTTTGTTACTTGTCGGGTGGTCACAAACTGGTTCAGAAAATAAATAACAGCGATTGGAGCGAGCTCTGAAAATTTTAAATGTTTGCAGGCTAAGAAATATGTTGAAAACCTAAAAAATATATATATATCAGGGAGTGGAATGAGCCGCAACCTTTTTTAAAATTGGTGAGGTTCATGCAAGACAAGGAAGCTAACTAATGAGCTATGAACAATTTTTAAGTTTGTCGAATAACAACCAAATATATATATACAACAGACTAGACTCTATATGAAATCAACGGCGAGCGAAGCGAGCCGCGAAATTTTTTATGATCTGGCTGTGCGTGTGAGTTGTTTGGTATTAGATATTTTGCAGTTGCACCTAAAACGGAGGAGTCCCGCACTAGAGCAAGCCAGAAGCATCGAAACAGCAGAATGCTATCAGAGGCTAGCAGAGCTTGCTGCGACAATCTTTGGTATTTGTTAGTTATTGCGCAATTTTTTAGAAAATTTGGCAATGTTACCTAATGCGGGGCGGGGGTCGAGCTTTGGAACATAGTTAGAAGGAACAAATGTTATCAGCGAGCGGATCAAAACGCGAAAATTTTGCTGTCTACTAATTTTTTGCGCTAGTTGACAAAGTGACCTCGGAGATTATTAATTGAGTAACAATTTTGTGCTTTTTATTGTGGTGGTTGGATTGATACAAACTGACATTAACGGACCAGCCAGACCACTAAAAAAAAATTGGTTGCCTGTAAAGTCGGTATACGGGCGAAAGTTTTACGTGACAACGACTTTGAGTGGTAAAACATTGTAAGCGCATAACGTGAGCGGAACGTAACGCGTAACGCAGTTTCTTGAAGTGTCACCCGGCAAACCAATTTATAAGACGTTGTCACGTCAATAGGTAACGTTACCTCTGCGCTGATCAAAACACAGGGGGCAAATAACAGTAATATCGGCGAGCGGAGCGAGCCGCGATTTTTTTTGCTGCAGTTGGTAACCATATTCAATGTAACGGAAGTAAATAGGAAAAAATTAATCATCAAACTATGGGTTGCAATTTTTTAAGTACCTAAACTAAGATCTTGGGGGGGGGGGGGGGGGGGTCATGACCCCCGTGACCCCCCCCCCCCCCTGGGACCGCGCCTGCACTTTTGTTGTGCATCATGAACAATGTACTTGAATGACTTAAAGGTCAGTACTCACATACGGTATTACTCGATCGAGCTAAACTGTCGAGTAAAACCCATGGCATGGGCTTTCGTCCACACATTGAGCATTGATCTATCGAGTGAGGCGCGCCGTTCAGTATTCACCGAACCGTTCGAGCCAAAGGATGTCTGTGCAACAAAGGAGATGGTGGCTGTATTTAGCAAGTCTCACAGTGCTTTATAAGAAAATCAAAGAAAATGAATAGAAAAAACGTAAATGGATTTTTTTTTAATTTATTTTAAAGAACATTTCTCTTAAAAACACGTGTTTCAATCACGATAAACAATACCAGACTGACGCTCGCCTCGCGCCGCGCCACTCGCAGTCACGTACATACGTTCGAGTCAAGATTGACGGCTCGCTTCGAGTAGGTTCGAAGGAAATTACTTTCATTTAATTCCATCGAGCCGGCTCGGTGCGAGCCTTCGAGCTGTGAGTTTTGCGGTCCACACGTTGATTTTTACTCGACTTCGAGTAAAACTATCGAGTAATACCGTATGTGAGTACTGAGCTGAGTGTTTTGAAGATTACAGTCGACTAAATTCTACTGCATCTGTTTTTGCTGCAGCATATAATGTACTCTGTGGCTGCAGCAGTGGCAACTAAAATTTTCAGTCGAGACGTTTTGAACGCAACGCAACGACAGAAACGGATGTTCTATACATACAGTCAGCCATCGCACTCTAATAATTCTAACTTAAGGATAGTTTGCTCAAATAATGCATAATTCGATTGTGTAATAAATATTAAATTAAGAATAAATAAATAAATAAATAAAATTATATATTACTTTATTTTCGGTTCTCATGAAACCTTCACCTCATTTAAAGAGCTGGCTGTATTTGACTCTCTCTGATAGTGCTTTGTTTATGATGAATGAAGAATGGCGGACGTTGTAGTTGTGGGTTATTTGTTTGCGTTTTTATTGATAAATGTTCACTGTGGTGAGTACGTTTCTTGTAAATTAGCAAATTCGCACCAGTAGAATGTGTTTTCCTTTATATACTCTTCCAACAAATGCCTTCAATAATTTGAATTGTATCCTTGATTTGGCTCTATTTACATTTTTTTTCTAACAACATTTTGAATTTGAGCATCTAAAGAGATGCTTATAGACTTATATTACGAAGTGTTAGGGTTAAAACATGCTATTTTTGTAATACGAGGCCACTTTGCCCAGATAAGTCGTTTAAGAAAACCAGCTGCTCACCACAACCAACAGATTTTGGAAGTGTTGGAATGTTATGATGTCTACGCAAATACCTAATGCAACAACTGGCTCGCAATACTTCTATCATCTTTGCCTACTCTTCCCAGAAGTGTAATGGCCATATGCAGTTAATTTAGAATACTTTTAGCACCAAAAACATTGTTTTTCCAGCTGGTCTACCCGACTTAGATCTAGATGATGATGGCTCACAGATCCTGGGCCCTCCAGAACAGCAGCTTGATGAAGCTATATCACTAAAAGATAGCTTTGTTCACCAACCAAGGTATGTAGAAAATCTTACTTTATCATCAAGCTAAACAAGGCAGTTTTTTGAGACGGGGTGGTTATGGTCAAGTACAATACCACAGGAGTTATACAAAAGTCCTGAAAGGAGTCATGCCTTCGATAGATAATAAAACAATAACTGCAGATTTAGTTTTTTGACGTGACAACGTCTTATAATTCGATAGAGCCGGCTGCACGCACGAAAAAACATGACGTCATGCGGCGTTACCTCGCTCATGACGTCATGCGGCGTTACCTCGCTCTGAGGCGTTCCATGTAAGGCTTGAAGTGCAAGCGAGAGCGCTCGACATCCGTCTCTCTCCTACTTGAGTGAGCGATGCGTCTGCGTGGACAGCTGCTATACTATAGTACATTTACATGTTTTGATTGAGTATCAAATGCTACCATTCCATCAGTATTTTCTTAAGACACGTTGTCACGTTCAACTATCGTCAGTAAACCGACTTTACAGACAACCAATTGTTTTTTTTATCTACATTTTACTGACGGAAATCTTTCAAAAAAGACATATTTAGTAAAATTAATTATTATTTAATTCTGTTGAATTCATTTGTTGCTCTGAATGCTGTTAAGATCAATCTTTGTAAAGAAATTTATTACTAAAAATGAAAGGAAGTAGAAATATTTTACAAATTCCTTTTAATACCTATCTAATTTTATTATTATTATTACTAGCCAAATTTATCCCACTGCTGGGCAAAGGCCTCCCCCCACTCTCTCCATAATAATAACTAAATTTTACCTAATTATTAAGTTGCTTGAAATGTTAAATATGGCTAATTATTCATCTGATTAAAATTTTTATGCTGCTATCGAAGTATGAGGAAGTTTAAAAGGTAACACATTTTATTAATATTACGTGCAAAATTATCACAACCAGTTATGAAACTAATCATAATCACTTCTATAATTTAATCTGCAGAGTAAAATACAGAGTGCCACGGAAAGGGTGTTAACAATTGTTCTATGATTTTTTTGAATTTCGAACATTTTTCTTCAATTCTTGTTCTCTTACGTTTATTCTTACATTATTACTGTCGTTATTAAATATTAAAGGATTTACATCATTTTTTTGTAATTAATTTCATGACAAATTGCTTGGTTTTGCTGAAAAAACAAGCAAAAAGCTTTTGTGAAATATTTTGTAATGTTAAATAATGCAAAAGTACGTATAAAAGAAAAGGAATAGAAAAAACACTTGATTTTTGCAAAAAAATAAAAAAAAAACAAAATTAAAAAATCGTTATTCTAAGTTGATCCCCTCCGGGTCCAGAATCTCCCTTTCTGTTTACTACCCTTTCCGTGGCACCCTGTATGAGAGTAATATATCACAATTTGTTGATATAGACACAAGTCACATTATATGCCCTAATCGGCCCCTGATTCTCCGGGCTAAAATCAACTTAAACATTACCCTTAACTCTTCCAGATATAAATGCTACCAATGCGAGCCACCAGACTGTGATGAGGATCCTCCGCAGAAGTGTGAGAATGCTCTGTCCTGTTTCAAGTCCTCAGTGCGGACAGGGGACGGGACCCTGCAGCAGTCTCGAGGATGCACCGTCAGAGCTGATCAGCATCAGTTTACGTGTAGAACCAGCCGGAGCCATGGGTATGTTGTAAATATCACAATAGTGTGGCAATGGTGGTCTTCAACATGCACAAAGTTCATGGTTAACCTGCTTGTGTTCATCAAATGAGAATAGTGTTCATTATGAATGTGATGGTTGTTGGAAGAGATCGCTCTTAGCAATAAGGCTGCCCATTGTACAACTCTGTATCTCTCTTTTCCTGTATTTTTATTATTGTTTTTTCTTGGTGTGCAATAAAGTGTAATTGTATTGTGTTACTATAATTACTATATATAATAATATAGTGTAATTGTATAGTAAGCGGGTTAACAACGAATCTAATTTGTGTTGGAAGAACACCAACGTTTCATCCCTTAACGAGGGACTTCATCAGGGTGAGTGCGGTTCGCGTCGCGCCTGTACCGCGTCCTTCCGCGCACTACGGGCTAAAGCACGCAGTGCACGGGTCGTAGGCGGGGGTGGTGGGGGGCACGCTGCTTGTCGATGCTGAGAATAGTGTTTATGAGTTTTTTACTTTTGATGATATTATGACACTTGCATTAAACGCCGCTTAGTAAATGATGCTACAAGATGTTAACCGGTTCTGGAATAAATAAATAATGCTGGACAATCCACACAGCATCATCTAGCCCCAAGCTAAGCAGAGCTTGTGTTATGGGTGCTAGATAACTGATAGGTATACTTAATACAATATACTACATAGATAGATATTTTTTATTATACATATAAAGCATCCAGCACAAATATCTGCAGATCGTGCAAACATTTGTCCCAAGGCGAGAATCGAACCCGCAACCTCCTGCGTCGTAGGCGGACCTTACCCCCCCGCAGTGCCACAGAGGACGTCGAGGAATAATCCTTGTAGTTACACTAATACAAACTTTCAGCAAGCGCCATGCAGGCCTCCACAACATATCCTGCTGCATCGGAGACTACTGCAACTCAGGGGGCTTCCCTTCCCTCCCGGCGCCAGATGCCACCATCCAGCCGCTGTCAGCCGGAGTTTGGAAGCTCTGGGGCTCCGTCACCGCCTGCGTGGTCATTATAGCCTGTGTTAGCGCTTGTGCCGTGTTCCTGCTAAGAAGAACGCACAGGTATGACTTACTGACTCGTCCCACTGAGTTGTTGACTCATCCAGGAGCTCTCAGCTAGTGTGGAAGCTATGGGGCTCTGTCACCACTTGCATGGTCCAGCGCTAACGAAGACTACGATGTCTTTGTTAGCGCTTGTGCCGTGTTCCTGCTACGGAGGACTCATAGGTATTGTCTGACTCCATGACTCATCACACCGAGAGGTGAACCTACCAGAAGAAGACTTCTGGTAGGTTCCCTTTCGACTTTTACGACATTATGATGGTTTGAGTTGGATGGTTGATTCAAACAGTGGATACTTACGCCACGACCACCTTCATTCACTAATCATTGACAAATTAACTCGCCAAACTCAGCCACTACCTCGTCATCATACTCACAGATGACGTATTGACTCATCATTCATGATACAATTACTTATTTTCAGGTTACGCGTTTCCCGCGCAGCGCTACACAAACTCGGCGCAGATTCGAATTACTTCACGTCTAACATGTACAGCCCTAGCCCTTACTATGAAGGTAAAAAACATAAAACAGAAACAAAATATATTTATTTGAAGCAAAAACAATCATTTTACAGCATATAAGGCACGTTGATAGGTAGGTAGAGTTAACATTATAATATGATACACTATTATTATGGCCTATTAAAACTGATAGATAAAAGTTATAGCTGGCTTGGAGACTATGATTTTACCGATTTATCTTACACCAGGCCGAGCCTGTATCATGAGGTTCTGATGATTCTTACAAATACGAGAAAGAAGAAAGAATATATTTATTGGTTCACTATGAACAACAACGATTATATATTGGCAACTATTATAATGAAAGTGAGAACATTACAAATAAAAATAACCTAGTTCTAATTATTAAAATAGCAGTGTCTCTAGACAGCGAACCAAAAGCTCCCGTCTCAGCATAATGTTGCTCCACAAAAAGTAGAATGTAATGTACAGTGCATTCAATATAACAAGATTGTTGATCACAGATGCCTAGAATAAGAGAATACAGAGCGCCACCCAAGTGTCTGGATACCTAATCATAAAGTTCAATTAACCCTTTACCAGGTGGCGAGGGATCTTGGGGCCCCGGCGGCGGCGTGCAAGCGGTCGCAGCGGGGGACTCCACACTCCGCGAGTACCTAGAGAGCTCCTGCACGTCGGGCTCCGGCTCCGGCCTGCCGCTCATGGTGCAGCGCACGCTGGCCAAGCAGGTGCAGCTGCTGGACTGCGTCGGGAAGGTATGTCACTAGGTCTCACGGGGACTGCACACGCTCCGCGAGTACCTATGCTAGAGCCATTCTGCCTGTAGAATTTTAGTAAATATTGGAAATCAGCTGTTTTTTAGGGTTCAACTTCAACTTCTTGTTTGATGGCTTCTGCGTCACAATTTGTTTTTTTGTGTGTTTGACACAATTTTGCCAATATCCGTCTCATCATCTCATGACATTATCACCAAGAAATGAATCATGCTTGACAGAATTCATATGACCACCCATAAATACTATTAGATTCGTTACTTTTTTTTATCTTTGCATGAAGTCTATTCAAAATCTAATTATTTCAATTTACAAATCGTCATTATGATGTCAAAAACGTAAGATTATAATCACCAGAGATTTACAAAGACAACCCGTATAACAGAAAAACCCGCAGGCAAGAGCTAACCTAAATATGAAAAAGGTTTTTCACCCCTTATCAGCTGATTGAACTGTCAGTGGGTTTATTGGTAAACATTCTACAAGCAGAATGGCTAAAGCATAGATGATGACAGTGTGAAATTGTCTAGCATTATTATACATATCATTATACTTGACTGCCTTTGCCCTGATTTTTTTTACTGCCTCGTTGGTCTAGCGTTCTGCTTTTCTAGCAAGAAATATTCACAGTAGCAGCCCGAGTCAGGAAGTTGGCGGTGTTACACCCCCGTGCCTCGGAAAGCACGTTATGCCGTTGGTCTTGCGTTTGACCTCTAGTCTCCGACGAGACTGGCTGCGGTGGTCGAAATTCATATAGCATCATCATTATATTACTGCAGGCATTTCTTCCGGGTCTGTGCGGTGTACGTATACTCTACAAGTATTAATAACTACAATATTGCTAACTACAATATTGACGACCTCTGTGGCGCGGTGGGCGAAGGTCCGCCTGCGACGCAGGAGGTTGCGGGTTCGATTCCCGCCTCGGGACAAATATTTTTACGATCTTCAGATATTTGTTCAGGGTGTTCTGGTCGTTTTCTATTTATAATAAAAAATATCTATCTATGTACTCATATATTATTATGTATATCAGTTATCTAGTACCCATAACACAAGCTCTGCTTACCTTGGGGCTAGATAATGCTGTGTGGATTGTCCGTCAAGCATTACTTATATAAATACTTACATACCTATTGCACATAAAAAACTCTGAAATTGTTTCTTTCCCAGGGTATTCTAATTCTAATTCTAGTTCTGTTTGGGGGGAACTGAGATCTGCACGGACATCTCGCATGGGAGTGTATTGTGCATTATCCCCCTGCCTAAACAGGCCCTAACCAGCCCAGCTCCTTGAAGTACCGGAGCAGGACTTTTGGTGACTGACAGCTTCGTTTCAGCTTCTCTGTGGGTGTAGACGAGGTTGACTCCTCAATGAGACCCTTCAGCCCCGTCTTGCGTCTGGCTTCCTCTGTGGCCGTGCAGTCCCAGGGTATTTATCTGTTTCTTTCTTCCCCAGGGTCGGTACGGAGAAGTTTGGCGCGGATCTTGGTACGCGGACAGCGTCGCAGTCAAGATATTCTTCTCTCGCGACGAAGCGAGCTGGCGGAGAGAGACGGAGATATACAGCACGGTGCTGCTACGGCATGAGAATATACTGGCTTATGTGGGCAGCGATATGACTAGCAGAGGCAGTTGTACACAGGTAATGTACGAAAGTTTTTTATTAAGTTAGTCTAGAAGCATTATTGTGTGCAAGAAATAAAAGGCTTTTTATCAAGTTATAATGTTGGAAAGAAACGATATTAGTAAAAAAGGGGAGATGAGGTACTAGCCTCTTGTGGATGGCTCAAATTAGGTGCAATTAGGTCCCACCCACCTCAGTCATAGTCGGACCGGCGCGGCGACGCCGGCGTTCGTGTTTCGCGTGCGTATTGGTGTATCGGTCGCGCTTCGGTCTAGGTACGTCTTTCCATATTTGTTGTTAATTATAATTATTGCACAAGATTGGAAATGTGGAGATCCAAGCGTAAAAATCGACTCTTCTAACTCAGTGAGTAGATGTCGTAAGCGTCGACTTACGGAACCTACCGACCGAAAAAAGGGACAGCTGCTCCCTTCTGATAAGATCTGTCAATATTATTTAATCGACATACTTTTTAGTTTTTGAGTTTGTTAATGTGTTGGCTGAGGTTATGAAGCTGATGATAAATATTCCTAAAATGTATGCAGAAATCTATATTAGTTTGTGTGAACATGAATATAGGTGTGGTTTTGGCTTCTAACAGAAATCCAATATGGCTCATTTTAGAAGGGACCTCACCTCAACAGCCTGTGTTGTTCCACTGCTGGACGCAGGCCTCCCCCTCATATGCGCCTTATTGGCTTTTATCTCGTTTAGTGGTAGAATTGTTCTGCAGGAAGCGTTGCTGCCTGCCCCCCGGTGGAATCCAGGATATATCTTAGTCGCCTGTTATGACACACACGTGGGAAGAGTTGGGGTGGTGCAAATCCTATGCCGGCACCACACCGCTTAGAAGGGACGATCAAATTTATTTACATCGTTATAAATAAACATTGTATTCCTTCCAGTTATGGCTGATAACCCATTTCCACCCGCTGGGCTCTCTCTACGAGCACCTGGCGCGCGCCACGCTCACTCGCCACCAGATGATGGCCATCTGTCTGTCCACCGTGAACGGACTGTTGCATCTGCACACCGAGATACACGGCACACAGGTGACACTATACGACTCAAATATCAAAGTGCTTTATTTCCTTTAGACCTTACAGGACTCTTGGACACGTCACAAAATTCAAATTACATAAAGTAAAACTAGGAAATAAGTGATCACTTTGATTTTTTGTTCACTTCAATCTTTTTAAGGTAAAGTAAAGAAGAAGCGAACAAGAAACATTATCTTGTTAGGGTGTTCGTTTTCTAGCTAGAGCAAAACTCGTCCCAAGCTTTACTTGATCAGACTCTATAAGATAAGAAATAAACTCCCTGACGCTGTGATTATTCCTAACATGATGGGGCAGGTCATTTATGTGAACTAAAAATAAGAATGGACCGAGGGAAGATCCCTGTGGTACACCCATTGTAACTACAGCGCCCAAAGACATTTTCCTCATTACTGTCAACTCGTGATTATTCCTAACATGATGGGGCAGGTCATTTATGTAAACCAAAAATAGGAATCGACCGAGGAAAGAACCCTGTGGTACCCCATTGTAACTACAGCGCGCCCAAATAATTTTTTCCATTAATTTCAACTCGTTGTATCCTGTGACTCTAACAAGTGAGGAGATCTAAAGAGATGTCCCCTAAACTAGACTGATATAGTTTCCTGAATACTTTTCTTGGAGTACATAATCGAATGCTTTTGATAAGTCACAAAAAAAGACTTACTTTTACCCGCTTTCTCGTACAGCATTAACTCTTCGATTTTAGAAGTCGATATTATTGTAAGCACAATAATGTGGTGCTTCAAAATATCTTACTACTGATTATTTCATATTTATATGAGCAGTATGTAAATATGAAACATTTTGAAGATATTTTGAACACCTTGGGTGCTTACAACAATATGGTGATTCGAACTGCGTATATCAAATTGCTTTTATGTTTTTCAGATCATTTTGACTACTCTAGACGCTCATATCAATTTGAGGCTGACTGTACGATATCCACAGATTTTACTTACATAGTTATATCTATGAATATGCTATGGCATTAATCTGATCTTAATTTGTTATTCCAGGGTAAACCCGCCATCGCCCACCGAGACATAAAGACGAAGAACATCCTAGTGAAGACGGACGGGTCGTGCTGCATCGCGGACCTGGGGCTCGCGCTCACGTCGCGCCCCGCCCCGCCCGCGCCGCGCCCGCCGCAGCAGGGGACGCGCCGGTACATGAGCCCTGAAATGCTGGACGAGAGGTCACTATAATAATCTTTATAACATATAAAATATAGCTGTGTGGTGCCGGCTTAGAATGTTCACCACACCAAATCTTCCCGCGGGTGTCGTAAGAGGCGACTAAGGGATATCCACCTGGGGCGGGCAGCAGCGCTCCCTTCAGAACAATTCTACCACCGAACTGCGATCCGCAACCCGCATGCCCAGCGTGGGGAATATGGGCATTACCCCCATGAGATACAATCCAACAAGCCGCTTATCAGGGGAGGCCTGCGTCCAGCAGTGGACCAATACAGGCTGTTGAGGTTGAAGATAGGATAAAAAATGTTTAGGAACAATTCCTTGCAAAACCTTCTCTAGTGACATTCAATTAAATGCATTCGCGTGCACCGCCCTCCCGCCCACAAATTGTCATGCCATGCAATCGGAGAAGGTAAAAATTTTTGGGAAAATTCAATCTACTATTTACACCAAAACGCATAAACGTCAAGCCTACGACTAAAAATATGAGGTGAATCATCTGGTTTAGCTTTACTCATCAAAATATTATATATCTACTAGACGATCTCCTCGCGGTTTCACCCGCGTAGTTCCCGTTTCCGTGGGAATTTCGGGATAAAATATAGCTTATGTTACTCCCTGAAAAGTAAGCTTCCTAACAGTGAAAGAATTTTTCAAATCGGTCCAGTAGTTTCGGAGCCTATTCAATACAAAGAAACAATCAAATATTTTCTCTTTCTAATATTAGTATAGATAACAGTTATCTGTGATTTTTGATTACTTGGTGTGCAATAAAGAATATTTGTATTGTATTGTTATCTAGCGCCCATAACACAAGCTCTAATTAGCCTGGGGTTAGAGATGCTGTGTGGATTGTCCAGCATTATTCACATATCAATTATCTCCCACAGCATAAACGTAGAATGCTTCGAGTCCTACCTGAAATGCGATATCTACGCGCTGGGCCTGGTCCTGTGGGAGGTGTGCCGGCGCGTGGCGGCCCCCGGGGCGCCGGCGGCGGAGGCCCGCGCGCCGTACTTCGAGCTGGCCCCCAGCGACCCCAGCTTCGAGGATATGAGGAAGATCGTCTGCGTGGACCAGGCGAGGCCCACGCCTAATCCGGAGCCACACCCCGTGAGTACATTAAACAATACTGGCTGCTATTTTCGGTAGAATAAGAAGTATATTAGTGTGAAGTCTGATGAAACCAAAACAAAACTAATTTGGCAGCACTAATAATGCTGCCATCCTTTTTATTTCGGTCGTTATAAAAGGGACGGCAACATTTATAGTCCTGTTAAAGCCTCCACCCACAGCCGCGATTTTGAAGCGCGTCTTGTGTCGCGCGATTTAAAAGTAAAAAAGAAACTTATTCTGTTAATCCTTTCCAGACGATGACTGGAATGGCGGCGCTAATGCGCGAGTGCTGGCACGGGAACGCGCGGGTTCGACTCCCCGCGCTGAGGATCAAGAAGACGCTGCTCAAACTGGCGAACAACGACCCGGACATCACGCTCAATGACGACAATGAGGTCTCGGTGTGAGGTCGTACCTGTTCATGGTAAGAGCGGTAGAGAAGAGACTGACCTCAGACCTAAAAGAAGAGAGGAAAGAGAAGAAGCAATCTCGCCTCAGACGTTAAGGCCGACTCACACTAGCGACTCACACAATCACCGCCATCTATTTATTCTTATGGGTACCGAGGCTCTTCGGGTTTTTTAAAAATTATCTGAGCGTCTGGTCGAAGCGACGCATGACCCGAGAGCTGGTGAGTATCTGGCGCAGCGCACCAGCATTGCCATACAGCGGGGCAATGCAGCCAGCGTCTTGGGGACGCTTCCGACTGTTATTGATATGGATCAGTTGAGCTACCTGTAGACTGTTTGTAACAGTCTCCAGTTAGCAGTTTTGTGATACCTATCATAAGCTTTGTTTAATGCCTCTGTAATAGTTTTGTTGTTTTGTATGTAGGCAGAGATGCGAAAATAATTTGGTGGCTGCTAAGAGCAACTTCGCTAGTGTGAGTCGGAATATCGCCTGAATTAAACATAGACATGCATTTATTTGCGCACACACAGTAACTTTTGGAATTTATAAATTGTTAAAGTAAGACCAGTGTCCTATAAAACGAGACGTCACTGGGCTCAGATTACGATAAGCGAAGAAAACATAAATATTCTACTAATATTATAAAGGCGAAAGATTGTGCTTTTGTGAAGATGTTCGGCCGAAGACAACGCTAAAACTACTGAATAGATCGGGCTGACATTTTGAACACAGAAAGATAGAAGAAGACCTAGAGTAACATACAGGCTACTTTTTTTTTTATCCAAATAATACGTGCTACGCCGCGAGAAGCTAGTAGTGTATAGAGTGGAGAAAATACACCAAAATGGCTTTCAAGGGTCATATTCAAACCGTCATAACTTCTAAACTATCTTACTTAGGGCTAAGATGCAAGACTTATTTTGAAGCACACATTCTGTACTATCGTTCAGAAACAAAAAACATGTAGCTTGACAGTTTCGATTTTATGAAAAAGCTAATAATTTCAAAAAAAATGTTAAGAAAAACTTGTTTTTTTGTTTTATAAATTCTCTTTTCTTTTATTATAACATAGAAATTGCATCAATGTTAACATTGCTTTATTGTTTACATTATTGGCTATCAAATGAGTCCTCTATCGTCTTCCTGAGACCTCTACATGGGTAGCTATACCTTAATCAATACAAGCACCCGTGCTTCGAGGCAACAGAAAACAAAATGGCTGCCATTTTATCATGGAGAGAGAAAAAAAAATAGGGATAGTGATTTGTCGATAAAATTTACCGTATTTCACCCCCCCCCCCCCCCCCCCTCAAAGTCTCCGACACCGGTGACCAGACACATTGTAAAATATACCTACTAAGTCTACCCAACATTATCAGAGATTTACACAAATATTACCTACAACTAGTACGTCACCGTACTAGTTGTAGGTAACACACGTAACCATCGAAGTCGAATTTTTTTTTTTGCGACATTATTTGATTTCTTAGAAATCCACAGGCTGAGTTAGAGGGGTCCAAGCCTGAGATTTTGAGGTCCAGAACTACCTATATGCAAAATTTCAGCCCGATCCGTTCAGTAGTTTTGGCGTGAAGATGTAGCAAACATCTACCCATCCATACATCTAAACATCCAACCTTTCGCATTTATAATATTAGTGTGATTAGGAAGGGATTTAGTGACATGTGAAGGTAATTAGCCATAAGACCTGATATAAGTATTTAACTTGGGACATATTACACTATTTATATTCCTGCCAAATTCGATGTAAACTGTTTGTAAACAAACCGCCCATACCCACGGAAATGGAAGTTAATTCCGTGCCCATACCTAACCTAAAATTCACTCTGTTGCCGCGTCTTTTAGACGCAATTTAGGTATTGTCGTTTTTAGATATCTATACTATAATAATACTATAAAAATTAAAGATTTGATTGTTTGTTTGTTTGTATTGAATTGGCTCCGAAACTACTAGACCGATTTGAAAAATTCTTAAGAAGCACACATTATTCCTGATGAACATGCTACTTTTTACCGCGAAAAAATTTCATTCCTACGGGAAAACGGGTAATAGGACAACGGGTAGTAAGAATGCAGCTAGTTCATTGAATAAATTTAAAGATTACAATACAATAATATCTGAACCTCGACGCCAAACAAGTGTTAATCTTAGCTTTTTAAGTCGTGTTTTGTTTACTAACAGTGCGCATAGAATTTGGCTGGCGTTTATAGATATACTAAGTTGGCACATTTACTGCATTCTACGACAAAACAGTTGTCTACCAACAGTGTTTGAAACCGCACTGTCTCACTCAGATCCAGAAAACGGTCGCTAGCCTAGCGATCTGAAATTGATAATGTAAAAACCCTTTTTATATGTAAATTGTAAATAATGTTTGTGGTTTGCATTTTGATAATGATTATCTAAATAATGCTGAAATTTTACATGATCATCTAGCCCTAAGTATGTAATGTTATATCAAGTTGTCATTAACTGACGTAACGACGGAGGGTGCGGGTTTGATTCCCGACTCGGGAAAAATGATTGTACGATCTGCAGTTATTGGTCTAGGTGTGTTGAATGTTTTCTATGTTTAATAAAAAATATCTAATGATTTTCAAAATTTTAAAAAATTCTACTTATTTTGTATATATAAACTCAATATAATTGAGTTTATCAGTTATCTAGTACCCATAACACAAGCTCTGCTTAGCTTGGGGCTAGATAATGCTGTGTGTATTGTCCAGCATTATTTACATATTTATGTTTACCAGATAACCATTCATTTTGGGGTATATTTGTTTTTACATATCGGACAAATTAATCACAAATAAATTATATGAGTTAGCTTTTGTCAAAATGCATACCATCTTACTCTAATGGTTTTAGATTTAATACACTTTTGAGGCCTTTTTTGTGTTGCCATATAATTATTATAAATGTTAAGTTAAAACCGAACTATTTGTTAGCATTTTTTGTAATTTTATAGTTTACGTAATTAATTAAGATATAATACATTTTGTCTTATGTGGCTTATTTTTCTTTTATGGTTTTTTTAATTGAATTGAAATCATTTTGCTAAGATGATGTTCATTAATATGCTTTATCTAGAATAGAAATATAAATTCAAATATAAACTTACCTACATTAATAAATCCATGAGAAAATATATGAAATTCGTATGAATAAGTGGATTTTTCTTATAATCTATAAGTGCTTTACATTGTGCCTTTTTATTATTATTGTAAATGTTACTTAATTTTAGTATCATAAGAATCTCTATAAATCATTGTTATTGTAAATGTACCTAACACTGTTTTTAAAACCTAAAATTTTATGTCGGAAAAATTAGGCTTTCTATATTTGTTGCCAGCCACAAACAGAGTTTAACTTATGACAAGTTACAAGTAAAAAAAATCTCAGATAATTAAATCTATCCAATATTCCGAAGCACAAAACTCGTAAATATTAGAACTTACCTTAAAAATGCCTTAAGAATGTATCTATCGACCATGTTCTTGTGTGGTTGCACCAAAAAATAATGAACATTACATTTCAATACGATTTTTATCGTTAGTTGGTTTAAACGGCAGCTTTTGTAATAGTGTACCATAGCTTTAGCACACCCTTATGTTAGTTATAAACAGGGCTCGTTCTCGTAAAAACGAAAATCGAAGTTTCGTATTATTTTTCGTGCAAACGTTATCATATCCAAGTGGCATAATGATTGATTTTGCACGAAAACGAATTAGAAACTTCGCTTTTCGTTTTCCGATTAGGCCTCCAGTAATTTGTGTTCAAGAAGTTGTAAATAATACTTAGAGAATATTCGTATTTGTAAGACTTGGTTAAACAGAGAATAAACTTAATATTTGTCTAGTCCTGGATTTTGATTCATAAATTAGTGTAATGTCCCTTGAAATGATAAAATAATAATTACCGTAATTTGTTGAAAGTAACGGACCCAAAATAACGCAAGAAAGCAAAAATATAGAGCTAGAAATAATTAGAAAAGACTAAAATACTAACACGACACATACCTACTTCACTACCTACGTCAGAATATAATAGGCTAAGACGAAATAAATTATACCATTTTATAAATATTATATTAATATTTTTACCTAGCAACCTAATCTAAACAACACAGCATTCTACGACAAAGGGTTAAAAATAAGAAAGCAATGTTTTTTAATCTTTTAATTATAAATTAATATATAAAAGCATACAAGACACCTTATTATGCTAAGAAATGCACTGATTGGTACGTTCCTTATAATTTCTGACTTACAATTTCTAATAAAACAGATTTCGATTATAATTTATAATACTATCAATAAAAATTTCATAGCACTTGAAATAAGTACATCATCTCTATGATGTATCAGTGTTATAATAATTTGTTCATTCGATAATTTAAATTTTATTCACAGAAGATCCGCTCTACTTGTCATCATTTTATACTCTCTTTTCCCCATTTCCATGTCCTCCATGAATGAGTCGATTATAATTGGTCCAAGAGACACTGGGTTAGGAAAATATGCAGCCTCATAATGAAGAATGTAGGAAATTGTGAGATGACTTCTCCGTATCCCCGGCGTCCGCTAAGAAAAATGAAAATGCGTGATGTGATGATGGTGAATAGGTGATGTGGCAATGAAAGGGTGTGACGTGATGATGACTGGTATACACAGACGCGAGGCTCGAAACTAACTTATGAAATAAACACTCAATCGTGATGGTCATCAGCCAACTCTTCCATGTCTTCCTGATCGAATTCTGTATCGTCTTCCGCTGTGGCCTCCTGGTACTGCTGGTATTCGGAAACCAGATCGTTGACGTTGCTCTCAGCCTCATTGAACTCCATCTCGTCCATGCCCTCGCCAGTGTACCAATGCAAGAAAGCCTTGCGCCTGAACATAGCGGTGAACTGCTCGGATATCCTCTTGAATAGCTCTTGGATAGCGGTAGTGTTACCGATGAAGGTCGAAGACATCTTCAAGCCTTTAGGGGGTATGTCACAGACGGCCGTCTTGACATTGTTGGGAATCCATTCGACGAAGAAACTGCTGTTCTTGTTTTGAATAGAGAGCATCTGCTCGTCGACTTCCTTCATAGACATGCGTCCGCGGAAGATGGCGGCGACGGTGAGGTAGCGTCCGTGGCGCGGGTCGCAGGCCGCCATCATGTTCTTGGCGTCGAACATCTGCTGCGTTAGCTCGGGTACGGTGAGCGCGCGGTACTGCTGGCTGCCGCGCGACGTCAGCGGCGCGAAGCCTGGCATGAAGAAGTGGAGACGCGGGAACGGCACCATGTTCACGGCGAGTTTCCTGAGATCAGCATTCAACTGCCCCGGGAACCGCAGGCAAGTCGTCACGCCGCTCATAGTCAGCGACACAAGATGATTCAGATCTCCATAAGTCGGATTCGGAACCTTCAGCGTTCTGTAGCAGATGTCATACAACGCCTCGTTATCTATGCAATACGTCTCATCCGTATTTTCAACAAGCTGATGGATAGAAAGCACAGCATTATACGGCTCTACAACAGTATCTGAAACCTTCGGGGAAGGAACAACAGAATACGTGTTCATGATTCTGTCGGGGTATTCCTCTCTGATTTTGGAGATAAGGAGCGTTCCCATTCCAGAACCAGTGCCGCCGCCGAGCGAGTGAGTGAGTTGGAAGCCTTGGAGACAGTCGCAGTTCTCACACTCCTTTCGTACGACATCTAGGACCGCGTCGACGAGCTCGGCGCCCTCCGTGTAGTGGCCCTTGGCCCAGTTGTTGCCGGCCCCGGACTGGCCGAAGACGAAGTTGTCGGGGCGGAAGAGCTGGCCGTATGTGCCGGAGCGGACGGCGTCCATGGTGCCGGGCTCGAGGTCGAGCAGGATGGCGCGGGGGACGTACTTCCCGCCGTTCTCCGCGCACGCAACTGTTGACAAAGACATACATTAGCTTCAGAAGGTTACGTATATTTTTGAAGAAGCAAGATTATAGGTAATACTGCGTACTGCAGCTCCTCTCCTAGCATAAACTCTACTCTGAGAATAGACAAAGATGTGTGAAATTATATAAAGATTTACCAACTCTACTTTTGAAGTAGTAATTTTTTTGTGAGCAACGTTTCGCAACTACCTATACCCACTTAATAATGTTAAGTACTTATCCAATCAATCCAATAAAATACGGTAATTCTTTTTCACAAAGATTCATTTTTGACATCATCTATAATCAATCAATCATGTTTTAATGTTACAAATCTTACTCATCAAAAAATATGTCAATGGGATGCACTATTAAACTACCCTCGTAAGTGCAAAGACCATTGATGATGATGATGACCTACGTAGACAATTTTCGAATTGCCGTTTCTATGCGTTTCTAAGTTATGTGATACAAACACACCGTTATGCATAGCTTGGGTGGTTATGCCTAGATGGCGCTACTTGCAAATGCATGTAAATTTTGAATCCAGAATTAGTTTCTTTTGATTGACGGGATAACATCATAAGTTTGTAAGCTACAGTTTCCAAGCTATCTATGGCAAAGTACTGGATGACTCAAGTTAAAATTCTGGTGTAATTTAAAGATCAAATTATCTTCAAGGTAACAAAGACAATTATTGGCCATGAGTCTTGCGTCTGCGCAGGTCGTCGACCTGGTTATCTCGCGAACTTGACTGCAATAGGCAGTTATTAAATACCTACTCGGTATACCAATCTCTACTCAGGTACTTTTGCGGTTTTGATGCTGTACACTAGCCAAAATCGATGTAGAACATTTTTAAACAAACCACCCAAACCTTAACCTAAAGTTCACTCTGTTGCCGCATCTTTTCGGTATCGACAAATCGACAAGTGCTTGTCGGTTGTCGGTCAGAATTTATGTCGCCGCCTGATCATAGAATCCGCCCGTTTGTAAAATGGCTAGGCGGATTGCAAAATGAACGCTGATTTCTAGGGAACAGGTACTAATAATTTCATTTACCTAATTAATTTCATTGGACGAGATGTCTAAATTACGTTTAGCCGTATTGTTGAAGGCTGGTCGTTCAACGATCGACTTAGACAATAAATTTGATTTGCGCCGCCCGCGCCGCCGTTTTGCAATCAGGTCAGCCATTCTACAAACGGGCGGATTCAACGATCCGGCGGCGCGAGACCTAGTAGTTAGTGGTCATATTGTGTTGACATTGACACCTTGCTCTTGTTTATTTTAACAGTCTCCATTCTACACTAGCTTTGGTTGAAACGAGCCTTTTTAGGGTTCCGTACCCGAAGGGTGCCAACGGAACCCTACACATTACTAAGCCTTCGCCTTCTGTCTTTCCGTCTGTCAGCTTTATGAACCGTGATAGGTAGACAGTTAATATTAAGTCAGTGTGCATTTCTAGAGTCACTTTAGGCGAATAAATAACAACAAATAATATAGTAAATAATTAAATAGCTCTTATACAATTTTTGCAATTTTTGCTTGACCCTAACAATCGCTGTAGGTACCTATCTCTCGAATACCGTTCAAGAAATACAGCGATTGATAGGACAGATACTTACTTGAAATTTTCATAGTGTGTAGGTATTGCCATGGACGAAATAAAACCAGTAGTTTCATTTATCTATGATATTACTTACTTTATAACAACAAACAATAGAAATGAGTTTATTCCATTTTTATTGTATGTTGTTATAAAGAAAATCAGATCAATCAAAAGGGGGTCCCCACAAATAACTCATAGGAGAGACGTGTTTTTGGCGTTTTGTGCTCAATTCAATAAAAGTACATAGGTAGTGTTAAATCTTGTGACGGTACGGAACCCTTCATGGACAAGTCCTACTCGCACTTGGCCGGTTTTATTTCATTTTAGTTTTTGCGTGTGTAAATAAATCTGTCTGCGAATGCACTGACTCAGTTTCCTGCTATTGTGCTTTGTATTTTCATTTGGTTTCTGTTCGAGGAATATCATTATGGCTTTATGAATAGATAATTATAGTTTTACGAGTTTTTGGTGTTGGTGTCTTATTTTGATGTGTGTGGGTAGTTTTGATGAGTTCTAGGCGAGTTTGGCCTTTTCTCCCCAGCTATCGCAATTGTAATTATGTACTTACACTAGCCACACTCGATGTAGAATGTTTGTAAACAAACTACGACCACGAGAGAAATATTCCAGTTTTAGCTAGGTAGAGGTAGGTATAGCATATACATACATATACACACAGCGATTATTTGAAGAAAATTGACCTTGAAGTAAGTTCAATATTCTAGGTGATTTTATTTTGACATTAGAAAGGAATCGTGTTTTAAATAAAATTACAATTTATTAGGTACCGTATTTTTTCAATATTCATAAATGCATAAATTACATAGAGTTTAACAACCTATAAATGCTCTAAAAAACTTAGCAATATGTTTTTATTTTGGCGAAGTATATTTTAACAACTAAACTCTGGCCAAAACTAAGATACTATGTTTTGCCATAATCGTAATAAAATCACCAAGCATAGGATTGGTGATCACTTGATCAGTGTGATCACAATAGTTTAAAAAAAAACAAACGCTGCTGCCCATCTGGTAGGTTCCCATAGTCGGCAAGTACGAATTGAAATTAAATTGAAATTGTAACCTTATTTATCTAATCTTATTTATGAACTGTATAATTTTCAATTTTATTTAATTTTGTGTGTGTATTATGGATTATATAAGTATCTGAAATAAATAAAATACAACACAATAACGACTTCCAGGGGTTGGGTTAGAGTGGTCCATTCTAACGCCACAACGAAGGTAGAGTATGAATATCGTTTGTAACTTTACCTACATTCAAACTACCATTCACATTCGTAACCTCCCAAAAATGATAAGTTCTCTAGTTACCAGTGATTACTTATGCGGAAGTAGTCGAGTAACTGTTCTGGGACGGTAGACGCGAGCGAGCGTGACGGTGTTGAGGTATCATACCATTGCTTGTTACTTGCAAAAGCAAGAGGCATAGTATAGATGAATATTTGAAATTTAAATTCACATAAATTATTTTTTGACATGTCTCCAATGAATCAAATCATTCTATATCGAAGATTTTTTGACAGTTTTATGCACTTGTTCTTTATATACTTATATATTTTTTTAATTGTAAGAGCAAAGTTCGAATTCTGTGCAACTTTAAGATTATGTTAATTTTCTACTCTAACTAAAATGTCCAAACTCTATTAAACATTTGCACGACTAATCGGTCAAATATAGTGATACCCTATTCTAAAACCATCATTGTTAACCTATATTTAGGCAAATAAATACTATTCCATTTCACTAAATTTCATCGGAATGGCTTTGATATAAAGCCGGAAAGTGCGTATGGTGCACACGAAAATTTTTCAAAAAATATTTAGTAAAATTTTCAACAAAAAAAAAATCGATTTTTGTAAGGGACCTCTAGCTCTACAATAAACCGGCAAGGGCGTTTTGGACCACACATTTAGTGTTTCGATACAATTTGATTTCGTTTACAATTTTTTTTCCAAATATTTATTTTGTTGGTTCGTCAGTTTTTGTTAATTGAGAGGCGATGCCCATTCATACCCTTCTTCAAATACTGGCACCCTATGTTTGTCAGGAGATTAAGGTACGCGTAGGACTTACTATTTATCTAGAGAGAACCTAGTTTTAACATTTGGTCATTTTTAACCAAATTGTTTAAAATTTCGAGCTTTGATCGTTTAACAAGGGTTAGGTACCTAGCTCTCGTCTAGACTTAGGTACCTATTCGTGTTCCGACTGCCAAATAACTAGGATCATGATAAATCTAGGTACCCATAGTCACTGAGTCATGCTATGTCATCAACCTAGGAAGTCATCAAGTCATGCCTAACTACCTATCTCCTTTACTACCTACCTACAAGACCTCGGGTTGTTGAAGACCTTGGTTCATTGCCCTCAGCTCAACCCTGGCTTAAGTCAATTGTCCACAACTATGGTAATTAGTGGGATTGTTCCAGTTTTGGGACAAATGACGTATGAATGTGATGTCAGCCCCTTTTTGGGAGGATTTGACTGAGTTTGGAAACATTGTTTTCTTTTATTTTGGACTTTTGGTAGGGAAATAATAAGATAGCCCTAGTTTAGTGTTTAAACTAATGACTAAGCAGCTAGGTGCCCAGTTCAAATGAATCACAGTGCTCCATAGGCGTCAAGCAGCAAAAATAATGTTTTAACCACCATTTTTGATTTTTCTTAGCACAAAATTACGCCAATTGATGACTTTTCAAAGTAAATAAGGTCTTTAAAACAGGCAATCATTTATTTTGCTAAAGATCTTGGTCCAATGCAAACTTAACAAAATTTGTCACTGCTTGGTTACTGGCCTGGGGTAATGCGGCCCAATCCAACAGAGTTTTCGTTTTGCAGAAGCGAGCGATTAGGTTCATTCTGGAAATGGATAAACTAGAGTTTTGTAGGGACATATTTAGACAATTAAATATTATGACATTCACCGGAGAATATATATTTCAAAATTGTATTTAGGTATGCTAAAATGCATGTAGAAGAGTTAGACCTACAAAGTGATTTACATAATTATGATACACGCAAAAAAAAAAAAATGTCGTCATTCCGAAACATAGACTATATAAGAGCTTTTTGCTTTGTAAATCCTTCTATAATATTGACAAAGCTTTTGCTGATGAATTTTGTATGTAATCTTACCAATAATGGTATCATATCAATAATGGTAAACCTGCACTTATCTGATACGTCAGCATACGACATTTCTTGAATTTAGGTAGCTTGTAGAGATTCAAGAAATGTCGAATGCTGCCAACAACCGTACCTAAATCACACATATTAAGTTGTTTTTATCTAGTTTATAAGATTTTCCTTAGCTTTTTCCTATATTTTTATCGTGTAATCTTAACCTATAGTATTTTTATTGTCTCTAACTTTAATATTTTACCACTCCATTCCTATTGTTTTGACCTTTGTCTTTGTATTATTTATAATATTTGTTGTTCAGTCGACCTCATAATTTGCTCACGCTGTGGCACCCTTTATTTAGAAAAACACTAGTCTTAAAACTACTTTATTTATATTATTATGTTTGTGATGTGATTTTTCTGTTGGGAGTCCATAAATAAATATATAAATAAATAAATAAATTACCAATATTTATGACTTTTTGGAGTGTACGTGATTGTATCAAAAGGAATATTATATGAACTGTACTGAACTGAAGCTTGGTTAGCAGTGCTATGCTATGGGTAGATCTGAACAAATGCCCTAGCTAGATAGACGCTGGCCTACTGCGGTAACCATGGTGTTTCAGGTTGAAATCCCACCGACATTTGAGAGAATGAAGACTTCTGTAACTTCTATCAAAAAGGTGCTCACCGTTTTGATATTTCGAGCCTATTATGGTAAGGTAGTTTACGTGGAGACCCTTTAGAAAGAGCTTAAATACATATTATAAGAAAATTCTTCCCCAACTCTTCTCGCGGGTGTCGTAAGAGGTGACTAAGGGATATCCACTGGAGGCGGACAGGAGTGCCTCCTGTAGAACAATTTTACCACCAAACTGCGATCCCCAACCCGCATGCCCAGCGTGGGTATTATGGGCATTACTCCCCATGTAACAAAGGCCAATAAGGCATTTATCAGGGGGAGGTCTGCGTCCAGGATTGGACGGGTATAGGCTATGGATGTAGATGTTAATAAGAAAATTGATGACTTTAGCGGCAGTGGGCGAAGGTCTGCCTTCGATGCAGGAAGTAGCGGGTTCGATTCCCACCTCGGCATTTTTCCCGAAGAATATTTTACGATCTGCGGATATTTGTTACGGTCGTTTTCAATGTACCTATGATAAAAAAAATCTGTTATTACATAGAAGTTATTATTATTATGCTTTGAGCCTTTGAGGCTAGATGACGCCGAAAAATATAACATAAATATAACACACTGGGAGTGGGAGGGCCTTTTTTTTTTATTTAGTAGAATTTGACATTATGTAGGTACCTATTATTAACTTATTGAATTTGAAATTTCTGTTATTTATTTTTCTTTGTTAAATTAAAATTTGAATTTTTAATTGTAGGTATTATTTTATATTTTATTGTGAATTTTTTTACTGATTTATTGAACCTACATTTATATTATTGCATGTGAAATTTGTATACTATTTAATTTTGATTACCTAGTTAGTGTAAGTGGTTTTCAATGACCGTTCTAAATAAATAAATAAATTGAAATTTGCCCAGCAGTGGGATGACCAGAACTTATAATAATGTACTAACCAGAGGCCTCATTGTAGTAGACGTCGATCCTCTCGAGCTGCAGATCGCTGGTGCCCTTGTACACTCCGGCAGGGTCGATGCCGTGCTCCTCGGAGATTATCTCCCAGAACTGGGGACAAGGAAACCTGTTAAGTAGGGAACCAAAATGACAAGGTGTTGTCCCGAGACACGGTAATAATATCCTGAGAGCTGGTGAGTATCTGGCGCAGCGCATCAGCATTGCCATACAGCGGGGCAATGCAGCCAGCAGCGTAGCGGGGACGCGACGACTGGTATTGATATGGATCAGTTGAGCTACCTGTAGATTGTTTGCAACAGTCTGCAGTTAGCTCAATTGTTGCGATACTAATTCTAATTTTATTTGTTTGTATTCTTTGATTGTAATTTTCCGTTGTTGATGCTTGTTATTTATTCTACATAATTTCTCAGTAAAGGCAATATCTACCAAAGAAAAATAGAGTAGATAAAAAGTATATGTTCTTCAAAGTTTATTTTAGAACCAGAAAGCTGGAAAACAGTCACTTGGTCCGCCTGGTGGAAAACGGTTACCTGTGGACGCCTGCAACATCAGGGACATTGCACGCGCCTTGTCGACCTTCTAAATGTCTTATAAGACCCAATATATACCTACTTAGGTTGAGCTTTTTAAGAGCCATGAAACTATATATTTAAAGAACCTAGATTAAATTCGCTTCAAATGAAATGCGTCCATACAAATAGCCAGCTAACGTTGCCAGATCTACTGATTTAGCAGTAGATCTACCTGCTTTTTGAACCGTCTACTGATCTACTGATTTATTTCTAAAATTTCGTGAAATCTACCTGATTTTTCCCGAGCGCCAATGGCTCCGTGTTTATTATGTAAGCTGTCACTTGTCAGTGTCACTTCACAAGCCAATGAAATTTTCACCAATCCTGTTCGTCACAATACTGACAAAACATGAATGAAATTGAAGAGTTTGTTTTGTTCGTTCGATT
The DNA here is from genome assembly GCA_963564075.1 of Eupithecia subfuscata. Classification (NCBI taxonomy): domain Eukaryota; kingdom Metazoa; phylum Arthropoda; class Insecta; order Lepidoptera; family Geometridae; genus Eupithecia; species Eupithecia subfuscata. Next base: position 1,132,966 of record OY751118.1, on the reverse strand, counting down.
CTTCCACTTCCTGTAAACATCTGTTGTGTGTTCCTATCTTTTTCAAATTGATTGGTCGGTCCGTTCGTTCTTCGATAAACTTTTCCATTGTTGCCAGATCTACTGATTTAGCAGTAGATCTTGAACACCACTGGTAAATTTTTAAAAGCTGGCGCGATTGTTTATTATTTTTATCAAGCAATTATATCCACGCTGACGTCACAAATCCAGGTCTCCAGTAAAAACAAAAGGGGAACACTCAAGCTTTTCAAAATTTATCTTTAACACGCATAGCAACAAATCACAGTCAGACAGATCATGCATCTATTATTGTCAACAAAGAAGCAAGTTCGAAGTTCTTTGTCCTGTCACACTAAGTATATCTAACCCAAACATCTGCAGCAAGTGGGTTCGTACTTATTTAGGTACTTGTTGTAGCAAGTCCGGACATGTTCCAGTGGAACTAAATAATTTATTGATAAAACAGTGAAGTTATAAACATGACCTAAAATAAAACTATTGACCTTTTTCAAGGTAAAAGGTTTATCGAGAGTTTTAAGGAAAATAAAACGTGTGCGCTTAGGTAAATAAAATTTAAATATAAAAAATTCAATGCGAATTCTGTTGCCACTTATTGTACTTACTGTTTATTTATATACTTAATTTATTTAGATTTATATACTTAATTTACTTATTAGGTGCCTACATTATACAAACATGTTGTAGGTAGGTACATCAGGTGCATGGGATCTTAAAGATAAAGTGGTTCAAACATGCACCCTGATGCATACAAATGAGATCTAATTTATTAAACTTAAGTATAACAAAGAAATGAGAAATTTAAAAAATCTTACGTTTTTGTTATTATAGTGCGTAAGCCTCGCACTCTGGATAATTTCTAAGAAATCGAATAATATCGCAAAAATTTTTTACTTCGACGGGACTTGAACCCGCGTCCTCCCCTCAGTACGGGGATGTGATAACCAACTACGCCACGAAGTCAAGTGACGTGGGAGTCGAAAATCTCTGCGACTTCCTACGGTCTCTAGCGCCGTTAGCTCCACCTATTCATAATTCATAATTCTTTATTGCACAAAAAAAACATGATACAAGTAGAACATTTACGAGGAAAAATAATGGCAAAGGCGAGCTTAACCCTAAATAGAGTTCTCTTCCAGCAAACCTTATTGGGAGAGAGAAACAAACACCTACAGGGGAAACATTGAAGTTTATCCAATCCTGTTCAAAGACTAAAGTTACATTTAGTTCGTTTGACTGAAAAATGGCTTAACATTACAACGTAGATCGATTCCTTCGTAATATTGTTCGATTTGCGCGCACTGACTTTTCCCATCAGGGGTGCCAGTTACCCGTGGCGGCGGCGTTTAGAAAGAATAGGTTAGATTTAAGATCAGATAAATAAATAAACAATGCTGGATAATTCACCTAGCATTATCTAGCCCCGAGCTAAGCAGAGCTTATGTTATGGGTACCTACTAGATAACTGATAAGTATACTTAACACAGATAGGAGAATTGTGCCTATTTGTGTATATTATGTATTATATTTTTTTTATCAGGTACCTATTACTTTAGATTATATACCTACTCCAAACGAATAAATAAGTTGAAATATAATTTCAACAGGTATTGATTTGAATTGTGTTTTTGTTTGAGTTTAATACCTAGCCAAAATGATAGGCAATAATTGTTGTATTTTGTGTGTGTATGTCTGAAGGCGCAAATAAAGAATTTATCTATATCTAATCGACATACGATACAGAAAATATATGAATAACCAAGTAAATAGCGCTTCTTCTACACAGTGAAATCTATTGGCAACCCTAACTTATAATCCATTCTATCCATTATTTTTTTTATGGCAATGTCCTGTAATCGATGTGATGACCTATAGCGTGACGTTCAGACATGAACCACAAATTAGAGTGTTTTATATGTAGGTAGGTATTTTTCGTGGCTTCTAATTTTTGTTACTGGATCTTATCGGTCGAACGATTGTTGACCTGCCTTTATAAGTAATTTTCGGGGGTAAATTTTAAGTGCTAACCGTCTGACATATATACATATATTTCTCGCTCCTAAAAAAACAAAAAATTGGCAAGGTCCTTTAGGAACTTGCACGAAGACGTTTGCGTTTTGATGACTCAAAAATCGACTAATTCTGAAACTATACAATACACTAATGGTCGTTTTCGAAACCATACTTTCTCAAGTCAAACGCTTCAACTGTTTTAAAAAACTTGCGCGTAAGCGATTATAAAACCTTATAAAATTCTAAGAAATCAAATAATATCGCAAAAATTTTAAACTTTGACGGTTTTTGCGATATTATTTGATTTCTTAGAAATTACCCTGAGTATGGGGTTACGCACTATAATAACAAAAAACCTTATAAAATTCCTTTAATTGACGACCTCTGTGGCGCGGTGGGCGAAGGTCTGCCTGCGACGCAGGAGGTTGCGGGTTCGATTCCCGCCTCGGGACAAACATTTGTACGATCTGCAGATATTTGTTCAGGGTGTTCTGGTCGTTTTCTATGTATAATAAAAAATATCTATGTATGTACTCGTATATTATTATGTATATCAGTTATCTAGTACCCATAACACAAGCTCTGCTTACCTTGGGGCTAGATAATGCTGTGTGAATTGTCCAGCATTATTTATTTATTTATTGAATATCATCTTATAATCATTTAATTAACCTCTTATGTGTATTCTCTGTGACAATCAACAGGACAGAGTGCCCGCATAAAGCCGTTTACAATCAAGTCCAATTCAAACTATTGTAATGCTATTAACGCTGATCCTGGCGAAACTTTTTGAGGGTCTTTCCTTGGACACAAGTCCATATTAGGGTCTTATAACGGGAAAGTAGTTTTACTGAAACAACTGTTTTTCTAGAAACTTATCGGGCTAAGATCAAATAATTACCACCTGCCGCTTTCATAAACGGACGATTTTGTTTATTATATTTATTTATTTAATTTATTGGAAAACTAACGGCTTAAACTAACTTGATCAAATTACGTAATAACAACAAAGAGCCAATTAAAGATTTTCACGTACCTATAGTGACAATTTAACTAATCAAATGTGAACATAATGGAAAACAGCTCAAACGACAATGGCGTGGAACAAAAAGGATAAGCAATAAACTATGTACTTACATAAAATGTATGTAAACCTAAGTACCTACGTTACTATTAAAGAAAATTTGGTCAATTCTGGTCGATGATCAAATAGATACTTAATAATTTCGCTTCTGCTTAATTCTGATGTAAAAATAAGATATTAAAAACTGGCGCATTCCTCTTTATTGTGACGTCATCGTGGATTGTGTGAAAAAACAAAAGACAATGCACCAGTTTTTAAAAATATATCTATATTTGCTCCCCTTGGAGTCGAGACCCTAGGTCCGTGGGGTACCGAGGCTCTTCGGGTTTTCAAAAAACTATCTGAGCGTCTGGTCGAAGCGACGCGTGACCCGAGAGCTGGTGAATATCTGGCACAGCGTATCAGCATTGCCATACAGCGTGGCAATGCAGCCAGCGTCTTGGGGACGCTTCCGACTGGTGTTGATATGGATCAGTTGAGCTATCTGTAGACTGTTTGCAACAGTCGGCAGTTAGCTCAATTGTTTCAATTGTAAATACTAGTATAATTTTCTTTGTGAATAAATGTCAATTTTATGAAAAAAAAAAAAATATATATCTATACCCGTGATTCCACGATTTCCGCCATAGGTCAAATTGAAAAAAAAAATCTGCTAGAATCTAACGTTATAGCCTATAGTCTATAGCCTATATAAACGTATTAACGTTATACGTAATACGTTTATTTATAAAATTAAGATTTTTATTATTATATTTTGACGTGACAACGTCTTATAATTCGATAGAGCCGGCTGCACGCACGAAAAAACATGACGTCATGCGGCGTTACCTCATGCGGCGTTTTGATCGAGTATCAAATGCTACCATTCCATCAGTATTTTCTTAAGACGTTGTCACGTTCAACTATCGTCAGTAAACCGACTTTACAGACAACCAATTTTTTTGTGTAGTAGATAAGTACGTATTCTCCTTAATCCTCCCCTTCCTTCATCCCCCATCCTTCTGCGCTAAAATCTGTATTTGGTTCTACCGAAAATCAGCTATGAACATCATTAAATTTTACCTCCCATTACCTTAAATTTTAATTCCCTTCGACATTTCGAACCCTATTCCAAGAACCTATCAATACAATACCTACCGTAAACTTGCTCTACAGAATATGAATTACCAAGAATTCTAAACTCTATACCCAGACAGATAGGGAACTAAAGTTATCATGTAGCAACTTGAACGCTATATCTAAACACGTAAAGGAGTGGTTTCTAGAAAACGGTGTGTCAGGTGGGAACTTGGCGGGTTTCCCGGGAATGGCGACTTCCTGGTCGGCGCCAGTGTTAGATTACCTTCTCTCTAATTAGGCAGAAAACTAGCGGCTCTCACATGCTTAGTGTATAAATAAAGAGTAAAGAATTATGTTATTTAGTTATGTTATGTATTTGTATTTTGTATTTTATTTATTCCATCGTGGGTACACTTGATGTCGTTACATTCTATATTTATGTTCTATTTTAATAATTACATGTATAGGTATTTTGTTATAGGAAACACCATAAGGTAAAAAGGGAAAAAAAAAAAACATACAGACATGACTGAAAATTAAATATAAAGTAAATGAAATAAATAAATAATTAATTAATTAAGGGTATGTCAAAGTATGCTGCTATATAAGGGCATTGTCAAACTATACTAAAAATAATGTACAATATTACAATGATAATAAATATGTTATTATTAATAGATAGATATGTTAGAGGACTTGTCGGAACATGGGGCGTGCGGAGGTTTTTCATGTGTTGCTAAAATCTAATTTATGTTCTGAAAGATAACTTGTTTGCTTGTATTTTTGATAGGTTTGTAAGTCTAGGTAATAGGTACCAAATGGCAATGAATAGGTTAGGTGATAGGTACATATCTTAGGTGATAGATTAGTTTTCAGTTAATTTATTTAAAAAGTTTGCTTGCATATTATATTAAATAAATAAATAACTCATAGACTAAGTTTCTGTTAGGTTTATTTTGTTTTGTTACAAAGAATGTATTTTTTGTTGGATTAAGCACTATTGTTATTTAGAATTACGGGGGTGACATGCCATGTTTGGCAAAACCCTCATGCACCAAATAAATGATTTAAAAAAAAAAAACTTGTTTGCTGTAGTTTTCGTAATTAATCGTTAAGGTTATTTCTTTACTTCTTTTTAAACTTCTTTCTCACTCGTCGACACACTTGTCTTCCCATCTTCCGACAGCTAGTGACATGGATCAGTTGAGTGAGCTATCTGTAGATTGTTTGCAAAAGTCTGCCGTTAGCTCAATTATTTCAATTGTAAATACTAGATCGTTTCTTTTATTTGATTGTAATTCTCTTTGTTAATAAAGTTATGTTGGTTTACATAAGTAAAAAGTTATGCGTAGTCAAGAATAAACCACCAGTGGTACCAGTGGATCCCGCGCTAAGACAAGCCTGTGTCGCCCGTGGCTGTCTTGTTTTATTGTTTTCCTCCCTAAAAAATATTTTTTTTATTACGGTCAAATCTCCCTTAAAATCAGCAAATTAGGATAAGTCAGTAACACCGAACAGAATGACGTCAAAGTAAAAAGCCGCCTATCGAGCATTCCAAATAACAGTATCATTCTATTCACCTTGACCGATATCGTTACTGAGAAAAAGCAGCTATGTTTTCATTATAAAAACGATCAATACCATATCTGCGGTATGTTATCAAGTTATCATAAATACTTCCCCACGACGCTTAGCCGTCATACCTTACCGGTAGGTACACCTACTACAATACATTTGTTTTACTTATAAATAGTTACCTAGAGATATTTCGATGTTTTGAAACTGCTTAGCTCAATTCTTCTAATGTTATTTATGTGTTCAATCTTCTCGATCTAAAGCTTTTTGTTTCCCAAAGATAAATAAATAAATAAAAATATATCAATAAATAAGAAGTATTCTGTATAGTAGGTAGTCTGTAAGTCGAATATTTCTCAGAGCATGGCAAATAAATGTGTTTCTAACGTTTTTGATACATATAAATATCAAAAAATAAAACGTCAAGTGCGAGTCGGACTCGCGCACTAAGGGTTCCTTTAAATTGTAAGACCTTGTTTCTTGCCAAATATTATGATTCTAGGTCAGCATGAAGTAGGTACCTACCCTGTATATTTTGGTCGAGGGAGAGAATCAAAATTATTATTTTTTGGTTAATAAACTACAAATTTACGGTTTTCAGATTTTTATCGTTATTTGTGCTATATGACCTTGCTTCTTGCCAAATTTTATGATTCTACGTCAGCGGGACGTACCCTATAGGTTTTGGTCCATGGCAAGAATCAAAAGTATTTTTGTTTGTGAATAAACTACAAATTTACTGTTTTCGGATATTTTTCCTTTATTTGTGCTATAAGGCCTTGCTTCTTGCCAAATTTCATAATTCTAGGTCTACGGGAGGTACCCTATGGGTTTTGGTCTATGGCGAGCATTTTTTTTAGTGAATAAATTACAAATTTATGTTTTTTGGATTTTTCCCTTTACTTGTGCTATAAGGACCTTGCTGCTCACCAAATTTCATGATTCTAAGTCTACGGGAAGTACCCTATAGGTTTTGGGTGCATGAGATTCCCTCGGAAATTTCAAAATTTTAGGACATAAACGGCTGTAACTTTTGAGTGCGTTGACTTAGATGTTTAATTTATATCACGGCTTCAAGAGGTTATCGACTTGAGTATTTGATGTTAATTTCAACTCGATACCTTCACGCGTTCCTGAGAAAAGAGGGTTGACAGACGGATAGACAGACATACAGAGAGACAGACAGACGAACCACAAAGTGATCCTATAAAGGTTCCTTTTTTCCTTTTGAGGTAAGTACGGAACCCTAAAAACGAATCATATTATGATTCTGAACCTAAGACCAAAACCTTATCTTCGTTTAAATTTGGCTATAAATTACGTAGGTATAGCAGAAAGGTGAATAAACCTGAAACTATTTAATTCAAAACTAATGTTCCGAGAGCTTTTCCCATCCCAAGACAGAAGCAAAACAAAAAGACCGCAGAAATCACTTCCCTTTTTGGTCCCCGGCCAGCGCTCTCCACTGCAATTTGAAAATAGAACACTTTCTTTTTTTTCCTGTTGCATCGCAGTGGGCGACTGCATCGTATTTTCGGCCAGTCTCCCAGTGTTGCCATATAAAGAAAACTATTTATACCGAAACATTCGGAACATGAGACTAGCATCCTGATCTTGTAGAGGATATAATATTTCACAGTTTACGTGCTTATCTAAAGCTGTGAAGATGTAAAAGGAAGTGTATGAAGTATTATGGAGTGGCGCCAGATGTAACGCTGACAGAACAGAAGCACGATTGTTTATAATAATGGTACTTTAGTTTAAGTTTCCTTTTACGGGTGCAAGTGTTGCAAGGCTGGTTTTTTATAAATGGAATTTTGTTTTCTAAGAACCCCAATGGTAGGTTTTGTTATTTTATTATAGGGCGTAAACACGCGGGGTCGAAGAAATCAAAATAATATCCCAAAAATTTACCTAAAAGGTAATTTGGTAACTAAAGACGACCATCTGGTATATATATTATGTATAGTATTATGGAATAGTAGTATCTAACTAACGATGATGTCCTTAGCCGAATTTCGACCACGGCGGGCGGCCAGTCTCAACGGAGACAAAGCCATGTGCGAGGATATATGTATTATAGTGTATTATAGTGATGCGGTTTTTATACTAGATAGAGTAATTCAAGAGGAAGGTTTATATGTATAATAAATGCATAATATAGTAGAGAAACACTGATAGTTTCAGAGGTTTCTAATTTGATGTCGTAAATAAACACATTTTTTTGCGCTTACATTGCAAAACCGGCTGAACCCTACGAGATAGATCAAAATAATGTACTACAGTATTGTACAACTTAAAAAGGTCTACAAAAAAGTCCGCGATGGTATATGTCTATCACTTAGGGATAACCCACAATAACCATTTTGTATACTTTACTTTTTACGAGAAATAATGGCTTATTTACGAGGCGATTTCAAGCAATACAGCATTCATTCTTATCCAATTAGTACCTTACAAAATACATTGTGTTTGACGACCTCTGTGGCGCGGTGGGCGAAGGTCCGCCTGCGACGCAGGAGGTTGCGGGTTCGATTCCCGCCTCGGGACAAATATTTGTACGATCTACAGATATTTGTTCAGGGTGTTCTGGTCGTTTTCTATGTATAATAAAAAATATCTATCTATGTACTCGTCATCTATGTAATGTCCTCCAGGTCTCGCTGGGCTTTTCCATCCCTCTTCCTTTGTGACCGCTTCTTAGTTTTTACGCAGTCAAAAAGTAACCTCTTAGCTTCAAGAATGTCCTCCGCGTTGAAGGCAGACGAGCAAATTTGAACCAAGCTCACTTGATCCATCACTTGTAGTTTATTTTGAATAAACGTCAATAGTTCACTAATAACTACATTGCAGTTATTACGATATTATTAAGTATATCAGTTATCTAGTACCCATAACACAAGCTCTGCTTACCTTGGGGCTAGATAATGCTGTGTGAATTGTCCAGCATTATTTTTTATTTATTTATTTATTTATTTATTGTGCATTTAATATAGATCAGAATAAGTTCGTGCACGTACCAAACGTGTATTTTAATTTCTTTGGCAATATCCTAATAATTAACTTGTGTTTTAAACATTACGGGTGTACCATTTCCAGCGAGCATGATACCTTAGGCTCTGCGCTCATTAATCCTATACCGCTACCATACAGCACAAAAACGTGCATTCAACTATGGACTTAAACTCCTCCGATACATTTATTAGTGACATAATAAAAGACAAAATTAAAATTTTAAAAATCCCGCCGACGTTTATTGGCTGAACAGATTTTCATGAAACATGGCTAAGAACACTCGGGATAAAATTATCTATGACCAAAAAAAACTTAACGAAAATCGGTTCATCCGTTTAGGAGCTACGAATACCACAGACAGATACACAGATATACAGACAGACACGTCAAACTTATAAGACCTCTCCCTTTTTGCGTCGGGAGTTAGAAAGGAGACGAGTGTTAGTTCGGAATTACGCAAATCCCATACCAAAATGACATCCCATAACAAATCAAACAAGTTTAAGGTACATACTACTTAACTGGACTTAACTTAGAAGTAATATTATCGCGAAAGATATTTCCGGCTTTTTTGTTCATCTCAGTTCTGTTCAACTCATTCTGTCTGGGTAGCTCCCGCTCTTAATGTATGTGTTTTCCTTTGGCACAGTTCCAGAATACTTAATTATCTTATTTTAGTTATTTTGCCGTAACTTTGGAGACGTTGACAGAGATTCATGGCGGAGCAGATTGGATGGAACCACTGAGACGCATAACTATGCTTTATTGCGAGGGTGTTAAGGCTTGTTTTTACAAGGGTTATGTTTTGGTTCTGTCGGTCTGCCGTCGTGCCGGATTATGAGGGTGGGGAATAAAGAATGCACCTGTGTTTGCGCAAACACTTGTGCACTAGGTATATACAAAATGTCCCGTGCGCACGGCTAGTCTCCGTTGAGACTGGCCATTTGAAGTACATTTGGCGAAACAGAGGGAAAAGTGAGGACCCAATCGGGTTTTATTTAGTTAGCCGTGTGTATAGAAGGAAGTTACGCCGCAAGGTCTACGCCGAGGCTACGAATCGTAGCGGGGTCTACGCCGAGGCTACGAAGCGTAGCGGGGTCTACGCCGAGGCTACGAAGCGTGGCGGGGTCTACGCACCAGCTACATCGTAGCAACCCAAGACAGATCTACCATCGATTTATGCTGGCGTAGCTTTAGCAGGGAACTGCGTAGCGTTGCACGCACAAGCTACGATACGCTGTCGTATACACGTCGTCATAGGTCGTTTTGTTTAAGCAAGGAATTAACTGTAAATTTAAAAAAACCCGACCCGAATTTATAACTTTTATCAGCAAATGAAGCATATCTTTAGTATCAAAGAAAATTACAATCAAATAATAGAAACATATTAGAACTAGTATTTACAATTGAAACAATTGAGCTAACTGCAGACTGTTGCAAACAATCGGCACTACTCTGAACATAGATACTATGTATAAATTTTGAGAGATGACTAGTAGTATCTAGTACTACCTCGCGAATCTAAATTAAATAAATATTGATGTATCAGGCACGGCCTATTGTCAAACTGAGAAAGACAGACGCCATTGTTAAGATTCCTAGAAATAACATTGCCATTCTTTATCTAGGTAATAATAAACAAGTATTTTCTAGTCTAGACAATAATAAACCAGCCTCCTTAGTCACTAACTCAGTCACGTCTTAAATCATCTTTCTTTATAAAAGATTAAACAGTTAATCTATGATTCAAGACTGAAATTCTACTGAAAACAGTTAAGCTTATTTTGGAACGATATTTGTCATAGATTGCCCAATTATGATGCGGTTTTCAGGTCAAGATAGAGATTTATTTTGATTAGAACTACCTCTCCTCATATTTTATTTAACACTTGCTTCTTCCCGCGGTTTTGGACGCGTTTTTTGGAATAAAAAGTAGCCTATAAGTTATTCCAACTCCAGATCTTCATGTGTGCAAAATTTCAGCCCGATCCATTCAGTAGTTATGTCTTCGGCCAAACATCTTCACAACCAACGGCACAAACTATCGTTTAATAATATTAGTTTTAATTTTATATGATTTCCCTGTTCTCGGTACCATAGGTAGGTGTCAAAAATGGTACCTTCCTATATAATTGATATTCATGAGGAAAATAACATTATTTATTACCTCATATGTTAGAATACAAAGAAATCCAAATAATTAATTATTTTAATAGCAGTAGAGAACACAATTTTTTTTTATCTAAGTTGTTGTAGTGACCTAGCTTCAAATAAAAATCTTTCACACTGTCAAGCAGACCATTTTTGGATTTTATTTACTAATCTGACAATTTCTTACTTGTCTACAATCGCTACAGACATACAGAGTCTGAATGTCTGTAACGTATAAGTATGTCTGTATTACAGACATATCTACTTATCGGGAGACTTACCTACTTCTGTCTGTCTGGGTAAGTAGTTTGCCGGTAGGTATGACTGTAATATAGGTATTAACAAGCTCACAAGTGATAAATTGAAAACTATGTAAACCATATACCTATCTATCTATACCTAAAAATACGTGACTCGGTCTTTTCCCTTTTTTCGCAAAATAAGGGGGCATAGGCCTACAAAGCTGGTACATGTTAAGCAAAGATAGGAGACCAGACAAGTATTATGATACGTCATTTATCAAAATCGCTTCAGCCGTTCGTAAAACGCCTAATTGAGCTCCGTCTGTGTAAGATCAGTCGAGTTGGTTAACGAAATAAACGTTCTATTTTTGAAAATTCTTCTAAATTAATTGGTGTTTCCACACACGCACGATTGAAGCGCTGCTGCTGTATGTTACCTAAACTCATTCAAAAATGGAACGAGCTTCTCGGCGCCATCTTTTCGAAATCTCAATGTGATCGAAATGATGGTGGCAGAAGAGAACAAGAATAATATAGGATTTTACAAGAATTACGGCAGATTAGGTATGTACGGAAATTACTCACGGCAAAGAATTGTAAGAAACACGTCTTGTTGGATTCACTCGCGGTGATGTTACTGGCGTACGTAAACATTGTTCAAGGGTATTACGAATGATACATACCGATTGGCTTTATTTTATCCTGTTTCGTTTTTAATTTTATTCTTGTGTTGTTTACTTAACACGCAAGCGTAACGCTGCAGAGAAGAAGACGCAAGTTGCGGGTTCGATTCCCGCCGGGCGGATGTTTGGGTTATTTGCAAATATTGGTTCCCATTTTTTATGCTACTTAAAAGTATCTTTTATTACTATTTTTTACCTAAATAGGATAAAGGATAGGTAACGGTAAAGGTAGGATAGGTAGGACAATAGGTTAACATATCCTCTGGTTCCCCTATCAACACACAAGCTCCAATCTTTGCTGTGTGAGAAATCCACCATATTTTGTTAATCTATTATTTTGCAACTCCACGACAGATAAAACAATAGATCAACTTTTTTGTTGAATGTCATACTCTAAGATTTTCTCCGTGTTCGTCGTAGAGACTGTCGTATATTTGTAGGTAGTTACTTGGTTTGTTATCACTGAACCGAACGTTTTCTATCAAAAAACAAGATTGTTCGTCTATTTCTTCCGATACTTTATTCGAGGTCGGCTCCGGTAAGGCTGCCCGCGATAGCGCATCAGCTACATACATGTATTTACCTGGTTTGTATACTACGGTGAATTGATAACCTTGCACCCGCAGCATCATTCTTTGAAGCCTAGCGGGAACCGAATCGAGCGGTTTCTTAAATAACGCTTCCAACGGCTTATGATCGGATTCTACGGTTACGTCACTGCGCCCATACACGTATTGGTGAAATCGTTCTAGGGCATAAACAATGGCAAGGAGTTCCTTCTCTATCTGGGCATACCTACACTGCGTGTCGGTGAGCGTGGCGGAGGCGAACTCGACGGGCCGCCCGCCCTGCAGCAGCACGGCGCCCAGCGCGCTCGCGCTCGCGTCCACCGACAGCAGCACGGGCTCGCGCGCCGAGTACAGCGCGAGTACCGGCGCCGCGCACACTGCGCTCTTCAGCTGTCGAGCTGCCGACTCCTGCGCACTATCCCAGATCCACTCCGAATCTTTTTTTAATAGGTTACGAAGAGGAAGAGCCGTCTCCGAATAGTTGGGAATAAATTTTGACAAATAATTGATCATGCCCAAAAACCGCTCCAGTGCTGGCCTATTTTCGGGAACGGGCATATCTTCTATTGCTTTGACTTTATTTTTATCTATGGCCATGCCTTTTCCGCTAAAAACGTGTCCCAGATAAGTCACCTGACTGACTTGAAATTCACACTTTTCATTGTTAAATTTCATGCCTACTTCTCGCGCCCTATTCAATAATTTCTTTAAGCGTTCGTCATGCTGCGCTTTCGTAGATCCCCAGCAAATAACATCATCCACGAATGAATCTACCCCCTCTAAATCCTCCAGAATTTGACGAATTTTAGAATGAAATACTTCAGACGCACAGTTTATTCCGTACGGTAAACGTAAAAATTGGTACCTACCGAATGGCGTCCCGAAGGTACATAGGTCCGCACTGGCGTCGTCGAGCTGAACCATCCAGAAACCTGAGCGAGCGTCCAGCTTGCTAAACACCTGTGCTCCTTCCAGCTTGGTAGCGATCTCCGTGAGCGTCGGCAGCGGGTAGTGCGCGCGCTGCACTACGCGGTTCAACGGCCTCGGATCGAGACACACTCGAATGGAGCCGTCCTTTTTAGCGGCCACTACAATGCTGTTTACCCACGGAGTTGGATGAGATACCTTCCGAATCACTCCCATTTTCTCCATCCGCCCCAGCTCCTGTGATAATTTCTCTCGAACCCCAATGGGGATTTTTCTGACCGGGCAGACTGACGGCTGAGCGCACTGATCCACAGTAATTTTGTATTTACCGGGTAATTTACCCAAACCTTGAAATAGGTCCGCGTACTCATTTACATTCAAAGATAAGATTCGCTTTACCATTCCTAACTCTTCACAGGCATATTTGCCTAACACACTCTGACAATTAAAATCAGCAACAATAAATCTTATTATGTAAGCAGTATTTTTGTACAAACAATTAAGGTTGCAATGCCCAGTTATCGGAATAAAATTACCACAAAAGGACTGGGCCTTTGTATTATCTGAACTCAAAATATTGTTCTTAAAACCAAGCTTTTTGAAAGTATTCAATGATATGACATTTAAATCTGATCCTGAATCTAGCTTGAATGTTTCTTTTTCGCCTGTGCAAGTAAAAATCAAAGTTTCATACCATTTAGAGTCCTTACGTTCCATGGGCCCCGAGAGGGCAGACACATAGTACAGTCCTTCGTCACCGCAATCCTCATCATCGTCGTCGACCACGGAATCGATATCAGCATCGATTTGCCACACGCGCTTACGTAACTTCGGACACATATTTTTAAAATGGCCTTTTTCACTACACCAAAAACATATGGCATTTTTAGCCGCACACCTAAAACCATCACAATTACCGAAACCACACGCTGTACACAATATCTTCGCGGCACTCCCAGCGGGGGGCCGGCGCGGCGGCGCTCCTCGCTGCTGCTGGCGGTGCCCCGCGGCACCGCGGCCTCGGCTCGCTGTGCGGCCTCGCGCTCCGCCCCAGCCCGCGGCGCCGCCTGAGCCCACGCGTGGGGTTCCTCGCGCGCTCATCACGTCCACTGCTACAACCTGAGTCTTGGTCCCGCCTATCTGCTTCTGTTCCTCCGTAGACATTTCGTTGGCCTGGCATATTTTCATGGCTTTACTTAGGGTGAGGTCATCGGCTCTAAGTAAGCGATCGCGTATTTTACCGTCTTGAACACCACACACGATTCGGTCACGAATCAAACCTTCTTCGAGTAACTCAAACTCGCATCGCTGAGAAAGTATTTTGAGAGCCGTAACGTACTCGTCTATTGATTCGCCTTCTTCTTGACATCTTGAGAAAAACTTGAATCGCGCCATTGTTGTGTTCTGTTTAGCTCCAAAATGTTCGTTGAACTTCTTTACAAGCGTAGCAATACATTCTTTGTTTTCTTCTTTATCGAATTTGAAGGTGGTGTACACGTCATATCCTTCTGATCCTATAAGATTTACCATCAAACTCGACTTTACGGATTCGGATTCCTTCTCAACACCAGATGCTTTTATAAACACAGTAAACTGTCGCAGCCATTTTTCCCACGCCTCGGCCCGACAGGCCGGTCCGCCTTCCAAGCATAATTCGGCTGGAGGCCGTGCGTGTTCCATTGTTTATGGACTTTGTGTAAACAATTTCACTAATAATCACTTTTTCAACGCGATTTATTGGTTTTTACTCCTATAATTAATTTATTTTTATCACCGCTGTCACCATGTTGTGAATGAAAGGCAGGTTGACCAAAGACTGATTTTTATTGTCTACCCACAACCTATTTATAAAAATGTAACAAACCAAGTAACTACCTACAAATATACGACAGAGACAAAGCTTATAAAGAAGACGAGGGGTAATTCAACAAACAGTTATTTCTAGATAACCATCAGAGAACCTAAAAAAGAAAGGAAGCCGTATTAGCAAGACAACAAGACCGGAAGTTCGTCAGCTGTTGGCTGATGGTGATCGCGGTGGACAATGGTCTGGCCAAAATGGCGCCTCGCGTCATTGCTTACGTAGGGCTGCCAATAAGTAAAAGTAGTTACTATTGCAAATACGATATGTCTCTTGCATCAAAATCAAAATCTATATATATAAAAATGAAACCCGTTTTCCTTGGTCACGGCATGACGCGTGAACGGCTGGACCGATTTCGCTAATTCTTTCTTTGTTGTGTTTGTTATTGTCAGGAGAAGGTTCTTATGAAAGAAAAAATTAAGAAAGTTGGAAACATAAATTTTCACGGGGGCGAAGCCGCGGGACGCAGCTAGTTATATATATAACTAAGTCCTGACTCAGTCTTCTCTTATTCTCTTTTTCTTTTCGGCAAGTGAGATCACATAATGTAGCTAAGAACCATAGGGGACCAAATGAGTATTTAGATACATAACTCATCTATCAAAATCGCTTTATATAAAACTTCTTATTGAACCAGGTGAGAACTCTGTGTCTAGTTAAACCTAACATAGGCTTTAAGGCACTTCTAACCGAATTGTAATGTTGTTTTTACCTGATTAAAAAATTCTATTCTATTAGCCGTTCTGATGCTTGGAGATAAAAAATAGAGTCCGCTAAATATGTACATAGAAACACTTAAAAATATAACCTACACCTCGCGGGTAAAAATCTACGATGTACTTGAAAAATAATCAATTATTTCTATACCAAAATCCATCTCACTTCTAAACGAGATAAAATGCAAAATATGTATGGTGTTACTTAGGTGGTGGTACACCTATTCGAGGCAGATTGAAGCTTGAAGCTGTCACAATCTTACTACTTCTACTTCTCTACTTCTAAGATTGGATTGGAACATTACATCCTGTATCATTATAATCACCCCACAAACGTTAT
Organism: Eupithecia subfuscata; assembly: GCA_963564075.1. NCBI lineage: Eukaryota > Metazoa > Arthropoda > Insecta > Lepidoptera > Geometridae > Eupithecia > Eupithecia subfuscata. Next base: position 1,116,710 of record OY751118.1, on the reverse strand, counting down.
AGGGCTACCCGATACGACGCACACAAACCCACATCCCGGATTTTAGCATACCTTGGCCACGCACGGCTATTGGCTGCTAGGCTAAGCATGGCGGAGGCCTTTGTCCAGCCGTGGACGTTTGTGAGGGGATACGATGGTGATGATGGCCATGACTAAAAACAAAATCCAAAAAAATTAACCGTCAACCTTAGGTATTCGAAATAATGGCTATTCCAAGCATGCGCGCAAGACTTCCCAGTGTTGCGTGATTCACGGCGCGGATTTTGAATTTAGAATGATGGATAGATTTATTGCTTTTGTTCTATACATCATTGTGGTAGATACCTTTAGAGTACCTTCTTATGCCATATTTTTTATTTTTACTTTTTGTTCGTAATTTTTTTTATTTTCGTTTTGTTTACGGCGGTCGCGTGGAGTGGAGGTATCTGTAGCTATGCTAAGGAGGAGGATTGGCAAATTTTGAAACTAGCATTTTAAGCAGCGAGTTTTTACTCTATGATTTTAAACCTAAAAGAGATTTCCCGGCAGTGCTCAGCCTAGTTTAGGTGGTCAATAATACTAGAAAAATAGTTACTTAAATAGCCATACAAATCTAAGGGGTCACGCAATTTAGACAGAAACCTCAGGAAATTTATGTAGGTGCTGAGCTGATACCACCTTACCAAACCAATAATGACTCAGAACTTCCGACAATTCCTTATCATAGTTATCATATCAATAAACAAAATGCTTGGGTTGAACTGTTATCTCTTTTCCTACCTTGTTATTGTAACGAATAGTTTCTTATAATTTAAAGTAGGGTATCATTATTCAAAAAGAAATCTAGTTTTAACTGTTCATCAAAACGATTAACAAACTAGAAAATAATTATGCGTTTATTTCCATACTGCTTGCATAAATCGATGAGCATATAGTTTTTGATCTCCAAATTCGAATAATTTCGAATCGAATCGAGATGGATAGGTACCTAAGGACATTACGGATCATAATCGCGCTCGAATGCCATATTTGAAAGTTATTCTTTTTATTTTGTAACGGTTGCTAACGGTTACATTCTGCCACTTTTGTTAATAATGGCAATGATAAATGAAATTATTGTTGCCAGTAGTGAGAGTAAATAATTACCCGGGAATTAGGAACTGTGTCAATAACTTGTAAGATCATTTTAGATCTAGGTAGATAATTATTGTAATTGTTATTATTGTAGCTGGTGAGTGCATCAGCATTGCCATACAGCGGGGCCGGGGCAATGCCAGCGTCTTGGGGACGCTTCCAACTTGTCTTGATATGGATCAGTTGAGCTACCTGTAGATTGTTTGCAACAGTCTGCAGTTAGCTCAATTGATTCAATTGTAAATACTAGCAGTAATTTATTTCTATTAGATGATTGTAATTTTCTTTGTGAATAATATTAAATATCTATCAGTTATTCAACTCTCAAACAGACAGCTCTAATACTAGACTACATTAAATACATTTACAAACCATTTTATTGTTTAATTTCTCGCCATAAATGAATGCTGAGCACGTGTAATTATTATTTTATAATGCCATACCGATTACATACTCACTGCTGCATCGGGGTCAGCGAACTCTACAAAATCGAGGCCATTTGGTCTGTCTATTGCATTGCTTTCTTTAATGAGTTTAGTTTTCAAGCTCTTTACAATTTAGGAATATAATTGCAAAAAAATTAAAATGTAATATGTAACTGATCGATTATAATTATGACTATTATGAGGTAACCTTAACTTTAAATAATGATGATGATAATATCTGAAATAACCTTTGTGATATTTGTCTGCAATTGAGGTAGTAAATTGTGCGCTTAAGGATAATCTACTTAGACAAATAAATTTATCAACCGGATCAAGTAGGGATTAACAAAATTATAATCTACCAATCATTTAATGGCCGATGACAGAACGTTATCTGTACAAAAACCAAAAAGGAACAAACCTAAATAATTCTTCCTGTAAACCCAGTATGCCTATCATCGCCTCATGGCCGTAAAGACGGAAGATGGGTAATTTGGGAATTTACGCTGACAACACCAGAGTGACGGGAAACAGACACCGGGAAAACTATTAAACAGAAGTGGGCAGCCCAAAAAAAGAAACTCAGGCCCATTATTAAAGTATAAAATCTGAAAAATCCGTTATTTTGCAGACCGAAAACGGATAAAAAAATTAAGCTGATTTTATTTTTAATTCAAGTGAAATCTTAATTCCTATGATGTGTCGCACATTACTTAAAGGTAATTTGTTTGTGATCAAATGTATAAAATTGAAGATTAAATAATTTAATGTTTTGTTAAGTTTGAGCTAAAGTTATGTTTTAAAATTTGACACCATATTTAGCACTAGCTTTTATCCGCAGCTTCGCACGCGTATTTTCGGTATAATAAGTAGCCTATTATCTAAGTTAAGGTATATTCTGAATGTACGCCAAATTTCACCATGACCTGTTCAGTAGTTTTGAAGATCTTATCGGTATCAAAAATTCACATTTCACAAACTTTCGGCTTTATAATGTAGTTCTACTAATGTAGGATGAAATAGATTATAATTGATTGACATTTAGATCTCTGTTATGATATGACAAATCAATAAACTTTTTACATTTTTTTTTACTTTTGGTGACTATTTTTATTTAAACCCATTGTTTTTTTTATTTAAACTCTATTTACATAAATTTATAATAATGCACATTAAATTAAGGAATATTAGATATATCGCATATATTTTCTATTAGTAATGCTGCTAGCATCGAAGAGTTCCGTAACTAGTATAAAAGTTGTCTAAACTCTGAGAAGCTTCAAAAAAAGTCCGTTACTTGGCAGAATAAAAGGCCAGACATCAGTTTTTGTAAAAAAACTATTTCAGGAGAAAGTTGTCCGTGGATTTTAATTTCAGATTGACATGAAATGGTCTATCTAGATTAGAAAGTTTAAAGAAAACGTCTGTTATTATCACGGAATTAAAGTAAGGTTATTATAAAGAAAGTGGAATTAAAATAGTAGATCTAAGTAGACAGATAGATAGACCTACTTATCCTGAGTAGAAAATACATAAAATTAGGTACGTGCTTTTGTCAGTAAGTTGTTTAAAATAGTGATAAATAATAAGCATTGTTTGGAACCTAAGATATTAATATAATTTTCGTATAAATTAATTAAGTATGTAGTATAGGTACAAATAAACTGGAAGAATTTTATTTGAAATTAATCTCTAATCATTATTCGAATTTTCAGAGCTTACTTAATTGACATTTTTAAGCGTACAGTTATTGTATTTGAAATTACATTTTTTTTTTCAGAATTGAAACAAATAAATAATTTAAAAAACCAACTTCGGATTTTATTATAAAAACAATCTAGTTTTAATAATTAAATCAAATTAATTTTCAAAGAGCGCTGTGACTTCTGCTAGGTGTTTGATGATTACTAATACTAATATGTTTTTCCTATGTGTATTGTCAGATTAATTGCCGAAAATAGTGTTATGTTGTGACGGACTTTGTGTGGTAAACACGTAAAAACCAACATTACAATTTAATAATAAAGCAGGACAAATAATAAGTCTTATTCATAATACCTAACAATTGCTTTTAGTTTCTACTTACTTATTTAATGATAAATCCGTTGCAAATAAATCAGGTAATTTCCTTTACCCCGGAATTTTGTTATTTGTCTATCTGGTGGGTATTAAATTATGTTTAATAAGTACCTAGTTAAATGTAATAAAATAACTTAAAAATTAACCGTAAAAACGTAAAAAGTAACCTAAGCCTACTTAATTTTTCGGATTTTAACAGAAAATGACTGTGACATCGATCATGATTTACCATAAATAATAAATAAATTTCTGATAAATGGGTTTCAGAGATTTATTAGCTTTTTGGCACAAACTACTCCTAATCAAGCAGTAGGTAAAATAATTGATCTGAAATCGAGCGAAATCGTATTTTTAATCGTCGTCTGTGCAAAAGTCTGCAGATGTCCAACAAACCCATTGTAAATATTGATATGATACTATTCAAAACGCAGCTGGCCGGCAGATTCAAAAAACAAGCCGGTAGGCTACGAATAAATACTTATTCGTAGCCGGTAGGTCAATGAATAAAGAGATCCCCTTCGATAGTATGTAGATCCAATGCTCGATTTTTGAAATTGGAATCTTTTTTTTTTTTATCGATGCTTTAACGTTTCGAAAAGGTATTATTCCCTGTAAGTACTATGGTCAAGTTTTTATATTAGCGTAGAAAAATATATTTTCATAAAAAATACTCACTTTAGCTCCAATCTGGTTTCCGCACTGGCCAGCTTGTAGATGCACTATTTCCCTCATTATTATAAAAATATGACTTTTTTTACTAAAAATGTGAACTATTTACTAAAATACTGTTTGTTCCCGCTAGTCGCGCGCTCGGACGGCAGCGGTGAAGTGAATTGAAAAGAAGCGGCGGACGGAGAACGGACGGGGTGTGTGTGTCGCCTAGTCGAGGGAGATCTCCCCGGATTTGGGAAAAAATATTTTTTGACGTGACAACGTCTTACAATTCGATAGAGCCGGCTGCATGCACGAAAAACATGACGTCATGCGGCGTTACCTCGTCATGCGGCGTTACCTCGCTCTGAGTTGTCACGTTCAACTATCGTCAGTAAACCGACTTTACAGACAACCAATTTTTTTATATCAGCCCATCTAGTCGAGTGGGAGATGAGCTGATATTATGAAAAATAATAGAGCCTTAATTTGTTGTTTATGTTAGAAAATATTTTACTTTCACGTAGGTATGTAATGTACCTATAACGTTGATTTAATTTATCACTTAAACTTAATAATATACGCTCAAATATTCTGGGTTTATCAAGGTTTTCATAAGGTTTATTGAAATACGATTAGATCTGAAAAATATTACTGGAAGTCCTTTACCGACATTTTGTGTTTTTTGCCAGTAAAATCTTTCGAATTTTAGGTAGAGCCAATCAAATAAAATTTATCATACTACGTTTTAGGTTGTCCGTTACAAAATGTTTAAAAACTTCTGTTTTCAAACCATTTAAACTATCTCTAAAGTGGACACGTTTCTGATGAAACAAAAAAGAGCTCTAAGTAACATCCTACCAAATTTTCAGGTAATATTTTCACGCAAGTTGGCAATAAAATCGTATGATTCACCTCGATAGGACGCAGCAAGTTCACTCGTCAACGATACCATAAATTAATTCGCACCACTAATTACTGTATCAACTGTACAACGGCGATGCGCTCTGCCACAGAGTGAGGTGAAGTAGAGAAGGGCCTTTTAGACAGTGGAAGAGCTGATAATTGAATCAAAAAGGCTGAGCACGAGTCGTTTCTAATTATTGAAATAAAATAGGTCAAATAAGTAGTAGATAATGATAATAATTACTTTATAGGTAATAATTACCTTAAGTCACACTAATATTATAAATGCGAAAGTTTGGATGTTTGTTACCTCTGCAAACACCCATCCATCCATACATCCATGCATCCATACATCCATCCATCCATCCATCCATCCAAACTTTCGCATTTATTATATTAGTGTGACTTACGACTGACTGACTCAAAACTACTGAACGGATCGGGCTGAAATTTGCATACAAGTAATTCTAATCCTGGAATCAAACATAGGCTTCTTTTTATCCCTTATATCAGTTCCCGTAGTTATTTATATTACTAATAGGATAGTATACTTACGGCTTTAGTTTAGATTGGGCGTTCCATTTAAAAAATCTAGTTATAATCTAATTACTAAATTAATAAATATTTAAATTTTGTTTAGTTCACGATTTTAAATAACCTTACTTTTTCCGTGACCAAGGCGCATGCAACTGTGCCGACAGATAGGCAAATTCAGAACACTATAAATAATGGTAAACATCCCGTTATTAGTGATTTTAGTACCTATTATGAACATAAACATAAACTACCTAGTACTTATCTTGCTGTGCCCTAGCCGGGTCCATATTTGAGACCGATTAACTTTAATGACTTATGTACAATAGGGTCGCAATAAAAATTTTGAATTTGAATTTAAACTAAAAGTTAATCTGTGCCATCCCCACTCCTACGCCAAGCCTCAATATTCTAGGTCTCTGCAACGCAATGTAACGGTATTTGCGCTAATCCCCCAAAAAGAATTAAATGGCCCCAAACAATAGACTCGAAAGCACCATTTTTACTGACAATTTGACAGCTGTGTCACTCAGGGCTGCCTCGCAAACTAGAAAATTGAATTCTTTTCAAAGAAATATTTTTATTTGTGGCTACATTATGCCTTTATTAACAAAGAAAATAACAATCAAATAATATATAGGATAATCATAAAATGATTTTTTTATTTATGTCTACCTACTCACTTGTATCGACCTACAATGCTAGAGAAAAATAAAAGACACACACTATCTAAATAATGTGGTCTTGTAAACTATTTTTGTGCAAATTAAGTTCATTCAATACTTAATAAATTTAACATAATTGTTAAATTTATTAAGTATTGAATGAACTTTGATGTTACCTAGTATATTAAAAAGGCATGAAGTCTATAATATTTTTGACTATTTTCAGCGTGCAAATTTTAGATCGATAATTTAATAGGTAACAGACACGTGTGGAATAACACTTAAAAGTAGAAAGGAAAACCGCAACTATTTTTGACAACCCCAGCTGTAGATTATACAGACACATTAAAAAGTAATTCAGATCTAAACTGCGTCTGGGGATCCGAGAGCTTTCGACTTATTTATGTGAATAAATGGGGAGTTTTATTTATGCTTATGGCTACATTCTGGAAAAATGGTAATAAGGAAAATATTCCCAATTTCAGTAGGTAGAGTAAGTAGCCTTTTCTGCCAACATTGTTTTTTACTATAGGAGTTATTTTATATCTTTTCTTCATGCGTTATTGAAGCCTTCCAATATTTTATTATCAAAACTTGAGTTTGCTTAGTTTAATTATTTTACCAGGCGCTTTATTTATGAAAAACGTTTTGCCAAAATTATAGAAATGAAATAATATTAAAATATTTGTTTATATCATAGGAAATAGAACATAGGATGCCTGGTAGGTACTATCTTCGGGAAATTGGCAAGAGCTTAGGTACTTAATTTTCCTGCGTTTTCTGACGTCGAACTGGTACTAGGTACCTCTAAATTTGTGTTCTTGTTTGTTTGTAATAAACGTACCAACGTAGACAAACTAGTCGGAGCGTTGAACTGGTTGTTTTCGCAATATTGAACCCATAAAAATTAAATGTGTAAACCTATAAATTGGTAATTTTTATGCCATGGAAGAGATTTTACATTGTACCTATTTAACTGTGCCTTAGAATAAAAGAAAAATGAAGATCTAGTTACGAAGGTATTAATTATAAAGGTATAAGCAGGTATACTAGGTACTTATCTGCGTAAGTAAGTATAACCATTAATTTAGTTTAGGTATTTGTTATATTCATATATTTGTATGGAAGAGCAGGATATACCGCCATAAGTATAATATTAACAACATAGGTACTTATAAAGGATGTCCTAACAACTGCTTAGCATGATAAAGTAACATATTTTATATGAGTTCAATTTCAATTTCAACTGTAGGTAAACACATAATTTTCAGCATTCAGGTTGCCATTTATAAAAACGAGGTCGGTTTTTCGGTTGTTGGATATACCAGCCCAAACCATTACTGTCGAGCCGCTGTATGGGAGGACATCCTGGACACATCTTCAACGTTCAGCATTTCTTGAGCGACGATATACCCTCATTCTTTTCGTATCAGGCTTGAAACCGAATCGAGATTCATCGCAGAACAAAATTTGGTCCCATCGTTCTGCGGCCATAGCACGTGACACCATTGAATACGACGAGCTCGATTTCCGTGACGGATCAACAGCGGGACCATCAGTATTCTGTAGCTTTGATAAAATTGCACACCCAATAGGGCAGAATACCTACATTGTGACATTCCATTACGGGCGTACAACAAAGCTCATTAAAAAAAACATAAATGAATATAAAATATAGAGCTGAAGGTTTCATTATGACGACCTCTGTGGCGCAGCGGGCGAAAGTCCGCCTGCGACGCAGGAGGTTGCGACGCGGGTTCGATTCCCGCCTCGGGACAAATGTTTGTACAATCTGCAGACATTTGTCCAGGGTGTTCTGGATGTTTTCTATGTATAATAAAAAAAATAGCTATCTATATAGCTTATTGTATTAAGTACTAGCTGCGCCCCGCGGCTTCGCCCCCGTGGAAATTTATGTTTCCAACTTTCTTAATTTTTTCTTTCATAAGAACCTTCTCCTGACAATATCAAACACAACAAAGAAAGAATTAGCAAAATCGGTCCAGCCGTTCACGCGTGATGCCGTGACCAAGGAAAACGGGTTTCATATATATATATATAGATATCAGTTATCTAGTACCTACCCATAACACAAGCTCTGCTTAGCTTAGGGCTAGATAATGCTGTGTCAATTGTCCAGCATTATTTATTTATTTATATTTTTATTATTATTATCCCTGTATGATCTCTATTTTCTTTCTCGGCGCGCGTGTTACACTCGCACTTGACGGATCTTGTTTTGCTTGGTTACCTTCTCATCTAGATACCTAGCTAAGGAGTTCGTCATTAGGAAGTTGATTGAGCCTAACAGGAAGTTTCCACCACATCTTGTTTTTGATACCTACCTACGAGTACCTACAAAAAATATTATGACTAATGAATATTTATTAGCAATAAAACATGCACAATATTACGCCACATTTTTGGACACCACCATCATAAAACCAACCTCCTTTGACCACTCGCTAGTTGCTCTAGAACTAAAGAGGTTCTATAGTTTTTTAGTGGCTCTACCTTCGAGAATACGACCTCCTTGGACCACTCGCTAATGGTTGTTATAATCACAGAAATAAGGAGGATCTACATTTTGTAGTGGCTCTACGACAGCTAAAGATAAAAAAACAATCGCCGTCTGAAACCCAATATTTAAATTAACTGCATTGAGAGTAGGTAAGTTCCATTTAATAACCTTCATTAATACATTCTGCTTACTAATGAATCATTTTCTTATCTTTAAACATAAACATTAATGTAGCCCACATAAGTAGGTAAATATATCCCTCCTTATTTACATGGAATCTCAGTCAATAACTGAATACCTAGGTGTAAGCTTGTAGGTACCTATACGTTTCCTTTGCCGCGTAAAAAGAAAAGTGTGTGCGTGACTGTCAAAAATTCGGTAAATAGTGAGTGATGTGAAGGAGTCGATGGTCAATATATTAGACGGTACCGCTGCGGTCGACCTCTTATTTCTATCAAGAATGTGTGGTGGTTGAATTGAATGTAAACTACGAGACTGTTTTGTGAAATTAATTCATTGTTTAAAAGTCAGTTGGTAAGTTACAAAAATAAATAAATAAAACTGTGTAGCTTTGGTATCTGTATAAAATAAAGAAAATTGGTGTGGTCTGTAAAATCAAAATGTTGGCCAGTTTTTTATAATTTCAATACCTAAGTACCTACTAACTATATTTTTTATAACCAAGACGATAACCAGCAAGTGGGTAAGTATAGGGTTTTGCTATGTGCCAACGTGTATTGAATTTCACCGAGGTTGCCCAACCGAAGTCAATATAAGATGAAGTTAGTTTCGAATAAATCAGATCAGTTCAGTGCATTTATAGTTGACCAGACGATTGAGAAAAAAATAACCAGAAAACCTATCGTACGTATTAGGTTTCTATTGCTGTTTGCCAATTTTAATCACATGTGAGTAGTACCTACCTATCAGACTATTTTTTCAAATATACTTAAGTACAGTGTTTTTAACTGGGACAGTAGAGGCAATACTTTTAAAAAACACGTTCTATAAACGACCAAAAACAGGTAGGTACATGGTCCTCTGTTTTTGGTCGTACATTTTCCGACCGACTTCAAAAAGGTGGGAACTCTATGTTGGGCTGTACCTCGTATGTTTTTTTATGTATGTTCATCGATTACTCTATTGTGGGCCGCTTTTGATTATTCTTTTGCTGTGCCTGTAGTATAGAAAATGATCCCAAGATGCCCCCATAAAAGTTTTACCCGTGGTATTAGGATTAGTCCCGCAAATAAAAAAAACAGTGTAAACATAGAAATTAAAATCAGTCTGTTTTTTCAAAACAATTAGATATCATGCAAGTATTAGAGAAAAACATTTTGGCATAAAGATATGCCACCGTTAGATATAGAGACAGTTTTCCTGTATCGTTCGGATTCCCCATTTCGTTATTTTATAAATTTTGACTCAAAACTGCTGCTCATATTTTATATCCGATAAGTAACATTGAAATGATCCTACATGGTACTAAGTCGAACAATATCAAAATAGGAACTTTATTCTAGGGCGGTAATCAAGCTTGACAATTTTTTTACGTCAGAATGAACACCATTCTGAAGTAAAAAATTGTCAACGGCTTATTCACAGATAGAGCTGATATCTCCATAGAAAGTGTACACGTGTATCTCGTCTGGGTATTTTTTTTATTTACTTTTGGTGGCTTTCGTATCACTGCGGCCATGATTGGCCTATTGTGATCGCCACTTTGTTGTTCAGCCTCGAAGCAGCGGCGTTCACAGTTCGCCGCTAACCCTTGCAGCTGCTAGGAACTGTAGGATTTTCTTCGGGGTGGAGTCTTTTAGCTCGTCTGGACTGAGCAGGTGCTTGCCCAGATGGATGCTACGTTTTTGCATCAGTGCTCCGCACTCTCCTAGAAGATGGAGAGGCGTTTCCTCCGCGTCTGGGTATGTGTGCCCCCATATTGTCTCAGTTAAAAAAACTCACTGTACATATACCTATGTCAATATTATGGTTTATTATATCTAATTTTATTATTAAACTTAATGTACCACATCACACCTATATATACTTTTAAGGTTTTATCTCTTGCCCTTTGCCCGATTTCACTTATTATTTTATGTGTGTACTTATGTGGTTCCGACTGGTGTTGATAATGGATCAGTTGAGCTATCTGTAGACCGTTTGCAACAGTCAGCAGTTAGCTCAATTGTTTCAATTGTAAATACTAGTATAATTTTCTTTGTGAATAAAGTTATTCTTATGTGGTTCCGAGTTTAATTATATAGTCAGAAAACATATAACATATATGTCATTAACTTACCTACTCAGCACTATCTTGTCTAACATCTTTTAAATTGCATTAATAAGTTTAAATTAAATCAGATATTGATCTGTATTTTATAGCCTATCGCTTTGTTATTTTAGCGTTCCGTAACTAAGGAACGTCTAAGGGACGAAAATGAAAGAAATAATTAAAGGTGTTACGAGTATATCGTAATTTTTCCCTGATGTTTGTTTTTTCGCGTGCGCAATGGCACCACAAAAAAGTATGATTGCAATCACTTAACCGGTTTAAGTCAAAAATGGACCGAACATTCGGCCGCGCCGAACCTTATTGAATTTCTACAATTTATAGTAATTTTGCATGAATGAATGAATGAATTAACACTTTATTGTACAAGTAAATAAAGATAATATCGCTGAGAGCGATTTCTCCCAGGCAACCTTGGGATGGAGAAAAAGATATAAAAAAAGAAAAAATGGGTTGATAGTGTACAGACAGTAAATAACAGAACTTGTATACCTAATACATACATATTTATAATACAAAATTACCTATAAGTAGATACTATCTACTGACATGGAGAAAAGAAAAAAAAGTAAAATAATAATAAACGAATACAGTAGGTCCAAAGGAAACAATTATAATAAAGCTAATAACATCTAAAGTTACAGAAGAGGTAGTGAAATGAGTTTACAGCTGTAGAATGGAAATGGAACTTCAGTTTGGATTTGAAGAAGTTTTAAATCTTTAATCTGGTTTATCTCCATAAAAGTCAATAGTAATGGTGTATGGTTTGTTACTCACTCTTATCTCTTATGCATTTTAGTCGGCAGCTTCCGAGTTTCTGGGAGGTTTTGGTAGCTGGTATAATTTTAATATTTATGCAAAGTTGCATTACATATACTAGAATGCATGTGTATAAAATAAATCCAAGAGCAGCTAGTTTATCAAATATATAATGTTTTTCTATAAAAACTTCCGTAGTTTGACGAATTCATTATGAACCGCACTCACCCTGATGAAGTCCCTCGTTAAGGGATGAATCGTTGGTGTTCTTCCAACACAAAATAGGTTCGTAGTTAACCCGCTTACAGTCATAATGCTCATACTCATACTCATAAATTTATTCGCCGTAGGAGCACAAGGCACACTTGGTTAAGTCAATAGATACTAAAAAGACAAATTAAATAATTTTAGTAGGTAAGTAGGTAACACAAAACAAAGATATTAATATCTATAGGTATCTGCTGTAAGTGGGCATTGTCAATAATCAAACTAAACAGAATCATTTTAAAAATTAATTACTAGAGCTGCTGTAAACGGGCAGGCAATGAATATAATGTTTAGTTACAAATTAGATATGTGACTGTTTTTGATTACATTCGATGTATTTCTGTGTATATCTATTTAACCCGTGGTGGTTTAAATTCAATCCATCACAGAGTCGGTTGCACCGCTGCACCCATTCACATCCAACGAAGTTACCTTTAACACAAAAAAAAAATAGTTTCACCCATTTTAACGGCTTATAAACGGATGAATATATTTCGATATTTTTAAAGCTTTTAATATAAATATAATGAAGCCAGCATAATGGGTAGCCAAATAAAACTGAAAGATTGCGCGGTCCTTGCGCGGTTTATAATTTTTTTCACTACTCAAAATTTAATATAAGTAATTTTCAATGAATTTTATACGAAATGGTCCTCCAAAAAAATTGTCTTTGTGACTAAATATTTCGCAATTGAATCCTACGAGCTATTTAATTACGATCTAACGATACCCCACACCATGAGATAGCAAAAAATATGTCACATGGTTTTATTTTACCACATTTTCGGCATGATTATTATGTTTACCAAATAACAGCTTTCTAGTAGGTACAACAGTTAGTTCTTTCACAGTATCTGCTTAGCTAAGCCGCGGACATACAGACGGACATGGCGAAACTATAAGGGTTCCTTGTTGACTACGGAACCCTAAATCGGTTCATCCGCCTGAGAGCTATAGTACGGACACGTTAAACCTACAACACGCAAAAAAATCTTTGCTTTGGGCTAAAAATGCACAGCAGGCTGAAACTGACACCGAAGCCAAAGGTGCGGTTTTGGTTGAAATTCCCGGTTCGATGGGACTCTATCAGTCGAGCTTTAAAATATTCCTAAACTTAGTTCCTAAAGCACGGAACCCTTTTTAAGCTGTCTAAATCTCACAAAACTTGTTTTCATTTTATTATTGAGAAGTTATTTAAAAATATACAGTACCTACAATACCTACCTATCAAGAAAGATTATATCAGATATAATCCAGAAAGGTCAATATTTTATGTTTTAAAAATAAAATATTATTGACTGAATTAAAGATAGGATCCTTGAATTCACACTTGAATTGAAAAACAGTTTTCTTATTTCGAAAAAGCCATAGCCTAAAGTAATTTTAAATTATTTATTCATAATTTTATTTAATTTGCTGGGGCGAAAATAAAGAAACTTTAAAAAAAATTCAATAGTCTACAATTGTAAATACCTTCTAGATGTAATTTATTTCTATTAGTTGATTGTAATTTTCTTTGTGATTAAATATATTAACAATCTACAAACACATCACACTAATATTATAAACGTGAACGTTTGGATGTTTTTAGTTGTATGCTACCCGATCTGTTCAGTAGTTTTGGCGTCTAGAGGTAGACGCCAAAACTACTGAACAGATCGGGTAGAAATTTCGCATACAGGTTGTTTTAGGCCTGGAATAACACATAGGGTACACTTTTTATCCCATAAATCAGTTCCCATGGGATAGAAACAACCATAAAACGTGTCCATAGAATTAGAAACGACGCGTTCGAAGCCGCGGGCAGAAATTAGTTTAAAATTTATTACAGCACCGACGACGATCTATCGTTATATCGAGGTGCTGAGATGTCTCTACGAGGCTGCCAATATGTGTGTCCAAGTACAGGGCCAGCAGTCTAAAGTCTAAACCCATCGAACTGCGCAGAGGAGTGAGACAGGGCGATGTTATATCCCCGAAACTGTTCACGAGCGGGTTGGAAGATACGTTTATGATGCTGGACTGGAAAGGCAAGGGCATTAACATAAACGGCGATTAAATCTCACACCTGCGATTTTCTGATGACATAGTTTTAATGGCGGAGTCGCTAAAGGAGCTGAACAAGATGCTGGACGGCCTAGCTTCAGCCTCGCAATGTATCGGTCTTGGCATGAATTTGGATAAAACCAAAGTCATGATCAATGGCCATATTCATCCAAGACCGGTGGTCGTACATGGCCACCTTCTCGAAACTGTTTCCGAGTACACTTACCTTGGGCAGATTCTGCAGTTGGGTAAGTAAAAACAATTTTGAGAAGGAAGCCAAAAGGAGGATCCAGCTAGGCTGGGCAGCCTTTGGAAAATTACGTCGAGTCTAATTCTCGTCAGTATGGATGACGAGAAGACTCGACGTAATGCTTGTTAATAAAAGTTTTCAATCAGTGCGTTGGTCCGCCAGTTCAAAGTCGCTCAGCGTGCAATGGAAAGAGCTATGCTCGGATTTTCTCTGAAGGATAGGATTCGTAACCAATACATGCCACAAAGAACCAAAGTTATCGACATAGCCCAAAGAAGTGTAAGCTGGAGTGGCAGTGGGTCGGCCATGTCTTGCGTAGAACCGACAACCGATGGGGTAAACGTGTTCTTGAGTGGAGACCGCGACTAGGCAAACATAGTGTAGGACGCCCTCCAGCCAGGTGGGATGATGACCTGAAAGACTGCAGGCAGATGCTGGATGCAGCAAGCTAAAGACAGGGCGCTATGGCGTTCATTAGTGGAGGCCTATGTCCTGCAGTGGTGTAGGTTGATGATAATCATGATGATGACATTGATGACCGACGACGACTGCCCAAGGATTTCATGCAACGTGTTTTGAAATCACACTTCACACTAATATTATAAATGCGAAAGTTTGGATGGATGGATGTATGGATGGATGCTTGTTACCTCTTCACGCCTATCTACTGAACGGATCAGGCTGAAATTTTGCATACAGGTAATTCTAATCCTGGAATCAAACATAGGATACTTTTTTTTATTCCATAAATCAGTTCCCATGGGATAAAAATAACCTCAAAACGATTCCATAGAAACAACGCGTGCGAAGCCGCGGGCAGAAGCTAGTTTGAAATAAATTTTTCTTTGCAGTTTTCCAAACATGGCAGATCTGACGCAGCTAGCGGTGCAGCTGTTCGACGCAGGCGCTGTGAGGCTCGGGGACATCGAGGCGAAGGTGGGACGACGGACGCCCATCTACTTCGACTTGAGGGTGGTGGTGTCACACCCACACATTATGGTAGGCAAATTAATTTATAGTTTATTTGCAGCGTTTTTATGCAACCTAGATTTCGGAACATTTTCGTAAGAGCTCAACTTCATAAACAGATGCTGGTTACATCATTATATATTAAAGAATTATAGGTAAATAGATGATGGTAAGATTTTGGGAGACAGAAATAACACAAAATCAGTAGCGCAACCGAAGTTACCTATTCCTCTTGCTTTTTTTGCAGCCAACAAAATTATTTTAACTTTGACCGTGACAATACTCTAGTACCAACTGTTTAAGGAAAATTGAAAATTACTACAAAAATGATAAAATGTTTAGGTGCTTATTTCACGTGATTGTCCATATCCGTCCTTATCTAATCTATCTAGCTGGAAGCTTTGCCTGTCGAACTTTCCCGCCATTTTCTTGAGGTTCTGTATGTAATTCAAGGCTTTCATTACAGATGGCAGTAGCGAAGCAACTTCAGAAGTTGGCTGAAGAAATAAACCATGATCTTCTCTGCGGAGTCCCATACGCCGCTCTTCCTCTTGCAGCAGTCATGTCTGTCATCGCCAACACACCAATGATAATGAAAAGGAAGGAAACCAAGCAATACGCCACCAAGAAACTCCTAGAAGGAATCTTCGAGAAAAATCAAAAGTGCCTCGTTGTAGAGGACGTAGTGACATCTGGTAGCAGCTTACTCGAAACTATTGATACATTGCGCGAAGAAGGTTTGAGCATTTCACACGCTGTCGTAGTTCTCGACCGGGGGCAAGGTGGCGTCAGTGTGCTTAAAGCAAATGGCGTCGTCGTGAAATCGCTTTTCACATTGAGCGGGTTGGTGGAAATTCTAAACAATACAGGGCGAATAAACGATGAAACTGTAGAAATAATCTTAGATCATATCAAGGAGTGCCAGTTTGGCATGAAAGATAACCTAGAGTAGTAGTACTTTCCCTTTTTATAAGAGCAGCATAATAGGTACCTACCTAACAGCAGCGAGTTTTTACTCTATGGTTCAGGTCATACCTACTACTTAATCTAGCCTCTTTCGCTCCCAATGCAGTCCATGTACGTACATTATGTACAAAATCGAATATAATAATGTGTAAGGGGTCCTAACCTAACCTTAAAATACATAATTCCTAGTTACTTTTAGAAAACTTACCCATCATCGGTCTAAGTAAAACTTCTATTATATAGGATTTAATCAGTTAATCTTAATTAGCATCACATATTTTATTAAATTTAGAGCCCCATATCTGGCTTCTTCCTATAATACGTACCGTAGTTCCGTTATCAATCAGAATAATGCAGAGGAAACGGTGTCGCAGTGCATTCGTGCATGCAAATGCATTTAATTGCTTGCACTACCTACCTACATAGCACCGCACCCCTAATTAGTTTATTCATGGTACATCGGACATTCCTACAATGTGCAACTACCTACTTAAATTACTTTAGCTTTTTACACTAGCCTCTAATAAATACCTTTCAGACCTAATCTAACATAAATATATCGATTAAGTACTTGAAACTAAGCAGCTGATAATGATAAGATATTTTTGATAGTTATTAAATAAATGAAACCATGAAATAAAATTGTAAGTTTTATTAATCACCAGCAGGAATATAATTAAAACTTTGATCGTTCTCGAAAAAATTGTACGACATGATCGGCTTTTCCGTAAAAAGCCAATTGTAAAATCATCACACTGATTATAAACAATGAATTAAAATTATAACTTAGGTATTAAATCAAGTTCAGCCTTATAAAAAAAAGATCTTTCCTTTTTGTGTCATCAGCGTTTCACAGCATCGCGATGTCCAGATGTAATAAAAACGAAGGGCTAAACGTCCAGAAGGGAACCTGTTTACAGCGATAAACATCCGAGAGCCGCCCTTCGGCCAAGGAAAACCACCGGGAATGTTTGGAGGAGGCGCCGCAGCCTCGTCGGAACGATTCGATCCAGGACTGGACTGGGATTATGTGTACAAAATGTAAGCAAAGAAATGCTGGTGCCCCGGTCAGGGCGCCGGGTAGTCTCGAGGTGGCGTGTGTGTGTTCGGGGGGGGGGGGTCTAGTTTTCCTCGATGTCCTGCTCGGCCTCCTCATCGAACTCGGCGTCCTCGTCGGCCGTGGCCTCCTGGTACTGCTGGTACTCGGACACGAGGTCGTTCATGTTGCTCTCAGCCTCAGTGAACTCCATCTCGTCCATGCCCTCGCCAGTGTACCAATGCAAGAAAGCCTTGCGCCTGAACATAGCGGTGAACTGCTCAGAGATGCGCTTGAACAGCTCCTGGATGGCGGTGGAGTTGCCGATGAAGGTGGCCGCCATCTTGAGACCGCGCGGGGGGATGTCGCACACGGCGGTCTTCACGTTGTTCGGGATCCATTCCACGAAGTAGGAGGAGTTCTTGTTCTGGATGTTGAGCATCTGCTCGTCGACTTCCTTCATGGACATGCGTCCGCGGAAGATGGCGGCGACGGTGAGGTAGCGTCCGTGGCGCGGGTCGCAGGCCGCCATCATGTTCTTGGCGTCGAACATCTGCTGCGTTAGCTCGGGTACGGTGAGCGCGCGGTACTGCTGGCTGCCGCGCGACGTCAGAGGCGCGAAACCTGGCATGAAGAAGTGAAGACGCGGGAAGGGAACCATGTTCACGGCGAGCTTGCGCAGATCCGCGTTCAGCTGGCCGGGGAACCGCAGGCAGGTGGTCACGCCAGACATGGTGAGAGACACCAGGTGGTTCAGGTCTCCGTACGTGGGCGTGGACAGTTTTAGGGTGCGGAAGCAGATGTCGTATAGTGCCTCGTTGTCAATGCAGTAGGTCTCGTCTGTGTTTTCTACAAGTTGGTGAACTGAGAGTGTGGCGTTGTAAGGTTCTACTACTGTGTCCGAGACTTTGGGGGAGGGTACTACGGAGTATGTGTTCATTATTCTGTCGGGGTATTCTTCTCTAATTTTTGAGATGAGGAGTGTGCCCATTCCGGAGCCGGTGCCGCCTCCGAGTGAGTGTGTGAGCTGGAAGCCCTGCAGGCAGTCGCAGGACTCTGCCTCCTTGCGGACTACATCGAGAACTGAATCAACAAGCTCAGCGCCCTCTGTGTAGTGACCCTTGGCCCAGTTGTTGCCGGCACCGGACTGTCCGAAAACGAAGTTGTCGGGACGGAAGATCTGTCCGAAAGGTCCGGAGCGGACGGAGTCCATGGTGCCGGGCTCCAGGTCCACGAGGATGGCGCGGGGCACGTACTTGCCGCCGGAGGCCTCATTGTAGTAAACGTTGATGCGTTCCAACTGCAGGTCGGAGTCTCCGTGGTAGGCACCGGTGGGGTCGATACCGTGCTCATCAGAGATGATTTCCCAGAACTGTAACAAAGAAATCGATCGTCAGTATTGCGTGACAGGTACCGCAAGGAACTACGCGGAAGGCATAATGGACAACCGGGCGGGTGGATGAGTCACGTTGCCCGGCGACGAGGCAGTTCGCAATACGGGCTCCGTTACATATTAGGTCGGTATTATCGATCCTCCCACGTCCCCCTCCGTATAAGGAATCAATGAGAGTTACAGCGTAATGTTAAGTTAATTGTTGCAAAAAGTT
The DNA here is from genome assembly GCA_963564075.1 of Eupithecia subfuscata. Lineage (NCBI taxonomy): Eukaryota > Metazoa > Arthropoda > Insecta > Lepidoptera > Geometridae > Eupithecia > Eupithecia subfuscata. The sequence continues at coordinate 1,097,626 of OY751118.1, read as the reverse complement.
AACCGTACGGCCGCCCACTTTTGTGACTTTATGTAACTTCGCCTTATTAAGAGGAGAACGCAGTTACTCGTTTCGATTGAATAGTCGGGCCATAAATCAAGCCGAGTCGGGTCGACAGGTCGACACGGCAAGTCATGTCGTTTTTAGGACAAACTAATCACACTAATATTATAGGTACCTAAATGCGAAAGTTTGGATGGATGTTTGTTACCTCTTCATGCCACAACTACTGAACTTTTTATCTCACAAAACAGTTCCCATGGGATATAAATAACCTTTAAACAACGCGTGCGAAGCCGCGGGCAGAAACTAGTCATTAATATTTCACGAAACAAATTAGGTTCATCCGAGATTTTATCGGCCATACCTCTAAGACTTTCAGTCAAAACAAAAAATACTTTTGGGCTAGTTGGTATAAAATGGCCTGCAATATTTATGAAAGCTAATAGAATCGCGATACGATCTATGAATTCTGTTGAATGTTGACTCACTGGCAAGATTGAAAGATTATAGCACGTCAGAATTATTGATCTACGTGGTTCATTGATTTCATAGAACAATTGGCTGTTATTCTGTTAAGGGGGATGAGTAAGCCAGTGTTCTAGCCTAATAAAGCTAGTGACTAATATCTTGCCAAAAGAAACTTAGGTTCTTCCTAACTTAGGAAAGCCACTTTCATGAAGCCCCGCCTACATGGCACACCTACACAAGACATTAAACTGGTCGCCAAGTCCACTCGGTCGTATTGTATACTGCATAGTATGAAATAATGTGTTATGCTTTGGAGCTGGTAACACTCAAAATGACCTCTACATTACATTGGGTTGTTTTAATCATCGACCTCATTTTTTTTTTTAAATCATTTATTTACTAAGGGTTTGTTCTCTATAGCGAATAAAGCACCCTGATAATTAAATTAACTTAAATAAACCTCTAACTTAACTAATTGCGACTACTTAATCGCTTACTTACTAAAAGGTACAATTTTTTGGCATCATCTGATAATGGATCGTGTTAAACGTTAGTTTGTGTCTGTATTTTTTTTTTTTTTAATTGATGTAGGTACCTTAAATTAGAACAGTTTATTGCTATGCCAAGTTATAAAACTGTAAAAGTGTGAACCAAGAAGTCACTTTCTATGACTTATAAATTATTTAAATACTTCTCAGTAAAAGTGCAGTGAGTAAAACATGATATCACCACAATATCGAGAGGATTGGGCACACAGCCAACTCTGAAATGCTTCCGTGTGCTCTAACATGTGTGATCTATCAACGGGTACTAAAAGAAAGTGGTTACTCCAAAATACTCATGATTTATTGTTCTAAAGTGTATTTTGGATAAGGTATCTTTAACAAAGGCCTATAAACAAAATTATCCTAATGTTCTAGTGGGTTTTGGATAAGATATCTTTAATGAAGACCTATAAACAAGATTATCCTAAAAAGTTGTGCTGTGCCTATTCTTTTGGAATGCCTTATCTAAAAATCCTTGAAGGTGATGTTTTAAAGTTCATGGATAGATAGAGAATGAGTTCAACTTTTAGACTATGTATGTAGGTATTTTGATAATCAATCAAGGATACCTAGATAGATATTTTTGAAGATCCCTTTTTATTTTTTTTATATTTATTTATTTATTTTAGCAAAAGTTGTGGTTGAATCTGTAGACCAATGCTACTAGCTAGACAAAGAAACGCTACAGATGTTTAAAAGCGATTTGAAATGTAACTAAACATTACCAACTGGATTAGGTACATGACCCAAATTGGCAGAAATAACTTCAAAGTAATGCATGTCATAAAATACGAGTTAGAACAGCTAAAGGCAACCTTATGGCCCATAAAATACGGTCCGAGATGCCGGTAGATTGAGATAGCGTTATTTCGAACGCGGAAGATCGCCGCCCGGTCAACGAACCAATGCGTTTAGCTATGCGCCTACTTACGCTTCCTTCCTCTTTCTAAAATTTTTCGCACGTGAATTAAACCTTCGTGCTGAGAAAAACTGCAAAAAAATATCGCTGGGTCGAAGTTTCAAGGTAGGTAGTGAAACGTGAAAAATGTTACAACCTTTTTTGTGGTTCAAAATGACAGATGGCAAGCAGCTTGGTTACCGTTGAAAAAACGTTACGATTACGCGCCTAGGATTGGTCGTCCCTTATCAAGGGACGCCGGGAACGGCCTTGAGTGATTTCAAACGCGCACCCTAATCTCGTAACGGTCATAGAATTTACTGGAGGAGACAGCAGCGAATTTTTACTCTATGACTGGAGGGACCAAAGGATCTAAACTGTACAAAATAAGGCACAGGAAGGTACTAGGTAGGTACGTGATGTGATGAGTGCACCTAGATACCTTCCGCTTTATCTGTGTGACAACAACACCGGATTTGGAAAATAAATGGTAAGGTAAAAGATAGGTACGAGTTGACATGATACTGCAATGACGTCGTGTCGATGGGTAGGTATTCGGTGCGCGATCTTTTAGGGTTCATAAAACTTGTAGAAGTAGACGTCACTCACTGTTCTTGAGACGGTGAGTAATCAGCGACGGCAACCAAAGCGAGAATCACACGTGGACGTTTTCAAGACCGCTGTCTACTTTCGAACTAAAATCGAAAACATTGTCTCGGAACAAATTTTTCAAGGATTTTCAAGTCGACTGTAAAAGATTCCTACCTAGATGACGAGTTTGGAGTTTTAGCATATAAAAACAGCATAGAAATCATTATGAAAATCTAGGTTGAGTTGCGGCTACGGATTATCGACCGGCGAACGTGAAGATACGTAGGACCACACCCAGTCCCATATGGCGACAAAAATGAACGCAACAATGTCTGTGGCTGTGAAATTAGTTACTTAGATAACAAACAAATAGATCAATCTAATATTGATTTTACCTGAGTAGGATCACGGGTGTTACAAAATGCCGGCCATTACGCCGACATTCTAAATTCAAGTTGAAGGACTAATCGAAACAAAAGAAGCGTTATTTACCTTGGCTCCGATCTGGTTGCCGCATTGTCCAGCCTGAATGTGTACAATTTCCCTCATTTTGTTTGAACTTTTATAAATTACTTATCACTAAAAAATATCTGCTCCGTACGCACCACGTACGTTGGTGGTTGCTTGAAGAATAATTTCGTTCCGTTTTGTACAATCGACCAAAGCTACGGATGCAGTAGTGACGTACCCGTTCAAGTGGGAAAACTATCGATAGTATTGTCGCATTGCGACATCCGCATGCTAGTCTATTGAGGAATTATGTGAAAAACTGGGCCGTAAATAATTTTGCTGTCAGTTTTAAACGACATCACTAAAGTATTTTGATAATTTTACTAAAATACTTTTGTGATGTCGTTTAAATTTAAAATTTGTTCTAGAACTTCAGTCGTAATATTAAATAAGGTAGACATTTTAATCATTGGCGGATTAGCCATATAGCAGGAGTAGCAAATAATAACACATTACAATAACATTAAAAGTTAAATTTAACATGCGTCAAGTCCTTAAACATAACATATAAATGTACAAAATGTACCTTTGCTCAGTATGCTATTCAAAATCTAAATCAAAAACTCTTTATTTCCATAAATACAATAAATGTACACTTAGAAAAGGTCGAAATATAAAACTAAACACTGACACGGAAATAAAGTTATATTTTTTGATTTCTGTCGCTTCGGTATGTAGACTAAAGTAAAGAAGCGACGAAGAAACCTTTAGCCTGTTAGTTGTTATTTTTCGAGTTGGAGCAAAACCCGTCCCCAGCTTTTTCATCCTCTAGATAATCTGATATTTTATAGTAAGCCTTTTTGCACAGCAAGGTTTTGACAATTCGTTTGAATTTATTTACTGATAATTTTTGCAACTTACGAGTAGTTTTGTTGTAGAAGCGTATACATTGCCCTTTAAAAGATATTTTAATTTTGTGTAGCTTAGTTGTGGGCACAGCGAGCTTATGTTTGTTTCTGATATTCAAATTATGTTTATTGCTAGTTTTAGGGAACTGACTTATATTTCTATGAGTGTACAACAAGTTTTCATAAATATATTGACATGGTACTGTCATTATGTTTATTTCTTTGAATTTATCACGCAGGGATTCTCTGGGACATAATATTATAGATCGCACGAACGAACAGCCCTCTTCTGCAGCACAAATACGGTGTTAATATCTGCAGCGTTCCCCCACAGCAGTATACCTACCATAAGACATAATACTATGGAAGTAGCTGAAATAAACAAGTCTAGATGTATCCACGTCTGTAAGATAACGGATTTTTTTTGACTTCATACGCTGCAGAACTAAGTCTCTTCGATAGCTTATCTATGTGTGGGCCCCATTGAAGTTTATTATCTAAGGTGATTCCTAAGAATACAGTACTTTCTACTATTTCTAACGTATCTCCTTTAACGTTTACATCAGCCTTCACTTGTTTAACATTAGTTAGGATAAATCTAATACATTTTGTTTTGGTTTCGTTTAGCAAAAGATTATTGACACTAAACCAATGGACTACTTTTGAGATTGCATTATTCACATCGTCGAAATTTGTGTTTCGTCGTTTCATTTTAAAAATTAATGAAGTATCATCAGCAAACAATACAATCTCGTGATTATTCTTGACAAGATGAGGCAGGTCGTTAATATAAACTAAAAATAGAAAAGGACCGAGAATAGAACCCTGCGGTACATCCATTGTAACTACAGACCCCGAAGACTGTTTCCCATTGATGTCATATTTAGATCCTAAGAGGTCCCAAATCATTGAAAAAATGTCTTGATTCACAAAGCACCTTTTAACATCATTCAGCGCACGTTTTGCACGATTTGCGTTTCATTAGACGCACCATTGTTGATTTTTGGATGCTTATCTAGGTGAACGTGGTGCCTCTGCCAAGGGCAGATTTTTATGAAAACGCCGCTGTGATTTACTTCGTTATGTTTAAAAACTTCCACAATAAAGTTTACAAACCCTTACTCTCTTCTTTTATTGCTAGAACTACTTCCGTTCTTGTCTTGGCAGCGAATAAAATGTTTTTTTACAAAAAACCGAATTAGTCTCACAGATATGATGTATGTAGTATGTAGTTCATTCTGCTCATCATTGTCTTCGCTATTTTATTTGCTGATCGCCTAACCCAAACTTCTCCTACATTTTTGCGGATCGCTCCGCTGGCCGTACATTTTAAAATCTAAAACCTCTTAGCTTACCGCTGCCTGCAAAAAGTTATGTCACTTGCCAAATATTCTTGCGGTATTGGTAGACGTAAAACAAGCGGCACCGGCCAATGTTTTTGTTATAGTTTCGTTATGCAATTGAATCATTAAAAATATTTTTTTAAAAAATGTGATCCCTATTATAAACTTATTAATGCCTTTATAATAGTTTACTTCTAGTAGAGATGCGAAAACAGTGTTTGATGGCCACCTAAATTAAACTAAACAAAACTATTACAGTGTAGAGGCATAAAAAGAGCTAAGAGTGGTATTACGATTGATATAGCTAGCAGCAGATAAGTGGTATTGCGACCATTGTAAACCATTTTCTATGAGCTCATGCTTTTTCTATAAGCCCTGGTGTCTTATCGACATCTTATTGATTTGGTAATAACGTATAATGTATAAAATAATTATAATAGACTCCAAACGACAATTGATACGAAGTTTATTTTGTCATGGGTTCATAGAAAATGGGTTAAAGTGGTCGGAAAACTACATAATATCAGCTATTCATCGACAAAAATCATCGATAAGGTCCCAACGATAACGTTTTCAACTCGCTTCTCATTGGTCGAGGCAGCCATGTTGATTTGTACTTGCTACCAACATAACGGAAAACGAGAACTCATTATTTGGCTTCTAATTTTGTATGTTTTAGTAAAATTATAATTGTTCGTAGAAAAACCCTAATTTTAAATCAACTAATAGTTTAAAAAAATATATACTTGGTGTTTATGATATTGGTTATAAAATTAATCCATACTTTTATCGCAGGTGTTTTCGTTATTATGTTGGTACTAGAACTTGTTTTCCGCCGGCGCGCGCCGCACCGGGCCCCCCGCTTGCGCCGGTCACCCCTCCCCCGCAAGGGGATCGCTTGTTTTTGCCCGCAAAGCCGGCCGGCCGGCAAAAATAATAATTACAGCATTAATCTGCTATAGTGAATTGAACGTTCAGTAGCATAAATCACATTAATATTTTTGAATACATTTGTATTTTTATTGCGAAGGAGTGTATGTATTGCAAAATAAATAAATAAATAATAAATAAATAATGCTGGACAATTCACACAGCATTATCTAGCCCCAAGCTAAGCTAAAATATGAAAGTGTAGGTACCTATTCCTTCCTATAAGTAGGTACCTACCTAATAATATACCTAGGTAATAATGTAGCTACCTACCTACCTACCTAATCCCACGAAAAGATTGGCTTTCCAATTTGCTATACATTGCGGCTTTTCAAGTTATTGCATTTTTCATCATTTTTAATGTAACATTAAGAAAACGCCTCATTTCAAATTTTTTAACCCATTTTTCGCAAACTTGATAGGTACCTAAGTTGTAAAATATATCTGGCTGGTTTTTTTACCCAATAAAGGCTAAATAGAACTCTAGGTTCCCTTCTACATATACGGTACCTAGATAGATAATTTACCTGCCACCACTAAGAAAAGAACGTAGGTCTGGACTTATAAACCGGTAGATAAGTGTAGAAAAATAAATTAAACACCTAGTAGGATTTAGAATTGGCTCAGTAGGTAGGTATCTACCTACTATCATGTCATATTACACTATTACATCACTGTTACAATAGCCTTGAGATCAATGAGACACGAAAGTGTACGTGGGCTTCTAATAAAAAGCTAACAACATCAGCAAGGACCTCACCTCATTGTCTAGGTGTAATTTGCGATCTACATTTGCGTTAGAAAGGCGTCCTACCAAAGAGTTAAATGATTAAGGATTTAAGTACATTTCACAGATAGATATAAATTTATTCAGGTTATTATTATTACAGGTCATAAGGGAATAGGTACCTTAGTTTTCATATTTAGTTATATAAGCACCTATTGTGAGAGAAAATAAACGCTTTTATTATTTATTATTATTATTAAGATTTATTAAAAAATTTAAAGGGCTGAAACTTTTGACAGCTGGTAGGTAGGTATTATTCTGCCATTGTGTTAAGAGTTGGTTCCGCTGCCTGTTAAACTTCCCTAGGACGACTAGGACGAGAAAGACCGATGAAGATGAAAATCACACCATCACGTAATATTATACGTAAATGCTTTAAGTTTGGATGGATGGATGGATGGATGGATGTAGAAACAGGTATGTTTGTTACTCCTCCACGTCGAAACTATTAAACGGCTGAAATTTTGCATAAATGTAGGTAGGTTTGGATCTGGAATAACACATACATACTTTTTTCTTCTATATCTAAATCCGTCAGCTTACTTACATGGGATATGAATAACCTATAAGCGAGCGACAAAGAAATAATGCGTGCGAAGCCACGGGCTGAAAGTTGAAACTACATATTGTCAATTATTCGTTTTAATTTTAACTGGTTAATTGGGTTGGGAGTAACATTAGTTCAACTCAACCATAATTATTTGTCATAAAACTGAAGCAATGGCGCAGGATGACGCAACATGCCATTAGGACACACCCACCCTGAAAATCTAGGGTTCGTTCGACGGAGTTTAATATTTTATAGCACAAGTGGATTCCTTGCCAAGAAAGTTAAATTGCACTAGGTTCCAAAAAATTGTAGGCTAAGCATATGAGGATGATAAGAGGGTCTGTTTTGTATATCAAACTAGATCTCGGTAAGTACTCATGGGACCCCTGAGCGCTATCTAATCTGTGCCCGAGGTACAAAACTAAAATTCCATAAAATTTAACATTATTTCTTTGATTCTATGAGCGTGAAACCACGAACATAAATAAAATTTACTACCTATAAGTAAAAATATCATAAAATGCCCTGTAGGTAGCTCACCTAAATCGGTCGATCTCAGGAACCCTGCAGTCTGTTGAATTGAAATGACTTGTTTTGATTTGTATGTAATTACAAATCATTTGGTTACAAACATAGATGTTTTTTAACTACCTATTTGCGTAGTTTTATTGTAATATAAACAATATCTTGATTGTTACGCTTATGTACCTACTCATTTCAAGTAGGTATTCAAGTTTCTAAGAAATCAAATAATATCGCAAAAATTTTCGACTTCGACGGGACTTGAACCCGCGTCCTCCCCTCAGTACGGGAATGTGATAACCAACTACACCACGAAGACTTCGTGGTGTAGTTGGTTATCACAAATGGGTGTAGGTGATTTCTTAGAAATTAGAAATTATCCAAAGTGCGAGGCGCACTATACTAATAAAAACGTTAGGTATTCAAGTATTTATTTTGCAATCCTATTACAATTTGTGAGAGGTCTTAAGAATTTCACATAAAGTAGGTATTAGGAGCCCTGTTACGGCGCCATGCATTTTGAGAGGTACCTACCTAGTTAAACTAATAGGAATAACTTAAATAAGTCTTTCCAAAAATTTATGATCTTTCCCAGTTTTATGAACCTCAAATCCTATTCCTATTCCATTAGCAGGAATGTCTGTAACGTGCATGATTTTGGACCGGGGGGTTTCAACTTTTCATAAGTTACATGTGCCTATTCCTAAGCCAGACATTTGATTTCTGATACTTATAATTTTGTTTTAATTGACGACCTCTGTGGCGCAGCGGGCGAAGGTCTGCCTGCGGCGCAGGAGGTTGCGGGTTCGATTCCCGCCTCGGGACAATTGTTTGTACGATCTGCAGACATTTGTTCAGGGCGTTCTGGTTGTTTTCTATGTATAATAAAAAATATCTATCTATGTAGTGTATTGTATTATGTATATCAGTTATCTAGTAGCCATAACACAAGCTCTGCTTAGCTTGGGGCTAGATAATGCTGTGTGAATTGTCCAGCATTATTTATTTATTTATTTAATAATATAGTCATGATACTAAGAAGCCTGCCAATTGCCAGTAAACATGTGCTAAGTATTGTGGCACCTTGTTCTTAACAGTAACGTGCCTACTCATACTATATATTTGAATTCTGAATCGACTAGCTGACATTGTTAGAATAGGTAGATAGATTATTATATATTGTGAAAATTATACAGGGTTATTGGTAATTAGACCGGATCCTTTTAGGGGGTGATGGGGGAGGCCATTTGCAACTATTTTGACCCTATATCGTATTATGCAAAAGTTAACCATTTTTGAGATATTCGCAATTTCTTAATTTTTTGGGAAAACCCTGATTTACGTCTTCAAAATTAAATTAAAAAAAAAGTGATCATCCAATTCAAATTTTAGTGACTGATTTAGATAGCCTGAAGTCTAATTATTAATAACCACTAACACAATCGTATGAATCTGTACCCATATGGAAGCTAAAGGACATGTTTATAAAAACAAAGTTTATTTTTTTTGTAAAGTCCTTACAAAAACCCCATTTAAAAAAAAATACTCCAGTGAATTTGGTCGGCATGTTATTTAAAAAACATCTACACATCTTTAGCTATCCAAAGAGGTATAAATCAATGCACTTTGTAACACAATTGCAGAAAAATACGGGTAAATGTAATGACTTAGCTGGTGAATAAGTTTGGATACATTGCTTTACCAACATCTTGGACTTGGGCTTTGCTTGCGCGATTTTCACTTAGTTCTTTTTTTGAATTATTGTTCCGAAAACAGAATAGGCTGATATCATGGCGGAGTAAAAACTTTTTGTTGTTTGACCTGCAATGAAAATAACCGCCGAAATCTCCCGCTAAACGCATGACAAATGAAATTCTAATAGTTTTTCTTCTCGCATTTTTCGAACCGGTGAAGTAATAAAAGATTTAATTTATCAACAATTATGGCTGCAGTGCCACGCATCCTACCACCTCCTCGAGACTTTTCAAACGAAGAATATGCGGATATACTGTTTTGTTATGGTTATGCAAACGGTGTCTCTACACGTGCACGGGCAGAGTATCAGTCTCGGTTTCCTCAGCGCCGGTTACCTCATGAAAGTGTATTTGATAATACATATCGGCGACTTCGAGAGACTGGCAGTGTTCAGAGACGACAAAGTGACGCCGGCCGACCGCATGTTCATCGAACGGAGGACGAAGAAGAAATCATTCGTCATTTTGAAGAGGATCCTACCATTTCAACTACCATTTAACGTACGAAGAGTTTTTAAGAAACGAAGTTTTTGGCCTTCTTAGTGAGGTACCATTAGCAACACGCCAAGGTATGATTTACCAACATGATGGCTGCCCCGCTCACTACAGGACTAGTGTGCGTCAATGGTTCAATCAGCATTTTCCGAACCGATGGATTGGTAGAGGAGAGGAGGTAGTATTCCATGGCCAGCAAGGAGTCCCGACCTTACCCCATGTGATTATTATGTTTGGGGTCATATGAAGAGCCTAGTCTATGACGATTTGACGTCACCTATCTCATCAGTGGATGAATTAAGACGCCGAATAATAAGAGCTGCCGAAAAAATGAAAATAAATTTGACAACAAGGGTTGTTAAAACTGAGTTACGCCATCGTATGCGGCTTTGCATACGGAATAGAGGTGGACATTTTGAAAACGAATTGTAAATTGTAAATTAAAATTTGTAAATTGTAAATTAATAATGTAAATTGTAAATTAAATAGTAAATTGTTTTGATAGTAATAAATTTTTTGTTTGTTTTACAAAATTCATAGTTTGATTTATTGGAAGTCACTACCTGCTTATGGTTTATCCTTTTTTCTGCAATTATGTTACAAAGTGCATTGATTTATACCTCTTTGGATAGCTAAAGATGTGTAGATGTTTTTTAAATAACATGCCGATCAAATTCATTGGAGTAGTTTTTTGTTAAATGGGGTTTTTGTAAGGACTTTACAAAAAAAATAATCTTTGTTTTTATAAACATGTCCTTTAGCTTCCATATGGGTACAGATTCATACGATTGTGTTAGTGGTTATTAATAATTAGACTTCAGGCTATCTAAATCAGTCACTAAAATTTGAATTGGATGATCACTTTTTTTTAAATTTAATTTTGAAGACGTAAATCAGGGTTTTCCCAAAAAATTAAGAATTTGCGAATATCTCAAAAATGGTTAACTTTTGCATAATACGATATAGGGTCAAAATAGTTGCAAATGGCCTCCCCCATCACCCCCTAAAAGGATCCGGTCTAATTACCAATAACCCTGTATAATACGGTCCTTTATTAATCCTTCATAGCCTCACTTTGCTGTCAACACAAGCCTATAAAAAGACCTAATCCGGCCATGATTGACAGGCTAGGCTAAGCCAAGTCAAGCAGACAGCTAATAAATTAGATTAACTTACCGAGACCGTATCGAATAACATTATGTTAAGGTGGGCTGAAGATTATAAGTTTAGTACTCTGGCATTTTATTATTTTTGGGAGTGTGGGACTTGGAGACATCCATCCCGCGGTACATGTTGTTGCTCGACGACTTCCGTAAAACCGTGGGCTGGATAAGCTCGGCCTACCTGTGGCTCAGCCAATGGTTCATTAGATAAAGGGATGATGATGAAATATCATTTATCGAATGAAATAAATGGAAACTTATGGTATGTTACCTCTACCGTCGCTCTATATTTATGAAGTATCAAATTTTGTTAGAAATCATATAAACTTATTTAAAAAGCATGTGACAGACACCCTAGAATATGTAGAGACCCGAATAGACTTATTTTAAAAGATTCCCCGCGTTCAGCCAAGTCACGGTAATATTATCCAACAGTATTTGGACTCGGCCGTATCTTTGAAATAAATGCCTACAGCCGCGCGGTAGGTAAACATGCGATAGGGCTGCCCGCCTCCACCATTTTAATTACATTTGCCTACTTTGTGTTTCCATTTAGTTTTGTGATTGTAAATATAGGAAGGTACCTACTTTTTTTATATAAACAAATAAAATACTTTGTGAATTGAATGGGAAGTGTTCAATAAAAATGCGTGTTGTTTTTTGATTGGTAGATTTAATTAAAAAACCTGTTTATGTTTGAATAACAAATCGGTCTTATAAATTGCGACCGAAAAATATTTGCGCCTCGACTGAGACGTACCTACAAAATGCTTTATTATTAAATTTTAGGAGATTTTTTTGGAGAAAAAGGAATATCTTTTACTTGGTTATAGATACCTGCAGCTACTTTATTACATATGTACCTGAACTTATTTTTAGAGAAAAAATCGCGCGGTTATTGTTAAAAAAACATCACACCATCCGTTCGTCACTGCGGCACAGCCGCGACTGTCTGCATGCTGAGCGCATGCCGAGATCGAGGCGCGTAGGTATAGCTCGCGTTTCGCCCGTTTGTATGAAGTCGGATTACTTATAGGATAATATTACCTTGGCCAAGTTTAAGAAAAGCTGTTTGACTCTGTGTGTAAAAATATATAATAAATAAGATACCAATTGACATTAAATTATTAAATAATTATTTATTTAAAATCAAATTGTGTAGGTGGCTGAATGACCGGTATTTTTATGATATAGATGACTTTTTTAATGCTAGATCATAAGTACCTACCTAATTAGTTATAATTATTGCATGCTAAAATATAGTGAGACATGAGTGCATTATTTATACTTACCACCTTTATACCATGTTTGACGCAATAAATATCTTTGAATCTTAAAATACAGGTTGAATAGGTAAGTTGAAAAGGTAATGTAATCAAAACCTAATCCACCCTAATCCTAATCTACCTAATGAAATGGATCGGAAGCGATCCATAATTGTTACGTAAAGGTTCAAACACTAACTACCGTGATTTTATAAAAATAAGTGGTATTTCTACGAATTTAAATGGAGTAAAAAAAAGTGGTATTTCTACGAATTTAAATTGAGTAGGTTGGTATATCTAAAAAATGTACACCTCGACGAGACTTGATCCCGCAACCTTCCACTCAGTGCATTTTTTGGGATAGGTAGTAGATAATTTAAATTCGTAGAATATAATCTCTAATTGTGGGTATGGGTAAGTATGCACTATGAAAACAAATAAAACGGACAGACAGCAGAGGCTTAGTCGTAGGGTTCCCGTTTTCACACTTAGGGAACAACGGAAACATAAAAATGGTATTGATCGAAAAAATACCTCTTTAAAACGTTTTCGTGCACAGCTGTTGCTACATACTTGGAGTCGTACATACCTACTTACTTACATACAAGACAAGTTATTTCAATCCTTGTTGACACACATGCCCATACCTAGCGCTTACGAGATTCAAGAAGAATACTTTACAGAACGCCATTTTGGGATGAGAAAGTCGACTCGTTCGTGATTCAGAATTTGCGAAATTATTTTGATGCGAAATAAGACGATATATACCTACCTAAAATTACTTAGGTATACAATTAATAAAAAGATCAGTTGAGTTAAGTGTAGATTGTTGCAACAGTCTGCAGTTAGCTCTATTGTTTCAATTGTAAATAGGTACTAGTTCTAATTTATTTCTATTATTAGATTTTAATCTTCTTTGTGAATAAAGATTTTTTCTATAATTTCTACCCAGATATATTACCACCTACTTAACATTATAGGTACGTACTTACTTATTATTTATTCTGGGCCTCTGGGCACAATAGATGTGCTCTAGGTACGACGACGTAGGTTCATATAACATTTATATCCAGATAAATTACCTACTTTTGCATGGGCCTGGTGGGTGGGCGGCTGTAGGCAGTACCTAGGTGCTGTTATGTAACTAAACTAGGTAGGTACAGTACCTACAGTTCCACTTCAGGGAAAAGTCTCCACATCCCATATTGATTTTGATATTTGTATCCACCACAATAAAAACCTAATTTCACATAGGTACTAGGTTACTGTTACTACCTATTGTGTTACATTACATTAAGCTTACTTTCTTACGAAAATTAAAAACAAATACCTAGGCACTTAGTTACACGATAGAAAAATTCATTGCATGCAATCCAAGCCAGCAATGTATTGCGTGCGGACATTGCATAGAAGTCGCCAGACAGTGATCCAAAATGGCGCGTGGCAGATTGCGGAGAAATTCAAAATTCAAATAAAAGCCGGAAGAACTCCCTACCCCGACCCTCGATTGGCCAGTTTGTGCTTCCTTTCATAAGCTTTTTTTTAATGTTCCTGTAAAAGTTTTATTTTGTACTAGCTTCTGCCCGCGGCTTCGCACGCGTTGTTTCTATGGAAACGTTTTGAGGTTATTTCTATCCCATGGGAACTTATTTATGGGATACTAAGTAGCCTATGTTTTATTCCAGGCCTAGAATTATCTGTATGCAAAATTTCAGCCCGATCCGTTCTGTAGATTTGGCGTGAAGAGGTAACAAACATCCATCCATCCATCCATCCAAACTTTCGCATTTATAATATTAGTGTGATACTGTGATTAGGGTTGCCACCCGTACTATATAATATAGTATTGTACTATATTTCGGGCTAACGTACTATATACTTTATGAGCACAATAAAGTACGCAAAAATACTATATTTGGCTTTTCAACTTTTTGAACAAATCCAATTATCTTTTGATAAAATAACCGGGCTAAGTGCTGACAATACTAATGCCAATTTTGGAATCAACCATTCTTTATTTACAAATACATATTAGATTTATGATCAAGGGAAATTGTCATGCTCATATAGTGCATAATTGCATGAAACATGATATTGAGAATGTTATTCTCAAAATTTACGCCCATTTTTCACATTCAGCTGTTCGGAGGGAAGAAATAAAAAAAATTATAGAATCAGTTGATGGACATTTTCATGAACTCAAGCGCCATGTAGGAACTAGATGGCTCTTTCTGTTGCCATGTGTTGATACAATACTGATAAATTGGAATCCCATAAAATGTTATTTTCTCAGCTTAGAAGAAGACTGCCCGATGGTTTTAAAAAACCTGTTATTGCTGAACAATGGCGATAATTACTATGCCTTAATTTAAATTTATTTACAATTTTGCAGCCACATTTTGACTGTCTTCAATAAAACGGTTAAATTATTAGAAGGGAATACAATAACAGTTTTGGATGTATACAGTGTTATGAATAACTTCAAAAACGATTTAACCAAACGAAAAGAAGATCTCTTTGGATATGAAACAAGTAAAAAATTTAAAGAAATTGATCTCTCTGCACCGGAAGTAAGTAATAAAATGAATAGAAATTTCACATTATTTCTGGAAAAGGCCTTAGCATACTTGGATAAATGGTTTAATTACAGTGAGACCAATTGGCTCTATCCATTAAGTAATATAAATTTAAAAGACAGTGTTAAGTATGATAATTTTGTTCATATAGTTGAAAATGTAAAACTGCAGAAACTAAATGTAAACATGAATAACCTATATGAAGAAATAAATTATGTAAATGAGATACTTGCACATTTCAGAAACTGTAACGAATTTTCTATATTATCAACGTCACAGAAATGGCCAAAAATACTTAGTACTAATCGATGGTACTAATGAGTTTACCAATGTGTATAAAATTGTCTCATTTTTACTTTCCGTTCCTGCTACTTCAGCATTTACACAGGCGCGGTCCCAGGGGGGGGGGGTCACGGGGGTCATGACCCCCCCCAAAATCTTAGTTTAATTACTTAAAAAATTGCAACCCATAGTTTTATGATAATTTTTTTCCTATTTACTTCCGTTGCATTGAATATGGTTACCAACTGCAGCAAAAAAAAATCGCGGCTCGCTCCGCTCGCCGATATTACTGTTATTTTGGGCCCTGTGTTTTGATCAGCGCAGAGGTAACGTTACCCATTTTTAGTGGTCTGGCTGGTCCGTTAATGTCAGTTTGTATCAATCCAACCACCACAATAAAAATCACAAAATTGTTACTCAATTAATAATCTCCGAGGTCACTTTGTCAACTAGCGCAAAAAATTAGTAGACAGCAAAATTTTCGCGTATTGATACGCTCGCTGATAACATTTGTTCCTTCTAACTATGTTCCAAAGCTCGACCCCCGCCCCGCATTAGGTCACTTTGCCAAATTTTCTAAAAAATTGCGCAATATCTAACAAAAACCAAAAATTGTCGTAGCAAGCTCTGCTAGCCTCTGATAGCATTCTGCTGTTTCGATAAGCTTCTGGCTTGCTCTGGTGCGGGACTCCTCCTCCGTTTTAGGTGCAACTGCAAATTTTTGTATCTAATACCAAACAACTCACACGCACAGCCAGATCATAAAAAATTTCGCGGCTCGCTTCGCTCGCCGTTGATTCCATATGGAGTCTAGTCTGTTGTCCTTATATTTGGTTGTTAGACAAACTTAAAAATTGTTCATAGCTCATTAGTTAGCTTCCTTGTCTTGCATGAACTTCACCAATTTTAAAAAAGGCTGCGGCTCATTCCGCTCACTGATATATATATTTTTTAGGTTTTCAACATATTTCTTAGCCCCTGCAAACTTTCAAAATTTTCAGAGCTCGCTCCAATCGCTGTTATTTATTTTCTGAACCAGTTTGTGACCACCCGAAAAGTAACAAAAATTTCGGCGGCTCGCCGTTACCTTTTTTTGGGTTCCTAGTTTTGGTTTACTTACCTACTTACTTACTGGCTTCTGGACTGGTTGCGGAAACCAGTCCAGAAACAAGTGAGTAAGTAAGTTTAGTTTATTTCCCTTGCTCCACTCGCCCCTATTCATATTCAAAGCTTTACATCCACCACCACAGTCTTTTAAATTTTCGGGGTTTGCTTCGCTCACTATCATTTATTTTGTCAACAAACATCAGAAAAAAACCTCAAAAAATTTTGAGGCTCGCTTCGCTCGCCGTTACTTAAGCTTACTATTGTTGGGAGTTGAGTTGGGGGAGGCGATGTCATGCGGTCAATATGCAAAAAACTGCAGAAAACATAACGGAACTATTATATTTTTGCGGCTCGCTCCGCTCGCCGATAGTATTTTCTATATTTTGGAAAATACTATCGGCGTTTAACCACCCGAAAAAGTGACAAAAATTTCGGCTCGCTTCGCTCGCCGTTGCATCTTTTTTGATTTATTTTTTTGTTGATGTCCCTTGCCCTGTTCGCCCTTATATATATTCGTAGCTTTATATTTACTACCGCAAAGTCTCGTCAAATTTTCGGGGCTTGCTTCTCTCGCCATCATTATGATAGCGAGCGAGAGTAAGCAAGAGTAGTAGCAAGTACTCTTGCTTACTTTTCTTCAAACATCAGAAAAAAACTCGACAATTTCGAGGGTCGCCTCGCTCGCTATAACTTAAACTTACTATTGTTGGGAGTTGAGGGGAGGGATGTCATGTTTTCGGTCTTCAAAATCACTACACACGAAACATTATCAAAAAGGTAATTTTTCGCGGCTCGCTCCGCTCGCCGAAAAAGTTTAGCTGTTCTGGTTGGGGCCTGCAACCGTCTGCAAGTGAATTTGTGGCTACGGCCCGCACCAAGCGTGACCCCCCCCAAAGTCTTGGGCTGCGACCGCGCCTGCATTTACAGAGCGAGTATTTTCTCTGACGCATGCCGAACTCACACAGCATTATCTAGCCCCAAGCTAAGCAGAGCTTGTGTTATGGGTACTAGATAACTGATATACATAATACAATAGACTACATAGATAGATATTTTTTTTATACATAGAAAAACATCCAGACCCCCTGAACAAATATCTGCAGATCGTACAAACATTTGTCCCGAGGCGGGAATCGAACCCGCAACCTCCTGCGTCGCAGGCGGACCTTCGCCCGCTGCGCCACAGAGGTCGTCGGTATATAAAAAAGTTAAAAAAGTAAATAGTACTATATATTTACATGCTGTCCTTTTTTTTTAAACCTTGCAAGGTAAATGTAGGTACTCTATTTGCTCAAAAAAAAGGTGGCAACCCTAACTGTGATGCGAAAGTTTGATGATAGATGGATAGATGGATGGATGTTAAGGTAAGTCTAACCCTGGAATCAAACTTAAGCGACTTTTTATCCCATAAATCAGTAGGATAGAAATAACCTCAAAACGTTTCCATAGAAACAACGCGTGCGAAGCCGCGGGCAGAAGCTAGTTTATAATATTAGTGTGATGTGATGTGATGTGATAGTGTGATACCTACTTCAAGCAGAGATGCGAAGTTGCTCTTTTTGGCCACCATGGTGGGAAAAAAGAGCAACTTGCATCTCTTCCTATCCTACACCACGGTAATATTATGGATAATATTACCGTGCCTACACTATACAAACTAAAACATTTATAGAGGCATTATAAAAAAGGTTTGTGATAGGAATCACAAACTGGCCAAACTTTTCTTCTTTAAAATTCCTTCGTTTGACATAGGTAATAGGCCCCAAACGGCCAGGGGTAGCGCCATAAGGTACCGGAAGAAGAACCACGTTAGCGGAAAAAGACTTGCTCCGTCATTTTACTACATGCAATCGTGAAGTCAGATGCAAAATGCTGAATAGGTACCTACCTTTATGTTATGAAAACGTAGGGTCATCTAATCTGTGGTAGGGTTGTTAGGTTGTCAGATACCAACATTAAAGAAAAATATTTACAATTTCTAATTAAAAATAAAATGATTAAAAGCTAGGTATTATTAGTAAGAATTTCTTACCGGTCTTACCTGCCTAAAAATAGGTTTATTTAGGGAAATAGATCTCTATCTAGGGTAGATAAGATACTTCACAGGCATAGGTATATACAGTGTGTCCCTGGATAAAGTGCAACCCCGAAAGGGGGTGAAAAAAGATCAAAAATTATCGAACAACAAATGAGAAAACCAAATAGAGAAAAACAAATTTAAAAAAAAATCTTCTATACTTTATTGATGAATTAAAATTTTTATAACTCGCTATGACTCTATTTGCTAAAAATATTATTTCTTCCAAAGTAGTGGGTTTATTTTATTAAAATAAAACCATTATCATGTGAGATATGTGATAATGACGATAAATTAACAAATAAGTTAGGTACAAACGAGTGGCTATTGTGACTTAAAGTTTAATTTTTGTTGTAAAATTACATTTTTTATGCTATTTTTTTCAATAATCTCAAGGTCTGCCTGCGGCGCAGGAGGTTGCGGGTACGATTCCCCTCTCCGGAGAAATGTTTGTACGATCTACAAATATTTTTTCCGGGTGTTCTGGTCGTTTCTATGTATATCTTAATTATGTATATCAGTTATCTAGTACCCATAACACAAGCTCTGCTTAGCTTGGGGCTAGATGATGTTGTGTGGATTGTGCAGCGTTATTTATTTTATTATTTATTTATTTGACATGATAATGGCTTTTATTTTAATAAAATAGACCCAACACTTGGGAAGAAATCATTTTTTTAGTAAATAGAGTAATTTATAAGTACTTACCTAATAAAAATAAATTAGAAAATTGTTTTTTTTTTTTAATTTTTTTGTCTATAATTTTTCATCTATTTTCACCCCCTTTCGGGGTTGCACTTTATCCAGGGACACACTGTATAAGCAACTCCCTTTAAACTTTTAAATAGGTAGGTAGTTACATAAAGTACTGATAATAATTTTAAGCAGGTACCTACCTAACTACCTAGGTACCTACACTAGCGAAAGATTAAAAAGTTAGAATAGAATAGAATATAACTTTACATAGGTAGATTTCTATAGAAAGCCTGGTTTTTGGGTACTTAACCCCTCAACTGAAGTGGCATGCATGATCTAAATATTTAAACCTGCGTGCGTTTAGCGGTAGGTACCTATACCAACCTACAAGCGTGACACAAACCATGTTTGTTTCAACTGTGACATCATACTGATATGAATGGCCAACATAAGTGGACCCATGTATTTTCCTATTTGTAAATTAATAATGGGAACACAGCTAGGTCTATGCGTAATGGTGGGCTGCATTTCTATTTTAAGAGGTGATGTCAGGAATTGCAATTATTTGTAAAACAACTGACTGAATATACAAAAAGATTAGTTATTAACTTTAATAAATAAACTGTTGCTACTTACTAGGTATCTTCCCTAGTAGAGTAGGTAAGCTTATTTATCTCTATTTAAATAAATACTTACCACAGAAATCTAAATAACAATTCACTATTTAGATTTCTGTGATACTTACCTATTTTTAAATACGTATGTATGGTGTTTATTTTATACCTATCTGAATAGAATGCGTATACTTACTCTCTTTGTATATTATGGCCATGACTTTTTTTTTCTCTCTCGTAGTAAGTTTGCTGTACCGGTACATACGTCTTACGTTACTCGCTACCTATGACGATTTGAGATAAGATGGCAGGTCAAAAACATAGGCAACCCCTACCTACCTACCTACTTGCTCAACAAGTTTGCAATAGATTCACATTAATGACTACCTACGGTAGGTAATTGTTATTGTAAACTATTGATAAGATAAGTAGGATGGGAAGTGTATTTCTCGTAACTTCCCTTTATCTACTATTTAACATTGTTTTTTATGCAGAAGCTATAAACCTAGCTAACTATCTATAAATAAATAATTACCTCTAATCTAATCTATCTACATAACTAATTGATAGACTGATGTCATCACAAACCTATTGATCAATTTACCTATAAACAAGGAAAAAGGAAACGGCAGATAATAAATAAAAAAGTTTATTATAAACATTAAATTATTGTTCAAAACAAATTTAAATACAACTTCGGTTATGAAGCTGACGTCTTTTATTTAACGTTTGGTCTTTTGTCAAGGCGTCCAAACTTTGGTCAATACAAAATTGTATAATGGTAGATCAGCCTTTACAAATTATCAGATCTTGCTCCTAAAGAGGCTTTTGCAATCACAAGGAATGTACAAGATACAATATTCTTATGATTAGCAATACGTCATAACCGGGATTTTAGTCGTGCGTTCTGTTAAAAGTTAAAAAGCATGTCTTTTCGAACACTGCACTGTAGGAATCATTAATGTTACTCAAATAAAAAGTAACGCAGGATAATAATGGCATGTACTATAATCACGAGCGAATTACGCGACTTGCTTGCGTCTAGTGATGGTCCTCCAGCTCTTGCTCCTGCTCCTCGTCGAACTCGGCGTCCTCGTCGGCCGTGGCCTCCTGGTACTGCTGGTACTCGGACACGAGGTCGTTCATGTTGCTCTCAGCCTCAGTGAACTCCATCTCGTCCATGCCCTCGCCAGTGTACCAATGCAAGAAAGCCTTGCGCCTGAACATAGCGGTGAACTGTTCAGAGATGCGCTTGAACAGCTCCTGGATGGCGGTGGAGTTGCCGATGAAGGTGGCCGCCATCTTGAGACCGCGCGGGGGGATGTCGCACACGGCGGTCTTCACGTTGTTCGGGATCCATTCCACGAAGTAGGAGGAGTTCTTGTTCTGGATGTTGAGCATCTGCTCGTCGACTTCCTTCATGGACATGCGTCCGCGGAAGATGGCGGCGACGGTAAGGTAGCGTCCGTGGCGCGGGTCGCAGGCCGCCATCATGTTCTTGGCGTCGAACATTTGCTGCGTTAGCTCGGGTACGGTGAGAGCTCTGTATGACCTGCTTCCTCTGGATGTGAGGGGAGCGAAACCTGGCATGAAGAAGTGAAGACGTGGGAAGGGAACCATGTTGACGGCTAGTTTCCTGAGATCGGCATTCAACTGACCGGGGAACCTGAGGCAAGTTGTGACACCGGACATTGTGAGTGAGACTAAGTGGTTCAGGTCTCCGTAAGTGGGGGTAGACAGCTTGAGTGTGCGGAAACAGATGTCATATAGAGCCTCGTTGTCGATACAGTAAGTTTCATCTGTGTTTTCTACAAGTTGGTGAACTGAGAGTGTGGCGTTGTAAGGTTCTACTACCGTGTCGGAGACTTTGGGAGAGGGTACTACGGAGTATGTGTTCATTATTCTGTCGGGGTATTCTTCTCTGATTTTTGAGATGAGGAGTGTGCCCATTCCAGAGCCGGTACCACCTCCGAGCGAGTGTGTGAGCTGGAAACCCTGCAGGCAGTCGCAGGACTCTGCCTCCTTGCGGACTACATCGAGAACTGAATCAACGAGCTCGGCGCCCTCTGTGTAGTGACCCTTGGCCCAGTTGTTGCCGGCACCGGACTGTCCGAAGACGAAGTTATCGGGACGGAAGATCTGACCGAAAGGTCCGGAGCGGACGGAGTCCATGGTGCCGGGCTCCAGGTCCACGAGGATGGCGCGGGGCACGTACTTGCCGCCGGAGGCCTCATTGTAGTAAACGTTGATGCGTTCCAACTGCAGGTCAGAGTCTCCGTGGTAGGCACCGGTGGGGTCAATGCCATGCTCATCAGAGATGATTTCCCAGAACTGTAACAAACGAGATTTCTGTTAACATCTCGATATACCACGTACTTACATAAAGACCTAGAATGTGGTCGATTAAAATGCTCGCATGAAAGCTCAACGCATTCCCTTTCCCAAGTACTCGCCAGCTCGGTGCCTATCGCTACTTTCAAACCGGTTCTTCACCTTCGCGCCGCTATAAAACATTAAGGGAGAGCAGTTGTTGCAAGCTCAATTCAAGTTGTTTATCCGTCAAATTATACAAAGGGCAGCTTTTGCGTGGCTTTCAATTCAAACCCAATGAACCGAACTAAACAAGTACAGGATGCATAAATGTCTGTTAATTGAAGCATCAGAAAGAATTGCGCAAGACAATAGCATGAATTATGGCTGTCGAGTACAATACGCTCGCCTTGGAAACCGGCGACGACGCCCACGCCCTGACACTTTTGGTTGATCTCCTTATATGTAGAGAATGTTTAAACGACTTATTGGCATTAATTTCTCGATAAATTGCAGCCTGCGGTGATCATAACGATGAGTAATGCTGCCGAAATAGGCGATGACGTTTTTGTTGTTATTGTGTATGACCCCAAAACGAGTATAAATCAATTTTGCCGACAGCAGGGTTACGTAAGATCTCACTCCATCCTTGACAATAACAAAAGGCCTTAAGCGGACACCTAGCGACTGTTTGAAGAGTATTAAAATTCAGTCGCTCGGCACAACCATTGGTATGATGTCATCCTATAGGTGTGTTTGTGTGGGCTAGGCTACGCTCATGTACAAATATGGTAATATGACTAATATAGTCGCAGCCTCGTAGGCTTTTGGTTCAGGGTTTCATTCGAAGAAGCTAATGAGAATACCTGAAGATAAAGATAAAATTGATTGAGATTTAATAGATTCTGATGTTCTGATGTCCATCAAAAGACTTTCGAAAAATGACATGGTTATTTGAAATAACAACAAAAAGTGAAAGGTGATCGGTTCGAAAGGCTGCTTTCATAGTAGGTAACTAGATAAGAGACGCAAATGAAAGTGCGCGTGTGATGTGAACGAAAGGCACAATGCGCCACTCGCAGGGGAAACTATGACGTTTGACTTACAATGGCCTTTTCATGCCCATAACAGTTTCTGTTATAGGTGGTACTCTTGCAATTTGACTTGCAAAGCCGTCATGCTTCTGATTTTAATGTCCAACTGGTACCTACTAATAGGTACTCAAAATAAAGCAATTTCGTGAATTAAGGAAAGAATTTAAGACATTAAAGAAATTGAATATTTTCACCATTTTGGAAAATTTTCAGTGGTATATATTTTTTTTAATACTAAAAAATCTAAAGCTGTGATAGGTTCTGTGACTTTCTACAAATTGATATTTCCATAAGTACGAGAATTACCATACGTGTTTAACGATTCAAGAGCTATAGAGTGCACTCAGCGATATGGCGAAGCGATGGTTCTATTTATAAATGGACGACGACCGCGGGTTCAGTCAACTCCCTTTAATTTCTACTGTGTGTAAGCACTGTAGAGTAGAACTGCGATAATATAATATTTTGTTATGTTTTTATATGTCTCTTACGCAAGGTGTCTTATCTTTTGATACTTTGCTATGCTACTTTTGACCAATTCATCAAATTAGTCACTAATTGAAGTTTCGGTAGATTTTTGGAAACACAAGTTGCAAAGTCAGAGATAGGTAATGATAATGAAGAAAACTGACAACTATCTACGGTTTTATATGCTTGCTTAAAATCTTCAAACGATCATTCTTAACGCGCTTATCTTAGTTAACTCTAGGTAAGTAGGTACCTAACTATACAAAGCAGAAAATCTGTGTCGTGATCATCAGAGTAGAAAACTTAGTTGATTGCACATTTTTCAGCCATTGTTTCGGGAGCAATCAGACGCTCAAATTGTGCATAACGGTGACTAACATTGGATCTCTGTCCGCGGCTCGCGAACACGCATACGAATTGGATTGGATTTCGAAATCCGAATAGATACAAAACGAATCACGCATTCAGACATTTTATTTTCGAATACAAAAATGGTCACGCATTCTTTCTTATTTTGAGATTGGAACGAACTATCGTCGATTTTCGCATGACATACTCAAAAATAACATTTATAATACAAATATCTCACGTAGAGTTGTTTTCGTTCCTCAATCATTTAAAACTGTTGCGATTGCCATAAAATAAATAACTATAAAATGTTGACACAGTTTGCTTTATATAGATTACTTAAACCACGAATGTGTTTCCGTTTAAAATTCCATTTTGACTCATGTTCTCTGTCTGACTAATCAAATCAATGAGTGGTTGGGTCTCAAAAAGATTGGAAACTCAATTGAAAGATGATTGGCATTTGTTATATTTTATTTTCAGCAGCAAGTAATCAATTGACATCAATTTAAAAAAGATTGGCTTTACGTTGTTTTAATTAAACTTTAATTGATTGTCTCTAAGCATTTCAATCGAATAAGTAGGTAATGATTGCAAGATGGATGATAGGTACCTACAATGTTAAAGAAAGTGTAAAATGTGCAGATTCGGAATCAAAGAAAGTAGTCGAGCGAAAGAAGGTAAGTAAATTGCATGTAGGTTTTCATGCACCGCTAAGGAATTTCACCGATGGATTTGATAAGTAGGTATGTAACTTAATTACTCATCCATCGCCATACTGATAACTTCTTTCAATTACATCCTGTTGAATTGATTAATGAATGGTTCGAGTCGAGTACATAGCTTCATTTTCTCTGCCTCTTCGAACAAAGAAAGATTTTCTTTGTGTGGCGAGTGCCGCAGTTGCTTTCTGTTTTCTATTTAGACGGGGTCAAACCAGCCAGACTATGCTTTCTGTATTTGTTTTTATGTTAATCTACCTAGGTATAAGAACATGATTGTGAAAACAACCAAATAGGTTTTTAGATGTTTTTAACTGTGTAGGTACCTATAAATTTATGATTAGGTAGAGATAGATAAGTACCTACCTACATGACTGGGTAACCTTTACAATCCTGCAAAAATAAACCATGTGATATTCCAACTCAAGCCAATTATAAAGCGCCCATAAAATCGAGCGATTCAATTACATAAAAAAACTGGTTCTAAAACATAACATATTCATTAAGTTCACCTATCTACACCAATGAAGCAGTCGCTTTTGTAAAAATATCGAGTTTTGAAGGTTGAGTCATTGCCCAAATTAAGAAACAAGATCAACATATTTTTCACTTCACTCTAACAAAATGGCTTTACAAGCGGGCTTGTGATACTTTGAGACATACTTTGAGTTGGTATGGTTGCTACGTGACAACACCCTGTTGTACAATTTATCACGTTGGAACTAAAAATAATACAATTATGGTAGGTAAGTACCTGGCCGATAGCTTAGAGTTAGTTCAACATTATAATAAACATTGAAGATTATTATCTAAGCGTTTAGGAACAATAGTAAAATGAGCAGCTGATAAAAACGGGCATGCGCATACGGGGTGACGTGACAGCCCTAACCGGTGACGCGTGACGCGCTCCATATTCAAAAAGTCTAATTTCAAATTCTGGAAAGAACTATGCAAGAATACAACATCCTGATAAAATTTCCGTACTTGTTTTCATTTTTATTTGGAGAATCTCATTGTGGAATTTGTAGGTAATGGTACCTACGGTCAGAAATTCCAATGCTCCGTACGTACCCAGATAAAGAAAAACCGTTACGTACCGTTAGAGTCAGTACTCTATGGAATTTACAGTTAATATAATTCATACATAACGCTTACCTTAGCTCCAATCTGGTTTCCGCACTGGCCGGCTTGAAGATGCACGATTTCCCTCATATTTAATTATATTATTTGAATAAATTATTAACAACACTACACGTCTCGTTCGTTCACAACTCAGATTGACCGGTGCTACGACTCGGTGGGGTTTTTTGAGGCTGCCTTCGCCTCCACGCTCCACGCAAATCTTGCTCTGTGATTGGTCCACAACACGCGCTAACTTCACGCTAGTCTGAGCTTATCGTTTTAAAATGGAGTGATCCCTCTCCATAGCGTCGTCGCTTGTAGCGTCGGTACTGAGCCACAGATTAATTATAGTATGTTGGTAATAATAATAACGATATTGCATTGTATTTTTTGTCGGGGCTTCATTCATTTCGAGTTTCGACCTAACCATAAAAAGCTTGTTTTGAAAGCGTTTTTGTTCTTGAATAATACCGTGTTCTTGGTTCCTTTTTGAATAAACCCTCAGGGTGTGTCTGCAATCATGCGTTACCTAGCACCTGACGTAAATTTCCCTGTAGATCAGCAGTAGGGCGATGGGCATTTTATTTTAATTCTGGCGGGGTTGCGTCACCCCCTAATTCAGTTAACTTTACACCCTACAGACACGAATACTTAATAATTTTGTTACAGCCGTTTAACACATCCAGCTTGATATTATTAGAAAACTCTTTTATTTTTAAACTTAGGTAACAAACACATCAACAACATCTTTTATAATAAGAGTTGTTATTATAGTGTTTGTGACCTAACCTAGGTGTAGGTTCCTTTCCTAATGTAAGTACCTAAGAGAGATAATGTGTTTTTCAAAAAGATAATAGGGCAATGAGATTTTAATTGATGGTTTTGATTTAACAGAAGTTTTCAAACAGTGATTTAATGTCCGGTTATCTTTTGGTGAACACCTAGATCTAGGTACCTCTACCTAAACTGCCTGGAAGACATCGCTTACGGTAGCTACAATGTAGATGATGTAGACTAGAGCGATAATGCCAATGACCAGATCTAAGACAGGTTTCATTTTATTCCCCGTTACAATAACCGATTTATGGCCATTTGTTTAATAACTTCATTGTGATTTACGATTCGGTCCACCGCTGCACCGGCCCACGGGCGCTCCCACTCACAATCACATCTAAATAATTAATTACAAACCAATCTAGCAATGTTTTCGTCAATAAAACCTTAGGTACCTACTTTGCTTTTAATAGGTAGGTAGTAGATATTCCTTTATGATGGTATGGTACCTTCTTGGTTCGTAAGTTTGGTATGTTGGTAGTACCGAGAAGTAGTATCTACTGACAGCAAGAAACTTAGGTACTACATAATCCATAACAAATGATTCAAATTTGATCCTAATTTCTTTACTTATAATAAAAAGAGTTGTTTTAATTTCAACTCAGTCTATCTGTCTGTGCTATTAGGTAGGTAGATGGTACATTTGTTTGAATACCTATCTCGAAACAATTTCATCTCGGTCGGTCGTTGATTTGAATTTAAGTTTCGAAGTCCTTGCGAAGTCTGAATTTCTGTGGGCCTAGCATAAGTTAAGGGTCCGGCGGAGGATGAATTTCCCATACAAAGGTAGTACTTACCAAAATTATTTGTAATTTAAGAATTTTTTCACCATGGTCTGCTATTCTATTATTTGTATTAAAATAGTATTTATCTAGGTTCCTGGCACAATTTTTTTTCAAAATACCTTTCTGAAATGAAATTAAATCGAATCGCATTTTTACATCAAAGAATGAATGAATGTTATCTTAGTATTTTTCTAGATAAGTATTTTGAAAAAAGCTTGTGGCAGGAACCTAATTTAATTATATACTATTCTAATACAAATAATAGGAAACCATGGTGAAAATATTCTTATATTACAAATCATTTTGGTACCTATAAATATGTATGGGAAATTCATCCTCCGCCGGACCCTAATGTGTCAAAGTAGTGTTAAGTTTATTATTTATTACGTGGTAGTTAATACGTGGTAGGAGATACTTGGTATGTAGGTATACCTAGTTACCAATCTAGAAAAGTATTATTTATTATAATTCTGATAAATATGCGAAGGTAATTAGGTAGGTACTTACCTTAAAAAACTGCTCTACTAGGAATTTAATTTTATTACCTATTTAAATCATAAACTTATTACTAAGAGTAAAAGGAGGAAGTTATTTGACATGCAAAGAAAACATTGTGCTACTTCCAATAGGTAGGTAGAGGTAGATGTACCTAGATTTATATTTTTATGCTAAGTTATAAATTCTTATAAACCATGTATAAACCAGCTGGTTACATTGTGGTGTGATGATGATTCAGCTTTTACATCAAAACAAAACAACCTTGGTATTATTTAGTCATCTTAACATAACATTATGTATATAGAAACTAAAGTATGATAGTACCTACCTTACCTACCTATAATAACTTAATGTAATTTGATTTGCTAAAAGTGGCAATGTCAAAAAACACAATTCGAAAAATAAATAATATGTAATGCTGGACAATTCACACAACATTATCTAACCACAAGCTAAACAGAACTTGTGTTATAGGTAGGGGTACTAGATAACTGATATACTTACATAATACAATACACTACATCTACATAGATAGAATTTTTTTATTATACATAGAAAACATCCAAAACGCCCTGGACAAATGTCTATAGATTGTACAAACATTTGTCCCGAGGCGGGAATCGAAAACGCAACCTCCTGCAGAATCCTGCGTCGCGGG
The DNA here is from genome assembly GCA_963564075.1 of Eupithecia subfuscata. Classification (NCBI taxonomy): domain Eukaryota; kingdom Metazoa; phylum Arthropoda; class Insecta; order Lepidoptera; family Geometridae; genus Eupithecia; species Eupithecia subfuscata. The sequence continues at coordinate 1,068,763 of OY751118.1, read as the reverse complement.
CGAAGCCCGCTGCGCCACAAAGGTCGTCAAAATATACATAGCTAGCAATAGGAAGAGAAAAATTTTGCTTTACAATATTGCATTTGTCTTGAAAACTTTTAACGTCCGTCCTATAAATTAACTGAGAGTTACGTACTTAATTTATTGTTTTTTTTTTAGTAACTAACTAGGTTGGTAGCCAGCCATAGATGTATAGTTCCCAAAACCTTATTGTATTTTAGCTTTTCTTTTTGCTATAATTTCCAAAATTGTGGTAGTTAAGTTGCCTACGAGTATGTAGGTCCCTCCCCTCCCTATACAATAACCTGCTTGAATAATATTCAACCTAACCTCCTTGCCGCATGCAACCTACCCCAAGCTATCGATCGCGACGCTGACTCACCCTGTGACGTCGCAGCCTCTCCCCCAGGGGTTGTTCACTGCATGACTCATTGTAGGGGATGGATAGAGTACATACCTAATGAACTACAGGATTGTTTTGTTATTCTGGAATATTCTAAAATGGAATCAGGGACCATGGTGTGGTGTGTCAACATGGATTGAGTAGGTTTTCTTAGTACCCTTTCTTGGTACCTTTTCTAATTCCGTGATCTACCTTCTTATTAACGCCCAGCCTCGCTACATTGAGGTGGACGTTGCCATCTGCGTCTTGGGAGCTCATAAGATCCAAATCATGACCATCTTTCTTATTTTTATCATCAATTTAAACTCGTATCGTTTCACTGTTATGCTTATTAATAGACTCATAGCTCTGTCATTCATTAATATTAGGCAAGATAACATCTGAGTCCCTTCTCCCAGTCTACAAAAACAGTCCGTATACCTCAGATAATCGAAATTGCAAATCTGCAAAAAGGTTTCATTACTTGTTTATAAGATTTGGCGATGCAACTTTCCTTACTAGGCTTGAATCGTGATCAACTGATCAGTGATACTGTAAAAATATACATAAGAAACCATGTAGGTTTGTTTGTACATAGGTATACCATGTGCTGAGAATTTAACTGACCTACTTGTAAATGTTGAGGAAAATTATGCGGTGACATTGCAGTATAAATTAAATCTAAGTTTGAAAATGGTTTGAAATAACAACAATTATTAGCCTCATTGCTTTGATAATAATGAATATGGACCTTTTAAACGGAAAGCTAGATAGTTATTCAGCCAGCTCTGGCAGGTAGCTTAAATAACACAGATGCTCATGAAAAAAGGTCTGATCAAATTTTACACACACACATCACATCACACAAGCACTAAAAACATCAACTTGATGGATTGGTTATACAAACCAAAAGGCATTCCTATAAATTTATCCTTCATTCGCCCTTTTTACCCTTTTTTTCTCGTCAAGTGTCAAGGTAAACCAAACGGTGCATTGATGAGTCATTGATTTATTTATACATAATATACTTACAAATAAATTTAACAATGCACGCTAAACGCTAAACATAGAGCGCTTTCACAATTTAGACCTACATTGAAATCACATACATAGATAATACTTTATTGTACCACAAAAAGACAGATAACAATACAGAAATAAATGCTAAGAGTAAACAAAGTACAAAGGCGGCCGTATCGCTATGAGCAATCTCTTCTAGGCAACCTTGAAATCAATTAGGTAAGTATGTGACATCCAACAAAAAATGAGGTTGTAGTACCTACCTAGTAATAGTAATTATTCAATAAATTGATATCAATAGCTATTTTCAGTCTTGCCTGCTCTTGTTCTTGAAATGACAAGTGATGTCAAGGTTGTAGACACTTCAATCATTCAATTCTTGGAGATGATTGTGTCATTGTGGTAACTCAGAGATTCTGTGGCTAGGCTAGGAGTCCAAAACACCTACCTACCTAGTAATTTACATTAACGTGGGTTGGTACTCCCAGCACTATGTTTAAGAAAATTCTTTGATAGGGACGCCTTTAAGAAAATACTTCCAAAATAATCTGGGTCATAATATTCACACCAAAATCAAGAAGCTGAGCCTAATCTGATCTTAGATTTATTCCGTTTAAAATCCCTCTGGGACAATAATAAATTCCTTACGAACTGCGTATTTGTTGGCTTAGCTAGGTACTTTACTTGCACATAAATAACCAAGTTGGGCTTTACTTGGAAAATAGTTCAGATAAGACTTGGTTCGCCCCAGCCTGTTAATATTAGCTCAGCTTTTGTTTTGAAGTCAGGATTATATTGCTCGTGTATATTGCTCTTAAGAATATAATCCGCTTTGTCCGACTGGGCTTTATTATTTCTAGTGAAGAGACTTTAGAATAGGGATAAATCGCGTGTTTTATTAGGCTAAGTACCTACCTGATACTCTTTTGTTTTGGTTACCTACTTATTTCGACGAATTATTTGAATAGGCTTAGCAAAATTAACAGAAACAGTACTGTACCCCTTTTAAAAGGGAAAACACTGGCGAATTCCATTAGGTATTTAGCTTAGCCGCTATTCATCTGCATCCCTTGTCATCTTAATCCTACAACTACGGTTTTGCGTTTCTTACAAAAATGCTGGATAAAAGTACCCAAATTTATTTGTTATGGAACACAAAACGGAAAACAATCAAATAGGAACATGAAGAGAAAAACATTTTTTTGTCTTTCTCTTAATTTAGACCTATTTAGGTCTAAACTGATAAATGATTGTAATTCCAAATTTTTCCACATTTTATAAAAATAAAATAAGTTTTCCAGAGACACAGTACCTACTTTTATAAAGCATTCATATATTTTATGATAAGTAGGCCTAAAAGCTACATAGAGGCAAACAAAATTAAAGAAACGACTGAAATTCAAGTCAAAATCAAACGTGTACAAATTCGACAACTGGCTAGCACTCTGCAGACACCCACGCCTCGGTAAGTATTGATCGTCGCCTCGCGAGCGCTACCCTATACGGACATGCGGCTTCAGACTTCGCCAAACACGACACGGTTGATACCTATACTCCTAGTTCTAGGTACTATAGGTACAGACCATACACCGTACAACACCGTATTTGTGCTGCAGAAGAGGGCTGTTCGGGCTATCTATAACCATGGGTCCTAGAGAATCTCTACGTGATAAATTCAATGAAATAAACGTAATGACAGTACCTACCATGTCAATATATTTATGAAAACTTATTGTACACTCATAAAAATATAAATCGGTTCCCTAAAAAAGCGATAAACATAATTTTAATACCAGAAATAAACATAAACTCGCTGTGCCCACAACTAGGCTACACAAAATAAATGTATCTTTTAAAGGGCAACGCTTCTACAACAAAACTCCTAGTGAGTTGCAAAAATTATCAGTAAATAAATTCAAACAAATTGTCAAAACCTTGCTGTGCAAAAAGGCTTACTATAAAATATCAGATTATCTAGAGGATAAAAAAGCTGGGGACGGGTTTTGCTCCAACTCGAAAAATAACAACTAACAGGCTAATGGTTTCTTCGTCGCTTCTTTACTTTAGTCTACATACCGAAGCGACAGAAATAAAAAAATATCACTTTAAGTATTTCCGTGTCAGTGTTTAGTTTTATAATTTGACCTTTTCTAAGTGTACATTTATTGTATTTATGGAAATAAAGAGTTTTTGATTTTGATTTTTGATTTTCATAGAGTATCTGCTCTATGGTACAGACCTAACTTATAAACAGAATCATGAAGAGCTCTTTATTTTTTTCTTCTTAATTTTCGCATGAATCTTGAATATTTAGTTGTTATTGGGTTGCTGTTATTTTCTCACTTTCAAATTAGTTTATAGGTAGTGATTACGGCAAACTACCCTTATTTTTGAGACGTTCAGCCGTGGACGAATTTTTGTTTAGGACTGTTTAAGTCATGTGGCCTGTATATGTATAGTATGGTTTTAAGATAATAATTAGAAATACTGTGGCACCCTCGATTTTGAGTTTATAACTACCAAATGATCAAAAGATAAAGTTTTAATAATTTACCTACCACCCACCTTAAGTGAATTAAAATAATTAAAATGTCCTTTGTCAAATGACAACATTAATTATGTACCTACCATTGAGGAATCCAGATTTCATAAAAGCCTCTGGATAATTAAAATACTATGCCCATATGAAGACCCTATTAACTTTACCATGTTGTTATAAATTCACCTTAAATCCGTATAAATGCAAGACCATGAGAAATACATACATAGACTCATGTTTTTTGATGTAGCCTAGCGCGTAGCGTTAAAATTAACCATGTCAATTTTTATTCCGGGGGACTTAGCATGGGCTCACTAGCACAGTATTATTAAAACTATCGTAGTAGTAAGGGAGGTAGGGAAGGTGTTCATGTAAGGGCAAAATAATTTATCAATGTAATTCTATTTATTTATTTATTATATTTATTCTAATAGGGTCTGGAAATTCCTCAACATTTTAAGAAAATCTTATTAAAATACTTTCTAATAGGCAATGAAAAGCTCCTATCTTCTTGCTGTTAGTCTGGCTATGTTTTATTCAGCAAGCACGTGAACATACGAAAAGCTTCGATAGAGTTATAAAATAGTCAAAATATCTTTGCCAAAACCCGTATTGCCTTGTTATGGTTGATATAAAAATGTAATTAATCGTGTGATCAAGCCTACGCCCTCCACGTCAGCCTTCCAGACCGGTTGGGCCAGATGGTCCCAAACCAGTGCCAGTGCCGTATCAACTGCATTTCCATTCATGTAGATTTTAGACCGAGAGCCACTGCTAATAAACTCCACATTGGCACATCAGCTGAAAGCCTTCTATAAACGAGGGGGGTTTTGTTTTGGCATAATCACCACGAGGAGACGGAAACTGCTACGCTTCCTCTGGTCGCTAAGGCCACGATTTGAGTTGAAGGGGGCGCTGCCACGACAACCAAGGCGGCCCCTTCCGCGGGACCTCATCCCCGCGGAACTCCCATGATTGTCCTTGGGTTTATATAAAAAAAAACATATAAACCCTACCAAAAGGAAAAAAAACGAATGTAGCCAAAAAAAATAAAAAAATTGGTTGCCTGTAAAGTCGGTATACGGGCGAAAGTTTTACGTGACAACGACTTTGAGTTCCTTTCACTTTTTATGTCTGTCTCTCTCGCTCTTAGGCGGGCTAACCATGCCCGAGTGGAAGGGACGCGTGCCTCTCACTCGCTCTCATTGTGAGCGCATAACGTGAGCGGGTGACACTTCAAGAAACTGCGTTACGCTCCGTAACGCAGTTTCTTGAAGTGTCACCACGTGGCAAACCAATTTATAAGACGTTGTCACGTCAATAAATAAATACACTTGCTAAAAAAAGAGCAGTTTAGTTTAACCCAAGGACCGAGGGGTCGTCACCCCTCGAGTTGAAGCCGGGGTAAAGAGGCCAAGCCTCGAGGCATTTTCGAGGCAGATTTTCAGTAGACAACCAAGGCCAACCTGCTTTACTGGCTTGTTAATAAACTATATTATCAAAATAATACGAAGTAGGTACCAACAAATCACTCTTCAGTGTATGAAATAAAATAATACTACCTACTTAGGCTGCATTCCGAGTTACGCTAATATCGATAATAGCGCTCTCTTACGCGTTCCAAATTACTGTGAGCGCGACAACGATGTCCCGTGTGACGTCATAGATGACGTCATTACATGCGCCATTTTGCGATAACACCGACCATCCTACAAACTGAAATCACTGTGAGCGCTCTGTCAAAACTGACGTTTATTCTGTCAAAACTCACATTGTATTACATGTTGTTTTGTTTGTTTTCATCTATTTTCATCAAATTTACTGTTGTTTGCCAGTTTTGCAGAGTTTTTGTTTGTTTAGCGGAGTCATCGGAGTCATTTTCACGTTGTTCTGCGAATAGGTACTGTTTGTTTGTTGTACAGTACAATGACATTTGACAAGTGACTCGTGCGTGGCCGTGAGCGCGTTCACAAAGTGTTCCGAATTGATGATGGCACTCAACTGTCAATATCGTGCAAACTAATTTGGAACGACAAATATCGTTGTAATCGATAACGGCGCTGTTTTTGTAATTCGGAAAGCACCCTTACTTAGTCCACGTTTGTGATTGTCCAATGTGTTACAGTGGCAGTCGCGTTAAAAACCAAACTTACTTTAACATCGTAAAGTAATTATTTAAGCGCGTTAAGAATTTGGGCCATCCAATAATAATTTTAACGCGCTAAAATCTATAATTACCTATGCCCACCAAAAAACCTTTTCTATTGAAATAAATACATAGGTAGGTAAGTACCTATCTGTATTTATTTAATTTTAAAGATTTTTTTTATGATTTCAAAAGCTGGTTAAGTCAGATTGGCAAAATATTCTTATCAATTTATACAGATGTTGTAAAAACATCATTGCTATCTCCAAAGCTATGTTGGTTGCCTTGGCACCCACTGCTACCTCCACTCTGAGTCATCCACCCACGTAAGGAGGTCGTTGAGTGCGCAGTGCTGCCAGCAGTGGCCAGGGTGCTGCGGCTAGATTTATAAAGAAATGGTTGCAGTTGAGAGACGGATTTGCTTTGTACTTTCATGACCCTATCGAGACTCGGCGGAGAGTACGTTAAACGTTCTTCAGATCCACAAGACCGTTTTAGACGATCAGTTTCAGTAAAACTGTTTAAAATGCTACATACGTATTATACAAGATCTGGTCAGAATAGTAGAGCTGGCAACATTATTAGTAAAGCAAGTAGGTCTTGTAATCGAAACTTTATGTGATGTAATGTACCTAACCTACCTACTTGCTATTTGGAGAAAAAATGGCGACAGAAACTGGCGCCACCATTAAGAATGACAGATACCTTTGTATTCATTTGCTTTTGTTATGTACTTACCCTACTGCTATAAATTAAATGTAGGTTATTATTTTTAATGGTAAACAATGCCTTTAGATGCATAACAATGGCTATTACATAATAATCTTTATTGGCTCATGGACCTCAAATAATAATAATAAATAATAATAATAATAAACATTTATTTACCAAAAACACATACAATAAAAATATAGTACAGTGCCAGCGGAACTCAAACTAAGCAAGAATGCTTGTATCTTGAGGTCCATGAGTGCGATTAACAGTATGGGTTCAGAACATTGGATGATGAGCAAATAAATACATAAAATTTTAATTAAATAAAACTTTTGATGATTAAAATAACATGCAAAATTTATAAATTATTTAATAATTAGATTACAATTTTTAGACTATTCGTTTGAGAGCCAGTGAGTTTGTGTAATTGTGTGTCAAGTGTGTAGTGTACCTAGAGTGTATGTCTGTGTTGTGTGTGTGCGTGTGTGATGCATATGTGTACCGGGCCTCATGTGGCACCAGAGCCTCCCAGACACAGAAATCTTAATAACATTCAGATTTCTGTGCTCCCAGAGGTTGGGCAACAGGGGCGGGTGTGTGTGTCATGTGTGCATGTGTAGTGAGTGTGAGTGTGGGTCTGCGACTACAGGTCTGTAAATGAGGTCTTCTGTTTCGGAATAGGTAAGTTCTAAGAGCTTGTTTTTTACTAGTGATTTACACGAGAATAGAGATTTATCTTTTAGGTCGCAAAGCTTACATAATTTATTATAATATGTGTAGGGCAGGGAAAAGGCTGGGCTACGTCTAGCCATAAGTGAGTGCATCTGTGGTGTGGGGATTCTGTACACGCGTTTTGCAATAATGTCGTCGTAGTTTGGGAGGGCTTTGAGGCTTCTATGCGTCTTAATAGCTGCACTTAGGACGAAGAGCTGTCGTACCCGAAGTACTTTAAATTCTCTGTACAGGTCGTCTGTTGGGAAAGGGAAGGGCTTTTTCAGAGTGACCTTAACAAGTGCCTTTTGGGCTCTCTCTAATTTCATTAAGATCGTTTTACTAGCACTGCCCCACACTGATATACAGTACTGTATTATCGACTGACACAATGATACATAGACAGTTTTCAGAATATCTCTAGGGGTGCAGTCGCGTAGTCGTTTCATAACAAATATTAGTTTTCTAACTCTGGCAGCCATTTCTGCTATATGAGTTTTGTATGTGAGGTTTTCATCGAGTACAACTCCTAAATATTTTATATTAGTGGTGCGATCAATAACAGCGCTATTATAATTCTTGCTTTTCCCTTTGGATCCATCGGGGATACTGATAGTTAGCGAGGCAGGGGGATTAGCTACTACAGTTTTTGAAAAGGCTAAGTATTTCGTTTTTTTGACGTTCATTGTAAGTAGGTTTCTATTAAAAGCCGTCACTGTTGTCAACAGTCCTTCTGCCGCGGCTGAGTAAGCGTCCCGCCGGCTGTCACCGTAAAACAAAATCGCCATATCGTCAGCGTATGCCACAAGTTCGGCATTTTTTAGTTTTAGTTGTAGAATATCGTTTAAGTAAAGATTAAAAAGAGTAGGTCCTAAGACGCTACCCTGGGGTACACCGTAGTTAATTGGGAGCTCCGAGCTTAGTTGATTTGATATTTTCACACATTGCCTACGATTTGACAAGTAACTCTTGAACCAGTTGTGCGCGACTCCCCGTATTCCAGCTGATTCCAGCTTTTTTAAAAGCAATCCGATCGACACGGTATCGAATGCCTTCGCCAGGTCGATAAAAACACCTACACAGCACCTACCACTATCGACGTGAACACAGACACCAGTATCATAGGTGGTCCCCAACCTAGAAGAATAAGCTTAGAATAGATTTAGTTCAGTTTTTGTTTTAATAATAAGAAGTAGGTGGTGCTAAATTATTTGCTGTCTCGCAATCATCTACGAACTATGCGCAGTTTTCTATAGTCAATAGGTTACAGAAAAATTATAACAAAGAGTTCAATAAAGCAGATATTTTTCACAATGAAAAGAGAATATTTAGAAATGCAATAATTAGAATGATGGAGGAGGATGCTAGTGTACCTAAGTTAACCACATAATTTCATGTTTTTGTATTAATTTAAAACTTGGTTCAATTTATGTAACTCTATTCTGTAAGTATAAGAAATCAGTTTTTATTTTGAGAAGTGTTATTAGAGTTAGAGTGTAAGTTTATTTATAACTAATGTGGGTACCTATGTCATCTGACTGTCTGTTTTATAAATAATAGTGTATAAAAAGTAAATCCGTTATTGGCCGTAAGTCTTGATAATGTATAATATTTGTATTAATTAAGGGCTGTGGATTTTGTATAACCAATAAATAAATAAATAAATAAATAAATAAATAGGTACCGTCGTTACGTAATCTATACCTAGGTACCTTCCCTACTGTGTGACTTGACCATGGTGTTAGGTGTGAGTACATAAATAAATTGATTTTTTTTGTTGTCCGTCTGTCTGTAAGCCGTAAATTTGCTAGACCAATATATACCTACAGGGTAGGTAAGTACCTACTTACCTACCGTTGACCTAGAATCATGATATTTGGCAAGAAACAAGGTCTTACAATTAAACGGCACCCTCAGGGTGCCGTTTAATTGTAAGACCTTGTTCTAACCTCCTATTTTAGGTTGCATGCTCTTTGGCAGATCTAAGGAAATCCAAATAAAGTAGGTACGGCTTATATAAAATAATCGTATAAATATAAGTCGATGAGTATAAGCGATGTCTACAAGGTCTGACTCTGACAAAGCCCCTACAGGTCCTACAGACTACAGTGCAGCCCTCATTCTATAAGGGTAACAAATTATAGCGTAGGAGTAATAACACATTACATTACGTTATCAGCTCCATCCAGCTGATCAGATAACCTTATGAGATGTCATGCGAGCCCACACGGCCGAGATGACAGCATCCTTTGATAAGATGATGACTTTGTGATGACATTACCTTCTTAGGGCCACACCCACACATATGGATTTTCAAGACAAACCTTGTCTTGAAAATATATGCTAACTAGTTTATGCCCGCGGCGTCGCACGCGTTGTTTCTATAGAATCGTTTAAAGGTGATTTCTATTCTATGGGCACTGATTTATGGAATAAAAAGTAGCCTATGTTTGATTTGTGTTTATTTATTAATTTTTTGCTTGCATGTAAATTTTATTCTTCGGTCTAAGTGAATGGTTAGTTATACTATAGCTAGGTACATGCACCCACCACCCATTATGACTGAAATTGTTTTGAAACTAGAAAATAATATTATTAAAGTATTTTTTAATGTACGAAAATGATTGTATTCTAATGTATTTTATTTTAATTTGACCGAGGTTACTTATTTGAGCCGTTTGGGGTTGAAACCCTTGGTCCTTGGGTTCCTGGGGCACACGCAATTTATAAAGATCTTACCAAACTTCTTATAGAGTCCACAGGTGATCGGAATGCTGGCTTCTATTTCGGTCAACGAATTAGCATTGCCATTCAACGTGGCTTAGGATAGGTCTGGCTGTCTGTAGTTCAGTTAGCACAATTGTTTCAATTGTAAATACCTACTACTAGTTGTAATTTATTTCTATAAGTTGATTGTAATTTTCTTTGTGAATAAAGAAATTGTAATACTAAAAAAAAAACATTTAAAAGACGTAATAAATTTATATTGCGTGAAATGAAGCAAAAGCAAACTACTTCCTACGTGAATTTTTGTTGGGCCGTTGAATGTTCTGTAAAAGAAAATTATTTAAAATAACTGTCCACAATTCCACAACCACCTAAGTAGGTACCTACCTACATGTTTTATAACTTAAACACGTTTCTTCTGCATTGCGGAAGAATCTCAGAAGATTTCCTACGCTACCTACCGCAAGACTTACCAATTACTGGTTGGCTACTTACTACGGTTGGCTTTAATATGTTAGGTACAGACAGCATCAGAATTAAGTAACCCCCCCTGCATAACACAACGCAGGATAGAATCCGATTTCTTTTTTTTTAAATCTGTTCTCTTTTTTTATGTTACCTAAATTCGACTTATAAAACTGCTATGATTACCAAGTTTGGATTCAAACCTGCATGTGTTATGCAGGAGGGGGGGGGGGGGGTTACTTAATTCTGACGCTATCTATACCTACAATCTAGCTACTTACCATCAAAGATACAAATATTTTATTAGTAAGTACTAACTTAATGTTTTTTACAAAAACTAAAAACTGACTACAAATTCCTTAAACTCAGACTGTTTTTATGTTCTGCAGGACAAATTGCCTCGGACGGAACTAGAACTTACCAAGAGCACCATCAAAATCTATCGGTCGACGATTGACGGAGAATTAATCTGCGAACAGGGCGAGCTCACAGCCGACCAACAGAACCTTTTTCGAAATCTGCTAAAATTAAACCGGGTTGATTTGAAAACCTAATCCTAATAAATGTATCATATTGCATAAAGTGCCATTACTGTGTAATAAAATAAAAAAATTACAGAGGCATTAAAAAAAAAGCTTAGGATAGGATTCACAAATTGCCCAACGTAATTTTTGGAATTTCCTTTCTTCGACGTGTTCGGGGAGGAGGAGCCTTAATGCAGACTTTTGCAAACAATCTACAAGTAGCTCAACTTATCCATATCAATACCAGTCGTCGCGTCGTCCCCAAGACGCTAATAGGATTTAATCCCAAATGTTAAGTCAAGTCAAACAAAAGAGCATTTCACATCGGGTTGGTTAAATTACAGCTCTACTCTGCTGTTCAGTTTCGGATTAAAATATCGTCAGAAGCGAAAGTTTGTGAGTGTTCTCGTGACTTTGCCAAATCAATAATAAATGCACCTACTGAAGGTAATGGGAAAACGATAACTCCGACACCCGCCCGAGTCATGCACCGATGAGATAAGAGATGACATCATCGAACGAAGACTTATGTAGCTATGCCAAAAAAAAATTATCTAAGTATTAAGACGACGAAGGTTCCCCTGCGACTCAGGAGCTTGCGAGTTTGATTCTCGCCTTGGGACAAATGTTTGTACTACCTGCAAATATTTGTTCCGGGTGTTCTGAGTATTTACTATGTTTAATAAAAAAACAACATCTAGTAACCTAGGTATCTATAACAAACATCTATGCAAACTTTCGCATTTTATAATATTAGTGTGATGTGGTGTGATTATTATAAAATTAGTCCAAATCCGAATACTTTATCAACAGAATCAGTCCAAAACATTGAAGCAATTGTCCAATGTCCAACCAAGGCTTCTGTGGGTGGTGAGTGGGCGACTTCCTTTACCTTTACTTCCTTATCACCATCGCCGAGAGGTGAGAATGCGCTGGCATTTATAGAATTAAGGACATAAAAGTCAGTCCTAGCCATCTGTCTCACTTTACGAGATGTGGATTGATGGTCCATTTTCTAATGGTGTTTATGGCTCTTTTGATTGCTTTTAAATTTTTAATTTATTTGGAATTAAAGAAAATGTAGGTTTTGAATCAGGAAGAGGCCTAGCTTTGCCTAGTGGGCAATCCCAACAACATTATCTAGTCCCAAATTCAGCAGCACCATCTACTAGATATACATTTTTTTTTAATAAAGAATATTACATTCTCTTGTATGAGAAGCAATCTTATATTCTAGTCTAGAATATTATCTGAAGGCGTAAGTGACAAAGTAACAAAAAAGTTTTAAGCACGTTTTAAGTTTACGTAGACATCGTAGGTTAATTATGTTATGTGTAAAGTTAGGAAAGTAGGTACATTTTATTGTACTTACCACGGTACTTACATACGAAATTACGTGCATTTCCATATTTTCTAAACCTAGTAAATCAATGGTAATTTTAGGCAAGTGTGCTAACTACAAGTACAACAATGCTACCAGCCTGCCAGTTGGAAGATGTAACTCATGTAACACTTATTTTATTTTTAACGCGTAAATTTTAACATTTTTAACACGAGGTCCCCATGATAAGATTGCAGATTTTTAAGCCTTTATTCTCCAATGTGGAGAATAGTGGAACAGTTAGAAGCACACAATAATTTGTATTTCTTTGTGTTTTGGGTGGTTTTGATTTGTACTAACTACTAAGTATAATATTAAACTGGTATAGTGACGACGCGTGGCGCGGACGCAGGAGGTTGCGGGTTCGATTCCCGCCTTGGGACAAATGTTTGTACGATCTGCAGATATTCGTTCCTGGTGTTCTGGATGTATTTTGTGTATAATAAAAAAATCTATGTACCTATGTAATTTAATGTATTAAGTATATCAGTAATCTAGTAAGTACTCTGCCAAGGTAATATTCTCTGCTTTGCTTGGATGCTGTGATAGATGATGCTGTGTGAATTGTCCAGCATTATTTGTATAATTAATTAATTTATTAAATTAAAAATTTACAACCATAACCATATTTCAAACATAGATGAAAACTAAAGTTTTAGATAGGAATTTAACCTAATTGTTTCGCGTAGGTACCTACTACCTATATACCTAGGTATTATATTTCATTTTCTTTCAAAATAATCCAGCATTCTTTTCTCATCGTAATAAGCCACCATTTTCCCAACCATCCGCAAACCGGGTAAAAGCCTTATGATAATAATTTGATTGTTTTGACAACTAATGTCAATCGACAACGTACATACATAAAAAAATACATACAGCCCCGTACATAAAACCTCCTATTTTCAAAGTTGGTTAAAAAGTTCTAATATTTTATCATTACATTACACAGCCGCACCCGGGTCGACGATCGATGGGGCCGGTGCCACCGCGTGCGGTTACCATTGCTTGTTAATGGGTAGTTACGCTAAACTGGGTTATCTTGTGCCGTGTGTGCGTGATACGATTCTGCAAGTCCGCACGCACTTTTTAACTTTTTGTCATTATTCTATTTAGGTTGGTACCTATTCCTAATGTTCTGTAGCCATACCATCAATCAGCTTCACCGTTGTCACAACTAAAATAAGACTGGTTACGTTACCTAGTCGTTATGGACACTCCAAAATTAATAATAAAATGAAATGTTATTCTCTCAATAAATAAATAAAATCAGGTACCTATGTAGGTTAGGTACCTACACCTAGGTTATGTACCGATCAGGGCCCGAAAAAAAAATCGAACTGATTCGTTTTCGTGCAAACGCTAATCTTATGTAAGCGACATAAGACTTGGTTTTGCACGACAGCGAAAACGAAACTTCGATTTTCCTTTTCCGAGGCCCCTAGGCCCCAGCACACATACGCTGAACGTGCCCCAATTCGTTCGCCATAGTTCCAAGGGGGTTTCGCCATAATCACCACGATTGGTGATCGCAGTGGAGGTGTTAAAATACAATGGGAACCTATACTATTATACTATGGGATACTATGATACACTATGGGCACAATACCAGAGGAATCTGGTCGTTTCCCCCGCCACGTTCCCCCTTATACCTATTCTGGCTGCAAGACTGGGCCGGAGGGTGGGGTAGCTTCTTACGGCGCGACTACGCGACACCACGCACGGCTACATTGAGAGGTGTACCTTTACATATACTTACATATTTATTCGTTAGGTACCTACCTGAGGTAGTTAGGTGTTGAATTTAGGTATCTATACACTAGCCGAACTTGATGTAGAATGTTTGTAACAAACCGCCCATACAAAACCTGATGCACTCTGTTGCCGCGTCTTTTTTTACGCCATTTACATTACTTGCCGATTTGAGATCCTTCCTTCAATAAATATTGCTTTGGTATTTATATTGATTTAATTTAATATTATAATAGTATATAAATTGATATCTGAAACTCGACGTCGACGCCAAGAAAGTGAGTTTTAGGGTCGTGGTTTGTTAACAAACATTCTACACCGAGTTTTGATTCTAGATCCACCACTTAACCTAGGAATCGCATATTCCGGACAGCCATACTGGAATTAATTCATCATGAGGAGCTTCTGCCCTAAATCACAGATTAGATAACGTAACCTAAATGCTAAATCACCACCGATTAAAATCACGGTGAAACTGGGCCTAAAGCAACCCAGCTTTGCAGCCTTCTATCTAGGCGGCCTGCGATCAATACTCCCGTCTAGGCTGCCTGAGTGGGATAGGGACAGCTGCGGCCGGCTCTGTCGCACTTGTGCGTTACTATGGCGACGGGGGATATGGATAGGATAGGTAATTCAATACTGTACAACTCTGTATTTGCTCTATGGTAGGTACAACCTGCCATCTACGCAATGTTGGAATCAGTTGAAGTCCCGAGTACTTACCTTAGGTACCTATCTACCTACAAAATTGTGTAGTACCTCAGAAGGAGCTTTGGTAGGTAGGTACCAGTGCCTACCGTAATTTATAACTTATAAGTTCATAATCATAACTAAAGTACCTACAAGTATCTAGTACCCATAACACAAGCTCTGCTTACCTTGGGGCTAGATGATGCTGTGTGGATTGTCCAGCATTATTATTATTATTATTATTAACTATAAAAGAAAAGGTCTAACTACTTGCAAATCTACCTACCTGCTTGGATGCAGCACAAATCACCACAATGCATTTCCATTTGCCTATGATTTTGTTTAGTTTTTTGTGTAGGTAGCTATAGAACGTTATCTAATCTGTGGCTCTTAAAATTCTAGTTTAGGATATTCCTACATCTCTGTGCATCTGCTACTTACATAGAGATTTATGTAGGTAGATATCTAGCTACCTCTGCAGTTTATCTATGTAGAAATACCTAAATGAGGTATCTACCAAGGTACCAAGAATAAGAGAAGCCACGCGAGTTCGGATTTCGGATACCTACGGACCGATTGTTTTTGGTTGCCTAACCGACCGTGCCGAAGTTATTTATGAATCTGTTGCATGTTGTACCCATGAAGCTATTATGTAAAAGGTTGTTCCAAGTTGTAGTACCTACCTACTTACCATTTTTTATTTGCATTTGGTGCCTTCGTGTCACTGCGGCCATGATTATGATATCGCCACTTTGTGTGTTCAGCCTCAAAGCAGCGGCGTTCATAATTCGCCACTAACCCTTGCAGCTGCTAGGAA
This sequence comes from Eupithecia subfuscata, assembly GCA_963564075.1. NCBI lineage: Eukaryota > Metazoa > Arthropoda > Insecta > Lepidoptera > Geometridae > Eupithecia > Eupithecia subfuscata. Next base: position 1,052,895 of record OY751118.1, on the reverse strand, counting down.
CTGTAGGATTTTCTTTGGAGTAAATCTCTTAGCTCGTCTGGGCTAAGCAGGTGCTTGCTTGCCCGTGTAGATGCCCCCTAGTATCAGTAGTCCGATGATGCTGACATACAGATCATCGGACTACTGAGCCTTTTAGTCCGATTACACATTTCGACTTTCCCAATAAAGAAATGCATTAATTTTGCATGAATGCTCCTCACTCTCCTAGAAGATGGAGAGGCGTCTCCTCTCCTCCGCCTCCTCACAGAACCAGTTGTACCTTTACTTTTATTATAATTCGGGTAACCATGCTCGTCTTGTTAGTTTCCCTTCTCGCAGTTCTGGGAAGTGGAAGTTGGATAAAGGAATGTTTATCTATAACTTCATGCTAAATGTGTGGCAACACGCTGTAACTATCGACCTATATAAATAAGGATAGAATACGATTTGTTTTATTATGGCGAATAGAAGGGTGGATAGTGGCGCCACTACATATTTAATTTTATAATTACGTTATACAAAGGAATTATCAAAAAATCGGACCGCGCGTAGACGATATCTATCATAAGCTTTTTTTAAATGTATCTGTAATAGTTTTGTGCTGTATTATTTAGGCAGATACTTGTTTCAAGAGTTTAGTTCCTATTGGTGGCCACCAAGCTCTCCAAACAAGGTTTTTGATTGAATAACACAAAACAAAACTATTACAGATACATTAAATAAAAGCTTGTGATAGGTATCGTCTACCAGCGGTCCGATTTTTTGATAATTCTTTTGTATAACTTAATGATTAAATTAAATATGTAGTGGCGCCACTATCACCCCTACTATTCGCCTTAAGGAATACATTACAATGCCATTAAGAGGTGCATTTAGTAAAATTTAAGAGTACTTAATACCTATGCTGCTCTACGACATCCTAGATGGCGGGCGTGGCGTGGCGACTCTGTGACTGAAAGGCTGTGTATATGTATAAATGCACCCAGAGACACACTAAATTTTTCGTTGAATTGTTTGAGTCGTTAGTCGAATTGTTACTAGTTGATGTTTTTAGTCGAATTGTTTTAGTCTAACTTTCCGCAAAGCAAGAGAATACCACCTCACCTCACCTCGTAATTTTGTCCTTTTAGGTAGTATTAGCACAATACATAAATATACAGTAATCCGACTCCATACTAGACCGCCCGAATCGACGCACGCACATATAGGCGTCATTTACACGGCCGCTAAGGTAGTCTCGGCATGCACATCTATCCAGTGTCACGCCGCGCGCCGCGCGCCGCCGCCGATACTGGTCGCTGCGCTGAACGAGTTTGTTGTGCCGCGACCCCCGCGCTGTCAGCTCCCGTTTCGGTACCTCAACGTTGCAAGTGCGCGAAATAATAAATTAAATAATGGCGGCATCACGACCACGAGTATACTGCAGTGTTTACGGGTGCCTAAACTCAACGTTCGTTAAACCAACACTGTCATTTTTTGACTTCCTGCTAATGCTGAAAGGTAAAATAAATATAGTCTTTACCACGTTTTAGGGTTCCGTACCTGAAGTATAAGTAATGCCAATGTTACTAACAAATATTTATGTAGTACTTACTTACCTCCATATTATTTTTTCTGAAATTCACTTATTTTTTCCTACCTACTTATTTTGCGGTCTAAATGTATTCTACATTAAATATAAAAGACCTAATTTTGGTACGGAACCCTAAATGTGCCAAGTCGACACGCAATTGGCCTTCGCTTTCTTGTTTGTCTCTTCGGAGGTGGGTGATGGACAAATGATAGGTAGGCTAATAGGTAGGTACTATCATTAAAAATGTATGGGAAATTCTGCTATGTATTTAATGTAATATGTATGTAATGTAGGTATAGATTACATATTAGCTTTTAGGGCGCTTTTCCTGTCATTCGTTTTTGCGCCCGCGTGCGGTTCTCGACCGCGAGTTGTGCCGCGAGCAAAACACGCTCGTCAAAACACGCTCCGGGCCACACGCATCACAGATTTCGTTTGCCGCTGCTAGAGATGGGAATGGGAGTTATTCTTATTATAGGTATTTTTTCTAACAGTTATTAGCTGGGTATTTTGTTCTAATAACGTTAGAACCAACTGGTACCCAATAACGTTACGATACTTAATAAGTACTTGATAATCATCATCATCATCACCCACAGCCGGATTTTACCCACTGCTGGGTATAGGCCTCCTGAAGTTTGTGCCATCCACTTGATAATACCTAAACATAACCTTAAAATAAATAGATTAGATAGTTACTTATCTACCTATTATAATCCATAGATAGGGGCCAATCATTTATTACGTAAGACGATTTTCGCTAGTTTTTGACCCACTTCCCCCCTATTATAAGAAAAAATAAAAATAGGCCGACCCCCTTCCCCTGTTTAATATTTATTACGTATGAATCTAAAGTAAAAAATTAATACACGTTTGGTTTGTTTTTATGTTTATTTTTCAAAGTAACAGTTTTAGAAATGTTTATTTGTACCTACTTACAAAGGTAGGTTATACATTTATCTACTGTGGTATTAGTGTCCCAGGAAAGGCAATAGGCGTGTGATACTCCCCAGCAAGGCCACTCACTCTATAAGTAAAATAAATACAGGGAAAGATGTACAATTAATTGTACACAATTGTACACTATATAAAAAAAATTGTACAGCCTTTGTTTTCCGAAAATCGTCAATTTAAAATGGCCTTGCCAGAGAGTATACTCTCCAGCAAGGCCACCTTGAAATCACAGTTATTTTAAGCCGAACCAGCTAGGCTACTAAACTAGAATTTCTACAATTAATTGTACATTATTATTGAATCTACAGTTTCCGCTAAACTTATTATTTTAAGTGATAAATTCATAATATTATTTTTTTTATGGTGGCCGAAGTAAATTTCATAGGAAACGCCATTTTGTTTGCATATAATTATCTATGGAAATAAGAAAGTTTAGCTGTCAGTAAAAGTTAACGTTACCTATTTCTTTTACCTGGCAGTTCAAGTCGTCATCGTCACGTTCGTCGTCGCTTACAAATATTTGTCAGAAAAAGTCCAGCATGATATGGTAACTACTCGTAACTGCGAAACCGCGGGCAGAAGCTAGGTCACGCTAGGTACCTACTAGTTCATAAGTAAGTAGGTACTTATTAATTATAAATTCCACCTGCATTGTGGTGAGCTATGATACAAACTGCTGTCATTTAAAAAAGAATTGAACTACTGTTTCTTGAAATAATGTTTTTATTATTTCATCGCAAATGTGATACTAATTATTATAACTAGTGAAGACAAGGCTCTTGGCGCTCTACTAGCATGGACTGTGATGGACCGATGATGATGACAATGGTACAAGTACCTATTAGGTAATTTTTCTACGAAGTGGTTCATCTTTATTTAAGTTTGTAATTCAAGACTAGTCTCTGCCCGCGGCTTTGCACGCGCTATTTTTTTTATGGAAACGTTTTAAGGTTTTTTCTATCCGATCTGATTTATAGTAAAAATGTATTCTATGTTATATTTCAGGTCTAGAGTAGTACAACAATACAAAATTTTAAATTTCAGTCCGATCTGTTCAAAAGTTTTGCCGTAAAGAATTAACAAACATCCATCTATTCATCCATCCAGTTTCGCATTTACAAAATTAGTGATGATTAGACTAAAAAGGTTTCAGTACAAAATCTAACCTCTTTTCTAATCTCGGAACTGGTGAAACAAAGGAGGTTGGTTCATATTCTAAAACCAACCTGCATGGTTACTCGACCATTTTTGTGCCATAAACATTAGAAAATCTTCTAGGGAAACGCGCTTTATAAGTGTAGTTTTTTTGTTGATAAATGAAACGGCAGTAGGCAGTTGTATTGTGGTTGTATTGTAATAGGTAATAATAAAAATATGTAGTGTACTACGTTTAATTTTACATAATTGATCTGTAGTTTTATTTTCTTGGGGAATTTTTATCGCATTAGGTACCATCTACATGCATTACTCAATCATGGTTGGTCAGTTATTATTCGGTAGGTACCATCGATCAAGTATGCGGCCTCCCCCGTAGATACCTAGAACCTTACAAGAATGACACTCAAAAGTGTCCACGTTTTGTTTTGACGCAGACAGTTTGCGCAGAGCCTGTCAAGTTTTTTGCATGCGGAACAAGAGATTAGTGGAGTCGAATTTATTTTATTTTATTTTGTAAGTAGGTAGGACGGTATCTAAAAATAATTTTACCCTGTTTATTTTTATAAGGATTATAAAATCAACAGAATTCAGGTAAAGATAACGAATCGTTTATTGATACAACTATAAATTAGCGACGCAACAGTCAACAAACAAAAGGGTCATTTCGGACATACAATAATATAAATAAGTTATCAAAAGCTAGTGAAATAAACCTAAAATACAATTTCAGGCAGGTACTTTAAATTTAAAAGAACTAGTGTCTGCCTGCGGCTTCGTAAGAGTTTTTCTATGGGCCAAAAAAACGTTATTTCAGTTCACGCAAATAAAATTGAGGGCGGGTCAGCTAGTTATTTTATAAACCTCAATCAGTTATTTTAAATGTCTTTTCATTAAAAAAAAAATAAACACTTCCAACTTACCACAAATAAATTAAAAAAAAATTAGAAACAATAGCCGCTCCATTCATCAACTTAGAACAAAATAAATATTTTTACATAGGCAAACCCAACAACAATATTTTATGCTGATTTCTCAAGTATATAAGGCTCAATTGGCTCATATCACAATACACAGGTAAAAATTACATTTAAACTTACTGAAAATAAGAAATTCCATCCTTTTTCTGTTGCCTGGTCGGTCGATTATTGCATTTTTTATACGAGCACTTGACCATGCTTTCGGTCCGAGAGCTAAATTGACACTAGTTGAAAAGGTATCCCAAAATGCCAAATGGGATACCTTTTGATACTGACGTTTTCAGGGCGCGTATTGTGCATCTAAGGGGGGCCGGCCGGAAATTTTTGATCGATGGTAGGTACCTACATACCTATATCAAAATATAGGTAGGGATACTATATACCTCCGTGCCAAATTTTCCAAAAGACCCGTTCAGTCGTTTAATCGTGAAAAGGTAACGGACAGAGATTAGTATGGGTATCTATAACTACCTCTACATTGCATGTTTAGGTATTAATAATGACTTTAAGGTTATTAAGGGCGTATAATACAACCTCAAATTGCTTATTTTCAACTCCGTCGGACCTCCATATCTTCCAAACTACTGAATATTTAACTTTGAAATTTATATATGGTAAAGTTCAGGACTTATTCTATCGATCATATGTTTCGAAAACACGATTCCATAAAATTTTCTCGATAGAAAAAAATCGCAAAGTTACCTCTAATTTTTTACTAAAACCCTAATTTCTCAATAAACACAAATGATACGATCTTGAGACTAAGCATAGTAATTGAACTAAGTATAAAGAACATTTTATATGTTGCCTTTTTTTCAATTAACTATTCTAATGTTTGTGGGGAGCAAATAACTACTTAAAACTTGATTTTTGGGCTTACGCCGCTTTGCTCTGTCCCGCTCCTGTGAAAGCGAAATCCTATGACTATCCTCTTCACACAATAACGAGGTAGTATGGGCCCTTAAGATAAATGCCGTGCACTAGCAAAGACTTGCAAACTTGTGTGCGTGGCAACCCTAGTACGTAAAAAGTTCTATTAGTTAGTAATTTCAACCTTCATCCTCCTCCAAATGTATCCCTTACTACTACGATAGCACCACCAAAGACCTTGTAGGTACGACCTATGACCGTTGTCTGAAGGTAGGTACTTACCAAATCCCTGGATAGCACAGAGTTTTTTTGTCTATGAATGCAAGTTCTTTATTCAGGTAGGTGTAATCTATATGCGAAGAAAAGTATTTTAGGTAAAACCTCCTTTTATGTGGATGCATCCCGTGCAAAGCCGCGGCCAGAAGTTACTAATAAATTTCATAGGTTAGGTACCTATGAAATTTACTTCGGCCGCCATAAAAAAAAAATTGTGGTTTTATCACTTAAAATAATAAGTTTAGCGGAAACTGTAGATTCAATAATAATGTACAATTAATTGTAGAAATTCTAGTTTAGTAGCCTAGCTGGTTCGGCTTAAAATAACTGTGATTTCAAGGTGGCCTTGCTGGAGAGTATACTCTCTGGCAAGGCCATTTTAAATTGACGATTTTCGGAAAACAAAGGCTGTACAATTTTTTTTACATAGTGTACAATTGTGTACAATTAATTGTACATCTTTCCCTGTATTTATTTTTCTTATAGAGTGAGTGGCCTTGCTGGGGAGTATCACACCAATAGGCTACTATTTATCCCGGAAAAAAGCGTGCGAAGCCGTGGGCAGAACCTAGTCTACTGTAGTTGAAAGTAAAACCATTAAAATTATTTTTCAATGTTTATTGACAGCTGTGCCTACGCGTCAGCAATAGTAACCTCCACCTCTACACCGGGCTCGATATTAATAGAAGTGATCTGTTTCACGATCTCGGACGGAGAGTGTAGGTCAATCACTCGCTTGTGGATCCTCATTTGGAATCGGTCCCAGGTCTTGGACCCTTCACCACAGGGGGTCTTACGGGTGGTGATGCGCAGGATCTTGGTTGGCATGCGGACTGGGCCCTGGAATAGAGGAAATTCATGTTTAGCTAGGAATCCGCGACATCCTCAAGCCAAACGAATGCATTTTTTGAGTTGTTTGTCAACTGTAATGAGGACTAGAAAGGACAATTCAGTTTGCTTTGCGCCATTTGGCACTATCTGACGGACGTTTCTATGCAGCAACTCATTTTACGTGATTCACATCTCGAAAAAATACGCTCATTTGGCGAAAAAGGCGTACTTATCTCAGATGCGAGATCCGCTGCACTCGAAACAAATACGCTGCCTATGCTCAATCCATTTTCAAGATGCAATGTTTCTACTTTATGTAGGTAATTTAGGCTCAACATAAAAATCTAAACTTCTCTCTTTGGCATTGAGTTTGATAAATAAATTGTATAAATTAGGCAGAGCTCAGATCGACAAGTACCACAAATTATCTCAAAAGATTAATAACAAGTGATTTAAGTAGTTATGTTTGTAACAAGTAATGATTACAGACATTGAATTTTGAATTTGGCTGGAGTTATGTCTGGCTGAGGTTAAAATGAAGGGTCTATGAAATTTTGTAACTGCCCTATGAGCAGTGCAAGGTACAAACTCAGGCACTGCACTTTGAGAAGTATTGTTATGGCGCTTTTCTGGTGAGCATACTGACATGGAATACAATATGCTTTCATCAGAGCGCTGCAATTCTTGTACTGTGGTAGGAAAGAAGGTGAAGTTTACATCAATCAAAGAAGTAAGTAAATTTGACAGTTTGATATCAAATGAGAAAATTGACAATTTTCAATGAATTTGCATCATTAGGTACTTACTGTTAATATATTTTCGAACGACTGCTACTATTAATTTTAAAGCATGAACTTACAGGGCAGTATTATGCAGGTAGTCTACCCTACTGCTATGTTTTCTTCCAGTAAACCTAAGAGTTCTAAGTGCTGAAGTTTATCTTCGTACTCCATTGATCAATGTTGACAAGCATCTAATTCGAAGGGTCATGGTGAGTCCATAACCTGTGGAGTATGGTGCGTCCTGCCTAACCAACTCCCTGAAGTAGCCCCTGACTCAAAAATTTTGTTCTCATCTTTGTTCAGCTTTTGCTACGTCAATGACCAGCCTCTGCTCTCAACTTAACTTGCCAATGCAAGATAAGTTTTAAGGGTACTCACTAACTTCAGGGTGTCTGGTTGGTTCATGCCTGGTTAAACAGAGGCGGTAATGCACATACTCTTTCACATGTGATGTCAATGCAGATTCCAGTTCCCCAACTTAGAATTATAGAAAAATTATCATGTTTCCAAATCTACAGCTAGTGCTAGTCCACTGTTGGACCTATACTTCTCTATAGAGGTGCCCAAAATAAGTAGGTAGAATGGTATTATACCTTTACACGCAGCTTCTGCTTCTTGGCTCCATTGATGAGGTCAGCACAGACCTTCTCCAGAGAGCGCACGTTGCGAGAGGTTAGCGTGATGCGGATGCGGTGGATGGGCGAGATTTCAGCCTGGGGCTTCTCGATGTCCTTGCCTGACACGACGGCGGCTGCCTGGAAACGACATGGAAGATATTATAGTTAGGTACAATGGCCGCCATAACAATATCACCTTTTGTTTTTACATTTTGATGTTAACTATGGCTTTTCAGAGGTTCTGAGTAAAACATCTGAGGCAATAGTGCGGTAACTGGAGTGGTGTATTATTGAGCTTGAAACAAGCGAATGCACGTGTCAACATAACCTCTAAAAGTCACAGGTTTGAGTAATTAACTCGTCGAGGTTTGCAGGAATGATATTTTGAACAATTAAAGGTCAATGCATACCATGGTTTTGCTTTATTCCGGTCGAGATAAACAATTTTTAATTAAAATTGCACAGCGCTGAACCGGAGCACAGCGACACTTTCAGTTCATGAAAGAAAGAGAAAGAAAAGAAAAAAAAATCTCATAATTTTTGACAGCTTGACGCTTGTTCGATCGCAGCGCCAACTAGAGTGACGATCGCACCTATCGTCATTCTACAAAACTGATGGCATTCTCGATACTTGCACTTGAATTCGAGAACGGAAGTAGATTTTCATTGCTTATGGCATAAATGTTACTACCTTTTCAAAAAGATTTACCCTAGTATTAATTTCATGACGTCCAAGTCGCTGTTTGTAACCTTTTGTGTTTGTGAATGTATGCATTTCACTAACTTTGTGTTAATATCTAAGTACAAATCAATACAAATCAGTACTTCAAAAAATAATGTCTGTTTTTTAAAAAGTAAATTTTATGTTATTTTGCTACTCTTTGGTCATACACAGTACACTGGCAGAGTAGGTAGGTAGTGGTGGCAACATAGACACAGCGAGTTATAAAATAAGAAGTTGACCTCTATGGCGAGGCGACGCGGAAGGTTGCGGGTTCGATTCCCGCCTCGGGAAACATGTTTGTACGATCTACACATGATGTTCCGGGTGTTCTACATGCTTATCGATAAAAATACAATACAATGAAAATAAAATAGCATCATACGACTATTTTGTATTTTACGAACAACAAAACTTAATTTATGAATAGGTAATTCCAACTTATATTATAATAGCAATATGGTGGTTCATATTATTTAAACTACATAAATAAGATAGCAGCAAAGCATTGATTAAGAATTTACCACGAAATAGTTATAGATCAAGGTTACAAATAACGAATAATTAATAGATGAGTGAAAATTTTCAAACGTTGTTCATCATGATGTTCTTGACTTGCTTGTCGAATTTTCTGGAAAATAACCATAGATTATAATAAAATACCCATATCGATAATAACAAAACATGAATAATTATAAATATCATAACATACAAAGACGTTATCTGATCTCCAGGCAAATGGAATGGATTGCAAATGGCATCCGCGTACAAAGCGTGAAGTCTACGTAGAGCTGTTCTAACTTCAGCATCCCGAATGTTGCTTCCACTTGGAGACGTAGAACTAGTGACGAGGACGAGTTTAATTCGAGTATTGGTGACGTACCCGTATCTAAAACAAAACCACAGTTACTAAAAAAAAGATGAGTAATACGACTAATGAGTACCTACCTAAAACAATTACACATCATCATTCAGCCCCAAAGTAGAACGTCCGGTAACGCTCATATTCATTGCCATCTGCATTAAACAGTATTCATTTTCCAGTCGAAGAAAGAACAGCCCAAAATCAGGCTAAGTTTGTGTACTACCAGATGATTAATTTTAAACACTGTATTCTTACATTTTATGTGAGTCAGTTGAGTACAGCAATCCTAAATATAAATCACGCAAATCTGTTCTGGCTGCATTAGAATTAGAGTTGGAGTTGTTGGTGTTGGTAGAAGCCAGTCTTTCCTCCAGAGCATCTAAAGCGGTGTGTACGAGCCACTGCCGAGAGAGCTCATTATCAGTACTGGTATCGTTTCCGATTCCTCCTATGTAAAGGGGAGAATTCTGAAAATTAAAATGTATAATGATGTCCTTTAAATTGTAAGACTATAGAGTAATTAATTTAACAAGGCGGAACATAAGCACGCCATTTTCATGGTAGAATACAAAGGCCCTTATTCTTTTTTTCCACCGTAATATCACCTAATAAGGTTTTTTGTTATTATAGTGCGTAACCCCACACTAAGGGTAATTTCTAAGAAATCAAATAACATCGCAAAAATTTTCGACTTCGACGGGAAAAAATTTTTGCGATGTTATTTGATTTCTTAGAAATTACCCTTAGTGTGGGGTTACGCACTATAATAACAAAAAACCTTAGAATTAAGCTACGCGACATCTCTCGTCAAACGAACTAGATGTAACTTTAGTCTTTGAACAGGATTGGATAAACTTCAATGTTTCCCCTGTAGGTGGAGCTAACGGCGCTAGAGACCGTAGGATGTCGCAGAGATTTTCGACTCCCACGTCACTTGACTTCGTGGTGTAGTTGGTTATCACATCCCCGTACTGAGGGGAGGACGCGGGTTCAAGTCCCGTCGAAGTCGAAAAAATTTTTGCGATGTTATTTGATTTCTTAGAAATCACCTAATAAGTTCATATAAATACATAATTTTCATTTCTATCGATTATATAATACATCGGATATTCGATTTATGTATCACACACCATCTCAATAATTCGCTTGAAGTTGTCAAAATGTGTTGTGCGACCCGCACATCGATTAGGTCGGTAGTAGGTTCTTCAGAATGATGACGAAACAAAAAAAAAAGCAGGCCAAGTGCGAGTCGACTCGCACACGGAGGGTTATGTACCACCCTACAAAACTATTTCGCAAAAATTATAAAATTTGTTGTATTTTTAGTAATTAGTTAGTAATTAGTGCTCATAGCTGCAATGGTAATCAATTACCCTGTCAAAATTTTAACTGTCTATCTCCACTCCGCACCGCACTACTTTTTTGTATAGGATATTTGTATGATTGTAATATTTATTTTATTGTTATTATTTGTTGTTATGGCGGCAAGATTATATACACACTGTCAAAATTTCAACTGTCTATCTTCTACGGTTAATGAGATACAGCCCGCTGATAGACGGACGGACAGACGGCGGAGGCTTAGTAATTATAGTTGACACCCTTTGGGTACGGAACCCTAAAAACTGCTGAATAATAGGGTAATTTTGGATGCTAGCAATCAAAGTTTTGTCTATGAATCAACAAGTGACGTCACACTATTTGTGATCAAAACAGTGTTTTTAGCGAAATTGTGGTGGTGACGGTGATAAACAGATGATTTTCACGCAAAATCAACGCAAAAATGCAGTGAAAACACAAATAATGGTTTACGGACAGTCGGATTGACCAAGTAGCGATAAAAACTCACGTCTTTGCCAATAACAGCGACACAAACAGCCATTTTCACTTGACAACTTGGCGGAAGTGATTCACACCCAGCTGTCAACGTACGCGGAACCTGGTTTCCGCGGGGGTATTTGAACTTTGTAAACTTGTTGCGAAACTTTTCACACCGGAACCGGTGGATGTGACCTATTTATCTTCTGTAATCTGCGTATTTTATTACACTGTTCCCGATTTTATCGGTAAGAGCACACATATTCTCATTCATTCGCCTAAAACTTTCAGATTTTTTTTTTGACTCATTACATATTAATCTGTATTTTTTCAGGAATTTCCGTCTCAAAGATGGCTATACACGACGAGTTCGCCTTCGAAGTGATTGAAAACGAAGGCCCTGTCCTAGTCCGATCCTTAGAATCAGTATCCCGCGTATATTTGCGCTTCACAAACCGGACTAGTCGCCCTGTAAACGTGTACTGGAGGGACTTCAACGGCCTGAGACAGCGGTACGTCTGCCTCCCTCCTGGTGTCTCCAAAGACATCAACACTTACCTCACTCACCCCTGGGAGTTCATCGACAAAGCAACAAAAGAGACCTACGTCATAAACAACAAGCCTATATTCCGTGCTCCTGCAAACCTAGGAGGCATGAGGTTCCGTACCAACTGGAATATCACTGTGAGGGTCCGGACGCTCCGGCATACAGCACTGCTTGCTGTAGCGGAGCTCGTCGAGAGCCCAAGGGATGCTTGTGCGCTAGAACTACCAAGGCCCTTGGCGGAGGAACTCGCTATGTTGGTGAGCGAGATCAATATCTCACCTCCTGAGGCCGACTGATATTTGTGGTGGCTCAACTTTATAGTTGTGCTATTTGTCATGGTCTGTTTGATGAACGCTTTCATAGTCATACTTTTTCGTATGATGGGGTTTACGATGGTTGGTATATTTACTAATTCCACTAACTCATTCCTTTAAGTTTGTGAATAGTAAATAGATAATATTCACAATAGGAATAAAAAAACTTTAGTCTCATTTACTATCAATGTGTAGATATAGTTACATTCTAAGTAAGGTATATCATTGTTTAATGAATGTAATATATAGATTTAGAGTTAAGCCTGATCATGGCCTTAGGCATGCTATAGCGCCAATATGGCGCGTATTAGGTGAGGCCTATGTCCAGCTGTGGACTAATATAGATTGATGATGATTACCTTAGGTAATAATGTTGATTTCTGAGTATATAATATATTAATGTTGCTTGTTGTCTAATTAATGTCTTTGATTTTTTATTGACTCTCATTATTTGTATGCATACAATTAATTGTATTTTTAACATTTTAAGAAAATTGAATGAACTGTAATATGCTAAGTGTATCTACTGGATGGTAATTGAAAGAAGGAAAGAAAATAAATTTATTAGTTACAGCTTGCAACTATTACAATTATACATAAGTATAAAAGAATTTTACAAATAAAAATTACCTAGTTAGTAATAATAATAGCAGCAAGTGCAGCACGCAGCGAACCAAAAGGTCCCATCTCAGCATAATGTTGCTCCACAAAAAGTAGAGCAAGTAGAGTAATTGATGTATAAATTATAGAAGAAATTTATAAATGAGAAGATTTTAATGCAATTTGTTTAGCAATCATAGTGGAGGTCTTAAATTTAAATATTAGGACAATGTTACAGTCCAATGTGTTAGTCGCCTTATAACTAGGGCTTAGTACTTAAAATTAATTCATGAGTTTCTAATCCCGTGGGTTTTGCTGAGTAGTGAGTCTGACTTCTTTCGTCTGATGGTGTCAGTGCGTGGCACTGCAGTCGCGGTAGTGGCCACACCAACCTAAGTGTTGTTATATTTTGAACTTGTAAAGCATTGGCTAAGTATTAAGAGCCCTGTTAGGGCGCCATGCATCTTGAGAGGTAGCTAATCAATCACTTATATAAGAATCACAACTTAGTAACTAACGTTAGATTTATTTCTGTATTGCACAAAGACTTTTATAAATTATCATGTATTAATATTATGTCGGAACTGTTGTAACAGGGAGTGGAGCCAGAAGTAAAACAAAGGCCTAAAATTCTAAATTGTGGTGGAATGAAGCTAGAAAGCATTTGGGTGATAGTTTTGGATAGTTGGAATTGGAAGTGTTTTTTGGAATTTGGATGTATTGTATATCATGTTATAATAATGTTAGATTTTATAGTAGATAATATTGATTGATGTTTTATGTGCCATAGAATACAGTACCATTATGATCTTTGCTTATGTAACGAAGTACGTAATACTATGCTTAGGTTTTAATTTAAGTGAATTGTTTAGGCAGTATTCTTATAAATTATCTGTGGTATAAATGGTATAATGATGAGCACTTGCATCTCAGTAGAAAAATATAAATAAATTTTCTGCAAATACATTTAGCTAGATGTGTTACAATAATTATTTTCACTTTACCTACCTATTCTATAAATAATAAGTATCAACAAAACAAAGCATCTTTGCTCTCTTGTTGAACAAAGTTTCTAATAATTAAGCTATTAAAGCACGGCACCATGGCTACGCGGGCGAGTTTCGTCGCGCCGATTACACCCATGAAGTTAATCCCTTATTAGTTTTATTCAACTTTACTTCAACCTTCTTGTACTATGGTTGCCGCCTAACATCTTTTTCGGTAACGGACAGCGAGAATGGGAAGTTTGCGCAGGTACAGTCACGCATATGATTTTTCATATGCCGACAACGCAGCAGCCGAAAGAAGATAGGTACAGCCTCGTATAATTCTGTCTCTCTTTTTGATTGTTTGAAACAAAAAGTTGCAGTGAATAATTGACGCGAATATCCAGAAGGTAGCCGCCTACCAAATTGGCCTAAGAATTGCGTTCTTCGTCATGTGGTTCGCCAGAGGACATGAAGTTTGACAATTATTATGTCAGGGGGTTAGATAGAATAAAAATACAAAAATCAGGTATAAAAATAATTTATTGTAAAAAAACAAATTAAATAATCACAAATATGGCAAGTCACTCTTTGTCTCTATGGATGTGTGCAACTAAAGCTAGCGCCCCACCGGGGATAAACCTAACAAAATTATCAGCTGTTAGTGGGCCTAGTGCGTACACGCCTTTAGGCGCGTTCAGTAACTCGTGAGTGGTCTTATCTATAGCTATAGGATTCCTACTATCTACTGGTTTACTCCCATCCACCCCGAAACCTAACCCGTTGGAAAGACTGACTGGCTCACACTGGCATTTAACTTTCGTCTCAATCTCATCCGAATAAGGTATAATATCACATTTACAGTCATTCTCACAGCTACATTTATCGAAATACCTACTCTTACAGTTCTGTATGCTTTGTAACACAGTTTTGAAGTACAGCCAGTGGTTTTTGAAGAATCTCTTCTCTTCTATTTTCTTGTTGACGCAGTTGCAGGACCTTAAGTCTATAGAGTTGAGGTCGAAATTGGTTTGTAAGAAGAACAGGTCTGGTTTTGATCCAATGAAGACTCCGATGGTTGAGACAACTAGATCCGTTGTTTCGTTTGTGAGTAGGTTTAATAGTTTGACGTTCTTGAGTGGGGGGGAGGTTGTTTGGTGGGGGGTTATGTCGACGATCACGTGGTGGGGGTAGGGCGTGTAGTTCTCGTGGTTTCCCGATGGTCCGTCGCACATCATTCTGTACACCTGTAAAGAAAGATAAGACTATATTAAAATTTACGACAGCAGCATATGAACACATTTGGGCTGAGTTGCTTGGCTAACTGGAATTAGATGACCAGAAATTATGGGAAATAGAGATCACTTGGAAATGCTTTTGCATTTTTTAGAAGTTGTAAGCCAACGGAAAAAGTCTGAAAGTTTCGAGGTTTTTCGAGCATCACGAAGTTAGCAACGGTCTTTCGTAGTTGCAAATTTGGTTATGTAAACTATATGGTATAATAGTGTAAACTATTGGTGTCCATCTTAACAACATTCCAAAAAATCAGAACCTTGCAATTTTTTGCGCCCTAACGCGAATTTTGTGTCTTTGGTGACTGGAGTAATAATGCCGGACAAAGTGCCCTGTCTTGCCGCATCCAGCACCTGATCTCAGGGCGGCTTACATTACCGAGTTGCGTAAAGAACACCCGTACATAGTTAAATTATGGTAAGTGGTAAGAACGGATGACGACCTGCGAAATACTGCAGGCAGAAGTTGGATGAGGCAATCTGAAGACGGCGGCGCTTTGTTCAAGTTTTTAGTTCATTGCTCGCTGAGTCTGTGCTGCCACGACTCTGCCAGTGTCAATGTCAAAAAGTCATTAGCTTTAGTAGGGACAAAACATAAAATGTAATTTTATTTAAAAAAAAATCTTTTATGGAAAGCCAACGATAAACCGGTAAATACAGGCTGAATTGACAGCGCTAAAAATTATGCCATCCTTTTTATTTAGAACGTTATGGAGGGGACGGCAACATGATAAATAATTTTAGTTTGGACGATATCTGAATTGGCTTCTAAAATGAGATAAATTTTAATTGAATGTAAAGACCAGTTTGATAGTTCATCATCATCAGCCGATATTAGTCCACAGCTGGACATAGGCCTCCCCTAATGAGCGCCATAGCGCCCTGTCCTCAGCTTGCCGCATCCAGCATCTGCCTGCAGTCTTTCGCAGATCGTCATCCCACCTGGCCGGATGGCGTCCTACACTACGTTTGCTGAGTCGCAGTCTCCACTCAAGAAAGTATTTACCCCAGCGGTCGTTAGACAGTTACCTGGCAGTAATCCGGGTATGTGGTAGGAGACAGTCTCGCCAGTGCGTCGGCCGGCGTCCTATGCAGGTGTATGGTGGACAGGCCGCGTTTCAGCGCGAGCCACACCGCGTCCGCTGCGCTGACGCCACTGCCTACAATCAGAACTGGCGCAGTCGGGGTGGTTACTGGAATAGAAGAGTGGTTGTTAGAGAAAGCTTTTACTTTCAAGTAGTTAAAAAGTATGCCGAGTTTGTGCTAAGGGTAACAGATAATGAATATATACATAAATAACAAACGATTTAAATACTCGGTTAACATTTCATTTAAGCTAAGTACAATAATTTTATCTTTAAGTGCAACAAAAAAAAATCTTATTCTTATAATACGTCGAAAATCCCCATACCAGACATATACACGACGATGAAGCAAAATTCTTTATTTGTTTATTTAATTAAAATGGGTATCATAACCAATTACGAATCGGCAACAGCGGGAATCGACCTCACAACCGTCTGCGTCTCTGTCGAGTTTTCACCCACTGCGTTGCATAGGAGGTCGTCAAAATATCGTAAAAATATCGTAACCCTGGTGAAATTCTTTCTCTGTTCTTTCAAAAGCATTCGACTGACTATGACTCGCGAATACTATTGTAAACCTTGTTGGTGTCCTGCAAGGCTCCACTCTAGGCCCCTTGCTACTCACCATTGTTAGGCACGAGGTGTAGCGCCCGCTCTAGCGCGGCGAGCGACATGTGTACGTGGGAAGCGGGCGCGGGCGGCGGCAGCGGGTTGGGCCGGTCGCCGGCGCCGCAAGCGACCACCACGCGGGAGCAAGCGTAACGGAAGCCGCGGTTTTCGGATCTGTCATAGCTGCAATAAAACAATATCAGATAAGATGAAGTTGAACAGCATTATTGATTATTATTTTTGTGGTAGAGGTGAGTGATGATGATCACTCTGTTTTAATTATCACCACATGCGGCTCTAAAAGTTAAGAGTAGAAGTGCTTCTTGTCAATTAATCTTGGTTTATTTTCGCCACGCTACCAGTTTGAAGGGCATGGTCGCATTTTGTGTATTCTTAACTCCTATTTTGCAATCACTAATTCGCCTGCCAAGTGTGGTGATTATAGGCAAAACCCCCCTTTGTTTGGGAGATGCACGTTCAGCAGTGGACTATGCTTACCCAGTAACGATATATCTGACTTTCCTGGGACACTGCGGCGCGCAGCGGGCTGCGTGCGCCGCCGTTACCGATTGCACGATCACGTTGCAACGGAAATATTGCTGAAAAAATAATGTGAAATTAGTACCATATCATTTCATTAGCCTACTGTTTATCGTAAAATATATCGGTTAAAAACTTAGAATGATTTCTTGTTCTTGATCATACTGATATCCAGTTTAGTAACCATTTTTTTTTCGCTCGCCGCAATACTCGCCCGGGTTCAGGGGGGAGGGGGTTCCTATCACACTAATATTATAAATGCGAAAGTTTGGATGGATGGATGGATGGATGTTTGTTACCTCTTCACGCCAAAACTACTGAACGGATCGGGCTGAAATTTTGTATACAGGTAATTATAATCCTGGAATCAAACACTTTTTATCCCATAAATCAGTACTACTAATTTTCCCATGGGATAGAAATAACCTTTTAACGTTTCTATAGAAACAACGCGTGCGAAGCCGCGGGCGGCAGCTAGTATTATATAAAATGCTAATTAATTTAATTTCATAAGTAGGTACCTACGCTGAGGTGGTTAGCGTCTTTTGATTAGATAGTATGCTGGCCACTGAGCCTAGCATATCATATAATCTAATTAAAGTCGCTACATAAGCTACTTTTTCCCGGATTAGCCGCGGGAAATAATCAACAAATTTTATGTATAAACAGTGCATGAAGCATTTTGACCCGGTGTGTGATGATCTGCGAACGACTGCCACCGTTCCGTCCAGCAGTGGACTAGCTTATACTGAAGCACCCACCTGCAGTTTACATTGTTGCACGTATCTCGTACAGTAGTGTGCGACGGCGCGCGCTGAGAGACGCTCGGTAGCGCGGGGGGCGGGCGCGGGGCGCGGGGGCAGCGCCAGCCAGGCCGCGGGGGACAGGGTGCGGACGGTGCGGGGGAAGGTATGCCACGAGCCGCCGGGCGGGCCGCGGCCTAGGACTATGTGGTCTATCTGTAAAGGAGACAAGACCTAGGTAATGATGACTACTTTTTCAGTGCTTGGGCAAAGAGCTTGAGGCGCTGGGCTAAGGCTAACTGGTGGCCCTCAGCAGATCTCGTCAAGAGCTTTGTTCCGTCAACGACAAAGCCCTTGATGGAGCAGATCTGATGAACGAGATTTATTTTTTTATTTTGTTTATTTAATTAACACGGTTAATTAACCAATTAGATTTATTTAAAAAAAAATTACATAAAAATATTCAATACACATACAGAATGTCAAAACAATAAATGAATTATTACAAAGAAAAGTGATTAATAATGACGTTCACAAAATAAAATACATGCTTTTAATAATTTAGTCCAGCTGTCAGCGAACAAGTCAACATCGGGGCTGTCATCCAGGAGAGCGTTGAGTACCCGAGGGTGGGTGACATGGATCTGGCAAGATGACAATGAGATCTGGCGCTGAATAAAGCTTCGGCCAAACCTGCGCGTCAAACAAGCGGGATGCGGGACGCCAACAACACTTCCCGCGTCTCGGTCGAGTAGGTGCGCAAGGCATATAGGCGCCATCGGAGCGTCCTCCGCATGGCAGATGCTCCCTTTTCGCGTCCCGGTGTTTTACGCGCAAATTTGCCCGAAGATTAACACTTAAAAAGTCTACTTTTGAGCAAATTGTGTGAGCTAATAACAACGAATCAACAGCTTTAAATCATCTACATTTTTATGTTTTTACATGATAAAAATGGCGAATAGTAGGGTGGATAGTGGCGCCACTACATATTTAATTTTATAATTACGTTATACAAAGGAATTATCAAGAAATCGGACCGCGCGTAGACGATATCTATCATAAGCTTTTTTTAAATGTATCTGTAATAGTTTTGTTTTGTATTATTCAATCAAAAACCTTGTTTGGAGAGCTTGGTGGCCACCAATAGGAACTAAACTCTTGAAACAAGTATCTGCCTAAATAATACAGTACAAAACTATTACAGATACATTTAAAAAAAGCTTATGATAGATATCGTCTACGCGCAGTCCGATTTTTTGATAATTCCTTTGTATAACGTAATTATAAAATTAAATATGTAGTGGCGCCACTATCGCCCCTACTATTCGCCTTTATCCATAGAGCACCTATTTTCATAAAAAAAAAAACAATTTATTAAAACTCTGAATTTAGAAAACCAATTAGAAGACTGACCTGTTTTTCTACGTCGTACTTCCATTCTATAAGTGGGTCTGCCTGAATTCCAAGATCAGCACACGGTCGCAGCAAATTGTCCATCTGTGGAAAAAATATAAATTTTTTACATTAATACATTTTTACAATCACTTTTACTCGTAATAAATATGAGTGAGAGGCAGCAAGGATGGCTAAAATATTTTATGTGACATTTTATTAATTTGTACATCCTACTAGCCTAGAGCCGAAAGTTTGCGTTTTAGGTATAAATAAGTACACGTATTTATGAAAATTAACAGTGTTCACCATTTTGTGACAATGGCTGAACTGATACAGAAAATATCCGTCTAATAAATATCTATATACCTACCTCTACCTATAAATTAAATTATGGTAACAAAATCGGACCTGAAATAAAATAATTATAGGTTGTTGGCTGAAAAACTATGAAAATGAGAAATAAAAATGAAAAGAATGATAACCTAAGATGCACATTTTGCACAAACATTTATATATGTTTGTTTTGTTGAAAAGCTGTTGTTTATTTATTGTAATTATTAATTCAAAATCATTATCTTAGACTTAATTATTTCTGCTGTTATTTTATTATTTCAACTTAAAGTCATAATTTAGTTTATTTGTATGTATCTTGTTACGAAAATACTTCAAAACTATTGATATAACACAAGCAAATTTTGCTTAAAGGGTGACACCATAACCTGTTTGTTTTTAAGTAATTGCAATAAACATTAATTTTATTTATTTATTTTATTTTTATAGGTGGCGACATCAGACTGTTGTTGTAGTCTAAACAAATTAACAACTAGATAAGTTGCACTACATTGTAATGACTCGAAGCAGAGGTTATCTCGGTAGATATTTCAAAGCTCCATTCATCTAGGTATAAATTGAATGATTCCAATAGGTATTTAACATGTATCATATTTTCATTAATGTTATTTTTTTGACATACTTAGCAGCGAGGAAGATCTATCGGCTGCAAACTTTAAACATTCGGTCAAAAGTCAAAAACTGCTGAATATTGCAAATTTACTAAATTGATATACGTTGATGCCTTCTATACCATAAGGAGTACGTACTTAAGTACGCGAGTAGTAGGTTCTCCTATTAGAATAAACGTTGTACACAAAACACTTATTTTTCGTTCGTCTGTAAATATATTAATGATTTCCAAACTGCTAATTGCTAAAAGGCTATCATTATCATATTGTAAACTCGATAGCTTCGAGATAGAGTATGCCATTTTGAATTGTTCTTTGTAGTTTTTTGCGTCGTATTTTCTGTAGGTCAATACAATGCCGCACTTCCTCTTTCAGATGGCATAGCCTTAGAGTAAAAAGAGCTCGTGTGTAGTGTACCTATTAATTTAGATCGCTTAGCTTTGCTTGGCTTGGCACCAGCTAGATGATGCTGTGTGGATTGTTCAGAATCTTTTGTTTATTAGTTTATTTACCTATATTCGATTGCAACTAGTAGATAGGTTATCAAAGAAATGACAAGCTATTTACAAAATGACAAAGATGATTATGTGTTTTATTAGAGTTTCTGCATGACTTGGCTCAAGTTCTTATCAGGAGGACCACACGGGGCGCTGATAGCGAAATTGTAGATATTATTGACGCAATTTCAGAGAGTGATATGTAATTTATGTGATATGCAATTTATTTGGTTTCACACGGATTTTACTAACCTATTGGAAGCATGGCAAGAAAGACAGGCTAGATAACTGACATATTTAATAAATCGTTTTTTAAAATTTTAAGTAAGTACATCGACAACACCTAGAACACCCGAAACGAATATCTGCAGATCGTAAAAACTTTTGTCCCGAGGCAGGAATTGAACCACGTGCGTCGCAGGCGGACCTTCGCCTGGTACGCCACAGAGGTGGTGACAGAATTCTTTGGTTACTTAAGAATCTCTGTTAAAATTGGTGTATTCAAATTAATATTTTAGTCGCTTCAGGTAACCTTTTCTAAATGTACATTCATTGTATTTATGGAAATAAAGAGTTTTTGATTTTGATTTTGTATCACACAATACCTGGTCTATTTCCAGTAAGTTCTATTGTTATATAATGAACGGTCGATATGTAGGTCGCGAAGGTCACTGCTAGCACTGGCAATGTCGTTTCGGTTCGCTGGACTGTCTCAGCCAAGGTAGTTGATGAAGTTCATAAAAAAATAGTTAAAATATTTCTCTGTATGTAAACATAAAGAATAACTGTAGGTAAGGTCTCAACTTTTATGCATCGTTGGCTCAGGAAATAAGCTTTTTCAAAAGTTATGTTTCTCAATAGGCACCCGATATTCATTGGATTGTCTTAGATTTTATTGTGGGTACTAAAAAAAGCTGAAAAATTGTTACCTAAGTATTTCAATTAATATACCTACCTAATAATATATTCCTTATTGAACCAGGTGAGACGAGAACTATGTCTCTAGGTAAACCTAACATAGGCTATATGGCACTTCTAACAGAAATGTAATGTTGTTTTTTACCTAAATAAATAATTCCATTCTATTCTACTATATTCTATCTACAGTTATATTAGCTATCTATGTCAAAGATATGGATCAGTTGAGCTACCTGTAGATTGTTCGCAACGGTCTGCAGCTCAATTGTAAATACCTAGTTCTAATTTGTTTCTATTAATAGTGATGTTTTTTGTTGTTGTTCTTTGACAAATATTAAAATGAATACGAGGCGTTTTAATAGTGGCAGGGTTCAGCTAATTTCGGCGTTGAATTTTATTTCTCCGAAAGCTTTTTCACAAAGTGCTGTATTTATTTATTTATTGCTCACAAACTGTACACAGCTTAGGTCTTAGTGCCAGGTCAATAGTACATGAACCCCGTAGAGCACTTCAAAAGAATGTATATCAAGTGATAAATATGAGTTTAAATTTATTTATTTATTTATTCACAAATCAGATAACAATCAAATTATGAATAAACCTATTCTACTTTTACAAATTTTGATCTAGATTGAAATCAATAATGTAAAAATAAAATAATATATTAAAATAGATATGTATCAAATAGTTATTCCGAGTTACTTTTCAATATGCTGTGTGGTGCCGACTTAGAATTTGAACTTTGCCTGCGGGTGTCGTAAGAGGCGACTAAGGGATATCCACCGAGGGCGGCGGGCAGCAGCGCCCACTGCAGAACTATTCTACCACCTAACTGCGATCCCCAACCAGATTGCTCAGCGCGGGGATTATGGGCATTAGCCCCATGAGATAAAAGCCAGTAAGGCGCTTATCAGGGGGAGGCCTGCGTCCAGCAGTGGCTGTTGTTAACTTGAGGAGTTATTTTAAGGTCAGGTAAATAATGCATCGGTAAATAAAACATGTCATCTTAATAAAATAAAATAATTCTAGTTATAAATTTATGTCAAATGCGAAGATTCCGTATGGCGTCAAGGGTAAGCGAAATCGCAATGCTAAGGTATCGAGATAATAGATCCAAGTTTATGTTATGCAGTAATTTATCGGATAGGAATTCGTCAACTGAATTATAGCATTTCACCGCAGATTTGTTTTTCAAAGACACGCTTTGTACAGATTAAACATGACATTGGAAGCTTATCTTTCATAGAAACATAATAAAAAACTTTATCCAGACGACATTGTTGCAAAAAGAGGCGTTTCTGATAAAATATAAATTTATTAATTGAAAAAGCATCTTTATAAGGCAATAGTTGTTGCCCGCGGCTACGGATATTTTTTTCTGGAATAAAAAGTGTCACATTTGGAAGGAAGGTAACTGGCATTCCGGGAACGTTCCCGGAATGCCAGTTACCTTCCTTCCAAATGTCATTAAGGCAGTTTTTTAATACCTCTGAAATAGTTTAGTTTCGTATAATTTAGACAGAGAAGCGAAAACAGAGTTCGGTGGCGGGAAGAGCAACTTCGTTATTCTGCATAAAGGAAATAAAAGAAAACTATTTTATGGACAAAAAAAGCTTATAATAGGTATCATAAACTGTAAAAAGGACTTTTAAAAATTCCCTTGATTAACGTAAATAAAAGGAAGAAAAGGCAGCGGCGCTAGTTTGAGGTACTTACAAATACAAATACAAAATACAAATACAAAATCATTTATTTGCCATTTAACATAAGCAGGTACACATTACTGGCGGCCCCCGCACGAGGCAAGCCTGTGTCGCGGGAAGCCTGTTTACAAAAGTAACTTTAACGGTAAAAATTATTTGTAACTTATACAGGGCAAACAAACAAAAAGTAATATTAAGTTGAATCTAGAAAATTAGGTGATGCAAAACTAAACAAATCAGAACACGAAGTACATTTGTGTAGAGCGGAGTTACCGACTAGAGGGCAGGGACTTATACAACTTCAGCTGTTTAGGCGTGAAGAGACAACAGACAGAGTAACTTTCGAATTTATAATATAAGTAGATATGGATTAAAAACTTTATCTTTATTAGACACTTGTAATGTAGTTCAGTAACAAAATTGATAACACTCGTAATTTGCATAAGTTCAATGGGTAAACAAACTTTTATCAATGTAACAATGTTGTTATTTTGTTATCTAATGATTAAACTAAATTGTTACCAGGCGGTGCAAAGTATTTGCTGGCTTTGCTCCAACACTATTGATCTACTTTACAAAACTGAGACTTTTTTTAGGGTTATTCGGCTGTACGTATGTTTTTTTACTTTCAAGGAACGAAAATACAATACTTTCGTTGCTATTACATGACACAGGACGCTCCCGAGTTTCTTACATCACCGCCTTAGTAACTCGGGAGCGTCGCGCCCTCCGACCCGTCCCTTCCCCCCGCACGATGCCCCCGTCAAAACGCCTTCGTCGAACGACTGTATGCAGGAGGTTGCAGGTTCGATTCCCGCCTCGAGACAAATGTTTGTACGATCTGCAGATATTCGTTCCTGGTGTTCTAGGTTTATGTTTGGTATTGTCTTAGTTAGTATATCAGTCATCTAGTACCCATAACACAAGCTCTGCTTAGCTTGAGGCTAGATGATGCAGTGTGAATTGTCCAGCATTATTTATTTATCCATCTATGCTGAGAGCAGAACAAACTGAAGGTGGTACTCACCAGCAACGGAATTGGGTTCTGACTCCTTCCCTCCAGACCTTCTGCCAGCGCCATGAGGTCTGTCTCGTACAGACTCTGACCGGGGGGTAGGTTGGACAATCTGGAAATATATTTGATTCATTTAAAAAACATCACACTAATGCTGACATTTTTGATAAATGTAGGTCTGGATCTGGGATAACACATGCATCCTTTTTTCTTCTATACCTAAATCCATCAGTTCCCATGGGATAGAAATAACCTATAATAGCCCTAAAATTTTCAATAAGAAATAACCTATAATTTGCATATGGGTAGTTCTAGACCTCGAATAAAACTTTTTATCCACATTAAGAATTTCCTACCCTTTAAACTTTTCCATCGAAACAACGCGTGCGGTGCCGCGGGCATAAACTAGTTGTAAATAGCAAGGAAAATTAAAATCAAAGAATAGACACTTTTTTTTTCTTGTGAACAGACCTTCATTTGACTTCTCATCTGATGGTAAGTGTCAATGTAGCCGACGATATCAGACGTAATAGAAGTAGTTTTTTTTTTATCATGAATAGCCTTTGTAATTTATAATTGACACAGCAGTAACTGCAGACTGTTGCAAACAATCTTTAGGTAGCTCAACTGATCCATATCAATACCAGTCGGAAGCGTCCCCAAGACGCTGGCTGCATTGCCCCGCTGATATTAATATTGTCTGGAAGATTCTAGAACAACGCGATCTATGTTATTTAAGAGTGACCTTAGGCCGCTTTATCTCGAATATTAAGGAAGAACACTAGATGCCCATTATTCATGTGACATTGAATTATAATATGGAAATTTTAGAGATCCAAGTAATAATTTATGAATGAAGGCATAATTTATTGTACTGACTGAATATTTTTGACGTGACAACGTCTTATAATTCGATAGAGCCGGCTGCACGCACGAACGTGCGTGACGTCATGCGGCGTTACCTCGCTCTGAGGCGTTCCATGTAAGGCTTGAAGTGCAAGCGAGAGCGCTCGACATCCGCCTCTCTCCTACTTGAGTGAGCGATGCGTCTGCGTGGACAGCTGCTATACTATAGTACATTTACATGTTTTGATCGAGTATCAAATGCTACCATTCCATCAGTATTTTCTTAAGACGTTGTCACGTTTAACTATCGTCAGTAAACCGACTTTACAGACAACCAATTTTTTTTATTGTGTATGCTTTGCCTAAGTCACTTTTCTTAGCTTCTTTATCCTCAAAACAAGTTTCAAGAAATTGTTCCACGGTTACAAAATTATGTGCTAAGTTACTACACTGATTCGATTTGATACTGATTACACTGATAATTCTTTATGAGCTTCAGGTTAATCGCTCGATGCCCCTGGCATGGCGGAGTTACAATTTATTCCTAAACTCTTTTTACAATAGCATATTTATACGCTCCAGATTTTTACGATGCCTTCAATTATACTCCAAGCGATAAAGCACGTGATAAAATCTAAAGCAAACGATTTTTATCTACATTCTTTCCATTCCAACAATTTCTATGGCTTGTTGCTTTGTGGTGCTTGCTTAAAATTTGCACCACTCCAACTCTTTCCGCGGGTGTCGTAAGAGGCGACTAAGAGATATCCACCGGGGGCGGGCAGCAGCGCCTCCTGCAGAACAATTCTACCACCGAACTGCGATCCCCAACCCGCATGCTCAGCGTGGGGATTATGGGCACACTCCCCCATGAGATGAAAGCCAATAACGCGCTTATCAGGGCGAGGCCGATATATCGAGCAGTGGACCAATATAAGCTGTTGAGGTTGAGGCTATGGCTTCTTGCTTACCTGGCTCTCAGCATCTCATCGATGGGCAGTTCTTCAGGCACGGGTTTGAGGTAAGGCACGTTCCCGGCTAGCATGAAGGACGTCACCATTCCACTGGGGCCGTTGCCTGGAGACGAAATCACAAATAAATAAATAGATAGATATAAGTTATGTCGGACCAATGGATAAATTAAAATATATAGGGGTACAATCAAAAGTCGCTACACAGAGCAACATTTTCGAAAGCGTTTTTCCTACACGAGGACCGAAGTGTGTTCTACCAGTTTTTTTAAAATTTGTCAATGTCCAAAGACTTTTGTCATTGACTGTACCTAACCTACCTACAACATTAAGGGTGCGTTTCCACTGACGCGGGCGGAGTGGAGAGGAGCGGAACGTGAATTGGCAATCACAGTGTCAAAATCTCCACTCCGCATCAGTGGAAACAGTGTAAGTGGAGCGGAGCGGACTTTCAAATAAAGTATGTGAACACGCGGCCCCGAGCCGGACAGAACGGAGTCGAGCAGGATGTGGCTACAATGGAAACACTTGCCGCTTTTCTCCGCTCTACTCCGCCCAGCTCCGCGTCAGTGGAAACGCACCCAGCCTGTTCAGACCTCAAAAAGGTATTTGCGGTCTTGATTTTGATGGCATTAACTTTACTGAAAACAGGCACAGCTTCGTAGTTGAGATAGGTACCTACACACATCTCTGCGGGCCGTTTCTGATGTATTCGTGTATCTCATACTATTTGCGCCGCTCACGGATACATGACGGTTACAATTCGATATCGATGTGGCGCGGCGGGCGAAGGTCCGCCTGCGACGCAGGAGGTTGCGATTCCCGCCTTGGGACAAATGTTTAAGTACGATTTACAAATATTTGTTCCGGGTAGTGTTCTGGGTAAGTATTAAAAAATATCTATGTAATGTATTGTATTAAGTATATCAGTTATCTAGTACCCATAACACAAGCTGTGCTTAGCTTGGAGCTAGATGATGCTGTGTGAATTGTCCAGCATTATTAATTTACATCTGAACCAAGCAGCTGGTGTAACCGCACCCTTAGTCCTGCTACTGCTCGTTAATTATCATTGCTAAGCTCCAGGTCAAATGTTTTGACTTGTGCTATCCAGACGAATGCACGGGTAGCTAAAAATACCTAGGGCTGTCACCAAGGTCATTGTCCAATGCGCTCTAGGCCATGCGTCATATAAACTTCTTTTAGAAGTATTAGGCCAAAGGTATATTTCATTGGTTTTCCCTGGCTTCCTTTTAACTTATTTAGCTGGTAATTACGCGATATACAGGTTATTTCCTGCAAAGTAAGGTGTTCGGGATTTTGAATTTGCATTGAATTGAATGGGCCTCTTGTAGGTTTTGTGATTTTTCACAGTTCCTTGAGCTAATTTTGATCGTGATATTCGCCACACATTTTGTCAGTGAACTTTTTTGTGTTAGGAGTATGTGAATCCCTTTGTCCACCCTTCATATAACGTAAATCAACAGACCAATGCAAAAAAAATGGTTTGTGTCTATGAGATTAATTTTCTGCACGAAAACCATTATTACTTTATCGATGTCGAAAACCCACTCTAATGAATATAGTAGCCCCAACGATTAAAAAGAAAAATCCCGAAGAACCCTAAAGAACTCCCTCATAAAGGGATGAAACTTTGGCGTTCTTCCAACACAAGCAAGGCTCGTAGTTAACACGCTTATATTCATAACTAGATGCCGCCCGCGACTTCGCACGCGCTTTTTAAGTAGCTTAGGTCCCCGGGATACCATTCACGTCCCAGTCAAATTTCATTGTGATCCGTTCAGCCGTTTTGGCGTCAAAAGGTAACAGACAGAGTCACTTTCGATTTTTTAGGATGTATTAAATAATCGTCGCTTCAACTGTGCAGGCGCATCTATATTCTAGAACCGTCAGACCTCTTGACTTCTGACCCCTACACTACAAATCAGTATGTATGGTACTAGTTTCTATCAATGTCTTTGTATGCGATCGTAATCTACACTAATAACTACTATACACTAGATAAACTCGAGGTAGAATGTTTGTAAACAAACCACCCACACCTAACCTAAAATTCATTCTGTTGTCGCGTCTTTTTAAGCGCAATTTGCATTACTTCGATCGTGATTAAAACCGTCTCGCACTCTGTATTTTAGTAATCCCTCGCTTCTCTCGTGAGTTATTCTAGAACCCTGATGTACGCTCTGTATTCTATGACGTCCGTGACGTAAGACACAGCTTTACACACTCGGTACTTAGTAAGAATTGGACGAACTGCGCATGGATTTCTGACGAACCGCTTATTGGACGAAACGCTTATTGGACGTTTATCCATGCAGGAAATATATACATATAGACGAAAATTTCCACAACCGCACATACTAATGGAACTACAAGAAATAGCTACCCCTCGTGGTCCCATTAATGGGATAAAATATTGAAACCACGAAAAAACAGCGTAAAAACTTACTTTCTTAATTCCGTGGTAAAAAACTACTTGAAATCAGCTGAAACACTATTGTGAGTCGCAAATTCCTGAATGCAATGTTAATATTTTGGTATGTTCTACTTAAGGGGGTACCTACCCTCAAATTGCTTATTTTCAACTCCGTCGGACCTCCATATCTTCCAAACTACTGAATATTTAACTTTGAAATTTATATATGGTAAAGTTCAGGACTTATTCTATCGATCATATGTTTCGAAAACACGATTCCATAAAATTTTCTCGATAGAAAAAAATCGCAAAGTTACCTCTAATTTTTTACTAAAACCCTAATTTCTCAATAAATACAGATGATACGATCTTGAGATTAAGCATAGTAATTGAGCTAAGTATAAAGAACATTTTATATGTTGCCTTTTTTTCAATTAACTATTCTAATGTTTGTGGGGAGCAAATAACTACTAAAAACTTGATTTTTGGGCTTACGCCGCTTTGCTCTGTCCCGCTCCCGTGAACGCGAAATCCTATGCCTATCCTCTTCACACAATAACGAGGTAGGGTACCCCTTTAAAAGGTTAGGTTAAGTACTTAGTTGTTTGCGT
This sequence comes from Eupithecia subfuscata, assembly GCA_963564075.1. Taxonomy (NCBI): domain Eukaryota; kingdom Metazoa; phylum Arthropoda; class Insecta; order Lepidoptera; family Geometridae; genus Eupithecia; species Eupithecia subfuscata. The sequence goes on along the minus strand of OY751118.1, from coordinate 1,023,403 downwards.
TTGATTATTTCATATAAAACGAATAAGAACTTACGGTGTAAATAAGTGGATCAGGGGATTTTTGGAACTCTTGTCCACAAATCCCCTATGCGTCTTCTCTTTGAGCCGGCAGGGGATTATTGGAATAAGCCGCTATTGACCACAATTCAACATAAATACGTAGAATTAAGAATGCCTGTTTACTATGTTTTTGCGGAAGTAAATGCTTCTCATAGTACGTTTTCCTGTATACATATAAGATCATTTATATATATAAACTTCAGCTCGATCAGTTCTCTATTAGGTGTTAAGAATCTAAAGAGATGAAGAGCCAACAAACGGTAAATTTTTTCTCCGCAAAACGGCTTAAGTACTGTAAAATATCAGATTATCTAGTTAGAGATTATCTAGTTAGAGGATAAAAAAGCTTGGGACAGGTTTTGCTCCACCTCGAAAAACAACAAGTCAGCTAACAGGCTAAAGGTTTCTTCGTCGCTTCTTTACTTTAGTCTACACTAGCGACCCGCTCCGGCTTCGCACGGGTGCAATGTTGATACATCACATTAGAAAACAATAAAATTATCAGTATTTCTCTACTATATTATACATGTTTAACTTCCTCTTGAATCACTCTATCTATTAAGAAAAACCGCATCCAATTCGATAAATGTACACTTTCTTTTCTAGGTAAAATTTTTATAATTTTACACTCACATGGAAATATAGTGATATCATGGAATCCAAAATAATCTAAGTACTTAGATATTGACACAGAATAACTAAAATTTCTAAACCGATGCCTTACTACTACTAAAAAAATTATGATCTACCTAAATAATATTATATTTAAGGTTATTAAATAAAGGCTTTTTGAATTTGAATTTTAAGTTGTGGGCAATTTCAAATCAAATCGATCTTACGATGACATTTGTTTACAACATTTGTTATAGTAAAATTTTAGATCTTGTAGTTTCAACAGTGCCTGACTCAAAACAAATATTTTAAAGTGAAATAGTAAATATTTAGGTATGGATACAGCCGTCTGACAAGACAATTGGTTTTTAGGGTTCCGTACGCAAAGGGTGAAAACGGGACTCTATTACTAAGCATCCGCTGTTTGTCCGGTCCGGTTTGTCACCGGGCTGTATCTCTTGAACCGAATTGGTAGACAGTTGAAATTTTCACACTGTGTATTTTTCTTGACACTATAACAACACATTTTAAAAATAAAATATATTTAATAGTACGGGAGGCTAACAACGTCTATACCGTGCTGAGTACTGATCACCGAAGTTAAGGAACGTCTGGCGCGGTCAGTAATTGGATGACGACGTCATGTTGGCTTTTTGCTTTGTTTTCGATCTATCAGAAAAACAGTTTTAGGGGTTTCTTTTGCGAAAGGTTTTGGTGGTACGGAACCCTATGTGAGCGAGGCGACTTGCACTTGGCAGGTTTTGTTGTTCTATGTGTATAATAGTAGCGCAAGCGCATTGCGGCGGACGCACACAAGCGTAGTATAAAATACGGAGATGTTTCAAGACGTGAATTTCAGGCAATATAAATATTATTATATTTACCTCCAAAAATATTTTTGAGAAAAAACAGATGTTTGGTGTTCTATTGATAGAGATCTTGAAGTCAATATTGTGTGTGAATCTATTAAAGAGGTTTTGATTTTGATTCGTAGGTTATTATTATTACCTACTTATTTTTGGTTTCTTGACCCAATTTCTCCATCAGTTGCTTAGTTTTCTTTTAAATAAACGATAACCTGATTTTTACGCTGAAGCCGTTCCTAAAACGTATGCTTTGAACGCGAAATCGTACATATGCCTATTTTTCAAATAATGGCACGCTATGCGCCCTCTTAAGCCCGTCTGCATCAGTAGCTCTACACCTTAACGGTGTTTGATTTACGCACGTCGCGAACGAAAACTTCTGATAACGGTATGAGTAGTAAAACAGTAGTGAAACATAAAATAACACTTCATGTTTGGAAATTGACCGTTGTAATTGGTACTAGGTTATTGCGTATATTTTTTTGGTATTTTTGTCGATTTTTGACGTGACAACGTCTTATAATTCGATAGAGCCGGCTGCACGCACGAAAAAACATGACGTCATGCGGCGTTACCTCGCTCTGAGGCGTTCCATGTAAGGCTTGAAGTGCAAGCGAGAGCGCTCGGCATCCGTCTCTCTCCTACTTGAGTGAGCGATGCGTCTGCGTGGACAGCTGCTATAGTATAGTACATTTACATGTTTTGATCGAGTATCAAATGCTACCATTCCATCAGTATTTTCTTAAGACGTTGTCACGTTCAACTATCGTCAGTAAACCGACTTTACAGACAACCAATTTTTTTGTCGTCAATAATGGACTTATTTGGATGATTCTTTTGCAGTTGGATAGAGGATGGTCGTGAGGTGGTCCCATAAAAATGATGAAAATAATTCTCGGGGATTAGTTTTTTTTTCCAAACATTTAAATTATTCTGTTTAAGACTTTATTTTCAGGACCTCACTTCGAATATATTTTGAATAAGTTATCGAAACCGGTATTAAACTAAGGCGATGTGTTTATTTTTCAGCAAAAAATGTAGACTATTCATGACTTAGCTTTGCACAGTGATAAGATAGCGATTGATAACGGTTATCAATATGTTATCATAATCAGTAAGGGGGATTAATAAAGTTATTGATTGAATGATAAACCCAGCAAATACTAATATCACTTTCAGGTACAGTCAAAAGTAGCTACCCAGAGCAACCTTTCGCGTTTTTCGGTACACGAGGCGTATACGACTTTTTGAAACTGGTCAGTGTTCAGATATATCCATATATTTACCTACGTTTATTAAAAAAAATACACAAAAAGTTTTTTTATGTAGGACTTCAACCAGTATTCAGACGTAGTAGGAGTTATTTTAGTGCCTTACATGGTTTACCGTCTATATTTTCAGAATCCTTGACTTGTATAAAAGCGGATTCGGCAAATAAAGTAGAAAACATACAGTCAACGATATTAATCAACGCAAAGTATAACTAATTTAATTGCTCGAAGGCCCTTGACCGGTGACATTTAGTTAAAAATAACATTACTGATACTTATGATTTACTACGACATGGCACGGAAGTTAGCAAAATTACACTGACTAAACAATATAAAATATTTGAATTAAAAAACATCAAAAAAGTTAGGTATCTGTTAAACTAGAGTGCAAAGTTGCTTTTTAACAGCGTGCTCAATTTTGATGACCGAGCAAGCGAAGGATTCTAAAATTGAATCACGAACGTAGAATTTCAACCTTCAACCCTTTGACGAGGATCTCCCAGAAACACCGTGTTTTACTTCCATCGAAACGACAGGCAATTATCAACGTTTCAGTGAATAGAACTCACACCTCCTGGAAAGAGTGCCAATGAAGTACCAAGCAGACCAAGGTAGAGCACTCAAAAGTTGTTTTTTTAATGTCGATGAGTTGGGTAAGTGATTCAAAAATTAGAATCCTGAGCGTTAGCGAGGGAAATCTAAAGAGCATAAGGTAAAAAAATCTTTGCACTCGAGTACAACACGTAACTTTTCATCCCACCAGCGAGGAAATGACTAAATGCAAAAAAAAAACGTAAAGCAAATTAAATAAAAAGTACACCAAGAAGGTTCGGAGTCTGAGTTTTTAACAAATTAAAAAAGGTTGTTTGATAAACTCGGCACCATGGAGGTTGAAGTAAATAGGTTATGAATCACAAACGTAGTGCACACGATGTTCTAAATTCAATTTTACTTTATTCTATAGTGGATAAAAACGGCGTTTGCACTCAGATATCGAAGAGCAAAAATACTCTTTCCGAGATGGGGGGATGAAAAAAAATATAAATTTATAACAGCTGGACGACCTCGGTGGTGCTGTGGGCGTAAGTCTGCCTGCGACGCAGGAGGTTGCGGGTTCGATTCCGCGAGAGAAATAAATAATAATGCCCCATCATTATATAATGTTTTAATGGTCTATAATGGGAAGCAGGTTAACGTACATTTTGTTCCTCATCAGCACACCTACCTACGTCCTTCTGAACATCCCTTCTCCAAACAAGGGAGGTTCTGAAATAATCAATTCTCACTAACCAAGTAAACTCCGTGCGAAGTAGCAGGCTAAATAAGTCATACTAATAAAATAAATGCGAAAGTTTCGATGTTTGTTACATCATCACGTCAATACTACTGAACTGATCGGGCTGAAATTTTGCACACATAATGTTCTGAAACTGGAATAACATATAGGTTAGTTTCTTTTTCGAAAAAACACGTATGAAGCCGCGGGCAGAAGCTAGTTTAAAAGTCAAAATATTCACCTCGGAGGGCTTTACCCAGAAAGCGGTCCCTGAAGACCAGTAACATACATAAAAAAAAATAAAAAATATTTGGTTGTCTGTAAAGTCGGTTTACTGACGATAGTTGAACGTGACAACGTCTTAAGAAAATACTGATGGAATGGTAGCATTTGATACTCGATCAAAACATGTAAATGTACTATAGTATAGCAGCTGTCCACGCAGATGCATCGCTCACTCAAGTAGGAGAGAGACGGATGTCGAGCGCTCTCGCTTGCACTTCAAGCCTTACATGGAACGCCTCAGAGCGAGGTAACGCCGCATGACGTCATAGCGAGGTAACGCCGCATGACGTCATGTTTTTTCGTGCGTGCAGCCGGCTCTATCGAATTATAAGACGTTGTCACGTCAAAACAACACCAAATAGTCCAGTCAATGAATGCTCTAAAGAGGAAATGTAGAGGAGGTGGATGGAAGGGTTGAAAGCACAGAGTTTGATTTCGGAACTATGTTTGGACTTTTGTTAGGAGACAAAAATACTAAAAGTCCCAAATCCTATGAGGAAACCCGTAGGGCATAAAGATGGTTCCTATTTTCAGTTTACATCTCGTAAAGGATGCGTCGTTCGTATCGATTCACAATCGTTCATTGTCTGGACTACATAAAAGGCACGGAAACAACAACAGGCTTAGTAAACTCACCAATGACAACAACTTCTTTGTAAATCTCGTTATCTGACAGTGTGTGCTGACAGGTCTTCATTGTGTCCTTCATTCTGTCAAATTCTGTACAATACTGTCAAATTGTTAACACTTCACTAACACTCTCTTAACAGCTGTCAAGCTTCTAATAAATGCAGTCAAATAAATTATATCACAATATGAGTTAAATATAGTTTGTTCTTTTAGATTCTTGTTTATATATCTTGGGTATCCGATTCTATATAGATTTCTTTTAGAGATACTTCTAAATCTTTACGTATTTAGATGGTTTATGTGATTAAATAGTTTATATATTTTCTTCTTGTGAGTCAATAAACTGTAGTTTCTTTGAGATACTTTATATATGGAGTTTTGTTGATAAAGCAGCTTCTATAGCTTCCTTTGTAAATCTTCTAGCGATTTAGCCAATGAACTGTCAAAAACCAAATGTATATATATATCGCTAGATCGGTATATCAATCTGTTGTACTCCGTACATACAGCTTGTAATATTATCAGAGGATTAAAATTTACGCAGTTTTGAGTCTTACGGACTAGTCTTGCGATGTTTTTTCTTTCTTCGTTTTATATTTTTGTAATAATTTAGGAGAGCCGTTATCGTTGAAGACGCCACGTTTGCGATGTGATCTCTATTGCACTTGGCTATATCTGAAACAAAACAAAGATATATTAGAATATTAATGTTATTTTCAGCCGTTATTGTCCGACCAGAGGAAGAACAGGATCTTCCGTCTGTATATTTTTACCACGTCATGATAATGGAAAGACCTCGTTCGTGGGAGGCACGTTCAGTAGTGAACGTATGCTGATGAGGTTGTCCCACTGCTGGCCTCTCCCTTCTTCTCCCACTCCCCGCGATTGAATGGTGACACAGGTCGTGACGAATCTCGTCACTGCATTAGTTGATATTATGTCACTATATTAATTATGTTACAGATACGTCGTGTTATCACTATCAGTTGTTGATGTAATATTTCATATATATACATACCTATTAAAAACTTAGACCAACTCAATAGTTATGTAAACTATGTTTGCAATTTAAATACAACTACTATGCAGAATTACAATTGAGTAGTATTCATTTGTTATATTTAACCTGACAATATTTGTCAAATAAGTTATTGTTTTTAATGAATAGATATCGTAGCTAGCGCCTAAAGTCCCTGAAAATCGGAGTGCTATACATTTTTATGAAAATAAATCTCTCCTATTTTTTTTATTTATAGCACACACACCCAGTTTAATAACTCTGTCTCTCTTCTGATAAGGTTCGCTTAGATTACAGAAATTTCTGTAATCTGTGTCTTGAAGATAACTTTAATTGGGGTTATGTTTGCCTTTGATCTTGAATAAAGGAGAAACGAGACAATGTTTCGCAATTTTTGGATACTACAAGTAATTACGAGATACTAGGTATTTTTTCCGACCTTTGCATAAACATGTTAGTAGAATCTATAACCGCTAGCGCCACGTTTCATTAATGTTTTTTTTTCACAATTAAGAATAATCTATTAATAAATTATTTATCTAGTGAGAAGGCAATTAGGTACTGCTAATGTACTGAGAAATAGTTATGACGAAGCGATTTGAAAGGATTATCTTTTAAACAAGATTAGGTAATCAATAAGACACGCCGATAAACTAATTGTTATCATTAACACATAGATAAGGTGTGTGCATTGTGTGTAGGGCAGGAACGGGCATGTTTCGAGTACGATGGTGTTACGTCACCGACGAGTTATTTTTTGACGTGACAACGTCTTATAATTCGATAGAGCCGGCTGCACGCACGAAAAAACATGACGTCATGCGGCGTTACCTCGCTATGACGCCATGCGGCGTTACCTCGCTCTGAGGCGTTTTTTTGACGTGACAACGTCTTATAATTCGATAGAGCCGGCTGCACGCACGAAAAAACATGACGTCATGCGGCGTTACCTCGCTATGACGTCATGCGGCGTTACCTCGCTCTGAGGCGTTTTTTTGACGTGACAACGTCTTATAATTCGATAGAGCCGGCTGCACGCACGAAAAAACATGACGACATGCGGCGTTACCTCGCTATGACGTCATGCGGCGTTACCTCGCTCTGAGGCGTTTCTTTGACGTGACAACGTCTTATAATTCGATAGAGCCGGCTGCACGCACGAAAAAACATGACGTCATGCGGCGTTACCTCGCTCTGAGGCGTTTTTTTGACGTGACAACGTCTTATAATTCGATAGAGCCGGCTGCACGCACGAAAAAACATGACGTCATGCGGCGTTACCTCGCTATGACGTCATGCGGCGTTAACTCGCTCTGAGGCGTTTTTTTGACGTGACAACGTCTTATAATTCGATAGAGCCGGCTGCACGCACGAAAAAACATGACGTCATGCGGCGTTACCTCATGCGGCGTTACCTCGCTCTTTTCTTAAGACGTTGTCACGTTCAACTATCGTCAGTAAACCGACTTTACAGACAACCAATTTTTTTATTATTTTATTGTATACACAAAATCCACAGCTCTCCTAAATAAAAGTAACTTAAGAATATCACTTACAGCCAATAACAGGATTTAAATACTAAAAATTAAAAAAAACTCAAGACGATGGACGGGGGTAATCATCCCCACGCAGGATGAGGATCGTTGTTTGGTTCTATAATTGTTCTGCAGGAGGCGCTGCTGCCCGCCCCCGGTGGATATCCCATAGTCGCCTCTCTCGACATCCGCGGGAAAAGTTGGGGTGGAAACTCAAGCCGACACCTTCTATCCATTTTTATTAGAAAAAGAGAAAAATGCTAACCATTGTTAAGCAAATGTAAAAGCAACGTCTAAAAGCTAGCAACGAAAACAGCTGAACACGAAATGATTTTAAAATTGCGTGAACAGTATTGCCTCCATAAGTAATTGGGGTTATTTAGTTACAAGAACATGTTACTTAATTTACCAACCAGTTATTTGTTAAATTGCTTGTAGATAATACAGTAGGTAAGTTGTTTTGGAAAAGAAGACTGTCATGGCATAAAAAAATTGCGTTGGAAAAAATATAAAACTATACATCATAAAGATGGTACCCTCTATTTTAAGGTAGAACAAAACAAAAAAAAAAAAAAAAAAAAGAGATTAAGTGGTACTCACTTTATCTCTACCTAAATACGGAGAAGTTCGTATGTTTCTTCATAATGTAAGATCTGGAACTTTTAGTGCTATTCTTAAAGTTCTATTAATATAAAATCTATATTTTTATTTAATTATTCACTATCCGTGCACTATGTTTATTATACAGAAAATTTACTATTATAAACATATAATATTAACTTTAGGACTAGATGATGCCGTGTGATTGTTCAGCATTATTTATTTATATTACAGTTTTAAGAAAGTAGTGTATGAGCGAAACCGGGGGAGATTCTACAGTCGTATACCTATTAGGAATGGGTACCGCATTATGTACCTATACATATTATGTATGTATACACTAGTATACAGTCACATCATGCTCATTTATCAATACAAGGTTACCTTCGCCATGTTCGTATGTAGATTATCTTTTTCTGCACGTTTTTTGTTGCTTATAAAGATATATGCTAGTCGCATATTTTTTGTAGCATGCTTCGTTTTTGCGATTGCTCAAAGATAAGTGGTTCCAAATTTTGTATTATCATAATGATTATTGGAGTTTATTTAGTGTAGGTACTTAAATATTCGGATTTCGTATCATTTTGGGAAATTTATTTACTGAATTGAATACACGTATGCGAAGTCAAAGCCAAATTGTCTATATTTCTATCGGGCACAATAACATTCCTCTTAAAAGTCCAAACAAGGCACCCTACCTTTACGTAGGTACATTAAGGCGGTACCCTACCTCGTTATTGTGTGAAGAGGATAGGCATAGGATTTCGCGTTCACAGGAGCGGGACAGAGCAAAGCGGCGTAAGCCCAAAAATCAAGTTTTTAGTAGTTATTTGCTCCCCACAAACATTAGAATAGTTAATTGAAAAAAAGGCAACATATAAAATGTTCTTTATACTTAGTTCAATTACTATGCTTAATCTCAAGATCGTATCATCTGTATTAATTGAGAAATTAGGGTTTTAGTAAAAAATTTGAGGTAACTTTGCGATTTTTTTCTATCGAGAAAATTTTATGGCATCGTCTTTTCGAAACATATGATCGATAGAATAAGTCCTGAACTTTACCATATATACATTTCAAAGTTAAATATTCAGTAGTTTGGAAGATATGGAGGTTCGACGGAGTTAAAAATAAGCAATTTGAGGTTGTATACGCCCTTAAGGAAATGTTATGTAATATCAAATAATTGGAACTGGAATGACCTTGCGCAGGGAGTAAATATACATACAATAAATACGATAAACCTAATTATAGGTGGCGAATTGTGTATATTTTTATTATACCTTAAATTGCTAATTTGTTTATGGACTAAATGAATAATGTAAAACTTTTATTTTTATAACTAAGAACTCTAACTAACAATCTTGCTGTTACAGGGTTCTGCATAAAAATAGTAACACCTTGTAATGAACATGTACATGAAATACATAAATAAATAGGTACATAATTTAAGATTATTTTCTATACCTACATTTAACTTGTAATTTACCTAGTACATAAGTTTCCGCAAATTGCAAATTGCCTGCGAAGTAAATATACAGCCGGAAATTAAACTTATATTATAATTTACTAGCTTATGCCCGCGGCTTCGCACGCGTTGTTTCTATGGAAACGTTTAAAGGTGATTTCTATCCCATGGGAACTGATTTATGGGATAAAAAGTAGCCTATGTTTGATTCCAGGATTAGAATTACCTGTATGCAAAATTTCAGCCTGATCCGTTCAGTAGTTTTAGCGTGAAGAGGTAACAAACATTCATCCATCCATCCATTCACAAACTTTCGCAATTATAATATTAGTGTGATATATTATAATTCTACGTCTTTAGTAAAACTTCAAACAAGTCAAAGCTAGATAAGTCAAAAGCTTGTTCTATCAATAATGTCATAGGCATAAATAGTAATTGATAAATTGATTTATTTGAACTAAGAGTTAAACAGCGCTTACATTGTATTCAGTTGAATAGTTTGTATTCGTTGTTGTCGGTGGTTTATTATATCAGTGTAGATTTATAAGGTCTGACACCAATTATCAGATCAAAGTAATAAATTATAGTTGGAGATCGAGGGGGGGGGCGAGCAATGAACCTTAAGGTCCATCTCCACAGGTGTTTTGCGAGAAAGAATATAATTAATCTCTTTGTAGGGGCGTAGGGACACGCTCGTAGAGTAACACTAAGAAATTCTGTGGAAAACGTGGTCTCTAAAGACAAATTCATTCAATTCAGTATTTAGCATAGCGAGTAACACAAATATTTCCACACTTTCCATACAGAAACCGAGAAAATAACGAAAAATGGAATGGTTTTTTCGGGCTCGCTAATTTTTGTATTTGCCATATTTCGTTTTTTTCGTTACGTATTATTGGAATGGTTTCCTATAAGTCGCGTCTCATTTCAAAGCGAATTTATTTGACGGCCTCATGTCAAAGGTACAGTCGGCGAGTTAAATGAAGAACGGTTTCAATGTGGCCGTTTCTGATCTGTGTCCCATCGTTGCCATAAAAATAATGTATGTTACCAAATCTTAGGTTAGATAGATAGACAGATTATTACTTAATGATGATTTAGGTTCAATTTAGCACATATGCAAATTAACTTAAAAGTCATAGTCAAATTCAACATACGTCTACTGTTGAGATAGGGCCCATTTTACCCTATGTATAATAGAAATTGTTAGATTATACTTCTTAGTTTCAGTTTATTTATTAATAACGTTTTGGGTTACAGGTCAGTTCTTATATAAGTATAATTTATAATTATATTGTATACGTTTAGGTATACATTAGGTATTGCAAAAAAAACACAATTGATTGTCTAATAAAATAGGTATTAAGTTTAAAAAATGGTATAAAAATAGAATAAAATTTAATCAGATAACTCATCAAATTTATAATAACATTGTTCAATAAGCCAAAACTTTAGTTTGCTTAAGAAGTATTGCGTTGAGGAAGCACTGGTGATCGCAGGCACTTTTTTCTTGTTTATATGTTCTTGTGTTTTTGGGTAAAGTAAATGAATTTATTTTATCTGATGACTACTGAACATGCCTCCTCTAAAAAGAGAAGGGTTTTGCTATAACCACCACGCTTGGCAGACGGGTTGGTGCTCGCAGTGGAGGTGTTAAAATACACAGAAGGAGGCTTCCTCTGGTAGGTTCTGTTACACTCTTGCGACATCTACGGGCTAAAAGTCAATCAAATTAATTTAAATTTCTCTGTTAGCTAAACAATGGCAAAAAAAATTTTTATATCCGCTACCATTATATTTGTTAATGTTATGCTAATTCTTGTGAGTGCCTTTTGACATTTTATGCTTCCTACATGTAGGCGTGTGAGTTTGTCCGTTTGTTACTAACATACGGATTCGCGAATTATTTATTTATTGAGAAAATAACACACATTCTACCTTATTTGTCTATTCAACAAGCCTTTTGAAAATTCAGTCTAAAAATAGTTCTATATTATATTCAATTATAACAGATTATAATCAAACGAACCAACAACTTTTTTTTTTATATCCACGAGCACGACAAAAAAGTTTTTGGTACTTTGATAAAGGCAGTGACAAAAGTAACTATACACGAATCATTTATATTTATAAAACGTTAAGGTGTTCAGCAATTCATGAAATAAGGGGGACTTAAAAAATCTTGAACATTTAGGTATATTGTAAAAAATCTTTACGGAGAGAAATACCTACCGTTCAGGCAATATGAAATTAATTAGTGTTCTGCTACTTTCGTGGCTATCTGTACAGTTCCTAACTAATCAATTCTGTGTATTTTGTTAACTAATAGTTGAAAAAGAGGTTTATAATAATTTATGATTGTTGCTCACGGGATGAAAAGCACCAGCGATAGAGATGACGAGAAGAGACAGTGCTGTATTCATATAACAAGAATTTACGATAGACCTTCTATCTACCAGGTGTATTTTTGTTATTTAAAAATTACATAGAGTTTTATGGTACATAACATACTTAGGTACTTCGTTATTCACAACTATCTTCTGCCCGCGGCTTCGCATGCGTATTTTCGATTTAATAAGTAGCCTATTATCTAAGTTAGGCTTTGCTCTAAGTATACGCCAAATTACATTTTGATCTGTTCAGTAGTTTTGGAGATCCTAGGTAACAAAAATTTCACATTTCACAAACTTTCGGATTTATAATATTAGTAGGAAAAACCGTTAATTTTGAACTCAAGGGTTGGCTAGTAGGTAGGTTTTTTTACTTTGTAACGTGCTAAAATAAACGTAGGTAACTAACTTTACTTCCGTGTGCGCAGTTTAATTATTAATTGTTGCTGATATTGGGTTTATGATAACATACGATAAGCTTGTATAATTTACAAATCCATACTAATTTTTTATAACTATGAGGACCGATGTAGCGCGGCGGGCGAAGGTCCGCCTGCGACGCATGAAGTTGCGGGTTCGATTCCCGCCTTGGGACAAGTGTTTGTACGATCTGAAAATATTTGTTCTGGGTATTTTCTGTCTTACTACTTATGTTATAAAGCGGAAAGTTTGTGACATGTTTTTTTTTTACCCAAAGTAAGATCTCCAAAACTACTGAATAGGTCATGATGAAATTCGTCGAACATTTAGAACATAGCTTAACTTAGTTAAGGCTACATATTATACCGAAAATACGCGTGCGAAGCCGTGGCCAGAAGCTCGTGTATATTAAAAAATTGGTTGTCTGTAAAGTCGGTTTACTGATGATAGTTGAACGTGACAACGTCTTAAGAAAATACTGATGGAATGGTAGCATTTGATACTCGATCAAAACATGTAAATGTACTATAGTATAGCAGCTGTCCACGCAGACGCATCGCTCACTCAAGTAGGAGAGAGACGGATGTCGAGCGCTCTCGCTTGGACTTCAAGCCTTACATGGAACGCCTCAGAGCGAGGTAACGCCGCATGACGTCATGTTTTTCGTGCGTGCAGCCGGCTCTATCGAATTATAAGACGTTGTCACGTCAAAAATATCTATCTATGTAATGCATGTATTATGTATTTCAGTCATCTAGTACCCATAACACAAGCTCTTATTAGCTTGGGGCTAGATAATGATGATCTGTTGCCGTTAATATAAAATGCATCTAAACATTACGAGTTACAGCCCATAATTGAATGCACATTTATGTGCTTTTGTGATTTATGCTGCAGCGGTGCTTTCCAGGTCCTACCTAACTGTGTCCTAATCGGGGGTAGGAAAGGTGACGGAAGAATGGGCTCGCCGGCCATGTATAGGAGGAAGAGGGGACGCCAGTCGGGCCGCGGATGTTTAAATGTTCCCGTGGTTCGGCAAAAATGGCGAGAGGGACACCGGAGAGATTTTAGTGGGTATTACGTCCTTTTCAGGGCGTCCAGTCCCACATAATTCTGGTCCCCCCCAGACCAGTTTATTCGTGAACGAATTTCCTCGACAAAAAAAAAAGAAAAGGTGTGCAACAAGCTTTATCCTGTATTTTTGAAGGCTTGTAAAGTAGGCAGGTACAGAACGTATATTATCGTGGTTTACTATTTTATGACTGAGGAAAACCATCGATCGGCTCCGTGGGGAAACACATTATACAATCCAACTTTCCATGAATCACCTTTGTATGGATTCCAAGCAGGTTTTTACTCCACTTTCACTGAGAGAGGTTTGATCCACGCAGGATAACCATCATTCATAATGTCCCGCGCTCATAATAATAAATGAATACTTAATAAATAATACTGAACAATCCACACAGCATAATCCAGCCCCAGCTAAGCAGAGCTTGTGTTATGCCCGAGCTAAGCAAAACTTGTGTTGTGTTCCAAAACGCTGGCAACGCTGGTACCTACCCATAAGACAAGTCAAACTCTGGTTCATTTGGTGCTGTGAGGATAGTCCAGCAATATATTTTTATTTAGTTATATTTAGTTTTATTTAGTTTAGTGTTATTATTAGTAATGTAGTGCTTAAGTTATTTTTAAAATCTGCACTGACGCTTTGTTTTACTTTATCTATGTAATTATTTATACCTATGTATTCATTGTAAGCAATTTTGCCTGACATACAGGTTTTACCTAGTTCAGGCACACGTAATCTATAGAATTTAAGTTATTATTAGATATTCTTATGATAAGGAGTCTTTTTTTGAATAAATTAATTATTTTATTTATTTTATTTTATTTCTTGAATGGAAGAAGCACTTGCCCCACAAAATGTGTCACACATAGATTACGATCATTAACTCGAGGTCAGGAGGACCGGCACGGATCTAGATCCGTAGATACGTCTACAATCTACGTCTGGAGCGAACTTGGCGTCGGGCCAGGAGACATGTAATTACACAACTATTATCTTTAGATTGTCTTCTCTAGGCCAAACCTAGTGGGAGGTTCTCTGTTTACTAGGTTAACTTCTTTATCAACCGACGAAAAAGAAACGCAGGAGGTTCCCTATTCGTCTGTATGTTTTTTTAAATATATTCTTTTAATGTATTTATTAATTATTAATTTTAGGAAAGCTTACGGCCCATCACGAATTTTTATTCCGCTTTTTTTATAGAGAACGAGATTCTGAGGTGGTCCTATTAAAGTTTTTGTAAAAACTTCTACAAATAATTTTATAAGGTTTTCGGTAAGCGCTTTCGCTGTTTACCGAAAACGCAAAAACACTTCATGAGAATAATGAAATTAACTCAGATAGACCGTGACATATTTGTTTAATAAATTGAACACATACGATCAAGTTTCTGATATGTATAATGTGTACATTAGATCTCAATACAGGTGAGTGTTTATTTCCGAAACTGTCAGAGATTATTATGGACAAATGACGTATGGAGTATTTTGTGATCAATTTTGAAAAATCAAATACGTAACACCACTACCTACTTAATTGATTTCGCGAAAAAATATTTATCTACTTATTTATTTAGAAGTACCTATATTAGGTTGTTTTTAACCTGATGCTTATAATGTAAGTATATATATAATTTAAGTATATATTATCTATATATATAAACATGAAACCCGTTTTCCTTGGTCACGGCATCACGCGTGAACGGCTGGACCGATTTCGCTAATTCTTTTTTTGTTGTGTTTGTTATAGTCTGGAGAAGGTTCTTATGAAAGAAAAAAATAAGAAAGTTGGAAACATAAATTTCAACGCGGGCGTAGCCGCGGGGCGCAGCTAGTTTATAATACAATAAGTTAGCTACTAATCTATACATTTTTTGTCTATAACTACCTGTTCTTTTTATCTTCTTATATTTACTATTATGGTCATAGGTTATTCAAAACATGACCAGTTTCTATACAAACTACACGCACGCGATCGATGTCACAGGCGGAAGCTAGTTTCACAACATTCTCAAAATAATAATATACAGTCGAAACTGACTCAGTGAAATTGAAACAATGATGACGTCACCGGATCATACGGATCTAGGAAACCTACTCCGACAATATTGTCGAAGTAGGTTGTACTCCGACAATATTGTCGGAGTAGTATATTCTCGAGAGTATATACTACCATTACAAGCAATTGTGACATGAATTGGGTTGCGGGGCATTACCCCATGAGATAAAAGCCAACAAGGCGCTTATCAAGGGGAGGCCTACGTCCAGCAGTGGACCAATACAGGCTGTTGAGGTTGAGGTAACATGAAGCGGAACAATAAATTAGCTATCTCGAATAAGTTATCTAGGTTATCGAAAATAAGTTATATTTCATTTATCTATATTTTATAGTGTCTGACTACGGATTAGCACGCACTTTTCCTTGACATCCATGTCTCTAGTATTTTTATTGCAAATATTTAGTAAGATCCGTAAATTTATAAATTGGTTTGGAATGGATATTATGTTCGTTTTAGAGTTTTCGGAGCCTCATTGTCCAAGAGTCCTGTAAGGTCTAAAGAAAATAAAGCCATGCAATTTTATATTACAAATATATATATAAAAATAAAAATACCCAGGAAGGTATTTTTTAATAATTGTTACGAAATAAGCAGAAATAATGAATAATAATAGGCTTCCGGTAGCGCGGAGCTTAAGTTGTAATTTAGTAAAACTTGAAAGTGACAGGATAAGGACTTATGCTAATGTTGATTTATTATTACAATAATTTGTCTGTTACATACATTTTTAAAGATTTGAACTTTTACCTAATTAATCCTATCACTCCATGAGTAATTTAGTATTTTAATAATTTATGCATGACAATTAGCAATATTTAGGAAAAGCAATATTTTTGAGACTTCTAGTCATTAAAATATTTTAAATGTTATAATTTTTTTTTTAAATGTATGTCAACCCTTATTATTATTTCACCGATATTTAATAAACAATTAAAACTAAAGTGAAATAAATACCTGTTCGACAGAAAAACCACAAACTCAAAAACCACGCCACTAAAAACCGACTTGGAATTTAAAACGCGAGGCAAATGAAAACACGTGCGCGCACCACCGCGTTCGGACGCCGACTGAAAATATTACAGGCGTGATGTGATGACATTGACTTCCGATACGTTAGTACTTAATAGGTAGGTACAGTCAGCAACGAAACACATTCCATTTATTTATTGTAAATATGTACATAGATATTAAGTTCTCAATATAGTTAAAGTTAGTATATTACATTGTACCCTATTGGGCTCAGTAATTTATTATTTTGTCAGAGATTAGGTAATTTTTCCTTTTGACATTCACGTTTCATTGCAACAATTTGTAACAATTGAAAATACTAATTGTACATATTCTTTGATTGTAATTTTCTTTATTAAAAATGTAATTTATTTGTTATAGGACTCCTAACAGCTAGGTAGAATAATATATTCAATCAATTTTATAGAATTCGTTAGGCTCAGGTATTTTCTTATATTATAAAATTCTCGTGACACAATATTAGTTACCTTACTCCTCTGAAACGGCTTTACTGATTTTTATCAAATTTTATATGCATATTCAGTAGGTCTGAGAATCGGCTACTATCTATTTTTCATACCCCTAAGTGATAACTGTGATAAGGATTGTTAACCCTTAACATTTTAATTTTTGCACAAAAATTTTATTTTCTTTAATGTGGCATTAAAAATACATACAAGCCTAAATTTTTACCCTTTTATCACCAACCCCTATTTTTTAATAGTCTTTATATATATAAAAATGAATCCTTATTTCCCTTGGTCACGGCATGACGCGTGAACGGCTGGACCAATTTCGTTAATTCTTTTTTGTTCTGTTTGTAATTGTCAGGAAAAGGAATGAAATAATTCTTTTGAAATTCTTATGAAAGAAAAAATAAGAAAGTTGGAAACATAAATTTCCACGCGGGCGTAGCCGCGGGGCGCAGCTAGTTTTAATATAAAAGACATTGAACATGATTGATTATAATAAACTAGACGATCGCCTCGCGGTTTCACCCGCCTAGTTCCCGTTCCCGTGGGAATTCCGGGATAAAATATAGCCTATGTCACTCCCTGAAAAGTAAGCTTCCTAACGGTGAAATAATTTTTGAAATCGGTCCAGTAGTTTCGGAGCCTATTCAATACAAACAAACAATCAAATCTTTCCTCTTTATAATATTAGTATAGTATAGATAATACTTACGGTATTTTGACACAATAATCCGGCCACAGAGTAAGCCGAGCTTTGTTATGGGTGCCGGATGACATAATACTCCGAAACTGCACATTTGTCTGATTATTATTGCCTGAACGGCATTTCTCTCCATAAGTCATCATCATCATTAGCCTATATTAGTCTACAGCTGGACAAAGGCCTGCCTTAATGAGCGTCATAGTTTACCCGTTTACTCTCTATTTGGATCATAATAATTTCTATCGTATTTGATTGTTATTTTTTTGTTAATAATTTATCTCATTGCAAAAAAAATATGAATCGTGCGCGAGGTTATTTGCGACACAGTTTTAACTTTTGTTAGTCTCGAATCAATGTTTTTAAAAAAAAAATTGATGTCGCTTTATTTTTTTCAAATCCAGACTTTAAATCAAGGTAAAGAATCAATCAAATAAATCAAGGTAATTAATCAAGGTAAGACAAATAAGAGTGAGATAATTTCTTAACCATTATTAAAGTAGTACCTACCTAAGTACAAAAGATTTTCTCAATATCTTTATGGTACAAAAGTCGAGAAACACACACTTCCTTAAATTGCCGAACATATTACGTCATTTTCGAAACTCAAAGTGACTTCCGTAAGACCTTACACTTTTTAAATCAATTACCGCCAATTTCGAAAAAAACATAAGTAAAACTAGAAAATTTAAGTCAGTTGAGCTACCTGCCTCCAGTTAGGTTATTTGTTGTAACTACTAGTTCTAATTTGTTCCTATTATTTAATTGTGTTTTTCTTTGTTACTTAAAGTGTAAAAAAAGGAAATAAAGTACCTAATCACTTTGATATTTTGTTCACCCTAATATTTTTTTGTGTGTATAGCGACTTTCGTTGCCGACTCTACAATCTACATACTTATACAATCTCATACCTAGTTATATACATAAATACATAGCTATTGAGGATAGACATCGCACAGTCATGCTGGTTGGACAACGTGTTTGAACATGTGCGTTTATATATACAGGGTGTCTGACTTCACAGTTTTTGAAGACGACTTTTTTTGGATAGCTAATTCGCAGGAAAAAAGTATCTATTAAAATAATGATGGTGTAATGTTTAGTTTTGGTTTTTGTATAAAAAATTTGGCTTGAGTAATTAACTTTTCATGAGTGTTTGTTTTTTTTTAGTAATAAAACTCTCTGCTGAGGTTTTCCCTCAGGACTACAACATGGAGTTCTTCAGTAAAGGGCCTTCTCAGATATTTAAAGGGTCGTTTAACTTCCCTGATGTAGCAGGCGTCCATAGGCTGCGGTGACCGCTTTTCATCAGACGGCATGCCTTATTGCCACCTTCCTAGGCTATATAAAAAAAAACTTTTATTCCTCACAGACGCAGATTTTAAAGAAATGTATCGTTATTTTTGTGCTGGTGGCTAATGTAATGACAGTCATAAATAATATTATAAATAAATAATGCGTAGAGTCATAAATAATAAATAATTAATGCTGGACAATTCAAACAGCATCATCATTATCATAATTAATGCTGGACAATTCAAACAGCATCATCATTATCATAATTAATGCTGGACAATTCAAACAGCATCATCATTATCATAATTAATGCTGGACAATTCAAACAGCATCATCATTATCATAATTAATGCTGGACAATTCAAACAGCATCATCATTATCTAGCCCCAAGCTAAGCGGAGTTTGTGTTGTCATGCTTTTAATACAGATTATTATCTATCTATACTAATATTATAAAGAGGAAAGGTTTGATTTTTTGTTTGTTTGTTTGTTTGTATGAATTGAATAGGCTCCGAAACTACTGGACCGATTTGAAAAATTCTTTCACCGTTAGGAAGCTTACTTTTCAGGGAGTGACATAGGCTATATTTTATCCCGGAATTCCCACGGGAACGGGAACTACGCGGGTGAAACCGCGAGGCGATCGTCTAGTCCTTTATATTTAAGTATACGCCCTGTGATATGTTTTATCTTTTTGCACTATTGTTTTGATAACAGTAGGTGGCAATACGATTGATATGATGTATCTAGTGTTAGAGACAGTGCAATTAATTATATTCTATGAAAGGATGCAATAACAATGAAATGTTTACATTTATTTGGCACAGAATAAAACAACTACAACTAGTATTTACACTATGAATTATATTAATTTATTACTGTTGTATGATTAGATGTTTAGTTGAGTTGCCTTGTTTCTTGCGCATGTTGTGGCTACCTACAATTTAGAGTGCACAGTGTAGTAAATTTATTTAGAACTAGACGATCGCCTCGCGGTTTCACCCGCGCAGTTCCCGTTCCCGTTGGAATTCCGGGATAAAATATAGCCTATGTCACTCCCTGAAAAATAAGCTTCCTAACAGTGAAAGAATTTTTCGAATCGGTCCAGTAGTTTCGGAGCCTATTCAATACAAACAAACCTTTCCTCTTTATAATATTAGTATAGACTATTTTCTGCCCGTAGCTTCGTACGCGTTGTTTCTGTGGAAATGATAGAAGGTTATTTCTATCCCATGGGAACTAATTGTTTTATGGCATAAAAAGTAGCTTTGTTTGATTCATCACAGCTTAGGCTTAGAGCTACATCTATGCAAAATTTCAGCCCGATCGGTTCTGTCGTTATGGCGCGAAGATGTAACATAGCCATCAAAACCATCCAATTTTTCGCATTTATAATTATTAGTGTGTTAAAAAAAGTGATGATGAATAGCTAATTTATAAAATATCAGGTTTAGTTTTCTTGTGACGTAAAAACCATTAACATTAGGTATAGGTAACTCATAACGATAAAGATATTCATTGGCAAAAAACATATCATACATAATCCTCGTAGTTATCAAGGACATAATCACGGTAATATTATCCAACAGTATTTGGACTCGGCCGTATCTTTGAAATAAATGCCTACAGCCGCGCGGTAGGTAAACATGCGATAGGGCTGCCCGCCTCCACCATTTTAATTACATTTGCCTACTTTGTGTTTCCATTTAGTTTTGTGATTGTAAATATAGGAAGGTACTTTTTTTATATAAACAAATAAAATACTTTGTGAATTGAATGGGAAGTGTTCAATAAAAATGCGTGTTGTTTTTTGATTGGTAGATTTAATTAAAAAACCTGTTTATGTTTGAATAACAAATCGGTCTTATAAATTTGCGACCGAAAAATATTTTCGCCTCGACTGAGACGTAGGTACCTACAAAATGCTTTATTATTAAATTTCAGGAGATTTTTTTGGAGAAAAAGGAATATCTTTTACTTGGTTATAGATACCTGCAGCTACTTTATTAAATATGTACCTGAACTTATTTCTAGAGAAAAAATCGCGCGGTTATTGTTAAAAAAACATCACACCATCCGTTCGTCACTGCGGCACAGCCGCGACTGTCTGCATGCTGAGCGCATGCCGAGATCGAGGCGCGTAGGTATAGCTCGCGTTTCGCCCGTTTGTATGAAGTCGGATTACTTATAGGATAATATTACCTTGACATAATGCAATCCAATCGCTATGTACAGTTAGTTACGAAAATATGTATACACTCCATCGATCTAAGTAAAACAGGGGAGATGAGGTACTTGCTTCTCGAAAGTGGAATACTGAAATTAGATTTACCCTCAGGCATAGTCGGACCGGTGTTCGTGTTACGCATCCTGCATACGTACTTCAGTGTGATTTATTGACTAAAAGAGTACAGTAATGCCCTCGTTATTGCATAAGATTGGAAATATAACTGTGAGCGAGTGTTTGCGTGTAGTTGTAACACAGGTCAGTCGTTGAGTAAGCGCTGGGAGAACGTACCATATCTACAGATTTTACTTAGATCTAAGATACACTCCCAAGTTTTCAATTTGACTAAATAGTAAGTTATAGTAATTGTGATAATTTATATACCGTTTTCTGGCACGATTGATGACTACTTTCTACGAAAAATGTGTGCTTGGTTTTTTTTTTCGACGTCTTCGTCAAACTCCGAGACCGAATCGTGTCCTCTTTTGCACGGCCTTAAGGCTTAAAAAAGTAATATTAGAACGATCTGTAATGCCCAGATAATTGTTTACTTCGACACTGGATGTCTGTGCATTACAGTGGGAACCAAAATTTAGACTATGTAGGTACTACCCACAAAATACACGTTTATATAACGTTTTTGTTATTATAGTGCGTAAGCCTCACACTGGATAATTTCTAAGAAATCAAATAATAATTTTTGCGATATTATTTGATTTCTTACACGTTTATATGTTCCATTCCATTCTATTTTTGCTTTTGTGTATTTATATTTCATTGCCACGTGATAATTGTTCTAAAATAAACTCTAAGTATTTGAAAAGTTCAAAGTAAAATAAAAGTGAAAACTTGGGAATGTACTGAGTAACATATCTGAGTAGCTGACTGTACTTACTTTATAATATTTTGCTAAATCGAATCGGAAGTCATTAAAATAATGATTTATTTTCATATAGAAAACGCTTGCTTTATTTAAATTGTTTACATTTATAACAAAGAATGTTTATTTAGTTTTATCACAAATAAATAATATCAATTAAGATTAATTTCCTTGTGAGTAACTAAATAAACAAAAGCTGGCTGAACAATCCACACAGCAGCATCTAGCCACTGTTATCTGTTTATGCATACATTGAACTACATAGATATTTTTTTATTTTTACACAGTTTCATGCGCCATGATCACGGAATAACTGTTATTCCGTGATCATGGCGCATGAAACTGTGCCGAAATATTGGAAAGCTCAAAACTCATATCATGGTAAATATCCCGTTGTTAATGACTTTAGTGTTAATAACCATGATGGATTTAAAAGTTTTATCATATAAAAGATCATCATCAACATATAAAAATCAGCAGATCGTGCAAGTATTTCTCCCGAGACGGGAATCGAACTCGCAACCTCCTGCGTCGCAGGCGGACCACCGCCCGTCGCGCCACAGAGAATAAAATTAGAGAAACTTTTTCCTCTTTGCTAGGTCTGAGGGTCATTTGACGTTAGTAACGAGGCGTGGTCGAGGTTATAGAATACTAGCTTCTGCCCGCGGCTTCGCACGCGTTGTTTCTATGAAAACGTTTTGAGGTTATTTCTATCCCATGGGAACTGATTTATGGGATAAAAAGTCGCCTATGTTTGATTCCAGGGTTATACTTATCTGTATGCAAAATTTCAGCCTGATCCGTTCAGTAGTTTTGGCGTGAAGAGGTAACAAACATCCATCCATGCAAACTTTCGCATTTATAATACTTGTGTGATTTAAGTACGTACCTACGTATTTCTTAGTAAGTCATTATGAATTAATTCACTTAAATGAGAAAACACATTTTTTTCTTAACGTAGTAGGAGTACTACTAAAACGATATTTTCGAAATCATTTGTAAATAAAGTTTTATAGGCGGATTATTAAACGGACCGACTTCGAACAATGGAGGTTATCTGATTGGCTGTATCTATGTATTTTTTTATGTACTTATGTCCGTCTATTTTCCATCAATAGAATATTTTACTATATATGATAAAAAATCGCAAAATTATATTATTGAGATAGCTTAGGCAAAAAGCAGTCTGAAAACGTTAGTTTTAGTTCATAAAATAGCAAATAAATTTTAAAATTCGATTCAAAGGTTTCAGCTTTTTTAATCTGTTTCATAACACCATTACATAGTAGTCGCCATGTTATTACGTCATACGGCTATGTACACTTAGAACTGTCAACCTATCAGCGTACCTTTAATCTATGACGTACAAAATATCACAATATTTGTTTACACAGCCAACTGACGTCATGGCCACAGAGCAATATGGCGTCCACGTCCAGCGTTTTCGTCAAATTACGCGCGAAATAAGAAAATGCAAAATTTAAATGCATTTTTAAGGCACTTAACGATTTTATAAAAATTTAGTGATTTTTTTTGTGGTTCATTAGCACTATATTAATCTAATTGAGACACTTTTAAAAAATGGGTTTAATACCCTAATATGGACCGATATTGAAAATTATTTCGCTTTGTATAGATAATGGTCCCGAAACTATCAAATTATTCTATCCAAAATTATTAGATTCTAAATCCCTTGATTAACGTATCAGCGAAGCTCATAATCTTCAGAACGTGTAGATTGCGTGTTATAAAATGATAAGAATTTTAATGGCATAACAGCATAGTAAACGGTAATGTATATACATGAATGTACCAGGAAAGCATGGTGCGAGAAGAATGGCGCTGGATGATGGTTGTGAAGCCACCCTCCCTGATATGACGACCACGACCACTCTGTCAATAGTGTAGCGACAGAGTGACAGAGTGAGCATAATTTCACAGAAGAGAAGAGAAGAGAGGAATGGGGCGTTTGAGATGTGGTACTCGAGAGGGATGGAAAGGATTAGCTGAACGGAGAAGGTTACTCATGAGGAGGTGCTGAAAGAGTTGAGGAGAAAAGGTTTTTGATGAACATCATTCAGAACAGAAGAGGGAGAATGATTGGACATCTTATACGACATGACAACTTCATAAGTAACATTATATATTTTTTTTATTTCATCTTGAATAGTTGCATTCTATATTTATAACATTACTAGCTGCGCCCCGCGGCTTCGCCCCCGTGGAAATTTATGTTTCCAACTTTCTTAATTTTTTCTTTCATAAGAACCTTCTCCTGACAATAACAAACACAACAAAGAAAGAATTAGCGAAATCGGTCCAGCCGTTCATGCGTGATGCCGTGACCAAGTTAAACGGGTTTCATTTTTATATATATAGATAGAATAGATAGATATAGATATATAGATAGAACACAAACTTCGATATAGGAAACACCATAAGGTACAAAAAGGTACAAATAATTAATTAAAGGTACTATGACAAGGTGTGCTGCTGTGTAAGGGTAATATCAAACTATAAATAGGTACATAGAAAGAAGACAAGGAAGAGGAGGACCAAGAATGAACTATATGAGTCAGATCAAGAAGAATTTATAATAATAAGCAGAATTTCACATCACCGGTACGTTCATTATATAAAACTCATTAATTACAGAAACTTCACACATGTTCTTATGTAATTTACATACACGTAATGTATTATGTTTTAAATATCATAACAGCATGAGCGAATTTGAAACGTTCTAAGGTTCTATAAGAATAACAATACTACGGGACAATACTAGCGAGCTATGCTCGGAGTCTCTCTGAAGGATAGGATTCGCAACGAATACTACATCCGACAGAGAACCAAAGTTATCGATATAGCTCTAAGAATTAGCAAGCTGAAGTGGCAGTGGGCCGGCCATATCTCGCGAAGAACCGACAACCGCTGGGGTGAACGTGTTCTTGAGTGGAGACCGCGACTCAGCAAACTCGTTGGTGGAAGTTCAGCAGCGCCTCCTGCAGAACTTCCACCATCGAACTGCGATCCCCAACCCAGCGTGGGGATTATGGGCATTATCCACCATGAGATAAAAGCGAATATGGCGCCTATCTGGAGGAGGCCTGCGTCCAGCAGTGGACCAATATAGGCTGTTGAGGTTGAGATCTACTAGAGAAACTGTTCATATCTGGAAACTGCAGCACTACCCAAAAATCTCTCATGGGACGCCGAGAATAGTCATGTAAGTCATGCGTGAGACGTCGGGAATAGCACAAAAAACACAAAATACAGCACTCGGAGAAAAAATTACAAATTACGTTATTCAATTCACTGAAATCTTGGTACCTAGTACTGTATCGCGCAAAATAACCGCGTAGTTATTTCAAATCTCAGAAAAATTTGTTGTCTGTAAAGTCAGTTTACTGACGATAGTTGAACGTGACAACTCAGAGCGAGGTAACGCTGCATGACGAGGTAACGCCGCATGACGAGGTAACGCCGCATGACGTTATGTTTTTTCGTGCGTGCAGCCGGCTCTGTCGAATTATAAGACGTTGTCACGTCAAAAAATTATAGTTACGTTATTCAATTCACTGAAACCTTGGTAGTACTGTATCACGCAAAATAACCGCGTAGTTATTTCAAACCTCAATCATTTATTGTATTCTATAGGTGTACAGAGGTGTTTATAATTTTTATAATTAAGTATCACTACAGACCCTGATGGGCACACAGTATCTATGTGTGAAGAGAGAGGAGGACGTCATTGGTTATTTCAATCGATGGATTAACGTTTGTTGTCACGTATTCACCATAGTAAAGCATGACTTGCAAGAACGAGCTGACTCATGGTACTAGTGAATAAATAATGCTGAACAAGTCCCACATCATCGTGATTAAAATCTTGTTCAAAACTCCAGTCTCAATCAATAAAATAACTTTAATGAATGCGTTTACCGTACAGCTTTAGGTATTCGTATTTTACCTGAGTTTTACAATAAAATTGAGTTTTTGACGTGACAACGTCTTATAATTCGATAGAGCCGGCTGCACGCACGAAAAAACATGACGTCATGCGGCGTTACCTCGCTCTGAGGCGTTCCATGTAAAGTTTGAAGTGCAAGCGAGAGCGCTCGACATCCGTCTCTCTCCTACTTGAGTGAGCGATGCGTCTGCGTGGACAGCTGCTATACTATAGTACATTTACATGTTTTGATCGAGTATCAAATGCTACCATTACATCAGTATTTTCTTAAGACGTTGTCACGTTCAACTATCGTCAGTAAACCGACTTTACAGACGACCAATTTTTTTTCAATAAATATTTAAACGAATTCCCAATCTTTTTCACCGCCTGAAAATAGACATAACCAGTTGGGTTATGTCTATTTTCACGCACTAGGAAAAGTCAGTTTAAATATAGGTACTATGGCACGGTAATATTATCCAACAGTATTTGGACTCGGCCGTATCTTTGAAATAAATGCCTACAGCCGCGCGGTAGGTAAACATGCGATAGGGCTGCCCGCCTCCACCATTTTAATTACATTGGCCTACTTTGTGTTTCCATTTAGTTTTGTGATTGTAAATATAGGAAGGTACTTTTTTTATATAAACAAATAAAATACTTTGTGAATTGAATGGGAAGTGTTCAATAAAAATGCGTGTTGTTTCTTGATTGGTAGATTTAATTAAAAAACCTGTTTATGTTTGAATAACAAATCGGTCTTATAAATTTGCGACCGAAAAATATTTGCGCCTCGACTGAGACGTACCTACAAAATGCTTTATTACTAAATTTTAGGAGATTTTTTTGGAGAAAAAGGAATATCTTTTACTTGGTTATAGATACCTGCAGCTACTTTATTAAATACTAGACGATCGCCTCGCGGTTTCACCCGCGTAGTTCCCGTTCCCGTGGGAATTCCCGGATAAAATATAGCCTATGTCACTCCCTGAAAAGTAAGCTTCCTAACGGTGAAAGAATTTTTCAAATCGGTCCAGTAGTTTCGGAGCCTATTCAATTCATACAAACAAACAAACAAACAAAAAATCAAACCTTTCCTCTTTATAATATTAGTATAGATGTACCTGAACTTATTTTTAGAGAAAAAATCGCGCGGTTATTGTTAAAAAACATCACACCATCCGTTCGTCACTGCGGCACAGCCGCGACTGTCTGCATGCTGAGCGCATGCCGAGATCGAGGCGCGTAGGTATAGCTCGCGTTTTGCCCGTTTGTATGAAGTCGGATTACTTACAGGATAATATTACCTTGACTATGGGTTACAATAATGAGGTGCTAAGTTATAATTCAAAGCAATAAAACAGACAAGACAGAAAATAGACAAAGAACTTAGGAATATAGGCACATACAAAAATAGGTAAATTGATATATAGATCAGCTGTAAATGGGCATCGTTAGAGTCATGTAACAAAATATTATAAATTCATGGTGCTACATACGCGATTCTGTGCTGCCGTGGTGAACCCAAAAGCACAGTAGATAAATGTATACAGTAGAATGACTCAGCCGTCTCTTTGAACTTTATACCTACAGTTGAGCGGAGCGCTAGGGTTGGTACTTACCTACAAAAACCAAATCTGTGATGCGTGTGGCCCGGAGCGTGTTTTGATAGGTATGCCCGCGGACGAGAACCGCACGCGCGGGCGCAAAAACGCATGACAGGAAAAGCGCCCTAAAAGCTAATATATACCTACATACATATTACATTAAATATATAGCAGAATTTCCCATACATTTTTAATGATAGTACCTACCTACTTATCATTTGTCCACCTCCGAAGAAACAATTGCGTGTCGACTTCGCATATTTAGGGTTCCGTACCAAAATTAGGTCTTTTATATTTAATGTAGAATGCATTTAGACCGCAAAATAAGTAGGTAGGAAAAAATAAGTGAATTTCAGAAAAAATAATATGGAGGTACTACATAAATATTTGTTAGTAACATTGGCATTACTTATACTTCAGGTACGGAACCCTAAAACGTGGTAAAGACTATATTTATTTTACCTTTCAGCATTAGCAGGAAGTCGAAAAAATTACAGTGTTAGTTTAACGAACGTTGAGTTTAGGCACCCGTAAACACTGCAGTATACTCGTGGTCGTGATGCCGCCATTATTTAATTTATTATTTCGCGCACTTGCAACTAGTTGCAACGTTGAGGTACCGAAACGGGAGCTGACAGCGCGGGGCTCGCGGCACAACAAACTCGTTCAGCGCAGCGACCAGTCTCGGCGGCGCGCGGCGCGCGGCGTGACACTGGATAGATGTGCATGCCGAGACTACCTTAGCGGCCGTGTAAATGACGCCTATATGTGCGTGCGTCGATTCGGGCGGTCTAGTATGGAGTCGGATTACTGTATATTTATGTATTGTGCCAAAAGGGTCAGTCTCAGCTTTATGCTGTTCTGCACCAGGATAGGCATAGAACAGCGCTGGTTTTCAGACTGGCCCAGTTTGTGTGACACCAGGAGCTGAGACGAGAGGTATCGCTCTCAATAATGGTTTATCCACCAAAATCCTTATGTCAACGTCAGATGCAAAAGAGAGGTTATGTGCACATTATAGAAACATCACCAAAAGTATTGTATTGTCTATGTGGCTGAATATAATTAATTCTAAATAAATATTAAAGGTATCACAGTGTATGCAGGGCAGTTTGTGATGATGGGCAGAACCTGAAGTTTACACAGTGTTAGTGAATTACCAATAACCCTGTATATGTCTTAAGTCTTATAATTACTTAAGACTGTATAATAACTTACTTGGTATTATACAGTCTTAATTCCTCTAAGTCTTAGGCGGCATCCTAATTGGGAGCGATCGTACGATGGCGCGATGCGTTTTTCATCGCACGATCAAAGTTTCATAATACATTTCATGTGCTCGCACGATTACTTGCGAGGTTCAAATAGGACACTCTGATGAAATCTGTATGTTTGAACTCATCGCACGACGAGAACGCATCGTGTCATCGTGCGATCTTCGCCAATTAGGACAACGCCTTAGACTTAGAGGTATCGAGGATGCACCCTGTTAGGGCACTACAACATTTTCCTTTACTCAACAACAATCACCTATCTAAGTTATATAGTTATATATCTAAGTTAATTATTCAATCGATGGATCAATACGTTTCCTATCACCTAATCACCATAGTAAAGCATAAAGGTGACTCATGGTGTGGTTATGGTTTCCATGGGGACGAAGTTAGGTTACCTTGGGCTAGGGGAAAAGCACTTATTAACTTTTATAAATAACTTTCTTTAGTTGTAATTTGTGTAATCCTTAAATAAATTACGAGATTGAACCGTTCGGTATTATTGAATTGTTAAGGCGCATGAATGACTGCAACTAGCGCCCCTGCCTTTTCTTTCTTATAATTACGATAGTCAAAGGAATTTTTAAAAGGCCATTGTACAGTTTATGATACATAACATACCTACGCTTTATTTTAATCCCTCTGAAATAGTTTAGTTTCGCATAATTTAGACAGAGAATCGAAAACAGAGTTCGGCCACCAAGAGCAACTTCGCTATTCTGCATAAAAGGTAGGCTTTTGATAGGTATCATAAACTGTACAATGGACTTTAAAAAATTCCTTTGATTAACGTCATTATAAGAAAGAAAAGGCAGCGGCGCTAATTTGAGTCGTACATGCGCCTTAAGGTCTTCCGTGTCGCGGTAGACCAGCAGGGGTATTTTAATTCGATTCGTTTACTTCGAATCCGACGGATCCGAATTCGATTCCGACGGATCTATAAAACGCTATTTTGATTTTGCCTCGGGTTGTTGAGATTAAAGCCAATAAGGCGCTTATCAGGGGGAGGCCTTCGTCCAGCAGTGGACCTGTTGGTCCACTGCTGGACGCAGTTGAGGTTGAGGAGGTTGAGGTTGATGATCGTAATAAGGAGCTCCTCCTCATTGACATGGCCATTAGTCAACAGATTCGCTTCGGATTCTCGATCAAAACCCGAGTCGAAATTAAAATAGATTTTTATATGTTAGTTGTTTTTTTTATGTGTTTATGTTACTTGATATCTCTGCCATGAATAGGAAAAAAAAATTATGCCCCCGGGGTCCAGAATCACCCTCTTTCAGCTTAGTACCTATACATCTACATATACAAATATTATAAAGAGGAAAGATTTGATTGTTTGTTTGTTTGTATTGAATAGGCTCCGAAACTACTGGACCGATTTGGAAAATTCTGTCATCGTTAGGAAGCTTACTTTTCAGGGAGTGACATAGGCTATATTTTGTCCCGGAATTCCCATGGGAACGGCAACTACGCGGGTGAAACCGCGAGGCGATCGTCTAGTATAAAATAAATAAATAATGCTGGACAATCCACACACACTTTTAACGAGACGGATTTTTGACGTTTCATGTTCGCTTCGAATGGTACAATACGCTCCGTTACACCGGTCAGTACCAGACTTTATGAGTAACTAGTTTATGCCCGCGGCTTCGCTCGCGTTGTTTCTATAGAAACATTTAAAGGTGATTTCTATCCCATGGGAACTGATTTATGGGATAAAAAGTAGCCTATGTTTGATTCCAGGATTAGAATTACCTGTATGCAAAATTTCAGCCCGATCTGTTCAGTAGTTCTGGCGTAAAGAGGTAACAAACATCCATCCAAACTTTCGCATTTATAATATTAGTGTGATAATCGCCGTTCCATAGAAAGTAACTGTAACCTTTTCTGAGTGTAAATTTTTACGGGGCACCCTGTATAGACACCAATCCATTATTAACCGAAACCCGCCAACCAACTTCACTAAAGTCACAAAAACATGGCCTCCACATTTCGTGCCACTCCCAACGGGTGTAATCTTACCTATTCCTTATCCAGGTTTACTCAGCTAGTAACGTAAATTCATCGCGTGAATTGATGGTATTGGTACAGTCAGCCAACTAAGTAGCTACACACGAATAAAACTACTTTTTTATCGTGAATGAGACCTTCGTTTGACGACGACCAAGTGACGATGTGGTCGACGATGTAAGTAATTTTTGAATGTTAACTAGGTAGGTACTTACAATATGTATGTCAATTAGTTTAAAGAAGATCTGACATGTAAATTGATTTTACCAATGAATTGTATTTCTGTTTCCTATTTCGACGTTTCACTTTATGTCTAGAAGATACCTTCTTCAAGAGACCCAGTTGTTGGCGGAAAACAGAAGCAATAATTTTCGTTATTATAGTGCCACTTAGGGTAATTTCTAAGAAATCAAATAATATCTCAGAAAAAATCACCCAACTTTAACGGGATCTGAACCCGCATCCTTCCCTCAGTACAGGAATGTCCTAACCAACTACACCACGAGGTCAAGCGACGTAGAAGTCGAAAAACTTTGGGACTTCCGGACTCTAGCGCCTAGCTTTAACTCTAATATCAAAAACTCTTTATCTCCATAAATACAATAAATGATTACGAGGAAGAACACGGTGTTCTTCCAACACAAATAAGGTTCGTAGCTAACCCGCTTACATGCGTAATGAATGCGTCAAACTACGATAGTTTTTATAGTAAAAAAAATCGCCAAACACTGTTGTTTAATAAATGAAGACATGTTTTTTTAGTACCTAATCGTGAAATGATGAGTAAGCTGTTACACAAACAAAACGCTTATGTTTGTTATTGTTTTTCTAAATTACCTTTCTTTGGAAACCAGACATTTTCTTAAAAAGTTAAAAGCCGGCAAAGAGCCAATGAATAACACACTGTCATAAAAAAATAGTAGTTTTGTATTTTAATGTCCTCCTAGCCGAATTTCGACCACGGCGGCTAGTCTCATCGGAGACTAGCCAGATGCGCAGGACATAATAGTGCACAAGTGTGTGCGCAAACACAGGTGCACTCTCTATTCCCTCACTTTCATAATCCGATGGGATGACAGACCGACACGACCGGGGAGAGTTCAGGCGCAGGGCCAACGTCTGAACGTGCTTTCCGAGGTACAGTTTTGTTTCTACATAATATGTATAATCTAGTTCCTGTAACATGCTCTACATAAATACGGGACACAAAAACCAAACAAAACAGACTTATTCCGATAAGTGTGGAAAACCACTAGACCGCTATCAATTTTATTTATTTTAATATTTATCAATGCCATAATCATTAACTGATAACGAGTGGCAAGTTGGGAACTTTTATAAACAAGTTCGACAATCACACTTAATGCGGAAGTTTGGGTGTTTGTAGGGATGGATTTGAACGTATGGTCGAGGTAGAGTTAGCTGCAAATTATGTATACAAATCCGAATAAAAATAAAACGCCGAGGGTCCCGTATAATTGTAAGACCTTTACCCTTGCCAAATTTTATGGTGGTTAAGTTTAAATTTGCCTTGGAAATGTCAAAATATTCGGGCATAAACGGCTGTAACTTTTGATTGCCTTGACCAAGAAGTTTAATTTATATCGGCTCCAAGAGGTTACGGACTTGAGTATTGGATGTTAATTACCATTGGTTTTTTTCACAGCGAGTGTTCGTGCAGTCAATACCAGAAAAGAAGGCACTCGCAACGAGACGGATTTTTGACGTTTCATGCTCGTTGCGTACATTACGTACCCCCCGTTGCTGTGTGGTGCCGGCTAAGAATTTGCACCACCCCAACTCTTCCCGCGGGTGTCGTAAGAGGCGACTAAGAGACATCCACCGGGGGCGGGCAGCAGCGCCCCCTGCAGAACAATTCTACCACCGAACTGCGATCCCTAACCCGCATGCCCAGCGTGGAGATTATGGCATTACCCCCCCATGTGGTAACAGCCAATAAGACGCTTATCAGTGGGAGGCCTGCGTCCAGCAGTGGACCAATCCAGGCTTTTGAGCTTAAGGTACGCCCCGCAACACCGGCCAGTACCCGGTTTCATGAGTTCGCCGATCCATCGAAAGTAACTGTAACCATATCAGGGTGTTAATTTTTCATGGCTGAAATGATTTTAATTAAACTTTGCTTGGAGATTGATAACGTCCTGTGGAAAGACTTTAGGCATTGATATAGGAAAAACACGGGAGAAACTGCGGGCGAAAGCAATTTCGATAAAATTTAGGAGGTTTGCATAATTGAATTAATAAATCAAAGTGTTATCCACGTGTCCACTTTATCTGTGTTTGTTTTTTACCTATCTATCTGCTATCTTGTTTTAGTTTATCTGAGTTACTGCGTAATGGTGAGTGCATTTGTTTTTGTTTTCAATTTATCCCAAATATTATTGTATCAAATTGATTTGTTTCCATTAGACTCCAAAACTCTTTCCCTGGGTGTCGTAAGAGGCGATTAAGGGATATCCACCGCGGGCGGTCAGAAGCGCCTCCTGCAGAACGATTCAACCACCGAACAGCGATCCCCAGCCCGTATACCCGGCGTGGGGATTATGGGCATTACCCCCATGAGATAAAAGCCAATTAGGCGGTTATCATTGGGAGGCCTGCGTCCAGCAATGGACCAGTACAGGCTGTTGAGATTAAGGTTGAGGAGACTCCAAAACGATAATAAGGCGTTTTCGTAATGTCAATAAAATAGTTCGACCAGACTCAAAAGATGGCGCTTTTAGTTTGAAATGATGGCTGCACAGGCTGACATGACACTCTGCCACAATCTCAAATCACAATCACAAAGAAGGATGGCGGAATAAGACCCATAGCTGTGGGCACCATCTACCGCCGCCTTGCGGCTAAAGTCTGCTGTCGTAGACAAGCCGACTATCTAGGCGACTATTTCCGACCAATTCAGCTAGGCTTTGGTTCGCGAGGCGGATGTGAGGCCGCAGTACATTCCCTTCGTACATTTTTAGACCAAAAATTATGGGGAGGTAATTCTGAAGGTAGACGTCAAAAACGCCTTCAATTCCGTAGACACCCCTGTCTACGGAATTGATACGCCTTGCTAAAAGAAATTAAAGACAAAATTCCAGAAAGTTACCCTTTTCTTTAGCAATGTTACGGTTCACCATCAAAATTAATTTACAGGAACAAAGTCATTTCGTCCGCTGTTGGCTGGCAGCAGAGCGACCTTCTTGGTCCGGCTATATTTAGTCTTATCATCCAACCAATAATTCAACGTCTCCAATCCAAGCTGAATGTTTGGTATTTGAATGATGGAACATTAGGTGGAGAGGTGAACACAGTTTTTGATGATCTAAAAATCATCACAGACGAATTTCGACAAATAGGTTTGCAGGTCTCGACAGAACCTACACATTTGCTCCCCTTGGAGTCGAGACCCTAGGTCCGTGGGGTACCGAGGCTCTTCGGGTTTTAAAAAAATTATCTGAGCGTCTGGTCGAAGCGACGCGTGACGTGACCCGAGAGCTGGTGAGTATCTGGCACAGCGCATCAGCATTACCATACAGCGTGGCAATGCAGCCAGCGTCTTGGGAACGCTTCCGACTGGTATTGATATGGATCAGTTGAGCTATCTGTAGACTGTTTGCAACAATTGTAAATACTAATAATTTTCTTTATGAATAAAGGCTACTGCCAGTAAAAAAAAAGCTATTATATCATTTAGGACCAAAGTTCTTGGGAAGACAAATCCAACGAATTCAAACTCGATGGGGTTACGTCGTATCGTTTAGGAGTTCCTATGGACACCTTCTGTTTCCATCATCAGACCAGCTCGATGGCACCATACCATTGCATTGTCACCGAACTTACATAAGTATGTCAAATTTCAGCTCAATCGGGTGAGGTCTAAAATTTACTTGCAAGATTTGTCCCATACATACTAACGGGGCAAATTGCAATTGCAACGCTTGCAAAATAGCAAAAGGATTACAACACGGTAATACTATACTACTATAGTATATTATTATATTACCGTGATTACAATGTGCGCAAACTACAAACTACTAATGCTTGGTCAATTACTTGTAGAACCTACACTTGCGAGCTTTAAACTGGAATCGCTTCATGGCGGGTTGTTCGAGACTAATTTTTACAATTTCTTTGCGAATTATTGGCGAAGATAAATTTTGATTTAATGCACGATAATTTCCGTTGCCACACCGCTGCTGCAGTGACTAGACAGTACCGACAGACGTCTTCCATGTCGGCATTCCCACACTAGACTGGCCAGCCCTTATTCCTGACTTGAACCCAATCTGGCATACCTATGTGGGACGAGCTAAAACAGCGGATACGAGGAAGAAAATTTAATTTTTTTCATATTACTGCCTATTCATTTAGACGCCCACAACTTCGAACTATTGCAATAATTCCCAAAATTAAGGTAGCCAATTTAATTAATTTTAAATATTCTTGATATCACTTGAAAGGTAACAAAATTACCTTTCAAATGATATACCACAATATAGTTCATTGTATATAAATTGTAAAAATAATAGTTTTGATCAACTCGCGATGAAGCGATTCCATTTAAAAGCTCGCAAGTGTAGTTAATATTAAAAACCCCATTATGCGCGTGGCGACCGCTCTGGGATTTCTAAGAATATACCTAACTCACTATTGTTAGAGTAAAACAATCAGTTCAAAGTTAAATTATAACCAATACATTACCATTCAGATACAAAGACCGGTGAAAAACACTATTATCGATCATCTTGTTCTTATTGTGTATTGTATTGTTACGTAGAAAGAATGAAGGACGCGTGGATATTAGTGCCACGGAGACGTGGCGCCAAGTTTATGTGCTCAGTTCAAATCGGATGATTTGTTCATTTAGCGGGTTTTATTGAAATGACGTTACTATTATCATCAGAATTTATGTACCTATCGCAAGAATTAACGACACAGACGGGACTTGAACCCGCAACTTAGTACGGAATGCGCTAACCAATGATATATTTTCTTATAAAAAATTGTTAGATCAGACTGAAATATGGCGCTTCAGTTTCAAATTAAAGTATAGTAAAGTACAAAATATTTATAGCAGCAAATAATACAAATGAGAACAGATAGACTTAATCTAAAACACATGATACCTGTGGCTAATTTTGTACATAATTTGTTGAACGAATTTCAATAACGGTTTTCGTCGACTTCTTCACTAGGCTGGGTTTGAAATTAATGGCATAGAACTTGCATCGCAGCCATGTGGTGCCGGCTTAGAATTGCACCAGCCCAACTCTTCCCGTGGAAGTCGTAAGAGGCGACTAAGGGACATACACCGCGGGAAAGTCAGCAGCGCCTCCTGGAAAACAATTCTACCACCGAACTTCAATCCCCAACCCGCATGCACAGCGAGGGGAATATGAGCACTAAACCCAATGATAGGAAGCCATCAGCCTATATTAGTCCAGCAGTGGACTAACATAGGCTGATGATGATGACCCTGCATAGGTTGACATTCCAGTTGACACTCTAAGCAACATCATTCTTTCACGAAAGATCCCTGCCATCTTTCAGTTTTACTTTTTTGGAAAACGCCATGTTGCACAGAAACATTACGAATTACATCAAAATGATAAGCTTTGAAATAATTGCGACATAGTTTTGTAAGTTGATGCAATCTCAACAATTTGGAGCCAGATAAGTGATAAGACTTTATAAGACTTTGAGGTGTTTTCTCTGACTCATAAGTTGTTTACGATTCCGATTTTCCGAGAAAATTGCTAGGAGAAAGATGGATTTTATTCTGGGGAGGGATATAGACGACCGATGTAGCGCGGCGGGCGAGGTCCACCGCGACGCAGGAGGTTGCGGGTACGATTCTCGCCTTGGGACAAATGTTTGTACGATCTGTAAATATTTGTTCTGGGTATTTCTATGTATGTAAAAGATATCTATCGTATTATGTATATCAGTCATCTAGTACCCATAACACAAGCTCTGCTTAGCTTGGAGCTAGATGAGGCTGTGTGGATTGTCCAGCATTATTTATTTATTTTATGGTGGGCTGTGTTTAGGGTACGTGAGCGAAATCGCGCCCAGAAGCTACTGTCACATAAAGAGCTATCTGTCGTCCCGAAAAGTCCTCCCGGTCGAAGCTCTTTTGATAATACAAAACTGTAGACTTTTTTTCATCGTGAATGGACCGTTTCGTTTGAGCGCAGTCTCACCTGCCTGATGACAAGTGTCACGAAGGTCTAAAAGACACCTATTTACTCTCGTCTTAAATAGACCCTGGTTATATATACATAGTTAACCGGAAAAACAGAAGCAGGCAGCGATAGAGTATGGGAAGGGGGGCGACACAAGACGCGCTATCGCGGCTGTGTAGTGGAGGCTTAATGAGGATGAAAAACTCTAAAAAATATGGTTGTCTCCTAAGATAATTTGCAGGTAGCTTCACCTCCCCTTACTGCCCCGTAAAAAGAATCCATAATGTATAATACTTAATAAGTTATCTGGTAGGTAGATCTAACCAAACCTGTACTAACAAAAACAAATAACCTATGAGAACCTCACCACTCAGTCATCAAGTCATCAGCACAAAGTCATCAGCGCAAAGTGATCAGCACGCGTCTACACACGTGGCACTACCTACGGATAACTCTTGACTTTACACTTATCTGTTCAGTTGACTTTTACACTTACACTATCGGAGTATTTGAGCAGTACACAATCTAAAGTCACGCGTCTACTGGATCGGAATCGGAGCGTACGCAGCGTGCGCGGCGCGGCGTCGGTATCACACTAATATTATAAATGCGAAAGTTTAGATGGATATATGGATGGATGGATGTTTGTTACCTCTTCACGCCAAAACTACTGAACAAATCGGGCTGAAATTTTGAATAAAGGTAATTCTTATCCTGGAATCAAACATAGGCTACTTTTTATCCCATAAATCAGTTCCCGTGGGATAGAAATCACCTTTAAACGTTACCATAGAAACAACGCGTGCGAAACCGCGGGCATAAACTAGTACTACATATGTAGGTATTTTCCAAACACTCGACTTTGTCTACGAGGATATTGTTGCGGATGACGTCATCGGCAAAAATACCGGTGTCTGTGTCTGGCATCGGTATCGGCAGATTTGCCGAGCCAGTACACGATGTACCATAGAAATCGATACAAAGCAATAAATTATTTCACTCCGATACCGATCCAGTGGACTCGTAGCTTTACACTAACACTATCGGAGTATTTGAGCACTTACACAATCTTAAGGTTCAGCGGACGGTGCAATGAATGGAGTCGTAAGTATGAACTTCTCATTAGTAAGAAAAGGGTTGCAAGATAAGTTGAATGAGATTGGTAATTGACTCAACAAACGGAATCTCGAGACTTCCGGAATTGTTACAATTTGTAAACATACGCGATCAGAATCAGTATACAATATAATTGATCCACCCTTGGTACTGGCTGGCTGATACGCTGCATCCTGCGAGTCGTTGGAAGAATTTAAGGTAAATAATAATAATCTCAGCCATCGATGTTAGTAAAATTTGGGAGATTGGGAGCTTCTCGAAAGTGGAACGCTTAAATTAGGTCCTCCCACCTCAATAGTCATAGTCCATAGAGAGAACGGCACCGCCGGCTTTCGTGTTTCGCGTGCGTATTGTTGCCTAGGTCTCACTTCGGTCTAGGTACGTCTTTCCATCTTTGTTGTACAATAATTAGGTATATTGCAATAGATTGGAAATAGCGTGTCTTTGCGTTTAGTTGTAGGTAACACAACACAGGCCATTTGTTGTGATAGCGCTGGGAGGACGTACTATCTACAGAATTTGACTTATATCAATGGATCATAATCAAATAATGCGGGCCTCTGTGTCAAAGTCTAGTATTTTGGTGTCTTAAGATGAAGTGAGTTCCAAAACCCACGTTTTGACTGTACGGAAAATCAATTTTATGGCAAAAAAAACCTTATTTTTTAACAATACATATTTTACAAGTTTAGGATTCTAGTTAGTAAGTTATGGCAGTCGAAACACGATGACAAAACTTGCCTCGATACAAATTAATCGCAATGTTTCCTCTAAATCTTCATTTTTGCACAAATACTTCTACGGAAAAAGCAGTTTCATTTGCTAGATATTTATCATATTTCAATAAAATTTCGTCTACATGTTCCCTAATAAATACTTTAGACGATCATGGTTTTATTTTATTGCTAAAGAGTATTATTTTAGAGCAAAAAGCAAATTTATAAACAACGACCAGTGTAATTGCGAGCGGGCTGGCCATTCCGCGGCTCTCGCCTTCCTTTCTCTCCTTCCCCGCGCGACGTTCGCTCGTCCTTGTCTCAAAACCGATCCCACTTCGTCTTATTGATGGCTCGTGGAGGGACGAAGCTAGTTGACGACTTTTTGATATATTTTTTGTTGGATTTATCAGAGAAGGTTTTGCGGGGAATTGTTACTACATATTTTTTTTCCTATTTTACTACGTCGGTCTACATCCAACGTAGCTTGCACTGCACCTGGACCATTGCCAAGTTCAATACTCGGAGCACTAGCCCGTAGACGTCTAGGAATACTATTGTACTAGTACCTACCTAGGTAGTTAGTACCTAGCTATTATCAGAACAGAAGTCTAGAAGTACGCTGGCGATCTAGGTTATCTAAATGATTCAAGCATTGCAATATTGCAAACTGAACGATCCTTTTCGGAGGAGTATGATGATGGGAGAAACTGCTGCCGTATTAACATCGTATTTGAAAGTATATTAAAAACTCCCTGTATTTCAAATTTTAAGCCTGTAGTATGTATACTAGGAGAAAACACGGATTCTAAGATTAAAATCAAATAAAATCCCAATTTCTTTTTCGACTTCGACGGGGCCTGAACCTGCTTCCTTCCCTCAGTACGGGAATGTGCTAAGCTAACCAACTACACCACGAGGTCAAGTGACGTAGAAGTGGAAATTTTTGGGACTTTCTCCGGGCTCTAGCGTAGACGATAGCTCCACCTACAGGACCCTGATTCCTACTACTCCTCAACCTCATCCTCAACAGCCTGTGTTGGTCCACTGCTGGACGCAGGCCTCCCCCTGATAAACGCCTTATTGGCTTTTATCTCACGGGGGGTAATGCCCATAATTCCTACTACTACTACTACTGAATTACCTTAAGTTGGCGTTATTTATTATGAATGAGATTTTAGTGTAGATTTTAAATGAACAAGGACTTATTTAGTATATTTCTAATCTGGGTTCTGGGAGAATTAAATGTATCTTTACGCCGAGAGCTTTTGTTTAATTGTAAGTAATATAGAACAAAAAGATTAAACATTGAGCTACAACGAGATTAAATAATTATCGGACTCTAGCACACTACACGTCTACTCTACAATGTAGAATATGTCTGAGAGCGTGCTTGTAACATTGTATTGCCACGCGGAATTGTCCTCTATAACTATTGGAATACTGCCAGGCCAAATCTAGCCGGCGCTACGCACTGGCTACAACAACGTAACATGAGTCATTTATACCCTGAACATAACTAGAGGGATACCTTCATACTTGATATCGATAAATATAAGTAAAAGGGATAGTATTAATTGCATATTAAATAAATAATCGCCTATCAATTTCTGCACAGCAAATTATAGGTACTGACTGCACAGCAAATTAACCAGACGACCTGGAGGCGTCCCACCCCCGCGAAGCCCCCCGCTTCGCGGGTTAATTTGCTGAGCAGTCAGTAATTTTTTGATTGGCATTTAAATACTACCCTAAGTAAAATCTGTTGTTATCAAATAGTGTTGGATCTCAAGCCAGGTTTCCGCCGCGAAAGAGTAATGCTAATGAGCGGGAAATGAGAGATGAGTGGGAGGACTCACTCCTTTCCGTTGGACTATCTTTCTGGTCGCTCAGTCCTTTCCGCTCTACTATAATTTGTTGATGGAAATAGAAGTATGCAGTTTACTCTTGCGAGTTAAACGGAATCCTGAATGGGTCCGCTCCGCTCGCGGTGGAAAGTTTGAGCTAAGCCTAAATGCGTTCATTTAAGCCAACATGTGCTCTTTCTGTTATGTTTTACCCCGATTACTAAAACACAGCTCCGATTTAAACATTCTAGTCTCGATTTTTTGACAGTTTTTAATAAAAATCTGTCAAAACGACTTGAGACGATTTCAAATCTGATATGCGATTGAGTATTCGGGGTGGAAATGAAATTCGCTAATTTAGCACGACAGTGTGTCGTGCTAAATTAGCGAAACTTCAAGCGAAGTCTTAACAAAACTAAGTTACGGAAAACTGAGCTAGGATCTTACATTTTATGTATCAAGAGAAACGGGGTACTTAGGGTGTTCATGCGTTCCTATCTGTATCGAATGGACCCCGGAACTTCTTTCAGTTTCATAGTACGCTGATTTTGGTGACAAAATCAGCCTAACTTGCCGACCGTCATCATCATCAATAGCCTTTACGAGTCCACAGCTGGACGTGGGCCTCCCCTGATAAGCACCTTATTCGCTCTTATCATTCCCTAATGATGAAAGCGAATAAGGTGCTTATTACACCTTGGTAATGCCACGTCACGCTGGACATGCAGGTTAGGGATTCAGTGGTGGATCTATTGTGCACGAGGCGCTGTTGCCAGCCCCCGGTGAAGTCCCTTAGTGGCCTCTTACGACACCCGAGGGAAGAGTTGGGGTGGTGCAAATTCAAAGAACCACACGCACGACCTTCTCAGCTGACTGGTGCGTATAATCACCACCGCGTTAAAAATATTTCTGTCTTTATCGCCCTCATCTGCGTCTAAATCGGCCAACTACACTAAAACACTGTTAATAAGTACTTTTACTATACCTACTTTATAATACTGTAGGTATCCAGAAAACTTTAGGTACCTACTGAAAACAAGTTTCGTAATCATTGTGCAATAGCAGATGGCAGTTTTTACACATGTTTGAGCGTGTTTCATGTTTCTG
The DNA here is from genome assembly GCA_963564075.1 of Eupithecia subfuscata. Lineage (NCBI taxonomy): Eukaryota > Metazoa > Arthropoda > Insecta > Lepidoptera > Geometridae > Eupithecia > Eupithecia subfuscata. The sequence goes on along the minus strand of OY751118.1, from coordinate 981,442 downwards.
TAGCTACAACCTTGTCTAGGACTTCTGGCATGACTCTGCGTTTTGTAGGATGGGTTATAAACAATTATGATGGCTAGAACACAGCAATGAGCAGGATTCTAGGCTGTGAATTACCTCACATCTCTATTAATGGACATGACAAAAAAGTGATTAGGCAGTTCTAGGGCAGTTTCAAATTATTATTTTTTAAGTAAACCCGGAGTGGTGGGAGTTTGCAAAAGACCGAGAAGTTTGGAAGGGGGAGGCCTTTGTACTGCGTGGGATGAAATAGGCTAAATAAAAAAAACATTACTTTTGATAAAAAAAATTATATAGTTATTTTTATCATATAGGTATAGCAAACACATAGAAAGATAAAGGAAGGTAAAACTATCTGCAAATCATACAATTATTTGTCTTGAGGCATGAATCAAACACAACACCCGGTGTTGCAAGCAGACGTCTGTGCTGAGGCCGCAGAGGTCATCATGAATAAGTGGTTACAGATAAAATTTTAAAAGCTGGTGTCTTTTGTTTTGTCATACAATTATCCACACTGACATCACAAACCCTGGCTTCCAGTATACGAAAAACAAAAGGCGATTAAAAATTTACCTACATGAGGGAATGCATGTTCACAGATGCAGATGGATTGGAATCATCACATAACATCCATATGTCTGAAGTAGTACATTAAGTCCGTGTAGTACTTTTACAATGGCACATGTTATAACAACACACCTGCAAGTTTCATAGAACAATCATGTTATTGGCAACATAGGTTCTTGGCATACCTTTCTATGTAAGTATGTCTTGATATTCATCACCAGATCAACAGCTGACTTGGTATTTGTTTTGCCTAGGCGGAAACTTAGTTCGGTTCATTAATCACCTAATCACCATTCGCCCACGGTTTCACACACTTTACCGGGATAAAAAGTATCCTATGTCTGTCCCTGGGAAGACATCTACCTCATTGCTAAATTTCGGATCCGTTTAGTCGCGAAAAAGTAACAGGCAGACAGAGTTACTTCCAAATTAATAATATTATTATGGATAGATTTATTTTCAGTCATGGTGAGACTAACAAAATAATCTTTTATATTTATTTAAGATTATGATGCTGTCCAAAATGAACGTGTTTTGATCCACAGAACTGATTCTTTGCAATGCGCAATGTTATCAGAATGTGACTTCTTGAAAAGTTGCATATATAAGTCCTTGTTACAATAATGCACATTCTTGACGAGAAGTTTAAGTCAGCAGTATTAATTTTTAATAGTAGAAAATAAACGTAAAATAACTGACTGGACGTAAATATTTATTATATAAATTCGTAGATGAGCACGAAATCGTGTGACTGACGTATGCCGGTATGTCTAAGACTTCATTCATTCACACGATTCAATCGATTATTATGTGTGAACGATCTCAGGTAGCCTCATTACCTATCGTATTACATAAAACAAGATCGCAGTGATGTTTCCTGCACCCACAGAACCATTTATGCAGATGGAAATGAGTAATTAAGTCTTTCGACGAAATGTAAATAAGCGAGAGCATGTTATCGATTTCTAGCAAGTATCTGTTAGTAAAACACTTTAGCGTGCTTATGGTATCTGGAATAAGTTTTTAGATTCAAAGATTCAAAGATTCAAAGATTCAAAGATTCAAAGATATTTATTGCGTCAAACATGGTATATAGGTGGTAAGTATAAATAATGCACTCATGTCTCACTATATTTAGCATGCAATAATTATAACTAATTAGATAGGTACTTATGATCTAGCATTAAAAAAGTCATTTATATCATAAAAATTCCGGTCATTCAGCCACCTACACAATTTGATTTTAAATAAATAATTATTCAATAATTTAATGTCAATTGGTATCCTATTATATATTTTTACACATAGAGTCAAACAGCTTTTCTTAAACTTGGCTGAATGCGGGGTATCTTTTAAAATAAGTCTATTCGGGTCTCTACATATTCTAGGGTGTCTGTCACATGCTTTTTTAAATAAGTTTATATGATTTCTAACAAAATTCGATACTTCATAAATATAGAGCGACGGTAGAGGTAACAGACCAAGTTCCTTAAACAAGGGTTTGCATGACTCATCAGGGGGGATTCCACAGATCGCTCTTATGCATTTCTTTTGTGCCATAAATACTCTGTCTTTATCAGTGCTGTTGCCCCACATTACAAGGCCATAACGAAGAGCAGATTCAATATAGGCATGAAAGGACATTATTGCTGTTTTCACATTTGTTACATTTTTAATTTGGCTTAGAGCGTACACAAATTTGTTTATCTTTTTATTTACCATATCTATGTGTGCCTTCCAGTCCAGATTTTCGTCAATGATTACGCCCAAAAACTTTATTTGCCGAACTTCTTCTATCTTCGCTATATTTAGATTAAAATTATATTTAACATGTTTAGATTTATTGAATTGTATATATTTGGATTTGTCTAGATTTATTTTAAGATTGTTTATGTCAAGCCATTCAATAATTTTATCGATGGTATTATTAATGTCAGTTTCGTGGTCAGTTTTACTATGCAATTTTTTATCAGATGTCACAACTACACAAATATCGTCCGCATATAAAATGCACCTATGGTTTGTCACGTCAACGATGTCATTAATATACAATAAAAACAATATAGGTCCTAAAATGCTGCCCTGGGGCACGCCAGATTTGTTGATTGCGTAGTTTGATTTAAATGTCATTAATTCGTTGTTTTCTGTAAGTTTATCAATAACAACGCATTGCTGACGGTTCTTTAAGTAAGAAGAGAACCATTGTAGAGTTGGGCCTCTGACGCCAATGTTATTTAGTTTTCCCAAAAGTATGTCATGTGAAACGTAGTCAAAAGCTTTAGATAAGTCGTAGAATAGTCCTGTCGTTAAGTTTCCAGTGTTTAAACTATTAAGCACCGTTTCTACTAAGCTAAAAATGGCCAGAGAAGTCGACTTTCCTTTCTGAAAACCAAATTGTTCCCCTCTAATTATATTTTGTTTGTCACAATAATTTATAAGTCTTAAATACATACATTTTTCAAATATTTTTGAGAAGATAGGTATAAGCGTTATTGGACGATAGTTATTTACCTCTGTCCTTTCACCGTTTTTAAATAATGGTTTAACCATAGACAGTTTTAGGGCATCAGGAAAAGTAGCTGTTGAAAATGACAGGTTAATCAGATACGTCAATACAGCTACTATTTCAGTACTACTTTCTTTTATAATTTTTGTGTTGATCCCATCATAGCCTTCAGACTTACTGTTTTTTAAAGCCAAAACTTCCTTTTTGACTTCATTTTCAGTCATCGGTAGTAAAAACATTGAATTCAATTTAGTTTTTAAATTATTGGTAGTACGGGATTCAGAAGATGTCAAGTTGTTTGTCAAATTAATATAATATTTATTAAAAATGTTGGCAATGTCAATGGGTTCAGAAATTATTTGTCCATTATTTAAAATTGTATTAATATTATCGTCGAGCTTATGATTATTTGGCGTTTCTTTTTTAATGACAGTCCATGTGGCTCTACATTTATTTTTACTATTTATTATGTACTTTATGTTTGAGATCTTTTTAGATCTGTAAATACATTTTTTAAGTATGCGAGCGTATGACCGGTATTTGCGTTTATTTATAACTTAGAAAGTTATAAATTAGAAGGGTTTTTTATACATAAAAGTTAGTATAGAGCTAGCCTTTCAATATAAAATACGAAAACTTACCAGATTAAAAGTAGGGCACGCACTGCAGCAACTTATTTACTGTTTTAGAGGTGTCAGGACCAAAGTCAGGACATATAGATGATTTTGTATGAAATACAATTTAGGCTTCAGGACTAACTCTTAGGTTTTCACTAGAAATCGTTATTTCTAACCATAAAAATTGCGACAAGTTTCATTCAATACTCGAGGAGTCAATTTATTTTCCGTTCTAAAGATTAGTTTGGCAATTAGCCGCTAGGAGCGCCACAACACAAGGGACAATTTGACGTTTGAAGAAAAGTGCGTTCGTTTTGCGAAAAGGTTGTTTTTTCAAAAGTTTTTTAACGCACTTTTGCGATTTCTTATTGGAAAAGGAAGCTTTATGTAGGTACCTACAAACATAAAAAATCACGTATAATTCAGGAGCTTAAATTTTCTTCAGTAAAATGGGAGATGGAGAGCAAGAGAACTTGACAAAGCATATTGCTGTTTTTTCAGAACGCATCCACTAGTAGGCAATGTCAAAATCATATGGAAGACAGCTGACACTGACAGTTGACTAACAACAAAAACAGAACCAACCGTACCTACAGCCACAACCTCCGCTAGGAGTACCTAGTATTATTCTATGGCCACAACACAACACAACAAACAATCAATCAACAACATGCTTTGCTTTGCTTGCTTCCCGCAATAAATTACAGTTGGGGTGGTTGTGACCAAGTTGTAACAAAACTATCATTTTTAGACCATTTTCAGGACTAGAAACCTAAAAGGCTATGTCATCAGCAGCCCGTACTGCCAGACTGTCCCGCGAAGTCAAGAATTTCAATATAAAACCTCCATGGGGCATTTCCTGCCAACCGGAAAAAGAGGATGTATACGATGTACTTCTGGTCACTTTGCTGGGCCCTAAGGGTTCACCTTTCGAGAACGGCTCGTTTAAACTAACTGTGACGATCCCAGACAGATATCCCTTCGAACCACCGCTTGTAAAGTTCCTTACGCCGGTGTATCACCCTAATATTGATAAAGGTAGGTTAGTCGATATCTAAAAGTTTTGCTTCCCTCTAATTTGAAATTGCAACACCCTAACCTGCCCTAACGTAAGCAATAGCCACTCATTGCATTACTAAGACCTGTAGATATATTCCTAAGATGTTTTAAGTATTGATTGTTTACAATTTAAATAATTCATTAGGTGGCCAGCAGCACCCTTCCAGAACAGATGAGAGAACACCACTGAACTGCAATCTCCAGCCCAGTGTGGGGATTATGGCATTTCCCGTTAATGATAAGAGCCATTGGCGCATATCAGGGGTGGCCTATGCCCAGCTGTGGACTAGCATAAATGCTGAAGATGATGATAAGCAAATGCCTAAGGTTCTAACACTAAAATAAATTGTTGTCTATTCCAGGAGGACGAATATGCATGGACATGCTCAAAATGCCCCCCAAAGGAGCCTGGCTCCCAACCATCACCCTAGAAACACTGCTTGTTTCGCTACAGACCCTGCTCGCGAACCCAAACCCAGATGACCCCCTCATGATTGACATTGCCAATGAATACAGGTTCGATCTTGAGAGTTATTTGGTCAATGCTAAAACTTACACGGAGAAGTTTGCTACCTGATTGTTTAGTTGAGGATTCACATATAATTATAAGATTATGAAAAAATGGACATTTAATTTGCCACACGCTGTCTTCATTTGTAAGTATACTTATTCTATGTCATTATTAAAATCATTAATGAATGCTAGCAGGTCAATTATGAACCTGGTTTGTGTTGGAAGAACGCCAACATTCAAACTACAATAATTTTTTTAATTATTACATTGTTGATACTTCTCATCCTACTACTATAACAGGTATAAGTAAAAAGTTGTAGGTATAAGAATGTAAAGCTGTTTTGTTAGTTATAATGAAAAGACTGTTTTCGATTTCATAAATTTAAGTTTATTGTAAAATAAAAGCTGTAAGCAAACCCACCTGATATGATTTATTTATACACATTTTACGATAAGAGCTTGTTCCATAAATCAAAAGCATCAAACTAAAAAAATATCTATTAAAATTCTAGCACATTCATTATTATTTTGATAGTATTTAATAGCTTAGGTACAATCAATATCAGTATTTTAATGACTAGATCATAAGTTTGGCCAGTATTCAAACAAAATCGATAAATCTAATTATGTTAAAAGTAGGGGGGCCAGTTGGTATCAATATTTCAGCCTTTCTCATGTATATCAGTCATCTAGTACCCATAACACAAGATCAGCTTAGCCTGGGGCTAGATGATGCTGTGTGGATTGTCTAGCATTATTTATTTATATATTCTAGCATGGCAAGTTATTGTCTATGGTAGAATAGAGAATACTGCGTATACATTGCGTAAATTATTGAAGCTGAAGGAATGAAACTCAAGCATTTTACGCAATGGACGACAGACAATACCATGTCATTTTTGTTTAATCTTCCCTACACAAAGATCGCAGTGCTTGGCCAGCAAATCTTCAAACCTTTTCAAAACTTCTTGGAATCAAATTTTAACCTTACATTTGTTGCTTGTTAAGGGGGTTTCTTAATTTTTTTTTTCCTATATCCTAGGTTCAAAAGGAAATCACAGATTACAGGGCAATTTAGCGAGCAGTAGATAAAGTGTTTTGCTATGAACCCATGCTAAAACAATTTGATTCAATGGTCGTTTTGGCGTCTACTGACAAGTTCATTTTCATAATAAATTTCACCTACATGTAAAGACTCTAAAACGACATTTGTTTAAGGCGCTGCATGTCGACGATTGCTCGATTTAAAGTAGAAAAAAAAATATACTTCAGTAGGCCTAGCACAGGGATGGTTGTCTAGGCTAGAATAGAGAAGAATGACATCGCATTTTCATACATTGCGTAAATTATTGAAGGAATGAGTTTCACACGCATTCGATGACGATGTGACGTAATTTTTATCTATTCTACCCTAGACAACAATCCCCGTACTAGGCCTACTGAACAAGCCACAACTCCAATTTTTATATATTATATTAGTTCAGGTTCTACCTAGACTCTGGCTAAGCTGCAAACTTTTCTCTATAAAGTGTTTTTTCAAAATGATACATTTTAAGATTTAAAATATCAACTTGGGATTTATTGTTAAAGATAGGTAACATGTTGATCTACTTTCTAGATTCATTATTGAATTTAAATCATTAATTTATTCGAAAAGCTACAGACGCACCGCGCCGTTTTCAACCTTGTTGACCTGATTAGCGTGATAGCGACTCCAGCGCCTTAAGGGTCCTCCTCCCCGAACACTAGCGCCGCCACATATTTTATCTTATTATTACGTCGAAAAAAGGAAATTCCAAAAATTACGTTAGACAATTTGTGATACCTATCATAAGCATTTTTTTAACGCCTCTGTAATAGTTTTATTTTGTATAGTTTAAACAGAGATGCGAAAATAGAGTTTGGTGGCCACCAAGGGCAACATCGTATCTCTGCCTAAACTATACAAAATAAAACTATTACAGAGGCGTTAAAAAAATGCTTATAATAGGTATCACATATTGCCCAACGTAATTTTTGGAATTTCCTTTCTTCGACGTAATAATAAGATAAAATATGTGGCGGCGCTAGTGTTCGGGGAGGTAGAGCCTTAAGCATGAGCTCGTAGAAAAAGCCATAGAATGTTCGCAAAACTAACAATTTGCTAGCCAAATCACTAGTAGAATTCAAAAATTATAAAAAATCGGAGATTTGTTGAGCGCCGCGAGGCTAACGTCACGACCCTCTAAAGAAAATTACGATAGGTATAAATTAGAAAAGAAAAATTACTAATAGGTACTATAGATATTTACAATTGAAACAGTTGAGCATACTGTACTTAGGCCAAGCTCAGATTGTTGTCCGTATAAATATTTGTAAGTATAAATGTAAGCGGGTTAGGACCGATTCACACATATCAGTGTAGTCACAGTTCAGTATCAGTGAATTTCCAATTTGGTACAGAATATTCAAGGATCGATGAAGGACCGACAATATTCTGTACCGAATTTGAGATTCACTGATACTGAACTGTGACTTCATTGATATGTGCGAATCGGGCTTTAACCAAGAACCTTGGTTATGTTGGAAGAACACCAACATTTCATCCCTCAACAAGATACTTCTAGACTAGGGATAAATAAACTAAGGTTCAAAGTTAACCCGATTACATTCATATTGAAGTCGTGAAACTACGAAAGTTTCTATTTCACGTATTCGATGACGATACGACGTCATTTTTGAATATTCTACCCTAGTCAGCAATTGCTGTGCTTGTCCTACTGCAGACTGTTGTAAACAATCTAGAGGTAGCTCATGAAACTAGCAAAGGTACGTCTTCCTATACTTAACAGTAATAAAACAATTTGGTGTTTAGCTTCTATTCTTCAACCGGTGTCCGTGCTGCTGTCATCGCCGGAGCTTGCACTCTCCGTCTCTGAAGAACTGCTGTTTCTCTTCACGCTCCTTGCTTCAGGCTCTGCTCCTTCTGGTGACAAATAATCACACTAATAATATTAATGAGAAAATTTAGATGTCAGGTTTATCATAATTAAAATATTATTTCTAATTTTACTTCTACAAATCAGATTATCAGATTCTCATTGAACCTCAAGGATTCTATGCTTGTGAAAAGTGGGTAAAATCCACAGACATATAAAGGGAAGTGCAGCTAGTATTGTCTGTGGTAAAGTCATAGCTATTCTAAATTATTCTATTTTTATTATGTAGACATTTCCAGCTGTCACCTCACCATCACATCACACTAATACTAAAAATGCGAAAGTTGATGTTTAGATGTTTGATGTTTGGATGTTTAGATGTTTGTTACCTCTTCACGCCAAAACTACTGAACAGATTGAGCTCAAATTTTGCATAGATGTACCTAGTTCAAGACCTGGAATAACATATGGGGTACTTTTATACTGAAAAATTGCGTGATAAGCCGCGGACGGAAGCTAGTATATAATTATAATAACACTATCCGCTAAAAAGCAAATAAACATTCTAAATTACCCTCTTTTATCTCCTTTTTCTTAGATTTCTTAGTGTCACTAGTTGTAGGTTTAAGCGTCTCCGTGGACACTGTGGCCACCATTTTGGAGACGGGCTGAGTTTCCGGAGGTTTGAACTCTTCCTCCTCATCGACAGGTCGTCTGGTGGTAGAGGATGCTGCTACTGCTGCTTTATAGGCCTCTGGGTATTGAGTGCTGGAATATGTATATGTATGTTTTTGTTAAAAATTTGTTTCTCATAAATTTTAAACTGCTGCACCAAAAGGTCAAATGTATTGTGGTCAACTCCATTGAATAAACAAATAATGCTGGATTAGTCGCACAGCATCATCTAACCCCAAGCTAAGTGAGTTTGTTCAATTTAAAACTTTACACACTCAGCATTTTCTGGTTTATTCAAATCTTATTTTTTATAGGTCATACTGATGTAAATGTCTTCCATGAAATGAAAAAAGGCCAACTGCAGACTGTTGCAAAGTTAGTTACTGTTCACTGCATGTTAAATTTGGGAAATGAATGTTTTCTGTTTCACATTTTGCACTATGTAACAATAGCTAAATTGAAATATGAAATATGTGAAATATTATCTTTGAAAACTTCATCAAAAGAAGTGAGCTGGTAAATTGACATTAGAAAGGAGAATACAACCAAATCAAAAGTAAAATTTCGATGTCACTGGCCGTTTGATATTATAGCAGTTTGATATATTTACTTACTCAATTTAACTACTGTGAATAATATTATTATGAATTGTAAACTCCTTTTCAAGCTAATGTAGACTTCTATATCCCACCTCAACTTAGTCTTGATGGCGCGAATCTTTTTGAAGATATATTCTAGATCTTTCCTCATCTCAAGTAGTAGAATTGTGTGTTTCTTGAACTCGCCCGAAGCTGCTCGGAGACGGCTGGCAGAGAGCTGGTTGCAGTTTGTTAACATCTCTGTTGTTTTTTCAAAGCGCTGGAGCCTTGAATTTGTATACAACAAAATAAGTGACTGACTCATAAAAATTAGATACCTACCTACTTATTAAAAAGCCTTCAAAATCATACTAATATTATAAATACGAAAGTTGCAGTGTTTTTTACATTTTTACTCTAAAACAACTTAACGCATTCTCTGCCCAGCCGCACTAGGAGCTACAGATAGACTAGGTGCGTCATGGGCCATGAAAGTGTTACGGATCGCACTAACATTTTTAATGGATGTAGTTCCATCCAGTGGATTACTTTTTATTGCGGACTTTCTAAAACGTTTGAAGCTAGTTCAGGATGAAAACTTTGTCCTACGCCAGGATACATACAATTTTGAGTTGCCAAATTGAAGATCTGTTCAGCCGTTTATTTCTTTGTGATAATATAATATGGATATAAATCCTATTAGCATTATATAAAAATATATAATGGGTAGAGGAATTAATGGTAACGAATAGCGTTTCTAAATATCATTCAGGTCGTGAATACGATAACTTACATGTTCTTTTGAGCTCTGATGATAGTTTCCACGTCTGTTTGATCCACCATTCCAGCCAATCCCTGCACAAAAACCTCAGGGGCCGAGTAGTTCTGGAAACATTCTATCGAGAAGTCACTTTCTGGAGTATCATTTGCCATTTTCGTGTCCACTTTATTTTCCATGGATTTTTTGTTGAATTTTGTAGGTACAGGTACAGCAGCGTAATGTTTTGGTTTTCGTTTAATTTCCAGCAAAGAGAATAGGCCGCTCTGCGCAAAGCAAATGAACGTCACGAGTAGGGCTGCCACCTTTTTTTCGAGCAAATAGAGTACCTAGGTATATTTAATTTACCTGGCACGGGGGTTGAAAAAAAGTACGCCATGTAAAAATAAAGTACCTATTAATTTATTTAGGTATTTTTTAGAATTTAGAGTAGCTGTTGGCAAAAACGACGAGCAAAAGAACTTAGAGAATGGGTGGAGCGAGCCGCGAAAATTTTTCAGACTTTAGTGGAAACTGGCCAAATTGAAAAGAGCAAAAAACAGAGTTTTTAGTGGCTGATGCCAAAAATTAAACGAAAATAATGACGAGGAGAAGAGTGACCAACGCATAATTTTCAGGCTTGTTGCCCAAAATAGCAAGCAAGCTAAAGAAAACACCATGCGCAGAGGCTGTGACCATTTCGGAGACTGTTTTGGACGCAGTCAACAAAAGAAATTACTTTCACGGTAGTTTTATTCCTCGTAGAAGGAAAAACGTATTATAAACCGCAACATAAAAACATCTCGTGGTAACGTGAAGCCAACCACAATTTGGCATGAATAGATTCCATACTGTAGACTTCTTCAATGTCTCTTTCTTTCAGGAACAAACCCATATGAATGAGCCGTTTCGATAAGCGTTTTGGTCTGAAAAGATTCGCATAGCGTTAGGGTCCGCAAGATATCCGCAGAGATAGAGAAATATCTGAAACAGAGCAAAAAGATCAGCAACAATGATCGCACCGAAAAAAAAATCAAGTTGATTATTGCCATAATGACGTTTTATGTTGCTTTCAAACGCAATGTGTTTTATAGAATAACACGATGCAATCCGTTCTGTTACCTACACTCAAAAACTTCAACTTTAACGTTTAGTACAATGAAGTGAACATTAAAATAAAAACTTGAAAACCCAAATTAAGTATTTTGGCGTACTTTATTGTGCTCATAAAGTATAAAGTACGTAAGCCCGAAATATAGTACAATACTTTATTATAAAGTACGGGTGGCAACCCTAGTCACGAGCTGGAAATTCCAGCTCGTGACGTTCATTTTCGCTGCCATCTAAAGAAAATGTGAAGATAGCATCTTTTCGCGTTTTACCTCCTAGAACGATAAGTAGAACGAAGGAGCTAGCAAAATATGACAATGATATAATAAAGGTAGGACGTAGATTTTAAGTAAGCAGGCATAAGTACCTACCATAGTTTCAGCATACCATAATATCATTCCACCAGACTAAGTTAAGTTCGATTGTTTCGGCCACGTTATGAGTAAAATAGTCCTGCTGCAGAGCGAATTCCATTTGAACACGCGATAACAATCATTGACCACTGAAACATTTCTCTCTTGACCTAAAAGACTGACTGAATTCCCAATTGAGGATCAAAAGTATGATCTAATCTAGCGACCGAATCTAGAGTTGGTAACACAACGTTGACAGACCCTGCTGTCACTCTTTCCCTAATGTCACTGTAACAAGAATAGAAAATGACAATGTCACACCACTGTCACAAAACATTTCATTTTCTGGAAAAAGGCATTTCCGCTTCCGTATCCGCTTCCTTTCAGTCAGACTGAAACACTCAGCTGAAACAAGTCTCGCGAAAAATTAAGATTGCCAAAGAGCCTAAAGACGCGGCTTTGCTTATTGCCGAATTTACAATACGAAAGTACTTACTTAGTAAGTAACAACAGTAGATAACTATAATATTTCATTCACAATCATCATGACGTTGAGGAGTAAGATGATGCGACGGCGTGTTACGCTGAAACGTCGGGAAAATAATCGCGCTAAATAACCATGAAAATGAACGAGTGAAATAACCGTGAATATTATTATGTGTTAGCTGATAGCGTAGGTACCCGAGATTAAAATCTGGATCTATAAAATGAATTATACAACAAATAAAATAACAAAGATCTTATTGCAAAAAATACCTACGTAGGTACTAATTAATAACTCCTATGCATCGATCAAGTATGCGGCCTCCCCCGCTAAAATGACACTAGTTGAAAAGGTATCCCAAAATGCCAAATTAGATACCTTTTGATACTGACGTTTTCAGGGCGCGCATTGTGCATCTAAGGGGGGCCGGCCGGAAATTTTTGATCGATGCTCCTATGACATAACTGCGTATGTGTACGTAGCTACCTAGTACCTACGTACCTTATAAATGACTACCTCGTTGGTCTAGCGGTCAGCTTGTTCAACCGCTGATTATGAGCTCCTTGGTTTAATCCCGGGTCGAGCCAAAAATTGTTATTGATGTTTTTCTAGCGAGAAAAAATCACAGTAGCAGCCTGGAGTTAGGAAGTTGGCGGTGTTACAACCCCGTGCCTCGGAAAGCACGCTAAGCCGTTGGTCCTGCGCTTTACCTCTCTCCGGTCGTGCCGGTCTGCCGTCTCATCGGATTATGAGAGTGAGGGAATAGAGTGCACCTCTGTTTGCGCCGTGGTCGAAATTCGGACATTACCTTATAATATGTATAAATATATTTCTGTTAGTCCAGTGTTCCCAAATCACACTATTCTAAAAATTACTCATTACGTACTAGATGTTCAGCAGGGTAGAATATAATGTAGTAAGTTAGATAACAATACAACGCACTTTCTAACTTCACCTTCTAACCTTATCTGCCTACTAATTGTATGGCACAAATGAAAGGTGCCGCAACCGCGGGCAGAGCGACTCGTGCGTGTCGTAAATATTTTTATTATTTTATTTGCGGAAACTATGCATTCCGCCCGGTTTGCCATAGCGGCTATGGTCGCCTGGGCGCATTACGCCTGGTACTCTGAAAATAATAGAGATCAAGTATTATACATTAAAGGCACTGAGCATCGAAGACATATTAATACCTGGGTCCGAATATCATTTAAAACACAACCAGGGACAAATCGAACCACGCCCGTGATTCAATCGGTGCGGCGGCGCTTCGCTTAGTCCAATGCGCCAGAGGTCGAATAACAACAAGCAATTTAAAACTGATAAAATTTACTGAACTCATTTTACAAAATGCTATACGTTGGCCTGGCCTAACCCCTCCACTTCCAGCGTAAATGGAACCTGAGCCATCGCTTCACTGTCTGACATTACTTGCCTCATTTTCAACTTCTGCTGCTGCGTCAGTGGTAGCAGAGACCGTAGCTTCGTCCTAGACAGTATTTGATCCCACAAATAAACTGGATCCTTTTCTTTGATCGAGTCTACTTTAGCGGCTTTCGCTGGTTTATTTTGAATATTCAAGATAACTTCACGATTCTTCTCTTTCCTCTTTGCAGGCAATAGATCCAAATTACTTAGTGCGATGTTATTCTGCAATACGTTTTCTAGTATGGGTAGGTAAGCTTTTTCAGCGTCTGTGAACTTTTGGAAGTTGTCTCTGAGGTATTGTAAATAATCTGCGTCTTCAGGTGAAACGGCCAAGCCTCGCTGCTCAATGTGCGCTTTCCAGCTGTTTTTATTCGGGTCCACTATATAGTTAAGAAGGATATCTAGGGGTATATCTCTGATATTGCTTACGCCTTCTAAGAATTCCGGCAGTGAAAGCTTCTTTTGATTGACTTTTAAGGCAGCTTGATTTGATTGCTTTGTCTCGAAGAAATTATCCCCGACTGAATTGAATTTTTTATCGCTCGGCACGTTTGGCAATGATTCGGAACTAAATCTGTACTGTAGTCGGTTTGATTTCTCTTTTTCCGACCTCGTCTTGTCCTCAAATGAACCTTCATCAACATTAATCTCTAAAGACTCCAAAAGGTCTCCAATATTATCAACGTCTAGAACTATAGCATCTAGGTCGCTGTTTAATCGGTATCGTTTTCCATACTTATCAAGAACGTCTTTTAAATGATTGTCCATTTCAGCATCATTACTATTGGTTCTACTTCTTCCGCACCGGCCTCCTTTACACCGCAAAACTCTAGATTCAGTTTTATCACCTCCGTAGATACTATCCATCAAGCATCCACGAGTGCATTGAACGAAATCTTTTTTAAATCGAGCGCTCCCAGAAAAGCAGGCTATTTTACAGTCTACAACGTTTGTATCAGAATCTATGGGTACGCGAAAAGTCCTGGCTCTATGGTGTTGATCTATAGTTATGTATACAGGGTTAGTTCTAGCTGAGGCGCATGCTCTTCTGCAGCGTAAATATTGTTCCTTATCACCAGATCTGACGTTCTGGCATTTTTTTCTGCAACGCAAATCTCCGCTAGGCTCATGGCGAAGAGCTCCGCTTCTTCCGTAACAGCCTTGTCTGCAGCGCAAATCATTGTTTTGGTCTGTTTCACCGAGGGCGAGGCACATTCTTCTGCAGCGCAAGTAATCCATCATATCGTTGTCTCGATCATCAAACTGTACTCCACATCTATTACCACTGCAGCGCATATTACCATTGACTTGGCCAGCTCGTCCATAGTCTCCGATGTCACGATCGGACCTGCTTCTTGCAGCACACATTCGTCTGCACCGTAAGTATGATTTCTGATCGCCTTCATTTCCACTTCTGCCACTGCATTTCTTTTGGCAGCGCAAATCCACTCCCTCTACTCCGCTAGTAGCGTAGCAGCTCCTTCTGCAAAGCAGGTCATCTTTGCGATTACCACCAAGTTCGCTTGCCCCAGAGCACTTTTTTTTGCAACGTAAATAATCCTTTAAATCACTGTCGTTACTGTCGAATGTCAAATCACACCTGCTTCCTTGGCATTGTAAAACATCTGTGTCAGAACTCTCTATGCGCTCAGTGCCGCTGATTTGAACTTCTAGATCATTAATCAGCGATTGCAAATCGTACTTAGCCTCGTTTACAAGAGGATCATCATCATAATTAAAGTCATCTTCATCTCTGTAATAGTCCTGGGCATGTGCGACTGCCACCTCGTCAAACTTATCTTCATCAGATCTATTGTCGTCAGATCTGTCTAGTGAATCATCTTGTCCGCAGCCTCCGTCGCCGGTTATGTCGCACATGAGTCTGTCGATAGCGTTGTTTTCGCTATCATCTACTACCTCATGCTTTTGTCGTTTATTGTTTGGAAAAAGCAAATTCAACGTTTTTATATTCATTTGGCCCTTGTCACCTTTGGCCTTACCATCAGTTATTGAATGTCCACTTTCTCTATCTTCTTGCAAGTGTTCAATTAAAGCTTGTAAATCAAAGTCAGTTTTATCGTTTTTAAGACCTTTAGAGGCTACAATGGCTATTAATGCAAACGAAATAATGAAATTCTGAAACATTTTAGAATATTTGTTAGCACATTGCTTTCAGTCTGAAATCAAAGAATTGAATTATGTATTCTAGTATTTTTTATAGTCTTGGGAATCAAGTTTATAATTAGCCGTGAAATTGGTTTGCGAACAAATTGAATTTTGACGCGCGGTGGTTTATGAATGCGTAAATTACGTGCCTATCCAATCGTTGGGCTTTGTTACGTCACGTAGGTAGTAAATACTTCTACGAATAGATATTGTTACTACGTTGTAGAAGACATAGATACTTTTTACTTTTCAGTAGGTACTTACACATAACTATTATGCTGTGAGAATTGTCCAGCATTATTTATTTATTTATTATTATCGAGATATAGTTCTGTGGGTGTACAGAACAAGCTGAGAAGATAGATATGATAATATATTTTATAGTGGTTCACAAGACACACAAAATATGTACAATGATTTAAAATAATTATAGAGAAAAAAACAAGGCGTGACTCAGCGTGTGCTGCAGGAGCTCTAGGAGCAGCTGCAGCGCTGGTCTGAACCTAGTTTTCTACTTTTTTAAATCAGTTTAATTCTTAATCAGGTAGGTACCTATTTTAGAGTAGGTACCTAAATAGGTAGAATAATTTGTTAAGTTTTCAGCACTAGGGTTTTTTTTGTTCCAGTAGTTTTGTAGCTTTAGTTAATTTAATTTTTAGATGCATAAGATATACCTAATAGGTTTGGTTTTTGTTGCGTGTTGAGATATGTATGTTTTCTCTACGGGAGTGACACAGTTATGAACTCCTTTAAAATAAAACAAGAAAAAACCTGTGAAATTGAGAAAAACTCCCAACATTTTGACAC
The DNA here is from genome assembly GCA_963564075.1 of Eupithecia subfuscata. Classification (NCBI taxonomy): domain Eukaryota; kingdom Metazoa; phylum Arthropoda; class Insecta; order Lepidoptera; family Geometridae; genus Eupithecia; species Eupithecia subfuscata. Next base: position 964,883 of record OY751118.1, on the reverse strand, counting down.
CAATATCTATAGTAATAATTATCGCAATCGCACTCCCAAAAATTAGTTTAATTTTACTAGTATTTACAACTGAAACATTCATTTTAATAATAGTTTAATTTTAAATATTTCGAAGAGCTGTCAACCGTTGAGGTAAACATGTTCTCGATTGAGTGGAGACCACGACTCAGCAAAAGGAGGATGCCCTCCAGCCAGGTATCATGATCTACTCTACGGAAGAGATGCTGCAGTAGATACGGCAAGGTTAAGACACGGTGGTATGTTGCTCAAAGAGAGGTCTAGGTCTATGTGTAGCAATACTGATTCAATGATGTGTACATAAATGAAAATAGAGGCAAAGAACATCAAACAATAAATAATTCAAAAATGTATTCTGGTACACTGGTCAAATTACTTCCTCCTCAGTGGAACTTGCAAGAACCCATTTAGCTTCATTTTCACCGGGACTCCATATTGGAACAAAATCTCCTGCTCCGGGTCTGGTATGCCTCTCCGACCGCTCTGTTCACCTCCATGCAAAATTACTATCTTATCTTGTAACGTTTGTCCATTGGCTGCGAATTTCTGGATGTTCTTTTCATAGTCCTCTTCATTAATATCTTCTCCATCTGCTAAAGGTTTCGTGTCACTGTGGTAAGCGAAACCATTGTTGTCTGCTAACTGATCGACAGTTTGCTTGACAGCTTCAAGGAGTCCTGTGCCTGTATCTTTATCGTCATCTGCTTTGTTTGCATCGCTAACTTCTTCTTTTTGGTTTTGCCTTCTCCAGAACCTTCGATACCCGAATTGGTTGACCATGTCCATGCTGCTTTGGTCTTGCATGATCGCGTCGACGTCATACCGGTTGCTGTCTTCTCCGAATGTCATGTCAGCGCGCGTGCCGAGGTCCATAGAGAACTGACTGAGACATGATGTGAAGTATAGAGGGATGAGCAAGGTCACTTTTGCTATCTGCAAAAGAAAACTTTATAAGAAAAAGTAGAAACAAACAGTCAATTGGTACAGAGAACTTCGCAAATCCCATACAAAAATGAGACGTCACGATCACGTCTCGATAATATCGTCAGAGATGTAAAAATCCCTAGGAAAATGATGGTTTTGACATGAATTGCCAGTCCGAATGATGCGTACGCTACTAAAAGTAAAATTTTACTTATTATCTAATATTTAAAATATGTAGTTAAAAACTGTATAGGTACAGGGTGGCACATTTAGATCGGTCAGTATGGGAAAGTCTGAAACTTTACGATCTCTTCAAATTCTCTTCGAAACATGTCATCGATTTTAGTAACAAGAAAAACAGTAGGTATTCTTACATATAAAAAAACTTGTACTCGGCTCGGAATCGAATCCGGACGTTTTGAAAAATAAAACTAACACTATTTATATTTAGATATCGATTGTGTAGGTCTTGAGCAGTAAATGTTACTATGAAACATGATGTCTAAAACGCAATAACTTTAACATAATTTTTATGTGTTCTGTGTAGTTTGGAAAATGCGTCTTACAAACATTGAACAGTTAGAATTATGAGGTTATTAAGCAATTAGACTAGTTAACTTTCTAAAGCTGTGTGGTGCCGGCTTAGAATTTGCACCACCCCAACTCTGCCCGCGGGTGTCGTAATAGGCGACTAAGGGATATCCACCGGGGGCGGGCAGCAGCGCTTCTTGCATAACAATTCTACCACCGAACTGCGATCCCCAACCCGCATTCGCAGCGTGGGTATTATGGGCATTACCCCCCATGAGACAAAAGCCAATAAGGCGCTTATCAGGGGGAGGCCTGCGTCCAGCAGTGGACTGATACAGGCTGTTGAGGTTGAGACTAGTTAACTTAAACTGTAAAGCAGTGTACCTATGTAACAAGTTGCGACACCAGCAAAGAGCTACAAACAACCATAGAGACTATTTTAAGCACCTAAATGTGTTGAATGTTGTATTGAAAAAAATGGTGGTCATTTCGAAAACTTGCTAAAATAAATTTAAGGGTAGGTATGAAAACAATGCAGTTTATTCATTTTAGACATCATGTTTCATGGTAACATTTGCTGCTTATGACCTACACAATCGATAATCTAAATATAATTATTGTTAGTTTTATTTTTCAAAACGTCCGGGTTCGATTCCTGAGCTGAGTACAAGTTTTTTTTTAAATGTATGAATGCAGTTTTTCTTGTTACTAAAATCGATGACATGGTTCCTAAGAAGAGATCTTCGTATGTCTTATAGTTTCAGACTTGCCCATTCTGACCGATCTAAATGTGCCACCATGTATAGGGACTATAATAATGTCTGAAAATGTTTATCATATTTTGAGTAGCAAGAATTCAGGTAAAAATATTTTTTCTCTATGGTACCTAAATCACAAAATAAAATTGTGCATTTTACTTTAAAAATAAGAAAATAAATTATTACCTACTTATGTGTTATGAATGAGTTACAGCGTCATAATTTATGAATGACGCTGCAAATTTTTTAAGAATACTTTATTTTAGAGTTTGTTGAATGATTATCAACGTACAAATTTACATGCTTTTTTAGGATCCACATGATCCGTGCCTACCTAAATTACAGTATAAGTACTGTACTACTGCAGTAGACCTAATTCCGTACAGTAGACTGTGTTATTGCTTGGTTTTTTCTTTTTGTAGAGAAAACTGTAGCAGTAACTTATTTTTTGGGAATTCTTACCCTACTTAATACCCTACGTAGAAGTACCATTGGTAAGTAAGTACCTTACCTACCTAAAGAAATATCCATACCCCTACCCAATGTTTATGTTTAGTGATAAATCGATTTGTAGGTAGGAAGATACCTCAGTTTTGTCAGAGTGTTGTAAAGTGATAAATAGCACCTAAATATTTTTGTAGAATCGCGACTCTTACACCATCTCTTAGTAAAGCAACTGCAACTACCCCCTAGGTTCATAGACCGCGAATTCTTTATTTTACCAAAACATTGCGCTAAAAGTGCTTATTTATTTTGTTTTTTTAACATGTAGGAATACCTACTAATACAATATCGACAGCTACTCGACAGCTACTCGACACGTCCACGATAGCTACGGGACTACACTATGTGACACTAGCAACCGTCGATACGTCATCGACACGTCATTTCATTTCATTTCTACCTTATTACGAAATTAATTTATTTTTACCTTGGGGCTAGATAATGCTGTGTGAATTGTCCAGCAATATTTATTTTTATTTTTTATTTCATTTAATGCACGAAATATGGTCATAATACAAGGTCTTACACATTAGAATAGTGTCACATACTTCACCAAACCACATTGGCTTGCAAAATAATTTAAAAGTAGGCTTCTATATGAATTGCTATTATATTATAATCATTACAAATAATTTAATGAATAATCAAACAAAAATAAATATCAATAATGTTGATTACTACTAATTTCTCAATTTCAAGTCCTTAGGTTCCTTTACACTATAAAAAGCTTTTTCAATAAGCCAAAATTTTAACTTTTTTATAAATAATTTTAAAGGTAGATCTTTGATGTCACTAGGGATTTTATTATATAAAGAGCCACACATGGCATGACAGTTCTTACTATACATATAAGGCTGTCTTAGGAGTCCTTAACAGAACAATTCTTTCAGGGTTACGAACACATCTAGGGTACCTATATATCCTTAGCTTTAGTAAATAAATTCGAGTGTTCTTTTACAAATTTAGCAGTCTCTAGAATATACATACTGGGCAATGTTAGAAGTTTTAATTTAATGAAGAGAGGCCTGCACGACTCCCATGCAGGTATTCCTACAATTGCGCGTACACATTTTTTTTGAGCAATGAAGGCAAGGTCTGTTTTTGTAGAATAACCCCGTAGAATAAGTCCGTAGTTTAAGGTACAAGTTACGTATCCATGATGGGCAGTCAAAACGTCGACGTCTCCATCACGCTTTGCCAGACTTACGCTTCAGGTTGGTTTACTCTTTTATTTCCATTCATTTTAAAATATTATTTATTTCATTTTCAGCATCCTACAGCTGGGCAAACGCAACAAAAAAGTTTTAAATTAAATTAGTTAGGTAAAGATTTTCCCTGTATTTTCATCAAGAGACTCACCATATTGTAATTAATTCCAGCGTTCTGTAGGCAACCTGCTGTGCCTAATTTAGTTTCACGCTCATTTCAAAACTTAATTGTTTTCTTTTATGTGTAGATTGGAATCACAGGTACCTACAATACCTGCCATTTTGGTATTGATTTAGCAGGTCTTTCATGCGGCTGGACACCACTAAAATAATACGGCTTTTTCACTTAGGAAGCGTTCCGTGACGTTTCGTTATGATTATGACACTTACAGAAATGACTTATGGTGTAATAAGGCAACGAGTGAGCCGACGAACTTCCGGGGCCAAGGGCCAACTTCCAGCACAGGCCCCGAGCCGTTCTGTGGCACACCGAAAAGCCTGGGTCTCAGAACTCTCTTGGATTCCTGCTACGAGGAATCTTCCAAGCTCTGGAGAAATTCCTCGGGCATGAGCCACTCAAAATCATTGATAAAAGCCTTCGATAAACGGTACACAAACCGAATCCTAGCGCTAAGCAGAAGCAACCTTCGCATCATGACAAGAGCGGGCGACAGTGTCCAGTTAGTCGCCTCAAGAAGCACATGTTCAAACTGGGGCTAAGCGACACACAATCCTGCAGGTTCTGTGAGGAGGCGGAGGAAACGCCTCTCCATCTTCTAGGAGAGTGCGGAGCACTGATGCAAAAACGTAGCATCCATCTGGGCAAGGTCCTGCTTAGTCCAGACGAGCTAAAAGACTCCACCCCCGAAGAAAATCCTACAGTTCCTAGCAGCTGCAAGGGTTAGCGGCGAACTGTGAAAGCCGCTGCTTCGAGGCTGAACACACAAAGTTGCGATCACAATAGGCCTATCATGGATAGCGGGGCGCGGGGTGTGCCACATGAGAGGTTATACGAAAGGCACCAAAAGCAAATAAAAAAACTATAATTTAGTTTTTGTTAATTTGAGTGACGTAGGTACTGAAATTCTATACTTAGGTTAATTAATACCTATATTGAAATGGAAATAAAATTTATTTCAATATTCGAAATATTTAGGTTGAATGAAACGCAGTCCATCTGTCAGGGAACGCTTCTTAGGTAGGTACCTACGTGAAAAAGACATAGAGTAGCTTACATAAATACCTAGGTAGAGGTAGGATAGGTAAGTACCTAGGTACCTACTTAATTTTCACATTGACAACAACAAAATATGTTGTTTGTTTTTTTAGGACAAAAAAGACCTGTTTTGGTCTTGGATTTTTCCCTTTAAAGTCGTTTTTCATCATACTTTCTGGGCCATTATGGCTGTGAATTGCGATAGAATCACCACAAAAATCACATCATAAAGCTCCACAAAAACACTACGCAATCTTTGAATGGCAATGAATATCCTATTACATTCTATTTCACGCAAAGATTTACGCCATTTTACGCGTCCACAAAACCGCGGGAAAAATGCAAATGGCGGCGCATCGTGTCGTCACGTTCGCGCGCCATCTGCTGCCGCCTGATGTTGTTTTAATTACAAACTCGATGTTTTATTGCGGGGACATTCTTCTATTCCATTCGGGAGCGAGTGTGTGCGAGTTTTTGTAATTTTTCGTACTTAGGAAAGTACCTAGGTACCTATTTTGTGGGAGGAAAACGCTATGAGTAGCTACTTGCAGCGTAGTGCGAAAAAGCCGGAAATGAACCTGAAAGCGAAGTTTCCAGGTTCATTTCTAAGGGTTTCAGCTGGTTGTTCGTCCGCTGATGATTTTGAAGTAAATCTAGGGTTTTGGATATTATAGCGCGTATACATATAAGTATTTGTGATGATTTTTATGGGACGGTGTGGTCGCAAAGCGACAAAGTCCTTCGTTTAAATAAAAATATAAGCCCCACACTCTGGGTAATTTCTAAGAAATCTGATAATATCCCAAGTCCCGGTGAAGTAGATTTTTTGGGATAAGTACCTACCTATAAGTAGGTAGGTACCTACCTATTATTATACATATTCGCGAATAGTAGCTACTACAGGAAAGTTTAAGTCTCATGTCCGTAAAATAAATTCGTACCTACGTATTATATTTGCCTTTACTTTTTTTTTTAATTTTATTGTATCATTGCTGTAAATTTGTTTTAATATCTAGTAAAATTAAGTTTAGTTATAAATACCTAGTGTAAGTAGTATTGTAGAGTCAGCAACCTGTAGGTAGCGATAAATACTTATTGATAAGTATATTATTATATTTGAGTACAACGTGGTGGGCTATATTTTTATTAAATTTATTGTGTAACTCGTATACATAAGTTCAAAATATAGTTGTTAGTTGTGCCTGTATTTAAAAAATAGTTATTAGTTAGATTTCTTGAAGCAAATCGTTAGACTAAGTCCAACACCGGGTGTAGCTATGAGTACCTACCTAATGATAGGCGTTAAGGCGGTACCCTACCTATTTTTTTGTAGGTATCGAGATATTTTTATGGAATCGTGTTTTCGAAACATATGATCGATAGAATAAGTCCTGAACTTTACCATATATAAATTTCAAAGTTAAATATTCAGTATTTTGGAAGATATGGAGGTTCGACGGAGTTGAAAATAAGCAATTTGAGGGTAGGTACCCCCTTAAGTACCTACACCTCCGTTTTTAGCATAGAGCAAGTACAGAGAGGAGGGGGCCTAAGCAACTGTGCACTGTGATTCTCAACTAGGTTCTGACGTCATCACAGTGGGCGTGGCCTTAGTCAGTGTACTGTCGTCGTTCGTCCTGTGCACAACTTTGTGAACGGTGGAATTATGTGTAATTTTCATGTAACTAAGTAGAAAAGGATGAAGTGTTGTGTTTTAACTTGTAAAAACTACTCGGACAGACGTTCTGATGCTATGAATGGCATCACATTTCATGTGTAAGTAATTTTATGCGTAATTTAAGAATAGTTCTAGAAAAATCTCTCATCGTATCGGCGTCTCCAAATATACTTCTTCTACTTGACAATAGATGGCGACACCTAGTGTCATGGGAACTAAAAATAAAAAGGGAAGTAGAGCAGTATTAATATATTTTAATAATCATACGTACGGAAATTAATTTTACTGACATTCCTAAAGACTTTTTAGTCGCCTAAATATAATTTTTATTAATTTATAATCATTTATTAAACATGCCGCCATCTATCGTCATCTATGAACATCAACCATGAATTGAACAAAAAGACAGGGTCGTAATTAGAATCCAATTATTTTACCGAGTGTCCCACGGCTGCGGCTATGCTTCGTCAATGGAAAGTACTTTTAATAAAATATTTAATACGCAGGAAATAAAAATAAAGCCTGCTTTAAATTCAATATTCTATCTACATTATTGAAAGTATGTTTTCGGTACACGGCGCTCCATGCAAATAGCACTGCACGTATTCCTACGTTCCTACTTAACAGTTTTTGTAAATAAAATTTTGTTCGATACTTAATTTGTTTATTATTTGTTCTGTCTCTGAAATTAATATTACTTGACCATATCAAAAGACTTATGTTAAGTATCAAGCTTCATTCGCATCACGCGACTTTTGATTTAGGCAAGTATTAGGTACTTGTTTACATAATAGGTAATGGTACGAAAATTCTGAGTACGTCCCTGTTACATCCTACACTTAGTGACATCTAGTGTGAGGTAGTTAAACTACGTAGTAACATCAACACAGAACGAAGCGAGCAGTTTTGCTTCTCACCGGTAGATGGAAAACAAAAAAGTGGGCGGGATCTAACACCCCCTCATCCCGCAAAGTGTCACGCGTTGTTTCTTAGGGAAATCTAAATAGAACATCTCCTCTCTGTACTTGCTCTATGGTTTTTAGGGTTTCGAAACCTCTATAAGGTCTCGCTTTGTCTGTCCTTTTTTCCCTCTTTTATAACTCAGCAACTACTGCAGCTATCAACTTGAAATTTAAAATAATAATACATTTCGTGCGCTTGTAAAGGTTTAAAAAAAATAAACATGTAAATTCCCAAACAAATTATGATGCCGAAATATTAAAAGATACCTACAACTTCAAGTGGGGTATCAAATGAAAGGTAAGAGTTTGTACATTTCAAAATATATTTTTAAATTTCTGGAAGTATCTTACTTTTCGAAAAATTCTAAAAACTACCATTACTGAAGTATGCAGAGAGATCCATCTCAAATGTAGGTTGCACCTACTATTTTTAGGTATTCATTAAATGGCGAAGTCCACGGAATTGCGAAGTCTCTAACCGGTACCTTTAGTACCTACATATTTGTATAATTGACAAACGTTCGAAACCCTCAGCGCGCGAGTTACACTCGCACTTGACGCATTTTGGTTTCTAAAGCTTACCTAATTCTAAATTAATCATAGGTAGGTCCCTAGCCTACTGACCCAGTTGGTCTCATTACCGGGTACTAGCTTTTCCCTTTCCAAAAAGTAGCCAATGTATGTATACTTCATCATATTTTGTTTTTCTTCACGTCATCGCTAGCGCGAAACCGCGTAACTTCAAAATCATTATAAAGGTACTTATGTTTCTCTCCCTAACAACGAACGACCTTTACGAAATAAGGACTTTACTAAAAAAAAATTTGGATTGAGGGCTAGGTACTTATAAAATAGCCCCCGCTTGACCCAAGACGGTCCAAGGTCTACCAGCTCCATAGCTGTATAATCAACTCCAACCCCCTCATAAACAAATCATAAACTTCTTCAAAACTTGACAAATCACTGTCCGCCATTAAATATTCATTCCATAACCACTGTTTGCCGTCGAAGCTCATCGATGGCCGTTAGAATCTATTATTCATGGCGGCTCCAACTTGTAATTCACACCGGTGTTGTCAATAATTCACAGTAATTCATAGTAATTCACGAGGTGAGCGAGCGGTAATTATGGGTTGGACTAGTGAACTGAAAAGTGTCGCTCTAATCGTTGCTGTACTAAATCTTTAGTAACCTTAGGCGCAACGCACACAGAAGGCGGCGAGGCGAGGGTAAGGCGCAGACACGCCGCTCCTCGCCCCCCGCCACGTCGCCCGCAGATGGGATACCGGTAAGGCGGCGTGGCGGGGGGCGAGGAGCGGCGTGTCTGCGCCTTACCCTCGCCTCGCCGCCTTCTGTGTGTGTGTGTTGTGGATTTGAACCAACCAATGGTAAATTGGGTTCTTACGATGGTCTATTTTAGTAACGAATAGTTATTTCATAGATGGTTAGATTATATCTGGAGGTGTTGGTGTACTTTAATCAAATGGTTCTAGCTTTACGGATACTTTACGGATAAATTAGGCAGGGAAACTCAATCGGTAATGGGGAACAAGGAATTTAGACATCTTTGTTCCTGTTCTGAGTTCTAAGTTCCTGCCCTGTGTGTTTTTAGTAATTTAATAAGTTTTGTTAGATATTTGTTAGTCGTTGTACCTAGTTGTAGAGGAGCGAACTGTTTTTCCATTCCTCTTCCTCCGCAAGCTGTCTTTTTTAGCTTCTACATGCGAGGTAAATAAATGGTTATCAGTGATTATGTAAGTTTTTTATAAAGTGTGTACAACAATTTGTTCTCCGAATACAACAAATAAAAATAAATACATTTGTTATTTAAAGATTAAGTATAAGTAAATGGGGAATTATAAAACGATCGAATAAAAAAAACTTAGTGACTGATGATGAGATACAGTTTTAATAACTTGGGCGACTAGAAATAAAGCAATTCGACCTTGGGTTGACCCGACCTGTAGGCGTCCCACCCCTGCGAAGGGGGGGGGGGGGGGTCGGGTTCGTGGGGATTCTGTGACTGAAAGGGTGTGTATATGTATAATTGCTCCCAGAGCCATATGTTGACACAATTTTTTTTATACGACTTCTCATTTTGTATAATAAGTAACTAAAATTAAGGTTTGTAAGTTGCTGTTCGGTTGATTTCTCGCCACTCCCAGTCAGTCGCTCACTTAGTAATACTTTAACTTAAATTAATTATTTTTGTCACACAAAACATTAATTTACAGCCATTCGTTTAACTAGTATTTAGGCTGTAAATTAAATTAACCCTTAGTAAATTCACTGTTTACGGTCCTTTCAATACTCAGACCACAATGTGGCGTTTTCTCATAATAAATAATTTGTAAAAAATAGTTCAACCACACTGAAAAGAGAATACTTTTTGTCAAATTATAATTTGATTGTTGTGAAAAAACTGAAACCAACTTTAAATTCCTTAGTAGTAGTAGGTATTTGAACTGTTTTTTTAAGTTTTGCGAAAAATACTTATCCCTCACAATACATAAAACCTCCTCCTTTTTTGAAGTTGGTCAAAAAAAGCATAAGCCGCGCATTCTTGGATATGACATTCCATCGACAACCTCTATTCTCCCGCGAAAGCGCCATCTATTGAGTTCTAGGTACTTAATTAGAGGTTTTTTCCTTTTTTGAAAAACGCCTCGTTGCTGAAATGACATCGCATGAGGTAACATTTTTTTTGACCTGATACATCGAAAACCTAGGTATATTTTTTAAGACAATTGAAAGCAACTGAATTAACACAGAGTCTTGCAAAGAGTACCTGCTGTATTGTGTCTTGCTTGATCGACAATTCGACATTACCATCAAAACGAGAACCGGGGGCCAACGGCCAAGTAGTAAAGCAACTGTGACAACATCTCATTGTTTCAAAAAAAGAACACACTGGCACGCGCGTAAGCAGACCACTTGTGTCAATACTCTGTGTTGACAGGTGGAATGTGGGCAGACTGGTGTCTGGTCGAAATTTGAATTTTATGAGACAAAATTGTTATGCAAACTTCTTTGTTGCATTTTATTAATTCAATTTTTTTTAATTTAATATCTTGAAGAGTGGGTTTTGTTCAGATTTTGGTTAAAGAATCTAAATGGATACGTGTAATAGGAATAGAGATATCTGATTTCAATAATTATAATAATAATTTACTCCTATTTCATAAGGATAGAACTCTACGTACGTCTTTTCTAACAATTAGGTAACATAACTTACAAAATTATCATTCCAAATTTAAAGAAAATCCAGAAACTCAATAGACCGTGAGAAAATTTGCATCAAACACAACCCTGATCGCCAAAACAAGCAAAAACGCGAAAACCGCCCTAAAACGCTTTCCGCGGGCGGGCGGATTCCCGCCCTCCTCAGTGTGTTACCAAGCGCGGCACGAAACGCACGTTTCCCGCGCCCCCAAAGATCGCGCGAACGAAATTAAAAAAAAAAGAAAAATCGGTCGTCGCTTGTCAAATACCCTGTTCTGTTTTTGAAAGTTTATTAGTTGCGTTTCGTTAGTGATTTATTCGTTGCGAGTGACGTAGGGTTTGAAGACGAAAGAGTTTGAAAGCTGCAAGCTGTCAGCTGTCAAAAACGCTGAGGTAAGCTAGGATTAGATTTATTAGTCGTTATGAATTATGTGGTTATGACTTTGATTGTCGCCAGCTGGGGTTCTGTATAATCCGGCTTGGATTCGTTTGTTATTAAAACGTAATGTTTTAGATGTCAGTGATTTCCCGTATTACTGAAAACCAACTATGGAGTAATTCAGTAATACGTTTCAAGAAAATATCACCGTAAGTCAACTGAGTATTAAGATAAATTTACCTACGTTAATCGTAAATCTAATATATTATGATAAATTTTTAATTTATTTTCTTCTTTAGATGATTACATTTTGAATTACTTATTCCTCACTTGATATCTATATATATATATTAGAGATATCTGTACCTATTATCACGAAGTAGGTAGATACTACGTTTAATCCGGCTACCACGTGCGAAGCCGAGGGCACACACCAGCGATGCCAAAGTTGGTGAATGACAATATTTCTTATGGGTTAGGATTACTTAGGATGGGGTTAGGGGTACCTCTCGTCTGCGAAAAAACTCGTCCGCGGACGAGTTTTTTCGCATGTTCTCTAACCCTTTCTTATTTAGGCTCTTGAAAACTACATTAGCCTGCAAAACTAAGTAGGTATCACACTTTTAAATTGCAATAACTTTTTAAGTACTTAAACACATGTTTTTAAGTATAAGCTCGCCTGGGATGAGCTAGTCAGCAGCAGCGGACCACCACGTACCACCCTCAGGGCACTAAAACAGGCCCTGATAGAAGAATGGGAAAATATTCTCCAAAATCGGATCGGCTCCGAAACCTCGTGTTCAGTACCTATGCCAATCCGGCTTGAAACTGTAATCAGAGCCCGAGGAGGCAATACCTGTTAATAAAAATTTAATAACATATAAAACATACTTCTAAAATGTTAATTGAGTTTTGGACACAAAGCTAAAAATGGCAATTTTATTGTTTTATCTGTTGTTTTAAGTTAAAAATGTTACTAATGTTTAGTTAATATATTTAGTTTACTGTAGTTTCAAAGAAATTTGATTATTAATTTGCTATAAAACGATTTTTATTTTAAATCTCAACAAAAACTTCTGTGGTTTAGAAAACATTAAAATTTTAAAAGTCTGATACTTCGTTTTGGAGGCCAGTGTATTTTACTATACATTAAAATTAAAGAACAAAAACAACTTACAACTAGTTTTTACACTTAGGTACATCTATTTCCTAAAAATATAATCCGTCACCAGAAGGCAAGATGCCGAGTTCAACAATAAAAACTTACGTAGTTTGACGAATTCATTATGAAAATTATTGGCCAGATCAAGATTAAATATTTCGTACTAGAGGAACAAAATCTGACTTATATAAAAGGCTTATTATTACCGGAAAAAACGTTGATAAACTGGAACGCTTAAAAATTAATTGTAGTGCGATAATAGATTCGAAGTTTTTGGCCTAATTTAAGTAGCTATCATACTACGTTCACAAAATTGTATGACGTAGAAATTACATAAAACCGGTATTAATTCAAACTGCTAACACACGTTCCATTTATCCGCGGACAAGAGCTAATAAATAAATAATAATAAATAAATAATGCTGGACATTCCACACAACATCATCTAGCCCCAAGCTAAGCAGAGCTTGTGTTATGGGTACTAAATGACTGATATACATAATATAATACATTACATACATAGATATTTTTTATTATACATAGAAACGACCAGAACACCTAGAACAAATATTTGTAGATCGTACAAACATTTGTCCCAAGGCGGGAATCGAACCCGCAACCTTCTGCGCCGCAGGTGGACCTTCACCCACCGCGCCACATCGGTCGTCAGCTAGTCTTTGTAAATGCGTAAAAGTAAAGAATGTAAACACAACCACCAGCATCCGTGCGGCCCGTATCCTCGCAGCATCACACCACTGCAGATTACTGTGGCCCGTTATCAGTAGATAGGGGCGCGCCATGCGGGTGCGCTCTGAATTTTAAAACTTTTGTGATACTGTGCCTATTTGGAGGTGCCTTAGCTAGGGTGTCATTTAGGAGCGGAAGCGGATTTTTTTTAGTTTTCAACTGACTTAAAAATAAGAGGAGATTCACAATTCAGCGGTTTGTTTTTTCATGTTGTTCTTTCATCTTTATTGAGTACTACCAACAGAGGATACACTTAAAACACAAAAAGAACACGTAAGCTGTCTGGTGATGGCTTACGTGTCGTGTCTCCCCAATTATAGGTAGTTACAGCAAACACATAAAAGTAGGTTGACAAGGCAAAACAAATATCCGAATTTGATGATTTTTTTCACTATTGTTTAAAGAATGATCCATAGGTTGTTCCATAAAATTTTACTCACGCGGGATTACTATTTCTCCCGTGCAACTTAAAACCGTTTTAGTTTTGTTTCAACATCAAATCAATTAAGTACGCCTACAAGTGTCTGCCGGCGGTTACGTACGCGCTTTTGCAGATTTAAAGATTGCCTGCAGCGTGTTTTTCTAGTGACGGAACCGTGGTCCCACTGCGATGTCCCACTGGTGGGACAAAACTTTTTCGTAGTCCCACCAAACACACACTTGACCGTCCACATCCTCCCACTCCGTAGTCGTATGAATGTGCGAGCATTAGGGGTTGGTTTATTGGGAAATCTTCTCGCATACTCTCTTACAGCAGCATTAGCGTTCCCGTTGCACAATCCATAGACGAAATGGATGTTGGCCACGTCCTGGCTGGAATAATGGAAATCTTCCATTTCTGTTAACTTTCGTCAGCGAAAAATACAAAACTTAACATAAATTAATCTGACAGCGCGCCCTTTTTTTTTCAGTTTCAGCACGTCCTTATCTACAACAAAGCACAGAATTGTCTATGGACACGCAATTCCTCGAAACCGTGAGTCCAGTTGCTTATTAGCGGGATATTTAAACTTTCAAGGGTCAGATTCAAATCGTCATAACTTCTAAACTATCTTACACAGGGCTAAGATGCATGACTTATTTTGAAGCACACATTCTGTACTATCGTTCAAAAACAAAAACCATGTAGCTTGACAGTTTCAATTTTATGAAAAAGCTAAAATATTTTAAAAAATGTTGAAAAAATAACTTTTTTTTTGTTTTATAAATTCTCTTTTCTTCTATTATAAAATAGAAAATGCAACAATGTTATCATTGCTTTATTGCCTACATTATTGGCAATCAAATGAGTCCTCTATCGTCCTCCTAGAACCTCTGCATGGGTAGCTATAGCTTAAACAATACAAGCACCCGTGCTACGAGGCAAAAGAAAACAAAATGGCTGCCATTTTATCAGGAAGCGAGAATAAAAAATAGGGATAGTGATTTGTCGATAAAATTTACCGTACTTCACCCCCCCAAAGTCTCCTACACCGGTAACCAGACACATTGTACTGCACCCAGAGCCATAATGTTGAACGGTCAAGTGTGTGTTTGGTGGGACCACGAAAAAGTTTTGTCCCACCAGTGGGACATCGCAGTGGGACAACGGTTCCGGAGTGGTTTTTCTCTGAAATAAAACTACCTACACATTTATTCCACGCTCCGCACCACTTTCTCAATCGAGCGTAATTTTTTGAGTCGTGGCCATACAGCGACAAAAGTCCTGTTTGAGCCACATGGTTAGTCGGTTACTTTTCATTTCTTTTTTTTTATTTATTTTAGCCAATTTACTTATTTCGTTTTTGATTTAATTGCTTTAATTCTATTGTTGATTTTCCTTTAAGTAAGTAACTGATTTGATTTAATTGATTTTATGTTATTGTTTGAATTTAATTTTGATGATTTTAATTTGAATTGAATTGAATTGAATTTTATTGTTGAAGGTTTAAGGAATACTAACATTAAATATAAGAGTTATTGCTGCTACTAACAAACTATGGATCTATGTAATCTGAAATAAAGAATTTGAATTTGAACTTCTGTTGATACTTACGAGTACGCATTTTATGCAAATCACAACAAAACTCAAAAAATTATGCTCGTTTGGTCTCACTCAGCTCAAAAGTTCCACTTTTAGCACCAACCTTTCTTTGGCGTTACTAACTTTATCCTGGCATCATCTTAAAACTTTATTAGTAAATTATTCAAAAAGGAACATTTATTTATTTAATCCACATTGTACCCAAAGGAATAAAGGCGACATATTTTATTATTTAGAACTGCCTTATCTAGATGCGGCCAATTTTAGTTATGAGACTTTTGCGTGCGGCATAGTTTCCGGATTTTCATTTTCAATGTATAAAATATAAACCATAGAGATAATAAAGGGTACAAACATAGGTCGTAGAAGTAGCCTACGTCCCGTAGAGTACAAACTAATACTTTTCAAAGTGTAATATTTTATTGTATTTGTTTCTTTATTATCATGACTTAATTTATTAGAGCCTCTTTTCAAACTTCATCTTTTTCCGTTTGGCAATGCCTCGGAAAGAGGTTTGAAGATTTTTGTATGGCCCTAACATTTGCTTTTTTTCATGTATTTGGAAAGAGGACACTAAAACAATTAAAAAATTAATAATACCTATATTATTAATTAAATATGGATCAGTTGAGCTACCTGTAGACTGTTTGCAAAAGTCTGCAGTTAGCTCAATTGTTTCAATTGTAAAAACTAGTATATAATTTTCTTTGTGAATAAAGGATTAAAAAATGTCTCATAAAATAATGGCTTCAAGCGTCAGTTTTCTGAGATATTCACAGATGAAATTAACTATATCTATTTTTTCTTCATAAGTGTCAGAAACCGGACGCTTTAAATACGTTATTTTACAGAAGATTTTTTATTTGTTTTACTATTCAAATCTATAAAATCATTGTGCGTCGTGATTTTGAAAAAAAAATTGGTTGTCTGTAAAGTCGATTTACTGACGATAGTTGAACGTGACAACGTCTTAAGAAAATACTGATGGAATGGTAGCATTTGATACTCGATCAAAACATGTAAATGTACTATAGTATAGCAGCTGTCCACGCAGACGCATCGCTCACTCAAGTAGGAGAGAGACGGATGTCGAGCGCTCTCGCTTGCACTTCAAGCCTTACATGGAACGCCTCAGAGCGAGGTAACGCCGCATGACGTCATAGCGAGGTAACGCCGCATGACGTCATGTTTTTTCGTGCGTGCAGCCGGCTCTATCGAATTATAAGACGATGTCACGTCAAAAAAACGAAATGGTGATGTTAGGGCCAAAATCTTCACACCCCTTTATCAGAGAGACGATATTTAATTTGGAGTTTGCAATCAATACGCGATTTTGCTAAACGAAATTATTCTTACTCGAGAAATATTTCCTAATAGGAAAATTTCAGGATATCAAGATTTTCAGTAACCATCCAATATGAAATTGCCGCATCTAGTAAATTTCCCTCGAAGTGGCAACACCTGCGCGGCCCAGGTGTTGTATAAATTGTAGTTTCCAATACCTCGGCGACGGCCTGATTGATAGCTCTGCAATGGAGGGGCTCTTGAGGCCCAGTGGTGCGGCGGTGGGTTCTTGAGGCTTAAACAAGGCCTCAAAATGGCCTGCGAAATGATGACCTTTGTGACCGATTTGGGAGCTGGGAAGTCCACGAAGCTTGAATTTCCGCTGCGAAACAAATGTTTTTTTGACCTTTTTTTTCCATTCGTCGTATTTATTTTATCTGTTTATTATATTTTTATTAAAAATTACCCTGAGTGCGAGGGTTTTCGCACTATAATAACAAAAATCTTTGTTTTTATTTTTTTTAAGTTTCCCTCTCGGTTTCCCACACGTTGTTTATAAGGAAACATTAAAGGTTTATTTATATCGATGGGTGCTGATTTATGGAATAAAGTAGCAGCGTATTTTGATTCCAGACCTAAGCCTGAAATAAAAATAATAATAGCTCTAAAGCTACATTTTTTTATATGTTTATGGACAATAGATCTTCGTTTGACTTCAATCTCACCTGATGGAAAGCGAAGATGTCACCGAAGGTGTTCCACGAAGAACTGAAAGACACTTCACCCTTGTCTTGAAGAGATCCGGCTGTAATCTATGCGAAAATACATCTATGCAAAATTTCAGCCTGTCCCGTTGAAGAAATAAGCATCCATCCATCCTTCTATCCAAACTTTCGCATTAGAAGTGATGTGATGGTTTCAATTGGTTCTTAAATCCATCATACAAGAAACACCTTCACCAAAATTGAATTTCTTCAGTGGATATCCGCCTTTCTCCCTAGGCTTCAGTAATTGGAGTTCTGTGCGCACCTGCCGTACAGGTGTTCCGTACCAATGGCCTGTGTTTTTGTGTTATTGTAGAAATGCTGTGGATTTCAAATAAATGCCCACCTAATCTAGATCTTTTACAATTAATTAGGCTTGAAATGATTGCATTTGGATTGTTGAAGTAAAGAAAGTACAAACAAATACGGTAGAACGAACCAGCCAAAAAGGTCGCGGCGGATCTCCAACTCAGCTCGTTGGAGAGATGCTGGGGTTATCGTACGAAAAATGAGCTCGCACGATTCAACTTCCTGCGGTCCGAAGTGGGAATGACATCTCTTCTATTTCAATGCAATTTTTTTAATCACAAAGAAAATTACAATCAAATAATAGAAATAAATCAGAACTAGTATTTACGAATGAAACAATTGAGCTAACTGCAGACTGTTGCAAGCAATCTACAGGTAGCTCAACTGATCCATATTTGACTTTTTAGTTACCTATTATTATAAATATTCACGGGTATTTATCGCGTGTATTTACCTTTTTACCCGTGAATATTTACAATTATTTGTTCTGATCGCGTAAGTTCAGAAACTTTATCAGGTACCTTCATTACATGCTACACAACAAGGTTCTATAAATAAATAAATAATGCTGGACAATTCACACAGCATTATCTAGCCCCAAGGTAAGCAGAGCTTGTGTTATAGGTACTAGATAACTGATATACATAATAATATACGAGTATCTATGATATATATTTTTTTATTATAAAATATATATCTATGATATATATTTTTTTATTATACATAGAAAACGACCAGAACACCCTGAACAAATAACTGCAGATCGTACAAACATTTGTCCCGAGGCGGGAATCGAACCCGCAACCTCCAGCGTCGCAGGCGGACCTTCGCCCACCGCGCCACAGAGGTCGTCTATGTAAATAGGTTCTACAGAGCTCGGTGAGGTATAAGTATATATCGGTAGGTAGACATACATAGAGCGACCACAGAGCGATTCCAATCTACGGGTACAGGTGCGACCATTCACAGCCTCCTCCGGGAGCGTCACAGAGCAGTACCCATAGCACAGATGGACCAGGCCTTACAAGATATTACCTACGTTTAAGTGGCGAACCTAGCGGGTTAGCTTGTCAAACTAGGTCTAGATCTCAGCACTCACGGGATCCCCGTGTTAAAAAACTAAAATTACATAAATTCATCAAAATCAAGACTTTATTCACAAAGGGAATTACACTAGTATTTACAATTGAAGCAATTGAGCTAACTGCAGACTGTTGCAAACAATCTACAGGACGCTCAACTGATATCAATACCAGTCGTCGCGTCCCCGCTACGCTGGCTGCATTGCGACGCTGTATGGCAATGCTGATGCGTTGTGCCAGATACTCACCAGCTCTCGGGTCGCTTCGACCGACGCGACGGTCAGATAATTTTTAATCAAAATTACATTTTTTCTTCGGTTCCTTAATTGGAAAAACGGTTAGACGAAATTACAATAAAAAAGTCATGAAAGTGCGCTGTTTTGCACCTAAACAGCGCACTTTCATGACATTTTTATTGTAGGTAATTACTTTTCGCAACCAATCGCAAAACCAAAACCAAACGCAAAAATTTGCTTGAGGTTTCAGGAACCCTGCAGTCTATAGAAAATATTTCGGTTTTGATTCGTAGGTTTTCCAATTCTTTTATTTCTTAAAATAGTTTCTTCATAAGTTGTGTAGTTTTCTTGTAAATAAACAAAAACATCATTTTTGCACTTACGCCGTTCCAAAAACGTATGCTCCGTCCTGGTCTTATGAACGCGAAATAGTATGCCTATCTTTTTCACAAAATGGCGTGCAACGCGCCCTCTTAATAGTTTTATTATTTTCATAATGCAACATTACAGCTACGCTAAAGCGTTACAATATGTTCATAGAAAAACATAAGAAGTACCTTGTATACCTCAACAGCCTATATTGGTCCACTGCTGGTCGCAAGCCTCACCCTGAGAGCGCCTTGTTGGTTTTTTATCTCATAGGAGGGGTAGTGCAATAATCCCCACGCTGGACATGCGGGTTGGGGATCGCAGTTTTGTGGTAGATTGTTCTGCAGGAGGCGCCCGCCCGCCCCCCGGTGGATATCTCTTAGTCGTCTCTTACGACACCAGAGTTGGGGTGGTGCAAATTCCAAGCCGGCACCACACGGCCCACAAGAGTGGAGAGTCCCTTGTATACCTACTTATTAATAACTGAGTATAATCTACTACTACAAAACACAAAAAAGCTTGAAAGTACAAAATAACAAACTAATGATAACACGGAAACAACATTCCAACTCAAACAACAACAAAACGGAACACAAACATAATTATAGTCAAACACACAAAGAATTCACTCTGCCCCGCGGTGACTCACTAATTATAACAAAGCAATTGTTTTTTTGCTTTTTATCCCGGAAAACCACGGGCAGAAACTAGTACAGATATACTTACCTCTCTCTTGTCGAACGATTAAAAAAGAAGGAACTCTATCTTCATTTGAATGACGACTCTATACATTTTCGTATGCAAATTATAACATTCAATTGGTCCAGTCTGGCACGAGCTACTCTACTCTCTGTTGTGATAACATCAGGGCACAGGTGCGGGTTCCCACCCCGGCCCGGCCCGAACGGGAGTAACACGCTTTTCGAATTAAATGTTAGTATCTAACCTATTTGCTGAAGTTGAGGTATTTTTGTTTCATGTTACGTTAGGTTGGGTAGTACCTATATTAGAACTAATTGAAATCAAAATAATAATTGAAACCGTTTTATAATAAAGGAAATGTCGTAAGATATTTCATCGCAAAGTACTACGTACCTACTTAAGTAGGTACAGTCAGCTGCACAGACATGTATACACTTCCAAGGTTTAACTTTTATTTTACTAGGAACTTTTCAAATAAAAGGACATGCACACGTTTTTTGTACAAAGTAGTCATCGTACTTCGTCAGAATGCGGTACATAAATTATCACAATTACTATACACTTACTATTTAGTCAAATTGAAAACTTGGGAGTGTATACATATTTTTGCAGCCGACTGTAGGTACTTATTATATTTTTATTATCCGACGAAAAAACGGAGGAGGTTCTGAAGTCGACGCGTATTTTTTTTATGTATAACTTTTTTCAGAGTTGTCCGATTTTGATAATTCTTTTGTTATTGGAAAGGGTATACCCCGCAGTTTGTCCCATATAAAGTTGATAAAAGAATCCAACCCTAAGTGGAGGTAAACAGGGGATGATCGATTGTTCACTCACTGATTGTAATGTATGACCACACATAACTTTTACAGAGAAGTCAGATTTTGATAATTCTTTTTTTATTGGATCATTATCATCATCATCATCAGCCTATATTAGTCCACTGCTGGACATAGGCCTCCTCTAATGAATGCCATATTATTATTTATTACATTATTTTATTGGATAGGGTCATGATACGGTATACTTAAATTAAAGTTAGTCCCATTTAATTTGGAAAAAAAAACCTACCCTAAAGGTAACAAAAGAGGGGCGCCGACTCAAAATTACTTAGGTATACTTACATTACTTCAAGAACTTAGATATTAAAGTTAAATAAAAAAAAATTGGTTGTCTGTAAAGTCGGTTTACTGACGATAGTTGAACGTGACTACTCAGAGCGAGGTAACGCCGCATGACGAGGTAACGCCGCATGACGTCATGTTTTTTCGTGCGTGCAGCCGGCTCTATCAAATTATAAGACGTTGTCACGTCAAAAAGGTTTATAATTTTTTGGCCAGTTTTTTCGGCGGCGGCGGTTTAATTTTTTTTGTTACAAAGGTTTTATTTTATGCTGGACTATTCACACAGCATCATCTAGCCCCAAGCTAAGCAGAGCTTGTGTTATGGGTACTGGATAACTGATATAGGTACTTGAAACATTACTTATATACATTATTCACAAAGAAAATTACAATAAAATGAGTGTATTATAATAATGCGATTACCAATCCGCATGCGTGAAGATTATTTATTTATTTGTACAGGCATCTTACGTGAAAATCACTTAGGAGCTATTTGCAATTTGATTGTTTTCAACAAATTGCAGTTAGCTCAATCGTTTCAATCGTAAATACTAGTTCTAATTTATTTTTGATTGTAATTTTTGTCAATAAAGATTTTTTTCTATAGAAAATAAAATATCATAGGTACAGTCAGCTGCACAGACATGTATACACTTCCAAGTTTTAACTTTTATTTTACTCGGAACTATTTAAATAAAAGGAATGCACACGTTTTTCGTACAAAGTAATCATCGTACTTCGTCAGAATGCGGTACATAAATTATCACAATTCCTATACACTTACTATTTAGTCAAATTGAAAACTTGGGAGTGTATACATATTTTTGCAGCTGACTGTACCTAAAACTATTCTACAGTAAAAATATATCGGCTCTGCACGGTGAATCACCGGCCGCGAGACTAGGCTCAAGTGGTCGGTGACTAGGGCTGCAGAGAGAGGAACTTTCTGATGATGCGCGCCGAGTCCAGGAGTACCGCCTTATTTTTTTATTTACCAACTTTAACTAATATTACAAGGAAAACTTATAATAATAACACTGAGTAAACCACAGAGGTTTGTAAGGGGTTTTGAATCTTATTATTATTATTAGTATAAGCCTATAGGGTCCCACTGAAGGGCAAAGGCGTACCTAATCACATTAGATGTGTAAAAAAAAATTGGTTGTCTGTAAAGTCGGTTTACTGACGATAGTTGAACGTGACAACGCAGACGCATCGCTCACTCAAGTAGGAGAGAGACGGATGTCGAGCGCTCTCGCTTGCACTTCAAGCCTTACATGGAACGCCTCAGAGCGAGGTAACGCCGCATGACGTCATGTTTTTTCGTGCGTGCAGCCGGCTCTATCGAATTATAAGACGTTGTCACGTCAAAAACAGAAAGAAGCTGCTGCTTTTCTTCTGGTAGGTACTGGTTCTTATAGTCGGATCTTACGACATCCAAAGGCTGAGTGGAGGGTTTGATTCTTACGCCAAGACAACCTTAACCTCAACAGCCAAATTGGTCCACTGCTGGACGCACGCAGGCCTCCTCTGATAAGTGCCTTATTGGTTTTATCCCATGGTGGGGTAATGCCTATAATCCCCACGCTGGGCATGCGGGTTGGGGATCGCAGTTCGTTGGTAGAATTATTCTGCAGGAGGCGCTGCTGCCCGCCCCCGGTGGATATCCCTTAGTCGCCTCTTACGACACCCGCGGGTAGAGTTGGTTTGGTGCTAATTGTAAGCCGGCACCACACGGCCTCCGTATAGCATGGGTGGAAGCTTTCTCCTACTGTTAATCATCTTTATCAGATGTAGTAGTAGAGGTCGACTTTATCCCGCTGTACAATTTCACCTCGTCTCGTCAAGCTGGCGGCCATATGTTTTGTGTTTCTACAGCGAGCACGCGCCAAGCGACTCAAGCATCAGAGCGAGCGCTATCGTTACGTCGTCGTTTGTAACGGAACACCGCGTCGTAAGATAATAATTAGAGAATTTAGGCTTTTCTGCATCAAAAATGTAGGAGAAATGTGGGAACATACATAGAAAAGAAAAAAGAACACACTTACAGCAGAATATAGAAACACCTCCTTTTTTCAAAGTCGGTCAATAAATCAAAATAAGTAATTCTTCCAGTATAGGTTCTATTTAATTTTAAGAATTTGACTTTTTAGACTAGAGTGTACCTTCATCTATTGTGTTTACGACAGTAAATAGCTTTTGACTGATTTTGATTTACGACATAAATATACCTTTCTGTAACGATGCTACTATTGACTCGTGCTACTCCCTCTGTTTACCCAGCTGCGCGGGCGCCTGAAACACAACACCGCCACAAAATAATCAACAGTTACTATGAGCTATGAGAATATCGTGGTCGCACAGAATAACAAGCAGTTACTATGAGAAAACGTCGTCGCACAGAATACAGAGAAGCTACATTCCTATGAGGATTCCGTTTTATGTCACCAAGCGAAAATAATTTAACCCGTAGGTATCCTGTATGAAAGTCTGTTTGTTAGGAGAAGAATACTCCATATTTACGGACGTTTTAAGGCCTGTTCAAATCAACGCGGTACTAGCTACCCAGAGGGGCAGTTTCGCTTGGATTTTCGCTCGGTTTCGCGCGGCGTTATTCTGTCGACTATTTTAGTGAAGTGACAGTAGGATTACCGCATAGGTACTTACCTTT
The DNA here is from genome assembly GCA_963564075.1 of Eupithecia subfuscata. Taxonomy (NCBI): domain Eukaryota; kingdom Metazoa; phylum Arthropoda; class Insecta; order Lepidoptera; family Geometridae; genus Eupithecia; species Eupithecia subfuscata. The sequence goes on along the minus strand of OY751118.1, from coordinate 941,010 downwards.
TCCATTCCGATTTTGTTACCGCTCTGGGTATCGGATATCGCTTAGGTCTGCATAGACCTTTACTAGGTACGTACTAAAAACTAAATAATAGGATACTAATAATTATCATACCAGCAGCTTTTGAAAAATAAATCGAGGAGAGTGGAAGAATCACTTTTGTAAGAAAAGACATCAACGTATGATTAAAAACTAAAATAAAGCTTTTCTGAACCAATTATTATCATTATATTGTAATTTATTTATTTTCAGACAACATAGATCAATAAATTAGTAAAACAAAACAATAAATCTTAACTTTTTCTTAGTAATGCTCATAATCGCCACACACTGGGCATGCGGGTTGCAAATCGCAGTTTGGTGGTAGATTTGTTCTTCAGGGGGCGCTGCTGCCTGCCCCCGATATCCCTTAGTCGCGGGAAGATTTTAGGATGGTGCAAATGCTATGCCGGCACCACACAGCAGGTGATCCACCATTACCATTTTATCGTATTCTCAATACCATTTTATCGTACCTACTCAGTACCATTTTATCGTATGTCAAAAATAAAACTCACTAAGTCCGCCAGGTGCATACACCCGGTACAAACTCTACTAATGTGAAATAAAGAGTATTTGAAATGTGTTTGGAACTGTACCTACTCGTACTGCTTTACAACACGTCACTCAACAGAAACCATTTGGATAGCTGATGGTGATGGGAATCGTCATTCGGATCGTTGATGGAAAACATCAGGCAATTACCTACCACTACCAATAGTTTACGTGTCTAGGTAATTTACTATGGCTTAGATCGCTGGAAAGGGTCAAAGAGTGTTAAGCGTTTTTAGGTGGAAGAGGCGTGTAGGAGTTTTTAAAAAAGATAATTGTTAGATAGATAGATAGATATTTATTTATTGTTTCAAGGTTGTTACAATTTGTTAATAGCGTCTTAAATCCTAACATAGGTTTATCTAGAAACTAGAGTTCTCTACGTAATACTTAATTATAATTTTTATAAGCTAGCATCGGAAATTAATGCGGTTTATGTCGTCAACGTCGGTTATTCTTATTTTAGAGTTTCTATTTGCCAATACGTAATGGGAAATTACCGCAACTTATAGTTTGATTTCGAATAACAGCTTTCTAGCACTAATAGTTTCTGAGCTAAGCTGCGGACAGACATACCGACATGGCGAAACTAAGAGTTTTTGATTTGATTTGATAAAAACGAAGGTAGGTTTATTAAGTGATATCCCAGTTCTGCTAGAGGCTCTATCGAGGTAGATAAAAAGTGATCGAAGTCAATAGGTACGCAACCTAGTTTACTCTTATCTAAAGTGAGACAGCCCAAAGCGCAAGATCCGTGCCAATAGCAACAATCGAGAACAATAAAATATGATTTGTACTGGAATTCGTAGATAAAAGTGCCCCCTATGTCCACGGCCTATCGCGCGATGCGGGCCGGTAGCGTCGGCAGAACACGAGGGGCTTTCAAAATAAGAAAATATCTACTGATATTAAATATCAGTTAACTTTAATTGAAAAACCGTTTTTCAAAAATATTTCGAAAAATTTTTGTTTTCTCGTTTTGCAAAATTTTTTTTTTTAAAACGCGTTTTCCAAAAAGAAACACATATTTACCATAGAGCTCAATAGATCGCGCGGATCTTTCCCTTAAGCAAAACATTGATCATCTATTTATTATGTCTGATTCAATGTAATTCTATGTAATTATGATTTAATTTAATTTCATGTTGTTTAACTAAATTTATTCACAAAGAAAATTATATTAGTATTTACAATTAGAAAAAAAAAAACAATTATGTTGTTCTAAGCTAGTTATTCATAAAATGTCAATAAAACAAATGTTTACCTTACTTTTACTATAATTGACCATAGAGACTACATTGCTAGTAAACACAAAAAATCGCTTTATTTTAACCTGCAGTGGGTCATTAATAACTAACTTATATGTATTATATGTATACTATATATGTATTATATGTATATATAATAAAATAAATACTAGACAAATCACAGCGCCCCACAAAAATTATCAGAGTCAACAGCTTAGCATTATTGACCTGCTATCGGTACCGGCCGGAGAGTGGCATGCGGGCCGTGCGATTGCCTACCCGGGCCCGCAGCGCGAGATAACAGCCACAGAGTACCTACAGCCTCTGAGTTATGCTCCCCTGGTACCTCGCAGTCGCAGAGAGTGCTAGGTGTTTCCGGGTTCATAACATTTAGTACTTCTATGGATAGAAAACTACCAATCACGTGCTAAACCAACCGTTAATAATCTTCGTATTTTTTTTTATTATGAGTCCTTGACCTACTATTTTACATCGACATAATAAACAGACTCAGTATTGAGTTGCTATCGCTACTGGAGAGTGTCCATGCGGGCCGGCCGTGCGATTGCTTACCCGGGCCCGCAGCGCGCGATAACCCACAGCCTCTGAGTGATGCTGCCCTGGTACCTCGCCACAGACTGTTAGGTACTTTTTCGGTTTCATAACATTGTTCATTAGTTTATCAACACTTGTATGGATAGACTAGATGATGCCCGCGGCTTCGCACGCTTATGTCCGTCCCCGGGATACCATTTACCTCCCTGCAAAATTTCATTAAAATCCGTTCAGCGTGAAAAGGTAACAGACAGACAGAGTTACTCTAACTGGCTGCTACTACTCTAATTTATAATATTAGTATGGGTAATAACCTACAAAGGTAAGTACCTACAATGACTTGCATCCTTGTCTTGCTATCCCTACGAGAGTGTCATGCGGGCCCGCAGCGCGCGATAACACACAGCCTCTGAGTTATGCTGCCCTGGTACCTCGCAGAGTGTTGGCTGTTTCCTGGTGGTATGGTAACCTGGCTTTATGATACTGACGACCGATGCGCGGCGGGCGAAGGTCCTCCTGCGACGCAGGAGGTTGCGGGTTCGATTCCCGCCTTGGGACAAAGGAATTTCTAAAATTGTGTATCTTTACTATATTACATGCATGTATTATAGTAGAGAAAAACTGATCAAACATAAACCTGTAACTCTAGTTATTAAAAATAACCGCATCAAAATCCGTCGCGTAGTTTTAAAGCGACTTTGTTTTATACTATGTAGAGATTGACCGTTATAGCCCGGCCATACGCGCTTTTGTCTCTTGATCACTACGCAGTACGCTGCGGTATGCAGCGCCAGACACATAATTAAAACGTCCAGAATGGTCTTTTGTTCCGGGTTTTTCGCGGTGAAGTCGTAACGCAGCGTATTGCGCCCGAACAAAAGACCAAAGCCTTACCTGCGAGCAAGCGTGTAATGATTCGTATGTGAGAGTACCAAATTGTATGGAAAAGAGACGTCACGTTCACATCTCTTTCATCATCATCATCAACATCAGCCTATATTAGTCCACTGCTGGACATAGGCCTCCCCTAATGAGCGCCATAGCGCCCTGTCTTCAGCTAAAGCAACGTCAAATAGACTCACTGCTCTGCAGGGTATTTTGACTTCTTTTATTTTGACTGATTTTCAGCAGGAGAACGTTGAGGAGGTGCTTCTTATTTCGATCATCAAAACCGAAATCAAATAGCGTTTTATAGATCCGTCGGAATCGAATTCGCATCCGATGTTTCCGATTCGAATGAATTAAACGAATCGAATGAACTAAACTACCCCTGTTGGACTCTGATGTTCGCGAGGTGCATAGTACGCTACTTTGCTTGAGAACAGTCGTTTTTGCTTACACTTACTTTGAAGAGGTTCCATACCATTCTGATGGCGCCCAAATGATAGGTAGGTTACTAACCTATGACAGAGAGTATAATAATACCTAAAACTAATCTATGTATAGGCTTTGTCGCGAAAATTCCCCTTCTAAGCACCATATTAAACTTTTACTTCAATTCAAGTTTAGTACCTACGTAGGTCTTTCGTTTTCTCATTTAGCAGTTTTCCGTTTTCTCTCGATAAGTTCCTCAAGGGGACGGAACGACGTCTTGTTCGCGATTAATCGTCGACAAACAGAATTAATCATCGCTCGCACCTGCCGACGGGGCGCTAGCACTTGCCGCTAGGCGAGTGCTTCTCTACCGTGTCATAATGTCTCAAAATGGTGGTGTGGTCTTTAGTTTTTCCGGGACGACGCATCAATTATTAGGGTTTACTAATTTTAGTGAATGTAAATGATTTACTTACGTAGCTGTACTTTAGTTAATTTAGGTACATACCCTATGTAGGTTTGTTGGATATCACTTGGAAATGGTTATTTACGGAACTAAGAAGGAAGAGAAACCTAGCCATAGTTCTTTGTTTAAAACCCGAAACCCTATCGAATATTCAAAACTATTCTATTGCTATTGATATTTGTAGCGCACCAATTTCATAGTTGGAATTTAATTCAAACTTAGAACCTATCCACCTGCGCGCATTACCTAAAACCGAGTAAGTTGATTGGTTCGCTTTTAATCAAACTTTCCCGCGTGGCGGTGACAGCTCGATTACGTGGCGGTTGCCAGCGCGGTGCGTTTTCGACAGATCTGGTGGTTTTTCATAGACTTTCTCTCTTTGTGAAGTGGTGAAAATTGCATGTTGAAGTCTTCTATTTCATTTATTCTTGCTAACCGTATTTTACAAAAAGTCCAGGATGTACCGATTTCGATCTCTATGCTGTTATATCATTAAGGAATTAAGGATTATGCCATAATCCTCAGGCCACTGCATGCGGTTTGGGGATTGCAGTTCGGTGGTGGATCTGTTCTGTGATTCTGCAGGAAGCGCTGCTGCCCGCCCTCGGTGGATATCCCTTAGTCGCCTCTTACGACACCAGCGGGAAGAGTTTGGATGGTGCAAATTCTAAGCCACATAGGATATTAGGATTGTAATAATAAATACTTAATACATGGCGGCGGCGGCGTGGGCGTACCGCCGGTAATATACGGCGTCTATTTAGATAAGAAAAAAACGTAGATATAGTTATTAAAAATAAGGGTAGTTAGGTACATTATTAATTAAATAAAATACTAGAATTATTGGTAAATCCTACATTACACTAATAATATAAATGCGAAAGTTTGTATGGATAGATGGATGGATGTTTGTTACCTCTTCACGCCAAAACTACTGAACGTATCTGGCTGAAATTTGGAATACAGGTAGGTAAGTCTAACCCCAGAATCAAACATAGCCTATGTTTGATTCAAACATACTTTTTATCCCATAAATCAGTTCCCATGCGATAAAAATAACCTCAAAACGTTTCCATAGAAACAACGCGTGCGAAGCCGAGGGCTGAAGCTAGTAAATACATAATAATCATTTCAACTATTAACCACAACACAAAAATTTCTTCCCTGAAAGCTGTCAAATTCACCCACAAACTTCAGCTGGCAACCCCAGCTTAACACACTCGATTATGAGTAAAAACTGTGTCGTGTCACCGCCAGGCGATATCCAAATTGCTTTTTGCTTTTTTCAGATATCTTCCTGTACTGAAATTGACGGTTTTCAACATAAAAGGGTTTTCGTGGTTTTATTCGTGATAGCGAAAATGGAAGTCAGGCTTTTGAATCTATCTGAAGCAGTTGGTTTCTGTAATTATTAATCGTTAAAGTATTAATACTTCTATTTATGTGGACTGATTCTTAGGTAGTTATTAGTAAATAAAATCGGCCAAGTGCGAGTCGGATTTGCTCGTAAAGGGTTGCGAGATCCATGCCATCGTACAAGATTTAACACTTTTGTTAAAATGAGCAAAAAACGCCAAACATTTTTTGGTATGGTACTTTTATTTTATTATTCATGATTTTAAAAAAATAATATTAACTACGAGCTCTGTGGCGCAGGGGACGAAGGTCCGCCTGCGACGCAGGAGGTTGCATGTTAGATTCCCACATCGGGACAAATGTTTGTACGATCGCTGAGGCGTGAGTCTATTTGACGTTAGTGACGAGACGTGATCGTCGAGCGTCGTTAAACATCCCGAGCGCAACTTAAGTTTCTAGAATAACTCTCGAGCGAAGTTACTTGAATCCTGACTGCGAGAGGGATTTAATCAAACTCAAGACGAAGGCAGCCACGTCGAGAATACTCTTTTTATACTACACCTGCTCAGAAAAAGGCTTATTCCTTTTCTAAACATAAGGAGAAAGTACGTCATTGCAGTGCAGGCGCACTGAAATGCGGGAGGAAAAACTCTATGGAATTTCATTTCTCACGCGTTTATCGGGAGATAAAAGTGTATGGAAATCCATTTATAACGTGTTATTTTTTTTTAGTTTTCTGAAATATCAGTCGGTAGTTATGGTTATTTTCATATTAGTTCAAACGACAAAAAGTTTTTACTCCAAATCCGCCATTTATGATATTGGCCTCTTCCGTATTCGGAACAATAATTATTATTCAAAAAAACTGGTTGTCTGTAAAGTCGGTTTACTGACGATAGTTGAACGTGACAACGCAGACGCATCGCTCACTCAGTGAGCTCACATGGAACGCCTCAGAGCATTAATGCTACATTTGAGTTTACAATTTGAATTTGTTCGACTGATTTTGAAGATTCTAAAACGATGATTTTCCTCGAAGGTGGGAACAACTTTACTTATTATAAAAGCGAAAGTCTGTAAGGTGGGAACAATAATTGAAAAAAAGAACCATGTGAAAATAACACGTGCGCGTATTTATTGCTACATGTTTTTATTCCGCCTTCTGAACAGAGATTTGTTCAAATTTCGAAGAAGATCTCATTGTACGGACCTTCTTGGTTAAAAACGATTCACACATATTTTCCATACTCAATCTCATTATTCCCTTGAGTAATGAGTTCGAATTTGGAACCTCCAAATGTGTATGCAAATATTGACGAAGGAGACTCGCACTAAGAGATCTCATTCGATTTGTTTGAATTCGGTAAGACCTTCACCTTTTTAGCTAACAGGGCTTCTATCACTTGCTTTCGGTTACTGATAAATTACGTATAAAGTGCGTTTTACGAGCATAGAGCGTAAAATACCTACATATTCCTCTAATACGTGTCCCATTCAATGCCAGGGCCTAGTTCCAAACCTAAGCCTTTGACCGGAGCTGCCGCTGACAGGCCATTAGCGAGCAAAGTCGGGGACTTGCTGTTAGTTGGTTATTGGCGAAACGTTCGGCGTAGTGCCTTTGACTTGTTAGATGTTTGGTGTTCTTCCTTGTAATTTGTTGACTTACCTAATAAGTTATCAAAGATAAGAATAAGAATAAGAATAAGAAACATTTATTGTATGAACTGTGTACATAGTTGGTCTTAAGAACTAGTAATTGTCCAACAGTTTGTCCTTTCGGACATACAATAATATAATTATTTTTAACTATAATTTATATTTATTTTTAATTATTTTTAACATTAGTTAACAAAAAATTATGAGAATTGCACATTTTCTTTATACTTAAATAAGGTTAACAATAGGAGCTAAATAACAATGATTACTATCTAAATTTTGGGGGGGTACTGTCAAAATATTCTTTGATATTATAATGAGTTTTAGATATCAGATATTTTCTTAATTTTAATTTGAATTTATTATCTTCTATTTCTTTTATTTCTAATGGTAAATTGTTGTAAATTTTAATGGCAGAAATATATGGACTTTTCTGGAACATTGCATTGTTTACTTGAGGCATACAAATATTATATTTGTAGTTTTTGCGTAGGTTATTATGTCGACTAGATTGGTTAGCAAAGAAGATTTTTTTGTTGTTACAATAAGAAAATTACAATAAGAGAATCAAAACACATTAGAACTAGTATTAACAATTGCAGACTGTTGCAAGCCGCTTGTATAAGATAATCAAGACCTCTAGATTACCTTAGACTAGCCTTAGACTTACCTTAGACTAACTAGATAGGATGAATATCCTATCAGTTGTAGCTCACTCAATATTCATCATACCTACTGAATTAAAATTTTCTAAATCGTACAGCGCTTCACAACATTTGAGTACCTACGTAAATATGACTCAAATGGCCGCCGCCGTGCCGGCCGCGCGTAAGACCACTCAACTCAGCCTGAGCATGTCTAGAGAGCCGACTATGGGAACCTACCAGAGGAAGGACATCAGCTTCCACAGGTGGATTTATAACACCTCCACTGTGATTACCAAGCTGCATGACCAGCAGGGATGGCATTACCCCCTGATAAAAGCCAATATGTGCCAATATGGTGCTTAACAGGTGATACCCATGTTCTTGTCCTATGGCCTGATCATGTGAATGTTATTTTTGACGGTCTGCTGGTCTATTTATCACACGCAAAGCTCGGTCAGTATATAAGTCCAGAGACTCGGTCAGTATATAAGTCCAGCAATAAAGCAATACGCGCAGAAATTGTTCCAACCTCAAGGTCCATCATTATTTTTTTCTATAGTCCAAATAACTCGATCGACGACAGGATTTACGGGAAATAAAGTTTTCATTAAAAATCCAACAATATGCACAAGCCATAAGGAAATACATATCTAATTTAGTGACAACTCCAACCTTCCAAAACCCATCATAGCAACAGTTACAGAATTATTAAAACTTACAAAAACGTCTAGAAATCTATATATTTTAATAAGCCTTCGAAACTAATGCCACAGCTGTCGCAATCTGATACACTCCTCTCGACGTTCCTTACCTTTTTGTTCAACTTCTACAATAACTAAATTCATCTTGAAGGAACCAATTCTATTTCTGTAATATTATTATTAAACTTAGGTATTGGTATAAGCAGCTAAGTGTGTTTATTCCAGTACATAAAGAAACAAATCTAATTTAGTGGCTCGCTAAATACATATTTGAAAGAATCGCTATGAAAAAATAAGATATGCCAAGATTTTTTTATTCCTGGCATGGGTCAGATTTTTGTACGATTTGTTCGGGGTGCTTTGGATGTTTTCTATTTTATTTTATTTTATTTCTTCAAGAAAAGCTAACGACTACAAAATGTATAGTTATTTATCTAGTCTAGGTAACTACACAAAATAATATGAGAATCTTGGATAATAATGCAGCCCACGCCACGACTAAGAAGTTCCACTAAAGTTTATTTACAAACAGAACAAACGTTGAAATATTAGGATGTTATATAATTTATGACATGTATAAGTAAAAAATATATGCATTAATGTACATTACCTATGTTAATCAGTTATCTAGTACCCATAACAGAAGCTCTGCTTAGCTTGGGGCTAGATGATGCTGGATGAATAGTCCAGCATTATTTATTCGTTTTAAAGCAGAAAAATAATCGGAAAATAAAAGACTTCCAAAAAGATACTTTGGTTTCACTTATTTATTTCAAAACTAGAATAAAAATTCGGAAATTCACAAAGTCTCCTAGTTTTCTGAAAACGGTAACCAATAAAATCATTTTTTTAATAACAACTCTACTCTTACTTTCCTAAAACAATAAAAAACAACCCAAGCCCATAGCAACTCGAAAATTAGCACCTTTTTTCATCGACGACCCACCCCCTCCTCGGGGTGGCAGAACATCTGCGCGCAATCCCTTACAGGCGGCTGTCAACCACAGAGACTTGCCAACCGTTTATTTATTTGAAGCCCAAATTGATTCGTTTGATATGCCAGGCGCCAGGCGCCAGCCGGCTGAATGCGCGGGCTCCTAGCCTCAATTTTGGCGGGAGTTTTGACATTGACAGTTATGATTCATCGTTGCATGCGTGGGAATTTAGAGGGGGATTTCGATTTTGAATAAGAACAATGCATTTAAATTTGGGTATGTTTTAAGAAAATAAAGAATACACACACATCTGGGTTTGGAAGGCAGACATTTAGAAGAAATTTACTAAATATTTGTAATAATCACGATATGATCTACTTTCTTGTTAGCCCTTTTAATAATAAAAGAATGGTAGTAGGTAAGAACCATAAACTCACCTATTTTTAAATACAACGAAATTTCGATGTCTGGCGATCCTGACATAACTGACGTTGGTGACATTTTTTGTAGGTAGGTAAATCGGTACTATAAACGAAAACCTTGACCGATGGCGATACGGTATTCATACTTTTTGCAAAAACTTTTCCGAAGCCATAAACTTTTCATAATTTCCCACTGCGTACAAACGGCTATACGTGGTCGTTACCGCCATATTGAAAAATTAAGCATAAAAATGCACATTAGGTACCGGCAAGCTGTAATATTATACGATTTCCTAAATGAAATCCATATAACACGCCAGTCGGTGGCACATGGTGGCGCACGCGGAGCTAGAGGGATGGAAGTGGCAGCGCCTGAAGGCATTCCAGAGGGTTTATTTTTTTAATAAAACGTTTCACCAACTCAAATACAATTTACACACTTAAAAACAAACATAAATTAGGTCCTGTCCTTAAATGCTTGTTTTGAACAGGTAAACACGAAATTTTTAGGAAATTACCTTTAGGGTTAAATTTTGTTTGCTAACCTTAAGAGAGCGCAATGCGCATCATTTTATGAAAAGGATAGGCATAGGATTTCGCTTTTATAAGAGCAGGACAGAGTATACGGTTTTGGTACGGTGTAAGCGCCGACATGATGTTTTTGCGTATTTACAAGAAAACTACCAAAATTATGAGGAACAAAGGGATTGGTAATAACCTACGAATCAAAACAAAAATATTTTCTATAGACCGCAGGGTTTCTGAGATCACGACCCAATTATGTGCAAAACAGTGCACTTGCATGATGTTTTTATCGTACCTCTTTTTTGCTATCGTGCTTTAAGTTCTAAGGAACGAAAGAAAATTTTATTTGAGTTTTATACGACGGGGATCCCATGAGTACAGAGATCTTGGCCTAGTTTGACAAGCAAACCCGCTAGGTTCGCCCTGTTAGATATGCTTTTTTTACTATTTTTATTTAAGTCAGTGGAGAACCAATCCAAATTCGTAGTAATTTAGCATTTATTATTATTTTAATTTTGCAACTAAAATTACACAATGCATATAACGCAATCAATATTGCTTATTGCAATAATTCGTCGATTAAATCAAAGTGGAAAATATTTGAGTGAAATAGTTTTAGGTAAGTATTTATTTTCCTTAGCAAGACTTCTGATAGCCTTTCTAGAAAAAACACCAAACAGTTCCTATTGCTAGAAGAATAGTGCATTTTACACCAAGGCGAGAAAGTGATCAATTCCTACCGAGTGTGTCGTTTTGACTTAAAACACACGAGGTAGGAATCGCACTTTCTGCCGAGTGATAAATAGAGCTTTATACTACATCTTCGAGGAAAATAAATAGCAGAATTAATTATTAATTGAAATTTATATTAATTTAGAATAACTTACCGCACCCGCAACTTACCGTTCTTTTTTCAAAATATTGTTCGGAAATCGGAGGAGGCCTAATGGACTTGGAGTAAAAACTTTTTGTCGTTTGACCGAACGAAAATAACCATAGCTACCGGCCGATCTTTTAGGAAATTAAAAAAAATAACACGTTGGAAATGGATTTCCATAGAGTTTTTCCTCCCGGTTTCCTATAGGCCTGCAAAGACATACTTTCTATTCTATAAATGGAAAAGGAATAAGCAACTTTCCGAGCAGGTGTAGTATAAAAATCTTTTTCCTAGGTTTTTGTCTTGCATAACATCGTGAATTCTCTGCTTACCAAAGAAACCGCAAGAAACACTTCTGCAGTATTCCTTGCGGCATGTTAACATTGAGCCCTCTGCCACTTCCAGTCCAGGCCGTCCCCGCGCGACATTCATTAAAATTTGCCAAAGCCGGCGCGCCCGTCCGCCGCACCTGACGCCTGCCCCCGACCGAGCCAAACGACTGCGCTGTTTTGTACGCCATACATTACTCGCTGGCGACAGCGCGCGACTGTGGTCTGTGCGTGTGACGCGCGATGTGCGCGGGAAGCTTAGATTTATATTTCGTGAATCTGGACTATAGAACTACAAAGCGTTATTTTTCTATTTGGTTAGTACCGCGTACTAATACTGGTACAAAAAAATGCAGCATTTCATAGTTTTCATATTTCTTATATGAAAACTATGAAATGCTGCATTTTTTTGTACTCTATACATAGTTATACTCATCATGGTTCTACTACCGATTAGGTACCTAGGTCTCCCACAACATAGGGCTAAAAAAATTGCAATCACCGTCTAGGCCAAACAAATATACTCAAAAAGTCTCAGTTATAATTTCTATACATTGCTGCATTTACATCCAAATCTTCCCACCCTCGCCTTCGAAACCCGCAATGTACCTCCAGGCTGCGATACTGTCGCGAGGCAACAGCTGCTGCTTGTATTTATTGAAATTGTAATTTAGTTTTTTACGGCTTCTGTTTTGGATTGTGCCGTAGTTTACGTAAGTTTTGTATTTATGTGATTTGTGTTTTACTTATTAGGTGAAATGAATAACTAGCATAAATATCTAAAACTACATAGGCATCTAAAGCTGTGCGTCCACCGAAGCGTACGCAGTGTGCGCAGCGTCGGTATTTACAATATGCCTGGCGTCGGTATCAGCAGATATGCGGATCCAGTCCACACTGTACCATATAAGTCAATACAAAGCAACAAACCCTTACGTACGCTACGTAGGTACGCACAACGCTCCGATTTCTTGTGGACCCGCAACTTACGGCGAATAGTAGGGGCGATAGTGGCGCCACTACATATTTAATTTTATAATTACGTTATACAAAGGAATTATCAAAAAATCGAACCGCGCGTAGACGATATCTATCATAAGCTTTTTTTAAATGTATCTGTAATAGTTTTGTACTGTATTATTTAGGCAGATACTTGTTTCAAGAATTTAGTTTTATTTGTTAATTTAGTTCCTATTGGTGGCCACCAAGCTCTCCAAACAAGGTTTTTGATTGAATAACACAAAACAAAACTATTACAGATACATTAAATAAAAGCTTGTGATAGGTATCGTCTACCAGCGGTCCGATTTTTTGATAATTCCTTTGTATAACTTAATGATTAAATTAAATATGTAGTGGCGCCACTATCACCCCTACTATTCGCCTTAAGTGTAAAGTTTCGATGTAGTCCAATCTAGATAAGATCAAAGGCACATGAGAATTAAGGTTTTTTGTTATTATAGTGCGTAACCCCACACTCAGGGTAATTTCTAAGAAATCAAATGATATCACAAAATTTTTTGACTTCGACGGGACTTGAATCCGCATCCTTCCGGACGGTACGGGAATGTGCTAACCAGCGACACCACGAGGTCAAGTGACGTAGGAGTCGAAGTGAGAATTATAAAAACAATAGACAGTTAACAGTTTAATGTGGGGAGCGTTCGTTCACCGTGGTACCATTATATACCTAGTACCATCAATGGTACTGTGGCAATTATTGTTTGCCATCGTTCCATTACATCGATGGTACCATTGCAAAAAATATTTTTTGTTAACCGTAGTACATTCAGAAAATAAATGAAAACCAAAATGTAATTCAATATTGTTATTGTCAGCAACGTAAAAACAAATGTATGGCGAACTTAAAATAAAATTGATAGTATAGATAGACCAATGCTCTAAATAATTTTAATTTCCTAAACTCGCAATTTTTCTAATCCAAATCCAACTACAATCTCATCATTACATCACGAAGGGGAGAGATCTTTTTTAATAAAATGCCTCCAATTCTATGCCACTTCTGACAATCAAGACCCGTCAAGTGCGAGTATAACTCGCGCGCCGAGGGTTTCGAACGTTTGTGAACAAGTAGGTATGTACTAAAGGTACCGGTTAGAAACTCCGAAATTTAATGAAGACCTAAAACTAGTAGGTACCAACCTACATTTCAGATGGATCTCTCTGCATGCTTCGGTGATAGGGTGTAGCGGTAAATTTTTCGACTTTCTTCAAGATATTTCGAAAAGTATTGAACCAGCAGAAATTTCAAAAACTGTTTTGAAACGTACAAACCAATACCTTTCATATGATACCCCACTCATTGGGGTAACCCCCCTTTTTGAAAATTATCCCCCTCTTTTTGACCATTTCTCAAAAAGGGTTCATTTTACAGACTTCTCTATATATTTCCTGTAAAATATAGATCTGTATCTACAAACGCTCCATACATTTTGAATGGATCGCTCTGCAAACTTCGGAGATAGAGGGGGGGGAACGGGTAAAATTTCGACTTTTTTCAATATATTTCAAAAAGTATGTAACCTACAGAAATTTAAAAGACGGTTTTAAAATGTACAAATCAATACCTTCCATATGACATCCCACTCAGTGGGGTAGCCCCCCCTTTTGAAAATTGTCCCCCCCTTTTTTGACCATTTTTCAAAAAGTGTTCGTTTTTCAGACTTCTCTATATTTTTCCTGTAAAATATAGATCTATATCTACAAACGCTCCATACATTTTGAATGGATCGCTCTGCAAACTTCGGAGATAAGAGGGGGGGGAATGGGTATTTTTTCGACTATTTTCAAAATATTTCAAAAAGTATGAAACCTACCGAAATTTTAAAAACTGTTTTGAAGTGTACAAACTAATACCTTTCATATGATACCCAATTCGGTGGGGTAGCCTCCCCTTTTGAAAATAATTCCCCCCTTTTTTTACCATTTTTCAAAAGTGTTCGTTTTTCAGACTTCTCTATATTTTTTCTGTAAAATATAGATCTATATCTACAAACGCTCCATACATTTTAAATGGATCGCTCTGCAAACTTCGGAGATAGGGGGGGGAGCGGGTATTTTTTCGACTATTTTCAAAATATTTCAAAAAGTATGAAACCAACAGAAATTTAAAAAACTATTTTTAAATGTACAAACTAATACCTTTCATTTGATACCCCACTTGACTCTGTAGGTCTCTTTTAAAATTTTGACATCTCAATTTGTATGGAAAATGTTTATTTTCATTTTTCATTTTTTTTCATTTTTTTTTCTTAAAATCTGTACAAATTTCAAGTTGATAGCTGCTGTAGTTGCTGAGTTATTAAGGAGGGAAAAAAGGACAGACAAAGCGAGACCATAAGGGTTTCGAAACCCTAAAAATGAATG
The DNA here is from genome assembly GCA_963564075.1 of Eupithecia subfuscata. NCBI lineage: Eukaryota > Metazoa > Arthropoda > Insecta > Lepidoptera > Geometridae > Eupithecia > Eupithecia subfuscata. Next base: position 926,005 of record OY751118.1, on the reverse strand, counting down.
GAAAAACTCCAGATTCGATTTAACGGTTAATAATATTCCAAGAACTCCTGTTAAACAGTCTGCAAAGTGTTTCCCCCTCACTAAAAAATAAAAGCCACAACAGAAGGAAATTAAGTTAGCCACAGGTGTCCGCGCCCGACTCCGGCTGATATATCGCGGCGCGCGCGGACCCACACATGAGGTTCAGACTAGGGAGTGCACTTTACTTTGCTCGTACAATAAGCGTCGAAGCAACTAGACATGGCAGACGTCCCAAGCATTAGCACATCTTTGTTTTGACGACCCATATTGTGGCACGGCGGGGGAAGGTCCGCCTGCGACGCAGAAGGTTGCAGGTTCGATTCCCTGGGTGTTCTGGGTATATCTATGTATTAAAAATATCTATGTAATGTATTAAGTATATCAGTCATCTAGTACCCCTAAACACAAGCTCTGCTTAGCTTGGGGCTAGATAATGCTGTATGGATTGTAAAGCAATATGTATTTATTTATTTAAAATAAGCGTCGAAACAACTAGACATATGGAAGAAGCATTAGCACATCTTGGTTTTGCCGATCGATGTGGCGCGGCGGCAGGTCCGCCTGCGACGCAGAAGGTTGCAGGTTCGGATTTCGCCTTGAGACAAATTTTTGTACGATCTGCATTTGCAGATTTGTTCCGGGTGTTCTGGGTATTTCTATGTAGGTATAATAAAAAAAGAAATATCTATCTGTCGTGTATTGTATTAAGTATTTCAGTCATCTAGAACCCATAAAACAAGCTCTGCTTAATTCAAATTCAAATTATTTATTTCGGTTGTTCACCATAAATGTTAGTACAACTACCTATATACGAGTACTATGTTAGTTACCATAAAAAGAGATTTCATTAATTCATGTCACATAAAAACCAGAATACACTCAATAAATTATCATTAGGTAGGAACAAAATTAAATTAAAATCACTAACTCTAACAAGATTAAATTTAAGTATGTAAATGTCATAATATTAAGCAATTCAAATTAATTTATGTATGTAAAAGTCAACAAATGAATAAATATTAACCTACTGAATAATAATAATTTTAATTATATATTATTTTGCACAACGCATTGCGTTACAGGGCAGCACATGCGTCTCGGTCCAGTGTCTGAGTATAGGGCCATCCACCCGCTCAGCTATTGTGACCAGGAGGCTGTTGGGGCTGGCGCGCACCCGCCGCATCAAGGAGGCGACACGCTTGCGCATGATGGCGTGAAAATCATCACCTCGCGCCTCTGTGAACATACCTGATGCGCTGCAGTAGCGCGGCAGCCCCACCAGCATCCGGAACGCGTTGTTGTATTGTACACGGAGTGCGTTGTACGCCGCTCGAGTAACGTTCATCCACAGGCTGCAGGAGTAAAACGATTGGCAGAAGGCCCTGAACAATGTAATTTTCACCTTTTCGGAGCATTTTGCAAACCTACGGATCAACATGTTACTCCTCACAGCCAACGCCCTTCTCTCCCTCTCCATGTCCATGTCGTCCTTGAGGGTATCGGTGACCCAGTGCCCCAGGTACTTAGCTTGGGGCTAGATGATGCTGTATGGATAGTAAAGCAATATGTATTTATTACTTCTCTTGTAATATAAGTCTAAGGACAGAGTCCTTAGTATGGTTTGTGCATAGTTTACGTAATAGTGGTTTGACACTTGCAGTGCGTTAGCTAATTTGATGGGTCTCGCTCAGTCTGCATAGTGTAGAAAGAGATGCCCTCTATTTCAATGCAGAAAGACCGCTGTTAGCCATTAAGCGCTCTGACGAAGAAGTACTGAAATTAACTTTATTGCGTTGCCATTAGAGTCTAAAATGTATTTTTCCAGGCCCAGAAAGATAGGCCAGAAAAGCTCATGTAGGTATAAATGGGCTTAGTATGGCTTGTGCATAGTTGACGAAAAGTATTTTCGTTTCCTTTCCATACATTCAGTGCCTTGCAGCGCCCCTACCGGATAGGGAGGAACTACTTTTCGCAGTATGACAGCGATTCAATAGTTTCATACGAACTCTTTTTCTTTGTTCCATGGCTTTTGCGACCATTTGCCACAATTATGTTGATTCGATAGTAATTTTCGTTGCATTCGTTGCATTTTAGCAGAACAACTTTGACAGGTCAGCAGTAGTACTAAGAGTAAACGAAAACTGTATTCGTTTTGGTATTGCGCAAACCCAGCAGCCAGCAAGGTATGGAAAGAGCTATGCTCGGAGTTTCTCTGCAGGATGGGATTCGAAACGAATACATCCGACAGAGAACCAAAGTTATCGACATAGCTCTAAGAATTAGCAAGCTAAAGTGGCAGTGGGCTGGCCATATCTCGAGAAGAACCGACAACCGCTAGGGTAAACGTATTCTTGAGTGGAGACTGCGCCTCGATAAACGTAGTGTAGGATACCCTCTGGCAAGGATGACGACATGCGAAAGACTGCAGGCTGATGCTGGATGCGGCAAGCTGAAAACAGGGCGCTACGGCGCTCGTTAGGGGAGGCCTATGTCCAGCAGTGGGCTGGCATATAGGCTGATGATGATGATGATGATACTAGCCAAGCCACTCATTAGGTAGGTGGTTCCGGAAATTGACAGTCTAACATCTAAATTCCTGGTTACAATTTAGTCAAAGCTTGTGAAAATCAGAATAAACATGTCCCTATTAAATTTATAGGAAACGAAATTCCACGAATTTTGAACAAAAACTCAATTTCCTCCTAAAAAAAATCGTGAAACTCAGTTATTTTAGTAGAAAAACCAACTATCTATCGAAACCTTTCAACAGCTTTAAATAATATTCTAACCATGTTATTTTATCCCAGCTGATCCCGGGGGTGCAGGGGTGCGAGGGTGTGAGCGACCCCGCGACCCCTCTATCGGTTAGGGGTGCCAGTGGCACAGGATGAAAAATGCCCCTGGCTCAGCTGGGCACGTCACACACGCAAGGCAGCGATGGACTTAGGATTACATTTAGGGGGGGGGGGGGGCTAAATGGCGGCTAGTTAATTAAGAATGGGCCATATGGCGGGTTAAATCAATGAATAACACGGGACAGATTCCCGCAGAATAAAGAAAAAATATAAATTGACAACATCGACAAATGTTTTTATAAAGTGTTTTGCAAAACAATCTGAAACACGTTTGAATGCATTCTATATAATCGACGCTTGATAACCTTTTATCATATCCGAAGATATTCCCCTTTAGTTATCCTCTATTATCTAGCAAAGAGCTAAGAAATAGCTAAGAGTCGTTTCTCTTCTTCTGTTGACATAAGTCATAGTGAGAAACCTACTGCTAAGAAGCTCTCTCTCTTTAAAGTTGACAGTTTTTTTTATTTAATAATACCCAAAAAAATGGCTTCGTCAGGACTGGAACGCGCAACTCACCAACTCTACATTTCTTTCTAATGTAAAAATAGTTCAACCAGGTCAAAAGAGGGCGCTATGACTTTGGGTCTGTTAAATTAAAATGACATAGACCCTGCATAGCTAACTATGCCGTGTGGTGCCGGCTTAGAATTTGCACCACCCCAACTCTTCCTGCGGGTGTCGTAAGACGCGACTAAGGGATATCCACATGCCCAGCGTGGGGATTATGGGCATTACCCCCCATGTGATAAAAGTCCTAAGGCGCTTATCAGGGGGAAGCCTGCGTCCAGTAGTGGATCAATACAGGCTATTGAGTTGAGTTGAAAGTTGAGCTAACTGTGCAGGGTATTAGATTCTGACATTCTGACATTAAATAGACATATATATATATATATAATTTAATAGACATAGGTCTATTAAATTAAATTTGACATGACATCCCAACAACCACCTCTATTCTTCCGCGAATCAGACTTTGAGTTTTAAGTTTTTGGCAAAAGCCAAAACGCTTCAAAAGCGAAAACGCTTCATTATTATCGTGTCATCCTTAGTCCGTCCCCGCACATGCCTATCGGGAAGCGCCAAGGCTTTTATTTGCATCGTTTTCGTTGTTTTTGCACTTCCGACCGGACCTTAGGGCCTCGTTACACTATGATAGCTGGCGAGCAGTCATAGTGATACATTTTATTTTGACTTAAGTACCTATGTTACGAGTATGTTAAGTATCTTATAATCACAAAGAAAATTACAATAAAATCATAGAAATAAATTTTAAACTAGTATTTACAATTAAAACAATTTGGCTAACTGTAGACTGTTGCAAACAATCTATAGGTAGCTGTTAAGTAACGTAATGGTAAAATAAATAGAATCACAAATCATCAATTTCATTGATCGTAACCGTTAAAGATTAATGTCTGCATAGTTACAAGCCAATTTAAGCATTCTAATAATTTTAATTTTTTATCAGTAAGTTCGATTCCATCCAGTCTTAGCGAATAGTGTTGCTTCTGTCTTTCTGCCAGTAACGAGCTCGGTGTAGCGAGGGCCTTAGTCCGCCATATTTTACTACTATTGTAGGTGACAGATAGGGCAATGGGCATCACGAAATACTCACGTTTTTGCAGAATATGTAAACAAGCTTTTTAAAATTAATTGCTTGTGATATTGGTAAAAGTAGGCTAAAAAATCAAGCTATTAGAAATCTTTTAACTTTTAACAATTTGAAATACTTTGATAGGATCAAGAAATCGATCAATGCTTGAATAAATATTTTTGTTTTATCAAGAAATACAGATTCTATAATTTGAGGGGAACACATACACTTGGTATTATCAAAAAGACGAACAAAATTCAGATAAAGTTTTTTTTATTATTGTAGTGTGTAAGCCCTCACACTCAGGGTAATTTCTAACCTGACCTCGTGGTGTAGTTGCTTAGCACATTCCTGTACTGAGGACAGGATGCGGGTTCAAGTCCCGTCGAAGTCAAAAATATTTGGGATATTATTAGATTTAATATTCAGATAAATCAAATCTCAGTTTTCCGATAGATAAATAATCCCTTCAAAAACGTTCATACGAAAAGAGAATCCACTGACAGAAAATATCGTGTGCTTGCTTAAACAAAAAAAGGCTTGAACAATATTCTCATTCGATTAAATTTCATTGTCAAAGGCTCTGTAGCACATCGTAGCAGTTCGTAGAGCCTCGTAGCAGCTCGTAGCCGTTCGTAGACCCTCTACGCTTTGTAGCACTACGAAGGCTACGCAGCTTCATGCATAAAATTATTAGAATAGCTGTGTCGTAGAAGTGCTGCTTATTTTGACTATTAAAGAATTTATTTATTTTATTTATTTGTGATACACAGGCAGCTGTTAAGCTGGTAGTACGTGTATATCTGAATATACATTTTTTTATTATGACATTTCCATATTTTAATTAAACTTTACAATTGACTTTCATATTATTATAATCTGTCTATGACTAAGTATTTATTTTACAACTTAATTTTAACTAAAACGTAAATAATGTTTGGTATAATAATATTTTATATAATTTACTACTTTAGATTTTATTCTAGTGTTTGACGTTTTGGAATGTATGTAATTCTGAAAGTCAAGTTTGAATAAACAAATAAATAAAATAAATACAAAATTTTACGAACGGGGTCAAATCTATGCAAGCCACTTCGTTTGAGAATGCACAACAACTGGTTCGAATCTTTGCACTCTGGCACAAACTATAAATATAGTCATACTAACATACTATAAGCAACATTTTGTGTAGTACACTACACGATGGGTCTATCACGGATACATCTGAATCTATAATATAAAAATGAATCGCAAAATGTGTTGGTAAGCGCATAACTCAACAACGCCTGGACCGATTTCGCTAATTCTTTCTTTGTTGTGTTTGTTATTGTCAGGAGAAGGTTCTTATGAAAGAAAAAAATAAGAAAGTTGGAAACATAAATTTCCACGGGGGCGAAGCCGCGGGGCGCAGCTAGTATACTATAGAAAAGCCTTTGACACAATCTCGCACGAAACACATTAGAAGGCGCTAGAGACACAAGGAGCTGAAAGAAAATACATAATCATACAGAAAGAAGTTTACAGTAGCAGTACGGCCATGGTAGAATTTCAGTTAAAATAACTTAACTTAACTAACTGAATGAATGATGATAATGATGTCCTCCGAGCCGAATTTCGGCCACGATACCGATTCTTAACGAAGACTATCCATGTACGCAGGACGTAATAACATGTCTTAATAAATAAACAATGTATAAACATAGCTGGCTTAGAATTTGCGCCACCCCAACTCTTCCCGCGGGTGTCGTAAGAGGCAACTAAGGGATGTCCACCGGGGGCCGGCAGCAGCGCCCCCCGCAGAACAATTCAACCACGGAACTGCGATCCCCGACCCGCATGCCCAGCGTGGGTATCATGGGCATTACCCCCATGACATAAAAGCCATTCATCAGAGGTTATCAGAGGCCTGCGTCCAGCAGTGGATAAATACAAGTTGTTGAGATGAGGTGAGGTATAAACATAATATATCTGCGTGAATAATAAAATATTAATGATTGCAATTGCATATGTCTCAAATAAAAATTAGACGGAAAATTGTACGTTTAAATTATGTTTAAAACCCCAATTTGCGTGTCTTCTTCTTTCCAAACACAGCATCCAGGTCCCAGCTGGCTCCGTCCGAACTCAAACACGTCGGACAAACAGACGCGTGTTTGTATATCTCGATGTACGGGCTTGGGGATAGGGTGTGCGGGGATAAATGTTGATTTTAATTCTACATGTCTAGCGTAGATTGCGGGGTCAACTTGCTCTACCTACTGTCCAGTCTAGTCAACAAACGCCTTAAGTTAAAAAGGTATTTGGAATTTAATCAACATCTTTTGGTGTTTTACTGTAAAATAAGTTCGTAGTCAACCCGCTTAGATTAATTATGAATCTCTCTATTTTTATTTAATTCAAACACCTAGTAAATACATAAATAAATCCCATTTATTTATTTATTTATAAATAAATAATGCAGGACAATCCACACAGCATCGCCTAGCCCCAAGCTAAGCAGAGCTTGTGCACATTAATGACAACTTAAGTTTTTAACGCTCGAATACTTAGCAGCAATTTTTTGTAAGTTTTCAATGAAAATATGTCTGTGTTTAAACCTGAATTGCGTTTGAGTATACGGGCTAGCATAAGGTTTACTGAAAAACTATGGATTTGTAAAAATTACGGTACCTTTCAGATTATATTTAACTGGTTTATTCTCGTAAGGCGCGCGCGGGATCGCTGCTGTATTGTAACTGATGAGTCATCCTGCCCGGATATTATTCCCAGGTATTTTTCGTACTGATTTTGATTTTCTTGACTAACCCACTGGCACGGATCACTCCCGTACCTCCTTGTCCACCCTGTATCTGTACGTAGGTGTGATAATTCTGATTTTCGCGCTGCATGCAATTAATGATATTTGCGGATTCAGCTTATCTGGAGATATGGGGCTGTTCGTCGCTAAATGGGTTTAAATATTCACTTTGGGTTCTGGTGCCATCGTGACTACTTACCCAGACCAATGTTCATCATCATCATCAGAAGTGACATCCTACCCAATGCTTGGTAAACCTGAAGTAAGTGCCATCCGACACTGTCCAGTGCTTGCCACATCCCCATCCATCCATTGCTATCTACCCTGCATAGTGTGCTTGGTAATTTTGTCGTTTTGCAATTTCATTTCATTTAATGATTCTCTTACAATAAATAAATAAATAATGCAGGACAATCCACACAGCATCATCTAGCCCCAAGCTAAGCTGAGCTTGTGTTATGGGTACTAGATGACTGATGTACTTTTATAATACATTACATAGATAGATATTTTTTTTATTATACATAGAAACGACCAGAACACCCGGAAGAAATATTTGAAGATCGTACAAACATTAGTCCCAAGGCGGGAATCGAACCCGCAACCTCCTGCGCCGCAGGCGGACCTTCGCCCGCCGCGCCACCGAGGTCGTCAAAAAATTGAAAATGATGTGTGTTATTAGATAAGCTGATGAAACTGTACACTAATTTATAAGATCTCTTGTACAAAAGTTTACATTAAAACTGAAAATTGTAAAAAATAGAATTCATTGTATTGTTACCTATAGATATAGATATAGGTATAGATTGTCGGAAACGCGCATACAACAGTCTCGCAACCCTGAAATGATTTTCTTCATTGATTTTTTGAGTGCACGTCTCACTCTTACCCCGACCTCTCCATAAAGCAGGCCTGCAAATTGGAATCGAGTCAATGCCGGCAACAGCAGCTGGCTCGCACGATCTTTTCTATATTAATGCCGTAACAGCTGCGTCGCCCACCCACCGCCGCCCTACACGAGTAGCCTGGGCAGAAGTAGAGGTCTTTAGTATTAAGCTCCCTGATCAAGAATAATATGTATTTATTATGTTCAGGGACTTTCATTTTATTAATAATACTAATCATTATTTTTCAGGCAACGTGCAAAAAGAACAGATGGTAAAAACTAATTCTAAGGCCCATCTATATAAATAGCTTAAAGATATAAAATTACATAAAATTTGTAGTGTGTTAGAAAAGGCAGAAACCATTATTAGTTCGACTTATTGAACTTTGAATTAAACATATTGGAATACAGCATTTTGAACTTAAACAAACGCGATTTTATTTTTTTACCTTTTACGTATGACAAACAATCATACTTAAATGTTAAGAGATTATCTATACTTCTATACTAATATTATAAATAGTACTGATTTGATTGTTTTTGGTCTGTTTGTTTGTATTGAATAGGCTCCGAAACTACTTTACCGATATGAAAAATTCTTTCACCGTTAGGAAGCTTATTTTTCAGGGAGCGACATAGGCTATATTTTATCCCGGAATTCCCACGGGAACGGGAACTATGCGGGTTAAACCGCGAGGCGATCGTCTAGTCTTAAGTAAACTATAAAGGTATAAGTATGACCGGCCCCGTTATCCACAAGTTAAAAAAGAAAGGGGTGGTGTTAGTGAACTAATATAGTACCTAATACTTATATCGTGATGGTACATTTACTTCGACAAGGTACCTTCTCATTTTGTCAACGCGCGGTTGTAAGAGAAATGTGGCGTAAATTATTTACTTTGACAAGGTACCGTTCCATTTTAATAGGGCGCGGGTTCAGAACGTAGTCATAGGATCTTTGCGCGGTTTATACATAGACATTATATGGGTTATACATTCTCTCAGTGGCGCAACGGCGAAGCTAGGTCCTGCGGCGCAGGAGGCCGCGGGTTCGATTCTCGCTGCACGTTTGTTCCGGGTCTAAGTGTATAATTTCTATGTTATATAAAGCATCTGGTACCCATACCACAAGCTCTTTTGTATATTAATGCCGAAACAGCTGCGCCGCCCGCCTAACGCCGCCCTACACGAGTCGGCTGGCCAGAAGTACAGGTTAAGCGGGAAGTATTGAAACTCCCTATGTCTATTAATTAAACTTTTAAATAACAAAGAAAAATTTAAATAATATTAGCTATGTTGCAATTAAGTAACTGGTGTTGTGTTGGTGGCGTATCTTATTTCACAAAAAATCAGTAACTTGTGATGACTATATTACCTACTTATTACCTATTTATATAACTTTAATGAGCACACAGATCCCCTAGTACTATCCAATGATCATATCCATCCACGGTGGTCTGGTAGAGATAGCTCTTGAACGATAAGACCGCCACTTGTCACTTAAATTTGAAGCTGTTTTGTTGTATTGTTTCTATCGATAAGTGTGCAGTAAAGATGTTTCTATCTATCTACTTTGAACTCATAGCTGTAGAACGGATTCACAGATTTTCATTTAATATACTTAGCTTAGTTACAACACTCTCGAGGAAGTCCCTTTAAAAAACATACTAAATCTAAATCATATCATTCGTTTAGGACACACACGTCAAATTTTTACAACCCTCTTCTTTGTCAGCGATTAGGTTTATTTTGACCTCAATGAATTTAATCAGTAAATTTTTCGATATTAGAACGAGAAATTAAATATACTATTTATTCTAGTCTATTCTTATATATTAGTTCCATTACACTCGTGTGCCGGCCACAGATTGAAAGATCGTATGCAGCAGAACGGAGGCTGCGAGTTATAGTTCAAGGGTTATTGTAACGCCATACATTTGTTGCTATAACGCTTTCAATGCGGAAAACACACCCTGAAATTAGTAGCGATAGTAACTCTCAATTAAACAAGACTTAGTTTTTTTAATACTAGCTATGCGATCCTAGTATGAATGAATGGGAGTCGGACGTTGAAGGTGGAATTGAAAGACTGATCTTGAAAAGAGTTTCTTTATGTGCTGCACCAATTTCGCTAATTCTTCTGTTCTTTACCAACGAGGCAGTTTTATTCACCAATCATTCCGTTCCTAAGCTGTGAATGGATTTGTTTGTTAGATGCTGAAGGTTCCAATTCCATTTGCGACCTACTTATTCCGATAAATTGTTTCCAAATTGGATGAAATAGAGCTCCCATAACTTAATTTTGACCCGACTGAGACAAAAACTATTTTCTACTAGCTTCTGCCGCGACTTTGCACGCTCTTTTCTAGTGACTAGTAAGTCCCTAAGATGCCCTTCTCCGGGATGTTATATATCTCCCCGCCAAATTTCGTTGAGATTTGTTTAGTCGTGTCGTAGTAAAATGGTAACAGAAATACAGATAAAGAGACAGAGTTACTCTCAAAAACATAATATTAGTATGTAAGTATAGATTGATGATAATATGGATTGTAAAGTTTGACCGCTATGGGCAATAACAAAAAAATATCACCGAAAGCAAACCAAAAAGTTACCCATCTATTTCTGTTTATTTTTCCCAACTTTTCTACCTTATCAGTTATCCCGTAACCACGATCGCTGTAAAGCGGTCGAAACGTCGTGGAAATCAAAACAAATAGGTACGTAGCTACACGCTCTATATTGGTTACCTTAAACCAGTTTAATTGTGTTTATTACTACGCCAGTGGCGTGTGGTGCGGCACGCGCTTCCGGAGCCATCTGGTTCCACTGTCTACCACCAGATCACAGCTGGTGGTAGCTGGTAACATTGTTATCTGTGCTCTAGATGAAAATAACTTAATGCGTGAAAACGCTGTCAGGTATTTATTAACGACTAGCTGATGCCGGCGGCTTCGCACGCTCTTTTCAGAGATGCAAAGTAGTCTATGTCCGTCCCCGGGATATTATCAATCTCCATGCCAAATTTCATTAAGATCTGTTGAGCCGTTTGGGCGTGAAGAGGTAAGTTACACACTTACAGAATTCTTAAGACAGAATTCTCTTCTCAGTTCTCGCTCGAGCGTGTATCAGATTATATATTTAGAGGACAAAAAATCTTGGGACGGGTTTTGCTCCAACTCGAAAAGTAACAACTAACAAGCTAAAGGTTTCTTCGTCGCTTCTTTACTTTAGTCTACATAACGAAGCGACAGAAATAAAAATTATCACTTTATTTCCGTGTCAGTGTTTAATTTTATAATTTGACCGTTTCTAAGTGTACATTTATTTTATTTAAGGAAATAAAGAGTTTTTTGATTTGATTTGAAAAGACTGCTTACTTATTACGGTCCGCATTTCTCGCAATCATAAGTAAATTCTGTTGATTTAGTGCCCGTCAGAAATTCACCATCGTTCATACTTTCTAGACTTTTTTTCATTCTGACGATCTGTCAAGAATGCGATACCAGTTTATTCCATCATGTTCAAAAGCCATATTTCTCATCTCGTCTCGAGTTCAAATCTAGTTCATAACGACTATACTCCGTATACCTACTCTCCGTTTTCAATTTCCCCGCTTTGGGCGAACATCTGGGCAATGACGTAGCACGCGCCCGCCGCGCCATATGGCGCCGCATGCGACCACGGAGAGTACGAGAATGGAGGGCGCGCTAAATACTATAACTAGCTTCTGCCCGTGGCTTATCACGAGTTTGTCGAGATAGAAAGTAACTTTACTGTTATTCCCAGTCTTGAACAATATTTACGCTAAAGGGATTTGAAGGTTTTTTTATGGAGAGTTGTTGCAACATTTCAAAATGCTTTTGTTATTATAGTGCGTAAGCCTCGCACTCTGGATAATTTCTAATTTCTAAGAAATCAAATAATATCGAAAAAAAAATTCTACTTCGACGGGACTTGAACCCGCGTCAAAATCTTTACGACTTTCTACGGACTCAAGCACCGTTAGTTTCGACCCCCACGTCACTTGACTTCGTGGTGTAGTTGGTTATCACATTCCCGTACTGAGGGGAGGACGCGGGTTCAAGTCCCGTCGAAGTCGAAAATTTTTGCGATATTATTTGATTTCTTAGAAATTTCAAAATGCGTTTGAGATTTTCACAATGAAGATAAAATAAAGTTATTTTCTTTCATCTGTGCATTTCTTAGAAACCTGACGCTTTAGGACATTATTTTAGAAGACATTTCTTATTTGTTTTAGTGTCCTCTATCCAAATTTATATTTTTTATGTCTTGAAAAAAAAAAGGCTGCTTCTGTCAATTTTCCTTGCTGCTGGGATTCAAACCCAGGACCTCATAATCAGCGGTTGAACAAACTGACCGCTAGACCAACGAGGCAGACGGGTACTTAATACAGGGTCTCTCCAGTGGTACAATGCTCCAGGTTGGCGAGCACAGATTGCAACAGCAGTCACTAACTCTACATTTGGCTTTATTACCGACAGGTGGCGCTGATGGACGCGTTTGTTTTCAATCATGCTTTAAAACGGAACTGAAAGTAAAAGAAAAGTATTATTGTATGTTGCACCACTCGGTGATTTTAATTGTGAATACCTAATTAAATAACAATGCTGGACAATTCACACAGCATCATCTAGCCCCAAGCTAAGCAGAGCTTGTGTTATAGGTACTAGATAACTGATATACTCAATACATTATACTACACAGATAGATTTTTTTTACATAGAAAACATTTTGACCAAATATCTGTAGATCTTACTAATATTTGTCCCGAGGCGGGAATCTAACCTGCAACCTCCTGCGTCGCAGGCGGACATTCACCCGCTACATCAGAGAAGTCGTCTTCTTACTTCTTAATTACCAGGGCAAAGGGTAATACATGGTCTCTCCGGTGGTACAATGCTCAAGCAAGTGTTGTAATTTGTGATTGTACCACTGATAACAGCAGCAGTAGCCAGCCCTACACTCGGAGATATCACTGACAGGCGGCGCTGATGTACGCGTCTAGTGTAGTCAACCATGCTTTACAACGCGCAACGTTTTCAGAAAATAAAATGTCTCTAGATTGCAAGAAAAGTATTACTCACTCTCTCATCAGAACACTTCCACTGCTGGACGTGCGTCTACTAGACAAGGGGGGACTTGCTCCCTACTCTTTTGGGTTTTTTTGTTAACTAAAAATTAGTATGGTTATCTGATATTCACCTAGGTGGGACAAGGGCAAGATAATGATGATGGTTGTCTAATATTGTCTAACTGGGTGATATTACCTAGTAAGGTCATATGTTTTCTTTTAATGCAACGGAATTGGCGGAAAAATTAGCTTACCCCCAATTTAGCTTGCCAAAGTTCGCTCTTATAAGTGGTTTGGCATGGTTTTATGCAAAATACCATAATCAAACTTGTATATTACAATATATTACTATATTATGTCTTATGGATTTTACATGTAATCTATACTTCATCCTTCATCATATTATAAAGAGGAAAGATTTGTTTGTTTGTTTGTATTGAATAGGCTCCGAAACTACTGGATCGATTTGAAAAATTCTTTCACCGTTAGGAAGCTTACTTTTCAGGGAGTGACATAGGCTATATTTTATCCCGAAATTCCCACGGGAACGGGAACTACGCGGGTGAAACCGTGAGGCGATCTTCTAGTAGTAAAGTAAAGATAGGATTTCCTGACATAACGGGGTTGAACATTTTTTTGAAAAAACATAAAACTCTTTCGGTTATTTCCATTTACCAAAAAAAAAAACACGAAAATACCCATAAAAGAAAATTTGGAATAGAATAAAGTGGGTATTCTATTCTCCATTTCATTTTACCCTTGTCCAGTCTCACCTAAAATAATTTCGAAAACTACCCCCAAACAATTACAATCCTTTGACAAGCAATAGAAAACCATGTCTCAAACAAAACTCAATCACAGAAACTGAAACTGTTCAACCCCTAACACCCCTCGTCGAGAGGGGGGGGGGGGCTCGAGGGGTGTGACGGGGGTGCGGCGGCGCGGGGGGGTCGTTAGCACAGGTGCGGGCCGCAGGTGCTGTACGTTCACACATAATTGGAGGAATTCAAACTTGGACGGTAATTAGTTTTTACAGGACGCTTAGCTTAGGCTGTGAGGATTTTGGGAAAAATTATGGAAAAACTAGCTGCGCCCCGTGGCTTACCCGCGGGAAAATCATACTCAGAAAGAAATAAATATAAATAAATAAATAATGCTGGACAATCCACACAGCATCATCTAGCCCCAAGCTAAGCAGAGCTTGTGTTATGGGTACTAGATGACTGATATTACATAACATAATACATAACATAGATAGTTTTTTTTATTATACATAGAAACGACCAGAATACCCGGCATAAATATTTGTAGATCGTACAAACATTTGTCCCGAGGCGGGAATGGAACCCGCAACCTCCCGCGGGCGGACCTTCGCCCGCCGCGCCACCGAGGTTGTCAAGTACCGAGGTAGTTTTGCAAATATGAAAAATACGTGCTTTATTATTTACTTGAATGATCAAGCGAGCTTTCCTTAGGCGAAGCTTGATTTTGAGCAGCCTTCACCGAAGATAGTTTACATGTATATGTTTACGCCGATCTGTTTCCGAACGCGTCAACCCTTTCTGTTGTTTTTGAACGAAGAGGATTCTTCCACCAATCAGCGCACGACAGCAAAGCCGCGACGAGTCGACAAGAACCAATCACAGGGGCCCACATCGCATCTTATTCAAAAAATAGCCACGACCGGCCACGCGAGCACAGGATGACACTTCACTATCCAACAAAACGCCATTACAGATTTCCACCCATTCTAATTTCAAGTTCCTACAACAAAATTGTAAACTTCTTATCAAAAATTATACCCAGTTTAACTCCAAATCTATTTTCATTTCAAGTTTTGTTCCCTATACCGAACAAAAAGTGGCGACCGTGACAGGACACGACTTGCACGATAATCTTTTGATCAAGTCAACAGGTCCACAAATACCTAAAAATCAAGGAGAACTGGATGGAACATCGCTTTCGCTTGGAGACTAAGGAGTAGACTTCTGGACTAATCAAGCTCAGCGGTCGCGGGAGAAGCAGAACGAGCCCCGGAGGTCAAGGAAACACTTGCCGTCGTAACCTATTTTGCGCCGCGTGTTGAAAGGAAGTGCCTACGTCTTGGAGCCGCCTACGCAGCTGACAACAGCTGAGGATCCTGGATATCCACTACTCTGCTTGCCTATCACCGCAAAGTGAGCCCGTTCCTATCATTTTCCTACTTACTCCCCTTCTATCTGTGTTTGTGCCTAGCGTCTTTTTCTCTGAGTGTTTGGTGTTGTCTTTCATAACGCGTGCTAATTGCCCATTAAAAATAAGGTGCCTACAGAATCCGCGGAAAGCATATTGCCTTGTCATACCAACCAAGGGAATCTGCACGCTTAAGTCATTGCACGCCTAAATCATTATAATTTCAGCACCTAGCCTAGCTGTGCACTCGCCTATTGGCTCAATACTACCCAATAAACCTAAGAACATATGCATATTTTTCCCAATAAAGGATTTTGCAAACTAAACTAAAAAATAAAGAAAAAACTATTCACTTACTTCATTCTAACTGCATAATAATTTCCCACTAAGTGCATTTAATTAGATGTATACTCCTATTGCACCTACCGCTATCAGCTTCTTAGTGTTTCGACGTTGATTCCAGCGTAAGCGGGTCAACGACCTCGAGCGCGCCTTTGTTCCTGCTGTCACCTGAGTACCTGTGCTGCTCAGCTGTTCGTGTGCATTGCTGACGAGACGTCGAGCCTACCTACTACGTGCCAGCCAACGAAACAAGGAGCGTATCGTATACAAATCAAATTATTTACTTAGTATTCTGATACTTCTTCGCAATGACTTCTGAACTAAGTTTGAAGGATTTAACCGCAAGGCGTAGTTCCGTCAAGGGACGCGTCACTAAGTTTAAAACATATCTAGATTCAATAATGACATTTGAGAGCATCTCTAACGTAGAAGTAAGCAAGCTTGCGATGAAGTTATCTAGAATAGAAACGTTATTCACTGAGTTCGATGAGGTGCAGAGACAAATAGAAGTACTTAACGAGTCAAATCAAGATGTGGAATTAACCACTCGCGATTTAATCGAACAAGATTTTGATCATTGCATTTCTATTGCCCAAGATTTTATTAAGTCACATGGTTCACCTTCAAAGCTCGAAGAAGGCAATACTTCTAGTTGTGCTCATTCTAACAGCTGTCATCATCATCATGAACAGGATGTGTGTGGTTCGCAAGGTTTCAAATTACCTACCATAACTATACCTAAGTTTGACGGCACTTACAATAAATGGTTAGAATTCAAAGAAGTATATTCCACTCTAATTCACGACAATTCTCGAGTTAGAAATATTCATAAATTTCATTATCTCAGTTCATATTTAGAAGGTGAAGCTGCTCGAGTACTAAGTAACTTAGAAGTGTCAGACAAGAACTATCATGAAGCTTGGTCACTTCTTTGCAATCGCTTTGACAACAAAAGACAACTTATCAATAATCATTTAAAATCACTATTTTCTATTGAATCGGTTCGTGACACTGACAAGTCTCTTAGGTTTATTATTGACCATGTAAGCAAAAACCTACGTGCCCTTAGCACACTGGGACTACCTACTGACAAGTGGGATGTCCTCATCATCCATATTTTAGTGGCAAAGTTGGACAACAGTACTGTCTTCAAGTGGGAAGAACACCGTAACAGTTTAACTGAAGTACCTACACTTAATGATTTCTTTTCATTTTTGAAAAATCGTGCTGATGTTCTCGAAACTGTTAACAGGAATAGAACTGACAAACAGACACACAACAGGCCGATCTCAAACAACTCTCTTCAAAACAAAACACAAGTAAAATCTATGGTTGCTACGTCGAAGGAGGCTACTTCCTCTTCACCCCGTCTCCTTGAGTGTCCAGTGTGCTCTGGTAAGCACCGCGTTTACGAATGCACGACATTCAAGTCCCAGACCCCTGAAGATAGGAACTCCACTGTGGCTTCGCTAAAGTTGTGCACTAACTGTCTAAGATCTGGTCATACTAGTCAGGCTTGCAAACTGCCCGGTTCATGTCGTTCCTGTAAGCAAAGGCATAATTCGCTGCTACACTTGACGGATGTCGTAAGCTCGGATTCTGACCCTCCTAAGTCTGTGGTTATGTCTACTTTGTCGACTTCAGATGTTTTATTGTGCACCGCCAAGGTTCGCCTAACTAATCCCAACACAAATCAAACCGTCTGTGTTCGAGCGTTACTTGACAGCGGGAGCCAATCGTCATTTATCACGGAAGGTGTTAAACTAAGACTTAACTTGACTCCTCAGCCATCTAATGTCAGTATCGTGGCTATCGGTAATAACACTCTAAATCTAAATCCCGAGCGATGCGCTCTCAAACTACAGTCTATGTCAACTTCATTTGAAGTTACTATGTCGTGCTTAGTGTTGAAGACTATAACGGACGATCTACCAAGGCATCCCTTCAATATTAATTCACTAAAATTAAATGACTATTTGCTTGCAGACCCCAGCTTCAACGAACCATCCCCTATTGATATGCTTATCGGCTCGGACCTGTTTTGGGATTTGATAGGTTCCAAACAGCAGTCTCTAGGAGTCAACAACCCTAATCTTCGTAGCTCCAAGCTCGGATGGCTCATTGCAGGTCCTACGCCTACTCAAAGCCAGGTTCCGCGTAAAAGGTCACTAGCTTGTAATTTTCTTATAAAAAATGAAAGTCAGGTAGACATCGAAGGGGCACTAACTAAGTTCTGGGAACTTGAAACCATTCCCATAGCTCAACCTCTTTCCGAAGAACAAAGGCTGTGTGAGAACTTCTATCTCTCTACTTCATGTCGAGAAAGTGATGGCCGTTTTTGTGTAGGCATTCCACTTAAGGACGGAGCAGATTGCCTCGGCGAATCCTACTTCATAGCTAAAAAAAGGTTCCAAAATCTTGAGTCTCGATTTAGAAAAAATCCTGAGTTAAAAGGGATGTACTCGGACTTCATCCATGAGTACGCTGACCTTGGCCATCTTTCAGAGTCTTCGGAAACTAAACCGCCTAATGCCTATTTTCTTCCTCATCACCCCGTCATCCGAGAGAAGAGCGAGTCCACTAAACTCCGAGTAGTATTTAACGCGTCGGAAACCACTACTTCTGGCTTTTCGGTCAATGACCTCCAAATGATAGGCCCTACAATTCAAGATTCGTTATTCAACATTCTACTTCGATTTCGACAGCACCGTTACGTCGTTACTGGAGACATAGAGAAAATGTACAGACAGGTGAATGTAAGGGAATCCGATCGCAACTTACAACTAATTCTATGGCGCGATAATGAGTCTGAACCACTGCGCACTCTAAAACTAAATACAATAACTTACGGATTCGCGAGTTCTAGCTTTCTCAGTACTAGGTGCATTTGGCAGATTGGCGAGGAGTGTAACGACCCTAATATTAAGACAATCATTCAAAACGATTTTTACTGTGATGATCTCCTAACTGGTGCCGATACTGCTGAAGAGCTACGGTACATTCAACGCACCGTCTCCAATGAGCTTGCTAAAGGCTGCTTTCCACTAAGAAAATATCGCTCCAACTTACCTGATCTTCTAGCCGACTCTGAGTCTTCTGAAGACTCAAATCTAATCATCAGCAATGCCGCTAGTACACTCGGAATTGGCTGGTCTCCCCAACATGATCACATAAACTTTCCTCTAGACTATTCACCAAACAATAAAACTACTAAAAGAAGTATTTTGTCTTCTACGTTTAAAATTTTTGATCCTCTAGGGTTATTGTCTTTGTGCACTATTAGCGCAAAAATCCTACTACAAAAAATTTGGGCTGAAAAAATAGATTGGGATGAACCTGTCCCCCACTCTATCCAAGTTTCTTGGCAAAACTTCAGTCAACAAATCAGCAATTTATCGTCCCTTAAAATTCAAAGACAAGTCCTTGCCAACAATACTGTTGATGTTGAACTTCATTGTTTCTGTGACGCTTCACAGCTGGCCTATGGAAGCTGTATCTATCTCAGATCTGTCGACAAGGATGGCCATGTTCACGTTAACTTACTATGCGCAAAGGCTCGAGTCTCTCCCATCAAGGCTTGCACCATCCCTCGCTTAGAGCTATGTAGCGCTCTCCTAGGAGCTGAATTAAGTACTGCTGTCAGGGGAGCTTTGAGGATCGAGCTGAAACGCTCTGTGTTCTGGACCGACTCCAGTGTTGTGCTTGGCTGGCTAAAATCCCCTAACAAAACTAAAACCTTTGTAGCAAATAGAGTAGCCGCTATAGGTGAACTTACTGATTCCGATGCTTGGCGTCATGTTCCTACTTCTCAAAATCCAGCTGATCTTGCCTCGAGAGGCGTAGAGCCGAAAGAAGTTAACAACTTAACCTTATGGTGGCACGGGCCATCGTTACTCAAACAACCCGAGGCGTCTTGGCCGACGTTTATAGAACGGAATATGGAGCTACCTGAATTAAAGGCGATGTCCGCTTTGGTGGCGGAGGATGTACCTGCGGTACCAAACTTTAATTTGCAAAAATTTTCAAAACTTTCTGTGCTACAAAGAGTTATAGCTCGAGTTTACAGATTCATTCACAATTGTAAAAATTCAACCAATAAGGTAACGGGAACTCTACAAGTTCATGAACTAGACAAGTCTATAACTGTTCTCATAAAAGTTGCCCAAAATAATGATTTTTCAAAGGAGATAATTTCGTTAAAATCAAAGAAAAATCTCAAACCAAATACTCATCTCTGCTCGTTGAACCCGTTCCTTGACGATGCAGGGGTACTACGCGTTGGAGGTCGCATTGATACCTCTTCCTACCCCTATGAAAAAAGACACCCTATTGTTTTAAAGGCTAATAATTATCTAACTAAACTAATTTTTCAGGCTGAACATTCAAAACTTTTGCATGCTGGTCCTCAGCATTTGCTCGCTTCAGTCCGAGAGCGCTACTGGCCCATCGGAGGTCGAAAGCTCGCTAGAGAAGTCGTACGGCACTGTCAAGTTTGTCGTAGATTTAAGGGCGAAACCATGACTAATATAATGGGGGGTCTACCCGCTCATAGAGTAGAACCTGACTTCCCCTTCAGTACTGTTGGGACCGACTTTGCCGGCCCCTTCTTAATTACAGATCGCAAGGGTCGAGGGTGCAAGATAACAAAATGTTACCTATGCATTTTTGTTTGCTTTAGATTTAAGTGCCTTCACTTAGAAGTAGTTAGTGAACTCACCAAAGATGCGTTTATACTTACCTTAAAACGATTTATTTCGCGTAGAGGACTGCCTAAAGTTATTTATTGTGATAATGGTCGCAACTTTGTAGCTGCCGCTAAAGAACTAGGCACTTTTCTACGGTCTAACTGTGACTCTATTTGTGACTTTGCTGCCAGTCGAGGTATTGAATTTCGTTTCTCTCCCGTATACGCTCCTCATTTCAATGGTTTGGCCGAGGCCGGTGTCAAGTCAGCAAAGCATCACTTATATCGCACTTTAGGTCAATCCCACCTAACCTTTGAGGAATTGACCTCTATATTTACACAGATAGAAGCTATCCTAAATAGCCGACCCCTATGTCCTTTGAGCCCATCGCCTAATGATTTCCAGTCCCTTACCCCAGCTCACTTTTTGATTGGCAGACAAATGATGGCGATCCCCTCGTCAAACTATCTAGACTGCGCTACGCATCGCCTCAATCGGTTCCAGCGCCTAGAGCAAGTCAAGCAGCACTTCTGGAGCAGATGGTCCTCGGAGTACATAGCTGAGCTTCAACAAAGAACCAAGTGGCGAGTAAAGTCCCGAGATCTCAAGCTGGATGACCTAGTCCTGATAAAGGAAGCCCAAACGCCCCCCTTATGCTGGCGCCTTGGGAGAGTCAGTCGTCTCTATTCGGGCCCCGATCACACGCCGAGAGTTGCTGATATAACGACGGCAAATGGCACTGTAAGGAGAGCAATAAATCGGCTGGTCCTACTTCCTGCCTCTGAAGAGAATGAAGAAGACAAAGCTTGAAAGCTTCCCTAGAGCTTTCAACGGCCGGGAAGATGTTTACGCCGATCTGTTTCCGAACGCGTCAACCCTTTCTGTTGTTTTTGAACGAAGAGGATTCTTCCACCAATCAGCGCACGACAGCAAAGCCGCGACGAGTCGACAAGAACCAATCACAGGGGCCCACATCGCATCTTATTCAAAAAATAGCCACGACCGGCCACGCGAGCACAGGATGACACTTCACTATCCAACAAAACGCCATTACAGATTTCCACCCATTCTAATTTCAAGTTCCTACAACAAAATTGTAAACTTCTTATCAAAAATTATACCCAGTTTAACTCCAAATCTATTTTCATTTCAAGTTTTGTTCCCTATACCGAACAGTATAGTTTATTTATACTGAGTTTTGAGTGAATCGAACCGAGGAATAATAGTTTTCCATAGAGACTTGAAAATCCTTTTCCCACTGAGAGGTTAAATTTTTTTTAGAGACTTCACCATCCTTTTGCCCACTGAGAGGTAAAATTTTTTCTCTTACAGTCAAGGATCTCCAAAACTATTGAACAGATCAAGATGAAATTTGTCATGAGAGGTTAATTTTTGAAAATTAGAAAATTAAAGATAAACTAAAATTAGCCTATGTGTTATTCTAGAACCTAAACTATCTACACACCAAATTACATCTAAATCGGTTAGGTAGTTACGGAGATGCGTGGTAACAAACATTCACGCAAACTTTCGCATTTATAATATGAGTAGGATTATTATTATGGTAAGATAGGATTATTTTACCCGTCCCTTTCGATTTTTTTTTCTCTTACAGTCAAGATCAAGATGAAATTTGTCATATTGATCTGTTCAGTAGTTTTGAAGATCCTAGGTAACAAAAATCAGATTTCACAAACTTTCGGCTTTATAGGTATAGGTATATTAGTAGGATAGGATATAAGGTAGCATCGGAAATTAATGCAGTAGGAAGCCACGCACACAAGCATAGTGACATCGCTGTCCGTTCTCGTCTATATACTTATAAAGAGGAAAGATTTGATTGTTTGTTTGTTTGTATTGAATAGGCTCCGAAACTACTGGACCGATTTGAAAAATTCTTTCACCGTTAGGAAGCTTACTTTTCAGGGAGTGACATAGGCTATATTTTATCCCGGAATTCCCACGGGAACGGGAACTACGCGGGTGAAACCACGAGGCGATCGTCTAGTAAGGTATAAAAGAAATAACGCACTAACTCAAAAAGTAAAGTGCTTTATTTCCTATATACCTTCCTGTAAGGTATAAAGGAAAAGCACTTTACGTTTTGAGTTTTGTTCTCTTGGACACAAACGCGTATGAAGCCGCGGGCAGAAGCTGGTAATTTATAAGCCCCGTAGTACCTATGTATGTGTATGTATAGAGTTGTCTGTCTGTCCGTCCGTTGAGCTGGTTATGGTCCCGTGACGCAAGCCACGCGGCCACCTGCGCAGCTGCGTGCGAGAGTACACAGGGGGATGCCAAGAGAATGCCAATAAAACTAATAGAAACAAAGTATTAGGGTAGTGTCCTAAATAATTCTGTTTAGTCTTTCAGTTAGATTTTATCTAACTGAAAGTTTAGTTAAATAACACAGATATTAATAATATACTAGATAGTAGCCATTTAAAGTTCCGCGTGACGTCACACCTTGCGACACTTTATGCGAGGTGTGACGTCACTAGCCCCCACTCCCAAATTTTAACGCGCTTTATTTTTGGCATTTTGGTTTGATAGACAAAAGAAAAAATACATGTCCAATATCTTCTGATAAATTAACTGACGGACTAATAATTAGAATAATAATTTTTTTACCCGTGCCACTACCCTAATGAACAAAATACACTTGTAAACAGTAGGTTGAATTGCGATGGAACCTTGTCACAATAACAGCACAATGACGTCATCCGTCGCAAAAAAGTACAGATAGCAAAAAAATTTAATAAAATGTAAATAAGCTAGGGTTATGGGATATTTGTATTTAAACCAGGCCACACGTTCCGTGACTTTGGTAGAATTTTGCAAAATATTCAAAATGTCTATTACTAGTTGCTTCGACATTAAAATGTCCTCAGTAGTCTTCGAAGCACTTTTTAAGGTACAGTTTATATTTTGGATACTAACTTAGAGTCTTCTTTCTCTTTTAAAAAATAATTGTCCACTTTAATTATCATTCCACGAGCACGACTGTTAATTAATTTCTTACTCATTTTAACGGGTAACAGGTAACAAAACTAAACAACAAATCTCAAAAATAACAATAAAACAGGATAACAAAAACAAAAAGCTATAACAAGTACTCGATGCGCGTAAGCACGTAAGCGCGGGCTGACCTTGCGAACGGTACTGACGGTGCGACGTCGACTACGTCACCAAGATGGCCGCCAATCGCAATATCAACTTGCGGGGCTTATAGCTAACGTCAAATAGACTCACCCCTCTGGAAGGAAGAGGGTATCTTATATTATTTACCTGACCTTTTCTAAGTGTACATATTTTATTGTATTTATGGAAATAAAGAGTTATTGATTTTGATTTTTGATTTCCCGATCTTAAGTTGGGCCATGCTTCTGCTAGATTAACCCACGTTCAATTCCTTTGGTTATTTTATACTAGTTTATGCGCGTGATAGATTCATGGCCTTTACCTACCTATAAAGTGATCTTATTTCGATAGAATCATGGAATACCTACCTTACAATGCAACCTCACAATTTAGGAATTGGAAATAATGAAATCAGAAGTCAGAAATCAATAACTTTATTCCTTTAGGCTCACAAGATAAACACATAGACAAGTCTACCCATCAATTACTATCAAATAAGAAATAAAGTGTTATTGAAATTCTCTTCACTTCAATCTTTTGTCCACCAGTGGAAGAAGTGAAAAAGAAACCACCAGCACATTTATAATTCACATAAGTGTCTAATACTTACAATGTTCGTTATTAAAACAAAAGCATTACCTAGATCATATGAATAGAAACATTATACAAGAATAGATAACCTTATAATTTAATCTTGACCTTCAATAATCTCAATGCTAAAACAAACTAGGACACAATATCTAGAAAAAGGTTCTACAATGTAAAATATCTTACCATAATGAGAGATGCTTTCAGCTTACAGGGCCATCAAAGAGTGTCAGAGCCAGCCCACCATCTTTATTAAATATGTTTTGTTCAACAAACCGTTGGCTGTCGTTATACCTTGAGCCATTCCGTCAAACATCGGCAAAAATGGTTTGTTATAACATTTCACAACTAAATACATTGAAATATCTTCTAATATGCTATAATATCCATGACAAATGTTCTTAAATATAAATTAACATTTAAGATACCTAGTATATTCAACATAATGCAATATGAAATAGTTTAATTATTAAATGAAACTGATTTGTCCTAGAATTTGAATTTGAGCGGGGAAAACAAGTAGGAAATCAGGCCTGTTACATTTTAGTTTGAATATCTTTTGAAACCTTATTGTTTACCACTATATATACTTGTTATATTATATATTAATTATTAAATAAATTACAATATCTTACACTGCCATTCTGACAAATGCTTCGTTCTCGAAGCATATAATTTTTACATTTTATTAAACATTTTCTAATTTTAAGTTTATTGATGAATGTTAATAATAATGCTATTATTTTATGAGAAGACAACCTGTTGAACAATTTACAAGTAGTTCACAAGACCAACTATGTTAGTACCTACACATTTTGTAAATGTTTCTTATATTAATTCTTATAAAACTACTTATATCTAAAGGAAACAGAACCATCAAGCACATTATTGTGTAGGTACCTTCATTGATTTTATTTTTCAAAGTTATTTATTAGTATTTTTCATTTATTTTATAGTCCAACATCTGGACACGCATCATTATATCTGTATAGTTATATTAAAAGTTAGTCGTAGAAAGTGAAGTCACAAGTCTGTTTTCCTCTGACCGAGGGACCTCGACATGTATACTCGCTATACCCGCTGCTAATATCCAAAGTATACATCAAGTCCGTGGGCCGCCAGCGGAAGGACCTAATTCATTAAGCATTTTATGTTTTCCTCTTACCGTATACCTCGGCCACATACTCGCTATACCCGCTATCAATATCCAAAGTATACGCTAAGTGTACGGTCGACTAGCGGGAGGAACTATTTTTATTTCGAATTCAGTAATTTTGTCCTCGTATTCCTCTGATCGATAGACCAAGTCAACGATCGCCAGCGGAATTTATTTCGTATTTTTGTTTTCGTTTTATTAAAATTTACTGAGTTTTATTTTCTTTTTATTCTCAATTCTTATTATCACTTTCAACATAGGTACCTACTTAAAACCAACCTTTTTGTCATAAGGACACATAAATGTTTAATAATTAAGACTAACTAAAACTAATAACTTAGTCTAAGATAATGGTATACAAGTACATCATCCGTAACAGATCGAGCATCTATCTGCGGATCTAGGCGAGTATCACCAAGTACGTCATTTATTCTACCCAGTAGGTATGTTTATTAGCCTCAACTTCCATATAAAAAGTAATCAGAGTGGGGTAAATCCAGGATAATTATTTCGTATGGTTGTATTTATTGGTTACTGAATCTTCCACAAATCGCTCGGCCAAGCTGACTACACAAAAATAAAACTATTTTGATCAAATTAAAATAGCTCACTAATTTATTGAATTGGCCTTCAAATATATTTTTTTATGCAAATATGTTTATTTTGACAGTGTCCCCATAATTGAGCATAGTACAAAATATTGCTAGATGATGTGTGAATTGGCCAGTGTAATGAAATGTATGTGCATTATTTTAATTTAATTTAACTTCATGTTATTTAATTTCATTTAATTGGCTTTAATTTCATTTCATTTAATATCATTTAATTGCCTTTAATTTAATTGAATTGAATTTAATTTCATTTAACT
This sequence comes from Eupithecia subfuscata, assembly GCA_963564075.1. Taxonomy (NCBI): domain Eukaryota; kingdom Metazoa; phylum Arthropoda; class Insecta; order Lepidoptera; family Geometridae; genus Eupithecia; species Eupithecia subfuscata. Next base: position 899,805 of record OY751118.1, on the reverse strand, counting down.
TCATTTAATTTCATTTAATTTCATTTAATATCATTTTATTTTATTTAATTTAATTCCATTTAATCTAATTAAAAACGTATAATTTCTTTCATTAAGTTTAATTTTATTTCATTTTATTTTAGTTTAATTTTAAATAGGTATAACATTAAATATATTTTGTTTCAGACCCACTGAAATTCCTTTGCACAATTTTTTTCTTCTTTTGTTCTTTTAATTACCGTCCAATCATCAATAGTAATATTAGTGACCATGTGAAAAGCCTTTTACTTTAGATTCCTGTAGATTGTTTGCAACAGTCAGCACTTAGCTCAATTGTTTTAATTGTAAATAGATACAAGTTCCAATTTATTTCTATAACTTACCTTGTAAACACATTGAATAACCATTTTGTGTATAGGTACGCACATGTTGGCTCACATAAGCCCATACAAAAATTTACGAGGCGAGGTCAAATCAATTGTGTGTTCGTGTGACGTTCACTAACTACTTAAAAATGAATCAGGTTCATAGTATTTCTACAAACTGAATTTTAGCAAAAAGTTAGGTAGGTACTTTATATTATAACGGAATAATCTGCGTTTCTTTTTTCGCTTACTCGCAGCTGTTTTCTGCAGATTTCTCTTAAGAATTAGGTGAATTCACTTACAGAGACACTTATAACAATAAGTATTACATTTTAGTTGGGCAAATCGTACAGAAGTAAAAAAAGCTTCAAAAATTATTAACTGCCGGTAGTTAGAAATAAAGTCAACAACTCGAATTCCCGAACAATAGGCTGGTTACCAAGAAACATGGATCAAACGTTACTAGAAGTGGCAAATTTTGTTTCATGTTTCTTTAGTGTTGTGTAGGTTTTTACTAATTTGAAAATAGAACATGAAACCAACTTATTGAACAGGTTTCTTTTTAGGAAACAATAAAAGTTTTTTTGCTTTAAAGAAATTCCGTTAGTATCGTCCAACGTTAGGATTCCACGTGGTCGTACCAAGTTTACGAACCCTTAAGAAACTTTGTTACTGCCACGCTGCTCCTTTGTCCAAATTTCGTTGATGAGCATCTCAATGTGGTCGCACCAAATAGTAGCGCCGTCCTCGTGGGATCGGACATTGGTAGCATCACGTCACCATCTTGTCGCAGATTGGAAGACACAGCGTCAGTCGTCGCACAGTCAGAAATCGCCTTGAGCAGACCTTCGTACTCGAAGGTCTGCTGCGGGATCCAGTCTGGAACTTGTACAAGAATGTATTAGAATTTTGAAACAGTTCCAGGCTATCCCACTTCTGATGATAGATTCATGGCCTTTACCTACCTATAAAGTGATCTTATTTCGATAGAATCATGGAATACCTACCTTACAATGCAACCTCACAATTTAGGAATTGGAAATAATGAAATCAGAAGTCAGAAATCAATAACTTTATTCCTTTAGGCTCACAAGATAAACACATAGACAAGTCTACCCATCAATTACTATCAAATAAGAAATAAAGTGTTATTGAAATTCTCTTCACTTCAATCTTTTGTCCACCAGTGGAAGAAGTGAAAAAGAAACCACCAGCACATTTATATACTTAACCACATAAGTGTCTAATACTTACAATGTTCGTTATTAAAGCAAAAGCATTAGATCATATGAATAGAAACATTATAAAAGAATAGATAACCTTATAATTTAATCTTGACCTTCAATAATTTCAATGCTAAAACAAACTAGGACACAATATCTAGAAAAAGGTTCTACAATGTAAAATATCTTACCATAATGAGAGATGCTTTCAGCTTACAGGGCCATCAAAGAGTGTCAGAGCCAGCCCACCACATTTTTAAATATCTTTAGTACAACGAACCGTTGGCTGTCGTTATACCTTGAGCCATTCCGTCAAACATCGGCAAAAATGGTTTGTTATAACATTTCACAACTAAATACATTGAAATATCTTCTAATATGCTATAATATCCATGACAAATGTTCTTAAATATAAATTAACATTTAAGATACCTAGTATATTCAACATAATGCAATATGAAATAGTTTAATTATTAAATGAAACTGATTTGTCCTAGAATTTGAATTTGAGCGGGGAAAACAAGTAGGAAATCAGGCCTGTTACATTTTAGTTTGAATATCTTTTGAAACCTTATTGTTTACCACTATATATACTTGTTATATTATATATTAATTATTAAATAAATTACAATATCTTACACGCGCGGTTTCGCACACGTTGTTTCTATAAATGTTTGAAGGTGATTTCTATCCCATGGGAACTGATTTATGGGATATTAAGTAGCCTATGTTTGATTCCAGGATTAGAATTACCTGTATGCAAAATCTCGTCGCACCGCTGAGACTGGGCAGTGAATGCGTTAATGCACTTTATTTATAGTCTTGTCATGATTGTCTTACCAATAATATGATAGTTTTGAAAAAACTAAAAACCGATTTCAAATTCCATAGTATTTAAGTACACGTAAGGTTTTTTTTCGCGCACGTGAGGTAAGTAAGTGCCAAACAGCACTTACTGCTGGACAAATACTTACCTATCTCTCGAAATATTTTTTTGTTCGCACATCTCGGGACCATTATCTACAAAACTGCGAAAGAATTTTCCAAATCGGTTCATAATTTCACGCAGAAATTGGCAAACATAATACAGCCGAACATAGAACATTCTCATTTTTTTTAAAGTCGCATAAATGATAGTGATTTTAAAATAGTACTATAATGTAATAAAAAAATCCCTTTAACTTGACCTCCAATGAACTAATGGCAAGATATTGCAATGTATTTAGGTACTTACCTAACTGGTTCCTAAAATAGCCAATCAAACTGTAACACCCTGTATCACAGCGCGTCTGGTCATCTGGTGGCCTGTTCATTTTCTCCAACATCTGGCAAAGCTCGTCCCACGCCAACACAACTCTTAAAGTTTTCGGTACAAGGTTCGTTTTAGAACGGCAAGGATTAGTGTAGGTTTAGAGCTAGGCGAAAATAAGATAATAAATGTAGCTTTTCCGAACTTATGCCTAAACTGTTGAAAATGTTCGGAATCATCTTTAAATTATAAGGTTTTGTTATTTTAGTTATTTTAGTAAGTCTCACACTCGGGGTAAATTCTAAGGACGCTCCGAAAGTCCCAAATTTTGTCGACTCCTACGTTACTTGACCTCGTGGTTAGCGCAATAGGGTAGTGTCCTGAGTAAAAAAATATTATCCTATTTCGTCATTATTTAGTCGTCAGTCAGATTATCAGAAGACATTGGACACATATTTTTTCTTTTGTCAATCAAACAAAAAATAACAAAAATAAAGCGCGTCAAAGTTTGGGAGTGGGGGCTAGTGACGTCATACGTTGCGATAAAGTGTCGCAAGGTGTGACGTCTCTTGTCCTATTCTGTAGTAGATTTAGCCCACGATTCATCTGTCCAGGCCTATTATACATTTAATATTAGCATGCATTTATATTTGTTTTTTTTTGTTACAGATGGAGGCCAAAGTGAAGGAGGAGGTCCCAGATAAAGATTATCAGCCTTCTACTACGGAGAGAAGAAAATGTAAGACATTTAGGAATCACGGTATCGACATTTGGAGGTTCTGGTGGACCAAGGAAAATGAATTTCAGCCGTGATCCACCCAGGTGAAACATGAAGGTGGTCCACCTGGTGGTCATGTTTCGGACCACGGACAAAAACCGATAAATTCCGCCATAAAACATGGGTAAAATAAATTCTGGCGATTCGTCTACCTCGACGCGGAATAGTGTGCAAGGTTTAACATTTGTAAAAATCTTATGAGACTTTATACTTTGTATGTATGTATATCAGTCATCTAGTACCCGTAACACAAGCTCTGATTAGTTTGGGGCTAGATGATGCTGTGTGAATTGTCCAGCATTATTTATTTATATTTATTTACCCGTGCTGAGTCGGACGTATGGTCTTATGCGGCGATAAGCGGCGAGCTTCACGCTGGATGAATGAACCTGTAGCAACATTCCGGTCGTTGATAAGTGAATGCATGCATGATAAAGACTGCTATCATTGTAGATGGTTTATATAAGAGCTAGGATATTTTATACTTAGGTAAGCGATTTGCCTACAATGTATATTTAGGCAAGTTAAATTATAATGTTAACCAACAGTAGTAATAAGAATTCCTAAGTAAAATAGATGAGAACTCTTTGCCTAGACAAACCTAACTTAGCCTTTAAGGCATTACTAACCAACCTATGTAATGTTTTTTTCTTTATGAATAAATGATATATCTATCTATATCTATATCTATCATAAAAATTCATTCATTTTCTACCGCTTCTTCCACAAGGCTTTCGGCTTGGAAACTTTCCATCCATGCCGATACAAAAATGATGCAAAATTTGTGTCTATCCTACCAAAATTTTTATCAGTTCTGTCTAAACAGTAATACATGAGTTATTATAAATATACAGTAGGTTCCACAACGGGGGTACACAAACGTACCGTGGGAACCCCCGCAACTGTCGATCATAATCTCGCCGCGGCACCCGGAGGCACGCTCCGCCGATCTACAATGATCTAGAGTTGGTGGAAGCGTTATCATCATCATTCTCTTGGCCTTGGCCACTTATTTGGGGTCGGCCCCCGGCGAATATCCCTTAGTCACCTCTTACGAGCCTTACGTGAACAGTTGGGGTGGTGCAAATTCTAAGCTGGCAGCACACAGCAGCGCCCCCAACAAGACAACAATTCTACCACCAAACTGCGCTCCCCAACCCGCATACCCAGCGTGGGGATTATAGGCACTACCCCCATTAGATAAAAGCCAACAAGGCGCTTATCAGGGGGAGGCCTGCGTCCAGCAGTGGACCAAGATAGGCTGTTGAGGTGAGGTCGGCACAACAGGTTTTCTTCTTCCATTTGCTCGTATCCGTCGTCAGTTCAGCAGTTACTCCTCTCTTACTCATGTCATCTTTCACACAGTCGATCCATCTTGTCTTCGGCCTCCCTCTACTCTTATATACATCCACATTCATAATTATCTAAGACTCTCCTCGTAACATGACACTCTTCCCTCCATACAACATACCGTTAACATATTGCTTCTTATCTTATCAGTCACTAGCGCCACTTTAGAACTTGGCGGAAGAGGCAACATAGATATTATGATGATGATGTCGTCCTAGCCGAAATTACGGCGGTCAGTCTCAATGAAGACAAGCCACGCAAACACATGTGCACTCTCTTTTCCCTCATTCTCATAATCCGATAGGATAGCAGAACGACATGGCCGGGGAGAGGTCAGGCGTGGCACTAACGCCTTAGCGTCCTATCCTAGGCACGGGGTTGCCAATGTTTTGACTCCGGGTTGTAGCTGTAAAAAAATTTACTAGAAATATCACAAAAATGATTTTGACACGACCCGGGAGTTGAACCAGGGACCTCATTCGCGATTGAACACGTGACCACTAGACCAACGAGGCAGCCAACAGAAAATGTCTGCTTGACAGGCATGGAACATGGATAATGACGTGGTTATTTTGCACGGTTTTCTTGATCCTGCAAAGTATGTTTTAAACAAACCTGTTTCTTCCATGATCTTTACCTCCACAGCCATAGGTATTTTCCATCGAGCTTCAATACTACCGCCAAGCCTGCTGGTTACCTACCTACGTACCTACTGCCCACGCTCCTACAATGTTGTTTCAGCGAGGCCTCACGGAAAAATGTTCGTAGATTGTTTTTTCAGACCAAAACTCATGAATTACACAAAAAGTAGTTTGACTCTATAAGAAAAAAAATCGATGCACAATTTGGGGCGGTATACTTAATTCACCTGGGGTAATTCACCCGGGTGCACTATGTAAACTTTTTGTTAGTGTTTCGCATAGTCAACAGAAGCCCAAACCTAAGGAGTCTAAATAGTTAGGGCCCTGTTGAAATACTGCATAGTGGGCGAAGAAAAATACTGTATAAAACCTACCAACCTACAAAAAGGACCTGTCACTTCCATAATCCGTACCTCCTCCAGTATTTTCCATCGAGCTTTAATTCTAGCGCCAAGTCCACTGGTTATATTAGTCCCTACCTACCCACCTACTACCTACGTACCACTGCCCACGTTCGTACAATGTTGTTTCAGCGAGGCTTGCACGGAAAAATTTACGTTCAATCGGCTTCCCGTTGGTATACCGTGATAAGGGTTCTGTAGAACTTGCGTTTGAGAAATAATGTTTTTGACCAGCTCTCTACGGCTTCCCACGTAAACTTTCATTACCTATGTATTCCAATTCAAGATTATTTTTTGCTGTTATTATGTAAGCTTACCTCTGTCCCAAAAGCGTGGTAAATCCTCTTGTTTGAAGGGCATGTGGAGGTATGTGCTAAAGTGGTTTATACAGGTAGGCCCTGTTTCTTGAATGGAATTCTCGTACCTACCTATACAGGGTGCCACGGAAAGGGTGTACTAAGTCAAATAATGTATAAATACACGTAAAAGAACACGAATATGAAGAAAATATGAAAAAGTAAATCAATATTCGAATTTCAAAAATCGTAGAACGTTGACTGCCTCGATGTCCAGGGGCCCTATTACAATTCTCCGCAACCGACACTGTCGATGCCGATGACATGCGGCCGACGCACGCAAGCGATAGCTATTCTGTTTCTCTGTCGGGTGGGCATTTTTCATTCGGGCGAGATCCGGGCACACTCAAGTACCTTCGTGAACGATCATGTGAATGAAACCACCAGAGAGCATAGAAACCTTGGACAGATTAAATAAAAACAAGTCAAGTACGAGTAGGACTTGTGCGAGGGTTCCGAACAAACTTATATTTACCCTAATGAAGTCCCTTGTTAAGGGATGAAGCGTTGGTGTTCTTCCAACACAAACTAGGTTCAAAGTTAACCCGCTTACATTTATAGTGGAAACATATATTTGTGAGCCGAATAATTTACACAGACACACTGCGTTTTTTGACGTGACAACGTCTTATAAATTGGTTTGCCGGGTGACACTTCAAGAAACTGCGTTACGCGTTACGCTCCGCTCACGTTATGCAGACATAAAAAGTGAAAGGAACTCAAAGTCGTTGTCACGTAAAACTTTCGCCCGTATACCGACTTTACAGGCATTTTTGGTGATTTTGCTAAAATGAACGGTTTTCGGTTATTTTTCTTTACTTAAAGATAAAAATACATTTCCTTGTGCTGTAAGACCTTGCTTTTTGCCAAATTTCGTGATTCTAGGTCAACGGGAAGTACTGTAAAGGCTTACGTATAGGTTTTATTGCGAACATCAAAAAATAATTTTTGTAATTACCTGTGTAACTTTAAATAATTTATGGTTTTCGGATATTCCTCTTTATTTGCGCTAGCTCTTTGCTAAGTTTAAACGTAAACGGCTGTCACGAGTGATTCTATAATCTATAATATCCCGTGTAGACTCTTTCAATGCCATCCAAAGAAAGAGAATAGCGTCATTAACGTCCAGAGGTTGACATGTGTAAAAACGACACTATTGTAAGCCCATCTGACCGTCTGATGTTATCGGACCCTTACATACAGACGGAGGGTGAATATTGCCACCTGACGTACTCACCCTAGAACCTTGAATTTTATATTTAATATATTATGATTTTTATTTAACTTTCCTTTTTTATCACCTCAAAAATGGATCTTGTGTCTGAAATTAAGAATTAATATTATAGGCGTTCCTTTTTCCATTCGAGGTACGGAACCCTAAAAAGAGCGGTTTTAGCGCCAAGTTTTGGTAAAAATAAGAACTTCGTCGTCAGCTGGGGGAAGTTGTTAGTTGTAGGCTTTGCTAAGAGATGGCGGTAGAGCCGCTTTTCTGAAAAATAAGGAACGGAGAGTGATCTTCAAATATCATGAGTAAATTTCAATAATTTAGGACGCTACGTGTATAAAATATTTTAACAATCATAAATCTACCGAAATTTTTGTGATAAATGGACAAAATATGGTGAAAAAACACATTACAAAAATGAAAAGGTAGCTTTGTAGCTACCGTGCAAATTGACAGTGGTTCTTGAAAAAATGCTGTCAAATTTAATGTTTCGTTCGTAGATTTTGCCCATTAGAATAGAGGTGGCCGCCGCAAAAGCCGCCATTTCAAACTTCGTGCCGTAGCTTCGAGTTTTGATGAATTAGAATAGCAATTTGACAAAACGAAGCATGCAACTGTCGATTTCGTAGAAAGCGAATAGACCCCCAGAATCTTTTTACATTTTTATTATTGTTTTGATATTTCAGATGATTCAAATAATTTCATGTCAAAAACTGATTTCACTGAAAAACCAAGCTAAAAACATTTGTGAAACATTTTGTAATATTAAATAATGCAAGAGTGCGTGTAAAAAAAACAACAATAGGAAGAGAGAAACTTTATTTTTTTCAAAAAAATTATTAAAACGAAATTCAAAAAATCGGTACTCACAAGTTGATCCCCTCGGGGTCCAAAAGCACCCCCCTTCGGCTTAGTACACCCGTACCTTGTATAAAAGTAGACTGTACTACGGAATACCGGAAGTCAAAATACCGGAGAACGGTACATCGAAAGTACACGAAACCGCAGATCGAAATACCGAAAGCACACAACACCGAAAAACTGTAGACTGGACAAACACAATCTCGAATGCACGCCATACCGAAAGATCACGAAATCGAAATTACGCAATGTCGAAATTTTCTTCAGGTTAGTTTTGTACCTATGCAGTATGGACAGGGCGGGTCGCGAGCCAGGCAGCCTTCGAAATAATCAGCCGGCTGCTAGTTCTCACGTTTATACACCTTGTTTGCACAGCGCAGGGCAGACATCGCTTATCATCAAATATACAGCGTTTCGTATTGGAAAGTATAATCATTTATTTATTTAAAAAACTAGCATCTGCCCGCGGCTTCGCACGCGTTTTTTCTATGGAAACGTTTATAGGTGATTTCTATCCCGTGGAACTGATTTATGGGATAAAAAGTAGCCTATGTTTGATTCCAAGATTAGAATTACCTGTATGAAAAATTTCAGCTCGATCCGTTCAGTAGTTTTTACGTGAAAGAGTAACAACAAACATCCATCCATCCATACTTACAAACTTTCGCGTTTATAATATTAGTATGATTATCTGAGCGTCTGGTCGAAGCGACGCGTGACCCGAGAGCTGGTGAGTATCTGGCACAGCGCATCAGCATTGCCATACAGCGTGGCAATGCAGCCAGCGTAGCGGGGACGCTTCCGACTGGTATTGATTATGGATTAGTTGAGCTACCTGTAGATTGTTTGCAACAGTCTGCAGTTAGCTCAATTGTTTTAATTGTAAGTACTAGTTTTAATTTATTTCTATTATTTGAGTGCAATTTTCTGAGTCAATAAAGGTGGATAGGAATTTTCTGGCTTTCGATTTAAAATAGACATAAGTATTTTTCGATAATCCGACTGCAGATAGATTAAGTGGTGACAAAGAGATAGAGGCAGCTGATGAGCTTTGGACCGAGATGTCTGGAGAAGTCAGTGATTCTAAAGACCAATTGACACATATTCGCGATTTCCCCGAGCGATGCTCAACTCCATTTCCTCGAATCACAGTTTTTGTATACAAATTTAGTGCCGTTGGAAAGGCGACGAACCAGAGAATTAACGGTAGAATAAATTATTCAAACACCGTATTTTTTTATTATTTAGGATAAATTTTTTCGTGAAGTTATTTTTTTGAGTAATATTTTTTTAAAGCGTAATATCTTATTTTCGATCCTAGTTTGAGGGAAGTTCTGACGTATTTTAATCACAAATGTTTATGAATACCTACAAATATTTAAAAGATACTGCATTGAAAAGGAAAAAAAAGTTACTAATACTTGAAGGTCAAATTTTGAGAAGATCTCAATAAAGTATAAAAATTTACATATCACCAAAACGATTAAACTTCCAATAATTTGCAAATGACCTCCTCTATTCGCGAATTCGCTATGGCGGGTTGAGTTCCAGTCACCCTGTACTTTTGACATGGTACTGTCATTATGTTTATTTCTTTGAATTTATCACGCAGGGATTCTCTGGGACCCATAATATAGATTGCACGAACAGCCCTCTTCTGCAGCACAAATACGGTGTTAATATCTGCAGCATTCCCCCACAGCAGTATACCATAAGACAATACTATGGAAGTAGCTGAAATAAACAAGTCTAGATGTATCCACGTCTGTAAGATGACGGATCTTTTGACTGCATAGCTGCGGAACTAAGTCTCTTCGATAGCTTATCTATGTGTGGGGCCCATTGAAGTTTATTATCTAAGGTGATTTCTAAGAATACCGTACTTTCTACTATTTCTAAAATTGACTGAACGTTTATCGCAGTAATCATTTGATCTATTTCTTCAAGGAGAATCCCCCTGAAGCCCTCATTAAGAATGCACGCCCGTCCATGAAAGCTTCTATTATCGACTAACGGGCTGTGATTTGTGCTTGCATTATTCAAAGCATTTCAGAAGACATACTTTTTGTTTTCCGTGGTTTCATTTGCTTAAAACACAACGAAAAAACTATCCTCTTTTAGGTGTCGAGTTAAATAAATCATTGTTAGCAATAGGAGATTGCGAGTTCGATTACACGGGCACGGGACAAATGTTTATACGATCTGGAGATGTTTATTCAGGGTGTTCTGGGTGTTTCGTAGTTTAATGTATTAAGTATATCAGTAATCTAGTGCCCATAACACAAGCTCTGCTTAGTTTGGAGCTAGATAATGCTGTGTGTGTCCAGCATTATTATAGATAGAATATACTTTATTGCACAAAAGTTATACATGGGCGAGTATAAAGCTAGATAGCATTCTCTACCTACCAACCTTTGGGTAGTGTGGACAACAAGTAGTAGATAAAGCCAGATAATAAATAATAAATAAAATAAATAAATAAATAATGCTGAACAATTCACACAGCATTATCTAGCCCCAAGGTAAGCAGAGCTTGTGTTATGGGTACTAGATAACTGATATACATAATAATATACGAGTACATAGATAGATATTTTTTTTTTATTATACATAGAAAACGACCAGAACACCCTGAACAAATATCTGCAGATCGTACAAATATTTGTCAAGAGGCGGGAATCGAACCCGCAACCTCCTGCGTCGCAGGCGGACCTTCGCCCACCGCGCCACAGAGGTCGTAATAAAATTTACAGAATAACAAGAAAAATAATAATAGTAAGTACAATTAACAATTCGTGTCTTTACCATTAACATCAATAAATACACATACAAACATAATAAAATATAAGTACTAGTCTCATTAATACTTACTCAGTAGACGCATACACAATAATAGATATACATTTTACGCATTCTGTGGGCAACTGGGCCCACAGAAAAGTCGTCCCGCGGGCTCATTCGCCCCATACGGTTTTTTTTGTGGGTGACTCATCCCACCTGTCTGGCCAACTCAGCCCACGGGTTCAGTTGACCACTCGCTATCGCTACAGGGTCTACTCAGCCCATGGGTTCCGACGACCACTCTACTGCTTAAGGATTTACTCAGCCTACGGAACGGACATTTACGTACCGAAACATTCTTACGAAAGAAAATAGTTATAGACTCTAGATCTGAAGACTTTATTCAGGATGCCTCGCGATATTCGATGGGAAGACTGTTCCATAGCAAAGTGCCCTTACCGCGAAAGTTATTATTAAGTATTATGATAAGAAACATCTCAAATCAACAAGTACATAATGGTTTGATGGAATCTAAGCATCAAAGTCGACTACACAGCCTGGCAGATCAGTGCTAGCCCACCTGCCGCGCTGTGTTATCAAACTCAAACTCAAATCGTTTATTCGCTTAGAACATGGGTAGTAAATAAATATACAGTTGGTCGTAAGATGTGTCACCATGTTCTGCTTTTTATAGCATACGAATGTCAACAGAATTAAAATTAAAATAATTTAATTTATACTCAAACAAGCTTCGGTAAAGAAATAAAATTTAAGCCACATTTAATATCTCATGCACAGAAAATCATCACCGTCATAAAAAAATATCGTTCCCGGCATGTGTATAACTCACGTATTATTTGTTTGCGAAAAAAATAAATAAACTGAAAGCTACTGAGTTATAACCGAAAGCTTTCGCGTTGAATTAGGGTGGTAATTGAAATTGGCATTCCTCATGGGAAAAGTTCCTTCTCCTAACTGCGATTTGTGCGGTGTACTGGAGGACGTATTGCATGTTCTCATGGAGTGTGTCCAGAATGACACCTTCCGGAAAGAGAAGTGTAAATATTTCTTAAAAGAATTTTCTGATTGTAACATAACCCTATCAAACCCCGATTCGGAAAGTGAAAAATGATAAACTGTAGACCTTGCTACGACGTAGACAGCTACGCCACAAAGGCTCTACGCCGTAGGCTTCTACGTCGTAGAGGCTCTACGCCGTAGGCTTCTATGTCGTAGAGGCTCTACGCCGCCCTAAAACTCAGAAGGTGAACTGTCAGGCCCTCAAGGTTCAAGATCGCTGCAGTGGGTTCAGCGCTTTTATCATACGTGTGTTAACGATAACTCTAGTGATGGGATACGTTAATATCGATTTTTGGAATATCTAGGATTTTTATTTTGTGTATTATATTTTGTTTTCCTCCCCTCACCTCAGCAGCCTGTATTGGTCCACTGCTAGACGCAGGCTTCCCCCTGATAAGTGCCTTATTGGCTTTTATCTCATGGGGGGTCATGCCCATAATCCCCACGCAGTGTATGCGGGTTGGGGAACTCAGTTCGGTGGTAGAATTGCTCTGCAGGAGGCGCTGCTGGATATCCCTTAGTCGCCTCTTACGACACCCGCGGGAAGAGTTGGGGTGATGCAAATTCTAAGCCGGCACCACACAGCTGTATTTGTTTTGATTGCCGTTAATAATGAGCTATATTGCCAGATCGTAGCAGAATTCCAGCACCACAGTATGATATCGTTCAGGGTAGTATACTGAGCTACGGGCTATACAACGTTTATTACTTTGAGGCTAGATGATGCTGACACCTATATGAATTGTCCAACATTATCTATTCACCATCATCATCATCATCAGCCTATATTAGTCCACTGCTGGACATAGGCCTCCCCTAATGAGCGCCATAGCGCCCTATCTTCAGCTTGCCGCATCCAGCATCTGCCTGCAGTCTTTCGCAGATCGTCATCCCACCTGGCCGGAGGGCATCCTACACTACGTTTGCCGAGTTGTGGTCTCCACTCAAGAACTCGTTTACCCCAGCGGTTGTCGGTTCTTCGCGAGATATGGCCGGCCCACTGCCAATTCAGCTTGCTAATTCTTTGAGCTATGTCGATAACTTTGGTTCTCTGTCGGATGTATTCGTTACGAATTCTATCCTTCAAAGAGACTCCGAGCATAGCTCTTTCCATAGCTCGCTGACATTATCTATTATTCAGTTTTAATTTTATATGTTTTAATTAAAAAATTTATTCCTGGACCTCTTGCTGCATATTTTACACGGCCTAATAAACATGTTTCTCTACTAGACATTTTTCTACTGGATTCATAATCATGCGACATCGTCGTCATTGTCGAACGAGTTAACAATCGATAACAGATGATCGATACTCGGCCAGCACTAGGTCGCGAGTGCGGGTGACGTTTCATTCGGATCGGAGTGCACTGCGGGCGACGGGCGGGGGGAGAGATTACGAAAATTACACCAAGTCCTTATATCAACAAAAACTCTGTAGACAACACAGTTTTAATTTTAATTTCGTAAATTTTTGTGCGTTTCAGTTTTCTAAATTGAGCTGGTATTGCTCTGATTGAAAATATTTTTTTATACTAGTTTCTGCCCGCGGCTTTGCGCGCGCTATTCACCAATAGTACTAAAAGTACCGATAGTACTATTAAAAGACTATTGCCAATTGAATTGACTATTGAAAATTGTATTGTTTGTGTACAATACTCTAACACAAAATCTTCATAGCTTGACTATATACCATTATGTTTCGATATCAGGTTATTAGGGGTATTTGATAACTGAAATTACTTAAAACATTACATTACACAGACAGATATTTTGTTTACATAGAAAACACCTAAAACACCCGGAACAATATCTGCAGATCGTACTAATATTTGTCCCAAGGCGGTGCACCACGGGCAAGTGACGTAGAAGTCGAAAATCTCTGCGCCTTCCTACGGACTCTAGCGCCGTTAGCTCCACCTACAGGGGAAACAGTGAAGTTTATCCAATCCTTTTCAAAGACTATAATATATTGAATGAATGAATGAATATGAATATATTATATTGTATTTGTATTAGACATAGTTAAAATATATATGATGTTTGTGTTCTTAAAATAAATATAAACAAGATAAAATTAAAATTTTAAAAAATCCGCCGATGTTTATTGGCTGAACAGATTTTTATGAAACATGGTTAAGAACACTCAGAATAAAATTATCTATGACACAAAAAAAACTAAACGAAAATCGGTTCATCCGTTTGGGAGCTACGATACCACAGACAGATAAACAGATACACATGTACACAGACAGACACGTCAAACTTATAACACCCCTCTTTTTGCGTCGGGGGTTAAAAAGACTAAAGTCACATTTAGTCCATTTGACGAGAGGTGTCGCGTTGCTCAATTCTAAGGTTTTTGTTATTAAAGTGCGTAAGCCCTCACACTGATTACCCTAAATGTGAAGGCTAGAGCACTTAAAAACAAAAACCTTAATTTGTGTTCCATATAAAAAACGCACTAAAGAAGAGAACATTTTGTGAAATCCGAGATTTACTTCTTAAGAACAAAACTATCCCCGTTATGTTTGTCCTTGGCAATAAATCACAGCACAATTGAGAGCGCTAGAGTCGAGTGGTCGAGTATGTGGTCGAGTGGCACGAGTGCACTCGCTCTGCCACTGGAATGATTAATAGCTCGCGAGATGTCGCGAGGGCAGGCATTGCAATGGTCTTCTGTCTGACCAAGAGGTCTCCTACCTAACCTAAACATGTAAGATCCATCTTCCACTTCTTAAGGTTTTCCTTCTTAAGGTTTTCCTCTGAGTGGTAGCCATTTTTGGTACCGTAATTGTTACTTATCTGCTTAACCTTTAACTTTTGTCTGTGCTGTGTACGTAACGGGTAACAAAATGAACACATTTTAATTTACTTAATTTACTACGTGAGATCGTAAGGAGACATAAGTTTATTTATTATTCCAAAAAAAGTATGACTGTTCACAATACAATAAATAAACAGCATTATAATATTATATTTATATTATATTATTAAAGTTTGGACTAAGCCGAGCTTGTTTTATGGGTACAAGATAACTTGTTACACTTAATACGTTACTTATATGACATTTAACTATCATACATAAAAATCACCCAGAACACCTGCAAAAAATATCTGAAGATCATAAAAGACGGTCTGGGTAGTTCCAAGGCGAGAATCGAACCCGCAACCACCTGCGTCGCAAACTACGGCCTACGGCTATCCTCGCCGCTGCGCCACTTAGTTTGTCAAATTAGTTGTTAGTCAAATAAATCGGCCTACCACAGTTGACCTACAAAATCATCAATTGGCCTCCATCCATGGTGCGTGGTGGCATCATCAGAGGATGCTTCCCGCGTAATTGTAGAGACGGGACGGAGCCTCGGGCGCGGTGTCGCCACCACGCGCTCTCGATAACTGGCTAGGGATGAGCCGGTGTCGATAGATTGTGTGCCTAAGATGGCTGTTCAATCGGCGTCGTCACTAAAGTCACAGAGAATGTCAAGATGCAGAGCTTCGGGCTAGGAGTCACCACGACGCGCACTTGATAACTGGGTAGAGATTGGCTGGTGTCGATAGATTGTGTATCGACAAAGATGGCGGCTTAACAAGCGACGTTCTAAGGTTAGAGAATTTTCCATAATTGTAGAAGTGAGATGAATGTACGTAGAACTTGCTAACTTGCTAGGGATAGAGTGCTGTCGATCAGATTTTATATTGACAAAGATGGCGGATTTACGATATGCAAACCTGGGAATTATAGAAGTATATCAGTGAATAGAAAAAAAGGACCATTTTATGGACAGGGAGTAAAATCTTGGTTGTTCGCGTTCAGCTATGTACTTTTATTTTCACCTAGGGTTAGAAACTCGATTGGGATAAACTATTTTATAACTTTATAAGCTTTATCGGTCATACGAACCTTCGTTGGTATCGATAAAGCGTTGGAGTCGATCTTTTTTCCTAGACTAGACTAGAATCTAGATGATTATAGATGTTATGTTATATTATTTTTTATGTTTATAGATGTCTCATTAACAGACCCCGTTATCTACGCAGCTGTTTTGTGGCAGACGGTCTTTAGTGATGTGACAATGTTTTCCATTATATTATTCAATCCTTTGTTATCGGTGTCCTATGGAAGAATAAATATAATCGCGTATTTTACAATATTTATTCATGTTCGTTTTATGCATAACAGCTTTTGCTAGCGGCCTGTGTGTTATTCTGTACACGGGCGTAGCCAGGTTTTAGGTTTTAGTTGCGGGGGGGGGGGGCGGGGGGGGGGTTCAAATGACATAAAGTGCATGAAATCACGGTAATATATGACCATGGCCGCGGCCGTGGCCGTGGGCAAAGCTATTCTATTATTTTACGGCCCTGACCCAGTGTGATCCCCCCCTAAGTCTTAGGCTACGACCGCACTTATCTAAGTATTCCAAATCCGCAGATTTTGTGATAGTCATAGCTTTTTCAAGTTTTGCATTCACGATGTTCTTCTTTCGGGCAGCACTACCGAATACGTACGAATTGCCTCTAGTTATAATTCTAATACTAGATCTAATTTATTTCTATTATATGATTGTAATTTTCTAAATTGCCTCTTCAATTTAAGAACTAGCCGCAAAATTTGAAGGTCATAGAGTCAGAGCTCCAGATAGTGCCGATAGTAGGTACTTTAGGGTGTTTCGTAATGAATTGTTGCATTGTATAATCTAGAAATAGGATGATAATTTCTTCAACTGTATGCCACCAATCTGCTACGTAGATAACGGGATCTGCTCATTAGATAATAATATAAGTATAAGTCGATACTGTCCCCTCCCTAGCTCGCAGAGACGCGTGTCCGTGGCAGCCCCACTTGGCACACCACTAGCTTTTCCACGAAACTTTTATTTATTCTGTCAGGACCACGTTCTTTCTATTATTCCCCACAAAATATTAATAGGTAGGTAAGTGATTATCTATTGGAAAATATATCAGTCAAGTATTGTAATTTAGTTTGATATTTTTGTATAATATTAGGATACAAAATATATTATTAGGTCATTACCGACGAAATTGCCGTTTTGTATGGAGAATTTAGAGAAAATTGATTTTTCAACACATACATTTTTATATTTTTTTCTGGAACTGCAGATCCAATTTCCGTAAAATTTTGTATGTGTAACCGGACAACATCGTGAAAAGAATGCGTAGCGTTTATTTAAAAAAAAAACTTACAAATAGAAAGATACAATAAATTTAAGTATTGAAAGCAACACGTGAAATTTGCTTTTTTAAGTTTTATGTTTTAGTGGATGAACTTGCCCAACTTTGAACATAGTATTTATTGCATTTTAAATCTTCTTATTAATGCTACGTTCGCAATGTAAATCAATTTTGAATATAACTGTTATAAATGTAATAAACTTTTTATCTACTAAATAAAATGAGTTTTTATTGTTATTTTATTCACAAGTGTGTTGAAAAACGTCGTATGATACACACACGTGTGTATTGATGATTACCGTCCTCGGCTCTCTTAAGACAATGGCGCCTCGGCGGTAATCACCAATGTTACACACTAGTACCTTAATGTACTATTATTTACAAAGAAAATTACAATCAAATGAGGGAAATAAATTAGAACTAGTATTTACAAATGAAACAATTGAGAAAACTGCAGAATAGCTACAGGTAGCTCAACTGATGGTATGATACGGTACATAATAAATGTATTACTTTATAATACCTAGATTATGCTAAAAGAATACGCGCGGTGGTAACGCAATAAGATAATTATGCCACTAGCGTAAAATACACTATAAATGATCGATTCAGAACATAAATCGATGAAGCATTTGTAACGTCGCTAAAAGCTGTTTGTTTATGATTTCCTGTGTCCTTATAAAACGGTAGACCAATCGTGTGGCCACGAAGCGAGCGAATCCTGACTGACCTGTGATGGCATTGGTAGACGCTAGAATAAATAAATAAATAAATAATGTTGGACAATTCACACAGCATTATCTAGCCCCAAGGTAAGCAGAGCTTGTGTTATGGAAGAAGAGAAATAGTATTACCTCTTTGCAACGAAATTATGCAGGTTTGGACAGAGCCTACACTACCTACTACCCTAGGTCCGCGGGGTACCGAGGCTCTTCGGGTTTTTGAAAAATTATCTGAGCGTCTGGTCGAAGCGACGCGTGACCCGAGAGCTGGTGAGTATCTGGCACAGCGCATCAGCATTGCCATACAGCGTTGCAATGCAGCCAGCGTCTTGGGGACGCTGGTATTGATATGGATTAGTTGAGCTACCTGTAGACTGTTTGCAACAGCCGGCAGTTAGCTCAATTGTTTCAATTGTAAATACTAGTATAATTTTCTTTGTGACGAAGTTTTGTCAATACTTAAAATCCCATTTTTTTTGACTTCGACGGGGCTTGAACCCGCATCCTTCCATCAGTGAGGGAATGTGCTAACCAACTACACCACGAGGTCAAGTGACGTAGGAGTCGAAAATATCTGGGAATCCAGCACATTCCCGTACTGAGAGAAGGATGCGGGTTCAAGTCCCGCCAAAGTTGAAAAATTTTGGGATATTATTTGATTTCTTAGAAATTTTGTCTAGTTTAGGAAAACGATACACGATAAGTCATTTAATTTAATCCCTCTATTCAAGATTCAAGTTGTTTATTTGTGATATTATTTGATTTCTTAGAAATTACCCTGAGTGTGGGGTTACGACATTAATGGGAAACGGTCTTCGGGGTCTGTAGTTACAATGGGTGTACCACAGGGTTCTATCCTCGGTCCTTTCCTATTCTTAGTTTATATTAACGATCTGCCTCATCTTGTCAAGAATAATCACGAGATTGTATTGTTTGCTGATGATACTTCATTAATTTTTAAAATGAAACGACAAAACACAAATTTCGACGATGTGAATAGTGCAATCTCAAAAGTAGTTCATTGGTTTGGTGTCAATAATCTTTTGTTAAATGAAACCAAAACAAAATGTATTAGATTTATTCTACCTAATGTTAAACAAGTGAAGGCTGATGTAAACGTTAAAGGAGAAACTTTAGAAATGGTAGAAAGCACCGTATTCTTAGGAATCACCTTAGATAATAAACTTCAATGGGGCCCACACATAGATAAGCTATCGAAGAGACTCAGTTCTGCAGCGTATGCAGTCAAAAAAATCCGTCATCTTACAGACGTGGACACATCTAGACTTGTTTATTTCAGCTACTTCCATAGTATTATGTCTTATGGTATACTGCTGTGGGGGAACGCTGCAGATATTAACACCGTATTTGTGCTGCAGAAGAGGGCTGTTCGTGCAATCTATAATATGGGTCCCAGAGAATCCCTGCGTGATAAATTCAAAGAAATAAACATAATGACAGTACCATGTCAATATATTTATGAAAACTTATTGTACACTCACAAAAATATAAATCGGTTCCCTAAAAATAGCGATAAACATAATTTGAATACCAGAAACAAACATAAGATCGCTGTGCCCACAACTAGGCTACACAAAATTAATGTATCTTTTAAAGGGCAATGTATACGCTTCTACAACAAAACTCCTAGTGAGTTGCAAAAATTATCAGTAAATAAATTCAAACAAATTGTCAAAACCTTGCTGTGCAAAAAGGCTTACTATAAAATATCAGATTATCTAGAGGATAAAAAAGCTTGGGACGGGTTTTGCTCCAACTCGAAAAATAACAACTAACAGGCTAAAGGTTTCTTCGTCGCTTCTTTACTTTAGTCTACATACCGAAGCGACAGAAATCAAAAAATATCACTTTATTTCCGTGTCAGTGCTTAGTTTTATGATTTGACCTTTTCTAAGTGTACATTTATTGTATTTATGGAAATAAAGAGTTTTTGATTTTGATTTTTTGAACGCACTATAATAACAAAAAACTTTATTTGTGATGTTTTTATTTCACGTTGTTTTAATCTTTATCTTAAAAGGCTGGTCTATTGTTCCTTCATTCATTCATTTGTCATTTGAAAGATCAAATGCTCCTAAGAGAACAGTGGAAAATCTTAGCCAAGTTGGTTTTTTTTTTACTTTATTTAATGTCATTATGTTCCAATTCCAAAAGACTTGAATGCCCTACCATGACATACCTACTTAATTATCTCGAATACCATGAACCTTTAATTGAGGTGGCACTTAGATGTGTTTTTTGTAAGAAACGGCCACAATCCATGTTTTTGTGTACACTGCGTTGGTGCAATTAATTAAATAAATAAATCATTTGAAACATAACATGCATTTAGGAAGTAATTTTAGTATTTTTACTCAGTCACTTACGACTGAGTAAAAATACTCAGTCACTTACCGGCGCAATCTGCACAGATTATTGGGGAAAAATATGTTAGTAAACGCGATAGATATCCGTTAGATAGTACTAAGAATAATTAGGTAACTGAGTGTGATGAAATTGAGCTTCTGTGAGATTTTGAAGTGTCTCGCTCGTAGGATCGGTCTCTTGTTTCGTAGCCCTGCCAGACCATAGACTATCGGAGGGCTGTGCAAACTTTCTGATGAGTTACGTGCGGGCGCATAGACACACCTGTTTATTCTGCTGGATATTACGTTCCTGGCTATGCAGTGAGAATAACTTTGCGCCTATGGGTTTCGCTCATAGGCTTAACTCAGCTGAAGGCTCACATTCCAACGCCATCTAAATGTTATGACTTGTCGCACCGCTGCAGCATAGCACTAAATGCGCTCAAATATTTAATTAACTGGTAAAAAACTTGTATATTATATTGACGGCATCAGATGACAGACAACTCGTAAATATAACGAGTGTAAGTCCATATTTGAATGTTAATTTTTGTGTTGTGTGGCAGCGGGATTGGACGTGTGAGCGACAAACGGATAAGGCAATGACCATCCTCGGTTCTCCACTTTCTCTTATCTTTCGAGATTAGACGTCTAATATTTCAATTTAATTTTGTGCTAACATTGATCCATTTCGTAACGAATGCATCCGACGAACATCGAAAGTTATCGACATAGATCAAAGAATTAGCAAGCTGAAGTGGCAGAGGGCCGGCCATATCTCGCGAAGAACCGACACGTGGGATGACGACCTGCGAAAGACTGCAGGCAGATGCTGGATGCGGCAAGCTGAAGACAGGGCGTTATGGCGCTCATTATTAGGCCTATGTCCAGCTGTGGACGTTGATGATGATGATGATCCATTTGAACATCAAGAACCTTTTTTTTTATTCGGCGACAAAATTCATTTGCGAACAAACTGGTTTGGGGGGACCAGAACTATGTGGGACTCGACGCCCTGAGAAGGACGTAATACCCACTAAAAACCTCTCTGGTGGCCCTCCCCATTTTCGCCGAACCACGGGAACATTTAAAACCTCCGCGGCCCGATTGGCGTAAAAAACCTAGCTGTATCTTAGTTTTAGGTGTGTGTTAAATTTTATGCGAGAAGCGCAGAGGATTCTTCATTCCTGGATCGTGTTCATCGGCCCACAAGCGTGCTCAGCTGTGCCATGGCACAGCTGAGCACGCTTGTGTGTGGATCGCGTTCATGAACGAGGAGGAGCTCAGTTTGAGCCATTTCTGGTTCGACCGAGGCTGCAGTGGTAGGTACCTACTTATTACCACCTTCCCTACAACCTGCGTTATTTGGCATTTTGCAAACTTACGTGTAAACAAATAAAATAATATCTCCGCTACAAGGCTACAATTTTTTATCGGATTACAGTTTTTTTATTGGTTTTGTTTTGGCCACCACCCCCCTTTGTTTTAGAAAGTGGTCTTGACAGACCCATGTATACTCCTACTATCTATCATTAGGTATACAGTTTTCGTGTATTTATTTAATTTCCCCAGTATCCCCGTTACTCATACAACTGTATTGTTACAGCCACAGCCGGCAAAGAGCGGCGCTCCCCGGACCAGGAAGATAGCAGGACGTCCCCTACGCCAGCACTGCCCAGCCCCACTCACAACGGGACTGCTGGTGAGTCACATAACAATCTTATTGATCGTTTTGTACTGGTGGTCGATTATTCGATCTACTAATAGCCGCAGGCAGAAGCTGGTTTCTAATAAAGTGACCAAAGGAATCGATTATTATGATTGTATTATATCGTATCATAAATCGTAATGAAACCCTCTTGAATCATATCGGATGAAATCGTGTATGTGCTTAATACCTTCGGCGATAGATATGCATTAAACTCCTGCATCTTTAAGATGATGATGTCCTTCTAGCCGAATTTAGGTCACGGAGAATAACCATGTGAGCAGTACATACTATTATAGTGCACAAGTGTGTGCGTACCACGTAGCACGGTGCAGATACATGTTTCCTGTGAGGATATAAAATATGCTGGACTAACCAAACAATGCATTAGCATTTCATATTATAGGTTCAACTAACGACCTTTTGTTTAGGTCTCTGAATAAACCAATGAACTCCCACTGCTGGATATTGTCTTGAATAGTTTTTACCCTCACAGCATCATCAACCGAGTCAGCCTCCCCCCCACCAGAGGGCGGTCGGGCGGCGGCCCTGCAGCGCCTGCGTCGGTTCCTCTCCGCGCTGGCGCAGTTCGCGACCGACGCCGGCGCCGACCAGGGCGAGCGGGCCAGGCAGCTGATATTCAACCTTGTGGTGAGGGATAGTAGCTGTAACATTATTTATTATTATAGATAATACAAATATTTGTTTTGGGGGAATCGAACCTGATAACTTCTGCGTCTCAAGAGAACCCTCTATCCCATTACACTTCAAAGGTTGTCATATTTTGTCATAATCAGTCTTGACCACAGATGTTTCTACTGTGTTTTTATCAGTATCATACAAAACAAAGATTACAAATATTTTAAAATTATTGTTTTCCTCTCCAGGCCGGCACCCTGACGATCGAGGAGTTCCAGACAGGGGTCCAGGAGTGCACCAACTACCCGCTGCGAGCGTCAGTGCCTGGGTTCCTGAGGGCGCTACTGCCGCTGGCACAGAGGGACATACAAGCCAGGGCTCGCAGGGCTAAGCAGGTAAGGCTGTTGAGAATATTATGAGGCGAGGAAGTAGAATTCTTTATAATAGGGCTCTTCGTGAAAAGTGACGTAGGTTCATACATACCTATATTTCACCGTGACTTTTTGTGGATCTGAACAGATCAAGCTAGCTGTAAGGCTCACCTTATTCATCGGCACCGAATCCGCCTCTGAGCCGGTCTGAAAAATTACGCTAGAGTAGAATAAAAATTAATTTAGCTCACACATAAAACAAATTAATTGCTGTTGGGTTGTGTGATCCAAGTGACAACATTAGTAATTTATAAATACACACATACATTTCTGATCAGTGGTCAATAAATGTCGTGAGACCGTCAATAATCAATGCATGTTCTTCCAGACTCCTCAGCAGTTCATCCGTTCGCACGAGCACCTGGTGCTGGAGACAGGGGGCGACGGAACTGACATCTTCCAGCAGCAGCCTGATGCAGCTGTGAAGAGACGAGCTAGCGACCCGTGAGTCTCCTTTTGACACTATCATTTTTGCCTTAACAACACACGTATTGCTGAATTTGCGTCCCACAAGCAAGCTGGTTTTACCATAATCACCTAGACAGGCGGATGGGTGATTACAGAGAAGAATATAGACAGAAGAAAACTGTTGCTCTTCCTCTGGTAGGTTCTTTTAGTTGCCTCTTACGACATCTACGAACTGAGTTGGAAAGGTCGATTCTCACCTCGCGACTGACATGAAATGATCGTTATTAACACTAAAATCACTTTTGTCTATAGGGACATTTTGATTTGTGTTGTTTTGAGCTTTCCTATGTTTCGGCACAGTTGCATGCGTCATGATCAAGGAACTCTCAGTCATAATTTAAGTACGAGGGTTTAATTCCTTATGCTTGGCCTTTATAATTTTGTTTTATTTAGGTTCAAAGAAAATAATCATCTTTTTATAGCAGTCTGGACTCTTAGAGTCTATAAAGGGACCACATCCACGTCGATTCTTGTCGTGTCACTTAAACAACGCGCTACTTTGATTAGCTCACCATGAGTCAAAAACAAGATGAAGAAGAAGTATCGGTGCAATAATGGAAAACTACTTTTGTTCTATAATTTTATTGAATAAGGCCCTGGGTTGGGTAGTATTTGTGTAATTTTCCCTATTTATGTTCAAAGGTTGAAGGATTGTGTTTGTGCAGGTTATGTCTAGTGCGTAGAATTAACTCGCTGTTGGTGAATTTCAATTGCCAATTACACATTCACCACACTGACCAAACCGAAACTTCAAAGCTTTCAATGGCCACGGCCGCCGCATCCAAATTAGCAATTAGGCGGAACAATCGTAAGGGCCATCAAAGGCTAACCACAAAAAAGTTCGTCAAATCCCGCGGCGGTTGCGAGTGACAGCTACGGGGTACGGGGGGAGGGATAGGGCTGTGTCCAGAAACTGTGGAGAAGACGGACTTTGTGTTTTATAGAAGTTTAAATCCCGTGAGAGACAACTAGTATCCAAACAGTTGTGTAGACGGAAATAAAATTCCGTCCAGGTAACTGGTTGTCTCCGCGGAAGATAATTTTCCGTCGAGACAACTAGTTACCAAGCAGTTGTGTAGACGGAAATAAAATTCCGCCCATGTAACTGGTTGTCCCCGCGGAAAATTTCTTCCGCGTGGACAACTAGTTGTGAAGGTTTTTTGTTATTATAGTGCGTAACCCCACACTAAGGGTAATTTCTAAGAAATCAAATAACATCGCAAAAATTTTCGACTTCGACGGGACTTGAACCCGTAGGGGAGGACGCGGGTTCAAGTCCCGTCGAAGTCGAAAATTTTTGCGATGTTATTTGATTTCTTAGTAACTAGTTGTGAAGTTTGGTTGTCTGGGCGGAACAAACCGATTCTCTGATGTGATGAGACAAAGAGAGAGATTCAATCGCATTTCGCGCACCGCCCTCTTCGCTTGGGAGTTTAATATTGCGCAAGTTTGTTAATTACTCTCTCTGATTGCATGGTATGTCAAATTGTGGGAGGGCGGTGCACCCGAATTGCATTTGGTTGAATCTCATCAGAGAAGGTTTAGCGCGAAATTGTATAAATATTTAATATCCCAATATTTTGCAATGGATTTCCGCAAAGTAATGCCAGACTCTATTATTGTACGAGCCCAGAGCTGATAGAGCAGATAGTTTGAATTAAACCACTGAGTAAATTAATCGTAGTTATATTGTGAAAAGTATACAAGTTTGAGAAAGATACTCATCCGCTCTTGTCCGCGGTAAAGGCTTAACTAAAAATGTAGGTCGCGGCTGATCGCGGTGTCAGCTGAAATAGTTTATAATAAATTTGTGTTGTACGTGAACCGTACAATTATTTTTATTAAAATTTGGCTACCTAAATATCTCGTCGTATCTCTCCGGCTACCCACATCCCTAGGAGGTGGTGGTACATCCCCAGGGGGTGGTAGGTGGTCTACAAATGACCTGTCCCCGGCACGCAGGTGGCGAGCCCGCGGTTATTGATAGAACTCTTGTTTGCGATTATCGATGATTCTTCAAATCTACCATTAAAACTGCAATGTGAGGACATTCAGTTTTAATGGTTGAAAGTTTAATTATGGAATTGGATATATGTATGTATTGGTATATGTGGTAGTTTTAATTTGAAGTTCGTAAATAGATCTGCAGGTGGACCAATGGATATAATTATATTTGGTGCCCAAAAATTCTGAGCAGAAGCGATTTTGTAAGCAATATGATAATAGAATAGAATAGAATAGAATAGAAAAGCATTTATTTCGACATAATATAAAACATACAAAACCAAACAGAGACTAAGGAGCTAAATTAAAAACAAATTTTGACCGTCAAATCCAGCTTTGCCCCTATGACCCTGTGCCGAAATAGGCTTTGGCTCAGCATGTGCTAAGCGATCGCCGCTCAGCGCTGTTTTTCAGCCAAAAACCTTTGTGTTGGCGTATAATGATAATTTAGCTGTTCCTTCCTCTGGAGAGACCACCTGCAGAGACAAGTGTTTCTACCGATGGTTCAGTAAACTGTAGCAGTAGTAGTAACATTATTGCAGCAAAAAGACTATGACTTGGCGATGAATTTGCCCGTCCCTGTCCCATTAAAATACTTACTTACAGAATCTTCCATCCTAATGTGATCCAAACCTAAATTCTTCATTACCTACAAAATATACAAAAGCCTTCTATTTTACCCGAACGAAAAACGAGCTCGCATCTGCGTTCAAAGTAACCCTCAAAATATGTCGACCACAGCGTTGTTTAGCAGTAAATTATTATCATAGCGCCATTTGGCAGGCGCCGGCCTTTGGATAAACCCGATAAACCCTGATCAGTCCAGGCGTTGTGCAGACAGGGGGTGGTGGCGTGATTAGCGAATGGACAATGCGCCGATTTGAGAATCCGCAAGACATAATATTATCATTGGGCGACTTCAATCTAGATTATGAAACATTTAGTGTACATACATAGTTAGTCTTAAGAAGTACTTGTAAATTGTTCAACAGTTTGTCCATTCGGACATACAATAATAAAATTATTATTGACATTAGTTAATAAACTTAAAATTATAGGAATTGCACATGCACATTTTGCACACACCTAAATGGTATAAGCTGGAAACAAAGTTCTGATGATGTTTAATTAACGCGAGTTCCCCTTTGCTCAACTGAACACCGTAATGCAACGTTAACGATGCCAATTACTCAGAACTAATAGAAAACGATTATTTTCAATAGTTCGATCAATATTATCATGTAAATTGGATTAATAGGCTACTTGACTCATATCGAATTTGGCGCAATAAATAAATATTTTTTGTATCTAGTATTTGACTTAAGAACCCAATATTTAAAGATTTCTGATATTAAAAGTGTAGGATGACTACATATTTTCAATTTAAAAATTGTTTTTTTATTTAAATTCTGAAAACGCTGTCGGCCATATTGTGACCGCATAGGACTTTTTATAACAACATTTTCAGGATGCTGATGCGGCTGCCTCGCTTTTGCAGCGCATCTGGGATGTTCGCGGAGGCGCGCACGGACGGCTTTCACGCGATTATCCGCAAAAAAGTCGCTTCCCTACTCCAGCGTGCGCGAAGCAGTAGCAACAGCATCCTGCGGATGATTGTTGCTCGAACAGACTGCCCCATCCAAAACACGTGGATGCGGATAATGATGGGCTCCGTCTGAACAATATCTATGTAATTTTAATTTAATTATTATTCTTAATTGTATGAACTAATTTTAATTTTTCTATTTGTGACATTTCTTGTATTATTTGTTTATTGTGTAATTTTAAGTTCTAAATAATTTAATTATAATGTGCTATGGATACCTATATTATCTGAAATAAATGAATAATAATAATAATAGGATTCTTAGCAAATTTCATGTCGTATTTTTTACGAGTGAAATACAATTGTTAGTTTTCGACCCGTATGACGTCACAGGACAGATAAATATGGCTGACAGCGTTTTCGCATGTTTACGAAACGTAAACTATTAAAATAAAATTTTGCGGTTTCCTAGGTCCTAAGAAAATATGTTCATATTTTTTTTCCTCTAATCGGACAGTAATTTATAATATACGACATACTGACTTGACACGTCCATGATGATGGATGCGGCTTGCTCTGAAGAGTGGTGGGTCGTGGGTTGCACAAACTTTGATAGGGTTAATAATTAAAATAATAGTTAATAATAATAATAATAATATTCATTTATTTCAGACACAGCACATGCACACAGTTTACATACCCAAGTCCATATAGCGAGAATCAAATAGTTAGTAATAATAGTTAATAATTAAAATAATAATTAAATCATTAATTAAGGCATGTAAAAGCCTCTACCCAGTTGTGCAGTTGTGCGCAACAGAAGCGAACTTAATTAGCTAACTAATTAATAAATAATTAACTAATATAGAGAAACTTTACATCTATAATACATGATTTTAATAAAAAAAATTACTTCAAACTCCATTCAATCAAACATTAAATTAAGCCTTAAAGAAAATAAATAACATTTCAGAAATAAAATAAAATTACGAGTAGCTAAAACACGAACTAATTATGGTAAAAAAACAATATTATCAGAGGGAGCTACATTATTTAACAATCTGCCAAACAACATAAAAGAATGTGTTAATCTGAATGCCTTTAAAAATAAACTTAAATTACATGTACTGTACATACTCTGTAACAAAACACGAATAAAAATACTCACCTATTTAATATTTAGAAACAAAAAAAAAAGACATACCTATTTCATAACTAAGTTCCTACTAGTTGTTATAATGTTTAGTATTTATATAATATCACTACATAAATAATATTTCGATATACATTATTTAAGTTATAGAAAATATTTAGTTTTAACTTATTTTAGGTTCCAGAGGTTAGTTTAAATATTTTTAAACCTAGATTAATTTGTTCTTATGTATCTCATTTTAAGTAAACCCTGTGTTTGTATGAGAATAAAGTTCTTTAAACCTAACTTTGTGTGTAAGAAAGAAAGAAGTGTAGAGCTTAGATTCGTTATAGAATTTTAAAAACTAATATTTAGTATCACAATTAATGGCTCGATAATATTTCTATGCTCCTCTCTACTTAAGCCAATTTATCTGTTTATCTCTACATTCGCATACATTTTGTCTACACTCCCGCCCGGGGTGTCTGGCCGCGTCGCGGTCGCGGGGCCTGCCAACCCGGCTGTATTTTGTAGCACGTGCTACTTTTTGGATGTTGAATGCTGTGCTGATCATCTATTGGCTACCCTCGGATAGCTTGTTAATCGTCCGATGTTAAAAAGTACAGAGAGCTTTGGAAAGAGCTAGCTCGGTGTCTCTCTGAAGGATAGGATTCGTAACGAATACATCCGACAGAGAACCAAAGTTGTCGACATAGCTCAAAGAATTAGCAAGCTGAAGTGGTATTGGGCCAGCCATTCTCGCGAAGAACCGACAACCGATGGGGGAAACGTGTTCTTGAGTGGAGACCACGACTCGGCAAACGTAGTGTAGGACGCCCTCCAACCAGATGGGATGACGATCTGCGAAAGACTGCAGGCAGGGCGCTATGGCGCTCATTAGGGGAGGCCTATATCCAGCAGTGGACTAATATAGGATGATGATGATGATGATGATGATTAAAAAGTTGTACCTATCCTACTCTACCGCCCTATTTATCAGCCCTAGTCTAGGAGTCTAGGTTCAATCGATTGCGCTTAGACCTATCGGGTATATAGTTGTAAATGTAAAAAATATTATTTTACCATTGAAACATTGCTGAGCTAACTGCAGACTGTGCAATAAATCTAACGGAAGTTCAACTAAAAAGGTAGCTTTCATATCAAACTTGCGGGTCGCTGTCATACTGTAATAATTTAATGGCTTTGAAAAAACTAAAAACCCGAATTCACTGACGAATCCCTTAGTTTTAAACCGTTTTTTTCTAGTTTTTCGGGATTGGATAATACTAATCCCTCGGCAATAAAAAATTTATGGGACCACCTCAGAATCAATGTATAATATTACACTTATTAGTTATATTAATTTCAAAAATTATAATATTTATTTCACTTAAGTACCTATCCGTTCAAAAAAATCATCTATTTTAAGAACTGAAAAAAATCATCCAAATCGATACATCAATTACGAATAATTCCACGAACATACATAAAAAACATTCCTACATACAGCCTAACATAGAACCTCCTCCTATTTCGAAAACGGTTAAAATGCCATTAATACTCGAGAACCGTTTCTTTGATCTCTCCCACTCAACAGTTCAACGTCTTCAAACTTGAGATTTACTTCAACAAAACCAAAGACCGTCTAAAATCCTCTAGAAACTTTACAAAGGCACTAGAGGCGGATCGTATCTGTAATAAAGAAGCCGCAGAGGGCAGAAGAGAACAAAAGTAGGCGTCGACGATGGATAAATAAACAACGAGGAATCAACTAAGACAATGCAAAACTTCGGAATCGAACTAACACGCGGTGATAAATCTTTGGGCTTGGTGCAAATGAACTGCAAGCGAAATTAATAAATCCACACGTAATTTAAGTAAAACTTAGTATGTTTAAAGAGTTTTACAATGAGTTCTTGATTTGATTTAAATTATTTGATTGTTATTTTCTTTGTCAATAGAGATTATTTTAAATAAATAATGCTGGAAAATTCACACAGTATTATCTAGCCCCAAGCTAATTAGAGCTTGTGTTATGTGTACTACTAGATAACTGATATACTTAGCAATACACTACATAGACAGATATTTTTTATTATACATAGAAAACATCCAGAACGCTCTGGACAAATGTCTCCAGATCGTACAAACATTTGTCCTGAGGCGGGAATCGAACCCGCAACCCCCTGCGTCGCAGGCAGAGCTTCGCCCGCTGCGCCACAGAGGTCGTCAATTTATTTGGTATATCGTTGTAATCATCGACCAACAGCTGAAACTCTCTTAATTTTTCATTTTCATATCATAATTTCAAAATCCACGTGTGTGTTTCTGGTAATTTTTTGACGAGTTACCGAATTATTTTAAGGCTTCTACGTACAACGGATTCGATATAGGCCATTTATTACATTTTTTAGTTTTATTATAAAATCGCTTCCTCCCCTACCTCACCCCTGTATAGACAACTAGTCCAAGTCATAAATAACATCGGACAAGCCCACAGCCCCAGCTTTGTTTGCATTCGCAGCGTTCAATAGATTAGAACGTACATTATGCCAAATCAATGCTTTTATGGCGTTGTTCTAGAATTCTCTGTTTTCCAGACAGAATTAGTTAGTTAAGTACATAAACAAGACTGCACGCATCATGTGATTCTAGTACAAAATGCCATTCATAAGATGGCGGATTCTGGGCTGAACTTTCATTTTGAAGAAATAAGTAGGTATCTAACAGAAAAATCTAAAGAAAAATCTCTCTAACGTAAAGATTA
This sequence comes from Eupithecia subfuscata, assembly GCA_963564075.1. Taxonomy (NCBI): domain Eukaryota; kingdom Metazoa; phylum Arthropoda; class Insecta; order Lepidoptera; family Geometridae; genus Eupithecia; species Eupithecia subfuscata. The sequence continues at coordinate 868,543 of OY751118.1, read as the reverse complement.
GGTACCTAGGGGTACCTAGGTAATATTTACGTGAATGATTTTTCAGTCTGTTTGTTTTGGTTACCTACCCTTTCATCAATAAACAGTGGAATTGAAAGGAAGGTGACAGATTGTACCCCTCCGGCTTGGCGCAAACGGCCACCGTCACCGGTGGCTGTCGCAAGACACTAAAAAGCGCGTAAACAGCTTGTCGCTCGCCACCGCGACGACTCGCTTGCAGAGGAACCTACAAAGCCTCGATCACAGACGGTGCGTCTCCAGACTGTCAGTGTTCTACAAGTACCACTTTGGTGAACGTGCGCAGGCATTGCACGACCTTATCCCATCTTCTCCCTTCCACCATAGGACTAGCAGACGCACAGAAAAATAGTACCTGCTCGACATAGCACAGTCGAACCAAAAAATTCTGCTCTACTTTTAGAATAAGCATGGCCCAAGAGCTTCCTTAGTCTGTTCTCCCGTTATCTTGGAGTCTCCAAGTCCAGGGTAAATAAGTTCCTTCTGGGAAAGCGTGCTCCATCTCTAAGTGTACTCTAAGTGTAGATGTGGGATACATTACATCCAGCCCTCTCACATTAGAGCAGACAGACTGACATAAGAATATAAAATATATTTTTATTAAATCATTTAAATGTAAAACCACTATTATGTAGCCCAGCACAGAGTTCATTATATAACGAGTATCCCAGTCAAAGAAAGTTATTAAAACCTACTATACAATACCCACTTGTATCAAGAACCACAGCTTGCTATTTCGCCGGCGCGCGGGCGCGCGGGCGTCACCTGCGGTGAATGTGTTACGATCAGCGCCATCTGTCGGCGAACTTGTGTCGCGGTAATTGCCTGCGCTAATCTGCTACTGATTAGATTTTAATGTTTGTGTTAGGTGGTTTGGAATTTGGAGATTTTTAACTGGCTTTCGAAACTGGGTTTTATAAAATTGTTTTTGTGTTATTATTATTACCCGACCGAAACTAAAAGCACAGAGACCCTTTGAGTCATATTCAAGGAGAGACGATTTTGAGTGGCGAAAACTGAGGACTCCATTCCCCGGTTTGAGTGAGGCCATTGTGTCAGTAGCAGCAGTCAGTGAACAAAATAAAAAAAAAATGTCCTTGTGCGACTTTAATTTCGTATCAATTCAATTCATTGCGTTTATTTCAACTTAATAAAATTCAAAGATACATATTTAATTCAGCCATAGATTAATTAAAAACAACCTCAAGTAATGGGACACACAATCTGAGACACAAATTGCGCATGGCACTATGTGTGCGCGCCCAGTGCTTCATGAAAGCGCAGTCCGTATCCAACCTTCCAGCTATAATTTTCAGATAGCTGTGCCGCCCCTCTCCCGACGCATCAGGGATGCTGTTCGATTGCGTAAAAGTCATCAACGCAGGACTCTGCAAGCATCTTGGACGTGTATCAATTCGTAAACAGTCCTTTGCTAAATTGGAGGTTCTTAGCATAGGTATATATACCTATATACATATATCTATGGTGCTTGGAGGTTTTTTGCCTAGAAAATGTTGACATCGTAATCATCTCAGCCGAATGAACATGGGTCTGCCCAAAGATCGTCAATCGTCATTAAGATCACAAATTTCAATATCAATTATATACAAACCCAAAAATACTTCAATAATTTCCATTATTTACAGATTCTACGACCCACCCCAAACCAACGGGTCGCACGAAGACTACGTCCCGCATGCCAAGCGACCCCCGCCCGCGTCTCTGTTCCTGAACCCTCTCCTGTACCCCGCAGGCACCGCGGGGTTGTTCGACTACTCACACTACCACCCTCTGCACTCACAGGGGGAGCCCGCCTTTGAACGGAGAGATGGTAAGTTCAACCAATGTGTTGCTTTGCCCTGGTGAAAACGAAACTCACTCTCAACGTGATCGTGGATAGGGAGGTGTGTTCTGCATGAACAAAGTCTCAAAACCTGTAACCACTTGAAATTTCGACCACCTTATGAAATGTACAACATCATCAGCATTAACCAATGGTGTGGCGCGGTGACCCGAAGTGGATAATGGCCTCCGATCCGACACCAGAAATCGCCAGTAATTCCGGTCCCTTGCCGTTTCAGTCCAGTCGACGGCACGAAGTTCTTGTAGGTCTTTCTCAACGTCGTCGCTCCGCAAAAAGGGTAGATATTCTAAGGTTTTTTGTTATTATAGTGCGTAACCCCACACTAAGGGTAATTTCTAAGAAATCAAATAATATCGCAAAAATTTTCGACTTCGACGGGACTTGAACCCGCGTCCTCCCCTCAGTACGGGGATGTGATAACCAACTACACCACGAAGTCAAGTGACGTGGGAGTCGAAAATCTCTGCGACTTCCTACGGTCTCTAGCGCCGTTAGCTCCACCTACAGGGGAAACATTGAACGGCGCTAGAGACCGTAGGAAGTCGCAGAGATTTTCGACTCCCACGTCACTTGACTTCGTGGTGTAGTTGGTTATCACATCCCCGTACTGAGGGGAGGACGCGGGTTCAAGTCCCGTCGAAGTCGAAAATTTTTGCGATATTATTTGATTTCTTAGAAATTACCCTTAGTGTGGGGTTACGCACTATAATAACAAAAAACCTTAGAATTAAGCTACGCGACACCTCTCGTCAAACGAACTAAATGTAACTTTAGTCTTTGAACAGGATTGGATAAACTTCAATGTTTCCCCTGTAGGTGGAGCTAACGGCGCTAGAGACCGTAGGAAGTCGCAGAGATTTTCGACTCCCACGTCACTTGACTTCGTGGTGTAGTTGGTTATCACATCCCCGTACTGAGGGGAGGACGCGGGTTCAAGTCCCGTCGAAGTCGAAAATTTTTGCGATATTATTTGATTTCTTAGGGTAGATATTGCACCGAAAAGTTAAGTTTGAAAGAAGCCCTGTCACACCGTAAGCATCTTTGAAAATTTTGACATCTCGAAACATGACATGACGTATCAGTGTACGGATATGATGCCGCTTCCAAACCGAATTACATCATGCAATAAAGTGACTATGATGTTTTCGCCTGATCCCGACTTACCAAGTAAAACCATTGGGGTTCTAGAGTATTTGTTTCTTCTCTGGCTCAAAAAGCCTCTGTTTCCAGGAGGCATCTCAGTCCGCGACGTGTCCTCGATGAACGCCGGCTTCGCGGAGTCCCGGCTCAGCGGCGGTCTGATGAAGACTGACGACGAGTGGAGAAACATCAACACCATGCTCAACTGCATCCTGTCTATGGTGGAGAAGACGAAGCGGGCGTTAGCTATACTGCAGCAGAGAGGTTCGTTCTTCAAATCAAAATAAAACGGCTAAAAGCGCGTGTAGAACAACTGAGTAGGGTTGTGTGTCCTTACATTAATTATTCGGGGAGCAGTGTTGGTAGACATTGAATCTGGCCAAACTCAGGCCAGATTATAGAAGAACTACCTACCAAACGACACAAAACAAATTGATAACGAATGACGACAACGAACCCGATTTATTGATCAGACGGGTGAGTCTATTTGAGGTTAGTAACGAGACGTTATCGTGACGAGTCCTTTTTATATGGGATTTGCGTAGTTCCGATAGAGGCGCTGTATCAAATTGTGTGGAAAAAGGAGGCGTCACGATTACATCTAGTTACTAACGTCAAATAGACTCACCCCTCAGGTCAGGAAAAGGTCTATGACTGCCTGATGTCAAATCTTTGGTCTTAGTTTTCACACCATTTTACTAGGTTGCTATTTGGTTACGTGCAATGATTCTTGACACACCAAAACAAACAACACCGCTCCTCCACAGGTAGTCCAAACTGCTCGACCGCTGAGCCTCCCGAGAGCACGGACATCAAGCGAGCCGCCAGCGAGATCATGGCGTCGGCGGTCAGACAGACAGAGGAGCGGGTGGCTGAGGTGCGGAGGAGGGCAGAGGATGCTGTCAACCAGGTCGGTACCAGCTAAGACCTCTAATCCTAATTCTAAGTAAGGGAACTGAGATCTGCACGGCCATCTCGCATGGGAGTGTATTGTGCATCATGTCCCTGCCTAAACAGGCCCTAACCAGCCCAGCTCCTTAAGGACCGGAGCAGGACTTTTGGTGACTTACAGTTTTTCGCTCGTTTCAGCTTTTTTATGGGTTTCAATGTGGTTGATGCATCAATGAGACCTTTCAGCCCCTCCTTGTGTCAGCGGTCAGCAAAGCCCTAATGCAAATGCAAGAAAATTTACAGATCACTACAGTCTCTAAGATCAGAATTATAATTTAATCGATTTGTTCAAGAGCTTCGTTTCGCAAATTTAAAACACACTTTTAGCAACTAAATACATCAATGTTTCCCTTGCAGGTGAAGCGCCAAGCTCTCCTCGAGTTACAGCGAGCCGTGGGTGCGGCAGAGACGAAGGCATTAGAAATAGCTGCGGAGCGCGGGAAGCGACACACGCCGCCGCCCCCAAGGGACCTTAGCCCTGGGGGGTCTTCGCAGCAAAACGTAAGATGATCTGATACAATATCTTTTGTTAAATCAGAGATATACCAGGACTTGAGCTGCAAGAAACTGTCAAACTTCGCTCGCAACCCGTAGATGAAAATGCTTTTATCGAAGTAGAAACAACTTATGCCTTTACTTGTTGTGAGGAAAAATGAGAAACCTTAGTCATCCTATATAAATTATTTAGGTTTATGTCGAAAACCCCAATCATTTATGACAAAGATATTGATAGCTGAAAAGTGCCTCGAGATGGTTCGAGAAAAGGGTTCGTAATGGCGGCCATCTACTCGACTTGGCAGGGCCACTGCCGTGGCCCCTGATGTGCTCGATGTGAAATAAGTAATTCTTATACTCCCATGTCTGGCTTTCTCGTGTTCATCATCATCAACCTAAATTAGTCCACTGCCTGGACATAGGCCTCCCCTAATGAGCGCCATATCGCCCTGTCTTCAGCTTGCCGCATCCAGCATCTACCCGCAGTCTTTCGTAGATCGTCATTCCACCTGGCCGGAGGGCGACCTTCACTACGTATGCCGAGTCGTGGTCTCCACTCAAGAACACGTTTACTCCAGCGGTTGTCGGTTCTTCGCGAGACATGGCCGGCCCACTGCCACTTCAGCTTGCTAATTCTTTGAGCGATGTCGATACCTTTGGTTGCGGTGCGTCGCGAGGTTGAGGCTACGTCCAGCATCTAGTTCAGCTCCTCTACCGACTCCGCCATTAAAACTATGTCATCAGCGAATCGCAGGTGTGAGATATAGTCACCGTCTATGTTAATGCCCTTACCTTTCGAGTCCAGCGTCTTAAACATATCTTCCAACGCGCTCGTGAACAATTTCGGGGATATAACATCCCCCTGTCTCACTCCTCTGCGCTCTTGCCTCTTTCTCCTGTTCAGTATTGCTGGAAATAAAGCTACTCTGGAGCCAAATCCCTGACAGATTATATCAAACTCCTATAGTTAGATTCTCCCTCATCTTCCAGTGTTGTTGGAACTGCGGTCGCAAGGCTCAAGAGACGTGCTCGGGCTGCAACGCGGCGCGCTACTGCGGGGCCTTCTGCCAGCACAAGGACTGGGAGAACCATCATCAGGTAACTACTGTCTATATTATTTGAAAACCTTTAAAAGACCTGCTGAGGTTTTTGGTTTCTGAGAACAGGTTTGTTATCGCAATATTACAGACTTATTACCGTTACAGGCCACCCAATAATAAATTGTATTAATTCATTCACTGCCCAGCTACAGCAGTGTAATCTGCAGGGGTATAAAAGAAAATGCAAATAATAATAGCAGGTAAAACCTTATTTGTGAAATTCATGGGCCGTGGGCATTGGATTCGAATAGATTATTGCAAATTGATGCAAGCAGAGAAAGGCCTAAACACAACGATGAGATACCTACCTTAAGCTGTGAAAGATAATAATAAGACTGTTGCACTTGAAAAACTATACAGCCCTTTCATTCAATCTCTCATGAGTAGGTATTTCGATTCCATCCTTACATAATATCTAATTCAACTTATTATCTTTCAGGTATGCAGCGGGCGCGACCTCAAGCCCACCGCCCTTCTCCGCACCTCTCCACCCTCAACCCTCAAGCCCGCCCGCGCCGCCACCCCCATCACCACAACCGCACAACCAACCACTCCTTCTGACAGACTCTTAACGCTACAGACCGCCATCAACCAGGAACGAATAGCAGAAAGACTGTTGACCCCTACAGAGAGACTAACAGAGAGATTGATACCAGAACGGCTGATGAACCAGGCCATAAACCAAACAAGCCTGTCTTCGGAAAGAATTCTGAACACTGAGAGAACGCTGAGCTCGGAACGGATGACGCTAGCCAACCTGTCGACGGCGCAGGGGTTGATTGGGATAGGGAAAAAATGACGGCTCAACCACAGCCTCAAGTTCCCTAGGAAATTGAGGAGGTAGATGAGAGAATATATTGTTCTGCTTTCTAAATTCAAGAATAAGTAAATAAATGTGGGTTTTTCAGATTTGAGTAAGGCTTTTGATAGCGTAGGTCATCAAAGACACCTACAATTTTGAGGGGTTGCTCAAGGTGGCCTATTCTTTTCCTTTGATTAGAAAGGATACTTACCAAAGATATCTGCGTATGTTTAGAGGTACTTATTATATTTAAGTTTTGTAAATATTTTGTGCTATAGGTTTTATAATGTATGTTGATTTATTTGTGAATATTCTAAAAATCATGGTTTGTTGTTGGTAGATACTTATTTGTGTAAGTATTGTTTGCGTCATGTTAAAAAATATAAATACACCCCTGATACACAAACTAACCTACACTAGAAAACTAATAACTTTTTAAATAATGGGATAAAAAAGTTAAGCACATGTTTGTTATGTTTTCTAAGAAGGTTATTTCTCACCAAACTATAAAAACTAACTACTTATTTAGAGAATAATGGCACTTACATTAATTATAATTATGTACCCCACCAAATTGTAATATGTAAATATAAAACATTCACACAAATTAAGTAGGATGGGCTCGCACTTCGGTATGATGATAGTTTTTTATAATAATTTTAATGAGTAAGAATCTAGTTAGTACCTTTGTATATTGAGTACACGTTAGTCATTTAACAATTTCAGTCAAGAAAAGTGCAATATTATTATAATTAGTGTATATTTCGAATTTATTTATAAGTTTAATAGAATGTAGTTACGACATTATTATTCTGTAATATCTGCAGTCATTCAATAAAATGTGTTAGAAAAAAATTGCATCCAGTTTTATTCCCCACCTTGAAAACAAAATTATAAAATAAAATAAATAAAATTATGATGATCCATTAGACTCTACTGGGATCACAATCACATCCTACTATAACATATCATTATTATTTTACAAACATTACTTCTAACACGAAAGTATTCTAGATAATGAACTACATTTATGCACAAGTTCTGTCCGATCCATTCAGTAGTTTTGGCGTGACTATTAACAGACATCCAAACAATCGCATCTACCTATAGGTATCATTAGTGTGATTAGTGGGATGCACAGATAAATAAACCACACTCATATTATAAATACGAAAGTTTGGATGGATAGATGGATGGATGGATGGATGTTTGTTACGTCTTCACACCAAGCTACTACCACTATAGGTAGGCTGTGCTACTACTGAACAGATTGAGTTAAAATTTTGCATCGGTGTAGCTCTAAGCCTGGAATCAATCATAGGCTACTTTTTATCCCATAAAAATCAGTTCCCATGGGATAGAAATCACCTTTGAACGTTTCCATAGAAAGAACGCGTGCGAAGCCGCGGGCAGAAGCTAGTAAATAATAATGCTGGACAATCCACACAGCATCATCTAGCCCCAAGCTAAGCAGAACTTGTGTTATGGGTACTAGATGACTGTTATATTTAACAACACAGTTTAATACATAGAAGCCACCCAGAACACCAGGAACAAATATCTGCGGATCGTACAAATATTTGTCCAAAGACGGTAATTGAACCCGCAACCTCCTGCGTCGCAGGCGGACTTTTGCCCGCTGCGACACAGAGGTCGTCAGAATATCTGAAATCTGTGGTGAGATGTAATTGGTTTTGATAAATAGCAGTCCAACATCCACCTGAGTGCAGGGTTCGATTCCCGACGCTACATACGAGCAAATGCAAAGTAGAGCTGAATATTCTCCACAACAAAAACGAAATACTTACCTAAAGTAATGGTTAATCTTTTGGCGCAAACTCTACATAATGTTAATTTGATTTTTATGGACTACTAGCTTCTGCCCGCGGCTTCGCACGCGTTGTTTCTATGGAAACGTTTTGAGGTTATTTCAATCCCATGGGAACTGATTTATGGGACAAAAACTCGCCTATGTTTGATTCCAGGGTTAGACTTACCTGTATGCAAAATTTCAGCCCGATCCGTTCAGTAGTTTTGGCGTGAAGAGGTAACTAACATCCATCCAACCATCCATCCATCCATCCAAACTTTCGCATTTATAATATTAGTGTGATGTTAAGTATCTACCTAACCGATAAATACAAAGTTTCTACGAGCTGCTCACGAAAATTATACTAAAACCACACTATAGTAGGTACCTATGGTACCTAAATCTATATCAATAATAATAATAAGACAGGTAAACATTTTTACAACAATACACAAATTATATATATATTATATATAAGAAGATGATCAGAGAGAAGATGGATCTATATTTTATAGAAAAAATATATATAAGTTTGTAAAACGTACACTTTTTGAACAATGGTCAAAAAGGGGGGGCTAATTTGTTTGTACGTTTCAAGACCGTTTTTGAACTTTCTGTAGGTTTCATTGCATAATAATTCATGAAGTTTGTAAAACGAACGCGTTTTAAAAAGGGGCATAAAGGTGGGAATAATTTTCAAACGGGGGGGGCTACCCAAAAATGTCTTTGAGGCTACCTCACCGAGTGGGTGTATCAAATAGAAATATTTAGCAGAAATATTTTGAATAAAGTCAATAATAGACCTAACCTCCGAAGTATGCAGAGCGATCCATCTAAAATGTAGTTTGGTACCTGCTATTTTTAGGTAATTATTAAATAGCGATGTCTCTAATGATGATGATGATGATGATGAAGTGCGAGTGTAACTCGCGCGCCGAGGTTTTCGAACGTGAATTATACGAGTAGGTACATGTAATAACTAAATATACCAAACTTTAGTACATTACTTGTATAATTCACAAACGTTCGAAAACCTCAGCGCGCGAGTTACACTCACACTTCATCATCATCATCATCATCATCAACCTATATTAGTCCACTGCTGCACATAGGCCTCCCCTAATGAGCGCCATAGCTTACACTCGCACTTGACGGATCTTATTTGATAAGTTTGCGACGTTTCAGGTTCCGATTTTTCACGATTTCTTGGTAGTAGACTTGCGCTTAGCAAAAACATCGGTACAACCATCGATCTAAGAAAAAAAGGTGAGATGAGGTAATACCTTCACGGCGGAAGGCCCAAATTAGGTGCAATTAGGTGCACCCACCTCAGTCATAGTCGGCGTGGCGTTCATGTTACGCGTGCTTGCTACGACGTACTTTACTGTGATTTATTGACTAAAAGACTACAGCAATGCCCTCGTGTTTGTTCATTATAATTATTGCACAAGATTGGAAACGTAACTGTGATCGAGTGTCAGCGTGTAGTTGTAACGTAGGCCAGTTGTTGAGTAAGCGCTGGGAGAACGCACCATATCTACAGATTATACTTAGATCTATGGGTACAACAGGCGAATATTTTCGTTATTAATTAGCGATCTGTACGTTCCGATAGCTATGTCGAGACTGCACCTCTGTGCAGGTCTTTGATAAGATGCGAGCTAAAAGGTCTAACGTATGGGTAGGTAGGAGGGCCGCCTGGCTGTCAACTCTGACAGCCAGACGGCCCTCCTAGCACTGGACTCGAAGGTTATCACGTCCAGGCTAGTCGAGGACTGTCTGTCACGCCTAAACGCGCTGGGCTCGAACAACAGAGTCGTCCTAAGATGGGTACCGGGGCACGCGGGAGTCAACGGCAACGAGTGTGCCGACGAACTCGCGCGTTCCGGGGCAAGGGGACTCAGCTAGGCCCCGAGCCGTTCTGTGGCGTACCGAAAAGCCTGGCTCTCAGAACTCCTTTGGATTCCTGCTACGAGGAATCTTCCAAGCTCTGGAGGATTTCCTCGACTTGCTGTCGATTCGGACAAAATGAATTGGGACGCAATGTCCCAATTGACACTTTTGATTTTAATATTTTAATTACTGTCGATTCGGACACTATTAGAAATTGCTGCGTTGTACAGTCAATTAAAAAACAGATTTTTAGCAAGATGACGAAATAGATGCATAACAAGGTCAGACTTTCTCAATCTCCTTATTTTATATCTCTATTTCGCTTTATTTTGCACCCAGGTAACAAAACAATTCGTCTTGCGAGTAAGTGAAGGTCAGTCTCGGGCATGAGCCACTCAAAATCATTGATAAAAGCCTTCGATAAGCGGTGCACCAACCGAATCCTAGCGCTAAGCAGAAGCAACCTTCGCATCATGACAAGAGCCCTAACTGGACACTGTCGCCTCAACAAGCACATGTTCAAATTAGGGCTAAGCGACACACAATCCTGCAGGTTCTATGAGGAGGCGGAGGAAACGCCTCTCCATCTTCTAGGAGAGTGCGGAGCGCTGATGCAAAAATGTAGCATCCATCTGGGCAAGCACCTGCTTAGTCCAGACGAGCTAAAAGACTCCTCCCCGAAGAAAATCCTACAGTTCCTAGCAGCTGCAAGGGTTAGCGGCAAACTGTGAACGCCGCTGCTTCGAGGCTGAACACACAAAGTGGCGATCACAATAGGCTATCATGGCCGCAGTTATACGAAAGCCACCAAAAGTTAATAAAAAAAAAAATGTGATGGTATTATAACAAATTAACGTAGAAACCCTTCGAATATTTTTGTGTATTCTTGCATCAAACGAAACTTCTCACAGTCCTGTCAAGTTCAGGACGAAGTCCAAAGCTAGATCTTGACGAGAGGTCGCCCCGAGGCCAACGTCACGAATCAAAGGAGAGTCAACTGAAAGATACCTCAAAGAAGCTGTTTCCCCTTCATCTGGTCGGACTGGCAGCACCGTAGGTTACTCGCTTCTAGCAACCAAGATATTTTTTGAAAACAAAGAAATTTATAAAACTTTTTAAACTTTCGCGATTTGATAACATAGTTAATGATTATATTATAATATCGGGTATTTACGAAAAGGTATTTACGAGAGTTAGAAACGTCGGGGAAATGAAACAAAAGGTACGCGATAAATACCCGATATAATCATTAACAAAGATTTATGTACAAAACTGAAAAAATACTGATAACAATAACGGAAAACAACAAGGTAAATTACGTCCATGCAACCTTACCATTAAAAACACAAACAAAAACTACAGCAACGCTTAATTAACGCGCAGCGAATAACTTGCAATTTCGAGTTCAAAAAAAATAGACGAGACGATGAAGGAAAACTCGCAAAACCAACAATTGTTTCGAATTTGCCCTTTGTTATTATCAGTATTATTTATCGGGTATTTATCGCGTTTATTTACCTATATAACGTGATAAATACCCATTAAATAATACTAATAAAATATTGATTGCCCTTTGTTTACAAAATTTATCTGAGATTCTAGAAACGACTAAAGGTAAGTAAAGCACGTTGTATTATCAAACGTAGGTTACAAAGGATGTCTCATCGTTGACGTATCTTTGTGCAAATAGCCGGGAGCAAACGTCCACTGTTTGCGGCGGTCGACAGCGTTCTGGCGAAAACGTTCCTTATTTGAAAATCTGACAGCGCCTACGGCCAATGAGAAATGTGAACCTACTCGTATCTGTCATAGAATATTTCATGTTTTCATTTTTCGTCGGAATATTTGAATACGGACATGGCTGCTGCGATTTTTTTAACGCATTCACTGCCCAGCCGCTACACGGAGACGGAGACTGACATCTGCGTCTTGGGCAATGAATCTCTTCAGGCGTTTTATTGCTTGGAAGGAATAAAGAGTGTCCGCCAACCACATAGAAACACTGGAAAAACATAACCCAGGCCTCGCGGATAAAAACTAAATCTTATCATCATAAAATAAAAATAACCGAAAACTGTCTTTTAATTCTTTAGTATTAAGGGTCCGGCGGAGGATGAATTTCCCATACAAACGTAAGTAGTAGGTACCAAAATGATTTGTAATTTGAGAATATTTTCACCATGGTTTCCTATTATTTGTATTAGAATAGTATTTATTTAGGTTCCTGCCACAAGCTTTTTTCAAAATACTTATCTAGAAAAATACTAAGAAAACATTCATTATTTGATGTAAAAATGCGATTCGGTTTAATTTCATTTCAGAAAGGTATTTTGAAAAAAAATTGTGTTAGGAACCTAGATAAATACTATTTTAATACAAATAATAGCAGACCATGGTGAAAATATTCTCAAATTACAAATCATTTTGGTACTACGTTTGTATGGGAAATTCATCATCCGCCGGACCCGTTTTGTTTCGGATAAATACTAATGCCTATATAATGGACCATGGTCCAGAGGTGGTCCCACGTATTCCCGAGATCTATAGAGAATGCATTCTCTATAGGGTGGATTTTTGAGACGGGACAGTAAGGGCAGGTACCTTAACCGTCATAGTTACAGGAAAACGTTCCTGGGACGGACCTTCCGTAACTTTTTGAGATATTTTGAACTGCATTCAAAGATTTTGGAAGAAATGTACAGTCAGCAAGAAAATGGTAAGTTTAGGCAAAAACTTTTTTTGATGCCAATCGATCCTGTTTCTGATAAGGATCAAAAGTCTCTACTGGACCCACTGAGGTTTGAGTACTAGAAATGTCAGAAATCACGAAAAGCTTTGCCATACATTTTGTAGGTACGGAAAAACGATTTACCAACTCGAAATATTCTTCTACAACAGTGGGCTGAAAGATGCATTAACAAGGTTTTTAAATGATATCCATAATAAAAAGTGATGGATGGTGTCCCAGCAGTGGCGGCCTTAGGGGGTGGCGAACGGGGCAATCGCCCGGGGCCTCGCTCTTGCAGGGGCCTCGCGCAACAACCCAAGCAAATTTAAGAAAATATTGTTTTTTTTTATATAATCCTTAATTATTTATTAAGGTTATAACTTATCGGTAAATTAAAATAAAGTTAGTTAACTAATTCATTCATTCAAGACATAATTGAAAAATTCATTACTTGAGTATCGCGCCTCGAAACACTTGAAGATCGGTTTTGTTTTTAGGGTTCTGTACCTCAAAAGGAAAAATAATTTATTTTTTTAGGGGCCCCTATAGGATCACTATGTTGTCCGTCTGTCTGCCTGTCCGTGTGTCAACCCTCTTTTCTCAGGAACGCGTGAACGTATCGAGTTGAAATTAGCGTCAATTACTCAAGTCCGTAACCTCTTGAAGCCGTAATATAAATAAAACTTTTAAGTCAACGCACTTAAAAGTTACAGCCGTTTATGTCCGAATATTTTGAAATTTACAAGGGAATCACCTCACACAAAACCTATAGGGTACTTCCCGTAGACCTAGAATCATGAAATTTGGTGAGCAGCAAGGTCTTATAGCACAAGTAAAGAGAAAAATCCGAAATCCATAAATTTGTTATTCATTCACTAAAAAAAATATTTTGTATACTCGCCATGGACCAAAGCCTATCGGGTACTTCCCGGCCTAGAATTATGAAATTTGGCAAGAAGCAAGCTCTTACAACTAAACGGAACCCTTAGTGCGCGAGTCCAACTCGCACTTGACGTTTTAGTTTTGATTATTAAATCGTATTTGAGGAATTCGATGACACAAGATCGGCCTTCATCCCTTGCTATTCTTTCAATCGAAAATGACGTAGTTCATTGTGCTTAAATATTTCTTAGGAAGAGCCGCAAATTTTAAAATGTATCATCTCTGTAGGTATTTGTTAAATTTGTAAATCTTTCAATATAAAATATTTTAAAACTCAAATTTTATTTATTTTTATAACTTAAACTAGCTGCGCCCCGCGGCTTCGCCCCCGTGGAAATTTATGTTTCCAACTTTCTTAATTTTTTCTTTCATAAGAACCTTCTCCTGACAATAACAAACACAACAAAGAAAGAATTAGCGAAATCGGTCCAGGCGTTGTTGAGTTATGCGCTTACCAACACATTTTGCGATTCATTTTTATATTATAAGATAGAAGACTATTAAAAAATAGGGGTTGGTGATAAAAGGGTACAAATTTAGGGCTGTATGTATTTCTTAATGCCGCATTATAGAAAAATAAAAACAAAAAGTTTTGTCCAAAAATAATAAAAAAATGTTATGGGTGAACAACCCTTATCTATCACTTATGGGCATGAAAAATAGATAGTAGCCGATTCTCAGACCTACTGAATATGCATATAAAATATGGTAAAAATCAGTAAAGCTGTTTCGGAGGAGTAAGGTAACTAGGTAACATTGTGTGTGTCACGAGAATTTTATAAAAGACTAGACGATCGCCTCGCGGTTTCACCCGCGTAGTTCCCGTTCCCGTGGGAATTCCGGGATAAAATATAGCCTATGTCACTCCCTGAAAAGTAAGCTTCCTAACGGTGAAAGAATTTTTCAAATCGGTCCAGTAGTTTCGGAGCCTATTCAATTCATACAAACAAACAAACAAACAAAAAATCAAACCTTTCCTCTTTATAATATTAGTATAGATAAAAGATGAAGATTAGCATTTCTCGTGAAACATCACAAATACCTAAACCAAACAACCAGACCTACTTTCGCATCACCTACTTTTCACAAAGGACAAAGGGCCTCGCAAAGACCTGCGGCCCGGAGCCTCGCAATGGGTAAGGCCGCCGCTGCGAGACTCCCAGGAACGTTTTCCTGTAATTATAACGGTTAAGTTAAGGTACCTGCCCTTACTGTCCCGTCTCAAAAATCCACCCGCTATTGTATTCAAAATCGGCCGTGTTTCCAAAATCGGCCCATAATAGACGACGGAGAAATCGACGAACATACATAAAAAAAACAAACATTCAGCCGAACATACAACCTACTCCTTTTATTTGAAGTAGGTTTAATCAAGATAGCAACTGTGTTTCGATTCCGAAAGACAACCAATTAAAAGAATTTTTCAAAGGCCGAAGCGATAAAGACATTTCAATAACAGATGACACGACCAAATTGAATGTCTGTCCGAAATCCAAATGCATCACAACACAACTCACAAGTCAAAGAAACCCATTTCACCGCGGTCAGTAAAGCCCCCTTACACTGACGTTTTAATTAGTGGAGTCTTATTCGCTGTGCCGATAGCTCTAGACAGTGTTTGGGTGTTTGGCTTTATTTGGGGAGTTGGAGGTGTCGTAGGCTACATATCTCCGGTGGACTTAATGTTCTAAGTATCACAGTTACTGATTTTTAAAGTGTTTTTGAAAAAACCCAAAATTTCGCCGTTGAATAACCTTAGTTTTTTTGTTTGTGGTTGTAATGCACCAAAGTAACTTGTGTTGTATTCTTTATAGTATACTTATTTTAAATAAATTATTATAATAACGCATTTCACTTCAAGAAAAAGTTACGAAAAACTCTGAGTAGAAGTTATAAATCGCGACAACACCTAAACTCATTAAAAAAACAAAATCATATACTCGTATAATTTAGTTTTTCATTTATTTCCTTATCTAACGAGATACGCTACATGACGTAAGTTATTTATTAGGTGGTCGGTATTGTCTGCTAGGGTTATGATTAGGCAGACACTTTTTTATGTTTTGTTCTTCAGTTATTCTGTGGTGCCGTTCAATGTGTACTTAATTGATTTAATTTAACTTTTGATTTAATTTATTTGGTTTGATTCCATTTATTTCTATGAAATTTGATTTGATTTAATTTCATGTTATTTCATTTGCTTTAATTAAATTTAAAAAAATGAAGTAAGCTTCCTTGGAGCAGCTTTACCATTTTGCACCTGTAGCAGTGGAGACCTTGGGCAGTTGGAGTGTGGATGCGAAGTGTTTAGTGGGAGAATTAGGACGAAAATTAGTGAAGTAACAGGAGACTCCCGCTGCGGGTCGTTCTTGGTGCAAAGGATTGCCATCGCTATTCAGCGAGGTTGCTGCAAGCATTATGGGCACCTTTGCATCGGGAATGGTCAGGGGCGGGTTATTTAATGACTAATATTTAAGTTGTACGATTAAAACAAGAATTAAGATAAAAATATTGACAAATTAATAAATGTGATTGATTTTAATTAAAGTAGTACCTACCAATGCTTTCAATTAAACAAAAAAAAAGTATATGGTTTAATTTTATCGAATTTAAATTTGGGGGTATTTAGGGGCATGTTCAGTAGTGGCCCATCACAGACGTAGTGTTTATAGCAATATGAATCATAACAAGGCATAGCGCGATATATCTTCCGTACAATTTGGCGTAGCAAAGGTAGCAGAGCTTGTGTTATGGGTAGGTACTATAAGAATCTACTAGTACACTACTATTTAATAGAATACTACTACTAAACTGACATACCTATTTCATTGGGTTTCGAAGATGTTTTTCATTACCTATTTATTATATACATAGAAAATCTGTATCCATAACCTTGGCCAATTTCATTACGACCCGTTTAGCCATGGCTCGGCGGCAATTCGCGTGAAATCTCGAAATGATCGTGAAACAATCATAGCGAATACTGCCTGGCTACTGCAGCCCTTCAACGGATGGACGGAATGCATCGGTCGAGTGGTCCAGTCGAGTGGTCCAGTCGAGTGGTCCAGTCGAGTGGTCCAGTCGAGTGGTCCAGTCGAGTGGGCGACTGGGCGAGTAGCCTGGATCGAGGGCTATTTCGGGGATTCAATTACTGCTGATGGACATGTCATTAGGTTCCGGTAGATATGAATGTTACGTCCCATCGGAATATTTGCAACAATTGCAACATTGAATAGAACTTATTTATGTCTTTTACAAGAATGGCATTACTTTTTTCTACTTATAATATTTAAAAGAATTGTGTACTCATGTGTTAAGTTATGTGTCATCTGACGACTCCATTGTATTGTGCCGCGCACTAGGTTTTATAAGGACAATTTTGCTGTAGCTCTTTACTTTGGACAATAAATGCTATTATATTCTATTCTATTCTATATCAGAGTGAGGGTATACAGTGCACCCGTGTTTACTCACATATTTGTGCACTGATGATGTGATGATGATGTCCTCCTAGCCAGATGCGCAGGACATATTATAGTGCACAAGTGTGTGCGCAAACACAGGTGCACTCTCTATTCCCTCATCATATATCCCGTGGGATGCCAGCCGCCCTCAAGATCCACGCAGGAACTACGGGGCTGGAGCAGGTGCAATCGACAAGGCTACTTGGGTTCCAGCTCGATAGCGCCCTCATATGGGACGCCCACATAGATGGAGTCTGCTCGAAACTTGGACGGGCTTCTTTTGCATTGCGCAGGCTGGCGAGCACTGCCACCCGTGACGTTGTGCGCTCCTGTTACTTCGCTACAGTTCACAGCACGCTCACATATGGCGCAGAATTGTGGGCACCAGCCAGCGATGCCGAGCGGGCCTTGCAGAAGAAGGCTGTCCGAGCCATAGTGGGCATCCAGAACGATGAGTCATGCCGAGAACACTTCAAGGAACTGGGCATCATGACGCTACACTGTGAACAAATATACCAAGCGGCTTTGTTCACGCACCGAAATTTGCACCTGTTCCAGCGACGAGGGGTTAACGCAACACGCGCTCTCCGCAGCAATAAAAACCAGCACAGGCTGGTAACTCCAACACACAAGCTGCAAAATTCGAAGAGATCGGTGTTCATCTCGGGCCCGGCAATCTACAATAGGCTACCAGATAGCATCCGTAATGCAGCCTCCACCGCTGCGTTTAAGAGTCGTCTGAAGACATGGTTAGTGGAGAGGGTTTTCTACAGCATGGGTGAATTCCTTGAATTACCTGAACTGTAGAGAACCCTCACTACTAATTATGTGGTTAGGTACGTAACCTAGTTAATAGTCAACATTTGAAATATAATTGGTTCACAAGATGAATCACAATATCATTAAATTATTAATTGTAATATTGTATAATTACGAAACAATTGACGTGTAAAACATGATTTTATTAATAAATTCTTGTATTCTTGTATTCCTCACTCTCATAACCCGATGGGACGGCAGACCGTCACGACCGGGGAGAAGTGAAGCGCAGGACCAACGGCTTAGCGTGCTTTCCGAGGCACGGGGTGTAACACCGCCAATTTCCTTACTCCCGGCTGCTACTGTGAATTTTTCTTATGAGAAAAACCCGCAATAACTACTATTGGCTCAACCCGGGATTTGAACCCAGGACTGTTGAATAAGCCGACCGCTAGACCAATGCATTCTGTCCATCCGTTGAAGGGCTGCAGTACTACTAACTAGTCCCTACTACAACTAGTATGTTAATGAAAGAAAAGGAAACACAAGTTGAAGAGACTGGTGCCACATTCTGATTATAACTTTTTTGAAGTCAAATACACACACAAGTACTCTACCACACTCTACGTTTGCTGAGTCGCGGTCTCCATTCAAGAACACGTTTACCCCAGCGGTTGTCAGTTCTTCGCGAGATATGGCCGGCCCACTGCCACTTCAGGTGGCTAATTCTTTGAGCTATGTCGATAACTTTGGTTCTCCGTCGGATGTATAGCTTACGAATCGAGAATAGAGAGACTCCGAGTATAGCTCTTTGCATAGCTCGCTGAGCGACTTTGAAGTGGCAACAACTATACATAGGTGTTGCCACTGCGATATAATATTTATCACACATCTGTGATATAATATTTATTTATTTCATATAGTCATGCCACCAAAACTAGATTACCTACTGAACCTAACATAGGTACCTATATACCTATGAGCGTATCTATGTACAACCACGCTGAGCGTGCCTATCAGTAACAAGGATGGAGGCTATAATCACCACCCTTGGCGGATTGGCGACGCAGTACTGAACTGACCAACTCCAATTAGGTTAGTTATGATAGCTACTTAATTCAGTAAGTGTGGCTAAATCTAAATAGATCGTGAAAATATAATTTTAGGCTCAATTAAGTACTACTACTACAAATCCTGAGCTGATAGGAGATGCCTATAAAACTGTACAAGTCGACTGCGAGATCGCCACTAACTCTACGACTTTTCTACAACACCTACCTAACTACAGCCTACAGACAGCATGAAGTGCTTGGTAATTGGATATCACTTTATTTATTTTATAGGTACCTACTTGTTTCTGCCCGCGGCTTCGCACGCGTGTTTTCGAGATACAAGTTAGCCTATTAAAGTTGATCCAGCGGTTTGTTTATAAGTTACGTTTCCAAGTCGACACGGAATCTGACACATATTTGCACAAAACAAAATATTAAACAGTTTTTAATATTTTTTTACGTTCTACAAGGAATATAACTATCTACTGAGGTAAATAGCGCAAAAGTAGAAGTAAAATGCATGCAGATAGCATGCATATTATGATGTCTTCATACTTTTCAGGGGCGTTACTTATCGATAGAACTCTATTTTATTTTAAAGATAAAGAATAGGTAAGTAATTATTGTCGAAACTGAGGTTTATAGATTCTGGTCCTAACATCGGTCATCACAATGTTTGTTTTGTACATAGCTGCTTACCATAAAAGTTATATATTTGGATAGAAGACACTAAATCAAATAAAAATGTTCCTAAACTAGTGTCTAAACTTAAAGCGTCAAGTTTCTGAGATATTCACATGGAGGATCCTATGAAAATATATATATATAGATATTTTCATCTTTAAATAATCGAAGAAGTGTGACGCTTTACCACATTTTTATGAGATGTTTTTTATTTGTTTTAGTGTTCTCTATCCAAATAGATATTTTTTTGTGAACAAACTACAAATTTACGGTTTCAGGATTTTTTGTTTACTTGTTCTATAAGGCCTTGCTTCTTGCCAAATTTCATAATTCTAGGTTTACGGGAAAAACCCTATTGGTTTTGGTCCTTGGCGAGCATTAAAAGTAATTTTTTTAGTGAATTAATTACAAATTTATGTTTTTGGATTTTTTCCTTGACTTGTGCCATAAGACCTTGCTGCTCACCAAATTTAATGATTCTAGGTCTACGGGAAGAACTTAGGTTTTGGGTAAATGTGATTCTCTTGGAAATATCAAAATTTTCGGACATAAACGGCTGTAACTTTGGAGTGTCAACGCACTCCAAAGTTACAGCCGTTTATGTCCGAAAATTTTGAAGTTTAGTTATTATCACGGCTTCAAGAGGTTACGGACTTGAGTATTTGACGTTAATTTCAACTCGACACCTCCACGCGTTTCTGAGAAAAGAGGGTTGACCGACGGACAGACAGACAGACGGACAACAAACTGATCCTTTATGGGTTCCTTTTTTCCTTTTGGGGTACGGAACCCTTAAAAAGACAAATATTAGGGACATCCTCCATACAAAAATCTTCAAACCCCTTTGACAATTCATTTTAACATTTTTAACGTAAGCGGGCTAACTATGAACCTTTGTTGGCCTGAAAGAACACCAAGGATGGAACGTTGGTGTTCCCATGACGAAGGACAAGCTTAGTGCTATTACTTAGTCTATGGTACTATTGATTTTTTTCTTTTTATTCAGTTGATTCTCGCATCCCTCGTGATGCTGGCCGCTTCATCACCCTCCTATTACGAGGGCGACTGGGGGCGTTCAGGCGAGCCTGGAATTAACCTCCACCAGACCCGGCTGGCTGAGCCTGGAAGCAATAATGAAGCATTGATATTGAAAACATTGGCTCGATGTGGGGTGTGGCCAGGCAATCATGCAGTGATAGATGGCATTGGTAAATAAGAAATTTGTTATGTGAAAGATATTGAAGAGGTTTTCTGTGTCAAATACTTCTAAATTAAACAAAATGTTAAAGGTATAGTTGTTTTTTTATTCTTCGGTAGGTATCATCGTCATTATCAGAAGTGTCCTAGAATAAGTACAAGACCCGCGGAGCCGAAAAGCTCGCCGCAGTAGAGCATAGGTTGGCGAAATCGGATAGGCTCACTCACGTGCTGGGACCTGCCGCCTCCAACCGACTACCGGAGCATGTTACCACTGCATCCAGCTTATATTCATTCAAAAACAGACTGAAGGTATGGCTCATCGAGAAGGCGTACTATAAAGTCGAGGACTTTCTTGAAAAAAAATTATAATGTGGCATTAAATTTCTATTTAATTTGTTCGTAATTATTTTACTTGTTGTATTATTATTATTTTACTATGTAATAAAATTAATTTATTTTTATATTAGGTACACTGACAATTGATCATTATTTTAGGATATAATTTTTTTATTTAATTTGTTAGTACCAATTTTAATTATATTTGACTTGTAAATGTTTTTACCAATAAATTGACTATCTGACTATGGTAGCCCTATATGGCCACCGTAATACAATGGTCATATCAATGCTGTTGAAAGGATTCTGAAGACATGCCTTAGAATATTGAGTTATCGTCATCGCCGGCTTAGTGTAACTTCCCTTGAAACCCGTCGTGCATATTTTGATCTTTATACTTATATGAAATAATTCATTCTATCTATACTTAATCGATTCTAAAAATTATACTAGCATTTACAATTGAAACAATTGAGCTAACTGCGGACTGTTACAAACAGTCTACAGGTAGCTCAACTGATCCATATCAATATCAGTCGGAAGCGTCCCCAAGACGCTGGCTGCATTGCGACGCTGTATGGCAATCATAGAAATCTAAATAACGTGCCTTGTTATTTAGATTTCTATGATGGCAATGCTGATGCGCTGCGCCAGATGCTACTTTATATTTTTAGACAACTTAGATCGTGCGCAAACAGAGAAACAGTAAAATGCGTCTATCTTACGCTATGTCAGTCCGTGGTCACCTATTGCATCGCTGCATGGGGCTCTGCCTGCCAAACCCACCTTCTTCGATTAGAACGAGCACAGCGTGCCATTTTAAAAGTTGCTCACTTTAAGCCTCGTAGATACCCAACCGAAAAACTTAATCAAGAAGTCGAACTCCTCTCTGTCAGGCAATTATTTATATTGATGACCTCACTGAAATTCCACAAAAATGCCATGCAATGTACAGTAGATATGAGCGCCGTGCCGGCGCGCCGTCGGTCGTCGCCGCGAGTGCAAGAAAGCGCGTCGTCGCCGAATGGAACAAACGACGCGCCGGCGCGGCGCCGTCGTGGCTCGCCGCGACGTGGCTGTTGCATTTATATTGTGTCGAAGTGCGTGCGTAAAAATGGCAGATTCGACTACTATTGATGTTTATAAAACCAAAATAAAGGATATTTACATAACACCGTTGAAAAATCTCTCCACTAAACATACCATGTGTTTATCCACGATAATTATGTCTTTTGCAGAGAATCTGTTGAGGAGTGAACGATACTATTTTTGGAGATATAATTATTTATTATTCTTTTATTGGGACTGATTCTATAACTTTAGAAATATGACCTACTGACCTTGTAAAATTAGTTGTAAGAAAAACGTGAGGGCTTTTTTTGCTTAAAATATTTTACTCTTCAAGACTGATTCGAATTACCTTCTACCTATTATTATAATCTTAATTTTACTTAATTGTATCTTGTTGTTATGTAGTAAACATAGTTACACAACTCAGATTAGTAAGTAGATTAGTTTTGTTGTGTCTTTCATATTGCTATTTTTGTTAAAAAGTTTATCAAATGTTGTGTTTTTTTTTTATTTGTGTTTGGAACACATATAATATTGTTAACGTCATAAAAATAAATAAAAACGTTGATTCTTTCAATTATATAAGGCTTTTTATTGTGATTTTGGCTCTTTATTTTCTCCCTGACAAAATTCTCATTTCTCGCAGGACGCGCCGCGGCGCGCCGCCGCCGCCGTCCAAATTTTCAAGTCACGCCGCCGCCGGCGCCGCGGGATTGGCTATCGGCGCTCATATCTAATGTACAGTACCTCAAAATGGTCGAAGACTAGTATGGAAAACACCTAAAACTCTCACTCGTTTTGGAGACAGAAGCTACAGATACTTTGGACCACGTCTATACTCGAGGCTAAATAAAAAACTTAAATTACTAACTCTTACCAGAAATATATGCAAGAAAATTACAGATTGGCTGATTAGATTACCCTTAACTACCGTGAAACTGAGGAATTGCTTAAAACTTCGTCTTAAATTAACTGTCCCCCCCCCATCCTTCTCCCCTCCCTGCTACTCCTGTGGTCTATTCGGTTGCCTAGACTCTTACGAGACTAGTGACCTCGGGAGAGACCACATATCAACCATTCCATACTACCTACCAACACATCGTCTTATACCATACTTGTTGAACCATATTCTAGTGTTTGTTCCAACTTGATTTTTTGCACGAAAGAGGCTAGCTACCCACAGCACAGGTTATCCTAGGGTGGGAGCTAGCGCTATTTATAAATTGAATTAGCAATCCTAAAGTAAAGTTAAAAAGTAAATTGATTACCTATGTAAATTGTAACCTAATTATAGGTATATAAATGTAACCTATTTACAGAAACTAGCTTAGCTATTATGTTTGAAAAATGTTACTTTAGGATATTAGGATTGTAATAATAAATACTTTTATAATAAAACTTTATAATAAAAAATATGGATTAATTGAGCTACCTGTAGACTGTTTGCAACAGTCCGCAGTTACCTCATTTGTTTCAATTGTAAATACTAGTATAATTTTTAGAATCGATTAAGTATAGATAAAATGAATTATTTTGTATAAGTACAAAGATCAAAATATGCACGACGGGTTTCAAGGGAAGTTACACTAAGCCGGCGATGACGATAACTCAATATTCTAAGGCATGTCTTCAGAATCCTTTCAACAGCATTGATATGACCATTGTACTACGGTGCTACCATATAGGGCTACCATATTCTACGACACTTCTCTTAATGACGATCATACTTAACGAATAAAAAATGCAACTATACCTTTTAAATTTTGTTTAATTTAGAAGAATTAGACACAGAAAACTTCTTCAATATCTTTCGTTTACTAACAAATTACTTATTTACCAAGGGCTTCGACCACTGCATGAGCAACGTCTTTCCACCCACTTCGAGCCAATGTTTTCAATATCCATGCTTCCCTGTCCCGCCACGGGGGCAGAACTGGACGGATGCTTCCAGGCTCAGCCAGCCGGCTCTGGTGGAGGTTTGTTCCAGGCTCACCTAAACGCTCCCAGTCGGGCCCGTAAAAGGGGGGTGATGAAGCGGCCATCATCACGAGGGATGCGAGAATCAACTGAATTTAAAGAAAAAAATCAATAGTACCATGGGCTTACAATTAGTACTAAGCTTGTCCTTCGTCAAAGGAACACCAACGTTGGTGTTCTTTCAACCCAACAAAGGTTCGTAGTTAGCCCGCTTACGTTAAAATGAATTGTCGAAGGGGTTTGAATATTTTTGTATGGAGGATGTCCCTAATATTTGTTTTATTTAAATCGCCACGCACGATAAAAAAATTATGTTTGGATAGAGGACACTAAAACAAATAAAAAATGTGTTATAAAAATGTCGTAAATCGTCATATTTCTGAGATATATAAACAAATATTTATATTTTCCATGTAAATATCTCAGAAACTTGACGCTTTAAGTTTAGACACTAGTTTATGAACATTTTTTCTTTGTTTTAGTGTCTTCTATCCAAATATATAACTTTATAGTTAGCATCAATTTAAAAACAAACATTGTGGTGACCGTTGACGTTAGGACCCCCAGTCTCGACCCTAAATACTTACTCTTTATCTTTAAAATAAAATAAAATATAATTCTATCGATAAGTAACGCTCCTGAAAAGTTCGAAGTCAACATAAAATGCATGTAGATATTATAGTACTAAATATTATATCATTCTACTTTTGCGCTATTTACCTCAGGAGATATGTAGTTATATTCCTTATAGAACGCAAAGAAATGCTAAAATCTTAATGACCAAGCTATGATATCTACTTACCAAGCACTTCATGCTGTCTGTAGGCTGTAGTTAGGTAGGTGTTGTAGAAAAGTCGTAGAGTGACTGGTGATCTTACAATCGACTTGTACAGTTTTATAGGCATCCCCTATCAGCTCAGGATTTGTACTTAATTGAGCCTAAAATTATATTTTCACGATCTGTTTAGATTTAGCCACACTACTGAATTAAGTAGCTATCATAACTAACCTAATTGGAGTTGGTCAGTTCAGTACTGCGTCGCCAATCCGCCAAGGGTGGTGATTACAGCCTCCATCCTTGTTACTGAGAGGCATAGGTACGCCGATAGGTAAATAGGTAGGTTAGGTATTTTGAGACATCTAGTTCTGGTGACATGACATGACATCAGAATTAGCCCTATAGTCAAAATTAATATTCCAAATAAACAAATATTATCACAGATCAGTATCGTTGTCAGTCATCTACTTGGTTACATTTGTGTTGTGTACCTACTAGAAGACTGACAACTGTTACTTATCATCTGTGATAAAATTTGTTTATTTGGAATATTAATTTTGACAATTGGGTAAATTCTGATGTCATGTCGCCAAAACTAGATTTCTCTGAATCATGAGTACCTACGTATGTATCTGAAGGATTTACCTTCTCTGTGCTAAAAAACTAGATAATTTAACAGCACTGAAAATTAAGTCGTCGCTTTCATAACGATTGCAGAATTGCAAGAGGCAATTCGGTATTGCAGATAATAATATTATGACGTATAATAATATTATAGATAGCTAGCTTGGGTTCCAGAGTTAAAGTTATATACACCCTGTTGGGCGGGGAGTGAAATGAAAAGATAACATATTTTTGGTGATAAATAATGGCATACAATTCACACACCGTCATCTAGCCCCAAGCTAACCGAGCTTGTGATAAGGGTGCCAGAAAGCAAAAGGCTGGTCTTTGTGCTAAGGAATGGAATTGAATTGGGTTAATTTAAAGTACCTACAATAGGTACCTACTTACATTTAGTAATTTTGTGTTATGTAAGTAAAACCAATGTGACGTGTTATTCTTGAAATAAACAAAATAAATGATTATTGATTATTATAGAATGCGTCGTGACTACAAGAGTGACCAAGTCGTACGACTTTTGTACAGCGCTCTGGTCCGAAGCAAGCTAGAGTCCAGCTCTTGTGTTTGGAATCCGCACGAGGTAACGTATGCTCTCCCTTTGGAGAAGGTTCAAAAGGCTTTTCTAAGGAACCTCTACAAGAGAACGATGGGATACTACCCTTATATGTACCCTACCGACTGTGAAAGAGTTTTAAAAATGCAGAAACGTGCAATTAGGGTGCTGGTTAGCGCCAAATTTAAAGACTCATGTAGAGAACATTTCAAAAACCTGAAAATACTAACCTCTGCCTCATTATACATCTATGAAATTTTAAAGTTCGTAATACAAAATATGTCTCAATTTAAGATAAGAGGGAGCCAAAGCCAATACAGTAACAGACATCAAATGTACTTAGAGGCAACTGCCCATAGACTCGGATACATCTCTAAAAAGCAGCCGGAAGTTATTGGCCCTAAACTTTTTAATAAACTTCCATTGTGTATTCGACTCATAAATTGTGAACAATCATTTTTAAATAATGTGAAACTTCTTCTGCTAGATAAAACCATATACTCTGTAAGTGAATTTTTAGACAATGACTATAAACAATTCGTAATTCCTCAACGACGAACCTTTTCCTGATCTCTACATGCCTAATTCAAACTAATTTATGTAATTTAATTTATACCTAATTTTACTTGACGAGAAACTGATAACACCTAGCTTTAGCTTAACATTGAGTTAACCACTGTTATTGTGTATTTCTTTTTCAATAAATGTTTTCATTTCATTTCATTTCATTTCTACAAAATTTCGACTGGGGTGCCTTGGGTACAACTCCCTTAGCACGCAAAGGTCATATGATCTAATGATCACCTTTTGCAAGACTGCACGCTGCGCCATTGACGCTATTGACTTGCACAAAGAGCTGCTTCAGCTCTACGTCCCGAATAACAGATAGCCTCGCCAAATTACACCGTTTGATGCTCTCATCTTTTAATTGTGCTCTTTGACTATATTTGCTATTATTTTGACTGTTATTTAACTACTTTTTCTTAATGTGACATATTTATGTATTTTAAACTTTACAATTTACTTATGTATTACTATAAGCCTTCTATGACTAAGTATTTGTTTTACAACTAATTAAACATTATTAAGTTAAATACTGAATAATGTTTTATGTACATAATGATATTATATTTTATTTTACGTACCTAATAACGTTTAAGTAATAAGATTTAAGCAGTTTTTAATATTTTTTTGCGTTCTACATGGAATATAACTACGAGTATCTACTGAGATAAATAGCGCAAAAGTAGAATGATATTAAAGTAAGTAAAATGCATGCAGATAGCATGCATTTTATGATGTCTTCAAACTTTTCAGGGACGTTACTTATCGATAGAACTCTATTTTATTTTAAAGAAAAAGAGTAAGCAATTATTGTCGAAACTGAAGTTTAAAGATTCTGATCCTAGCATCGGTCACCACAATGTTTGTTTGTTCGCTGCTTACCATAAAAGTTATTTAATTGGATAGAAGACACTAAATCAAATAAAAATGTTCCTAAACTAGTGTCAAAACTTAAAGCGTCAAGTTTCTGAGATATTCACATGGAGGATCCTATGAAATATATATATATAGATATTTTCATCTTTAAATAATCTAAGAAGTGTGACGCTATACCACATTTTTATAAGATGTTTTTTATTTGTTTTAGTGTTCTCTATCCAAATATAATTTTTTTTGTGAACAAACTATAAATTTACGATTTCAGGATTTTTTGTTTACTTGTTCTATAAGACCTGGCTTTTTGCCAAATTTTATGATTATACTTCAACGGGAAGTAGCCTATAGGTTTTGGTCCATGGCGAGGATCAAAAGTTTTTTTTTTTGATAAATAAACTACAAATTTTCTGTTTTCGTATTTTTCCCTTTATTTGTGCTATAAGGCCTTGCTTCTTGCCAAATTTCATAATTCTGGGTTTACGGGAAGAACCCTATTGGTTTTGGTCCTTGGCGAGCATTAAAAGTAATTTTTTTAGTGAATTAATTACAAATTTATGTTTTTCGGATTTTTTCCTTGACTTGTGCTATAAGACCTTGCTGCTCACCAAATTTAATGATTCTAGGTCTACGGGAAGATCCTATAGGTTTTGGGCAAATGTGATTCTCTTGGAAATATCAAAATTTTCGGACATAAACGGCTGTAACTTTGGAGTGCGTTGAATTAGAAGTTTAATTTATATCACGGCTACAAGAGGTTACGGACTTGAGTATTTGACGTTAATTTCAACTCGATACCTCCACGCGTTTCTGAGAAAAGAGGGTTGACCGACGGACAGACAGACAGACGGAGAACAAAGTGATCCTTTATGGGTTCCTTTTTTCCTTTTGGGGTACGGAACCCTTAAAAAGACAAATGTTCGGGACATCCTCCATACAAAAATCTTCAAACCCCTTTGACAATTCATTTTAACGTAAGCGGGCTAACTACGAACCTTTGTTGGCCTGAAAGAACACCAAGGACGGAACGTTGGTGTTCCTTTGACGAAGGACAAGCATAGTACTATTACTTAGTCCATGGTACTATTGATTTTTTTCTTTTTATTCAGTTGATTCTCGCATCCCTCGTGATGCTGGCCGCTTCATCACCCCCCTATTACGAGGGCGACTGGGGGCGTTCAGGCGAGCCTGGAATTAACCTCCACCAGACCCGGCTGGCTGAGCCTGGAAGCAATAATGAAGCATTGATATTGAAAACATTGGCTCGAGATGGGGTGTGGCCAGGCGATCCTCATGCACTGATCAATGGCATTGGTAAATAAGAAATTTGTTATGTGAAAGATATTGAAGAGGTTTTCTGTGTCTAATTCTTCTAAATTAAACAAAATGTTAAAGGTATAGTTGTTTTTCTATTTTTCGGTAGGTATCATCGTCATTATCAGAAGTGTCCTAGAATATGGTAGCCCTATATGGCCACCGTACTACAATGGTCATATCAATGGAATGAATGAAAGGATTCAGAAGACATGCCTTAGAATATTGAGTTATCGTCATCGCCGGCTTAGTGTAACTTCCCTTGAAACCCGTCGTGCATATTTTGATCTTTATACTTGATGGCAATGCTGATGCGCTGCGCCAGATGCTCTCGGGTCACGCGTCGCTTCGACCAGACGCTCAGATAATTTTTTAAAAACTCGAACAACCTCGATACCTTCAAAAATTCATACAAAATTTAGTGCAAGAAGGTCAAATAAGAGCAATCTTTTTAAGTTACGCACTTAAAAGAATAATATCTCTTATTAGTTATTACAATCCACTCACTAGAACTCTGGAATGGCACGTCAGTACAATGATCTTTAGAACACTAGCTTCTGCCCGCAGCTTTGCACGCGTATTTTCGGTAAAATAAGTAGCCTATTATCTAAGTTAGGCTTAACTCTAAACGTACGCCAAATTTCATAGTGATCTGTTCAGTCGTTTTGGAGATCCTATTTAACAAAAATTCAGATTTCACAAACTATCGGCTTTATAATATTCGTTATTATTCGTAGGATAGTAGGAAGTTGAATTTTGAACTTGACATTTTTAACCCTAGAATTAACCATATCATTAGAGAACTTAAAGGTAAATTAGTATGTCTTAGTTCTGTCTTCAGCTTGGTGCCTGCAGTCTTTCGCAGGGTAATCAATTGAGCAGTCTGTAGTGATACCTATCAGAAGCCTTTTATAATGCCTCTGTAATAGTTTTATTTTGAACAGTTTAGAATGCGAAAACAGAGTTTGGTGGCCACCAAACTTCCAACCATCGCTTTGCCTAAAATAATCTATTAAAGAGAATAAAAAAGTTTAATTAGCCTCGGTTTTAGGGTTCCGACGTGGGAGTCGGGGTAGTGCCACGAGATTTTTTTGTCGTTTTTGTTTTTCTGCGTTGTAGAAGGAATACTACAACTAGCGGAAAAGTGATTTGCCGCAAATCGTAAACCATTTTCTATTAACATTTAAAAAAGGATTTACTGTTACTACAATCATATTTGAATTTGAAAAAATAAGATATATTGGGCTAAAAATCAACAAACAATCCTACATGCCATCAAAATACAATTGAATCGATGTCGGTTTTGTCATGGGTTCATAGACAATGGTTTAGGATTTGCAGCCAATTACAACTAATATTTTTCCTTGTAGATAGAGCGAAGAAAAAATTATAATTACCATAAATCTCGCGCCAACAGGTGATGAATAAATGATTAAAAAACAAGATACGTCAAGTGCAAGGGTTTTAAACGTTTGTCAACTAAACAAATATGTTGTAAAGGTACCTTGTCTTAGAGACAGACTGAGAGACTTCGGAATTTAATGAATACCTAAAACGAGTATCTAGTTGGGTGACTACATTTCAGATGCAGGATAGGAGCATTAAGGATTTTGCAAGCGCAATTTTGGTGCAAGTAGGAAGAAATCTTACGCAATCGCTTTAAAGAAGCACCTGTACCAAGAGTCTTTCTGGATACCGCTGTCAGCTGCGGACCCCACTTAACTGCCTGTCCACAAGAAAACCCAGGTTTTTTACTGTATCGCTGATTTCTATAGCAACCCCATAAATAATGGCTTCTTGCAGGTGGAGACAGTCGATACGAGCAATCATTCTAGAGCTACCATAAGACAATTACTTGGGTTTTACTAGGGTCAACCTTAAGCCCAAATGATTTGCTCCAACCGTTGATGTTTACGAGATCTTTATTGATATAAATAAATAAAAAAATAAATAATGCTGGACAATTCACACAGCATTATCTAGCCTCAAGCTAAGCAGAGCTTGTGTTATGGGTACTAGATAACTGATATACATAATACAATAGACTACATAGATAGATATTTTTTATTATACATAGAAAAACATCCAGACCCCTGAACAAATATCTGCAGATCGTACAAACATTTGTCCCGAGGCGGGAATCGAACCCGCAACCTCCTGCGTCGCAGGCGGACCTTCGCCCGCTGCGCCACAGACGTCGTCAATATCTGCAATGGCTTCACCTAGCTATTCAACAGGGGCTTGCATGTAGATTTACAAATCATCTGCATAGAGGTGGTAGGGAGAAGATAGATGTTTAGAGATAGATGAAGATTGCAAACAGAAGAGGAGATAGAACGCCGTCTTGAGGAATACCGGCATCCAGTTGACACCATATTGAAAAGAAATCATCAACACGAATCCGTTGCCGGCGTCCATTCAGGCCGCAGTTTCGAAACCAGCCAATCACTGAGGGCGATATGCGAGCAGAGGAGAGCCAGAAGAATGTCGAAGTCAACGTTGTTGAACGCGTTGCTGAAGTCTAGGAGTAAGAGAATAGTTACAAAACCGTCGTCCATGCCATATATTAGTATGTATAGCGTCGGTAATTTTGCTAAGAGCAGAGACAGTACTGTGGCCTGGACGAAAACTGGGCTGAAAGGGATTCAAAAGATTGTTGTAATTAAGAACAAGACCCGTCAAGTGCGAGTGTAACTCGCGCGCCGAGGGTTTCGAACGTTTGTGAACAAGTAGGTATGTACTAAAGGTACCGGTTAGAAACTCCGAAATTTAATGAAGACCTAAAACTAGTAGGTACCAACCTACATTTCAGATGGATCTCTCTGCATGCTTCGGTGATAGGGTGTAGCTGTAATTTTTTCGACTTTTTTCAAAATATTTCGAAAAGTATTAAACCAACAGAAATTTTAAAAACTTTTTTGAAATGTACAAATTGATACCTTTCATATGATACCCCACTCAGTGGGGTAGCTCTCCTTTTTGAAAATTATCCCCCCTCTTTTTGACCATTTTTCAAAAAGGGTTCATTTTACAGACTTCTCTATATTTTTCCTGTAAAATATAGATCTATATCTACAAACGCTTCATACATTTTGAATGAATCGCTCTAAAAACTTCGGAGATAGGGGGGGGGAGTGGGTATTTTTTCGACTATTTTCAAAATATTTCAAAAAGTATGAAACCTACAGAAATTTCAAAAACAATTTTGAAATGTACAAACTAATACCTTTCATTTGATACCCCACTTGACTCTATAGGTCTCTTTTAAAATTTTGACATCTCAATTTGTATGGAAAATGTTCTTTTTAATTTTTAATTTTTTTAATTTTTTTTTTCTTAAAATCTGTACAGGCACACGAAATGTATTATTATTTTAAATTTCAAGTTGATAGCTGCTGTAGTTGCTGAGTTATTAAGGAGGGAAAAAAGGACAGACAAAGCGAGACCATAAGGGTTTCGAAACCGATCTTCGAAACCCTAAAAACGAAAAATTGTTGGTGCACAAGGCACTCTAAGGCTTTAGAGAGGAATGGAGAGAATGGAGATGGGACGGAACTCAGAAAATCCATAATGACAGTACATGTCAATATATCATAATGACAGTACCATGTCAATATATCTATGAAAACTTATTGTACACTCATAAAAATATAAATCGGTTCCCTAAAAATAGCGATAAACATAATTTTAATACCAGAAATAAATATAAACTCGCTGTGCCCACAACTAGGCTACACAAGATAAATGCATCTTTTAAAGGGCAATGTATACGCTTCTACAGCAAAACTCCTAGTGAGTTGCAAAAATTATCAGTAAATAAATTCAAACAAATTGTCAAAACCTTGCTGTGCAAAAAGGCTTACTATAAAATATCAGATTATCTAGAGGACAAAAAAGCTTGGGGCGGGTTTTGCTCCAACTCGAAAAATAACAACTAACAGGCTAAAGGTTTCTTCGTCGCTTCTTTACTTTAGTCTACATACCGAAGCGACAGAAATCAAAAAATATCACTTTATTTCCGTGTCAGTGTTAAGTTTTATATTTTGACCTTTTCTAAGTGTACATTTATTGTATTTATGGAAATAAAGAGTTTTTGATTTTATTTTTTTTTTTTTTGAAAAAGAAGAAGGATTGGTCTTTTTAGTAAGAGGGGTGACCTGAGCCTCCTTCCATACATTACAATAGATATTATTATTTAGGGATTATAATCAGTCCTATATACCTCGTGATAAATAATAAAAAAATAAAGAGGATTGTTTGTTGATTTTTAGCCCAATGTATCTTATTTTTTCAAATTCTAATATGATAGTAGTAACAGTAAATATTTTTTTATATGTTAATAGAAAATGGTTTACGATTTGCGGCAAATCACTTTTCCGCTAGTTGTAACTTTCCTTATAAAACGCAGAAAAACAAAAACGACAAAAAAATCTCGTGGCACTACCCCGACTCACACGTCGGAACCCTAAAACCGAGGCTAATTAAACTTTTTTATTCTCTTTAATAGATTATTTTAGGCAAAGCGATGGTTGGAAGTTTGGTGGTCACCAAACTCTGTTTTCGCATTCTAAACTGTTCAAAATAAAACTATTACAGAGGCATTATAAAAAGCTTCTGATAGGTATCACTACAGACTGCTCAATTGATTACCCTGCGAAAGACTGCAGGCAGCAAGCTGAAGACAGAACTAAGACATACTAATATACCTTTAAGTTCTCTAATGATATGGTTAATTCTAGGGTTAAAAATGTCAAGTTCAAAATTCAACTTCCTACGTAATACTACCTACGTAATAATAACGAATATTATAAAGCCGATAGTTTGTGAAATCTGAATTTTTGTTAAATAGGATCTCCAAAACTACTGAACAGATCACTATGAAATTTGACGTACGTTTAGAGTTAAGCCTAACTTAGATAATAGGCTACTTATTTTACCGAAAATACGCGTGCAAAGCTGCGGGCAGAAGCTAGTGTTCTAAAGATCATTGTACTGACGTGCCATTCCAGAGTTCTAGTGAGTGGATTGTAATAACTAATAAGATATATTATTCTTTTAAGTGCGTAACTTAAAAAGATTGCTCTTATTTGACCTTCTTGCACTAAATTTTGTATGTATTTTTGTAGGTACCGAGGCTCTTCGAGTTTTTAAAAAATTATCTGAGCGTCTGGTCGAAGCGACGCGTGACCCGAGAGCATCTGGCGCAGCGCATCAGCATTGCCATACAGCGTTAGGTATTGATATGGATCAGTTGAGCTACCTGTAGACTGTTTGCAACAGTCCGCAGTTAGCTCAGTTGTTTCAATTGTAAATACTGGTATACTTTTTTGAATCGATTAAGTATAGATAGAATGAATTATTTTGTAAGATCAAAATATGCACGACGGGTTTCAAGGGAAGTTACACTAAGCCGGCGATGACGATAAATCAATATTCTAAGGCATGTCTTCGGAATCCTTTCAACAGCATTGATATGACCATTGTAGTTAGGTGCTACCATATAGGGCTACCATATTCTAGGACACTTCTCATAATGACGATCATACTTAACGAATAAAAAGTACAACCATACCATTAAAATTTTGTTTAATTTAGAAGAATTAGACACAGAAAACTTCTTCAATATCTTTCGTTTATATCTGAGCCTGGAAGCATCCGTCCAGTTCTGCCCCAGTTCCAGTTCCAGTTATTTCCAGTTCTGCTGGCTGACAGCCGGGTCTGGTGGAGGTTTATTCCAGGCTCACCTGAACGCTCCCAGTCGGCCCAGTAGGGGTAGAGGGGTGATGAAGCGGCCAGCATCACGAGGGATGCGAGAATCAACTGAATAAAAAGAAATAAAAACAATAGTACCATGGACTAACTGTTAGTACTAAGCTTGTCCTTCGTCACGGGAACACCAACGTTCCGTCCTTGGTGTTCTTTCAGGCCAACAAAGGTTCGTAGTTAGCCCGCTTACGTTAACATGAATTGTCAAAGGGGTTTGAATATTTTTGTATGGAGGATGTCCATAGAAATCTAAATAACAAGGCATTGTTATTTAGATTTCTATGTGGATGTCCCTAATATCTGTTTTTTTTAATCCAAGCCACGCACGATAAAAAAATTATGTTTGGATAGAGGACACTAAAACAAATAAAAAATGTTTGATAAAAATGTCGTAAATCGTCATATTTCTGAGATATTCAAAGATGAAAATAAATATATATATATATATATTTCATAGGATCCTCCATGTGAATATCTCAGAAACTTGACGCTTTAAGTTTAGACACTAGTTTAGGAACATTTTTTATTTGTTTTAGTGTCTTCTATCCAAATAAATAACTTTATGGTAAGCATCAATTAAAAAACAAACATTGTGGTGACCGTTGACGTTAGGACCCCCAGTCTCGACCCTAAATACTTACTCTTTATCTTTAAAATAAAATAAAATATAGTTCTATCGATAAGTAACGCTCCTGAAAAGTTTGAAGTCAACATAAAATGCATGTAGATATTATAGTACTATACTAAATATTATATCATTCTACTTTTGCGCTATTTACCTCAGGAGATAGTTATATTCCTTATAGAACGCAAAAAAATGCTAAAATCTTAATGAAGTGATATCTACTTACCAAGCACTTCATGCTGTCTGTAGGCTGTAGTTAGGTAGGTGTTGTAGAATAGTCGTAGAGTGACTGGTGATCTTACAATCGACTTGTACAGTTTTATAGGCATCCCCTATCAGCTCAGGATTTGTACTTAATTGAGCCTAAAATTATATTTTCACGATCTGTTTAGATTTAGCCACACTTACTGAATTAAGTAGCTATCATAACTAACCTAATTGGAGTTGGTCAGTTCAGTACTGCGTCGCCAATCCGCCAAGGGTGGTGATTATAGCCTCCATCCTTGTTACTTAGAGGCATAGGTACGCCGATAGGTAAATAGGTAGGTTAGGTATAAGCTCGCAAGTGTAGTTCTGGTGACATGACATGACATCAGAATTAGCCCTATAGTCAAAATTAATATTCCAAATAAACAAATATTATCACAGATCAGTATAGTTGTCAGTCATCTACTTGGTTACATTTGTGTTGTGTACCTACTAGAAGACTGACAACTGTTACTTATCATCTGGTGATAAAATTTGTTTATTTGGAATATTTATTGTGACAATAGGGTAAATTCTGATGTCATGTCGCCAAAACTAGATTACTCTGAATCAGGAGTGTGCTAAAAAACTAGATAATTTAACAGCACTGAAAATGAATTCGTCGCTTTTGCAATCGATTCCCCGAACCTTTTATTTCAATATTGCATTAGGTGATACAAAATTTAGTGCAAGAAGGTCAGTGGTCCCACTGCGATGTCCCACTGGTGGGACAAAACTTTTTCGTGGTCCCACCACACCATCGCAGTGGGACCACGGTTCCGGAGTGCAAATAAGAGCAATCTTTTTACGTTACGCACTTTGAAGAATAATATCTCTTATTACAATCCACTCACTACAATTCTAGAATGGCACGTCAGTACAATAAGCTATCTTTAGATCACTAGCTTCTGCCCGCGGATTTGCATGCGTATTTTCGGTAGAATAAGTAGCATTATCTAAGGCTTCATTTTATTGTGATCTGTTCAGTAGTTTTGGAGATCCTATTTAACAAAAATTCAGATTTCACAAACTTTCGACTTTATAATATTCGTTATTATTCGTAGGATAGTAGGAAGTAGGATATTGAACTTGAGTAAAGTAAAGTAAAAAGTATTTATTTTGTGTCACAAAAATTACAGGAAAGTTGGTACAAATAAATAAAAGTTAAAACAGTGACATCAAAAAACTTGACATTTTTAACCCTAGAATTAACCAACAAATTAGAGAACTTTAAGGTATATAAGTCCACTGCTGGACATAGGCCTCCTCTAATGAGCGCCATAACGCCCTGTCTTCAGCTTGCCTGCTTTCTTTTGCAGGGCAATCAATTGAGCAGTCTGTAGTGATACCTATCAGTAGCTTTTTATAATGTCTCTGTAATAGTTTTATTTTGAAACGTTTAGACAGAGGCGCGAAAACAGAGTTTGTTGGCCACCAAACTTCCAATCATCGTTTCTTGCCTAAAATAAACTATTAACTATGATTAGAATAAACTACTAGAGACAATAAAAAGTTTAATTAGCCTAGTTTTTAGGGTTCCGTACCTCAAAAGGAAAAAATAACCCGTATTGTATCACTTTGTTGTCCGTTTGTCCGTCTGCCAACCCCTTTTCTCAGGAACGCGTCGAGGTATCGAGTTGAACTTAATATCAAATACTCAAGTCTGTAACTTCTTGGAGACGTAATATAAATAAAACTTCTAAGTCAACGCAGTCAAAAATTACAGCCGAATATTTTGAAATTTACATGGGAATCACATGCACATGAAACCTATAGGGTAAGTACTTCCCGTAGACCTGTAATCATGAAATTTAGCAAGAAGCAAGGTCTCATAGCAAGTAAAGGAAAAAATTACCGTAAAGTTTATGTAAGTTTATTCACAAAAACAATTTTTTGTTATTCTCGCCATAGACAAAACCCTACTTCCCGTTGACCCAGAATCATGATATTGGCCAAAAAACAAGATCTCCTTGCGCGTACGGAACCCTTGGTGCGCGAATCTAACTCGCACTTGACGTTTTATTTTAATCACTTTCTTCCCGAAAAATAAGAATAAATAGATGGCGGCGTGGCGCCAGTGTGAGTCGGGGTAGTGCCACGAGTTTTTAAAAAAAAAATTAAAAAATAAAAAAACTAGTGGAAAAGTAATTTGCCGCAAATCGAAAACCATTTTCTATAAACTTCTTCAAACAAGATTCACTGGTGTTGGTATTATTGGGGAATTTGGAATATTAAGACATTTAGGGCTAAAAATCAACATGCATTGCCAAATGCCTTCAAACATCGCCTTTAAAATACAATTGAATCGATGTTGGTTTTGTCATGAGTCCATAGAAGTAGTTTACGACCTGCAGTCAATTATTATTTCGTGTAGGAGAGCAGAAAAATTATACTTACCTACCATAAATCTCACACCAGCAGGCTCGTAGAGTAGAATTGTTCTGTGCCAGCAGGTGATGAATAAATCATTAAAAACAAGATACCTCAAGTGTGAGTGTAATTCGACCATTTATCAACTAAACAAATTTTAATATGTGGTAAAGGTCCAACTGGTACCGATACAACATATTTGTTGACTTCTCTTTTTAAGGAATAGCTAAACACAGTGGGTACCTACATTTCAGATTGATCGCTCTGCAAACTTCGAAGATTAGGGGGTTGGTAATGGTCAATTTTTCGACTTTTTAAAATATTTCAAGTTCGTAACCTACTGAAATTTCAAAAACTGTTTTGAGATGTACAAACGGGTGCCTTTCATTAATTGATACGCCACTCGGTAAGGTAGCCTAGTAAAATGGTCAGAAGGGGGAGGGGGGGGGGGGGGGGGGATATAGCTTCACTATGACAGTGGAATCGTCACAGAATGACTGGTTTTGGTATTCTACCTTAAATGAAAGAAATAGTGTGTGGATACAAATTTATTCACAGAGAAAATTATACCAGTATTTACAATTGAAACAATTGAGTTAACTGCCGACTGTTGCAAACAGTCTACAGATAGCTCAACTGATCCATATCAACACCAGTCGGAAGCGTCCCCAAGACGCTGGCTGCATTGCCCCGCTGTATGGCAATGCTGATACGCTGTGCCAGATATTCACCAGCTCTCGGGTCACGCGTCGCTTGACTTGTGTGTGTGAAGTATGAAACTATTAATTTATCTCGCACGCACTACGGAGTTCTACTAATCTTAGAATTCTACATGATGATTCTGCGACGATTCCATTGACATAGTGAAGCAATTGTATTGCAGAATTGGGCTTCTGATCCATTTGACTGGACCACCACAATTTTTTTTATGTTAGTAGGTAGGTAAAGTTAATTGTGTATCACAGTAAAAATGTTTTTCTGTGGACCAGTTACTTTAATTGGACCACTTACTCCAACTAAACTTCGGTGAAACAGTTGACCAGCTATAACACCAAATATCATGTTCATGAAGTTCGCATGGACCATTTATACATTTCACTTTGCCTGAAATAGGCATTGGGTAGTAGGTAGGAACCTAAATAATGAGTGCGTCTTGAAAAAAAAATAGATTGGAACTTACCTACCCTTTATCTACTGATTTTATTCTTCAATCTACAGATTATTTCATCAATTTACTGATTTTCTACTCAACTTTCGACTGATTTAGTCTTATTCGATCTTTCAACACTGTTTCTAACAAAAAAGAATGCATGAAATCGGACGACGCGTTAATGAATTACGACTAAGTACCTACACATTTTAACTTTTATTCCCTCTCCCAAGGGAACCGTGCCTACTGACATCCCAGATAAAAAGTATCCTACGTTCTTCCTCGTAGTGAGCTCAATTAATGCCAAGTTTCATTTGAATTCATTCA
This sequence comes from Eupithecia subfuscata, assembly GCA_963564075.1. Lineage (NCBI taxonomy): Eukaryota > Metazoa > Arthropoda > Insecta > Lepidoptera > Geometridae > Eupithecia > Eupithecia subfuscata. Next base: position 829,067 of record OY751118.1, on the reverse strand, counting down.
GTAGCTATTTTAACTTTCATCCACTCTCTCAAGGGAACCGTACTGATTCCGGGATAAATAGTATTGTTCATTTGAATTCATTCTGTACTTTCGGCGTGATGCGTGGCCCAGGAATTTGACTTTCATTCCCTCTCCACGGGGAACCTTACTGAATTCCGGTATAAAATGTATCTTTTCCCGTAATATGAACTCAAATCATGAAGAGTTCTATTCGAATTCATTCCGTAGTTCAGTCGTGATGCACGGATAAAGAATTTAATTTTCATCCTCTCTCCCAGGGGAACCTTACTGAATTCCAGGATAAAATGTATCCCATGTCCTTTTTTGTAGTATGGACTCAAATCGTGCCAGGTTTCATTCCAACTCGTTCAGCAGTTTCGGCGTGATGCGCGGTGAAGGAATTTTTCTTTCATCCCCTCTCCCAGGGGAACTTTACTGAATTCCGGGATAAAAAGTATCCTATGTCCTTCTTCGTAGTATAACCTAAAATCATGCCGAGTTTCATTGCAATACGTTCAGTAGTTTCGGCGTGATGCGCGTTTAAGAAACAGACAGACAGACACATGAATGAAAAAAATTACAGTTTTGGCTTCAGTATCGATAATAGAGTGTCCTCCAAAAAAAATTTTCTAAATATGTTCAATGTACAGAATTGGACCTGTTACAGGTTTTTTTTATTATAAGTATATTGTATTGTGTAATAGCTACTCCTGGTACATCGCAGCGTGTCTTCAGACTTTGACTTGACCGGCGACGAGTTTCGGCGCTCAAATTAATGCTGTGAGTGAAAACACAATTTATTACCTTCAGTCGGGTGCGAGCACACGGCGGCGGCCGGCGGGGCGGTAGAGCGCCACATCTCAGCCGGGGGGCGTAACCACCACACCATCGACAAGTGAGCGACGCGCTTGAAATTACCAACCAGCAGAGAGAGTGCTACGAACTGTCTGCTAGGAGTGAGCGTTGAATCAACGAACTGTTATAAAAAACAGCTTTTCTACATTTAACGAATCAACCGTTTTCTCTTTTCCGCGAAACAGGTTGATTCAATCAACTTATTATTTCATTCAACGAACGACATACTATGACGTTGACACATTCTCGTTCGTTGACGGACAAAACGAATCAACCGTCTTCTCTTTTCCGCGAAACAAGTTGATTCAATCAACTTATTATTTCATTCAACGACATACTATGACGTTGACATACTATCTCGTTCGTTGACGGACAAGTTACATGGAAGATTGAACTTTAAAAACACCTTACGAACGAACACCATCCGAAAATGAACGAACGAGCTTCGAACCGCTAGGTAAAAGTAAAACACGTTGTACACGAGCGAGCGAGACGCCGCAGTAGTCGACAGCTTAAGATTGTTGGAGAGTGAAAGAGATGAATGTATGTTTGTTCATTCCGGGGGCTAAGCGCTCCGTGCGCCGCGCGCCGGCCTTCTGACTGACCAAGAAAAACAGGGAAATTATTTTCATTCGTTTAATTAGTTTGTTTATGTGACACGTTGAGGTCAACGCTTTTTTTGTGCGCAAGTTTAATAATTATTTTATTATGTATAGGTAGTGAAAGTTAGTGATAATTTAGGATATTTATGGCAAATAAGGACAGTGTTTTATTGTAAATAAATAATACTAAGTAGTTCAAATGTAAAAAAAGTAAAAAACAATTTGCAAAATGCCGGAATGACAAGGCACTACAGTTTACGTTTCGACAAACCAGTTAAAAACGTCAACAGGTTTTGCCACAAGTTGACCGTTTTAGACGTTAACGCGTCAACACTACTCGTGCAATACAGTTAACGTTTCGACAAACCTGTTAAAAACGTCAACCGTTTATAGAAAACGGTTTCGTTTCGTTAACGCAAAAACAGTCAACGACCCACAACTACTGTCTGCGCGCTACGAACGGTCTACGTGCTACGAAGTGGCTACGCAACACTTGCTACGAGATAATCTTAATATGACCTCAAGTCTAACCGACCCGAAAAAGCAGAAAGTCAGCCTTACAGGCCTACTTGAAGCCTTACAGGCTTACTTTCTGCTTCTTCTATCGGTCGTTTTTTAAGATTTTAATGAAAAGCATTATTATGAACTTGGACATGCCGCTCAACAGGACCCCGCCATCGACACCGACACCTGATGCCTCCAGCTCCACAGACACAGACTTAAAATTACCCAATAATCCTGACGCTCCACTGTTCTCCATTTTACTCAAGATTTAGAACTCTCGATTGACTCGGCTTCCAAAAGAGTTAAAAGAAAGCACGACCTTGTGCACATAAGTGAGATCATTCACGAGATACGAACACTTTTTAGTGAGTTCACAGGATCAGTTATCAGGATATTATAATATATAAAATTACTAGCTTCTGCCCGCGGCTTCGCACGCGTTGTTTTTCTATGGAAACGTTTTGAGGTTATTTCTATCCCATGGGAACTGATTTATGGAATAAAAAGTCGCCTATGTTTGATTCCAGGGTTAGACTTACCTGTATGCAAAATTAAAGCCTGATCCGTTCAGTAGTTTTGGCGTGAAGAGGTAACAAACATCCATCCATCCATACATCTATCCATACAATCTTTCGCATTTATAATATTTATATACGCTATGGCGCTCATTAGGGGAGGCTTATGCCCAGCAGTGGACTAATATATGGTGGACGATGATACATACTGAATAAAAAAACACAACTATACCCTTAAAATTTTGTTTAATTAAGAAGAATTAGACACAGAAAACATCTTCAGTAACTTTCGTTTACTAATACATTTCTTATTTACCAATGGCTTTGAACACTTCATAAGCAACTTTTCCCCACCCTCCTCGAGCCAATGTGTCCAATCTCCTCGCTTCCATGTCCCCCAGCCACGGGGACAAACCGATGCGTTGGGAGTAGTACCTAGGTAGTAGGTACCTATCCGTGTATGTAGCCGGCAAGGCCAGGCCAAACTTCCTGGTGTGGTGGTTTATACTCGTACTAGGCTCGACATCCCTTGACCGCCAGCCCTTGTCGTCGTCACTCGTACGATAGACGGGTGATGATGCGGCCAGCATCACGAGGGACGCGAGAATCAACTAAATTAAAAAGAAAAAATCAATAGTACCTTGGACGAACTCATGGCCTACCTACTAAGGTTGTCCGTCGTTAAGAGAACACCAACGTCTCATGGTTGGTGTTCTTTCAACACAAACAAGGCTCGTAGTTGGCCCGCTTATATTAAAATGAATTCGTTAAAGGGATTTAAATATTTTTGTATGGAGGATGGCCCTAATATTTGTTTTAGGGTTTCGTACCTCAAAAGGAAAAAAGGAACCCTTGTAGGATCACTTTGTTGTCCGTCTGTCTCTCTGTCTGTCCGTCTGTCAACCCTCTTGTCTCAGGAACGCGTGGAGGTATCGAGTTGAAATTAACGTCATATACTGAAGTCAGTAACCTCTTGGAGCCGTGATATAAATTAAACTTCTAAGTCAACGCACTCAAAAGTTACAGCCGTTTATGTCCGAATATTTTGAAATTTCCAAGGGAATCACTTGCACACAAAACCTATAGGGTACTTCCCATAGACCTGGAATCATGAAATTGGGTAAGCAGCAAGATCTTTTAGTACAAGTAAAGGGAAAAATCCGAAAACAGTAAATTTGTAGTTTTTTCACTAAAAAAAATACTTTTGATTCTTGCTATAGACCAAAACATATAGTGCCCTATACCTAGAATCATAAACCTTCCCGTTTACCTAGAATCACAAAATTTGGTAAGAAACAAGTCATATAGTACAAATAACGAGAAAAATCTGGAAACCTTAAATTTGTTGTTTATTAACCAGAAAATAATAATTTTTGATTCTCTCCCTCGACTACAATATACAGGTACTTCACGTTGACCTAGAATCATGATATTTGGCAAGAAACAAGGTCTTTAAATTAAACGGAACCCTTAGTGCGCGAGTCCGACTCGCACTTGACGTTTTATTTTTAATCGCCACGCACAACACAAAATTTATATTTGGATTGACGACACTAAAACAAATAATTATGTCTTTTTTAAATGTCATAAAGCGTCAAATTTCTGGAATATTCACACACAGATGAAAATAACTTATTTAATGATTTTTTCATAGGTATGTGCATATCTCAGCAACTTGACGCTTTAGGACATTATGTTAAGTGTAGAACTTTTTTTATTTGTTTTAGTGTCTTCTATCCAGATACATAACTTTACGGTGTGCCGCGAATAAAAAAAAATTGACCGATGATGTTAGGAAAAATCTTTAAATCCCAGTTTTGACAATAAATACTTACTCTTCATCTTTAAAATAAAATAATTTAGAGTTCTATCGATAAGTAACGCCCCGAAAAGTTTGAAGACAACACAAAATGCATGCAGATAATTATATCGATCTAAACAACCCGCTAGATTAACATAGGTAGCTAATAGCCTACTTTGTACCGCCACTTGGCGGCAACAAGTAGGTAAAATAAATAAAGTGATATCTACTTACCAAGCACTTCATGCTGTCTGTAGGCTGTAGTTTGGTAGGTGATGTAAAAAAGTCGTAGAGTGACTGGTGATCTTACAATCGACTTGTACAGTTTTATAGGCATCTCCTATCAGCTCAGGATTTGTACTTAATTGAGCCTAAAATTATATTTTCACGATCTGTTTAGATTTAGCCACACTACTGAATTAAGTACCTAGCTATCATAACTAACCTAATTGGAGTTGGTCAGTTCAGTACTGCGTCGCCAATCCGCCAAGGGTGTTGATTACAGCCTCCATCCTTGTTACTGAGAGGCACGCTCACCAGTGGAGGTAGGTACATAGGTACGCTGATAGGTAAATAGGTAGGTTTACCGGTGAGGTGAGCGGGAATCAACAGATTCACTGGTAATCTAGTTCTGGTGGCATGACACCAAAATTTACCCTATTGTCAAAATTAATATTCCAAATAAATAGATATTATCACAGATAAGTAATAGTAGTCAGTCTTCACACCACCTAGTATAGTATTATAATATCCGTGACACCACATTGTAACCAAGTAGATGATTCTCTGAATGAGTACACATGTATCCAAAGGATTTACCTTTCTCTATGTTAGATTTAAGGTAACTGCAGACTACTGCAAACAATCAGATCAGATCAATCAATACAGGTAGCTCAACTCTGCCGTCAATAGCATAGATAAGTACATTATTAAGTGCGCTCTCAAAGGTTTCGAGAAAAACGCGATATAAGTTTTGGTGCGAAAATCTTCCCTAAATCCTTTGTTTGTAATCAGATCATAGTAGTTGATACCTTAAATGAAGGCAACCATAGCACCTGTGTATCGCTTATTTGGAAACCAATACTGAGCAATTGAAAGACAAAATAAATCCATTATTTTTGTTAAACTAAGTATCTCCTAAAAACTCTCTTATGGGAACACTAGCACAAACACAGGAAGTGTGTTTAAAAAAGTTAAAATTAAAGTGTGTTTATGCTAAGTAACCATATAAATTTAAATGGTTTATAAGTATTATATAACAGTAGTGATAATAAAAAACGGGAGTAAATTTATTGGTATTTATTTTAAATATTTGATCAGCTGGAAAAGTCAGCTCAAAAACTACTTGAGCAGCATTTAAATTTTTGATCGGCTGTAAAATAAAAACCACCAGCAACACTTGGTCGGCAACTAAATTATTTTTGGTCAGAAAATAAATAGGTGTTTGATCGGCGAAATTAATGTTTTGATCAGCAGAATTAATTAAATGATCTGCAAGATTATACAATTATTTTTGATCAGCCAAAAAGTGATATTTTGAGCAGCAAAATTAATGTTTTGGTCAGCCGAATAAGAAAATCGTTAAGCTGAAAAAAAATTAGGTATAAGCCATAGTCAATGGGTTTGCTTTTAGATGTATGGTCAACTAAATATTTATATTACTGCGATTTTATTGAAAAAGAGCATTAGTCGGTTAACACTTTCATGGCCCAAGACGCAGACGAGCCTCTCGACCCTCGTGTGGCGGCGGCGCGCTCCTGCGGGTCGCACCGCCGAGGCTGGGCAGTGGATGCGATACAATACACTAACACTTCCATGGCCCAAGACGCAGACGAGCCTCTCGACCCTCGTGTGGCGGCGGCGCGCTTCTGCGGGTCGCACCGCCGAGGCTGGGCAGTGGATGCGATACAATACACTAACACTTCCATGGCCCAAGACGCAGACGAGCCTCTCGACCCTCGTGTGGCGGCGGCGCGCTTCTGCGGGTCGCACCGCCGAGGCTGGGCAGTGGATGCGATACAATACACTAACACTTCCATGGCCCAAGACGCAGACGAGCCTCTCGACCCTCGTGTGGCGGCGGCGCGCTCCTGCGGGTCGCACCGCCGAGGCTGGGCAGTGGATGCGATACAATACACTAACACTTCCATGGCCCAAGACGCAGACGAGCCTCTCGACCCTCGTGTGGCGGCGGCGCGCTTCTGCGGGTCGCACCGCCGAGGCTGGGCAGTGGATGCGATACAATACACTAACACTTCCATGGCCCAAGACGCAGACGAGCCTCTCGACCCTCGTGTGGCGGCGGCGCGCTCCTGCGGGTCGCACCGCCGAGGCTGGGCAGTGGATGCGATACAATACACTAACACTTCCATGGCCCAAGACGCAGACGAGCCTCTCGACCCTCGTGTGGCGGCGGCGCGCTTCTGCGGGTCGCACCGCCGAGGCTGGGCAGTGGATGCGATACAATACACTAACACTTCCATGGCCCAAGACGCAGACGAGCCTCTCGACCCTCGTGTGGCGGCGGCGCGCTCCTGCGGGTCGCACCGCCGAGGCTGGGCAGTGGATGCGATACAATACACTAACACTTCCATGGCCCAAGACGCAGACGAGCCTCTCGACCCTCATGTGGCGGCGGAGCGCCCCCGCGGGTCGCACCGCCGAGGCTGGGCACTGAATGCGATACAATACATTAAATAAGGTGAGGTTTTGATAGTCGAGTCGATACAGAGGTGACAGAGGCACGTAGGAGGTAGGTAGGTAAGGTACTTACCTATTTCATCCTTACCTAGCATTGTTCTTTTTGTAAGAAGGTATCAAGGTGCTGAGGACCCTTGTTCGTTGTTGGTCATGTCTGTCCCGTAGGTATTTGTAACACCGGCACGACAGTGACATACAAACGCACGTAGGAGATGATTACCTCGCGTTGTTGTTAGCAATTGAAGGAACCCGTGATTGTTATTGGTCATGTATGTCCGTGTGTGACACCGGTAGTGGCATAGGTACGTACAAACGAACGTATAAGATAGGTAATAGGTACCTATGTAGGTAAGGTAAGGTACTACCTTACCTTACCTACATACCTATTACCTACGCGCAAATCAATATAAATGAACTCTCAGAAGTACGCGCGTGGCTGCGCAGTGTAGGTACCTTATTTTAATGGGTCAAAGAGACGCGGAAGGGTGCGCAGGCGACGAGCACTCACACATACTTTCGTTTGCCGTGAGTTAGTGTGAGTGCTCGTACTGCTCGTCGCCGCGCAGTGGTGTGGTCGTTCCTTCCTACACGAAATACCTACATACCTAATGAACAACAAAGATGGAAAGACGTAGCTAGACCAAAGTGCGACCGAGACAAAAAAACACGATCGCCGGCGGCGGTGGCGCCCCGGTCTATCTATGACTGAGGTGGATGGACCTAATTGGACCCAATCTCTTGAATTTTGCTTACACTTATATCTAGGCCCAATCTCTTGAATTTTACTTTCACTTACCTATGACTGTATCTCATGAACCGTACCTGCCTACAAAGTAGACAATAGCAATTTTCAGAGGATTTAACAGAGGATCCTTTGTGTTTCTTTGATTATCTATAGGTACTACCGAAAGTAGTGTTTGCAACTAACGTGGGAGAAAAAGAGATAAGTACCTACTTACCACTTTTTGTCGGTAGCCTTGTTGTCACAGATTAGATTAGGTATACACTTTTTGGAATTACCTCGACACGTTTTCGACTAGGTATAGGCCTTTAATTTTAAATTTTAACACAAAAGGATAGGACAGGACCTTTAATTTTGCACAAAAGTCAATTCAATTTGATTGCACAATAAATTAATATAATAACAATTAGATAGATTGATTACTACACTTACTTTATTGCACCATCAGTACCTACATAAAACCATTTGGCAAGCAATAACACTATTTTTCACGACTCATTGGGTAGTTAGGTAGTTTGCGGGTGTCGTCGGCATTTTGACTCACTCATTCAGACATTCTGGATTTCAGGGTACCTACCTACCTATTAGTACCTACATTTGTTTTTCACAAAAGTTCGTACATATTTAATTAAGTAAGTAAGTATATCAGAACTTACTTACTTAATTAAGTAAGTAGGTACTTATATCAGTTATCTAGCCGTACCGTACCTACCTACCTACCTATAATACAAGCTCTGCTCTGCTTTGCTTGGTGCTAGATAATGCTGTGTGAATTGTCCAGCATTAGGAAGGTACTTATAGGTAGATACCTTTTTATTTCTTTCCATTTCATTTCTATAACCAGTTTTTAACGAGTTAAGTACCTACCTACTCCCAAAGATTTAAATCGTTTAAGATACCTATGTCCTATTTATACCTAAGTATACCTAGATAAATCGTACAAACATTTTGTCTCTTGGCGGGAATCGAACCCACAACCTTCTCCTTCCTAACGATTCCGCGACGCCGCCGCGCCGGCCGGTGGGGCGCGGCGGGGCGGCGGTGCGGCGGCGCGGCGGCCAGAGGACTGCAGAAGTAGCAGGGCGGTTTTGAGCGAGCCGCCTCTAGCAGCGAGCAGAGCCGTTAGGAACATTATCTATGACCTACGTATTTCAGACAGATATTTCCCAGTCAAAAATCCTAGAACCCGGCCGGGTACAGCGCCACCTCCCGGGTCAAGTCGTAAATCTAGACCATCCAGTGACCCACTCAAACACACCATGAAATTAAATGTCATCAAAATCGGTCCAGCCGTTGAGGAGGAGCTTAGAGACATACACATGTAGATAGATAGCTACAGAAGATTAATAATAATAAAGGTTGTATTAAGATTAGCAAACCAAAATTAATTTGACAGCTCGCCAAAACATTATAAAATCCGAACCAGGATTTGCTGATCTTTTTCTTTCTTAAATTGCTGCAATATCATTTTAAAGGCATGCCAAAATTTCATTAATTCCGAATCACGATTTGCTGCTGCTTCACTAGTATATTGCTGCACAAATATTCAATTTACTGTGACATAAATTTTTAGGCTGCCAACTGTCACATTAGCTGCTGATCAATTCAGTCATTTTGGCCGACCACTAGCTGCGGCTCAAAATATTTTTTCTGCTTGCAAAATCAATTTTTCGGCTGGCCAAAACCTCTTTAATCTGCTGATCGTTTAAATGATACCCATAAAAAACTACTAGCTATTGGTTTTATAAATATATTATTTAAAAAAAATATGATCGAAGTGTATGTACATTTTCAACACACTTGCTCATAAAGTGGCTCTATGGTCACCGCAATTAGGCACAGAATGACACCCATAATCAAACTGTGACTTTTTCATTGCTATAACTCACTAGTGAGTTATAGATTTTTTTTTTTTAATTATTGGTTGAGTTGCTTTGTTTTAAAAAAGTTTTTATTCAAAAAAAAAAGATCGTGTTCAATGGAACAAATAAATTAATGTTCCTATTGCTTGCTCATTTCATGCAACTTCTTATTTAAATAGATAATTTTAACTCGTACGTGTTTAATAAATAAAACTTTCACTAAAATATAACTTTTGTTTATCTGTAAATAAAAGAAAACTTTAAATTATCCATTTTGTACGTGGCAGAATAGGCGCAAACCCTATGCGAGGAAAATAAAAAAACCTTTATGATGTGGCCGATCGCAATGCATAGGAAAACTGATTAATTTTTATCTACTAAATAAAATGAGTTTTTATTGTTATTTTATTCACAAGTGTGTTGAAAAACGGGGTCTCAATGGCGGCGCCTCGGCGGTAATCACCAATGTTACACACTAGTACCATAACGTCGGCTTATTGCAAGAAGTCATTAGTCGCAAGAAGTCACTAACTGCGTTAGATATACCATTGAGTTCGTCTCGATGAGCTCTACATTTTGGTAAAACTCACAAATTTGTAGCTCTTCAAACTTAGAAGTTATGGCTTGGTTATAAAGTCAATAACTGCATTTTTGGTATATCTGGATTCATAAAATTCATTAACTTACATTAATACATTTTAATAAAAGAAAAAAAACACAATTGCCATTTTTATTTTCATACGTAACTCATTTATGTGACTTAAGAACATTTTGAAAGTGCTTTTACGTTCACAAACGTTTGAATAAGTTTTGCTTTAATTCATTATTTGCACCTTAACCAGTTTTGTCGTATCGTATTTTTTGGAAAAAAAAATACTAACGGTTTTAAATGACTTCTATTAAAACGAGTAACGTCTACACTGAGTTTTTTATTTTTTATAGAATTCATTTTTTACACTTAATTACTTTTTCGAAACATAATTAATGGTAAAAGAATACTATTCGAAGGAAGTATTGTTTTGTTAGTGATTTTTGTTAATGTAGAAATAACAGGTAAATGTAAGGTAATGACTTTTGCACACATACATTTACGTGTTGCTATGCTACTTATGAGACCGCGTGCCGTGGGACCGGAGTCGCGGAAGCGGAGCAGAGGGGTATTTTGTTCGGGGCCGCTCGCGCCTCTGCCGCGCCGCGTAGTAGTTCGTTCTTTCCGGCCCTTGTGGGGGCACAGAGCGGGGCATCGAGGCTTGGCCTCTTTACCCCGGCGTCAACTCGAGGGGTGACGACTCCTCGGTCCTTGGGTTTCGCTAAAAAATGCATTTATTTAGCTTGTTCATCATTTTATTTTTTTATTCATATATTTGCATGTTTTTTTTTTTTTCGTTTGGTTTGGGTTATTTTTTTTTTAATTAACCCACGGTCTATCCGGGGGGTTCCGCGGGGGTGAGGTCCCAGGGAAGGGGCCTCCACGGGCGGTCATCATCTGGGGGCCGGGGTTGGTGAGGCGCTATTTGGTGAAGGTGGGCTTGGTGGCCGTTGTCGGCGCGGTCGTACATTCGACGACTGTACTGTACGACAAACTCGTCTATGGATTGGATCTGCGGGTCGCGGGCGATGACATCGTTCCTGACGTATTGGCTCGCGCCAGTGCAGATCCTCAGAGCCACGTTTTGCAGCCCCTGGAGCCGGTCCCTATTCGCCTAGGAGACTAGTGTGTACCAGGCCGGCGCTGCATATGTGAGTCGAGATCAGACTTAGCCTTTGTAGACCCACAATTTGGTCCTCAGAGGCAGGCGAGATCCCAGGACGGGTCGGACAACGGTCGGGCGACGCGCGCTTGTTGCAGTGCACTGTCAACCTTCGGCTGCATCCTCAACGACCTGTCGATCCCGAAGCCGAGGTACCGGATGTGCGGGCTCCATGCCACGTTCTGGCCCCGAAGTGTCAGCTGCGGTGGGTGGCCGATGCGGCGGGAAACAAACAGCGCAGCCGTCTTTCCCACATTGACGGCCATGCGCCATTTGTCCAGCCAGGGCGGCAGGATGTTCAGCAGCCGCTGCATCCTGCGGGTTGCGATGGTGGGGCTGGCGGAAGACGCAAAGAAGGCGCTGTCGTCTGCGAACAGCGCTAGCGACACATCCCTCTCCCCGGGGCGTAGGTGGCCCACCAGGGTGGGGATGTCGTCGGTATAGAACTCGTATAACGCTGGCGACAGGCTGCTACCCTGCGGTACATCAGCAGAGATGGATCGAGTGGAGGACCTTCAACTGCGACGAAGAACAGCCGGTTGTCGAGGAAGGATGCCAAAATCCTGATGAGAGCTGGTGGAGTTGGGGTTTGCAGGAGGTTGTACAAAACGCCGGGGTGCCCAATACGGTCAAAGGCCGTTTTTACGTCCAGAAAGACCCGGACGGTGCAGCGCCTGGCGTTGTGCTCGACTGCAAGGTGGTGCAGCAACCTGGTGAGCTGCAGCGTGGTAGAGTGGCCACTCCTGAAGCCGAATTGCTTCAGGCGCGGCTCGATAGTTGGAGCCAGGCGCCCCAGGAGCAGGCGTTTCAGGAGCTTGCCCACTATTAGTAGTAGAGTAATGGGGCGGTAGTTGGCCGGGAGGCGGTGATCCTTGCCGGGCTTGGGTAGCACGATGACCCGTCCGGTCTTCCGTCGAAGAGCCGGGCGAGCGCGGTGACTCCGCGGCGAGGCAACTGTTGGGGACTCCGTCATAGCCTGGCGCCTTCCGTCTGGGTAGACGGAGGACGGCCTTCCGCACCTCGGCAGGGGAGATGAAGTACTCCCCGTCTAGGGGTGGTGTTGGGCCAGACAGGAAGTCCCTCACTGTGTCCTCGACCTGGTGGTGGTGGTTCAGGGTTTCAAAGGTGGCGTCGGCTGCAACGGGGTGAGGCGAGAACTGCTCCGCGAGGTGCTCAGCCAGAATTTCGGCACAGTCGGCGGGAGCAAGGGGCCGGACTCCATCTCGGTCCAGCAGCGGGTAAGTTGTTGCCGGCTGCCGCGTGAGCGCCCTATTCAGCGCGTACTGGTAATTGTCCTGTTCGGAGGCCCGGTCGATGATTCGGTCCCAGGTCTCACGCCAAACCTGTACTGCGGCCGAGAGCTCGGGAGATATCGGGTTGAGTCGCGTCTTCAGTCGCGGGCAGCGGGAGCGCGCCCACTCGCGCTGGAGTTCGCGTTTTCTCTCTATTGCCCTCTTAAGGTGTTGGGGGAGGTCGTTGCGCTGGCCTTGGCGCCTGGTAATGGGTACGGAAGCGGCCGCCTTAGCCTCGATGATGCGCGCCATCAGCGCTGAGGCCTCGGATTCCACTTTTGCAGGCGTCTGGAGAGGTCCGACGTCCACGGACTCGAGTGCCTTGGCGTACGCGTCCTCACGCCCTGGGACCGGGTCCGCGGCCAGGTCGAGCGTTATGAGGAGGGTAGATAGGATAAGAAGGTTTTCTGGTAAAGCTCAAAGTCTGTTACTTAATATTTTCTAATCTAAATAATAGTTTACTTAATCGTTTCCAACCTATTTATGTGTTTATAACTCTTTGCTGGTTAGCAGAATTATTTTCTAAAATCTTAGAACGTGTTTTTGACTGATTCATGTGCCATTATTACTAATTTTAGTTATTTTACTAAGTGTTTTTGGACAAACAAGGTAATTTGTTTAGCTTTTAGTGATAAAAGATGTTATTTTATGATTATTTTGTCTTTTAATACTCGAAAGAGGCCACTAATAACTACGTTGCAGAAATACTTAACTCCAGTTTAGTCAAAACTTTTTATCGCAAGAAGTCATTATCTTTGCATTTTTAGCTTTTAAAAAAATTGCAATGGTTGAATTTGTACTGATTTCAGTTAATTATAAAATAATTACATATCTCTATATATTGGCGTTTAAATTATATTGATAACTGTCGTAGTTTTGATGATATGGGCTCTTAAAGTTATAAAAACTTTAAACTGCATTTGCCAAACTTTTGGATTTGTCGGTTAATGACTTCTTGCAATAAGCCGACGATAATGTACTATTATTGCATTTATGGAAATAAAGAGTTTTTGATTTGATGTGATTAGATCATATTTCTGATAAGTACTACCTAACTGTTGCTGAAAATAACCTCGTAATAAAATTGAACAGATCGTGATAGGTTTAGACTAAATGATAATATCTTTAATTGAAATAAAAACATCTTTCTTACAATTAAGTCGCCCTTATGATCACAGTCAACTCCGCTCTATAAAAAAATACTCCTCCGCAGGTAATAAGTAAAATCTGTTTTTGTATGGCGGATGGGCCCTAATATTTGGTAATTTTTCAAAAATCACCAAACTCAGTAAAACTTTTATAGGTATGGATAGAGGATAAAATTCTCTAGTTAGTCATTTAATTTTAGTTTTAGTGTTATATTTTACAGCTACAAATAAAGTTTATCTTATCTTATCTCTATACGAATCTATTCAAAATCAAACTCTTTATTTCCATAAATACAATTAATGTAGGTACACTTAGAAAAGGTCAAATAATAAAACTAAACATTGACACGGAAATAAAGTGATATTTTTTATTTCTGTCGCTTCGATATGTAGACTAAAGTAAAGAAGCGACGAAGAAACCTTTAGTCTGTTATTAGTAATTTTTCGAGTTGGAGCAAACCCGTCCCAAGCTTTTTTATCCTCTAGCTGATAATAATATAATAATAATAAATTGATAATAATCTGATGTTTTATAGTAGTACCTTTTTATATAGTGCCTTTTTGCACAGCAAGGTAACAAATTGTTTGAATTTATTTACTGATAATTTTTGCAACTCACTAGGAGTTTTGTTGTAGAAGCGTATACATTGCCATTTAAAAGATACATTAATTTTGTGTTAATTTAATTATTTATTTAATTAATTTTGTTTTTCAGCATTGTGCAGCCAGCGTCTTGGGGACGCTTCCGACTGGTGTTGATATGGATCAGTTGAGCTATCCGTAGACTGTTTGCAACAGTCGGCAGTTAGCTCAATTGTTTCAATTGTAAATACTAGTATTATTTTTTTTGTGAATAAATTTATAAAGTATTTTGTGTTGCCTTGTTGTGGGCAGAGCGAGCTTATGTTTATTTCTGGTATTCAAAAACCAAAGTATATCATGAGAGATGGCACGATTGATATTTGTCGAGCGTGTCATGTTCCTGGGGAGACCCTCCATCAATGCCATCTTTACCATAAGGGCACAGGGGGCCCCCAAAAGACCGACAACTGAGCGATTTTCTGGCAACCCTGAGCAGTGAGAATCCAATGCACACAAGCTACACACACCACACACAAGCTCTGCTTAGCTTAGGGCTAGCTTATGATATTATGTGAATTGTTTAGCATTACTATTAATAGTGATATTGTAGAGTTTCACAGAAAACGTGGCATTGCCACTTTCCAGGCAGGAAATATGTATATAGTTCCGTGTTTCGCCGCCATCCCACCAAGCACCAGGGGGTGAAAACGACTACTCACTCACACAGCCAGAGAATACTTAAAGAAGAATCACTCCACAAAAACATACCTCCACTATATCAGACAATTAGTATTTGAGTTTTGTGGCCTTTATGTGAAACCCTAGAGTAGAGCGTGTGGAGCGGTCACTCGTGTGTGTGAATGCCAGGTGGCAAGGGGCGCTAAATAGAATTTACCGATCTACTCTTGAGATAGCTCGCCACTCCCGAAGCACCTAATGTCACAAAAAATTCGTGGCTCGCTTCGCTCACCATTCTTTCTATTAGTAGGTATGATGTGCTCCTATTAAACTCCCCGTGTGCGCGTCTTCCCTCACTTGGCTGGTTTTATTATACGTTCAAACAGGGCCCCAAATTGTTGTGTGGCCCGGGGCCCCGGCATAGCCTAAGACGGCCCTGCCCTCCATCATATACTTTCGGGTTGTTCGTACCTTGCTAACTCTCAGTACTTGCACAGACACAACCAAGTAGCCAAAATTATACACCAACAACTTGCTCTCCGATATGGCCTTACTGGACATGAAGTTCCGTAGGTACTAAGTATAAGTACACACCACCGGCGCCAGTTCTCGAAACGGCCGTACCTATATATTTTTTTATTAATATATAATATATAATAGATTTATAATACTTTATTTTTTATTGTAAAAATGTATTTTAAAGCGAGATATAAAAATAAATGAGTGTATAGTAATAACGCTGGACATTCCACACAGCATCATCTAGCCCCAAGCTAAGCAGAGCTTGTGTTATGGGTACTAGATAACTGATATACAAAATACAATACATTATATAGATATAAATTTTTTATTATTATATGGAAATAGCAAGAACACCGGAACAAATATTTGCAGATCGTACAAACATTTGTTCCAAGGCGGGAATCAAACACGCAACGTCCTGCGTCGCAAGTCTGCCTGCGACGCAGGACGTTGCGTGTTTGATTCCCACGCCTCGCCACATCGGTCGTCAATAAGCCGGCGATGTATCATCAACACCGAAATAACAGTTGCAAAAAACGTATCAGTAATCCGGTTGCTTAATTGAACCGGACAACTTTGTAACCGGACTACACCGAAAATTTTAGGTAGGTATTCGAGGAACAGACATAATTGGAATTATTCTTCCGGAGCAGAGGTACTTCTCCGATCAAGTTACTGCTTGTATTATAAGACAAATTGAATGACTTTTAGTTACAATGACTTATTATGTTCACAGTGAAGCTGTGAAGCAACTTTACTGCACTGTATCTATGACGCACGTACCAAATAAAGGTACAGTATCCCAGCATACTGTTATTAAAACTAGACCACTCATTTAGTAAATATTGGGAAACTGCTTAGGATGAAAACAGTAAGTATATCTTCTTAGTGTTTATTTGCTCGGCTCATATCCAGTTTTTATACAGTAAATGACTTAACATATTAGTCGTTTATATGTCATACTGTAGTCTGGCCGAGTGACTTTGAATAAGAACTTTTGCAGTAAGTGTACCTACTGTAATCATGCTTGGTGATGTAAAAAAAATGGTCACTTACTGCAATTTCTATACCTATTGTTAAATTTGGATTAAAACGCGATTGAAACGAATGGATAAGAAAGAAATGTAGATCTCGTGGTCGTGATTACGGCTGTATAACTACCTACCTCAGTTTTGACAAAAATCCGACTTACTGTAACTATGCTTTTGACGGCAGAACTGATCTATATCAATACCAGTCGGAAGCGTCCCTAAGACGGTGGCCGCGTGACAATTTTATTGTACGCGGCGATTTTGAAAAATTAGCAAAACGGTTACCGATTACCGATGTTAGGGGCTACTAGGGCCAAAATCTTCAAACCCCTTTGCCGCGCCTTTTTAATATCTTCTTTTTTTATATTTGGCTTTGCATCATGGTTTGACTCAATTCTGGCAATGCAAGTTATCACAAATACATTTAAGTACTAGACGATCGTATCGCGGTTTCACCCGCGTAGTTCCCGTTCCGTGGGAATTCCGCGATAAAATATATATATAGCCTATGTCACTCCCTGAAAAGTAAGCTTCCTAACGGTGAAATAATTTTTCAAATCGGTCCAGTAGTTTCGGAGCCTATTAAATACAAACAAACAATCAAATCTTTCCTCTTTATAATATTAGTACATATAGAAGTAAAGATTATCTTCAGTAGGTAGTCCGACTCTAGACTCTTTTGGCAGTATACTGGCACTGAGTTGTGGCAGTACAGATACAGCGAGCCATGAAATAAGAAGTTGAAGTTAGGGTTTGTTTGTTGACGTTTGAATAACCTCGAATTCCAAATCAAAATAAACATCGCACGCTTGTATATTAGTTCGGATTTAGTTAAAAATGAGTGAAAATTATTCTGAAAGCGGTCATGGTGGCTCAGATCCAAAACGAAAATGGAGGAAGAAACGCAAGAATTTTCTGTCCAACGCGAAGAAGTACGCTAAGAAGGGGCAACTGGGCCGAGGGGCGAAAATGCCAGAAGAACTTTATCAGTACCTGGTAGGAATCCTGGAAGCTATCAAGAAAGGCATTGAGGATGAGGAGGAGAGGCGTAAGTCCTATTTTTGGTCTTGGGACCTGCCACCAAGTCGTCTAAAATTATACTTTTAATTTAAGGTTATCGAACAGACGTCAGAAGTTTAGTCTCCTAAACATCGTTCTAGATTTTAAAAACCATTTATTTCTTAGATCTGGGTGTTATTCACTTAATTTACGCTAATATAGTGTACTAATTATGCTACAGTGTGAACATATCACTCTAAAATTATATGCAATAGCTAAAATCAAACTACTATTACAAATCAACATTAACAAACACCACTGTACATTTTCAGATACCCTAGTAACCAACGTGCTAGAGAGAACAAAGGGCGACGAGATTGACATTGTCAGCAACCAGCTCGGCAGCCGAGTCATTGAGCTCCTGCTGCCATACGCCTCCGCCGAGGACTTGGAAAGGTTCACAGATGCCATTGACCCTCATCTTCGGAGAATGGCTTCCGACAACTTCACTAGCCATATCATTGAGACTTTACTCCGAGTATCATGTATACGAGCTACAGACCACTTGCAGAATACGCTTATAGATGAAGAAGTCCCAATAAAGAAGAGAAAGGTAGAGAAAAAGTATTCAGATGAACATGTAAAGAAATGCTATGATTATACCATAAAGATGTGTAAATATGTGCTAAATAATCTGGAGGATTTCGTGTGGGACCAGTATGCGAACCATATTCTACGAAGTGCGTTAAAGAGTCTCAGTGGCATCACATTACTGCCTGGAGAGAAACCCAAGTTGAATGCAATGGCTATCAAGAATGTAGATGATAGTAAAGGTACCTTAAATCTTTTATTTATTTATTTATTGATAATAGACAAGTAACCTGTGTGTGGCTGATGTGTCTATATCACACAGTATTGAATTTATCCATGGTCTCACTTTTTTAGTATATTTTTGTCGTCTTATAACTACTTGTCAAGTTTATTCTTGAAGGGCTGAAATAATGTTTTTTTGGTACTATGTAACAATTGTGAGCCACTCTATTGCTAATAAAATGGTGCGCCGCAAGGGTTTGAGTAAAGTAACGGGCCATCTAAGATGGTGCCCACGGGTTGACCATCCTTCTTTCTTTATGTAAATGTTTTGTAAGGCAGGTTGTATTGGACTAGTTATCTTGTAGATTTTGATGACGTCACCTGGAAGACGCGATTCCTCTAGCTAGAGTAGTGAGGCATAAATAGAGTTCATTACTATTCTTCTAACCCGGTGCTTGTGAGGTGGTGTGCTTGTGGGCGTGACTGCCTACTGCATTAATTTCTGATGCTTAAATAAATTATAATTATGTATTATTAAGAGAACTCTAGTGTCTATATAAACCTTTGTTAGGATTTAAGATGCTATGAACGTTAAATTGTAACAACTTTCAAACAATAAATAAATATCTGTCTAGGTATCCCACCTCACACAACCAAGATGGAATACCGAGAAGTACCAGAGGAGTTCAAGCAGCTAGTGAAGGAGTTTGCGGGCCGCCTCTCCGCCTGGCCCCAGTTCAAAGACCTGGCGTATCAGAACACCACGTCCGCTCTGCTGCAGGTGCTGCTGTATGCTGTGAAGAATGTGGATAAGAATATAACTAAGGTAAGCTAGAGGAAGCTCTATTAAAACTATACTCCATCCAAAGTCGATGCGAAATGTTTGTAAACAAACCGCCTTTAAGTAGTTTATAATAATCGCCAAACTTCTTGTCCTCTGGCGAACCACAAACTACGTGACAAAAATGTGCAGAACGCAATTCTTAGGCTAAATTGGTGGTTACATTCTGGACAGTCGCGTCGATTATTCACTTTGGGTTTTTGTTTCAAACAATGACAGAGCGTGACAGACCTGTAGGAAGCTGTACCTATCTCTTTCCCCGGCTGCGTTGTCAGCGACATTTGAATTATATGCGTGAGTGATGATTAGTTATATGATGATTTATTTAGTTATCTCTCTCCAGGACCTAGTCAAGAAGCTGCTGGACGAAGCTTTCGCTCCTGAGGACTGGGTGTCCACTGAACCTGATGATAAGAAGGATGAAAAGAAGGACAAGGTGGATGTGGACGCGGTGGATGAGAAGCCAGCGCTGAGCGTGGAGCAGGGCAGTCTGCCGCCTGTGTTCCAGTCGCAACCTGCTGTGAGGTAAAAACTCACTTACGATTCAAATACATTAAATAAATTATTATAATGAAAAGTGACAAAAAAAAAATATATTATCGTAATCTACCTAATCTGATGTACATGCCTCGAATTAAATAAAATTCAACATTTTTTCTTTGGTTCCTTAAACGTGAAAACATGATTGAGAAAAAAAAAATCACAATTATAAATGCGAAAGTTTGGATGGATGGATGGATGGAGGTTTGTTACCTCTTCACGCCAAAACTACTGAACGGATCAGGCTGAAATATTGCATACAGGTAAGTCTAACCCTGGAATCAAACATAGGCGACTTTTTATCCCATAAATCAGTTCCCATGGGATAGAAACAACCTCAAAACGTTTCCATAGAAACAAAGCGTGCAAACCCGCGGGCAAAAGCTAGTACAATATAAAAAAAACATAAAAGTGCACTGTTTTACACATAATTTGGTCGATAACTCAGGAACCCTGCGGTCTATTGGAATGACTTATGTACCTACCTATTGATTCGTAGGTTCTACTAAGTATTTTGTTCCTTGGACCTATTTCTTCATGATTTGTGTAGTGTTGCTTGCCAGGCGTTCAGACGTCGATCGAAGCGTCTACGCTGAAGTCGGACGTCGCGTACAGCGTTTAATAGGAGACCGCAACCGAACGCCGCGACCGCCACGACGGATTCAATTGCCTATAGGGGTAGTGATTCGCGTGTAATTGTGTGATATTGTACTGGCGCGCCACATCGCTACAACGCCGCCTTCGACGTCCACACGCCGACGTCAGCGTGCGGAGCGAGCGTACGGCGTGACGCTGTAAGCGGCCGATGTCGTTTTCAGGAGACCACAGCCTTACCTCTCTGTAACATCGTTACAATATGCTGAGATAGGACCTTTTGGTTCGCTGCACTGCTTGCTACTGTTAGGTACTATTATTTTATTAACTAGGTAATTGTTATTGGAATATTCGTAAGTATAAGTAATTGTAAAAGTTGCAAGCTGTTCTAGTGAACCAATAAATTAATTTTCTTTCTTTCTTTCTTTACAGGTTACTAGAAGCAGCGTTATTCGTGGCCAAGAAGAAAACCTACACGCAGCTGTACGCGCGCTGCTTCCTGAACCGGCTGGCGCGGCTCGCCTCCGTGCCCATGCTCAACTTCACCGTGCAGAGGCTGTTTGACAACTGCACTGTCAAGGAAGAGGTCATTATACTACACTTTTTTATAGAAAGAAAGAAAGAAAATGATTTACTTATTAGACACTACCACACAAAGAAAATTTTGTACAGAAATAAAAATAAGGACTGCTTTATTCACGAAGAAAATTGCAATCAGATAATAGAAATAAATTTCAACTAGTATTTACAATTGAAACAATTGAACTTACTGCAGACTGTTGCAAATAATCTACAGGTAGCTCAACTGATACAACCATATCACTGCTTTGTACTAGCACAGCCTACCTAGAGGCATACAGTCGTTCAACGAAGGCATTTTGACGTGGTTTTGACAGGGTAATCGTGCGGGGGGCAAGGGACGGGACGGGGGAGGGACGCTCCCGAGTTGCATACATCACCGCCTGAGTAACTCATGCATGACAGACAGTATGCTAGCGGGTTACTGTTGGACATTACAACGAGATGTCCCTGAAGCAAGATATAGACGAAAATCATAAAGCTGCACATAAATTAATGTTGCTATGTAACGGAATAATTTCTTTTTGTTGATAAAAACTGAAAATTTCGGAAATTTAATCAAATTAATTACAAAGAAACTATTCGTATTTCAAGCATTCTAATTTATTTCTACTATCCATATCCTTGTCCTAAACATAACTAGACAAAAGTTTTTATGTATAACATGCAAAAAGTATTTTTTTGTTGACTAGTGTAATACGTAGATATTAACGTAGATATCACGTAGATATTTAATATTTTTACAAAACTACCCCTACCTAGGTGAGCAATAAATTTCTGAAATTTCCATGCAGACGAAGCCGCGGGTCGCAGCTAGTAAGTACGGCACATACGGGAATGTGGTAACCAACTACACCACGAGGTCAAGTGACGTAGGAGTCGTGAAACCCCGAGTGTGAGGGCTTACGCACTAATAACAAAAACCTTAGGGTTATTTTCGCTTTTATAATATTACTAGCTTCTGCCCGCGGCTTCGCACGCGTTGTCTCTATGGAAACGTTTTGAGGTTATTTCTATCCCATGGGAACTGATTTATGGAATAAAAAGTCGCCTATGTTTGATTCATGATTCATGATGAAGGGTTAGACTTACCTGTATGCAAAATTTCAGCCGTAAAATTTCCGTTCAGTAGTTTTGGCGTGAAGATGTAACAAACATCCATCTATACATCCATCCATCCAAACTTTCGCATTTATAATATTAGTGTGATTAGTCTGAAGTATGGATTAGTTGGTCCGCCTTCTCTTTGACAATGGTCCAAGTCAACAAATAATTGCCTACTAAGTAAGTCAGATTACGTTTTATCTAAATCCAATGAAATATTCCGTTCCAGCTGGAACCAATGTTCGAGGAGCTCTCCCCCCACCTCGGCGGCGTGCTGGCGTGCGGCAACTCGGGTGTGCTGGTCGCGCTGGCCAAGGCGTGTCTGCGGCTCGGCGCCAAGCAAGCGCACTTCCTCACGGTGAGTTGGCTACACTGACTGATTACCACTCTACTTACCCAGCTCTACCCTTTATTGGGAACAGAACATACAGGCTCATGGTACAATTGAGAGCTGACTACTGTAAAAGGGAAGGGAGTTTGACATTTTGGCACTGACTTCGGCTACCATACTGTTTGTTTTTTCAAAACCACCGTGCACGATGTAAAAGTTATATATTTGAATCGAGCTAGAAAACTTCTGTATATAAATAAAAATGTTCCATAGCATAATGTCCTAAATGGTCAGGTTTCATATGAATATCTCAGAAATCTGAGGGTTTATTTGTATAAGTGTCTTCTCTATCCAAACATATGACTTTCATTGTGCGCGACGATTTTGTAAAAAAACAGTGTGGTAGACGATGTCGGCCGACATCGGCTATGTTAGGGCCACTCTCTAACAAAAAAATTTAAACCTCTTTAATAACTGTGTCGGGGAATCAGGGCCCTTCTCCAATTTTTTACCGTTTTTAGGTAAGTAATAGATAAGGCGGCTTTACGTATTCGTCGCATTTTTGTCTTAAAAAGTAAAAATTGTTAATTTGGCCTGGCATGGGGATTGTTGTCTTTGCCGCGAATATGTTTAAATGTTCCCATGGTTCGGCGAAAATGGCGAAAGACACCGGAGAGGTTTTAGTGGGTATTACATCCTTCTCAGGGCGTTGAGTCCCACATAATTCTGGTCCCCCCAGACCAGTTAATTCGTGAATGAATTTCCTCGAAGAAAAAAAAGGGTAGAATAGAGAAACATTACGTCACATCGTCATCGAATGCGTAATATGTTTGAAACTCATTCCTTCAACTTCAATAATTTACGCAATGTATGACAATGCGATGTCATTCCTTTCTATTCTACCCTAGACAACTATCCCCGTGCTAGGTCTACTGAAAACTATATTTCCAGAACCTAGAAGCCGTCCTGAAATGCTCCGAGCCCGACAAGCAGAAGTACTTCAGCGTCGCGTGCCTGCGCCTCGCGCCGCTCGACACGCTGGATGTGGCCTCGCTGGACAGAGAGTACTTCATACATGTGCACGGGAGCGTCATACTGCAGAGCATATTGGACTTTCAGGTCAGTTAATAAACTTACAACTGGTTTCAATTCAACCCGCGAGCTCGCGCAAGTTATTTCTGCGCTAAAGTTACAACAGAAACGTAGGGGAAATAATAACAAAAGGTACGCGATAGATACCCGATAAAATCATGAATTACGTAACATTACTGTTCTTTCACAGCGTCCAGCCAAAGCCGTGAACAGTCTGTTGGAACTAGAAGGTGAGCAGCTGGTGGTGATTCTCTGCGACGCGAAGGGCAGCCATGTCGCCGACGCGCTGTGCTCGGGACAACATGTGGGGGTCAAGGCAAGGGACAAGCTGATATGGAGGCTGAAGGTAAGCAGTTTTTTGTCTCTTTAAGTCTTATTCTAAAAGGGGTTGCCTGGAAGAGATCGCTTTCAGCGATAAGGCCGCCGATTGTGCCATACTAGATTTATTTAGTAGTTTGGAAGATATTTTATAAGCATTGATGGTACAATTAAGGTATTATCGATCTATCTATTCATTGGACGCAAAAGAATAATATAAGTTTAACAAATGAAATCATTTCTTTTTTTATTTCCATAAATTATACAACACTTAGAAAAGGTCAAAATCTGAAAATTAAACACTGACAGGAAACGAACTAATACACATCATCATTTAACTAAGAAGAACTTGTTATATGGGTACTAGATGACTGATATACATAATAGATACATTACTTATGTAGATAGTTTTTTTATTATACATAAAAAATATCCATAACACCCGGAACAAATATTAGCAGAACATACAAACATTTGTCCCAAGGCTGGATTCGAAGCAACCTCCTACGTCTGAGGAGGATTTATTCTTAAAAAGAAGCCGAATCTATATCATTGCATTCATTCATTAAGTCAAAGAAAATAAATGCAAAGACAGGGCTTAATAAGTTTGTTTTTTGGTCGATAAACGTACCGTATCTTTTCCAATTCCAGGGTTTCTACCAAAAGATGGCGCTGTCCCAATACGGATCGCGAGCTTTCGAGAAAATCTTCGCCGCCGCCTCTCCGGAACAAAAGGTGAAGATAATGAGCGAACTCGCGGACAAGAGCAGCTTGCTGAACGGGACTGCGTTCGGGAAGCTGGTCGCGGACAAACTGGATGTCGCTGCGTTCAAAGTCTCGCAGAAGAAGTGGGAGGAAAGTTGGAAGAAGAAATGTGAAAATAAATAGGATGGAAGTGTGAGGATGGTGTTTTATTTTTATTGATTGGATAGAGTATTTAGTTATTTCAGTATTTTTATTTACTCCTCAACCTCAACAGCCTGTGTTGGTCCACTGCTAGACGCAGGCCTCCCTCTGATAAGCGCCTTGTTGGATTTTATCTCATGGGGGTAATGCCCATAATCCCCACGCTGGGCGGGTTGGGGATCGCAGTTCGTTGGTAGAATTATTCTGCAGGAGGCGCTGCTGCCCGCCCCCGATGGATATCCCTTAGTCGCCTCTTACGACACCCGCGGGAAGAGGTATTGGGGGGGTGCTAATTCTGAAGCCGGTACCACACAGCTTTTATTTACTGCAGACATACAATCAGAAGAGTGAGTCTATTTGACGTTAATAAAGAGACGTAATCGTGACGTGTCCTTTTAGTATGGGGATTTGCGTAGTTCCCTCTCCGCGTGATGGAGGCGCTACACCAAATGTATGGAAGAATTACACGTCACGATCTTGTCTTATTATATTACTGACGTCAAATAGACTCGCCCCTCAGATCTTACTGTCAAGACTGTAGGGTTAACTCATTAGTCAACCCTTCAGTCTTGACACCAAAAGTCAAAAAAATAATGGCAGCCGGTGCGGCTTTTAGCATGATGGCGTCGTAAATACTGCATTGTGCATTTATAGTAGTGCATTTAATAATAATAGTGCATTTTACACCAAGGAGAGAAAGTGATCAATTCCTACCGAATGTGTCGTTTTGACTTAAAACACACGAGGTAGGAATCGCACTTTCTGCCGAGTGATAAATTTATCACTCGGCAGAAAGTGCGATTCCTACCGTTACCTACCGGTGTAGTATAAAGCACTATTTATAGTGCTTTATACTACACCTTCGAGGAAAATAAAAAGCAGAATTAATTATTAATTAAAATTTAGAAGAACTTACCGCGCCCAATGATGTTGGTAAAACCTCATTGACCGCGCCAGCCTTTGGGTTCTTTTTTCAAAATATTGTTCGGAAATCGGAGGAGGCCTAATGGACTAGGAGTAAAAACTTTTTGTCGTTTGACCGAACGAAAATAACCATAGCTACCGGCCGATCTTTCAGGAAATTAAAAAAAAATAACACGTTAGAAATGGATTTCCATACACTTTGTCCTCCCGCTAAAACACGTGAGAAATGAAATTCCATAGAGTTTTTCCTCCCGGTTTGGTATAGGCCTGCAAAGACATACTTTCTATTCTATAAATGGAAAAGGAATAGGCAACTTTCCGAGCAGGTGTAGTATAAAATATGTAATAACTCTACAACCAAACCATATTTTATCATTCTGTAAACGACAATGTACTAATTGATATATTTTCTATCTATCAGGCATCAAAATATAGTGAATAGTCATATACGATATTCATTTCACAAGTTTCAACTTTGGAAACCATGTTGACAACAACAAGTACACTGAACTCGCGAAACAACCGCCATAAACAAACTGAATATAGACAGATGTCATCAATAGGTACTTTATGGTTCAGAATAAAGAAAATATATCAAAGAACGAAATTCATCAAACTTCTCTAAAGAAAAGTAGTCTCTATCAATGTGAAATAAGGCCCTGAATCAAATGCAGGAGAGCGGTAGCCGGCTACCGCTTGGGGTTTGAGTGAACGGTGCAGTGACGTAAGGCGCGGTGGCCGGCTACCGCTTGGGGCCTGAGGGGCTAAATAGTCAATGGACTGGCAGGTAACATGCGTTTCTACATGAAATGAACATAATTAATTATTTACCACACTTGAGTAGTTAGTAGTACCTAGTACGTTCTTAGATTTAACAACCAATAGTGAGCTGAGTAGAGTTTGAAGTTGGTAGTTAAGGTGAAGTGACAGTGAGTCCCAAAACCCATATTTTGACTGTGCGGAAAATCAATTTTAAGGCAAAAAAAACATTAAATTTCTCATAATTTTTTGATAAGCATCAAACGTTCAGGATTCTAGTTAGTAAATTACGGAAGTCGAAAGACGATTGACTAAATTTGACTCGATACAAAAAAATCGCAAAATTTCCTCTAAATTTTCATTTTCACACAAATACTTCTAGGGAAAAGCATTTAAATTTGTAATTATTTATCATATTTAAATTAAATTTCATCTACGTGCCTTAATAAATACTTTAGACGATTATGGTTTTATTTTATTGAGAAAGAGTATTATTTTAGAGTAAAAATCTACCAGTGAAATTGCGCGCGGGCTGGCCATTTCGCGGCTCTCGCCTTCCTTTCTCTCCTTCCCGCGCGACGTTCGCTCGTCCTTGTCTCGCAAAACCGATCCCACTTCGTCTTAACGCATTCACTGCCCAGCCTTGATGACGATGCGACCCGCAACGTGATGATGTGCGTCTCGGGCCATGGAAATATTAATAGATGGTTACTATGAATAAAGACAAAGTGTATAAGGCTGAGGCAAACAAGCGTAATTTATTGAGTTGTGTGCGAGTCGCGTCAAGTTTTTACTTTCCACAGAAATTAAAATTCATCGTGTGGCACAAACAGAGCCCCGAGTTCGGTTTGATAGTATCGAATCGACATCGTGGCGTGTCATTTTTGTATGGAGATTGCGTAGTTCCGTGTCGCGCGATGAGGCGCGCCACCAAATCCCAAGGAGACGTCACAGAACGGCGTATCTGATTTCGCTCTGGCGTGTGCGCTTGTTCGAGCCCCCACATGCAAGAATATCGCCATATCGCCAGCAGGCTCCTATCTCCGAGCCCAGCGCACTCTGTGGCGGGCAAAGGTGCGACGCAGGAGGTTGCGGGTTCGATTCGCGCCTAGGGACAAATGTTTTTACGATCTGCAGATATTTGTTCAGGGTGTTCTGGATGTTTTTCTATGTATAATAAAAATATTTATCTATGTAGTGTACTGTATTAAATATATCAGTTATCTAGTACCCATAACACAGCTCTGCTTAGCTTGGGGCTAGATGATGCTGTGTGAATTGTCCAGCATTATTTTTTTTTTCTCTGAACCACCTCGCCAACCACCCTCCGGTTGACCTGTTTGCGGATGGATGGAAGTCGATAGAATGAAAGTGCCTATTCTCGCATTCGTGCATATTCTCACAATAGCTGAGCTATTCATTATATTCACTTTAGTACTAGAGACAATTCACAAGTATCTCATCACTCACACATTTGCACACCCGCAGCGAAAAACGTAGAAATTCATGTTCGAAAACGGAAGAGACGAATGAAGTGATGAATAAAAGCAGTCAAAAACAAACAAAATTGAGTTTATCTAACTTAGGGTCAGTTCACACCGAGACGCGACGCGGCGCGACGCTGCGCGCACATTTTTCATAGAGCGACTCAGAATATACTTTATTCACTACACGAAAAGATACACATTACATTGTGAGAATTCAGATTACGTTGCACCACGCAGCACTGCGCCTCGAGGTGCCTCGCGGCGTAGCGCGACGTATCGTGACGCAGCGGTGCATCGCCGGTACGCGCGGCGTGCAAGAGCGGTGCTGCGTCTCACGGTGCCGCGCGACGCCGCGCGACGCCGCGCGACGCCGCGAGGCGCAGCCTGAGGCCGCTGTGGCGACTTCTCTACTATTTCCGTTCAGACTTCGTTTAGAATTGATGCAGTTCGGTCGAGTGCTCGATTGAAAATATAATGATAGACTGGGATCTTGTTATAATCGGACTTCTTGCAGAAGATGAAGAGGAAGAAGTTTACAAAAATAAAATTAAAAAGAAGACATCACACCGCCGCGCGGCGCCCGCGGCTAGTAGATACGTTCCGCTGCGCCTCGCGGCATCTCGCTGCGCAGCGAGGCGTCGTCCTGCTACGATTTTAAGATGCGCCTCGCGACGTTGCGATGCGTCTCGCGACGACGCGCGGCGTAGCGCGAAATCATTGGCCTCTTTGAGTATCGTCGCGTCGCGTCGCGTCTCGGTGTGAATTGACCCTAAGTGTAAAGAAGGGAGCGATGCCCACCCGTGGGATAGAACAGGGGGTGAGTCGTGATCGTGACGTCTACATTTCGTGTGATGTACCAAATTTTATGGAAAAAGGAGAAATTGATAAACATACATTAAAAAACATACAGCCGAAAATAGAACCTCTTTCCAAAGTCGGTAAAAAAATACAAACGGTTCGACAAACATAATGGAACTTTCCTAGAACCCACCCAACCTACCAAGTTCACATTAAAACAAAGTAAACAAGTAAGTATGTTAATTATATTAATGGTGGAAAATACACACGTATTTAAAAGTATTTGTTTATTATTAAATAATAGTTGCTCGCGGTTCCGAGAAGGGTTAACTGGTCTATTAAAATATTATTAATTCTCATGGATAACTAGTTTTATTTAATGTTTCACATAAGCTTAGGTAGATCCTACGATAACGTTACATATCTAGATAGGTAGATATTACTTAAATATTTTTGTTTAAATATTTTAAATATTTTTGTTTATGTAATCACTTGTAATTATTACATTATGTAGGTACCTATGTAAACTGGATCTCGTGTCTGAAATAAAGATTTATTATTATTATTATTACTGTATTCCTGGTGGACGGATAGCAGCATCTACACTCAGCGGCACGGAATCTTGGCCCAGCTCGAAAGTTGCGATAACAAACAATTCAAGTGTTTCTGATGAATTGAACTATGAAAGTAGGTAAAAAAGGTATGAGTTTACGTTCGAGAGGCTAATTTTAATATTTATTTATTTAATAATTAATATTGTCATTAGAGTGCAGCACCAAAGCGACAAAGAAATATAAAAGGAGATACCAAAAAACACTTACACACACATTAACATTAATAAAATTATACCAACAAGCTACTAACTATAACTTATAAATAACTTTACATATTCCTGTGCGTCCTATCCTATCCAAAAATTTGAAAACCGCATCACTGAATTTTGGCAAGACATATAGAATACTAGTTTCTGCCCGCGGCTTCGCACGCGTTGTTTCTAGGTATAGAAAAGTTTTAAGGTTATTTCTATCCCATGGGAATTGATTTATGGGATAAAAAGTCGATTCCAGGGTTAGATTTACCTGTATGCAAAATTTCAGCCTGATCCGTTCAGTAGTTTTGGCGTCAAGACGTAACAAACATCCATCCATCTATACATCCATCCATCCAAACTTTCGCATTTATAATATTAGTGTGATAGTGTGATATCCACCCGGTTGGAAGAGGTTTCACTAACCTAGGGATCCAAATAACCCCTAAAATGCGTGGTGCAGAAGGCAACGGGAAACCACTGTAACTATTCTCCCAAGATAATCGTCATGCAAGTAAAACTTATGGAATCACGATCGCCTTGCGACCCGATTAGCAACCGGCGCCGCGCTGCGTCCGGGGCGCGCGGTGGTAAATGGACTACCGGCCATGCAGGGGTAGGAAACCAGGCTCCGCATGGAAACTATGCTGCTGGAATCAAATTGCGTAAAATTCAGAAGATAGGGACTTGGAATGTACGTGGATTACTCTCTCCAGGAAAACTTACCATTCTCGAGAATGAAATAACCAGATGTGAATTAAATATCTGTGGCTTAGCAGAAACGCACTGGAAAGGAAGCGGCCATAAACTCACTGACAACAACATTATATACTTCTCTGGAAATGACACTACCAGCAGAAATGGAGTGGCGGTTATCCTCCCTAAACAACAAAGGCACTGTGTACTAGGTTACGAGCCCGTAAACGACCGAATAATAAGTGTCAAACTTAAAGCCTCACCCGTTAACTTAAACCTAGTACAGGTGTATGCTCCGACTAGCACTGCAACAGACGAAGTCATTGAAAAGTTTTACACTGAACTTGAGACCACCATTTCGAAAATTCCCAACAGAGAGTTACTGTTAATCTTGGGTGACTTTAATGCCAAAATTGGAGCAAACTCGAGCCAGCTTAGCCAAAGTGTAGGGAATTACGGACTTGGAAAATGCAATGAAAGAGGCGAACGATTCATGCAATTTGCCACCGAAAACAGCCTTATAGTAGCAAACTCGCTTTTCCAACATCATCAACGAAGGTTATATACCTGGACATCGCCAGATGGCAAGTATCGCAACCAGATAGACTACGTTCTGGTCAGATCACGTTGGAAAACCTCCGTCCAAAATGTCCATTCATTGCCAGGAGCCGACTGTGGGTCAGATCACCAACTTCTGATTACAAAACTAAAGATTAAGCTAAATGCAGCTAGAACCACAGAAAAAGTGAAGAAACTAACTGTGCACGATACCTTAAAATTTACGTCAGCTATCGAACGGAACTGGTCAGAATGGACCAATGCTAACTTGGAGAGAGAAACAACGGATACAATGTGGAATAAAGCGAAACATATGATCAGAACTGCAGCTATAGAATCCAAACCACCGACCAATACACGCAAGCGACAACACTGGATGACTGATGACACTCTTAACTTGGTTGAGGAGAGACGATCCATGAAGATGAAAGGCGCTGACATCAAAGACCTTAATAAGCTGTCAGCACGAATTCAAGCAAGTTGTAGACGAGACCACAATCTCTATCTCTGTAAAATTTGTGAAGAAATTGAGCGACACGCTGATAAATATGAATCTAAAGATTTGTACCACAAAATAAGATTCATCACAAAAACATTACCTTCAAGAACCTGGGCCATTGAAGATAACAACAATCAGGTGGTAACTGAATTGGATGAAATCTCCAAAACTTGGTGGAATTATTGCAAGTCGCTATTCTGCGACCACCAATCACGTAACTTTCCATCTGTGGAACCCAGAAATGAAGAACTAGAGCCAGACATTCTTACGTCAGAAGTTAGAGCCGCAATAACACACCTCAAGAACGGAAAGGCCACAGGAGCAGATGCAATTCCTATCGAAACGATAAGACATTTAGGAGAATATGGCTTGGAAATGTTTCACAGCATCTGCAACAAAATCTGGCAAACAGGAATATGGCCAACAGAGTGGACTCATACTGTGTTCACTCCTTTACATAAGAAGGGTTCTACAAAGAAATGTAGCAACTATCGGCTCATTGCTTTCATATCTCACGCAAGCAAGATCATGCTACATATTATCAACGAACGCTTAAAAGCCTACCTTTCCAAGGAAATCGCACCAGAACAGGCCGGCTTTGTTAGAGGAAAAGGTACTAGAGAGCAGATCCTAATAGTGCGCCAAATTATCGAAAAGGCTCGGGAATTCAATAAGCCGACTTACATATGCTTTGTTGATTTCTCCAAAGCGTTTGATTCGGTAAAATGGCCAATTATGTGGAAAACCTTACTGGACATGGGTACACCAAAACATCTGGTACACCTCTTGAGACGTCTGTATGAAGATGGAACAGCCTCCGTTCGCACTGACGAAATATTGTCCGAAAATTTCCATCCTAGTGCAGGCGTTAGACAAGGGTGTATATTGTCTCCACTTCTCTTTAATACGTACACCGAGCTCATTATGCGAATTACATTGGAGGACTGGCAGGATGGAATAGCAGTTGGTGGATACAAAATCGCAAACTTGCGCTATGCAGACGACACCACACTTTTTGCCACTAGTTCTCGCCACATAGAAGATTTACTTGTAAAGATGGAGAAAGTCAGTGATCTGTTTGGACTAAAGATAAACCGCAGTAAAACCAAGATGATGATTGTAGACCGTGCCAACGACAACTCACCGGACATAACTCATCTTGCAAACTGCGAAGTGGTTCAATCATACATATATCTTGGCACACTGATCTCCAATAATGGCGGGTGCATAGACGAAGTAAAAAGACGGATGGCGATAACTAGGAGTGCAATGGACAGGCTCAAGAAAATATGGAGGAACAGACATATTACCAAGGCCACTAAGACCAGGCTCGTGCGAACACTAGTTTTCCCCATATTTTTATACGCTTCCGAGACGTGGACTTTGCGAGAAATCGAGAAGAAGAAGATAGACGCTCTAGAAATGTGGTGCTGGAGAAGAATGCTTGGTATATCTTGGACTGAGTTCCGCACTAACGTCTCCATCCTACAAGAACTCGGTGTGAAAGAGCGTCTGTCGACAAACGTACAATCTCGAATTTTGAAGTTTTTCGGGCATGTATCGAGGCGAGACAATGACTCCATTGAAAGGCTAGTCGTGCAGGGAAAGGTGGAGGGTAAAAGACCGAGGGGAAGATCGCCTATGAGATGGACCGATCAGATAAAATCTGCCGTAGGTGTCCCTCTGCATGAATGTTCCAGAATGACCACCAACAGGGAGAGATGGCGATATATCGTGAGGCGAGCAATATCAGCCCATACAACAAAAGACTCGTCATGACGACCACGACCGTTCTGCCAAGAACGCTACGAATGAGAAGAAGAAGAAGTGTGATATCAATTTATTCATTAAGGTTGAGTTGAATTTTATTATTTTATTAATGCTTGCTTTTGAATACCTAGTATCTGCCATAATTGTTTTTCGCGATTGACATTTGTAGGGAAAAAGTGCAAAGTACGACGTCCCCTCTGTGCTACAACTCTGTGCAGTGGGCAACACCGCTGCCGCAGGGGTTATCTATAATAGTCTATAATGCTCTTTGAATAAAATCCCTCACTATGACTTGGAAATTGACTGTTTTAATATTTTCGCTTTACTATAGATTACACCACGGGGAAAGCGGATTTAATCATGTTTTCAAGTCACATCCTCTATTCTATAGATAAATTACACACCTAAATCACACTATTATAGGTAAATGCGAAAGTTTAAATGTATGGCTGTTTGTTGTTTTCTTCACGCCAAAACTACTGAACTGATCTGGCTGAAATTTTGCATATACATATGTAGGTAGTTCGAGACCTGTAATAAAATAAAGACTTTTTATCCCATATATCAATTCCTATGGGAAAGAAATAACCTTAAAACCTTTCCATAGAAACAACGCGTGCGAAGCCGCGGACATAAACTAGTTAGAAATAATTAACAAAATAATAATCACACTAAAGTCCCGCGAAAGTTTGGATGTTTGTTGTCTCTTCACGTTCTAGCGACAGCTAATCTAGCTGGAATTTTGATTAGATGAAAGTATGTATCTCTAAGCCTGGAAGCCAAGAATACTTATTATCCCATAAAACAAATCCCATGGGATACAAATAAACTTTAAACGTTTCCATAGAAACAATGACGACCTCGGTGGCGCGGCGAGCGAAGGTCCGCCTGCGGCGCAGGAGGTTGCGGGTTCGATTCCCGCCTTGGGACTAATGTTTATACGATCTACAAATATTTGTTCCGGGTGCTCTGGTCGTTTCTATGTATAATAAAAAATATCTATCTATGTAATGTATTATATGATATATATCAGTATATAGATACTAGATGTACCCATAACACAAGCTCTGCTTAGCTTGGGGCTAGATGGTGCTGTGTGAATTGTCCAGCATTATTTATTTATTTATTTAATGCGCGTGAAGCCGCGGGTAAAAACTAGCTATAGAATAAGGGACAATCGGCGGCCATAGAACCTTCTCCTTTTTTCGGTCATTAGTGACAACCTTTGTGGCGCTTGGGCGAAGGTTCGCCTGAGACACCGGCGGCCGGCCGACGACAGGATAAGGTTGCGGGCTCAATTCCCGCGCCGCGGGACAAATGCTTGAATCTGAATTATCTGCTAATGTTTATTCCGGTTCTAAGTATTTATTATAAATATTCCATAAAAATATAATGAAGTTATAACAGGTAGGTACCTAACTATCATCCATCATCAAAATAAAGCACTTATTTATAGGAACGCAAATTATGCTAGCTGTGTGGTGCCGGGTCAGAATTTGCACCACCCCAACACTTCCCGCGGGTGTCGTAAGAGGCGACTAAGGGATATCCATCGGGGGCGGGCAGCTGCGCCCCCTGCAGAACTATTCTACCACCGAACTGTGATCCCCAACCCGCATGCCCAGCGTGGGGATTATAGACCCACTATGAGATAAAAACCAACAAGGAGCTTATCAGGGGGAGGCCTGCGTCCAGCAGTGGACCAATACAGGTTGTTGAGGTGGGATGAGGAAGGAAATTACGCAATCAAAAAATGTTCACAAAAAATACCTGATAGTAGGTAAGCTTGTTGCGAATTAGGGAAGTACCTATGTAAGTACCTACCTATACCTAATTAGGTAAAAGGTAAGAGTGAATCATAGGTTTATAGGTTGGTTGAACATTCGCTGTCCTTTCGGTACCTACTTGGGTATTACGTACCTAAGTAGTATTTCAGCTGTGCCTATGAGTTGGCTACCGCTGGCGGGGTTTCATGGGGGCTTTCACGCCAAATAAGACGTCATTCGCGAAAATGTCACTGTGTGCGTAATATTTGATACCTACCGTAGAACCTGAGATATTTACGGCCCTGAAACGTAGTTTCCAGTAATTTGATGTTTTACAGAGTACCTACCTAGGTAGAAGAATAAAAATATGAATTTTTATAAAACTTATGAAACATTGTTTAAGTACCTACCTACTTACTGACTACGTGCAAAGTTGTTTATACAAATCATCGACATCATAACCTAATTAATAAGTATCTAAATAACATCGCTAAAAGTATATGACGGTACTTAAGCAGACAATGCAATCAGAGGATGCAAAATGAAATGAAATAAAATATTTTACTTACGAACTACTACACAATAAGTTGAACCTTAATAATGGTTAAAATGTTTGCTATCTATCTGTATACAAATATACATACATAATATATGCATAAAGATACCAGTTTAGGAAAAACATTATAGCGTAGTCCCTTCCTTATACATATACCTTATATAGGGTTACTAGCTCCTCCTGCAGCTTCGCTCGCGTTTTCCGGAATAAATCAACAAGCCGGAACTGGTAGGAAACTGCACAGGAGAGAATAAAAGGCGACTTCTCTTTTCGGAGGCCCAGACACTTCGGGTCGCTGAGCCATAGGAGAACCTAAGTACATAAGCTCGATATTTATGGAATACTAGCTTCTGCCCGTAGCTGTGCTCGCGCTGTTCAAGTAGCCTATGCCCGTCCCCGGGATACAGGGTACTGTTCACCTACCCCAAATTTCACTAAGATCCCTTCAGCCGTTTTGGCGTTAAAAGGCAACAGACAGAGTTTCGCTTTCATAATAATATTATTAGTATGGATGATGGCCTGGTTGAATTACTTTTTGAGTGAATCAATGATCCTCACTACACATCAACAGCCTGTATTGGACCACTGCTGGACGCAGGCCTCCCCCTGATAAGCGCCTTGTTGGGTTTTACCTCATGGGGGTAGTGCCCATAATTCCCACGCTGGGCATGCGGGTTGGGGATCGCAGTTCGGTGGTACAATTGTTCTGCAGGAAGCGCTGCTGCCTGCCCCCGGTGGATATCCCTTAGGCGCCTCTTACGACACCCACGGGAAGAGTTGGGCTGGTGCAAATTCTAAGCCGGCACCACACAGCATCAATGATCAGCTCCTTTGAACTCAAACCTTCTTTAATCGTTAACATTGACAATGATTTGTGTTGTTTTCAGTTTACCTTTAATTTCAGGACAGTTGGCGCCATGATCACGGAATAACTGAAGTCAGTGCGAGTGAGTGACCAAAACAGAGAAATAAACTGATAATGTGTATGGGTAATACAGGGTGACTTTTTGAGATGGGAGTCCATGGCTAAATCCGAAACCTTAGAGAAAAGTCGTAAAAGAAGACTCAATTATTTTTAAAACAAAGCTGCATACTTTTTTTGCAGATTTTGTTTGTAAAATTCGTAACAAATAGATCTTTTATCGAGAATAAACCCTTTTATAAAACAAGCTAAGTATCCTCGGTAGCGGCAAGTATACCAGTAGTTAGAATTTATTATTTATTTAAGTAATTAATTTAACTAAAAATGGAAAAATATGCCATTTCCTTACATTTTCAATGACGCGTTCGCAAAAATGTATCCTTATCGGCAACCGAATCCAAAATACATACGGTTTTGGTTCTGGTACTCGAGACAATACCTAGCACCTAGTGGTTTGTGAGGAGGGCGCGGGCGTTGTCATTCTGCGACACTTCTGCAAATGACATCGTTTCTCAAAACTATTTCTGTTCCATGTTTCTATGCAAAAAACGATAATTTTTTTACATGTTGTCATATTTTCTCAAATATCAATCGATTCGATTTCCTGCAAAAATAAAAGAATTAAAAAAAACTAAAGTACCTAATGAATTTTCTATAGCTCATAGTTTTGGATTTGGTCATCCACTCCATCCCAAAAAGCCACCCGGTACCTATATAATATATTAAATGTCCAGCCTCCGCTGCCTATAGCTATCAAAACACCTCTCTGCTGCGTAAATCTGAATCAGGTAATACAGTAATATAAGGGAGTATTTAATCAGCCGGTCAGTTTAATACTGCGAGTGGCCGTGAAAAGTTCTGCCGCGATATTCGTCAAAAATCAGGCGAATTACTCAATTCGCGAAGGTTATCAAAGTTCAAGTTTTTACCTCAAAATGAAGGTATGTTAAGTAATTTATCTGTTAAAGAGTGCGTTTTATTGCATTAAATCACAATAATTTTTGTGGTGCTTTTAGTACGTTAAGCGATTTTTATAATTTTTTTATGCTAAAGCTGGTAGGTACCTATATTCAGTTGTGTTCGGGAGTGTTTCACTCATAATATTTCACTACATAGTATAAAACAAAGTCGCTTTCTCTGTCCCTATATCCCTATGTATGCTTAAATCTTTAAAACTACGCAACGGATTTTGGTGCGGTTTTTTTAATAGATAGAGTGATTGAAGAGGAAGGTTTATATGTATAACTAGCTGCGCCCCGCGGCTTCGCTCGCGTGGAAATTTATATTTCCCACTTTCTTAATTTTTTGCTCTAAACCTCACGGAGCCCGAGACCTTTCCAACGAATGCAAAACCGTGGAAATCGGTTCGTGCGTTCTGGAGTTATAGCGTCAGGAAGGAAAACCCGACTTATTTTTATATAGTAGATAATAGTAATAGTAGTATTTTATTGCACCCGTGCGAAGCCGGGGCGGGTCGCTAGTTCATTAGAAAAATAAATAATGCTGGACAATCCACACATCATCAAGCTAAGCAGAGCTTGTGTTATGGGTACTAGATGACTGATATACTTAATAGGGACCCTCCATAGCATGGAATCAAATACTTACTTATATATTTCTTATTTAGTTTAAATTCGACTTTTAGTTTTTGTGCCATAAGCGACACAGGTCTTCAAAAGTAAACAGATAGTGCCTACTTGATATTGTATCTATGTGTAATAAAAATTATCTGTGACTAGGTGAGAGAAAAATATTATTTTCTATAATCATTATTGGATAATTTTCTTTCTACGATAATAAAAGGATTTTCCATTCCAATCTAAAAATAACCCAAGGTGGTAATATTTCTTTGAACCAAAACTTATAAATTTAATTCAATTGGCAATAATGTTCTTCACCTAAAAACCCAGTGCAGTATACATACATTATGGAATATCTGATAAAAATATATTTTAATTGGCATATCGATTATAACGGCAGTTGTTCAGTTTCATTCACGGAGTAATTTAATTAACATTCCTTCATTAAATATTTAAAAATGTCTTTTGAATTTAAATATCTGTGGAATTGTACAGAAGAAATTTTACCCATGGAGGAATATCTCCAGGAAAACGCGGGAAGCTTTGTGAGTGGACAATACCTAGGTTTATACCTAGGTCTAGACCTCTAGCTTTGAGCTAGACCAAATAACGCCAATCCCTCAAAATACAGACGAAATACACTTACTACTTATATCTACTTCCCTATTTATTATTTACATCAAAAACTAACAAAATCTTTATTCACAAAGAAAATTTTATCTCATGGGGGGTACCTAATGCCCATAATCCTCGCGCTGGACCTGCGGGTTGGGGATAGCAGTTCGATGCGCTGCGCCAGATACTCACCGCAGCTCTCGGGTCACGCGTCTCTTCGACCAGACGCTCAGAATTAAAACCAATTCATGTGGGTTTTGTTATTCCCGTGGCGGTGAATCGACTCGGCCAACTCAACTCGTGGATGTCTAGAGAGTCGACTATGGGAACTTACCAGAGGAAGGGCGGCAGCTTGCTTCTGTTTATTTTAAACACCTCTGCTGCGAGCACCACTCCGTCTGCCAAGCGTGGCGGGTGGTTATGGCAAATCACTTCTTGTTTGGGGGGCATGGCTTGTTATGCAGAAGACGCATGTGCTGATTCAGGATGAGTCGCAGAGACTTAAATCACCTTTGTTGCCAAATTTAAACGCTCAAAAATTCGTAACATCAGGTCCTATTTTTAATCACATACTTTCCTCTAATGGGGTTCAAATCAATGCTGGGATGACTCCACGCCCCGCCCCGCCTTCGTACAATCGCGTATGAATGCGACATCACACTTCACACTAATATCACAATAACACATCACACTTAATATTATAAATGCGAATATTTGGATGTATGGATGGATGGATGTTTGTTATTTCTTCACGCCAAAACTACAGAACGGATTGAGCTGAAATTTTGCATACAGATAATTCTAATCCTGGAATCAAACATAGGTTACTTTTTACCCCATAAATCAGTTCCCATGGGATAGAAATTACGTTTAAACGT
Organism: Eupithecia subfuscata; assembly: GCA_963564075.1. NCBI lineage: Eukaryota > Metazoa > Arthropoda > Insecta > Lepidoptera > Geometridae > Eupithecia > Eupithecia subfuscata. Next base: position 789,749 of record OY751118.1, on the reverse strand, counting down.
TTCCATAGAAACAAAGCGTGCGAAGCGGCGGGCATAAACGGAATAGAGAATGCACGTGTGTTTGCGCACATACTTGGTTGGTCACCGTCGAGACTGGCCGCCGTGGCCGGAATTCGGCTTCAGGCATCATCATCACAATAAAATCAAATTTAAATTAATATTTCGTGCCGTAAAAAAAAAACAGAAATACAGGACAGGAAAAGGACATGACAATATTCCAGATCCAGCATATAATGTGTACAACTACATCCGCCATCGTCAATACTCATCACTTTACAGTATTTGTAAATCTTCCTCACCCCAGGGTTCCATCTTCCCCCAACTGCTGGCAGTGCTAGCCATGCTCCAGCAGTGGGCATTTGCCCAGAACTCGAACGCAGCTGGTGACTTCTTCGACAAAGCTGGCAAGGCTATCACGCAGGAGATAGCTGATGCCAAGAACCCTATTGCGGAGGGTATCGCGTATGTTGGCAGCAGTCAGTGTAAGTATACCTGCAGAACTAGTGTTGACCCAAAGGTGTTTGTATCCATACGACCTTTTCCAGGTTCATTCCGTTTTGCAGCTTCTCGCTGTTGGAATGATATACCTCCCCCACTCCGCACTACTAAATCATTACATTCGTTCATAACTAAGTTAAAAAAACTATTGTCAACTCAAAAAAGTTCCTAGAAAACCCTATATACATACATACTCTGAACACTTATATTTATTTGCTTCATATGAGATCGTAATATATTGCTTAGTATATATAGAGTATATTATACGTATTGAGTATATTTATATTTTTTTACGCATGCTATTCGGTTTTCCTCTTAAATTTGCAACAACCACGTTTTTACATAAGTAATTTACTGCGTTTACATCACATATTTTAACACTATTTTTTCTTTGTATTTATATTGGTACCTACCTAAACTGTGTTGCTCATTGATTTTGGTAAGCTAGACTCGTAATGTGACGTCACCCAGAGGTTCAGACCGCAACCAGCGTTGTTTCCGTCCTCGGGCGGTAGCGGCATTGAGCTGAGGCTGGACCTGTTTAGCCACGCACTACGGAAAGACCAATTTCGTTCATCAGACTCTACACGTAGAGTTATTTTTAATATAAGTACTTTGAAAGCACTTGTTTTATGATTCATTATGAATGTAAGCGGGTTAACTACGAAACTATTTTGTGTTGGAAGAACACTTGTTTTATGATGTTTTATGCAGTCTTTAACGTTGTTTTTAGTGTGACTTTTTGTTTTGTTTTTACTTTCCCTCAGTGTTTTGTGTGCTAAATAAATCTATCCTATTCTAATATTGTACATTCGAAAGTAACTCTGTCTGTCTGTCATCTTTTTACGCGTAAACGGCTGACCGAATCTTAATGAAATTTGGTAGGCAGTCGATCTCTCTGGCGTGGCCGCGACCGTGACTCGCTAACCGTAGTGTAGGACCGGCCAAGTGGGATGACGAAATTGCAGAAAAATGCTGAATGCGGCTTAAAACAGGCGCTATGGTGCTCATTAGGGGAGGGCTACGTCCAGCAGTGGACTAATATAGGCTGATGATGATAATGTGGCGCGGTACCGCTAGAAACGCAAGTTCGATTCCTTTCCCAGGATAAAAAGGTTGCCAACATCATCCGGCCTATTTGCAAAAACTGTGTGAAAAGGCTGTAGGTACTATAAAATATGAGATGATGTATCTAGAGGATAAGAAAGCTTGGGACGGGTTTTGCTCCAACTCGAAAAATAACAACTAATAGGCTAAACTTTAGCCTGTTAGTTGTTATTTTCCGAAGAAGCCTTTAGCCGCTAAAGGCTTCTTCGTCGCTTCTTTACTTTAGTCTACATACCGAAGCGACAGAAATTAAAAATATCACTTTATATGTCTTTATTGTGTTCATCATCATCATCATGCGCCATTTATTCTGTGTCAGTCTTTAATTTATAATTTGACCTTTCTTAGTGTACGGACATTAATAGTATTTATGGAAATAAATATTTTTTGATTTGATTTGATTTATAATTTTTTGGTATTGAAGTGTACCTATACTTTGCCTATACTCTCGAAATATATTTCTCTGCTGGGTCCTCTATGAGCTCCACACTGAAGGTATGCCAAGCGACTTTGACAATTCCATCTTCATCACTATAAGGATGGACATGTTTTTATTTAGGTTATTTATGGAACTTATATATAGCTTTGGTATACATATAATTTAATACTTGGGGTCCTGGGGCACACGCAATTTATAAAGATCTTACCAAACTTCTTATAGAGTCCACAGGTGATCGGAATGCTGGCTTCTATTTCGGTCAACGAATTAGCATTGCCATTCAACGTGGCAATGCTGATAGCATTCTGGGCACGGCTTAGATTTTTAAGAAATAGATATACCTACGTTTATACACTAGTTGTTAGTGTTTTATACAAAAATACAATTAATCTTGTTCCCTCAGGCTCTAACGTGAAGAAGCTGATCGGCGTGGATTACGAACAAGTGGCGGGGGTCAAGGAGCCGGATCTCGGGAATCTCACGCTCAACTTTATGTGCCCGTAAGTAATGTAGTAGGTAATATAATGTCCTCCTAGACGAATTTCGACCACGGCGGCCTGTCTCATCGGAGACTAGCCATAGATGCGAAGGACATTATTATAGTGCACAAGTATGTGCACAAGTATGTGCGCAAACACAGGTGCACTCTCTATTCCCTCACTCTCAAAATCCGATGGGACGGCAGACCGACACGACGGCGGAGAGGTCAAGCGCAGGACCAGCGGCTTAACGTGCTTTCCGAGGCACGGGGGTGTAACAACGCCAACTTCCTGACTCCGGCCGGGTTTCTACTGTGAATTTTTCTTGCTAGAAAAACCCCAATAAGAACGATTGGTCCGACCTGGGATTTGATAATATGTAATTTATAAAAAAAAATTATATGATAGATTTCTTCGAAATTAGAAATTAGCCAGATTGCGAGGCTTACGCACTATAATAACAAAAACCTTTAAAAAAATAAGTTCTGGAAATTCCAATATACTATTCACATCGTAAAAAACATATGACGTGTGTTTTCCCCCGAAGCAAAAAGAGGGGTGATAGAGAATAACATGTTTGTTTGCGTGTCTGTAGCGTAGCTTTCAAAGAGGTGAACCGTGGCGGGGGTCAAGGAGCCGGATCTCGGGAATCTCACGCTCAACTTTATGTGCCCGTAAGTAATGTAGTAGGTAATATAATGTCCTCCTAGACGAATTTCGACCACGGCGGCCTGTCTCATCGGAGACTAGCCATAGATGCGAAGGACATTATTATAGTGCACAAGTATGTGCACAAGTATGTGCGCAAACACAGGTGCACTCTCTATTCCCTCACTCTCAAAATCCGATGGGACGGCAGACCGACACGACGGCGGAGAGGTCAAGCGCAGGACCAGCGGCTTAACGTGCTTTCCGAGGCACGGGGGTGTAACAACGCCAACTTCCTGACTCCGGCCGGGTTTCTACTGTGAATTTTTCTTGCTAGAAAAACCCCAATAAGAACGATTGGTCCGACCTGGGATTTGATAATATGTAATTTATAAAAAAAAATTATATGATAGATTTCTTCGAAATTAGAAATTAGCCAGATTGCGAGGCTTACGCACTATAATAACAAAAACCTTAAAAAAAATAAGTTCTGGAAATTCCAATATACTATTCACATCGTAAAAAACATATGACGTGTGTTTTCCCCCGAAGCAAAAAGAGGGGTGATAGAGAATAACATGTTTGTTTGCGTGTCTGTAGCGTAGCTTTCAAAGAGGTGAACCGATTTAATTTAATTTCTACTAGTTTCTGTCCGCGGCTTCGCACGCGTTGTTTCTATGCAAACGTTTAAAGGTTATTTCTATCCCATGGGAACTGATTTATTGGATAGAAGCTGTGCAAAATTTCAGGTCAATTTGTTCTGTAGTTTTTCGTGAAAAAGTAACAAACATCCATCTATCTATCCGTCCAAACTTTCTTAAAGTTAATGGACATAACTCAGAGAATTAGCAAACTGAAGTAGCAGTGGGCCGGCCATTTCTCGCGAAGAACCTACAACCGCTGTGGTAAACGTGTTCTTGAGTGGAGACCGCGATTCGGCAAACGTAGTGTAGGACGCCCTCCTGCCAGGTGGGATGACGATCTGCGAAAGACTGCAGGCAGATGCTTAGATGCGGCAAGCTGAAGACAGGGCGGTATGGCACTTGACAAAAAGGCTTTCCACAAGCTTCAAACGAGTGGTCTGCGAGCTGTCTGTCATAAGATGGGATGCCGACAATATAAAATTCATCTAAATCACATTCCGTGATCTAAATGTTACGAGTAAAGCTCATATTTGAATGCACATTCTGGTGACTGCAGCGGTACTCTCCAGGTGTACGGCAAGCTTTAATGTCCGATTATATTCTTGAAGAACACATGCCAATGAGTTGTCTGTTGCAGCGAGCTGACAGCCAAGTTCACCCTGGACTGCGTGACGCGGCTGCTGCCCGTGAAGCGCGGCGTGGACCCCAAGTCCAAGATGGTGATCTTCATGCACGGCTTCACGGACAACCCCAACAAGACCAACTTCCAGAACATTAATGACGCCTTCCAGAGTATCGGTGAGTGTTATACTCGTACAATCTATAATATGGGTCCCAGGGAATCCCTGCGTGATAAATTCAAAGAAACAAACATAATGACAGTACCATGTCAATACATTTATGAAAACTTGTTGTACACTCATAGAAATATCAATCAATTCCCCAAAAATAGCGACATACATAATATAAATACTAGAAATAAGAATAAACTCGCTGTGCCCACAACTAGGCTACACAAGATAAATGCATCTTTTAAAGGGCAATGTATACGCTTCTACAACAAAACTCCAACTGAGTTGCAAAAAATATCAATAAATAAATTCAAACAAATTGTCAAAACCTTGCTGTGCAAAAAGGCTTACTATAAAATATCAGATTAATATATAAAAAAGCTTGGGACGGGTTGTGCTCCAACTCGAAAAATAACAAATAACAGGCTAAAGGTTTCTTCGTCGCTTCTTTACTTTAGTCTACATATCGAAGCGACAGAAATCAAAAATATCACTTTATTTCCGTGTCAGTGTTTACTTTTATATTTTGACCTTTTCTAAGTGTACATTTATTGTATTTATGGAAATAAGAGTTTTTGATTTTGATTTTGTACGATATTACAGAAATAATCGTAGCTTTGCTTTTTAGTTTTTTCGTTATCCACAAAAAAAATCACAGCAATGATAAAATTCACATATTTTTTTCTAATATTTTGATTACCTAGGTTTGGATACAGAACATGTGGCTTGATTATTTTCGATGTTTTTCTGAATTTTATACTTTTTACCAGATAGGAGTAACGTAATCTTTGCGTGAAGTAATAACTTACAATATGTTTTACACAAAACACCCATTTTCAACACTATTTTAAAGCCAACACAAATAGGTTCGTAGTTAACCCGCTTACATTCATAATGAACTATTTTAAAGCCTTTGAAATTGGGTGAAATGCAGTCATCGGCCTGGGGAGCCCCCTTAAAATTCTAACTATGGTCGACCGCGGATATGAGGTACCTTTAAAAAAAATAGAACTACGCTATCTGTCTATTAATAAAGAGTAAATGTAAACCTGTAGCTGACTAATAACTGGACTTTTCCTCTCGGTTGACAATCGAGATTACACGGGTTGATTGAGAAAACAATATAGATAATTAATCATTACGTTCTAGTCTAGACAATGGACTGGAACTACGTAAGCAGAAACTTACAAAATAGCGCTAGTAAATAACAATAGTCTGAGGAATCTAGATTTTATGTAGGTAGGTTGTATCTGCCGTACCATTGCAATTATGTACTAGTTCAAGGTCGTCAATTGTTTTTGAATCACAGTACAAGTCACTTTTGAAACATATTTTTTAATATATAAATAAATAATGCTGGACAATTCACACAGCATTATCTAGCCCCAAGGTAAGCAGAGCTCGTGTTATGGGTACTAGATAACTGATATACAATAATAAATAAATAAATAAATAAATAAATAATGCTGGACAATTCACACAGCATTATCTAGCCCCAAGGTAAGCAGAGCTTGTGTTATGGGTACTAGATAACTGATATACATAATACGAGTACATAGATAGATATTTTTTTATTATACATAGAAAACGACCAGAACACCCTGAACAAATATCTGCAGATCGTACAAATTTTTGTCCCGAGGCGGGAATCGAACCCGCAACCTCCTGCGTCGCAGGCGGACCTTCGCCCACCGCGCCACAGAGGTCGTCAAATTTAAAATAATATACGAGTACATAGATAGATATTTTTTATTATACATAGAAAACGACCAGAACACCCTGAACAAATATCTGCAGATCGTACAAATATTTTTCCCGAGGCGGGAATCGAACCCGCAACCTCCTGCGTCGCAGGCGGACCTTCGCCCACCGCGCCACAGAGGTCGTCATGTATGTTTGTCGCTTTCTCCGTCAATTCTGGACCGATTTTGATAATTCTTTCGCTATTGTTTAGAATTTTAGATAATGATCCCGAAGTGTTCCTAGAAATTTCTTATTCCCGTGGGATTTGTATTTATCCCACAAAACTTTAAAAACAGTGTAACATTAAGAGATTCGAAGTTGGTATTCAGTTTTTCAAAACAATCAAATTGTTCTATGAAGGTTTGGTTATCAATTAGACGTCTAATGTAAAAGTACCTATTCAACGTATTTATTCGCAAGTCCGGTAGTCATCGCAGTATGTATATGTGTCCTAAGAACTTTAGGTGCTTCTGAAAATCGGAAAGACGGGTATTGAGAGGTTAAAAATAAACACCTAAACAAGAATCATTTATTTCAGGCACCAAACCCACGAGCGCAGGTCCGCCTGCGACGCAGGTGGTTGCGGGTTCGATTCCCGCTTTGAATTAATGTTTGAACGATCTGCAGATATTTGTTCTGGGTACTTTCTATGTATAATAAAAATATCTATGTAATTATATTAAGTATATAAGTTAAATTACCAGAAACTTTGCTTAGCTTGGGGCTAGATGATGCTGTGTGGATTGTCCAGCTTCCATACTAATAACTAGCGTCTGCCCGCGGCTTCGCACGCGTTGTTTCTATGGAAACGTTCAAAGGTAATTTCTATCCCATGGGAACTGATTTATGGGATAAAAAGTAGCCTATGTTTGATTCCAGGCTTAGAGCTATGCAAAATTTCAGCTCAATCTGTTCAGTAGTTTTGGCGTGATGACGTAACAAACATCCATCCATCTATCTATCCATTCATTCTTTAGTGTGATATAAATTTGAAAGTAACGCTGTCGGTCTGTGTTACCTTTTCCTAAACGGATCTCAATAAAATTCGGAAGGTAGATAAATGGTATTCCGGGGACATACATAGGTTACTTAAAAAGCGCATGCGAAGCCGCTGGCAGCCGCTAGTTTTTAATAAATCGTCCTTTCCAGGTCACTACAACATCCTGGCGCTGGACGCGGCGCCCCTGATCCGCTGGCTCTACCTCCACTCCAGCACCTACGTGCGCTTCATCGGGGAGCGGCTCGGGGAGACGCTGGCGGCTATGGTGCAACGTGAGTACCTATTACTAACTCTCTTTCAAACATACTATTTTACACTCGACGCGAAATAAACAATATTATCATCATGCATTTGCTAATTCTTAAGAAGTAAAGAAGAGAGAGAGAGTGAAGAAAACCGTCTGGTGGCGATTTAGAATTTGCACCACCCCAACTCTTCCCGTGGGTGTCGTAAGAGGCGAGTGAGGGATATCCACCGGGAGCGGGCAGCAGCGCCCACTGCAGAACAATTCTACCACCGAACTGCAATCCCCAACCCACATGCCTAGCGTGGGGATTATGGGTATCACCCCCCATTAAGGCGCCAATAAGGCGTTAATCAGGTGGAGCCCAGCGTCCAGCAGTGGACTATTATAGGCTGTTGTGGTGGTGTGTGGATCTGCTAATTGCTGAACTTTGGTTCACCCTTCAGGATGTCAGGTGGTCAGCCCTCGAGATGACGCCTAGATCCTTTGGGACCTAGGCGTCATCTCGAGGGCTGCCCACTCCAAGCCTCGAAGCCCCTGCAGCGCGCGCCTGTCAGCCAAATGGAAAAGGAGACGGATGCAAACAAAAGGCAGCTGGACAAAACGAGGGATACCGAGAGCACCATATGGTAGGTAAGGAGCACACGCGCTCCCAGCAGCTCTCGACTTATCTCAGGGTGTCTCGCAGAGTGGACACGGCCAGTATCCGTTTGCAATGTATAGCATATAAACATTGCACAAGTCCAACTGTGCTATACATTGCAAACGGATGAGATGATAAAATTAAATTAAGTCTTGTTTGAGAAGGACGATTTGCTCAAGAGAGGTCTTACTTTAAGAATAAAAATATCGTTTACTAGACGATCGCCTCGCCGTTTCACCCGCTTAGTTCCCGTGCCCGTGGGAACTCCGGGATAAAATACTCCCTGAAAAGTAAGCTTCCTAACGGTGAAAGAATTTTTCAAATCGGTCCAGTAGTTTCGGAGCCTATTCAATACAAACAAACAATCAAATCTTTCCTCGTTATAATATTAGTAGGTATAGATTGCAGATTGATTGACGATTTAAAATTAATACATAGTTGGTCCCCAAACGAAGATAAACCTGTATCTTGGGTCCTCCTTACATAAAACATATCAAGCTAACGTTAAGTTACGTATATTTTAAAACAGAAGTGTGAATGTACTTTGCTGTGATAAAAACATCGGCGCAGCCGTTCTAATGATATGAACATATCAATTTGTGAACCAAGTTGCAAGTTACAATTTATATTAAAATTTATAAAATAAAACTTTGGCTACTTTTTATACACACACACGCAACACGTGTTTCCCACGTTCACAAGCAGAACCTAGTCAAATATAAAATTAAAGAAACAAGTTTTTTCGACAAGATTTACATGATCTATAAATAATATAAGTACTTATCTAATTGTGCTATTTTAATATTGGTCAAAAACAAAAACAAACTATAAGTAGCTGGTTTTCAAGGACATGTTTGTTATATAGCAGTCATTGATCGTTATTTGCTGATCGTTCATACGGACCTACACATAACGCATACATTAGACGACCGATGTGGCGCGGCGGGCGAAGGTCTGCCTGCGACGCAGTAGGTTCCGGGTTCGATTACTGCCTTGGGACAAATGTTTGAACGATCTGCTTATATTTGTTCCGGGTGTTCTGGGTATTTTATATGTATAATAAAAAAATATCTGTCTATCATGTATTGTATTCTGTATATCAGTTATCTAGTATCCATAACACAAGCTCTGCTTAGCTTGGGGCTATATGATGCTGTATGGATTGTCCAGCATTATTTATTTATTAATCACGTACCTACTACGCATCATCACACACGTCTACTGGTGAACATGGGTCTCCCAAACAAAGGGCGTTTACTTTTACCATAATCCCCACGCTGGGCATGCGGGTTGGGGATCACAGTTCGGTGGTAGAATTGTTCTGCAGGAGGCGCTGCTGCCCGCCCCCGGTGGATATCCCTTAGTCGCCTCTCTAGACACCCGCGGGAAGAGTTGGGGTCGTGCAAATTCTAGGCCGGCACCGCACGGCACGATTAATCATTTATGACATCGAAATTGTTTTGCCTTGTTTCGTCTAAGCTGGTATTCAACAATAATGTAAAACTTCAGGTCATCACATCAACAGTCATCATAAATTAATACTATACTATATTAAGTACTAATCTCTACTATAATTTAGTAGTAGGTATCCAACAGAAAAACCTTTTCCAATTTCAATAAGATATTCTACAGGCGTAGTTTTATACAAAAGACTTCAACGCGCTGCGTGTGCTACGGGATGTAGGTATAGTTCACATTGGTAATCTTAGATTATTACAACTAGCATATTTCCGTGGCTTAGATCGTTTGACCTAAATAAAATTTAGTACCTATAAAGTAGGTAACACAAAACTATTGACCTACATAACAGAGAAATAATAATTAGAATCGTGTGGTAATTCCAGTGATTGTTCACTCATTACAAACAAATCAAACTAGGTACCGCTATAATATTATTTAAAGGTAAATATAGATATTTGACCATCTCAGTAAATTCTAAAAACTTTGGCAAAACCGCAAAAACCCACCTGAATAATAATTATTGCGAATTCCTGATTACAAAAAACATATTCGATGTCGTCATACATCCGCGATCCTGCTATTTCTATCCACCTCACGTGCTGACCATCCATGGGTCTCTAATCACCGTGTATGGAATGACAGCTTAGGTCATCCGTAAGGTCCATCAGGTAGGAATGGCTTATTACCTATACATACCCGCTTATTTATCTACATTAATAATATGTATATTTATGCATAGAAGATGGTTTTGATAGGGCTATCAAGTGCGAAGGATGGAATGGAATTTTTAGAACATATGAAATGAATTTGAATAAAAAAAAAATAAGCAAAGAATCGTTCAAGATTTTTAATCCCTGAGACAATCCCAATTATGATTTAAGTAGGTGCGTTGCGTTATATGCCTACTTTTTTCTGTGTAGAATAAAGTTTAAACCCTGAAAAGTTTCTTCACAGCTCAAACTTTTTGCGATAGACAGAATCGACTTTTCGCGACCCGTGGGTGGGTGCTTGTCAGATTTTTTTACGTAGCTAGTAGATACCTAAAGCTTTCATTTTAACCCTTAAAATGGAGGTTACGAAAACACGAAAACTGAATCTCGCGCATTGTTCTTTTCAAGAGTTTGATAAAAAGTGACTATCCTACCAAACTGGGGAACCAAGAGCTCAACCAAGCGATGGTTCATACCTATAGTTCATACTTGTAGACCAAAACATCTAGTATTCAGGTGGCAACCCTACTCACGCCGTTGTCGGAAGTCACCGGTCACGCGAACCAGTTTCATCTATAATAGTCTCAATTAGGTATATAAGTATATAAATAGAAGCCATTACCATCGTGTTATGGTCGCAAACTGTATGCCGAGTGTTTCAATAACACGAATTATATGGTTATACTAATCTAATCAATTATGTGGCCGGTAGATTATATACCTACCTAGTTTATTCTGATTTATAACTTATATTTATTTATATAACACGAGGTTTTCTTTACCCGCGATGATGTATGGATTTTCGCGCGTAGGTAAGTTCTATGTGTGTAGTTTTCTGCGACTATTTATTAGGAAAGTACATCAAAGCAACAAAACGGCTATGCACACTCATTCTACCCCCCACGCTGCATCTTGACGCGTCCAGCATGGGGGGAAAATGGGTAATGCCTATAATCCCCACGCTGCTGCTGGGAATGCGGGTTTGAATCGCAGTTCAATGGTAGAATGGTTCTGCAAGCTGTGCTGCTGCCCAGCCCGTTATTTATTATGATTATATGTATAATCATCATCATCAGTCCATATACGTCCACAGCTGAACATAGGCCTCCCCAAACGACGCCCCAAATAACCATTAAATATGTTCGTTTCAGATGGCCTGGACCCTAAGAACATCCACCTGGTGGGCCACAGCCTCGGCGCTCACATCTCGGCCTTCGCGGGCAAGAGGTTCGCCAACCTCACCGGCACCAAGGTATGTCAAACATACTATAGTCACAGATTAGATAACGTAACAGATACTCACTAACTCGATTTAACCAATCTACTTTGAGTCTTAAAGGAGAAGAAATAAAGTTGGTAACGCTCTACTCGCTGTCAGCGAGGCGGCTCGATCAAAGCCACCCGCGCCCCCCTACCTCTACAGTTCCCTCGCCGGCCCTTGGCTTGACGGTAGGGTTGACCATCGATAGTTTTTGTCCAAGTGCGGATATTATACTTTAATTAAGTGCCTTAACTCTCTCAAACAATATAACCAGGTATCCCACCTACTTAATAAATAAGTCCGTGAACAAAAACAAACGTAGAATAAAAAATACATTTTAATTATTAGAGAACATTGTAAGCTAGGTAAAAGGTATTATTATTGCTAGGTAGGTAGCAGCTGCTGATATCCTAGGATATAATTTAAATATTTTTGTGTCAAGACATTATTTTCTGTACGTAGTAGGTATGTACAGATGTGTCATACGTATGCACAGAAAAAATTGTACACTTAAATCACAAAAGATAGGTAGATGTAGCTGACATAATTAGAAATTATAGGTACGTACTTAGTAGACAAAACTTATCGTTCGGCTTGCGGCCCGCGCGAGCCGCACGCTCGCGCGCGGCGGCGGCAACCTTTGACAGTCAGTACCACCGCGGGGTGGTAAGAAAACTGTAGGTATATAACTCAAAACTGAGCGCGAGTGACGGAGCACTGCTATAGTCAACACACACTGCCACTGCTGGAGCGAAGACCAGTGTGTGCTGATGGATGTCCACATCCACCACCTCCTCCAAGTTTGGGGGGGTTTTTGCCACAGTCACCACGCTTGGCAAGCGGATTGGTTATTGCAGTGTCGAAAATACATAGGAGGAAGCTGCCCTAGGTAGGTTCCTTACCTTACTTACTTAGTCGGCTCTTACAACATACAACGGCTGAGCTGAAGGGATCGATTCTTAAGTCACGACCACCACGACTAATGACGGTGAATGTCAAACATCATATAACAGGGGTAGATGATGCAGTGTGGATTGGCCAGCATTATAAATTTATTCTATTTAGACATTGCATTAATCGATCCAAACCTTGCGCATTTCTAATATTAGCGTAATGTTTCCGTCTCCAGGTGGGCAGACTGACGGGCCTGGACCCGGCAGGCCCGTGCTTCAGCCATGTGGACGAAGACCTGCGACTGAAAGCCACCGACGCGCAGTATGTAGACGCGATACACACCGACGCCGGCGTCTATGGCATCACGGATCCCGTCGGTAAGTGTTTCACTAGGGCAGAATGTGTTTCACAAGATCAGACTGTGTCTCACTAGGGCAGACTGTGTTTCACTAGGGCAGAGTGTGTTTCACTAGGGTAGACTGTGTTTCACTAGGGCAGAGTGTGTTTCACTAGGGCAGACTGTGTTTCACTAGGGCAGACTGTGTTTCACTAGGGCAGACTGTGTTTCACTAGGGCAGACTGTGTTTCACTAGGGCAGAGTGTGTTTCACTAGGGCAGACTGTGTTTCACTAGGGCAGACTGTGTTTCACTAGGGCAGACTGTGTTTCACTAGGGCGGACTGAGTTTTAATAGCAGGGGATCATTGTCTCGGTCATGGAGGCGGTGTCCTCCGTCTTAAAGACACTGACGCGCAGTTTGTCGATGCGATACACGCCGACGCGGGCGTCTATATCTATATTACATCACGGATCCTGTCGCTGAGTGTTTCACTAGTAGGAGACCTGTGTTTCACTAGGGCCATAGAATGTGTTTCAATAGCAGGAGACCAGTTATATAAGCCACGTGGATGAAGACCTTTGTCGCAAAGACACTGACGTGCAGTTGGTTGACGCTATACACACCGACGTGAGCGTCTATATGGCATCACGGATCCTGTCGGTGAGTGTTTCACTAGGTCGTATATCTGCCAATAAAACTTAGTTCAGTACCTAATAAAAACTTAGTTCAAATTGGAACTCAAAATACCAGAAATCATGGTAAATATTCCGTTATTCATGGTTTTACCAGGCAACCAGTGTTTCACCAGTAGTTGACTAGGGTGAATGGATGCAGGCTTTTTTGTAGAGTCCCTCTTGAAAAACTGAACTTTGATCACATGTTGTGTTTTTGTGTATTTGCTAAAAATAAACACCAGAGTTCGTTCCAAGCGCTAAAATTAGTTTTTAGACATTTGACAATTGATCACATTTTCCTCTTGAAATAAATTAAATATGTCCTCTCCAGCTCAAGCCGACTACTTCCCGAACGGCGGGTCCCAGCAGCCCAACTGCTTCTTCGAGTCGTGCAGCCACAGCCGCGCCGTGGAGCTGTTCGCGGAGTCCATCCGCAACAGAGACGCCTTCCCGGCGGTCAGCTGTGAAGACTATGAAGCCTTCAAGAACGGGAAGTGCTCTAAGGAAATCAGGTTAGTATTCTCCTCACCTCGACCTCAACAGCCTATATTGGTCCACTCCTGGACGCAGGCCTCCCCTGATAAGCGCCTTATTGGATTTTATCTCATGGGGGTAGTGCCCATAATCCCCACGCTGGGCATCCGGCTTGTGAAAACTGTATAAACACATACCTACAAACTGTTTCCTCGCAAGAACACGTTTGTTTAAAATGTAATGTAAACGTAATGTAATGTAAATGCTTGTTTAAAATGTTTTCGACTTGTTTCTTCGCGAGATTATGCCCGGCACACTGGCTCTGCTTGCTTATTCTTCGTTTGCGATAATTTTGTTGCATTATTCAATATTGACGACCTCAGTGGCGCACCGGCCGAAGATCCGCCCGCGCTCAGGAGGCTGCGGGTTCGATTCCCGCCTCGGGACAAATATTTGTACGATCGGCAGATATTTATTACAGGTGTATTTATTTATTTATTTGTTTATTTACAAATGGACTTACAGTTGAAACCAAAACGTCCAGGAGTCAGATCTATGTATAATAAAAAAAGATCTATACCTTGGTACTTTTAGGTATGTAGTCTATCAGTTATCTAGTTTCCACCACAAGCTCTGAGAGGTGAGTCTATTTGACGTGGGTAACGAGCCGTGGCCATGACGTCTCCTTTTTGTATAGGATTTGCGTAGTTCCCTGTCCCTGTCCCTGAAAAGGAGGGGTCGCGATCACGCCTCGTAACTAACGTCAAACAGACTCACCTGCTTAGCTTGGGACTAGATGTTGCTGTGTGATATTGTCCAGCTATAGTATTGTTAATTTTTGTTATCTCACCCCAGTTTAATGGGCCTGTCCTCGAAGCCGGGCACGGAGGGCCGCTTCTACCTGCAGACCAACGAGACAGCCCCGTACGGGACCTACAAGGAAGGCCTCAACTATGTAAACAGAGATGGCGTCGTTAAAAGCATCGGGACGGGCTTTAGCAACCAGATTAATAATATATTTGGATAGAACTTTACACTTTTGCTATTGAAAAGAGGTACAGTCTCCTGCGAAAATATGTATACACTCCCAGGTTTTCAATTTGACTGACTTAGTAAGTGTATAGTAATTATGATAATTTATATACCGCATTCTGATCAGTGCGACGACTACTTTCTATGAGAAATGTGTGCGTGGACTTTTATTTGAAAAGTTCAGAGTAAAATAACTTAGCAATAAGTACATATCTGAGCAGCTGACTGTGCTTATTTGTAAGTATGTTTGTATGTAAGTTTGTGTGTTTGTTTTTTATCTAATAACTTATCGATGGAACAATGTAAAATTCTTTTTACAGATAAAAAGTAGTCAAGTTATTCCAGGCTTAGAACTACTTAAAGGTAAACATTAAGTGCGATCCTTTTAGTAGTTTTGGCGTAACAAATATCCATCTATCCATCCATCCAAACATTGAAATTGAATTTTGCAATTTCGATTTTTTATTATTTCATGGGTCTCTACCCATGAAATAATAAAAAAAATAAAAAAAATCCATTCGAGGGTCTCTCAAAACTGAGTCTATTTCGTTCTGTATTTTTTTTTCCCAAACTTATAGTTCTAGAGTAAATCACTAAAAACTGATATCTGCCTACGGTTAACGGGCGGCGAGCGACCCAGTGACGTCACACGCGCCCGCGGCGGTCACTCGGTGAACCTTGCTAGTAATTTGGTCATAAATTCGTCAATTTTTGTCGTAGAACAATAATTCTTGCACTGTGTGTTATGAATTTCTTAGTTCTATAAATCTGCATTCTCAAATAAAAACGTTACGAATCCTCATTAGAATATTAGTCTAGTCTCACTTTCTTTCTACATTGCAACGATTCCTGCAGTGCTAGTCACATCATTAAAATTTTTACAATCAAGAACCATGTGAGCGAAACCAAGGGCAGAACCTAGTATTTCATATCTTAATACAGAGTGTAACAAGAAGTAAGCACCAAAGTTTCAGGGGTAGTTCAGACTCGGTCATAAAACCGAGGATTTTTTTAAATTCCCGACTTTTGTTTTTAGTGGATACATATTTAGTCATCTCTAGGTACCTGTGACATTTTGTATTATTAATTTATTAAGTATAAGTAAATATAGCACGTATCAGCATAAGTACGTGAAATGAGTTAAACTAAGGAAATAAAAAGATTTTTATTATTTGTATGTTTTATTGACTTTTCCTCTGTCCACATTTACATAGATTACTGAGGTGCTAGACTGATGTGAAATGCCCTGGTCCAGCAATCATTTATTCATTTTACCTCAACAAAGGTTTTTTTTAATTATTATACTTACTTGAGTTTTATGATTAACTACTTATAAGTACCTAAGAAATACAGAATACAAAAATAATTACCTTTAAAAAATAACAGGTCTCTTTCAATTCAACCACAGTATAGTCTATTACAAAGAACTCTATTATCAATCAATGTGTATTCACACTTTCTCCTCCTATCCAACAATTATTATAATAACTATATATTATATTATAATAGCTCAGATACATATCTTAGCTTAATAATGGCACTGATACTCAGTTAGTTACTTACTGTATACAGGGTTATCGGTAATTAATTCACTGACACTGTGCATGAACTGCAGGTTCTGCCAATCATGGCGACCTATGTGGCATAGCGGGCGAAGGTCCGCCTGCGACGCAGGAGGTTGCGGGTTCGATTCCAGCCTGGAGACAAATGTTTGTACGATCTGCAGATATTTGTTCAGGGTGTTCTGGATGTTTTCTATGTATAATAAAAAAAACTACTTATGTAGTGTATTGTAAGTATTAAGTATATCAGTTATCTAGTACCCATAATACAAGCTCTGCTTAGCTTGGGGCTAGATAATGCTGTGTGAATTGTCCAGCATTATTTATTTATTAATGAGAAGCTTTTGCTCAGCAGTGGGAGAGATACGGCTAAGATAAAAAATAAAACTGTCCAAGTGCGAATCGACTTGCGCTCGGAGAATTCCGTACCATTGAACAAATCTACCATGTTACCCATAACACAAGCTCTGCTTGGCTCGGAGCTAGATAAAGATAAGGCTGTGTAAATAGTCCAGCATTTTTTTTAATCACCACAACCGCGTTTTTGAATATTGTCATCTTCAAAAACGTGTTTTTAATTCTCAAATTTGGTTTTGGTTGTAGGTACCCCTCCATTCAATAATCGTTCATTAGAGATGCTTTATTTGAAACTAAACTTAAAAACGGCTCTGTCCTGAATTAGCAGTGGGTATGGCAGTGGAAGATCGGTCTTTAGCAATTCATTGGGTTCCGGACATACGTGTTTATCCATTTTGTATAAGAGGTGATTTATAAAAAAATATTAAGAACTAACTTCTGCCCGTGGCTTCGCACGCGTTGTTTCTATGGAAACGTTTTGAGGTTATGTCAAGTCACACTTGAATGCTATCGAAGGGAATAAATAGTATCCTATGTCCGTCTCCTGGCTCTAAGCTACCTCCTCACCAATTTTCAGCCATATCGGTAAAGCCGTTCTTGAGTTATAAATAGTGTAACTAACACGACTTTCTGTTATATTATATAGATTATGACCTGGCGTCTTCGCCGACGTGTTCGTGATGATGGGTAAAACCAGCTGTCCACGCAGTGACAGTCAATTACCAACAACCCTGTATTCTATTTGAATAGCTTAAAATTAAAATAATTTTTAGACATTTCATTGTCCATGAAAGAAACAGAGAAAAACTTTCAAAATTAGTTTTCGTCACACGAAAAAGATCTTAGTAAAGTTATCTTCGATGATACTCTTCTTAAACATGGCAAATCAACTATACAGTCTTTAGTATTTATTTTTATCATATTTTTAACATTTCTTATAAATAACTTATAATTAAAATAGGTTGCCTGTAAACGATTATGTTTTCAAGTAGTTACTTGAAAACATAACAATTTATGTAGTTACATAATTTGTTCTGTAGCACTATTGTAATGTTTTTGAAACTTACATTAAAAATGTAAGTTTCAAAAACATTAGAATAGTGCTATCTAGGTATATTATGTAAGTAGGTATATTGTTCATGGAAAACTTAACAAACTCATTATATCATGGGCAGATTTAAGGAATTATCTATCTGCCAACCACTTTTTTCAAACTTTTTTCAAAAAAAGCTTCTTCCGTTTTTAAGGCCTCACACAAATACAGTTACAACCACTCATTCTCTTAAATTCACCACTATTCACGTTATTTAGATCTTCGTTGTGCTCGTAGGGTCGCCTTTGGCCCAGTGCTGCAGTGGTGCGTGTCAGGCGGCTTGTGTCGCAGGTTCGCGCAGCTGGCGCAGCGTGCGGCGGCAGGACAGGCGACGCGAGCCGAGCCGCGGGAAGCCTACTACTCTGTCTACCTTTACTGGGGTTTCTCGTCTGTGGAAGGAAGATTTGGCTAGAATCGGTGGCTATAGCACTTCAGCTTCCCTACGATAAGGTTTTCTCACTGAAATATAACCGGACAATCAGCATTCTCGTCGATTTACTTTGATGTAGGTTTAACTAACATAATAAAACTTAAATCCAAAGCTTTAATTAATATGTAATTGTCCCACTGTCCCAAAGATAATATCTTCCAGTAAGAAGACTTTGAAATTAGTCTCTGCCGCAAGCAAACTCAATATTTACGTAAAACCATCGATTAATAAAACTAACAAAAGGGATATTTACAGAAATGTCGTCACGGGTGCAATAGGTACATGGGGGAAAACTGGGCCTTAAAAAAATGAATTCCAGTTTTCCCTTGACAAATCCCCTGTCAAGGGGGAAAACTGGAATAACCCATATGTAAGTACCTACCCTACCTAACGAAGGATTCTAGAGTTAGCTCCCACGCACAGCTCGTGCGTTCCTTGAGTGCCAAATCAAATCAAATCAAATGTATTTATTGCATGAAATACATGTTATAGAAGTTGTTATTATAATGTCATGGTATGTCACAATGTATTCTGCCCTATTGGGCGTGCAATGTCTAAAAATATAAAATAAAAATGCTAATACAATTCTAAAGAACTCTTGACAAAAAAATGCTATTACTCCTTTAATGAATTTATGACGGATAAATTGTAGGTATATAACGTTGACACTGTATTATTATTATTATTTCTTTATTTGTCTGTGAATTTTATGTATGAAAATAATACTTAAAATTCACAGACAAATAAAGAAATAATAATAATAATACAGTGTCAACGTTATATACCTACAATTTATCCGTCATAAATTCATTAAAGGAGTAGGTAATAGCATTTTTTTGTCAAGAGTTCTTTCACCTTCCTCCGAAACAACGCACAAGGTAATTCTCTTATAGACTCCGGCAGTTTATTATAGGCGAAAGGTGCTGAGCAGAATATGCTTTTACGCATTAAGGTTGTTTATGGTTTTGGAGTTGCGAGTAACAACTCTATGTTGGTCTCGCCTATTGCGAACCACGGCATCAGAGAGCTGTTGAAACAGCCGAGAAGGATAAAACTAACTACTAGCCCTGCCTGACCCCTAAGTTTGGTTTTTCGACAGTTCGTTTAGGGATTTAGACAGCGAGTGCCTCGTGCTGACATAGAAGTCCTATGTTAGCACGAGGCGCTCGTATCTCTATCTTTCCGTAGTTCTATGATAGAACTACGAAATGTCTCGATACCTACTGTAGAGAAAACTCAAGGCTCTAGGGACTACTTTGTTTTGTTTTTATGTGGGAAACAAACAGTTATAATAAAAAAAAACAATTAGGACTTTAAAATATTTAACATTACCTGAAGAACATGTGGTACTCCACCGCGCAGCGCCACAGCTTCTTGCAGGCGCCGGTGGAGGGCGCGCGGAACTCGAGGTGCGTCTCGAACTCGTCGAACTCGCTGTTGCGCAGGCGCAGCGTGAAGGCGCGCTTGTTGTAGCAGATCTTCGTGATCTTGGCCCACGGGAAGCGGTTCAACAGGACGCTGCAATCATATAAAAATGGTTTCAGAAACTCATCATTAATTTTAAAAGATACCTATATGTAATGACACCCCTCCACGAAGGAATACAAAACAATATTTTGACGGACGAAACGATTTTTATGCGCTTCTTACGACTTCTGGTAAATTGTAAGTCAACACTGGTAAAAACTTAAAAAACGCCTTTGTCCGGAACCCAATGAATTACTAAAGACGGATCTCCCACTCCCACACCCATTGTAAATTCAAGGCAGAGCCATTTTTAAGTTTAGATACAAATAAAGCCTCTCTAAAAAACGATTATTGAATGGAGGGGGGTAGGTAAGGTACCTATTATCAATACATAGTTTAAGAATTAAGACCTGGCGTCTTCACAAATTTGTTCGTGGTGATGGAAGAACCTGCAGTCCGCGCAGTGTCGGTGAATTACCACTAACCCCGTATACACCTATCCCCCAGGACAAGCAGACTTACGGTGCATTATCACCCTTATCTTTGGGTGTTCTTTTTTTCCAAGTGGTTCTCCTCTACCTTCATTATTCGTTCGCACTGTTTGTAACTCGCTGCCTGCTTCTATTCAGGGTTCTATTACGCGAACTACAACCTGGGTTACATCAAGTTACTTCAAGACTTTCGTGATACATTGTCACTTCCGCAACAGCCTATATATTGGTCCGCAGACGCAGACCTCCCCCTGATAACTACCTTAGTGGTTTTTATCTCATGGGGGTAGTGTCAATAATCCCACGCTGGGCATGCGGATTGGGGATCGCAGTTCGGTGTTAGAATTGTTCTGCAGGAGGCCCTGCTGTCCACTCCCTCGATGAATATCCCTTAGTCGCCTCTTACGATACCCGCGGGAAGTGTTGGGGTGGAGCAAGAGGTTCTTAGCCGGCACCACACGGCTACTTCGTCACTTATCATAACACACAGGAACACAGGAGAGATTGCGGTCAGCAAAGGTGTATATTCTCTATTAAAAAAAACCCTGGCTACATTCTACTCACCCCTGCCTGTAGACGGAGATGGCCCCGGCGCAGACTGCGATGGCTATGGCCGCGTCGTCACTGTCGCTCGCCTCGTGGAGTTCTGCGCCGTAGAGAGGCAGTCGTTTGGCGTTTTCAAGGTAGTTGTACTCGGCTTCCGCTGGGGTTTGGCCGCTGGAATAGATGACAGAAATAACAATTAATAATTTAGCCTGAAGGGGCTTACCAACTGCAGGGCAAAGACCTCGCCCCCTCCGCAACATCTTCTACCTAAGAAAATTGTCGACAACAATTAATAGTTTTTGAGTGCCAAAATAGTTTCAATTAGGATGTTTCTCTGTCTCTTGTTGTTAGTTGCTTTTATGATTTCATGCCTCTCAATAATAATACCTACATGTGTCGTTTACAAGTCAAATCATGATGAATGTTTTGTTATTGCTACCTTTGCTCCCAATGCAACACTTTGATTTTCGCCTCCTATTCAGGAGATATTATGGCTGACGCATTAGGGGTCATAACGCGGTAACGGCAGAACAGCGAGGCACTTGACAGATTCTCGCTGAAGTCTTTAGAAAACCAGCTGTTAGCTACCTGTGCTTCCGATGCAATTCTGCGATCTTCTCTTCCAACTCAGGAGATATGGCATTAGGAGGCAGGGCGCGGTGCTGAAACAGCAGCGAGGCACTGGACTGCTGCTCGCAGAAGTCTCCCACCAGGGCTTGGAGGAAGTAGGATTCGAGGAGGGCGTATGTGATGTCGGAGCAGATGAGGCGACCTGGATGGAAAAAACCGACTTTGTCATATTTTGAAGGCAAGGAGAAGTTATTTTACTTTAGTCACATCTCGTAGCCAGATTTGGTAGCTAGCTACGAAATGGGAAATAGCGTGCTGCCCGACTGTGAAGAAGGGTCAAAAAGTTAATGTTTCTGGGGTATGTAATGTGGATTTGTATGTTTCGTTAGCTATTACCTAATCAGCTACAAATGAGAATGTAATAAATCACTAGATTTGTATGAATTAAAATGAAGCACATAAAAAACCGAAAAATCCAGTAAAATCGCCCTAAACTTAACTAAGTAGTGAAAGCTACCTGTAGATTGTTTGCGACGTCTGCAGTTAGCTCAATTGTAAATCTAATTTGTTTCTAGTAACAATGCTCTAATTTGTTTCTATTAAGTGATTGTAATATTCTTTTTTAATAAAGGTTACTTACCTACTAAGTAGTCTACTAGTTAAGTTTAGGTGAATAATGATGAGTAAGTCACTGACCATCAAACAGGTCCTTCCTCACAGCGAGTCCGACCTGTAGCCGTGAGTTCTCGTCCCCCAGCTCCGACGGCTCCGGCGGGTAGAACTTCACGGCGAACTTCACGTCCCACGCCTCGTCTGGGAAACAATAGCTTTTATATTCTTATATCTACAGAGATGGCTCCTCCTTAGGCTCAGATGCGAGATAGAGCCGCAAGGTAACGGACTTTAGGCTTCTCTGGAAGGCTTGAGGTCAGGGAAATCCAACCACAGCATGCATGATGCACGGACTGATGTGATGACGTATAAGCCGTAGAACTTTGAGGTCGTAAAAAAAAGAATAATTAGGTGCTGAGATGCGGATGATGTTGTGCAAAGTAGCTTCGCATTTAGTAATTTAGATTTGATTTGCATGATTGATGATTTAGATTGACTTCTGACAGTCTCTTATTCAGCTCCACCCAGACGCGTGTTGCGCGTGAAACAGTGCGAGATAGAGTCTAGTACCCTATAGATAGGTAGGACACTTACTTCTAAAAGTCTTGGACAGTCTCTTGTTGAGGTCCACCCACACGCGCGGGTCCCCGCGCTGCGCGTGCAGCAGCCCGAAGTAGTCCTTCTCTAGCACGTCCAGCGTGTCGCAGACCTTGTCCAGGAGGTCCGCTCCATTGGCTTTGCGCTGGAAGAGACATGGGATATTTAGAACCTAAGGGAAACCCGATCGAACTTCGATCTACTTTATGGTTGAATCTTTCTGCGCCCAACGCGCCGATGCAATCGAATTTTCTTAGCAAAATAACTTTATTCATCATCATCAACAACAGTCTATGTTAGTCCACGGCTGGACAAAGGTCTTTCTAGCAGTGGACGCGCCATAGTGCCCTTTCTTGAGCATCTGCCTGCAGTGTTTCGCAGGACGTCATCCTACCTTGCCGGAAGGCGTCCTACACTACGTTAGTCGAGTCGTGATCTCCCCTCAAGAACACGTTTACCCCAGAGGTTGTCGGTTCTTCGCGAGATATAAATAGAGTAAAATTACTTTATTAACAAAGATAATAGAGACATTAAAACTACCTGCATAGTATTTTCAGTTGAACTGACTGGAGACTGTTGCAATAAATCTAAAGAGTCAACTCATCCATATCAATACCAATCGGAAGCGTCCCAATAAATATTTTTGATAGTGGTCTGAAATCGTACTTCTAAACAGACTTATCCGCACCGAGACGACCGAATCGTAAGATTTTTTTCGGATATCTTCGACTTCCTGGGCTCGTCTGTTTTATTAAATGAACCTATTTCCCCACCAAGAGGCCTGTCTATCGCCATTCCTCACGCGACTCCACCACTAGATATTCAGGAAATAATAATCCACCTTGCCCTCAAAATAGACCTAAGTGCCTGCCTACTTATTTATGTACAGAATTCGTGAGCACAGGCAGTAAACACGCTATTTACGAGGCTATTCTGGAATCTTGGAGTTGGTACAGTTAGGCGGCCATTGCTAAGGTAAATAAACAACCATTTGATGGATGGAGAGGCGCCAAGAACACTCAAGTCGTTTTAAGCTCTGCGCACATCAACTCAACGATACCACACAGCTAAAATCTCTGCATTCAAATATGAGATTAAGCTCGTTATCTTTAGATACATTTTTACACTGACAACATAGCTTTCCACAATACTCAAACGCGTGGCCCGCGAGCTGTCTATAAGAACATAATCTAAATGTTACGAGATAAAGCCGATATTTGAATAGCATCATCGTTTACCATTTCGCCTCGAGTAGGTACGCTTACACCAAGAAAACTATTTCAAATTATTATTGTTGTCATTTTTGAAAGACGTCCGAGGTTCCAAGAGGAGTAAGATAGGTAGAGCAGACCAGAGCAGACGCACCGAAGGGAAATCATAGAATTTTGTATAATTTTCAACACAGCCAGACTGATACAACTTCGTAGATGAACCTAAATAGACCAAATGCATGCATGTATAGGGACAAAGTATGTACCTAACTAGTATTATAAGTTCGAAAGTAACTCGTCGTCGTGAAAGTCTGTCTGTCTGTTACTTTTGCACGCCTAAACGGCTGAACGGATAACAATGAAATTTGGCAGAGAGGTAAATGGTATCCCAGGGATGGACATAGGCTACTTTAAAGTGTGTGCGAAGCAGCGGGCAGCCGCTAGTGAGCCATTAATTGTGGGTTTTAATGATAGTTTTTATTGGCGTTTTATTGTTTTGATTTGAGTAAGCGTTTTGGGGACGCTTCCGCTTGGTCTTGGTATGGATCAGTAGTTACCTCTAGATACAACAGTCTGCAGTTAGCTCAACTGTTTCAATTGTAAATATTTAATTGTAAACGGCTTAGATTATTAGGAATTAGATGTAGTTAACTTAAGTAGGTAACTTAAGTGTAAATATTAGTTGTAAGTAACTATTTTCTGTGTTTGCAATTTTCTTTGTTAATAAAGATTATATTGTGGACTAGTTCTAATTTTATAGATTCGTAATTTTATAGATTCGTATATCCGTTATCAAATACAAATAATACATTAGTACATTACTCAAGCTCTGCTTATGGACTTTGGGGCTATATCACTTTATTTCCGTGTCAGTGTTTAGTTTTATAATTTGACCTTTTCTAAGTGTACATTTATTGTATTTATGGTAATAAAGTGAGAAGGCTCAAAAGAACTAAACCTTTTGAGTTAGTGTAGTGATAGTTATATGTAGTTAAAGTGCATAAGTGCTAATTTTAAAGAACACACGAACCTAGTGTCTTCCCCTTAAATAGAGACAATAAGAAAAGTGCCGATGGACACGTTCTTGTTCACGTTCTTGTTTGTGTAGTCATATGTTTTTATAAAATTAAGTTAAAACAAAATTATCCATTAGTGAAACCTATGGCTAGATTGTAATGTAATTCTAGTGTATTTAAATATGTATGCTAGATTATAGTAAAAAAAAATGGAAATAAAGAGTTTTTGATTTTGATTTAGATGATGTTGGATCGTGTGGATGGTCCAGCGTTATTCACATTGCTAGCTACTCACGTCGCACTGCACAGTGATGTGCTCTCCATCCAGCAGCTCGACCCTGATCCGCCGGTGGCTCATGTTCTTCTCGATCTCCTCGTCGGACGCTAGGCGCCGCAGACTCTCGCGCATTTTGCTCTGAATTGAACAGAATTAAGTTCATTTTATTTCCTTTGTTTCCTTGTTTATTCACGAATTTGCAATGAAACGAAGTTATGGTTTTGAAACTGCAAGTATTAATATATATAAATCACGTGTCACGTTGTTTGTCCGCGATGGACTCCTAAACTACTTAACCGATTTTAAATTAAATTTGCACACCGTGTGCAGTTTGATCCAACTTGAAAGATAGAATAGCTTATTCAGGGAAGGTTTAAAAGGTGAGAGCGGTACGAAGATCGCCGAGTCAGCTCGTTTACATATTTATAAAGAGGAACTAGGTTACTATACCTACCTACTATACCTTACCTATTTGATAAGAACAGGAAAAACGACTTATACGGAAAATCTCAAAAATAGCGATAAATATATATAGGCCAAACAAGAAACTGCTTCCTTAATAATTGAACAATTCCTTAGCAATTGAATAATTGCTTTGGTTGAAATGCCCCGGAGAACCTTATTATTTTTGATGTTAACAGACTTATACAGGGTGCCACGGAAAGGGTGTACTAAACTGACAGGGGGTGATTCAGGACCCAGAGGGGATCATCAAATTGTGAATAACGATTTTTTGAATATATAATATGAATTTTTTTATTTTTTTGCATAAATAAAGTTTCTTCCCATTCGTGTTCTTTTACACGCACTCTTGCATTATTTTATTTAACATTATAAAATATTTCTAAACTAAAACAGTTTAGAAATATTTTATAATGTTAAATTGCTATATTATAATGTTAATAGCTTATGTCTTTAGCAAAACCGTGTTTTGTCATGAAATTATTACTAAAAATTATGTAATCTTTGAAATTACATTTAATATTATTGTAAGAATACCCTTATAATACACGAACATGAAAAAAAAGGCCAGTTATTTAAAAAAATATGTAAAATTTTCGGCTTAGTACACCCTTTCCGTGGCATCCTGTATATTAGATGACCCATCATCCGTCCCACAAGGAACACGACGACGCCCCTCCCCGACTCATTAAGATTCAATGAGCCACTGTGCTCTAACAATCGTTGGCCGTCGCTCGGCTCCCACGGGTTTCTTAGAAACTGCATCTATTGCATTTCTCTTCGAACTGATGGATTGTCATTGTGAAATTGTCCCCTTTCTTGGCTATTTCTTATGGTATTGTATTGCTTAAGAAACTCTATCTCACTTTCTGTAGCCATGCGTGGGCAGGGAGATAGGTTAATGACAGCAGTTATACTATAACAGCGGTACCTACTTACTACAAACACGAACGTAAACACTGATCTAACAAGCGTTTAGCTAAACTGTGTCTCAACAGTTAGACATGGGTTTAACAAGAGTTTAACTCTCGTTTAAACTATGTCTAAACCGTGTCTAATTGTAAACCGTCGTAAAACACAGTTTGTGTAACGCTTTTGTTAAACACGCGCTCAACAGATGTCTTACTTTTTTGTAGTAGGTACATAGCTAGATCCCCGTGCATCAATTGATGTTGCTCAGTTTTTTCCACATTTTTTGTTTGGGGAAATTAATTATTTATCAGGTTTAATATTAGGTACAGTACATAAGTACCAACTTACTTAAAGGTGAGTATAGTATGTAGAGCATTTGCTAGAAAATAACAGTGTAATGTAACGTTTTTACGAATTGTACAATATTGTAGACAAATGTTCAGTTTTCTAGAGCATTTCCATTTAATGTAACGTTCTAGCGAATGCTCGACGCTGTGTTCGACGTAATGCTCACGTACCCGCTGCGCTCGTGCTTTTGCTCAATAAAATGTTACCCCAAAACGCTCGTTGGGTTGTTAACAAAACCACAGATGACATAATTTCCTTTTTCTGTTTTTCATTTTACATCGGGCAATAAATAAATAAATAATAAATAAATAATGCTAGACAATTCACACAGCATTATCTAGCCCCAAGCTAAGCAGAGCTTGTGTTATGGGTACTAGATAACTGATAATAATGCAACGGTGTATTTTATTAGTAGTATTTTATTTTATTTTACCTATTCGGAGAACAAACAGTTTTACACACTAAACACTTAACTAAAAATAACTTATAATAACCATTTATGTGTCCACGTGTGTATGTTGCATTGATGAATAATAATCTTATAACATTAGACTGACTACAATAGTAAACTGTTCACGTTCCGCTCTGATCCAGTACTCTCGAGAGAGCTCCATCAGCCAGTGGAACGGAACGAAGGAGCACAGTGATCCGTGACAATCGGCTCGCAACCATTTCTATAGTAGTACTATTATCTCTCCATCTCGTTCATCTAACTAACCGACTTGGTATAATTCTTAATATTTCATTCAGCAACGTCCCACTTGTTATACCTATCGGCTCAACCCAATTTGCCGACCTTCACGATGACTCTATTTACTACATAAAACGAATTCTGATGACTTCGCGGGATTGCGACACGACAGCGCCGCCGCCGCCGCCTCGCCCCGCGCCGCGTCGCATCAGCACTTGGTTCACACATCGAACCAGTCGATACCTTAGATTAATCAGATAGTAAAATACCTTTGTAGAAAGTTATTAAATTTATATTTAAAAATCGCTTTTTTTTTGGGAAACCTGGACGTCGTTCCTTTAATTCACTCGTAAATAATAATTAGTAAATAAATAAAAGGACAAATTACTCGGCATCATTTTAGATGATGAAAAATCCGGCGTGAGTTGTCCAGCATTCTTTATTTATTTATCAGGTACACGGCAAAGGGCTTCCATTCTTACACTAATTTGCTAGTCCTAGCCTCCTAGTAGAGTACCTTGCTAGTCCTCACTAGTCCTTACTAGTCATAGTCTGTTTGTTCTATGGTTGTTTATTTATTTATTTACTAGCTTCTGCCCGCGGCTTCGCACGCGTTGTTTCTATGGAAACGTTTTGAGGTTATTTCATCCCAGGGAACTTATTTATGGGATAAAAAGTATCCAATGTTTGATTCCAGGATAAGAATTACCTGTATGCAAAATTTCAGCCCGATCCGTTCAGTAGTTTGAAGAGGTAAGTAACAAACATCCATCCATCCATCCAAACTTTCGCATTTATAATATTAGTGTGATTAGTAGGTGACGACTGGTATTGATATTGATTTTGATATGAATCAGTTTAGCTACCTCTAAATTGTTTATGTGCATATTTTATAACAAAATAACGTTATCCTATAATAGGTTCGGGGTCTTGCTTTTAATAAGTCGGGTGAAAAACATCGTAGCGAGTAGGTAAATCCGCGGGCAGTCAATGTATTCATTTTATAGAGCTTCAATGTTTTCATGGTAATAGTGCGGTAGGTTTGATTTTAGTATGTTTTGGCACAAACAACACCCGCGTAATGAGCTAAAACAGTGATTCTCTACAACAATAAACAAATGGGTAGTTTGTTAAATCAGGCGAATATTACTGTGTGCGTAGGTAAGGCACTTTGGCAAGATGCCTGAAATATCTTCAGTTACGGAATCTCTACCTTTGGTAGAGTCAAAAGTTACCTACTGCTATTCTTAGACCATTTGGCCAGAGGTTATTTGATCAGCCAGTATTTCAGACTGAAATCAATGAGATTGTTTATATACATATAATATCATTGACTGAAATACTGCTATTTACTGTAGGTATAGGGTAAGGAAGGGTATTGCCGGTCACTTAAGCAAAATGAAACACAAATTACAAAAAAATCTAGTTTTTATTTAAAAACTATATGGAAAACTTAAATTTAACTATTATTCTATCATACTTATGAACTATGACTTCAGTTTTCTCAAAACACATGCCACAATAGTCTTTTTTAAAAAAATATAGCTTTGACCGGTATTGCCCGACATGGCGGGCAATGCCGGTCAGCAGGTTGACAATACCGGTCAGTTATTTTAAAGCCATAAATCACAAATATAATCTTCGGGGGACTCGTATCCTGAGCATTCGGCGTAAGCCCAATGCCCACACAAAATGCAAAAAATATACATAATTGTACAATTACAGGCCAGTAACTGTACCTATATAAAAAACTAATATAAAACGAATCATCGGTAATATAAAACGAAAATCGGTGACCGTAAAAAAAAAAACACAAACAGTCAAACATCCTCCTTTTTAAAAAAGTAGGTTAAGTATAATTATGTATAAAAACAAACTCTACGATCATAGAACCTAATGATTTTTTATACGTCGCAAAATATCATCTGCTTGTATTTGTGACTTGCGGCTAATGCCGGTCACGGTGACCGGCATTACCCGCCTGCGCACTTTTGAAGTTAATAATAATTTAAGAAAAAACGCGTAGCTAATTGCTTCAAATGTACAATCTAATGCATAGTTAGATAACTGACACACAAAAAATATTATAAACAATAAATTATATATGAAAATTACGATACTCACCTCTTATTTTCTGCGACCAGAAAGTTATAACAAAGTGGCGCAAAACACACACGCGTCTTGGACGCAATGGCAAGTGGCCGGAACTAAGCGGGGGTCGGTGCATCGGGGCAGGGAACGATCACGCCACCCTCTTTGCATGGGTGTATGCGCATAAACGCAGTATTTTGTTAGAAAGTGAGGTGACCGGTATTGCCAACTGACCGGTATTACCCGACATTACCCTAAATCTTGAGTTCAATCTTATAGTGCCAGATTTTCACAAGTATATAAAAGGTATAAAAACTTAACGTACTTTCGTATCGACCTAGTATACAGGGTAGAATATTGGAGGGGGTAGTAAGGGCAGGTACCACCGTTGAAGCTACATGAAAATGGTCTTAGAAAACTACCCATAAGTACCTACTTTTTAGAAAAAAATATCCCGAATTTGGTAGAACAGTTTTTTGCGTTTTCTGAATTTTCTAGTACCTACTCAAACTCTCAACTCTCGACTTTTTGATCAGTATAAGAAACAGGATCGATTGGCATCAAATTAAGTTTTTGTGAAAAACGAAAAACCATGGTTCGCTCACTGCACTCTCTATAAGCTTTGGAATCAAAAATATTGCTAAGGATCAGTTGAGCTATCTGTAGATTGTTTGCAATAGTCTGCAGTGAGCCAATTGTTTCAATATGTAAATTGTTTCTATTAATTAATACACAATCTTTATCCACAATGAAAACTACAATCAAATAATAGAAATGAATTAGAACTAGTAAGTATTTACAATTGAAACAATTGTGCTAACTGC
Source organism: Eupithecia subfuscata (assembly GCA_963564075.1). NCBI lineage: Eukaryota > Metazoa > Arthropoda > Insecta > Lepidoptera > Geometridae > Eupithecia > Eupithecia subfuscata. The sequence goes on along the minus strand of OY751118.1, from coordinate 759,111 downwards.
AGACTGTTGCAAACTCCATCCAGTAATCGTTCTTTAGAGATGCTTTATTTGAAACTAAACGTAAAAACGGCGCTGCTTTTAATTAGCAGTGGTTGTGGGAGTGGGGGATAGGTCTTTAGTAATTCATTGAGTAGGTACCGGACAAACGTGGTTTTTGATTTGATATCTAAGGTGATTTACAAAAAAAAACAAGAATCAAGAGCTGGCGTCTTCACTAACGTGTTCGTGATGATGGACAGAACCTGCAGTTTACACAGTATCACTAGTGTCAGTGAATTACAAATAACCCTGTATATCCATTATTTCAGTGTAATTGTCTTTTTCAAAAAAAAAAAATTGCCTTAAACACAAAAGATGTAGGTACCTACTCTTAAAAAAAATTACAGACGCATTGAGAACCTCTTCCTTTTTTTGAAGTCGTTTAAAAAAGGGGTCAAGTCAAGACAAGACGGACCATTTTTTAGAACAAAAAGGATTCGAAACGAATGTTGTAAAAATCTAATAACTTATCTTCCTCGTCCCATGCCCTTTAATGTCCCACTTCGATGTTTAAGCGTTAATTACCTAGATTGAAGCTGTTAAGTTTCGAAATGACCCAAATTAGCCAGATTAGATTAGACACGCGACCACAGAGCCACTCACTGGATATACCTACCACAGAGATACCACATTAATAAGTTCATTTACTTCATTTACGGTGAGCCCACACATCGTTGCGATGTGACCTGTATGTTTTATACAACACTGCGCTGTCGTATCTGGAGGACGATTACGATTTTCGTTAATTTTGTTTCTGGTGTCAATGAAATTGGACAATAACTTTGATAACCACCGTATTTACACGAATTTTATCGATCGTTAACGAGGACTTTATTTAATTTTAAGAATTTTACCTTTTCTAAGGGTATAGTAAAATCACAAATGCTCTATTTAGCATTTTTGGTTTTGATTTCCGCCTGAAATCATAGCTTTCAGTGAGCTGCATAGCTTGTTGAATTAAATTTTGGCATTCATTGTATGTATCGTCATCGGTCATGCGTTTCTTACAACATGCCTAACGGGCTCCTGTCGAAGAATCTTAATACCTATTCATGAAAGCTCGGAGCATTCAGTTCAGTCAGATAGATAAATGTAGGTACCTACGTTAAGTTTCATAGTACCTACCTACCAACCTACTGCCACGGTAATATTATCCCGTGCTACTGCTTTGTGGTTTCACTAATAAATGGGCAACATTTTTCAAAATACCTACCTACACCTACTAGTACCTAGGTCGGTTCTAACAGAGCCTGTTGTTTACCAACTTTGATCGTGAAATAGGTTCACCTCGGGCAAGTTCAACGAACCTCTTTAACCCGGCGAGCATGTGGCAGGGTATGTCATACCCAAGGTGTCATAAAACTATCGATATTTCGTAAAATATCAAAGTTTCAACTCTAGCGCGCTGATTAGCTGGAGTGAGGGAATTGGGGGAGGGGATAGTGGCGTGATCTTAGTGCAGCACGAGGCGCTGGGTGAGTTATACGTGCGACAAGCTGTCTCGGGTAAGTTATACCCTGCCACACACTTAACGTAGTTATTAGAATCGAATAAGAGAATATGGTAAGAATTAGAGAAGGGTTATTTTTAGATTTTTTATTTAGATTTTTTGTTTAAAATTATAAAACAATGTAACCTACATTGTTTTATAATTTTAAACAAAAATTTGTTAACAATAAAACGTTATTTTGTTTGTTTAGTCAACTTTTCAAAAGTTCCTATATTTTTCTTGTAATTTCGTTGATTTTTTCTTTGTATAAATAAAAACTTTATTTGTCTAATTAAAATTGACTTTTATTTCTTAACTTCATTAAAAATAGTTTATTTAAACAATCCTAAGCTTGAAAATAAATATTTCCGAACAAAACCCTACAAAAGAGTGCATTATAGTCTGGGTAGGGCATACCCTGCCACATACCTAATGAAACTTTTTTTACCACATGCTCGCCGGGTTAAGGCATTAAGCTTTGTGACAACTTTCATCGAAAGTCCATTTTACTTTTTGTAAAGTTGGTACTGCCATCGTTTTTGGTGGTTTGTAATGTACTTACTTGCCTATACTTTTTAGGTACTTACCTATCTATCTAGTGGAGCACCACCGTTTAAGGCGAATAGTAGGGTGGATAGTGGCGCCACTACATATTTAATTTTATAATTACGTTATTGGTATGTCGGTGTAAAGGAAACGACCGTTTAGCTCCGTAGCTGGTTTATTACTGGGGTAGGTACCCACAGGCACACGTATATATTTACAATCGGTCTTACAGCTAGGTACATACAGCACATCTCCCTCCAACATTAATTAGGAAACCTGTAACAATTACAACAATACTATATCACTTATTTATAAACCTAAACTAACTACATTTACATACCTACTTAAAAATACTTCTTATACTTAATCGGATTTCGCTGCCTCTTAGAGCGCCTGAGCGGCGTTTCACTCGCAGCGCTAGGGTCACTATTTACCCGTGCAGCTGCCCCATCCGGTATCACATTAGACTCCTCCGGTTGAGGCTCGGCCGGTTCTCCGCATGCCTCCGCCCACTCCTCATCAATATCATTATTCCTCACACACTCCTCTCCCTCTACAATCTCCTCGCGAGCGGTCACCGCCGGCACTTCTCCCTCTTCTACGTCGGTGGCCAAGGAAGAGCGTGAGACAAGTGCCGGTGGCGGCGTCGCGAGCGGCTGCGTGACCGTCGCCGTGACGGGCTGCGGAGAAACAAGCGGAGGCTGCGGCGGCGGCGGCGGCGGCGCTGGTGAATCGCTCGGGTCTGGTAGTGATGAGCCACCTGTGCCAGCCGATTCACCAACATTACCGTTCACCCTAATTTTAACAATAGGTTCAATAATTTTCCTTATTTGATCAATATGCCTGTGACAATAACAATTATGATCTTTAAAATAAATTTCATACATTCTAGATCCTACTGCTTTGTTTATAATTCCTGCACTCCAAATGCTTCTTCTTGCTATAAACCACCTCGCCCATACAGCTTCACCTACTACAAAACATCTATTGGGTTTTAATGGGGCAGGTTCATTGTGTGCTCTGATCTCGCCTTTATTATTTTGTGGTAAAATCAAATCTAATCTGCATCTAAGATCACGGCCCAGCATTAGCTTCGCCGGCGTGAAACCTGTAGCACAATGAACCGTGTTCCTGTAACTAAACAGAAAACCCTGTAATTTCTCTAAAATTTTTCTTTGGCAAATACTACTTTCTGATAACATACATTTTAACATTTTTTTACAAGTTTTTACAGAGTTCTCTGCTTGGCCATTACTAGCAGGGTGATAGATAGGCGATGTTAAATATTCAATACCATTCATTCGGCAAAATGTGTGAAATTCTGCCGAATTTATTTTTACATCATTGTCAGACACAAGAACATAAGGCACACCAAATCTACAAAATATTTCTTTCAACTTTAGAATAAGCGCATTTGTAGAAGTACCACGTTCCATACAAATACATTCCAACCATTTGGAGTACGCATCTATAACAATCAAATAAATCACCTGTCCTAAAGACATGTAGTCTATATGAAGGCGGTGCCAGGGCGCCGACGGGCGCGGCCAGGGCGCGGGGGGCGCCCTCGGTGGCGCGGCGCGGACGGCCGAGCAGGCGGCGCACGCGCCGACCCACCGTTCAATATCGGCGTCGATTCCCGGCCACCACATCCTACTACGAGCCGCGCTTTTCGTTTTGACTACCCCAAAATGTGCAGAGTGAAGCTCCTGTAACATGCGTTCTCTAAAAATTGCAGGAATTACGATTCTATGGCCGCGAAACAAACAACCGTCCATCACTTCTAAGTCCGCTTTGCAATGGAAGTACGGCGCAATATGCTTACATTTTATTTTCCTAGGCCAGCCATTGTTCATATACTTAATGACCATCCGTAATACTTTATCAGCTGCGATGGCATGTTTCAAGTCTCTGAATAATACCGGTTCCACACTGTCCTCTAGGAAAAGAAAGTACCTAGAACTAGCTTCCTGCTTATCTTCGTCAGCTGATAAAACTGATACCGGCGCTCGAGAAAAATAATCGGCAACATCGTTACTTTTACCATTTATGTACTTAGGTATATAGTTATATGCTGACAGTATTATGGCGTATCGTTGCAGACGCAATGCTGCCGTCACCGAGACCCCTTTGTTCTTATCGAATATTGATAACAATGGCCTATGGTCCGTTTTTAATATAAAAGGTTCACTGCGGCCGTAGACATATTGATGAAAATGCCTCACTCCGAAGATGATAGCCGTCGCTTCTTTTTGAATCTGACTGTAATTTTTTTCACTCGCCGTTAAAGAGCGGGAAGCGAATGCAATCGGCCGCTCGCGCCCGTCCGCCCCCTGGTGCGCCAGCACGGCGCCGAGGCCGGCGGGGCCCGCGTCCACGGTCAACACGAGCGGAGCCTCCGGGTCGAAATGCGCCAGCACCCGGTCGCTGGCCAAGACGTTTTTAACGCTTTGGAAAGCCGTCTCCTGACGCTCGCCCCACTGCCAGCTTGCACCCGCGCGCAGCAGTTCATGCAACGGACCTAATAACGATGACGCGTTCGGTATAAAATTCCTGTAATAATTAACGACACCAAGAAACCGCTTCACGCCCAACACGTCAGTGGGCGCCGGCGACCCTAAGATAGCTTCTACTTTGGTGGGACAGGTCCTCAACCCGTTCTTATCTATAACGTAACCTAAATATGTTACGCTCTCTTCAAAGAAACAGCATTTTTCCTTTTGTAACCGTAAACCCGCCTCTTCTAACCTACCTAATACTTCTCGTAATCTAGACAAGTGCGTCTCATCATTAGGCCCGGTTATACATATATCGTCTAGCCAAACACTGACCCCTTCTAGCCCCGCTAACAAGGTCTCCATTGCCTTTTGAAATATTGCTGGCGCGCATGCAAGTCCATACACTAAGCGTTGATAAGAAAATAAACCCTTGTGAGTATTTATAGTGCAGAGTTTCTGGGATGATGGTGATAACTTGAACTGATTATAAGCATTGCTCAAATCTAATTTCGAATAACGCTCCCCTCCTCCTATTTTCGAAAAGACCTCTTCTATTCTTGGTAAGGGATATTTATCGATTTCTAAATCTTTATTCAAGGTACAGGAGAAATCACCTGCGATTTTAAGTTTACCATTTTCTTTCAACACTGGAACAATGGGCGTGGCGTAGTCAGAGTAACTAACTGGTTTAAGAATACCTAAACTAACCAGCCTGTCAAGCTCAGCGCTAACTTTGTCCTTGAGAGCGAAGGGCACAGTACGAGGCTTGAAAAATTTTGGTGATGCACTATTCTTTAGCTTTAAATCTATTTCAAATTTATTAAAAGAACCCAGTTCATCTCTCCAGAGGTTCTGGAACTGTATCAAGGGAATTGGTACTTCTTTGCAGCTTTTATTCACACGGATCATATAATTTTCGGTAGCGAGACAAATCCTAAACTTAGCCATAAAGTCACGGCCTAGAAGGGGGGGTCCTCCATTTTCAAGAACGTACATTTTAATATTATGACATTTTAAGAGTATGAGCAAAACCACCAAAAACTTTTAAATTTCGAAAGTAAAGGTCATAAGTACTTTGCCGAGTCTGAGTTTGAGCGAACTAACAAGTCGTACCTAGCAGCGAAAACGACGATCGATAGGTATTATTTAGATCTAGAGCAGCAGTTAGATGTCTCTGAGCCCGGCGAGAGCCACCTGGAAGCAGGTCCATCCGGCGGCAGACCGCAGCGGCCGCAGACCCCGGCACCGGCACCGCCTACTCCCCGGGTACAGCGAGACGAGGAGTTAGGTAAATACAGTAAGCTAGATCTCATGCTACGTAGACAGCTGATTAACTTTAAAGCCTTTACGAAAACGGTAGATACCATCGAGTTAGAGTCTTTCAAAGAAAAATGGGAGTACGAAGACGCCCTGCGAGCTTTACAAACTCGCTGGACGGTGGCGGACAACTGCCATTGGGAGATCATGTTGGAGTTGGGCGAGGACGAAGCGTACGAGTTCAACTACAACAAGCATGAGCGTACCTACAATAGTCTGAGAAAAGCTTTAAGCTCAAGGATGTGGTCAACATCGTATCGCGACAAAACCACACCCCAGATGGATATCCCCGTCTTCTCAGGTAGCTTTCAGCAATGGGTCTCATTCAAGGATCTCTTTGATGAGGCCATTCACAAAAATCCATCCCTATCAAACGCTCAGAAGATGCAGTTTCTCAAGAGTAAAATCAAGGGAGAGGCGGAGCGTTTGATACAGCATCTTCCGATCAGCGCGGATAACTACGCAACCTGTTGGGAAATTTTGAACCACAGGTTCGACAACAAGAGGCACATCTTTACGTCGTACGTTAGCACCTTCTACAATCTGGCCAATATACAGCAGCAGTCGTTCGCAGCCATCAAACGACTTCATGACGTCACATTAGAGAGTCTCCACGCCATCAAAAACCTAGGCATCGACACAACGTCATGGGACCCTCTTCTTGTGCACATATTGTCCCAGAAACTAGATAGTGAGTCTTTCGCCGAGTACATAGAATCCTTGAAGAATTCGCGGGAGCTACCGGTTCTTCAAGACTTTATGGACTTCCTAGAGAACAAATTTACCACCCTGGAGTCATCTCGGCGAAGACAAGATGGACCGCCTAAAAGCTCATCATCTCAGCAGCAAACATCTAATTATCAAAAGTATAAAAATAAACCTTATTATAGCGATGGTAAAAGTAACAAAACGCACGAAATTACGAAATCATTGCATGTATCAGCGTCAGCAAATAAGTGCCCTCAATGCGATTCTGGTCATTGGTTAATTTACTGTAAACAATTTCTAGAATCGGCTAACGAACAAAAAATCAAATTGTTAAACAAATTAAACTATTGCACAAACTGCATTTATGGTCACGACGGGGCCAAATGCTACTCAGCAAAAAGATGCCACAAATGCAACGAAAAACATCACACAATTTTGCATGATTATTTCGCAACTCAACCTAGATCTAGTTCGTCGACTAATTCGTCGAATAATTCAAAACATAGTAAACAGCAGCAGCATAGCAACTACAATGTTCAGACATCTCAGCGAGATGAAACTTCTGAGATTTTATTAGCGACTGCTTTGGTAAAAGTTACCGCAGCAGATAACAGCCAGCACGTTTTGCGAGCACTGATCGACCAGGGCTCGCAGGTCTCGGTAATTACCGAGAGAGCAGCACAGCAGCTAGGGTTAAAGCGTCAACAGTGCAAAGGAGTTATTTTCGGGGTAGGAGAGCGAGAAAATAACTGCAAGGGTAAGCTTAAAATTACTTGTCGATCGACTTACACTGATTTTAAGTTTACTACGGACGCTTTAATAATGAGCAACTTGATAAAAAATCTGCCAAACAAGACATTCGCAAAACCATCATGGCAGCATATAGCACACATCAGCCTAGCTGACCCCGATTACAATGTGGGTCGACCGGTTGACCTCCTTCTTGGAGCTGAGGTTTACTCCAACATCATCTTGGAGGGGTTAATCCGCGGACAGGCTCATTCGGAGCCCCTAGCGCAGCATACACAGCTAGGGTGGCTGCTATGTGGTTGTGTAAAACCTTCCTTCCAATGTAATGTTATCCTGAGCAGCATCGAGGATACTGATCATCAACATTGGAAGATGGAATACACAAAACAGCAAAACGAAATGTCGGCAGATGATCAAAGCGCTACCACAACACGCCCAGACAGCGGGCCTATCAAAGAAAGTTTACCAGTGAAACCAGAAATCACGGAGAAACTGGTACCTTCTAATGTAGAATTAAGCATAGCACAAGATAGTAATTTACAGCGTAGGTTAGTTAAGCAACAATCCTTAGTTAAGCAATACAAGCTATTTATAAGCGATTATCAGCAGCCTAATCAAATGAAGTTAGCGACTTCAAGCAGCAGCAAGCAGAGGACGGAGCTAGCATGTCTCCGACCTCCTCAATCTTCTTCAGGTCACAGCCTTAACGATCTGAAGTATAGCCAAGGTCCAAACGTACAGCAGGATCTAGCACAGCAAAAAGGTGACGTCATCGAACGATACAGGTTCTGTGACTCATCAAAAAAGGTAACGTTTAGCTGGATTCAAGGTTCTCCGGAGCGCTGGAAGCCTTTAGTAGCAAACAAGGTGAGAAAAATTGACCTCGCTATGCCACCAGAGTGTTGGCAAAATGTAAACAGCAAAGAGAATCCAGCTGACGTAGCGAGCAGAGGTCTGACGTCATCACAGCTGACAGAGTGTCGGTTGCCGTGGCAAGGTCCTACTCCTTTAACGTTGACTAACTTCAATCCAAAGCAGCAACTCATGAAGTTTAGCAACGAAGAAGTGAGGAAGCACGTAAACGTAGCTAGTAACATCTCCGATAAAAGCAGCATCATCATCATCGAAGATATACTAAATCGTCACAGCTCGTTTATTAAAATAGTTCGTATAGTAGCGTGGATACGACGGGTTTTGACCTTTATTGTTTATAAACAAAGGCGGCCGGAGTATCTCACGTTACACGAGCTTAGATCAGCAAATAACAGTATCGTAAAACATTTACAGCGCAATGAATTTAATAGTGACATAGAATACCTACATAGCAGCAAGTTCAAATCACTTAGCAAAATAGCAAATTCAAATCTATCATCTAAAGCACAAAAGAAAGCAGCAGAAACGAAAGAGGAGATCAATAAGCAAAATAAAGCACATTTAGCAAAATCTAGCAAGAAAATAAGTGGAAATAAGCAGCTTCCTAAATTTATTAACTTTCCATTAGCATGGATCCTTTTTAAAAGTATCATTTGGCCCAGCGTATCAGCTAACTCAACACAATTTAGCAGCAACCAGTCGTTATACTACGACCCGGTAGGAAAAATTAAATTAACCCGTGACCAGTGGAAAATCGTATCTTACTATGACAGCTTTCAACTATACCACTTGATACCAGTACTTGATCAAATCAGCAGCGACATGATCGGCATCAATCTAGCAACAGATTATATAAAATTAAATCTGATGAATGAGGGTCTTCAAGGCTGTGAACATCAGCAACAAGCATACAGCTGTCAGCTACAAGGTCCTCCCCAGCATCTGAGTCCAGAAGAAGATACACACTCACTCACAACCATTCGTGCCCGTGAAATCCGAGTCCGCCAAGTCAGCAAGGCCGGGCTCATTCACCTAACAAAACAATGCACAGCAAAGGAGCGTGACGTCACTTTATATCCCATCATCAACAAAGTACGCTCAATCTCAAATCGGACTTAGTAATTACTAACATAGCTCCAATATTATCAACTTTACGTTACCGTTCATCGATCCAAGTCAAGATCATCACCTCAACACCTCGCTACAGCAGCTCGGTGAGCAAATCAGCGCGATGAAGGAAGCAGCACAACAGGAGGTGACATTAACAACGCACGATATTCACCAATACGTAATATCGTACAGCATATTAGCAGCAGGCGTCGCAACGTTCCTGGCGTTCCTGTGGAGGCGAAGCAGACGAGCCGTCAGCGCGTCCTCCGCGCGCGCCGCGGAGCTGGCGTCGGTGCGCTACCCCGCGCCCGCGCCCCCGTCGCCACCCGCGTCTCTCCCGCCGAGGGAGGCGTCCTCCAGCTTCAGCAGAGCTAGTGCTAGTGTGCGTGGGCAGCCCGTGCCCGAGCTAGGGCATGGAGCCAGTGGGACCGTGCGGTGGTCCAGTTTACGTGATATAGACACAATAACTTTGCCGATCAGCAAGCAGCCATCCAGCAGACAATCAGTTTTTACTATAGAATATATATTAGTTTTGTAATCAAGCAATCATTTAAATTACACATTAAACCATTGTCCTAACATTCACCTAGCCTAAGCAAAACTTAATCATCTATGTAATACTAACCCCTGAATTGTAGCGCCTCATCTCATTCTCATCTCGTACCTCGCCCTCGGGAGTATGTTCGATACATCGATCACGTAGGTAGGTAAATTAGCATCATCAGCAGTTTGACCTAAGTAGGTTACTCGTGCCGCGAGCGCGGACCGGGCGCCTACGGAGGTCAGTGCATCAGCAGCAGCCATTTCAACCGCACTCATTAACATCATATTAGTCGTAGTTTTATACAATATAGCTTTTGTACCATAAACTCGGCTTTTATATTAGCATCCCGGGAAGAGCTAGCCGCGATTCCTACAATGACATGAACTTAAGTATTTCACTTTTGCAATAAAATACCCCAAAGGCGTGATTTTATGTCCATTGTAAAGACACATTTTTAAATCACTACTAGACAGTTTTTGGTTTGAAAAATACTGCAAATATAGTCTTTTATTAATAACTGAACTACCGGACCCGGTATCTAGCTCCATGCACAAATCTACGTCGTTCATGATCACAGAAATTTTAATAGGCTTATTGTCCACATACCTCAAGTTGAATAGTTGACACTCACTGCAATCCTCTTGAGACCTAACCACTTCTTCCGCACCAATATTATGCACATTCGACTTTTTGACCGCACATAACTTTTTTAGGTGGCCTTTCTGCCCACAAATTAAGCACTTGTAGTTTTTAAACCTACACCTGGCCGCATCGTGGCCTTTTAAACCGCACACCGTGCATCGCGTTTCGCCGTCGTCGGCCTTGCGAGTGGTGGTCTGCTGGCCGCCACTGTTACCGACCGCACCTCCGCCAGCAGCGCCGCCCGTTCGACGGCGATCCCCAGCGTAGAACATCGGCTCCTCCTTGACCACGGCAGCGGCTCCCGCGCCGCCTGCACCAGCGCGTGCCTGTCGTGCACACGCAGCTTTCTGTGCTATCTCCAACGCTTGTGCAAATGTCAGCGTCTTCGAGTCGGTCTCAAAAAGACGGTCCCGCTCCGGTCCCGTTCTGAAACCCAGCACAAAGCGATCGCGCAGCAGCGTGTCAAGCGCGGCACCAAAATCGCAATAAACTGCCAACCCACGTAGCCGGGCAGCCCAATCTTCGACACTTTCACCGTCGGATTTTATTGCGTCGTAGAACTTCGCCCTGTCAGCAAAGGTCGACCTTTTTGGTGTAAAATGATCGTTGAGTAACGTCACCAGCTCACTAAATGTCGAATCTTCGAGTTTCTTCGGATGCACGAGATTCCGAACAAGACGGTAGGATTCATCCGACAAATTCGTAAGTAGCACTGCACTTTGATTTGTAGCCGAAATGTTATTTAACTTAATAAACTGCGTTAATCTTCCGGAAAAAATGTCCCACTCATGTATTTTGTGGTCAAAAACGCCTAAATTTCCGACGAAATTGGCCATCATCCGGAATTTGAGGGTAGTTTTTTTTTTTTTTTGCCTCGTTGCCAGATGGTATGTCGGTGTAAAGGAAACGACCGTTTAGCTCCGTAGCTGGTTTATTACTGGGGTAGGTACCCACAGGCACACGTATATATTTACAATCGGTCTTACAGCTAGGTACATACAGCACAGTTATACAATGGAATTATCAAAAAATCGGACCGCGCGTAGACGATATCTATCATAAGCTTTTTTTAAATATATATTTAATAGTTTTGTACTGTATTATTTAGGCAGATACGTGTTTCAAGAGTTTAGTTCCTATTGGTGGCCACCAAGCTCTCCAAACAAGGTCTTTGTTTGAATAACACAAAACAAAACTATTACAGATACATTAAATAAAAGCTTGTGATAGGTATCGTCTACGCGCGGTCCGATTTTTTTGATAATTCCTTTGTATAACGTAATTATAAAATTAAATATGTAGTGGCGCCACTATCCACCCTACTATTCGCCTTAAGGTAGTAATACCTATTTACGTATACACTAGCCAAACTCGCTGTAGAATGTTTATAAACAAACTGCGACACCAATAGGTAACTTAAAACTCACTTGCTTGGCGTCGAGTTTCAGTTAAATTAAATTGAAGTACATAATATTTACTGGAAAATCACATTTATATCATCATTGAGAATCAGAAATTAACAAGTAATGTTAATTGTATTGTAAGTAGTATATAAAAAGACACGGCAACAAGAATGACAGGTTAAGTATAGGCGGTTTATTTACAAACATTCTACACCGAGTTTGACTAGTGTATGTAGGTAATCCGAGCACACCAATTTATTTGAGGTGTGGTGTGGTGCAATGAGACGAATAATTGACGAAGCCCTAGACGCTTTGGCTTAATGGGATAGAATAGAAGTGAGGTAAGTACCTACCGATTTTATCAAAGTAAGTTAGAGACCACAGAAATCTGAATAACAAGGCACTAGAAATCGTAAGCGCGCGTGACCTTGTCGCCGCTCAGGTGACTCTCACGCCACCAGTGCGTTCGTTGCTGTTCAGTTGCTCTCGAAACGTGCGTGTGTAAAAATGGTATGTTGCAGCATTTCCCATTGCGGAAATTCTTCCACAAGTTGTAATTATATTAATAAAGGAATAACTTTTCATCGGTAAATATTGTTTTTTCTAAATAATGCCGTTTTTCCTTAAAATTATAGAATCTTTAAAAGTAATACGAACGTCACAGTCGACCGTTCTTATTATCACGTTTAACTATACATTGCCTCTTATTTTTGTCAACATCTAAACCTAAAAATTCCTTTTAAATATCTTTCCGTAATTGGTTCCACGCCCTTTCTTTCCGTAAAGTACTACAATCTGAGTAATCTGCCCGCTAAACAAAAAAAATCTAAGTATAATTTTTTTCAGTTTAAAAAAATTCTCTGAGCGTCGCGTCGGTTCTAAGCGACGCGTGACCCGAGAGCTGGTGAGTATCTGGCGCAGCGCATTAGCATTGCCGTACAGCGGGGCAATGCAGACAGCGTAGCGGGGACGCGATGACTGGTATCAATTTGGATCAGTAGAGCTACCTGTAGATTGTTTGCAACAGTCTACAGTTACTTCAATTGTTTCAATCGTAAATATATTCTAATTTTTTTAAATTATTTTATTGTTATTTTTTTTGTTAATAAATGCAAAATTACTGCAGTAGGATAAAAAATAAAATATTACGACGCCTGTGTGGAACGGTGCCCTAAAACCCGCCGCATCAATCATTGGCATTCCTCTTGCAGTTTTTGTAGAGCTGGTAGAGTCCAGTTTCTTAAAATATATTATTTTATCTTACTACCTAAGTTGTAAGTAGGTATCTCTAGACACAAAGCTTAAGTCCTTGTAGGTACTTGCCAAAGTATTTCTTTAAACTTTGAGGCTTTTTTTGAGGCTTTTCTTTAAACTTTGAGGCTTTTTACCAATAAAGGTAGGTAGGTATAGAAAAAACTAGCGCCGATTAATATACCGTAAGAGATAAGAAAGGGTTTCACATGATTATACAAAACGTGGCTGAGCTTATTTTGGTAAGCATAAAGAAATAAAAGTTATTTGATTTTGATACAAAGGCCTAAGAAATTATTACTAAGTATACTCTTTGCTTACAAGAGCTTTCTTACAAATTTATTCATTTCATTCATGGAAACTAACTGTGCAATTGTGCGTGGCATATCAATCTTCCACAGGTTTAGAGCTTCGAAGAAAATCAGGCCTTGTTGCCTTGTGAATAGCACTCCCTAGGTATCTCTACATATTATAAAACAACTAGCTTCTGCCCGCGGCTTCGCACGCGTTGTATCTATGGAAACGTTTTGAGGTTATTTCTATCCCATGGGAACTGATTTATGGGATAAAAAGTTGCCTATGTTTGATTCCAGGGTTAGACTTACCTGTATGCCAAATTTCAGCCTGATCCGTTCAGTAGTTTTGGTTTTGGCGTGAAGAGGTAACAAACATCCATCCATCCAAACTTTCGCATTTATAATAATTAGTGTGAAGTCGCTTCCCGCTGTTTGTCTGTCCCTATACATATATGCTTAGATCTTTAAAACTACGCAACGAATTTTGATGCGTTTTTTTTAGTAGATACAGTAATTCAAGAGGAAGGTTTATATGTATAATACATGCATAATATAGAAGAGAAACACGGATAATTTTAGAGGTTTCTAATGCGATATTGATATCGTAAGTAAACACATTTTTTGCGCTTACATTGCAAAAGCTGGCTGAACCCTACGAGACAGATTAAAATAATATACTACAGTATTGTACAAGACTTCAGACTTTCCAGTAAAGCTACATTTTTTAACCACTCACATTTAACACTCTTATACGGGGCTGTTGTTAATTCACTGACACTGCGATTTTTACCACGTCTACTCCTACATTAATAATTGTCTTAGTATTGTTATGTTTATACGGCCCACAATTTGCTCACGCAGTGGCACCCTTTATTTAGGAAAACACTAGACTTAAGACACTTTAGTTTGTTATTCTATATGTGTTGTGATTTTTCGGTTGGGAGCCCATAAATAAATATATAAACTAAATATAGATCCTGCCCATCATCGCCAAGACGTTTGTGAAGACGTCAGCTCTTCATTCCTTAACTTGGTATTGTTAGTACCCGTATCCAGTCTTTCCCTTTCAACATTCATTCTTTACAGAGGCTTTATTTGAAACTAAACTTGAAAACGGCTCTGTCCTGAAATTAACAGAGGGTGTGGGTGTTGGAGATTGGTATTTAGTAGTTCATTGGGTTCCGGACAAAGGAACATACCTATTTTGAAATTTTTTATCAAAGGAAAATTACATAATAAAGTACTAAGGTTTAAGGACCGGGCGTCTTTATGAACGTGTTCCTGGTAATGGGTAGAACCGGCAGTTCCCGCAGGTGATGGGTAGAACCGGCAGTTCCCGCAGTGACAGTGAATTACCAATAACCCTGTGTATGTACTAAGCTATTAAATGCATTTACTATATTATATGTTTCAGTATCTACATAATTACGTAAGAATATTTATTTCATTGCATTGTCTTTTCTTTATAATTAAAAAATCTTAGAAACCAAATAAGTAGGTAGCTACTTAAAATCCCAATTTTTTTTATGACGGTTAAATTTTTTTGAATATTATTTTTATCTTAGAAATTGAGGGCTTACGCCTCAATTACTAATTACTAATACTACTACCTCTAGTATTTTTTTTTTAATATTGATAAGTATAAACTTAACCGACCTAGGTACAAGAACTCATCCATGTCGAAAGCAGAGAATACCTATACCTAGGTAGTAGGTACCTATCCACATAATAATAAATTAACGCCGATAAACAGGTTTTTTACAGTCCTATAACTTGTTGGCATGCCATGCTCACCCCAAAAACATGCAGCTCTTTTTCTTTTTGACCAAGGAGGCTGAATCACCAGAATCCTGTTTGCCGAACTGTTTAAAATAATCACATTCGAATTCCGAGAACGCGTTTCGTTCACTTGTTTTATTTTGCACTAAAATCGCGAATTGTTTACATAAAATTAGGGGGTTTTCTTGTATTTTTAGTGGAAAAACAGGGTGAAATTGGGTAGATAAGCTGTCAGTGATAAGAGAGCAGACAGTATTGACCGCTCCCGTCTGGCTAGCGGGCGCAGGAGGACTGACTAGCTCGACTCGTCAGGTTGGTTTACGTTCCGTTGAACTCACGGACTTGCGCGGGACGCTTTCTTGCGAGCTATTGGCTGGCTGTTACTTGCGCGGGAATTTGAGCCTGCAGAGAGATAGTACGTACCTACTTAGTTAGTAATCTGACGTGTGGTGTGTACCTATGTCTACACACACACCTTACAAAGGGGCGAGTCCTTTGTGTGTGTCTGACTGTGTTTACTTACTCTTCTAATCTAAGCTGTCTCGTTATAAGAGTAGGTACCTAATTATGAAAAGGGACTCTAAAACGTGAATTCTGAACCTAAAGCTCAAATCCCTTCTTACTCCGCGCTCATCACGGAGCGCGGAGTACCTTAGTCTTTTAAAACATAAAAAACAAAAGTTACCTAGGTATATTTGAGTGAAAGTTTTATTTATTAAACACGTACGAGTTAAAATTATCTATTTAAATAAGAAGTTGCATGAAATGAGCAAGCAATAGGACCATAAATTTATTATTTCTATTGAACAACATCTTTTTTTTAATAAAACTTTTTTAAGAACAAGGCAACTCAACCAATAAAATTGAAAAAAAAGTCTATAACTCACTAGTGAGTTATAGCAATGAAAAAGTCACAGTTTGATTATGGGTGTCATTATGTGCCTAATTGCGGTGACCATAGAGCCACTTTATGAGCAAGTGTGTTGAAAAGAATGTTATAGGTATTGCGGGTTCCATACCGGGCCGTGTCGCGTCGATGACGATACTCTAGAATAAACCCGACAAAACTATTGTTTAAAAGTAACAAAGTAGGTATCTAAATATTGGAATTCTCTAGAGACTCTCAGAATAAAGCCCAGCATGCGATATGCTTTGGCAGTGATGGTATTAAAACGAACGTTAAAAGTTAATCTAGAATCTAACTATGTAGTATACTATACACCAAGTTCTTTCTCTACACAGGAACCTAATTCAGGTACATTAGCTAGGTAAGTACTACACAGGGTAACAATGAATTGATTGATTATCTATTATAATATAATGCGTTTGTCTTTCCTGTTAGGTACAATACTTACTATGAGCATTTGGTCCATGCTATGAGTAAGTAGGTAGATACTGTTATGTGTTTATGAATTGTAACGACTTTGGTATGACGAACCATAGGTACATACCTATACCTAGTCACGTGCTGTGCCTTATTAGAACTAAAACTCTCATTAACTACCTACTTAAATTATAAGACCTTATAACTTCTATACCTACTAAAATATTGTAAGTCTAGTAAGTATTTTATTTTAAAAAAATCAACTATTCAGCCGAGTAGCACCTCCTCCTTGTTCCGAAGTCGCTTCTAAACGGAAAGATACAAAGTCTCAAAGTGAATAACGTTATACTTACTCATGATAATCAGGTAAGTAACTTACCTGATTATCATGAGGATGCGCTTCACTTAAAATGTAATTGTCAGATTTATCTTTGAAGAATCGCATGACCTATTAACATTGTTATTTGAGTATTTCAATTTAATGAAAAAGTAATACATATCTAGAAACAGCATGCTTGGAAGGGAAGCCAGAAGACTCAATGCAGAAGTAATACATATCTAGAAACAGCATGCTTGGAAGGGAAGCCAGAAGACTCAATGCAGAAGTAATACATATCTAGAAACAGCATGCTTGGAAGGGAAGCCAGAAGACTCAATGCAGAAGTAATACATATCTAGAAACAGCATGCTTGGAAGGGAAGCCAGAAGACTCAATGCAGAAGCCAGAAATGCGTGCAAGTGCCTAAAGTGGTGGGTATTATTGATATAGGTACCTCGGTACCTATATCCTGCCAAACACGATGTAGAATGTTTGTAAACCAACCGCCTATACTTCACCTAAAATTCATGTTGCCGCGTCTTTATATACTACTATTATGCAATTTAGGTTTGTACATTTAATTGTCGATTTGAGATCCTTCAATAAATACATTTAGCTTACAGTTTCTTAAACCATAGAAATCTAAATAATTATTTAGATTTCTATGTTCTAAAACCTATCTGAAACTCGACAAGTTTTAGTTATTTGTCTCGTGGTTTGTTTACAAACATTCCACATCCAGTTTGGCTAGTGTATGGGCTTCCCAGAAGGTACAAGTAAATGCAAGTGCGCAGAGTGATACCTATAGCTATACATAGGTACCTATACATATAATTTATTAAATAGAACTCTCAGCGAAATGATCACAAAACAATTAACAAACTAAAACTAAGAATTAGGTAACTATCTTAACTTATGTGTCCTCTCAGTTAGAGCCGTTAGAGGAAGTCGCAACAATATGGCAAAAATATTTATCGACTAAACTTTACTAACGCTAACTTAAACTTTATTACTTTATTTTGTTAGTTGATTTCTCCGTCATTTTGGGAGGATTTGGATGATTCTTCTGCAGTTGTAAGGGGGATGATTCCGATGTGGTCTCATAACATTTTTATTCCGAGGAATAAGCGTTTATCCCGCAAAACTTAGAAAACAGTTTAAAACTTAAGGATTCGAAGTAACCCCTACCGGTTTCAGTTTTTTCAAAACAAGAAAATTATGAAATAAGCGCTCTTATGATTGAAATGAAAAACATTATGTAAAAACAAGCATCTTTATTGTAATCTATTTGATAACTTCTCGTTATACCAAATAATACGGATTTAGAAAAATAAACATCTACAATAAATACAACTTTTTGTTGCAAACATTATGAAACGTGTTTGCAATAAAAAGTTTGGCATAAAACAATGAGACGGGACGATTGGTACAGCCGCGAAGAAAAGTATAAATTAGAGATTAACTGATTCAAAATGTCAATTCCTTTTTGTACGATGGTACTACTAAACTTTACACTTTTCTCCCCGAATATAACATTACAACTAATTGATTACATAATATATCGCACACAGATTCAGGTTATTTTAGACAAAACCAAGGTAAAATAGTAATTGTTACTGCGATGCATTCAAAACACAATGTCAATTTTAAAATAAAATGTCAAATTGATAAAAAAGTTAAAATAATTGTAAAGAAATATTACACTTAAAATCTGATTTAAAATCAGTGACAACTCGATATAATATAATAAAAACTTATATTTATATAAGAAAACATTGTAACCTAGCGTGTAAGAAATATATTAATAATAATAATAATAATAATACATTTATTTCAGACAACATTAGAACAAGTATAGATCTTATTCACTTATTCTACGCACTTATTATTATTATTGGCACTTATTTTATTCACTTATTAATATGTAGTCATATACATTGTACAATATCAGTATCATATTTCAACTTGTTAAAATTATGTTTTTCTTTGCAAACGTTACAAAAGCCCGACCACATGTCATGTACAAGACGTGTTACTTATAACGTAACTAGTGTTGGGGTATTAAGTTATTGTGAATAACGCCGGCAAAGTGAAAAACAACAAACACGCACAAAAACAATAAAACTTAAGTAAAAGAAAATAAAACACTTTGTGTCATGTCCTAGCGGTTCATCTAGACCTCTAGTTTGTGAATCTGGAATGTCCTGTTATTTAAAATATTGCTAATAACGTTAAGTTTTCACGCACGTTATCTGAAACGGTTGTTAATTTAAACGTTATTTTTAACAATCGAAATAAAATAACGAAATGCTCAACTGGCCCTAAATAAGGTGAATATCTAAACATTGACCAACTAAGCTCTCTAATTTTATTATTTTAGAACAATCGTATGGGATGCAATGCAATTAATTTTCAATTATCCAATTTAGGATCTTAGGTGGATACAATTTATATGTAAAATATTCTGCATCCCAAAAGACCGGTCATCAGCCAAAAGCTACCAATTTACGTATAAAATAACTTGCACAACACACAATTGCTATATAAATGTTTAATACTAATTCCTAAATAGTAGCACCTAAATGGTGATTCTTAGATATACCGACCATAGCAACAAGTCATTATACATATTTTTATTGATAAGATAAACATTTTGCAGAGCTCGAATTAATGCTGCACCCTTTTATCATCGTACTATAGTTTCTATATCGATAAAATAACATAACGTTAAAATAACGTTAACGATATCGATAAAAAGGTGACAACACTAATGAGTAAAACGATTTTAGTCCCGCACTACATTGTAATGATTTTAGAGAAGAAAAATAAACTTTTAAAATCTAAAAACGGTGGTCTCATTCGTGTGACATTTTAAAGCTATTTCACGATGAATTTTTGCGTAAATATAAAAATGTTTCAACTTAATTAGAAACAGAGATACAATTTAGATATAAGATTATACTTTTTTACTATGGCAACATTTACAACTACGAAGCCAGTTTATTTCCGGTTATCTGCTTGCCTTAGTCTAAGCTTAAATAGAAAAATGCTCGTCTTAAGTTATTTATACAAAATTGCATTTGTCAAGTCGACGTGAGTCGTAGGTGCGGAACGCCACAATATCTAAATATTCAATATAATTAACGTTCATTAATTTAATTAATATTTTAAATAACTTAACCATGTACCGACAGTATCAGCCTGATTCTCCCGGCTGCGCCAAATGATTTGTAAGTAATCTGTCGGTATCGCCCGTGTGTCGATGGCGTAGAGTAGATATTCGCAGTGATGTAGCTTACATGCTAGGTGCGGCCCGCGGGTTTATTTAGGGCTGCGTGCTTTGTTGTTGGATCTCTATCTTCTCCACTGTCATGTCTGGGTTCATTGCTGTGGCCTCCTGGTGAACAAAAATACTTCGTGAGTAAAAAATA
Source organism: Eupithecia subfuscata (assembly GCA_963564075.1). Lineage (NCBI taxonomy): Eukaryota > Metazoa > Arthropoda > Insecta > Lepidoptera > Geometridae > Eupithecia > Eupithecia subfuscata. Next base: position 738,792 of record OY751118.1, on the reverse strand, counting down.
TGATGAATCAAGACGCTATCGCTTGTTTGACGGAGTTTGAGTCCCGCTTGCAAGGATTTATAAAATGTCAAATCTTATTTAAATTTGACGCATTTCTATGGTTTGACAACTCCTACCTATGCCGTGAATTTTGATTTGAAGTTTATCGATATTTTGTCACGGGCATACCGCAGGAAGTGACTAGCTCTCAAATACATGATCTGAATAATCTTTAATGCATTACTTTTGTCCCTTCCCCTGTGGAAGCACAATCACCACGCTCGGAAGGTGGATTGTTCTCAGTGGAGGTGTTATAAATAAACAGAAGCAAGCTGATGTCCTTTCTCTGGTAGTTTCCCAACCACAGGCTGAGTTGAACGATTCTACGCCGGGACCGCCGGCCCGCGGTTCTTTTGTCCCACCATCCTTATATGATCAAGAAGTGAGGAGTGAACGTACCTGGATGGCCTCAGCTAAGGCGCGGTCGTGGTCGATGGGGTCGCCGTCCGACTGGATGGTGATCTTTTGTTCCACGCGCGTTTCTACCACGCCGTTGCGTTCCGTCTTGTACTGAAATAAACAACATTTTGTAAGGAAACGACGCTAATAATACTATTCTATCCCTTATGGATTTTCAATGATTGAAGATGTTTGCGAATTCTCGAGATAAAGAGTATTCATCAAAAGTCCGAGTCTCTCACAAGGCACTAGGTATGACATCATCATCATTTCGCCGTAGTATAGGCTTTCTATTGCATCTGCCAACCTACTCTGTTCTGAGCTTCTCGCATCCTCTTGAATGATGCGCCTAGAGACTTTGAAGATGTCGTCGTGCAAGCGGCCGACCCGGATTTGAAAGGCCCTTCTTGGTCTCCACTCACGTGTTAAATTTTACCTTAACGGACTCGTCTGGTCAAGTGTCCTGCCATTTAACTCTAGTATTGTTATCAGGCTAAAGCTAAGGCTGTCACTATCAACTCAGCTTTTGGTAAAAAAACTGGTTGCTTTTAAGAAGTAGTAGAAATGGTGGTAACTTACAGTGATAGTCTCAACGGTGCGAGTCTTGGAGCTGATGGTCTGCGAGGAGACTACCTCTCCGCCTTCCTCGTGCGTCTCTGTCGTCTCCGAGGTGATCTCGGGGCCTGTGCTTGTCTGTAACGTATACATAATATGAAAACACGCTGAAAATCATTGCTAATATGGCTAAGTATTCGAAATGTATTTTTATAATCCAATATTACCGCAATGACAATACAAAGACTGACATAAACACTACCATACCATAAGATGCATTAGAACTGTTTTTAGGATTCCGTACCTCAAAAAGACCTCCTCTTAACATTATACAAAAGAAAATCAAGAAATCAAGCTTAAAAAGACAATACCTACGGAAAAAATGGTCTACCCCCATTGTGTGGGGTATCGTTGGCTAGCTTAATAATAATATTACCGTTTTGCACAAAAACAAAACGGATATTATGTGAGTGGAGAAACGGACAGCATGGTTTGAAGAATTGCAATTTGAAATATGGATGTATTTATGTGCTTTTATCGTCTTTTTGTAGTCATGCTGTGTGTTTTTCCGTCAAAGTCAAAGCAGCAAGTCCCTGTCATTGTGACAACTGTCAATGTCAACTCATAGTGTCATCAACACCAGCAAGTACCTTGCTGATGCTGTCCGTTTCTCCACTCACATAATATCCGTTTTGTTTTTGTGCAAAACGGTAATATTATATGTGTTTCGAAACGGACAGCATGGTTTGAAGACCTGTTTGTTATCTGCTGGTGAAAGACGGACAAACGCTATGTGAAAATAAAATGTATGACATGTAACTAAGTAGGTACTTACATGTAATACATAAATAACAGTCAAACAAGTCAAAGATCTTAGGACATAACTTCTAAGACTTTAAAGTTGTGTAAAACAAAATATTGAGTGTTTATCAAATCTAATTGATCAGAAATCAACGATACTTAGCATCACACAAAGTGCCCCTGAAGCACATATAGGTACACATGGATCTGGATAGTGGCAGCCGGCGACGCCGTTCTGCAGTTGTATTGTGCGCCGTCATGCAGGTCACTTCGTTGGGGCTTAGGTCTGGATAGTGGCAGCCGGTGACGCCGCAGTTCTGTCGCTGTACAGCAGATCGCTTCGTGGGGCCGGACAATGTTTAAAACTGTCATAAACTGGGTAAAAGGCAGTGATCTAAGTATGAAAATATTGTATGTATAGGTAATATAGGTATTTCATTATTTAAATGAGTAAAGTTCTGGTTTCTATTTGAAACTTTACTATTAACCATTTAGATTCATCAATTTATTAAATAGGATTATGGTATTCATAAAATCTTGCTGATCAGAAATTACTGCTCTAAAATGCAAGGTCTAATATTTCAATGAGTGGAGTTCTGCTTAGTAGAATATTTTCAGTTTGAATGTGATAGTTTTAATTTTATTTAATTCAGGATTTATTTGTTGATCACATGCTTGGTAATGTGCTCATTTTTAGAATTAATAAATTTAATTGATCTTGCTATTATGAGATCTGGGATTCACATGAACATAGGTACCTACTTCTTATGTATATCCTTAATTAACTGTCCATAATTGAATTTAGTTCAAATAGGACTTTTAACATTACAAATATAAAATAAAATATGTTATGGTATGGATAACTTATTTACAAGGGGTTATTTCGCTATAACCCTTGCTGTGTAATTATAGGTATTTGTATGTAATATAAAGATGGTAGTTAATGATATCTACATATAGCTTGTTAGTTCTCTGAACTGAACAACATAAGTACTTGAATCAGGTCCAGTTGCAGAAAACACCAAAACAGGTGTCTGCTTGGGTATGTTATTGTTTTCATGAAAAATACTTGGTTATGAATCCACTGACACCATAACTCCATGGTGTTCCCGCTAGACGATATATATTTAATTGCGGAGAACCCTGTCATATCCGACGGTAAAGGGTAATGGTACCTTGGTTGGTGATAATGATGGACAATCTGATACAGGACAGTGGGTGACGTGCCTAGTCTTACCACTCGTCTACTTCACCGTACCGTTTCTCCCCCCCCCCCCCACTTTTTTACCAAAAGTTCCAGTGTCTCCATCTGAGGAGGGACTTCACTGGGGAGAGAACATTAAAGGAGCTCAGACAGAACCTCAATACAAGATTTAAAATGTATAAGCCAGAAGCATTATCATATTTATCATAGATTGTGTGCTATCTTCTCAGGCTCGAATATATTGGCAAAATGTCAGGCACTTTGTTGGGGCGTCCATCGCCTAGTATGTATGCCCCATCATCCGGATACAGTCTCCGAGGGCGACGTGTATATTCAGACAAAACTGATCACACTTCGACTGAAGGTGTTATAAAAGTCGACCTGACCTTGTTATAGCGAGGTATCGCTTTTAAGACCAAGTGCCAACAGGGCCTATAGCCAGCTGTGGACTAATATAGGCTGATGATGATCGAGCCATTCGAGCCATTGAAGGCGTAGCGAAAAATGCCATCCGTACCTCCTCAGTACTGGAGTTAACATTGTCATTTCCCCTCTGCTAGTTTGCCTCCGAGGCCAAAGGTATTAAGAGCCATTCGCGCCTTTGAAGGCTAAACGAAAAATCGCATCCGTATCTCCTCCGCACTGGAGTTAATATTGTTAGTGTCCATCTGCTAGTTTAACCTATCAGGTTTAGCAACGGGGCACCAGAGTCGCCACCTCTGCGGGTCACACCGCAGAGTCTAGGCCATGGATGGGGTAACACTCATACTCATAAATTTATTCGCCATAGGAGCACAAGGCACACTTGGTTAATATGAGAAGAAATATAATAATGAGAAGTATTGTACTATTTTACTGTAATAGCCTTCATTTCATGTCTATAATGCCACGCCCCATGTTCCGGATACAGCTTCCGCAGCCGGGGGCAATAAGTACCGTTCCGATACTCTGTTCAGATTATTTGGCTGGCAGACGGCCATGCCGTTATACCTCCCCGAGAGGCATGCTGCCGTAGTAGTGTCCTGAATCGTCGTCAAGACAGCTCCAGTAACATCATCGCCTAGCCCAAGTAAGCATGCGATGGCCCCTAATTTAGGATATAGCCTCCGAGGCCAGGGGCAATAAGTACCATACCGGTATTATGTTGATTATTTGACTGTTAGTTGGCCAAACTATAACATAACTCTCTCATGAACATCACCATTATTAGTTCCAGTTACATTGTTTCTGACGACAGGATAAAGTTTCCCTTATTTTATACATAAAATAATAAGTTTCGTTTACCGGTATGAAATGGTATAGTCCCACATATTGGCTTGAGTGTCAGATATTTGATAGGGTCACTGCCCACCTGACTGGAACCTCTCGTTCAAATGAGTGCATCCAATGCATCTCGTCAAAATGTGGATCACATCCGAGTGAAACCAACTGTGAAGGTTTGGTTATCTATGAGGTTTCAAAGTATTTATTGTAAACCACATAATTATGTAATGATCCTCTGCTACTTAATTAACAAAGCTAAGAAAAAACTGAGCTCTTGTGACTTACACACTCTTGAATATTGTAATAAAAATTTAATATACCAGATTCTGATGGTGTGTTGGTGTGCACTAACCTTCACCTGAAGTGAGTTGCACTAACTCAAACAAAATAGCAGTAGGAAATTGTCTTTAATTTAAAGGAATGCCATTGCCCTGCTGTTGGACATCCTAGGCTAATAATAGTAATCTGTTTGTCTTGATCATTTTTAGTTTGTTGCAGAGAATTTAATTTTGATTATTTCAGACTTTGGGTCTAAATGATTTTCAGAATAATGCGGGGTCAATAAAAGAAATAATTTTAGGTACTTACTATTAAATAAAGTTGTTCTATAAAAGCCATAGGTAACAACTGTGGAAATAACCTATGATTCTGGGAATGTGAAACTAGGTTCAATATGACATGTGATGTTCATTCCAACTGGTGTCATCAGATCTTGGAAGTAAATCATGTTTTAGATAGGTACTTCAAAATGTCGGAGATCACCATGACAATGATCTAGAGCATATTCAGTTTCAATACAATGAAAGTAACATAATGAGAGACTACAAAGTATTTTTATGTTTGGCACCTTACTCCGAGTAAGTGTTAAACATACCTGCAGGTAATTTTATTTACAAGCTGTAATGTGAAAGGTCAATTTGCAGAACCTTTTAACTTATTAGTTATAAGGTTAGGTTAAGGTAGGTACTGTTCTTTAAATAATTTAAGCAAAAGAAAGCTATAATTATATACCTACTTAGGGCATTTTCTTATTATTATATTTAACTTCCAATACAATATAGATTAGTTAGTCAAAAATCAGCTCTTGTTCTGATATACTCTCTGTACTCTGTCTGCCAGTAACAATGAAATAAGTACCTAGCTAAATTCTGATTGTTCAAAATAAAGTGGTGATTCTGCCCCGAACAGTACAAACCGAACCTGGGAACTTATTATTATGATTATTATTATTGTGCTAAGGTTTAAATCTTCTCTGTGAAAAAACCGGTAAAAAACAAAGCACATGGGCCTAAGGCAAGTGCACTTCAGGTGCTAGGTAGTTCATTTTGCAGGATTTTTCTGACAATCCTACAAGTGTTTAGTATGACAGCTTTTTGCATTAATGTGTCAACTTTTTATTTACCAAACCAGGTAGGTAGGTACTACCAGGTAGCCTACGAAGATTTCGATCTGTTATTTATGTAGGCATTTGCCCTGCCCTGCCAAACTTTGGTGTCAATGATGTTTTTATTTCAAACAATTAGTTCATACCTATTACATGCACATAACTCTGTTTATAATAGTAGTTTACTAATTCATCATCTTTTCATCAAAAGTATGTTTGTAACACTCAATTAGAGATTGCAAAATGATTTAACATGATCTAGGGTGTTAAAAGGTGGCACCGCACCTTCCGTCTATAGGTTATGTACTTCAACCTGGGTTATTATCGCAATAACTTGATAAGACAAGCTGTACTAAAGGATCACACTCGTGTGTGTACCGCCGGCCTGATGGTACCGGCGACATAACTATACAAAGTATTACCATCCGATGGGAACTTTGTGCCAGGCTCGTTATTATGAGTTTTCCACGCTTACCTCATAGTCAGTGGTCGGGATTATAACTCGGAGAGATGGGCACGAATTTTGCACAAAGTAAATGCTTGTACTTCACCGTAAACATCGTTTTTTCACCAAAAAACCATAAAAACACAAAATTTTCTGCATACACCGCTGAAAATTTCAAACGCTATGAGTTGACATTGACAGTTGTCACAATGACAGGGACTTGCTGCTTTGACTTTGACGGAAAAACACACAGCATGACTACAAAAAGACGATAAAAGCACATAAATACATCCATATTTCAAATTGCAATTCTTCAAACCATGCTGTCCGTTTCGAAACACATATAATACTGTGGGTGTAGAGATATTATTCACGATTCAGGGTTCCGTTTGCGAAATATTATACAATGTGTCTGGTTACCGGTGTCGGAGACTTTGGGGGGGTGAAGTACGGTAAATTTTATCGACAAATCACTATCCCTATTTTTTTTTCTCGCTTCCTGATAAAATGGCAGCCATTTTGTTTTCTTTTGCTTCGAAGCACGGGTGCTTGTATTGTTTAAGCTATAGCTACCCATGCAGAGGTTTTTGGAGGACGATAGAGGACTCATTTGATTGCCAATAATGTAGGCAATAAAGCAATCATAACATTGTTGCATTTTCTATTTTATAATAAAAGAAAAGAGAATTTATAAAACAAAAAAAAGTTATTTTTTCAATTTTTTTTTAACATTTTTAGCTTTTTCATAAAATTGAAACTGTCAAGCTACATGTTTTTTGTTTTTGAAGGATAGTACAGAATATGTGCTTCAAAATAAGTTGTGCATCTTAGCCCTGAGTAAGATAGTTTAGAAGTTATGACGATTTGAATCTGACCCTTGAAAGTTTAAATATCCCGCTAATAAGCAACTGGACTCACGGTTTCGAGGAATTGCGTGTCCATAGACAATTCTGTGCTTTGTTGTAGATAAGGACGTGCTGAAACTGAAAAAAAGGGCGCGCTGTCAGATTAATTTTTGTTAAGTTTTGATACTTTTCGCTGACGAAAGTTAACAGAAATGGAAGATTTCCATTATTCCAGCCAGGACGTGGCCAACATCCATTTCGTCTATGGATTGTGTAAACCAACCCCGAATGCTCGCACATTCATATGAATGTGCGAGCATTCGGGGTTGGTTTATTGGGAAATCTTCTCGCATACTCTCTTACAGCAGCATTATCGTTCCCGTTGCACAATCCATAGACAAAATGAATGTTGGCCACGTCCTGGCTGGAATAATGGAAATCTTCCATTTCTGTTAACTTTCGTCATCGAAAAATACAAAACTTAACAAAAATTAATCTGACAGCGCGCCCTTTTTTTTTTCAGTTTCAGCACGTCCTTATCTACAACAAAGCACATAATTGTCTATGGACACGCAATTCCTCGAAACCGTGAGTCCAGTTGCTTATTAGCGGGATATTTATAAAATGCGGGATATTTATAATAGAAAATTAAAAAATGAGATGGCCGCGTTATTTTGTGAGAACAATTCTATTGTTGAGGAACGGGATAGGCTTCAGACCATAATAGATAGGTTCGATGAACGATGTGGCATTGAGTTTGAAACGGCCCTGCACAGAACTTCAATCCTGCAGAAGGAATTGTGTGATGCACACCACCACATCGCCCAGCTAGAAGAAGCGGCCCAGAACTCTGCCACCGCGAAAACTCAAACTTTATTTGATGAGCTAGTATCGGCTAACTTATCATCGGGCCATGTTTCTGTTGCCGGCTGCAGCATGCACACATTGCAAAGTATTGACTTAACAAAAGATGACTCAGTGTGTAATGTGGAGGCTAGCAGCAAAAACAACAAACACAAACTAAGCAAAAATAAGTTTAAAAAAAATGTTAAATTAAGTAAGTTCATACAAAAAACACAAAATTTATTAAAAAATAAAAAACAAGAAGTATCTAAAATCAAATGTAATAGGAAACTGGTTAATGAATTAGAGCTTTGTACAATACAGCTAAATCAAAATCAGCTGCAATATGAGGCTGAATTGCAAGAGCTGAGATGCAAACTTGGCCAGGCCGAGCACTCCCTAGGGCACTACATCAGCCTTTATGAGCATACTACAGAACAGACAAGGGAACTCAACCTGGCCATGGATGCGCTTCTCAGTAGCCAGGTGAGTCTGGAGGGCAGGATTCTGGAGGGCTGCGGGTGCTGTGGACCCAATTTGGTCAGTCCTAACTCAAGTCCGGACAGTACTGTCTCAGCCGCATCCCACCTGGACCTCAGCACTTCATGCTCAGGTAATAAAACCATAATGTACTGCGATGAAATTGGAAAAAATATGGGCCAGTTTTTAAACATGAATATGGAGCACTCAATAAATAATTGCTTACCTAAATGCAATCTTCATGATATTATGCACAGAATTGAAAATGAAAGATTTCACAATAACTCAAACTTGATAATATTTCTTGGAAATAGGGGTAATGTGAACAAATTAGACTTGATTAAATATATGGACAAACTATGTTCCCTACAGTTAAATAAAATTGTAATGTTCACATTCCCCTACAGTGACAGCTTGCCAAATACAGAAAATAACATTAGATATAAGCTAAATATGACATTGCATACTATTTCATGCAATAATAATATACATGTGATTGACACTAACAGTATTGTTAGTAAAAAATATTGCTTGACTAAAAAAGGTAATTACTACCTTTCAAATTATTCCAAAAAACAAATAGCTGTTTCGCTATCCTATTACTTTAATATCACAGCCAAAAATTTGGCTAAACAAAATGCTTCTTTTGAGCATTGTAATAAATTTACAACCAAGACCTTGGAAGTTCTTCCAAGCCATTTAAATTAAATTTAACGACAATAGAGGAAGTCTCTAGCCATAAACAGTCAAATAATATTGGTTACATAAAAAGTCAAAGAAACCAAACCTGTAAAACAAATGCAAAGTTTACCAACTTGGTGCATCAAAATATTCAAGGATTAAAAAGTAAATTATTAGAGTTGGAATTGTTCATGAACTCTTTTCATATTGACATCATCTGCTTAACAGAACATTGGCTGAAAAGCTATGAGCTCATGTTCAATTTCAGTAACCACCAGGTTGGCAGCTCTTTTTGCAGATCACATGCTATTCGTGGAGGCTCCTTAATATTACTAAACAAATTCATAAAATTCAAAGACCGTAAGGACATAACATGCTTATCCGTTGAAAGCCACATTGAAGTAGCATGTGTAGAGTTGGAGCAAATTATTGTAGTAAGCGTATACAGCCCACCATCAGCTTCTTTTGAAATATTTGAAAATGTTATGGAGAACATTTTATTTAAATTATCAAAATCAAATAAAACTATAATGGTATGCGGGGACTTCAATGTTGACCTTTTAGAAGTTTTCTCCCTCAGTACTAGATTGACTAATTTATTTAATTCTTATAATCTAAGGCCATTATTTATGGAACCTACTAGAATAACTGAAACCTCAGCAAAATGTATAGATAATGTATTTATTTGCCAAAGTGGAAAAATTGTAACCAAAAAAATAATAAGCTACTTAAAATCAGACCACTTAGGTCAACTAATAAAACTAGAAATTCAAGTAAAAAATAATAATTCTAAAAAGAAAATAACATACATACCTGTAACCACAAATCGATTTGAACGGTTGAAATTGGATTGGGAGTGTAAACCATCACCTTATCACTCACTTAACAACCCAAATGAGTCATATTGCAATTTTTTTAACACATTTACCAATGCATTCAATTCAATATTCACACCCAAATCGATTATGGTCTCAGAAAAACTTACCTTTAGTGAGTGGGCAACAGTGGGTATACATAAAAGTAGACAAAAGTTGTATGAACTGTATAGTGAAAAACAATACAATTTTAGCCAGGAGTTCAAAGAAAAAGTAAAAAATTACTCAAAAATATTTAGAAAAGTTTGTCAAATAGCAAAATCAAATTATATTAGCTCGAAAATTAGAAATAGTGATAATGTAATAAAATCAACTTGGAATATAATAAAAAGTGAGACTGGAAAGGTCAGTACATACGTTAATGATTACAATTTAGAGATCAATGATTGCTCAGTTAAAAATGATGTCGAAGTGGCCCAAGCATTTGAAAACTTTTTTACTGAAATTCCAATCTCAACTACAAAGTGTTTAAACTCTTCTCAGGTAATTGCTGAGTCGTTGCTTATAGAAAATGTATCTAAATGCAAAAATAAATTTAATTTCACCCATGTTGATGAAAAAGATATTAAAAAAACCTTTAAACTTTTAAATATAAAGAAAACTGCAGATCTCTGGGGCATTTCCGTTACAATTATTAAACCATTGATTGATACCATTGCAACAGATCTAGCTTTTATATTTAATGAATCTATTGATTGTGGCGTATTTCCTGATCTAATGAAATGTAGTAAAATAATCCCACTGTTTAAATCGGGTAGTAGGTCTGACCCCACTAACTTTAGACCAATATCAGTACTGCCAACATTCAGCAAAGTTTTTGAAAAACTTATTCTACATCAATTGCTTAGGCATTTCAATGGCAATGACCTGCTGCATTGTAAGCAATTTGGGTTTACTCGCGGCAGGTCAACTACTGATGCTGGTGTAGAGTTAGTATCGCATATTTTTGATGCTTGGGAGAAGTCGCAAGACGCTTTAGGCGTTTTTTGCGACTTGTCAAAAGCGTTCGATTGCGTACACCATGAAACATTAATCAGGAAACTACATCACTATGGAATAAGAAACACCTCTTTGGATCTTCTTACATCTTATTTGAGTGATAGGATACAAAGAGTTGACATTAATGGGAAACGGTCTTCGGGGTCTGTAGTTACAATGGGTGTGCCACAGGGTTCTATCCTCGGTCCTTTCCTATTCTTAGTTTATATTAACGATCTGCCTCATCTTGTCAAGAATAATCACGAGATTGTATTGTTTGCTGATGATAAATAAATAAATAAATAAATAAATAAATAAATAAATAATGCTGGACAATTCACACAGCATTATCTAGCCCTTGATATGATACTTCATTAATTTTTAAAATGAAACGACAAAACACAAATTTCGACGATGTGAATAGTGCAATCTCAAAAGTAGTTCATTGGTTTAGTGTCAATAATCTTTTGTTAAATGAAACCAAAACAAAATGTATTAGATTTATTCTACCTAATGTTAAACAAGTGAAGGCTGATGTAAACGTTAAAGGAGAAACTTTAGAAATGGTAGAAAGCACCGTATTCTTAGGAATCACCTTAGATAATAAACTTCAATGGGGCCCACACATAGATAAGCTATCGAAGAGACTCAGTTCTGCAGCGTATGCAGTCAAAAAAATCCGTCATCTTACAGACGTGGACACATCTAGACTTGTTTATTTCAGCTACTTCCATAGTATTATGTCTTATGGTATACTGCTGTGGGGGAACGCTGCAGATATTAACACCGTATTTGTGCTGCAGAAGAGGGCTGTTCGTGCAATCTATAATATGGGTCCCAGAGAATCCCTGCGTGATAAATTCAAAGAAATAAACATAATGACAGTACCATGTCAATATATTTATGAAAACTTATTGTACACTCACAAAAATATAAATCGGTTCCCTAAAAATAGCGATAAACATAATTTGAATACCAGAAACAAACATAAGATCGCTGTGCCCACAACTAGGCTACACAAAATTAATGTATCTTTTAAAGGGCAATGTATACGCTTCTACAACAAAACTCCTAGTGAGTTGCAAAAATTATCAGTAAATAAATTCAAACAAATTGTCAAAACCTTGCTGTGCAAAAAGGCTTACTATAAAATATCAGATTATCTAGAGGATAAAAAAGCTTGGGACGGGTTTTGCTCCAACTCGAAAAATAACAACTAACAGGCTAAAGGTTTCTTCGTCGCTTCTTTACTTTAGTCTACATACCGAAGCGACAGAAATCAAAAAATATCACTTTATTTCCGTGTCAGTGCTTAGTTTTATGATTTGACCTTTTCTAAGTGTACATTTATTGTATTTATGGAAATAAAGAGTTTTTGATTTTGATTTTGATTTTGATTTAAACTTTCAAGGGTCAGATTCAAATCGTCATAACTTCTAAACTATCTTACTCAGGGCTAAGATGCATGACTTATTTTGAAGCACACATTATGTACTATCGTTCAAAAACAAAAAACATGGAGCTTGACAGTTTCAATTTTATGAAAAAGCTAAATATGTAAAAAAAATGTTGAAAAAATATTTTTTTTTTGTTTTATAAATTCTCTTTTCTTCTCTTATAAAATAGAAAATGCAACAATGTTATAATTGCTTTATTGCCTACATTATTGGCAATCAAATGAGTCCTCTATCGTCCTCCTAGAACCTCTGCATGGGTAGCTATAGCTTAAACAATACAAGCACCCGTGCTTCGAGGCAAAAGAAAACAAAATGGCTGCCATTTTATCAGGGAGCGAGAAAAAAAAATAGGGATAGTGATTTGTCGATAAAATTAACCGTACTTCACCCCCCCAAAGTCTCCGACACCGGTAACCAGACACATTGTAGAATACACTTAACCGGATTTACTTTTTTTATTCTTGCTTTATATTACTTTTTCAATAATCTTATATATAAAAATGAAACCCGTTTCGCGTTGTCACGGCATCACGCGTGAACGGCTGGACCGATTTCGCTAATTCTTTCTTTGTTGTGTTTGTTATTGTCAGGAGAAGGTTCTTATGAAAGAAAAAATTAAGAAAGTTGGAAACATAAATTTCCACGGGGGCGAAGCCGCGGGGCGCAGCTAGTGCTGGATAATTCACACAGCATCTAGCCCCAAGCTAAGCAGAACTTGTGTTATGGGTACTAGATGACTGATTCACTTAATACAACATACATGACATTATAAAAATAATATCAAACTTATCAATCTAACAAGAGCTAACCCAAATTGTAACTGTAGCGCCCTGACAGGGTTTATGTGCATTGTGTACCCACTGAGACTACCTACACCTAAGCAAAATACCTGTATGCATAAAATCACTATACATTATAGGAATACGTGTAAATTCTACGTACCCTGGTAGTCTGTCCAGCGACCATGCTGCCGAAAGGTGCGTTGCCCGACACTGTGGACGTGGTGGTGGTTGTGTACGCGCCCGGCTCCTGGGGTAGCACAAGGGAGACGTGTAAGGGCCGGTATTCTTTCATATCTATGTTTTGCAAGCTTTCGGGCTTTAAACTTTATAGGCTTTAAACTTGATTGATTTGTAATATGCAAGCTAGCTTAGAGCTTTTGTTATCAAACTCTAGGTTTCGGAAGCTTCAACCTTAAGACGTAATTACTTAAGCAAGGCTTAGGGCCTCGTCAAACTCAGGTTTGAACTAGATTTCAGTTGGAATTTTCCTACAATTGAGGAAGGAAAGTGACGGAATCTTTTAGAAAAGTACTGTGAATATTTGTTGAAACATGTGTTCAAATACTTACGTGTTCGTGTTACGGTTATTGCAATCAATTTAAAATAATCAAATTCTATTTGAAAACTACTAATAAAACGCTAATTTCGTTTGGATGCATCATGCAAACATCAATTTCATAAAACTCATGCTGCATTACTATTACTGCATTAATTTAAAAACTCACAAACACTTTAAAACAATTTCATACAGCTACAAATGAAAAATATCAGAATTAAAACAAACTAAACACAACCCCGATAAACGTTCTAAGATTTAGAGAGATTAAAAATGTACTTATACCAAATGTTGGCTCCTATTCATTTTCTATTAGCTAGCCTTAAGCTTTTTCTTCGAATTTCTGTACCCTATTCTTGATTCTTACCGTGACATAATAATGTCCTTCCCCAGCGCCTTCCTCGAAGTCGATCGGCGTTCCAGAATCACCGCTGCTCAGCGAACTCTCTGAGCCGCGTCTGGTCAGCTGTGAGCCGTGATCCAGCGTGATCCGTGATCCAATGTGATCCGTGGGGTGATACGTGTGACACACAGGACATGCCGGATTGGCCATGGATGTGCAGGTATGGATTGAATAGAGAGAGAGAGAAAACCATGTTGGTAATGGGGATGATGAAAAGGAAAAAGAATAAAACGTTGATGTGAACACGGAAGGGATAAGAGAATGTATCAATTGTAGTAAAGATGTAGGAAAATTGGTAATGGAATTTGAAGATCCACCGTTTATGGTAGGTGTAGTTACCACACAATTGGAAGGTAGGGAGTATTATCACAAGGTGTCGCACAATTGGTATCACGTCATTCCATGCGTTAGTCGATCCGATGCGTTGATGGGAGGGGGAGAAAAATAAAAGGAATAATTAACAAAACATGCAACGACAGCTTCAGATGAGCGTAGGGCTCATGCACTCGCCAAGACATCATTCTTTGAGCCAAGCTTATGCATTCAGTTCTATCTGTTGTTTCATTCATATGGTTTACTATTTCAGTCAACAGTTTCGTTTTCATGCTTTGCAGCTGAGAAATCGAATCTCAGTTTTAATGTTTTCAGTTTACTTACATGAATTCAATATAAAATGCTCAAGTAATATTGGTAAATTCATTTTAGTTCAAGATAATAAAATAATACAAGAAATACTTTAATAATAGTTCGATTACTTCGATTATTGATGTTGGATTTGTAGCTGTCGATACAAAATAAAAATAAACCAACCAAAATGAATTCCAAAAGAAAATTTAAATGGAATAAACCAAGAAAAATTAAATCAAACAATGAAAAAAAAAAACATGCTTGAACGGGGTTTCAAGGAATGTGTTCTAGATAGTATGATGATGTACCTGATCGCCCGTGGTGACCATTGTCTTGACCTCCTGTGTGAGGACCCGTTGCTCCTGCCTGGTGGCGGACGAGGTCACGGTCTGCGCCACGGTGCGCTCCTCCATCTGCTGCGTCTTGGCCTTGGTGTCGAGGTCGTGGTGCGTGGTCGCCGTGCGGGTGGTCACGGCCCGCGCCGTCACGTAAGGACTCTTCCCGCCCGCCTCAGGTTCAAGGCTTTCCGCCTATCAGGGTTAGACTTGCATGCATTACTAATTACTATGTACAGGAAAACATTGATACTACCAAGCTTGTAAATAGGTCACAAAAAATTAAGGACATCAACGAAAACTTTAATGAAAGTAAATTTAAAAAAAAGTAAACAAATTAAAATGGTGGCGTCGTTTGCCGGTTAGGGGGTAATCAGAATTGAACGCACCTTGTTCGTATGGGTCGAGAAGGTCACTTCACCGGTGCCCAGGTTTTCGACCTCCTGTTCGACATTGTGTGTCACGCCTTCGTCGTTTTTCGTCAGCAGCTGTTTCGTTGTCGTCTTCACGACCACGGGAGGTGTTGGCGTCTTTTTTGATCGCTGCGAAATGGGGATCTTTGAGGACAGAGGGGTGTTGGATGAGACGTAGCCTTGGTGTCGAATGTGCTCGCTTGTTGTGTACTCTGTGAACGTTTTCGGTTCGTCTCCTCTGAGCGGACTTTCGTCTTTGCCGAATGTGGAGAACTTGTGCGTGTTGACGGTTTGAATGTCGATGTTCGCTGGCAGGTCTTCGGTTTCTTTTTCTATCGTGTAGTTGCCGCTCTTGTCCGCGAAGTGTGATGGGTCTATTTGTGAGTAGTGCAGAATGAGTTGGCCCGTGACGGGGTCTCTCACGGCAGTGCTCGGGTCGATATCGCCAGTGTCTGGATCAATGTCGCCATACTCTGTCTTAATCCTGCCAGTAACAGGGTCGATCTTTCCGGATAGAGTCATTGTTTGGGTAACGGTTGTCCTGGCGCCCTTCAGTCTTGGATCATCTGGGTCTACGTCGATGGTCTCGCCGGTGATCGGGTCTATGATCTGGTACAGATACACGGTCTTTGTTGTAATGATTCTGCCGGTAGTTTCGTCGATGGTGCACTCTTTGGGATCGACTTCTTTGACGCGGCCCTTGTCATCCTTTTGCGTGATGACGAAGATCTTGATGATGATCAGCCTGCCTGTGCGTGGGTCGATCTTACCCAGTTTGGTGTATATTTCACCCGTGCCGGGGTCGACTTGCGATGCAGAGAATAGTGGTTCATTATTCTCGTCGACCTCTCCGGTGGCTGTGTAGATTTGGCCGTTGACGGGATCGACTTTGATAAGGGACTTGTCAACTTCGGTTGTCCTGACGATGACACCAGTCTTAGGGTCAAGCCTGCCGTAGATGGTGATAATGTAGCCAGTAATGGGATCGATTTGTCCAGCAGTGTACAGCACATCTCCGGTCTGAGGGTCTTTGGGACCAGCGATCCATATTTGGTTGGTCTTAGGATCAACTTTGACGTTCTTCGGGTCGTTTGATACAATTTGTTTTCCAGAGACGGGATCTATCTTGTTTCTGATGATTCGTAAACAGATCAGCCTACCGATATCTTTGTCTGGTTTGCCAGATTTGGGGTTAACTTGACCTGTCCTCAGCAAGAACTGTCCAGTAACAGGGTCTACCTTCAATTCTCTGCTTTCGAACTTGCCAGTCTTAGGATCATTGTATGTAACAGTACCCTTGAGGAGATCGATCTGTCCGTACTTTGTGTCAATCTTGTTATTTTCCGGGTTGAATTGACCAGTCGTGCTTTCGATAAGAGAGTGCTTCGGCTCGATAAGTCCCTTCTTGGAATCTACCTTTCCAACAAAAGTGGTAACTTCGACTACAGGGTCGATATGAGTACCAACAACGATGACTTGTCCAAGGTTAGCGTCATGTTTACCAGTTTTGGGGTCAACGACACCTCTAATTGTGATTTGTCCGGTATTCTCATCTACTTCAACAGGTTTAGTGTCCGATGTATCTGTGACGAATATGACTCCATTCGAAGGGTCAATAACACCGTATTTGGTTGAAATATGTCCTGTTTCAGCATCCACTTTACCCTTAGTAAGTTCCACTGAACCATCCTCAATATTGACTTTGCCAGTTGCGTTGTTGATAGGTGCAGTGATCGTTGTGATTTCGACTACAGGGTCGTCTTGTTTCGCAACACTCAAGATCATGCCTAGGTGAGGATCTATTTTGCCCGTCTTTGGATCAATGGCACCTGAGTTGATAAATATCTGACCAGTTTCAGATAGCACGTATCCTTCCTTTGTCTGCTTCTGTCCAGCTTGGTCAGTGATTACAATTTGGCCAGTTCGTGAGTTAATAACGCCGTATTTAGTTTCGATAAGGCCGTTGGGATCGAGGATACCAGTAAGATGTTCAACTTCAGCCGTGTGCAGGTCTGGCTTCTTAGATTTGGGGTCGAGTTTGGTAAATATAACCATGATTTTGACGATCTTGCGCTTCGGTGCAGGTGGTTCCGGAGGTGCCATGGTGGGCTTGACGGGAGACGTTTTGTGTACCGGCGATGGAAGAGGGGACGATGATTTAGCAAAGCTGCTGATGATAGGTGATGATGTACGTACAGGCGATTGCAAGGGCGTTTGCGTCGGCGTGGGTGTCGGTGTTTTGACCGGCGACGGGGCTTGTTTAGTGGGAGATACGCTGACTCTTTGTGACACGGGTGGTGGAGCAGGCTTAAGAACATTTTGCTTGTCAACGATAGTCAGCTGTTGCGCAAACGACTGGTCTACCTTGCCTGTAGCTGGGTCAACGACGGCAGTAGTTATGATCAGATTTCCGGTCTTAGGATCAATATCAGCTTGCTTAAGCTCTTGTTTTCCAGTCAAATGATCTTTGTAGAGAATTTGTCCAGAACGAGGATCGATAATGCCGAAGTCGGTATGTATTTTTCCATCCTCAGCGCTAACATAGCCTTTAGCAGCATCGACAGTGCCAGTGTTAGCATCTACAGTCTTGGTGTAAGGATCGTACTTGCTCGTGACGATTACCAGACGAACTTCGCCCTTGGAAGCTGGTTTTGTGTGCGCTACAACAGGTTTATTTACAATGCTTAGTAGCTGTACTAACGTAGGATCGACTTTTCCAGTCTTGGGGTCAACGACCTGGCTCGTAATAACCATGTGTCCCGTTGCTGGGTTGAGTTCAGCTTTCTTGGTTTCAGTTTTGCCAGTTCTAGGATCTGTGACGAGAATTTCCCCAGTAGCCGGGTCGATGATGCCGACAGCAGTACGGATCTTTCCATCTGGGCCGAGTGTTCCAGTAACTGTGTCAACGTGTCCCTGACTTGGGTCAATCTTTTTCGTTCTGGGATCATACTTGGTAGTTATAATGACGAGATGAATTTCTCTTTCAACTGGTTTAGTTTCTTTCTCGACAATAGTCAGCTGTTGGGCCAGGGAGGAGTCTACTTTGCCGGTCTTAGGGTCAACTACTCCTGTGGTCAGGATAAGAGTGCCAGGTTTAAAGGCCAATGCAGGATCAGCTGTGGCATGTTTAACTTCAGACTTTCCTGTTTTAGGATCAACGTACTCGATCTTTCCAGTTTTAGGATCAATGATACCATAGTTCGTGTGTACTCTACCGTCAGCGGCGATGACACCTCTCGATGTCTCGATAGGACCGTTGGGGTTGTCGAGTTTCTTATTCTTGGTATCGTATTTGGACGTAATAATGACCAGCTGAGCTTCTTTGCCGGCAACTGGCTTGAATGTGTCTTTAGGTTTATCTACAACACTTATGAGCTGACCTAGCGTGGGATCAACTTGGCCGGTTACTGGGTCTACGACTCCTGATGTGAGGATGATATTGCCAGTTTTCGGATCAACGGAAGCTTTTTTTGTTTCGCATTTACCGGTGATCGGATCAGTGATCGTGATATCTCCAGTCACTGGGTCTACAACACCAAATTCTGTGTGAACTTTGCCGTCAGCTCCAACCTTGCCAGGTATAGTGTCAACATGCGCATTGTTGAGGTCTAACTTCTTATTCTTCAGATCATATTTGGATGTCACAATGACTAAGTTGACATAACGTTCCTTAGGACCGTCTTTGTCGACAATTGCAAATTGCTGAGCAAGTAACGAGTCAGGTTTGCCTGTTTTTGGGTCGATGATACCCGACGATAGTACCAAATGTCCTGTTTTAAGATCAGTGATGGCTTGTTTAGTTTCAGACTTGCCGGTGTTAGGGTTGATTTGATCAATTTTGCCAGACTTGGCATCGACTATTCCAAAGTTGGTGTGGATGCGGCCATCAGGGGCAACGATACCACGAGAAACTTCAACGTAGCCGTTGGGGTTATCTAATCTCTTGTTCTTAGGGTCATATTTGCTTGTAATTACAACAAGTTGGACTTCTTTCCCGGGCACAGTTGCAAACTTATCTTTGGGCTTGTCTACGACACTGATCTGCTGTCCTAATGTAGGATCAACTTGACCGGATAGTGGATCGACGACAGACGATGTTAGAAGAAGATTTCCAGTTTTAGTATCTACAGTTGCTTTTTTAACTTCTTGTTTGCCAGTTATAGGGTCTGTGACTATGATGTCTCCAGTATTGGGGTCTACAATACCAAACGCAGTATGCACTTTGTTATCGGCCCCAATTTTACCAAGAATGGTGTCAACGTGAGCATTGGCAAGGTCGAGTTTCTTGTTTTTAAGGTCATATTTGGATGTAACAATGACAAGGTTCACGAACTTCTCGGGAGCTCCTCTGGCGTCTCTGTCGACGATAGTAAGCTGCTGGGCGAGTGAAGAGTCAGTCTTGCCTGTTTTAGGATCTGTCACTCCGGATGAAATTATTAAATGACCGGTCTTAGGATCAGCGACTGCCTGTTTGATCTCTTGTTTGCCCGTCTTGGGGTCAACGTATTCAACCTTTCCTGTTTTAGGGTCGATAACACCGAAGTTGGTGTGTACTTTTCCGTCACTGGTAACAACACCTCTGGAGGTTTCTACGTGTCCATTAGGGTTGTCTAGCCGCTTGTATTTAGAATCATATTTGCTGGTTATGATGACCAGTTGGACCTCTTTACCGGGCACGGCTGAGAATTTGTCTTTTGGTTTGTCCACAACCGTTATTTGTTGACCTAAGGTTGAGTCGTGCTGTCCTGTCCTAGGATCTATTACGCCCGAAGTAAGGAGCAGGTTTCCTGTTTTAGGGTCAACGAAAGCTTTCTTTACTTCTTGCTTGCCCGTGATGGGGTCTTTAATGATGACTTCGCCGGTACTCGCGTCAACGATTCCGAAATCGGCGTGTACTTTGTCGTTGTCGTCATATTTTCCTAATACTGAGTCGACGTGGGCGTTAGTGATGTCTAATTTCTTGCTCTTAGGATCATACTTAGCCGTAACTATAACTAAGTTGGCGAATCTCTCTGGAATTCCTTTGGGAGCATCTTTGTCAACAACAGCCAATTGCTGTGCTAATGATGAGTCAGTTTTGCCTGTCTTAGGGTCAATTACACCCTGGGTAAGTATGAAACTGCCCGTCTTAGTGTCGATATTCGCTTGTTTGGAGTCGCGTTTGCCCGTTTTCGGATCAGTAAAGTGAACTTTTCCTGTATTAGGATCGAGAACGCCAAAGTTCGTGTGAACTCTACCGTCCTTATCGCTGATGATCCCTTGCGAGGTCTCGATGAATCCATTTGGATTGTCTAATTTCTTGTTCTTTGAATCATATTTAGCGGTGATAGCAACAACTTGGACTTCCTTTCCAGGCAAGGCCCCGAAGGTGTCTGTAGGTTTGTCGACAATACTGTATTGCTGTCCAAGTGTTGTATCTAGCTGGTTAGTCCTCGGGTCGATGACACCAGATAGAAGAAGGATGTTTCCAGTCTTGGGGTCCACGGTAGCTTGTTTTAACTCTTGCTTGCCGGTGGCAGCATCAGTGACTTGAATTTCTCCAGTTCTGGGATCAATGATACCGTACTTGGTGTAGATTTTACCATCAGAACCACTGAGGACTCCCTTGACTGAATCTACGTGAGCGAAGGATGGATCCAGTTTCCTGTTCTTCAAATCGTATTTGCTTGTGACGATAACTAATCTGACTTCTCTGTTCGCTTTGGTAGCGTCTTTTTCGACAATGCTGAACTGTTGTCCAAGAGAAGAGTCCACTTTGCCTGATTTAGGGTCAGCAACACCCGTTGTGATAAGAATGTTGCCAGTTTTTTGGTCAACGTACGCTTGTTTAGGTTCTTGCTTGCCTGTTTTGGGATCGATATAGTCGATTTTGCCAGATTTGGGGTCAATAACACCGTAGTTGGACGAAACAGTACCGTCCGCAGCGACAACTGCTCTCGAAACATCGACATGTCCGTGAGACGCGTCAAGCCTTTTGTGTTTGCCGTCGTATTTGCCAGTGATAACAACCAGGTCCACTTCTCTTCCTGGTTTAGCTCCAACTTTATCTTTCGCTCTCTCTACGAAGCAATACTGCTGAGCGAGTGTGGGGTCAATTTTGCCAGTTTTAGGATCAATGACTCCAGATGTGAAAAGAATATGACCAGTTTTGGAGTCGATGTGTCCGTTCTTGGTTTCTTGTTTACCAGAAGCGGCATCTGTGTAGGTGATCTGTCCCGACTTCGTGTTGATTTGTTCTTTATCCGTCTGGATTTTCCCGTTTGCCCTGTTTATCGTTCCCTTAGTTACGAGGACTGTGCCATTGGCGTCGTCTAGTTTCTTGGACTTGGGGTTGTAGCGGCCAGTGATGATGACGACTTGTATTTCATTTTCTGCCGGTTTAGCCGAAGCTAATGGGACTGCTATAGCGGTTGCGATTGGAGCTTCGTGATGCGCTCTCTCTGCGTTGAGCAGAGCTAAAGTGGGGTCAATGAGATTCTTGGCTTGTTCTTTTAGCAATGCTGATTCAACGTAATCGATGCCTGGCGTTTTAAGCTTGCTAGGATCTTCAGGAGTTTTCCGCTTTTCTGCGCTTTCGGCGACTTTCTTGTCTTCACCGGGAGCGTAGTTGAATGCAAGACCAGCCTTTCTCGTACTCGGGCTTTGGGCCTCATCAGCGGCTCTTTGTTTCCCGTCGTTAATGGGTTCCTTTTCGTAGCTGAAGGCACCTTGGATGAAGGGTTTGTTCCGTGTTGGACTTCTTTCTGTATCGGTGTACTCGTATGGTTTTGTGAATCCAGGCTTATCTTCTTTTGTAGGTGTTTTCGGCGCCGGACTTTTTTCTCGTGAGCTGTCAAGATTTGAACTCTCGTTTGAGGTATCGAGCACTGCGACTTTAGTTTTAGGCTCTTTGACCTTCTTGTCTTTCGATTTAGGCGACTTGTCTCCTTTCGGCGATTTGTCTTTAGATTTAGGTGACTTTTCTTCTTTATCTTTGGGTGATTTGTCCTTTTTGCCGCCGAACAGTCCAAAACCTCCAGTCTGAGGGTAGGAATGAGGTGTGGGGAGGGGAGAAAAACAAAAAATAATTAAATAAAATCAAAAAATGCATGTGCTTGTATATCGTGTGAGACATCGCAAGAACTTATATCAAAATGCGAACTGAGTTCAAACTGCATGCCCTATGCATATTCTAACATTGACTTATGTACATTTGAATAACACAGCTCTACTGAGATTGTCGTCTCGTTTGCTTTCTACCAAACTTGTAAATTAAGTTTGTGTATCGTTCGTGGACTTACCTTGGCCTTCTTGGGGGTTCCCTCCGTGTTGTTGGCGACTCCGGGATCACTGGACGTGTCTGTGCCTGGAAAACCAGATTTAACACAATAAGTACCTAACTCTTATAGACTTAAGTATGCTTATATTGAGAGAGAGAGAGAGAGATTTTGCGTTACCTTCGAACCTGATTTAAACGCCGTTGGAGCAATGAAAATCAAGTCATGGTTATAAATAACGCTACATGAAAACATGGTCGCATAGACGTCATTTGCTAAAACGACAGCCGGTCTTAAGAGCACGAAATCGTCTGCTTAAGTCCTTGAAAAAATGAGAAAAACAATAAACACTAGTGATTATCTTGTGCAGCGCACCAGTATTGCCATACAGAAGGGCAATGCAGCCAGCGACTTGGGGACGCTTCCGACTGGTATTGAAATGGATTAGTTTAGCTACCGTATAGATTAGCTAGAGACCGTAGGAAGTCGCAGAGATTTTCGACTCCCACGTCACTTGACTTCGTGGTGTAGTTGGTTATCACATCCCCGTACTGAGGGGAGGACGCGGGTTCAAGTCCCGTCGAAGTCGAAAATTTTTGCGAGTTTATTAGATTTCTTAGAAATTACCCTTAGTGTGGGATTACGCACTATAATAACAAAAAACCCTACCGTATAGATTGTTTACAAAAGTTAGCTCAAATGTTTCAATTGTATTGTAATAACTACTACAAATAGTAGTTCAATACCTACTTCTAATTTTTTTTGTAAACCCATTAAAAAGATACCACATAATTTTCTATTTAATAATATTTAGTTTAATAAAAATTAATGTATCCAAGAGGTTTTTCTCCAAGCCTAAAGAAATAAACGTTACTAATACTGATTCTTGAAGCCACCTACATATATATTTGGCACTTGTTACATACCATTTTCGGCTGGCTTCTTCTGTTCAGCCACCTTCTCTTCTTTCTTCTTCTCGGGCGCGGCTGGCATCACCTTGACGGCGCCGGGCGGAGGCTTCTGTTAATTCAATCAAACAAAATGTCAGTGTTGGTACAACTTAGAGCGTAAGCGTAATAATAACATCTGTGCATGTAACTCAGAGACTTTCACCAGGATTCGTTAAATTACAGGATTTACATCTAAAATCTCGGAAATTCTACCAAAAATTTGTAATATTAAAACATTCCAATAAAGATGAAAAACTATGTGTTACTATAAGATACAGTTATCTGCTGTTCACGACTTCAATGAATTAAGAGCATCGGGTACTGGCGGGTAATGATTTAGTTATGTCGAAGTTGGGTGATATTAGAGCAGAGTCAGGAAAATTGGGGTAAGACAAATATAGGACTACTCTTAATTAAGATATAATTATGATGTATTCTATTTTCAAATTTAACTTTTTACGGATAAGATTCGGTCGTCACCAGATCTCTGTAGTCACGGGATGACTGGAGTATTGGTTCTTGATGTGACGACCACGGTAGTGTGCAATCTTGCCGAAGGGTCCAAAAATAGGTAAATAACCCGTAAAAAGTTAAAGATAAAGTAACAAGTATAGAATGGTTAGTGTGGCACCTTCTCCAGCCTCTCGGCGTGGTACTCGCCCTCCAGCGAGCTGGCCGAGGAGGCGCTCGTGCCGGCCGACACGCGCCGGAACTGAGCCGCGTGCGCAAGGGTTAATGGTTCATGTTAGTTATGGTTAGTCTTACAGACGCGAGCGCAGGGCTTTATGGTCACTGTTAATAGGCTAGTGTCTTTAGTCTGTCAGTTAGACTTTATCAGAAGATATTGGTATTTTTTCTTTTGTCGATTAAACAAAAAATTATGAAGATATGGCCAGTTAAAATTCCGTGTGACGTCACACCTTGCGACACTTTTTAGCAAGGTGTGACGTCAATAGCCCCCACTCCCAACTTTGACGCGCTTTATTTTTGACATTTTTTGTTTGATTGACAAAAGACAAAATATGTGTTCAATGTCTTCTGTTAATCTAAGTGACGGACTTAATAGATTAATATTTTTTTTACCCAGGACACTACCCTATTATGGTTGCAGTCTTACAGCCTCGAGCAATATGGGTAATAGTATTTTAGTTGTGGTTATACACTAGCTAATCTCTATGTAGAATGTTTGTAAGCAAACCACGACACAAAAAAACTATAATTCATTTGCTTGGCGTCGAGTTTCAGATATGATTGTAAGCAGTATTTATTGAAAGAAGGATCTCAAATCGACAAGTAATGTAAATTGCGTTAAAAAAGACGCGGCAACAGAGAGCTTTTATCATCCTATTCCTATTTGACTGGAATATAGAGTTGATGTCCTTAAATCAAGATCATCAAATCTATGCTCACACCACCAAATAGGTATATAGTATAGGTAGGTATTCGTGCGCGATCGAAAACTAAACAAATCCCGTCTAAATAAAATGAGATGAAAACGTAAGCGACTTTATTTATTCTTCGCAACGGATCAGCTAAATAAGACTTCAATCAAAAACGATTAAGGAATCGCCAATTCTATTTGAAATATAATTTAAATGCACAACAGTGAGCGTCATAGCAAAACCAATGACGTCTTGGCCGACCCCGGAGGAGATGGCGGGTAGAATGAGATTCTTTAATGCCCAACTGGCTCACTGCCCAACAGTGGAGGGAGTGGGAATAGGGGAGCAAGGCCTCTGTCCAGTGGGACGAGGGAGGCTGAAAGAGAAAGAGATGAAAAAGCCTCGTAGACTATAAATATAAATATATTTGGGTTGAGAAGCACTCGGTTCCAGAATCCAGGATATTTTATGTCAACAAAGGCATTATGAATTGAAACTTTACTAAGACAGACACCTCCCAGCATTCCAGTTTGTTTTGTGTCGAAATCCACCATAACATTTCGTTTTGATAGAACTGATAACAATAACAGAAAACATGGTAACAGCAAGGTTATCACTAGAAACAAAAACTACAACAACGTATAATTGCACACTAACAGCGAAGGTTTGAATGCGAGCTCGAAAACGGACGAGAAACAAATTATGAATGAAGGTTCCAAAAACAAAAACGGTTTCGAATATCTGCGATTTGCTCCGCGAGGAATGAGTGTCACATATGCTTTTTGTTTTTTAACTCCTTTGTTTATAAAAATATCTAAGATTCTAGAACTGAGTATAGTTGTTGATGATTACGGCATCTACGTTATGAAGTAAAGAATAAAATGCGAGCAGTGCCACTACCTATAACCCACATTCCAATAAATGTTATATATAACTAAGACGGACACTACCACTACCACCCAGCAGGGCCATTCAGACTATTATATTTTTATATATTTATTATATTTTTCAGAATATTTTGGCGGTTTTTAATATTTTATGCGTTCTGCAAGGAATATAAATAGCTTAAAGAAAAAAAAAAAGTTTTCCATAAATAGTGAAACATTTTCTATGACACCATGTTTTAATAAATTTCCATTTAGTGCTACTTTTGGAGCAATTAGAGATTTATAACTAAAACCCAACATATTACCAAAAGCTCTAATAAATCGTACGTTAGTGTAACATGGGTTCACAAAAAATGGTCTACGATTTGTGGAAAACTGCATTTCTGGGAGTTTAATTCCTCGCAAAACGCAGAAAATAATAAAACCGCTAAAATATTTGAATTTTGCGCGAATTTGTGTCAGATTCTGTGTCGATGACTCGGTAACGAAGTTTCTGAATAACCCTGCAGCATGTTTTACGTCGGAATCGACCAATCACATTTAGTTTTGATTGCCTTTGGTTTGGTTACATGGTTATTATTTTAATTAGTTTGTTAGGCACCAAGCAACCCTATGATTCCTGATTAGCCGATTCCTACAGCTCTCCTCTACGGCAGTGAAAATCAACCTTAGGTAATAATTATCAGGATAATGGATGAAGCTACAAGACCACTGCTCCTACATTACAACATCTTGCAGCGAGCGTTTTGGGACGCGTCTGGTCGGTGTTGATTACAGATCAGTTGAGCTACCTGTAGGCTTCAACCATACTGCTAGTTACGCGTTCTGACTCGCTCAAGCCCATCGCGCTCAGCGCCCGCCTTAGCTCAGTCAAATCGCTTAAAGATGAAACTATTTCATCATTATTCGATTACAGTGCTTGAGCAACGGGCTATCCCTTTTATTGCATAATGCATCCAGGATGGTGTTGTTCATATGAGTCATATAGAAGCAAAGGCAGCAACATTCATTCGAATTTCAAATGGATGTTGCTGTCTTTGCTATGTTTGATACTTCGTGCTCGCGCTAGAGTCGCAGTATGGCCTGAGATTGCTTCCAACAGTCTGCAGTTAGCTCAACTGCTTCAATTGTAAATGCTAGTTCTAATCCGTTTCTATTCTTTTAATGTTATTTGTTGATAAAGTACAACATTCACCTGTGGTGAATTTATAGTAAGTACCTTGTCTTTGATGGTGGGGCGCGGCGCGGGCTGCGGCGGCATGGTGTGACGTTTGGATGCCTCCGGCACGGAGTCATCCTTCTCGCCGGCCGCCAACGCTGGAAAACAGAAATGGAATGGTTAGATCAGATGGAAGATTACTGAACATTTACGTGACTGACAACGCACAGCTGGAGAAATGATAGGAACGTTTCAGGGTAGCCTCAAAGTTAATACAACAGATATACAATTTAAAAAAATATGTATATGGTTGCGCTACTTATATTATTAAGGACTGGTGCGGCGGCAGATTTGGCCGAGGATCTCAAGAGGTGCAAATATGCAGGTCTCGACAGAGCCTACACATTAGCTCCCCTTGGAGTCGAGACCCTAGGTTACGCTCCGGGTTTTTCAGAAATTATCTGAGCTTCTGGTAGCGACGCGTGCGAGAGCTGGTGAGTATCTGACGCAGCGCATCAGCATTGCCATACAGCGGGGCAATGCAGCCAGCGTAGCGAGGACGCGACGACTGGTATTGATATGGATCAGTTGAGCTACCTGTAGATTGTTTGCAACAGCCTGCATTTCGCTCAATTGTTTTAATTGTAAATAGGTACTCGTTCTAATTAGTTTTTATTATTTTATTATAATTTACTTAGTGAGTAAACAATGATATGTAAACGTCGGTAAATAGAATTTTCAACTACTAACGGACCCAGAACTATTAGTGAGGTATAATAGCAATTGTTTTTCTACATCACTAATTATTTATACCTGATTAGATAATGGACAGTAGGATCTCTAGCTAGAACAACATCTTTTCTGTTATGTTTACATCTTAACAAAAATAATAAAACTAAAAATAAAACATAAAAATCTAAGTACCTAGTACCCGGGCGAATTAGCATGGCAGCTGGTTCGAACAAAAACTATACAAAAATGTTAATGCCGAAGCTTGTGTGAATGTTTGTTACCACGTTTCGCCGTAACTACTTAATCGATTTAGATGAGATTTGGTTTGTAGATAGTAGATAGTTTAGGTTCTAGAATAACACATAGGCTAACCTAGTTTTCAAAAATTAATCTTAGAGGAGTTAAAAAGAGTGTTAAAGTTTCTGTGGAAAATTATTATTCCTTGGTTCGATTCACTCAAAACTCGGTATAAATAAACTCTATAAATAAAATCATGGGTTTATATTTTTACAAAACTACCCCAAGGGGGGTGTTCAAAAAATTTCTGAAATTTGTATGATTTCCACGCGGGCCAAGCCGCGGGGCGCAGGTAGTAACAAATAACAACAAGACAATAACTTGAAAACTTTACACGAGCAAGAGTATTGTGATGCTATCAACTATTTGACGACCTCTGTGGCGCAGCGGGCGAAGGTCTGCCTGCGACGCAGGAGGTTGCAGGTTCGATTCCTGCCTCGGGACCAATGTTTGTACGATCTGCAGACATTTGTCCAGGGCGTTCTGGATGTTTTCTATGTATAATAATGTATGTATGTATTGTATTAAGTGTATCAATTATCTAGTACTCATAACACAAGCTCTGCTTAGCTTGGGGCTAAATAATGCTGTGTGAATTGTCCAGCATTATTTATTGTATTATCGCTAAAGCCCTTGCACGGCGACGGCGGGGCGCCGCGCTGATGGGCAGCGAGCGGGGGAAGTAGGTATAGAGTTCCGAGCCAGGTGACGTGTGAATTCGCCCGGGTAGTACGACATGTGCAACATTGACGAAGACCGGCTTCATAGCAATTGAGCAAACTGTTCGAATTCAGATACATATTGATTGATGACTACCGATTGAGGACGCTCACGATGTCTGTCTATTTAATTTGAAAGCCAAGCTTTTAGGAGATAACCCCAAACCCATCATTGGCAATAACCAATAAGCAATACACGGAATGCATGCGTCGGGTAAGTCCATAACGTCGGGTTATCGGCGTCGTATTACCGCCAGCTACACCGCCGCAAATAAACGCGTTTCGTAACAGAAGCCGGCCGTTATGGTATTATACTATACAATAGTTAAACTCGATGTAGCATGTTCGTAAACAAACCGCCCCTCAATAACCTAAAATTCACTCTGTTGCCGCGTCTTTTTATACGCAATTTATATTGTCGATTTGTGTAAATTGCTTACAATTATATCTGAAACTCGACACCAGCAAGTGAGTTTTAGTTTTGTCTCGTGGTTTGTGTACAAACATTTTACATCGAGTTTGGCTAGAGTATAGCTTCGGACACTAGCTTCGGTCGCGTGCTACCCGGATATAGTACGTAGGGATGATGTCCTCCGAGCCGAATTTCGGCCACGTAGTCTCAAAGTAACTATAATACTTGATTGGTCTTAACGAACACTAGCCATGTGCGCAGGACATTATTATAGTGCACAAGTGCGTGCGCAAACACAAGTACACCCTTTATTCCCTCACTCTTATAATCCGAGAGGACAGCAGACAACACGACCGGGGCGGGGTCATGGGTTGTGTTTTTTTAAAAATAGTTTTGTACTTTTTTAATATAATAAAATTAAATGTATTCATACTATACCGAAAATAAGCGTCAGAAGCCGCGGGCAGAAGCTAGTATAAAATACAAGTAGAAATGCACTAAAATACATACTTGATGTACAGCTAGGATTCCAACAATCATTAAACACCATTTTCACTTCACTGCGTCACTTTAAATCACAAAACAATTAATTGTTCACTAGATTTAAGAAGCACTCATTCACAAAACAACAAACTTTTCATTCGAATAGCTATACCAAATCATTAACAGAGCACAGTAGTAAAACTAACAGTAGGTAAATAAAACACTCTCACTGAAATTCAGTGATATTTAGTGAATAAATGTGTGTGTTTAGTGTGTGTGTGTCGGTCAGTGGGCGCCTATCAACTGAGCGAATTTAGCGCGCGATTCGACTGTATGCAGAGTTGTATGAGTAAAGTGTATTAATATCGTCTACTTCAGTAGACGTACTTTGTTTGTGGCTAGACTTTGGTAGTTTATAAGGTGTGCTAGAATAGGTTGAAGATTAATTAATTTAATTGGCTCTCGTTGTTAGTACGTAATTTGATCAAGTTAGTTTAAGCCATTGGTTTTCCAATAAATTAAATAAATAAATAAATAAGATGAATAGGCGCTATACAGACGCAACTATTGCGCCAACATGCAACTCGCGACTAGCTGTTAACATAAATAAACTTCTTTGTAAGCTGTGCCAATAAGGTACAATAGATAAATGAAATGAAAATATTGATAAGTTGACAGTTTCTTCAAGTAACGTTTTGGTCTGCATAGCGCCTAAATCTATATCTGGTTTTCTGCCCACTTTCCCAATAAGTTTGCTGAAAGAACGTATATTTAAGCTCGTCTTTCCAGTTACCTCTCTGTTCCATTTTTTTACCCCTCTAGTTAGAAGTTGTCTTTATATTATGTATAATTTTTTTATTAGGAATTTTGCTATCAGTTTAGGTGAGTTTCGAAATTTATGAGTAAGTTAAATGACTAGATTGGTTTGGTAATGGCCCTAAGTGGGAACGAAACGAACGCTGCCGAGATTTTGATTGAAGTTTTGTCAATGAATATGTAATTGGTCTATCAATTGAGGTTCATGGTAGCTGACCATGAACTTCAATTGACAGACCACTCATATCACGTCGAAAATCTTACGAGGGTGGGAATACTTTTCAATAGCTCTGCTTAGATT
Organism: Eupithecia subfuscata; assembly: GCA_963564075.1. Lineage (NCBI taxonomy): Eukaryota > Metazoa > Arthropoda > Insecta > Lepidoptera > Geometridae > Eupithecia > Eupithecia subfuscata. The sequence goes on along the minus strand of OY751118.1, from coordinate 708,033 downwards.
GGGGCTAGATGATACTGTGTGGATCGCCCAGTATTATTCGTATAATAAAATATTATTATTATCAAAGTTAATGATAATAAAACTTATAATCTTTGTAAAAGCCAATGGAACAGACATTCCGGGACACCTTATACGCGAATAGTAACTTTAGGCCGGGTGCAATGTTTGGAGATGAGTATACGCAAGAGGTTGCCAATAAAAATAAAATTGTTTACTTTACATGAGTTTTGTGTAAAATTATCTAATTTGTGCGAATTCCTTTAGTATTTTGTTTATTGTGTTTTTACTCAAGTTCAGAGGCCCGATCACGATTGTGAATTTCTTGGTCAAATACACATATTAGTCAAATTAGTACTATTAGTTAATATAATACGCCTAAATCTTTATGAATTCTCGGAAGTACGAATTACGGAAGTAGCAGTACCTAATGGCTGCGCAGTATCTTATTGTCAGAAGGAATGAATGATTACGAACTCTACTGCTCCATGCGCAGTTTCGCATTCGCGGCTATGTTCACAGAATTCAGATTTGCGCGACCTACAAGATTTTGTTCTGTTTTGTATGATATGCACGTAGGTAACGTGCAGTGTGGTACAAGTGGTTTTTCTATTCGAATTTCACAGTACCTTTTGGTTATGCTTCCCTGTAGGTCATGATTACAAAGGCATTTAAAAACAGATCTACATAATTTGAAATAATGGCTGGAAACACGAAGTTATTTGTTGGTACCACTGACATTCATGAAATCACGAGTTAGTCTGACGATTGGTTTACAAAAACACACAACGGTTGGATCTTAACTATAGTTAGACAAACAATTGTTTGTCTATCTCTAAATTCTATAGGTACTTAGTTTCATTGTTAAATACTATGGTTTTTAGTTTTAAAAAAAAAACAATATCGAATCCGGTGGCATTAACGGGATGAATCTCTTTACGATAGCGAAAGAGTTTTGAAATCGGTTTATAGTTTTATAGTTACAGCTAAATATAGAACCTCCTCCTTTTTAGGATTCCGTACCTCAAAAGGAAAAAAGGAACCCTTATAGGATCACTTTGATGTCTGTCTGTCCGTCTGTCAACGTCCTTTTCTCAGAAACGCGTCCTGAGGTATCGAGTTGAAATAAATATCAAATACTCAAGTCCGTAACCTCTTGAATCCTCGATATAAATAAACTTCTACTTCAACGTAATCAAAAGTTACAGCCGAATATTTTGAAATTTGTAAGGGGATCACATGCACACAAAACCTATAAGGTCTACTTCCCGTAGACTTCGAATAATGAAATTTGGCAAAAAGCAAGGTCTTACAATTATACGGAACCCTTAGTGCGCGAGTCCGACTGGCACTTTATGTTTTATTTATTTCAAAGTAGGTTGATAAAAAAGCTATATAGAATCAGATGCGACTTACGATCCCTATACCTTCTTACTCACTTTAGTCAGCACTGAGAAAAGATTTTCCTTATAATGTACTCATTCACAAAATTAAGTACTCTATTTGCTTAGTGAGTAACGCATAGCATCATCCAATGCAGTCTGGCAAGGTGACAGTCGCGATGAGTCAACAATCAACATGAGATCTTACGTCAAGGACTCAAGGTCGAATTTGTTGACATCATCTGCGAATAGAGCTTTTTATTTTGGTTGTGTTATAAATTCGCTTTCCGTGAAAAAATTGGAAAACAGGTGATCAATGCAATAAAATTGTGTCAGGTGGAAATGAAGGAGACATAGGGGACCGAACTTGCTTCTATTTTTGCAGTCTTGCATTTTACCCGTTGCGATATTTAAGATTATTTTCGAAATTTTGATTGTGAAATTGATTATTCTGCCCGCGGCTTCGCAAGCGCTTTCAAGTAGCCTAGTATGTCCCCGGGATACCGTTTACCTCCCAGCAAAATTCCATTAAGAACCGTTCAGCCGTTTGGGCGTAAAAAGGTAACCAGACAGACAAAATTACTTTCGCTCCTATAATATTAGCATGGATCGTTTTGTTTTGCTTAGTTTTATCACAATTCTTTTAATTTTGACGACGTTCATTGGAAACGGTTATAAATTTTTAGCTTGTCACATTTTGTCTTGGAGACGCTTCTGGCTACTGTGCTTCTGGTATATTGATATGGATCAGTTGACTACCTAAATATTGATTGCAACAGTTTGCAGCTCAATTGTTTCAATTGTAAATACTAGTTCTAATTTGTTTCTACAATTTTATTGTCATTTTCTTTGCTAATAAATATTCTAAGATTGTGTATACGCGTATTAGTAATATCATACAGACACAGCTATGTTAAACAAACTAACTGGCCAGTGTATATCTTAAAAGAGATTATTAGTAACATAAACAAAGATAGCTGTGAGAAAACTCTTTCCAAGAATTGGCAGTGAAGTAACAAAATATAGACTTATAAACACTTCCTTAAATCTGCACCACCTCACTTCATCAGAATTATCTATAATACTCTATGTGAGTCACCGTTGGCACTAATTGAGACGAGATTGAATCATTTTCGCACTTCGTACTTTATATACCTTCGAAGTATAGTCGAAGTAGGAATATAAGATTCTTAAAAAGATGCCAATGCAATGTGGGCTTAGAATAAGCACCACCCCAACTCTTCCCGCGGGTGTCGTAAGAGGCGACTAAGGGATATCCACCGGGGGGCGCAGCAGCGCCTTCTGTAGAAGCATTCTACCATCTGACTGCGATCCCCAACCCGCATGCCCAGCGTGGAGTTTATGGGTATTATCCTTGCCTTTTACCCCCCGTTAAAAGACAATAAGGCGCTTATCAGGGGGATTCCAGCATTGCACCATTATAGGCTGTTGAGGTTGAGGTATAGGTACATGACGAGAGATTCCAGCGAGTGCGTGTTGTCAATCTGTGCTCAATCTGTGCTTCGGCCAATTTAAGAGCGAAGCTGGTCGCAGATTCTGTGAAGGTACGACAGTTCATACCTCCACAGACTCTCTAATCAATCAGGAATCTTCTCGTCTGTTGCATTCGCACTGTCTTCGGACGAATTTCGCGACATCGGTAGAAAGAACAAGGATAAGTAGACGGCGCAAGAGCTCGTGGTCTCGTGGAATGTACCAGGACTGCGATCACGGTTTAGTAAGTGAAGTTACTCATTGGCCTTATGGCTCAAACGTTAGCAGTTGAAACGTTATGGTGCGCGTTCACAGGCCGGCATCGGACAATCCGCACTGGCCCCATCAATGGTCAATATCCGCAGCGCACGGAGCGGATTGTCTGCAATGCCAGCGAGGATTCTTGAAGGCAACTTATAGCTTGCGCCGTAATTCCAATAGGTACACTTAGGTACCACACTGTGATCGCGGCCGAGGAAGACAGCGCAGCGAGGAATGGCACCGGATTGTGAAGTCAACGACTACGTTCTGTCATGAATGCAAGGGCTATGTAGATAAGCATAGTATACTGACTGACCGTACATGCTGCAGCTGAAGAGTGTCCGATGCGACCGCGTGCGGGTGCAGTGAAGTGCTCGATCAAATCAAAGCTAGGCTGAACAGGCCCATATACACAATGCAGCTACTAGGAAGGCAGAGGCGCGAGAAGAATGGCGAGAGGATCAGGACCGCTATTTGTGGTATTGTCTGAGCGACGACTCTAGAGATACTGACCGTCCATACTGCGGCTGGAGAGCGTCCGATGCGACAGCGTGCGCGCAAAGTTGGGCGCGGGGCGGTGCGGGTTTGCGTTCCGGGACTCGTACTGCGTGCGCCCGCTGTAGCGGAATCGGGACCCGAGCCGAGGGAACAGGGTGCTGCGGGTCGGCTGCTCCGGGGTTGTCAGTCTGTAGGCAGAGGAGGTACGGTCAAGAACTGCTGCAACTAATGTTTAAAGCGCATCGTCGCGGCAAGACGACGACGGTGTGATTATGGTTCGTGTAATGTTTAAACGGTTTGCAGCGCTACAACTACATGTATGATACACGGAGCACTTGTAACCTCAAACCTGGCATGGCTGCGGATTTCGATATTTATCGCAACTTCTCTCTTCTAAAATCGACACGAACAAATTTAAAAATTCCACTAAATTAATCGCTTCACCATAACAATGGTATCGTCTCAGAATCACAGATTTTGTCATTTTACCTTTGATGGAAGAAACTACAGGTCCATAGTAATTGTAGTCAGTTGTCATTGTCTACCATTGTCATAAGTAAGTGTGTTATAATAATGGCCTTTGTTTTTGCGTAAATTGCAATTTCTTATCGGAGGCCAAGATACACTCTGGCTCGCTGATCCATAAGAGTATTATGAAAGTCTGTACAATAATTTGACAGCTAGTTTCTCGGAGGTCAACGACTTTACACTCTCACCTGAAGAAGGTATGATGTTCCACGCAAGTCTTCCACAGCTTCTTGGCCGCGCGGTGGTTGGCCAGCTTGAAGCCGACCGTCGACTCGAACTGCTCGAACTCTCCCGGACGAAGCTTCACGTAGAAGTTGTGGCGTTTGTAGCTGATCTTGAGGATCTTGGGCCAGGCGAAACGGTTAATGCGGAGTCTGGAAGAAAGAAATCATTTTGTTACAAGTTACTTCTGCTGTTGTTTTTGTTAGTGCTGGATTAACGAAGTAGACGCTATCTCCGTGAGATCGACGCGACTGGCAAGAGACATCTCAAAACCGGGATGCCAGGAGAAGTCGCGTATCGGAGACTCCACTTTGGGTCGCTTTAGAAACCTGAAGTCCCCCTAGATTTTAGAATAAAACAAATAAACATATAAGGCAGGTATTGGAGGATACCGTTCTCTTAAGAGTCCGGTTACCAGAGGGCCTTCATCAGATTGCACTGATGGACTTACTTCTCTCTATGCACGAGTAGACCGGAGGAGCAGACTCCGAGGGTAATGTCGACGTTCTCAGAGTCCTTAGCTGGGTGGAGATCTACTCCGTACATCGCGAGCTTTTTCGCGTTTTCGAGGTAGTTCAGCTCCGCTTCTGCTGGTGTTTGACCTCTGAAACAAACAGGCTTTGGTAAATAAAGTGTCTCGTGAATTGAAATCGTATGTGTTTAAAGGCCGCTTAGGGATCTTGCCTGGGAATTGGCAGAAGCCACTTGTAGAATAATCTCGATTGCGGTCATCAATGTGCTAGTCAAGTTTGGTTTATGGTTGATTTTTTCGTGTTGGCGCGTTGGCGATTCAAATTTTGTTGTGGTATAACTAGTGCGTATTACACTTGCTATATTCTCCTCGTAGTCTCCTAGCTCTGCTTGGAGCAGCGGGCTATGATCAGAACGCTGTGACTTATTATGCCTTGGATATTTAACTTCAGTAAAAGACCATCTGACCACCTGGTGTACACTTACTTGTGCGTCTTGTGCAGTTCAGTGACTTTCTCCTCCAGGTCCGGCGTGCAGGCGGACAGCGGCACCAGTTTCAGCTGTTTGCAGAGACCGGCGCCTGCTTCCTTCTCCTCGTAGTCTCCCAGCTCTGACTGGAGGAGGTAGGAGGCTAGGAGGGCGTGTGTGACGGTGGAGCAGGGGAGACGGCCTGGAATAGAGAGGAGATAATCAGTGGTAACGCTTTAAATGCCAGGCTTCACCTGCAAAGGTGCGTAGCTAGGCTACATGATGTTTGCGGGACACGGCGCTCGGTAAGGGAACTAAAGAATTTTCTGAACATTATGATAGCATAAGTTTCTCCTTTTTTTAGATGCTTAGCTTGGAACTAGATGATTCTGTGTGAATCGTCCAGCATTATTTATTTATTAGAGAAAAAAATACGCCATTTTGGAGAAAGGCGCCTTCAATTTTCTATCAAAATATTCAAAAATTAATTATAAAGTGTAAGGTCCCTAACCTGAACTCAACCCAAGGATAGAGCACTCGTCTAAGAAATAAAAGCTTGCTGCTCTTGAATTTGAAGAGCGGCAGCACCTTTCTAAGAAACGTCACTGCTATCACCAGTCCACTCCTCAAACATGAAGGCTTAGAGAACGCTCACCATAGTGACCAGTCAGGATCTTTGGTTGAATATTAGATACTCTAACTAGATAGAATACAGACCTAACAGCTTCGATAATGAGGTCTTACCTTCGATTAGATCCCTCCGTACGGCCAGCACAAGTTGGTACCGCGTCAGCTCTTCTTGCAACTGCGCTGGTTCCGGCGGGTAGAACTTCACTGCGAACCGCAGCATCCATGGCTCGTCTGCAAGTTATTGAGAATTTTTACACTATAAACTAACTCCAACAAACGTTAGAATAATCCAGAAGGCTGAGCCAGATGAAAGAGTAACAGAATGGAGCTTTCAAAGCTGCGCACCTATGTGAATTTTACTGTCCTACAGTGTTTTCTGGACAGATTCTCATTGAGGTAAAATTACCAAAATGAAAAATAGCTAAGCAAATGCAGGGTGTCCACCCTGGTGTCGGAGGGTAATATCTACTTTTACTGAGCCGTACGTACATTTGATGAGTTTGGAGACGCGTTTGTCGAGGTCGACCCAGACGCGCGGGTCCCCGCGGTCCTGGTACAGCAGCCCGAAGTAGTCCACTTCCACCAGGTTCAGCTTGTCACACACTATGCGGAGGAGCTCGTGACCGCGGATCTTTCTCTGGAAATGATAAACGATCCGTTAATGAAACTCTTACGGTCACATCTTCAAGGAAATTCAAGAGAAAACACGACTCAATCAAGAATCGAAACTCTGTAGTTCCATAAGTACAATCACTGTACCCTTCGAAAATGACAAATTCTTAAAATTAAACACTGACATGGAAATAAGTTATGTTTTGATTTCTGTTGCTTCGGTATGTTAAGAAACGACGAAGAAACCTTGATTCCTTGAAGATGACTTGATCCTTTGATGCATAAATAAAAGACACCTAACAACTAATATATTCCTACAAAGTGGTAGTTTTGTGTTAAGGTGTTGTTTATGTATCGAAAAGGTCCAAGATTTTTCCGTTTCAACATCCGTTATGCGCAGAAGAATCGATTGTTCAAACATTATTTACGCGCACTAAAGATGAACGCATTGAACACTAATGATTTAATCGGCAGTCTGGTATGTCATGGCTCAAAAAATGATTTTTGTTTTATTGATTACTTGTAATCTATAACCATGGAGCTAGAAAATTTGTACCTGATGGTCTAACCAGCGGCGTTACGTGCTTAATGTAACGCGTTACACAGAAAGCGTTCATGCAGTTAGGTACGGGGATGCTCGCTGCAAATGGTACATTACGTCCCGTAAAACCGCCCGGTCAGTACCCGACTTAACAATAACTTTATACAGACGTAAAAACTTACTTCAACTTCGAAGTCCATAGTGGAACCGTCCAGCAGTTCCACCTTGGCTATGGAGACATTCCCGCTGGGCCGGCGGCGCGGGGACGCCTCCTTCGCCTTGGCATCCTTGTCCACGCCCGGCATGATGCCAAGCCTTCAACACCTGGAAAGAGGAGAAAGATATTTTGTTACGTGATGTTAGTATAAGGTTTAATCCAATTTATTAAACTGGCATTCTGGCAATAATAATCTATTTAGTCGGTAGGATATGACGCGGCGTAAAGCCTTGGTCTCTTGATCACTGCGCAGTACGCTGCGGCATACGCTATGCTGTGCCGGACACATAATCGTATGAAGAACGTCTAGAGTGGTCTTTTGTTCCGTGGAAGTCTGCGTCAGCGGTGAGGGGCAATCGCGGTGAAACCGACGTTGAAGCGTGACGCAGCGTATTGCGTCCCGATCAAGAGACCAAAGCTTAAGAAGAAGACTACAAGTCAGCCCGTGGATGTGGTAAAAGCCGACTAACGGAACCTACTAGAGGAAGTGCATCAGAGTCCGTCTGTGTATTTTGACACCTCCACTGCGCTTGGTGTTATGGCAAAACCCCCTTGCTTGGGGAGGCATGTTCAGCAAAGGCGTAGTAAATGATAATCAATTTGTGAACTCGAATCGTAGATGTTACATTTGCAAGGAGGCTAGGAAAGTGGAATTGATGGAGATAAGATTCAAATTAACTTATACGCAAGATATTGTTAGGGACCTATAAAAATATCCTTATGAGCGTACCTACACTGTGATGGTGTGCCAAGAAGCAGAAAAGACCATCAATTTTATGACTATAATCGTCATAAGTGCAACAATATTTTTTTTAGCGTATCTATTAATTTCATTGAATACAGCTCATACATAATCCAATTCTCTATCTTCCAACCAACAAAGATTGCAAATATTATACATTCACAACAATAGGCGACAATGAACCAAACGAAGTCCCGAGTAGTGTATACAATCGACTAGACAAGCACATACCTCTCCTAGTAAAGTATACAGTTGTGGACGTGGGAAATCGGAGTTGTGTGCATTGTCGTGTGTAACGCTGCAGTCAGTGGGTAAAGTTGACTAGCCAGGTAGAGCTATTGTTTCGTATCTAAATCTATTCATTTCAATGTGTATGTGTCGGCGCCGGATCGTAGAATCAGCCCGTTTGTAGAATGGATAGGCTGATGGCAAAACGACGTAATTCAAATAATCGCATTAGCGATTGTTGAACGAACAACATTCAACAATATAGCTAAACGTCTGTTAGCCATCTCGCCGAATGAAATTAATTTGTCAACCCAACAAATCAACGTTCGTTTTGCAATCCGCCTAGCCATTCTACAAACCGACTGATTCCTTGATCCGGCGGCGACGTGTGCATCAATCGACTCACCATCGTTAATTCTACCATTGTAAAACTAGCGCTGTCCTATTCTGTCTAAACCACCTTTACCAATCTCTTCGTTCCAACGAAGAGATTGGTAAACGATCGACCAAAAGCTAGAGTTTTTTACCTTGTTAAGTTTTGGTCTCCAATACGAGAACTCGGTAACTTATCAGGAACCTCTACCTCTTAATTTTTTTTATTGGTGATGGTCAATCGTTTGGCAACCAACTCACTTAAATAAGTGAAGATGTGGCTATGATGGAGCACGCTCCCCAGAAGGAACTTATTTACCCTGGAATTGAAGACTTCAAGATTGTACTCTAACGGGAAAACAGACGTTGGCCGTGCTTGTTATGAAAGTAGAGCACAATTTTCAATTGCCATAATTCCTTTCTTCTCATCATCTGCTAAATCTACCAAATGTAATCTCAATCACTAGTTAGCACTAATTTTGTAATTTTCAGTATCTCAGAAATTTGAATTGCCCCGTGTTTAAGAGAATGACAACGAAAACACCAAGTGTGTTATAGACCGGAACATATATCCTTGGAACTAGAAACCATGGGAAACAAGCAGCATGTTTCTTTTACAACACGACCAAACCTCAAACAAGTAGTCAAACCACACGGCCATTAAACAATTATATATATAACGACATAGATACGGCGTATTCTATACATATATTAGTATAGTATAGTATGCCTAGGTTTTATGGCAAACGGTAGCTTCGTCGAGTTGTCTGGTTTAATAGAGGTTAAACGAGTATTTAATTACATAATAGCTGTAGTGTTTCTACTGGTTTCTAAATATTACACGTCTTGTATGGTTTTGTCATAACTAAACCCTTTCAACGCGTCCGATAAGCATAACTTTAATTCAACAGAACAGAACCGTAGACTCTTAAAACTCTAAAGCTACCGAAGTTTCTTCTGGGAGAAATCATCATGTTTTTATTGAAGTTAGAGAGTTGCGGTATCAAGCTAAATACTATTTTGAAACGGACCGGCTTGTGTGTGAACCTCCAACCAGATACAAAGTAGCCATCAGGAAGTTGAAGTCACAAGCTAAAGCGCAATGCAATAAGTTGGTAAAGAAAGAGATTGGAAGAGATGAGATGACCTCGCCAGGCGACCGTAGGCCGTGTCCCTAATTCGATCAATTGAAGAGGAAGCCAGGACGCCTGCCGTGCGTTTATTTTAGTAACTTACGTAATACGATAAGTGACCCGAAAATGTGGTCAAGGATTTTGCAACAAGAGGCGGCGCTTAACATTTTTATTGCGACCGACTTACATGGACGACTTCCACCAGCTACAGTTGCAGGGCGTCCCTGTGGGTCGCACGCATCGCAGGGGCAGACACAAACTTATAAAAAGTTACCATTAAGTAAAAAACAAATACATAATCATAATATAAAACCTGCACAATTCTGTTCTTAGAAAAAGTATTCCAAGTCAAAGGAACGTCAAAAACTAATAATATTACAACTTCAATGAAGTAAGCAAAATGATCCCGCTCATTTTTTTACGAGAAATTTCCAAACGATTCGTTGCAAATGGTATCCGTCTTGAAAACATTATATTCCGATTCTGAAGAGTATTTTGAGCCAAATGTTCGCCAGACTAAGTTACATCAAACAAACCCTGATATAAATATTAAATCAGAACGCTATCATCCATCACCAATCCGACATTCCCCAATCATACACGGATAGTCGGATACTGAAAGCAAAGATCAATATTTACGAGATGGGAATATGTAGGAAGGCGTACGTTATCAGACTTGCAGGCCAGATAATGGACAGGATGCTACGAGGCATTGGCTGGTGGCCAGCGATTATGATTGCTGGAGTCTGCGAGTGACATCATGATGGAACCATTTGTGGACCGCTTTTGAGACGGGAGGTGCCTGTTACTAGGAGGGTATATATATTCGTGGGTTTGGGAAGATGCATGTCAATAACTGCTTAATATATGAATTTATAACCGCACTTAAAAATGAGATTGATATTGACGTCATTTCTCATGCTACTCTTCGCGAATTTGATCGGGACAGCATGACAGATAACGTCATTCTCAATCTCATGATTTAAGTAGGTACGCAGGTTATAGAATGTTTAAGAGGAGTAACGAATTCAGTTTGCATCGCAGAGATTGGTCACGAACATGCTAACACCTTCGGTTTGTAGGATTTATGACACGCACGCCAGGTTTCTATGGATTATGTTACATACATTATCATCTTTAAAATATATTATCTCACAAGGTTGACAGCATGGGATTTTAAGACACAATAATCTTTAACCATAAAGCGGCTTGCTACCATAATGCAACCGATAACGAACACTAAGGTCCGTACTATGAAAGCTTGCTCAGTCATCGATCTACGCTTGAGTAACGCTTTTCTATGACATAACCGTCACGCAAAGATTTATGACTGAGCAAGCTTTCAAAATACTTAGCTAAGTTGTAGTGTTTCAACAGTAGGAAGCAACATTCTAAACATCCAGACATTTGCACGACCACAGCTATAATGATCTTTTACTAGGAAACCGAGTTATGATGTTGGCAGTTTGATATTTGTTAGGTAAACACCGAGCCGCGTCCGCCGTCCGCCTCGATTCAAACAGACCTAGATTGTTTGGTTAGACTGTCTCCCGTCGAGATCTGATTTGTCTAGCGGAGGTATAATAAATGGGATTGGAAAAGTTACGAGCATATAGATATTGGATGAATTGGATCTTCCGACTATTTACTAGGTCTAGACTACTTTTCATAGCTTTTTGGAGGACGTTTATAGGATTGTGATGTCAAAAGAATTCATATTTTAAGCATTCATTCGTAGGTCACCTAATTAGGTAAAACATGCAAATATTAGGTAAAAGTGCATTGTTCTGCGACTTTTAACTTATGCGAGACATTTTACCCGTGTTTATTTTAAAATATACCTACCTCTCGCAGTATTCTAATTTCGGCAATAAAATATTCAACAATAATGATGTTTCACACTTAACACTAAAACAAAATATTCGTATTGGAGCTAATTTAACCCGAATTTATGCAGCTTTCGCGTTTATCAAGATTACACTTAAACTTCACCTGTCCTTCACGGATATATGAGATTCACTTATTTATACCAAACACAAACATACTTATTCATCAAACACAAACATACTTATTCACTTAAAAATATGGCTAAGTCTCCGGATATAAGCACGTCAACATTGTGTATAACAATTGACTAAACTAACTTAATGTCTGGTGACCTATCTGATTCACAAAATGACTAGTTATTAGGTATTAGAAAAAGATGACTTCACCAGCTCATTTATTTATGACAAAACCTTGTTGATTTCCGATTCAAAATGTCCATTCAGTCATAATTCTATTTATGTTTTACGGTTATCTAAGTTCCTGTTATTAGAATTTAAACATTTGCGTACATGCATTGGTACCACCAAAGACACGGTTTCGTATTCACTTGGCGATAGCGACGACAGCATTGTCATAGTGAGGTGATTGCCTCAGCAGAATCGGGCCCTGGATGGAAACAATCGTGGGATGCCTTCGCCCAGCACGGGACTAAAATTGGGCTTGAAAAAAGAGCCTACGTGCACTTTCCCAGCCCTGAACAAAGACCCCATTTCTCAACACTTCTTCAAGCCGGATGTACATAAGTTCTGCAATTATTTTACTCAGTTCTTTAAAATCATAGTATCATTTTACTAGGCAGTGTTGCTTGTTAAACCAACGGCAAACTTAGTTAAATATTTCCCAAGTCAAGAACTAACTAGGTTGTTCAAGTTACCAACTCCATTGATGCTGAATGAAGATAACTTTTAACTCGTTTAGGTGTAGGCTTCACATTGATAAATATATTTTAGTTTGTGTTATTCTATTAATTGAGCTATCGGACAAAGCGGTATTAATACTTTATTCTGTTAAATTCTGGCTCTCAAAAAGACCAAGTAACTCAAAAAGAGCGAAACCTCCTAGTACAATTATTCTATACTTATAAGGAGGCTTCAAAATATTGTAAGGATAAGACAATTATGTACTTTGTGGACGAAATAAAAAACATTTGTATTCTTATCTATACTAATATTATAAAGAGGAGAGATTTGATTGTTTGTTTGTATTGAATAGGCTCCGAAACTACTGGACCGATTTTAAAAATTCTGTTACCATTAGAAGCCCACATTATTCCTGATGAACATAGGCTACTTTTTACCACTGGAAAATGCTTCATTCCTACGGGAAAACGGGTAATGGGACAACGGGTAGTAAGAATGCAGCTAGTTTATAATATTAGTACAAACACTGCACCGTACGTGACATTGTACATAGATAATCGTTTGAAGGCACAGCCACACCGTTAAGCTTTTGTTGTGCTGATGCCCAGCACCAGCGCCCGTAAGCAACACGAACGATGCCCATACCGCGATAAGAACACAATGCCTCCTAAATAGGCAGAATAGGCATGTAACAGAATGGGCATGTGACAGAATAGGCGCGCAGCCCTGACCGTCTACAATGCTATGACATCATGCCGTGACCGGGACACAGTGCGGCAGCTGTAGTATGGCATGTCACTTGTTGGTGTTTATTTTGGTCGAAACGGGCTATTTTCAACGTATAATGATTACAAAATGCGGTCAAGGGAGGCCATGCGACGGCTTGGTCCCGTCGATCGCGATGAGTATAGGAGAAGGAAAGAGGCTTTTATAATTAGACATTGACACTTGATGATATATACATGAAAACGCTCATAAATAGTTTCGCTATCTACGGCGTTTGAATCCGCGAATCCCGTGAAACTTTTGATGGGCATCACTTGAACCGTTTGATGAGAATTTCCATGTAAAATGTTCTGCCGCACTGGTAATGTAAAATAAAAAGTAAGTAAAGCACAAATTTGTTTCTTTTGTTTCACAACTAATGACTAATGTAACGTTATTCTTAATTTCCAATTTCACATACACTTCTACAACAAAACGTCTAGCGAGTTGCAAAAATTATCAGCAAATTAATAAATTTAAACAACTTGTCGAAACCTTTCTGTGCACAAAGCCTTACTACAAAATATCTGATTATCAAGACTCTATAATAGAGGATAAAAAGCTTGGGATGGATTTTGCTCCGACTCAAAAAATAACAACTAACGCTTCTTTACTTCAGTCTAACATACCGCAGCGACCGAAATAAAAATATCACTGTATTTCCAAGTCAGTGTTTAATCTTAAAATTTGACCTCTATTAAGTGTAAGTACATTTATTTATGGAAATGATATAATTTTTTTATCTGATTTGTAACTCAATTTTTTTTGGAGTAGGTTAAAAACATAAAGCAACATTTTCCAAAGACAACGTTCCTCATAGTTTTAATGTAAAGTCGGTCTACTGCGACACTCTAACCTGCCTCTAACTATTCACAGCGAATACTTGATATAATGCTAATGAAACGCACAATGTCTCAATTAATGTATCATTTGATAACCGACCGGTCCATGAGTCAGGCAGGCGGCGGCGGCGACGACGGCGGCGGCGGCGGCCAGGTGGCGTCAACTTCCGAATTTATTAGGAAACACGCTGATTAGATAAGACCTTTTGTTTACTTTGTTAGTACATACTTTTAGTGATAAAAGAGCCGCTGTGCTGTGGCCATGGGGGTGAGAAGGGTAATACTTTGCTGCAAGTAGGTCCATCATTGCAAGCTTTTATTTCACTTACCCTGTTAGTATGTGAGGGACAAATCTTGCAACCGAATTTAGGACCAGTTTTCCTCAACCGAAATTTGTCATACTTTTGTAAGTTCGGTGACAATGCAATGTCATGCTACCATTGAGCTGGTCTGATGATGGACACGGAAGGTGGCCATAGGAAATCCTAAACGAAGCGACTTAATCCCGTTGAGTTTGGGTTCGTTGGATTTGTCTTCCCAAGCACTATGGTCCTAGATGATAATATAAGCTTGTTTTTAAAAAGGTTTATTTCAAATGTTAAAAAATATTTTATAATTGAAAGACTGTATTTATGGTGTAGTCTCAGTAGTCCGGTTACGTTAAAGTCAACCGGACTACTGAGTCGCTCGATTATCTATGCAAATAAATAAAATTTTAACGTTACTAGGCTACTCATTTGTTTCTGCATTAAAACCCATAAGTGAATTCTGTGTGGACGAAGCCGGAGGCACAGTTAGTGTCATTTATGTGTGTTTCGACCATCTCTACTACCACCTGATATAGGTTTCAACAGTAGTAATCAAGCAAGGCATGGCAAAATCAAGGTCTACATTAATAGCGTCCTAATTCTAAGATAGTAAAGAGCATTGCCTCTAGAAGTCTAGAACAAAGGATCGCGTGGCTCGGTCTTGGCTTAAAACTTAGGTCACGACGAGCGGTACAAATGTACAGTACCGTATCTGTTGTGCATTGGATTGAAGGTCAGGTAGATAACCTTGACTGTTGTCAATGAGTGCTCCGATTTAAATGTAATTTTATGTATGGTAGAGTATCTATTATTATACTACTTCAGTAAAGTATGTAGCCAAGGTACAATGGCAAGGTTAAATCCGCGAGCTCTACCCACCCGTTCATTGATTTTTCAACTACTACGCCTGTATGTAGGCAGAGTCATATAAAGTAAACTAATTTTATGTATTTTGCTGTTACTTTGTCGGGAGTAGACCATGGTACGCGATTTTACATAAATTTAACGAAATATTTCCTTCAGAACCTTTTGTACATTCTCTGAAAAGACTCCTAATGTCGACTAAAATTTTTGAACACCCTTAACAGTCTGGACCCGTTTGAGGGCTGTTTAGTTAAACAGTTATTATACGAGTACTAATCTCTATCCCGTTTGAATCTCTATTATCATCATATTAAATCTACAGAAATTAACACATTTCGAATTGGATTATTGATTAACAAATCAGATAGCCGAGGATGTTTCTTACGGAGATCATAAATTTCCTTATCTAAAACCCTCAGATTGTCGCCATAAAGATTGTACATTAATTGGTCCACGTCGAGTGGCGCCTGTGCAATGAGCTTCCGCCCACGGCGACGTTCCGTGAATTATGTGGATTTATGTGGGTAGCTCATATTTATTTTACTATTGACATTAACGCTGTGAACGGAAAGCCTGCTGCATATTTTCTAGGGAGGATGACTAAGAAATTATTGCACCGTTGAGTTGAAATGCTAGACAGAGGGCGTTTATTCATTTTACTTGCAATCGCGTCGACGCATTTATATTGGCATTTGTGGAGTTCTTGGGAGGCTTTGCCCTGCAGTGGGACGACGCAGACGGGCAAAAAATAATAATGTCGACTTGCCAAAGAAGAAGCTGTCTAGTTTTCGATCTCAAAGTTCACCTACAGTTCATAAATACAACACTTCACTCGCTGCATTTATAAGAATCAAACTGACTATTTTGTTTCCCCTGACGACTGGTCGAATTTTATATTTTCCCCTAGTTTTTACCGTCAGGCCGGCCAATCTCCCGGGACCCTCATCAGGCAATCACGAGCTGAACTCCCATAAGCACGTTCCACTCGTAAACTCTCTCCAGCCGCAAATGCTATACATTCTATGGGGACTGTAAAACTTCGTTGCCCTGTTTGGGCGGGTAGTCGTAAATTGTTATTAGGAAGGTAAATATTTGCTGACTTCCGAGGGGTGAGTCGCTAAGAAAAATATAAACAGCGAGTGCCAATACATGAATAGACAATTTCATTACTCGAAATCGACACCCCGGAAATACGATCTTCGGATAATGTAAGCCGTAGGAAGACGGGGATCTGCAGGACGGTTAGTTTATGTTTGTAAGCTGGAGTGTTAGTATGTTTTGATATATTCATATGTGTATGTCATATGAAAATAAAGAATATTTGATTTGTCGATTAAACAGACGTGGTAGAGTGAAGAACATCCATCTTATTTCTTGATTTCTTCATAGCCATCTTCTGAGCTTCTTTATGGTATCTGCACACCAAGTTTGTATCGCGATTCGATAGCGGTATCAAAACTAAGCAAATATCATTCTTACGTCGGTATTTATGATCGTAGGTACTTATAGTTAACCGTCGAATGAAACAAGTCAAAATACAAGAATAAGAATTTATTCATAGCCACACACAACTTAAACTAAAAATAGGAAATACAAAAAAAAATACGTGATAATAAAAAACATAAACCTTTGGATTTAAGTTTAAAACATATTGTAAGCAGCGTGTATTACAGTCCCTACGTAATACGTTACTACAACTTCTATCCGTGTTCAAAGGTTGCTTCGCGAACAATAAAATTAGTTTTATGCTCCTGAACTATAACTCTGTCTAAAGTGCATTAGAATTTATTGCTAAGAAATATGATAGCTATCGAATGAAATATTCAAATTTATGAAATTACGACGTCGAAAATTTTAAATCCTTTGTCCGACGTGGTTCCATACGTTCAATCCACTGTGGGCCGACGGCAAGTTGACAAAACACTGTCGGCTACTTACAATTTTTACTCATTGAAATGTTGCACCAACCCACCGAACTGTGTCGCCGACTTCGGTGTGTAGCCTCCAGGTACAGCGCGATTACGCAAAATCATCGTAATAACGACCCATTAATTGAGGGGCGAACCTATCGAGTGTGGTTGTCAAACTAGCCCTAGTTCTCAGTACTCACGGGATCCACGTGGTAAAAAGCTTAAATTACATAAAATTCAAAAAATAAATCTTTGGTTCTCTGAATGTGAAAACACGATTGAAAAAAAATAAGTTAAAAAAATCATGAAAGTGCACTGTTTCGCACATAATTTGGTCGAGATCTCAGGAACCCTGCGGTCTACTGAAATGACTTATGTTTTGATTTGTAGGATTACTAATTATTTGGTTCCTTTGAACCAGTTTCTTCATAAGTTGCGTAGTTTTTTTTATCAATAAACAATAACTTGATTTTTGCGCTAGGCCGTTCCAAAAACGTATGCGTTGTCCCGCTCCTATGAACGCGAATTCCTATCCCTATCCTTTTCACAAAACGGCGCGTAATGCGCCCTCTTAAAGAAATGAAAGATTTAACCCTTTCGGAATAAGTCTACCGTACATGCCTGACAGTAGAGCTAAGCTGGCTTTAGTCCGCCCATCCGTCTAGCCAGACGCCTCCTAAATTATTCACGGTCACGGCACACACCTGCCGCAAGTGGAGAGGTAAACAGACAGGGCATGATGTGGAAAGGAAGTGTACTGATTATATGTCAGGTTTATGCAGGGTCTTTGATGATTTAAATCATCATAATTTAGTAACAGAAAGATTAATAGTGCCTTAAATCCTAAATTAGGTTTACCTAGACACCAGGGTTCTCTAGAAATGTTAGGCACGAAACACAGCGCTACGGGCACACCTGATTTAGAATCGCGACGTCTTATTTTTGTTGTTTTTTTGTCTTAAAACTTTTTTCTCGTAATAATGTTAATTCAACCTTCCCTAAAAGAACTAGATTCTTATCACGTACAAATCTACGGACATTTTTACTATCTATGAATTGTAGTTTTCTGACTTTTCCAATATTTTTGGGGACAGCACTATGCGCCATTATAGCTGAAAACCATGATACTCGTAGTTTCTGAAGTTTCATATTTTTTACATAGTTAATTTATTTTAGAGGATCGTTCAGCTAAATTAATCTTTCAAGTTTGTCGAATAAATCAAGAAACTCTTCTAGGTATTCAGAAAACTGATTAAATTCTCTTTCCCCGTAAAGGAAGACCCAAAAATCCAATTCCGTTGGTTATTTCAAAATCCATTTCAATTCAAACTTCTCTAACAGCCCAGTAGCTAAGGTTCCGTATCTGGCCGCGGTCGGAAAACACCGCCAACCCAAATTGCAGTTTAAAACAGTAATAGCAGAGTTTCCGAGCGCTTTTCGGAAACTCGCGCGTCCATTTGCGTGTCTACACGCGAAGGTATGTTTTGCAAAGGGAGGCTTTATAATGGTTTAAGCGAAGGTATGGAAAAGGGTCTTAGGGCATTTAAAAGGTTGGTTATTAGTCCTTACAATGGGCATGGAATGGCTTATTAGGACATTGTGGGGTTTATCGGAGAAATTATAACGGATCTGTGACCTTTGAACCGATGTACTCAAATGCTATTATGGTCTTTGCCGAGAAAACAATCATTCAAGAGTGTTTTTCATGAAAATGCGTATTGAAAGTTTCCACATAAGCAGGAAAATTACTTTACAAGCTAAAATCTCTGAATAATTTGAAAAGATCATCATCATCAGCCCAGATATTATTCGGTTAAATAATGCCCTACATCATGCATCAGAAATCATAAAAAGTTTTTTAAGTGTACCTACCTTACGTGTATCTATTGTATTAACAAAATAAATAATTTTTGAATATTTTTATCGACTCTTTGGAATAATTTGGTGATTTTGACTTTATTTAATAATGATATGATTGTGCACGTTCGGGGATAACTAATGTAATTTGATATCACACTAATATTATAAATGCGAAAGTTTGAATGGATGGATGGATGTTTCTTACCTCTTCACGCCAAAACTACTGAACGGATCGGGCTGAAATTTTTCATACAGGTAATTCTAATCCTGGAATCAAACATAGGCTTCTTATTATCCCATAAAACAGTTCCCATGCGATAGAAAACACCTTGAAACGTCTCTATAGAAAAAACGCGTGCGAAGCCGCGGGCATAAACATATAAAAGAAAGATAACCTGGCGGCTGGCGGTGACAGCTTACAAACATTTGACGAGATTGCATAGCACTTCTGTTATTATATTCGAAAAGCGCTTGACACTTGCATTCAACCGCAAGCGCTGTAGATCATGTACACCACATTCAGCCGTCATTCAGCACACCAGCCCACGTCTCCATAAAATGGAAGGATCGTGCTCATTCGAGGTCTCCTTCGTAATATGTACGGGGTTCAACCGCGTGGGAATGGGTGGGATTACACCCGCGATCAATATTTGATGGAGCCTTTATGGTACAGATACATGTGTCGAGTTTACTAATAGGAAAGCGTTTATATTGTACTGTGGGAAACATAGATATATGTAAGTAAAATTACTTAGATCTATGGTGGGAAAGGGGTGATTTGGACTTTGGGTAGTTTAAAGAACAAAGGATAGCTGGTGTCTGGACATATTTTATTCATATGGTGACGCAATGGTGTAACAAAGCATTTTCGAAACGATTTAAAAGCTTTGAACATGTGTACCTACCCATGTAAGTAAATGCTGAAGTTGAAAATAATTCGAGCAAAGAATTCAGGTGATAATTGAGATACTATTCGGAAATCATTAAATAAGACAAAACAACATAGGTAATTAGTTTGTTTTGAAAAAATTTTAAACTGTCTGAATTCCTTAATTTTACGCTTCTTTTTAAGGTTTTATTTCATTATGAAAAATACTAATTCCTCAGAAATAAAACTCTGAATCATTATCTATACTATACAATAGAGAAATTTAATATCGGTCTATAATTGACTGAGAAATCGACCAAAACATAAATACCGGGTGTATTTATGTTAACATAGGACCTGCACCTTTTTTTGAAATCGGCTAAAAATAAAACCCAGATGGTAGATAGGGGACATCTGGGTAGGTATAGGATTCTCCAATTTATGCCTTCACACTGAACTGACTATCTCATGTGGCTGTGACCAGGTCAAAGGTCGACAGGTACAAGGAGACCTGTCAGAGCTAGGCTTGCATTAATTACTCAGACAAGCCGACAGCGGCGCACCCTGTAGTGACGCGCCGCGCCCAGAGCATTGCGTGTTGGTTCCACTTGTGGAAAACTAGGAACGACTGGGTTGTCATCATAACAGTGAAATTTTACTCTATTATTTGCAAATTATTCTTTTATTTCATAACTAGCTTCTGCCCGCGGCAAAGCACGCGTTTTTCGGGAGAAAAAGTAGCCTATGTCCTTCTCTGGGATACCATCTACATCTCAGCCAAATTTTATTGACATCCGTTCAGTCGTTTAGGCGTGAAACGGTAACAGACTTTCGAATGTATAATAATATTATAAGATTTTTATTCACACAGAAAATTACAATCAAATAATAGAAATAAATTAGCACTAGTATTTACGATGGAAACAATTGAGCTAACTGCAGACTGTTGCTAACAATCTACAGGTAGCTCAACTGATCCATATCAATACCAGTCGTCGCGTCCCCGCTACGCTGGCTGCATTGCCCCGCTGTATGGCAATGCTGATGCGCTGCGCCAGATACTCACAAGCTCTCGGGTCACGCGTCGCTTTGACCAAACGCTCAGATATTTTTTCAAACCCCGAAGAGCCTCGGTACCCCACGGACCTAAGGTCTCGACTCCAAGGGGAGCAAATGTGTAGGCTGTGTCGAAAACTGCATATTACATTACTTACACGATTTATAATATCAGTATGTGCCCAGGCGAATATAAGCCTGTCTTGGTCTGCCTACGGGGTCTAGGCAGAAACAGTAAGTACGTTTTGCTTTTAAAGTATTTAGCTATTGATCAGTTCTTTGAAAATTTTATAACACTGTTTAGTAATAATAAATAATCTTGACGAATTCACACAGCGTCACCTAGTCCCAAGCTATGCAAAGCTTGTGTTATGGGTACTAGATGACTGATAAACTGAATACGGAATGAAGAAGAGGCATCAAATAAAACAACAGTACCAGTACAGCTAGCGAATGTAGGTACCTTTTATCCCATAAATAAGTTTCCATAACCTTATAACATTTCCATAGAAACAACACGTGCGAAGCCGCGGACAGAAACCAGTCTACAACAATAAAAAAACAACCAATACGTCTTATGTAAAAGCTAAAATATCATCACAAAACAATGGTCAGGTTACAGACAGCGTTGCACAACTTTAGCCCACAGAGTTCAGCCCATCAGCCCCACAAAAGACTGTACTTTCACTTTCCCGGCTGGCCGCCGCGCCGTCCAACTGCATGATTTACAAATCACTTGCAAGTGGAGCGGTGCAGTAAATAATCTGACATACAACTGTTTACTGGTATTTTGATTAGAATAGAAAATGGGACGAAGGTTTTCTAAAAAAATATTTGAGAGGAAAACTGCATAGGCATAAATTACAAGGGCTTGGCTTGCGAATGGAAACTTTTAACTGACTTCAAAAACGGAGGTGGTTCTATGTTTGGCTGTATGTATGTAGATTTTTTTAAGCATGTTCGTCGATTTCTCCGTTAATTAACAACTGATTTAGAAACGGTTTTCCCTGTTGTATGGAGAGTGATCCCGAGGTGGTCCCATACAAATGTTATCTCCGAGGGATAAGTATTTATCCCGAAAAACTTAAATAAACAGTTTCAAATTAAGGAATTCGAAGCTGTTTTTAGTTTTTTCAAGTAACCACATTTTTCACGTAAAGGAGCACTTAGTTAAGTCAAATTACATGAGTGCCATAAGTCTTTATAATATTAAACATTTGTTCGCTTATGGCCAACTCAGCAAACCGTCCACTATTTTTCACGACTTCATCGGTAAACTTCGCAATCAGACAAATTTATATTAAATCACGCGAGAAAGTAGGAATCTGAAACGACAGTCCACTGTCAGCTATTATGTCCGGAAAATAAGCTAACTTACAAAACCCTGTCCAATACAGCGCTTTATAAAAACAGTAATTTTACAGACTAAAAGCTTTGGTTTAATGTCTGTCCTATTTATTTGTAGAAAGTTTCTGATACCCCTGAAAACATACGCTGTCTGTCCCCAGCGTCAAATGAGGAACATCGATCATTATCAACAATAGCCAAATCGTGTGTCACAATACAAAAAAACTTTCCAATTCAAATTCACTGTATGATTAAATGATTATGCACAGATATAAGCCAAATTTCACGCACCACGCTTAGGCAACATTCACCAACAAAGCCAAATATCTACAGCCAAAAGCCTATAGCTATAGTTGGCTATAGCTGTCAGCAGAATACTAAACGTGCGTTTTGCATGACAATACACGTAATTAAAGTACGAAGCATAGAATAAATAATGGAGTACGGGGAACAATGCTAAAAGCATGCAACGCGTGCCTCGCGTTTTGGATGGTATGTACGTAATAACATGGAGAAACCATTTTTTTGCACATTAACAATGCATGTGAAGGGTTTAATGGCTTTAGTTAGATCGATAGACGGTGTGGTGATCGCCGCACCTAGCATGACAGGTTAGGTATTGTCTGGTCTAGAGACATAGACAAAAATAGCTGGTAGGCTCTTTCTTCTCAATGCGTGTTAGGATGTAAGTTACGAGGCTTATTTTGTACGTCAGTCAATAATTAGAAAGCTTAGTCTTTGTAGAGTATGTTCTTGGAGCTTTTTTATTCAACATCGGTAAGTAAAATGAAATCTTCTAAATACATCATGGTTATTAACACTAAAGTCATTTACAAAGGGATATTTTAACAGGGAAACCCTGCTCAAAAAAGCTGAAAGCTCAAAACTGAAACCATGGTAACTATCCCGTTATAATAACTTTAGTAAAACGGATTCCTTGCTTTAAGAACCAAACACAGGTCATTGACATAGTCAACTAGAGTAAGTTGTGTTTGTGTTGAAAGTAGCGAGCAAAGGTCAAACCTTTATCCAAGTTGAACACTCGTAGTTAACGAGTTTCAACTTAGATACAAAAATGTGACATTCACATCCAAGTTCCCACCATTGAATGTTTTCAATAACTGATCCTAAATGATTCAATTCTTTACCAAGAATCAACTAAATAACACTCCAGTATTTCTAAACTATCTTCCACCCGCGGCTACGCACGCGTATTTTTATTATCTAAATATACGGCAAATTTCATAGTGATCTGAACAGTAATTATTAATAATGTATAAAGTATAAAAGTATTTATTATTACAATCCTAATATCCTAAAGTAACATTTTTCAAACATAATAGCTATACTAGTTTCTATAAATAGGTTACATTTATATAGGTACCTATAATTAGGTTACAATTTACATAATCAATTTACTTTTTAACTTTACTTTAGGATTGCTAATTCAATTTATAAATAGCGCTAGCTCCCACCCTAGGATAACCTGTGTTGTGGGTAGCTAGCCTCTTTCGTGCAAAAAATCAAGTTGGAACAAACACTAGAATATGGTACAACAAGTATGGTATAAGACGATGTGTTGGTAGGTAGTATGGAATGGTTGATTTGTGGTCATACAATACATGGGAGAGATCCCATGTATTGTATGACATAAGTGGGTATATTATATCATTGTTTAACACGAATTTTGACATTTATAATCTACTTAAAATTGACATATGCTTAAAATTTTTATCTTATTTTTTTTTTTCGACTTACATTTTAATTAAATTTTTAATATTTCTGACATAATATTTATGATAAACCTACATAGAGGTGATGAATTGTGTATCTTAACTAACATTATGCTTGAGGTGAGGACTAAATTAATAATGTAAAATTGTAAACCATTTATTTGACTCTAACTTAGAATGTTGCAACGCCCTTACAGGGTTCATGTAGATTCTACCTAAAAATGTTAACACCTGGACATGAATGCATGTGAATGAATATATAAATAAATAAATAAATTTTGGATATTTTTGGTCACAAAATAAAATGCACACTTCACAAACATTGGGCTTTATAACATTAGTAGGATTATTTAACGCTTCACAAAGGGCTGAGCTCCACAGGCTCATGAATGAACTTTCATTTCAATGTAACCCCTTTAACCGGTTTCTTGATTGTTCTCAAGTATTCGCCACTTTCCCCACTAATAACTACTTTACATAAGAATAAGGTGCAACACAATGCGCCCTTTCTTCCTAGCTGACTGCGCAACTGGTTCGTTCATCTCGGACAATTACGGTTACTGTTGAAATTGGTGAGATTGGAAGATAATAAATGGTTGAGATGGGCTAGGTAGAGTGGACTTTTAGAGGTAGTTTAAAATTTTTTGTAAAGGATATATACACTAGCCAAACTCTCGACTGTGTCAAAATAATAAATTGCCATACCCACCAAAAGATAGCGGGCAGTAACTGGACATTAACTGCCCAAAGTAGAAAGAAATGGATGAGTTTGAAGGTAGCCTACACCAGTCTACTGGTCGACAAAGGCTAGAAAGAAGAAGAAGAAGATCACCCACCAAACAGGGTGTATGTACTTACTTTAGCTATAATTAGACCCTACCTAAGCTACCTATCTATGAACATATCTGCAAATAATAAATTCATTTGAATAAACTCGATGTTCATTGTTTGTAAACAAACCGGCCAAATTTAACCAAAAATGACATTGTTGCCGCGTCTTTTTAAACGGAATTTAAATTACTTGCCGATTTGAGATCCTTCATCCAATAAATATTGCTTACAATTATATCTGAAACTCTAAGCCAAGCAACTGAATTTTAGTATTTTGTGTCGTATAAGTGTTACTATCTAATAAACCAGCCAAGGTCCTCAAGTAGCAGACGTAATAAGATAAAACACATTTGTGGACATTTAATGACACAAATTCAATTAACTTAGCCTCCACACCTTCCGAAATATCCTCAACTCTAATTGGTTCTTCTTATTACCCAGGTACGGTTGGAAATCGTAACTAATCGTAAAAGGAGTCGGTTACAAAGCTACGATTGACTGTAAACTAGCCAAACTCGATGTAGAATGTTTGTGAACAAACAGGCCATACATAACCTAAAAGTCGCTCAATTGCCGCGTCTTTTTATACAGAATTTATTGCCGATTTGAGATGAATAAAGGATTTCATTCATTAAATATTGCTAACAATTATATCTGAAACTGGATGCCAAGCTACTGAGTTTTAGTTATTTGTGTCGTGGTTTGTTTTAAAACAATCTAAGTACATCAAGTTTGGCTAGTGTACAGTCTATCGTAACTTTGTAACCTACTCCTTTTACTAGCAAGCAAGTATCCAAGGTCCTCATTCCTAACTGCGCCATCGGGCTGGCACAGTTAGCTGACGTCACGCGGTCGACGACCCGCGCGTAAGGCTGTGCCGTACATTGTCGTAGTGAAGGTTGGTTTGTGTTTGAACGCGTCGAGGCTTTCAATATTTTGTCTTTCGTTGTTAAAATGATGTAACAAAGGAGGTTTATCGGCCGTTTAAACAATTAGGTACCTTACCTACTATTTTAATACAAATACTCTTACTACACGACGCGAGTTCCGAGAGCTGGTGAGTATCTGGCGCAGCGCATCGGCATTGCCATACAGCGGGGCAATGCAGCCAGCGTAGCGGGGACGCGACGACTCATATTGATGTGGAAAAGTTGAGCTACCTGTAGATTGTTTGCGACAGTCTGCAGTTAGCTCAAGTGTTTGAATTATAAATACTAGTTCTAATTTATTTCTATTATTTGACCTTACTACTTTAATTTGTGTAATCAACGTAATTGGTGTACGTAGGTTAGGTTACGTAGGTTAGGTTATGGGTTACGTAGGTATGTTATGTGATGTTTTTACAATAAAACACAGAAAACTGGAAATCACTGAAAACCTAAGAAAGTAACCTCATCGTTTAGGCCGCCCCGTACCTGCCAACGGCATTTACCTGACTAGGATGTAAACACTTTAGTACCAGGTCGCTTTAAACTGAATTTGCTCTACGACCGCGTCCTCAGTCTATATTGAGACGTTTATTTACAAATAGTTCACATCGCATTTAGCTAGAGTATAGAAGTTCAAGCTACAACACCAGTCTTTCAATAATCGTGCTTCATCTAAGGCCACATCTTCACTTACTTTAAGTGAGTTGGTGGCCAAAACGCTAGACGATTCAATAAAAAAAAATCAAGGTTCCAATGTGGCAAACTGTAGAGTCCCCTAATCTACTAGAAGTACCCTCAAGCCAACAAAAACAGAACCGGTTTATTTACAAACATTTCACATCGTAATTTCGCCAGACTATAAACGTTCAAGCCAAAACATCAGTCTTCCAATAAACTCCCTTTATTATTACAAGGTTCCAATGTGGCAAGCTGTAAAGTCCCCTAATCTAGACGTAGGTACCTCTATCCAACAAAAACAGAACCGGTTTGATCTATGAGACGAGAATCGAGTTGGAAATCGATTATTTCACCGTGCATTAGCACACAACGCGTCTGAGATACTCTAATGTTCTTTGTTTAGTATAACATAAGTGCTTAGAGAATCGACGAAAATTATTAAAATCTAGATGGTAAAAAACAATGAGTTTCTACGTGCACTTTGGTTCGAAAACTTTACTAGCATATGCTTTTTGCGTTTTCGCGAGATAGAAAGTAGCCGGAGATACTATCTATATCTTCTTGCCAGATTTCATGAAGATCCGTTCAGCTGTTTAGTCATAAAAAGTTAACAGATAGAGAATGGAAGTCCAGATTTGTACACCTTACCACAGATATTATAAGTAATATACTAGTAACCTTACTTAGCCTAAAATAAATAACATAACATGAAGTAAAATATTGCGTATTGTTACTGCACCTACCTACACCATGTTACAGGTATTTAAATGATCGTGCCTCGGAAAGCACGTTAAGCCGTTGGTCCTGCGCCTGACCTCTCCCCGGTCGTGTCAGTATGCCGTACCATCGGATAAGAGAGGGAATACAAAGTACACACACTTGAGCACTATATAATATGTCATGCGTACCTAGCGCAACTAGTCTCCGTTGAGACTGGCCGAAGATTCGGCTAGCGCTAGGAGGACATCGACATTAAAAGATCACGTTTCCTAACCAAGAACTTGTTTAATGTGTGACATAAATATTGACAAAACCACTTGACACATGTATGTCGAGGAATTTGACCTGCCTGACCGAATTTCTAGGTATGGTATCGATATGTTTACTTTACATGTTATTTGCGTCTCTCCAAACATTTCAAACCAAACCTAGCACTTTGTTATTTAACCTCTCAGGAAACTAAACCCATTATAAATATGTTAATCGGGACACTTGACCCTTTTGTCTAGGGGTTGGTATTTCAAAGTTTTTAAAATAGCGGCAAGCAAGTGCCTAAAAAGTTCTAGACCTCTTATTTATGATTCAAAGCTGTGGGACTTGATGAATTATAATTAATTCGAATTACAAGGAGCCTACCATAGACCTCAGACAAGTCAGACAGAGTGTTATTTCCTTTTACCTGAAGCCATGTTAGTTCTTTAGATCCAAATCTATTTTCTACTTCAATAGGCGCACTCCCTAATAATGTTCGTCTTCCTTCAGTTTCCAATCCCCCCATGAGATTACTCCCTCATGAGATAAAAACTAAAAGGCGCTTATCAGGGGGAGGCCTGCGTCCACCTGTGGACCAATGTATAGGCTGTTGAGATGAGGTGAGGAAGTGTAGTCTGTATTTCTGGAGCATAGACTTAAAACAAGTTATGATCACTTTTGTGCCTTAAATACCCGTTCAAACGAGTCAAACAGTCTAAGAACTCCATCACCATGATAATTTACTAGTGCATAGTAGGGTGTAGTAGCTGGCATGTCGCCAGTGAAACCAACACGGGTTCAGTGGCACTTTATCATCTACCTGTTACTGTGAACGCCCTGCTTTGGTATTACTCATGGATTGGCTGCCGTTCAAGACTTCAAGTGATCCGGTCACGTGGCTACTTGAAACTCTACTACAATCATTATGGCTGTTCAAATTAATGATGTAATAAACAAAACTGTAGAGGCAAAAGGTGTAGTTTTTTCTGGAACATACTGGGAATGGGGAATATGGTGGCATTTGACATACAGTGGCAAAATATACTGATAACAAAACTATACGAGATCCTTCTCCGGTAATTCAAGGAGTTCAAATGAAAGCAATGCACAAAGTACCATGCAAGATAGTCCTTTCTAGGCACATCAAAGTGCGTTTGCAAGGTTAGGATAGAAGATACCGACGTTAATGCAGGTTTATTTATAAGAGCCATTCGAGCCTTAACTAACAGTCTTATCGATTCCAAAGCGATGCGATTACATCGCTCGCTGCGTTTTGAACACAGATTTCAAGGCTCTAAATGTCTACCTTCCAACCTCCGGTAGAACTGGGTGAGCGTGTACATCGAAAGCATAATCGCAGAGCATCAACCTCTCCCTTTTGCACCTAAACCTCAAAAAAACAGAAAGCAGATTCCTTACCAACTCCAATGAATCGAACACGCAGCTATTTATATAGCTGCTTCTGTTATCAGAAGCAACAATGCAGCGACCATTCACGATTCGGAATCGCATCCCATTCAAGCCCTATAAGCCTGAACCTCGATACAACAGCCGACCCAGTTTGAACCGGACTTCGATCGGGTGCCTCCCGGATTCAGATATCCAGGTCATTGCAGGCGATTCGCTGAACTTGTGCGTGAAATTGCTCTGCTACGGGTTTAATTAGGTCAGGGAGATGGCCGGAACGCAGCTGAAATTTCATTTTACAGAAATAAAGACAATGTATTTCAGTTTATAGAAAAAGTTTGGGTTAGTTGCTCCAAAAGCTCCAAAATTTAATAGTATATTATTGCTTGAAGTTTCTTTGATTTGTATTATAATTATATAGGTATTCATAATTCTGTACGGTTTCGACGTCATTCTGACGAAACTCAAAAACATAGTAAAACACAATTAGGCTATTTATATTTCAACATTGGACGATATAAATTGGAAGTATTATCCTACATCAAAGATAACTACAAATTGTAATTCAATAAAATACAGTTAATTGATCAATTTGATGAAAACATAGTTTCAATGCTTTAGATTGGTAATAAAGAATGTAGCTCCGGGCGCCGCGCCGCCAACAAAATGTAGATAACAGACAAAGGATGTACAGAATAAGTAACCGTAGTAGAATTGAAAATTCAATAAAACATGGCCGCGAACCGTGACAAAGATAAGCTGCTTGCCGTCGCGTAAAGTGGGGTTCTCAATCCACTACAAATAGGTCCATTACGAGCTGCTTTGAATAGAAATTACCTCCATTTATAGAGGAGAATTTCTGACGGTTGTCGTTTTTATAGGACCATAGATTAATATGAGCTGTGACAAATTAGAAGATAGGAGAACTGGTTTGGTATCGATACTTTATGTGCCCTTTCTTGAGTATGTTATCATCGGAAACGGCTGGTGGGTTACATTTCTTGATATTTTAAACTATACCAGCCAAAGTCCCTATTGTACATATTTCTTAAAAAAATTATTAAGCGTTGCAGAAAATAATTCAAGCAATTATCGCTTTCAGCGTTAAACCGCCTTTTGTATTGTTTACTTAGATATAAATAAGTAGTTTTTGTTATAAAGTGTCATTCATTCATTCTATTTCCATGATTCTACGCTCAAAATAATAATGTTCCTGCTCCAGTCTTCCAAATCCCATGAAGTCACCTCAGTTTATCTTCGGAATTTATGAGGGTCCGCGACTATTTCTGCTACCTTTGAACTGCCCCAAATTCAGGGCAAAATATAGAGGGTTCTGCATCGACCCTGTCCTGCCTGGCTTAAAATAAATTGCGGCGAGTTATCGAGCAGACAGTGTTCCGACGGCAGATCTGCGACAATGATGGTAAAATGGCGGGCGAAAGTGATTAATGTTGTTTGGAAATTAAATTAATGAATATACAAAGAAGGTGAAGTCAGAACCATTATTTTTTTTAAACCTGGTATGTCTCACACACAAGCCTCTTTCTCCACTGTCCGAAAAACAAAGAGAAGTGAAACGGCGTCTGGCGAAAGAAATAACATTTCCTGATATTATTTAACACGCGACAAGACCTTAAAATTTTAATTCCCAACAGCGATGTGTACCCTGAGGGTGAAAAAGACAATAAAAATCCCCTGTAATTTGAAAAGGTCCTTAGGGCGATCACTCTCGACAACGAATGCGTAGAAACAATGGCTGCGGCAATAGAAACAAAGGATTCCAAGCCACATTCACGAGCCTTAGCATTCGCACGTGTCGAGGGGGACGCGATTACATCATTCCAGTTTTGTGTCATAAAAGTATTACCTACTGGTTCTGAATCATAATAAATATGATCTAACTTTCTTGGGTTGGAAGATCCGGTACCATCTCTTAACAGGTATGAGATCATTCACAATGTTTCTTGAATTTCAAAAATCCCCGTGCTTTGCTTATGGTTTACAGGAAAGACTCCTTAAAACCATAAGCAAAGCAGGAGGATTGTTCTCTAGGTTAGAATAGACAATAATGACATCGCATCGTCATACATTGCGTACAATATTGAGGTACAATATGGAATTAATTTCAAAAAATTTACGCTTTCGATGACAAAGTGACGTAATTTTGATTTCTACCCTAGAGAAAATCCCCGTTTTTGTCATACTGGTAGGTTTCGATTTAATTCGATTATGTGTCTCACTCAAACTTCGAACTTACATAGACTTATCCAATCATATATTTCATGATAACTTTAAAAAGCCCAAGGATGCCGGTATCATAGCGAGGACTTGCATGACATTTATCACCTGTATTCTGCGATTCAGTAACGGTGGAAAGGCATCTTACCGCTTTGTTATTCTACATTAATTTGTTTTATTAAGAGCGTTGTGCAATACCACTTCATAATAAGTAAGAATGTACCACGACTAGACCTGTACTGTAACTATGTTGCCAATAAAGAATCTGAATCTAAGCTTACGACACCCCTAGTAGCTAAACTTGGATAATTTGTGTGGAACTGTCATTATTGTTACAAAGCATAACTGTCGTTATTGTTACAAAGTATAATGATTCTTCCGACTCATTTATTTTACGTCTTCAGGTCCGTTTACCGTGGCAGGATCACCGTGAGTTATCGATCAAACTGTACTGTATACTGTTATTACTGTGGGGGACATTTTTACTATCCCTACGACTATGCAATATTTAGGGTTGCTCAGGGGGTTGAAATGTCAAGTATTGACCAAACTAGGAGGGCTCTCTTGACATGCAAATATGAAGGCACTCGATATTTTCATAGTAGGTACTCTAAAAGTCAGTTAAAGTGAAACACGACACGACAAACTTTACGACCGATGTGGCGCGGCGAGCGAAGAACCGCCTGCGACCTAGGAGGTGGCGGGTTCGATTCCCGCCTCGGGACAAATGTTTCTACGATCTGCATATTAGTTCAAGGTGTTCTGGCTGTTTTGTATATATAAATGTAATGTATTGTATTAAATATACCGGTTATCTAATAGGTACCCATAAAGTAAGCTCTGCTCAGCTTGGGGCTAGATGATGCTGAGTGAATTGTCCAGCTTTATTTATTTAAACAGTGGTTGGTCACCCATTCCCATGACAAAAGCTCAGCCTACTTTAATACCGGATGACGTATCCAGCATTATTCATTAATTTAAAAGGATATGGATCAGCACCGGCTCTAAAGCTCTTGCATACATTGTATTGTCCATTGTTCCTTTTTAAGTACCGCTCTCTTTCCTACCAAACTAACTTACAAGCATATTTATTTCCTATCAAGGCCTTCCTTTAACGCTTAGCTTAGCCATTTAAAGACCCTTGGCAGTATTAAATCTAACAATCGACTTTACGACAGATTCACATTAAACGTTGAATAAGGAATCAGGACTAGGGATTGCAATCCGGATATCCGGATATCCGAATTATCCGGATATCCGCTAATTTTCATATCCGGATAATGGGAGCTCCTTTATCCGGATAATACGAATAATACGGATAGGTACTTAGAGCTGATTTTTCTAATTCACGACACAACACTACACCGCATCCAGCATTTTAGAAATGTTATATTTAATGCATACAATACTTTGTGTTGTTAAAAATATACATGTAATAATTCGTGCGTGTTTCTGAATCTGGAAGCTATAAACAAGCAAGACCTACACTAGCGGTAGCGCGCAAACGCATCACTAGGGTTGACACTGGTTGGTCAGTGATTCGACGACGCCGACACAGACTGATCTCCGCGCACGCAGCACAGCTACCCCACACACACTACTATAACATAACTGTATGTGTACATTCGTAAGTTTGATCTCGTGACTGTGTTGGTTCTTTGTTAAAATCATTTTAGAGTACCTATTAAAATAGGAAGTTGATTTACGTTCGTTCGTTGTTAAAAAATAAGTTCGATGGAAAGAAGTAAACTGTTTTTATTTCATAGATATTTTAGTTTTTCAACCCATTTGATCGATACTATTATTTTTAATTTTATTTATTTATATAGGGGAAAACCAAAGGCTTAAAAATTAACAGAATTACAAATTAATAAGTACTAGAAAGCTTATTGAAGGTTTTTATGGATAGTGGTGGATTATTACAATGAAAAAGACTATGAACATGATGTGACTAGTCAACATGCATCATCTCTAAAAACATAGTTAGATTAGGATATACATTACAAAAAATTTAGATTTCATATTTATCATCATCATTGGCACCAAAAAACTCTCCGCTGAGCCGCCGCCTGGCCGAGCTGACACTTGTGCAGCATAAATCCAGGTCAAATTGCTTACTCAATTTGTTAAAATTATTACTCGCTCGCCACAAGAAGGAATTTTGTCGGTAGTTAGTGCCAGCATGGGTAACGTAAATAGGGGGGTTAACTCTGATAGGTTTGCAGGGAACGATAAGCTTAATTTTTGAAGCAAATTGGGACAATTAATATTATTCGACGTGATTTTAGGTATAAAAGATAAGTCGGCGATCTCACGTCGCTGGAAAGAGGGAGAATGTAAAATTGCTTACATAAATCGAGGTAATTGGCTGAACTGTATGGAATTCTTAAACGGAAACAAAGGTACTTCATAAACTTAATTTGAATGCGCTCGATTCTTTTATTATAAACATCATAACGAGGGTTCCAAATCGGTGATGCATATTCTAAGATGCTTCTAACAAACGTACAGTAAAGAATTTTAAATCTCTATGTTGTTCAGTTTCTATGCGAATTCTATTTTTATTTTATTAGAACTTTAATGTAACGTTTTTTGAATATAAATTAATAAATACTTATACCTTAAAAACCCATTTTCCTTGATTAAATTTAATTTTTATGTATATTTTTCAATTATCCGAATTATCCGAATATCCGAATAGTAAGGCTCACTACTATCCGAATTATCCGGATACGAAAATTTAACGGATAATGCAACCCCTAATCAGGACCCTTTCCTGCATACTCTGGTAGTTGTTTGATGTTCGTTGCGCGCGACTGCGTGATTTGAATTGTTACGGCACCGGTAAACAGGATGACGCGTTTGATACGCAGGAAGTAGGCGTTTAAGTTTGTCTAAAACGTGGTTTATTGTTTTGTAGTAATTTATAGGTACTTAGGAGTCCACTTGTGTACACAATCATAGCCTGGGACCACTCGATGGGTCCAGGACTCCTTTTGTTAGTAGTCTCCTCTATTCTGCGTCTCTAATCTTAGTACGCCTTGCTACGTCTACAATTAGCAACCACCCAAAGCCCATATTGCGAAAAGCCGGCACTGATTTCTAAGGTCCAATCTTGGCCACCACTCGGACAAATAAATAAATAAAATAAAATAAATATATAATACATCTGCAAGAAGGCATTCAAGACCCTAGGATTTGTACTCCGTCAGACGAACAACTTTACAAATATGAATGCAATAAAGACTATACGACGCATTGGTGAGAAGCCATTTAGAGTTTAATGCGGCGGTATGGGCACCACACGAAGCTAAGTACAGTCAAATGGTAGAGCGCATACAAAATAAATTCACCAGATTTCTGTACTTGATTGAAGATCTACGGCATTTATCCATTCTTCCCGCTGATGTATCCAACCTTGTTTGTTATAGGCATGGTTGGATACAACAAACTGGAGGTGAGGAGAGATGCAGCGCTTGCTCTATATTTGGTTAGAATATTTCGTGGGATGATCGCCAACCCAGGCATTTTAGAGGAAGTGAGACTAAATGTACCTGATGAGTTTGTGCACCGACGGAGGCGGCCCGCCCTGTTTGCTGTACCAAGAGGAAGGACCAACCTCCTGAATAAGGCACCTCTAACGCGTTGCATCCACACGCTCAATCTAGTAGCGGAGAGAGTCGATATTTTTAACTGCTCCCTGAGCGAATTTCATAGGACTCTGTTATTTATTCTATGCTATTTTAATAAGATTTGACATTATTATATTGATTACCGATTTTTCTTTATTATTATTTTATTAGGTTTGACATTAAGTAATTTGAATTTATTAAGTGAATTATTATTATATTGATGTAAAATAATTTGACATTGTATATTGACGAATTTTATATATTATTGTGTAATTTAAGTTTTTAGTTCATGTAATTTTAATTTTTTTATTTTAATTTATATAGACTTTTTACACTATTGCATTAGGGGCCCCTGTAAAAATAGTGTAAGTATTTTTAATAAACAAATAACCAAATTTTAAATGTCTTTGTTAATATTGCATAACAAATTGGCTGTTCAATACATATCATCATCAGTTATTATTCTAGCCTGGGATCACTCAACTGAACGGGTCTAGGCCTCCATTCGATTGTAGTCTCCTCTGATTGTGTCTCTCATTTAACTAAGTACGCCTTGCTGCTTCCAGAATTAGCAACCTCCCAAAGCCCATGTTGCAAAAAGCCGGCACTGATCTCTAAAGTCCAATCATGACCACCACTCAGACAAATTGGTTACTATTGCAAAAAGTAGGCTGGTCAGAGCCTGCGCTCCCCGCGAGACTAAACACGATAAATATTAAACTTTGTCAAATGCTACAAAGGTCTACATCGTAACTGAGTTTACTCTAAGTGGAGTACGTTAATAGCTTAGTAATCGCTAGCAGCGTTGGAATGAAGCCGAGTATCGGAGCGAGAATGACGAGCTAATGCGAACTGATTGCCGATCAATACCATGCTTCCTGCGATGGATTGTTTACAAGATTTACTGCTTAGGTTTTCCTTGTAGGAAAATCTTGTTTGGTTTAATATATAGGATTTTGTAAGCAGATTATCTAACTACCAAACATCTGAAAAGTTTGTTTCTTAAATCAATAATGCTGGACAAATCACCATCATCACCTAGCTAGCCCCTAACTAAGCAGAGCATGTGTTATGGGTACTAGATAGTGATTATGTACCTACTATAGAGATTACATATATATATTTTTTTGCTATACATAGAAAACACCCAGAGCACGAACAAATATCTGCAGATCGTACAAACAAACATTTGTCCCGAGGCGGGATACGTACCCGCTAGTATCCTGTAGGCAAATCTTCGTCCTTCGAAAGTTAACGTCCATAAAAGGATAGTGCCCATTCCCAGAACCAAAAGTTCCACAGTCTGATTACTGTGAAACCTGGGATAAGCATATTTTAACTGTAAGCTACTTTTAATACATCTTGCCATTCTTAAATCAAAATCAATGATAATCGCATCAAAGAAAATAAAAGTTGCCTTTCCTTTAGTATCAGACTATCGTTATCTACCCCTTGCAAAAACAAGTGCAAAAACTGATTTCTATTTCTCTAATAATAAAGGCTTTAACAATACTCATTCGAACAAAAATACATTCTCCATCGATTCAGGAGCCACATAGAGTAACATAACCATCGTCACGCAAATGAAGCCTACCTACGCAGTACGGGTAAGCCCCATTAAACCTTCGTAACACTACTTCAAGGTCCAATTTCGCACACACAATTAAAGGATTTCCTCTAACCCATAAAGACGTGGAAATAAGGGTGGCTTTGGCACGTCATGTCATTTTCCGACGTCGCATGCTAAGAGGGGGAAATGAATGGGAGGGGAAATCCTATGGAAAAGGGAAGTTAGTTTTGTGGACTGCTAGCGCGCTGTGGTTTTAGAGCTTTGTTGTTGGAGTTTGTTCGGCTTTAAATATGCTTTGTAGCGGAACAGACTGCGATCGGGGCGGGAACTTGTACTCAAGACGTAGGATTTTTGTGGTTTTATTTTCTTGGTGTATTCTTCTTTGTAAGACTTATCTTTTGTGGCGTGCATGGGTCGCTGGGATCAGTTCTGTACTAATGTTTTTTTCGTAAACTCATCTTTTGTAGAGAGCATGGATGGGTAGGATTAAATCTTATGTTTTCGCAGACTGAAAAGTTGTTTGTGTACCACAAGAGCAGTGAAAAGTAAGATCTTGGTTAGTCATCTTCAGCTCAGCTCAATTAGCGTAAGTTACTTACGGCTACTGCAAGACGGCGGAAAAGCTCCGTTTATTACCTGCAAGCAAAAATAACGATCCATAAGTAAACATGTAAGTAAAAAAAAAACTGGAATTTAAACCCTAATGACTTTGGCTCATGAGAAGGTAATAACAGCTGGAACTTCAATTCTATTAGGGTGCTAAATTCGCAAGCAATAAATACCAATGCTAAACCAATGAAACACACAATTTGATGGAAAATCAACTAATGACCATAAACACCTGAGTATTGGGCAGATTGGTCACGACCACGGCACACCAATATACCATTTACCATTTCAGACAAGGTCAACAATGCCAAGGCGAGACATTTCACGGGCCTCAAACGAGCTGGGGCCGAATTCTGCTAACCAATCGTTTTACTATGACAATGGTATCGTCGAAGAATCATCCATAGAAGAAAGAAACTCTAGATAGAGTGCGTGCTATTTGCACGGAGATGGATACAAATTGTTTCAAGCGTGACACTTTTGACAAGCCTCCCTCCATCTGTAATTTCTTCCATCAGAGATAAAATGTTTAAATGTCAATATGGTGAAGGAATAATTTAGTGGAATTACGGCCCAGGTGTGATTACCGTGAATTCGTTTGGGAGAAAGCTTGCAGTGTGTGAAGTGGGTGATGGTTTTAGGTGATGCCGAATCACGAAAGTGGAATACTTTGGTCACGGGTTAAAGTTTGATTTGCGAACATAAGGATGTAAGGTGTTAGTCACGCTCGCAAAAAAACGGGTTTTACTATTTCCTTGGTTTTACAAGTAATTTAGATAGCAGAAAGAAGTTTTGCACACATTGCAGGCTATTTGCATTGAACCACGCTAAAACAATCTAACAACTACAATTGATTCAAAATTTCTTTTAGCAAAGATCCATAGCAAATGGCTTACAATGTGCGTAAAACTTCTTATCTGCTATCTAAGTTACCTGTAGAACCTAGAAAATAGTAAAATGGCGATTTTTTTCGAGCCACCTTGTGCTGCCAATCCCGTGCTAATCATACCCTCGAATCGACCACATTCCAAGTGAAATAACGACCGGGATCGATGCCGAGGCTGCGATTGCCAGACGTTTACGTTTCGCAACCTCAGCCGCGAATAGCGCCCACTAATTCCGTCCATCGTGGTCGTGCTTCATTGTTTAGTGTAATGGGCTATTTTAGAGTGTACGGTCAGAATCATCATACCGAATTATTAAAGAGATTATATAGTATCAACAATATTTTCATCGAAAGAAACAGTCTACTTTGTTCAAAACTGTTCTACGCGTTACATGATATCAATTTCTTTTGGTGTCATTGGATCTGAGCATGACTTTAGGGAGTCGTAAAGGTACAAGAGTTTGGGGCAGCATTCATCCTTGACCCATGGTGGCCTAAACACAGCATTCAATCTTGACCCATTGCTGTAAGTACAGGCCCCCAACTCTCGTGTTTTCAATTTTAACATATGGCGGCTTGTTGTGTGTGGATGCTAATCTGATAACTAGGTTTCGTTTATTCTAAAATGTAATTCTCCCATCAGTAGAGTAGCAGCTTAAAGTGGCAGAAACAAGTAACACCCAGAAGTTTCTTTAGAAAGCAACCTCAATTGATTCTTTTCCGAATCAATAAGAGCAAAACTCTCTAATGAGAACGAAACAATCGAAAGATTCCTCCACCATCGTTAGACGATGAACGTTAATTGAGGTCAACGGCCTATTATCGAGAATGAGTCATCAGCCTGACCTCAGGATGGCCGAGACTCGGAGATAATAAATTGGAGGCAAAAAATATTAGGTGTCAGAGTAATATGAAGTAGCTGATATGGGTTCTTGAATTTGATACTTAGAGCTGTAGTGTCGTTTTTGTGATCAACACTGCTTGACATTTTTAACAGAATATTAAGCATGATTTGAGTTTGAGCTTTCCAATATTTCGGCATAGTTTCATGCGCCATGATCACGGAATAACTGAAGATACTGTGAGTGAGTATTTATTGGCCGATATCAAGCTATGACTTTAGTGTTATTAACCATGACGGATTTAAGTTTTATTTTTAAAAGACTTCGTAAAAAGGAGGAGGTACTGAGGAGGTATTGAGGTGGGATTTCACCTCACCAAATGACGATCTGTTTCTGCCCCGATATGGTAGGCAATAATCGCCTCCAGCAATGTTTCCATGCCACTGTGGATTCAAAATCACAACTACATAAGTTATACAAACATTGCTCCTGATATAAAACCCGATAAGATAACGTTATCACGGTTTAAATATAGCTGATTGTTTGATTTGTAGTACGCTGTATTGTACCATTCATAAATGTAGAGTTTCTATCCGTCTTCGTGATGGAAAATCAAGCTAAGGTTTCTATGTAACGTTTTTACTTCAGCTAGTAAGGTAAGACTGAAATGAATGAAAATTAACTTAAAACCAAATATGAAAAAGAAATACCTACTGTACTACTTAAATAATTTGTACTTCGTAAGTATTTATTACTCTAATTTAATTTAGTGCCAAAAATGACGATTTTTCGGATTACTTTTCACAAGTTCTTTAATGATTTTAATGTGTTAAATATCCTTAAAATATTTTTTGGGTCTCATTGGACAGAAAGTTGAGCTCATTATGTGCCTTTTCCGTGGTGAATATTGTTTCTGTGTCTTCTTTAGACTTCGAGGAGCTTTTATGAAGAGCTCAGCCCTGCTCAGTGGAAAGAAAATTAACTACAATTCCAACAAACATGGTACCGATGAAACCTGAAATAGTTCTTAGTTAATAAACATTTGAGTGCTAAATCGTGTAACTGCTCCGCGCGTTGTAAGCTATGTTTAGTTTATAGGGCCATAATAATAATGCATTTCGCGTCGCCGCCCGCGCCGACGGGGAATGTCATAATTTTGAAGACGGCTTCTTGCATCTTCGCTGGTGAAGTGAATAGGTGTCTATGACGGTCGTAAAGTCGCAGGGTCGTTACTTGACTACAAAGACCTAGACTATGATGTATTGTATTGATCAGTCTAATTTTATGGCATAGAAATGAGGTCTGTGACGGCATAGTGCGACAAAAGACGCTAAAAAACTTGTCAAAAAGTCGTATTTGAGGACATCACGTTATCAATATACTATAATACGGAAGTATTACTGATAACGTTATGATGTTTTCTTAGACGTATTTCGGCCAGGACGACCTGACTCAACGGAATTAGCCAAGTGCGCAGGACATATAATAGCGCACAAGTGTATGCGCAAACACAGGTTCACTATCTTTTCCCTCAATCTCATAATCTGATGGGACGGCGGTGGTCCGACACCACCAGGGTAAGGGGCAGGACCAACTGCTTAATGTGCTTTCTGAGCCACGAGGCTGTAACTCCGCCAACTTCCTGACTCCGGGCTGCTAGTGTCAATGTTTCTTGCTAGAATAATCCCGTCACAATATTAGCCCCACCCTGGATTTGAACGCCGATATTCATGATCAGTGAAAACGACACCGCTAGACCAACCAACTGCAGATAATACATAATATTGAAATATTAGAATTCCAATACCTTCGTCATCAATCAAAATATCTGTACATGACATTTGTACAAAATTCCCCGTTTTGCTGGCGAAAACAGAAAAACATGGCGGGCTGAAAGGGGAACGCTAATTGATATTGACACAGGCTGTAAAAGGGGAAGTGAAAGCCTGGATTGAAATGTTCGTTTTATTGGAAATATTCGACTATTTGCACTGCACTCTATTTGAGTGGAAAGTAGGCACATAATTATACAATTTGACCTCTGCCTGATATTGTAACTTTACTAACGTACGACAATATAGAATTTCATTATACAATCAAAGAATTTGAATAAGGATATTCCTGTTGAGATAGTTTGAAGTCGAAAATAAATACTACATGTAAAGACAAAAAATCCATACTAATATTATAAATTCGACAGTAACTGTGTCTGTCTGTTACCTTTTCACGCGTAAATAGCTGAACGAACCTTAATGAAATTTGGCTGGGATATAGATGGTATCCCAGGACTGCTTTTTATTTCGGAAAAGAGTGTGCGAAGCCGCGGGCAGCACCTAGTGTTTCTATAAACTTCTTAGTAACACTCTTGTCAGAGCGGTCGTGGTCATCATGTTCATTCTTGTTAGCGGCTGGCTGTGGTACGCCTCATGTTTTTTTTTTTTTTTTTTGTTTGTTCCGCCTTTAGTCCCTCCGATATGGATCGGACGCCTCATGTCTTGCATCTTCTTCTATTGGTGTCTTTACTGCACTCGTGTAAAAACTGCGATAGGCCTAAGCGCGTAACCTAAACAGCTTTTAGAAAGGTTTTTGTTATTATAGTGCGTAGGACCCTCACACTCGGGATTAAATAATTTCCCAAAAAAATTACTTCGACGGGACTTGAACCCGCAGCCATCATTCAGTACGGGAATGCGCTAACCAAATTGCTTTGAAGTCGAATTTTTTTGAGCTATCATTTGATTTCTTATAGGCTTTCAGAAAGTTGACCAATGTTTTGCGATCTTTATCGTTCTTTGTTTTTGTCTTTATGTTGACGGAAGATGTTGTACCCACCCACGTCAGTAAATATGCATGACACAGTATTATTCTAGCCCCAAGGTAAGCAGTTGTGGGTACTAGATAACTGACATACTTATACATAGATACCCATAGTACTTATTTTTATACATACAAAACACCCTAAACAAATATCTGCAGATAGTACAAATATTTGTCCAGAGACGGGAATCGAAACCGCAACCTCCTGTGCCGCTGCCAGACCTTCGCCCGCCCCGACACAAAGGTAATAACTGTAGCTATAGTAAGTAGTCAGGCCCTTAAGCGCGTACAGAGTCAATGGATCATCAATCAATTGGCAACGATGACTTCATTGAGTCATGCCGTTCATC
The DNA here is from genome assembly GCA_963564075.1 of Eupithecia subfuscata. Lineage (NCBI taxonomy): Eukaryota > Metazoa > Arthropoda > Insecta > Lepidoptera > Geometridae > Eupithecia > Eupithecia subfuscata. Next base: position 666,236 of record OY751118.1, on the reverse strand, counting down.
TCATTAGCTCTGTCGAAGGTCAGCTAAGTGATCAAGTCTATTTAGTTAGTAACTAATGGTTAGGGCGAACCTAGCGGGTTTGCTTGTCAAACTAAACCTAAATTTCAGTACTCATGGGATCCCCGTGGTAAACAACTCGAATTACATAAAATTCAATATTTTTCTTGGGTTCCTTATTTGGAAAACACGATTGAAAAAAAATTAGAAAAAATCATGTAAGTGCACTGTTTTGCACGTAATTTGGTCGAGATCTCAGGAACCGTGCGGTCTATAGAAAAGATTTTGTTTTGATTCGTAGGTTATTGTTATTAGTTATTACTAATTCTTTGGTTCCTTAATACTGTTTCTTCATAAGTTGTGTAGTTTTCTTGTAAATAAGCAAAAACATCATTTTTGCGCTTACGCCGTTCCACAAACGTTACGATCTGTCCCGCTCCTATGAACATAAATTTTCATCAAAACAATAAATTTTCTTCCCACGAATTTAAAATTGAAAATTTACACCGAAATATCAAATCAAAAACATTTTATTTCCATAAAAACAATAAATGTACAGAAAAATAAAAAGGTCAAGAAACGATGTGAAATATGAAAAGTTTGTAAGATTATTTTGTAAATTTAATATCCGCGAGAGATGTGAACGAAAAAGTAGACAGGAGCTAAATGTTCTGACGATCACCGACGACCGTGCCATTTACGCGGAGAATTAACCGTAGATGATCACCACGAATACAGCAGCGTGTGTGAACAAGAGCCCTAAGACGAGAGATATTTAACAATAAAATTCCTAAATTAGGAAAGAGTCCATAAATATAACACGTTTTTCCGAACCACAACACTACATCAAAAAGCTTCCGAGAACGCTTTGGTCTGGTTAAAGAAGTCCCACTATAAAGGAATGACGGAATCAACTCTACTTTATTCTGGTTACAGGAGCCCCACTCTGAAGGAAAAGTCTCTTTGATGGGGTGAGGTTTCCCACTCATTCCAGTAGCAACCACTTGAAAGCATCAGAACACCTCACACGTACGGAATGCAGACCTGATTAAGAGTTTGCAACTAAAGGTGACTATAGACTAGAGCATTAACAGAACAACGAGTATTCGCTGTTTTTAAATTTACTTGAACCACACTTCGAAAACGACGATCGATGATTCTTTACAACCTGATTTTAAAAACCAACGAGCTTTTATCAAGCAAAGGCACGAGCGCCGGTGATAGGGGGCGGCGCGGCGGGGAGGGAGGTGCGCGGGCCGAATGAAAATGTATGAAGGTACAAAGAAATGTTACAGGTAAATGCTCACTCGCCGTGAGATTTACGTCGAACATAGAATCGAGCATTCGCCAAAACGTAACATTGCATGGAATTATGCTCTAGGAAACTGAAAATTTGTCTGTATTGTACCATTCGTAAGAACTAATAGCTGCTGCCCGCGGCGGCCGCACACGCTTTTTAAGTAGCCACATAGCCTACTTAAAAAGCGTGATACCATCCCTGGGATACCACTTAGATCCGTTCATCCGTTTAGCCGTGAAAAGGTAACAGACAGACAGAGTTACTTTAGAATTTATATTAGTATATGGATTGTAATGCTCTAGCAAATAGCTCTAGTGTATACTCACATTAACAGCTAAGAAACCGCACCAGATGTGACCGGCATTCTTTCATAACAGGGATATAAATACCGCTGGTGGGTTCAGCTTTAGGGCAATGATGTCAGAGCCCAACCGATCTGTTCGATGAGTTGGAATAACTGTTGGGGCCTTTGGGGCGATCTGTTATTTTCCTGACCTAAAAGCTTGTCTTGGTTGCCATTGTCAATTCAGATGTCGCCAAGACTTAACTAGACTACTGTGACAGGACTAAATATGTTGCCGTCCCTTTCATAACGATGGAAATAAAAAGGATGGCATCATTTTTAGTGCTGTTACATTAGTTTAGTTTGGCGACATCTGAATTGACACGAATGCCACGACACCTGACGCAGATACGCTAAGATGTGACAGTCGTCCAACTTGAGGAACAAGATTTTGTTTATAAAACTTAAATCCGACTTCTAACTCCTTTTTATTGACATTTTTTTTTTAGTTTTTGTCGGTCAAATAGTAATCCCGCGAGAATAAAATTTGTGGGGTTATTCTCTTTACAAAAGCAAAAAAATCATCAAAATCGAACACATAAAAAACAGACACAGCCGAACATAGAAGCTCCTCTTTTTCGAAAAGACAAAGAGCTTTATGTCTTTAAGACCCTACAGGACATTAGACACCTGGATAAAAAGCGTACAAGCATTCAGGAATAATACATTTGGCGATTTGATGCAATATTTTTTAAATCATATTGTTAGTTAGTTCCGAAGATTACAAACAAAGTTACATTTACAAATTCGACTCTAGATTGTACCTAAGTTTGTTTGTAATCTCCGGAACTAACAGTCTGATTAAAAAAAATTGCATCTAATCTCTAGATTCTAGAGATTAGATGCCATTGGCAACCAAGCCGTTCAAGCCGAAACAACAATCACGAAGGCACCAGTTGCAAAAGTGGTTGCACTTTCGAGTTTCACAAAGTACTTTCGAGAGCCGCAGGTGCCACTTGAGTCATCTGCCCTGGATTTCGTCAAGCCCACTGCTGGTCGTATTTCGGTTTCATTTTACTTTGAATTCGGTGTGTAATTCGGCCCGCTTGCGTTAAGATCTTGATTCTTGGAAGTTTCGGTAACGCTGCTTTTATGAAATGCATACACTGGTAAAAGCTATCCAGAAATGAACATTAAAAACAAATGCACTGTCATGTGATAGTATCGCTGTCCATTTGAAAGACAAAGAGAGCGTTTTTATGTCTTATAGTGGTTTTATACCGCAAGCGCATTAACTATATTTCACTGGAGTCTCTCTCAGTTTGCATAATGTAGAAAGAGATGCCCTCTATTTCAACGAAGAAAAACAGCTGTTCACCATTTAGCTTTCTGACGGAGGAGCACAAGCTGAAATTAACGTTTTTGGGTTGAAGCTAGAATCTAAAATGTATTTTTCCCGGCTCAGAAAAATAGGCCAGAAAGACTAATGTATTTTGGCTATTATTGAAATACATACTGGTAAAGATACCCAGAAAAACGCACTAAAAGCAAATACACTGCTATACTTTGCAAATGGCTTCTTTACGTCCGACAAAGTTCAAATTATAGAGGGCAAATTATATTCACGTATCAATATCAGTGCCGATATAGCAAGTCAGAGGTGTGAGTTTATGGAAAATTAGCATTGCGATCTACATATTCATATTCGATTCACTCGTCTGTTCCATCATGCGAGCAAATTACGCTTTGCTGAATGTCAAAGGGATCTTCCCGAGCATTTCAAAGCTATGCTTTATAACTACAGGATATGATACGATTCAACAACAACTATGTGCAAAGTACCGAGACACTACAAGAGGTGTTTTCTTTATCATCATCATTATCCCGTCACTCGACTTCACCCACTGCTGGATGTAGTACATATAGACCTCCACACTTTTCGGGTGTAGATACCTACCTATGTTCGATAACGGTCTGTACTTGTCGAATTTTATCGACACCAGAAACCAAACCGGTGTTTATCGAAGTCCGTCCTGGCGCTCATCCTGTCTCAGTGCTTTCTTAGCTACATTGAAATTTAAACAATAAAGCGAAGTGGATTAATCTTTTCTTTTCGAGGTATATCTATACTAATATACCTAATATTATAAAGAGGAAAGATTTGATTGTTTGTTTGTTTGTATTGAATAGACTCCAAAACTACTGGACCGATTTGAAAAATTATTTTACTATTAGAAGCCCGCATTATTCCTGATGAACATAGGCTACTTTTTACCACGGGAAAATGCTTCATTCCTACGGGAAAACGGGTAATAGGACAACGGTTAGTAAGAATGCAGCTAGTTTCTTAATACATATACGTTTAAGTTCTATAATTTAGAAACACATTGAATATGCAAAAACCTAAATGCGTGTGTAGCTACACTATTCGTAGCGCAATGTCGTGAGGATATGCCATCAGGTGACATGCAACAAGCCAAATCGCTTGCATGTCGTTGGGACTATTTTATACAATGTACAAAATGGAATGGAATGGAATTACAAGTGTCGCGATTTAGGTCAGAACAATACACACACATGCATCGTTTTAGCGCAGAAAACAAGCGCAAAAGAAATAACACATTTTCTCTCCGCCTACCTAGCTTCAATGATGGTAAGGTCCTTCAGCATTCTTTTTTGATATTTATTTCATTCAGTTAGTTTGTGTTTGGTTTATCAAATCAAGATCAATTCCCAAAACAACCTTTGCAATGCCTCTTTAATTTGTCAAGTAATATTGCTTAGGGGGAACAGTACAGACGCTATCGACGTGTTTACCTACCAAAAGAAGTGTATATGTATTTTAGCAAACATAAAAGAACCGCGTGACGATGAAGCACAAAGCTGTAGGCCACACTCTTGTGAACTCAAAATTCTAACATTAATATCCGTGTATATTCTAGAAGCTTGTAAATTCGTAAGAAAATACCCAGAATAGAGAAAATTGATATACCTAGACGATACGTAAACAGACAATCATAATAAACTTGTAATACCTGATTCAAAACTAAATATTCATAACACAGGCCCAAATCAAATGGCGGCAAAAATTTACAAAAAGATACCCGACGATTTAAAAGATAAATCCGAAATTAATTTTAATAAACTACTAAATAAAGTGCTACTTAAATTTTTTTATTATACACTTAATGAATTTTTTGATGATAAGTAATACTTAATAATGTGACAGTAAATAAAATTGAATATTAACTTTAGTACCCATTTTCTCAAGTTGCTACACCCTGACCGGGTACACAATTATAAGATCTACCAACTAAGAGTGTTAGAATAGTGAAATACTCATGTACCTATCTATAATTATGAATGCAAAAAATGATATATGAAGTTGTTTTTTAGTATTTTCAAACAAATCACTACTGTTTTGTATTTCACCATTGCTTTATTTATGAAATCAAGATCAATTCCCAGAGCAACCTTTGCAATGCCTCTTCTAATCTTTGAAGGATAATTTGAAATTTTGGTACTGTGACGGAAGGAATAGGTCCAAAAGTCCGTTGAGTATTTTAACCGTCTACTGCCGGACGGAAACTGTCTAATCATGACAGCAGCAAGGCAACTTGCAGACTTAGGGGCCTAAAGGGGCCGTCATGACCTTCCAAAATTCAATCCATCCAACATGTAACTCAATGTAGTAATAATAACATGCACCGGTCAACGAGAGCGAAGCGTGGAACGGTCACTAGCAATCCAAATGAGCCGTCACGCTGAGTGGAGTTATGAGGGGACAACACAGGTGTGAACATAGATGGTGGAATTGTGTATGGTATGTTTTGGGGAATTGAATATAATGCACATAAAAGTACAGTATCAGATTAATGCGATTCACTGCGATCACGAATCCGTGGTGGTGATTATGGGAAAACTTATTTTGTTTGGGCGAGGCACGTTCAGGAGTTGACGAATGTGTGATGAAGAGGAACGGAGAATCAGATTCATCAAATCAAATAGTTTATTCAAAAAATATTGTAAATTACACAGGTGTTTATAAATTAGTAGATCCTCATAATATTGCGCCACGTTACTAGCATGTGAATATCAATAATAATGGTTAAATTGTCTTAGATAATACGGCTATTCCGACAATTGAATGTTTGGATATTTGAAAGAGATCGAATATGGATCTCGTGCATTAATCACCGGAAAAAAAGAAAAATAGAGTACCTTAATACTTACATAATATGTAAGTAATATTATACATAGTAGGTATAATTTATTTAAACCACAACAATAATAAGATCGATTGACCTGTATTGTGAATTTGTGACAACGAAGCGCCCGCACCTCAGTGAGTAGGTACTGCCGGAATGAAGAGATGCTGGTTCTTATTTTAATAGCTTTTCAATACCCTGTCTGTATTCAATCCATATTCCCGAGTTGGTTGTCAGCAAAAATATTTAATTCACAAAAGAATACTGAACTATTCAGCGGCAAAGAATTTTTCATAGAGACAGCAAACCAAATAACTTTTCAATCAAACATTCGCGCAAAAAGAATCGACACGTATAATTCCAATCCCATACACCTATTCAAAACGCTATGAAAGTAGCTCGGCCAGACACGAAGGCCGTGGGACAAGGCAGTGAATAGACTCGATGCCGGCATTTTCACAGCAAGAATTTATAAGCTAACTACAGGTGGAAATGTGTTAGGTATTGTTTGTAATTTGTAACCTCAGCGAGATATGGAAAGAGCTATGCTTGGAGTTTCTCTGAAGGATAGGATTCGTAACGAATACATCCGACAGAGAACCAAAGTTATCGACATAGCTCGAAGAATTATTAGCAAGCTGAAGTGGCAGTGAGCCGGCTATATCTCGCGAAGAACCGACAACGGCTGGGGTAAACGTGTTCTTAAGTAGAGACCGCGACTTGGCAAAAGCAGTGTAGGACGCCCTTCGGCCAGGTGGGATGACGATCTGCGCAGATCTGTGCAGGCAGATGCTGGATGCGGCAAGCTGCGCGTTACAGCGCGTTATAGCCCTCATTAGGGGAGACCTATGTCCAGTAGTGGACTAATGTAGGGTGACGAATTAGAACTAGTATTTACATTTGAAAGAATGGAGTTAACTGCAGACTAAAAATCTATTTTTTTTATTTGGGAAACTCAGTTTCCTATAAAAAATACTTAACGTACACTAAAACCAGCAAAGTTTCCACCATTAAATGAAACAATAACAAAAAACAGACTGTTCAGAGCTCAATATGAAACTAAAAATCTACAGGTAGGTCAACTGATCCATATCCATCCATGCTTGATGATGATGATGATTGTTGTTTGTAACATCGAGCAAGACTTGTTTAGGTTGATACCGACTTCGATGGAATACGTATTACAAGAAAACGTGGGAACTTCTACAGCCTGTCTACAATCCTCCACCTTTAAATGTCAGTCGATTGGAGCATAACATTCACTGTTTTCTGTTAAAAAATAATAAAATTCAATACTTAAATCTGAACATCAACACGTCCAAAAAAAAGAGCTTCAAGAAACCTGATATCCATACGACGATGAGGACCATCCTCCTGGGCAGGTTAATATTGTAACCGACACAGTGACATCACGGCATGTAAATTAGGTGGAACCGGTTGACGGTCATGTTTTTTATGGACGTTTAGGTAACACATGTCGTATAGCATTTGGAATGCTAAATTGAATGGCGCTGGAATTTTGAAGCCATGATTGTCTCAATTGTCTAACTTATAACGCGAAGCTGAAGGAATCTCCGATAGCTCTGTAAATCGACATTAACAAAATATATCAAGATACCTATTTTGAATAGAGGCGAATAATAGAATTGTAAGCATACTCTGGCGGCCTACTAGAAAACTAAAATCTAAGTTTCTATTAGTTTTCGTAATAAACCTACTCTGTCTAAGATACTCTGTCTGTGTTGTCTAAGATAGTGTTTGCTCGTAAACGAATCGAAGCTGTTAACGAGCAAGTGAAGCAAATGTTATTGAGTTGGTATGTGAACGCATTCTCTGCCCAGCCTCGGATGGCGCGCGGCGGCTCTGCAGCCGCCGCTACACGATGGCGGAGAAGGGCATCTGCGTCTTGGGCCATAGATGTGTTAGATTAGTGAGAAGATTTTGCACGAAAACGAATCGGAAAGTTCGATTTTCGGTTCAGTAAGTAGGCCCTCAGGAGTGGACAACCACAGGAATACTAAGTACGGTGTAGATTGATATGATAACGAGTAGCAGAGGAAGTTCCACATAAGCACACAGGTTCACAGCTGAACATGCCTACCTAATGGATGATTTTGTCATAATCACCACGGTTAGCAGGCGGATTGGTGATCACAATGGAGGTGTTATTAATACACAGAAGAGAGAGAGCTGCTGCCCTTCCTCTGGTAGGTTGTCTTAGCCGACTCTTACGACTTCCACAGGCTGAGTTGCAGGGGTCAATCGCGCCTCGACCGGTCCGGAGTAGTGGATGCTCCTCTGATAAAGTAATGAATAGATCAATAATCGAATGGATCTAAAGGATCGAATGATATTGAAGCTAATGGACTTAAAATAGCTAAATGATGATTGAATAGCGACCTGAAACGTAAATTCAGAACGAATCTAATAACCTAATGGAGTGAAAGTATCGAAGTGGTGACTTATTCGATTAAGCTTATGACATTATGGAATGGTTAAGGAATAAGTGATGATTTATTTTTGTCTGCTAATTACTTGTTCATACAATAATGAACATTGGTCTTTTAATTAGACATTTTAATGGCAAACATATGTGTCCTAAAAGGAATAATATCTTCAGTATGTTTTTAACGTTTAATGTAGTCAACTTTATTTTATGTTTAGTTTATAGTACAGTTTCTTTCCTAAATACTTACCTAATATAAAATCGCTGCAATATAAAAACGCGAAAGGAACTCTGTCTTCTGTTACCTTTAGATAATTAATTACACGACTCAAGGTCGAAACAGATACAAATACAAAATACTAAAACGTTTATTTTAGAAATGTGTGTAACAATTCAGTTAGAGCACTGTCTCCTGTGGTAGCTACAATGTAGCTGTGTTACAGGCGAAATGAAATGACATTAGGAGATATGAGATAGTTTGAATCCTAGGGAAGGATAATGGTGTTATCCAGAAAAAAACACACAAAGCCGCGGGCACAGACAAGTAAAACATAAGTCTGAGCCGTTGGTAAGTTGCAGAAACTAAGAAGCGGACGATGACATCACCCCGTACAAAAATACGGCGGTTTGGGACCGGTTCCGCGCGCAGCCAGCGAGGTGTCCTGTCCTGGTTACACCAAGGATACGAGGCGGAAAAACGTCTCGGAGACAAGATTGCGAGTTCTTTCATTCATCCAGTAAGATCTTTTGAATTTTAAGGATGGGGGAATTCAATTGAAAGTTATTGAAAGGTTCTAGAGACGGTAAGTTTACTGTGGAGACCTTGTTACTTCAGTGCTGCAATTTCGTATGAATTTAATAAAATCGATTGGATAAAAGTATTGCCGTTTATTTCTATTAGGACCTTTCTTTTAACTTCGAGAGTATTTGTAGTTGAGTATTTGTCCCACAAAACTTTAAAACAATGTAAAATTGAGGGATTCGGTTTTTTTTTTTTAACAATCAAATTATAATTTACTAGCTAAATTTCTTAATTTTTTCTTTCATAAGAACCTTCTCCTGACAATAACAAACACAACAAAGAAAGAATTAGCGAAATCGGTCCAGCCGTTCACGCGTGGTGCAGTGACCAAGGAAAACGGGTTTCATTTTTATATATATAGATAACTGGGTGGTAGATTATACGTGCTATTTAGTAAAATCAGATGAATGAGGCGCACGATTGGCAGTTCATGGTAATATTGTAGTTTTACATACTCTTGAAATGGAGAACGGGAAAAAAACTACCTTAGTCCCTACAAAATAGTCAGAAGTATTCTTAGGTCTGAGGCGATTTGAGATCAATTTAGAGACATTGAGATACCTCCTCAAACTTTATGGATCCTGATATTCAAATCAGCTCGATAAGATATGATTACTTGTAGCTTGTAGTTTGTTTAATGTTATTCTCATAATATGGTAATATTAATAACTGGCGCGGTGCCGATAGCGGGAGAAAACGGGGCATTCAGATAGTAAACAATGTCGCCGAGTTTATTGGAAAAGCCGCCAGAGCTCTGCTTTGTATTCTGTTGGAAGATCCTGATTTTCTTGTTGGAAATTTAATATTTTAGACTCGTATTTTGTGTCACAATCACAAGCACGAAACTCAAGAGAGAACGCGAAATCAAGATTAGCAAGAGTTCCAAATCAATCTAAAATCAATCGCATTCGATAGATTTTGACGACCGATGTGGCGCGGCGGGCGAAGGTCCGCTTGCGACGCAGGAGGTTGTGGGTTCGATTCCCGCCTCGGGCCAATTTTTGTACGATATACTCCTGCTGTAGATATTTGTTCCGGGTATGCTGTATATTTTCTATGTGCCTATATCTAATCATCATCATCATCATCATATCAGCCCTCGTCGACCCACTGCTGGGCATAGGCCTCTCTATGTTTATGCCATTCACCTCGATCTTGTGCTAATCTGGGCCAGGTGTAGACTACGGTATATCTAATAAAAACCTATACAGGGCTATTGGTAATTAGACCGGATCCTTTTAGGGGGTGATGGGGGAGGCCATTTGCAACTATTTTGACCCTATATCGTATTATGCAAAAGTTAACCATTTTTGAGATATTCGCAAATTCTTAATTTTTTGGGAAAACCCTGATTTACGTCTTCAAAATTAAATTAAAAAAAAAGTGATCATCCAATTCAAATTTTAGTGACTGATTTAGATAGCCTGAAGTCTAATTATTAATAACCACTAACACAATCGTATGAATCTGTACCCATATGGAAGCTAAAGGACATGTTTATAAAAACAAAGTTTATTTTTTTTGTAAAGTCCTTACAAAAACCCCATTTAAAAAAAAATACTCCAGTGAATTTGGTCGGCATGTTATTTAAAAAACATCTACACATCTTTAGCTATCCAAAGAGGTATAAATCAATGCACTTTGTAACACAATTGCAGAAAAATACGGGTAAATGTAATGACTTAGCTGGTGAATAAGTTTGGATACATTGCTTTACCAACATCTTGGACTTGGGCTTTGCTTGCGCGATTTTCACTTAGTTCTTTTTTTGAATTATTGTTCCGAAAACAGAATAGGCTGATATCATGGCGGAGTAAAAACTTTTTGTTGTTTGACCTGCAATGAAAATAACCGCCGAAATCTCCCGCTAAACGCATGACAAATGAAATTCTAATAGTTTTTCTTCTCGCATTTTTCGAACCGGTGAAGTAATAAAAGATTTAATTTATCAACAATTATGGCTGCAGTGCCACGCATCCTACCACCTCCTCGAGACTTTTCAAACGAAGAATATGCGGATATAAGTACTGTTTTGTTATGGTTATGCAAACGGTGTCTCTACACGTGCACGGGCAGAGTATCAGTCTCGGTTTCCTCAGCGCCGGTTACCTCATGAAAGTGTATTTGATAATACATATCGGCGACTTCGAGAGACTGGCAGTGTTCAGAGACGACAAAGTGACGCCGGCCGACCGCATGTTCATCGAACGGAGGACGAAGAAGAAATCATTCGTCATTTTGAAGAGGATCCTACCATTTCAACTAACATGGTTGCTCAAAGACTCGGTGTAACCCAATGGAAAGTTTGGCATACGGTCCATGGAGCAGGTCTCTATCCGTACCATTTAACCCCTGTACAAGTATTAGAAGGCGGAGATCCCGCTAACAGGATAACATTTTGCAGATTTATGCTAAATTCTGACATAGAGAACCCTAATTTTTTCAGAAAAATATTATGGACGGATGAATCAAAGTTTGATCAAGATGGAATCACAAATTACCATAATATTCATTTTTGGTCTAGAAAAGCTGATCTTAATCCCAATAAAAAGAAAGAGCAAGGGTCGCAAAGACGATTCTCACTTAATGTATGGATGGGAATAATTGATGATAATTTAATTGGTCCCTATTTCTTGCCTAATTATTTAAATGGTGACACATACGAAGAGTTTTTAAGAAACGAAGTTTTTGGCCTTCTTAGTGAGGTACCATTAGCAACACGCCAAGGTATGATTTACCAACATGATGGCTGCCCCGCTCACTACAGGACTAGTGTGCGTCAATGGTTCAATCAGCATTTTCCGAACCGATGGATTGGTAGAGGAGGTAGTATTCCATGGCCAGCAAGGAGTCCCGACCTTACCCCATGTGATTATTATGTTTGGGGTCATATGAAGAGCCTAGTCTATGACGATTTGACGTCACCTATCTCATCAGTGGATGAATTAAGACGCCGAATAATAAGAGCTGCCGAAAAAATGAAAATAAATTTGACAACAAGGGTTGTTAAAACTGAGTTACGCCATCGTATGCGGCTTTGCATACGGAATAGAGGTGGACATTTTGAAAACGAATTGTAAATTGTAAATTAAAATTTGTAAATTGTAAATTAATAATGTAAATTGTAAATTAAATAGTAAATTGTTTTGATAGTACTAAATTTTTTGTTTGTTTTACAAAATTCATAGTTTGATTTATTGGAAGTTACTACCTGCTTATGGTTTATCCTTTTTTCTGCAATTATGTTACAAAGTGCATTGATTTATACCTCTTTGGATAGCTAAAGATGTGTAAATGTTTTTTAAATAACATGCCGATCAAATTCACTGGAGTATTTTTTTGTTAAATGGGGTTTTTGTAAGGACTTTACAAAAAAAAAAAACTTTGTTTTTATAAACATGTCCTTTAGCTTCCATATGGGTACAGATTCATACGATTGTGTTAGTGGTTATTAATAATTAGACTTCAGGCTATCTAAATCAGTCACTAAAATTTGAATTGGATGATCACTTTTTTTTAAATTTAATTTTGAAGACGTAAATCAGGGTTTTCCCAAAAAATTAAGAATTTGCGAATATCTCAAAAATGGTTAACTTTTGCATAATACGATATAGGGTCAAAATAGTTGCAAATGGCCTCCCCCATCACCCCCTAAAAGGATCCGGTCTAATTACCAATAACCCTGTATATCTATGTAATGTATTGTAGGTATTAAGTATATCAGTTATCTAGTACACATAACACAAGCTCTGCTTAGCTTGGGGCTGATGGTCTGTGGATTGTCCAGCATTATTTATAATTTTTTTACTTCCTTACCTACCACAAAGTCTACCAACCATGCCACCCGTCTGATAAGTAGCGGTTACCGTGGACCCCTGGAACATCAGAGACACGCGCACTGCTGACCCCATAAATTAAATACTTCAAGAAGCCCTTTTGAAAGACCTCATACAATAGCCCCGGGGAAGAGTTGGCCGAATAAGACTCCAGCAAGACACCTAGTCCAAAACCACTCTTTTATTATTTGATTGTCTTGAAAAAAACTAAGAAGCTACTATGAATCCCTTAAACTGTTTTAAATTTTTGCGGGACAAATACCTACTAATCCCTCGGGAATAACATTTTCATGGGACCACATCATCCTTTAAACCATAGCGAAAGAATTTTTAAAATCGGTCCATAATTGAAGGAAAAATCGACGAACATACATAAAAACACACATAAACATCGTCGAGAGTTCGAGACTCGAAACGAGACCCTAGGTCAGAGGTGTACTAAGGCTCTTCGGGTTTTAAAAAAATTATCTGAGTGTCTGGTCGAAGCGACGCGTGACCCGAGAGCTGGTGGGTATCTGGCGCAGCGCATCAGGATTGTAATACAGCGGAGCAATGCAGCCAGGCGTAGCGGGGACGCTCCCGACTGGTATTGATAAGGATCAGTTGAGCTACCTGTAGATTGATTGCAACAGTGTGCAGTTAGTTCAATTGTTTAAATTGTAAATAGTTTTAATTTATTTCTATTATTTGATTGTCATTTTCTTTGTGAATAAAGAAAAACCTACATACACTCGAACATAGAACTCTCCTTTCCGAAAATAGAGCCCCTAACGTGTTTGTTCTGACCAAATAAGAAGCATGTCCATAGTTAGGTACATCTCAAGATCAAAGTGCAACCTGAAGACATGCTTAAGACGTCCTTTCTAGAAAAGTCAGTACTGTAACTAATCCTTAAGCGGTGGATCCGTTACAAGCAAGAATCAAACCGGCTTTCACCATTCAGCCGAGCCGGGAGATTGGCGAAGTCAATCGGATTTTATCTGTCTCTATATCGGTTAATTAACCTTTCTGCGGGTATTATGTTTCGTATTATTGAGGATTTGGGCGTAATAGCTGATCTTTGGAGGAGAATGGCGATATTATATCAATGGACAGGCCAGGGTTAGTTATTATGTTGTCAGTAAAGGTATCTTAGGGTCTACTTTGGTGCATGCTGCAAATCAGCGTTGTGGGTAACAAACAAATATACCACGTAAAAGCACTTGAGTCAATTTGTAAATTTTTGCCTAAATCTTATTCATTTATTTATTGTATTACTTAGCAATTTCTGTGAGACATGTAAACGAAAAATGATAAGGTAGAGCGGGGTTTTCTAGCACAGGTATTTTATACAATTTATAACAATTTCAAGGCCCACGACACACATGTCCATCTCCTGGTCACACCGCGAAGGCTGGGCAGTGAATGCGATATACTAAATGAGAACCTGTTATTTATCTGTAATCTGCACGCACAGGAATATATTTTTTCATTTTTCTTTCAATCAAAGAATCTAGCCACTTTTCTAGGGCATTACTCATGAGTCTTTTACGCCATCGTTTCTCAAGAACAAGAAAATAGCGCATGACTGTAAACCTGCATAATGACCATAAAATTTCAGCTAGGCCGTTAAAGCTGTGACCTCATACTGTGCTCATGCTGGGGCAATAAAATGGAGTTTGCAGCAAGGAAATGATTTATTAGCTAAGCAGCCGTGAAGTCTTATGAGATGACATGATGTAGAGAGTGTACATTTTCTATGACGGGGTCACCGAGGGGTCAGATTAGTCAGTAGATAAAAAACATGTTTTTTGACATCGATGTAAATAACTTTCGGGAGATTAGGCACTAGCTTCTCGAAAGTGGAACGCTCCAATTAGGTCCAACCACCTCAGTTATAGTCGGACCGGCGCCGCCGGCGTTCGTGTTTCGCGTATTGTTGTATCGGTCGCATTTCGGTCTAGGTACGTTTTTCCATCTATGTTCCTCGTTAGGTAGGTATATATTTATATTGCAGAAGATTAGAAACAGCGTGTCTTTGCATTTAGTTGTAACACAACGCAGGCCATTTTTTACTTGTTGAGTTGGCGCTGGGAGATGGTACGTTCTCCCAGCGATATCTACAGAATTTTAGTAATATCATGTATGTTTTTTGACGAAGTTTTTGAGATTTTTATTTGAGCGCAGCTTTATAAATAACCTTCCTTCCTTACGAAGTTTCCACAAAAAACTTTTAAAACCATCATGATTATTAACACTAAGTCATTTACAACTGGATATTTACAATGATTTGAGTTTTGAGCATTCCAACTCAAATCATGGTAAATATCCCGTTGTAAATGACTTTCACGTGTTAAAGAGGCTTGCCTCGTAGAACCCTATTCCATTTTCGAAGACCAAGTTTGACAATAGATGTGTCAATAAATTAATTCAAACTTTTTTGCAGTGACCATCGAATAAACTCGACTTTCTCCGCACGACTCTACCAACTAGCACACAGGAAATCACCGAGTCATCCAAAACCAGTTCTCTCAGCTTTCAACAAATCACTCAGAATTGGCATCCTCACAATTTACAAGCGATGATGCAATTAAAGCGCAAGTTCGTCGAACCTGCGTGCCTAGGCGCCCGCAGCATCCGGTGCAGCCGCGGCGGCCGCGGCGGCGGCGGTAGGACCGGCGTTCCGTCGCCATAATAGGATTCTAGTGGTTTCTAGTTGCTAGGACCTCTTGGTGGAAGTTCGAGGTCATAAAATAATCGATTGACATTTTTTATTTAGTTTTTTTCATCCTGCTTTTGTAGCAAATAACTTACTTTTGACATCAACTTGTTTCTTTTATTATTGATCATTACAATACATTATTGACATAGAATGTCAATTTCATGATATACTACTGTGCTAATCAAGAAATAAATAAATAATGCTGGACAATTCACAAGCATTATCTAGCCCCAAGCTTAGCAGAGCTTGTGTTATGGGTACTAGATAACTGATATAGGTACTTAATACAATACACTACTTACATAGATAGATTTTTTTTATCATACATAGAAAACATCCAGAACATCCTAAACAAATATCTGCAAATCGTACAAGCATGCGTCCCGAGGCGGGAATCGAACCCGCAACCTCCTGCGTCGCGGCGGACCTTCGCGCTTCGCCAGCTGCGCCATAGAGGTCGTCGTGCTATTGATTGACTCTACCTACGTTGAACATTTTATCTGTATAACTTTAGCTTATTTTTATTTATCTGATCATTTCTCACTTTGCATGATAATGTGTAAACCTGACCGACCATGGTGGACTAGAGATACTATAGATTGACATAAAGACACCAATGTACCTAGTTAAACAGCAATAAATTCATTTATCAAACATTTTGAGCAGTCTATGCTCCGTATTTTAAAGTTCTACCCCGAATTCTTCGAGCGATAACGGACGGTGTCGCTGCTTCCTGTCGATCCCTCGCAAACGAGTCTAGCGAAAGCTTCCAGTTCTTCTTTTGTTGTTTTTAATTTTAATATTTTAGATTGACTTATCCAAAGTTTTTGTTTGAGTTAGAATTCGTACATCATTGGTCTACTAATGATAACTCGTCTTTTTTTAACCACCGACGCAAAAAGAGAGGGGTGTTATAAGTTTAACGTGTCTGCCTGTGTCTGTGGTATAGTAGCTCCCAAACGGATTAACCGATTTTCGTTTAGTTTTTTTTGTGTCATAGATAATTTTATTCCGAGTGTTCTTACCCATGTTTAATGAAAATCTGTTTAGCCAATAAACGACGGCGGGTTTTTTTAAATTTTAGTTTTGTCTTGTGTCTAAATCCGCTGCTAAACACAAAAGTATTCATCAAGTATCTATTTAGTTACCAAAACATAAAAAGTAGGCAATTTATGCCAGCTGCCAGCTTTTCGCCCATAAATATAGGGAACCATTCATACACTCGACTGAGTCAATCACCGATTAAAAAATATATCAGGATCATGAATGGGATACGACACATTCATGATCTTGATATTTTTTTAATCGGTGATAAGACAGATAGAGCATCAGATAGACATTTTATTGGTAAAAGCTCATATTTACAAGTGATACAATCAATAAGTAAAATGGAAATTAATAATTTACTTATGAATAAAATTATTATAGTTGTCACAATACATACGTAACGTAAATAATTAATTCATAATCCAGGCCCATAACCCTCGCCAAGCTCTTTCCAATCAAGTGCTAAGTAAACCATAAAAAGCCAAACAGGCATCGCTCCAAAACAGAGTGACACCGGAGTTGTTTATAACACTTGAACGGTGTCAAGGAGCCATACAGGCTACAGAGTAAAGCCATATTGGTCATTTTGTTTGCATTATCGTATTGATCGGTCGATACGGTACTAAAGGATGGGGGGAGGGGGGCGCTAGAGAATATATTCTCTCCCCATCCTTTAGTAGATGCGTCCTTCCAAATATGCACATACTAGTTTCTGTCCGCGGCTTCGCACGCATTGCTTCTACGGAAACGTTGTAAGGTTATTTAATTTCCTATGAAAACTGACTTATGGGATGATAAGTAATAATTAAAGCTTATGTTTTATTCCAGGCCTAGAACTACGCCTATACAAAAATAAAATCTAGCCCGATCCGTTCGTTTGGCGTGAGGTAACAAACATCCATCCATCCAAACATCAATACATCCAAAGTTTCGCATTTATAACATAAGTGTGATGTTGTAACTTGGATGTTGCGATAAAATGAGACGAAACGTTATGAAGAGACACCTGTTTCTGTTTTCTTGGAGATACTCGGGTTGTAATTGGCAGGAGAAGCCGTCCAGCATCGGTAGAGAGTTCCAAGCTTTAGCTTTTTACCGAATGAATAAAAAGTATCGTAGTTTGACGAACCATTACGGATGTAAGCGGGTTAACTACGAACCTTATTTGTGATAGAAGAACACCAATGTTTCATCCCTTAACGAGGGACTTCTTCAAGGCGAGTGCGGTTCTAGACACGCGCATTCCACATCTCTCGTTGGTGTTCTTTCAACACAAATAAGGTTCGTAGTTAAACCACTTGCATTGCATCCCTAATGAATAGACTTTCGTATGATCACAATCTCACTCGCTAGTAAGTGACTATGTGGCCGACGACGTACCACGAAAGTGTTTAGGCCCGTACTCTTAAAAACAAAATCGAAGTTTCGGATTCCAAAACCTATGCACTAATATTATGCAAGCAACATAAGAGTTGGTTTTGCACGACGAAAACGAAACTTCGATTTTCCTTTTCCGAGTAGACCCCCATATCCTGCATTCATACTAGAGAAAAGAGAGGTTCAAGCAATAAACAATGATAACATTCTCTAAACAACATCTCTAAATCAATCTAAACACTGTCCAGAGACTGAATACCATTCGACCAGCAGATGGCACCGTCAGACAAGAAACCAGATAAAGCAAAGCTCAAGCCTCAGCGATAGCAATCAATCCCACTTAGAATTGCTAAACAAATATATTACTGTCATCTAGCCTTTAGAAAGCTGGATAACGGTAGCTCTAACGAGGCATAAGGGTGTGTTCCCACTGTGTCGCGTGACGACAGAATGTCCTGCGGTTTAAAGCATCCTGGCATTTAATGAAGGTGTTTCCATATAGGAATACACGATTAACTGTCGTCCACGACTTTTATGTTGCTGTGAAGATAGATTGTCGTTATAATGGGAACACGATAGTCGTTAACGATAAAAAATCGTCACGATTCGTATTGAGATCTTGTTGTGATGTGCAAACGACAAGGCGACTGCCGTAAACCGTAAAAATGTCGTCACGATCCAATGGGAACAACTAGATACAATAGTCGTTCGACGATAAAAACATCGCGACAACACAATGACGACAAACAGTCGTTATGATGGGAGCAGCAAGAGATGATAGTCCTTAACCTCAACAGCATATTAGACCAATTCTCCCTCTGATAAAAAAAACCAACCTCCCCCTGATAAGCGCCTTATTGGCTTTTATCTCATGCCCTAACCCGCATGCCCATGCTGGGCATGCGGGTTAGGGGATCGCAGTTCGGTGGTAGAATTGTTCTGCAAGGGGCGCTGCTGCCCGCCCCCGGTGCATATCCCTTATTCGCCTCTTACGACACCTATGGGAAGAGCTGGGGTGGTGAAAATTCTAAGTCGGCACCCACAGCATGGAGATGATGCGTCCAATTTACGGTTACGATACAGTGGGAACGCGCCATAAGGTATAAATAACAGATTGCAATCGTGAAAACACCATAATAGTAAAACGCTAATAGAGCAATCAATACTTGCTAACTGATCCTAACTAGCTAATCGATTAACGAGAGCTTGTGTTTACTCATCAGTAGCTGGAGAAATATTATAGTTTTACGATCAAAGCTCGTTGAGAAAGCTGAGATTTAATTGTCGAGCTGAAGTGAGCCGTGATTGGAAAACCGGTAGTGGTAAAGATAAAATAAAGAGATATAATAAGAGACTGAACGTAGGAAAGCATTGTGTTCGATATCAGGCTGTTAAACTCTACAATAGACTTCCAGCTGTCTAAAACTTTAAAGGTACTGTTAAGTTTGGAAAGCATTTAAAGCTTTATATTTCTTACTGGAAAAGTGTTAAGTACTCTATTTGACGATTATTATAACGATACAAATTAAACACATCTAGCCCAAACATTAAAAGATACCTATACTTAATCTTAATCGATGTTAGGTATGGTATGTTGAATTATTTTTATTTTTACCTTAATTTATATTATATGTTTTTATATATTAAGTATGTTTATATATTATTTATTTTAGGTTTTTTTATCAAAGTGCGTAAGCCCTCACGCTCGGGGTAATTTCTAAGAAATCAAATAACGGCGCTAGAGTTCGAAGGATGTCCAAAGTATTTCGACTCCTACTTGACTTGACCTCGTGGCCGTACTGATATGGGGAATTACTTATTTGATTTCTCAAATATTAGTCATTCAAATAAGGTTCGTAGTTAACATGCGTAATGAAACAGAAACTCGTTATCTCATATCAAAAATCGGAAGGACCTATCAGGGTTATCATAGAACTTCTCAAAGCAACATGCTCCGTTGAGAAACAAAAGAACATGAAACAGTGTTAAACTACACAATAGAGAAAAAAATGTGTAGTTTACTTGTCTACACCATGCATTGGGAGACTGGCAGTCATATAATCGATCTATGGGACGGTCAGCAGCTCAAAGGCAAATAGGCATTAGTCAGCGATGAAGTAAACGGCCGAGGGTCACATAGTCATCTCACACTATCGGGAGGTTATCTACGTTATAAATAAACATGATACTGGTACTCGATTACTCATTAGGTACTGATTGTAACATTGTGCTAATAAATAGACGGGCTATTGATAAAAAGTTGCCCAGGGTCTTGGCGAACCAGACCTCATTGTCCGTCCTTCTTTTCACTTCATCCACTTTATCATCATCATCAGCCTATATTAGTCGACGACTGGACATATGCCTCTCCTAATGAGCGCCATAGTACCCTATCTTCAGCTTGCTGCATCCAGCATCTGCCAGCAGTCTTTCGCGGATCGTCATCCCACCTGGCCGGAGGGCAGTTGAGGAGATTGATAGTTAGATAAATCTTCAAGGTCCTTTTGATTCGTTCACGCTAGTTGGCAAGAGTTAGATATAAGTTTGAACTACGACTCATAAAGTAAAAACCTAAATACTGGTTGATATGTATATTGCTCCATAAACTCAAGGTTTATGATTATGACAAATAAACAATATGACATCATCTTAGATGTAAAACTTTAATTCTATAGTTATTGCTTTTAAAACATCGGAGTAAAGAATCGAATTATGAAAAACCCTTGAAAATCTTGGAAGTGGTCCAACCATAAACGATTTCTTTAGAGAAAATAATATTCAAATCAGCCCATAGTCCTAATATTACAAAACTACTGAAGATCAAGATGAATTTTGATCATAATTCGACTAACAGATTCGGCTACTTTTTAATAGATATTAACGTGTTCGAAGCTTCGGGCCAAAGCACATAATGTACATACCTATGTGTAATGTTAATGACATATACTTTATTAAAAAATAAAAATCTGTGCAGACATTTTGCTTTCAACTAAGTGGTAGAAAGGCGATACCTAAGACGTTTACTATATATTTTTTCTAATATAGAAGGACGAGTGAACGAAGTACAATTTATTACAGCTTTGGCTCAGGGAACGAGGTAAGACATTGTCTCACCTCCTTCCGTTCGCTATGCTAAAATAAGTACGACTCACAAGGATGTAATACCCATATAAATTTTGAATCTGATTAGGAGTTATTAATATAACCTACATACTTTAAAAAAAGATATATCACCAGTGTCTTTCGGGGTGATGCAAAAATTTCTAATGATACCCCCCATTTATGCATCCAAATCCGTTCAGGCTTTTAAAAATTTTATTAGAATTTAATAACTCACTCACACAAAAAAGAGTTCTTGTATGTACAAGAACTCTGTAAACATTACACTCCTTTTTTAGGCAGTCGTGTAATAAATAACGATGGTTTTAGTTACTTCGTTCGTGCAAAATGTTCTATCTATACTATTAGCCACGATGTTTAACATTCCTTTTGTATTTATGCATTTAATAAGAGATGGAATTCACAAACGTAACAAGATTAAACGAACATTACACAAAGAACATTATGTAATTGTCGTTCTGGCAACAATGACCGGACACAGATTCTGGAGATATCTGGGTCACTCTAACTGTTCTGGATAATTTTGTCCGTTGAAGGAAGAGACCACAACAACAAATAATAGATCATATTCTATTGTATGCTGTGTTGATTGTCCAGAATTATTGATTTGTTTATATAATTTGATTGTTTGAAAAAACTAAAAACCGACTTGAAATTCCTCAGTATTTACAACGTTTTCAAATTTTGCGGGACAAATACTTACTAATCCCTCGGGAATCAATTTATGGGACCATCTTGGGATCATTTTCCATACATATAGCGATAGAATTCCAAATCGGTCAATAATAGACGGAGAAATCGACGAACATACTTACATAAAAAAACAGCTGAATATAAAAACTCCTCCTTTTTTAAGTCGGTTTGATAGTAGCTGTAAAGGCCAGAGTTCCAAAAACGCTAATAGGTTTACTGTGCGTATTTGAGTTAGTGAATTTACAATCGTCAGCATTTTTTGCTGACTGTTTACTGACCATATTTACTGTCTGTCTTGATGACTTCATTTATTAACAGCCTTGGAGCGAAAGATTAAGGCGTGATCTCAATATCGGCGACAAAAGAGACCGATCGCACACTTGTGGCCTAATTTCTTGTAGTATTTATTGCTAATTATGTCTCACTCGCAAGCTTTTATCTTGCTTGACCTTCAGTGATATTTATGTGCAGTACAAGTTTATTATATCGCTGTGGCCAAAGTGGTGATTTGGTTTCTTGAAAATTGATTGGAATCAAAACTTAACACAAAAACACTCGCAGGGGGGCAGAAGCAATGGCGTGAGAGACCCAAAATCACTGTTGGATCTCTCAAGTGCAAGCAAACAGAGTGAAATAATGATGAATCCATGTGACCGTGCACTTATCTATCAGACACAGAAGTGAGAGAAAGAAAACTGATAATCAGCGCTGGTTAGACACACCAGTCTGCTCATCATCCAGCACAACGCTGAGTGAACAGCCATATTTGCCATAAACGCTGCTATGCACAAATCTATTTTGTAACTATTTGGTAGTATTAATTACGGCTCCACCTCCCCGAACACTAGCGCCGCCACACATTTTATCTTATTATTAAGTACGTCGAAGAAAGGAAATTCTCAAAATTACGTTGGGCAATTTGTGATACCTACCTATTATAAGCATTTTTTAACGCCTCTGTTATAGTTTTATTTTGTATAAAAGCAGTGGGGAGGTAGAGCCTTAACATAGTCTTAGGGCTAATTGTGTATAGTGGTTTTAATGTAAATAAAAATATTCTTTCTCTCTCTCTCAAAACAACAGAAAGAAATATTGCCTGTAGAATTCACACTGTGTAAAACATCCAAGACCCTTATTACAAAAGCTTGCTCAGTCATCGATCTATACTTGAGTAACGCTTTTATATGCATAGATATAGATATAAGTAAAATTCTGTTGATATGGTAGATTCTCCCAGCGCTAACTAATAAATGGCATGTGTTGTGTTACAACTAAATGCAAAGACACGCTTTTTCCAATCTTTTGCAACATACCTACCGAATGAACAACAAAGATGGAAAGACTTTACCAAAACCGAAGTGCGCCAAGGCACTAATAAGAACGTGAAACATGAACGCTGGCGGCGCCGTTCCGACTATGACCGAGGTGGGTGTACCCAATTGGACCTAATTTGAGCATTCCACTTTCGAGAAGCTTGTACCTAATCTCCCAAATTCTACTTACATCGATGTTTCTATGGCATAAAAGTCACTCAAGCTTTCATAACACGGGCCTTAAAATCCTAGTTCAAGTAGAAGGAATGACCCAGCTATTATCAGACACAGCTGTATCGCACCGGGTCGCCCACGCTGTGTAAATGAACTCTGAATCCGAATAGGTGTAGGTACGCTAGAAGCAGCGTGGGCCTCCCAAATTGTTATACCGGTAGGGGACGTCTCGTCTTTGGTTTTATAACTTGTTGTTTATTGCTGGCAGGATTTTGTGTAATGGAATAAACATCGCCGTGGTTCCGCTTGTTTTTAGGTAGTATCTATGTAGGTAGTAGGCTGGATGGTGGATGTCTAGTTCTTGGTTTTTTCTGAAGCAACTCGCAACGAGGCAACAATTGAGGTACAAATACAAAATAACGCAAAACAAATTTATTTGCATATGACTCTGTCTAGAATTGTAGATCCATAGAACACATGACTTAATGTTAACTGTAAAGATAAACGCGTCTATTTCGTCGACTTGATTACCGTATAGGTCGACGAAATCACGAAACAGACGCTGCATCACGGGGCGCCAATGGAGGTGCTAGGGCAGGACCGTACTATAAGGCCTATAGATGAAAGTAGGCCGTAGATCGTAGTAAGTAGCTGTGGGTAAAATCTCATAATGCGATGCAATAACAGCTTACGATCGAAGACGTTCATACACATTACTAAAAATAAACTTGGACTTATGCGAATTTGCCACATGAGACTACACTAGACGTGTGCGCCGACGTTAAAATGATCGGCGGCGGGCGCCGGCCTGAAATCGGCGGCGGCGGCGTGATTTCGGCGTGAAATCGGCGCGTAGGTATAAGTAATAAATAAACAATCGCAACATGTCTCCGGTTGGGTGCAAGGTGTTGCGCGCCTCATCAATGCCAGTGCGGTACTGCTGTCGAACAGCTTGGTCATCACGGATTATCGTGCACTAGGGCCGCCGGTCGGATATCTCGCCACGCTAGCCTTAACGACATCATCCGGCGGGCCTTTGTCACCGCTAACGTACCAGCTATTCTCGAACCGAATGGTCTGTTGCGTGACGATGGTAAGAGGCCCGACGGTATGACACTAGTCCCATGGGAGTTGGGGAGGCCCATTGTGTGGGAAGCTACATGCGTCGACACACTTGCGCCTTCCCATCTTCCGAGGACATCCGTGAGGGCGGGTGCGGCGGCAGATTTGGCCGAAGATCTCAAGAGGCGCAAATATGCAGGTCTTGACAGAGCCTACACATTTGCTCCCCTTGGAGTCGAGACCCTAGCTCCGTGGGGTACCGAGGCTCTTCGGGTTTTCAAAAACTATCTGAGCGTCTGGTCGAAGCGACGCGTGACCCGAGAGCTGGTGAATATCTGGCACAGCGTATCAGCATTGCCATACAGCGTGGCAATGCAGCCAGCGTCTTGGGGACGCTTCCGACTGGTGTTGATATGGATCAGTTGAGCTATCTGTAGACTGTTTGCAACAGTCGGCAGTTAGTTCAATTGTTTCAATTGTAAATACTAGTATAATTTTCTTTGTGAATATAGTCAAAGTCAAAATAATGACTTTGACTTAATGTTCTCCTTATAAATAAATAATGCTGGACAATTCACACAGCATTATCTAGCCCCAAGCTAAGCAGAGCTTGTGTTATGTTATGGGTACTATACTAGATAACTGATATACCTACATTATAATATACGAGTACATTAGGAGGTTCATTTCGAAATTTCGAAGTTTCGTAAATTCGAAGTTCATAGCCTTTTTTGGCCATTTTTTAAGTTCATATTTGGTGGCCACAAATTCGAACTTTCTAATTTTTTTGTTTCGATGATTTACTCACGCAAATAAGGCACCTTACGCAGTAGCGGAACGCACGCGTGCTATGAAAGAGTGAAATGCGACCAGTGTTGAGGCTGAGAGAGCTTTCTCAGCGGCTGGCTACATTTGTAACCGCCTGAGGAGCTCTCCAGCAAAACGCTGGATGCCCTAACTTTTTTAGCGGTTTATTATCAACTAACGTTAAATGTAATACATTTATTTAAGTTAATGGGAGTAAGAACATTGGTTGCAAGCATTTGATTCATATAACACTGGTACTTTATTGGATCCCGTAACTTTCCGTATCGCAACAAGTCTTCGGTTGGGTGCAAAATGTTGCGCGCCTCATCAATGCCAATGCCAGTGCGGTATTGCTGTCGAACAGCTTGATCATCGCGGATTATCGTGTACTAGGGCCGCCGGTCGGATATCTCGCCATGTAAGCCGGCGACATCATCCGGTGAGTCTTTGTCATCGCTAACGTACCAGCTCTTCGCAAACCGAATGGTCTGTTGCGTGCAAATGGTAAGAGGCCCGACGGTATGACACTAATCCCATGGGAGTTGGGGAAGCCCATCGTGTGGGACTGCGTCGATACACTAGCGCCTTCCCATGTTCCGAGGACATCCGTGAGGGCAGGTGCGGGGGAAGATTTAGCCGAGGATCCCAAGAGGCGCAAACATGCAGGTCTCGACAGAGCCTACACATTTGCTCCCCTTGGAGTCGAGACCTCTGGTTCTTCGGGTTTCTTAACAATTATCTGAGTGTTGAGTAGAAGCGAAACGTGACCCGAGAGCTAGTGAGTATCTGGCGCAGTGCATTAGCATAGGCATACAGCGGGGCAATGCAGCCAGCCTCATGGGGACGCTTCCGACTGGTATTGATATGGATCATTTGAGCTACCTCTAGGCCAAGCACGGAGATTATTATCCAGGGTACAATAGACATTATCGACATCGCATCGTCATACATTGCGTACATTATAGAAGTAAAAGGATTGACTTTCAAACAATTTACGCATTCGTTGACAAAGTGACGTAATTTTTCTCTATTGTACTACTGTTCTACTACCCTAGACAACAATCCCGTGCCCTGCTGTAGATTGTTTGCAACAGTCTGTAGTTAGCTCGTTTGTTTCGATTGTGATTATCATGATCTGTGATAATTACAACAACGTAAAATTATAGAAGTAGGTTAACCAGTTCTTTGCCAGGCTTCAGCGATACGACTCGGACGGGCGCTCGTTGCATACGTGCAGTGCAAGCGCGTCGGTGACACTTAATGTGGTACTTAATCAAAGTATTTTCGTATGTTTTGGATTAAGTAAATCACTTTTCCGATTCTAACTCCATGTGTAAAGGGACAGGAGAATAAAAGTTAAATTTTCTGTCTTAACTTCGAACTTTCGAAATTGAGCTTCCGAATTTAGAAAGCCAGTTTCGAAATTGAAAAATATTTAAAACCCTGGCGTTTCGTAACCCTTACAGTGTTTGTGCGTTTGTGGTAACTTCGTAAGGTTTTGAAAATAATTAAATGTATTTTATGCAATATAAATTTAGTCTGAATCTTTTTAGTGGACTTGTCTTGATATTTGCTGGATGGTCTTGATATCTGCTGGAGCAAAGTATTGTAGTAAGCGTATACAGCCCACCATCAGCCTCCTTTGAAATATTTGAAAAAATTATGGATGATATCTTATTTAAAATATCAAAATCTAATAAAAATCTCTTGGTATGTGGAGACTTTAATATTGATCTTTTAGAACTTTACTCCCTCAGTAGTAGACTAACTAATTTATTTAACTCTTATAATCTAAGGCCATTATTTATGGAACCTACTAGAATTACTGAAACTTCAGCAAAATGTATAGATAATATATTTGTTTGCCAAAATGATAAATTTATTAGTAAAAAAATAATAAGCAATTTAAAATCAGACCACTTAGGTCAACTAATTCAATTAGACATACAAGTGAAAAATAATAATTGTAAAAAGAAAATAAAATACATACCTGTGACCACAAGTCGATTTGAACGGTTGAAATTG
Source organism: Eupithecia subfuscata (assembly GCA_963564075.1). Lineage (NCBI taxonomy): Eukaryota > Metazoa > Arthropoda > Insecta > Lepidoptera > Geometridae > Eupithecia > Eupithecia subfuscata. Next base: position 639,045 of record OY751118.1, on the reverse strand, counting down.
GATTGGGATTCTAAGCCATCACCTAATTACTCACATAACAACCCAAATGAGTTGTATTGTAGTTTTTTTTATAAATTCACCAATGCGTTCAATTCAATATTCACATCCAAATCGATTATGGTCTCAGAAAAACTTAGCTTTAGTGAGTGGGCAACAGTAGGTATACATAAGAGTAGACAAACTTTGTATGAACTATATAGTGAAAAACAATACAATTTTAGCCAGGAGTTCAAAGCAAAAGTAAAAAATTACTCAAAAATGTTCAGAAAAGTTTGTCAAATAGCAAAATCAAATTATATAAGCTCCAAAATTAGAAATAGTGAAAATGTCATAAAATCAACGTGGAAAATAATAAATAGTGAGACTGGAAAGGTCAGTACCTACGTTAATGATTACAATTTAAAGATAAATGATTGCACAATCAAAAATGACATTGAAGTAGCCCAAGCTTTTGAAAACTTTTTTACTGACATTCCAATCTCTACTACGAAGTGTCTAAACTCTTCTCAATTAATCGCTGAGTCATTACTCATAGAAAATGTACCTAAATGCGAAAATAAACTTAATTTCAACTATGTCGATGAAAAAGATATTAAAAAAGCCTTCAAACTTTTAAATATAAAGAAAACTGCAGATCTCTGGGGCATTTCCGTTAAAATTATTAAACCTTTAATTGATACGATTGCACCAGATCTAGCTTTTATATTCAATGAATCTATTGATTGTGGCGTATTTCCTGATCTAATGAAATGTAGTAAAGTAATCCCACTTTTTAAATCGGGTAGTAGGTCTGACCCCACTAACTTTAGACCAATATCAGTACTGCCAACTTTCAGCAAAGTTTTTGAAAAACTTATTTTACATCAATTGCTTAGGCATTTTAATGGCAATGACCTGCTACATGGTAAGCAATTCGGGTTTACTCTGGGCAGGTCAACTACTGATGCCGGTGTAGAGTTAGTATCGCATATTTTTGATGCTTGGGAGAAGTCGCAAGATGCTTTAGGTGTTTTTTGCGACTTGTCAAAAGCATTCGATTGCGTACACCATGAAACATTAATCAGGAAACTACATCACTATGGAATAAGAGACACCTCTTTGGATCTTCTTACATCTTACTTGAGTGATAGGATACAAAGAGTTGACATTAATGGGAAACGGTCTTCGGGGTCTGTAGTTACAATGGGTGTACCGCAGGGCTCTATCCTCGGTCCTTTCCTATTTTTAGTTTATATTAACGACCTACCACATCTTGTTAAGAATAATCACGAGATTGTGTTGTTTGCTGATGATACTTCATTAATTTTTAAAATGAAACGACAAAACATAAATTTCGACGATGTGAATAATGCAATCTCAAAAGTAGTACATTGGTTTAGTGTCAATAATCTTTTGCTTAACGAAACCAAAACAAAATGTATAAAATTTACTCTACCTAATGTAAAACAAGTTAAGGCTGATGTAAACGTAAAAGGAGAAACATTAGAAATTGTAAACAGTATAGTATTCTTAGGAATAACCTTAGATAGTAAACTTCAATGGGGCCCACACATAGATAAGCTAGCAAAGAGACTTAGCTCTGCAGCGTATGCAGTCAAAAAAATCCGTCATCTTACAGACGTTGATACTTCTAGACTAGTCTATTTCAGCTACTTCCATAGTGTTATGTCTTATGGCATTCTGCTGTGGGGGAACGCTGCAGATATTAACACCGTATTTGTGCTGCAGAAGAGAGCTGTTCGTGCAATCTATAATATGGGTCCCAGAGAATCCCTGCGTGATAAATTCAAAGAAATAAACATAATGACAGTACCATGTCAATACATTTATGAAAACTTGTTGTACACTCATAGAAATATCAATCAATTCCCTAAAAATAGCGACATACATAATATAAATACTAGAAATAAGAATAAACTCGCTGTGCCCACAACTAGGCTACACAAGATAAATGCATCTTTTAAAGGGCAATGTATACGCTTCTACAACAAAACTCCAAGTGAGTTGCAAAAAATATCAATAAATAAATTCAAACAAATTGTCAAAACCTTGCTGTGCAAAAAGGCTTACTATAAAATATCAGATTATCTAGAGGATAAAAAAGCTTGGGACGGGTTTTGCTCCAACTCGAAAAATAACAACTAACAGGCTGGTTTCTTCGTCGCTTCTTTACTTTAGTCTACATACCGAAGCGACAGAAATCAAAAAATATCACTTTATTTCCGTGTCAGTGTTTAGTTTTATATTTTGACCTTTTCTAAGTGTACATTTATTGTATTTATGGAAATAAAGAGTTTTTGATTTTGATTTTGATTTAATAAAGTTTTTTTCCTACGGTGTCCCCTCCAAGTCGAACAATGTAATAATCAATAAAATAAGGGAGTTTTCAAAGCGTCTAAAAGAATACGTTCCACGCCGATTTCACGCCGATTGGCCGATCGGCGGCGGCGGCGTGGAAAATTCGCCGGCGGCGGCGGCGGGTCGGCGCGGCGCACACGTCTAGACTACACTCAAAGGCGACGCCCCGCCATAGAGGTAAACGTGTCTATTAAATCGAATTGATTAGCGTATAGGTTGTCAAAACGAAACAAACACGTCGCGTTGCGGGCCGTCAATGTATGCGGCTAAGGCAGGACCGTAGAGAAGGCCTTAGATTATGTAGGTCAGTGGGTAAATCTCATAATAGAGTATTACACCCATTTTTTAAGTGTCTCAATTATTAGATTCTATAGTGCTAATGAACCACAAAAAAATATTACAAATTTTTCATTCAATCGTTAAGTGCCATGAAAATGCATTTAAATTTTGCATTTTCAAATTTCGCGCGTAATTTGACAAAAACGTTGGACGCAGTAGACGCCATATTGCTCTGTGGTCATGACGTCAGTTGGCTGTGTAAACAAATGCAGTGATATTTTGTATGTTATAGATTATAGGTACGGTGATAGTTGACAGTTGACACTTCTAAGTTTACATTGCCGTATGACGTAATAAACATGACGACTTTAATGGTGTTATGAAACAGATTAAAAAATGTGAAACCTTTGAATTGATTTTTAAAATTTAATTTGCTATTTTATGAACTAAAACTAATGTTTTCCGACTGCTTTTTGCCTAAGCTATCTCAATAATATATCTTTAGATTTTTTCTCTTTAAGAGTAAAATACCCTATACGATGCACTAACAGCAGATCGAAGACGTTAATAAATTACTCAAACTACAAAGAAACTAAGACTTATGCGGCGAATTTGCCATTTGAGACTATACTCAAAGGCGATAGGGATCTAATCACCTGATAAAAATCCACTATCCAAGCTCTAATTAGAGACATCGCAGAACCACGGGACACCAGCCCCCCGCCTCGTCAACAGTTAATCAGTTCCCTTAACTGAATTCAATCAGAGGCCTTGTCTGGCGACACTCTGAGGAGGAAACGTCTTTCTAGTAATCGAGTTAGTCGAGTGCTGATGAACGGTTGGTAACCGTTATTGGTTCTGAATGGGCTTTGAATGGAATTAACTCAATGAAAATCGCTGTATGATGCATCAGAATAAAGTTTATTTCTTTAGGTGTGCAAAATAAGCACTTGCACAAGTCAAATTTTAAACTTAGTACTTAAATACAAGAAATACAAAGCGGGTGAAAGAGAAACGAGTATTACATTTTTAGTACCCATTACAATTTGCGGCTTGGTTTTTTAATAATAATAAACTTAGGTACATTGTCGGAATCTATTATGAGCTATCTTTAAACAAGATATGATGTCAAAATTCTATTACAGACAGACAAAACCACAGATAATATTAGGGAACAATCATATTAGGTTCAGTATATCTAGTTGTTTTATATTAGTCTAAACCAGCCTTGTTGTCTCAATTTTCTGTTGAGCAACATTAAGCTTCATTCTTTTTTTACAGGCCCACAGTAATATATGCTTCATTATCCAAAATAATAATAATAATAATAAGAAAAAGTAAGTATTGAAACTAGCCTAAGCAAAAGTATTGAAACTAGCTTTAGTTTAAAATTTATTCAAAGTGGAAACCGAATACCAAAAACATCCAACACATTCTCCAGCAAGTCCGCAAGTCCTCAACCTACATTATAGATTCTCTAAAAAACATAAAAAGCTGTTTCAAAGCACCCCTCGAAGTTTGGTCATAACAAGTCAAACGAGTTCGCCAGTTCAGCAATTTCGGCACTAAAAACGTATTTGTTCCTCTTCTGGACATGCTCTCGTTTGGATGTTGCAGCTTTTCAAATAAGAGAAGCATCGAAAATTGCAGCCATATTGACTGTATTTTTCAAAGGACTTTTTGCGAAGCGTAGGATTGAAATGAAAATCGAGGCCGGCTTCAAGCGACTTCAAAAAGAGGGTGCTTAGTGCGACTGTATGTTTTACAGCAGAATTGATCACTATCTTTTTGTAAAGTCGGTTAAAATGAGTCGGTTAAAATTGAGTAGGTTCCCAAATTCGACTGTATGCTGTTTGCAATTTGCAAGCGAATACAACTGGCCGCCACCGCATGCCGCATTTGTCTGGGTGAGGCTTTATTACCGAAAAAACTGTGTTGAAGTGAAATTGATGTCGGTTTTTGGTAAAAACGTAAAATTATACATATATTCTTGTTAAAGTGCAAGAATCGAACGACCTACTGTCCTGGGTCACACACAAAAAAGTATTTTAATCTGTCAAAGTAAACCAACCTGGATCTCAATCGATGGTCTAGCGGTCAGAAATTCGGCTAGGAGGACATTATTATGGATAAGGATAGATTGAAAGGATAAACAAAGGTTTTTCGTGGTCCATCGTCGTCGCCCACATGGCCACTTACCATCAGGTGAGATTAAGGCTAAAAAAACAATTAATTGACTCATGAACTCCAAATATTTTTAAATAACTTTTCGTGTTCAAAGTGACAGGATGCGTTTCATGATAAAAACCATTCCTTGACTCCAGTTTGATTCATAAGAGCTTTCCTGAGTTTTTCTTACACTCATTTATCATTTCCTTGGCTCTGTACCAAATGCATTCGCAGAAGAAACGGACGAATATTAATTTAATCTTGATTTAGCGTGACTAATGCTTGCTAATTAGTTTGTTGGTACAGCTAAAATGATAAGATGGAACTGTTTAATAAGGTCATGGTAAAAGCTCTTTGTAATCAAATCGCAGACGATTTTATTAACCGACTTCGAAAACAGGAGGGGGTTCTATGTTCTGCTGTATGTATGTTTTTTTATGTTTGTTTCTCGATTATCGTCATCAGCCTATGTTAGTCCACTGCTGGACATAGGCCTCCCCTAATGAGCGCCATAGCGTCAGCTTGCCGCATCCAGCATCTGCCTGCAGACTTTCGCAGGTCGTCACCCCACCATGCCCGCCCTACTACGTTTGCCGAGTCATGGTCTCCACTCATGTATGTTCGTCGATATCTCCGTGAATTATGAACCGATTTTGTAAATTCTTTCGCTATAGTACAGAGAATGATTTTTATTCCCTAGAATTTATCTCGAAAAATAAAATACATTAATTAATTACAATAATTAAAATCAATAAAATTAAGGGATACGAAGTAGATTTTTAGTTTTTTCAAAACAATCTAAGTAATTACATATTCGCAGGTCGTCTTGCCTCGCCACGAATCGAAGTTTCCGATTCGTTTTCTTACAAACTCTAATCTTATGCTAGCGACATAAGAGTTGGTTATGTTCGAAAACGAAAACAAGACTTCTTTTTCCTTATCCGAGTAGGGGGGCCTATTGGGAAAAGGGAAATCGTAGTCTTGGTTACAGTGCACCACATTTTACCGAGTAGCACAAAGTCTCCACTAAATTACTTAACGTTTTACAACTTCCATCAGTCGCAACAGTATCCTGTGTGCCGTGGCAGAGTGCCTTTCATCCCCACTCTGGAAGTCCTTTGTGCGGAAGGTGATCAATCAAGGAACATATTTCCTCTATTGATTATCCTCGGCTTTTTGATTTGATATACACAGCGCCTATTGCTACATTTCTTCACTATTATCACTATTATTTTATTATAATACTATAATAAATTAAATAAGTTATCACTTTACTATATGTTGTTTCAATAGTGTGTACAAAACAATTTTTTATCTAAACTCTATCTATGAATCTCATTTTCAAGGGTCTGTTGGGTAATGCAATGAAAGCTCCTTTCTTAGGTTCAATATCTATAATTCGTATTGTTAGCATAGACATCATGGTCGCAGCAATGTTTTGGGCCATGCATTTTCTAGCGCCATGTCCAAATGGTATAGATGCAAAGGTGTGGTAATCTTTGGAATCTGCATTAAGCCACCTTTCCGGGTGATATGTTTTTGCATCCTCATAATCGCATTAGTTGTTATATTTATTCTATTCTATTTAATCTTGTTTAATGTGTAAATGTCACTCGTAAATCTATGGACCCATGGTTGTCTGAAATAAAGCATTTTTTTTTATTAGAGTTGATAACGTTGCGTCATTCATTAGCATGACGCACTGACGTCATGGTACAATTTATGTGGGATGGCAGCCATGGCAGTATGTCATGGTCTCCGGAGACGGCCTGAAGATAAAAACGAAACGTCCAATTACTCAATTATATCGTTTGCTATAAAGTTGACGGATGCTGTAGGTATATGTCGTGTAGTGTCGAATTGAAAACATAGATATAAGTAAAATTCTGTAGATATGGTACGTTCTTCAACCGCCAACTCAATAAATGGCCTCTGTTGTGTTACAACTTAACTTAAATTGTCCTGCATTATTTATTAATTATTATTTACTTAACGCAAAGACGCGCTTTTTCCAATCTTTTGCAATATACATTACCTAACGAACAACATAGATGGAAAGACGTATCTAGACCGATGAGCGACCGAGACAACCATACGCACGCGAAACACGAACGCCGGCGGCGCTGGTCCGACTATGGCTGAGGTGGGTGGACCTAATTGGACCTAATTTGAGAGTTCCAGTTTTGAGAAGCAGTATCTACCCAATCTCTTGAATTACTTACATCGATGGTTGAAAATGACAGTGGGATAGCTGTCCCGCTGTGATTATATCTGATCGAATGTGATCTAGACGGAACAGCGTCATTATCACTCGCATTCTTTATTTACCCGACTTATATGCAGGTATCATACCAGTTATTCTATTACGGTCGTCATTTATTACCCACCTTATCGCTTGTGCTAATTAGTATTATTTACGCCAGTGACCTTTCCTGCTAAAATCCCAAACGATAGTATGTCCATGAAATCGTTAAATACCAAAGGAAAATCTGGTTTAATATTTTACGGCCGTAGCTGTCATTCCCGTTAAGGGCGGTAAGGCCTTGCAATTAATTTGATAGGTTATTTAATTTTTATTTACTTATGTATTTACTGACCGCTATAATAGTTTACACCAAAAATAGCATATACAGTTACCCAGATAGAATCTGTGCATCAATATAAATTAGGAGGAGACAAAATGCTACAAAAAGAAATTATGTAAGAGGCCCTCCGGTCAGGTGGGATGACGATCTGCGAAAGACTGCAGGCAGATAGATGCTGGAAGCGGCAAACTGAAGAGGGCGCTATGACGCTCTTTAGGGGAGAACTATGTCCAGCAGTGGACTAATATAGGCTGATGATGATGAGGTTTATATTCAGAAAACAATGCGTACGCGCACGCTGGGTATAGTATCTTATCTCATCATAATCAAAACAAACATAAATATGTGTCAAAGATAAGAACAGCTGTTGCTGTGGTGTTTGTTAAGCAATTAACCCAAAATAATATGTGAAAACGCACGTTAAGACCAAGAAAACATCTGGAAAAAATAACACGTTAAGGTAGTTCTTTGCTAAAAGCAACTTTCGATTCGATCGATTGTAGTTTTGGAGATTAATGATGTTAGTAAAAATCTCAGGTTTTAAGCAAATGGCTTACAATGTGCGCGAATCTTCGAACTTTCGGAAAACCCAAACAAATTTTAAGGAGTGTATAAAACATACAAGTAAAATTTATAAAAATCTCGCAGGGTCTCGGAAACGAAGACGCGGGAATACACCAGTTGCAAACAAGCATGACTGCATCTTTGCAATGGTTACTACGCTATGTGACTCATTTGGTATAGGATTCTTATCTAATGCTAACAAATGACAATGTTATCAAAAGTTACATTGTTTTAAGAGCCATAAAAATGCGTGTTGATGATGCACTTGTAAACAAAACAGTAAAGAGATAGAATAAAACATATTTATCTATTGTATTAAATATCCGTTAACTAGTAGGTACCCATAAAACAAGCTCTGCTGAATTTGGGGTAGATGACGCTGCTGCTGTGTGGATGGTCCAGCATTATTTTGTTTACATAATTAAGAATAACTTCTTCAGTTTTCAGCAAGACATTCGTGGCGTGTTGGACTAGCTAAGGTATCTAAACTTTGACCACCCTTAAATTAAGCCATTTGATAATTTATTAGACAAAACTTTGGTCAACTTAGCGCAACTCTACATGTCCAGTAGAGTAGCTGGCATGGTTAATGTTTACAGGGAATGATGGCATGGTTAATGTTTACAGGGAATGATGGCATGGTTAATGTTTACAGGGAATGATGGCATGACTAAATGTTTACAGGGTGTATGATTTTAATTTCACTTGTGCGCTAACAAATTTTCGCAGAGGAGACTCACCAAGGTTTCGAAATACGTGCCAGTAACAATTTGAATACTCTATCTATTGTATGCCGAGGCCCTTCCTAATTCACACGAATTATCCTTCGTCTCTAAAGAGCTTTAATGACTTATTATTTTACTGTCATCAAAGTTTGCCTCGCGATTCTGACGATGTCGCCAACCCATTCGATAGGATGGCTCGGATTTCTATGGCCCAAACTTGCAACCAATTAGAGCACTGTAAGTTAAAAAATATATATTTGAGCGAAGATACGCTGGACCCGAGATAAAACGGGGCAATGCAGCCAGCGTCTTGGGGACGCTTTCGACTGGTAATGTTATGGATTAATTGAGCCACCTGTGGATTGTTTGCAACAGTCTGCAGTTAGCTCAATTGTTTCAAATGTAAATACTAGTTCTAAGTTGTTTCTATTGATCTGATCGTAATTCTCTGTTAAGTGAATATTTATTCTCGTTAATTAAAATTACCGTCTTATCCAATGATCAATTACTTAGTACTTATCCAAAACTGACGTCACCCATTAGAAATGATTAGCACAAACGAGATTTAATTCCTAATAGCTCTGAGTCAAGATTCCATCTGCTCCACGAATAGGTATGACTGGGCCTTAATTGTGAACGCCATCAGGCAGTAATTAGAGCATGATCACTGGATTGCGACACTTTATATTGCATTCTACACTTTGTTTAGTACTTTTTGCACCACTAATCTGACCACTGACTGGCCTTTACTTGGCTTTTGGTTTAGGCATTTAGAAAATAGTCCTCTTCTGGCCTAATCATTCATAGAACGGCAGGTAGTAGCATGAACGTGAAGACGTGAAGTAAGCGCGTTGAGAGCGCGGCGTTGCGCGTTGGCAGACTTTGGCACAAGGTTTCTTTAGCTTTGAACTTTGTTTTCTGCTTCAATTCAACTTCCACCCCCACTCCAGACATTCGAAGATCGCAAAAATCTTCATATAACCAACCCATTTAATCGTGCGCCAGCACATCATTCGCAACCTGATTTCACTCACTGCTGGGGTACAGGCCTCTAAACTCTTGTGCCCTGCACATCTCAAAGCATACTCACAAAGAATTGGTCTAACTTCGATAATTTTATAGAAAAACTATGCTCGAGGTTCGCCGGCGCTTTTCCGGGATAAAAGCAGCTTATGTCCGTCCCCAGGGTACAATCTACTTCCCAGCCAAATTTCATTGAAATCCATTCAGCCGTTTAGGCGTCAAAAGGTAACAGACAGAGAGTTACTTTCGAATTTAGAATATTAGTATGGATAATGCAGCATAGTTGACTATTTCAATCATTATTTTTCTCAGCCCTTGTTGACCACCAGCTAGGCATAAGCTTTTACAGTTTTTGCCATAATGGCCTAGGTCATGCCTCAACCTCAACAGCCTGTATTGGTCCACTACTGGACGCAGGCCTCCCCCTGATACCTAAGCGCCTTATTGGCTTTTATCACATGGAGGGTAATGCCCATAATCCCTTAGTCGCCTCACAACACCCTTAGGTCATGCGCTAGTCGTGAATAGTGAACCAGGTGCAGCTCAATGGTCACTACAGCATACAAAACAAAATCAAGGCTGAAATGAAGACCAAATCATAATCACTCTAAAATTCCCCACTCATTCATTACACAACCCGAGACACCATTCCTCATTAACCACTTAAACTCCCATTAGCAAAGCAAACAGGCCGCCCAGTCCACAAATAACATAACAATAACAGTTGAATCAAAGGATGTTGCACAATTTTCTACTCGCAAGTTTATTACAGAAAATTTGTGTGAGAATTTTGTGATATCTTGTTTCTTGGTAAGTCAGAACTAATGATAGCACTTTCAAGTTACATACCTACTGACCTGACCTTTCCTTGTCCACAGAGGTCACTTTTAATGAAGGTATGCAAATCTTTTGTTTATGTTCTTAAGGTAATTCATATTTTAGATAATCATTCATTTGAAGGTAAAATATTGCAATGCAATGCATGAAGACAGTCAATATTAATAGCATAACTTAACAGGCAGTCAAATATATTTAAGAAGTCAGGCCTATGCTTGATAACAATATTAAAAATCTCTACTCTTGGACAAAAACTCATCCAATTAACCACAACAAAAAATGGTCAACCACATAAAAAACCTCCTACATTCTTACAGACCTCAAATATACAACTTCATACAAATCAACTGACAAAATGACATCATCATGAATTGTACTCGGTGGCTATCTGGATGATGTCATAGAATTCAACTCAATGATAAAAGGTCGAGGTCAGAGCAGCACTGTTTTGAGGATTGTATCTACCTAGATACAGGAGTACCTAACAAAGTTAGCTCCTCATCTGTATGGATGGAATGTGTCCAGATGGACTGCAACAAGACCCCTAAGAGTTATTAATTATTTAATGTTTTAATTTGAGCCATATAATAAAATGATTGGAACACAAACTACTGAATTATACTGATAAAAAGACTGTAAGGTTTATGATGTTTTGGAGATCGAAATAAAATATATTTTGCGTTCCTTGTACCTGTTCCACTGTTGCTTTTAATAGAAACTGTGAAAGACTGCTGCTAGAGTCTCAAGCAATTTACCATATAAGGCTGACAAGAATAACGAGTGAGCGTCGAAGTATTAGCAAAAACATGTCATTGTGAGTAAAGTAACGTGCCGGCCCGTCGAGGGCTTCAAGTGGGCCAACCGGCGCCGCACCCTACCCCGCCCGTCTCGCATTCCAATATGAATACACCTGTGGTACTTTTACAACGATTTCTTACGTTTTACACGCTACAATCAAAAATACTAGGGATAAACACAATAATTTTCAGACAAATATTTAGATGAAGTAGGTACGAAAGTATTGGTAAATAGAAAGTTTCAAATAAGTTTAATAGCAGTTTTCTAAATTTTAACTTACCTGTTGATCAGCAATATCCCATTAAAGTCCAAGTCGGCAAGGCTCGGTGGCCTGAATTTTCAACAATGCACCGTTTTCAGCACGTAAACATTAGTACGATCACAAAAGGAAGAACTGGTACACACAACCACGAATCCACCTTTGTAGTTTTGTACACACAGTCCCACTACACCAACGTCCGGAGTTCGAATTTATTTTATTCTTTTGATTAAACAACTCAACCACTATATTTTTCGTTCATCGCAATGTGAAATCATTCGAGACGAGTGGCAGTTGGCGAAGAAACTACATCACAAGTTGCGGGCGGGCGGCAGGGAGCGCGCGTCATCCGCCATATTGGAACATTACGTCAGTCATGCGCGCGCAGAACGGTCCTGGATCTCGTGGCTTGGATTACGTTCTTTTGGCGATTTTCCACCAACCACATCCGGTTTTGGCACAGGTTTTGGTGTAAATCAGACCTAATGAACGATAAACCATTCAATCATTCGTTCTCTAATGTCAAAAATGATCCAATAATGAAGTTTATTGTCAAGTGAAATTGACAAACAAACAAAAGTTCGAGCAACAATCGATTAGATTACTCATATATTTTTTATAACGTGAAATAACGATTTGCTTGAATATATTGCTCAGACAGCACTAGTTTAGTTAGACTACAAATAAGTTAGACAATAAATCTACAATCATGCAAGGTATGAGGAATTTTATTTGTATCCTACCTGTAACACTGTTTTCGTTCTAAACAAAGCCTTTCCTGTTCTTTCAGACACAAGGCCTGAACTATACGAAGAAGTAAAGCTGTACAAGAACGCCAGGGAACGAGAAAAGTGAGTAAAACGTAGAAAATTTTAAAATTCGTCATTATTCCGAATGTCTTCAAGGAGTAGGTATAGGTTCAGGAGCCACACCTTCAACTGCCTCCAACCAATTTACCCATCTGTAGGCATCAATCTACTTCTACTGCCTATGCTAGGCCACTACTGAACATAGGCCTCCCTATAAGGGCCTTAATAAATAAAAATAAATAAATAAATAAATAATGCTGGACAATTCACACAGCATTATCTAGCCCCAAGGTAAGCAGAGCTTGTGTTATGGGTACTAGATAACTGATATACTTAATACAATACACTACATAGATAGATATTTTTTATTATGCATAGAAAACATCCAGAACGCCCTGGACAAATGTCTACAGATCGTACAAACATTTGTCCCGAGGCGGGAATCGAACCCGCAACCTCCTGCGTCGCAGGCAGACCTTCGCCCGCTGCGCCACAGGGGTCGTCAATAATTGTTAATGGCTCTGGTCATTAGCTGGTAGAGCCATACTGGGGCCACAGATCGGTGGTGTGCTGGATCTGTCCTGCAAGGGGCGCTGTTGTCATGTAAGCTCCAGCCAAGCTCAAGATACAATATTGGTTAACAAGACACCATAAAAATCTCAATACAATCCACAATCATCATCTAATTAGCCCTTTTCCATGCAATGCTAGGAGTAGTGTAGCCTTCCTTTGTAACGTGTGTTACACACACACTACATAGTGATTGAACACGCAGAGAGAGAGAGAGTGCACCTGTTTTTGCGCACCTGGGCAATATAATTTTTTTTTTGTTTTATTTATTAATAATAGACGAGCAGCCTGTGGCTGATTATGTCTGCACATGGCTAGTCACTGTTGAGAGTGGCTGCCGTGGTAGAAATTTATATATTTAATAACAGACAAGCAGTGTCTGTATCACACAGTGAAGAGTGTAGGGTCATTGCGTCACTTTTTGAAATTTGATAAGTAGGACATAGGGATTAGAACCACCTTCAAAAAGTGTGCATCCTATAATGTCCTGTGGACCTTCATGTGTTCCTGTGCCTGAGCTACCTTCTGGCAAGGGACCGTGTGATTCGGATGGATTCATCAGGGTAGTTCGCCGGAAGCCCTCTAGTCGAAACCGGTGCGGTGTTGGACCGCTAGATATCACATCTGGCTTCAGGGCGGAAGTCCCTACAACGCAGCTTTACATCTCACGCGTCCACTACGCTGTGCAGACAAAGGCTGTGGAGGACTACCTGAAGACGAAGACTGGGCTCTCGCTGCGCGTCGAGAAGCTGGACTCTCGCCATAATTTAAGCTTCTGTTCATTTATGGTGAGAGTTCCAACTCAACATCTCTCGACCTACTTGAGTGAAGAGTTTTGGCCGAAGGGTGTCAAATTCCGACGGTTCACTGGCCGCCTGCAAGGGGACACCGCCGTGCACCGTCGTCAGCTGACACCCTGATTGCGTCATACACGTCGACGCCGCAAATTTAGAACGTGTGCAATTTTATTTAAAATAAGTTTTTATATTTTTATGTATGTTAGATTTAAGGTATATATTCATATGGACCGTAGAATAAGTTAATAAGATCTGTACTTATTCTAATGTTGTCTGAAATAAATGTATTATTATTATTATTATTATTATTATAATTCCAATACCATGGTCCATCATTCCAGGCATGTAAACATGGCAGAGCTGTATGCCGTAGTGAGCACGCTTCAGCACCTGGAGAAGGCATATATGCGGGACTGTGTGCGTGCGCAGGAGTACACAGCGGCATGCAGTCGTCTGCTTGTGCAGTACAAGGTGGCGTTTAAGCAGGTGCATGCGGATGAGTTCCCAAATATTGAAGCGTTTGTGGCTAAATACAGAGTGAGTATAGAAACAATATCAATACATCCTGTGATAACATCTTTATTTCCATTATTACAATATGTAATTGGTAAAAGTCTTGAAAAAAAACTAACTAATGGAAAATGGGAGAATCTACCTTGCCTATGGTATTGTGTGTACAATGAAAAATAATAAAGATGAAGCTTATCAAATAAAATCTTCATAAACATTGCAGCTCTAATGATCCTGCTGGGTGTCCTTTACGTCTAGTTATCTTCCTGTACACTTTAAATCCAGATGTGCACTGCTCGCACAGTAACTATTACAATGTTGTCAACATAATCCACTTTATTTTTTTACAAACCAATTTATTTTCCAAATACAGACACCAAAAAGAAAACTTACATTAGAATTCTTACGAGTCTATTTATACAGAGTTTAATGGATCTTACTATAAAGTAAGTTCTCGAATCATCACTCCTACCAAGATTATCTTGTATGAAAATGTGAGGGATCCCAACTTCAGCTTTAAAATAGTTACCATATCGACAACATCTTTGGCTTGATCTTGGCCACTTCTTGATCAATTCTAAGATGGATTTTGTAACAAACTAGATTAATAAGTTGATTTCAGCAGATATTATTAATGTAAGATGTTGCCATTTCCAGCTGGACTGCCCCGCTGCCTTGGAGAGGATAAGGGAGAACAAGCCCAACCTGATCAAAGATGACAAGGGCAACACCAACAAATACATTGCTGAGATTGTGTCTGTAAGTTTCTTTTAAAAGTAAATTCCATGATAGAAAGGAAAGGCTAGTTTTCAAAAATGGTTTCACCTACATGATTTTAACAAGGCAATGTAACGATCCAAAAATGATCTGTACCTCAAAAAAAAACTCCATGTATCATTTTAATAAAAGTAAGTAAAAACTAAATTAAATTACCCATTAGACAATTCTGTGGCTAGATGATAATGCTATTCTAGTGTATTTAACATTAATTTAAAAAATTTATCTATCATTATACATTTTTTGTAAGTACAATTTATCTATACATTTCACAATCAAGCTAGGGACTTATAGTCTGACTTGGACTTCTGGATAAAAATCCACCCAGAAGGTACTAGAAAGTAGAATAGGAACCTATTTACAAGAAACATTTTATCTCCAGCTATTCATAACCCTGATGGACAAGCTCCGGCTGGAGTTCCGCGCCATGGACATGATCCAACCGGAGCTCAGCGACCTGCGGGACACCATGGACCGCCTCGAGATGCTACCCGAGGACTTTGAGGGGAAGCTAAAGGTAATAGACACTCTGAGAAACAGAATTACTGATAGTTATGACCAGAGCCTATATGTTAATCCTTTTACTGTCCAGTCTCTGCGGCCCGGAAAGGCGCGCCTTAGCTTTACTAGCTGATACATGGGCGATGAAAGTGTTAATCTTTGATACAGTGACGAAATCCTCTCATTGTTCACGTTCCAGGTACAAGAATGGCTGGACACCCTCTCTGCGATGAGTGCCATGGACGAGCTCTCGGAGTCTCAGGTCCGACAGCTGATCTTCGATCTGGAGGGCGCCTACGGAGCGTTCAACAAGTTCCTGCACAAGGACTGAACAGGTTACATACTTTACTAGCAGTTTATATACTTTACTAGCAGGTTACTTACTTTACTAGCAAGTTACATACTTTACTTGCAGGTTACATACTTTACTAGCAGGTTACTCACATACTTTACTTGCAGGTTACATACTTTACAAGCAGGTTACTCACATACTTTACTTGCAGGTTACATACTTTACTAGCAGGTTACTCACATACTTTACTTGCAGGTTACATACTTTACTAGCAGGTTAGGTTACTCACATACTTTACTTGCAGGTTACATACTTTACTAGCAGGTTACTCACATACTTTACTAGCAGATTACTTACTTTACTACCAAGTTACATACTTTACTTGCAGGTTACATACTTTACTAGCAGGTTAAATACTTATTTAGCAGTTTACGTACACTTTCCTGTCAGGTTAGCTCGTATGACGTCATCCAACCTTTTTTAAAAAAAATTATTCGTCGAAGAAATTCTTTTACGATTAAACTGTTCTGGGGGGGGGGGGACACGAATTATGTGGGACTCGACGACGCCCTGAGAAGAATGGACTCACTAAAAACCTCTCCGGTGTCCCTCTCTCGCCATTTTCGCCGAACCACGGGAACATTTAAAACCACCACTCCACATACGCACAGTGTTTTATGAGAGCCGATTTTGTGACATCCCTTTTTTAATGCAGATTCCTATTGTTTGAATCAATTCAAAGGCGAGTGTAAAACTCCCGGGTGGCTATTCATCATAGTTACTGAGAAATTAATTTTTGAAAATTATTATTTTTTTCCAGATAAATGCTTAAAAAAATCAAAGCTTCTAAAATCAAAAAACAATTATCAGCCAGCGTCTTGGGGACGCTTCTGACTGGTGTTGATATGGATCACTTGAGCTATCTGTAGACTGTTTGCAACAGTCGGCAGTTAGCTCAATTGTTTCAATTGTAGGTAAATACTAGTATAATTTTCTTTGTGAATAAATTACCTTGATAATCAGATCGATAATTATGGTAGGTAAAACCATCGACGGCGCACATTTTAGTGCAATAAGAAAATACCTAAGTTCAACCGTTACGAAATTATTTGAATTTTTTTCATTTCATGTTTATATTTTTTTTTACTCGCTAATCCGCCGTATTACGACGATATATTTCACCAAGCGGATGCTTAAGGTGTCTTACATGTGCCCTAATAATATTACGACCTAATTCCATGGATTATTGGAATAACTTTTAACACTTTTCGTTTTTTGTCAGGGTTGTCACTTCCAATATCCGGATACAAATCGTTTTCCCGTAAGCAGCAACATAGACTGATGATAATGATAGAAACACCCAGAACACCCGGAACAAATATATGCAGGTCTACAAACATTTGTCCCGAGACGGTAATAGAACCCGTAACCTCCTGCGTCGCAGGCGGGACCGTCGCCCGCCGCGCCCGCGCCACCGAGGCGTCAAATCTTTTTTGATTTAGTTAATGATTGTTTCAGATGATGGAGCTCAACCCCGACGCGTTGTGTTAGTGTTATTGATGTTATATCACCATATAATGTATCCTGTTTATATTATCTTAAGTTATTATTATTACTATATTAAACCAAATTTTTACTCCACGACATACTGTTTTTGAATTCAGTGTACAAATCGAAATACTTTATTTGGTACGCAAAGAAATGGCCTCAGTTTCAAAACCTTTGCAGATCTATAATTTACTTACTGGCTAAGGCTTGATAAGATAAGGCTTAAATGAAAGTCAAGAATTCTTAATTTCCATATATTTTAGGTTTAATAGATGCACACTTTGAAAAGTCATAAATGTCATAATGTCTCTGATTTGTGAAATTCGGCTTAACTTTGAGTTATTTGGTTGATCAGCCATTTCAAGGGCTCCTTAAAATAAACAAAAAATTACCGGCATAAACTACTTATTGGTACTATACACTAGCCGAACTCGATGTGGAATGTTTGTAAACAAACCGCCCATACTTAACCTAAATTCACTCTGTTGCCGCGTCCTTTTTTATGAAATTTACTCCATAATTTCATATCTGCCATTAAAATATATATATTCATATATATTTTAATGGCGATTTGAGATCCTTCTATATAATATTGATACCTTCTGAAACTCGACGCCAAGCAACTGAGTTTTAGTTATTTTTTGTCATGGTTTTTTTACAGACATTCTACATCGAGTTTGGCTAGTGTATATATGGTAGGTTACTACGTACCAAAGATTATTGAAATGTATCGTAAGACATACCTACCTAAAATTCTTATCATTTCATCTCACGCATGGTTTAATTCCATTTTCCGAAACACACATTTGAACTTTTCGGTTTGAACAAATCATTTTAAAATCGTGAACAATGTAAATATTTTACGTAAAAAAGAAGGTAAACAACTAAATGGCTCCTTCAGTGAGAATAACTGCATTGGTGGTTATTATTTTAACTGGACTCGTTTTACACGGAGTAAGTACCACTTACCATTTTTATTAGATTTTTAAAGCATTATCATAATCAAAAGCAAATCAAAACCTTTATTTCCATAAATACAATCAATGTACTTACTTACACTTAGAAAAGGTCAAATTATAAAGATATATCAGTTTGTACATTTTAAAACCCTTTTTGAAATTTCTCTAGAATTCATTCTTTTTAAAATATTTTGAAAAAAATCAAAAAATTTACCTAATCTCCGAAGTACCTACCTATGCAGAGCGATCCATCTAAAATGTAGTTTGGTGCCTAGGTATTATTTTTAGGTATTTATTTAATAGCGATACATATCTCTTACCGGTACCTTTAGTACATATTTGTATAATTGATAAACGTTCGAAACCTTCGGTGCGCGAGTTACACTCGCACTTGACGGATCTTGTTTTTTATTAAATTTACTTTGATCGACGAAGGTACGTTTGTGTGTTTGTGATTGTGAGATTTATGTTACTTTGTTCCCAGTGCAACAACATATTCAACAACTTGGACAGTAAATACCAGCTCGTGAACGAGGCCTATTCCGTCGCTCAGAGTCTGTTCAATCAGGGCCGAGCCAACTACATCACTTTGAAGGAAAGGTAGGGGCATTATCTTCTCACCCATTAAAGAAGAGAAAGAAGAAAAGCGTCCATCCATCTTATGATTAGCATGATAAGATGGCTACGTGAATTTTATTATGGTAGATCGCTTTATCTCAGGCCAGCACTAAGTAGGTGTCAGCCCAAGGGACGACCCTTGTATAAAAAGTTACTCTACGACTTGAGCCCTCCTATTTAATAATAATAATAATGCTGGACAATTCACACAGCATTATCTAGACCCAAGGTAAGCAGAGCTTGTGTTATGGGTACTAGATAACTGATATACATAATAATATACGAGTACATAGATAGATATTTTTTATTATATATAGAAAACGACCAGAACACCCTGAACAAATATCTGCAGATCGTACAAATATTTGTCCCGAGGCGGGAATCGAACCCGCAACCTCCTGCGTCGCAGGCGGACCTTAGCACACCGCGCCACTGAGGTCGTCAAAATTTAAAACCCTTTCTTCCCTTTTAAACAATTATGTTTAAATTATGTAATTCCCTTGCTATGTAAACAATTATGTAATTCCCTTGCTTAATAGATTTAATAAAGAACATGCCCGAGTCATTTCGTAAAAGGATTCGATAGTGCGATCTAGAGCTCGTCCACTTTTAGCAGCGACATCTAGTTATAAATTACGACAACTTTTAATAGCTAGTTTTTGCGCACGGGCAGGATAGTTATAGTTATTGGAAGGAGCTCAAAATGACTAGTAGGTAATGCAAATTGTGTCCCAAAATCGAAGACAAAAAAATTGGTTGTCTGTAAAGTCGGTTTACTGACGATAGTTGAACGTGACAACGCAAACGCATCGCTCACTCAAGTCGGAGAGAGACGGATGTCGAGCGCTCTCGCTTGCACTTCAAGCCTTACATGGAACGCCTCAGAGCGAGGTAACGCCGCATGCGAGGTAACGCCGCATGACGTCATGTTTTTTCGTGCGTGCAGCCGACTCTATCGAATTATAAGACGTTGTCACGTCAAAAAGTGATGTTTAGGGTTCCGTACCTGTAAAAGAAGAAGGAACCCTTATAGGATCACTTTGTTGTCCGTCTGTCAACCCCCTTTTCTCAGGATCGCGTATCGGAGGTATCGAGATGAAATTAGCATCAAATACTCAACTCCGTAATCTCTTTAAGCCTCGAAACAAATAAAACTATTTTGTCAAAGCAATCAAAAGTTACAGCCGTTTATGTCCGAATATTTAAAAAATTTCAAAGGAATCACATCACAGGCACACAAAACCTATAGGGTAGGTACTTCCCGTTGCCCTAGAACCATAAAATTATAAAATTTGGAAAGAAGCAAGGTCTTATATTATACCACAAGTAAAGGGGATAATCCGTAAACCGTAAATTTGTAGTTTTTGCACAAACATTTTTGATTCTTGCCTTGAACCGAACCCTATAAAGTTTGGCAAGAAGCAAGGTCTTATAATTATACGGAACCCTCTCGGTGTGCGACTCCAACTCGAACTTGACGTTTTATTAGGTTAAGTATGAGGGTAATGTTTACAAATATTGTATTTTCAGTTTGGCCAGAGTACACATTCCTTATGAGCTGTATTATATCTACGGCCACTGTGGAACATGCCTCCCTAAAGAAGGCGACCTCTGCGGCGCAGCGGACGAAGGTCTGCCTGCGACGCAGGAGCTCGAGGGTTCGATTCCCGCCTCGGGACAAATGTTTGTATGTACGATCTGCAGATATTTGTTCCGTTCCGGGTGTTCTGGGTGTTTTCTTTATAATAATAAAAAAATATGTATCTATGTAATAATAGGTATGAACATACTTATTAAAAAAGGTATGTATATCAGTTACTTTACCCATAACACAAGCTTTGCATAGCTTGGGGCTGGATGACCTCGCGTAAAATTGTCCAGCATTTTTTTATACCGGCGGCTGTTGTTCTTCGATCTCTTGCAGGTCTTTGAACACGATCGACATATTCCTGGACCTGGTGCAGACCATGAACGAGGAGATGGCCCGCGAGCTGCGCGGCGCCGTGGTCAAGTTCTACAAGATCAAGTACTTCCACGACTTCACCAATTATATGATCAGTATGGATGAGGTGAGTCAGAGATTCCTGAGGATATTCTATTCTTATTCTCAACGTAAAGAGGTAGGTACATACCTAGATAACTCTTTATTATACCACACTAACACAAAATACAATTTGTATTGTGGTAGGCCTACAATAATTTCTGATATTAAATAAGTACCTACTGTATTCTAGAATACAATACAGAAGGAAATGCTGAGAATCAAGAAAGTACAGAAGTGTTACTATCGGTTTGAGCGATCTCTTCCAGGCAACCTTGTATTAGAATCACCCTCTTATTTTGTAGAAATGTTTATTTTCTAAGCCTGTTTTGCCGTATTTACTTTGCCTAAAGAATACTTTAATTTTAAAAACTTGCTGTACAAATGCTTGAATATATAATTTAAATTTAGCGCCATAGCACGGAACGTGTGCACGGGACATTATCTTTTGTTTTGGTAAAATATAAATGAACGAATAAACGCCGACGACATCTGTGGCGCAGCGGGCCAAGGTCTGCCTGCGACGCAGGAGGTTGCGGGTTCGATTCCCACCTTGGGACAAATGTTTGTACGATCTGCAGACATTTTTCCAGGGCGTTCTGGATGTTTTCTATGTATAATAAAAAATATCTATCTATGTAGTGTATTGTATTAAGTATATCAGTTATCTAGTACCCATAATACAAGCTTTGCTTAGCTTGGAGCTAGATAATGCTGTGTGAATTGTCCAGCATTATTTATTTATTTTATTTTATTGTGCACTGTGATGCTGAGTGTTATTGGTGTAAGTCATCATATTTGGGATTTTATTGTTTTATGATCAACGTGTCTATCTGTCCGTGGTACCTACAGCTCTCAAATATCAAACGTAGAAATCGATATAGGTACTTACTTATATACGGAAAAAAAAGTTATACCTAGGTGTCTATGGTAATCTTATTCCGTGCACCTAGATTGGTGGGACCAGGACAGGCCAACGATAGCGATTCCTGGAAAAGTTTGTAGGAGACCTTTGCCCTGCCGCGGGACAACATAGGTTAAATAAAAAAAAATCTATGGACGTCGATCACGTCTCGATACTATTGTTATCTGGACTTAGAGCTCAGAACTGAAAAACTGTTGTGTACCTATCTAAAGATGGTGGACATAATCGAGCACTGCCTAGCGGACCCTGTGGAGAAACTCACCCAGATCCGCGCGCAGTTCAGCGGCGTCATCCAGAACTTCAAGGACATCCGCAACTTCGACACCGTCGCCACCTGCCACAAGGAACTGCCTGACGAGGTGGCCTGCGCCCACTGCATCCTGCACCAGGCTGTGCTGTCAGTACCTACTTCTATCTATAGCTTCTTCGTCTTTGAGCCTTCATCTAACCAAGTACCTACCTATCCATCCATAGATATGGTACGTAGTACCTATGAGAACGTAGGTTAGTTCTCATAGCGTAATACTTACCTAATCTCTCGAATTTGACTTAGACCGATGTATTCATACCGTGAAACCCACTGAGTATACCTGAGCATCTTAATGCGCCATTTTATCCTTTTATCTGGGTGGCAGAGGAAGGTGGTAAAGAGTGCACTTGTCAAAAATATTATTTGCATAAAAAGGCTTTCTAAATATCAGATTAAGTACTTATCGAGTTAATTAGAGAATAAAAAAAGCTAGAAACGAGTTTTGCACCTAACGAAAAATAACAACTAACACGCTAAAGGTTTCTTCGTCGCTTCTTTACTTCAGTCGAAGCGTCAGAAATCTAAAATATCACTTTATTTCCATGTCTGTTTAAATTTTATGAATATCTTTTCTAACTGCACAGTTATTGTATTTACGGAAATAAAGAGTTTTTGATTTTTTTGATTCATGACTACCTACTCGCCGCCAATTTATCGAAGTTTTACCTTTGTCAGTTATGTCGTTATGCATTCTGGTGATCTTTTCTGCGTGTCTGGGCCACCATTCTGTAATAAAATTATACTCTAGCTAGTCTTATCTTTTTTCCGTCTAACCTAGGCCTCATTTTTATAGCGAGTGTTTTTTGTAGATTCAACGAGACGATGCAAGAAAGCCTGGTCACCATTGTGGAGATCAAAACCAGACAACATGCTCAAGACATGAACGCCTCGCTATTCAATGTCGAGGTAGATATCGAATTTAATCTATAGGAAGCTACTAATATTATAAAGAGATTTGTATGTTTGTAACGAATAAACTCAAAAACTACTGGACCGATTTCAAAAATTCTTTCACCATTAGAATACTACATTGTTCCTGAGTAACATAGGTTATATTACTTGAAAAAGTAGGGATCCCTACTAAAACTTCAATAATGTAACCCAAGGTGTAAAAAAATTAGCCATAAATTGTCTATCATCGCATGTGCTGTGGAAACTATTGATAATAGAACAAAAAATGTATGGTTCTACAATATTAAAGAACATATCAATATCTACAAAAAACTAAGCGAAACCATATGTCCAACTATTGTTTCTAAAACTACTTTTTTACATTTTAAAAGTTGATAAAAATGCCGACCAAAATCTGACCATGTTATCCATACCTTTGTATTAATCCGTATCCAAATTAATAATTTCGTACTTAAGGCTGTTTCAATACCTGTAGATTACTTTTTGAATTATTCAAATCGGACATTCCATTCAAAAGATATTACGAATTTCAAAATGTCAATCTACGCGCGACCGGGATGACGGCCTGCCGTTTATAAAATGTTTAAAACTTTAATTTTAGTCTAATTCTACTAAATTCTAACTTGTTTTCAGGTTTGCATCAACGATTTCATCCCAAAGTTCTTTGATCAGCTGTTGCTCGATGCTTACACCAACCGCAGCGGCTTCTTACGAGTAGTCAATGCGTCTATCGGTAAGTCGGTGGTCCTTCGAGCCGGATCTTTTGCAATTTCTTTTCAAGATCATTATAGGTTATTGCTATTGTCCTACATAGGTCTAACATAAGAATTATGAATTTAAAATTAGACGGAAATGACTTTATTAACAAAGATAAATACAATCAAATAATGGAAACAAATTGGAACTAGTATTTACAATAGAAATAATTGAGCTAACTGCAAACTGTTCACAGGTAGCTCAACTGATCCTTACCAAATACCAGTCGTCGCGTCCCCGCTACGCTGGCTGCATTGCCACGCTCGCGCTGTATGGCAATGCTGATGCGCTGTGCCAGATACTCACACAGCTCTCGGGTCACGCGTCGCTTCGACCAGACGCACTAAAAAGAATGATCTACATAACAGTAAAAAGAATTACTTACTTATTTTTTTATGTTGACAGCTGACCTGGTGAAAGACAAGTGGCGGGGAAACATCTCTTTTTTCCCTGAGAAATGGAGTCCACTCGTCAAAAAATTCAAAGAAAGGTAAAACTTTTGGTACGATTTTCAAATTGTAGGTACCTACTTAGACGATACCTTACTTACTACCTTACTAGCTAATCCAGCCTAGGTATGCTACACAGCTAGACATAAGCAGGCCTCCACTAATGAGCACCATAGCGCCCGGTCTTCAGCTTGTCGTCAGCATCTGCTGGCAGTCTTTTGTATGGCATCTTATATAATGCTTGCTGAGGCGCCGCGCAGGTGTTAGAATTAACATAGAATCTATAAGTAGGTAGGTACTATATCGTCGTTCGGCAGTCAATACCGCGAATGAGACATTCAACAAAATAGGGAGACATGAGATACAGGAGACAAAAAAAACGTCTAAGTAATAGAAATCGAATTATATCGCAAAAATTTTCGACTTCGACGGGACTTGAACCCGCGTCCTCCCCTCAGTACGGGGATGTGATATGATAACCAACTACACCACGAAGTCAAGTGACGTGGGAGTCGAAAATCTTTGCGACTTTCTACGGACTCAATTCGATATAATTCGATTTCTTAGAAATTAGAAATTATCCAGAGTGCGAGGCTTACGCACTATATAATAACAAAAACCTTAGTCTAACTAAGTAATAGATTCTGTACACTTATAATTCTTTTAAATTAAATATTTTTAACTAAAATAATGTGTTATGATTGTATAAATACTTGTTTTTTTTTTCAATATTATGGTAGTATTCGCAAGAAAAGTCACGTTCGCGGTTTTTACGTACTATTTTTGATAAAATCTTATCATATTGGCGGTTATGTTCTAGAATTAAAACGAAGCAACAATTTCCTGTTGACAATTTCTATTATACTTACATGATAGTGTAATTATAAGACAAGTAATTGATTGTTTTTATATCACACTAATACCTATAATAAATGCGAAAGTTTGGATGGATGGATGTATGGATAGATGTTTGTTACCTCTTCACGCCAAAACTACTAAACGGATCAGGCTGAAATTTTGCATACAGTCTAACCCTGGAATCAAACATAGGCGACTTTTTATCCCATAAATCAGTTCCCATGGGAAAGAAATAACCTCAAAACGTTTCCATAGAAACAACGCGTGCGAAGCCGCGGGCAGAAGCTAGTAATCTGAATAAGTCAAAATTTTTCTTCCAGATCTTTTTCTAATATATTCCAGCAGTTAAGTCCTCCATTTAAGCATGCATTTGATGTACACTGCGGTCCCTACTCTCTTTTAATTCTTTCAATATCTTGAATCCACTTATTTTCCTCTTTTCGAAATCCTTATAAGGATTCACCATCCATTCTTTTTGCTATCTCAATGTCTCTTTTTTGGCCGCGACGAGATTCAGATGTAGATGTTTCTAGTAATACCGTTAAATCTGCAGAAGAAGAAACCGTCCGAAGAACGAACTACCAGCGGAGATGGAGTATTTGTTTGTACATTAGTTGCTACCTCTTGAAACCGCGACAGAGGCTCTATTTCAGGACAATTCGGAGTGATAGGCAGATATTGGACTGGCAATGAAGGGATCTGAGACTGCAGCTCTGTTAGAGTGTTACCAAATTTCAGCTGAGGCTAATGAGATGTGGATGGGTGAGGCGAAAGTTCCAGGTATACAGACTGTGCCTGAGACTCTATTTCAGGGCGATCCGGAGTGGTAGGTAGAAGTTGGACTGACAGTGCGGTATCAGCAGGAGTATCGTAGTAATCCTAACCAGAGACTGTTGTTCAACTTGAGTGACAAGACAATTTGACTGAGGCTGAACTGAAGAGATATATTCATATACGAGAGCTGAGCGGAAACTTCCAGGCTTAGAGGATTTTGAGTTTCTGATGTGCTTGAAGGTAGCGAAGAGAAAATGTTCTTTAAGGGCGATTTCTTATTAATTTGTCCTATCATTGTGTTATTGAACCCTCCTTAAGACTATTTTCTTTGTCAGATGAGTCTTCCATCACGCTGTTAAAAAGAATCTTCAATTCAAACCAAACGGAAAAATCCTATAATCTATCATGTTAAAAGGGAGGTGGGGACAGTAAAAAAAGAGGGCAGAAAGAACAAAGTATAAATTTAACCCTCTTTTTGGCATTCGGGTAAAAATATCGAAATTTATAGTAAGAGTATTAAAAAATATGCCAATACATAACGTTAAATTTAACTGAAACATATTTTCCAAAAAAAAAACACGTGAAAAACGTTAATTAAAACACAAAACTTACCCAGAACTGTCACATTCGCGGATTTGTTGGCGCTAAATCACGTTCGCGGTTTTAAACGACTAGTAAAATATAAGGATTGGAGCTACTTTAGGCCAAAATTTAAATGTAGGATTGCGTATTTCAACGTGTGGAATCAAATAAAAACAAAAAAAGGTTTTCGTCAAAAATGTCGCATTCGCGGTATTGAATGCCGAACGACGATATAGATTCCAGATAGGTAGGTACTGTAGGTAGGTTGGTCCACTTAGGCAACAGTTTAACGCATTCACTGCCCAACCTCGGCGGTGCCAACCGCTGACAGGGGGGCGCGCCGCCGCTGCCGCGCCCCCGCGACACAGGAATCGAGAGGCAAGTCTACGTCTTGGGCCATGTTAGTTTAGTATATGTAGGTCCCTGGGTACTTTTAAACTGTTGCCTAAATAGCAACCTACCTACATATTCTGTTTGTTTGTTGTTATTTTTCAAATCCAAATAAAATTGTGGTTTTTTTTCAGAACAAACACGCCAGATCATGATCCGCTCTACCTGACTCTGCTTGCGGGAAACCTGTCCTCTCAAGATATTGTGAAGACTCTGTATTGATTAAACTTTTGCCATGATGTTTCACGATTTTTATATTCAATAAGCGAAATGAATGTTCACAGTACACCGGTTATTTGTTAAGAAAATAAATAAGTCCACAAAAGTAACTACGAAGAAACATGAACACGGCATTTTTAACCCCCGACGGAAAAAGAGAGGGGTGTTTTAAGTTTAACGTGTCTGTTTGTGTATCTGTCTGTGGTATCTTAGCTCCCAAACGGATGAACCTGATGAACCGATTTTCGTTTAGTTTTTTTTGTGTCATAGATAATTTTATCCCGAGTGTTCTTATTCTTAGCCATGTTTCATGAAAATCTGTTCAGCCAATAAACGTTGGCGGCTTTTTAAATTTTTTAATTTAGTCTTGTTTAAGAAGTTGGTCCAATAACTAGCAAAAGCATAGATTGCGGTAGGGGCGAAGCTAAGCTGCGAGCAAGATGACGATTGACTGACGAGCCAACAATCTAAACGACCCTATACAAAACAAAGACAATTTTTTTTTAAATTTCGAATTCTTTCACCAAAAGTAATGTTAGTTTCTTTTTGTTGTCAGGCATGATGATGATGTTACGTTATTCCTAGATTTGATAGAATTTCGCCGAGGTAGGAGTGAAAATAGCCTTTCTTGTGTTTTGTTTTGTTTGATTTGATGTTGTTCATAGATAGATTCCTCTGTTTTGGTTTGCCTCGATGATTTCTTCTTGGAGAAAGTCTAATTTCTGTTTTATAATTGCATACACAAACATATTTATAACATAATAATACATTATATGACTGTAATAACCAGCAACAAATCTTGCACACCAGTTTGCACTGATAATTTCAGCGAAAATGACCAGTCTCGACCCCGCGGAACAATATCAACAGTTTCCTTCAAACAGAATAATAATTATACATCCCGGATCCCTCTATGTAAGAATAGGACGAGCTTCAGACCTTATGCCCGTGAAACAGCTGCATTGCATCGCCAGGAAGCGACGACACGGTGGGAAAATCTACCGAGACCCATTCGTGCCTCCAAGCGTGCCGAAAACGAAAGAACTGATCGAGGAACTTGAAGAATGTCGGTTACAGATATCCCACACGCTGCAGACCTGTGTGCAGTCTAACGGAGCGCGAAGGTATGCGACACCGCCCCAACAAATCGCAGCGTTCAACCGCCGGTCTCTCCCAGATATTGTAAAGGACGAAGGAGAGCCCTGGCCACAAGTAGACTGCGAAATAGTCGTCGGAGACCTCGTGTTAGACATAGACCCGGAGCTTCCATACAACTTGCACTTCCCATATAGACGTGGAGACTTCAATTTGCACTCAGAAGTAGGTGGATCTATTTCATCAGTTCTGAATGATATGTACTCTATATGGAGCTCAATCATAGAGTACAAGCTCGATATACCTCTGACAGAGCTGGTAAAATATAGATGTGTGCTGGTAGTACCAGACCTATACTTGAGAACTCATCTTAAAAGTCTAATGGCCCTGATACTGAAAGACTTGGGTTTCGGAAGCTGCATTTTAGTCCAGGAAAGTGTTGGAGCTACTTTCGGCACAGGGATAGGTTCAGCATGTGTAGTAGACATTGGAGATCAGAAAACAGCCATTTCCTGTGTCGAAGATGGGATATCCCACAAGGCTACTCGGATACGAATGGATTACGGAGGGGGAGATATCTGCCAAGCTTTATCATGGATGTTTCATAAAAGCGCTTTTCCATACAAGAATTGGAATGAAAATGTACCCAGAGACGTCATACTTATGAGAAACTTGTATGAACATTTCTGCCATGTCAACTTAGATGTGTGCGGGCCTCAAGAAAAGTCATTTCTTGTTGACCACCCTGGTGATGCAGTGAACAAGTACACATTGCAAGTAGGAGATGAATGCATCATCTCACCTCTTGCTCTGTTCTACACAGACCTCTTCAAAATCACTGGACCAAAGACAAGTAAGATGCAGACAATCCAAGCGAGCGACCCTGAAGATCCTTTTGATGCTGAATTTTTAAGAGAAACCAGTAGGAAGCGAGAAGTAGCCGACACAACAGTCAATGCTAATGACAGCCAGCAAATAGAACCAGTCAATGAATCACAGCCACATGTAAACCCAGATGAAGATATTGTAGTTGATACTCTAGAGAATGGACCTTCTGAAGTTGTCACTCTCGCCCCTGGACAGATATTGGCCCTAGACGCTGCAATACTACAAAGCATAGACCGATGCCAGACAGAAGAACTTAAACGTAAGATGTACAGCAGTATCCTTATCGTAGGAGGAGCAGTCAAAGCAAATGGCCTACACCTATGGTTGCAAAACAGATTGGCTCTACAAATACCTTACAATTATAAAACTGAGCAGATTGAGATAGTGACATCGCCTAAAGATATTGATCCTGCGATTACAGTGTGGAAGGGGGCTGCTGTCATGTCCTGTTTGGAGTCTGCCATAGAGCTTTGGATTGACCAGGCTGAGTGGAATAAGTATGGTTTGAGGATATTGAGGGAAAGAGCTCCTTTTATATGGTAAGGCTACGGTCGGCGGCGGCGACAAAGCAGCGCGCCTCCTCTGTTTTCTGCGGCAGAGCCGCGGCGCGGGCGCGTTCTCGACTCTGCGTCAGTCAGTCGCTATTTTGTTTTTGCTGCGTTTACGTTTACTTTAAATAAAATGCAGCAAGAAGAATTGGAAAGAAGCATTGCATTAATTGAACTTGTCCAGGCAAATCCATGTTTAAAGATATGACTATACACGGCCTGATTAACGTAATAAAAATAAGCAAGATAAAACATGGTCCGAAATTGCGAAAAAAATACATGAAAGCGATAGGTGTACTATTTTATCCTCCTGGTTGTGCATGTCCGCCATTTTGGATTTGCACATCTGCGCAGTCACATTATGGTCGCGTCACAGACACGGGTCGGCGACGTGTCGTCGAGCCTAATGAAATTGTCTACTAGATTCTGAGATAAGTAAAAAAGGGGAGAAGAGGCACTAGCTTCTCGACTCTTCGGAACTCGACATTGTGAATGAGGCATATTCCCTGCACCTCCACTCCGCGCTCACTCCGTTAGATTATTCACACTGCACCATCAAACCCGAAACTAAGCAGAGCTTTATGTGTTATGTGTTATGGGTACTGGGTAGTGGGTACTATAATATAGTCGATAAGAAAACAGACTAGTCATATCTACAAAAGTTGTATAGATACTGCTATTCATTCTCATTTAACTCAAAATAGCCAAGCTTAATTTTGTATGATAGGGACAAACCTACACTACTGAGTAATATGATTTTGTTATGGAATAAATCATAGTTTTATCATTAAATAACTTTTATTGAATCTACTCACATCAAGGATAAGTTAATAAAAAAATGGTGTTTTCCAAGTTTTATTAAAATAGTACAATAGAGATTCATTGTAAAACTAAGTACAAAAATAAATTATCAAGTTACATGACAAATTCATTTGGCATAATGGACCAACATTGAGACTTAAACTACAGGTAAAACTTTTAAGATTAGGAATGTACTTAATCTATGAAATGCAGTCTTGTTTATTTAAAAACAATCTGACGTAAGTACTAAAATTATTAATATCAAGTTTTGTTTCAATTGTAAATACTAGTACATATAATTTTTTTTGTGAATAAAGGCTATTGCCCTAATAAATTAATATCAAGTAGGTATTATGACTTTTAGTGCTGCAAGATCTTAATTTATCAAGAAAGAAAACTTTACGTCACTATTATTATTAAAAAAAATCTTATTGATATGTTGTCCCTGTTTTCTACATTACAGACTGACAAAAAATACGTTTTTAGAGAGCTGATCAAGAAAGGAATTTTCTTTTTGGCAAGAGATACCTTATCAACTTATCATCAACTCAGTGACGCATATTATCTAACTAGATTACTACATGCTACCATTTCAAAATGAAAACCTTATCTAATTCTTCAATAGAAATGCTAAACAGTTTTGTTCACAAAAGAAAATACGTATGTTAATTCTTGGTTTTCACTACACCACACCATGCTGTGGTTAAATTGGCAAATACCTCGTAATACTCGTAGGTACTCAATACATAAGGTAACAAAATATTCTTCTAAAGATACTTAATTAGACAATTATCAGCTTCGTTGATAAACACTTTCATGGTCGATCTATAGGTCCTTGACGGCTGGGCAGTGAATGCGTTAACTTTGGCATATAATATGTACATGGTACAAATAAACAAGGTATGCTACTCCGAGATCTTCCCAAGCCTACGTCACTGTCCAATTGCCACAAAAATGGGAGGTTACGTTTATTTGCCGGTGACTATCAAACTTTTATTGACGCCGGTGAATCACTCGCCTTTTTGATCGGATAAATCTTTAAAATAAATTGGGCGGTTACTCTATCCGTAACTGTAAGTGTGAAGGGCGGTAAAATAAGGTTCTTTAAATTCCCGAAAAGAGAATCTGTGGCTTCAAGGGAAAAATTGATTTATCCATGTGCTGAGCTCATTTTAGCGTTGCTCAAATTAGTTTGAAATCATCCTAAGGAAACTAAGTTTGAAATTTCATAGAAAACCTAAAACCTTGATCTAGATCTCGAATCTCCCAAAACTAAAAAGTTTGAGAACCACCGCAGCGGATATGACGTACGCTTGGTAAAACCCACGTGACCGCTGTTTCTCGGAGTAGCATACCTTGTTTATTTGTATCATGAATATGTATAAAATCTTTAAATTGTAATTTTTTATTATCTTTACGAATATCACATGTCTTAAGGTTTATTATAATCTACTTTTAATACCTTGTCATTGTAAAGAAAGCTTGACAAACTAAGCACTCTCAATCGAGCAAGACAACTTTAAAGCGACAAGGTACTAAATTACGATTTACCTAACGTTTCTGACAGTTTTTTCAGAAATTTTCAACAATATACTTCTAAATTTAACCCGTGAAGCTGCTAACTGTCCGATTATGTTTCAAATAACAGTAATAGGTACAATAAACATAAAATTTAACCTCAGCTATCCCCATTAGCCTTAAACTCCACCACAAAATTATTCCCCACCCCAATAATATCAGACTCTGCAATCTTCCTCAACTTAGGATGGAAGAACAAATAATACATCACCATTATACAAATCCCGATCAAAAATGGCACAACACTTAACACTAGCATCGGGTAAAAATAAATAGATGCTTTTTCTAAATCATTCACATAGAAATACCACAGCAAACCACAGGTTAAGTTTTGCAGGAAGCAAAGTGTGTAGTACACAGCATATCGATACCTCGTCCTGCCTTCTACAGGGAGTATGTACGTAAATAGATACACAGCTCCTAAAGCTAAGGAGAAAGCCATGTCAGCCAGGCGGCTTTGGGAGCAGAATGATGAGCGATCGTGGAGTTGTATGAGTACAGCCATGAAGAGAATGTGGAGGCAGCAGGCCAGGATCGTCCAGTGTGGGTACATGTAGGCCAGGATTGATATTGATATGATTCGGCTCACTGCAACAGAAAATAAGTGGGGTTATAGGGTATTGTATTTTAGGAGATAGGTTAAAATAATAATGCCATCCGAGCCGAATTTCGACCACGACGGCCAGTCTCATCGGAGATTAGGCGCAGGACATATTATAATACACCACCACCAGAGCGCCAATACAGGTGCAATCTCTATTCCCTCACTCTCATAATCCGATGGGGCGGCAGACCGACATGACCGGGGAGAGGTCAGGCGCAGGACCAACGGCTTAACGTGCTTTCCGAGGTACGGGGGTGTCACACCGCCAACTTCCGGACTCTGGGCTGATACTGTGCATTTTTCTTACTAGAAAAACCCCAATAAAAACTATTGGCCCGACCTTCGAACCCAGGACCTCATAATCAGCGGTTGAACAAGCTGACGCTAGACCAACGAGGCAGCGAGGGAGGAGGTATGTATGTAAGTGGTAAACGGCTTGACCATTGTTTTCTGTTATGTTTAAGTTATCATCATCATCATCATCCGCAGCCCGACTTCACCCACTGCTGGGTATAGGTCTCCAAACTTTTGTGCCACTCCACACGGTCCTGCGCCAATCTCATCCAGGTTCGCCCTGCGGTGTTTAAGTTATAGTAGATAATATTTATTAACACTTAGGTACCTACGTATAGATATCAAATGTTTCCCCAAAAAAATTTCGACCTCGACGGGACTTGAACCCGCATCCTTCCCTCAGTATGCAGGAATGCGCTAACGCCAACCAATCGCGCCACGAGGTCAAGTCTAATACTAACGTAGTCAAAGCGAACCTCGGAGGCCTGCGTCCAGCAGTGGACCAATACAGGCTGTTGAGGTTGAGTAGGTTATCAGGTGCCCAAGAACCTTAGAACATAAACTCACATGTAATAAGAAAGTGGTAGAGAGTCTGCATGATTGTCCCGGTCCAGGTCATGTTGTCCTTGTCTTGCGCGTAGCGGATGGCGCGCTGGTAGGCGCCGAGGCACCAGCCCAGGCCTACCACGGATGACGCTATAGATAGGCTCTGGTGAACTGGAACGGAAGGGAAAACGCTGTCAGAGAATATAATAACTGCGAGCCTTGTGCTCAGAGATTGCGAGTTCTATTTCCGTCGCTTTACAAAGATACTTAAAGAGTTTAAGTACCTGGGTATTTATATTAGTTCTGCGTTCAGCTTTGCACGCTTGTTTAAATTTTATTTATATCTTACCATATGGGAACTGATTTATGGGGAAAAGTACCTATGCGTTATTCCAGGTCTTGACCTACATCAATGAAATTTTATAGCCCGATCTGTTCAGTAGTTTTGGGAAGTTAACAAACACACTACATCCATTAAACCATTTAAACTTTCGCTTTTATAATATCAGTGTGATGTAGGTAGATGACAAACGGTCATCATCACAGCCATAATAAATAAATTTTAATACCAACCTAATTCGGAAAATCACGAAATAAACAATTTCCATAATCTAAAAATTTGCAACAAGAAGCTAGTAATAACAGAGGCATTCACTAGAAACTGGATAGGTAGGGATCATTCACATGCAGCCCACTGTATCCCACTGCTAGGTGTAGTGCAGGCCTTCCACTGCTTACGTCAACCTTTCTTTTCCTGTTCCCGAGCTGTGAAGATGGTAGATTAAGCCAAGTTAGGCCTAATTGATTTTCATCAGAAGTCCTCACCTGCAAACTCCCTGCTGTACAGCAGCAGACTAGTCTGCAGCACCTGCTGCGGCGCGGCCTCGAGGAACCCTTCGAAGACGCGCAGCAGTGCGGCGTCCGCGTCTTCCTTCAGCATCAGAGCATAGTACGCGCGTTGTTTGTCCGGCTGCTGGTGCCGCTCCGAGCGACGGGACTTCAACGCGTAGCTGTGGAGAAAGGGCTGTTAAAGATATGTCTCTAGGAAAGCCACGCGCAGTTTTTAAATGGTCCCAAGTAAAGGCAAAAGTATGAGGAAGGAGTCTGCGTCTTGTTTCAGAACGAAAGCAAAGTGTCCTAATTACTGCAGTTCGCTCCGCTCACCATTATCGCTTAAAATACTAATGCTTAAAATCCCAACGACGACGTACAAGTCTTATAAATTTTCGTGGCACGGTCCGTTTGCCGTTAGTTCTTTCCTTTTAGCTTCTTAAACTGTTTGCCAAACGTAGTAACTCTAATTGTATTATGGCTCGCTCTGCTCGCCAGCTCAGTGTAGGTAGGTAGGTAGGTCTTAGTTACCAATAGTTTTATTTATCAGATATCTGATAGGTATTGATCTTTTGATGAGTTTTCGGAGAGGCGTTAATAAGAGATGACTATCAAGTTTCTGCCCGGTTCCTAAAAATCGTAGTTGAAGGTCAGGCTAACTATATAAATCTCATTATAATAGGTCCTGTTTTCTCATCTTTATCCCGCGAAATTACAGTTTTAAGTCGAGGTGACCGACACGCGTCTGATTATGTATCCACAGATCTCAAGTCTGCTCTAAACTGTAGCGTAGGACCTTGAATTTATAATCTTGTGTCTCCTACTATCAAGTATAAAATACGTTGGATGAATAAATCTCTGCATGCGCAGCAATGAGGTTATTGGCATAAACACAGACAAGATTTTACTCGCAAATGTGGAGGATTACATCAGCAATAGATTTACAAATAGATAAAATTATGCTAATTCTATGTTACATCACGGCTTGTGACAGCGTTAAATCGCGAGGAGTGGAAGGAGAAAAGAAAGGCTTTTGCCCAGCAGTGGGACAGTAATGGCAGATAAATTAAAAATTCTATGTTGCATGTGATGATAGCGGTTACCAAGAATTTGAAATATAAAGGTACCTTGTGTGGTTAGCTTGTTTACTGTTAGAGTACAGACAGGACATCCTTCATGGATGCCCTAGTTTTCGATACTGACTCATTTAGGTAGGTACCTACTTAATATCCAGATAAATATATTGAGAATAAATCCAACATTTAAAGTAGCGCCTATCAATTTATGTTGTAGAGAAATGTAGTTATAATCCAACTCAGAACTTCTACGACCGAACTACCTATAACTTTACAATCGAACTAGTTCTTTAGCTTGAGGGATACTCACACCATTTTGAACGACGCGGAGTCGGCGTAGGCACAGTTGATAAATGCGTAGGTATGCCATTTCTAAGGGTGAGAACGAACATTGTACAAGAATAGTGGTAGTGTGACTGGTACCTAAAACTGTGTATGGTAACAACTATGGTGGCTTTTATTTTTAGTTGTAGGTAATATTTGTTTCAATCGCTGATAATGTTAGGTAGGTATTTACTTAGTATGTTTAAGATAATGTTTATTTATAACTTCATGCCAAATGTGTGGCAACACGCTGTAACTGTCGACACAAACCTTATATGGTTAATTTTAAGTATCGTAGAAATAAGAATAGAATAAGTTTTTGATTAATAAAGAAAATACAAATACAAACTATGACAAACGGGAGTAAAGACGTCGTCGCTAGTCTCGAGGTGAACCTAAGCGAGCGACGCCATTTACACCCTAATGTTGTAGAAAAGGAATCGTTTAAGTTTATCTGACCGCCATGCTTGCGCTGATTCCGCGTCGATGAATAGGTGCTGTTTGACGCATCCACTTTCTGCCAGGAGTCTTCCAAGGATCGGCACCTCACCATACGTCCATTGCTGAACGGTGATTAAAGCAAACGGCCCTTGGAGGTGCCGGTGCTAGCTGTGTGGTGCCGGCTTAGAATTTTCACCACCCCAACTCTTCCCGCGGATGTCGTAAGAGGCGACTAAGGGATATCCATCGGGGGCGGGCAGCAGCGCCCCCTGCAGAACAATTCTAACACCGAACTGCGATCCCCAACCCGCATGCCCAGCGTCAGGATTGTGGGCATTACCCCCCATGTGATAAAAGCCAATAAGGCGGTTATCATGGGGAGGCCTGCGTCCAGCAGTGGACCAATACAGGCTGTGGAGGTTGAGGTTTGAGGCCCTTGGAGGTAAAGGGTGTTTTGCCATTATCCACTTTGCAGGCGGATTGGTGATCGGTGTTGAGTGGTTAAAAATACACAGTAGAAAGCTACTGTCCTTCCTCTGGTACCTCTCCTAGTCGACATCTACAGGTTGAGTTGGAAGGGTCAATTCTTACGCTGTAACGGCCACGGCTTCGGCACATCATTTTTTTTTAATAGGCTAGTTGACTCTCTTTTAAAGTAGATCATAAATTATTAATTAACCTAGAAAACCGCAAAACTTTATTTAAATAGTCTACTTTTCGTAAACAGGCGAAAACGCTGTCGGCCATATTTATCTGTGCTGTGACATCATACGGGTAGAAAACCACAGACATAATTAGTATTATGCTGCGCCTAGAAAACTAATAATTGACACTAGAAAACGTCCATCATTGTAAACATATAGACAGACTACATAGCGAATTTCACTCGTTTAAGATCTTGACATGTTTGCTTAGAGGCCTATGACGTCACCACATGGCGGACATCGTTTTCGAGTTCCAAATTAAAAATTAAAAAAACAATTTTAAATTGAAAATAGGTTCTTAGTCATCTTACACTTTTAATATAAGAAATCTATAAATATTAGCTTACTAAGTCAAATACTACAGAAAGTATTTATATAATGCGCCAAATTTGATATGAATTAGTCAAGTAGCCTATCTATACTAATACTATAAAGAGGAAAAATTTATTTGTTTGTTTGTATTGAATAGGCTTCCAAATTACTGGATCGATTTGAAAAATTCTTTCACCATTGGGAAGTTAACTTTTCAGGGAGTGACATATGCTATATTTTATCCCGGAATTCACACGGGAACGGACCTACGCGGGTGAAACCGCGAGGTGAGGCGTCTAGTTGAGAATAAATACATTCAAAGTAAAATTTTGTCAATGGATTTTGGTAAACTTACATTAGAGCATCTGTGAATCTCAGGATCGGAGCCATCTGTAACACCAGGATGAAGACCCGCAGCCATTTCTTTCTCGTGAACTGGTCGGACACTGACTCCAAATGCTGCTGCTTGTCTTGAGCATACCTGAACAAAAGATCGATATTTTTATGTTTTGCTCTATAATTACCTATAATTGGGGGGTCACAAAATTGGTGATGCCTTATGTGGTCTTTTTTGTGTTTTTAAGTGTATCCTCTGTTGCTAGTGCTCAATAAATAAGAATTGCACCCGAATACTCAAACGCAACTCAGAATTAAGCACATGACGAATTTTTGACAGATTTTCATTGGAATCTGTCAAAAAATCGCAATTTGAGACATGCTTATTGCTTATAATATATGAGTAACATTCTAGTATTGGGGGTACAATGCATTTTTAGTGAAAATTGCTTTGTTTTAAGGGGCGAGCCTAGCGGGTTTGCTTGTCAAACGCGCTAGGCTCGCCCCCTAAAACAAACTTTTTCGCTTACTTTTATAATTAAATTAGAACCATGCAAGTACTTAAATCATACCTACACAATTTTTCTAACTACCTATAGTTATTTAAACAGCTACATCTGCAGCAAGCCTCATACTTGCATATTTTGTTCTAATAACTTTATTATTTAGTTATATTGATATAAATAATATTAAAATATAAAGTTATTAAAAAAGCTAGTAAAGTTATTTATAATATGTATATTGTAATATTATTACAATATGACTAAATAATAAAGATATTAGAAC
Organism: Eupithecia subfuscata; assembly: GCA_963564075.1. NCBI lineage: Eukaryota > Metazoa > Arthropoda > Insecta > Lepidoptera > Geometridae > Eupithecia > Eupithecia subfuscata. Next base: position 600,687 of record OY751118.1, on the reverse strand, counting down.
AAAAGCAAGTATGAGGCCTGCTTGAGGCATGAAATAAAACAAAATAAGTGGTATGGAGCATAGTTATTAGTAGTAGATAGATAATTAAGTAAAGGAAAACATCTTACATTCTGATAGAAACAGCTGTGTTTACGAAGGCGGGAACCAGGATGAAAGCCAGAGTCCAACCGAATTCTGTTACTTTCTGCGCTAGGAAATACCTCACAGCAATGTTTATATCCAGCCCCAGGTCCACAAAATGCCCAACGATGGCCACAACATACATAAAAATATCTAACCGAGTTACGTGAATTCTCTCCGGCATACGGTCCGGTTCATCGTAAGAAACTTCATTGTGAAGCAAATCTCTAACTGCTTTAGTCATTTTCTGTTATTAATCTGCAGAAAGCTTTGATTATCGAGCATGTTATTTAATGTTTTGATCAACAAAAACACACATGCACCTCCCGCCGCGCGTAACTTTCTTTTGTTTATTTTCTGAATAGTGGGTGAATACCAACCAAATGAACCAAACCAACCAACCACAACAGGACTTGGAGCTATTTCCACGGATAGTGTTTGACATGACAAGAACTCCATCAATGATGACAACCTACTGAACCTAACTTTAAACTGTAATACATTTCCGGTTCACGTACACACATGGAAATTTTCCTAGTCTTTTCTAGTTTTCTCTTGGTTTTCTCGATGGTCAACTCATCCGTCCCCCACCAAATTTGACATCTACTTATATAATAAAAATGTCAACGTCACGTCAAGTCAAGTCAGAAGAAAACAGGAAGAAAGAAAAGCAAACAAAACAACTTGCCGTGTCAGTCATGCACGAAATGAAATGAATGAAATCTTGAGAATAACAGAAATTAATTGATTTGAATTGTGCTTAAATTGCAAAAATGGTGTCCCGAAGCATCACCGAAGTCTACGTGCTTATGCGTAACAATGCGATACAAGGCCGACAAATATTTGCTGAGCAGGTTCGTTCTATTTCATCAATCACCACCTAATTTTATATACCTATTGATTTTGTTTTCATATAGAATGCTGCAACCACACTGCTAGCTCGGAAATCGCAGTTATACCCTCATTTAAATATTCATAATACATACCCCTCTATTGGGCAACATTAAGTAATATGATAATATAAAAATAGGTAGGCACTTCCACACCCTTTAACTTAGCAACTTATTCTTTGCTTAGAAATAACAGTGTTTTTCTTTCCATTAGCCTACACTCATGGTTCAGGTATTGCTTGTCACATTTACTTCCATTATTTTTGGTTATGTCCATTCATTTTAATTTATATTGAAACCATACATAAGTAATTACCCCATTGATCACTCTCACACTTGAGATCACACTAATATTATAAATGCCAAAGTTTGGTTGTTGGTTACCCCTTCACTCCGAAACTACTGAACGGACTGGGCTGAAATTTTACTACTTTTATCCCAAAAATATAAGTGAGAACTTGCTGGTGGAAGCTAGTCCAAAATCACATAAAAGGGCTCCTTAATACCAGAACACTTTCAACCATCATGCCTGCCAAAGCATGGTAATTACGGCAACGCCATAGCACTCTTTGGAGGTGACCCATGTCCTTTTTTTCACTTTTGAGGCTGATCAATGCCATTCAATTTTGAACAACATTGTTTCACCTTATTATTTCTCACAAACATGTTGTCTATTTGTGTGTGTTTTAAATTGATTTTTCTGACAATTAATTACAAACCATAATAAAATTTAACCTTGTCAATTTCAGAGCCATGACAATGAACGAGTGCAGCTGATGCGCTCAGGTTCTCGAGATCTGGAGGGTGGTGAGGCACTTCTGCCTCCTCCCTGGAGTGACGCGCTTGAGGAGGCACATTATGTCATCACCAGGTAATAATGTAGAACAAAATATGTTCTAAGGAACAACAACAACCAGAAAATTTGGCCCTGCCTAGGTTTTCAAAACTGTCTATAGTTTTTCATCTGGTTTTCTTTTTCTTTAAAACATTATCCATCTATCACTCAAAAGCCAAGGTTTTATGTCTTACTTATAGGTAAGACAATTATACAAGCAAGTATGCGCTTAAGCCACATCGCATTTTAACAGCACAACCTTTGAATGATTTTGTATCCGCGTTATACATCAGCTGTCGTCCTGTGTCAATGTAATGTATCCCTTTTAACTGTCTATTCTATTACCTCTATAACCTTTTTCAAATATAAACCATTTCAGGCTTCGCACAAAACTATCAGAGCTGATAGCACGGCACGAGCGCCAGATCAGACGTCCAGCGCTCGACGACACATCGGAGCAGAGACACATCGCCCGGCTCACGACAGAGCTAGCGCGGCTCTTTAACACCACGCACGCACACATCTCTGCCATCCGGCGACATGCCAACACCGGTCAGTAAACTAGCAGAGCTCGCGTCAGATAAGATCAGAGCATAGAAATCATGACAGAGCTAGCGCGGCTACGCAATACCACGCTCGCACACATCTCTGCCATGCGGCGACACGTCAACCACGGTCAGTAAACTAACAGAGCTCGTGTCAGATCAGACCACAGCAGAGACACTTCATGACAGCTAGCGCGGCAACACCACACACACATCTCGTCCATCGAGCTCTGGCGAGCTCTGCACGTGTCAGATATAATCCTGTCAGACCAGTTCTCCTTTTTTTCATATAAATAGGTTCTCTAATAATTATCTATCCCAATTTTAATTTAAATATGTGCAAATGTTTGGGAGATCTATGTTGTGTGTCTAAAGAATCAAATCAAGCAATAAAACGATTGAGAATCAAATCGTATCAAATCAAAAACTCTTTATTTCCATAAATACAATAAGGCGATCAACACACTACCACGCACCACGCTGCATGTTGCGTGAATGCGTGTTCTAACGCTGCTTGTAAGTATCTCCGTTTGTATAGTAGACACGCACAGTCTAACACACAGAAAATGCATCCACGCGCGTTCATGCAAATCACATGCTCAAGCGCGGAGAAACATGCACCTCCGCGCGTAGGTGCGGGGCGAGACGAGACGCAAGGTATGGCACACCGAGTCCCGCAGTGCAGCAAACAGCTTTCAATGAAATGAGTCAGAGCCGCCGTGAATCTACAAAACGCAACTACGCGCGTGAGTGCGTAAAAAACCCGCACGATGATGCAATTTATTTTTTATTTTTATGTTACATATTATTAACTTATTTTATCTACAGCTAACATAAACCTACGTATCAAATCGGCACTCCCGCAAGTACACGCGTAGGTGCGTCGACACGCAACATGCAGCGTGGTGCGTGGCGGTGTGTAAACCGCCTAAATGTACGCTTAGATAGGTCAAATTATAAAATTAAACACTGATACAGAAATAAAGTGATATTTTTATTTCTGTCGCTTCGGTGTGTAGACTAAAGTAAAGAAGCGACGAAGAAACCTTCAGCCTGTTAGTTGTTATTTTTTGAGTTTGTGCAAAACCCGTCTAGAGTCTAGATAATCTGACATTTTGTTGTACTTAATTGCACAGCAAGGTTTTGACAATTTGTTTAAATTTATTTACTGATAATGAGGATCCGTAACGCTAAAGCAATTTCAATAGAACTAGTATCCACGTTATTCTATAGGATATAAAAATAATATACCTTTTTAAAATTATCCAAATCGGACCATTGCGTACGAAGTTACGACTAAATTACTAAAGACTAAAGTTCATTGAGTAACCGCTGCGGGTGCGTGTGACGTGACGTCACTGGCTCGGTCGCCGCCCGTTAACCGTAGGCAGATAAAATAAATAAAATAAAATAAATAATAAATAATGCTGGACAATTCACACAGCATTATCTAGATATAAGTTTTTAGTGATTTACTCCGAAACTATAAACTTAGGGGAAAAAATTACAAAACCAATTTGACAGTTTTGAGAGACCCATCGAATAAAAAAAAATCATAAGTTTGTCAATTTTTGTCGTAGAACAAAAATTTTAGCACTGTGTTATGGATTTCTTAGCTCTATAAATCTGCATTCTCAACTAAAAACGTTACGGATCCTCTTTTTAGCAACTCACTTGGAGTTTTGACTTTTTACTTGAACTAGACAATGCGTGATCCTGTGATCTCATTTATGATTTAGGTATCTCACAGACATAATATTTTTTACAAGCTTCTGTACGCGGTTTCGCTCTCGTGGTACCTGGAGAAAGCATACATTAATGAAACAGGAGTATTTATTTTCTTTGGAAAAAAACTCAATCAATTTCTTGATAGAAAGTAAAACGCCCTCTTTATTTTGCAGGTAACAAAACTGAACAGAAACTAGTAACCAACGTGGTCCTCGCTCTAGTGACAACCCTCCAAGAACTCTCCGTTACCTTCCGCACGGCGCAATCTAACTACCTCAAGTCTTTAACGTCGAGAGAAGAGCGATCCAACGCGTATCTAGACCTACCTAACTTTGAGGAGCTAAGTCTAGAAGACGACCTCCTTCCCGGACTTAGTAACAATCAAACCGATCTCTTATTTTCACTTCCCAGCACCTCAGGCACTCAGTTCATGGATGATGACAAAACACAATCAGAATTCCAAAACAAAATGCTAACACAAACCCAAATGTTGCTAATGGAAGAGGAAAACACTAAAATGGTAGCGGAGAGAGAAGAAGAGGTCAATAAAATTGTTCGATCTATAACAGATTTAAACGATGTCTTCAAAGACTTGGGTCAAATGGTGAATGAGCAAGGGACCGTACTAGATAGGATAGATTTTAACATAGAGCAGACACAAACCTCAGTTTTCGAAGGCTACAAGCAGTTGCAGAAAGCTGAGGGTTATCAAAGGAAGAATAGGAAAATGCATTGCATTTTAGTTTTAGCGATAACTCTGATAACAATGCTGATTTTACTGATTATCGTTAAAAGCTAAAAATAAAAATAAAATAAGCCAAACAGGCTTGTTATGTGATAAAGATTAAACCACAGATTTTAACGAATAAAATCTCGCAGAGCATCTTAAAAACGAAATGTATTCAAGAGAAAGCCTTATCATCAATTTTAGATGATTGTGTAAATCGATCGAACTACCATTCCTTAAAGTAGGTAGAATGTATTAGTAGGTAAGAAGTGGAATCTTGGACCTTTTGTACCAAAAGGCAATTTAAAGTAAAGGAACCCATGCCTAAGTCAGCTCCTCAACAAGACCTCATGACCAGTCTTGCTTTGGATTGTAGAACATAACCCTGGATTATCTTAGGTCTATGTGTTGGTTTATTGTGAATCTTTGTGTATTTAGTACCTAAAATTCTACATTTTTATTTCTAATGTATAAAAGTAAAATGTGTTACAATTTTAGCATAATTTATTCAAAACTTATCTTTATCTAGTCTGTACGTATATTGTTTTGATTTATTGACGCAAACAATTTCAATCAGAAAATAGAAACAAATTATAACTTTAAGAGTTGGGCTAACCGCAGCAGACAATTGATGGTTTGATCACATTATAGGTTTAATCTACTTATGAAGTACCTACCTTCCAAGCATTCAATATCAAGGTGCATAGTTAAATATTTGTGCCAATAAATAACTGTACCTTCATACTTCCGTTCTGCTGATACTTATGTTATATATGTGTAGTTATTTTACTTACCAAAAAACCAGAAAGCCTTCGTATTCTGTGTTTAGAGACCAACCAAATAGGATGGATTTGATTCTGAAATCTTTGCTGTGTCTAGTTTTCAAATTTTCATTCTGGAAAGTAATCCTAGAAGTAACTACATATTACATAAAATAATAATTTATTGTCAAACACCTATTGTAAACCTTTCATTGTATTATGTACTGAACATTTTTGCGTTTAGTTGTAAATAATGTTATTTATTGAATCAAGTGAAGGATGTATGATTAAATTATTCCAAAAATCTTCTTGTTTAAAAGCAATATTAAATTGCCTTACCTTATTCTTATAATGTAGAGACAACCTAAATATGATTTATAAAAATTTATCAATGGCCTCATCTCTACCAGGAGGTCAGTAGTCCAGCAGAGCTCGCGTCAGATTACACCAGAGCAGCAGAGCTGGTGCGGATGTGCGACACCACGTACGCACACATGTCTGCCATACGGCAAATTGCCAACCACATTCAGTAGACTAGCAGAGTAGCGTCAGATCAGAGCAGCGATTGTACGTACCTGTACTACGGGTTGCAACACTTGCAACAAAGAAACTTGACATACATAATTATCACGATAGTGCCAGCGCGGCAGCTGTTCAACGCCTGGTAGGGCAGTGATGTCTCTGCTCATCTCTGCCAGTTGATCCGCGATATGCCCACCACGTAAGATTTTAGGTGCGTTAATCTGCTCCTAAAAATCATGAAGTAGGTACCTGGGTCGTTCTTCTTTTTTACGTAACATTTGGCTCCCTCCAAAAACAATTTTCCAAAATTTATTTGTTTGCTTTTTTTTTGTTTTTGAGTTGTCGATGTTTTAATTTACTTCTTTAAGATTGCAAAAACATGCTCAGCAGCGATGATTTCTTAATAATTATATTAGGAATTCCCAGTTCTTTGGGACAGTGCAGCAAAAACCAAACACCTCTGTCACGGTATCACTTTCAATTTTATTATGGCATACAAAATCACATATAAGTTTTAATTTGTACTATGTGTACTACTGTTTAAAATCTTTTGTTTGCTAACAAACTTGTTTTTTTTTTTCTTAAAAAGAATAATAATAACAACAAAATTCTTAACACTCTGTCACATTTTTGAGCCGTTGAGTAAACTAACTTTGAAAAATAACCGTTTTACCACTTAACAGTTGCATTGAAATATAGATGGACTCCTAAAATGCAATTTTTTCTAGCATATTCAAACACACATTTTTTGGGGAAACAATAAACTAGCGCGACAGACTTCTATAAACAATTTGCTGTACGGAGACAAATTGTGACGGAGTGGTAAAAATTGTAACAGAGTAGTAATTTAGTAACTAAAAATGATAATGATAGTATGTTTAACTATAGTATCTTAGAAATAGGATTTTTTTTTTTAATCATAACAAACAATAATGACTATTTTTAATCGACTGAGATAAAAACTTGCGCCTTTTCATAATACCAAATGCTTTTTTCAGTCTTGAACATTAAGATTACCTAGACTTTTTTAGATCAGTCTCATTGTAAATCTTAAAAACTAGAAATCAACTTTTACATTTCACAGATATCGATCGGCTCTTTGAATTTATACCAAACTCAGTTTACTCTTTTGATTTGTTTGGGCGTTTGATATTTTTTTTAGCATTTTTTCAAACATTACGTCTGAAACATGAGACTCTACCAACTTGAAAAGTTTTCCGCTTGTTCCAACAGTCTTAAAGAATACGATCTTGACATCTTCTTTATAAACACCGCTTTTGGACACGCCTAAATAAGTGTTTTCTCATTTTCTTTCGCTGCCTTTTAGCTGCTGACAAGCCATCTTTGAGTAGTCATAGCTATAACAAAAAATACATCCAATTGTAACACTCATAAAACAAAAAACACGACATTTTTCCGTAAAAAACATTATAACGTTGAAGTTTCATACAAAAGCTTCCACTCTGTCACATAATTTACCACCACGTCACACCCGATGTGACCGAAGTGTCGTGTGACGGAGTTGTAAAATACTAATAAACATGATTCTCACTCTTTTATTTATAATCGAATAAAAACTCTTGGCTGCCCACACACAAGATTCACAAAATAGCAATCAATCTATAAAATATGGAACAAATAAAATGAAATTTGCAACAAGAAACTTACGTGACAGAGCAGACGCCGAATTAAAATACGCACATCCTGTGACCACTTTCGGGCAACTGGCTCGGCCGGCGAAGACGCGCGGACGTTGAAGGTGGGTTGAGGTGTTGGCGGGCCATGTGCCCATGTCGTCCACTCAACGTCAAAAGCAATATTGCAAGTATAATCTGACAAAAGTATGTGACTTAGGCGACCACTGAATTTGTCCTTCGGTCGGAGACATAAAGTTCTTATTAGCACTTTTTTGTTATTTTAGTTCAGATGTTCATCAATCGTACGTTATAATAATACTTATAATTTCGCTCGGTAACTGGCATTCAAACATTTTACAATCCCACATAACTTTTATTGTGTCCGTCAAGGTAGCGTACACATAATCGATATCACGTTTGTTGATATGCCAATAAACTCTGCATAAACAGTGTAGAATTAGTGCAAAAGTAAAATAAATACTGCCTCTTTGGTTTAAGAAATAATGACCATTCTTAGTGGGTACGCTAGCTTGACGTCAAGGCAGCGTACCCATTAAAAAACGAAATAATTCCTATAGAAAACGAGCTTTTCTTATTATTAATGCTATATGTAAAAATACTGCGAGAAATACTGCTTCTGTCTGTGGTCATACTTTATGCAATTTCGTAGTGCAACAATATAAAAAGTTGATGTGAAGTGCTAGGAACAAATGCATTTTGGTACAGTCGCACACAACAAATAATAAACACCAATGCAAAATCCGGATAATACGCATTTCATCATTCACAAATCGGAATATTAATACGAATGAAATGTCAAATTTAAACAACATCTTTTAACTAGCTCTTGTTTGCGGTTTCGCACGCAATTTCTTAAGTGTCAGTAGTTGGTATAGCGTGTACCAGTTTAGACACTCGGCATTACAGTGTATCTGGCTATTCAACTAGTCTTCAACTACTTTCAACTAGGTTATTCACTTGAAGAAGGCAGTTAGCCACGAAGTAGCGTGTGAACCTTTTGAACCCACTGAAAACTCATTGAACGACTACCTGAACAGATATGTGCGTGGGAGACGCGGTGTATGGTGTGGCACGGGGCTACCCCCGTCGTATTTATGCTTAATGCCTACGCAGGCATTAAGCATAAATACAATACGATTTATAGGTACCTATGTACGTAGCCGTGCAGCAAAACTGGAGTAACCGGAATAACACGAAGAAAAAAGCTAGGAAAAAACACGAAGAAAAATTATAATTCTAATTAAAACTTATTTAAGAGCTCTATTATTTTTGCCTTAAACAATAATATTATGAGTATTATTACAGTTATCAGAATTATCGTAGCATAGTTAGGCAAATAAAAAGTAGGTACTTACCTGTAAAGATTAATTAAAGAGTAGATAATTAAAATCATAATGACTTATAATACCTACTTACGTAGGTAAGTATAGGTCCTAGGTAGGTATATGTCTAGCCTCTATTATACCTACACAGCAGTAGGTAAGGTACAGAACAGACATGATTATACTTACATAGGTATGTATAACAATAGCATGTACGATCTACCAATAACTTAAGCACAGTAATATTAACTATATAATATACATACCTACCGTAACAAAGGCATTCAATTCTAAGATAAAATAGGTACCTACCCACTAGAAAAAGATATCGCGACTATTCGGCCGAATCCATCCACTCACGCACGTGTGGTTTTACATCGCGTTGTCCCTCACGCACGATGCGCATACCGGTTTGTTTTTTATGTTCTCTGTTTCTGTGATATATTTTTGTTTGGGTTTCTAGTTTTGTTTGGGTACTAGAGATTGCAATTCGGATTATTCGAAATCCGAATTATTCAGAAAAATTGCCATTTTTATTTATACGGATATATGCATCTACATCTACCAAATACATTACTGAAAGAAATATTAGTGCAACAAACTTTGTTGCCAGGTTAAATATGTTAAAGACTGTTGGCATCTGCCGCTGCTGGAGGAGGCCAGCTAACGACAAGGTGCCTAGCCAGATACACTGTAATGCAGAGCGTCTAAACTGGTACACGCTATACCAACTACTGACACTTAAGAAATTGCGTGCGAAACCGCAAACAAGAGCTAGTTAAAAGATTTTGTTTAAATTTGACATTTCATTCGAATTAATATCCGGATTTGAGAATGATGAAATGCGTATTATCCGGATTCTGCATTGGTGTTTATTTTGTTGTGTGCGACTGTACCAAAATGCATTTGTTCCTAGCACTTCACATCAACTTTTTATATTGTTGCACTACGAAATTGCATAAAGTATGACCACAGGCAGAAGCAGTATTTCTCGCAGTATTTTTACATATAGCATTTATAATAAGAAAAGCTCGTTTTCTATAGGAATTATTTAGTTTTTTAATGGGTACGCTGCCTTGACGTCAAGCTAGCGTACCCACTAAGAATGGTCATTATTTCTTAAACCAAAGAGGCAGTATTTATTTTACTTTTGCACTAATTCTACACTGTTTATGCAGAGTTTATTGGCATATCAACAAACGTGATATCGATTATGTGTACGCTACCTTGACGGACACCTTTTATTCGTACGAGGTATTTGAACGTAGTGACTGGAGTTGGGAGACACTTAAAATTTGCCCCTGTTCCACATATCCCTACTGCTCTATTTCTACTGGTAGGGAAGAAAGGATTTTTTTTCCACATTTAGCTACTAGGGGGGATACAATGATATTTCACTTCCACATATTTCTACTAAGGAAAAGTACAATCAGATGGAAAATTCATTTATTGTAGGTAGTAAGGTATGTACCTTAAAAAAACATTCTTATATTATATCGGTACTAAATTTAACAATTAAACTTCTTTGAAATCAACAAATAAATAATAATTATCTTAGCATATCTAAAAAATGACCCACCGTTATATCTCCTGTGATTAAATGGGTCATTCTTCGGAAACTCATTTTTTGGTTGACTTTCGTGTCACATTTTTTTTTGTTGAAATTACACATAATGATGAAATATTCTGATTAAAGATTTAATTTAAAATTTATTGGTAGCAGAGGGCACTTAATTGGCTCAATGGTTACGAAGTTATTCAATTTTAAAAATATGGTGTCCACGGAAATCAGCATTCATATCACCGAAATCAAATATATAAAAATATTTGACATTTATATATTGAAACATACATTTTGTGTGAATTAGCATTATCATAATCATTGTAAGAAGGAATTTCGGGATGGTTTATAAATAAAATAATGTGTTTTCAGTAGAAAGTAGATTAAAATTAAGGTTTTATCTTTATATAATTGTAGATTTCTTATAAGAAAGTATAACATTCAAAATTTAACATCAAAATAACGCTCTTATATCACTACTATATTTACTTCTTAATCAGTTTTTGAGTTTTATTTTGTTTATTAGAGGAGAATCTGCTTTTCTCTCTAGCAATTCATTGCTGACGAGGATCTAATTCACTAACTGGTTTTATCTTCCCTTCTTTCTTCTTTCGAAAATATCTTTTTCTTTCTGAACGGAGTATTTCTCTGTATAATGCTTGATTCGGGCGGAAGTGAGCAAAGTGTCCCCCAGACAACATGGATAGCCAGAGAACGGGCTGAGCAGTCGGCTGGTGGAGTACTTGCTGGCGAAGGATGCCCTGTCGCCTCGGCAGTATGCGTACCGCGCCGGCTACTCCACGACGTCACTGACGCGCGAGGTGGTGCGGCGGGTGCTGGCAGCGTGCAAGCAGAAGTTGCATATGGCCGTGTTGTGCTGCAACCTATCTAAAGCCTTCGACGTGGCCAGCCACGCCGTACTTACTGTCAAAATGAGTCATTATGGGATCGAGGGAGCATCGTTCGCCGTACGGAGATGCTGCGTGAGCGATCACAAATTGTTGTCGGTGGTACTGAGCGATCAGAGCCCCTCTCCCCCACCATGGGAATAGCGCAGGGGTCATCTGTCTCCAACATAATGTTCTCGTTCCTCTTGAATGATCTGCCCGGAGCGATGACCTCCGCGAAGACCCTCATAAACGCAGATGATGTGGCCGCGATCGTCACCGCAAAGTCCGTAGACGCTCTAGAGGAGAAGCTGAACGAGACGGCCGGCCTACTGTCTGGATGGTTCAGGATGAACGGTTTGGCTCTGAATCTAAGTAAGACCCACTACCTTCATTTCTGCATATCTGGCAGTGACGAAACGGCTTGTAGTCTATGTGAACGGAACGGCCATTACCCAATCCGAAGCCACGATGTTTCTTGGTTTTGAAATGGACAGAGCCCTTAGGAGCCCTGGGAGAGCCACATAGACAAAATATGCGAAAAGATACGTAGCGCATGTTTTGCGCTCCGACGGCTGGCTCGTGTGGTTCTGGCGGAGGTGGCACGAAGCTGTTACTTTGCTACTGTTCACTCGGTGCTACAGTATGGTGCTGAGCTATGGGGGTGCGCTGCTGACTGGGAGCGTGCCTTCCGGATGCAAAAACGAGTCATACGCACCCTAGTTAACATACGTCGTGACGTCTCCGCCAGATCACATTTCAAAGAACTAGGCATACTTACACTGCCCAGCATTGTGGTAATGCCAGTGGCGGTGTATGTTCGTCTGAACCTCGATAAATACATGAAGAACGGCGACACCCACTCGTACGGGACGCTGAACGCAGGAAAGCTCTCGACTATCGCCCGCTTTCTCACGAAGTCCTCAAAGTTGCCCACGGAAAACATGAAAATCAATACCACGATAATCAAAAAAGATTACAAAATCCTAAATAATTTCCTTAATTGCTGGTATATATTACTTTGGCGTCTGCAGTCGAAATTAGGAACCCAAAAGGCATCTATTATTACAATCATTGAAACAATTGGATAAGTATAAACGAATTTATAGTCTACACGGTAATCAACATTTGGGGTATACCAAGCCACGGAAAGTGATTACTTACCTTAATAACAGAGCGACGCGGAGAGATAGAGAAGTGTTGTCCACACCACTGATGGAGCGCAACTGATAGTTTGTCTCGGTCTAACAACTATTCACGTAGTTACTAAAGTACAGTATATATGAATGAATTAGTGCGCGCCAGGGGTATCAACGCCAAACGTCGGACGCGAAGTTATCTAGTTTTAACTTTTCAACTAAAGCTTATTTTTGTGTAGTAATAGTGTCAGTTAAGCTAGTAACTATCTGGTTATTTGTGAACCTGTGTGAAATAGTGCTATTATTCATAGGAAAAAATATAAAAATGTTTTAACAGTGGAACATGAGGTCCGGACGCACCACGAAAGTCAATATTTCCAAGGTTTTTATTTATTTTAACATATTAAGAATAAGAAAATTACAAAACAAAAATAGGCCTCCCCTATTATTTTCGTCTAATCTACTATACAAAAAAAAAATCAAAGGGCTGGGGATACTTTTAGTATGTTTTTTCAAGCCGGACACGTATTTTTGAGCCCTGTGAGAATTACCCAAATGCAGTTGTGCATTTTGAATGACGCGGTCACGGATCACATATATTTGCGCCCTCTTTTTTGGCGGATTCTTGATGGACTTCATCCGATTTTTCATAACCGTTGATTGGTTGTATAATAATTTTAATAAAGCATACAAACTGTTTTTTCTGTTACTCTTGTTATTAATTTTAAAATGCCAGGCTTCTGCGAAATTGTTAGTTCTGTGCCTCTTTCCAAACACGCACCACTGTTCCTGAAATTGTTTATTTTTTAGCCATGTTCTTACAAAATATTTACTAAATGCATCCATTTTAAACTCGTCTAAAATCTGACTCTCAATGAATGACCATCCTTCTTGTATTTTATCCAATGGCAACAAAGGTAACGTTGCGATTAATGCTAGTATTCTTCTCGTGTCTCTGTTTTTCGTTAGCTTCAGTTGTCTCCCTTTTTTCCATATCGCTTTATGGAAGTGATAGTAACACCCTCCCTTTTCAGTTTTTGGTAATACGATTCTCATAGCTTTAGCAATGGCTGCTTCAAAATCAGCCATAATGTAATCGGGATCCCACTTTTTATGAGCGCTCTGTTTTATTTGTGATTTAATGAGTCGGAACAATGTAACGTAAGTTTCAGTCTTTTTGTCTGGGAGAAGTGCGTAAAGCACTGGGATTATATTCGTACACTCTATGGTACTTCCAATGTCGCAATGAATTGTAACTAGCTGAGTGAAAGGTTTTGGACAAATGTTAAAAGTACCATCTATAAATAAAACTTTCCCATCGATTAACATATTTTTGGACCATTCATCACCAAATATTAAAATACGACCACCATTATATCTATAGTCAGCGAAAAGAAATTTCTGATAATTCGATGGCACCTCCACCTGTTCTAAATCTGTGTAAAACATTTTACTCGTTCCTGCCTCTTTGTTTCTTGAGTTGTATAAGGCAGTTGTTATCAAATCAGTTCAAACATCAATCTCAAGCAATACATTACTTTAATGATAATCTGTTTATCGAAGAACATTGGCTTTTATCATAATTTTCCTGTGTTTTACAATATAAATTCTCTTTTCCTAGTTCCTGCTAATCCATTCAAAAAAATCCCCCCATCTCATCTATCCTCTTCAACTTCTTTTCTTTTAGTCCCTGTCTCTATCATTGACAGTGACATTTCGGATCGTTTCACTTATTATTTGCAAGGAAATATTTGGTAGAGGTATTTAATGATGCTAATAGTCGGCTGTCCTGAGTACGGAATGTCCGCAGTCCGATCCGGAATGTACTCGGTACAATCCGGAATGCACTCAGTCCGATCCGGAATGTCCCCAGTCCGATCCGGCCATTAGATATTTATGTTGTATGTCCTCATACATGTTTTTTTTTTAAACCATTACACAATTTCTTCTTACTCTCGGAATAAAAAAAAAAAGAAATTGTAAGGTTAAAATATAACAAAAGTGGGTAATTATCTTGACGCAATGGCAATGGAGAGCTCAGCAGGCGATCAGAGACTTCAAAATGATAACAGCATCTGCGTGAAAGAGAACAAGAAAACGTTAGTAGAGTTGTAAAAACAATAATTATTTATAACATGTTATGAATAGTATACAGGTATAATAAATATGATGAAATAATTATTTAAAGTAGATATTATTATAACTTCAGATTATCTGAAGAATTCAAATTGTAAATTCTCATTATCTCATAATTGAGATGACAGAGTGATTAAATAGTAAAATTATAAACTGTAAATGTTACCACCATTTGAGTCCATTATTCTGTTTTGAGTCCTCGTAATCGGGCAAACTCACAAACAGTTATTTGAGTCCTCGTAATCGGGCAAACTCATTATTGTGTTTTGAGTCCTCGTAATCGGGCAAACTCACAAACATAATAATATATTTGAGTCCTCGTAATCGGGCAAACTCATTTATTGTGTTTTGAGTCCTCGTAATCGGGCAAACTCACAAACAGATAATATATTTGAGTCCTCGTAATCGGGCAAACTCATTATTTTGTTTTGAGTCCTCGTAATCGGGCAAACTCACAAACAGGTATTTGAGTCCTCGTAATCGGGCAAACTCATAATACTTGAATCTGTAAATATTAGAAAATATTATATAAAGACCCACATTTATTTATTTCAAGTAATTCAAGGGGTCTTAGATGCCGCTCCATTAACAATTATTTAATCGGTTCCCTTTCCCTCTGCAACAAATTGTGGGAATAGGATCTATCCATGCGTATACATAAGATATCAGTGTAGTACTTTACTCATTATTATTTTTAGTGCGGTATAATGCGAAAAATGGATATAATATTGTGTTCATAACGATAATCACTTGTTAATTATTACAGTGTAAATGTGATATAATAGTGATTTACATATATTTATGAAAAGAAATAACATGAGCAGGTACTTTGTTTACCAATACTGTATACTCCAATATAATGAAATTTGATGTATATTAAGCTCACTTAAGCAATTGTTATTGGAGCTAGTTCTTTACAGTATAATTATATTTTAATAGTGTATTTGGGATCAGCTATCATCATTTCGTTCGGTCATCGCTCATGCCCCAATGAAATATTATTATCATTTTAACTTTCACTTTTCAAGTTATAAATTATCCCCTTTTGTTACTGTTGTTTTTTTTTTTAACCTCGAAGTAGTCGGTACTCCGTTTGTTTTGAATATTGCTGTGACTTTACAAGGTTCTTTGATACAGCTTCTTACTTTACTATCACAAGGACAGTGTTGTGATAAGAGATCTTATGAGGATCTTCAGTATTAAGATGTATGTAAGTATGTATTTATTTTATTATTTAATTCAGATTAATTTCTTTCGTTTGTATGACCGTCCTTCACTTATTGAATAAAATAATTGAAATTGTTATCTTCGTGCAAGATCCTTTTATTAAGAGTTTGGCTATAATTATTGCTGTGATATTTATTATTTCAAATCAACACGCATCAGCCAGACTGTGCAAGTTAGTGCTCGGGATCGGGTTCTATTAGTAGCAACCCCATGTATTTGATAACCATGTCGATAATGTAATGTAATCCGTTATATAAATACATATTTATTAAATTTTTTCATTTGTTACTACATTTCTAGTCGATTAGTAGATATTTCTACTAATAGCTATATGTGTAATAACTGTAATTTATTATGTTGGAGCATAGATAAGTTCGTCAACCAGTCGCTAATTAGGTACACTTGGTACATAACACACTCAAATGCATTGTCTATTCTATGGTATGGTTCTAGTCTGACGGTCCGACCACTGAGCAAGAGACCGACAGACACCATTTTGATTTGTCGCTACCGATATTCTTATTGAAATCTTTGCTTTTATTTAAATCTAAAGTAATTAGGTAATGATATTGTTTTGTTATTGTTCTATGTAAATTATATTAAACCCCTTATGGGTGTTTTTGATGATGTACTGTTTTTTTTTAATGTAGGCTATAATGATGATTTGCAACTCCCATTAAGAATGGTGTGGTGCTAATTTTTGTAATTTATCTCACGTTCTTGTTGTGACTTCGACGGCATCGTGAACATTTAATGCTTTCGGTTTTTGTGCTGCCGTGGGAGCTCACCATACTTTGAAGACAATAGGCGACGACAAAACTATTTGCAACTCGTGGCTATCGTGGAAACAATTCTTGTGTTTTATGAATGGTGCTAAAATGTTTAATAAAGCATCTAGCAACTAGCCTTGAGCAATGTGATAAACATTGTTTAATTTAAATCCAAACTTATAATGATTGAATAAATACTTAACATATTTTACGGCTTGCATAACTATTTTGGCGCAGTTCATATTTATGGAATAGGGATATATGTGAAAACTTATTATGTAGTAAGACCAGAACCACATTTTTTTAAAATAAATAAATGATTTAATATATTTAATTATTATGTAGTGATCTGGATGTTAGGTACTTCACATCGAATTTGTAAATACATTATTTTCAATTCACCTATATATTCTTTACTTTTTAGGTTTACTATTATTAAATTTTATTAATTGTAAAATTTTTATTGAATGTAAAATTTAAACGCCTAATGGTAGATCACAGTGTTCTTAAATTTATGAGTGAAAATCTCTGTGATACCTGTATATCACAGGTTTATAAACTTATAAAGACCTGGCAGTAATGCTTTCACGCGCGTTCCAGGCTTTGAGTGGCAAACTTCGTTACCCGCATGACTTCTTAAGAGCTGTCTCTTTTGGATCTGGACCCCCAGTACCTACTTGAATCCTTTCGCTGCTGCTGCACCCGCAGTGCACTATAAGGATAGTACTGCTCTTTTTCTTTTTACTGATAGCATCGGCTGCCTCAAAGATTGAAAGTACCACCATCTGGCCGCTGAGTTAGATCTTAACTACCTACTTTGATTGATGTAATCGATTCTCTTAAGAAATATGTCTTTATTTTTATGGAGCCGATCATAGTTTGGTTACCCCCGTGATTTATAATACCAAGAAGTCACTAAACCCGGTAGGTACTCAAAACTTAGCCAATACTCAATAGAAAAACTTCATTCTTGTAGAATGGCAATCATCATCTAGCAATTATGTGGTAATCTCATTTCGTCAAAATCATATTGTTGATCTAAAAACATTGCATGCTGTTCAACTTTAACGATTCCAGATGATACAGTGATTTTCAGGCAGGTAATTAACTATCTATTATTAGGCATTTTTATTTATTTATGGACTGCATGAAACTACAGGAAGATATGGTTGTTTAGAGCAATAATTATGTTGATCGTTTTGGTGCTTAAATTATTATTTGTATTATATTTATTAATTGAGCGACTAACCAATTACATTAGTTACTTGTATAAGACTAAAAGTTAAATAAAGTATTAAAATTATTGTTACACGTTTAAATTAGTCAAATAAATTAACTGAATTATTAAGTGATAACATTTAATAAATAGATTACACAAGTCAAATTCAAAATTACTTAGTCGAACGAAGCACATAATTAGATAGGTATCAAATTCAATTTAATAAAAACTAGGTACATCCATTAATGTTCTTATTATTTCTTTTATTAGTAAAGTTTGTCTCATCGAGTCTAACTACCTAATTAAAACTTGGTTACTAAATAAAGTACTCTCGGTAAGGAACCTAGTCGTGATTATGGGCTCAAAAGGACTGTTCTTTGAACACAGAGCTGCCTTCATTAATAAACTATATAAAAGTCTTGGGTTTATCTATAGGGTAAGTCGTCCTTTTTCTAATGTAGCTTGTGTATAAATTCTAAGCTAATAATAATGTAAAGAATATTTTAGAGTATTGCACCGTTGCTTGGACCCCTGCCTTTATAAAATACATACAATAACCTTGAACGAATTCAAAGCAAGTTAAGAGGGAGCAATGCGTGCCACTTTATGAAACGGCTAGGCATAGAATTCCGCATTTACGGGAGCGGGACGGAGCACACGTTTTTGGATTGTGTGAGCGCGAAAATCAGCTTATTTACACTAAAACTACATAACTTATGAACAGACTGGTTCAAAGAACCAAATAATTAGTAATATCCTACGAATCAAAACAAAAATGCAAGTTTCCTGAGATATCAACCAAACCATGTACGACGCAGTGTACCTACTTTCATTTCATATATATATATATATATATTTTAGCTATCTTTGTTTTTATCTTGTGAGTACTGAGATCTAGGCATAGTTCTAGTTAGGTTCGCCTCTTAACTGTAGATGCTAAATGGATTTTGATGACAATCAAGGTACGGAGGGTTGTAGGTAATATTTGTTTCAATCGCTGATAATGATAATGTTAGGTTAGGTACTCACTTAGACTTAGTTTTAATGTGATAATAATGTTTATCTATAATTTTATGCCAAATGTGTGGCAATACGCTGAAAATGATAAAACTAGACAAACCTTCGATGGTTGAAACTATTAAAGTGTCGTATAATAGAAATAAAATTTATAAATTTAAAGATAAACTTAAAGTCTTTGATTAATAATGACACCAATACAATGAGCATGTGTTTACCGTGTCGAAACAACCCTCGAAGTCCGAGGAGTTATGGCAGACATGAAATGTCTTTGGTATATAATTGTATATACAGCTGTCAAGATTTATCATCCAAATTGCTGCCTGAATACACTGCAGACCAGGACTAGACATGCAGCAACAACTTTATGCCAGGTTAACAAAACTAAATATCCACATGGTGAATACTCACCTGACATTTGATTCGTAGAAGCTTTTGTAGAAGCTTTAACATTATATTAAATTATTATTTTTATTTTATAGATTATACTTTTATGAGTGATATTTTTAATTGTCAGATCAATTTCAATCAGATACGAGTAGCGCTTTATAAAGTATTTATCTTTGAAGTCATTGTAATGAAAGTTTTTTTTTTTTTTTTTTTTTATCATTTAAGTTATTAAGCAACTACCTATTATTAGTATTTTACAATTGACGAGAATTATGACAAATAGCGAATTGATTTAAATTAATATTAAGTATTATTTTATTAAGCTACACCTACTTTACTTCTTTTAATTTTTATTTCTGACACTAGAATTAATTCCCTATGTCAGTGTGTTATTTTTATCTGTTATTTTTTTTTATATTTTATTTTCATTAATTCCCTATGTCAGTGTGTTATTTTTTTAATTTTTTTTTTGTCTATGTTTGATGTTCAAATTATAGATAGTAGTTATATAGTATAGTCCATGTAAATAAACAAAGTATGCGCCTTTAATGGGCAAATTACATAGCTTGATCATTATATTTACCATCATTTAACGTGTAATTAAACATTAACATACTTTTAATTTAGGTAGGTACGTTACTTTTACTTACTACTAATTAATAATTTGTATATATAATTAATTTGTATATTATGCTGATAAAGTTTACTTATGGACTAAAAATGTAGATATTACATTTTAGTCCATCTAAATTTCGAACCGTAATGTGGTGTGAATTAGTAAGGGTAACTGGATGACCTAGGTACATTTGGCAGATCGTTTTTTTTATTATTATTATTATAATGTACATCCTTTTATTGGTTCTTAGTGATATATAGGCAAAAAATATATTTCTAAGAGCTGCGGTTTTTGTTCATGAATAAATAAATACCTCAATAAATAAATCAAATAATGTACTTAAATGTGTAATATGTACGTACAAATTCATTTTGTTTTTAACTATATTGATAGTTTTAGTTACTCATTCAGCAAAATATCATCACTATTAAGTTGAGGACCTTAGCAGAGAGAAATAAATGTATAATCTCTATCTCTTTTATTATCGCGATATGCGCTGTCCATCTCTGATCTTCCTTATTCTTTTGTCTTGCAATTCCGTCGGATTTCAAATATTATGCGGTGAACAATAGTGATTCAGCTGCAGTTTATTCTTTTTTTATTTTATATGCAGTGGTTCCGAAATTTCGTGATTAATGGGAGAGTGAACGAATGTTTATGAAACAATGAATTAAGCTGAACAGGTGGTTCTAGTTCACTCGTAGGATTATTGTTTTTTGTTTGTCTGTTTGCTTGGTGTACGAGTAAGTATAAATAAAAACAATGTAAAGTATCCAAACACCAGTAATTTGTATATTATTATAATGGTGCATAATCTATACAGGAATAAAACGAGTATTTTTTTTATATAATTACTATCGTGTTTTATGTCTGAGTATTAAATGTGATCATGATTAGGAGTTACTTATTATACAGTTTAAATTTATGCGCACATTTAAGAAATTCAATTATTGATCATAAAGGGTTAATTAAATAATGTGCAGCATATACTTAAAGGATGAAAATGCTGTGCACAATCAGAGTTAATGTGGCTAATTGATGATATAAATATTCTTAATTTAGGGTTAATATAAATAATATGCACTAGTAGGGGTTAACATAATATTTTGATACTAAGTAGTTATTCTTAACCTTTTTTTTTTTATTTTATTTTTTATAAATTTTGTTCAGCATAGAAGTGAGTGATAACATAGATAATTTACGGAGGTTAAGGTTCCTACAATGTTTTTTTTTTTTATTCTTGGTTAACCAAAAATCATAGTTAATGCTTTGGTAATGCTATGGATAGAGTTATCTGAGATAGTAGGTACATACATACCTCCATCACAATGCATGAGGCTATTAATTATAGACAGCTTTTTCATTATTATTAGCATAATAAACTCTCTTAAACATGTAAATTTAGTTTATTTTATTTCTTTTGAATGGTTATTGAATACATAGTAGGCACCTACAGCCTTTCAGGATAAGGATAGCAGTTTGAAAATCATTGATGATCATTTGCCTGGCAACATCTATATACTTACTGGTACAACTATAATGGTAATAAGCGCTTAATCATGTTGTAAATTAACTCAAGTGATTGGTTTGAATGTGTAGGTAATACAAGTTTATTTAGGAAGGTAGTTGATTAAACAATATCCATAATGGATAGGTTTCAAGATTCATGATCTGTAAGATAACTGTAAAGTTGTTTTGTCGTTGACCGAGTTAAACCAAAGTTAGTTTTGAGTTGATACACTTGAACGGAAGAAGATTGCTTATCATATACATACTTATAATCATAACATACTATCATAAATTATAATAATTAAGGTTTTGTTTAAGATTAGTCTTTATACAGAATTTATTACTTGAGATGGCAATATTAGTGCTGATGTAGGTAATGGTGAATAATTTGAATATTTATTGAAGTCCATGTCATAGTGCTTGTTCAGTTTATTGTATGAGTGGATAACTGATCTTGAGATACTCAAAATGGTAGACTAAATATATATATATTATATATATATATTTGTAATGATATGGATGTGTTGTCGGTGACTTTGGAAACTTTTACCATAACCAAAAAAATTATCTTTTCAATACTATCTAATCTGATCAGTAGCATAGATATTAGTGGGTATCCTGGTTATTGCTTTATAGAAAATAGTAAGCAAAGTACAGAATCAGTATGTCCTCAGTGAGCGAGCCACTTACTGACAAGTTTTGAAGTTGCTGGTATTATTCGATTCTTATTATTACTATAACATTTTCGTAATCCTGCACAGTATGTGATGAGTTTTGTGTTTAGGTACTCTGTAGGTACGTAAGTTATTCTCTATGAAGAGATCAAGCAAGCACCGTGGTATGGATTCATTAGGTACCTTATTTATAGGTCCTTTGGCGTCTTGCTATCTCCAATCATGTTGGTAATAAAGGAGTAATAGCGTGACTGTTTACACAGAACACAAAACTACATAAGTAGGTATGTTACTCATCCAAACAAAAGGTAGGTATTTCAAAAGAATTGACAAGTTTCTCAACGCCGAATTTACTTGAGATACGAGCCGTATGAGTGTTTAACTTGGATTAGGTACTACCTCTAACCATGTCGTATACAATGAGTGCGGGATCATTCATTCATTATTCAACAGGTACCTATCAAAGTAAAAACTCTACATACCAAAGATCCAGTGGGCGTTAGTTTTTTCTACTTCTGATTTGTTATCAAATCAGTTCAAACATCAATCTCAAGCAATACATTACTTTAATGATAATCTGTTTATCGAAGAACATTGGCTTTTATCATAATTTTCCTGTGTTTTACAATATAAATTCTCTTTTCCTAGTTCCTGCTAATCCATTCAAAAAAATCCCCCCATCTCATCTATCCTCTTCAACTTCTTTTCTTTTAGTCCCTGTCTCTATCATTGACAGTGACATTTCGGATCGTTTCACTTATTATTTGCAAGGAAATATTTGGTAGAGGTATTTAATGATGCTAATACAGTCTTAACATTTCTAAAATTTGGTGTTGCTGCTATCAAATCCAAACCATCGTTGTATATTCCATCAAGCGTTTCTTCGTAAATTTTGGGAATCGGAAGTGTAGGGTCAGCAATAACTTTTCGTTTGCAATCATTCAGCCGCATATCAATTTCGTTTTTGGCTATATCACGTAAACAACATTCCGAATGGCTCACTGTTTTCTCAATAATACTTCTATCCTGTAATAATAAACAATACCACCATAACTTCACCCTAAGGTTGACTGACAAAAAATACCTACGGGATTAAGTCCGCCATTATACACTAATGAGCGTGCCATCGTTACATGTACCATACCATAAATTCTGATAATTCCGGGACATCGTCATCATTATCATCATATTAGCCACAAGACTTCCACTGCGAAACATATAGGCCTCCCGCCATGGATTTCCACCAGGGCTTGACAACGTTATGAAAAATAGCGATATTAATAATTTAATATGCATCGGTACATACTCTGATTGTGAGAGATCCAATGCACTTGTTCTTCTTAGTAATAGCACACTTCCAATACTCTTGTCCATTAGCATATACCTTTTTTCTGTGATATTGGTAACCGTCGTAAAGTAAAACAGATCCTCGGCCTCTGGTTAAAAAAATAGGTTCACTCATATTTAGTTATTGAAATAAAATTATTTCAGTTATATTTTTTCGATTTTCAGTTATATTTTTAACAAATGACATGACACAACATGACATTTTCTTAGACTTCACAATGAAAAAAGATTCTACACAGCTCGTAATGAAGGAGTTTGCATAGTTTTAAAATAGAATGATTACAATAAACACTTATAGAAGCACTTAAGCATTTTGATTGTGAAGATACCACTTTCCTGAATTATTTTATCAGTAGAGATAAGCGGAAAAGTAGTCCCCCCTAGTAGCTAAATGTGGAAAAAAAATCCTTTCTTCCCTACCAGTAGAAATAGAGCAGTAGGGATATGTGGAACAGGGGAAAATTTGTATGAAAACACCCCTGTCACACGATTTGACTCCTCTGTCACATTAATTTTCCACAGATATTCGTAAAATTAGACCGTGTTAGCTTTACTCTTTATTGCTCGTATAGTGTAGAAGACATAGTAATAAAAATTAATTTTAAAAAGTCAATAAATTTTGCATGCATGTTTTTTTTCTGAGGGAGACAGCAAATGTGACGTAAAAAAGAAGAACGCCCCACCTACTTTTTTCAGACTTAGAAAGACTGCCGGACTGCACTAAGTGTTTCAAACAGTAACAGTGTTTGTAAAGGGGTTTCAGTGAGTGATGGATGACGAATTAGCGATACTTTTGGGGAAATCTTTCAAGGGTATTGAATTTTATATGCAAATTCCAAGGACGAATTTTTTTTTTTTATTTATTTTCTTATTTAGGTTTCCCTCATGCCCTGAATTAACTTAGACCCTATCTACTCACTCAAAACATTTTTATCAATTTATCATTGCATGCTTAGATGGGGTTCAAATTAGGTCATTAAGGTTGTTGACCTTTGGTGACCCTTTTGTGCAGTGTAGTGACCCCACTTTTTTAAAACTTGGATCAAATTAGTATGCTGAACTAGTTTAAAAGTAGAATTATAAATATTTTAGAAGGCTATAGGAAGCTGAAGTTCTATAGGGTAATCATTAAGATAAAAACAATACAGGTTAAATTGCACTAAAGAAATATATTTGTCAGCGATCCTCCATAACCATAAACCAGGATGGCAAGTACAAGTACATTGTAATTTAAAACATAAAACAGCTTTTGTTGTCAAAATGGAAAACATTTTTCAGTCATTCAGAAATGCATAACATGGTTAACACAAAATTAAAAGTTCAAATTATCAAGTCCTTGGTAGATTCCAGACAGATTGTAAAATTTGAGTTATGTGGTAATTTCCTCGTAACACAGCTAAAAAAAGTATATTATTGACTTATGAGACAGAGATGAAAGTGGTGTATTTAGAGATTCAAAGCAGGAGTTCAGAAATTAAAACTTCTAGTCTAGGTGAATCAATACGGTTACTATTAAAATAATTGGGTTGGAATTATTTACAACAATACTATGCTATGAATTTATCTATCTATTGAAAGTATTCTTTTGGCAACAGACAGAAGCTACCATACTTGAATTAGAATGGATATCAGCATGTACTCGCCATATCTGCCACAAACATACAATCAAATCATTCAAACACAAAATACAACACAACATGGACAATACCAGACTAAGAGTCTTTGTGTTTACTGTAAAATTCATCTAGATATTTCTTATACGCTTCCTGGTTAGCCCAAAGGTGCGATGCTTGTTGGTTCAACGGGCTGGCAGTGTTAGGTTCCGCTAGCAAGCTCTGTATAGACAGCAGAATTGTTCGCACATCATACAGAGCTGTCCACTTATCTTTTAAAATGTCTAGACAGATCATCCCACTAGGATCTACGTTGGGGTGGAAGCATGGTGTCACAAATTTCACCATAGGAGGTGCGTAGGGGTAAGAATTAGGGAATTCTAAGGATAGTTTGTATTTGTGGCCGGCGTATACAGTCTCCAGAGGCCCGTTTATGGTTCCGATCCACTTGAACAGGTTGTCACACTCCGGGAATGCTGAAATGCCTTTGTCTGCACATCTCATGAGTTCCATTAGCTCCTTTTGCAATCTGTGTAATGAGAAAGATGGTAATAAACATTGTGCTTGTGTCATTAATTGAAAGGTAAGAAATCGATAGAGTTTACAAGGTGCCAAACAATTGTTTTTGGTGACTGCATGAAAAACCGTTACACCAGAAAACAGTTCGGTCTGACTCAGCATTTTATTGGTTTTGTTGGGAAATACTGCCAATACGCTGTATTTAATCAATTTGCGAGCTGCTTGGCATTGAAAGGACAAAAACAAAAGTAAAAATTACGTTTGTACGTACCGTTTACTGACAGCATGGTTGTCCTTTAGTTTAATCGTGTCCTCATTTTGTTTGGCGGGATTGGAAGAAGATGAGTAGTGTGGATTAACATTTTGAGCCATTTTTGGTGAGAAAATAACAAAACGATGCCTATAAAATCAACAAGATTTCTGTTGAAACACGACAACTTCCTGTAATTTGAAAATAGCTCAATTTTTATTGGACGTCCCGTCGAAGACGTTTGACAGCCCAGCAAAATGGCGAATACAATTTTGATGGCTTGACTAAAAAGGACAGGCTTGATGGTGTGGTGGCACGAAGCCCAGCATGAATAGAAAATTATTTTAATAAAAATTGGAAAGTAACTCCGTCTGTCAGTAGGTATGTTACGTTTTCACGCCTAAATGGCTGAACGGATAATGAAATTGGGCATGCAGATAGATTGTATCCCGGGACGGACATACAATAGGCTATCTACACGCTATGTATTTCTATCTCGTAAAATAGCGTGCGAAGGCGCAAGGGTGCAAGGTGTTGCGCGCCTCATCAATGCCAGTGCGGTACTGTTGTCGAACAGCTTGGTCATCACGGATTATCGTGCACTAGGGCCGCCGGTCGGATATCTCGCCACGCTAGCCTTAACGACATCATCCGGCGGGCCTTTGTCACCGCTAACGTACCAGCTATTCTCGAACCGAATGGTCTGTTGCGTGACGATGGTATGAGGCCCGACGGTATGACACTAGTCCCATGGGAGTTGGGGAGGCCCATTGTGTGGGACGCTACATGCGTCGACACACTTGCGCCTTGCCATCTTCCGAGGACATCCGTGAGGGCGGGTGCGGCGGCAGATTTGGCCGAAGATCTCAAGAGGCGCAAATATGCAGATCTCGACAGAGCCTACACATTTGCTCCCCTTGGAGTCGAGACCCTAGGTCCGTGAGGTACCGAGGCTCTTCGGGTTTTCAAAAAACTATCTGAGCGTCTGGTCGAAGCGACGCGTGACCCGAGAGCTGGTGAATATCTGGCACAGCGTATCAGCATTGCCATACAGCGTGGCAATACAGCCAGCGTCTTGGGGACGCTTCCGACTGGTGTTGATATGGATCAGTTGAGCTATCTGTAGACTGTTTGCTACAGTCGGCAGTTAACTCAATTGTTTCAATTGGAAATACTAGTATAATTTTCTTTGTGAATAAATGTATTCTATGTTTTTATGGCGATTTTAATATTTTTTATAACCTCTGTCTACCCAATGTAAACAAACTGTTATTACTTTTGAACTAAGAGTTGTGTCTCTATGAATCAAAATTAATTATGATCTCTAATGATAGGTTGTGCTTATAAACCAAAAATGCTTTTAAAAATACACACCATAAATTATTAAATAAATAGGGTTTGTAGGACAGTTGTTATAAAAAATATTAAAAACGCCATGAAAAAAATAATATATATTTTAGAATTTTTTTAACTTGTTTTCTGTCGATAAAATTGAGTATATTTTTACCCATTTTAGTATGTGCACTTTTATAAAGACTCACACAGTATTCTTACATCTGTGACAGTCTAGAACAGAGTCATGGACAATTATAGAGTCATGTAGATTACTGAGCCAGCAAGGAATCAAAAACTTTCTACGGGTCGTGCCCTATAAATCTTTTGAATCCTGCTCTCGAGTGAAACACACAACAAACATATACCTCGACTAGCGAGAATATATTTTGTATTTATTGAAACAGGTCGAATGTTGCTCATAAAAAACTAACTTCGATTCAGAGGTATTTTTTGAATGAGATTTTGTTAAAAATGAACGTAATTGTGTTGATTTTTAGCCCAAATTACAAAATAGAATCGAAGTTGATTTTATCATGGATTCATAGAAAATGGTTTTGGTCCACCTTAACGATTTGTTAGTTTAGTAAAATAAATTAAAATTAAGTAGTAGGTACCTACCTATGTCAAAATATGCTGCTGTTTATGGACATTGTCAAACATAACCTAAAGTAATGTAGGTACCTACATACGTACTTACCTACAAATATTATAGGTTTATATAAATAAATAATATCAGAAATAATAGGTACCTTAGGTAGGTACTTACCTATTATTTCTGTTCTTTTATTTTTATTAAATGAAATTATTACTATTCTTTTATTTTTATTAAATGAAAGGTTGAAAGGTTTTCAATTTGAGGAAATCACTTTTCCTTGTGGTAGTTTTCTGCTTTGTGAAATGCAGAAATAACACAAACAACCAAAAAACTCTTAATATTCCACGTAGAAATGTCGCTTAAATTACAGAGGTAGGTATCTAGCATAGATGTAGGAATATATCTGTGGTAGGTATCTACCTACTTCTCTTATACACAGGTACATAAATAATTAAAATGAAGTTTAGTGGATATAGGTAGGTAGGTACAACCTGCATAGTCAAGGTATTTATTTACCTATAAGCAAGGCATAGGTACATAATCAAAAATTACGTTTAGGTGGGTCGGTCGGTACCTAGGTAGGTACCTATTACTTTCACTTTCATCAAACTAAACTCGGTCGTGTTTCCTCGAGCGTGAAATTAAAAATAAGCGACAGTTGCCAATAAAAGAAAGAACACCATGACATAAAGACGCTGAGGCTGTCGTTTTTATATCACTATAAGATCTAGAGTTGTAAGTATAACTGTTGTTAGTTGAAGCTATTGTTGCAGTCCTTGTGATATGATGGGTTTTTATGTGAGTACATCTTTGTTTCCACTTGTTAGCTTTATTCAGAAAACTTTACATTACATGACTCCCCAAGTTTAAAAATTTAAACCTAATTTCTTCTTATTTTTAAATCAAGGGTGTTCTTTAGTTTTATTCTCGTTTGATTGTGTGTATTTGATTGATTCAACATAGGATTCAAGTCAACCGTCACATCAAATTGTCAAGCAAAATCATGTCTGTCATTATAATGTCACGTCAGCAGCCATCAAAACAATTATTCAATTAATTCAATGTCAATCAAACAGATGCAAGTGCGCCTAGTGCGCGCAGCAGGCAATGTGAGTGACGCTCTGAGTACTCAGAGGAGTGACGTGACGACGGGTGCTTTCCGAATTACAAATACAGCGCCGTTAGCGATTACAACGATATTTGTCGTTCCAAATTAGTTAGCACAATATTGACCGTTGAATGCCATCATCAATACGGAACACTTGTAAACGCGCTCACGGGCACGAGTCACATGTCAAATGTCATTGTAGAGTACCATTGTTCTGTGAATGATATTGTGAGATTTGACAGAGTAAACGTCCAGGCGCGGTCGCAGCCCAAGACTTTGGGGGGGGTCACACTTGGTGCGGGCCGTAGCACCAAATGTACTTGTAGGCGGTTGCAGACCCCACTGAAAACCACTAATTTTTATCGGCGAGCGAAGCGAGCCGCGGAAAATTTATACTCAACTCCCAACAATAGTAGGTATAAGTTATAGCGAGCGAAGCGAGTCTCGAAATTTTGAAGATGTTTTCTGAAGTTTGGGCAAATGTAAGCAAGAGTAGGTACACTTGCTTACTCTCGCCCGCATCATTTATTTTGTTGTTGATAGGTCTCTATAAAAAATAAATGATAGCGAGCGTAGCAAGCCCCGAAAATTTTAGAGACTTTGCGGTAGTAGATATAAAGTTATGAAAATAAATAGAGGCGAGAGGAGCAAGGACATCAACAAAAAATTGGAAATTCAAAAGAGACATGGAAAAAAATGTAACGGCGAGCGGAGCGAGCCGCCGAAAATTTTGTTACTTTTTCGGGTAACTACCCGAGCGAAATGATGTTAAACAAGTGTCAAGCACTGGACCAAATACAGAGAAGGACAAAATACTATCGGCGAGCGGAACGAGCCGCAAAAATGCTGTGTTTTGCATATTGGCCGCAAACAAGACATCCCTTCCCCCAACTCCCAACCCAACAATAGGAAGTATAAGTAATGGCGAGCGAAACAAGCCTCAAAAATGTTGGAGATTTTTTCTGATGTTTGGGGAAAAGTAAGCCAGAGCCTATGACAAAACAAAGTGAGCGAAACCTGCCCCGAAAATTTTAAATACTTTGCGGTGGTAGATATAAAGCGAGCGGAGCAAAGGAGATGAACAAAAAATTTGAAATACAAAAAAGAGACCGAAATAGATGTGGCGGCGAGCGGAGCGAGCCGCTGAAATTTTTGTTTCCTTTTTCGGGCTGTCACAAACTGGTTCAGAAAATAAATAACAGCGAGTGGAGTGAGCTCTGAATGAGCCGCAGCCTTTTTTGAAATTAATGAGGCATGCGTCCATGCAAGGGAGCTAAATTATGAGCTAAGAACAATTTTAAGGTTTGTCGAATAACAACCAAATATGCGGACAACAGGCCAGACATCACATAGAATCAACGGCGAGCGAAGCGAGCCGCGAAAATTTTTATGATCTGGCTGTGCGTGTGAGTTGTTTGGTATAAGATATTTTGCAGTTGTAAACTCGCCTGAAACGGAGAAGGAGTCCTGGACTAGAGCAAGCCAGAAGCTTATCGAAACAGCAGAATGTTATCAGAGGCAAGCAGAGCGTGCTGCGATAATTTAGTGGTTTCGTTAGATTTATGGAGTGTTTGGAAAACTGACCTCAAACGAGGGATGAGCCCATGACCATGGGCAGACAGTTTAAAGTTGCCGGCAAGCTGAGCGAGCTGCGACAATTTTTGTTTTTTTTTAGATTTTGGGCAAGTTTTTAGAAAAATTGGCAAAGTGACCTAAAGCGGGGCGGGTTTTGAGCTTTGGATCATAGTCAGAAAGAACTAATGTTATCAGCGACCGGACCAACACGCGAAAATTTTGTTGTCTACTAATTTTTTGTACTGATTGACAAAGTGACCTCGCAGATTATTTGTTACATTTTGGTGCTTTTATTGTGGTGGTTGGATTGATACAAACTGACAATAGCGGAGCAGCCAGACCAATAAAATTGGGAACGTTGCCTCTGTGCTAATCAAAACACAGAGCACAAATAACAGTTATATCTGCGCGGAGCGAGCCGCGATTTTTTATTTTCTGCAGTTTGTAACCATAATCAATGTAACGGAAGTTAACAGGAAAATATAATCATCAAGCTGTGGGTTGCAATTTTTCAAGTACCTAAACTAAGATTTTGGGGGGGTCATGACCCCCGTGACCCCCCCCCCCCCCCCCCTGGGACCGCGCCTGTAAACGTCAGTTTTGACAGAGCGCTCACAGTGA
Organism: Eupithecia subfuscata; assembly: GCA_963564075.1. Lineage (NCBI taxonomy): Eukaryota > Metazoa > Arthropoda > Insecta > Lepidoptera > Geometridae > Eupithecia > Eupithecia subfuscata. The sequence continues at coordinate 569,471 of OY751118.1, read as the reverse complement.
TTTCAGTTTGTGGGATGGTCGGTGTTATCGCAAAATGGCGCATGTCATGACGTCATCTATGACGTCACACGCGACATCGTTGTCGCGCTCACAGTAATTTGGAACGCTTGTGAGCGCGCTATTATCGATATTAGCGTAACTCGGACGGAATGCAGCCGACGTTTACAGAAGAAGTTGAAGTTGAAGTGACGACGCGACGTTTGTTTTGTTTGTTTCATTTCGTGTGAATCCACGGAATTAATTTCCGTGTGTGAATCCCAAAAGATCAATAATTCCTAAAAGCCACGTCTGATTTGGTGTGATAAACAAATAAACAATTGAAGATGCCGTTCATCTACTTCGAGAACACTTTCCTCACCGCAAATGACGTCTTAGATGTTTCATCATTAAAGTGTAAGATATCACAAAAATATGGCCTTCCGACGGAAGATCTGTACGCTACAATCGACGGCGCTAAAATACTAGATAGCTTACAGCTCACAGGAATTGATAAAGTGGTTAGAGTGTCGTCAAGACTCCTTGGTGGGAAAGGAGGTTTTGGTTCCATGCTACGGGCTATTGGCGCGCAAATTGAGAAAACAACCAACCGTGAAGCCTGCCGCGACCTCTCTGGACGCCGCCTACGTGATATCAACGAAGAGAAAAGGCTTCGCAAGTGGCTCGATGGACAGGAAGAGAGGGAGCGTGAGGCAGCTGATCGCAAGCAGAAAAAGATTGAAAAACTCCTTGCTGAGCCAAAAATAGACGTCAAATTAACCCCGGCATACGAAAAGGAACGTCAGGGGTTACCGGAGAGGATCAGTTCGGCGGTGGATGCTGGCTGGCAGGCTGCGGGGAGCTCAGAGTCTGGAACAAAGCGCAAAATTGAGGATGACAAGTCTAAAGGCAAGAAAAATGCCAAATTGTGGATAGATGCAGATCTGTCAGACTGCTCCTCTTCAACCGAGGATGAGGAAGAAGAAGAACGCCAAAGAAGTGGCAGCATCAACACATAGTGAAAATGACTCGGACAAAGCCTCGGAAGCTAGTAGTATTGTTTGATGGTGATGAATACTTGAAATTGGTGATTGTTTTGACTTTGTGTTATTTATAGTTTAAAAATAATAATTGTTGTCATATTTGATTCATTTGCTGCAAAATTACAATATTATAAGTTGATGATCTATAAAAATAAATTCAGAAGTCAGAAGTCAATAACTTTATTTCTTATGGCTTGCAAAATAAGCTATTGGGCAAGTCAAATATTAAACAAAATTTTCATCAAATAAGAAATAAAGTGTGAATAGATTTTCTCTACACTTGAATTCTGTCAAACTGTGGTATGGTTTCACTAGGAATCATTGTTTGTATTTCATTCATACTTTTTAGGGTTCCATACCTCAAAAGGAAAAAAGGAACCCTTATAGGATCACTTTGTTGTCCGTCTGTCTGTCTGTCCGTCTGTCAACCCTTTTTTCTCAGGAACCCGTGGATGTATCCAGTTGAAATTAATGTCAAATACTCAAGTCCGTAACCTCTTGAAGCCGCGATATAAATAAAACTTCTAAGTCAACGCACTCAAACGTTACAGCCGATAAGTCCGAATATTTTGAAATTTCCAAGGGAATCACATGCACACAAAACCTATAGGGTACTTCCCGTAGACCTAGAATCATGAAATTTGGTGAGCAGCAAGGTCTTATAGCACAAGTAAAGGAAAAAATCCGAAAAACATAAATTTGTAATTTATTCACTAAAAAAATTACTTTTGATTCTCGCCATGGACCAAAACCTGTAGGGTACTTCCCGTTGACGTAGAATCATAAAATTCGACAAGAAGCAATGTTTTATAGCACAAAAAAAGGAAAAAATCCTAGAACAGTAAATTTCTAGTTTAATGATAAGTTTTGATTCTCTCCCTCGACCAAAATATACAGGTTAACTACTTCATGCTGACCTAGAATCATAATATTTGGCAAGAAACAAGGTCTTACAATTAAACGGAACCCTTAGTGCGCGAGTCCGACTCGCACTTGACGTTTTATTAGTATATGTATATTAGATAAGGATTATGTTTAGTACCTGCTTAAGATACTAAACGAAATCCCTAACTGTTATTGTAGAGAGACCAAGGGCCTTTGCCATTACCCAGGAGTAAAACACACAAGGAAATGTTAATATTATGTAAGGATTGATGAATAAATAAATTATTTAAGAATATTAATTGTTTCCTTGTTAATAGCAGAAAAGACCTAGAGTTTTTGCACCAAATTATATGTCCTCCACAGACCAGGAACCTCCTTTGATTTCAGACCCTTTCAATGCACCCTTATGTCCCCTTAAGTCGTACCTAATAAACCTTAAAATCTGATTGGATGCATGTTACACTTTCCTCATGTTCTTAAATTCCTAACAGCAGAAGACATGGTGCGTGGTACTCCTAGCGCTGGTGGTGGCTGCTGCCGCGCGTCCTCAGGAGTTCGATGACGAAGATGATGGCTCGCACGCGGGAGATAGGAAAGGTATTGACAGTTTGAATTTGTATGTTTACGAGAACTCCTTTTGTAATTTAATAGCAATTTTCAGCGATGTTTTGATCCTACTCCGGACTTCTCCACTCAGCGATTTCCCGCGCAAAAAGTACCTGCAAGTTATGTCGTGTCGTGCGTGTTCTGTTATTTGTACTTACGTAGGTACTTTCATTATCGCGCGGCACGTGCGTTCACGAACAACGCTCCTATTTCATATTATTGAAGGCATGTAGGTATGGCGCTTTATCAAAGCCATGACTGTTTTTTATAGTAGGTATACCTATGTACCTACACCAACGAGGGCACACAATACAATGTAGGTATAGGATTAACTCCAAATAGTGTAGGTACCTATTTAGTGGTATTTAATAAGTAAAAAAACCGCAAATAGTAGAAAAAATCAATTTCATTATACAAGTAGGTAGACTAGACCACACAACTGGCGGATCGCTATAGACCATGTCACAGTAACAAACGCCAAAAGTGGCGTTTGTTCTCTTATTGTGACAAGGTTCTACAGAGATCGGACAGTTGTGTGGTCTACCTAGGTATATAGTGTTCGTCATTGCTAAACATAACGATTTTGAGGCGTCTAATGGAACTTTATGGTATCTGGGTACAACCACATAACAAATATTTTATCATACCACGTAGTACCTACCTACCTTACCAAGTATGTACTGCACAAACAAACTGAGTGAGAGTGATTTAAAATTTTGTTTCAGCGCCTTAATCAAATTGAGAATAAGCCTTTGTAATTGCTAGGTCTAAATTTTCAGGCGCTTTCAATGGCACCCTTTTTCTAACAAGCGTATTACTATTTTCAGATGATGTAGCCCGAGTTCAAATCAAAGTTTACCGCGGCCCAACGAAGAACGACGGCTACGCCCCTTGGGGCTTCTGGGTCAAGCAGCCTTCCGATGACGAATACAATAACTGAGTTACATACCTACCTAATGTTAAATTAAGAAGTTGGTACACATGGACGAGGGAAATTTTTCACGTCCTTGTTGGTACATTAAGTATTATTGCAGTGGGAAAGTTTTAGGGACTCTTACCACAAGGACCCTAAGTTAGATTGGAAAGTGCGTGATATTGTAAGTAGAAATGAAAGTTACGCTAATTAGATTATAATATGTACTTACGACTTACGACCAAAGAATTGTTATCGTCTAGGTATAACGAATAAAATTAAATAATATTAAGTACTTAACCGTTGTTGTTTTAATCGGCCGGCCCTTCAAGTAGATACTTACCTTCAAAATTACTGCCGTAAGAAAAGAGACGGCACATTAATTTAGGTTTGGTGCTAACCGAACTCAATTTCGTTAGTTCATTCGGTATAGGTAGATAGGTACATTTATAAAGGTGGCGCGATCACCTGTTTATCGAGGCCTGGTTTTGTGACGACCCGCGCCCGTCCCGACGACGACGCGTCGTCGTCGGTCGCATCGTCGCGCGTCGTGTCGTCGTGGTCGTCCTCAGTGTGTATAAAAAACAAAAGTCGATCGCGCCAGCTATTCAAAAAGTAAGCTGTGTTTTGTTTCCCGTTGGCTATAAAAAGTCACACCGAAACAAGATTAACAATAGCTTTAACTCGCAGATCTAATAAACAACGGCACCTACCCAGCTGTTTGGATAGGTAGGATGTTTGCCATCGATTTGGACCCGCACCGTCCAATCTACGTACCTACATCTACCTACCCAGAGATAGGTAAGTACTATTTATCTATGCCCAAAGATAAAAAATAATCTAAACTGATAAAGCCGTCGATGTCCATATTTTGGTAAATGTGGGCTAAAGACTACCAAATTTTTATCAGTCGAGTGATTGTGCTTTTAGCTTGATCATCGTTGACCGATCCTCTATTCAGTCACTATTATAAATAACAGTTATTATGAGTAGTAATAGGGGTCAATTACTTCCAATCAATCAATTTACATAATTTTTAAGGATACTTACCTACTTCCTTACAGATTTGTGCCTAACGATCGTGATTCACTCTTGTAACTAGATATGTTCCAACTCCTGGATAAAAAAACTATGCCTAATAGAAGAATAAAAGTTTGAGCTTCTATTTCTTTAAATGAGGGTGGGTAACTAGCTATGCTATTAATGCTATTATAGATTTTGGTGAAACACCACAAAGAGGCGTCGATCTGATTTAAATTAGATTATTAGATATATTTAAGAGCTAAACTTTTATAACTACTTAGTATGTAGGTACCATGCGTGGATGGCGAAGAAAATTATGTTAGTTAAAAAATTCAGTGTGTATTGTGTACTGGTTAAATAATAGACTTAAGGAGGCAGTGTTGTGTTGTGTTGTTTTTTTTGTGAAAAAATGCGACTATGCTTACACCGCGGAAAATCTATCGATGGATGTTTACGGGTGAGTCCCTAAATATTTATTAATTAGTAAGTTACCCTGTTAATAAAATCAAAACATAGGAAAGTCAACTAAAAAAAAATATGATGAGTATCGCGTTTTGATTCGATTCAAAATGAAGACTTTGTAACCACGAAAATAACCATCTAAAAATTTAAACAAATTAGAACTAGAATTTAGTCAAAATTATTTATTGTGTTCATGTTGTAGGTACATCTAACCAATAATTACTAGCTGATATCGATGTAGAATGTTTGTAAACAAACCACGACAGAAAACTCACTTGCTTGGCGTCAAAAGTTTTTTGAGTTCATCACAATCACACTAATATTATACAGGGTTATTTGTAGTTCACTGACACTGCGTAAGCTGCAGGTTCTGTCCATCATCACGAACACGTTCGTGAAGACGCCAGGTCTTGATTCTTTTTGTTATTTTTAATTCGCCTCCCATACAACACAAAGTAATGTCCTAAATCCAGTTCATTACTAAATACCGATCTCCCACTCCTATTTAAATCCACATCATCATCATTGGCCTATTTCACATCTACGCAAGATGATTCAAGTGGCATTAGCCTGGCTGGGAGACAGCCGAACACACACACACCCCCTGTATATGCGAAAGTTTGGATGTTTAGATGTATGGATGAGATAGATGGATGGATGTTAGTTAACTTTTCAGGCCAAAACGACTGAATCGATCGGCCTGAAATTTTGCCTGGAATCAAACATAGGCTACTTTTTATCTCTGCATACTGAAACAATTCCCATGGGATAGAAATAACCTTTAAACGTTTCCATAGAAACAACGTGTGCTAAGCCGCGGGCAGAAACTAGTGTTCAATATGAGACAACACAAACCATGCCACAACAAAACTTAAGGTACTATGTTTACAAATCGCGAAAGTTTAAAAAATCTATTGACTTCCCTGAGGCCCGAATTGACTAACAACAATGGTACTGTTCAGGTCTTCGACACAGAAGCAGATGGCTGCTGCTGGCAGCGACGTGGGGCTCGCTGCTGCTGCTGGCTCTGTCCTGGTCGGAGGACGTGCGGCGCGCGCTGGAGCCGCCTCCTCCACCCGACCAGGACCTCCTCCATTTCAGGAGGAGTACCGATTTGAAGCACTACTTGGATAATATGTGAGCCTGACTCTGGCCCCCGGAAGGAAATTGATCTCTGTAGAAGGAAGTCGTTATTCCGAGACCCTGTGACCTCTATACTCCAGCCAAACTAAAAATCTAATGTTTGTAAACATTGCCTCCATAAGTAACCTAAAACTTGGTTTCTCTTAGTTGATTTTATGACAGAATTTGCACTAGGTATTTGTTGATTTAAGATCCCAAAGATCCAATGCATCATTACCTATGCATTTATGCATGACAATTATTATTATAGACGACGCCAAAAAGAGAGACTTAGAATTTTGTATTGTAAGTTGTTTACTGACATTGTACCTACCTTGAGAATATCTTGAGTATAGCTCCGAAGATAAATGAAATAAACTTCCGTCCCCAATCGTTCCAGCCAGGTGTTAATCGAGCCGTCGTCCCCCTGCCCCCAAGAACCGCCTCAGGAGGTCCCCCTGCTGATCCTGGTGACCAGCCCCCCCGCGCACGTGCAGCACCGTGACGTCATCAGGGCCACGTGGGGCCGCCAGCAGCCGACGTACTTCGTGCTAGGGATCCAGAAGGATGTGGTTGATGAGGATATGGTGAGGACTTATAAACAAGCCAAACTCGATGTAGAATATTTGCAATCACCCGCCCATACCACCCCATACTTAACCTAAAAACCACTCAGTCGCCGCCCGCCGCGTCTTTATTTATAAAGACGCGGCGGGCGGCGACTGAGTGCAATTTACATTACTTGTCGATTTGAGATCCTTTCTTCAATAAATATTGCTTACAATTATATCTGAAACCCGACACCGGTGTCGGTGTTGGTGTTTTAGTTATTAGTGTCGTTGTTTGTTTACAAACATTCCACATTGAGTTTGGCTAGTGTATAGGACTTTAAGATTCAAGATTGATTATTTTATTTTATTTCATGTATTCCACCGTAGGTACATATATACTTACACTTGATGTCGTTGAAATCTAATTTACTATTATTGCATAGGTACTTAAATTATTGTGAGGGAAGGAAACACCATAAGGGATTGTACGCAGAAGAAAAGCGAAGAAAAAAAAACAGACTGAAAAAATAGACTGATTCGTATATAAACACATAATTATAAAATAACAAATGGTTGGCTGTAGAAGGGCCTGAAATTAACAATAATGTCAGAAATAAAATTAAAAAATTAAGATACCAGACGACATGTGATTACTACGTTCACGTTGTACTTACAACATGTATCTACGTACAAGTACAGTTATTGTATTTCAGCTTAAAGTTGGTCTCTTTTCTCTGTTATATCACTCTTCGCATAACGATAAACATTTTAACGTAACATTCGTAGCACCTGCTACGATGCTACGCCGAACCACCGTAGCATACAAAATACTACAACGCGCCCCCACATTTTTACAACTAAAACTTTTTTATACTAAATTCCTCATTACTCTTGAAACTAGTAGACGTACATAGTTGTGGTTTTCACAATACAGGGTGTAACAAAGTGCATCATTCACCTAAGTATTTCTCGCGCAAATTTCTTTGATACATAGGTATAACTTAGATCTATACTTGTATAAAACAAAAAAATGGTGTCTTGGTTGGTATTAGTATGGATTTATGCCAAATATCAAATATCTAAGGGCTTTATATCCTTTAGACCTTCAGTACTCTTGATATCAGTTGAACTAGGTACTTCTACATTGTTTATAATAGTCTGCAGATAGCGATTTTACTGTATCTTTTTGATTCCTACATGTTTGTAAATTCTGCCAAATTACCGTCATTTTCTTTGTAAATAACGTTTAGCCGTTCTGTGACCACTTCCTAAAATGTCTTCTAGATGTGACTAGTTCTAAATAACGAACAATAAAACTCTTTCAGGTAGACAACTACATAGAAGCCAAGGAAAGCGGAGACATGATAATCTACGACATGCGAGACCACTACCAGAATCTGACGCTGAAGACAGTTCTCATGCTGAAATGGACCCTGGCGAACTGTCCGCGGGCGCGGTGGCTGTTCAAGACTGATGATGATGTGCTGGTGAACCCCTGGACCATGAGGGAGGTGATGAAAGAGCATTCGGAAGATAAACTTGTAGGTAAGCAAGTACACATTCATTTACTTCCTACTAGCTGCTGCCCGCGGCTTCGCACAGGCTTTTTAAGTAGCCTATGTCTGTCCCCCGGATACCATTCACCTCCCTGTCCAATTTAATTTGAATCCGTTCAGCCATTGGCGTGAAAAAGTAACAGACAGAGAGAGTTACTTTCGAATTTATAATACATACCTATTTGTTTGTTGTGTTTGGTGTGGAAGTTTTTTTTCAGTATTTTACTTTCCAACTAGTTTCCGTGCTGTGACCACCCCACGCCCCTCGGCCCCTTGAACTCCCTTTCCCACCAAAAAATCAGATATGGATATCGTTTTCGATACATAAAAAAAACGCGTTTTCAAATGTTGGCGATGAAAAACACAACAATAGAACTAAACAAAACCCGGCTGAATAACGAATGAAGTTTCTCTAGTTTAATCAAGGCCTTATTTGCTTTTCACAAAATCTCCTAATCAGCACACCCACTACCGGATATAGGCCCCCTTTATTTAAGGCCAAGGGGGCCTTAAATAAAGGGTATTTATTTGACTGGACCTTCCCTCCCCAGTGATCCATACAACTCTGGCGCCTGTCACGCCTGTGCCTACGCACGGGGCGGTTAACCGTCATATTTTTTGGCGAAAAGTGTGTGTAAAAGAGCTCTTAGTGTGCCCAGTCCAAGCACAGCAATTATTGTCTAGGGTAGAATAAACAAACATTTGTTAAAACTGTCATCGAATGCTTAAAATATTCAGAATTAATTCCTCCAACTTCAATAATTTCCGCAATTTATAACGTTTTCTCTATGCTAGCCTGGAGAAAACCGCTATGCTAGGGGGCTCCGATAGTGAGACATACAGACTCCAGAGTTTATATTTCTTGCATTCCTCCAGGGTACAGATTAACGGAGTCCAAGCTGCACCGCGACGAGTACACCAAGTGGTTCGTGCCTCGATGGCTGCACAACGATGACGTCATCCCGGAGTACCTCTCCGGCACTGGGTATCTCATACAAGGTGACGACCCCACCCGAAATTAATAGCCTAAAGGCCTAGAGAATAGAGTATGTAATAGAGCATGAGCATGTGTTTTTTTAAGTAGTGTCATCACAGATGCACACAGATCTTACTCTGTGTACTACATATCCGTCGATCCTATCCATACCAGGTGGTCTGGCAGACATAGCTCTTGAGCGATAAGACCGCCAATTGTCTAATTTGTTTATAATTATTTCATTTTAAATTGTTTCTTATAATCTTTATTCAAAAAGAAAATTACAATCAACTAATAGAAATTAATAATAATTAGATAATTACATCTAGTATTCGGGTTCATCACCTTTCCTACCCTTCTCACTACTCCACACATGGACTAGGCTCAGAACTAAAGAGATGCATAACGAACGATGGACACGCCTGCGGCTGCTAGAACGCAGACAAGCCAGAGCGGCGCTTGCATCAAAATCACGGAAGCTAACAAAACGCGTACGTAACCTAAACAGAATGGACCTGCGTATCCTGGTAGGAACACTAACGGGACATTGCCCACTGAACAAACACCTACTAGTAATCGGAGCGACGACGGACTGCAGGGGATGCCTTAATGACTACGAATCAGCTGCCAACTTAGTCCTGGAATGCGAGGGAGAGGTGGCCATGCTAGCAAAAACAACGCATAATGGACCAAATCAAGTTTAAATCCGGACACAGGTACTTCAACTTAAGCTGCTGCTTACCACACTTCGGCATGATCTGCAATTTTTGTAAATATATACTTTTTGTGCAATAAAGAATAAATAAATAAATAAATATTGCTGGACAATTCACACAGCGTTATCTAGCCCCAAGCTAAGCAGAGCTTGTGTTATGGGTACTAGATAACTGATATACATAATACAATACACTACATAGATAGATATTTTTTATTATACATAGAAAAACATCCAGAACCCCTGAACAAATATCTGCAGATTGTTCAAACATTTGTCCCGAGGCGGAAATCGAACCCGCAACCTCCTGCGTCGCAGGCAGACCTTCGCCCGATGCACCACAGAGGTCGTCAGAATTATCTATCTATGTATCTAACATGACGGTCGATGTTTTGTTACCACCTGATTTTAAAAACCAACGAGCGTTTTGTTGTAATATTTTATCGAGCAAACGCAGAGGTGCGCGGGCCGAGGGAAAATGTACGCAAGGTACAAAGAACTGTTACATTACAAGTAATGCTCACTTAGTGACCGGGCAAACGAAGAATTGGCAGACCTTTAGCGAGATGGTCAGACGAAATAAGGAAGTACCTGAAAACGCAAAACTGGACAGACGTCGCAAAAGACCGCAAACACTGGGCAGAACTGGAGGAGGCCTTTACCTGAGAGGGGTCCTAACGAAATATAAATATTAAATATAATGTTCCTATTGACGAAATATAAATATTAAAAACAATAATTAATTATTCAAATTCATTTATCAAATCTATACTATACTCTGACTACATTTGTCATACGTTTATTTAAATTAATACAAGCAATTATTATATAAGCACGATTGACTAATTTTATTTAAGGTTAAGGATTAAAAGGCATTTTTATTTTTTATTTATTACTTTTTGACGTCGTGAACGTCAGTGAACAAGTCTCCGTTTCAGGTCTGGCCAAAATGGCATTTTTGTCAGTATGTCCGTACTCCTCTACAGATTCTATGATTTTATAGAATTTTATTGTCGTCGGGATTTTTTGATTAAAGGTGTACTTCCTTCAAAAAAGGCAAAAAGGTGGCTTTAGAATATCTCGGCTTTAAGACATTTGATTTCGATGATTATATTTTTAATTGAAAGGTTGTTGTTTATAATTCTTCTCATAAAAAATTGGTAAAGATCTGATCAGGATTTTTGGCATGATGAGCAGAATAGCTCCGCAAGATGCAGTATAATGCAAGAGAATACACAGTACAGCGCCACCTATTAGAACATCTTTGTAGCACGTTGTACTTACCTTCTACGTGGCACGGCCACTTGCCAGTTTGTGCAAGTAAGAAATCTTATAGATGTCGCTAAAGCTACTGAACTTTTTTGATATAATATGAGATTTGATTTGGAAGATTATTTTTAAATTTTAGTTGAAGTGTTTGTGCAACATTTCGTTCAAAAATTCCGACAACAATCGTATCGCAAGTGAAGTGATCTGTAATACCTACCTACCTTTCCAAGTGCACCTTACCTACCTCACCTACCCTACCCACAAACAAGATTGAATCCGTTCAGGAGAAACAGACGCCTATTCTTGCACGGTGGGCATTATTTCAATAAAGTATGAACCCCACAGAAGTTCTCATTATATAGGTACCTACCTAGGTACCAAAATATCCCGTTTTAAATAAAATTACTTTAGTACATTAAGTATTAAGTAAATTAATTGTTGAAAAAGTTAGTGTTCGCGACGTCTACTGTTCGTAGAACTACTAGTATTTATCATGGTCACACTAGTCGTACACAACGTCGAGCATTCGATTCCGCGAGAAGAAGCTAGATTTGATAATTTTCTATCTTGTTTCAGGAAAATACCTGCAGAGCATCCTCGATACCGCCATAGCCACACCCCTGATGAACCTAGAAGACGTCTACCTCACATACCTGGTGTCTGCGAAAACACTCCACTTACCACTTGTGCACGAGCCCAGACTCAGCCCTTACAAGCCCTGGCTGCCCTTCAGCTGTGGGCACTGGGCTCTAGCCTCCTCCCACAGCCATACCCCTGAGGGGATTGCCTATGCGTGGGGGAAGATAGAGAAGATAGCTGAGGAAGATGGCGCGTGTGATTTTTATAATATCTGGATTTGTAGGAGTTGTTTTAGATAGCTTGTAAAGAAATAGTTTTTTTGCACTTTTACATATTTTTATAACTATACATTTTAGGTAAGCTTTATTCCTAAAGGACTGGTAGCGATAAGTAGATAATTGAGTTTTAATTGTTTTTGGTTGATGAAAACCTATATTGTATGTACATATTATGTATTTATAATGTTTTTCTAGTAAAATATTTAACTTGAAGTTGTACTCTCTATTCTTAGTATAAGATTTGCTAGTTGTTGTGTCTACATCCTGTAGTTTTATCCAAATAAATGTTTTTATTTTGATATTTTGTTACAATCCTCAAACCCCATTCGTGGACACCTTGTACGTAACCATGGTCAGAGAACATATGTATAACTGTATAAGTATCTGCAAATATTTGATCTGGGTTGTTTTGGGTATTTTCTATGTATAATAAAAAATAACTATCTAATGTATTCTCAGTACTTATTTCAGTTATCTAGTTCTCAAAATACAAAACAATTCCAGCCAAGATTTGTGTAATTAGGATTTTTCTAGCAACAGCCCGAAGTCAGAATGTTGGCGGTGTTACACCCCCGTGCCACGGAAAGCACGTCAAGCTGTTGGTCCTGCGCCTAATCTCTCCCCGGTTTGATCGAATTATGAGAGTGAGGGAATAGAGAGTGCACCTGTGTTTGCGTGCACACTTGTGCACTGTAATATGCCCTGCGCACCTGGCTAGTCTCCGTTAAGTCTGGCCGCCGTGGACGAAATTTGGCTAGGAGGGCATCATGATCAATCTGAGCCATATCCAGAATCGAACCCACGGCTCCTCTGAAGCCAAACGGTCGTCTTTGGAAGTGAATGAGTTATGTCTCAGGATTACGATGTCCAGAATCCAGATGCACGCGGCAGGTGGGTGATAAGAGATTGATAAGAGTAACGAGTCTTCTTATTGTAGCTGCATTGTGCGGGGGGCCGGACTCAGGGCGGGGTGTGGGGGGTAACTAGTCGAAAGTGGTAGAGCAGGTTGACGGTGGCGTCGGTGTCTCGTCAGTGTTTGAAGATAACTATGTATAAATTTGATAGTTTTATTAATTTTATAATCCAACATTACAGCTATGCTAAAGCGTTACATTGTGTACACAGACAGAAGAACTTAGGATAATCTTACTTCTAACTAATACAAATCTAAATTTGAAAAAAAATGTCTTCAGTTTGTGTTTTAAATATTACTATTTTATTTAAGTACTCTGTCCCATGGGAACTGATTTATGGGATAAAACGTAACTTATGTTTGATTCCATGATTAGAATGAACTGTATGCAAAATATCCGCCCGATCTGTTTAGTAGTTTTGGCGTGACGAGGCAACTAACTTACAGCAATTCAATTCAAATTATTTTAATTCAAATCCACAAGGAACACTTGGTCAAGTCAATTGCTACAAAATAAAAAGAATAATAATCAGAAAACAATTAAATAAAATGAATGGCTGTAAAAAGGTCATAGATAATAATAGGTTTAAATAATCAAAATAGAAATTAAAATGAGTGCGGCTGTAAAGTAGCTTTGTCTTAAAAACTAAAAATTAAGGCTAACTAATCAGTCCAGGGTTTTTTATCATTAATATAGTCATCGATACAATAATTAACTGTTTTGATAGGTTTTTATGAACATGTTTCTTAAATGCTTTTTTTGGTAAGTTTACAATATGACTAGGAATTTGATTATAGAAGCGAATCACTTATTAGACCATTTATTTATCAATGCTTTCGCGTTTATAATATTAATGTGATCTAGGTACTTTGTAGATGTGTAAAAGTTTGAGGTTGGTGTAAGGAAAAGAAAACCTACACCCAACTGTGGGATAGCATGGGCTGTGGAGTGGGATGGTGATCCACTTACCAACAGAAAAACACTGATAACAAACAAATTTAACGTTTAGTTAGGACTTGAGTTCCAATGTTTATAAAAGGTCATCTCATGTAAAATTAAATAAAAAGGAGAAAGAAGAACTGATCTATTAAAACAGATGTCGTGGCCTAAGTCTACTGAGCCAACCTGGGCTCACCTCGCCGCCGGCGCGCTGCTGACACGTGTCCGTGTCCTGGATGTGAGTTAGGAAGCTCCTGTTTTTAATGGCACGACTTTTGGGATATCACATACGTCATTCACTGATCAGTCTATTGTCTACACAGTTTGAGAGTCACAAATATGCACAAATGTTCAATTTTTAAAAGATTGCGAGCGCGTAGCGATGCCCTTCAATTTTGATGCGAGCTGGAGTTTTTTACGCTCATAGGGCGCTGACGTCGCCAGTTGTCAGGCTTGTTGATTGGTGCATTTTTATGGGTGTATGACCCGTATAATGCGCGATGTTTCAAAACAGGATTTTATAAGAAAAGTGTGTCATTTAAACATTCGGACAGAATCTTCACCATGTTCGGCAACACCCTCATGCACCAAATGAATGATTTAAAAAAAAATCTTTTTCTGCATCTTTGTATTTGACAACTATGAAAATGGCCAAGTGGGCAATAAAATAACGTAAAGCATCCACTTACTTTATCCCGCCCCCTCCGTTACCCCTACATCCGCCCCTGCCCCTCAAACAATGAATCAAGAAAGGCAACAAGCCGGAACGTCATATAAACGCCTCGCATCAGTAGCTAGGCACACTCCGGCACACTGCGCCACGCGTCGCCATGGACCCCAAGTTGGCGCTGCTCCTCGCGCTCGTGATCCTCGCCTTGCAGCACGTGCAAGCTGGTAAGACACCTTGCTTTTTCAGCTGGGGATTGCATTTGCAGGGTCTATGAATGCCATGAAAACAAGTGAAAATCATTTATTTTGTGTCGCAAACAGTAGGTATTATACTGCCGCCAAACTACTTGTCCGGTGACTGAAACTGAGGGAATTTGCGGAGGTACACTCATGCATATAATTCATATCCCGCCGACAACGCAGCAGGCGAAAGAGATGGGTACAGCTTCGTATTGCTCTGTCTCGCCCTTTCATTGTTTGAAACAAAAACTCACATATAATAATCGACGTGACTGTCCAGAAGGTCCGCCCACCAATTTGGCCTAAAAATTGGTCTACGTATCATTGTCACGTGGCTCTAATTATACAAAAACAAAATGAGTAGGCATGGGTATCTATCTGCCTTTGATGCAGGTATCTATCTACATTGGATTTGCAGTAGTCTATTTAAAGCTTCTGCTGCGGCTTCACTCGCATTTTTTTAGGATATAAAGTTGTTATTATTTCAGGCATAGAACTACATCCGTGCAAAATTTCAGCGCGATTCATTCAGTAGTTTTGGTGTTGTCTTCATCCAAACATCTTACAACCAACGGCACAAACTTAATTTCGCTTTTACTACATTCTGCCGCGTGAACGCCGTGAGCGCCGTTTTACTCAAAATTGAGATACCTACTACCATTCCATAATTAGCGGGATATTTTTGTGAGAAATATTGCTTTGATGTTCAGGAGATATTGTTAGGCTGCATGCTCAGTGGATAGCGGGAGCGGAAGCAGAAGCATCTTGAGAGAGAGAATGCTTTCCACCGAAATCGAACTCACCGGTATACGAGGAGATTATGATTCTTCTGAATCTGTTAAAATCTAGCATGAATGAGTTAATTTTTTTAAGTGACTTTGAAAGAAAGATGATGTTCTACGTTCAGTTATACAGCTAAAAAAACATATATAAGTATGTTTTTATACGTATGTTCTACAATTTTTCGTATAGAGATCTCGGTTCTCGAGGTGCTCCCATAAATAAATATTCCCAAGGAATTTGTATTTTATCTAGTAAAACTAAAAAAAAAAAACAGTTTAAAATTAAAGGATACGTACCTAGTCAGTTTTCAGTTTTTTCAAATCAAACAAATAATTGCAGATGATCCGAAATAAATTTAGTTCAATACACTAGGGAAAGATGTGGGATGGGCCCTCAAAGATAAAACTACTTAAGAACAGCTCTTTTCTAGACTTCTGGTTTAACCACGTCAGCCCGAAACAAGAAGACCTCCGTGATCTCGGCCTGAAATGTATCCCGGGCAAGACCCTCATCCAAGTAGAGGAGAAAGCTCCCATAATGTCGACCATAGACCAATACGACTCCTCAGGAGAATACAACTTGAGAAGGTCCCATATGAATTTCAAGACGGATGATAAGTCCTGCCAGATTTGCGTGTGTTCGACGGAAGGAAAGGACGAGTATTGCAGTGCGCGCCCTGCCATGAACGTGAACGAGTGCATACGGATGGCGGCGCTGATGGACAAGTTCAACAGGAACGACCCTTACGAGCATGAGAAGAGTCTGTCGTTTAGGATCAGGCGAGGTCGGTTGGGACTGGCTGGAGCCTGCGGGTGCAAGGTTTTAGGGTCAGGGAAACTGTCAATTACAAAATCAGACAGATAAAATATTCTCTTTAGAGTAAAATCTTTATAGCGGATGGAATTTCTAGACTCTCGCTTCTTTACGATTCTGACGCAACTGTTTAGCAGTTGTGCAGATTCAGTGGTGGACAATAACCAGGCGTCACTAACGTATCTATTACGTACGTATTTTCTACAGGCAAAAAATATCTCTAGACAAAATACACAAGCAAATCTAAATGGGAATGATAGTACGTTCTATTGTGGAAAGTAAAATGTAAAAGTACGTACGTACCTAAATATCAATTTCTGTTGAGTTTCTTTAATGGCAGAAACCTGAAAATTACACTAGTATTTACAATTGAAACAATTGAGCTAACTGCAGACTGTTGCAAACATGTTGATTACATTTCATTCATGGTTGAGTTTCTTAAATAAGTATCTAATATCAGATCTTGCCAGTCTGTTTCCGATCTGTGTTTCTGAGTATGTTAAAAATGTTAAAATTCCTTCAATAATCGTAGATTACCTGTGGCACAATGACGAGATTCCGTACAACTCGAAGGCGAAGTGCCGGCGTGGGCACTCGTACTACACGAACAGCGACAACGCCAACAACACCGACATCGACGTGGGAAGCGAAGAGATCGCGAGTCTCCTGGACTACAACAAAACCGACCTCTGTTACTACTGCGTGTGCTCCATGGCGGGAGATTCTGTTGGCTGCATAAGCAGAAGCAAATGGTTCTGCCAGCAATATCGATACCTTCGTCAGCCTAACGCTATGAGAGACGTGTACCGGTATCTCTTCAAGCAAGACAGGCCAACCTATTTCCGGTCCCTCTCCTGGAGGCTTCGAAGGACCATGGACACGGGGATGTTCGACTTGGTCGATAGTGGTAGGAGGTGTTGAGGTTGTTTCTGCACCAGTTTTATTCTGTTTGCTTTTCTCTTTTAGGTTAAGGTGTTGGTGATGTTGTGCTGTGATGTGTTGTTTAACACCTTGAGTGATTACATTTAATTGTTTATATTGTGTAACATGTATGATCAAAATATAAAGTAAAGCTTATCAAAACATTTTTATTGGTCAGCTTGTCGCCTTTTGCAAGCCAATCTCTCAAGGACCTATCAAACCTACATACGAACTTATTAATTTCTTGTTCAAAATTGACGAAAGATTGGTGTTGCAGGAGGCGATGCGCTGTGCTGCGAACATTCGGACGGACATCGGAGAGGCATGCACAATAGTATCAGGAACAAGATAAGGCTCTTAAGCAAGAAAATCAATAAGGAGAACCTTCTGTCCAAGGCACAGACAGGAGACTACGTGGACTTTGTTGTTAACAATGACTAGCACTAGAGAAGCATGAAGAGAACCTATCAAACAAAGAGAGGGATGAACATAATTAAGAGGCGTTAAATAGAGATAGAATAGAAGAATTTATAAACCAAAGTATGGAGTTGTCAATGAAGCTAATGCAAAGGATAACTAATTCAATGAAGTTTTGAAAATTATCATCGTCTGGTCTTTTCATAAATAAAGGACGGAAAATTAAATGAAACTTATGAAGTGTTAGGTGGCAGTGACAGTGTCAGTGTATAGTGTGTTTTTTAATTTTATACTGTGGCGTGATTAAATTATTGTGTATTATTATTATTTTCTGCATTACACTTTTTTCAAGATATCTGTTAGCATATCCGCACTGTGAACCTTTCTTTCAAATTTCATCTGAATGCACATTGCACCCGCACGTTTCAGCCGCACCAACAAACATTGCACATTCTTCCTATAAATTATTAATTTAAGGTTGTATTTTACAAGCTTTAAAAATAATGCAAAATTAAATCGGTGAGTATTTGAAATTGAAATCATTATTGATTTTTGTATCGTGTACCGACGTGTATATCTTTAACAGATTGTGTGTTACAGTTGGCGGCAATTCGGAGTCTTGTGTGCCCTACGTCTCAGAATACACCGACTGCACTGAAGGTAATTATATTAATACAAAAAACATATAATATAATAAAACAAAATAATATACAGGGCGTCCCACGGCTATGCCACGTGGAGAGAAAGTATCTTAAATATTGGAGATTGAAAATTTGACTAAAAGGAGACTTCATTTTGATTTTAAAATCATTGCTTCAATAACTTGACTTAAGCCTTTATTCACAAAGAAAATTATACTAGTACTTACAATTGAAAAAATCGAGCTAACTGCAGACTGTTGCAAACAGTCTACAGGTAGCTCAACTGATCCATATCAATACCAGTCGTCGCGTCCCCAAGACGCTGGCTGCATTGCCCCGCTGTATGGCTTTATGTATATTACTTAAATTGATTACGGTCTGAGATCTTTCTACATAACCTGCCTCTAGAATACGTTTCAAAACTTAGGCTGGCTTAGAATTCAGAATCGGAACTCCGGCTGTATGAGGTCAGCCGGAAAACGACGAAGATAAGACTTGTTTCACCTTCCCCTTCCAATGGTGGTGATAATGACGACAATGATACTGACGGGTTCTTTCAGAAAACAAGTGTTCTGGCTGTTCAAAATGCGTCTGCGACGCTGATGGTAAATGGAACTGCAACGAGTTCCATGACTGTCCTGACCCGGCGGAGGTGGACGCTGAGAAAGACTACCTAGCGGAAGAAGATCTTGATCATGCCCTCAATGAGCTGGAGAAGGGTAAGATGAAATCTATTGGTAAGGGCTTTACCATTACATCTGTCAGAACCTTTACGCGGTGTATACCTAATACGCAGTACAACTAACTCGCATTAAGCCTAAGTCAAATCACAATTTAGGCATAACGAGATTTAGGTATAATGAGGCTTAAGCATAGCCAGAGTGTGACTTACCCCGACATAAGTCTGAAGCAAGGAAGGCATAAAGCTATTCGAGCCTTAGGGTCGAACCGTCGTTATTGCATTTGTTTTTAGTGTACGCGATAACCATCTCATAATAAGTTTAGTCCGCCTTTTTTATTTTTTACGTATTGAATTCTATTCAATTCATATTGAGATAATAATTAATCACAACCACACACATCACAATAAAAGTATTTTAAAAATGTATTTTTGTTGACATTTTGAAGTATTATTGACATTGGAAATAAACCACTCGCATCACAAGAAGCTAGATAGTACAAAAAAGTTTGTATACCTACGTAAACATATTTTAGGCATAACGCGATGTAGGCTATGTAAGACCTAGGCTTATAGCGAAGTTGTCCATACGCTAAGCAGTCCTATAGCAACTCAGGCAAACAGATAGTGTGGCCGAAAGAGAGCTGTAAATGACGTTTAGGCATAACGCGAGTTAGTTGTACTGCGTAATAGGTATACACCGCGTAAAGGTGTCAGAACATGGACATGCCGATTAAATCTTTTTCGTATTACGACAAATATGCAGCTAAACTTCAGCATTTTGCATTTTTTAGAGTTTTTCCTCTCGCTGAAGGG
The DNA here is from genome assembly GCA_963564075.1 of Eupithecia subfuscata. Lineage (NCBI taxonomy): Eukaryota > Metazoa > Arthropoda > Insecta > Lepidoptera > Geometridae > Eupithecia > Eupithecia subfuscata. The sequence goes on along the minus strand of OY751118.1, from coordinate 549,685 downwards.
CATAAACCGGCATTCGTTAGTGCTATTCGTCTCTACTTTATCCAGCGCCAGTCTGTGCTAAGAGCTCTTACGGTCTTTTGTTTATCAAGTCTTTGTTATATTTCTTCCTCAGAACTACTGGTACAAAGGCAAACTGAACGGGAAAACCAAAGAGCCAAGGTCTCCAAAGACCACGGCGTACCTGAACCTGAGAGCCGCGAAGTAAAGCATAAACAACAATATATAATTGGTACGTTTATTAGTATTTCATACTTTTCGGCCAAGTCCCCTACTATTTTTAGGGTTTCGAAGATCGTTTACGGAACCCTTATGGTCTCACTTTGTCTGTCCTTTTGTCCCTCCTTAATAACTCAGCAACTACCGCAGCTATCAACTTGAAATTTAAAATAATAATACATTTCGTGCGACTGTACAGATTTTAAGAAAAAAAAAATGAAAATAAACATTTTCCATACAAATTGAGATGTCGAAATATTATAAGAGACAAAGTCAAAAGGGGTATCAAGTGATAGGTATTTGTTTGCACATTTCAAAATAGTTTTTGAAATTTCAGTAAGTTGTATACTTTTCGAAATATTTTGAAAAAAGTAAAAAAAATACCCATTCCCCTATCTCCGAAGTTTGCAGAGCGATCCATATGAAAAGTATGGAGCATTTGTAGATATGAATCTATATTTTACAGGAAAAATATAGAGAAGTCTGTAAAAATAACACTTTTAGCAAAATGGTCAAAATGGGGGGGGGGGGGGATAATTTTCAAAAGGGAGGGCTACCCCGCTGAGTGGGGTATCATATGAAAGGTATCGCTTTGGACATTTAAAAACAGTTTTTGAAATTTCTATGGGTTTCGTACTTTTCGAAATATTTTGAAAAAAGTCGAAAAATTTACCGCTACCCCCTTTCACCGAAGCATGTAAAGAGATACATCTGAAATGTAGGTTGGTACCTACTAGTTTTAGGTATTCATTAAATTTCGAAGTCTCTAACCGGTACCTTTAGTACATACCTACTTGTTGACAAACGTTCGAAACCCTCGGCGCGCGAGTTACACTCGCACTTGACGGGTCTTGTTTTATCTATATTTACTATCTAAAATGGAGTTTTGTCACACAGTGACGATGCCACTCCCGTTAGAGATCAATTTTTTATAATATAAACATGGCAAAACACACAAACTCAACAAAATCCTACTTGGCACTTCAATTTTTAATATTATATGTATAGTATAGGATAGCTTAGTTTTAATGAAATGTAGGAACTTGCTGACGCAAAGATAAATTAAAAGGCCTAGTTTATTATACATCTTTAGACTTTCTTAACTATTACTTTAACATTCCAGGTTATGTAATTGGTATGAAGCACTAAACATGCACTTTTCTAATAAAATCTATCACCTTGCACCTACCTAACCTATCCGTGTTTGATTGATTTTATATCAAGTGTCTTAGGACAAAGGTGAGTGAACTTTTTGATGACGAGCTTAAAATTGAAAAGATATCTAAAGTTTTTGTTTTTTTAGATGAACAAATTGTTAATCTATCAGATGAAATAGTTTCGCTGATAGCTAGCGACAATGCGAAGTTTAGAACTAAAGATAAACCCAGTTATAAATATACGGAGAACGGAGGATTCAGATACAAGAGAGCTAGTGACAAGGAGAAATCCAAGACAATGAAGAAAGGAAATGGAACAGTAACGTTTCACAATACCATTGACGAAATCAACGAAGGTAGGTGCTAGAACTGAAAAGTCAGCTTCCGAAAAGTTTTAAATTAGCTATAGGAAGAAATAAAATGTTAAGTGGGAGTCGGACTCGCACATAGAAGGTTCTGTACATAGGTACTAGTGCTGAGTGCAGTGAGCACAAAAAACGACCCAGTGCAAACATATTTTCTTGCGATGTCACAAAAATTTCATGTTTTCAGATTTTTCCCTTTACTGGTGCTATAATAAGCTATATGGTTCTAGCCAAATTTGATTCTGGGTCAACGGGAAGTACCCTATAGGTTTGGTCCATTAGAAGAATAATATTTTTGGTATTGCAAGAACGAATTAGCAGTTTTCGGATTTATTTCTTTATTTGGGCTATAAAATCTTGCCTCTTGCCAAATTTCATGATTCTAGGTCAACGGGAAGTACACTATAGATTTTGTTCCTTTGCGAGAATCAAAAGTATTTTTTTGGTAAGTATGTAACTAAAAATTCGCAACTTTCACAAGGTTGAACATTTCAACCTTTGTTTGACGGTGCAACCTCTTAAAGAAGACAAAACACACCTTGATCCGTCGGTGCAATGACGAATATACACCTAACTCTTTGATAGAATAGAACCCTCGATTTCATGTAGCGAATGGAAACACTATAGTTCTATATTTGGTTTCAGACACGCTGAAGAATGTAACTGCTTCAGGCACTATCCCAGTGCAGAAAGTAGCGGCGTTGCCACAAGTCTCGCGAAGAACTAGCTTGCTCATTAACTCTACATCGAGTGTCCAAATAGGCAATGATGATAGCCATCGCAATGACAACACAGTTGATACTCCTACCATTCACGACGACAAAGAAGATCTACTTATCCACAGCAAATTACACCATGTCGTGGGTAATTATACTCAAGAAACAAAAGATAAAGAACTGTCAAAAATTTTAGTAGGTGAATTGAAAGGGGGAACTTCGGAACTAATAGGAGAAAAAGGAACTCCTGTTATATCTAACATCACATTTCACCCAGAAAATGACACATTAACAGCAATGGCCTTTATAGCTGGCAACTTATTAAATAAATTATGGAATATGGAAAAAGACGCAAGTAAAGATCAAATTGATACCGAGGTTTTGAAACATGAAAAAATTTCTGACTTGGTGGAGTTATTCAAAGAACCACTCAATAAAAGACAAGAAATGTTTTTGAAAAATGCTTTAGACAAGCTTTCAACAGCCGTAAATAAACATGAAAATGTAGAAGATATATCCTTATGTAAGAATGTAGAGGAAATAAAGAAACAAATGAAAGAGCTGAATGATAGTGCTGTGGATTGTGACATAGATAAAGTGATTGATAAAACCACTCCTAGTCCTGGAACAGCTGAAGCCTTTAACAAAATTACTGGGGTTTTAAATCTAATAAACAAATACGAAAATATTCAAGCATCTCTAAGGTCTTCAAATCTTAAACCGGTTAATGACGATGCGGTCACAGATGTAGATAAAATACTCACAGATGATGAAAAATCTTCTCTAAGCTTGTACGGAAAAACTTTAGAAACTATAACAAATCTACTCGTTCCTAAAGCAAAGAGTAAAAAAATAATAGATTCACTTCATAGTGGAAATAAATTTTCCGCTGGGATAGACTTGAACAAAAAATTACCATATGTTACAATTGGTAATCTTAACGTAACTATCAAGGATAAAATAATAATGGATTACTTAGAACACATACAAAGTAATCCAGACTGTTTATTGAAAAATCAAAAGCTTGGTACACTGCCTTCAATAGAAGGGGACATTTTACTCAATTTGTCGGAGTTTTTTAAAATAAAATCTCTATCAGATTTAGTGAGACTTGTCGAAACAGAGAAACCGCCAACGGTGACAGTGTTTAGATCTTATGATGCGATAAAATCAGAAGAAGAAACAACTACAGAAACTTTGAGAAAAACCAGTCCACAGAAGTTGACGGATACCAGGGAAAAATTGAAGAAACATTTGAAATCTGTTTTTAATGACTTGACCGAGTTAAAAAAGGCAGAGGAAAAAGGCACACATAAAGATTTACAAATCACAGATGCATTGCCTTGTCTCCAAAAACTTTTTAATGATAATGTTGAAGTTTTGGTGACAGACAATACAGATGAATTGAGTAAGATGTCAAAAACTTCGGCAGATCAAAAAAATATACCAGTCTCTCCAGTAGATGTGACAATAAGAGATTTATTTAGGAATTTGAAGAATGAATTAAAGATTGGTCAAACAAGACGAACTAATACATTTCATGGACAAAGACCAAAGTCAGCGGTTGTATGGGAGCGAGTAGTTAAAAACGCGGCAGAGAAAATAAACCACCTAACTCGCAGAAATATGGGTATCACGCCAAAAACAATAAATGAATTAGAATCTATGATAGAAAAGTTTGAGTCATGGGGTTCAAATACGTACAAAAGTTACGCATTGTTACACAAAGTTCCTCCTGGTGAGAGGCTGTTGTTGCTAAAAACCTTTTTTGGGGACACTCTGAGATACATAAAAGCATTAAAAACGATACAAAGCTCGTTGACAGATATTTCAGTCCAACAGCAAGATAATTTGACAGAAATATACGAATTCATAGAAAATACCGTCTTGAATTTACAAATAAATAAAAGAGTCGTAAATGATTTAGGCCGTAAGAAATATATCAACAAAAATAATTATAATATCTTACCAAGAAAACCAACGAAAACTAAACCAATGCGGGAATTTGATTTTGCTACTGACAAACCCAAAGCTTACACTTCGAAACTCACCAGATATTATGCAGTTAATCAGGACAAAAATATACAAGCTACTAAGTTAAATAGAGATCTAATAGATTCAGATAAAGATGAACCAAGTACAAAGCTAACCAAAGATCAGGTTATAAATCAATTGATTAAAAACCGTATCATGTTATACATTGAAACAAAGGAAGCTACTGGACAAACTAAGAACGACTGGAACTTCAATATAGCTGAAAAAATACTGACGCACTTAGAAATTGGAAATTTTCAATTAGCGAGAGAATTATACAAAATATTCGCTAACCGAAACAAGAACACAACGAAAACAAATAAAGACGTAAATAAAAATTCAGGTAAATAAGATTACGTTTACATTTTATCAACTTCATTCGCGTATGGCCCACGCGGCTCGCTATTGTATGCAATTAATGAGCCATCCTGGCCGACTGGGCAATTTAAGTTTGAAATAAGAACGTTAATTTGATTTGCAGTTGAATAAAGAAATTATTTTCAGGTATAACTAAGCAAAAAATACAGTACCCTTCCCGTAGAAAAGCTGTTCAATTGGAGCCACTAATTGATTTTCAAGACTCAAAACATATTCAAGCGTACCAAGATCAGTTTATGAAGCAGTTACAAAACCTTAGAAAGATGACATGAGTATAATTTACCTGTTTGACACTACATAATATAGAATTTTTGTTAATTTATACTTTTTTTTTATAAATTAAAACAGTTTTTAATATTTGTACTTGTTTTACTCAATTCCATAACGTTTTAGACCTAAACATATTTAAGATGTGGCTTCAGAACTTCAACATGATTCAGATGGTACGATGTAGCTGCAGGTGATGACTTTTCTTGTTTATCTTTTTTATTAGGTCTTTTTTTACTTGCTGCTCCTTTTATCTTCAGCGCAGTTATCTTCTGCGTTACTGAAAATTTTATTACAAACGTTATTGTTTTTAAATAAATTCAGGTATCACTTTGGCGCTTTAATTACCTTGTGGAGGTTTGCTAGGAGGTGTGTGAATAGTTTGATGCTCTTTTTTGACTCTTTTAGCAAATAACGCAGGACTTAGTTTCCCTCTAAGGTATTTTGGAATAATGTTATTCATACGACTGTTTCTTACGTCTGTCGACCTTCTTTGTCTAGATATTATGTTTAAATCGCTTTGCCACTTTGTCATGATATTGTGAAATCTCTTCTTAGATAACTCATTAAGTCTCTTCTTTGCGATGGTTTGGACTATTTCTTTTTTTGGAACTTGCTGTCGAACAAGTTCAGTTATATCGTTCCTGGAGCCGCGTAATAAGTTTCTAATTTTCCTCAGAAATGATTTTTTCTTGTGTTCTTTTACACTTGGCTCTAGTGTTACGGCAAGCTCTTGAGCTAGTGTTTTGTTTTTAAGGAATAAATCAGTTTTTTCTTTGATTTTTTTAAAAGTATTCAATACATCATCCAATAGTTTTTGTTCAATGTTTTCATCTATAGGTATCATTCTTCGGGTGTCAGCGAAATCTATTAATGTATAGGCGTCAGTTAGTTTCTTAATGTCTGATGACACAGACAAGTGGAGCAGTTTTAGGGCGTATAGTTTATCTGCGTTATTACTAACCGCTACTTTAGCGGTCATAGACTGAAGTTTTTTCCCTATGTCTTTAAAATCATTTGTAACATTATAGCCTGGTTCATACACCCTTAATCCAAAACCTGATAAATCATCTACATATTTGTTATTTATCACGCGCCTTACAATTTTGTTAGTAGTTTTCGATAAAGATATTAAAGCGTCAGTCCTTGGTTTGTTTTTATCAAGTGTTTCAAGAATTTTTATCATGTAATCTCCTGTTGAGTTATACATTTCACCAGCCTCTTCTTCAAGTAATAGCCTTCTGAAGTTTTTCAGTTTAAAACTATTTTCTAAGCTTGTAGAATTTTTTTGTTTACGAACGTATAGACTCATAGCACGAATCAAAGCTTTCAAATCATCCGGCAGGTCGTTCGTTATTGTAATTTTCTTTAATCCCACAATATCTTTAATTACTTCATAAATGTCCCGTTTCAATTTGTAAAGCAATTTATCGAGAACACCTGGGTTGATTTTGCGAAGATTGTACTGAATTTCTGGATAAACGTCTAAGTTGTAGTTTGGCATAACTGTACTAGTCAGGATTTCTTGCTGTCTCGCATTAAATTCTATGGTATCGTTAAAATTCCTTATGAATTCGATTAAGTTTTCTTTTATCTTTACAAGATCTTTCAGTTCTTGCTCTTTGTCATTGATAATTTTGATTAAAGGTTTTAGGACATTGTTTTGTAAACAACCGGATTTAGTAGCATTGTTAATTGTTTCAGTAGTTACTTCAGTTGTCAAATTTATCCGAGCTGACGATATCTCTCTCTTCATAATATTCACAGCATCAAGTTGAATCGTGTCGTTATCAACCTCAGAATAATATTCATCATCCATTTTCACCCCTGTTTCATTGAAACCAAATGTGTCATTATAATTATCGTCAAAAATGTCATCGCTAGTTATTTCTCTCTTCATGATATTCATAGCTTCGAACTGAATATCATTGAAACCGTCGTCATTATTTTCATCATTAATCAAATTCATGGTCAAATCGGTTTTACCTGAAATAAACAATCGTTGTTATATATAAGGGTGAAAAAAAATTACTTAATAAATCTCACGGTTAACTTGCCAACCTGTATACTGCGCATGTGGTTTGGTAGTCTCTTTGCGCGTTGAAGATTCTTCTTCAATATCTGTGGAAGTTTCGTTTCCTGCTTCTATAGCATTCAGTATGTGTGCGAATTGAGTATTATCGTTCTTGGCTAGAACTATGTCATCCAGATCCATGTAATCTTTGGAATATTCCGCAGTGACATGAGACTGTTTGAGTGTTTCAGCATGTTTGTCTTTATCATCCATCACATCACTAAGGACTTCATCAAAGTCGAGGTAATCAGGAATGCCATCATATGGTTTTGGTGTCGTGAATGCTGAAACAAATTAAAAAAAACAATATCAAATAATATATATAATTTAGGTACATTTGCGCTACATTTAGGAATCGGAATTAGAATTAGGGAAAATACAAATTCCTGAGTTGTCTCTCGTTACTAGTTTAGAGGCTGCGAAGATCGGCTTCTATTTAGTTTTATCCAGCCTCTACCTGGGGCCGTGGACTTGATAATACCTAATTACATGACCGTCATACATGTGTTTTGTTCAGAGATATGGTAAGTACTAACGTACAACGCTCGTAGGCCGTACCTATAAGTTTTTTGGTCTTGTCTGTGAAACTCGCTCGCCGAGGGTTTTGAGCGTTTGTCAATTATACAAATATATAAATAAATAATGCTGGACAATCCACACAGCATCATCTAGCCCCAAGCTAAGCAGAGCTTGTGTTATGGGTACTAGATGACTGATATACATAATATGTTACATTACTTAGATAGATATTTTTACATAGAAACGACCAGAACACCCGGAACAAATATTCGTAGATCGTACAATCGTTTGTCTCAAGGCGGGAATCGAACCTTCGTCAAAACAAAACACTGAGGGAAAGTTAAAACAAAACAAAAAAGTCCTAACCAAAACCTCTGGGTGACGTCACATTACGAGTCTATAGCTTACAAAATATGTGATGTAAAAGCAGTAAATTATGTAAAAACGTGGTAGTTGCAAATTTAAGAGAAAAACTGAATAGGATGCTTCAGTAAAGAAATATAAATATACTCAATAAATATATTACGTTCTCATATGAAGCAAATAAGTATAAACGTTCACAGTATGTATGTATATAGGGTATTCTAGGAACTTTTTGAGTTGATAATAGTTTTTTTTTAAACTTTGATTTGAACGAATGTAATGATTTAGTAGAACGGAGTGTGGGAGGTATATCATTTCAACAGAAGCTGCAAAGCGGAATGAACCTCGAAAAGCCACCGTTCTAAGTTTTTGTGTCAGTAAAATCAGATTAGAGCAAGCTGTACGTGGATATCGAGAGTCTGTTGGTTTCAGACCCCCATTCTAGTTTATTGTACAGGTTAGGAAGTAATTTAAATTTGATAACGCCGAACAAAAGAGTCGCCAAGTGCAAGTCACGGCGTGCATTTATTTGAAGCAAGTCCAACGAATTCAGCTAAGGGGTGACATGTGATGTGATCGAGGTGGAATGTAGAAGCAGAATCTTGCGCATGCATTCTGAACTCGCTGGACTGACTTCTCAGTGCGGCTGAGTAGATAGTAGAATTGTTTCAATTGTTACTACTAGTTCTAATTTGTTTCTATTTTTGATAAATGAGCGGCGGGAATAATTTGAGGCGACTGCCTCAGACTATTTCCGCCGCACAGTGGATGACTCCACTGAATCTCAAAAAGACAATCTGAAGGTCGCAGAAGCCAGGCATCGCACGGCCTATCATTGTGGCTATCTCTGGAAGATGCACAAGTCCAACTGCAGACGTCTTTTGAGATGCTGATGATGAATTAGATAGTGTTGTGTCTGTCTTACCAGCTGTGCGAGCCATAGCTCCGTCTCGTCTCGGGGCCGGCACGTCTAGTTGCTTGTCTTTAGTTGTGTGTCTCACGCCGTAGAACCAGTCCATGATCTCTGCGTATTCGAGCTTCTGAGGCACTGACGTCACTTGGGCTTCAGTGGTGTCGGTAATACTTCGCTTTTTTCTCGTCATTTGGTCCCCTGAAATATTTTGATCAGGTTTATTCATATATAATATTCTAACTGGAGGATCTAATCGCTATCTATCTGAAGGCCCATTCCCCACGGCACGAATAAGTAAAAGTAAAATATTCATAAAACTAGGGTTTGCGGCGCCAATCGTATGAAATTCGGACGAGATGTACCCCTACTCCAAAGTGAAGTGGACATCTCGTCCGCGGATAAGTTTAAGATTCGGACCAATGTACCCTAACCCTGAAAAACGTCTTGAGTGGTAGTGGCGCGGCGTATCACGCTGCGGTGTGCGTCACGACGGCGTCGACAATGGATTTGTCTGTGCCGTATACCGCTGCGGCAAAATCAAATGACCGCTTCTCCGCACAGACAGTTTACGTTGCGTCGTGACGCTACGTTGTGCTGCACACCACAGCGTCGTGCGTTGCGAACAAGACTAAGGCTTAAGGGACTACTATTCTATCTCCTTTTCTGCTCACACTGCTGTCAATGCGTTGGCACTTGCTGAAAGTTATTGTCTATTTTCCTAATCGGCCCGAAAGACAACGGTCTGTAAAGTGAACTTACTCTGTAGAGCCTGGATGACCAGCTCCAACACGTGATGGTCCACGTTCAGCTCCAGTTGTGCAGTGCAGCGCTGCAGCTGCTGACAGCTCCAGCGCCCACCGCCATCGCAGGCGCACGACTTGCAGCCCACACATATGTTGTCTACACAAACAAATGTCCATCGCTTTAAACTTGGCTTATTTATTTACTCACAAAACCCACAGCTCTTAGAGATTACTTAACGAAACTATTTTATTATAACCTACAGTCAATAATCATTTTGAAGAAGTTCAGCTATCTCTAGACTGTTTGCAACAGTCAGCAGTTAGCTCAATTGTTTCAATTGTAAATACTAGTATAATTTTCTTTGTGAATAAAATTTTATTTGAAGAACCAGGAGGATTTGAATTGGCGAGGACTAAGTTTTAGAGATTTCTGTGGACAGTGGCAGCGGGTGCAGATTTTTGATTGTCGTTAAAGGAATTCCTTTATTAACTACCAAAACCCACTGCTGTATGAGACTGGAAAAACTGTCACAAGTCTCTGGGGCTGTGAATAGGTACCTTTGTCACAATTCGTGTACTTTGAGACGTAGGGAATGCACTCCTGGGCAAGCCACGACGCGGCACCTGCAACCAAATTGCATTAAAAACCTCTAGTATACGCAGTAACAAATATTACCATATCCTGTGATCCAGTTAAATAACAACAAACAATGGCCGAAGGGCTGCGTAAGAAAAAAACCGTTGCGGTTTCAATTTCTGCTAGAGAATGGCGTATTTCTCCGCTTGCACGATGCTTCGTAGCTCAGGCCCGGACACTCGCAAGTCGCAATTTCGAAGCGATGTCAGTAGAAGCCAGGCTTGCTAGAAAAAGAGCTTTACCTTGCTGCATCATATCATGCACCAGTGACTCCACCGGCGAGGGCGCCTCCTCGCCAAGCGCGAGGGTTTCCCCACCGTCCAGCGAGCTTAAAGCTGCAGTACTTTCCTCGTAGAATCGACACCGAGGCTCCTCCAGCTCAGCGCAGTGGTCTCCCAGGCACATGTGGCAGGCCTCCTGATGCAGGCTGCGCACCAGCTTGTATCGGACCGTGCCTTCGTGGAGGCTGAAGCCTGGAATGTGATGGGTAACTTTTTATATAAATGGTGTTTTTGTCGATGTAGCTGTCCGTATAATATACAAGATCCGTCAAGTGCGAGTGTCACTCGCGCGCCAATGGTTTCGTACGTTAGAGAATTCTCAGCTATTTAATAAATACCTAAAAGAGTAGGTACCAATCAAACTACATTTTAGATGATCGCTCTGCATACTTCGGAGATTAAGTAAATATTTTGACTTTTTTCAAAATATTTCGAAAAGTATGAAACCTACAGTTTATAAAATTGTTTTGAAACGTACAAACTAATACCTTTCATTTGATAACCCTCATGACCTTGTAGATAACTTTTAAAATATTGACATCACAAGTTGTATGAAAAATGTTCAGTTTTATTTTTCATTTTTTTTTTCTTGAATCTGTACAAGCGCACGAAGTTAGGATTAAAGTATTATTATTTTATGTTTCAAAATGATAGCTGCGGTAGTTGCTGAGTTATAGACGAGGTATTACAGTGAAAAAAGGACATACAAAGCGAGACCACAAGGGTTTTGAAATGCTAAAAAATTAGAGGTTTCCCTCTGTCTTTGTATGAATTATGAGAATCTCTTTTGACAAAGGCCTCCTGCAACCCCACTATATCCAAACCAACTAAGCGACCCTATTGTTAAATACATTTCGTCGCACATCTCAGGGACCCTATTCTGGTAAACTATCCACTTCTTAAGTCAATGATATCGTCACAGATTGACACGTTTTGTGGTATCTTAGATGAAAGAAACTACAAATGGAGGGTCGTACGACCAAATTTTAAAGTTTCATTTGAAACCATGCTATCAATCTCCCCTTGCAAATAGCATCGCACGCACAGTCTGGATTATTTTATCTAAGAGTCATTCGAGACGATTCTACGACGTTAAATAAATAAATGACAAAATAAGCTGAGTAGTTAAGTCTATGTTTTATCTTCATCTTTATTCTAATTCCTATTTAGAACTACACATAGGTACATATTTAAACTTTATCTAAGACGACCCTATTAAGAAATTTACAATCAAATATCTAATGTAATAATGTAATTATTTATTTATCGGCTTTCAACATATGGGGTCCATAATCCCCACGCTGGGCATGCGGGTTGGGGGTCGCAGTTCAGTGGTAGAATAGTTCTGCAGAAGGCGCTGCTGCCCGCCCCCGGTGGATATCTGAGTTGTAGTAGCTCCAACTCTGAGCCGGCAACCACACGGCCAAATACCTATTTAACTGTAGTTAAACCGTCTATGTAAAACGTGTTAATCGAAAAAGCAGCTTAGGTAAATGTAAAACTAACAAACAAAAATATTGAACAATAGGCACCGCAATCGCGTTTTAAAAACATCAGCAAATTACACGAAAGTCAAACAACACTCACTTTGAAATCATGCTACATATTTTTGGAACATTTTTGCGATACTAATTGAAGAAAAAGAAATTACGATCTTCATAATGTTTTGTGTCTATTCTCCTCTTGAGTAGAAGTCTTTTGACCCTAAGTTCTTTGGCTCTTCCAGCTCTACTTTAAAACTTTTGTGCAGCTGATCTATAAGGGTTGAGAGATGGGTAGCCTCCTACTCTCTAACTGGCATTTTCTGGACTCAAGTTGCTCAAGACAGAGACAGATGGAAACCCTTGTCTTTGTTTTCGTAATATAATGTTACAAAGAGGAAAGATTTGATTGTTTGTTTGGGAGTTGAGGAGGTTGTTTGGTTGGGAGGTTGTTTCAGGGAGTGACATAGGCTATATTTTATACCGGAATTCCCATGGGAACGGGAACTACGCGGGTGAAACCGCGAGGCGATCGTCTAGTACTTAATAATTTTTGTAGTTCGTTTTTGAAAGATTAAAGAGGTCTATTTGACAGAAGATGTTACAATGTAAGTCGGTTTTAAAATTTATAGTATCCACGTCTTACCAACATACCTATTCGACCTAAAATAAGGTTGCAGGTATTGAAATTATAAAAAGAATATATTTATGGGCATGTATTATTCATCTCCTATAGCGTACCACAACAACATGTTTTTCTGCGTACTTGCATCGTTTTACGCATTTAAATAATCTTACACCTACAAGCATATTTCACCTCGAGCGAGTGTAACGCCGTGCGCTGGCGCCGGTATCAGAGCTGACGATGATAAAGTGATTACCACTTCATAACATTTGAATCTTGTGCCCTTGCCGCATGCCGCATCGTTCTGCGCTTCTTTCGCAGGTCGTCGTACCACCTGGATGGAGGGCGTCCTACACAACGTTTGCCAATCATAATCACTTTATTGTATGATGCAACGACAGTAGTTTTGAGACGTTTGAGTCACATTTTACGTTTCCTGTCAAAAGTGACGTCCAAACATTAAAAAATAAAACGTCAAGTGCGAGTCGATTCGCGCACCAAGGGTTCCGTATAATTGTAAGACCTTGTTTCTTGCCAAATATTATGACTCTAGGTTAACAGGAAGTAGCTTAGGCACCCTATAAGTATATAATGGTCCATGGCGAGAATCAAAAGAATTTTTTTTAACTACAAATATACAGTTTTCGAATTTTTCCCTTTAGTTGTGCTATAAGACCTTGCTTCTTGCCAAATTTCATGATTTTAGGGTACGGGAAGTACCCTATAGGTTTTGTGTGCATGTGATTATTTTGGAAATTTTATATATTCGGACATAAACGGCTGTAACTTTTGATTGCGTTGACATATAAGTTTTATTTATATCGAGGCTCCAAGAGGTTACGGACTTGAGTATTTGATGTTAATTTCAACTCGACGCGTTCCAGAGAAAAGGAGATTGACAGACGAACAGCCGGACAAAAAAGTGATCCTATAATAGGGTTCCTTTTTTCCTTATTTAGTATTTTTTTACATTAGCAATGGGCAATGGACTATTAAGGACTGATATAATGACGATGACTGTTACCTCTATTTATATGTTTATTTGATCGTTCAATTTTCTTTCGTTTTTACTCTAGCTAGATAGTAAGGCCCAGACTCCGCCAAAGCGGAGATGTGCGAAGCGGAGAGGAGAAGAGACGCTTTTCAGCTAGGGTGTCTCCACCGAAGCTGTGCGGAGATGCGTACGGCTCTACCCAGTACGCATCTCTGCTGGAACGGAGATTAGTGCTGGCAAAAGCGGAACTGAGCTGCGTGCGGCGAGCGTCGGATATTTTGTTCAGTTGAGATGAATACACTAGCGGCGCCGCTCACTGCACGACGCTCGATGAGAAGAGTCTCGTCTCCGCTGTGTGACGTCGGCAGCTTGCGAGGCACAGCTCACCTCTCCGCTCCGATCTGTCTTTGTTTTCTTCGCATACAAATATGATACCACTCCGCTCGTTTCGTCTCCGCTATCGTGGAGTCCGGCCCTAAGCATTTATTTTAGTGTAAATTTTACACGACAACCTATTACTTATTACATAATAATTAATTCACTAAGTGAGATGGTGGCCAAACGCTTGACCATTACGAATAAAAAATGTCAAGAAGTCTTTATAACGCCTGAACAAAATATAACATTGAGCAGGTACCTACATAATTGCTATTTTCTTACCGTCCACGCAGAGCAGTGCGGACATGAGGATGGACAGAGAGAGGCCGAGCAGGGAGGCGGACGCGGACATCCCGGGCTTGGTCGGCTGTGCGGCGAAGCGGGCGAGTGTGCCTCGGCTCTCGTAATAGTGTTTACTGTTACAGTTTGTAAAGCCACGCGGGCGCGGATTCAGGATCAGAAGAAAACAAAGGACTTACTCGCGGTCTGAACAGTATTTTACTCGATTAGTCGGACCATGAGAATCGGGGAAGCCTCTTTGTCCAGTTTTGTTGGTTTTACTCTGACTCTTGACTAAAATTAAAACGAAGAGAAAATCAAAACTTTTATGACAATAATTTGTAGTTTAATTTGACTTGGTTATGAGCATATTTTGTAAGCCTAAGAAATAAACGTTATTATTTTCTGATTACTGCATAGGTACATTTTTAGACTCGGGTTGTAATTGGCAGGAAAATCAAAAGCAGGGCAGCGAGTTCCAAGCCTTGAAGCGCGCGCCGTGGCGACTTTTTGTAGCGATGCTGTCGCGATGCTGACGTGCGTTCGCATCGATACAGTCGCCCACGTAACCACGACTCTGTTACTATCGCGATGCTGTCGCGCTTCCGTCGTGATTCAGCATCGATATACAGAAATGCACAGACTGACTACCCCAGACCAGCGCCCTCTCCACTCTTCTTTCTCCCGATGTTGTCTGATACAGTCGCGATGCTGTCGCGCGTATTATTAGACACAGTCACGAATTTGCATCGCTTCAAAAACGCGAAAACGCGACTGACACGCGATAGTAGCGATGCGGTCGTGTGTTTACAGAACGCGCGACAGCATCGCTACAAAAAGTCGCCGTGGGCGTGGCCTTAATAATCGTCTTTTCCCAGTGGCCACCACTGCCGTTACCATCGCCAGCACACTGCTTGTCATCGAGAAAAAAGTATCCCCGTCGCCACCACTATTGGCCATCGGGAAATTTAAGTTCCAAGTTCGCACGCTTCGCATTTAAACTATTGCATTGAATAGTGTACCTATTACGGTTTTCAGCAGTGAAAGTGTCCTGAGTCCGGCCCACGAGAGAACCGAACTTCCCTCAGATGTTTACAAACAGAAACCGCAAGGAAAGACGCGCCGCCTCAATCGTCATGTTAACTTGCTGCCATGCACAGCCTCCGAGCGGTGCCACTGCTGCTGCTGACGGTACTAGCCAAGGGTGAGTCGTGCACGTGCTACTCTACCTACTATTCTGTGCTCCTCAAGGTGAGAAGATTGTGTATATACCTAAGAGAGGTCAGATCTCGACTGGTCGAGAACAGGGCTATCCGTCCCCATGCTGGCGGAAACTTGTGACAGACTCGACCGACATAATTCCAACGTATCTTACAAAGCAATAGCTGACGCTACCAATGGATCTGCCAGCTGGGGAGAAAAGGGTCGTGTGCACCAAGAAGTATGCTGCTTTTGATGATAGAGCGTGCGTGGAGGGTAGAGTACCTATGCTCTATCATTAAACGGTAGTAATGGTAGAGTCTTAAAGTAATTTTTGAGAATTGTGTACCCTCATCTGACGATTCCATTGTATCGTGCCGCGCACTACGTTCAAATAACGGAAATACCATTTAAAATAAGGATATGTCATTAATTTAGGGATAATTCTGTAGCTTACATTGATTGGACCATATTCTTTTCTATTCATTTTTTACGGTCAATGCATGGCCATTTGGCCGGTCTGTCATGACACATAAGCTTTATTATGAGAACTTTCATATGGCACGGGATGTGCTATATGTGCATATGAAATACCCCTACGGTTTGTTGCATCAGTCATGGCAAATGTGTTATTCTTTCTCAATGCATGGCAATCTCGATGGTATTAGTCAAATCTGGCATAATCACTGTGGCCGCATTCTAAATATAATTTTATGATAATTATTGTAAGGACCTTCGTCATAGATTGAATCTACGAATACGTACATCAACTCTAGCAAAGGAATAATTAAACAAAAAATTAAAAACACCTTTTTAAAAGTATCTTCATCCAGGACAAAAGGACCTGCTTGGGCAGAAAAATACCAACACAAACTCGGGGCTCAGTCGTTTCGTTTAGGAGTTCCTATGGTTACCTTTTGACCACTTTCTGACCAGCTTGATGGTACCATGACATACTTACACAACTTAAATAAGTATGCCGAATTTCAGCTTAATCGGATGAGGAAAAATGGTCTAAAATTCCGTTGCTACATTTGTCCCACACATACTAACAGGGCAATTAAATAAAGGCTTGTAAAAAGTGAATGAAAGGGGTTGACCTTCTACTGTATGTTTGTACAAGTATGTTTAACATTTTCTCAATAGCACAAGCTCTGGTTACATTGGGGCTCGATGATGTTGCCTGAAATGTAAAGGATAGGAGAAGGTGTACCTACCTATCGTCATCATCATCAGCCTATATTAGTCCGCTACTGGACATAGGCCTCCCCAAATGAGCGCCATAGCGCCGGTCTTCGGTTCCAGCTTGCCGCATCCAGAATCTGAATGCAGTCTTTCGCAGATCATCATCCCTTCTGGCCAACCGGCATCCTACACTACGCTAGCAGAGTCGCGGTCTCCACTCAAGAATACGTTTACCCTAGCGGTTGTCGGTTCTTCACGAGATATGGCCGGCCCACTGCCACTTCAGCTTGCTAATTCCTTGAGTTATATCAATAACTTAGGTTCTCTGTCGGATGTATTCGTTACGAATCCTATCTTTCAGAGAGACTCCGAGCATAGTTCTTTTCATAGCTCGCCGAACAACTTTGAACTGGCAGCCCTATCGTGAGTGTCCACGACTCAGCTCCGTAGGTTATGACGGGTAGGACGCACTGATTGAAAACTTTAGTTTTCAAGCATGGCGGTATGGATGACGAGAAGACTCGACGTAGTTTCCCAGACGCTGCCCAGCCCTACTGGATCCTCCCCTTAGCTTCCTTCTCAAAATTGTTTTTACCTTACTACAAAATTTGCCCGAGGTAAGTAGATATAGTAATCGGAAACAATTTTGAGAATGTGGCCACGACGACCGGTCCCGGATCGATGAGGCCATTGATCGTGACTTTGGTATCGTCCAAATTAACCCTCAAAACCCCTTTATCCCTTTTTAATACAAATAACCGTATTTTGAGTAAATTTACTTTTTTACGGCTTAGTCCGCAGTTTTTGGGGCTTCTACAGATCTCTCGACTACTACTCACACTCTTTTTTTTTAAACATGGCAGAAGCCTTTATTAACAAAGAAAGTTACATTAAAAAACTACTGAGCTAACTGCAGACTGTGGCAAACAAACTACAGGTATCTCAACTGATCCATATCAATACCAGTCGGAAGCGTCCCTAGGACGCTGGCTGCATTGCTACGCTGTATGGCAATGCTGATGCGCTGTGCATGATACTCATCTCACCCACCACTAACATTAATGTGATGGGTGTACATCATTATTTGTAAAATTACTTTGATATTCCTACATTAATTGTAAAATAAGCCTTGCTGAAGATAAATAATAGCACGATGACTTAGTCAGCTAAGCTTCTATAATTCCAAGAATGTTTGAATGATTGTTTATTGCTTGTTATTAATTGTTATTGTGATTTAATCAAACACAAACACTAAATTGCGTGTTTGTATTAACAGTTGGCGAATGTAAGATTCCTACGGATGTTTGCTTACCTACTTTCAAGTTCGCTTTCAAATTCGTTTCCCACCAGCCCCTTGTCCTAAAAAGAGGATGTGTTTGCTCAATAATAAAGAAAGAAAGAAGAATAAAAAAGAAGATAAAAATATTTTTACTCAAAAATGCTCAACCTTCTTTAATCAAAGTCGACTTTTTCGTCTTACCTTCTCAATTGCATCGATCGATTCTATTTCAACGGCAAGTAGGGAGAGTCAAATATTCTTTGTTAAAAAACTACAAATATACGGTTTTCGGATTTTTTCCTTTACTTGTGCTATAAGACCTTGCTTCTTGCCAAATTTTATAATTCTAAACGGGAAGTACCTATAAGGTACTTCCCGTTTAGAATTATAAAATTTGGTCCATAGCAAGAATCTAAATTTATTATTTCGTGAATAAAGAACAAATTTAGTTTTCGGATTCATTCCCTTACTTGTGCTATAAGACCTTGCTTATTGCCAAATTTCATGATTCTAGGTCTACAGGAAGTACCCTAGGTTTTGTGTGCATATGATTCCCGTGGCAATTTCAAAATATTCGGACATAAACGTAATGAGAAGCTAAATATTTTAGGCATAAGGCGCTATTTCTACCATTTTTAGCGTTCCTTACCTAAAAAGGAAAAAAAGAACCTTTTAGGATTACTTTGTTGTCCGACTGTCTGTTTGTCTGTCAACCCCTGTTTTTCAGGAACGCGTAGAGCTATTGAGTTGAAATTAACATCAAATAGGTAGGTAGAGATGAACCATTCTAGAAATGCTCGCCAAAATGCACGTCCCCTTCCATAAACGGCGTTCATTTTTAGAATGGTTTATCTCTACTCAAGTCCGTAACCACTTGAAGCCGCGATATAAACAAAACTCAATCAAAAGTTACGGCTGTAACTTGAAGTTTTATATTTTATACGTCACATTAATAACTTGATCGTTGTGTCAATAGATTATTCTTCGTTCTCACCATAGAATAACAGGCCGTTTAACCATATACATAGGTACCTATATCTCGTTTTGCGTAAAAACATAATTATATTTTGTAGTAATTTGATTGTTTTTAAAACGAAAAAGAGATTTCGAAGCGCGTAGTT
Organism: Eupithecia subfuscata; assembly: GCA_963564075.1. Taxonomy (NCBI): domain Eukaryota; kingdom Metazoa; phylum Arthropoda; class Insecta; order Lepidoptera; family Geometridae; genus Eupithecia; species Eupithecia subfuscata. The sequence goes on along the minus strand of OY751118.1, from coordinate 530,480 downwards.
TTAAACAGTTTTTTACTTTTGCGGGATAAATACTCCCGTGGAAATCATGTTTATTGGACCAGCTCGGAATTATCTTCTATACAACCGCAAAATCATCATCCAAATCGGTCTTTAAATGACGGTTAAATCGATATAAATAAAAAAACATCCATACAAATATGACGAATACACAGCCGAATATAGCTTCTGTTTTTAGAAGACGTTAAAAATAACCTCAGTCAAATCTCATAAAACATTTAGAAAAGTAAACTGAATTCATCATGAAACTATTCAACCGCTGTCAAACGACGAAATATAGTTCCTTTCTATCCGGTAGCGGCGCTGCAAGTCGCCAATAAATAAATAATGCTGGACAAGTCACGCAGCATCATCTAGCTGCAAGCTAAGCAGAGCTGGTGTTGTTTTATGGGTGCTAGAACCATTATGACGAAATAATTTTCAGACGTTTTACTAGTAGGTCATTTTACTTTTATGCCGTTCACCCCAAAAGGGCGTTATGCTAGATTGTCCTTCTGATACGGACCGGATAACTGATACACATCATACAATATATTACATATCTTAAATTACTTCCGTGCCTCGGAAAGCACGTTTAGCCGTTGGTCCTGCGCCTGACCTCTCCTCGGTCGTGTCGGTCTGTCGTCCCATCGGATTATAAGAGTGAGGGAATAGAGAGTGCACCTGTGTTTGCGCACACACTTGTGGACCATAATACCTAATCTGGCTAGTCTCCGATGAGATTGGCCGCCGCCGTTGTCGAAATTCAGCTAGGAGGACATTACATTATTACATTACATAGATAGATGTGATGTTATGGAAAGAAACGAAAACTTTAATCGTTATCGTAAATCAATGCACAACCCATACTAAGGACACAGATCCATACTCGTAGTTTCTGGAGATAATACTACAGTGTGCGCACATATTTCATATGCATACAGTCGAATCGGTTCGACGAAGGCATTTTGACGTGGTTTTGACAGGGCAATCGTGCGGTGGGCAAGGGACGGGACGGGGGAGGGACGCTCCCGAGTTGCATACATCACCGCCTTAGTAACTCGGGAGCTTCCCGCCCCTCGACCCGTCCCGTACCCCGTGCCCCCCGCACGATTGCCCTGTCAAAACGCCTTCGTCGAACGACTGTAGGCATATAGGTAGGTTGTGGTGAAAGTGTTTGATCTGTCAATGGACAGTCGATTATTGTTTATCAATAGTTAGCTAATTCAGTAAGAGCGCCATTGTTCGACACTATGATGATAGCTGAATTTGCTTACAAAACAAACGGTTCCGAGTCTCACGGTCTTCAACTATTGCGTAAATTTCAGGTATGGTCAGCAAAGAAACATTCTCTAGATGATGCTGTGTGAATTGTCTAGCATTTTTATTATTATACACTTAATTTAATTAAAATCTCGTTACATAATACGTTTTTTACAAAGAAAATACAAAAAAAGTATTGAACTATTCTACAGAGATATAAGGTCTACATAATGTATTGAATACACAAAATATTATGTGTGGTCGTACATAAAAAAAATATACGAGTCGACTTGAGAAAATTAGTCATTAAATAACCCGCCCCTGACCATTCTCTGTGAAAAGGTGCCCCTATTGCTGGCAGCACTACCTCGCTGCATAGCGATGGCAATCCTTTGCATCAAGAACGACCCAGAGCGGAAATTTCCTGTCACTTCGATATGGTTATAAAAACTATATCGAAAGAGTGGATCACCGGCCGCGAAGCAAGACTCAAGTGGCCGGTGACTAGGGCTGCAGAGAGAGGAACTTTCTGACGATGCGCGCCGAGTCCAGGAGTATCTACCGCCTTTTGAATCTGGCCCTTGATCCAACTTCCTAGCGAGAGTCTCTTGAGATGTTGATTTCTTCGCTATTACGCCGTTAACCGAAACGACTATCGGGACGATGGTCGCTGAATCAACATCCCATGTGCTGACAACCTCGTTAGCCAAGTCAAGATATTTGCTCAGTTTGTTATTTATTATTATTATTGAGATATTATTCTTGTTGAGTGCTGATCAATATACTTATTTCTTTTTAACATAGTTTGTATCTCCATCTCTGTCACAGCGGAATTCCCCTCTCCCTTCCACCCCGTGATAGACCTGAATCCCACCTGCCCGGAGGTTCGTCACTACTACCGCAGGCTGCCAGCGGCTTCCAGCAGCGAGGCGGGACCGGCAGGGGAGGGGAAGTGTCACCGGTGCTACTGCAAGGCGGAAGTCAACGGCACGGCCGCCTGCTGGCCGAGGGAAGACAAGCGCTGTGATGATGTTGGAAGGTACAAGTGGTACAACATACAAAAATAATTTCTGTTCCGAGGGCGAAATGCGCGTTGTTTTGTGAATAGGAGATATAGGATTTAGCGTGCAAAGGAGTGGGACAGAGCTTCCGTTTTTGGAATGGCATAAGCGCAAAAATAATGTTATTGTTTAATAATTTATTTAGGGGTATTTTGGAAAATAATTTTAATCACACTAATATTATAAAGGCGAAAGTTTGGATGGACGGATGTATAGATGGATGGATGTTTGTTACGTCTTCACGCCAAAACTACTTTTTATCCCATAAATCAGTTCCTATGGGATAGAAATTACCTTTGAACGTTTCCGTAGAAATAACGCGTGCGAAGCCGCGGGCAGAAGCTAGTATTTATATAATGTTTCAGGAGCCGGGCCCGCAGAAGTATAATCGGTCTCACGGACCTTATATTTGGAAACAAAGCGTCAAAATGTAAGTACCCACCTAAAATCTAATAATACCTTTTTTATCATCACACTAATATTAAAAATGCGAAAGTTTGGATGGATGGATGGATGGATGTTTGTTACCTCTTCACGCCAAAACTACTGAACGGATCAGGCTGAAATTTTGCATACAGGTAACCCTGGAATCAAACATAGGCGACTTTTTATCCCATAAATCAGTTCTCATGGGATAGAAATAACCTCGAAACGTTTCCATAGAAACAACGCGTGCGAAGCCGCAGGCAGAAGTTAGTATAAAATAATCTTTCATATGAAGATACATAAGAAAATTGTTTTCCTTTTAACCGACTTCGAAAAAGGAGGAAGTAAGAAGAGAATAGGAGAAATCGACCAACATCTGTATGTTGGTCGATTTCTCCGTGAGTTAAAGGCCGATATTGAAAATTCTTTCACCATTACACACACAGAACAGTACAGAGAATGATTCTTTGAATTTTCGTTTTTTCGAAACAAACAATTTTTTTAACTAACACCCGAGACTTGACTTGGATGGATGGATGGAGGCGGTTCAGGACCGTTATTGGTGTCGTCGTATGATGATGATGATGATGATGAGCGAGTCGTGGGTCATCACCCGCAATTCGTTTGCATTTATTAGCCTATTTCCTATATGGTTAGGTTTGTATAATATGTATACTTAATAATTTCTTTTCAAACAATAAGAGTCTGGCCGTTTTCTGATCAGTCGGTAAGGTATCGGTACGGCTTCGCGCGCGCCGTTACGGCAACCGTATGCATGTGAAAAGGGCCTTAACTTCGAGAAATAAAATAAAGTATAGTATAAAGTATAAAAGTATTTATTATTACAATCCTAATATCCTAAAGAAAATACTTTCACTTGTTTCATCCGGCTCGGTGAAATGCAAGACGGCTACTAGATGACGCGTGCAGTACCGAATTTGTACCGTGCTAACCGCTCCAATCAGGAACGCTCCACAGAAATATCTCGGTAAGGTTTCGGTACCGCGTATACCGAGCGTGCTGTTGTCGTACCGAAACCTTACCGACTAATCAGAGAAAGGCCTAATTCTAATATTTTTCTATTCTTTTACTTTGTTCTTATATTTATTTACGCAGTATGGAGACTGAAGGACCAATTTGCCAAATCGTTCACTGGTGGTAGGTTAGCCTTCAGGAAAGCTCAAGCTTAGCTTACTTGGTGTATGTCGAACGCAATAAGTAGATATTATTGCGTCGTTTGCTATAAAACCATTGTAGTTTGACGAATTAATATAAATGTAAGCGGGTTAACTACGAACCTTCACTCGAACCGCACTCACCTGAAGAAGTCCCTCGTTAAAAGATGAAATGTTGGTGTTCTTCCAACACAAAGTTCGTAGTTAACCCGCTTAGTGTAAGTGGGTATCATCATTATCCCAGCATAATGAATTATTAAATCTTAATCAGACGTAGAGCCACAAGTTATTTCATTTGTGTAGCATGGACGTAAGAACGAGAGCAGTTCGAACTTTCTAATACCTATACAATAGGCGACCTCTATGTAGAATGTTTGTAAACAAACCGCCTATACTTAAGAAGGCGCCTTGCGCGCCATTTTGTGAAAAGGATAGGCATAAGATTTCGCGTTCATAGGAGCGGGACGGAGCATACGTTTTTGGAACGGCGGCGTAAGCACAAGTTTTTGCTTATTTACAAGAAAACAGTAATAATAAAAAGTAATAACCTACGAATTAAAACAAAAATCTTTTCTGTAAACCGCAGGGTTTCTTAGAACTCAAACAAATTAGGTGCTACACAGTGCACTTTCATGATTTTTTTTATGGTAATTATTTTTGCAATCGTGTTTTGCAATGTTGAATTTTATGTAAGTAATTCTAGTTGTTTACCACGGGGATCCCGTGAGGTCTGGGCCTAGTTTGACAACCAAACCCTCAAGGTTCGCCTAAAGTTCAATCTGTTGCCGCGTCTTTTAACACGGAATTTACATAACTTGTCGAGTAGTGATCCTTTCTGTAATAAATTATTGCTTACAATATCTGAAACTCGACGCCAAGCAAGTGAGTTCTAGTTTTGTGTGTCGCGGTTTGTTTACAAACATTCCACATCGTGTTTGGGCAGTGTACAGATACAGTAGGTATGTTGTATAATACTCGTAGTAATCTAATGTATATGTGTATTTATGTTATAAATAAATAATGTAGGTACTAGCAAAGTTTTGGTAACATTGAGTAGTTATGGTAGAGCGAGCACAGTAAGTTCCTAGTTTTGTGTTGCTACTGTGCTGTGAGACAAATCCAATTTATTTTAAGTTCTAACCCCGTCTATGAACATTACCGACACTTATTCTATTTACTAAAGCTTAATAATTATAAAAATTCAATCATTCGAATCTGGGTATTTGGCTATTTCTAAATACCTAGATTCATTTCAAACGCATAGCAGTTTTGATACTATCTCAAGTGTTGACTTTTTAAAGTATACAATGAACATCTGTTAAAAAATTGATTCGGGACCTGAGGGATGAGTTTATTTGACGTCAGTAATAAGACAAGATCGTGACGTGTAATTCTTCCATACATTTGGTGTAGCGCCTCCATCACGCGGAGAGGGAACTACGCAAATCCCCACACTAAAAGGACACGTCACGATTACGTCTCTTTCCCACCTGTGCGGGGCAGACGCAGACACACTCGCAACACTCAGCCTTTATAAAACGACGAAGGTCTAGCGGTCGCAGGCCTATAACGCCTATAACGTCAAATACACTACTTTCTCTGATCTGATTTGCGATTAATACTAATAATAACTATATTATTATTTACTAATAATAACTCTTTAATGTACACTGCAAAATTAAATAAAATACGTCACAGACATTAACATGAAACACAAATGTACGATGGGATATTTTATACATTTCTGAAATAACTATTCTTAATTACAGTCAAATAATCTATAGGTAGCTCAACCTGATCAGTAACAATACCAGTCGGAAGTAAAATTGATTGTAATTTTTTTAGTTTATAAAGATTATAGAAGTTTGATCAAATAATAGACACAAATTAGAACTATCTATCTAAATTATCTGAGCGTCTGGTCAGTGCGACGCGTGACCTGAGAGCTGGTGAGTATCTGGCGCAGCGCATCAGCATTGCCATACAGCGGGGCAATGCAGCCAGCGTAGCGGGGACGCGATGATTGTTATTGATATGGATCAGTTGAGCTGCTAATAGATTATTTCTAATTTGTTTCTATTATTTGAATGTTATTTACTTTGTTAATAAATTATTAAATAATTAGAACAAATATTTACAATTGAAACAATTGAGCTAACTGCAGACTGTTGCATATTTGATTAATATTTGGAGGTTATAGTTAGAAGAGGGCAATAGAGTTTTTATTTTATTTAGTAACGTGGTATTTTTTGTACTTTCTTTCAGTTTTCAAGGAGGAGCTCCCGAAGGAGTGTGTCCCGAAGACCAGCTTCAGCGATGGATGTCCACCAGGTATACGGAGCCGATAAACTGCAATCCCCAAAAGAGGCTCAAACTAGATCAAAAATCGCCACAATCTCTATACATGCTCATTACTATGATGAAAAATGTTTGTACGATCTGCAGATATTTGTTCAGGGTGTTCTGGTTGTTTTCTATGTATAATAAAAAATATCTATCTATGTTGTGTAGTGTAATAAGTATACCAGTTATCTAGTACCCATAACACAAGCTCTGCTTACCTTGGGGCTAGTTAATGCTGTGTGAATTGTCCAGCAATATTTATTTATTTTATTTATTTATCACTTATTGTCAGATTTTCTTGGAAATATACATATTGAGCTGTGTGGTGCCGGCCAGCAGGTAGTAGAGTTGTTCGAGTGCCGTCTAAAATATTGCTAAAAATGGCAAAGTTCGAAAAGATGATGAATTTTTAAAAGCTTTATCTCGGAAACTATAGGGTATATTAATAAACAAATAATAAATAAATAATGCTGGACAATCCACACAACATCATCTAGCCCCAAGCTGAGCAGAGCTTGTGCTAGACGACTGATATACAATAATGTATAATACATTACATAGATAGATATTTTTTATTATACATAGAAACGACCAGAACACCTAGAACAAATATTTGTAGATCGTACAAACATTGGTCCCAAGGCGGGAATCGAACCCGTAACTTCTTGCGTCGCAGGCGGACCGTCGCCCACCGCGCCACATCGGTCGTCTATAGAGACAGTTCTAATCTCATATTGTAGCAAATAATTTTTTTTAAATACTATCAAAAACTAGTCCTGTAGGTAGGGTTATAATCGCCAATAATATGAAACAAAAACGAAATTTTCGTTTTTTCGATTTTTGACCAAGTTGCGTTCGGCACTCGAAGTCACAAACTTGGATTATTAATTGGGCCAACATCATAAACAAGTCTGCAAAAGATTAGAGCTACCGGATTCGACGCAAAATACCCCGTACTTTCAGGCGACCAAGTTACTGGACTATTTCCTACAAATCGTAGAAGATTTTCTATTACTTTGAATCGATTAATTTGCCAAGACCCTCTCCCCCCCTAAAAGCTTCACGTAATTAATGGACGCCCCCTTTACGGCGTGAACATGTCCGGCGACCAGTGGAGAAGCGTTCCATTGCGATCAGTCAAAATATACTCATGACATACGTCCACTGCTGAACATTTCTCGCCCAAACGATGGACGATTCGTTGTCACCACGCTTGGTAGGCGGATTGGTGACTGCACGGTATATTAATATACTTCGCCAGACACAAGCCTACGTCATCGACGCCATCGGAGAATCAGAAGACGAATCTGTTTTCCTGTAAGCGAATAAATATTTGAATGTTTGAATAATATTTGAATTACAGCTGACTGGTGCATGGGCTGCACCGTGTGCGACTGCGACAACAACGGACACTGGGATTGCCACATCCTGAGCTTCTGCAGTGCTAGTCAGTATGCCTTTGTTCACACTCGTTTATACCACTGTAAAAATCGAATATTCCGACATGAAACTGCTTACCAAAGTAAGCAGTTTCAGATTCTGTTTTTTTTATTCACAAACAAATAGATTAGAGCATCGTAAATAGTATATATATTTAGGAACAAAAAGGCAGAAACGTAGAATAACAAAATTCACGTGAACGTTGATGTTTTGCAGTTTATCGGAAAAAGTAAGGTAATTTTGAATTTTTTCATTTATAAAAATGGGCAAAGATTCATCCATAATCGGAGATCTAAAGGTCGATTTACACTTCAATAAGTACAGCTGTAGCGAGTTAAGAAAATAGTAAGTAGTAAGTAGCGTCCAAACGGGGTTTAGTCCAGTAGTCATAAGTTGCGGTTCCGAGAAGAAGACGGACTAGTCTATGCGACTGCGTTAACGGTTGTTTTACTCGACTTCCTCCGAAAGAGTTGTTATAATCAAGAGAATGGACGTTAAATTGTTTAACAAAAATTTACGTTCATATAATAATGTACCTAATAAGAGAAATAGTGTCTATACTCGTATACAATTTAGAAAATGAAATATTCATAGAAATTATGTTTAAGATATTCTTGTACAAATGCAAAGGCAGTATTAACAGACCACTTCATTTTTACACTAAAAACAAGAGTACCTACGCGGCCCTGTACTAAACTCGCCCGTCTACATGCCGGCCAGTTAAGTTATAGCGGGGTGCGGGAGACGCGAGTGAGGGGGCTGGGCTTGGCTACTTCGCACTTGGACTTGCCGGAAAATAGGATCGCTATTTATTCAACTTAACTTAATCAACAGCTTACTACTTATCTCGCTTTTGCCGTTCAAACGTTATTATCAGCTTGACTCGCCAATGACGCAAGTTAACTCGCTGCTGTACTTATTGAAGTGTAAAGCGGCCTTGAGAGGCAAAGCGAAGACTTATCTGTCAACTTAAATGGAGCTAAGATTTCGAAGCGATTCTTTATTTTTAATACGTTAGAAGCTGTTTCGGTTACTGGGAAATAAAGTTCGCATTTCGCAAAATTTAGTTCCAAACCTATAAGCTTGAATTCTTCAATCAAAACACTCAATATCCTTCAATACCGTGTCCACTTCGCCTCCCAGAGTGCCATCATCTAAGTACCAAACATTCCGTTTTGATTCCAAACGTTTTATAATCGGATGTATAGCGAGACTAGATAGCCGGTCCTAACGGATCACCCTGCTGATACTAACTAGTTTCTAACGGCGGCTTCGCACGCGTCGTTTCAATGGACACGTTTTATGGTTATTTCTATCCCATGGGAACTTATTTATGGGATAAAAGTAGCCCATGTTTTATTCCAGGCCTAAAATTACCTGTATGCAAAATTTCAGACCGATCCATTCACTACTTTTGGCGTGAAGAGGTAACAAATTTCCATCCATCCGTCCAAACTTTCACATTTATAATATTAGTGTGATTTTGAAGGTGTGCCATAACATAACCAAAGAAAGAGATTAACTCGATCAGGAAACTTCTCTTTTATTTGTGTCAGAAGGGCGCCCTTGTCTACCGAAATGAATGCATTTTTATCATCCACCTTCAACAACAAATCGTTTTTGCGGTACGACACAAATGATCGAAGTGAGTGTACTGTTGCTTCACAACCAGAACGGGATCCAAAGCCCAGCTACCTCGGTTGGAATTCAGACCTCAATTCTGCTTATTATTTTGGTTGCAATTTTGATACTGCAGCATATTTTGGCTGCAAGCCGGCGGTAAGTCGTCCTAACTGCGATTGTTCTGATGCCTCCATCTTTTTTAAAAGAGCGCATAGGTTAGCACTATAAAAAATGTCGATGATATCTGCACTGATCTGTCCGGATAACATTTTGTTCACTAACGACGTAAGGGCTACGATGAGACCTTCGCCCATTTCACCGCAACCAGCACTAATTAAATCTTTTAGGTGTTGTGGTGAAAGGCCGTCTAAGCCAATTATTTATTTATTTTTTGCTTTTGCTTAAAATGGCAAGAAAGTGATTGGGTAAACATTTTTGAAAAGATTTTGCTTCTAAATAACTTTTTTCTTCATTTTATTTCAGACGAAAGTAAGAAACGAATTAACGGAAGTAAGGTTCCTGTACCAAAATCAATAAGAAAACGGTATAAAAAACAGATTACAAAACAATACACCACAAAGGCAGTAACTAAAAAACCGAGTAAATCTAAAACGAAGACCAGTCCACCAACTACAAAGAAACCTAACAAACAAACCAAAAAAATACTTCGCCGAAAACCAAAAGATCAAAAGAAGAACCAAACCAAACCAACGATAAAAAAAGTGGTCGCAAAGAAAGCAAAGAAAATTATATTTAAGCCTAAACCTTCTACTAAGAGGCCAAAACCTTCAAAAAAGCAAAAACCTACTAAACGCACAAAACCTACTACGAAACCGAAACCTACAAAAACAATAAAACTAATTAAAAAGACTAAACCAACTAAAAAGCCAAGAACTACGAAAAACCCCAAGCGTAACAAGGAACATATAAAGAAAACTCTCAAACTTATAGCAGAAGAGTCAATAGAACAAACTACTCTTAATCCTACAAGTGTAGCTAAAAGATCAAAGACTCAAATAAGAAAAGTAGTGCAAAGAGTCCTAAGCAAAAGAGAAAGTAATCCAAATAAAAACAAAACATCTGACGTTATGTCCGGCGAATCACTAGAACAAACTGTAATGGGACGTAAAATCGTAAATAAAGTTTTATCTACAATAGAAAAATTAATGGCCAAACAAGTGGCCATGATACAAAATAAAACAAATATTCTCAGATCTCAGTATAAAGATTGTCCCAAGGTTAAGGTCATTGAAAAGAAGAAAAAGAAAGAAAAGCCAAAACGAAAGACGAGAAAGCAAATGACTCTAGAGGAGATAAGGGAACGAAAAATTGAGGCTTATATGAACCGTAACAGCTGGAGAGTTAAACGCGATGCATTTGATATAGTAGAGTTAATTACTCCGAATAATATTGAAAGCGAAATGTACGAAGTTACAGATGGTAAGTTCATTTTATGTTTTTTTAAATGAGTATTTTAGAAGGATAAAGAGGATCGAATGCCACTCGGCATTAACTATGTGCTTAATTTTTCAATTGCAATATCTATTCTAAATTTAGATTTTCTGTTTAATACAAAATGTAATACATACAATATACATGTACACATCGTATTGTTAAAGATGAAAACCTTGTTCTAATTATTTGTGTGTTTCAGCTGACGTAAAATTTGTGGTAAAAGACCTCGAACAACCTTCTGCAGCCCTCAAAGGTGAATCAGATGTTACCAGCACAATGTTATCAAAAGTTTCAGGTTAGAAATCCGTTTTATGTTTAATAATATAAATAAGACTATTTAACATAAAATGAATTGCACTTCCAGATACTTCTGAAATTGGTAATGATGCATTAACAAGCACTGGAAGAGCAACAAGAATCACTGAAATAATTACAAATAGCGATACAGCACAAGTTTTTAATTCAACAGAATCAAATTTCAAATATTATGAATACTTGCCTGATAATACTAACAAAACATCTCATACGGTAAAAATTTTTGCTAAATACAATCACACAGAAAGCAACACAACTGAATTAAGGTCTCAAAATGACTCGCTGAATAAATTAACTGATTATACGATGCAAAATATTTTGACAGAAGACCCTTATATTAAGTCACTACTTAAACTAGATAAAAACGAAACAGTCGAGAATTTCACAATCTTCAACACAAAAAATATACTCTCAAATAGTATAGACAAACCATTACTTAAAATTGATAAAAACGAACCAGTCGAGAATTTTACAATGTATAACACAAAAAATATTCTCTCAAATAGTATAGACAGACCAAACGAGTACACATATTACACGTCTCAGATTACTACGCCTGATAGTTCAAAAAGTATAATTGGTTTTAGCAGTAAAATGGTAGCTGATGAAATAAAAATAATTCAACCACACGATGAACATTCAAAATTTCAACAAAGAAATAAAAAAATAACGAAATCTAAAGATGGCAAAAAGTATGATGACATTACAAATAAAAGATATAAAACAAAAAATAATAATAACAATAGCAATCGTTATAAAAGTTACAATGTAACAACGCCAAATAGAAAGCGAGTAGCTAATTTAAGCATTAATGATGCAGATTTAATTAAATTAATCAAGAATAAGATAAAAAATAGACACGAAAAAAAGAAATTTGCCTCTGATCTTAAAAACAACACAAAAAAAGGCATGACGACTCTTTATAAAGCCACGTCAGCAGGTTCTAGTACTGATAATAGCCTCACTAGTAATGCAACAAGTAACAATACAATTGAAAAAAAGGGTAGTCTACAAAAGTTACTAGAAAATTTAATAATTCAAAAGAAAGATCCAGTCGCACAATCTGAAAAGAAACCTAAATATAGCGTTTTTAAATACTTGCGAAATATTTTCAAAAAAATATTTTCACATAAGAGAGACAACCATACAACTCATAAAACTAACGAAGGTTACACTCTCGAAGTGCTGTGTGACAATGTCGGAGCTTGTTTTAAGAATGACCACTTAAAAGTTGAGTTGAGATCAAAGTTACATGATCTTAACTCGGAAACTGAAAAAGTTTTTAAGACAATCAAAATAATAAAGAGTCTGTTACATCTTATTGATATTCCAACTAACGTAACAAATGATTCAACTGAAAAAATGTTAAATAACGACATAAAAAAACTAAATGCAATATTAAAGGGGACGTATTATGAAACAAATGAATTAACGGCAAGGGAAAAATCACAAATTCGCGTTGTGAAGGAAAATATTCATAATTTCATAGTATCCGTCGGAAAATTTGCAAGTATTCTTCATGAAGTTTTAGATGAACTTTATAAAAATAATAAAAAATATGCATGTCAACGGAATCTGAGATTGAACAAAAAACTTAACTCACAGAAAACCCTAAATAAAATAAAAAAACTATTAAAAAACTATAACGTAGTTCAAAACACGTTTATAAAAAGAATTTTTCAATTGATTAAAAATGCAGAAAATAATACCTCGTCTGAAAGTCTTCTCAAGTCTATAAACAATGAAGATAGTCTGAATGATACACCCATAGTAGACACGTACACAACAAATATAATAGAAAATCTCAGAAAGCTTAAAAACCTGGCACAAGCGATCAATTCAACAAGAAGAAAGAGATGGACGACTAAAAATAGTGACGCAATGGAGTTTATGTTGTTGATGTTGGAATACTTGATTAAACAAAACCAACCATTGGAAAAAAACCCAGGTACTTATCACTTATCTTTCCTACTGAGGTATATTAATAATACTATTAAGACACACATATTATTAAAGCACACATATTATTATTCTAGCAAACGATGGAATAGATCTACTTATCGAAGCAATCCAAAATGCTCCAAGTATTAAATCAATCCAGAAGAAAATCCTCAACTATAACTATACGAAATGGTATGAAACTATACCAACACGGTCCAAAGATCAACGATTGCTAACTCGCATACGAACTACGCTAGCCACTCCAACAAAAACAGATTTTATAGACTCTGAACCCGTTAAACGAAGTAGTGAAGATGAATCAGACGAAACTATTGCAATAAAATATGATGACAGTGTATCAGGGGGTGATAACGTTTTAGGTGATCGTGCTACTATAGACTTAGACGATGAAATAAAAGAAAAAGTTTATCATAGGGGGATGGAACGTAGTTCAAACCGTTCTTTTGAGATCGATTTTCCCGAATTCCCTGAAGAAAATATCTCTCAAAACGATACTATTGAACAAGTTGACTTTTCAAATTCAGCAATCAGCAATTTAACCATAAAAAAACCGGATAACGACACAGTCACGAGTGACGAGGAAGAGAATAACTCCATCGTAGCTGGCATAACAATAGCAGTTACAGACGCACCTGTACAAGCCAACAATGAGACCACAGTGGTTTGGGAAGATTACAAATTGGACATTATTCCGGTAACCACTAAAGAAACAAATTTTGATTGGATCGAAGAGAACTTTGGAAAAGACATCAATGCTTACAAAAGCGCCGAGTTGTTTACAATGAAACCTGTCAGTCTACAAACCGCTTCAACACTTTTGACTACAACCAAGACTACTACAACCACCGTCGTCCCGGATAAAAGAATTGATGACATAAGTGGCTTAACAGCTGAGATTGTTGATGAGAAAAAAACTAAAGTAATAACTGACCTCATTTTGCATAGAAAGGAGATGGAACTATTGAATTCCTTAGACTATGGGACTGAATTACCTGAATTCGACGATTCGATGTCAAAAGATGAGGCTAAGTCAGGAGAGAATAGTTTTGCAGCATACTCTTTGAAAACAATTAGTTAATAGATTGACAGATGTTCGATTTAGATGTATGTATTCGTGAGTGTCACTCATTGAATTCATAATGATTGTATCAACAGGGCAACTCACAATACATCCGAAAATATTTATCAATAAATAATACTCAGTACTGCTGAGTATTATTTATCCAAGTTTTGTAAGTTTATTAAGTTGAAATTGTAACTTTAATCCACAGACATGATACTAGCTGCGCCTAAAGCTTTTATCTGACTTCAAAGCATATACCTAACTAATGTTTTCCATTGTACAACTTTCGTATACGATTTATGTTCATTGTGATTGTTAAGTTGTATAAGTGACTACACGTTTATTTACTTGTTTACAATGATGTATAACAAAACAATTATATACAGGAAAAATGTCATACACTAATTTATCGGTACCGATTTTAATGGTGTTTTTTTATGTATAAACATTTATTATTTTAGATAATCTGTGGTCGTGGTTGAAATCTTTGCCTTTTAGTTTTATAACTTTTCTATTTATTGTAGTTAAGTTGTTTAAGTTGTTGATTATTTTAATACTAAGAAGTAGCGATATCCTAAGTTGTATTATTATAAGGTAAGTATTATAATACATATTCGATCGTTTTATTTGTATAGGTATGTAAATTTTTGCCCGTAACATCAATAACCAAAACAAATTAATTATTTTAGATTTAACATTCAAGTTCTTTACTTTTCATGTAATTTCACCTTTTAGTTGCTTATTTATTTCAGTAGGTAATTTTTTTTTTATTATTATTTACCGGTTTTCTGACGGTGTGGTGGCTTCCCGTGGGTGTCGTTAGAAGACTAAGTGACCAACGGGGGAAGCAAAACGCCCCTTGAAGAACAAATCAAACCACTGAACTGCGATTCCCAACACGCTTGCCCACCACGGGGATTATGGGCAATATCCCTTTATTTAGAGTTAATAAGACAGTTATCAGGGGTGGTCTTTGTCCAGCAGTGGACTAATATTAGGCTGTTTATGTGTAACCTATGGTTACCTACCTGTTTTTTACCCTAACCATATAAGGAACCATAATAATATAAGAAAAATACACCGTTGTCATAGCCTAAAAATTTAAACTATTAGTACTTAGGTAACATTCTATTTCAAAAAAGTAAAAACAAGATTATTTTGTGTGACAGAAGAATAATTCAGAATCAAGTTACAAAGAGAACGTTCCCATAATCTCAAATCTTGCCAAGGTCTCAAAGGGAATTGTTGCGCAAGCAAAGTATCTACCTATACTTGGTTCTCGAATCCAAGATATTTTATCCCAACAAAGACATTATGAATACAATACCAAAACCGATAATAATAATAGTTAAAAAACAATGACAACAAAAGCTTAAACTGTGAGTATATTTACATATAATATGTATACGTGTGTTGATCATCGAAATATTTGATGGAGCTCTAAAATATGTTTGTGAGAGAAAAGACTACATTCGTAAAAACGGCGAGCCTTGAAATTTCACACCAGTAGTGTGACAGACAGTGTGGTGGTTAGTCGGTCGCCGAAATTTTTTTAGGATTTGAACGGGTTTTAATGAAGTTTGCTAGGGAGGTAAACGGTATCACTACCGGACATAGACTACCTGAAAAGCGCGTGCGAAGTTGCGGGCAGAAGCTATTTATAGATATACGAAATTAATTCTATACTAGTGCAGTCTGAAAATGATTATCTGGTTTGACATATTTAGGAAAGTCGGCGCGCTGGCGCTGGGCATGTGCCCATTCGCACTTATGGAATTTCGAACTTACTTCGCTTTCTAGGACCAAGTAAGTAGGTACCTAGTCGAAGTCAGATTTCAGATTGTTTTTACGGCAAGGGGGTCCAAGGGGGAGAAAATCAATGAATTAAATGGTGAAATATTATGCTGGTAGCTTAGTGTGGCCAAATGGCCTCACTAAGTTACCAGCATATTTCACATGTCTCATCTATTGACCTATCAAATTTCACGCAAAACGGATCAACGGTTGGACAGTTATGCTCGAAGTGACTATTTTACCATACAGCCAGCTGCCACAGAGAACTTCGTTCGCTTCGCTTGTTCTGTTTAAAAATCAGGCTGTAATCGAGCATCATATTCGAAATGTGGTTCGAGTAAATTGATAAATGCTCGGATGTTCTATTCTAGTACATACTCTCTGGTCTTTAGATACTCACCCTAACAATGCATGAATCACAAACTCGGAAACGATCCGAGAGACGAATGATGAATGAAAGCTTTCAAAACCAAATATTGTTACAAACTTATGCGATCTGCTCCAATGATACCAGAACCTATCGTAAAATACTATCCACCAACATTTATTATTAATTTCTTTGGTTTTATAATGCCTTTGTTTACAAAATATATCTAGTATTCTAGAATGGAGTGTAGGTATGGTTGTACAGCAGGGGACCACTCAAATTTAATTGCGAGATGCAATCAACTGCGGCTGTTCTGTTGCAATATGCGCATGATCTGCGTAATGAGCCGAGCCCTTGAATCGAGATGAGAGAGGAGTTGGGTATTGTCCACAATCATATGAAAGTGGTGTAGAGTAGACTGCTTACATGAAGGTCCGTGACTGCAAGACGCGATGAAATGAACAAACATCTTTATACTACACCTGCTCGGAAAGTTGCCTATTCCTTTTCCATTTATAGAACACACTTTCGTCTTTGCAGGCCTATAGGAAACCGGGAGGAAAAACTCTATGGAATTTCATTTCTCACGTGTTTTAGCGGGAGGAAAGAGTGTATGGAAATCCATTTCTAACGTGTTATTAATTTTAATTTCCTAAAAGATCGGCCGGTAGCTATGGTTATTTTCGTTCGGTCAAACGACAAAAAGTTTTTACTCCAAGTCCATTAGGCCTCCTCCGATTTCCGAACAATATTTTGAAAAAAGAACCCAAAGGCTGGCGCGGTCAATGAGGTTTTACCAACATCATTGGGCGCGGTAAGTTCTTCTAAATTTCAATTAATAATTAATTCTGCTTTTTATTTTCCTCGAAGGTGTAGTATAAAGCACTATATATCACTCGGCAGAAAGTGCGATTCCTACCTCGTGTGTTTTAAGGCCCTCGGCTGCGCCTCGGGCTCAAAACGACACACTCGGTAGGAATTGATCACTTTCTCGCCTTGGTGTAAAATGCACTATTGTGTCAATCTTTAACACTTACTTTACCCATGACGCACATCCAAGTGTCCAAGTGCACCTCAGTTATTTTGCTGTCTACAACACGCACCGGACGATCGTGACGTGACACGATCCCTCTGGTCCCACTGAGAATTAGCGCTGGGTGGACACCCCAGTGTGCATCCAGCACAATGCCGACTGAGGGCCATATGTGCCTTAAAACAATGTATAGTACTAGCAATATGTAGTACTAGCTGCTGCCCGCGGCTTCGGTACAATAAGAAGCCTATTAGCTAAGTTTGGCTTTGCTCTAAGCGTACCCCAAATTTCATCTTGATCTGTTCAGTAGTTTTAGAGATCCTAGGTAACAAAAATTCAGATTTCACAAACTTTCAGCTTTATATTGTTACTAGCTTCTGCCCGCGGCTTAACACGCGTTGTTTCGATGGAAACGCTTAAAGGTGATTTCTATCCCACGGGAACTGATTTATGGGATAAAAAGTAGCCTATGTTTTATTCCAGGCCTAGAATTATCTGTATGCAAAATTTCAGCCCGATCCGTTCAGTATTTTTGCCATTAAAAGTTACAAACATCCATCCATCCATACATCCATCTAAACTTTCGCATTTATAATATTAGTGTGCTGATAGTAGAATTAACTAAGATAGCCAGGCTATTGTGTATATAAGTTTAAGGTAAATATGTACAATATTCCCTTATACCTTCACTAACTAAACATAACTATGAGATGATCCAGTTGCATCCAGTGATGATCTGGTTGCGCCACACTGATTAAATTAGCGGATGTCAGGCAGATGTGATCAGCGGACAGAAGGTCGCGCCAGCGGACCAGCGGACCGTGGGATTGCCACACGCTGCTCATTGCTGTTGATTGCTGCTGGTGCCGCTGTTGGGTGCACCCAGTTTCACCAATTAAAGCAGCGCGGAGCGTGCCGGCCGAGTTCAATAATGCGGCGAGGATAAAAAAGCTTGGGACGGGTTCTACTCCAACTCGAAAAATAACAACTAACAGGGTAAAGGTTTCTTCATCGCTTCTTTACTTTGGTCTACTTACCGAAGCGACAGTAACACATATATTTTTTCCTGAATCTGCCTGTGGAATCTGCTAAGTGTACATTTATTTATTGTACTTATGCAGGAGGTGTTTGATTCTTGATTCTTTTTATGGCTTTTGGAGTTATAGTGTACAGCCTCCGCCACCAACCAAAGCGTTGGTTGAAGATGGTTTGCAGGAGGAATAATGCAAAATGGTGCGCGATATTCGATTTATTAGTCATGATTCATGAAGGTGGGTTATTAACTTGTAGATTTTATGCGGTCATTTAATTTGTCTTAAAATCTTAGTAAAGTAGATTAGATTTAGGTTCTTATTAGCCCTGTACAAAATTCAGCGTTCGAGCCTTTAGTCAATCAATCAAATAATCAATCAATTCAATGGCATGCATAGTTGGGCAGACCGAAACAAATAGGTAAGACCAGTTAACTGAACTCTAGTACAGTCTTCTCAAGAAACTCTTTTATTTTCTACAATAAACTACAAAATCAATTCAGCATCTTGAAAATGTCGATACATGACATGGGCTTGACATGGGTAGGTACCTAATAAGCGGCACGAGTCGTGAGCACAGATGACATCTGCGCAGTAGTTAATTTTTGAAGCCATGGGGGCGGGGCGGGGTGTCATTCGGCTACTGTACACTTTCGTGCAATTTTACGACTTACGTTTTGGATGTTAAAATAGTAGCTTAATTTTGTTATTTCGTATTTGTTAAGTGTTTTTGTTTTAATATAGTTTTCAACACACTTGCTCATAAAGTGGCTCTATGGTCACCGCAATTAGGCACAGAATGACACTCATAATCAAACTGTGACTTTTTCATTGCTATAACTATAGCTATATACCACCCAGACCTCAATCCCATTGAAATGGCATGGGCTGCAATAAAAGGCTATGTTGGCAGTAAGAATCTGACCTGGAACGTTAGCCACTTAACGGGTCTTGTTAAGGAAAAAGTTAATTTAATGGCAGCTAATGAATGGACAAAATTTTGTCAAAAAGTGAAGGAAAATGAGGAGTAAGATATAAAAAACGATCACATAGTGGATGCAATGACAGAAGAATTTATAATTCACGTTGGTGACGATGACTCCGAGACCAATTGCCAGTGAGCCAATGAGCCAGTGGCCTCTACCAGCACCAACTCAGCGTCAGTTTTATGGAAGGCATATTACTTATTCCTCCAGATTGAGACGAATTTAAATAATTTGAAAAATAAAGAAAAACAGTTATAAGTACTCAGATTATATTGTTTTATTGAGATTATTATATTTTATTCGAAGGCCTACAACATTACTCAATCAAAGTAAAATTTCAAGTACCACTAATATTTTAATTAGTTTGTATAGGTACCTATCAATCATTATGGTAAAAAACGGTACTGAATAAATTTGGCCAAAAGTGTACATATGCGCGAGCTTATGTCATCTGTGCTCACGACTCGTGCCGGTCACTATACCTAAGTATCTTTTCTTGACAACTTGAAATCTTGACACATCTACAGGTCGAATCACATGTTGCTCGTGAGTTTTACTCAAAATACTCAAATACTATTTTCGCCGCTCATTGGTATAGTTTTGAAGTTTTTTATTAAAATAAAAATGCAGCTCATGAGCGGGAAAAATAGTGTGAGGGAAACGGTCTGAATAAACCAGCTGGTCTTCCGAAAACCTACAAGACTGCCTTTTAGTGTACCTACCTACTACGTATTTAAAAAATAAATCTCTCTGTAAACAGGTTCTAATTAAATTACCTGCTAGCTAAATACCTACTACTAACCTTCGTATAGCACAACCTGATTGTTGTAGAGATATTACATCTGTAACGGCAGCCAGCTCGCCCCGCCGCGCGCCGCGCCGCCGACCTTTCGCGCCGTTCGCCATTTCTCAGTTCAGGCGCAAACCGCGCGCGCGCCATTTTGCTTTATTTACGCGGGAAATCGAGTGCGCTAAAATTGTTGTTTGAATATTTAGATTCTTTTTGTGAGCTTTTTTCATCAGGAAAGTGATACCTAAGTTTCATAGAATATAAAAAATAAACATTTGAAAAAGTGGGACTTTCTGTGGATTTTGTTATTAATTTTTGACCAAAAAGTTTTCGGCTCATTGAAAAGTTTGTACTTATAAAAATTCAAAAGAAGTTTTGAATTCATCTAAATAATTCAGGTAATTACAATGAAAGACCTTATCATAAGCAAAATTAATTAAAGACGTGTTTACCTTAGGATAGTGTCAAATCAAATCAAATCACAGAAGAATTCCCAGTAACAGCCCGGCGGTGTTACACCCTTACACCCCTGTGCCTCGAAAAGCACTATAAGCTGTTGGTCCTGCGCCTAGCCTCTCCCCGGTCGTGTCGGTCTGCTGTCCCACCGGATTATGAGAGTAAGGGAATAGATAGAGAGTGATAGAAAACTGTGTTTGAAAAAGTTATGCTGTCTCGTTGTGGATTGTTGTCAATGAGCGGGAAAGCATGACATTTTCAGGGTTCCGTACCTGAAAAGGAAAAAATAAACACTATAGGATCACTTTGTTACCCGTCTGTCTGCCTGTCTGTCCGTCTGTCAGTCTATAAACTCCCTTTTCTCAAGAACGCGTTGAGTTGAAATTAGGATCAAATACTCAATTCCGTAAATTCTTCGAGTCGTGATATAAATAAAACTTCTAAGTCAACGCAATCAAAAATTACAGTCGTTTAGGTCCGAATATTTTATTCATGAAAAAATATATATTTGATTCTCTCCATGGACCAAATCCTATAGGGCACTTACTTCCCGTTGACTTAGAATCGTGATATTTGTCAAGAAAGAAGGTCTTACAATTAAACGGAACCCTTGGCGCGCGAGTCTGACTTGCACTTGACGTTTTATTAATTACCATCTTTATCTACACGACTTAAAAATCTCATTTAAAGTAAGTTAAATACTAAGTTACAAAGTGACTGTGACATAACACATCGTGAAGTAACTTTTCGCACTTATTGCGTTAAGTTAAATGTTTTAATTATCTTGTTATGTAAAAGTAGCCAGCGGCGGTAAGTGGCCTGTAGAGTAGAGGTAGGCAAGTACGTCCTAGGTATTTGTAAACATTGCTTGCCGGGAAATAATAAAATCAAATCAAATCACATTTATTTCAGACAGCACAGTTTACATACACAGTGCTTGCACAAATGCACAGTCCATTACAACGGGATGACATACACAGAAACATATTACCTACAATAAATAAATTCAATTCAATTACTAATAATTAAATTCAATTAACATACCAGAGACAACCCTGATATGACCCTGATAATAAAATCGCCGAAAAACTTTCAATTCTACATGCATCTTACTCACTCGTTGCATTTAGTAAGATGGGTTTAGAAATCATAATTGTTCTTGGATAAAGAAATCGGTTAATCTTAGGAAAAAATCCTATAAGGCGGATCCCCACCGGTCGTGCGGGAAATTTCAAATATTTTCTTTTTATTTGTAGAACGTAAAATTACATAAAACCAGAAACCTTTTGGATTTTCCGCGTGACCGGTGACGACCCGCCATATTCAGAGAGAGGTTTATATGTAGGTACATAATAATAATAATAATGCTGGACAATTCACACAGCATTATCTACATAATTATGAGTCTTCTGTATTCTGTCCTAGTGACCCAGGCTAACCGAAAATATTCATTTGTAAGGTATGTAAGCACCTACCTAAGGGACTCAGCTCTATGATATTTATGTTCATCTAGTTTAGATGATGTCCTCCTAGCCGAATTTCGTCCACGGCGCGGCGGCCAGTCTCAACGAAGTGCGTCTGTGTTTGCGCGCACAAAAAGTAAAGCCTTTGAAATTTCAAAACGATAATAATGAAAGAATACACGTAAAAAAACACGAATACGAAGAAAAAAGTCTCTAATGTTATTAACAAAAGTAAAAAAATATTCGAAATTAAAAATCGCATAATTGTCGAGCTTATCGCCTAGTCGCACTCACATGCAATGATTTTTGACAGCAATTAAAGTACTTAAAACTCAAATTAATAAAATTTTAATTAATATTATTATTATCTAAGTACCCAGGCTGAATAATACTGAATACCTAAGTAAGTACCTAGGCTAATAATAAAACTAAAAGCTCCCGGCACAAAATTAGCTTTTCCAAGCGCAAGGTCATTTCAATCGATCGGCAGGAAGCAAAGTTGATGGCAGATTAATGATCCGACTAAAAAAATTGCACGAACAATGGATAACATAGATGACTACGAAATGTTACAAAAATGTAAGTCTTTGTTTTGGTTTCTACACCACCGTTGACCAGTGGCATTGGCTGATTGGTTCAGTGCTAGTACTTTTATGCTCACACACTGTAAGCGCTATTAAAAAATTGCACATATTCTAACGTTTTTTAAAAAGAGATAAACGTAATAGATTCTGATCTAGATTTACAAGAAAAAAAGCGTAAAGTTATACTAAATAATAACTAATATTATAAAGAGGAAAGGTTTGATTTTTTGTTTGTTTGTTTGTTTGTATGAATTGAATAGGCTCCGAAACTACTGGACCGATTTGAAAAATTCTTTCACCGTTAGGAAGCTTACTTTTCAGGGAGTGACATAGGCTATATTTTATCCCGGAATTCCCACGGGAACGGGAACTACGCGGGTGAAACCGCGAGGCGATCGTCTAGTACTAAATATTTATCAAATAGGGAAAAAGCGTTAATGGATAACGTAAGAAGTAAGTAGATAAATATGTTGATTCACATATACATTTTCAAACTAGCTATAAATACAGAATTAGGTAGAGAAAAAGAGGTTTATCCTTTCATTGAAAATAAAAAAAAAACGATGTATTCCCGTTGTCCCCATTGACGCTGTCCCCAAACTACTTAACGGATCGTGCTAGAATTTTTCAAACAGGTAATTCTAATCCTGGAATTAAACATAGGCTTAGCTCATAAATCCCATGGGATAGAAATAACCTTAGAACGTTTCCATGAAATGTGTGTTCCATGAAATTCCATGAATGAAGTGTGTGAAGCCGCGGGCAAAGACTAGTTATTTTATATTTAAATGATAGAAATATAAATTTTAGAATAATTTCATTCGTGTACGGCACGGGCGCGCTATTGTATGCAACTTTTATTCACAAAGAAAATTATACTAGTATTTACAATTGAAACAATTGAGCTAACTGCCGACTGTTGCAAACAGTCTACAGATAGCTCAACTGATCCATATCAACACCAGTCGGAAGCGTCCCCAAGACGCTGGCTGCATTGCCACGCTGTATGGCAATGCTGATACGCTGTGCCAGATATTCACCAGCTCTCGGGTCACGCGTCGCTTCGACCAGACGCTCAGATAGTTTTTTGAAAACCCGAAGAGCCTCGGTACCCCACGGACCTAGGGTCTCGACTCCAAGGGGAGCAAATGTGTAGGCTCTGTCGAGACCTGCATATTTGCGCCTCTTGAGATCTTCGGCCAAATCTGCCGCCGCACCCGCCCTCACGGATGTCCTCGGAAGATGGGAAGGCGCAAGTGTGTCGACGCATGTAGCGTCCCACACAATGGGCCTCCCCAACTCCCATGGGACTAGTGTCATACCGTCGGGCCTCTTACCATCGTCACGCAACAGACCATTCGGTTCGAGAATAGCTGGTACGTTAACGGTGACAAAGGCCCGCCGGATGATGTCGTTAAGGCTAGCGTGGCGAGATATCCGACCAGCGGCCCTAGTGCACGATAATCCGTGATGACCAAGCTGTTCGACAGCAGTACCGCACTGGCATTGATGAGGCGCGCAACACCTTGCACCCAAGCGGAGACATGTTGCGATACGGAAAGTTACGGGATCCAATAAAGTACCAGTGTTATATGAAGGAAATGCTTGCAACCAATGTCCTGACTCCCATTTAGAAACGGCCAGGAGGCGGGCACGATCTGCAGAGCTGGAGCACGTTTGTAACAAACAGTTCCGTGTCAACTCACACAGAGGCCCGTCCCATTGCCGTTGGGACAAAAGTGATTTTGGGGGAGCAGCATCGGGGCAAGCACTATGCCAAGCCGTTCGAGCTTCGTCTAAAAATGAAATTTTCAATGACATTCCAGGTGGGACCAAAAGAGAAGGATTTAAAATTTTTTCAACTAAAGAACTAGTGCTGTAGACAGAAGACAAGAACGCTGGTAGGGCTACACTTGAAATTTTGCGTATACCTAAGCCTCCCAATTTGACAGGCAGGGAGGCCTGCGACCATGCCTTGTCATCTAAATCGATATTCAAAACCGATGATAAAGTATTCAACAACAAAATTGTATGCAACTGATAATGATTCATCCTGGCCAGAGCCTGAGACAGATCCACAACATATTATATATCACTTTAATATGCAACTGATGATGATTTATCCTGGCCAGAGCTCGCTTATTATATAAATCACTATTGGTCGATATAAAACCTATGATAGGTGTATCCATCCATGCATGTTCAAAGTTGCGCATGCATTTAGGAACCTTGGCAATGAATTCATGGCCAAGTTCTTAGGAATTTATTAACCTATTTCACAATAACTGGAGGATTATCGAATGTTTTCTTGTGAAATTGTATACTTAATAAACAAATGGTATTTTTATAATGTCAGTAAACTTACCTTGGGTTTATTTCGAATCATTATTATCCGACTAGCTTTCGTAAAGGTCAACGTTTTGTAATGATTCTGTTAATTTATTTACTATCATCATAACAGTCTACACACGTCCACAGCTGGACATAGGCCTCCCTAAACATATTCACAAGCAATTCCAGCGACCAATTTGTTTGTTATGATTTCGTAATTACTTTACTTGCAAGTAACTTGTTTACAATTGAAATTTACTTTCGTGAGTTTCGAAATATTGAAGGCCTTTTTAGGGACAACCTACACAGGCGGGACTATCGTTTGAAATACTGTCGGTCAATTTTATAATATCGCTATGAGCGTGCCACCACACACGGTGGCAATGTCTGTTCTCTCGCCCGTAGAAGCGTTCCCTAATACTATCTGTATCATCTTTCGTACATGTTGGTAGGCCATAATAATTATCACACTCTAATTATCTATCATTATCTCACAGATACCCAATGTAATAATGGTCTTTCGAGGCGGATCACAACACAACCTCAAAACCAAACTAACCACGAACTGTACACTTAAAACTAAACCACACAGATTAAATTACACTACCGACATTTCGTAATGCAAGTCGAGCGAATATCAGATTGATTTTTGTTTAGGTACTCGATTGAAAACTTGGTGGTTTATATAACAATTCTAGAAGAACCCTTGTATGTTTGAGATTTTCTTAGTTTCGGTAGTCGTTTTGACCTTCTGCTTCCTACTACCACCACCGCGGTGGTACCCTGCCTAAATAAAACCATGAATACTAATTAGGAACAGGTTTTTCAATCACTAGATGTTTGGACTACCCTACCCTATAATTAAGTTTTTCATAATATTCTATCTGCTGCAAACGCGTTAGAGAAGTTGTAAAATAGTTTTACATGGAAATTACGAACAAAAGTATAATCACCCTGAGCACTCTGAGCAAAATTGATTTTAGGAATGTTTAAGAATCGATTAAGGCATATCGATTAGGGCAGCGTTTGGGAAACTACGTCGAGTCTTCTCGTCATCCATACCGCAATGCTTGAAAACGAAAGTTTTCAATCAGTGCGTCCTACCCGTCATCATGACCTACGGAGCTGAGACGTGGACACTCACGGTAGGGCTGGTCCACCAGTTCAAAGTCGCTCAGCGAGCTATGGAAAGAGCTATGCTCCGAGTCTCTTTGAAGGATAGAATTCGTAACGAATACATCTGACAGAGAAACAAAGTTATCGACATAGCTCAAAGAATTAGCAAGCTGAAGTGGCAGTGGGCCGGCCATATCTCGCGAAGAACCGACAACCGCTGGGGTAAACGAGTTCTTGAGTGGAGACCACGACTCGGCAAACGTAGTGTAGGACGCCCTCCGGCCAGGTGGGATGACGATCTGCGAAAGACTGCAGGCAGATGCTGGATGCGGCAAGCTGAAGACAGGGCGCTATGGCGCTCATTAGGGGAGGCCTATGTCCAGCAGTGGACTAATATAGGCTGATGATGATGATAAGGCATATCCACCATATCCACTGGGGACGAGCAGCAGCGCCTCTCGCAGAACAATTCTACCACTGCACTGCGATCCCCGACCCGTACCTATGCCAAGCGTGGGGATTATTGGCATTGGCCCCCAAATGATGAAAGCTGGACCTGATAAGAGCCTTATTTTTTGGCTTTACAGGTCTCCCAGCCTGCGTCCATTAGTGGACCGGTATAGGCTGATTTGAATCTTTAGGACAAGTATCCCAAAAACGTTCGCCAGTCACGTTTCGTTAGGTAACCGCGATTTCTGCCAACAATAACACTTTTACTATAAAGTGGTTTTATTTAGCTATTGTGTAATGTTGTATGTCAATGCTAAACTGCTTTATGTTACACGTACCTGACTGATTGTTATCGATACTTATATAAAATCTAGACCTAATATTAAGATCTAGGGATGGAACCATGCAATATGGCGTACAAAACCAATAAAAAACTATTTTTTTTGTATCGAGACAAGTTTAGTCAATTGTGTTTCGACTCCCATAACTTACTAACTGAAATCCTAAACGTTTTTATGATTAAAAATAAAACGTCAAGTGCGAGTCGGACGCACTAAGGGTTCCGTTTAATTGTAAGACCTGGTTTCTAGCCAAATATCATGATTCTAGGTCAACATGAAGTACACAAGTACAGGGTACCTCTGTATATTTTGGTCGAGGGGGAGAATCAAAAATTATTATTTTTTTGTTAATAAACAACAAATTTACGATTTTCAGATTTTCCCCATTATTGTTGAGCTTGCTTCTTACCAAATTATATGATTTTAGGTAAACGGGAAGTACCCTATATGTTTTGGTCTATAGCAAGAATCAAAAGTATTTTTGTTTTGGTGAAAAAAGTACAAATTTACGGTTTTAGGATTTTTCCCTTTACTTGTGCTGTAAGACCTTGCTCCTTGCCAAATTTTATGATTCTAAGTTAACGGGAAGTACCCTATAGGTTTTGTTCCATGGCGAGAATAGAAAGTTTTTTTTTGTGAATAAACTACAAACATACTATTTTCGGATTTGTTCCTATATTGATGCTATGAGGCCTTGCTTCTTGCGAAATTTTATAATTTTAGGTCTACGGTCAGTACCCTATAGGTTTAGGTCCATGGCGAGCATTAAAGTATTTTTTTTGGGAATGAAATACAAATTTATGTTTTTTGGATTTTTACCTTTACTTGTGCTATAAAGACCTTGCTGCTCACCAAATTTCATAATTCTGGGTCTACGGGAAGTATCCTATAGGTTTTGTGTGCATGTGATTCCCTTGGAAATTTCAAAATATTCGGACATAAACGGCTGTAACTTTTAAGTACGTTGACTTAGAAGTTTTATTTATATTGCGGCTTCAAGAGGTTACGGACTTGAGTATTTGACGTTAATATCAAATAAACTCGATACGTCCATGCGTTCCTGAGAAAAGAGAGTTGACAGACAGACAGACGGACGGACAACAAAGTGATCCTTTAAGGGTTCCTTTTTTCTTTATGAGTCACGGAACCCTAAAAAAGATGTTTTTTTTGCTTTAAAATTCATTATCGGTAATAACCAAAACGTGGGTTTTGGGACTCACTTCAACGTACGCATGTTATACTTTCGGCGCTCCTTGGAAAAATATGAGCAAGTCATCCACTGAATAGTAAAGATCAGTTGACTTCTCTGGTTGTGTCGACTTCTCTTAAAAGTGGAATTATACTTAAAGTGATATTTCCAAACCAGAGATCTCCAAATTCATGGCCGCCTGAGATCGGATCGTTGCGTTGCCAAACTGTTTATCTAACAATTCGACCGTTTAATGTCTTCTATTATTGAGATACTTAAATGTCAAGGCGCTGACGCAAGAAGGGTCCGGCTTGTAAGGTAAGTACTTATTGATCGATTATAACGATCTACAGGGTGCCACGTGACATATGTACTAAGCTGAAAGAGGGTGATTCTGGACCCCGAGGAGACCAACTTCTGACGTTCGAATTTCGTTTTTTTTGTGGACATTAAGTTTTTTGTTCTTTAAGCCATTTTACAACTACTCTTGCTGTATGTACGGTTTCACCACCAGTGCGTCATTTTGCACGCGCTGCATTTTACTTTGATTGTTATAAATTTTATTACATACCTACCTACTTCAGTACGTCAGCTACTCTAGAGCAAGATACACCTATCATGGGAAGATTTGCCACCTTGATCTTGTTTATCTTAACTTCGTGAATAAACTAACTTGAACTGTGAATCTTGTGGTCGTACCTACTCATTCAAACGAACTGGCATTTTTAAGCTTTAACTACCCTATCAGTGAACTCAGTGATAGACACATAGTGTGGTGCCATTCAACTTGTGGTACCTATCTGCAACTACTTCTACAATCATCATCTTTCATGTAATGTCGTCATCATCCAGATCCTACACTTGCAATAAGTAACATTATAAAATGTTTCTAAATTGTATTTTGCTGGTTTTTTTAGTCAACCATTTTTTTGTCGCAAAATTATTACAAAACAAATTATGCGAATTCTTTGAAATTTTCAATGAATAATTATAATGTAAAAGAATACACGTAAAAGAACATGAAAAAAAAAGTCTCTATTTTTTTAATCAAAGTTTTAAATATGATAACTTAAAAAATTGTAGAACAAAATTTGATCGCCTCGGAGCCAGAATCACCCCCTTCCCAATGTCACATGTTTTGTGTCACCTTGCACTATACCTACTTACGATCGATTTGTTTAGAGTAGGTCAATGAAGTTACAGTTACCCTCAGTTACAGTTGCACTCATTGGAAATTGGTCTACGCGAGATCATAATGGCATAGAAATAGAACCATTTCGAACTGAAACTAAAGAGGTCAGATATTTTTGCTTTAAAATTCATTATCGGTAAAATTTACTTCGATAAAGTTTCATCACGACGTTGTATACGTATCATTAAATCAACACGTTGTAGTCCATAGTGGGATGCAACGGCATCCCACTATGGATTACAAAGTGTTGATTCTATGAAAATAAACGTCACTGGTAGCCATTGGAAATAAAAACAAAAACTCCCAGAGGTGAGAGATATAGATGGGGGGGACAGCGGTAATTTTTATGAGCTTTTTTCCCCGTTGTCCCTACTACGGGACCATAGCACGTTTTTATGAAAAAGTCCAGTGTCCCCCTTATTTTTGGGGGATATCTAGGTGGTGGGAAACGGTTGGTCCGAATTAGATCCAGAAATACGTTTAATATTTAATTCGACAAGGTTCAATCCCAATCTGGTCACGCGCGGATTGTATCAAATCAATCGCACAGTTCTTTGTAGTCTGAAACGGAATGGTCGCCTCATTTTCTGACTTTTACTTTTTGTTTCCATTTGACCGCACCTGACCGCATCTATTGTTTGAACAAAAGTACTTACAAAAGAAACTTAAAACCACATTAACCACGTTGGTGTTGTCACTATTTTTTTGCACTTACAGAATGATCGCCAAGTAGGAATAAAGCCTTTTGTTTTAGTAGGTGTAGGGGTTCCGATGACCGATAGTAAACATGACTAGCTTCTGCCCGCGGCTTCGCACGCGTACTTTCGGTATAATAACTAGCCTATTATCTCAGTCAGGCTTTGCTCTAAGCGTACGCCAAACTTTATCTTGATCTGTTTAGTAGTTTTGGAGTTCCTAGTAACAAAAATTCAGATTTCACAAACTTTCGTCTTTATAGTATTAGTTGGATAGGATAGGATAAGGGATGCACCAGCTCGCCAGTGCCAAGGTATTCCTCAAGCTTCACCTCGCAAACCATAGGCCTCCGATCAACTGTCAACCTGGATTCCCGCTCTCTCGGCTGTGTCCGTCTGACAGGAGACAGTGGCACCTTGATTAGCAACATACGAGATGACGTATGTAGACCATGGTTTATACTCGTATTATATTACCTGGACATACTAGGTCTTTTTCTTTAAGACCTATATTGCGATCACCAATCCATCTGCCAAGTGTGGTGATTATGGCTAAAACCCCCCTTGTTTGGGGGGGGGGGGGGGGGGGGTTGATCACGACGTATGCATTATTTATTTATTTTTTCTGAGGAGGTCTTCTGAAATAAACGTTTTCTTTGCTGTCCTCCATAAACAATACTAAAATTCAGATATGTTAATATAATTTTTGACAGACGACCCACTGCTGGGCCCTATGCCTCTCATTTCTCCGTCTCCTTGCGATCCAACGCTGTAAGCAATCATAATACAAAACAATTTGAATTCCGTAATTAGTTACGCATGTAACTCACCAGGGACCGGTCGACCCTGCACTTGCAATGTGCATTCATTTAAAAATTACATGACCACCCACTTACCTACTTAGTCATGCCGTTTCTAATAATAAATCTCATGGTCAGACAAACTGGTCCGTTGTACTTCCTAAATATAAACTAACATTCGTACGTTCAATTAGATAATTTAAACAACAACGAAATTACATCACTAACTGCGTGTACTGAAACGTATTATATTGCAGAAAAAATACAAATACATTTTTCAATGAAAAGTCATATTAGCATTAAGTAGGCTACTAGAGAGGGGTTGGAAGATTTTTGTATGGAGGGTGGCCCTAACATTCGTTTTAACTTTAATTCACATACAATGATGAAATACATAGTTATTTTCATCTGTGAATATCTCAGAAATCTGACGCTTCAGGACATTATTTTGTAAGATTTTTTTATTTGTTTTAGTGTCCTCTATCCAAATAATATACCTTTTATTGTCCGCGGCGATTTCGAGCAAAAAAACAATATGGTGACCGATATTAGGGCCAAAATCTTCAAACCTATTAGAAATCCTTTATATGTGTTACCAGGAATAGCTAAGTTGGTAAGCGGTAGAACAGTATCCCAAAAACAATAATTGAAAAAAAAAACCTTCGTGCGTTCAACGTCAAAGTTGACAAATAATTGACAGTAGGTAATAATATCTCGATAGTTCAGAGTTTTTACAATTTCTAAATGCTTTTGGAAGCTTTTAATTTCTACAATTTGCAAAAAGTCTTTCAAAAGAACAGGCAGATACATTACATAAGTACCTAACATTTGAATGTAGTTAGACCAATCGAACAAAAAGCTAAAACGACAACGAGCTTTGGTATTCTTGTTTTTCACATTTGAAACCAACGTGTTTTTCTAAACGGTAAGTCATAATTTCTCTAGAAACGCGGATATGGCGAACAATTACGTCACTCCATTGTTATAGGCACGTTATTCTGTCCTTACCCTGCCTCACACTCTGATTGTGGTCTGATTGCAATATAATCTGTAGGTGTCAGAGTTTTTAGATTCGCTTGGTAGGTATATGGCCCAGACTCCACCAAAGCAGAGATGTGCGGAGACGAGAAGAGACGTTTTTCAGCTAGAGATCTCCACTGAAGCTATGCGGAGATGCGTACTGGATAGACTGGAGCGGAGATGTGTGCTGGCTTGAGGGGAACTGAGCTGCGTGCGGCGAGCATCGAGCTTCGGATGTTTGTTGAGATAAAAGCACTAGCGGCGCCTCTCGCATCTCTTCTGGTCTCCGCTGCGGACCACGCCAGCTTGCGACGCACAGCTCATATCTCCGCTTCGATTTTTCTTTGTTTCCTTCGCATACAAATATGATACATCTCCTGTGTGCTGAGCGCCGACGAGACGTGTGAACAACGACGTTCTATTGGTTGTATAAAACACATCTCTTCTCTGCTCATCTAATCTTCGCTTTAGTGAAGTTGAGCCCTTAGTCAGAGCCGTGGCTAGGGGTTACCGTGGCTAGAGGGACATCATCATAAGTCAGAAATTGCTGAGCAGCCTCAATCTTCCAAAAGTGTTTTAGGCGCAATGAGGCATACCTACACGATTTTTAAATAGATACCTTACAAGGTTCAACAGCTCTTTGCTCTTTTACTATAAAAACTTTCGTAGTTTGACGAATTCATTAAGAATGTAAGCGGGTTAATTACGAACCTAGTTTGTGTTGAAAGAACACCAACGTTTCACCCCTAACGAGGGATTTCATCAGGGTGAGTGCGGTCCGCGTCGCGCCTGTACTGCGTCCTTGCGCGCACTACGGGCTAAAGCACGCAGTGCACGCACTCACCCTGATGAAGTCCCTCGTTAGGGGATGAAACGTTGGTGTTCTTCTAGGTTCGTAGTTAACCCGCTTACATTCATTATGAGCTCCTTGCTCCTTCAGTAGCAAGCGCTTTCTACCTTTTAAAATAAATAAATGTTTAAATAATAAGGGGATGCTCTGCTCCGCAAAACTGTTGCGAGGTTCATTCGATTCGTAGAATAAAAATAGCGCCGGCTGGAGCATCAAGTAATGCATAGCTGTGCACACAACTCTATGCGATTTTGGTCAGGTATTTACAGGCAGCGACTTTTAACGGACTTAGTAGAAGAGCAATATATACGCTTCTACATTAACATTAAAAGGTAACAGACAGACAGACTGAGTTACTTTCGAATTTATAATATTAGTAGGTATAGTTTATTAGTATTAAGAAATGACTTTAATTAATTTAAAATTTTGATTGAGATTGAGTATAATATTTTTACTTGTACGTAAGTAAGGTACCTACCAAAATGTAATACAAACGTTCATTATTGATACATAACAGTGGAAGGAAGTCTTGCAATGCATTACATAAGCCCGGATGCGTTACAATCATCCTTAATCGCTAACATCCAAACATGCATTTATTCTGTCAGTTAAACCGCCGGTTAGGGCAGATTGCTCGACATTGTCCATCCGGAAGGTAAGTTTCTTTATAATCACTTAGAATTAATTACAAGGATATTTCAAGGATATTCAACGATATTCTAATAAGATAAGGAAAGAGTATCTACATCAGAGGAAGTTTGAAAGTGGCGCCAGTTACGGAAAAGATGAGGAGGAACAGGTTGGCGTGGTGCGGGCACGATGTGCGGAGGGAAGAATATCATGTGACGAGAAGAGTGGTAGGTTTGAATGTGGAGGGATATAAGGGGAGAGGAAGATCGAAGAGAAGATGGATGGATTGTGTGAAAGAGGACTGGCGAAGAAAGGTGTTAGTAGAGAGATGACGGCTGATAGAGCAGAGTGAAAGAAAAATACATGTTGTGCCAACCCTACCTAGCGTGGGAGAAGATCCGGAAGATGATGTTTTCTCAAAATTTGTGTTGTTTTAATCAACACGGTATAGGGACATGCGTTATGACCACGGAATAACTGGAGTCACTTGCGTTGGGAGTAGGATATTAATGGCAAAAATATCAAAAACTGAGGTACCATCATTTTCTAGTTTTTGCTATCGAAACTATCACTACCGGTTTCATTGTCGGACACTAGATTTAGGATTAGCGTCTGAAAAATCTGTTGCGGTTTAACGTTTCTACTATTATGAGATTGAATTTTGAAAAAAAATCTCGCTTCTCTTGTACCTATTAATGACGTCGCCTAACATTATACTAATTAAATATCATATTTTAGTAATTAGGCCATCGTCCAAAAATAAATCGACGTAGGTATATATTTAAAACTCTCTTCCAAACAGGTGTCATAATGAGCAATCTCCGAAACCTGATATGAAAATTCCGCTGAATATGAAAATTCCTAAATTGATTAGGGAGAGCTAATATAAACCCTCATTGCTGTAGGCTCCGTAACATTCACATTACTTTTCTTGTTACAGATGGCTAAACCACAATGTACCACAGAGTGAGAAAGAAAATGCATCACTTCCTAGGTGCCATACTAATCTTAAGCTTCCCTCTCTGTCTCTCAAAGTCCATCGACACCACCAGCATCCCTGATGACAGCGACGTTAGCAACAATATCATCGACTTTGACGATGAGTACACGATGAAATTCAATAAAAAATATGGCATGGTCCCATGGCATGCCAATGAATTTGATAAGAATAGTCTTAGGTACACTATAGATAAAGATATAAATAAGAATACGCATACAACAAACACAGCTGATGCTATAAAACAAGAAAATAATAATAATAAAACACATGTTGAAACAACAACAGAAGATTTTAAAGTGATTCCATTAGAACTTTTAAGCACAACAGAAGACCCAGTTTTAAGTTTAGTAGAAAGTACTAATGATGATTTGACAGTAATACCGTTGCCTACAACGGAGACAGTACGGTCTACAACGGATGAGGCACAAGTTACGATCGAGGAAACAATAAAGTTACCGAGTACAGAAAATGATGTATTGGAATTTGATTTCACTACGAAATACGATCAAGAAGACACAAGTTTAGATACAACTACAGAAACAAATCTAGACTATGAAAGCACTATGGCTGCAGGATTGAATGTAACAAACAAATTAGAGAAAGCAAACCATTCAAAGAGAGTAAACGATATAAGTTTTTACAAAATAAACGCAGAAGATGCAAAGTCACTAAACTCTACATCAATGGCTAAAATGTTGGAAAATGTGACATTAGATCATACAAATAAAACAAACGAAAGAAAAAACAAACAATTCAAACATAAAACAGACCTAAACACTACAACACAAGCCACACCAAGCTTTAAAACAGAAACTGACAGCAAAGAAGAAGACGTCCCAGTTTTCACAGAACTAGACACAGAAATAACAGAAGATATCCCAGAAGATTACTACGATTCAAAAGACAAGCTACCAACATCTGCGCCGAAAACTGACGCGATATCAGTGTTGTTCGGTCTAGCTGGCAGCGTGGTAGAGAGTGTGGTCGAGACGGTCGCAGAGAGAGTGGTTCCAAAGAGTCTGTACGACCTCTTCAAGAGGATGCAGAGGCAAGGGGAAGCTTTGGAGGCAGAGAGGTTAAGGAGTCGAGAGGAGAATGGGGGATTGGGTGAGTTTGGTGTAAACATTTTTATTACTTCGTCTGTTGTTAATTTGTGAGAAAATAATTACCGCCATTGCATGTCATCAAGTTTGTCTTACATTTAAATTTAAAATTATTTAGAGCGTAAATTTTTACCTACTATATCATTTAAAGGTAGGTACGTTTTTTATCCTGACCTTGACACTGATATTTATGAGTCTAAGGTCTAGACTTTGATTTACTGACTTTTGAAGCATACATTTATTAAAAGTAAACGTTATAATTTTATCATTGACCCGCTTCTGACCGCTGCTTTGCACGTCCTTTTCCGGGATAAAAGTAAATATAGGCTATCTAGCATTTACAATTTTTATTTATTATTGAATGTCATGAAACATGGAATTTCTCATGATAGCGATCATTATGTATGATAATCCACTTGAATATTACGTGTGTCTGGCTTTTTACAGCTATCACAAGAATCGTTATCTTGCCTTAAATCAGTTAAAGTTGTTTTTATTGTGCCTTGCGCAATGTCTTCTCACGGTATGCAGGTGACAAAATCGCGAGAATATGGACTCTTGCATGATATTTGCACTGAGTTTGCGTAAAATCTGTGAGGGCGGGCATTGAATTTGCTATATTGTTTCGAACGCTATTACAATATCATTTTAGGTGTGGGAAGCTGTGGTTTCTCACCATTCAAGAGTCAAGGTCAGCCAGCTCTGTTTAATAGTTCACCGATGAAATGGAAAACATCCCAAGTCACAACATCATGGGTTAGTTTAGGGCTAGGAATTCGGGGATCCGGTTTTCCAAAGCTCCGAATAGACCTTTGAAATCAGGCATTCAGCTCCGGCCATGGTAGACTTATAAAAATAAAATAAAAATAGCCTATATAAAATATTTAATCTCTGACTTATACAATTTTCCTAATATTTATCTTATAGTTTTATAATATCTAGTTGTCTATTTACTAATTATTGACACCGGTTCTTGGTAAGTCAGGTTGTCCTTTGACATAGGCCTCCTCCATTGTGTGCCATTGCAAGCGGTTTAGGCATGCCCTACGCCATCCCTCAGGCAGATCATCTTCCCAACGCTTAGTAGGTCTGCCTCTGCTGCGTTTCCCTTCACGTGGGTACCAGACTGTTGGTAGACTTATAGAGCTTTTAAAATCAGAAACGCAATCTGTCCTTGAGTCATTCAATTGAGAACCCAGATGCCCCTTTAGGCCATTAAACACCTGTTCTCACTGAGAGGCGAGAATAGGCAAGAATGGTAACGTCTAGGTTCCTAGTAATATTGGTTTACCCTTTCTAATTTCATATATTTCAGGTCAATTCGGGCGCGGTATCCTCAAGACCATCTCCACGGGTCTGTCCAAGCCCCTCGGCCAGCTGATGGAGTCCAGAGCCAACGGGTCCTTGGACACGGACCGCGGGTTCGTGAACGGCGTCGCCTCGAGTGTGACCAGCGTCGCCAATGTCGCCAACTCTGTCGTCGAGGCGTTCAAGGATAAGGTGCAGGCGATTTATCCAGGTTAGTTAGCGATTGCCAAGTTTCGTCTTATTGGCATATCATTTTACTATTTGACATTTGTATAAATAATTGAAATTTGCTAAGCTTTTTGTAATTTCTATGGACCAATGTTATTTGTTATACCAAAAGTTTGAATAGTTTTACATTATTTTTATTAATTTTCCGATCTGCATGTCGATTTGTTACTATTATTATATAATTTGGCACACCAAAGCTGTTTAGCTGGTAAGTGAGCGCAAGGGACATTTTAAAATAAGCATACCAACTTGTAACCCATTATCTGCAAATAAATGATTTCATTTGACACCGTTAGGTTGAGCGCAGACTTGAGTCACGACAGTTTTAAGACAGACTATTGCTTTACAAAATGTATGAAGATGCAAGACAAAACAGTTTTGTTTCCGTTTTAAGGCAGACTTTCTATGTGAGGAAAGTCTGTCTTAAAACTGTCGTGACTCAAGTCTGCGCTCAGCCTTAGTGGATCGTGTTTGTTGACTCTAAGCTTGTGCAGTTTACAACAGAGTTGAGTCGTTACAACGCATTGCAGAAAAATTATACACTGTACAATTCTTCCAAGAAAAGTCACATTTAATTGGTCTATCTCTGTCCTTAGTTTAGCTAATATGATAAAAATAGGTATTGCCGAGCGGTTTATCACTCTCTATGATCGCATTCGAGTGAACTTCCAGCTTCTCCAGCTTCTCACGACGTCTCTTAACATGAGGCGTGGCATAGCAAAGCTCTTTTCCTAGCTCTTCTCTCTCTCTCTCTTTCTCTACTTTTGTTGCAATCAATTTACTCCCCTGTTCCTCACAAAGTGTTTCTCCTTCAGGCACAGTCTGGTGCGGCGACGGACGGTCAGCACAGGCTCGCTCCAGCGACCTCGGCCTCTTCTTCTTTACGGACACCTGCTGCCGGCAGCACGACGCCTGCAAGATTTACATCAGTGCTGGCCAGACCAAATATGGACTCACCAATACTGGCCTGTTTACCAGGTTAGCTTGTTAGGATAGAGTTTTACTTACTTGAATAATTGAAAAAGGCTGGTCCACCTGTTCAAAGCTTCATCGCTCAGCATGCAGCTATGGAAAGAGCTATGCTCGGAGTTTCTCTGAAGGATTCGTAACGAATAAATCCGACAGAGAACCAAAGTTACCGACATAGCTCGAAGAATTAGCAAGCGGAAGTGGCAGAGGGCCGGCCATTCTCGCGAAGAACCGGCAACTGCTGGGGTAAATGTGTTCTTGAGTGGAGACCGCGATTCGCCAAACTTAGTGTAGGACGCCCTCCAACCAGGTGAGATGACGCGAAAAACTGCAGGCAGATGCTGGATGCGGCAAGCTAAAGACAGGGTGCTAGGACGCTCATTAGCGGAGGTCTATGCCCAGCAGTGGACTAATGAAGGTTGATTATGATTATGAATTCAAAACCCGCTTCCACTCTCGCTTTTCACCAAAACGCATGTCAATACCCTGTCATGATCATACAAATAATAATGGTTAGTCTACGTACATAGATGTAAAACCTTCCCGCCGCGCCGTCGCACAGCACCGAGAATAACAAGGTATAAGTGTCAGTGGTAGACCAATGCTAATGACCTCCTGAGTGGAAACCTATTAGGTAGTGACTGGTGAAACTTATTAGGTACTGTCTGTCTGACTGCAATGCTTGTTATGCTTGAACAAGCATCTTGCCCAATGGCCGCTACCCCATCATTAAATGTTTACTCCTTTCCGAGTACTTTATGAGCTCTTTCCTGATCACAGTTACCAAAGCAATATACATGTAAATAGTTGCATGATCTTTAATTATTTGTTGTTTTTTTCTAAAATCAGACTGCATTTCTGAATAATTATATTGTTCGGAGTATCGGAGGTTTAAGGGACAAATCCTTAGGGAATCAAACTATAGTTGGACTACTTCAGAATCATTCTCTATGTAAAAACTCAAAATCGGAGCACAATTGACGAAGATATCAAGTAACATACATGCATTTAATATATATTTTTTTGTCGGTTGAAAATATAATGTTTTATCTGTGTTTTCCAAAAAACAGATCATGTTCATTATTTATTTATACTGTTATTTCATGTGTAGTACATCTGATAGGTACCTATAAAGAATAACTCAACCTTTGTTTACTTGTGACGTCAATTGTAGGCTATTAGTAGGTACTCAGATTAAAGTAGCTACGATAGACCGAATCAGTACCCCGG
This sequence comes from Eupithecia subfuscata, assembly GCA_963564075.1. Taxonomy (NCBI): domain Eukaryota; kingdom Metazoa; phylum Arthropoda; class Insecta; order Lepidoptera; family Geometridae; genus Eupithecia; species Eupithecia subfuscata. The sequence continues at coordinate 491,401 of OY751118.1, read as the reverse complement.
AGATAAATTTGGAAATAATAACAAACTTAAAAATGTTACTTCTCCAATAAATACCTAAGTTCCCTTAAATAGATTAACTGCATCCAGCTGAGGTGGACGGACGTTTGGTACTATTTATCTACCTACTTCTGAATATGCGCTTTTCCTTTTCTTTCCGTTTCGTAATTTCCTGTCACGTTTTCTTAGTAATAGTAACTTTAAGGTGAGTATAGACTAGAGCATTGCAAATGCTCAGTTTCAGTAGAGCATTACAATGTAATGTAACGTTCTTACGCATTCGTACTGAAACTGAGCATTTGTCTGTATTGTACCATTGTATTTACAATATAGACTAATACTCAGTTCTCTAACGTAACATGTAACGTATCGTTTTTGCGAATGCTCGACGCTGTGTTCGACGTAATGCTCACTGCGAGAGAGCATTTCTTTGTACCTTGCGTACACTTTCCCTCGGCTCGCGCACCTCACTTCCCGCCGGCCACTGTTAACCGCGCTCGTGCTTTTGCTCGATAAAATATTTCACCCAAACGCTCGTTGGTGTTTAAAATCAGATTATAACAAAACATTAAATTTAAAAACAGCGAATGCTCACGATGTTCTGTTAATAGTAAATGCTTAAGTCTACACTCACCTACACGATAGTTACCGGTAACACCTCGATCTGTCGCCGTTACCCAATCAATCCGTCTGCCGGTGTAATTGGTATAGCGGCCCGGTTACATCGGTTACGGTTCAACTTGTAATTGTAGGCTGTATTGTAGGCTGGGAGGGAATTACGTAACTTATAACAGGGCTTTCAGACAGATGCAGTCGGTGTAAAATTATTTTAGGTTTCTGAGTATAACGGGGTTACACAAAAAACAGCAAGACGATATCTGTGGTGCAGCGAGTGAAGGTCCGCCTGCGACGCAGGAGATTCGATTCCCTACTTCGGACAAATGTTTGTACGATCTGCAGATGTTTGTTCCGGGTGTTCGGGGTGTTTCCATGTGTAAATCATAATCATGATATTGAAATGTTTTAAGTTAATCAGTTACTTAGTACCCATTACTCAAGCTCTGCTTACTGGTTCTAAATGATGCTGTGTAGATTGTCCAGCTTATCATAATTATTTAAGTGAGCAAATTCGTAATGCTAATCTTGTGCGAGCAATTGTTGCTGTCTCCATCACAAGCAGTATTTATCATTTTACATTACGTAAGTGACTTGCAAAAGCTAACATAAGTCATAAAACTTGTGGAAGATCGCTTGCCTCCCTGTTTACAGGGTGAAATAGCACTGCTTTCTGCGTGTGCGGTCGCGAAGCGGCGGTCCATACATTCCCGAATTACGAATTTGAAAAATGTATGGGCCGCCTTTTTCGATTGCGTCAATATAGCTCACGTAAGACTCAGTGTTAAGGGCCTTTCCACACACAGGCGAGTGTGTCTACGCACGGCGAATAAACTGTAGGTTAATACGGCGAAAAATACGTGTGTGTGCAGCCCTTAGAGCTTGCTCAAGTGAACTTCTGCGTTCTTGTTATTTTTCCATACAAAAGACTTCAACGCGCTGATACTCGATGTACTTTTCCTTACATTTTCTTGTCAAATAGGTACTTTACAGTTTTAAAATCCAGCTTCTGCCTGTAGTTTCTTTCAGAGATTACAACAGTGCCTAAAAGTAAAAAAATACCGAATAACTAAGTCCAATTTTTTATGTAGTGGTAGTGGTAAATAGATAATTATTTTATTTCATCGCCTTAAAAACTGGTTGTACTTACTTAATGTTAACTCTATATGGCAGCGCTTATAAAAGTTTCTTCCAGGCAACCTAAAACATTAAGACAAGACTATTAGGTCTAGGATGACGTACCAACTTATATTTAAATTATGCTAGTAGTGGTTCCAGCTTAACAACCATACGCTACCAGTAGTTAATGTAATAACTTCGGTTTTAAATTCCTTAACCTTTAAGTCTTAAAGTAGGTGCGACTGCCTTACGATCGATGACCTGACAATCAAACCTTATTGTAGGGCAAGCCTCTTTCATGCACCGAGGTACAGAAGTAGGTACAGTCGACTGTTGTAAGAATGCATGTCGCAATGGCTAACCATAGCCACACCCATATTCATCGCCATGAAACGAAACTGATTACGAATAACATCTTGTTGTATGTGTCTTGAGTAATTACAATGTAAGATATTTATTATGTGAGCTCGCCTACTTAATAAGATTTTCATGAGATATTATTATTAGTGATGTCTCTATGATTAGCAATTCACGGTAAATATCGTTATAACTGTTATTAAAATATCATAATAGTACTCCGTAGACACTCAGATCTCAGTTACTTTGACTTATTAGGTTCCTATGCTAAGCATGGGTGGACAGCGACTGACTGTATTCAGTTCTCAAGGCAAACTCGAGCACAGGTGAGGAAGGAGCAGTTCCGTAGCGGCGTTGGAGGGTAGTGCCCATAATCCCCACGCTGGGCATACGGGCTGGGGATCGCAGTTTGGTGGTATAATTGTTCTGCAGGAGGCGCTGCTGCCCGTCCCCGGTGGATATTCCTTAGTCGCCTCTTACGACACCCGCGTTAAGAGTTGGGGGGTGCAAATTCTAAGCCGACACCACACAGCGAACCGTGGCACCCGTGTAATTCTGTGCCTATGGCCGAGACACAAGTTTTTTTGTAAATCCAGGTGTACAGCTACATCTTTACATTTCAGCTCGAATCGGTCTGTAGTTTCGGCGTGAGGAAGTAACGAACTTCTAAACGTACCTACTATCTTTCAAATCACATCACATCACATCACAGTATTAAAAAGGGAAAAGTATGGATAGATAGGATGGATCGGGCTGAAAGTTGTCACAGATGTTGCCTGGAATAATGCAAAGGCAAAATTTCATCCTATCAATCCGCTCCCACAGGATATACAGGTTATATTATTAGCAATTAATTTAAATCAATTGTATTTAATTTTTATGTTCTATGTATTTTCGTTATTTTAAGTACCTATAGTTTAACAATGCCCTTTTGTAGCAACATACTTTGACATACCTTTTAATTACCTACTTTATTTTAATTTTACTTTATTTTATTTGTTATACTTCATAATATAAATTATAAGGAATGTAACGATATCAAGTCTAACATGTACCTATAGTGGAATATATAAATACGAAATACTAAGTGTAATAGACAAAACCCGCTTCAGGTTCAGCTCCCGCGTCCACCTGCAGCGCTCCCTATCATGCCTCTGAATGAAGCTGTTGCTCAGCTCTCATGAAACCTGTTCTCCCTCTCCATGATCGGTTGTCTAACAGGTGTCCCACATACCACACGCGCAATACTGTCCGCTTGTTCTTACTACCTACATATTGGACTTGCAGGATTTGGTTGGAGAGGCTAACCTTAGGCACTGGTTCGGAGATCGTTCATGTGCAACGGCCTTAATTATTTTAGAAAATATCTCTTTTTTACTGTCGTTGGGGTTTCAATGAAGTATTTTAGATACAATTGTAATAAGCAAAATCATGATGTCACAAAACCACCACGACGTTTATTTGAGGTTTCATTAGTTGTTTTTACATTATCTAAGTTCTGCTTAGGTGATGCTGTGTGAATTGTCCAGCATTATTACATTGATACCTACTATATTAAATCTTACTAAAAAATATTCCGCTTTAGTCGATACCAGGTGTTAATTAAGCTTTTGAAATTACAAGTCAAAAAAAAAAAATACAAAAACACAAAATAATTTATTTGCCATTAGGAAAACAAACTTAATATCTTAATGTTACCTATAGACGTTACATTTGCATGATGTAATGTGAGAGCATTATGATCCCCGCACTAGGCTAGGCCTGTTTCGCGGGAGACCGAGTGGACAGTCAAATTTCAAAGTTCATGTAAATGTCGAAAAGCAAGCGATTTCTTTATTTCCTCTGTAAAAATATTACTTTTCACACGGTCATAGTCGTCGTTATGAAGCGTTTACAAATAGTTTGACCAGACTGAAAAGAGGGTATGGGTCTGTCAAATTAAAATGACCTTATCAATAGACCTTGCATCGACCCGTGCTTTCGTTTGACAGGGCATCCTCTCCTCTCCGCGAAGTATCCCAGCCATCACCATTTGAATTTGTCCGATCTGTCACCTCGTGACTAACAGGGAGACAGATAGAACTTTTGCAGTTAGATAATAAAAGTTTCATACGCACCACCCTTGCAAAAAGGGTGTTTTTTTCCGCGTTTGTCGCCCTAGAGGGACAGAGCAGGGAGACAGATGGGAATAATTCATTATTTTTAATCGACTTGGATTTTTTTTACGGTTCTAATGTTGTAAGTATGGGCTTCCTAAATAAAACAAGACCCGTCAAGTGCGAGTGTAACTCGCGCGCCGAGGGTTTCGAACGTTTGTGAACAAGTAGGTACCGGTTAGAAACTCCGAAATTTAATGAAGACCTAAAACTAGTAGGTACCAACCTACATTTTAGATGGATCTCTCTGCATGCTTCGGTGATAGGGTGTAGCGGTAAATTTTTCGACTTTTTTCAAGATATTTCGAAAAGTATTGAACCAGCAGAAATTTCAAAAACTGTTTTGAAATGTACAAACCGATACCTTTCATATGATACCCCACTCATTGGGGTAACCCCCCTTTTTGAAAACTATCCCCCCTCTTTTTGACCATTTTTGAAAAAGGGTTCATTTTACAGACTTTTCTATATTTTTCCTGTAAAATAAAGATCTATATCTACAAACGCTCCATACATTTTGAATGGATCGCTCTGCAAACTTCGGAGATAGAGGGGGGGGAACGGGTAAAATTTCGACTTTTTTCAATATATTTCAAAAAGTATGTAACCTCCAGAAATTTGAAAAACGGTTTTAAAATGTACAAATCAATACCTTTCATATGACACCCCACTCAGTGGGGTAGCCCCCCCTTTTGAAAATTATCCTCCCCTTTTTTGACCATTTTTCAAAAAGTGTTCGTTTTTCAGACTTCTCTATATTTTTCCTGTAAAATATAGATCTATATCTACAAACGCTCCATACATTTTGAATGGATCGCTCTGCAAACTTCGGAGATAAGGGGGGGGGAATGGGTATTTTTTCGACTATTTTCAAAATATTTCAAAAAGTATGAAACCTACAGAAATTTTACAAACTGTTTTGAAATGCACAAACCAATACCTTTCATATGATACCCCACTCGGTGGGGTAGCCTCCCCTTTTGAAAATTATTCCCCCCTTTTTTGACCATTTTTCAAAAAGTGTTCGTTTTTCAGACTTCTCTATATTTTTCCTGTAAAATATAGATCTATATCTACAAACGCTCCATACATTTTGAATGGATCGCTCTGCATACTTCGGAGATAAGGGGGGGGGAATGGGTATTTTTTCGACTATTTTCAAAATATTTCAAAAAGTATGAAACCTACCGAAATTTTAAAAACTGTTTTGAAGTGTACAAACCGATACCTTTCATATGATACCCAACTCGGTGGTGTAGCCTCCCCTTTTGAAAATAATTCCCCCCTTTTTTTACCATTTTTCAAAAAGTGTTCGTTTTTCAGACTTCTCTATATTTTTCCTGTAAAATATAGATCTATATCTACAAACACTCCATACATTTTAAATGGATCGCTCTGCAAACTTCAGAGATAGGGGGGGGGGAGCGGGTATTTTTTCGACTATTTTCAAAATATTTCAAAAAGTATGAAACCAACAGAAATTTCAAAAACTGTTTTGAAATGTACAAACCGATACCTTTGATATGATACCCAACTCATTGGGGTAACCCCCCTTTTTGAAAATTATCCCCCCTCTTTTTGACCATTTTTCAAAAACGGTTCATTTTACAGACTTTTCTATATTTTTCCTGTAAAATATAGATCTATATCTACAAACGCTCCATACATTTTGAATAAATCGCTCTGCAAACTTCGGAGATAGGGGGGGGGGGAATGGGTATTTTTTCGACTATTTTCAAAATATTTCAAAAAGTATGAAACCTACAGAAATTTCAAAAACTATTTTGAAATGTACAAACTAATACCTTTCATTTGATACCCCATTTAAAATTTCGACATCTCAATTTGTATGGAAAATGTTCATTTTCATTTTTCTTTTATTTTCATTTTTTTTTCTTAAAATCTGTACAGGCGCACGAAATGTATTATTATTTTAAATTTCAAGTTGATAGCTGCTGTAGTTGCTGAGTTATTAAGGAGGGAAAAAAGGACAGACAAAGCGAGACCATAAGGGTTTCGAAACCGATCTTCGAAACCCTAAAAATGAATACAATTTCCTTTGGTCACGGCATCACGCGTGGACGGCTGGACCAATTTGGCTAATTCTTTCTTTGTTGTGTTTGTTATTGTCAGGAGAAGGATCTTATGAGTTAAAAAAGTTGGAAACATAAATTTCCACGGGGGCGAAGCCGCGTGGCGCTGCTAGTTCATTATAAGGAAGGAGGTACTCATTCAGTGTATGAACTTGTGCGTGCTCTCATGGTCTGACCATTGCCATTAGATAAGTCGGTTGTGTAACAGTGTCGCGCGAGAACGTGTGATTACTTACTTGTCTGGTGGCAGTAGAACTGAAGCATTTAGTCGCTACATAGATTACTGACCTCTATTCATACATTTATTTTTAATCGAATTTGGATGGGTGGATGGGTGGATGTTTGTTATTCTTCACGCCAAAACTAGGTACTGAATGGATCGGGTTGAAATTTTACATAGATGTATCTATGTAAACCCATAATAACACATAGGCTGCCTTCCGACCCATAAACCAGTTTCCATGGGATAGAAACCTTTTATGTTTCCAAAGAAACAACGTGTGCGCAGCCGCGGGCAGAAACTGGTTAGACAGTAATCAACAAAATTTGTATTTTTTAAATAATAATAATTAAATAATGCTGGACAATTTACACAGCATTATCTAGCCCCAAGCTTGTGTTGTGGGTACTAGACAAGGACAACTTATCATCGGTATTTTTGGTATACATAGAAAACACCCAGAACACTGGAACAAATATCTGCAGATCGTACAGGCTTTAGTCCCGAGCCGGGAATTGACCTGCAACCTGCGTCTTTGCGTCGCAGGCGGACCTCGCCCACTCTGCCACACAGGTCGTCGCTTCAATAATGTATCTTTAATGTTCCAGGTCCCACTGCAGCTGCGACATGAAGTTCCGCGAGTGTCTCCGCCGCACCAGCTCGCTGGTCTCAGCTCAGATCGGGCTCACCTACTTCAACGTCCTGGGTCCTCAGTGCTTTCGGAAAGCACATCCCATCGTTCGGTGCACTAAGAAAACTAGGTTAGTAGGTACAGAAGTATAGGTCAGGATAGAAAGGTCAGTCTAATGGAAGCCCAGGACAGAACAGATCGGCCTCACCTACTTCAACGTCCTGGTTCCTCAGTGCTCGGAGAGCGCATCCCATCCCATTAGAGGGGGCCAGTATACTAAAAGTTAAATAGGTAAATATGTGAAATAAATAGTGCTGGACAATCCACACAGTATCATCTAGTCCGTAGTAAGAAAACATAGCTTGTGTTATGGGTAGTAAATAACTGATATACTACTGATTATGTTGGTACACTGACATTATCTGCCGACAACTCGTAGGTTAGAGAGGAATAGGGCTAACACACAACTAACTACACCACACTAACACTTCAATACTTTTATTGCTGACATGGGTTATGCTATGCCTACCTTACTTTTAGTTTAGTTAATGCAATGCCCAATGCTCTTATACTTACACCATATTTTGACAAACTTTTAAGTTATTTTATTTTGATATATTGTTGTAAATTCATTTCTAGGCCCTCTACAACCAATCTTTTGGTTGTTTTTGTGTTTTTGATCAGGCATGAAAGTCATTGTCTGTCTGTTTTTTTGTGTTCTTATGGCGATTCTTAGTTCCTTATGGTGATGTGTTTTTTTTCCATTGTGTTTTAACCATTGCTGTAAAACGATTACTATAGATCACATTCTTGATGATTAGATTATGATTTAGACGACATCAAGTGTAACACGTGTACCGCTATATAATACCACAGTATAAGTAAAACATACAGTAGGCTGACGCCTTTGATCTTGCAGTAAATCCCGACAAGACACGCGACAGAGTATTAGAACTAGGGTTGTCACAAGTAAAGAATATTTATTCACTTAATAATTTATTTGAGATCAACACCATCATCCACATCATTACCAAATAAATTAATTATTAATAATAATAAAAAGTAATCCATAAATTAAATTAAAATTATTCTAATAGCGTATGAGCGTGTACCATCAAACAAATTAGCTAAAAAAGCAAACGTGTTCTTGGGTGGAGACCGCTACTCGGCAAACGTAGTGTAGGACGCCCTCCGGCCAGGTGGGATGACGATCTGTAAAAGACTGCAGGCCAGCATCTGCCTGCAGTGAATGCGGCAAACTAAAGACAGGGCGCGAAGATATGGCGCTCATTAGGGGAGGCCTATGTCCAGCAATGGGCTTATATGATTATGCTGATGATGAATGTTGTTAATGTTTTCTTCAATAATTTCTTCCCTTACTTATCCTTTTCAAAATGCAAACTGCAAATGTATGAATCTTTTAGGGTTTTGCAAGTTCTTCCAACAAAATCAGGTCTTTTATAAGCTACGATTCATAATTTGCATCTGATAATTATTAAAACGTTTTTCGCATTCAGCATGCAGTGTATAGTGCGAGTAGGATCGCAGGATCTACATTCATTCTAGAAACATTAATCCCGTCTACAAACTTTAAGATTTCCCCTAATTTAGTCAAAGACGATAAGTAAGTAAGTACTCATTATTAGTAAAACTTAAAAAACATCGGCCATCTTGGATTTGAAAAATAACTCCATTTTCGTAATTGACGCCCTCAAATTAGTCGAAAACGATACCTTTGAGTAAAATATGAAATCAATAAGTCCGCCATCTTGAATTTGAAAAATAACCCTATATTCGTAATTGACGCCCTCAAGTTAGTCGAAAACGATACCCATGAGTAAAATATGAAATCAATAAGTCTGCCATCATGGATTTGAAAAATAACCCTATATTCGTAATTGACGCCCTCAAGTTAGTCGAAAACGATGCTCATGAGTAAGATATTAAATCAATAAATATCCGCCATCTTGGATTTGAAAAACAACTCCATATTCGTAATTGACGCCCTCAAGTTCGTCGAAAACGATACCCATTGTTCTAACAAATAAATAAATAATGCGGGACAATTCACACAGCATTATCTACCTTCAAGTTAAGCAGATGGGTACTAGATACTTAACTGATCATAATCATAATCATTTATGTTGTCGAAATGTAGGTGTACAGAAGGTCTTATGATTAAAACTTTGGTCCTATACATTCTGCCTCGTCACGGCGTGCAAAATTATATTATAACTAGGTACTTACAAAATCCAAGAAACCAAAGAACAAACTAAACAAAACAAAGTTTACAAACACTTCATACATAGATATTTTTTATTATACCTACATAGATAACAACCAGAACACCCTGAAAAAATATCTCCAGATCGTACAAACATTTGTCAAGAGGCGGGAACCGAACCCGCAACCTCCTGCGTCGCAGGCGGACCTTTGTCCAAATAGTACCTACATCAACAAAATCACAAAATGAAACTCTGAAATAGGTAAGACGGTCGTCCATCATATTGTTGATACAAGCAATTGGGCATGCCATGCATGACGATGATGAAGTGACAACATGTAAAATAATAAAAACATTCATTTATTTACCTTTGTTCCGCGTGTGGAAATTCATGAAAACGTAAATCTTGGTTGTTATAAGATGATGACGTGCAATCTCTCACGGCACAACTTGTTTACACCATTTTTAAAAGTAATAATAATAGCAATAAAATTTTGTGTCACCCCTGAAAAATAGCACCCGAGTACTGAGGTACACGTTATAGTCTACTCGGGTGAGCCCTTCACCCGTCTCGTCCCTTGCCCCCCGCACGATAGCCCTGTCAAAATGCCTTCGTCGAACGACTGTATGGATATAGGTAGGCTGTGATAATACGCTGGAATTAATACTGAATATACTGAAATGAGTAATATTAACAATTGTCTGTTTCCAGATTGACCGGTCAGAAGTGCGAAGAGTACGAGCTAGACTACACTAAGCCTAAGATGTGGCAGTGGTTCGACAACGAAACCTTCTGAAGTACAACATTCCTCTGTGGTTATGTACAAATTGTTTATTGTGTTTGAAAATGTGTGTGAGAAGTAAATTTAGTGATAATACCAGCCCAAGATAAGTGATCGCAGAAGTGATGTGTCTTGGCGGAACTTTGGCACAGAATGAAGACAGCATGCAGCTTCCTTAATTTTTCGCTAAAGACTAATTTTGATGCGATTGTAGGTAGATTCCTTGCCAATAAAAAAAACAAAGCACTTTGCTACCTTTTACTCCGATGTCAGAAGACCACCTGACAAACTGTAAGAGAATCTGAACTAAATTAAAAGCACTGAATTTGTTTTGTTTATTAAATAAGTTTATTAAAGAACTAACCTTATAAAACTAGTTTGAGTTTAAGGAAATAAGGTAAGTCAGGGAAATTGAAACACGAATATATATTTTTTTATACAAGAAAGAATATATTTCGAAATAGTACATCGAAAAACAGATAAATTACTGTTAGAACACTGAATATCTATAAAGTAATTCCTAACATTAAATTAAATCTACTAAAACTCTAAATTAAGAACTGAGAATTGCTGATATTTTTGTTGTGCGCAAAAGTTATCAGAAAAAACTGTGTATAAGATATGTAATTATCAGTTACTCAAAATTATATACTTTATTATATTCCGATGAGTACAGTCGTTTGGCATAATGTATTATAATGTAAACAGGCAATCGCTACAATGTGAGTAAGTTTTTTTATGGAGTGTTTACGAGTACATGGACCAATTTCTAAATTTTATAAATTTTTGAATATCAAAATCAGCGCATCATTTAGCTCGTTTAAAATTACTTTTCAAGCTAGGTAAATGCCAAGCTAGGGAAAACAGTAATAACTTGTAATGCATGGTTATTGTACAGGATATTAATTCATATTTTATTACAATATTTGCTACATATAGGTATCGTGCTACTGATTGTCCAGAAAAAATGATATACGTTTACTAACCCGCTTTGCACCTGCACCTGCTCTTAAAATATGAATGTCTGTCAGTGTAGATTACTTATTTACTAAGTATGATAATGAGTAACAAAAAAAAATTCACTTGTGGTTGTGGCAAATGAAATCAAAACTATAAACAAACTAGTTTATGCCCGGGGCTTCGCACGCGTTGTTTCTATAAACGTTTAAAGGTGATTTCTATCCCATGGGAACTGATTTATGGGATAAAAAGTAGCATAATAATGTTTGATTTCAGGATTAGAATGACCTGTATGCAAAATTTCAGCCCGATCCGTTCAGTGGTTTTGGCGTGAAGAGGTAACAAATATCCATCCATCTATACATCCATCCAAACTTTCGCATTTATAATATTAGTGTGATCCTTTTTTCTGATATTGTAAAATGCATCTGTTACCGAGAAATGATTTATTTTCTTATCTTATAGCCATAAAAACTAGCTCGTGTCTTTTTATTTGACAATACCAGAATATTCGACATTTATGACACACAATAATTGAATTATCAGTAATTTTCCACAAAAATGACATCAATAGGTACGAGATACACTCGATATTTCGACAATAAAATACATTCATTACATTATTCTAATTATTTTTTTATAAAATTCTACAGTAAGCTACGCCTACTAAAGTCTATGAAAAATCTAATGGAACTATCAAATATAGATATTTTATTAATATATATAATATTATATTGCTTAACGTGGTCCGATGGGGTTATACTTAGGTGATAAATCAATGGGGTGAAGACTTGGGGGAGAGGAAACGAGGGGAGATCCAAGCCTTCTTAATGGATTAAGAAGGAAACAAGTACAACGCAGCAGTAGGTTTATTAAATGTATCCGCTCGGATATTGTTACCTAAAATGGATATGATTCAAGTAAATTTGATCTTTCTGTCTATGGACATGAATTTGGTTATGCTTCTCGGGAGATTTATCACGCATTCATTAGGAATGTTATTTTATTTGTGAATGAACAAAACGTTGATTCATGACTATTTTATTGTCATATATATCCCTGAAATTGAGTTGATGATTCCAAATGAAGCGATGACACCTGCTGGCATAGCGCTTATCAGACTAACTCAGGGTGACTTAGATGATACAAGTAGCACGTGCTGAAACATAGACATGTTTAATGAAAATGGACATAATAATGTCTCTAAAATATTTGAAGAAATGAAATTGTCTGGTATAGATGATGATAAAATACTTTCTCAAAAATGCAAAATAGTTTTTCAAACAACATTTAAAGTTACTCTTTTTGTACAAAATCAAATTGAAGTGAAACCATACACGGATATTTCCAAGCTTGCCTAAATTGACTGCTGTAAGCCTAGGATGGGACGAGGGCCTAGGATGCTCCAGGACAGTCCAAGAGTGAGGGATGACTTGGTGTTTCATTGGACCCTGGGGTTACAAGGTAATCTTAATAAGTTACTTACGATACGTGACCATTTACAATATAGGAAGCTTTTACCATAAACCAACTACTGATTTAAAATGCTGGACTGTTAGATGTATTGATTTGTAACTTAGGAAATGCACAAGCATTTCTTAAGTTAAGTTAACTTTTAAGTTTAAGTTAGTTATCTTAGTAACCAACTCTAAAAGAAATCTAAAAGAGTTCTTAAACTTAAAATTAATAACGGAATCTATCAAATTTACATTATATAGGACTTTGTTTTCCTCTTGTCTTACTTTTGTGTTCCGTAACTTACAACGTATATATAATATAGAATCATTTATAAAAACATAAAAACTATACTTATACGTTTAGAATTTTCAATAATCAAACAGTCCACAGCTACTCGTTACTTAAAACAAAACTACTGATAACCACTGATTACATAGAAGATTGTCTAATTATAAAAATGTTAATATCCATAATTAAGATTAATATATTTATGTAAAATTTATATCTTATAAATACACATCCGCTATGAAATGAACCTTCTAATAAAATAAGGCAAATGGGCTATATTACGGAGGGATTAAATAATTAATTTACTTCGAGGCACTCAAATTTAAATAATTTATATTTTTTCTAAATAATTAACTATATCTATCGCGCGTTACTAAGTTGTGTTGCTTGTTACAATTGGATAAGTACATTTAGATAATATAACAATAATGGTTTTATAAGCTTTCTGTACAATTAAGCGGTCAGTTTGGGATCATCATTAATATTATCATAATTCCCTCGAAAGAGAATTGTTTGACGATTGTATTTGTTTGTTTTAAATTAAATGAATAAAAAATCATACGTCATTTTATAATAGATTTTTAAGTGCATTCAATAGAATTGTAATTATTTTTTTAGCAATAATTTGACTATGCCATTATTCTTTTCTCTTTTTACTTCGGCGATATTTAAATATTTTTGTAAGATGAAGTCGTTGAATTCATATTCTTTTATTTTTATTTTTAATATTCAATATTATTTGTCTTTGATCGGCTTTAGATAAAATATTGGCAACATTCTAAGTTAAATTGAAACTTATCTAATTCGATACTCTCAAAATTGAGGCAATGGACCCTTTCTTGATAGAGAAAGACGATTGAGAAATAGATTAGAAGTTGATATAATTTTTGGTACTATGGACAAGACGTTACGCTTTTACAAAAACCACATAGAGCGAGAGCAATATTGTGATAAGAACCAAAAGAAGTAGAAATAATTGGGAAGACAGTTCAAAGTTTAAATATTATGCTTATAAACAAAAGTTTGAGAAATATAAGTAAGAAAACAAAGAAATAGCATTTTATTTACACTACTATTCATCACTTTTGTGTCTTTTCAGCATAATATCAAAAACGTTATAATACGTTTTTAACTTAAGTACTCATACAAACTCATTTTACTATGTTTAGTTAAATGGTAAATATAACTAAAACATCTAGATATCTATATGACTTTAAACTAATCTAAAAATTACTAAAAAGCCAACTCATGACTTTTAAAATTAAAAAGTTATCAATAATTAAAAAACATTTAAATATTTGGTGTTGGGTTTTAGTAAAACTTCTACACACTTTAATACATTATATTCAAAAACTACGAACTAATAATACTCAAGCTTCGGCATAACACGATTTTCACTTAAATTCAGGTATTCATAGCTAGATGGCGCTGCTGTAAAATATAATCTAACACTTGAATAAATAAATGTTGAACACACAAACACATTTTGGTGATAAATACCTTATATCTAAATAATATTTTTGGTGATAAATACCTTATATCTAAATAATATTTTGGTGTTAGTTGGTACTAGCGCCATCTGTTGGCTATTAATTTCCTACAAAAAGCTCCAATCAGTATTTTTTTTGGAGCTTTACTAAATAATAATCATCTCTATCGTATATGCCAATGCCTTCTCAGTCCTATGTGAAATCGATCTATTCAATCCATCTAAATTACACACAGCTTGACATTTGGTTAAATTCTTACAAAAATCTTAATCTCGCCAATAATGGCTGACTAGTTGTCGCCGACTCCTTTTCCCGTTTAATGCTGCATTTTGAAAAACCCTCGTTCCAACTTTTTTGTGAATTCGACGAATAGAGTTTTAGATATTTTGACCGCAAGTTTTTACCTATATCATGTAGGTAAGATTTATTACTAGTAAAATAATTATAGCACATCCAAACTTAAATAAATCTAAAACTCAATCCATAGAGCACGTTCGTAGTTTTGGTTCAACTATTCCTACTAGATGGCGCTGATCCGTGCTATCTAAGTACATAGTTCTACAGGGGACAACTACGTATTGGTTCACAAAAACTACTCGATGCGTCGGAGTTTCGCTCAGTTACACAAGGCATACCATTCAAATACTCATTGAAAAGTATAACAAATGGACAAAGTATGATCAAAACTAAGGAAAAGGTTGTCGTTCACACATCCAGCAACTACCGAACAACACAAAAATGAGCATTTAAATGTGGGCATAAGATCGTAAAATTTACAGTGACACACAAACTTACCGCAAGTTTTATGCCGTCTCACCGTAAAATATATGTTGTTGTTAGTTTAATTTAAACTCATATTTGAATAGTCATTTTTGTGTTGTGTAGTATGGATCTGTGAGTGCCAACTTTTACTATCCTGAACTCTAGTTATTTCGTGCATTTGAACAAGAGCCTGATCGTTACTGCAGCAATAATCCTGATTACATGGTATAGTCTGTTCAAACGCAAAGGAAAAATATGCAATATTAGCGACTTAATTTATGTTGCTTTGTGGCTCCAGAATAAGTTGACAAATTCTTCGCTCAGCTCTTGAAACGGACTATAGCTTTTAGAACCCTGATTATTGCATCTTCTCTAGGTCTTCATTTGTTCAATACGCATAGTTCTGCTTAGTTCCAAATCAACATAACACGCGGATCTGCATCATGGATGGACCACGACTTCTGTCGCACGGATTCCCACTTATCACATTCTGAACTAGTTCTAAGCTGACAATTTATGCGTATCGTTAGGTCTAGGTATTCAAAGCAACCAAGTTTTTACGCAGGTTTTCGCACATCCACGCTGGTCTACGCAGGTCTACGCGTAGTTGGCAGCACAGTCGAAGAACGGGAAGCAGGCGGAGCCGGCGGCGGAGTGCTAGAGAACGTGAAGGTTCTCACACGACTTGGACTTGGAGTCGCGCGCCCACACGCGGCCCAGGAGACCGCGGACCTGGGGGTGGACATGAAATGAAAGCTCTATACCATGTCATTTTGTCTTTGCAGCTTTATTAAACGGGTCGTTAATATAAATGAAAAATAGATTTGGTCCCAAAATACTACCTTGGAGTACCTAAAAGGTTTTCCTGGTTATTGCTGAGAACGCTGCCAATTCTCATGCATTGAGTGCGTTGTTCTAGATAGCTTGTTATGAAATCTAGCCGAGTCCTTGAGTTCTTGAATTTCGAGCTAAGTTAAAGAATAGGTAGGTGTAATAGAAACTGTGTCAAAACCTTTGGAAAGATCAAAATAATTATTATATTGTGTTAAATTTGGACGAGGCAGGTTGAATAATGAAGATAATTACGATGGTAACGATAATGATACCTAAGATACCTCTTAGGCCTTACCTTGACGCTGGCGGAGAGTCTTGTCCGTTTCCTGGGCGTGCTGGCGGCGGAGGCAGGCGGCGGCTCCTCGATCTCCTTCGGCGAGCGCGCGCGGTTGCGGGTCTTGCGGGAACCGTTGCGTTTTCTGAAATAATAATATATATAAAATAATAAAAAAGCAATTTATTCTACTACTAAATATTACAATAAAATGTCAATTAACTTTAATTAATTCATAAGTATTTAAGGTAATTTTTATATCAAATATTAATCTATTGGTAGTATCAATTTAGTAGAAGTCGCCTGTTTGGCGTAGGCCCATTTCTCTCCATGCTTTTCTGTCTCTGGCTTGTCTCATCCATTCTGGTCCGATTTCTTTTTGAATACATCTTTCCAACGTTTCCGTGGTCGTCCTCTGCTTCTCTTGTTTTCTCGTGGTATCCACTCCGTCACTTTTTTTGTCCATCTTGTATCGTCCATCCATCCATTTTTAAACTAGCAAAAATACTTGCTAGTTTCAAAAACAATAGTTAAAAATTGACTTCAAAGTTCACCGATCGACGAACGTCACTCAATCTACCACTGAGTGATGCAGTGGCAGAAGTCCCATCAGCCAGTCCACATTTCACCTGATTCATTCAATACCGAGCTAAATTACAGTTGAAGTTACCTCTGTCGCTCCGCCCTGGCCACTGCGTGTTGCTGCTTCAGTCTGATCTGTGTCAGAAGCCCTACCAAGAGCTCGTCCACGTTGTGGTTAATCCCGACTGATGTCTCTATGAACTTGCACTCGTAGGATGTTGCTAGTGCTTTGCCCTCTGGAAAACAATATAAGAAAGAAAATTATTTGCTAGATACAGCACACAAACAAACTTTGGTACAGAAATGAAAGCCTGTTAAGTACTAGATAGCTCGTAGACAGGCAAAAGCACACGTAGAACATTAGTAGAATAAGTATAGGTAGGGTATTGTTTTTTGACATTATCTTGTATGTTCAGGATATTGAGCCAACTATATGAGAGATTTCATTTACCGTTTGTTATACCGGTGGTTTTTTTCGACGGGGCAGTAAGGAGAGTGCAGCTGCTGGAAAATGGTCTGAGGAGGCGATCCATAATATTTAGAAAATGTTAGTGCCCATTCACACATGCCATAGCACACAGCTTTTTAAAAAATCACAGTTAGCAAGAAAATGGGCATTTTACACAAAAAAATATGATGCCAGTCAGTCCTGTTTTCAAATTATCATAAACTTTTATCCGACCAACAGAGGTTGGAGTACTACAAAAGTCAGAAATCGCAAAAAACTTATCCAGTTAGTAACAATTACTGCAATTTGAGCAATAATAAATAACACTGGACTATCCCCATAGTAATATCTAGCCCTATGCTAACAAGAGCTTGTACAATACTTGACATACATAGTTTTTTATTATACCTACATAGAAAATACCCAGAACTCATTGCTGCAGAGTAAAGTCTTGGCAGACTAGTGAAAATCGATTAGTTAAAGAAAAATAATTACAAAGCCACTTAAGCTTGATTAGTTTTTTTTCGAGTTTTTTTAATCAAATTATTTTTGCAAAACTTTTCTGATCTCCCATCGATCAAATTCCCCAGCTTCCGATTACAGATCGCAATATAACTTGAGAATAACTTTTCACGTTTCGTTAAGAGGTTTTCGAGGAAAGAACTGCGGGATAATGAGGTTTTTAATTAGTTCGCCATCAATGGCGAACTAATTAAAAACCTAACGAGTCGGAAGCGCAAACGTCTCTTGACGACTGGCGTGGTAACTGTTAGGGACTTATTGATTTTGTTGATCTTTGGAGCTGGGTCTCTTGTGTTTTCAGTTTTTAACTGGTTTAAAACATAAAATGTGTTCAAAGAATATAGTAAAGATTCCTTAGTATAGATTAGTTAGGTATACCTATAGTGTATGTCTATGTTGAAGGACCTTAGTGGAGTTTGCAAGCCACTGGAACCTGTCAGTAATTGTCTTAAGTATGTCTAACATAAATAACACTTTATCTAACTAACCTTAATGCTATCTAACCTTAACTATCCTATCTAACTTACCTGAGTGCTATCTAACCTTAATAAGTCTGTTTGAAAACTTATTCTTATTTCTAAGATAAGGCGAGCCCTTTCAGACCCGATCACCATTCTTTTGACCAGTGGTGGCGTGAATCGAATCCGCAACCTTCAGCGTCTCAGACGAACCGTCACCCACTGCGCTATACAGCTCAATATTATAAGACAATCTATTCAGAGAACTAGAACCACCTACTCACCATCAGTGGTGACAATTCTAGACCTGGCCAGATCCGCCTTGTTCCCCACCAGGATGACAGCCCGCCGCGCGGTGTGCCCCGCTGCCCAGAGCGCTTGCAGCCTCTTCTCCGCGTCGGCGAAGCTGCTGCGCTCTGCGGTCGAGTATACCACGCAGTAGCCGTGGGCGCAGCCGTCCGTCTGAAGAGCAAACTTCATCATTACACATACGTCTGCTGGACATGGTTCCCCAGTCGAGGGGGGTTCCACCGTTATATCTGTGCTCGCAGTGGAGATGTTGAATATACACAGACGGAATAAACAAATATAAGAATTTGGTCTTCAGTTAATTCTTTGGTAAATAGGGCATGGACTCTGAATACTTAGTGGTACGGTATCCTCAACTTACCTCACCTCACCAGCTTATATTTGTCCAATGCTCGACGCAGGCCTGCCCCTGATAAGCGCCTTATTGGCTTTTATCCCATGGGGGTTATGCCCATAATCTCCACGCCTGGCATGCGTGTCGGGATCGCAGTTCGGTGGTAGAATTGGGGTGGTGAAAATTCTAAGCCGGCACCACACAGCTATACCACATAGTGGTAGTGGCACGGTATAATTAGAGATTAAGATCGCATGGGATCATAATATTCATTTCTTCATTATCATGAGGATTATTAAATAAGGAAGGGTCTGATGAATAAGGTAACTAAGTGATAACTTTTTAATAATGAAAGTTCCGTTATCAAATTTAATTTGCCGTGAAGGGATGAAAGAAGACAGGAAGAAAAGGAAGGACGAAAGATGGAGTAGAAGGCAAGGGACCGGACTGGAGAGGCAGGATGTAAAGGTTAGTGAAGGTAACATACACTGACCACGACATGGTCCGGCGGCGCGTCCAGGAACGTGATCTCCGACTCCTCGCCGGCCAGCAGCACGCACACCGACCGCTCCCCCGACTCGTCATCTGGAACGATATGAGGATCAGTGAATAAATGCGTTTTTATTATAAACTAGCTTCTGGCTATCTCTATTATTCTAATATATTATTATTCTCTTCTATTCTATCTGTAGGCTGTTTGCAACAGTCAGCAGTTAGCTCAATTGTTTCAATTGTAAATACTAGTATAATTTTCTTTGTGAATAAAGTTTATACAAATAAAAAAAAAGTTTATAATATTAGTGTGATAGACGTCCGTTTGACGACGATCTCACCTGAGAACGTAACGATGTGACCGATTGTGTATTTGAATACTAACACCTTTACTTCGGTCACCAATACACCTGCCAAGGGTGGGGGAGACCAGCGTCCAGCGATGGACCAGCTGGAGATGTAACCCCTTACCTATGCTGGTGTCGTAGGCGTGCAGGTACTCTGACGTCATGAACTGGCCGACGAGGCTGGACTTGCCGACGCCGGGCGCGCCCAGCACCAGCACCCGGTACGAGCTCAGCCCGGCGGAGGAGTCCCTGGAATAACGGATATTATACTAAGAATATAGGGGTTAGAAGATTTTTGTTTGGACCTAACATCGGCCTACATTTTGTATTTTTTTTCTAGTTCGCGTCCCACAATCAACGTTATATTATTTGGAAGGAGGACACCTACAAATAAAAGCGTCCGGTTTCTGAGATATATTTACAGACGAAAATAACTTTTGCTGTGATATTTTTCCTGACCTGGATGAAGCGAGCGAGCAAGGTGCTGACGCCCTGGTACCAGCCTCGTTACTAGAAGCACTGGACGCCACTGATGTATTGGACCGTGATCGTCGCGAGCGCAGCGAGTCGCCTCGATTCACCACACCCTTGCCTGTAAAACAAATGACTCTTGCTGAGTTCATCGACTGGATGAAACTACCAGGAGATTTCTTAGCGTTCGATTCATGATTTGGCATGGTCGGACAAGATCGCAGTCACGGTCTATCACGGCTGTCGCCACCGACGACGTGTGATCGTCGCGAGCGCACCGAGTCGCCGCGATTAACCAAGACTACCCCTGTGAAACCCGTTCCTGAGATCAAGACTACCCCTGTGAAACCTGTTCCTGAGATCAAGACTAACCCTGGGAAACCCCATCCTGAGATCATCAAGACGACTCGACAGTTGTAATATCGGATAAAAACCTAGACAAGGTAAACCTAATTTAGGATTAAAGACACTACTTACCAGAGAACATTGTTATCTTGTTTATAAACTTTATTCTACTTGATTATTAAGCGTTCGATTGCGTACACCATGAAACATTAATCAGGAAACTACATCACTATGGAATAAGAAACACCTCTTTGGATCTTACATCTTATTTGAGTGATAGGATACAAAGAGTTGACATTAATGGGAAACGGTCTTCGGGGTCTGTAGTTACAATGGGTGTACCGCACGCAGGGTTCTATCCTCGGTCCTTTCCTATTCTTAGTTTATATTAACGACCTGCCTCATCTTGTCAAGAATAATCACGAGATTGTATTGTTTGCTGATGATATTTCATAAGAAATCAAATGTGGGGTTACGCACTATAATAACAAAAAACCTTAGATATTTCATAAATTTTTAAAATGATGCGACAAAACACAAATTTCGACGATGTGAATAATGCAATCTCAAAAGTAGTTCATTGGTTTAGTGTCAATAATCTTTTGCTAAACGAAACCAAAACAAAATGTATTAGATTTATTCTACCTAATGTTAAACAAGTGAAGGCTGATGTAAACGTTAAAGGAGAAACTTTAGAAATAGTAGAAAGTACCGTATTCTTAGGAATCACCTTAGATAATAAACTTCAATGGGGCCCAGACATAGATAAGCTATCGAAGAGACTCAGTTCTGCAGCGTATGCAGTCAAAAACTACTGCTGTGGGGGAACGCTGCCGATATTAACACCGTATTTGTGCTGTAGAAGAGGGCTGTTCGGGCTATCTATAACATGGGTCCTAGAGAATCTCTACGTGATAAATTCAAAGAAATAAACATAATGACAGTACCATGTCAATATATTTATGAAAACTTATTGTACACTCATAAACATATAAATCGGTTCCCTAAAAATAGCGATAAACATAATTTTAATACCAGAAATAAACATAAACTCGCTGTGCCCACAACTAGGCTACACAAAATAAATGTATCTTTTAAAGGGCAATGTATACGCTTCTACAACAAAACTCCTAGTGAGTTGCAAAAATTATCAGTAAATAAATTCAAACAAATTGTCAAAACCTTGCTGTGCAAAAAGGCTTACTATAAAATATCAGATTATCTAGAGAACAAAAAAGCTTGGGACGGGTTTTGCTCCAACTCGAAAAATAACAACTAACAGGCTAAAGGTTTCTTCGTCGCTTCTTTACTTTAGTCTACATACCGAAGCGGCAGAAATCAAAAATATCACTTTATTTCCGTGTCAGTGATTAGTTTTATATTTTGACCTTTTCTAAGTGTACATTTATTGTATTTATGGAAATAAAGAGTTTTTGATTTTGATTTTGATTTATTATTATATGTATCTATCTACTTGAAGACCGATGTGGCGCAGCGAGCAAAATTCTGCCACGTTCGATTCCCACCTTTTGGGACAAATGTTTGTACGATCTATAAGTATTTGTACCGGGTGTTCTGGGTATTACCTATGTATAATGAAAAATATCTATCTATGTGCCGCATTGTACTAAGGATATCAGTCATCTAGTACTTACCCTTAACAAGCTCTGCTTAGTTTGGGGCTAGATGATGCTGTGTGGATTGTCCAGCATTATTTATTTATTTAGCTACGCCACGACCGTCACGCGTCACGGCCAGATCATACCTGTAATACTGAAGTGCCTAAGCCTGTAGTACTCCTCCTCGACGCCCGTGTTGGGCATGGAGGCCACCCTGGCCCTCTGCTGCGGGAGGCCCAGCAGCTGGGAGGAGGCGCGGGACCGGCCGGTTTTGACGGACTGCGAGCGCGAGTGGTGGGGACTGCCGTATCTGGGGAGATACATACATAATTAAAATTGGCTAAAATATATTTCTAAGATGTGGAAATTTCGTGTGCAAGAAAGAAAATAAAGGGGTTTGAAGATTTTGGCCGTAACATCGGTCACTATTTTTTTCTTTTTCAAAATCACCGCGCACAATAAAAGTTACCTATTCGGACAGAAGACACTAAAATAAAAATACTAAAAATCTTATTAAAATAATATGTTAGCGTCAGGTTCCTGTTACAGATGAAAATAACTGTATTTTTGCTTCCAATTGTCAAATGTAAATTTCGGAAACCTGATGCTTAAGTATATTACGTTATGAACATTTTTAATTTGTTTTCGTGTTTCCTATCCAAATATACAATGTGTCCGGTCACCGGTGTCGGAGACTTTGGAGGGGGGGGGGCTGAAATACGGTAAATATTATCGACAAATCACTGTCCCTATTTTTTTTCTCTCTCCATGATAAAATGGCAGCCATTTTGTTTTCTGTTGCCTCGAAGCACGGGTGCTTGTACTGATTAAGGTATAGCTACCCATGTAGAGGTCTTAGGAAGACGATAGAGGATTCATTTGATAGCCAATAATGTAGACAATAGAGCAATGTTAACATTGTTGCAATTTCTATTTTATAATAGAAGAAAAGAGAATCTAAAAAAAAAAAAAATAGTTTTTTTTGACATTTTATTTGAAATGATTAGCTTTTTCATAAAATCGAAACTGTCTAGCTACATGTTTTTTGAAAATAAGTCTTGCATCTTAGCCCTAAGTAAGATAAGTAAGATAGTCATCTTAAGACTTAAGTACAAGCACCCGTGCTTCGAGGCAACAGAAAACAAAATGGCTGCCATTTTATCATGGGTAGAGAAAAAAAAAATAGGGATTTAACGTATTTCACCCCCCCAAAGTCTCCGACACCGGTGACCAGACACATTGTATAACTTTAGCTGGGTGCACGCACATATTACATTAGTCAGTAAGGCTGCTTAAAAGATGATTACGTAGATGTGTGTAGGACTCGCGAACTTGCTCGGCCACACCGCCGCCGCCGCACAGTGGACCGGAAACCGATTTCAAAGACAGAGATTATAAATATAAGTGTAGTTTTTTGCGCCGGTTTTGTGCCGGCCAGACTATAAAATAAACGAAATAAAATTTATTCAAAGAATTAACACTGTACTGTGTGTGCAATTTCTATTCCTCTACCTACTATAATTATCATATTATTATCGTTTTGTTTTTGGTCTACGTAAGTATGATGATCATATTTCGGTTTCGTAATAAACTGAAATGGCTTCCTGTCCATCTACGCCGAAATTCCCACATCCTTTATCTTCTTCATAAAATTCTCTATAAACCTCTCACTCCTTTCTATTTAAAGGAGCGTTTTGAATTCCTCCACGATTCTCATCCTCATCCTTCCCGTGTCCTCCGGTCGCCAGAAAATCTGGTACTGAATATGCCACCTCACATAACCAGTTTCTACGACAAATCCTTCTCTATCCAAGCCATAAGGTTGTGGAATGCACTACCAGAGAAAAGCTGCATCCTTACCAGTTATTAAAGCACGAGTCAAGTAATTTTTCATGTCAGAAAAGTGAATGTTCGTACTGCTATCTATTATGTATATAAGTAGTATATTTTTGTTACATAAATGCCTTGTATGTATATATACTGTAAACGTTTATTACGTATGTATGTTTACAGTTGGGTATATAATTAGGTTGTTCCTTTTTTTTAAGTATTTATAATATTGTCAATATTTATTTAAGATAGATGCCGCTCTGCGGTAAATTGCCCGATACGGTCCTCACCGTTTTAAATATTTCTCTAAATAGAATCAATTCAAAGTAATGGAACAAATCACGAAATATAACCAAATATCATAGTAATATATGACCAATAAGGTTGAAATTATTATGGAAAGATATTATATTTGCTACAATTTTTCCGTAAGGACTTTTACATTAACATTTAAATTTTTTTTGGGGGTTATCTTCTTTCTATAATATAAAAATGAATCGCAAAATGTGTTGGTAAGCGCATAACTCAACAACGCCTGGACCGATTTCGCTAATTCTTTCTTTGTTGTGTTTGTTATTGTCAGGAGAAGGTTCTTATGAAAGAGAAAATTAAGAAAGTTGGAAACATAAATTTCCACGGGGGCGAAGCCGCGGGGCGCAGCTAGTTTATTATAAAACTATACAAAATATTGTGAAACGAAATATTTTATAGTGTAGATCAGATATTGATCATATTTTGTGATTTGTTTCAGTACTTATTATATCAGATAAGTTTTAGAGGAATCTTTAAAACGGAGAGGACAGAATTGAGCAATTTACCGCGGAGCCCCCTTAGAGGCGCAAAAGAATAAGTTGTAAATAATAGATGAGTATTATGTAGGTCTTACAAGTTATCTATACGTAAGTGCCGACAAACGAACAATCTCACTAATTATATAAATGCGAAAGTTTGGATGGATGGACGGATGGATGTTTGTTACCTCTTCACGCCAAAACTGAACGGATCGGGCTGAAATTTTGCATACATTCTAATCCTGGAATCAAACATTAGCTAGTTTTATCCCATAGGATAGAAATCACCTTTAAACATTTCCATAAAAACAACGCGTGCGAAGCCGCGGGCATAAATTAGTACTAATATAATAATGAGAATACAGCATAAACTTAGTAAGTAACTTGAATCAACGTTTTCAATTTCAACCTTTCTTGTTTTCTAGTGATTTATTCATTCGAGACGATCGCAGGCAATCGCTTTCGCAAAAGCTTTCATTTCTCTTTCATCGCTCAATAGTTTCAATCTGAATCGTAACTATTCAGCCTAATGATTTACCTATTACGAGTTGAAAAAGCTTTGAAAGAACTTTGGCAATTTTGAAAAGGCTAGATTGACGACGAAGTTTTGGGGTTATTCAACTATTTTTTGCTCATGCCTGTCGAGCTTAATTACTAAGTGATAAATTACTTAAACTAATTCACCTAAAGCTCTAATTTACATCTACAGCTTATGGACATAGTCCTCCGCTGAGTTTTTACGTTGTCTTGTTGGGAATGGTTTCTATTAGATTGTAGAAGTGTGCAATAAAGTATTTTCTATCTATCAATCATGAGGGGATAATGTCAAAATCCCCACGCTGGGCATGTGGTCTGGTGATCGCAATTCGATGATGGATCTATTCAGCTACCTACAATTGTAGGCTTCTGCCCACTCGTTTCGGAGAAGAAGCGTAATTTCGGCGGCCAAGTCGCGTTTTATTACAGTTATGAACTACTTGTTAAAAAATATTTTTTTCGTTTAGAAGACCAGTCTGGCAACATAAATAACAAACTGTCGGTGTACCACGGCGACCACGGCGACCACGGTGATAGTACCTACGTCCCCGACCCCTTTCACAAACTCGTCTAAATAACATGTCAGGTTACGACGCGGGTACAAATAATTACACCTCCATGTCCTATATAACTGTTTATAACTGTTCTATATAACTATGCCACCCTGTATACAGTGTCACCTACTTATCTCTTTACAGACCAGACACATGACACAAGTCAATATAGGCATGAAGACAGTCTTTGGTAAACGACAACGATTGTAATTCTGTGTGTGTGTCTGAAGTAACAAATGTCCCTTTATTTACTAGTATGTCTATGTACATAAAACTACGTCAAAATATACGTCTTCTCTGTCTATCTAAAATATCTCTGACTGCATGATGTGAATTCGAAGACCAAATAAATTATCAAATCTATGTTTATTTATCTTTGAGGTCTCATATTTTCATTCGCGTAGTCACAGGAAGAATTTCTGCAAAATTGTTAGATAGAATTTTTTTCTATTAACTGCAATACTTTATTAGTGCCTGAGAGCTACGTGCGTAAAGTAATGTTTGGTTCAAAAATACTGAGCTGGAGTATTCTCTGAAAAAAAAAATACAAGTAATAAAATACAACGTCAAGAGGGAGTCGAACTCGCGCACTATGGGTTCCGTTAAATTGTAAAACCTTGTTTCTTGCTAGGTAATATCATTATTCTAGGTCAACGGCAAGTATACAATATATATATATTATACAATATACATATTTTGGTTCAGGGAGAGAATCAAAAAAAATTTTGGTTAATAAACTATAAATTTACGGTTTTCTGATTTTTTCCTTTACTTGTTGCTATAAGAGCTTGATTCTCGCCAAATTTTATGATTCTAGGTTAATGGGAAGTACCCTATAGGTTTTGGTCCATGGCGAGGATCAAAAGTATTTTTTTCAAAGAATAAACAACAAATTTACGGCTTTTGGACTTTTTCCTCTACTTTTGCTATAAAACCTTGCTTCTTGCCAAATCTACGGGGAATACCCTATAGGTTTTGTGTGCATGTGATTCCCTTGGAAATTTCAAAATATTTGGACATAAACGGCTGTAACTTTTGATTGCGTTGACCTAGACGTTTTATTTAAATCGAGGCTTCAAGAGGTTACGGACTTGAGTATCTGATGTTAATTTCAACTCGATACGCGTTTCTGAAAAAAAAACAACAAATAATAATAATATATTATAAATTGTATATTTGTACCGTTTACGGTTAGCGCTACTTTAAACACATAATTTGGCGGCACTGTATAGGTTATACCCATTTCCGTGGTTTATGGTGATATTATGCCGCGACCGAGTGAGAAGTACTTGTGCGATAAGTATCTAGGCTGAGTATTTGGACTACTTGTGCCAGATAGTCTGTGTAGATAACTGCTTGGTTTTTTATTATATGCCTTTCTTGACATTTACACGTTTGCTTTACAAAGAGTCACATTTATTTTTAATTTAATACCTAATAATCCAGAACAAAGAAAACACTATATTTTAAACAATGGGTATAAAAACTACTCTATCTACTTACTTTACTTCCTATACTAATCAAAATAGGTTTTAACATTGGTATAAAGACCAAGTTTTAAGAAAAAAAAAACATCTAACATAAAACACTAATATATACCCCACTTTTTTGAGATCACCACTTTTTGACGTCGTCGGATAAGATACAAAATGTCAGACTCGAAAACTATTCATAATTTAAGAGACACTTTGATCGATTATTTCACGAGCCAATTCCTAAACTGCCATCAACAATAACGTATCCAATTAACGGAAAACACAGTTAGCCCTGGGCGGGCGGCGGCCAGCTAAGGCGGCCTAGGGCGGTTACAAACTACACGCTCTGATAGCGAGGGCAATAGTTATTGAATGGATTCCTTCAATAACTGGTCTTAGCTATCAAACATTGCACTTTATGACTTGGTCGTATTCACACTTGATCGTAGGGACAAACCAGTCCAGCTGTACAGTAATCTCTCGTAATCGTTAGTAATCTCTTTTTTAAATGTGAACAAAGTTTAATGTAAAATAAATAACTACTTACCTACATATTTATCCCCAAATTTCAAAATTCAAAGGATCACGATGATGTTTTGTGTAAAAAATGTACAAATCGAGGACATGTTTACACAGCGCGTCCCTAATCACGCCGACTTTACTTTAACAGCCCCTGTGCGTTATCCCGCGGTATTGAGTTGTAAAGATAACAGCCGAATAGGCACTTTACTTTAAAACGATGTCATTTGCATTGCGGTTTAATAAAATAAATGTAAAACTTTCGGTTTATTTTCATTTTCTATGATTATTGCAAAAGCGAAAATTTGGGTAGATGTTTAAAGTTTGTTGAAGCATCACGCATAATAAAAAAAAACTGAGTTATATTTAAACTAGTGAACGGATCGGGTTCCAATTTTATTTTGGCATAAATTTATATGACTAAACCCCAAACTAAACTCAAATGGCAATGGGCGGGGCACATTAGCCGAATGCATCCCGAGAGGTGGGCTAGTGCCGTAACACCCTGGGTCCCAGATGGAAATCGCGGGCGAGGTCGGCCACGAAAGCGCTGGCGAGACGACCTTAACGCCTTTCTCAGAGATTGGTGGGAGATCGCACCAGACCGCACCGAGTGGAAAGATTTGGGGGAGGCCTTTGCCCAGCAGTGGGACAAACCAGGCTAGATAAAAAAAAACCCCCAAACAGCCGAATCGAGAACTTCCTCCCTTTTTTAGTGTAGGTTGATAAATCAAGTCTAATTTGTAAAAAGCTCGATTCGCGAGTTGATTGCAAATCGCGCACCACCCAAAAAAAGATAATTATTTTATATTCTGAATTTCTGAATATTAAAACTGTTTTTAAAAATGTACGGAACAAATAGAAAATACTTTTTTCTCTTCTCGTACGGAGAATAGAAAAATGTGCATAAGTATTCTCTATTAGTAAAACCGAAAATACATCAAAATCCCATAAAAATTGTATTCCCGAGGGATTCGTTTTTTTTGGGGAGATTTGTCCCGCACAACTTAAAAAACAATAATTGTTTAAGAAATTTATGTCGATGTAGTTTTTCAAAACTATTACGTTTTTCGTCGGTTGACAAGAATCTAATGAGCGTCCTACACATAAAAGCACTTAAGTGAATTACGAAAGCCAAACGGCTTTCACAGAAATTCATAAAACCCAACAAGGCCAAAACCAATCAATCCAGAACGACGTGTGCCACCAATGCCCCAAAACATGCTGACTTATTTACTAACATTCGACTTCCTAAACAAACATGCCGCCGTGAGCTTCGACGGAAAAATATTTACGTTACAAACAAGCAACATTGACGATTCAACAAAAACATACGTTCGGAATTCTCACAATTTATATTCTTTGGCCGATTCCAACAATATTTCTCGTTACACTGATATTACAATGTATGAATGCAAGAGTTTGGATGGATGTTTGTTACTTCTTCACGCCAAAACTACTTATCGGATCGCGCTAAAATTTAAACATGGAATAAAAATAGCAAAAACTTTTAACGCATTCACTGTCCAGGCTAGGCTCGGGTGCTACAAGGCTAATACAAAATAAGGCTGGGAGAGACCATCTGCGTCTTGGGCCATGAAAGTGTTAAACGTTTCGGTAGAAACAACGCGTGCGAAGCCGCGGGCAGAATCTAATAAAAATATAATCTTTTTAATTGTAGAAGCATTTATTCTAAAATGGGTCATTAATTCTTTGAAAAACCTGCAATTTTAAAAGGTTTTCTAATGTAATAAGTCTCGGTGTTCAACAGATAAATCTAAACTGAGCAGAATAGGTACAGCATTCATTATTGAGATGAAAATCAAAGACAGAGTAAGCTCGACCCTATAACACCGCTTTCGTTTAATTATTTATTGCTCTTTAATAAAACCACGGCCGTAATCTTCAAACTAGATTGCTCTTACATTACGTACGTTCATAAAGTTTAATAATTTCTCATTTTAATTATGAACCTAGATCCCCGCATATCCGTTGACACCCGCCATATTGCTCAGTATAATCCGCCCATATTGCGGAGACCAAAGTTATGAACCACACAGACCTCTTCAATTAACAAGGATTATACATAATCCTGCTCTTGCGTTATCAGAGAGGTTTCTGATGAGATAATTTGCAAGGAATTGCGCACTTTACATCAAAAAGGAAACTTTGAAGTCGAATATGACGTCTTTGTTGCCTTGTTTGAATTTCAAATTGGATATACGTTTCACGTTATTATTATAAGCCTGTCCTTCTTCACTTCGTTAAGCTGGTGTGGTATTTTGGTTTCATTATCATCAGAAGGTTTACGGTTTTCAGTTATGCAATCGGAGCTTATTGACTCGGTGAGTTTAAACTGTACCTAGTCTTATCCATCGATGTACGTGAAATTCGGGATATTAGGTATTAGCTTCTCGAAAGTGGAACGCTTAAATTAGGTCCAGTTAGGTCCACCCACCTCAGTCATAGTCGGACCGGGGCGCCGCCGCCGCCGCCGTCGCGGCCTTCGTTTTGTTGTCTCGGTCGCACTTCGGTCTAGGCACGTCTTTCCATCTTTGTTGTTCATTAGGTAGGTATATTGCAAAAGAGTGAAAATAGCGTGTCTTTGCGGTTAGTTGTAACACAACACAGGCCATTTGTTGAGTTAGCGCTGGGAGAACGTATGGTACGTTCTCTATCTACAGAATTTGAGTTATATCTATGGTTACATCAGTATGTGCCCATTTAGAGTGTTACGATGGAAGTCTAGCTACCAGGTAGGTATCATGCCTTTCTACATTAAATAAATTACCTACCATTTACTACAATAATTTATTACGAGTCCATAAAAAAACCCTTCGTTGAAAAAATCATCGTGTTCGTAATAACGTTTGTCAGGAGTATCTATCTCTTCTCAACGCTAAGAGGCGACATGGAAGGTCCAGGATCTCATCCTGGACCTGGGATGGGACTTGGGACGAGCTCGAGGCACATCTTCCATCGTGGCCTGTCGCAGCGTTGGATAGCGAAGAGTGAAAGGAAAAAAGGGAGACCCTTGCCCAACAGTGGGACAGCAATGGCTAAAAATAAAATCCTACTAATATTTATAAATGCGAAAGTTGGTGTGAATGTTTGTTGCCACGTATTTCCGTCACTACACGACCGATTTGGATGAACTTTGGCATGTAGATAGTTTAGGTTCTAGAATAACACACAGGCTAATCAAACTTTAAAAAATTAACCTCTCAGGGAGTTAAAAAGGGTAGTAAAGTGTCTATATGGAAAATTATTATTCCTTGGTTCGAATTACTCAAAACTCGATATAAATGAACTATAAAGTAAATAGTGAATTACGTATTTTATCGTACAAAACTAGCCCGAGGGGGTATCCAATAAATTTGTGAAATTTGTATGATTTCCACGCGGGCAAAGCCGCGGGGCGCAGCTAGTAAATAAATAAATCTCTTCTCTCAGTGACATTATCACCAGCCTATAATATTGTGTACTGACGTGGGCTGGTGATGATGAAAGTACAAAGGACTCGCATGATGGGAGTATTTGTCGTGTTTGTCGCGGGAAGCACATGGAGCACAGGTTGCCTCATCCATCATTTAGTCATCATCACATTTTTACTCCAACGGTTGTCGGTTCTTCGTGATATAATGTCCGGCCCAGTGCCACTTCAGTTTTACAATGTCATGGTATCATATGAAAGGTATCGGTTTGTACATTTCAAAACAGTTTTTAAAATTTCTGTAGGTTTCATACTTTTTGAAATATTTTGAAAAAAGTCGAAATTTTACCCGCAACCCCCCCTATCTCCGAAGTTTGCAGAGCGATTCATTCAAAATGTATGGAACGTTTGTAGATATAGATCTATATTTTACAGGAAAAATATAGAGAGGTCTGTAAAATGAACATTTTTGAAAAATGGTCAAAAAGAGGGGGGATAATTTTCAAAAGGGGGGGCTACCCCACTGAATGGGGTATCATATGAAAGGTATCGGTTTGTAAATTTCAAAACAGTTTTTAAAATTTCTGTTGGTTTCATACTTATTGAAATATTTTGAAAAAAGTCGAAAAATTTACTGCTACACCCTATCACCGAAGCATGCAGAGAGATCCATCTGAAATGTAGGTTGGTACCTACTAGTTTTAGGTCTTCATTAAATTCCGGAGTTTCTAACCGGTACCTTTAGTACATACGTACTTGTTCACAAACGTTCGAAACCCTCGGCGCGCGAGTTACACTCGCACTTGACGGGTCGTGTTTTGTATTAGTTAGACCATGAAAATTGGGAAAAGGA
This sequence comes from Eupithecia subfuscata, assembly GCA_963564075.1. Classification (NCBI taxonomy): domain Eukaryota; kingdom Metazoa; phylum Arthropoda; class Insecta; order Lepidoptera; family Geometridae; genus Eupithecia; species Eupithecia subfuscata. Next base: position 459,222 of record OY751118.1, on the reverse strand, counting down.
ACTTCCATTGATTACCCCATTAAGAAATGAATAGCCCCCATTTATCCCAACAACAAATTCACAGAGCACTTCGATCCCTAATTAAAAAACAAAGTTGGATTTCCGGAGATAGCCGTAAATTAAATGAAAAGTTTAAATTGCCTCCACCTGCCTGTTTATGGCGTTGTTATTTATCTACGGAGGGGACAGAAGTTCCGGGAACCAATACTAACGTGCGGTGGGGCCCCGGGCCAGGAGATCTAACTGTTCTATAAAACTCCGTCCACGCATTTTTTTTTTGATTTAATGTAAAATTCCAATATTTAATCCTCACAGATGAATTTCGACAAATAGGCAATTTGGAATTAAATTTTTCAACAAAAGTGTGAACTTTTTATTTCGGACTCTTGTGTTGACAAAAACAATAATCATTAGAAAATTCAATAGTCTGGCTGTCCCTACATTACAGTCGTAGATAAATTTTCACTTCGACTCCTTGGTTCACCAATTCTTTTCAGTCATTTGTAGATGAGAAAATTCAAAATTTCAACAATACTTCTGACAGACTGCTCAAAATTAATAGTCATATGGCTTTTACAAATTATTCGGTTTTCTCTATATACCTCTGAAATGTAGTCACAGCGAGATCTTGTAATTTTCTATTTTTAATACACATGATCTGTCAGCTTCGAAATATGGAAGCTCTCGTTAGCCCCGAAACTTTTCAAGCCGATAGTTTCGCATCACTATTCTTAAGAAGAAGCAGTCTATAAATTATTGCACTCTTTCATTCAGTCAAAGAAAATAAATGTGTAGACAGAGCGAGCATACACTTGTTTTTGCAATTGCTCAAATCACATTGACTTGCCAATGTTATGTGACGGAATGGGTAAATAAATAAATCTGAAATCTGACATTTCAAACGTAGAATTGATTGGGTAGAGTGGTCGAGCAGATTATCATTGGGCGTGCTTTCATTGGCCAGCCCGGCCCGGCACCGATACCGACATCGACGATACTCAACGACACACTGTTTGGTTCGATTTTTTTTGGATATTATTTAATTTCTTATAATATAAATTCTAATGTAGCTTCTAGCAAACAAATCGAAAAGCTTAAAGAATTCTAAGTGTTTCATCCGATGCCGCCTCGTCACGCCGGGCGAGTGGCCTCGCGGACGGCGCGCCCATCAATCATGGGAAAGCGGCCGCAGTCGTTTATCGCCTTTATATCCGCTCTATGGCTGTTTATAGCATTTCCAATAAAATGGCTATAACCTTATACTTTACGTAATCTTTTGTTGATTTTATTTTACTTTAGCTTCTGGCTGTGGTATCAAGCAAGTCCTTCCCGAAGTGGTTTTCTTTTGGTGAAGGATTGCGACTTAGTTCTTTATTCTGGGAACGATTGTCGCGATTTTTGCCACGATAACTGAGAACTTTGGAACTTTTTAGAACTTTGGATTAGAAACATTAAAAACGCATAATTGCACACGTGCAACGAAAAAGGACCACATTCGAATGTGAAAACGGACAAAAGAATTAATATAAAGACCAAAAAAAGCTATCAAAAACAAACAAAATAACTAGGGAAGAAAATCTCGTATCCAAATCACACCCGATAGCTACGGGGCTGCAATTCTGTTGCAAAATACATGGCCAAATGACGATGATCTGGTAGGAGCATGTCAAATCAAATCAAAAACACTTCCAAAATATATACAATAAATGTATACTTAGAAAAGTCAAAATATAATATAAAAATAATGATGATCATGATTAAATCGGTAGGTAAATGATAAAATGTTCAAATGGGTAAAATATCAAATAATTACGTAAATAATGAAATGGGACTAAAAGCCGTCCCGACTGCGCCATTCCTTATTTAGATCTTATTTCATCAGATCCCTTTCATTTCTTAAGATTTTATTCCGTTTAATGAGTTGCTGTAGGGCTTATCTTAAGCGGCTTATCCACTTAATGAGCTGTTTTAGAAGCGAGGGTAAAGATAAAGATAAGATTAAGTTGAAGTAACGCTGCAGGTGTGAATTGCAAAGTTGACTTTTTATCCAAATAATTAATTTATATTAATGACCCTTTAGTGGGCCTTATGGTAACTAGGCTAGCTAGAACTGGGCCTCGGAGTTTTTGGGTTTGGGTCTGAATTGTCACTTTTCTGTCCATTTAGGTGTAACTCGGTAAATCAAAAGATTGTCACTATTATAAACAAAAATGCTTGAAAACAATATTGTAATAAACATAATTTTATTTAAGGATAGATATTTTTTGGATACAAAAAAGGCTACACGCGCCCTTTATGTATCAAAAAAATATATCAAAACAACATGATCTAAGTCATAAAGGGTTCTCTTGTAAGTTATATTGTAGTACAAAATTTTGCAATCCATTGTGCCCGAATGACCGGTGCAAGACTTCTGTTCGGATCTGGTTGAAACTTTGCATAGATGTAACATAATATACTGAAAGAAAATACAGGCTTGTTAATATACCGAGGAAAACGTATAAGAAGACGCAGCGCAAGATTAGTAGAATAAAATATTTATTTATTTAGAAAGAATACACATGTGTTTATCAATGTTGCACCATTAAACCACAGTAGGTTTGTGTTGGTGCTCACACTCGATATAAACAAAATGTATTATTAAAATAGAACAATGCGTTTGGATAACTTCTTATCATCTACGAGACAAAAGATAGAAACTCGATATTCCACAATCTAATACTACGATAATAACATGTTTTACGACCGCTTGTTGCAGTTGACAGTTTGTAGTATTACCGTAATTTATACCTTTAGCTTCAGAATCTTCTCGCCATATCTTACAAACATAACGGCGGCGTGCTGTTGCTCGAACCCGCCGAGGAACCTTAGCGTCGCGCGTCGTAAATGTAATCTAAGTAAGACATGGGTTGCTGCGATCCGCTTCATTAGTCTTGAGTTACTCGAGTTATACTCACGTAGGTAGACAGCTAGCTCAAAATCCTAATTATATTAAATGCTAATATCTGCCGCAGGCTTCGCACGCGTTCTATAGAAATAAAAACGTTTGAAGGGTATTTGTATCTTAAGGGAGCAGATTGATGGGATGAAAAGTTATACGCCTATTTATTCCAAGTCTAGAACTATTACTGTGCAAAATTTCAGTCCGATCCGTTGAATGATTCTCGATTTGACTAGATCCATGATAGATCTATCGAGAATATTATTTCTCAGTAGATTTATTTCTATTTATGAATACATAGAATGGATCTAATGAGAATTTGTTTTCACAAATTATCTGGCTGTGTAGGAGTATGAAAATATAGTTATCTGTCACATGTACACTTACAGAAAATGTCAGAAAAGACGTAGTGTCAAAAATTACAGAAATTACAGAGAGTATCAAAAATCAGTAGCTTTGGCGTGAAGAAGTAAGAAACATCGAAACATCTAAACTTTCATATTTATAATATTAGTGTGATGGATGTGATCTGATTATGTCTTTCAGCTGTGAAAGTATGAATGCTGATGGGCACGAGGTTAAAGGGAAATCCCATAATATTCGATGACTATTTACTATCAAAATTCGATAATGTCTAATTGAGCGGGAGGCGCGGGTTCAATTTCCGGCGCGGGCTTCGTTTCCCGCCATTATCTTTATTAACATCAGTATTTGGCGCGCAGCCAGCCTTCCGGCGGCGGTAGCGGCGTGACTCGATGGGTAATTACATAATAACTTATCAGCATCAATGTCACTGGTTAAATTGTGTTCCAAAATGGGCACATCTAACACACTTATTTAAAACACATCTTAGAAAATTGTGTGTTTTCCCTGAGTTTGCGCTTCTTCAAAAGAGTCAACCAACATGTTTACAAAGCGTGGCTCCACAGAAACATGGCTTTGCAAATATTTATCAATATAAATGGTACATATTGTACATGGTATTATAATATATCAGTCATTTAGTGCCGATAACACAACCTCTGCTTAGTTTGGAGCTAGATGATGCTGTGTGAATTGTCCAGAATTAAGTTTTTATATAGATACTTCAATAGGCCCAAAGTATGCTTATTATTCTAAGGACGAGGGAGATCAGGTCGAACGCAAGAGAATAAAAAAAAACACTTGTTTGCCTTTAGACGAATATATCCCAGGAAACTGGCGACCGTATGCGGCCCGAGTGTTTTCCTGATCATATTTTTGCATAATTTTGTCACACAGGTCAGCGATCTGAAAAAGCGGATTCCCTGCGCCTATGCATAACATAAAAAGTTTACATTACCCTAGAAATTGGCATAATTTCTAGGGTTATATAAACTTTTTATTTTATGTCTTTTGTCTCACACTATAGACTTTGCAGCGGACAAACTGCTCGTTGGTTAGAAAGAGCCGTGCTCAGTCATCGAGCTATGCTTGAGTAATGCTTCTGCGACAAGAAAATCGTTACTCAAGCATAGGTCGATGACTGAGCAAGCTCTCAAAATACGAGCATAAGACCTTTACGTGATAACAAGCATTTGTAGGAAACCCGCAAAAAAAGGCCGCACTTTGTCGGTACCTACATAGGTATGTTACATTTTCCTGCCTATGTAATATCCGTTATGAATGTTATTATACATAAAATAGCGGGTTAAAGGTTAACATGTGTAGAGTTTCCCATATTAGTTCCTGAATATCCCGATTATACAACATTTTCTTAACGTGAAGGGAGAAAAGGTCAGCAGGGGTAAGTACATAATACGAGTTTCTAGGTAAATTATGCTAATGAGGGACGAGATTCGGTCCGAGTGGGACCGCTTTTTGATTGAAACTCATTTACTTTGAGAGGATTTGCATACCACCGGGGTATGTAAACGGAAATGTAAATAGATTAGATAATGGAGTCAACATACCAAAGTAGGCAACGTCGGCATAGCCCGGCGATTGATGTCGGTAAAATTATTTTAATGATACTATAAACGACGTCGACATCAATAGAGATAAAGGGAAAGACGAAAGGGAGGCCTTTGCCCGGCAGTGGGATCACATGAGCTAATATCCGCTGTGTGTAGCTCTCGCCTTAACATCTATATAAAATCTATATAAAAGGTAATCTAAAGGTCTCTACGTTTAGAAGGCCCTATGGCCTCCGTGCTGTGGGCTTCGGACCCATGTGTCCCAAAGGATTGGGTCACTATATGGCCCGAGAAATGAGAATCACATAATATTAACAATAATGTCGGCAACAGTGGCCGCCGACTTTTTGTGACATATTCGCGACAAATGTCGGCGGCATGTCGACACTCCGGGACTTGTCTGCCTGTCGGCTTTGGTGTGTGAACTCATTTCATAGGATTCATTTTTGGATTTATGGAGGAGTTTCTATGTTCGTATGTACGTTTTTTATTTATATTTGTATGTTCGTTGATTACTCCTTCAATTGTGGACCGATTTAAACGATTCTAAAATCTGAATCAAAAACTCTTCATTTCCATAAATACAATAAATGTACACTTAGAAAAGGTCAAATTATAAAACTAAACACTGACACTGAAATAAAATGATATTTTTTATTTCTGTCACTTCGGTATGTAGACTTATGTTATGTAGACTTGTATATATCGTATAGATAATCTGATATTTTTTTGTAGTAAGCCTTTTTACAAAGGATATGTTTGACAATTTTTTTGAATTTATTTCTTCATAATTTTTGCAACTCATTTGGAGTTTTGTTGTAGAAGCGTATACATTGCCCTTTAAAAGATGTATTTATCTTGTGTAGCCTAGTTGTGGGCACAGCGAGTTTATTCTTATTTCTAGTATTTATATTATGTATGTCGCAATTTTTTGGGAATCGATTGATATTTCTATGAGTGTACAACAAGTTTTCATAAATATATTGACATGGTACTGTCATTGTGTTTATTTCTTTGAATTTATCACGCAGTGATTTTCTGGGACCCATATTATAGATGGCACGAACAGCTCTCTTCTGCAGCACAAATACGGTGTTAATATCTGCAGCGTTCCCCCACAGCAGTATGCCATAAGACATGTATAGAAAATGAGTACCCCGGTTGTATAGAAAGTGATGTCAAAATGGTTCCATAAAAAAATATTCCCGGTATTATTATCCCGCAAAACTTATTTTTTTCAATCTATACTAATATTATAAAGAGGAAAGGTTTGATTTTTTGTTTGTTTGTTTGTTTGTATGAATTGAATAGGCTCCGAAACTACTGGACCGATTTGAAAAATTCTTTCACCGTTAGGAAGCTTACTTTTCAGGGAGTGACATAGGCTATATTTTATCCCGGAATTCCCACGGGAACGGGAACTACGCGGGTGAAACCGCGAGGCGATCGTCTAGTTATATATATAACTTTATTGTTTTGAATTCATATTCTTGTTGATAAATTCATATTCTTTCTCTCACTCGCATACCGGAGGTGACTAGCTGAAACTGTAGTTAGTTTAATATAGTAGGTACCTTATCTCGGAATTACCCCATTTCTAGAACAACTGCAAAGCGCCGCCAAGGCCCTAGCTTATAAAACCTCATCTCGAGAGATTTATAACGACGGATTAAAACGTAATTAAGGGCTACATTAACCAGCCGAGTTCATTCTCTAATTATGATGAACAGTTTTCTGGGAGTTCGCTCCTAATTGGCAGATCTTAAGGTCAATTCTAATTTTCAAGATACATTAGAATTGCTTTTCCTAAATCCAATTAAAGTGTTGGTCTCTCGATCACTACGCAATACGCTGCGTATGAAAAACGTCTAGAGTGATCTTTTGTTCTATCGAAGTCTGCGTCATCGCTAAGGGCAAGCGTGCCGTGCCGCAGTACACAGCGTACTGCGTACTGATCATGAGACCAAGGCTTTAGTATGATATGACCGCTGACGCTGACACAGGCATATAGCCAACTCTTATTTATTTTTATCTTGTTGTACAAATAGGAATCATTGTCTGATTTTCTTTCTGCGTACAATCCCATAAGGTGCTTCCTTTTTCTTTTGTAAAAATTACTTGTGTATTAAATGTAATAGGCCTAATTAAGGTTAGTAAATCAACAACATCAAGTGTCTAATGTATTATCTACGGTGGAAATAAATGAAATACATATACCTACTTGTATTGAAAGTGGTTTATATGCAATTGGCTCTTCGGATGTGATGTCTGTCCACTGAAACTGGAGTCTCAAGACTCACTTCCACATTGGCACACATACCTACATCCACGGCTGGACAAGGATCTAGCCAGAATCACCACGCTTGGCAGCAGATCGCAGTAAAGATGGTACAAAATACACAGAAGAAACCTGCTGCCCTTCCTCTGGTTCCCTTAGTCGTCTCTAACGACATTTACGGGCTGCGTTGGTGGGTTCGATTCTTACGTCGCGACCAGCTCGGCCAGACTCACTCACCTCTTATCAAACTCATGCAGGTCCTCCTCCGTGAACTGGCTGGTGACATCCAGCAGCTGCTGTATGTGGTCGGCGCAGAGGCGGCTCTTGCGGCGGTCCAGCCCATCCTGAAATTTAAATTATTTATTTCTTTTTCACTACGTCGTTTCGTCATATGAAGTAAAAGTCAAAGGTCAATTAATCAAGTCAATTAGTCTTTTTTTCTATATAAATATAGACGATTAGTCTATATTTCGATAGAGTTATTCCGCATTCGTCTCACTGCGTTCGGACCAAAGTAGTCCGAATGCGGGAAATCAAATTTTATGCAGAAATCGTTCCTCATTCGTCCCACTTTAAGATTTCTAACAGAAATGTAGCCAAAGTACCTAATGTCATCCACACAATTCAGTCTTACTGTTTCCGTGGGATTTTTCTAACTACGTTTATTTCATGCAAAGTACCAGGAAAATAGAATTGGAATACAACACTTAGAATAGTGCATACGCCTGAGTTATCAAAGTTTTTTACTTTTACTTTTTCTAAGTTGTGTGTACCTATTGTGTTAAGCCAGGTTTCCACTGCGAGCGGAGCGGACCCATTTTAACTAGCAAGAGTAAACTGCATTCTTGTATTTCCGCCAAGAAATCGTCGAGCGGACTGGACGAGCAGGTAGCATTGAAATTAACTCCACACACTCATCTCTCATTTACCGCTCATTACCCTTTCGCTTTGGAAACCCGGCTTCAGTTTTATGTGATTGATAGTCTGAAATAAAATTTAAGTGATCTCCCTTCCTCCGGACTGACCTATCCACATGCGCGAGGGCTTTCATTCAATTTGTTACTGTTGTCGTGTTGATTTTTACTCAGGAGGTCTGCTTTGAAAAACGTACGAAGTTGACAGATGACCTCGGATCGCACAAAACGAACAACAGCCAATCCGTTCGTTCGATGACCTTACTATGAAATGAATCTGACATTATTTCCTTTTTTATATTTCCTAGAGATCCGAAACGAAAGGTGTCAGTTAGCGACGCGACCGAAGCAACTTGGTGGCAAGGTTGTTCGTTTCGTGCGATGAACGTCTTCCGTCAACTTCGTTCGTTTTCAAAATAGAGCTCTCGGTATTGTAGAATGTACAGATGCTACTTGATACGTCTCTTTGTAGTTTATTTATTTTACTATAGAATATTTGCAAGCTAGATGCCTACCTGTAGCAGCAGAGTAGCGCAGCCACCATAGTCCAGGGACAGCGATGGCTGTTGCACCACGATGGTGGTACGTCCGGCAGGGATGGTGGTCGATGCTGAGTCGAGTGGGTTGGCCGTCACGTGGACCTGTGCCGCTGGAGAACACAGACACATGTTAACGTACTGCTGGATTCAAGATGGGAGGTAGGTTGGCATGACTTCTAGACCACGATTAAAAACTGAACTTGTCTTGATCTACAAACCTAAAATACCATGTGAGTCAGTTTGGCCGAATTGCAGTGAGCTGATCTGGGGCATAAAATGGCGGAACATTTGCAACTTGCTCGTTCTTAGTATTATATCTGGATTCCCATGACTTCGTTTACCTGAATGAAGTTTACCTTACAATATCTATGCATGGTAATTTACCGCGTTTATTTACCTATTTTCCCGACGTATCAACAGACTCCACACACTGTCGCGGTCACGGTATACTCGTAAATAGTTATTAAAATGTGTCTGGTCGAGTAGACTTAAAAACTTAAGGAGTTTACCTGTAGATTGTCGTCTAGCCGACGGCGGCGGCACCGAGTGCTGGTGGGCAGACGAGCGCCGCCGGTTCGTCGTGAACACCTCCGTCCCCTCCAGCTGTCTCCGCAGCTTACTCATCTCGTCCTTGTAGTACTCCTTGTTCCCATCCTTCTTACTCTTCGCTCGAGACTCCGACGCTCTTCTCTTCGGCTCTTCCGACCCTCTTCTCTTCACTTCAGGCTCAAAGTCGAAATGCGTCTCTAACTTCGCTTGTCCTTTAGGACTCTTCGGCGTGTCGACTTTGGGTGGTATTTGTATAGAGGTGGACGGACCGCCGATGCTGACTTGCGTTTTATTTCTGAATTTTTTCGGGTCTGGGAGGGGAACGTCGAAGATGAACCTGGCGGGGCCTGGTCGTGGGGATTCAAGGACATCGGTGGCTGATTGTGGCTTTGTGTACGCTGGAGAGTTGATGTCACAGCTGTTTTCGTTTCTGTGGTAGTGAGGAGGGGCTGTGCTGGGGGGGTTTTTGTTGTGTTCGGCGGTTCCGTTCTGGTTTGGAGGTGGAGGAGGTTCGTCGATGAGGGTGGGCTCGGGGGGCTCGGGTTCCGTGTCCATGGAGTCGTCTGTGCCCGTAATGGAGGTCAGGGCGGTGGCGGCCGAGTCGGTGCTGGTGTTGATGGTCTTGTCGGAGGTTGTGCTACTGCCCATCACCACCACGGCCTGGAAAGAAGAGGCTTTTAGTATGAATAACCGCTTTTGCAAGTGCCCTAGTAACCTGTTTGTGTAAACTAGTTGAAAGCTCATTTTTATCCATCTGAAACTCACGCAGTTATCGAAGGCCAACGCCAAAGGTATTGAAATGAAACAAATGATTTCTGATGATTCGTCGAATTGGCGCGGAAAAGTGTGCCATTAATTCGGCTCCGTTGGAGCATTCGGCTCAGAAAGATGTTCGTTGTGGTGGAAATATATTGAGATTAATATCACCATTGGTTATAGCGGTATTACACACTTGCCGAGACGTTTCGTGAAATGTCTCGAACTGTGATCGAGACAGGACGTACGAGGAACATTTGTGCTTGGCCTGTCTCGGAGTGTCTCGGCGAGTGTGTACTACCGCCGTTGAAGATGATCTCTAAGCACTATCTGACCTATCGCGTCGCTTGTAAAAGGATTCACGACGCAACAAGACACGTTTAACAGCTTTAAGTGCCTCTTCTTTTCTTGTTGTCTGTTGTTATAACACCAAAAATAATAGACCTTCCCCTAAAACCAACCTTGAGCCAAACGACAAGCTTTATTAGAATGCGAAATCGAAAAAGCTGGAACACCAAGCTTAAGCTTTGACCCATATTTTAAACGAATTGGAAAGTCCAATAAGAAATATTTACAAACCGTACCTCTCACGAATAAATTGAATTGTTAAGTCCACTCAAGGTTTGTGCGAGCTAATTGGAAACGGGATTTACACAGGAAAATCAATGCGAATATTAATTGAAAGACAATCTTAATCTCTTTTGCGTAGTTTCTGAACAGATCTTGTAGTTGGTTCTTCTATTGAAGCAATATTTTATGGATATTGGAGTGGTATGAATTCGCTGAGATGTGTATGTCAGGGTGAATTGACAAGTTAATTTGGACGTCGTCGTTCAGACGTCGAGGGAGAAAAAGAAATTTATTTTATATAATTTCTTGTGTTGTATGAAACGTAATGAAACCTATACCTGTTACACCCCCGTGCCTCGAAAAGCACGTTAAGCCGTTAGTCCTGCGCTTGACATCTCCCCGGTCGTGTCGGTCTGCCGTCCTATCGGATTGTGAGAGTGAGGGAATAGAGAGTGCACCTGTGTTTGCGCACAGACTAACCACTATGATATGTCCTATCTGGATAGCCTCTGATGAGACTGGCCGCCGTGGTCGAAATTCAGCTAGGAAGACATCATACGCAATGAAACCTAGCCTAGCATATTTAATTTTGTCCGCGTCGAATCGTCAGAACTTTGCTTCCGATCAGATTCCTTCGGTGCCCTCGGCGCGTTCGGCTCGGATAGTATTCAAATCAGTTTATCTTTAACCATTACCACCAGTCGTGTGTTGTCGGCTTAGGATTTGCACACCCAACTCTTCCCGCGGGTGTCTAGAGAGGTGACTAAGGGATATCCACCGGGGGCGGGCAGCAGCGCCCCCTGCAGAACAATTCTACTATCTGTGATCTCCAACCCGCATGCCCAGCGTGGGTATATTACCCCCATGAGATAAAAGCAAATAACGTATTTATCAGGCTCACCCTGATAAATGCGTTATTGGCTTTAATGTCTGCGTCCAGCAGTGGACTGATACAGGCTGTTGAGGTTACAGCTGTAGGCTCCACTTAACCACTATGGTGTTGATCTTTTTGTCTGGCTGTGTTGAGTAATGTTTCCGATAATCGTATTGGAGACGAATTGAGGACGATTGTTGTAACGCAAACATTTTCTCAATTTCCAATTTATGTAAAGTATTATGAATTAAATAAGAATATTTCCAATTCATCGCAGATCTTCCAGAATATTCGCTAAACCGTTGGAGGAAACATAGAGTCGACATAAAGGACAAATTGAAGGAAGGTAGGAACGTGAGTCGTTCATTGGTGTTTGGAAATTGCTTCCTTTTTCACCCGCAAATAAAGTGTCCCACAAAATTGAAGAGGGTTTCGTGTTTTTGTTATTTTCTTTTCAGTGTATTCATTGTCAATTTCAATTTCAGTGTAAAGACACATTCAGCGTCTAAAAATAGTTTAAAGTGTGTGATAGGTCTGCGTTGGTAACTCCGAGTACAGCCAGTCGTCCCGTGCGTGACCACGATCACTGCAACGTGATGGAAACGTCCGGAAACAAAATAAAAATATTCATAACATAATAATATTTAGTACTTTTTACTTTTAGCTTGTGGTGCGAAAAATTTGATGCGAAACAGAGCTACACCCTTTATTTGACTCCCGGCTACACACGCTTTTCTCCGGTTAAATAGATGTTACATTAGATTTGAGCTTTGATGTTAACCCAGGTTCAACGCTTCAAACAAGACAAAATTAAAAATTTTAAAAACCCGCTGACCTTTATTGTCTGAACAGATTTTCATGAAACATGGCTAAGAATACTCGGGATAAAATGATCTATGACTAAACGAAATAAACGATAAACTAAACGAAAATCGGTTAATCCGCCAAACGGATACCTCAGACGATACCTCAGACAGACACACAGACAGATACGTTAAACTTATAACACCCCTCTCTTTTTGCGTCGGGGGTTAAAAATGAAAATGAGGGAAAATGTCCAATCCTCTAATAACTTCAAATAAATAAATTACTGGACAATCCCTACAGCATCACCTAGCCCCAAAGTGAAAAGAGCTTGTATTATGGGAACTAACTAGATAACTTTTATACTTCATGCATTACATATTTTTTATTTATTTATTTATTTTCATAGATATTTTTTATTATACAAAGGAAAAACCCAAAAAACCCAGAAGAAATATCTGCAGATAGTCAAACATTTGTCCAGAGGCGGGAAACGAACCCGCAACCCCCCGCGTCGCAGGTGGAACCTCATCCGCTGCGCCTCAGAGGTCGTCAATCTTCACAAACTTTCATCTTTATAATATTAGTAGATAACATGTTCGCCCATATCGCGAAAGTTTAAAAAATCTGATAAAAACAAAACCTGCCCCGGATATATCCGGTATCTTCCGGAACTTGCAGAATATTCTAGAGCTTTTTGCTAGATCCCAGGAACAGTTCTCCAGAAACTTGCAAAGTCCAGCGCTCACATAACTCTAGCTACCCGCCCTGTCTGTCTGATTGAAAAACGCTTTTGATGTAGACAAGTGTCACTGCAGAAATTGGCGGAGAGAGAGTTTTCTTTGAAAATCTGTCGAATATTCGTCTTTTGAGACGTGTTTTAATCTGAGTTGCGTTTGAGTATAATGCGGGCGTTAGAGTATTAATGTGCCATGATGATAATTATATTCGATAGCTGCAGTAGCATTGTTTAAAATTTGGTCTCATTAGATTGTATGTAGGTAGCTGAGAGAAAAGTTTTTTTATTATCAAATAGCAAACCACTATTTCCTTTGCAAATCGTGAATAATTTTAACCTTGCAGTTTTTTAAATACGCAAACTTTTGGTCGCTCTCTTTGTCTAACTATACCAGCTGTAAATTTATTCAGTTTAAAATAAGGACCGAAATTCGAGGCTCTACACAGGCACAGGGCCGGACTTAAAAAATAATGAATAAAACACAATTTCATTTGGTATAATAAAACAAAAAAGATATTACCATGGTGCTACACACATTGTGAATCAGAATCAAATTTCTGTTCATTTGCTAAGTTTAGTTAACTTAGCAAATGAACAGAAATTAGATTCCTCTAAAAGGTTCTGAAAATTTACAAATAAGAATTCAATATTATCGAATAACTTTTCAAATACTTAAAAGTAAAGAAGGCCTATGTTTTTATTACATACGAATCCTTACCAGTTGCTTTAAAGAAATGCCACTTTCGTTTGCAGCCAAAGTCAAGCCAAGTACACCTATATAAAATAATGCCAGTAGGTAATCGGCATCGTATAGTTTTGTATTGTGCTCATCAAGACCTTCAATTTCATACCCATTTTGTAACAACGGGTTTTTTTTACATTTAAATATAGAGACATACATACATACATACTGCCGCCATATTGGATTTACAAAACACAAACGTAACGTCTCCACTATTCCATCCCCCTATTTTCCAATCCTCATTACGTCCACACGCTGCTAAACGGCAAAATTGTAGCACACACATTCAGTACCATTCGCTGAAACGACACCGAAAAGCGAAAATAAAAATGTCGTAGTTGTATTGGTTTCGACATTAGGCGCGCACGTTCGTGATTACATTTCGATACGTTTCGATATGTCGATTATATTGGATTGGGGATTACTCGATTAATCTCTCAATTCGAGCTGCAATCGAATGATTTATGCTCTTGTTATTTTGTGAAACGTTGCAGTGCTTGCGGTGTTTTGTTATTAAGTGTACGAGTATATGTATGTATAAGGCTGGTTTTATTTCTATTCTTAACCGACCTTAGTTGAAAATTTAATTCACAACTCCGTCCACGCAATTTTATTATATTTGGAATTATGAAAGATTAATAGACATAATTTTTGTTACACACATAATCGGTCAGCTCAATAAATCACAAAGCTTTCGTTAGCTCCGATATTCTTAAAAGAACCAGAGTCTAATTTGAAATTTTGCAGTATTTTATCCAGTCAAAGAAAATAAATGCGTGGACTGACCATAGGCATACTTACTCGGTTCTGGAAACCTAGATATTTTATATGAGCAAAATGAAATAAATATTATTGGAAAATATTTTATGACACTGATATTAGCAAAACGTAGATGTTTGTGACTTGAAGCTTTCTTTGATTCGTTTCGTTTTGAACCTCCATTGAATGTTTTTCTCTGCTTTTGTGCAATTACGTTGTTGAAATTTGTTTTTCTTTTAGCGATTATCCTGTTATTACCTTTTTGTTTTCTGTGATTGTTATCATTTGTTAATTTTTCATTCCTTTATCTTTGCTGACATAAATATCTTGGATTTTAGAATCGAATACCTATAGTTAGTTAGTTGAGTACGTGTTACTAAGTAGTCTATTATTTTATTTTGTAGTTAAGTTGTTACCCGCAACTTCGTTAGCGTGGTAGGTAGGGTACCTACCATGATAAAGGACACATCAGTGAACGGAAAAAAACATTTGCATACAAAAAGCGAATACATCTGTGAACATTTATGTAGAATATTATCCATAAAATGTACCTTTAGCAGTGAAACGAAATACATCAAGTTTTTAATTTCTTTGCTGGAGAAAAACATTCTGTTTTATTTCATCTTTTACCAAGCAGATATGACAACCATGACAACATCACAAATTCAATCACTATTTTGACAAAAATAGACCACATTGCATAGACGGACTTTCAACTATGTTTTGGTTTCTCGTTGGACGTGATGTGTAAATTAACAAACCCTTCTTTAAATTCTAAATTGGGGGCGAAACCCTAAAAAAGTAGCCTTTTGTTTTAGTTTGGCTTAATTCTAAATGTATGCCAAATTTCATATTGATCTGTTTAGTAGTTTCGGAGATCCTAGGTAACCAAAATTTCACATTTCCGAAACTTTCGCATTTATAATATTAGTAGGATTATGTGTGTAGTGTTTAATAAAATTATTTTCTGTTTTTCTTTCTTAGTAAAATTAAACAATATGTAATTTTCTAACAAAAGAAACAAACAATCAAGTTTTTAGTTCGAGAAAACTCAAATTTCAGTGAGTGTTCATTTATTTTACTTTACTTATTTTGTTTTTCTAATGCGAGCTGTATTTTAGTTTAAGGTCGAGGTTTACTTTTGACCGGCCATTAGCCTTTAAAGTTTAGTTTAGGGTTCAGTAAGGAATCAGGTGGGTACAGACCGAGCGAGAGCGAGCGAGCGAATGCAAACGAGTGGGATTCGACGTTCGGTGTATTTTTCTTTGATGTCCCCACAGCCGCCAGAGCGCGGCCTAAGGCGAAAAAGGCGTTTAAGTTTCCCTTCATACCTGTGTTTTTACCTACATGAAGTTATTAAACAAATACAATAATTTAAAAATTATTTCTCTTCGCGGGCCAATGTCTTTTTTTCCCCCAAAGGCGCGTGGATGCTTTTTCAAGTGTCTTTGTGGTTGGTGGAAATTCTTTAGTATCTAGTTGCATCAAAAAAGCCATCGCTTAAATTCCATGAGTGTTCTTAGCTAAACTTTGAAGGCCACTTGTTTGCGAAAAAATCGGGGGCCGAGTTGGGTTTTATAACCGACTTCAGAAAAAGGAAGAGGCTCTATGTTCGCCTATAAGTTTCTTTTATGTATGTCCGTCGATTTCTCAGTCATTTATGGATCGATTTGTATGATTCTTGCAGTTGTATAGAGGATAATTCCGAGGTGGTCCCAAAAAAAAATATTCAGGAGGATAAGTATATCCCGCAAAGTTAAAAAACTGTTTAAAACTAAGGGATTCGAATAGGGGGTCAGTTTTTAGTTTTTCAATACAATCAAATTATTACAGTTTTCAATTAATAAGTTGTTTCATTTCTGCAACTCATTGATCTGCTCTGAAAATTATCTACATTAATAAAAAATAAAAACGGATTTTTCTCTCTCTCGTCTTCAACAGACCAAAGGAATGACGAGTGAAAGAGTCCAGAACAGTGGGTTCTCACCATATAGGTTAGAACCCACTGTTCTGAGTTTCAATAACTCCCTCTTGACGAATTTATCGAAAGCTTCAATAGTGAGCGTAACAAGAGATTTGCATACAGATTTACATAAAGACGGCAGATATTCGAGCGTCGGCGGGCAAACTCTGCAAGTAAAGTAAAGAATTTGAACATTTACCATAATGGCTGAACGATATCACATTTTGTTTGAATTGTGGTTTATAAGATTATCGTATTAACGTTATTATTCCGCGCGCTATTAGAATGGGATGAAATCTTGTAAAATCAAAATAATACTCGTTAATTGGATTGTTTTGAAATAACAATAAACCGATTTCGAATCCCCTGATTTATCAATTTTTTTACCTTTTGTGGGATACACACTAATCCCTCGGGAATAAAATTTTTATAAGATCACCTCAGGATTATTTTTTATACAATATTTTTCAAAATCGATCCAAAATCGATCCAGCTTTTTTCGAAGTCGATTCAAAATGGCAATTCTTGACCAAAGTAACAAGCCTTAACACTTTTATTACACACCTAATACATCCATACAACACGTTTTTGACCTTCTTGGGCGGGTCGCATCGTAGAGGCTGGGCAGTGAATGCGTTGTCAAAAAAGTCCTAAACATTATTATTCATCAAAAAACGTCTTTCCACCCCATCCTACTCTCATCGCGTTTAATTCAACTTTAGCTCGGGACACGAATCTTGAGCTCTTGTCTGAGAGCACGGTTATTCAGGTAGTTCAGCTTTAAATTCACTCGCGCACTTTTTATGAATGTAGGTAAAAGCATGAAGTTGTTTATTTAAAAATGGCAGCTAAAAGTGCTGGCAGCTAAAAGCTTTCAGTTGCGACTAATTTATGTATGCTTTTTGCAAACTGGAGGTACGGATAGTGATTTTATATACAAACAAGTAACTCTAAAGGCCATAGCACACTGAAACCACCCAGTTGCCGCACAGCACAAAAAATGGCATTCAAATTTAATGTTACAGATACATTTTACAGTGACAGCATAAAATAGCAGCCAGCGAGCAGTAAGCGAGCTTGCCGCAACCAAGACAATTAAATTGCTTACCGCAAGCTTCAAGCAGAATGAAACAGAACCTTGTCAAAGTATTTTACTTCTTCAACTTCTTTCTTAACGACGCCGCTTGCTTTATGCTACGACTCAGCAAGTGTCAGTAAGGAGTGTCGTAAACTTCACAATAATTATGATCGCTTCAAAAATAATATGAGCAGATTTTTTTTTACATCAAATTGATTTATCTAATTTTAATAACACAATCATTTTAAATTCATTTAAAATCCTTAGAATCTACACTGTTTCTTTTGAAGTTTTGCGAGACGAATACGAGTAAATACTAATCCCACATCAATTTTTTTATGGGACTAGTTCGGGATCATTTGCCACACAATAGCGAACGCATTTTCAAAATCGGCCCTTAATTTTGAAGGAGAAATCAACCAACATACATAAAAAAAACCTACATATAGACGAACATTGAACCTCCTTTTTTGAAGTCAGTTAAAACCAGGCTTTCCTCAATCATTTCATCTGCTACCGGCTACCACGCACGACTCTATATTCATCGAAACACTCGAGCACTCCATATTTTTGCGGCCCGTTTTAAAAACTCGGCTCTTCACAAAATATCGGCTTTTATCGAAGCATACTTTTTGGAGTGAGCACTTTGTATTTCTGCCTGGCTAGGCTCTAAAGAACCCGCTTACCTATGTGTCATTCTCAAGCGATTATAAAAAATAACGACTTCAAATACACCTTAAATAACAAAAAGCCAGCGTCTTGGGGACGCTTCCGACTGGTATTTTTATGGATCAGTTGAGTAACCTGTAGATTGTTTGCAACAATCTGCAGTTAGCTCAATTGTTTCAATTGTTAATACTACTTGTAATTTTTTCAAGTGAGCTAACTGCAGACTGTTGCAAACAATACTTACTTGTTACCAAATGAGTGTAGCTAGGGCGGGCGTCAAACCTACGCCGCTATAGCATATTCATAGATGGACCCACCGTCCATGTAGGAACATGATTGTTTTATTATTGATAGTTGTTTTATTTTTGTCACAGGTACTAGAAAAAAAACAATATGTGTCTATTTGTATCAATCATTTGATTGTAATTTTATAAGTATGGGTGAATTTAATATTAGATCATTTGAATGTTTTGAAAAAACTAAAATCCGTCTTCTGATCACCTAGGTTCAAACTGTTTTTAAGTTTTACGGAATAAATACTTATTCCTCGGGAATACAACTTGTACGGGACCACCTCGGGAGTATATTCTATACAACTGCAAAAAAGTCATCCAAATCGGTCCGTAAATTACGGAGAAATCGACGGTCATACATAAAAACATGCATGCAGCCGAACATACGTAGAAACTTCTCCTTTTTTGAAGTCGGTCTAAAAGAGGAAACAAAGACCTTTGCCCACCAGTGGGATCTATCGAATAACTGGTTGATTACAAATAGATTTGCAACAGAGTTTTTTCAATCGAAGATTAAATACTTACACACCATCTTAATTTATTAACCTTTGCAAGGTATTGTTGTTTTGTTGAAATGGAATAAATAGAAATAATTACACAGTTTACATAGATAGAAACAACGCGTGCGAAGCCACGGACAGAAACTAGTAAAGTAATCCTACTAATATAACAAAGACGAAAATTTGTGTCGTTGATTATTTGCAACTGAACTATTACGTCATTCGTCACGTTTTTCTAATTGCTCAGCTTATCTCGCTTCCTCCAACATTCTCTACAAATGGACGGCGCTCTATTAATCACCTGCTTTGAATAGAAGCCGCCCGTGTCCGTCCGTCTGTCTGTCAGCGTCCATTGTTCCACGGACGCCGGATGCCTGTTACGACAACGGACAACGTCAGTTTGACGAATGAGTTTACGTGTATTGTAGGGGTTTGTATGGACGCCTGCAAGTGATCAGTTTGAGTGATTTCTGACGAAACAATGTGACAATTTGGTTAAGCAAGCATTTCAACCATGATAATATTCATGGTGCTGTGAGGTGCCTATGGGTAAGGTTATTTCATGGAAGGTAATTCTCATAATCCCTACGCTGGGCATGCGGGTCGGGGATCGCAGTTAAAAACCTACCTTAATGGAAATCTTCGTACAAGCGTTATTACCTGAAAGCTATTATAACGAGGGATCGTTCGACGCCATTAATCACAGAGACAGGTATAGCCGCGGTCACGCCTTCGCTGACTGCAGGGTGCTGCAGGTTATTTACTGTCTGTCTGTATGTATGGTCAGAAACTTCAACCTATTTTTTTACTTTAGTACCAGACTTTGAACTTTGTTCATGTTATCTTATTTCATTAATGTAAATTGTAATTAAATACAAAATTTTCTGTTTTAGTACCAAAGTTTGAATGTTCATTACCTTTCACGCAAAACATTTGATTTCCCTGGATTTTCCATAAATATTATTCTAGTCCTGAAATAACTTATGAGAAAAACTTATAAAAAACAAGACCCGTCAAGTGCGAGTGTAACTCGCGCGCCGAGGGTTTCGAACGTTTGTGAACAAGTAGGTATGTACTAAAGGTACCGGTTAGAAACTCCGAAATTTAATGAAGACCTAACACTAGTAGGTACCAACCTACATTTCAGATGGATCTCTCTCCATGCTTCGGTGATAGGGTGTAGCGGTAATTTTTTCGACTTTTTTCAAAATTTTTCAAAAAGTATGAAACCTACAGAAATTTAAAAACTGTTTTGAAATGTACAAACCGATACCTTTCATATGACACCCCATTTAGTGGGGTAGCCTCCCCTTTTGAAAATTATCCCCCCTCTTTTTGACCATTTTTCAAAAAGTGTTCATTTTACAGACTTCTCTATATTTTTCCTGTAAAATATAGATCTATATCTACAAACGCTTCACACATTTTGAATGGATCGCTCTGCAAACTTCGGAGATAGGGGGGGGGGGAACGGGTAAAATTTCGACTTTTTTCAAAATATTTCAAAAAGTATGAAACCTACAGAAATTTTAAAAACTGTTTTGAAATGTACAAACCGATACCTTTCATATGATACCCCACTTAGCGGGGTAGCCCCCCCTTTTGAAAGTTATCCCCCCTCTTTTTGACCATTTTTCAAAAACTGTTCATTTTACAGACTTCTCTATATTTTTCCTGTAAAATATAGATCTATGTCTACAAGCGTTTGATACATTTTGAATGGATCACTCTGCAAACTTCGGAGATAGGGGGGGGGGAAAGGGTAAAATTTCGACTTTTTTCAAAATTTTTCAAAAAGTATGAAACCTACAGAAATTTTAAAAACTGTTTTGAAATGCACATACCAATACCTTTCATATGATACCCCACTTGGTGGAGTAGCCTCCCCTTTTGAAAATTATTCCCCCCTTTTTTGACCATTTTTCAAAAAGTGTTCGTTTTTCAGACTTCTCTATATTTTTCCTGTAAAATATAGATCTATATCTACAAACGCTCCATACATTTTGAATGGATCGCTCTGCAAACTTCGGAGATAGGGGGGGGGGAACGGGTAAAATTTCGACTTTTTTCAAAATATTTCAAAAAGTATGAAACCTATAGAAATTTTAAAAACTGTTTTGAAATGTACAAGCCGATACCTTTCACATGATACCCCACTTAGTGGAGTAGCCCCCCCTTTTGAAAATTATCCCCCCTCTTTTTGACCATTTTTCAAAAACTGTTCATTTTACAGACTTTTCTATATTTTTCCTGTAAAATATAGATCTATATCTACAAACGATTCATACATTTTGAACGGATCGCTCTGCAAACTTCGGAGATAGAGGGGGGGGAGCGGGTAAAATTTCGACTTTTTTCAAAATATTTCAAAAAGTATGAAACCTACAGAAATTTCAAAAACTGTTTTGAAATGTACAAACCGATACCTTTTATATGATACCCCACTCAGTGGGGTAACCCCCCTTTTTGAAAATTATCCCCCCTCTTTTTGACCATTTTTCGAAAAGGGTTCAGTTTACAGACTTCTCTATATTTTTCCTGTAAAATATAGATCTATATCTACAAACGCTCAATACATTTTGAATGGATCGCTCTGCAAACTTCGGAGATAGGGGGGGGGGAATGGGTATTTTTTCGACTATTTTCAAAATATTTCAAAAAGTATGAAACCTACAGAAATTTCAAAAACTATTTTGAAATGTACAAACAAATACCTTTCATTTGATACCCCACTTGACTCTGTAGGTCTCTTTTAAAATTTTGACATTTCAATTTGTATGGAAAATGTTCATTTTCATTTTTCATTTATTTTCATTTTTTTTTCTTAAAATCTGTACAGGCACACGAAATGTATTATTAATTTAAATTTCAAGTTGATAGCTGCTGTAGTTGCTGAGTTATTAAGGAGGGAAAAAAGGACAGACAAAGCGAGACCATAAGGGTTTCGAAACCGATCTTCGAAACCCTAAAAATAACGTCAAATGACAGCGGATACTGCAGGCGAAATACTGCAGGCAGATGTTGGGTGCGGCGAGCTGAAGACAGGGCTCTATGGCACTCAATAGGGAAGGCCAGCAGTGGTCTAATATAGGTTAATGATGACGATCTGACTGTGCAGTACATTGCCTTCGTTAGACACGCAGGTTCCTAGAATAACTGATTAGAGCGATTCAAGAAATGACTACGCTGGAGATGGTGAAATGAGAGAGATATTACCTGCTACGTGAGATGCGTAGCTGGTATCATCAGCACACATAGTACGTCCACAGCTGAACAAGCGTCGCCCTAACAAGGGGAGCTTAAATGACCAGGCAGCGGATCGGTGAGCACAGAGGTCATTTACAACATTTACCATGATTTGAGTTTTGAGCTTTCCAATATTTCAGCACAGTTTCATGCGCCAAGATCACGGAATAACTGAAGGCACTGCGAGTGAGTTTTATTGGCAGATATATCGATCTACCCTCATTTTTCGTCTTTTGTTACGAACGTTACTACTACCCACCTATTTAAAAGTTTTAGCGAGCACATACTCGT
This sequence comes from Eupithecia subfuscata, assembly GCA_963564075.1. Lineage (NCBI taxonomy): Eukaryota > Metazoa > Arthropoda > Insecta > Lepidoptera > Geometridae > Eupithecia > Eupithecia subfuscata. The sequence goes on along the minus strand of OY751118.1, from coordinate 436,783 downwards.
AGGTGTTGAAGTACAAAGATTGAAGATGTTGCCTTTCCCCTGGATGGTTCCCTTAGCCGGCTCTTACAACATCCCCGGTTTGAACAGGAGGGGTCAACTGTTACCCCGCGGACATCTGCCAACTGCTTGCAAGCATCACCGTGTGGAATAAGATCGAGCGGAACAACTCCGGCGTCATGAGTTCAAAGTTCGACGGAGGATGCTAATTCGTATCTGTGAGATACAGCGTAACATTAAAAGGATTACGCCCGAGGTATTAAAACATATTTGCGTGTTTCTGTTGCCAGTTCCCTTCCTAAAGGAGTGACTGAATCCCACAGTATCCGTTCAAAATCAACATCAAAATCAAAAACTCTTTATTTCCATAAATACAGTACTTAGAAAAGGTCAAAATATAAAACTAAACACTGACACGGAAATAAAGTGATATTTTTTGATTTCTGTCGCTTCGGTATGTAGACTAAAGTAAAGAAGCGACGAAGAAACCTTTACCCTGTTAGTTGTTATTTTTCGAGTTGGAGCAAAACCCGTCCCAAGCATTTTTGTCCTCTAGATAATCTGATATTTTATAGTATGCCTTTTTGCACAGCAAGGTTTTAACAATTTGTTTGAATTTATCTATAATATAAAAATGAATCGCAAAATGTGTTGGTAAGCGCATAACTCAACAACGCCTGGACCGATTTCGCTAATTCTTTCTTTGTTGTATTTGTTATTGTCAGGAGAAGGTTCTTATGAAAGAAAAAATTAAGAAAGTTGGAAACATAAATTTCCACGGGGGCGAAGCCGCGGGGCGCAGCTAGTCTATAATATAAAAATGAATCGCAAAATGTGTTGGTAAGCGCATAACTCAACAACGCCTGGACCGATTTCGCTAATTCTTTCTTTGTTGTGTTTGTTATTGTCAGGAGAAGGTTCTTATGAAAGAAAAAATTAAGAAAGTTGGAAACATAAATTTCCACGGGGGCGAAGCCGCGGGGCGCAGCTAGTTTACTGATAATTTTTGCAACTCACTAGGAGTTTTGTTGTAGAAGCGTATACATTGCCCTTTAAAAGATATTTTAATTTTGTGTAGCCTAGTTGTGGGCACAGCGAGCTTATGTTTGTTTCTGGTATTCAAATTATGTTTATCGCTATTTTTAGGGAACTGACTTATATTTATATGAGTGTACAACAAGTTTTCATAAATATATTGTTCCTACCCACTCACACGTCCGGCCGGACCGCCTGCACTAGCCTCAAACCCCAGTTTGAGTTTTTTTTTATTCGTCTTCGGAAACTTTTGTATTGGCACCTTTTGCCATTCTACCAACGGAACAGGTATTAGAAGAACATATCATCATCACACCCGAGAGCCATTCCATTGGGGTGAAGCTAGCCACAAAACGTTCAATCGGATTTTTTTACGCAACATAAATAAGTGACTGTGGGCGCTGCCGTAGCAGAATTTCGTAGACATTTCGTAGACCTTTGTAGCACTGGCGTAGCACTTCGTAGCTCCTTGTAGAACTAGCGCAAAATTTCGTAGCGGGTAACGTGCATGTTTGACTGACTTTGGAAAAAGCAGGAGATTCTGTGCTCGTCGATTTCTCTTTCATTTAATTAAGGACTATTTTAGCAGTCAATCTGAAGTGATCTAATACGAAAAAGTGAACAAGTTCTGATCTGCTCTCAAGGCCCGAGCCTGAGGAAAAGTGTTCCTAGTCTTGTATGAATTTCTGAAAGTTTCAGTAGTGTTTCAGTGCTTATTAGTGTTTAGTGTTTGTAACTGTGTTAAGTGCTGTAAAATAAGTCCGATAGACTAAGAGCTTTAGTGCTAAGTGTCTGTGTGTGCGGAAATAAACGCATATCATTGGAAGGTCGGACTTTCACTGGATCATCAGGGATTCCTTCTAGTGTACGCCGGTAGCTAGGTTTCCATTCCGCTACAGCGTTGGGTGGCTGGTTAAACAGCTGCTTGTAAGTCATCTACTTCACGCCCCTCAACCTCGTCACCGGACAGCAGACGCAGACCGGGTTTGCCGAGTGCCACGTGTAGAGCACCGAGTTGAAGCTTTGAGCTCGCACACCGCGAAGCTTGGCATTGCCTGCACTGACCCTTGGCCTGGCGATTGAGTGCAGAAGCTGGTATCTTGAACCGATTGCACTCGCCGCAACAGCTGGTACCGTGGGGTACCGAGGCTCTTCGGGTTTTCAAAAAACTATCTGAGCGTCTGGTCGAAGCGACGCGTGACCCGAGAGCTGGTGAATATCTGGCACAGCGTATCAGCATTGCCATACAGCGTGGCAATGCAGCCAGCGTCTTGGGGACGCTTCCGACTGGTGTTGATATGGATCAGTTGAGCTATTTGTAGACTGTTTGCAACAGTCGGCAGTTAGCTCAATTGTTTCAATTGTAAATACTAGTATAATTTTCTTTGTGAATAAATGTCTGATTACATTAATTCAAAAAATTAAGGACCGATTTAAAAAATTCTTTTGATATTCAGCACAACTCAAAAACAGTGTAAAATCAAGGGATTCGAAGTCAGATTTAGTTTTCTCAATACAATCAAATTATATAAAATCTTCTGTTCAATTACATCCATACACATGCACACTTGAAAAAGCGCTCGAGAAGCGCGCTTTTGTTTGTGCACGGAAGTATCCAACCAGATGGCATATAAAACGCGCGTTCAAAACGTCAAATGTGTACTTGCTCTTAACGTAGGGCTTCGAAATACTGTTCGACGTAGCATTCTTTGCATGTGTCGGGCGCGCCGGGCGCGGCTTAAGAATCGACACCTACAACGAAGTCTACAATAATAATAATGCTGGACAACCCACACCGCATCATCTAGCCCCAAGCAAAGCAGAGCTTGTGTTATGGGTACTAGATGACTGATATTTTTATTTTTATTTAGGAAACAAACAGTTATATTTTACAAAGAATACAATTGAGACTTAGAATTAATAGAAAAACTTATTGGTTTTTGTGTTTCCACCGTTAAAAAATAGTACACAATATGTAGTGGCGCTTAGACGTGTGTGAAACATAACAGATACAGATAACCTAGGTACATAATTCTAATAGACAAGTTCAATAACAAGGTAAGTTTAGATAAGAATGTAGTGAATTTTAAGTCAACATAGTAATAGGAGTAATTACAATTAAGAAGCAGTGTTGGCGAGGTGGGAAGAGCATTCCTTACGAAACTCGGGTACAGACAAGTCAACTATATACTTAATACAATACATTACATAGATATATATTTTTATTATACATAGAAAATATCCAGTACACCCGAAACAAATATTTGAAGATCGTACAAAGAATCGAACCCGCAACCTGCGTCATTGGTCCACTGCTGGACGCAGGATTCCCCTAATAAGACCTAATTGGTTTTTATCTCATGAGGGTAATGTCCTTAATCCCCACGCTGGGCATGTGGGTTGGGAATCGCAGTTCGATGGTCTAATTGTTCTGCAGGGGGCGCTGCTCCCCGCCCCCGGTGAATATCTCACGACACCCGCGGGAAGAGCTGGGGTGTTGCAAATTCTAAGCCGGCAATCACACGGCCGAAAACTTACACTACATAGTCCTTAAATCTTAAATAAAATTCAATTAAATTCGTCACTTAAGTCTTTCGTAGCGGTCTTCCATGTCTTTTGTAGCACATTTTCGTTTATCTTTTTTTTTTCAGCACAAAAGAAACATACTCACAATAGAAACTTTCGTCGACTCTCTCTAACTCAAATTAAAAGTATGCATCCGTCCCGCTCATTCTTTTTATTAAACCTTGCTTTATTCGGTCTTTACTAAAGGTATTACGTCTAACGGACGGCAGTAAAAGTTTTACGAGTAGATATGGCGGGCGATAGGCACGACACACGGCGTCATGACATATTGTACACTATACACTAGCCAAACTCGATGTAGAACGTTTGTAAACTAACCACGACACAAATAACTAGAACTGCTTGGCGTCGAGTATTAGATATAATTAATTGTTAGCAATATAATTGAAGGAAGGATCTCAAATAGACAAGTAATGTAAATTGCGTTAAAATAGACGCGGCAAGAAAGTGAACTTTAGGTTGAGTACTGGTGGTTTGCTTACAAATATTCTGCATCGAGTTTGGCTGGTGTATTGTTGCTGCCCGCGGCTCTGTACGCGTTGGTCCGCGGAAGAAAGCAGCGGAATGTCGATAATGATCAATATGTATCTATGTAAGTATAAGCACGCCTTTCTGTCGTTGTTGACCTTCTGAGGTTGGCAGGCAGAAAATGCCATCGGCATTATGCCCACCATTTGTGTACTTTTTAAAATTGTACGTAATAAAGTATTAAAATAAAAAAATCAGTCATCCAGTACCCATAACACAAGATAGCTTAGCTTGGGGCTAGATGATGCTGTGTGGATTGTCCAGCATTATTTATGTAATGACCATACCCCGGTGGGATGCGCTTGTTGTACGCTTGTGTACGCGAGTAGATTTGCTTGCATTTTACTAAGATTCATTCAGTCAGTTACCCCGCGAATAATCAGATTTGAACTCGTTTGAAACGAATCCCGATTTTTTGATCGAATTTCATTGAAACTGCCAAAAAATCGCGAATCTCGTCGTAACAAGGTTACACTACACAGAGACAGATAGCGTTACTTTCGGGGTGGGCGTGAAAAAAATCTTTGAAAATATGCATAACCTTCAGTAAACCATGCAGGGCAGTAATTGTATTTGTATTTATTTATTCCATCATAGGTAACCTTCATGTTACACTTGATGTCGTTACATTATATATTTAAGTAGGTACTATTTAACAATATAGGTACTTCGTTATAGGAAACAAGATAAGGCACAAAACTAAAAAAACAGACAGACATGACCAAAAAGTTAAATGAAAGTAATTCGTCGGAATCAAATAATAATTAATCAATAATTTAATTAAAGGGTATGTCAAGGTATGCTGCTGTATAAGGGCATTGTCAAAATAAGTAGTAGGTAACCCCTCAAGGGGGATTTGTCAAGGGGGAAAACTGGAATAACCCATAACAAGTAGATACGAGAATCATGGTTATTATGTTAGCTATGCCTTAATACAAGCTCAGCTTGCTTCGATCTAGCTAGATAATACCAGCGAGCATTCATCTTCCAACAACACACCAACAAAACCTGGAAGCCGAAATCTAAATAAAACAAAACGATGCTTCAAACTTTGTGTGAAGCACTTGAACGCAATTACAAAACAAACTCGAATACGTTTCGCATCTGCATTTTCAAGAAAAATCCTCTTGCTAACGAGCTATTTATTAAAAGTTTCACGCGACCCTGTTCAGCGAGTCTGCAAATGTTGCCAGCTACAAAAGGACCCATACATTACTGCGCCAAAAAACTGAAATCTCTTGATAAAGCGACTAGCGAGTGTTGCCACCTAACCTTTACGTTTTGCGCAAAACTGGGAAAGCTTTTGTAAATAGAGTTTGCGGCTTTTTGCTGCTTTTTGTGAAGTCGATTATGTTTACTAGCTTTGTGGGCATGGATCGATTGGTTTGAAAAAGTTTACTCGACTGTACAGAAGAGCGTCAGGTATTTTAGAATTGTTTTTTTCTTTATAAGCCCCCGTTTGTGTTTTGTAGATTCAATATTGTTAAGGCTTACGTTTTTATACTTTAAAAACTTGCAAATATAATTGGTACTTGAGCTTTTTAACAGCCCTACCTACCGAGACGATCTCTGTGGCGCAGCGGGCGAAGGTCTGCCTGCGACCCAAGAGGTTGCGGGTTCGATTCCCGCCTCGGGACAAATGTTTGTACGATCTGCAGACATTTGTCCAGGGTGTTCTGGATGTTTGCTATTTATAATAAAAAAAATATCTATGTAGTGTATTAAGTCTATCAGTTATCTAGTACTCATAACACAAGCTCTGCTCAGCTTGGGGCTAGATAATGCTGTGTGAATTGTCCAGCATTATTTATTTATTTATCTCAGCCAATACATCGAAATGTATTTCTAACAGTGAAAAGGGTTTATCGATGAATGACGTCTTAGTGAAACAAACTTTAACTTTAAGTAGTAAACTTAAAGTCGCAAGTTCAAAAACCAATACTTGGAGCTTAAAGCTTAACGCTGCAAGCCGCAACCTAGTCGACCCTTACAACTTCGGCTGAACACTAATTGAAAACGTCTGGAGTTGCTCTTTGAGCAGAGATTATAAGTTGCAGGTTTTTAGTTGAGCGTAGTGAGCGTAGTGGGTGAATGGTTGATTGGCAGAAAGACGTTCGATGATGTAGGTGCGAGTGCCGATTCAGGAAATAATCTGCTTTATGAATTTATTTTGCGTTTTTTTGTTGGTACCGTTAAGAGCTAATAAAAAATTGTAGTGACACAGACCACTTTTGTATTTAGCTAAATTGTCTAACTTTATCAAATCTTTTAAATCCATCATGGTTATTCACACTAAATTCATTTACAACGGTATATTAAAACTTACCATGATGTGAGTTTTGAACTTTCCAATATTTCATAGAAGTTCATACATAGTTTCATATGAATCTTTTTACTTCATTTAGCAGGATCAAGTTGCTCTCGGTGTGTTATTGACATTAAACAGTTCAAATCATAGCAGGCTAGAGAAAAAAAATATTATTCGATTTTGTTTGATTTACAAAAGAAAAAAATATGTGTCCAATATCTTCTGATAATCTAACTGACGGATTAAGAAGAATAATATCGACGACCTCTGTGGCGCTGTGGGCGAAGGTCCGCCTGCGACGCAGGAGGTTGCGGGTTCGATTCCCGCCTCGGGACAAATATTTGTACGATCTGCAGATATTTGTTCAGGGTGTTCTGGTCGTTTTCTATGTATAATAAAAAATATCTATCTATGTACTCGTATATTATTATGTATATCAGTTATCTAGTACCCATAACACAAGCTCTGCTTACCTTGGGGCTAGATAATGCTGTGTGAATTGTCCAGCATTATTATTATTATATTATAATATTTTTTTTACCCAGGACACTATCAATGCCACAACGTCCAGTCTCGCGAACGAGAGTCTCATAATCTTATGGCTATGCAGGCATTGCGAGGGTTGCGAGTTCGAATCCCATCGGAAACAAGACGCACATTTAAATATACATAAATAAAACTTTTTTTTTTAATTTTTGTATATAAACTAGCTTCTGCCCACGGCTTCTCATGCGTTTTTCCGGCATATATGGTCTACCCTTCCTCTGGGTACCACCTACCCCCTTGCCTTTCAAGATCCGCTCAGCAGTGAAAAGGTTCCATACATAGGTAGGTACAGACAGACATAGTTATTTCCGGATTTATTAATATTAGAAGGATATTGCAGGTTGTTCTCCTTACTTGAAGAATCACTATATAAATCAAGAACCGGTACTATTTGGATCTTCAAAGTGATATCGAACGTCGTAAATAAATTTTAGTACGAAGGCTTTCACGCAAAACGGATATAAGCAGGTACAAGCGATAATGGACCCACTGCATAGTGCTTTCAAAGTGCAAAGTGCAGTATCGTGTAAGATTTACAGCGTAATGGAGATTGGAACCATAATGGTTCGGTTTTAACTGTGACGTCATCATTATTATCACGGCTTCGCGTGAACATCCACACGTGAATGATGTTTTAAATGTGTTTTCTTCATTCATTTTGTTCAACAAAAGAAGTCTTAACCAAAACATCGATCAAAAATTTCCGGCCCCGCCGCATACTTGATCGATGAACCAAAATCGTTAAATTAAATTTTTAACACAGTTTTTAATTACACATTTGACCTATTTTGAAAATAACCATAACTGATATAACAGAAAATTTAAAAAAGTAACAAGTTAGAAATGGATTTCCATATAATATACTCTCCCGCTAAACGCGCGAGAGATGAAATTCCATACAGTTTTCCGTCGCACATTCTGGTACGCCTGCAATGACGCTGCCTGGTGGATACAAAACACACTATCACACAAACATTATAAATACGAAAGTTTGGATACATGTATGTTTGTCACTTTTTCATGCCGAAACTACTGAACGGGCTGGAATTATGATCTGGACCTGGATTAACACATGGGCTAATTTATTTCACAAAATCAGTTCCCATCGTTTCTATAGAACAATTCATTGTAGATTCTATACAAAAATTGTTTTCTTCATTTTCACAGTTTCATAGTTATGGTACAGTGTCAAAGTAAGCAAAGCTTTTATTATGGGTATCCGATGACTGTTATTCACACCCAAACCTGGAAGAAATACCTGCAGATCATTCAAACATTTGCCCCGCGGCGGCGGGAATCGAACCCGCAACGTGTCGCAGGCGGACCCTCGCTCTTGCGCTACCGAGGTCATCGATATTGAAGGAAATAAACATGGAATAAAACACAAATAATGGCTGCCATTATGGTTTATGGCGAAAAATACGGCCTGTAACTAGTAGTTATGGTTTGTTTATGGTTTCAGGTACGTTAACTGTTAATAACCTGGCCAGCCTACGCGTAGACACAGGATACTGCGATAGGTGACATCGCTGAACTCATTTTCGTAAAATTTTATAAGTGAGATAATTCTCGGCAGCTTCGGTCCGATTTAACAAATGCCCTGATGGCTACGATATAAGTATCTAGTACTACTATATGGGTAGAAATCAGAAATCAATCACGTCTATTTCTTTAGAACAAACAAAATTATTTGGTGAGGAATTTCGTTTACGAATAAACAGGTCTGGGGGGACCGGAATTATGTGGGACTCGACGCCCTGAGAAGGACGTAAGTAATACCCACTAAAAACCTCTCCGGTGTCCCTCTCTCGGCATTTTTCTCAACCACGGGAACAATTAAAACCTACCCTAAGTACAAGGTATTGTAGTAATACTGAGTGCATACATAAAACTAAACTGTAATACATATAACTAAGTTCTATCATCTATTAAATAACAAAAAACCAAAAAGTACGAACTTTAATGAATTTTAATTTATTGTAAGTCATTCTGTCTCAAACATTTTTGCATACCGACTAACGGTCAAGCATGTTGATTCATAAAATGTACCTTTACCTTACCTAAACCTTTACCTTACATAACACATATTTTGACTAATAAAAACTTTATCTTTACTTTAAATAAGTTTTACTATAATATAAACAAGTTTTTAATGCATTGTCAACTAAACTAAACGTGTACTTACACAAAATTTCAGCTCAATCGGTTGAAGATAGCTGCTTCAAAATTGAGTTGCAAGATTATACCCGAACAAATAGTTACATACATTGCATGTTAAATAAAAGCTTTTGAAAAAGATAGGTTACCTACGTTTCATCTAGATAAGTATCAGAAGTTACCTAGTCGTTGATCAATAAACCGAAACCTCAGTCAGCAAATGTATCTTGTAACAAAGGAATACAAGTCACTTGTGTGTAAATTTACGTACAACTACACAACTGGTTAGGTTTCTGCTACTCTGGAATAACTTCAGTGTAGTTTAATCAGTGACATCGCGAAACTACCAACTCTCATAACTTTTACGGTTGATATCAAGTTTCGCAGACATTATTTATGTACAAATAATAGTTTTGCAAAGAGATCTGTGAATCACACTAATATTATAAATGCGAAAGTTTGGATGTTTATATGTATTTTTTTTACCTCTTAACACCAAAACTACGGAACTTTTCTCGGATCGGCCTGTACTTTGGCATATTCTACTTTTCATCCCATAAATCAGTTCCCAAGGTATAGAAAAAGTTTCCATAGAAACAACGCGTCCGAAGCCGCAGGTGGAAACTAGTTTATCTATAAGTTGAGAAGGGTTATGGAACATTTGGTCCGAATCTCAAACTCATCCGCGGACGAGTAGTCTTCACTTTTGAGTAGGGGTACATCTCGTCCGAAAAAGGGCGATTTTTATCCCTCTTTCTCAAGTTTACCTCTTACCGCATGATAGTTGCTTTCCAGACTTTTCGCATCGAGCGAGGTAGAGAAGGTATTGAAGAACGTTTATGAGATAAGAAAATGGGGTCGGTTGCTAATTGATTGCGGTCGAGATATCCTAGCTTCTATATACGCACGGATTATAGACGCGGAGGTTGCAGATTCGATTCCCGCCTCGGTACAAATGTAGTAGTACGACCTGCAGATTTGTTCCGGGTGTTCCGGGTGTGAGAAATCTATTTTATTCTTATTTTTCTGTTTTATCCTTTTTTGTATATGTGGAATAAAAATATATTAATATCTCTATAATGTTAAAAGTTAACTATTAGCCATAACTCAAGCTTTGCTTAGGTTTGGGGTGGATGATGTTGTGTGGATTGTCCAGCATTATTATTATTATTTTACCTGAGTTTACATGAATTCCAGATCGCAAGAATTTGAGTGTTAACTGTTGGCTTCTATTTGGTTAAAAATAAATGTCACGTGCTCGGGGTAGGTACTCTGTTTAAAGTGTCAGATTAATGCCTAGATAATGTAATAACAACCGGAATCATTACGGATATAACTACGAACCTTATTTGTGTTGGAAGAACACCAACAACGTCTCAATGCTTACATCCGTAATAAATTCGTCAATCTACGATAGTTCTTATAGAAAAACAACCGAAAGATTATGATAAGAGCGATTATCATCTTTACGCCACTTGAACACAATTTTGAACATTTTTTTAAAATTCACTTTGTCTACTGATCTGCAGCTCAGATATCGTGGGTGATCTATACTGTTGTCGATTACACGGTCAACTCCAACAATTTAAGCTTGTTGTGTTATCTAAACAGCTACAAAGACTGCTATCTAAATACCGTCTAGACATAGACGTTAGACCCGGAGCGGTACCGCGGGACAAATAAATCCCAGGATTCCACTGACAATGTACACATTAAAAAGTTAACGTAGCGTAAAACTGATAACAAAATAAAACTTTGTAGAAAATGGCTTTAAATCCCCATTGCTTACTAGTGGTTTTACATCGGTTAGCGCGTCGGCTAACTATAGATTGTCTTGGTTAATTTGCATAGTGTAGAAAGAGATGCCCTATAACATTTTTTTCTCGACCCAGAAAGACAGCTCTCATCCGTCTGGCGGAGAGGTACAAGCTACAATGAAATTTTTTTCTTTTCATCTAGAATCTCAATACCTACTCAACACTCATTTTTTTATTGCGATTGAATCTAAAGGGTATTGTTCTAGACCTATAAAATATCAATGAAGACAAGCCAGAAAGAGTCTACACACCAAATTTAGCCCTACGACAAATCGTAGACACTGTCTACAACATTCATTTATACTGAAATGTCGCACCAACTCGCCCGGCTGTGTCGAATTCTTATCAACCAAATGATCATAATGGCGTCTTTTCAAAATGGAGGCCAAGACACACTTCAAGTCGCTAAGTAAAAAAAAAGCATTGTGATATAAGACAACCTAGCCTGGCCTATTATTGCCCCTGATCACAAGAACTGAAACACGGAGACCAGAACTGGAGCATCGATTCTTACTGAGCTAACTCTTACTATTCTTATCCGAGTCACAATCAGAGAAACCTAAACTTAGGTTTCTGGTGCAGGAAGATACTTGTATCTTAGAGACCTGCACCCAGACGCCCTGCGCCTAAGCTAGCGAATGCAGAAGACCCCTCCAAGATGCCAGGAATAGATCACGTTTCTTATTTCTAATGTTGAATCCCCACGAGCCAGCACCCACGCCCAATAGAGATATCTTCAAAGGACTCCTTCATATTTATTTTGTTATTATCATCTTATTATTTATATTATTATTTTGTGTTACCAGCTTCAAGTCCCAGACTCAACCCTAAGTGAGAATGGAAGCCACTATTCTCCCGTTCCCTCAAGTCCGTCCACATGTCTGTCACAGCTGTTTCACTCAGGAACTGTAAGCTGGTTGGTCACAGTGCTGAGTGCGTTGCTTCTGTCTCTGCGCGTTTTGCTTTCAACCCCACTCAATGTTAGTTCGTCTTGTTACTAGCTTTTGCTTTTTGAAAATAAACAGGCGCTAGGGAAAGAAGGTACTGTTTGCAAGTTGTCTATTCACTTTTTGTGTGGGTATGTATGTTTTGTATGTATGACCTTTTCTAAGTGTACATTTATTGTATTTATGGAAATAGTAGAAGTTTTTGATTTTGATTTTGGTATTATGCTCATTAGGGGAGGCCTATGTCCAGCAGTGGACTAATATAGGCTGATGATGATGATGATGTATGTTTTGGTCATATCTTGGAAGCGGAATTTCCACCAGTGGACATATCGGAAATATGGTAGTGGACCATATTTCCGATATGTCCAAGTCAAAACAATGTTATTATTGTATAACGAAATAAGTTACTAATAAAGAAACTAAAAGAAGAAACTAAAACTGTAATTATAACTTCTCCAGCCTACGAAGCGTGCTTATGGCAAAACAAGGGGGTTGTATGGAGGGACGCGTGTTCAGCTGTAGGCGTACACATGTGTGCTGATATAGACAGGTATTTTAAGGGTTACCAAGTTCCTAGGTTAGTAAACTGTCGGACAAAATAGTGCCGGTTTAGTACAATCCAAGGATCGTGTAGGTACAATTTGAATGAACTTTACGTTATCTCAAACCCCAATTGAGCCACCGGAAGATCCGGCGGCCCCTGTGGGTCCCCATTATTTCAGCATCTTACAGATCAGGCTGATCTCGGGATAAATCCTCTCCAATACGCTCCCGATGGGTTACTTACAGCTCGGTACAGTCAGCGGTACTCTTATGTGTATACCTAATCGGTGTTTACCATATTAATAAAAGTAAATAAATAAATTGTTATTGTAATATACCAAAGAAATAAACTATTTTGATTTGAAATTTTTTTTAGTGTGATAGCTAAACTACATCCTTATGTGATGTTGAAAACTGCTTAACTTGTTTTTTTTTTAATTAGATATAAACTTTTTTTATGGCACCGGCCGGCGCCCGCGGCTCGTGTCTCTCGCGTACCCAGTACCTACTCGCAGGGATGTGGAACGCGCGCGTTTTGACCCGCCCTTACCCTGAAGAAATCCCTCGTTAAGTGTTTTTAGACAGTTAGCGCGAATTTCGCGCCGACTGTATATCGCTCTACCTCCAGGTCTTGGATTACATTATATCAAATACTTTTCCCTCATGCGAAGCCTAAAACATAAATAATGTAACCTACGTTCTCCAAGATTCCTTTCTTCATAAATTATTAAAAGGTACGTTGTTCATGGTACGATTTAATTCATAAAATCACATCAGAGAACCACCGAATGTTTTCCCGTCATGTTTACGTTAATCGGGTCTTCATGAATTGAATTAGAACTCAACAGTCCCAAAACTTTTGTACGAAACATGCAACAACTGTGCCAAAATTTTTATATAACCATGATATGGTCGTGAACACCAGGACTTCATCATCATCATCATCAGCAGTTACACCGAGAACCACTCACAGCGAGAAATTTACCATATTTTATAAAACACGATACTTACGTTTTTTATTTACTTTTATTAACACGATGTTAGCTCAGACTAAGTAAATAATAAATCTTTGAAAACCATCCAATTGGTAAATATCCCGTTGTCAATTTCTCATTAATAATTATTTTTTCTGACATGTAATATTTTTACCAATAAATGATTATTCTGATTATTCAGGTAAATAACACCTATCTACACACATGTTTTTTGTAAGCTGTATAGTTTTTTTTTCACTTTTATGTAAAGTAAAAATAGTAGCGTAGGTCCGTTCGTGACGTCATCAACGGGTCATAACGGAAGACTGGCTAGGCCTCTTACAGGAGCTTAGCCAGCACTATACTGGAACTAAAGCACTTAGACTTTCGAGGTTTTGAATTAACAACTGAATATTCGTTGAAAGTCTATTATACACGCCTTACCAAATATTTGACTAGGAATTAGTGCGATTTTATTTACTAATGCTCGATTTTCTTCTGTTTTGTATAAAAATAAAATAAATCAATAGATTTTCTTGTGGATATTCGCATTGAAAACTCTCAAAATGTTGTCCAGCTGGTCGCCAAAAGTGCACACAAAACGAAGAAGATAATATTTTATAAAAGTTAAAATGTTTAACTGCGTTAAAGGTTTAACTGCGTACGAGCGTTGACGGATGAAGATTAGGGGAATCTTCATCCAAATGTATAGAGTTTATTAATAAATCAATTATCCCTTTCATCCCTAAGTGTATATCCGTTTATCTATCTATACTTATAATAAAACTGTAACAGGTCCAATTCTGTACATTGAAGATATTTTAAATTTTTTTTTGGAGGGCACTCTATTATCGATACTGAAGCCAAAACTGTAATTTTTTTTATTCATGTCTGTCTGTCTGTCTGTCTGTCTGTTTCTTAAACGCGCATCACGCCGAAACTACTGAAGGTATTGACATGAAACTCGGCATGATCTTAGGTCATACTACGAGGAAGGACATAGGATACTTTTTATCCCGGAATTCAGTCAGGTTCCCCTGGGAGAGAGGATGAAAGTAAAATTCTTTAAGTGCTCATCACGACGGAACTGCTGAATGAGTTGGACTGAAACTTGGTATGATTTGAGTTCATACTACAAGGAAGGACATGGGATACATTTTATCCTGGAATTGAGTGAGGTTCCCCCGGGAGAGAAGATGAAAGTAAAATCCTTTAATCGCGCATCACGACGGAACTACTGAATGAATTCGAATGGAACTCGGCATAATTTGAGTTCCTACTACGGGGAAAGATAGGTACATTTTATCCCGGAATTTAATAAGGTTCCCCGTGGAGAGAGGATAAAAGTCATATTCCTGGGCCGCGCATCACGCCAAAAGTACAGTATGAATTCAAATGAACAATATTTTTTATCCCGGAATCAGTACGGTTCCCTTAGGTTAGGAAGTGGATGAAAGTAAAAATATGCTACTAAATGAATTCAAATGAAACTATGCATGATTTGATCTCATACTACGAGGAAAAACATAGGATACATTTTATCTGGGACAGTAGGCACGGTTCTCTCGGGAGAGGGGATAAAAGTCAAAATGTGTAAGTACTTAGTTGTAATTCATTAACGCGTCGTCCGATTTCATGCATTCTTTTTGGAACGAATTTCCTTATCGCGCGTTGTGAAAGGGGGCTAGACGGAAAAAATTGTAACGAAAATTGGAGCGACACTTTTTGCCACAGAACAAGTATAATCCTAACATTTTGTTGGAAAGTAAACACAATATTAAGTCAGTGTCAAAGTGTAGAACTGTCACTGTAGCGTTTATGATAGGCAGCTGTCATCGCGAATGACATTCATTAGGTTTGCACAAAAATTAGAAGAGAGCTCTCCGAACAATCGTGTGTTCCGCTCTCTCGCGCAACGTGTCATTGGAGTGAGCGGGATATATATGCGACGACCGCAGCCGAGTTGAGCCGACACATTTTGACGAAGACAACCGAGGAGAACCGAAGCGACGACCGCAGCCGAGTTGAGCCGAGGTGGGCTTTGATTCGAACAATCGTGTGTTAGGATAGTAGGATAGGATAGTAGGATAGGATAGTAGGATAGGATAGTAGGATAGGATAGTAGGATAGGATAGTAGGATAGGATAGTAGGATAGGATAGTAGGATAGGATAGTAGGATAGGATAGTAGGATAGGATAGTAGGATATCTATACTTATAATAAAACTGTAACAGGTCCAATTCTGTACATTGAAGATATTTTAAATTTTTTTTTGGAGGGCACTCTATTATCGATACTGAAGCCAAAACTGTAATTTTTTTTATTCATGTCTGTCTGTCTGTCTGTCTGTCTGTCTGTCTGTTTCTTAAACGCGCATCACGCCGAAACTACTGAAGGTATTGACATGAAACTCGGCATGATCTTAGGTCATACTACGAGGAAGGACATAGGATACTTTTTATCCCGGAATTCAGTCAGGTTCCCCTGGGAGAGAGGATGAAAGTAAAATTCTTTAAGAGCTCATCACGACGGAACTGCTGAATGAGTTGGACTGAAACTTGGTATGATTTGAGTTCATACTACAAGGAAGGACATGGGATACATTTTATCCTGGAATTGAGTGAGGTTCCCCCGGGAGAGAAGATGAAAGTAAAATCCTTTAATCGCGCATCACGACGGAACTACTGAATGAATTCGAATGGAACTCGGCATAATTTGAGTTCCTACTACGGGGAAAGATAGGTACATTTTATCCCGGAATTTAATAAGGTTCCCCGTGGAGAGAGGATAAAAGTCATATTCCTGGGCCGCGCATCACGCCAAAAGTACAGTATGAATTCAAATGAACAATATTTTTTATCCCGGAATCAGTACGGTTCCCTTAGGTTAGGAAGTGGATGAAAGTAAAAATATGCTACTAAATGAATTCAAATGAAACTATGCATGATTTGATCTCATACTACGAGGAAAAACATAGGATACATTTTATCTGGGACAGTAGGCACGGTTCTCTCGGGAGAGGGGATAAAAGTCAAAATGTGTAAGTACTTAGTTGTAATTCATTAACGCGTCGTCCGATTTCATGCATTCTTTTTGGAACGAATTTCCTTATCGCGCGTTGTGAAAGGGGGCTAGACGGAAAAAATTGTAACGAAAATTGGAGCGACACTTTTTGCCACAGAACAAGTATAATCCTAACATTTTGTTGGAAAGTAAACACAATATTAAGTCAGTGTCAAAGTGTAGAACTGTCACTGTAGCGTTTATGATAGGCAGCTGTCATCGCGAATGACATTCATTAGGTTTGCACAAAAATTAGAAGAGAGCTCTCCGAACAATCGTGTGTTCCGCTCTCTCGCGCAACGTGTCATTGGAGTGAGCGGGATATATATGCGACGACCGCAGCCGAGTTGAGCCGACACATTTTGACGAAGACAACCGAGGAGAACCGAAGCGACGACCGCAGCCGAGTTGAGCCGAGGTGGGCTTTGATTCGAACAATCGTGTGTTAGGATAGTAGGATAGGATAGTAGGATAGGATAGTAGGATAGGATAGTAGGATAGGATAGTAGGATAGGATAGTAGGATAGGATAGTAGGATAGGATAGTAGGATAGGATAGTAGGATAGGATAGTAGGATAGGATAGTAGGATAGGATAGTAGGATAGGATAGTAGGATAGGATAGTAGGATAGGATAGTAGGATAGGATAGTAGGATAGGATAGTAGGATAGGATAGTAGGATAGAATAGTAGGATAGGATAGTAGGATAGGATAGTAGGATAGGATAGTAGGATAGGATAGTAGGATAGGATAGTAGGATAGGATAGTAGGATAGGATAGTAGGATAGGATAGTAGGATAGGATAGTAGGATAGGATAGTAGGATAGGATAGTAGGATAGGATAGTAGGATAGGATAGTAGGATAGGATAGTAGGATTAATCGAAAGGAACTTCGTTCCATCCGGGTGTCCCTTGACACCTCTCAAGTTTTTTTTGTTAGAAACAGTGTTGCAATATGGAATTTGACTAAATCAGTAGAAAATAGGTAGATTGATGAAATAATCTGTAGATTGAAGAAAAAATCAGTAGATAAAGGGTAGGTAAGTTCCTATCTATTTATTTTTTGAAGACGCCACCCATTAGTTAGGTAGAACCTAACTAATGGGTGCGTCAATGCCTATTTCAGGCAAAGTAAAATGTACAAATGGTCCATGCAATCTTCATGAACATGATATTTGGTGGTTTAGCTGGTCCAGTTAACTGTACCACAGAAGTTTCTTTGCAGTAAGTGTTTCAATGAAACTAACAGGACCACAGAACAAATATTTTTTACTGTGGTACACAATCAAAGACACTAACGAAAAAAAAAATACGGTGGTCCAGTCAAATGGATCAGAAGCCCAATTCTTCAATACAATTGCTTCACTATGGCAATGGAATCGTCGCAGAATCATCACGTAGAATCTCTAGATTAATAAAACTCCAGATAATGCGTGCGAGATATATTAATAGTTTCAAACTTGACGCGCGTCTCTCCATCTGCATTCATCATAATTTCTTTTATCTAAGGTAGAATATCAAAACGTGTAATTTTGTGACGATATAGTGAAGCGTTTAGCTGAACGGAACCAGATGACAACATGCTATCCCCCGTAGACCCTACACGATCTATACACAATTTAATGTACCTACCTAAATATAGATGCTTATATTACAAGTGTAACAGGTCCAATTCTGCGCATTGAAGTTTTTTTGCACGTCGGCATTTCATTAAATGAGATAAACTGTGGTTAATTGTGAACTTAATTATTCGGCAGGTATGGCAATCGCGAACGAAGTCGCGGGTACAGCTAGTCCCGCAATATAATTATCGTCTGTCCCGAGATGTATTTTATTTTTCACCGCAAGCCCCGTCACGTAGCTTAATAAAGTTGTCACGTTATCTTATTATCGCCGAAACTGCCCGCCCAGGCCGCCGCCCAGGCGGCCCTAGACCTTAACGTAGGGTGGACAATAAATAATGCTGGACAATTCCCACTTCTATTTTATATACGCGAAATAAGCTCTTCAGGATTGAAATCGAAACACAAAAACGGGACCTACAGTTATATGGACGCCGTAGGTAAAGTCCCCATTTTTAGGGTTCCGTACCTCAAAAGGAAAAAAAGGAACCCTTATAGGATCACTGTGTTGTCCGTTTTTCTGTCTGTCTGTCTATCCCCTTTTCTCAGGAAAGCGTGGAGGAGGTATCGAGTTAAAATTAACATCAAATACTCAAGTCCGTAACCTCTTGAAGCCTCAATATAAATAAAATTTCTAGGTCAAAGCAATCAAAAAGTACAGCCGTTTATGTCTGAATATTTTAAATTTTTCTAAGGGAATCACATGCACACAAAACATTTGGGGTACTTCCCGTAGACCTAGGATCATGAAGTTTGGCAAGAAGCAAGGTCTTATTGCACAAAAAAGGGAAAAATCCGAAAACCGTAAATTTGTAGTTTATTCCTTTAAAATAATAAAATAATTAAAATACGTGCTATGGACCAAAACCTATAAGGCATATTCCCGTTGTTACCTATATTCCCGTTCACCTAGAATCATAATATTTGGCAAGAAACAAGGTCTTACAATTAAACGGAACCCTTAGTGCGCGAGTCCGACTCGCACTTGACGTTTTATTTTTTACTAGCTGTACCCGCGACTTCGTTCGCGATTGCCATACCTGCCGAATAATTAAGTTCACAATTAACCACAGTTTATCTCATTTAATGAAATGCCGACGTGCAAAAAAACTTCAATGCGCAGAATTGGACCTGTTACACTTGTAATATAAGCATCTATATTTAGGTAGGTACATTAAATTGTGTATAGATCGTGTAGGGTCTACGGGGGATAGCATGTTGTCATCTGGTTCCGTTCAGCTAAACGCTTCACTATATCGTCACAAAATTACACGTTTTGATATTCTACCTTAGATAAAAGAAATTATGATGAATGCAGATGGAGAGACGCGCGTCAAGTTTGAAACTATTAATATATCTCGCACGCATTATCTGGAGTTTTATTAATCTAGAGATTCTACGTGATGATTCTGCGACGATTCCATTGCCATAGTGAAGCAATTGTATTGAAGAATTGGGCTTCTGATCCATTTGACTGGACCACCGTATTTTTTTTTTCGTTAGTGTCTTTGATTGTGTACCACAGTAAAAAATATTTGTTCTGTGGTCCTGTTAGTTTCATTGAAACACTTACTGCAAAGAAACTTCTGTGGTACAGTTAACTGGACCAGCTAAACCACCAAATATCATGTTCATGAAGATTGCATGGACCATTTGTACATTTTACTTTGCCTGAAATAGGCATTGACGCACCCATTAGTTAGGTTCTACCTAACTAATGGGTGGCGTCTTCAAAAAATAAATAGATAGGAACTTACCTACCCTTTATCTACTGATTTTTTCTTCAATCTACAGATTATTTCATCAATCTACCTATTTTCTACTGATTTAGTCAAATTCCATATTGCAACACTGTTTCTAACAAAAAAAACTTGAGAGGTGTCAAGGGACACCCGGATGGAACGAAGTTCCTTTCGATTAATCCTACTATCCTATCCTACTATCCTATCCTACTATCCTATCCTACTATCCTATCCTACTATCCTATCCTACTATCCTATCCTACTATCCTATCCTACTATCCTATCCTACTATCCTATCCTACTATCCTATCCTACTATCCTATCCTACTATTCTATCCTACTATCCTATCCTACTATCCTATCCTACTATCCTATCCTACTATCCTATCCTACTATCCTATCCTACTATCCTATCCTACTATCCTATCCTACTATCCTATCCTACTATCCTATCCTACTATCCTATCCTACTATCCTATCCTACTATCCTATCCTACTATCCTATCCTACTATCCTATCCTACTATCCTATCCTACTATCCTATCCTACTATCCTATCCTACTATCCTATCCTACTATCCTATCCTACTATCCTATCCTACTATCCTAACACACGATTGTTCGAATCAAAGCCCACCTCGGCTCAACTCGGCTGCGGTCGTCGCTTCGGTTCTCCTCGGTTGTCTTCGTCAAAATGTGTCGGCTCAACTCGGCTGCGGTCGTCGCATATATATCCCGCTCACTCCAATGACACGTTGCGCGAGAGAGCGGAACACACGATTGTTCGGAGAGCTCTCTTCTAATTTTTGTGCAAACCTAATGAATGTCATTCGCGATGACAGCTGCCTATCATAAACGCTACAGTGACAGTTCTACACTTTGACACTGACTTAATATTGTGTTTACTTTCCAACAAAATGTTAGGATTATACTTGTTCTGTGGCAAAAAGTGTCGCTCCAATTTTCGTTACAATTTTTTCCGTCTAGCCCCCTTTCACAACGCGCGATAAGGAAATTCGTTCCAAAAAGAATGCATGAAATCGGACGACGCGTTAATGAATTACAACTAAGTACTTACACATTTTGACTTTTATCCCCTCTCCCGAGAGAACCGTGCCTACTGTCCCAGATAAAATGTATCCTATGTTTTTCCTCGTAGTATGAGATCAAATCATGCATAGTTTCATTTGAATTCATTTAGTAGCATATTTTTACTTTCATCCACTTCCTAACCTAAGGGAACCGTACTGATTCCGGGATAAAAAATATTGTTCATTTGAATTCATACTGTACTTTTGGCGTGATGCGCGGCCCAGGAATATGACTTTTATCCTCTCTCCACGGGGAACCTTATTAAATTCCGGGATAAAATGTACCTATCTTTCCCCGTAGTAGGAACTCAAATTATGCCGAGTTCCATTCGAATTCATTCAGTAGTTCCGTCGTGATGCGCGATTAAAGGATTTTACTTTCATCTTCTCTCCCGGGGGAACCTCACTCAATTCCAGGATAAAATGTATCCCATGTCCTTCCTTGTAGTATGAACTCAAATCATACCAAGTTTCAGTCCAACTCATTCAGCAGTTCCGTCGTGATGAGCTCTTAAAGAATTTTACTTTCATCCTCTCTCCCAGGGGAACCTGACTGAATTCCGGGATAAAAAGTATCCTATGTCCTTCCTCGTAGTATGACCTAAGATCATGCCGAGTTTCATGTCAATACCTTCAGTAGTTTCGGCGTGATGCGCGTTTAAGAAACAGACAGACAGACAGACAGACAGACAGACAGACATGAATAAAAAAAATTACAGTTTTGGCTTCAGTATCGATAATAGAGTGCCCTCCAAAAAAAAATTTAAAATATCTTCAATGTACAGAATTGGACCTGTTACAGTTTTATTATAAGTATAGATAGATATCCTACTATCCTATCCTACTATCCTATCCTACTATCCTATCCTACTATCCTATCCTACTATCCTATCCTACTATCCTATCCTACTATCCTATCCTACTATCCTATCCTACTATCCTATCCTACTATCCTATCCTACTATCCTATCCTACTATCCTATCCTACTATCCTATCCTACTATCCTATCCTACTATCCTATCCTACTATCCTATCCTACTATCCTATCCTACTATCCTATCCTACTATCCTATCCTACTATCCTATCCTACTATCCTATCCTACTATCCTATCCTACTATCCTAACACACGATTGTTCGAATCAAAGCCCACCTCGGCTCAACTCGGCTGCGGTCGTCGCTTCGGTTCTCCTCGGTTGTCTTCGTCAAAATGTGTCGGCTCAACTCGGCTGCGGTCGTCGCATATATATCCCGCTCACTCCAATGACACGTTGCGCGAGAGAGCGGAACACACGATTGTTCGGAGAGCTCTCTTCTAATTTTTGTGCAAACCTAATGAATGTCATTCGCGATGACAGCTGCCTATCATAAACGCTACAGTGACAGTTCTACACTTTGACACTGACTTAATATTGTGTTTACTTTCCAACAAAATGTTAGGATTATACTTGTTCTGTGGCAAAAAGTGTCGCTCCAATTTTCGTTACAATTTTTTCCGTCTAGCCCCCTTTCACAACGCGCGATAAGGAAATTCGTTCCAAAAAGAATGCATGAAATCGGACGACGCGTTAATGAATTACAACTAAGTACTTACACATTTTGACTTTTATCCCCTCTCCCGAGAGAACCGTGCCTACTGTCCCAGATAAAATGTATCCTATGTTTTTCCTCGTAGTATGAGATCAAATCATGCATAGTTTCATTTGAATTCATTTAGTAGCATATTTTTACTTTCATCCACTTCCTAACCTAAGGGAACCGTACTGATTCCGGGATAAAAAATATTGTTCATTTGAATTCATACTGTACTTTTGGCGTGATGCGCGGCCCAGGAATATGACTTTTATCCTCTCTCCACGGGGAACCTTATTAAATTCCGGGATAAAATGTACCTATCTTTCCCCGTAGTAGGAACTCAAATTATGCCGAGTTCCATTCGAATTCATTCAGTAGTTCCGTCGTGATGCGCGATTAAAGGATTTTACTTTCATCTTCTCTCCCGGGGGAACCTCACTCAATTCCAGGATAAAATGTATCCCATGTCCTTCCTTGTAGTATGAACTCAAATCATACCAAGTTTCAGTCCAACTCATTCAGCAGTTCCGTCGTGATGAGCACTTAAAGAATTTTACTTTCATCCTCTCTCCCAGGGGAACCTGACTGAATTCCGGGATAAAAAGTATCCTATGTCCTTCCTCGTAGTATGACCTAAGATCATGCCGAGTTTCATGTCAATACCTTCAGTAGTTTCGGCGTGATGCGCGTTTAAGAAACAGACAGACAGACAGACAGACAGACATGAATAAAAAAAATTACAGTTTTGGCTTCAGTATCGATAATAGAGTGCCCTCCAAAAAAAAATTTAAAATATCTTCAATGTACAGAATTGGACCTGTTACAGTTTTATTATAAGTATAGATAAATCACAGTCATTGGTAATTACCGGGACTTAGAACCTCAAAGGTATTGCGATTCCCAACCCTTATGCTCAGCGTGGGGATTATGGGCATTACCCCCATGAGATAAAAGCCAAAACGCGCTTCTCACGGGGAGGCCTGCGTCCAGCTGTGGAATATAGGCTGTTGAGATGAGGTGAGGTGAGGCCCCCGGGAGGCCAAGTCCTTTTCTACCAAGGGTGAGGTAATGTTGTCACCCTAGTGTCGAATTGAAGGAGTGCTGGTAGAGCACGCGCCAGACCAGTGGGCGAATAAAGAAAATGGAGGGACACGTTTTTATTTTTGTACTTATTAAAAATGTTATTAGTTATTTTCAGTTTTCGCAGACTTCCCAAGTCTCACGTACCGAATAATTGACTTTTAAATTTTGTGTTTTTTTTCTTATGTAATTTTTTCCTCAGACTTTGTCAAAAATGGAGAGACGTGAAGGTTACAGCGCGTACGAGCTGCGCAGGACCGGCCATTGAGGAGAACCTATGTATGTCCAGCAGTGGACGTCATTCGGCGGAAACCCTCCCCTATGCTTCCCTAAAATGGGGATGATTTTTTTTTTATCACCCAGGGAGTTGGGTACCGTATCGTAGCTTGTTCAAATTATGGGTGTGTCAACCCCATTAGATAAATAATGTTTGATCGATTAAGGGTTTATTTTGCGAGAAATAAAGCTTTAAAAGTCTATTTTTGTTGGAGTCAAGTGTTCCAGCATAAATACTCGTTCTGTAAAAGCATTTAATTTCCACATAAAACGTGAAAGCAAGCAGTAGTAATTTAAATAATTGCATGTTTTGTCCCAGCAAACAATGTAAAATAGCTGCTATTTTAACGTAAACTCAGGTGAAAAGCTGCTATTTTCACGTGAAACTGGTGAAAACAATGAGCGCGTTCTTGCCCATATTAGAAAGTGTTAACTAGGGCGTAGCTCACAACAATTCCACAGGGAATGCTGAAATGGCTGGTCATGTGGTTTCATTACAGGGAATCGCGATAAAAATGCGCGCCTTAAAGATTTGATGGATCTTTCACACACTATGGTGTGTTGTGTTGTAAAACAGGGACACTAACTAGATATTATAGCCCTACGAGCCCGGTTTTTATGTTTCTTTTGTGACTGGTGATTTTATGAAGATCTTCCTGAGACATATTTTTTGAATATTTAAAAAAACTTTTCTAATAACGATCTTTAATATCATCTCAGACCAAAGTCCTTAAGAAGACAATCGTTTCGTCTAGAAGTTCCTATGGCCACCTTCTGTCTTCATCGTCAGCCCAGCTCGCTGACACATTGCATTGTCACCAAACTGACTAACTAACATAACTAGGTTCGTAGTTAACCCGCTTACATTCATGAATTCGTCAAACTGCGAAAGTTTTTATAGTAAAATAAAACTTGTTTAAGTATGAGAGACAGCTCAATCGGTTGAGGATAACTGGTCTAAAATTCAGGTGCAAGATTCATCTCACAACATACTAACAGGGCCAGTTAAATATAAGCTTGTAAAAATGGTTGTGTTTATTTTAATTTGAAATTCAGAATAAGGATGCCGTTTCTGTCTTCATAAATACCTGGAACTCAGAGAGCAGTAGGTACTACCTACTTACTATAAAAGAGCTACTTCACGGGACTCGGAAGACCGAACTGCTTTGCAATATTAATTTGTAAGAGACCGATTCCGAGATACTATTGTAACCTACATTTCCCCTGTTCAAATAAATAAATAATAATAATAGTTCACACAAAATCACCTAGAGCCAAGCTAAGCTTAACAGGTGGTCTGAGACTAATTTGAGTTCTGAGGCTGCAACGCTGCCGTCTGCCGCACCCTTCGGAATTGCTAAGTGTAAGGTATGCACGAAATAGCTTTAGGGACATATTATCCTGGAGATTCGCGCAAGGCCGACTTTATTCTGTGGTAAAATCGGTCAATTTTTATGTGACAAATTTGCAGTCACGTAATTTTGGGGATCCAAAGGATCATTTGGTTTTGCACGGCTCACCAGCTTATGCAATATAATACAGTCTTGATCTCCGTTTTAACTCCGCGAATGCAACCCTGAGCTAAAGACTAAAAATACTTCACCAGCTATTCCATAACCAAGCTGTCCCAGCCTAGTCCCAGCGTCAAGATATTTGAAGTATGGTTCGCGCGGCGCGGCGTCGCCCGCTTTGTTTGCGGAGCTGCAACAACGCGGCGCTCGCGCATACTGAGCCAGATTCATCACGACTTGTTCTGCGGGGCTACTCAGACTCCGCTGCCGAGCCATCGACACGGAATCTGAGACAGATTCGGGCGAAATTCTAATATTTTAGCGGTTTTTCATATTTTCAGCGTTCTGCAAGGAATTACTAACCAACAAAGTAGTTTTTCACAAATCGTAGACCATTTTTTATGAACCCATGTTACAATATAGCACGATACTCGTAAAATGTATATGTGCTTTTGGTAATATCTTGTAGGTAATAAAGCTCTTAATTTATTAGACAAGACAAGTTTTTAATCTTATTTCGTAGATAGGTTTCTTAGGATGCTTGCTTATTATAAGCTTTGATACTTACTCCTTTAAGCTTTGATATTTACTTCCTATACGCTTTGATACTTCCTATAAGCTTTCTATAAGCCACTTCTAGCTCTACTTCTAGCTCCTATAAGCTTTGATACTTACTCCTTCAAACTTCATGGACATCCTTAACATTAGCTAACGTAATTAACTAATAATAATGCGGGACAATTCACACAGCATTATCCAGCCCCAAGGTAAGCAACGCTGTCTTTCGAAAATAATGAATAAATAAACCCAAAAGCCAAAAGTTTTATGGTATGGCACTTAATTATAATATAATTGGTATGGCACACCAAACGATAGAAAACCTTAACATTGTTATTGCCTGTTATGCGTTGCCTGTCCCGAACTCGTTCCGACTGTCGGATACGGATACTACACCGGCACAGGCAATTAAAAACATACTTATAAACTGAAAGCTTTTCACATAATTTCAGCCCTGACTGACTAACTCTTCTTAGAAAGTAACCAGATTCCCATTGATTTTGAACATTGTAACCAAAGACCCATAAATCAATTGTAATTGTACAAGCGCCTTGCAGAAATCACTCGGCAACAACCGACGGCAGAATTTATTTACGTTTTTACGTCGCTGTAGGGAAGGATAAGACGCCAATAGCCTTTGTTACTGCGGCTGCGGGGTGCGAAGTTTGGAGGTGGCATTTATTTAGACAAGAAGAAGATTTCGTAGAATTCTCATTGTTCCTTTTCTGGCTAATTATTTACCAGTGCAAACCATGATTGTTGGTCCTTTTGAGGCAAAAGACGTCCCGCGAGTTACACTCGCACTTGACGGATCTTGTTTATGTGCGTAAAATGGTCTCTATGGTTGTTTGTAGTTGCTTGCTAACTTGTTACATACACTGCTTTACAGTATAAGGTAACCTAGTCTAACTGCTTAACAACTTAATAATAGTTTTAACTGCTCAGTGTTTGTAAAACGCGTTTTTCGAACTACATAGAGAAACAAAGAAACAAATTTGAAATCCCCGAAACACTCACTGTAGATAAACTTTTACTGCATTTTATTGGATTTCTTTCAAGAGACGGACAATCCACACAGCATCATCTAGCCCCAAGCTGGGTATTAGATGACTGATATACTTAGTACCTCACCTCACCTCAACAGCCTATATTGGTCCACTGCTGGACGCAGGCCTCCCTCTGATAAGCGCCTTGTTGGCCCCCAATCTCATGGGGGTAGTGCACATAATCTCCACGCTGGGCATGCAGGTCGCAGTTCAGCGATAGAATTGTTCTACAGGGAGCGCTGCTACCCGCCCCCGGTGGATATCCTTTATTCGCCTCCTACGACAACCATGAGAAGAGTTGGGGTGGAGAAAATTCTAAGCCGGCACCACACAGCTTAATACAATACATTGGAAAATACCCAGAACACCCAGTAACAGTATAAAATAATAACATCGTTTTGTATAAATATGTTTATGAAATACTGGTCTATAATTTAGTTTGATCTTTTATACACAACACCAGCGCCAAGATATCTAGAGCTATAGAGATTTTTATTTGTATTTTCGCTAGGTAACGCCAGACTTTACTATCGAGGCTGGCTTCAGCACAGCTGAAGTCGTTACCACATCCACTGCCCGGGTCCTGCGGTCTACTCCGCGGACCAGATAAGGCGGCTTACACTAAACTGGATCGGTCGGCCGCTACTGCCGGTACAGTCGCCGAGTTATGCAATCCGCACGCAGTGGCCCGAATTTCCTAACCAATCGGTTTACTATGACAATGATATTGCTCTTTGCACGGAGAGATTGGTTGGTTTCAACCGTGACACTTTTGACAGATGTCCCTCCATGTGTCATTTCTTTCATCAAAGGTACAATGCCAACATGTGACGATACCATTGTTATGGTACGATTTATTTAGTGGAATTAGGCTCCAGCATATGATGCAACCATTTCGAACTGAAACAAATGTAGTCGGAAAACCTTGACAAGGTTCCATCTCATTTACACAACCCGCGGGTTGTATGAGAACAATACGGTACTTACACAAGTCTTTATTGTATAGGTACCTAACATAAATAAAATACAGCATAGACATTTATACAAAACTATAAGGTACTATGGGCGGCCTTATCGCTTAGAAGCGATTTCTCCCAGGATAAATGTGACCTAAAGTATTTACTTTGGCGAGGTTCCGAACAAGGGCGACCCTAGGCCATGTAGCGCCCATGTGCAACTCATAACCAGACGACCATTTTGATCGCGCGTCTACTAAAGGGGTTAGTAGACGCGCGATCAAAATGGATACGTATACGTTTTTTTTTAAAACCAGGGCCGTATTAACCGTATAGGTGCCAAGGTACAAAAAAGTTGTAACTTTTATTTTTTTGTGTTTGTTGGTAATATACGAGTACAATTGATCTTAAATTTAGTTTGAGGTCAGCGCAATCTACTCTTGCGAGCGCTCTCTTGTTCAAAAATATTACATGTGCTTGGAGTTGATAGAGAGAGAGCATGCAGGAACGAATTATTTTATAATCAAACAATTAAGGGGGTACCCTACCTCGTTATTGTGTGAAGAGGATAGGCATAGGATTTCGCGTTCACAGGAGCGGGACAGAGCAAAGCGGCGTAAGCCCAAAAATCAAGTTTTTAGTAGTTATTTGCTCCCCACAAACATTAGAATAGTTAATTGAAAAAAAGGCAACATATAAAATGTTCTTTATACTTAGCTCAATTACTATGCTTAATCTCAAGATCGTATCATCTGTATTTATTGAGAAATTAGGGTTTTAGTAAAAAATTAGAGGTAACTTTGCGATTTTTTTCTATCGAGAAAATTTTATGGAATCGTGTTTTCGAAACATATGATCGATAGAATAAGTCCTGAACTTTACCATATATAAATTTCAAAGTTAAATATTCAGTAGTTTGGAAGATATGGAGGTCCGACGGAGTTGAAAATAAGCAATTTGAGGGTATGTACCCCCTTAAACTATCATGAAGTTAGAACAAGACCCGTCAAGTGCGAGTTTAACTCGCGCGCCCAGGGTTTATGTCCCAAAGGTACGAGGGAGACTTTCCTATTTAATGAATACTTAAAAATATAGGTACCAACCTACATTTCAGATGGATCTCTCTGCATACTTCGGTGATGGGGGTAATGGTAATTTTTTCAAGATATTTCAAAAAGTATTATTTCAAAATATACAAAGAGTATAAAACCTGCAGAAATTTGAAAAACTGTTTTAAAATGTACAAACTTTTTTCTTTCTTCTTTGAAATGTAGGTCTCTTTTAAAATTTCACAATTTGTATGGAGCATTTTAATTTTTCATTTATTTAATTTTATCTTTAAATCTATACATGCGCACGAAGTATGTTATTACAAATTTCAAGTTGATAGCTACAATCGTTGCTGATTTATTAAAAGGGGAAAACAGGACAGAGAAAGCGAGACCATAAGGGCTTCGAAACCGATCTCGAACCCTAAAAATAGTAGCTAAATCTGAAGCACAACACAAGCCGCGGCCCTTCAAATCAAACTATTACTTCTCTTAATAGATTGTTTGAATCAGAAATGCGCGATACTGCGCTCCTTGCCATCTGGTCCTAGCGACCGCTTTACCCTCGGACCAGCGCAGAAACAGGTTCAGAAGTTACCTATCCAATCGGAGACAATGGAAAATAAGTAACGAACAAAGTGCACACCTTCCCATCAACTGTGGTGTACCCCAAGGCAGCGTCTTGGGTCCAACATTATACTTGCTATATATAAATGACATCTTACAACTAGAGTTGAACAACGCTGATGTATTAGCATACGCAGATAACACTGCAATCATATTTTACGGAAATTTTAATTTAATTTTTATTTTTATTTATTAAGTAATCCGACAGCGGTACATTTTACATAAAACAGTATAAGACTAAAATAAGCTCAAATAAGGCCAATTACCTATATGATTACATCGAAAAAGTAAAGATTTACAACAGAAAGGCGAGTGAAGTTGATACATAAAAAGAAAACATTAACAAGAAAACAAATAGGTAGTACAGAATATTTTATTTAACTGAAAATTTTATTTCAGTGGCTTTGTATAGTTTGTATAGTTGGGAAGAGACCTACGCAAGCGCCGAAAACAGTCTAGTGGCCATAAGGAAAGCTCTTGACAGGAATCTATTGACCATCACCAAAACTAAACATCTTGCTTTCTCAAAGACCTCAGTTGCTAGGCCCCCACTCACGTGTACCCTACGGTTGCATTCGTGCTCTATGGATAGCTCCTGCTTTTGTAGCTTCATCGAACGTACTCATACAATAAAATACCTCGGAATAACTCTTGACGAAAATCTATCGTACAAAAAACACCTCTCAAACATATCTGGGCGAGTAAGGAAGTTGATCTATGTCATGAAAAGGCTTCGAGATAGTAGCTCACCTGAGGTACTGAAAACGGTATATGTTTCCTTATGCCAATCGATACTTCATTTATACAGCGTACGTCCGTCGATTTCTCCAACAAGTTTTAAAACGGTTTAAAAATTATTTCGCTATTGTATTGAGAATGATCCCTAGGGTCCAATATTCCCGAGGTATATAGTATTTGTCCCGTTCAAATAAAAACCAGTGTATAATAGGTGAGAGCTTAGTTAGTGCTTAGACAAACTATCCTTAGCTTCAAGGCTCTGCCGACCTGGTTATGTAACGTACTTCAAATTAATAAATGATGCGCAGCGCATCAGCATTGCCATACAGCGGGGCAATGCAGCCAGCGTAGCGGGGACGCGACGACTGGTACCTATTGATATGGATCAGTTGAGCTACCTGTAGATTGTTTACAACAGTCTGCAGTTAGTTCTGTTCTTTCAATTGTAAATACTAGTGTAATGTTCTTTGCGTTTATAGGCTTTTGACATTTTTATTATAAATGATCTATCTATCTTCCTATAAAATAAAATAACACAAGGATTCATATCGGTTTTAAGTTTATATAAAACAATCAAATTAGGTCTAATCACGGTGTTATCGCTGACTGTACTGTTCAGTATTCGCTCGTTGAGCTTTAAAGGGTGTAGTGCGGCGGTGGTTTATACTTTATAGTAAGCCGGAGCTGGCTGGCCGGCGGTGTGGTCCTTTGAGATCGATCTGTATCTGTGGACACTCGTCAGTCTGTGTTCCTCACGGACCTTCCGGCTGGTCAATGTAAGTGTATTCGTGTGGGTGTCTCTCACACGACCGATGTGGCGCGGCGGTTGGACTGCGACGCAAAAAACTACGATCTGCAAATATTTGTTTCGAGTGATCTGGGTATATTCTTTGTTTAATAAAAAATATCCATCTATGTACTGTATTGTATTAAGTATATCAGTCATCTAGTACCCATAACACAAGCTCTGCTTAGCTCGGGGTTAGATGATGTTGTGTGGATTGTCCAGCAATATTTATATAAACTATTTTCGTCGAAATAAAAAAGTCTATAAAGCCTATTCCAGGTCCAGATTTTTATGCGTACAAAATTTCAGCTCAATCCATTCAGTAGTTTTGTCGTTGTCTTCGGCCAAACATCTTCACAACGGCAGAAACTTTTGCCTTTGTTAGGGCTGACCAGCAGTTCCTTTATGAAAGCTGGCTCAGTCATCGACTTATGCTTAAGTAGCGCTTCTGCCATAGAAAAGCGTTACTTAAGCACAGATCGATAACTGAGCAAACTTTCATACTACGGGTCTTAGTTTTCTGTCAGTGACGTTAGGTTATCCTACGTTAGGTATCTACAAGTTTTTACGTTAAATAGGTACGTTTTTTGTTCAACAATGAGTTAACAATAATTGGCTATGTTAGATAATATTGGTACCTACGTTTTTTTACGTTATTACGTTATTTTCAAAATTAACTAATTTGTAGACTCATAGGTAATGATTACTTACTTACGCACGTGTATTCGAACTATTACAGTAGAGTTGTGCCTATTATCTCGGCTTTTCCTTTCTGCTTTGCACATTCGGCCTCAAAAACAAACCAAAGTAGGTAACCTCCATTGTCAAGGCGATAATCCTGTTTAAATAAGCCTAAAATAGTTTGTAAGATTAATCTGTATATCGTAAATAATAATTGTTTAATTAAGTTGGTAATTTCGCGTTTGGTCGATGCGACGCGTGACCCGAGAGCTGGTGAGTATCTGGCGCAGCGCATCAGCATTGCCATACAGCGGGGCAATGCAGCCAGCGTAGCGGGCGCGACGACTGGTATTGATATGGATCAGTTGAGCTACCTGTAGATTGTTGATAAGTAGGTACAAGGAATAAACTCTTATTACCCAGATAATGATTGTAAACAATACGCACGAGCATGTTTACATTATGCACATTAATTATCTATTTATTTATTTAATCGGAACGGTCGAAACTAATTAAATACGTACATAAAAATGTTTAACATTAAGATGAATGTCTGTTCATTGTCTTGTTTACAGAAGTAAGTAGAAGATAATATTTATACTTTCATTTAAATTTTAGTGTTTGTTAAATCCACTCTTGTACAAATTCTAAATAACCAGCCAACCGCAAGGCCAACCTATCAACAAAATTCGGGAAAACCAAACCACAAACAACGCATTAAAAAACATTTTTTCGCCGAAAGAAAGCCGAATATAGTTGAATGCGTTTAGAGTGGCGCCGAAGGCTCTACGTGTTTAGCTGTCAAGTTCAAGGTCTAGGCCGAACTCATTTGAATGTTTGATGAACGGTTACGTAGGACTGTACAAGTATCTAACAGAAGAACCGGTCTCTGCGGGTCGAATAACTCATCATTCATTTTCAAGTTGAGATACATTACAAATACATTCTTTGGTTTTTTTGCGAGACAAGAAAGAAAGCTACTGCAGAAATGTAGATAATATTAAATAATGATGGACAAGATACAAGATGTTTGCCGAGTCGCGGTCGCCGACTGAGCTTGTATTATGGCAATATTATGGGCAGTATAACTTATCATCATCATCGCCATCAGCTCGTCTACGTCCACTGCTGGACATAGGCCTCCCCGAAACGACGCCTCAAATACCGGTCCTTCGGCAAGAATATGGCATGATAACTTAGACAGGGTTATTGGTAATTCACTGACACTATGTTAGCTGCAG
Organism: Eupithecia subfuscata; assembly: GCA_963564075.1. Taxonomy (NCBI): domain Eukaryota; kingdom Metazoa; phylum Arthropoda; class Insecta; order Lepidoptera; family Geometridae; genus Eupithecia; species Eupithecia subfuscata. The sequence goes on along the minus strand of OY751118.1, from coordinate 403,701 downwards.
GTTCTGCCCCCCTCTATTCAAAAATCATTCATTTTAAGGGTTTTCTTTGAAACTAAACCTAAAAACGGCTCTGCCCTGAATTATCAGTGGGTGTGTGTGTTCGGCTGTCTCCCAGCCAGGCTTATGCCACTTAAATCATCTTGCGTAGATGTAAAATAAGCCAATGGTGATGATGTGGATTTAAATAGGAGTGGGAGATCGGTATTTAGTAATTAATTATGTTTCGGACATTACTTTGCAAGTGAGGCGATTTACAAAAAAAATAAGAAGTAAGACCTGGCGTCTTCACTAACGTGTTCGTGAAGATGGGCAGAACCTGCAGTTTACGTAGTGTCAGTGAATTACTGATAACTCGTATAGATACGTATTTATAGGAACAGATATATATTTTTTATTATAAACTTTTTACATACAACTATACTATTTACATACATACATAGAAAATACCCAGAACACCCGGAGCAAATATCGGCGGATCGTAAAACATCCTGAGCTGGGAAACGAGTCTGCGAACTCCTGCGTCGCAGAAAGACTTACGGCCGCCGCTCCACCATGGTTGTCGAAGATGACATGGATTTCTTACTCAAGTGTAAGTAAGGAGTTAACGGGTGATAGGGTGGAGAGGAAGACAAATAGAGTGTCAGCCTAGAAGGAGTAAGACAAGATGCAGAGGTAAGAAAGCAACAAGAATATGGTTCGATAGATATCACGATTTTATTATAGACGCGAAAGATTTAATACATGGATTGATGTTTGTTACTTCTTCACGACAAAACTACTGAACGGAACTGTTCAAAATTGTTGTTGATGTATGTATTGCCTAGACCTGGTATAGCACAGAATAACTTTATAGTGGTAATCAGGTCCCATTGCACAAAATTAACCTTACTTAATTATATCTATGCTGACTTGGCATAACGTATCTATGAATTATTTCATAACGGAAACAAGGCGTGCTCTGGTTGCAAATAATAAAACTCGTAGATTCGATACTTACTGTAGGCAAGTGTTATAATATAAAACAAGTAAAAACAAGAGTGAAGAAAAACAACACACATAAATCCGATGAGATTGTGGTCAAATGAAGGTCTAATTAATACCTAAAAAATATCTTGTCTGGTCAAACTAGATTACTTGCAATATTTATATAAAACTTATAGAAAAAAATTACGTTACAAACTACTACACTGATACACATAAATTGAACTGTAATAGTTAATACTTCACAGTATCTAAGGTGTAGGTATAACATTAATCAAAACTAATTCATATTTTTTACTTCTACCAAGTTACTTTATCTAGTTAAAGTTTAATTAACCACTTTTTATAGCCTCGATGTTTTGTTTATAATATTTTTGTATTACTTACAAATATACAGGGTGGAACAAACTAACGTTATTGAGAGCAAGTACCCGAAATATTCAAGATAGCAAATTTTACATAATAGAATCATTCACTTTTTTTTTAAAAGAGAGTAGAGTTGAATTTACACAATTTTGAAAAATTACTTGTTTTATAACTAACAAGCTTCTGCCCGCGGCTTCGCACGCGTATTTTCGGTAAGTATATTTATAGTATATAATAAGTAGTCTATTATCTAAGTAAGGCTATGCTCTTAATGTACGCCAAATGTCATTTAGATCTATTCAGAGTCTTAGAAATCTTAGGAAACAAATAAAATTTACATTACACAACTTCCTTTATAGTATAAGTAGAATGGTCTCCATCAGATGACTGCAGCAGGTTAGCAGAACTGAGGGGCGAGTCTAATTGACGTTAGTTACGAGACGTGATCGTCACGTCTCTTTTTCCCATACAATATGGTTGCGCGGCTCTATCGTGCGGACGGGAACTACGGAAAACCTATATTAAAGGAGACGTCGCGATCGCGCCTCGTTACTATTATTTTCTATTAAGAATAAAATAATGTTTCCTTTGTTATCTTATTTTGAATATTTCTGATACTTGTCCTCCAGATAACGTTTGTTTGTTCCACCCTGTACAGAAACCTGGACAATCACCTTGGGATCGTGTTGTGGCGATTTTCTTAAATTCAAGATTTTATTAAAAACCTTTTCAATGCCAAGTGAAGGTAGAGCATGGTCATTGCAAACTAAAATTTAAAATTACATCGCACGCAGGCAACAAGATACCTGTCACCCTGTCAGTAGGTAGGTAGGCAAGTTTAAAAGGTTTTTTTTCAAAAAAAAAAAACTGGACAACCAGCAAATTTTTCTCACGTAGTCATAGAAAATAAGAAATTAAGCTAATTTACCTACATAGATTACTATTTATCATTGTCCTTTGCCTGCGTTAATGGAAAATTTTACGTTTTAATATCGAAAATTAAAGGTGTCCTGTACCTACACATATTTATAAAGAAAAAGTCCATAGTTTGTTTTAGTAAATTTTTTGAGCCGTTTTTCAAAAAAGAAAAAATCCCTATTTACCTTAGAACTAATAGTTGGCTTGAATTTAAGCTGATAAATATTTGTAACTCTATTATGGATCGTTTCATCTGAAATAAAGACGAATGTGCACTTCATTTTTATTTATTTATTTTAACAGCAAATATGAAAACGTAAACCGAATCGCGGCCCGCAACTAGTTTACGCTTATGACGTTCGGCCCGCGTTATAAAGAGTACAATGTCGGCGCGGCGGCCAGTCGCAGCCATGTCCCCTAAAGGAGGCTACCTACCCCGGGCTGTGCTCGCCTCGCTCGCGGTCGCAGCGGTCGCCTTCGTGCTCCACTTCCCCCCTTTCCCCCTCAGCACCAGGACCAAGCAATCCCTCGGCTACCCCCAAGAATCCTTCCTGAACATCTCCACTAGAGTCTCCCGCTACGGATTCATCGCTCAAGACTACACGGTCGAAACTGACGATGGATACATCCTCACGCTACAAAGGATACGGTCCGGAGTGGAATCGAAGGGAACACCCGTGTTGCTGATGCATGGGCTGCTCCAATCCGCTGCGTCGTTGCTAGACGCCGGACCGGACGCGGGACTGGCGTATCTCCTCGCGAAAGACCATGATCTATGGCTGGGGAACACCAGAGGCAGCTATTACTCCCGGAAACACAAAACTTTGAACCCGGACGTGGACCCTGCGTACTGGCAGTTCTGCGTCGATGAGATAGGGAGGTACGATCTCCCGGCGTTCGTCGACAAGGTCCTCAACGTGACTGGATCGGAGCAGCTGAACTACGTCGGATATTCGCAAGGAGCTGGCACCTTCTTCATCATGTGCTCAGAACTGCCCCACTATTGTGACAAGACTAAGCTAATGGTGGCGCTTGCACCGGCTGGCAGACTGAAGAACACGAAATCTAAGCTATACCGAACGTTGTTGCAAACTATCGAAAGCTTAGAGTCAACACTGAACACATTAGGAGTTCAGGAGGTGTTCTCCAAAGGATCTCTATCACAAGAGTTTCTGGAGTTCTTCTGCCAGCTGTCTACCTTTACAACGCATCTCTGTGACAAAGGAAAAGACCTCCTAGATTCCATATACTCCTTGCACCCTGGATCAGTGACAGCCGACACTATAAAGACTTTATTCGGGAACTTTCCTGCGGGAACATCAGTTCACAACATGGCGCGCTACGGACAAAGCACGAGAAGCGAGAATTTTCATAAATTCGACTACGGGAAGAAGAAAAATGTAGAGCTTTATAACAGTGAAGTGCCTCCCAACTACAACTTGACTGCAGCGGGAGTCCCCGTGGTGGCCATCTACGGCAGAAACGATGGGCTGGTGGACCAGAGCGATGTCAAGTGGTTGTTGGAGCAGCTGCCGAACCTGCTGGAGGCAGTCGAGGTCAAGGACCCTTTGTGGAACCATCTAGATGTGGCCTACAGTCAGTACACCGGGGAGATGATATTTCCCAAAATAAACGAGTATTTAAAGAAATACGACGCTCTGTGATATTTTGCGGTTTAGTGCGGCTTTTTGCATTTAGGTACAGTATTTTGGACTGTGTAAATATAATTTATTTTGTTATTTAGTGTTATTTATTTAGACTATTATTTTTTGTAGAATATTTTGTGTGTGAAACAAACCAAGCTAATTTTAGAACTGGTGTCTAAAAAGTTAAGTGTAAAAACTTAGGTAAAAAATTTGCAGATTATTTAATGAAATACAAAACGTGTGACGTCTGAATGAGTCTTATAATTAATCGTTAGTATAAAAGCTATAAAAGATGCGTGTATCATTATCCACTTTGTTCGTAAGTCGGTTAAGCACCGGATTGCAGACAGGTGTGCGTACTTCCAGTTTCACACATCACTGCACACTTCGATTGCAGTTTTATTACGCCATAGATACCTCACCTGTATTTTGCATAATTTTAATTATTACAATAATACGTACTTATCTATTGTCGGTATTCTAGTCTAGCCGACCAGAAAGTTACGTTATTCAGGACGGCCTTACCTGCCTACCGCATACCAATCATCATCCTCAGCCCGTATCTGCCCACTGCTGGGTATTAGAGGCCTCCTCCATTTGTGCTACTCACATCAGCCTTGTGTCCTGTCCCTTGTGATCCCCAGCCCACATGTCCAGCGTGGGGATGACGGCATTACCTCCATTAATAAGATTCCATAGGTCCATAAAACATGACAATAATTATCGCACAACCAATTATTGCTAAGCCTAGGTAACGGATATAACAAGTAAAATAATAATAATGTTGGACAACCCACACAGCATCACCTAGCCCCGAGCTAAGCGGAGCTTGTGTTACGGGTAATATGTAACTGATATACATAATACAATACGTTACCAACTTGGATATTTTTATTTTCTTATACCCAGAACACCCGGAAGCGGAACAAATATTTGCAGATCGTACAATCATTTGTCCCGAGGCAGGAATCGAACCCGCCACCTCCTGCGTCGCAGGTGGACCTTCGCCCGCCGCGCCACATCGGTCGTTGTATTATGAAAGAAAACAATAATGATAGATGAAGTGGTACTACAGGCTACAGCTACTTTCAAATGACTTTAGTATTAATAAAAATAATGATTATACTTTGAAACTTATAAAAACGAAATTATTGCATGCTGACTCAAAACTACAATTTTGTCAAATTACTTGAAAGTATGTGAGGAAAAGAGAATGTAACAATAATGTCGACGACCTCTGTGGCGCGGTGGGCGAAAGTCTGCCTGCGACGCAGGAGGTTGCGGGTTCGATTCCCGCCTCGGGATAAATATTTGTACGATCTGCAGATATTTGTTCAGGGTGTTCTGGTCGTTTTCTATGTATAATAAAAAATATCTATCTATGTACTCTTATATTATTATGTATATCAGTTATCTAGTACCCATAACACAAGCTCTGCTTACCTTGGGGCTAGATAATGCTGTGTGAATTGTCCAGCATTATTTATTATTTATTTATTTAATGTAATCACTTACAAAGGTACCTTGATCTACGCACCGGGCCCGTCCCGCCTCGTGCGGACAATACTTATACACGGTCAGGAGAGATCAATGTAGTCAATAACTGTGTTCTCGGATCCTATATATTTATTTCTTGATGTAATACATATTTGTTATTTGATTGTATTTTCTAAGGTTATCAATTCGAAGTTGAAATAAAAATGTTCCACAGTAAAATATTAAATTACAAATTGTACATCAAGTCTGGTATTATAACATTTCACGAGAAAAATATTAGCATCGCACATCAAGACCTTTCGTTAACGCAACATGAAATATATAGCTCAATTCTGACAACACTGATAAACCGAGCGGAGGTGCGGGTTGATGAGTGTTAAGGACAAAGCACACGCATCCCACAACGCTACAGCACGAAACATAAATTGTCATTCAGTGGCAGCATAAAATTGCAGCAAGGCGCACTAAGCGACCTTGCCGCAACCTGGCTAGGTTGGGACAAGCTCGTTGGTTGGTGCCTTGCTTGCCGCAAGCATCAATCGAAATCAGATATCAATAGCTTTTATTTCTTGGGGCTTACAAAATAAAGCTAATAGATAAGTAATTTTTTTAAATTAATTATCAAAAAATTAAGGTTGCCTGGAAGAGATCGCTTTTAGGGATAGGACCGTCCATTGTACAGTATCTGTGTTTTTTGTTTGATTTCTCGGTGTACAATAAATAATGCTGGACAATTCACACAGCATTATCTAGCCCCAAGCTAAGCAGAGCTTGTGTTATGGGTACTAGATAACTGATAATACTTAATACATTACACTACATAGATAGATATTTTTAATTATACATAGAAAACATCCACAACGCCCTGGACAAATGTCTGCAGATCGTACAAACATTTGTCCCGAGGCGGGAATCGAACCCGCAACCTCCTGCGTCGCAGGCGGACGTTCGCCCGCTGCTCCACAGAGGTCGTCATAAAGGATACTTGTATTGTATTGTATTGTAAATAGCGCTCTGTAGCCGCGTGGACCGCTCGCTTGAAGCAAGTGATACGATCATACAGCTTTTTGCCGATTGTGCGTAGAAAGCGAGCTCGCCCCTAGCTGTCGCCGCGTGGACTGCGTGCAGTCAACCCGACAGAGGCGTGCGGCTGCAGTGCGGGAGCGGTGCGGCATATGTATGCGATAACCTTAATTCTGGTAACACTGTGAAGGTAAATTGAAAGGGCATTGACCTCTTTGCCGAGACCGAGAACTTGTTCGGCCAGAGTAAAAATATATATCGTTTTCGCAGAATATGTCCATAAACCTTTACGAGTTTTTTTGGTTTTAATCAATAAAATTCTTCAATTTTGAGATTATTGTATAAAAAAAAATTACAACGACTCTGAACGTAAATCAAATTATAAAACATAAAATAAAACACGATTTGATCTATCGTCATCATATCAGTCCACACGTCCACTGCGTGGACATAGACCTCCCCCGAGTAAGCAGAGCTTGTGTTATGGGTACTAGATAACCGATATACTTTGATAGATATATTTAAATAGACATAAAAACACCTAGAAGACCCGTAACAAATATCTCCAGATCGTACAAACATTAGTCCCGAAGCGGGAATCGAACCGCAACCTCCTGTGACGCAGCGAAACTTCGCCCGCTGTGCCACAGAGGTCGTCATTACGTTATTTAATATGATAAAATAATTAACAAATGTTTTTTGCTTGTTTTTCAGCAAAACCAGTGTTTTGCCATGAAATTATTACAAAAATTATGTATTCACATTACACGACCTTTGAAATTTTAAAACAATAATAATAATGTAAGAATACACGTAGAAGGAGACAAGCAAGAAGGAAAACGTCGGTAAATGTTTTAAAAAACCGTAAACAAGTTAAAATCAAAAATCGTACAACAAAAGATCTTTGCGTTATTTTCAGCGTAGAGTCAGCCCTCTCGGCTCAGTGCACCTGTTTCGTGGCACCCTGTACAATTGTAGCATGTCCCTCTGTAGGTACACTTGTAGGTACACTTGTAGGTAGGTATATAATACTCGTATCATTGATGAGTGATGAACAACGATCTTTCCAAGAAAAGAACTAATATTATAGAAACTTAGTAGAAGAAGTTGTAGAACAACTTATTACTACTAATACGAAAAAACTGATGTTTGGATGGATGTTAGTCCGACGGGCGAGACCTCTATTTACGTAAACACGACTTAACGCATTCACTGCCCTGCGACCCGCAGGGGCGCGCCGCCGCGGGGGTCGAAAAGCTGCGTCTGCGTCTGCGTGCAGGGCCATGGACAACGGTTCGATATGAAATGTAATAAATGTAGTCCCCGATCTGGAATTACATACAGGCTACTTATTATCCCGGAAGACGCGCGCGCAGCTGAGGGCAGAAACTAGTTGCTGGATATGTAAAATTGATTATCTTCTGCGGTCAGTGGTTGGTTTTTCCTGGAAAAATATTAGGTACCTGTACCTATTTTATGTTATTGTTATTCTAGATATAACCACAATGTCATCTATGGAAAGTTTCCAGTCAATGAGTCCCTAAAGCCTCGGTCTCGTGAGCACCACGCAGTGCGCTGCGGTCTGCGGTATGCGGTATCTATGCGGCGCCGTCGCTACAAAACGTGTAGAGTGGTCTCTTGTTCCGTCGAAGTCTGCGTCAGCGGCGAGGAGCAGTACACAGCTCGCAGCGTACTGCGTACTGATCAAGACAGGCTTTAGATCTCAATAGATGACGTGGGAACTTGCCCTAAGACACAAGTTAAGGTAAACATGGTCGGGCGCGCACTTCAACTTGACATCGCTTTATCAATACCAACTCAAGGCTAAGAATATAAAGCACAGTTTACGATAATCTCTCGTCTTGGTATATGCGATCAGATAGGGATGGATCCATTTCGAATTAAAACCAACTTAGTCGGACATTTAGGTACTTTGACAGGGTTCCATCCCAGTCTGACAACGACAACAAAGTCGAGGATCGTGAGAAACGGGGCGTAAAATATTTACTCTGACAAAGTTACGTTCCATTTGATCGGTCGTGGATTATAATCGCTTCCCTTGGAAGATAATTGTATAAATATAAACCAGATGATGTTTGTAATTACATGGTCGGCCTGTTATGGGCGACCAGTCGCGACTCTTCTGGGAATAAGTGTTCTAAGCATGAGTCGATAAAAATGATATAGAATGCCTGCCTCGTTGGTCTAGCAGTCGTGTCGAACACACGACTTCACTAATGAGGTCCAAGGTTCAAATCCTGGGTCTAGTTATCAAAAGCAGGAAGAACTGTGAAACGACCAACTCGTTTCACAAAATTACATTCGAAAAGCCCTACGTTCACTCTACAGTTTTACACGAATCTGGTACACTTGCGCGAAGGACATTTGCGCGAGTGACACGTACGCGAAAGACGGAATGAAAACCCGCGAAAAATCACAAAACTCGAAATATCTCTCGAAATATAAATCACAGGGAGTTGCGAATTTCACCACCACTACGGCATCATTCTGTATACCGTACTGGAAAAATCAGCGAAAGCGGTTTAACTATTGGCGGGCATATCAAGTAAAATACATACTTGAAACAAAAAATACAGTAGTTTTAAAAAGGGTACCGTCTTTAAAAATAGGACATCTATTTTAATAAACCAGCCAAGTGCGAGTATATGTGTGCAAATATACTCGCACTTGGCTGGTTTATTAACTGGTTTATGAGGAGGGTTTCGTCCCATTACATCGTTCAAACCTATTTCTCAAAATAACTCTAAAAACACCAATAAACAATTGCTTGAAGACGCTTTAAATAAGACTTTAAATTTCTACTTTATTTTATTTTAGTATTTTTTTCTATTCAAAGTGAACTGTTACTTACTCATAGAAAGTTTATTGTGTCTAACTATTATGATTCAAGAGATACAGCCTTGACAAACTTAAAGAAAAAATAGTCAAAAAATGAATGGATGATGAGTAGAGGCTTAGTAATAGGGTTTTGTTTGCACCTTTCGGGTATGAAGCCGTAAAAATGACTTCATTTTCGTATGTTTGGGATCCTGTGCAACTTTTGTTTTTTTCCAGTAGTTCTGTGCACAAAACTACCGTTCCTTACAGGCACAGAACTACGGGGAATACGCGAATTCGTAATCTACACGTAAGAGTTAGTCGAAAAAGATTCCCCTATTTTGAAGGGGTTCAAAAAATCTGGAAAGAACGCGATTCCTGGAAGAGTTTGGGAGAGACCTTTGCCCAGCAGTGAGACAAAATAAGTTAGATAAAAAAAAGAAAAAAGAAAATCTCGTCTTCAAATGACACCAAAACGATGTGATAACAAAGAAATCACCAATTTCAAAGACGGAGTAACCAAGAAGATCAGTCACCTCTTACAGTATGCTACTGACAGCTCTGAATGCCTCACACAGACATTACACAGATATGATTGCGTGAAATTTACTAAGTTAGCATTGGCACGCGCTACGATGGTACGAAATAACATTTTGTGTGTGTATAATCATCTGGCTGCTAATGGACTAACAGGAACGAAATTGTTTTAGGCAAGGCAAAGCAGCGTTGGGTCTATTAGCCTCGATATTGTACGTACATGCCATGCTTATGATTTGTCTCTTAAAGATACGTCATATATCAACATAAGGAAGTAAGTGCGCGTTGAAGTCTTATGTACTGTGCTACGCCAGTTTCTCGTAGCATCATAGCACGTGCTACAAAGGTCTACGTTAAAGTATGTTACTCGTTATGTGGAAGGAAGTGGGAGGGTAGGGCAAGATAACAAATAACAACAAGTAAATATTTATTTTATACACTATGATGAAATCCGTCTGCGACATCTATTTCGGCAGTATTGTGATTTTTCGCGCAAATGTCCTTCGCGAAAGTGTCTACTCGCGAAAATGTCCTTCGTGCAAGTGTCACTCGCGTAAGTGCCTTTCGCGCAATTGTCCTGCTACCGTTCTACCTGTGTTCTACCTACACTGCTAAAAATAGGAATAAATGTTTGTTGAATATTATCCTTATAATTTTTTAGCTCTGCCGAAATTGATCTTATAGCTGTTTTCTTCTGACGAGATCGCAAAATAAACGCTATTAAATAATTTAAATTGGAATTATATTGTAGATTTTTTTTAAGGTTGTTTTTAAGATGTAATACGTCGTCGTACATCGTACGTCATACAAACATACAAAATGAATACTAGATAACGATAATTGCATTTAAAATGCATTTATTTGCACAAAAAACAGAGAGTTACAACCAAGTTTGACACGTGATAGTTATTTATATGTAAGTAAATTTACATACACGTACACAAAACAAGACGTAAATCTTAAGATATGCTTTCTCTCGTAACGATTCTCATAAATTATTAATTTAAATAATGTCGCGCGCACAAACTATTTTTTAAAGAAGCAACCTTGACTTTTATTAAACACTCGCACTCTATACATACTACAGGAAATAAAAACAAACCGAGGCCTGCCGACGACCCGCGTCTTGGTTTTTTTTTCTTCAATGCATTTCATGCATTAAGTCGAAACACCGGTTTTGCAGCGATGCAACCACATCGCATGTTCTAGAAGCACAACGCTTACCCTTCCGGACACTTACGCGGAAAGGACATTTTTATGAAAGTAAATGAGATACTTTTATATTTATTGTAGAAACTGTGTACAAAAGATCTTTGTAAACTAGCTAGAATCAACAGGTTGTTGTTTGTGTATTAAGGACGTACAATATTTCATCATCATCATCATCATCAGCCTAAATTAGTCCACTGCTGGACATAGGCCTCCCCTAATGAGCGCCAAAGTGCCCTGTCTTCAGCTTGCCCCATCCAGCATCTGCCTGCAGTCTTTCGCAGATCGTCATCCCACCTGGCCGGAGGGCATCCTACACTACGTTTGCCGAGTCGTGGTCTCCACTCAAGAACACGTTTACCCCAGCGGTTGTCGGTTCTTCGCGAGATATGGCCGGCCCACTGCCACTTCAGCTTGCTAATTCTTTGAGCTATGTCGATAACTTTGGTTCTCTGTCGGATGTATTCGTTACGAATTTTATCCGAGACTCCAAGTACAATATTTAATTGATCTATTCCTTTCTAATACCAAAAAAGTAATACCAAATGGTATTTGTTTATTGTCCTCATTAAATTCTATTCCTAACGAATACCACTCACAAACGAATACTAAAACAAGATAAATGGTATGAGGTACAGTCAGTAATAAAAATGCTCAAGTGATTCAAAGTAGTGTTTATTTAAACGAAATCAGTCTCATCGAAATATTTTTATTCCATTTTTATTCTCTCTTTTTTGTGTATTGATAACCAGATTTTATAAAAGCCAATAAGGTGCTTATCAGGGGCCTCCCCCTCGATTCCAATATTATTTGATTTCTTAGAAATTACCCTTAGTGTGGGGTTACGCACTATAATAACAAAAAACCTTAGAATTAAGCTACGCGACACCTCTCGTCAAACGAACTAAATGTAACTTTAGTCTTTGAACAGGATTGGATAAACTTCAATGTTTCCCCTGTAGGTGGAGCTAACGGCGCTAGAGACCGTAGGAAGTCGCAGAGATTTTCGACTCCCACGTCACTTGACTTCGTGGTGTAGTTGGTTATCACATCCCCGTACTGAGGGGAGGACGCGGGTTCAAGTCCCGTCGAAGTCGAAAATTTTTGCGATATTATTTGATTTCTTAACAAAAATATTTATTACGTATTTGCTACCTACCTTAGTATTATCGAAAAATGTTTGTCTGCAATATAGTCGTATGTCACACTGTTTGCATATTCAGTCAGGGTGTTTAAAATTGCACCTTATTAAATAAGCTAGAAGCCTCTAGCATCTAGAGCTAGGTACTGAGCTATGTAGTGTCTCTTGAGGAAACCCAAAGTATATGGCGCCTCCTCGCATAAAAATAATAATAATAATAATAAAAGCTTTATTGCAGGAAAGATTAGTCTAAGGTAGGTACAAGAAGTTCTTATAGACTAACTATCATATCCTGCAATTGGCGGTCTTATCCCTTGCAGAGATTTCTTCCAGACGACCATAATTGAAGGAACCCTGTATCTTAGGCTACCTATGAGCTAGCTAGTGGTAGCTAACTGTATGTAGTAGTTGGATTAGGCTGTCCACCAGAGCTGTCCGACTCACTGACAGTGCAGTGAGTCGGACAGCTCTGGTGGACAGCACTGTCCCCCGAACTAGTTGGTACTGTATCTCAGGGGCCAGTAAACGCCCACCTGCGCCAGCCTCTCTGCCAGTTAGCCCAACTCAATTTTACATGATCGATTCGGCTGTTATACAAAACTAAGATTAAGCAGCGAAACCATGGCATAGATAGGAGAACATAGAGAAGAAATGTAAAGAGAAAAAAAACAGTATACAAGAATAGTCAAAGTGGTGGCATACAAACAATAAGAACCACATTGGCATTATGGCACATAAACAAATAAAAATTAAAAGATTCGTCGCAAAGAATGTACACGCATAGAGTCAATTTAAATAGGTTTTAATCATATAAATCATTGTAAATACAAGTATGATAGGTATAATAATCTTGGACAATCCACGCAGCATCACCCCACCCTACCCCGACAGCCTAAATGGGTCCACTGTTGGACTCAGGAGAGAATGATAAGCGCCTTATTGACTATCTCATGCGGCGTAATGCCCATAATCCCCACGCTGGGCATGCGGGTTGGGGATCGCAGATTGATGGTTGAATTATTCCGCAGAGGAGGCGCTGCTGCCCGCCCGCCCCTCGCCCGGTGGATGTCCCTAGTCGCCTCTTACGACTTGCACAGCATCATCTAGCCCCAGATGAAGTTAACGTGTTCAGGGAACTAGATAATACACAGACCAGCATTCTGGGCACTCTGCCTTCTGGTGACTGCTCCGATTTTTAGAAATTCATGTAAGTGTAAATACTAGTACTTACATACTACTAATTGGTCTCTATTAGTTCAATTATTTTGCTTTGTAAATATATTATGTACATATAACATATACATAGACAATAACTGCAGTTCGTACAAAAATGTGTCCCGAGTCGAGAATTAAATAAACGAAAGAAAACCTTCTAAGTATATGCATATAAGTTTAAAATTAGGGAAGCTTCGGTATTTTTTCACCTTAGAGACAAGGAAAACAAGCAATGTAGAAGTATCTTAAATTCCAACCATTTTGTAACTTTGAACTGTTCTACAGCAACCTGAACACTGAACCTGAACTGAAATCCCTCAGGTAAGTATTTAAACGTATATGTAACCGGAAGCAGACCTCGGGGACGTTTCCACTCGAGTAGGACCCACTAGATCGAAAGATAGACAATTTTATGATCATCCCATATTGATAGGGGTTGTAGCATAAACAAAGGCTTGGATTACGGGCTGTCGAGTCCCGGACACAAGGTGAAATAGTAAGGTGTCTCCGTCACTCGTAAATTATTTTTAAAATCACCCGATGCAACTCCACTACTTAACCAACTTCAAAAAAAGTTGGAGGTTCTATGTTCAGCAGCATTCATGTTTTCTTTATTGTATTTCCGTCGATTTCTCCGTCATTTATAAGACAGATTTTTTTTTGCAATTGTATAGAGCTTGATAAATAAAAAAGTATAAAAAAGAGTACAAAAAATACAAAATGATTTATTTGACATTTAACTTATGTTGTGTATGTACACATTCCTCATTATCAGGGATGTTTGCAAAATACGAGACGGATGGATTTGCGGCCTCTCCGTAAATAGACCGCAGCCCTGATGCGCCGAGTGCGCGACCGCCCCGGCAGCATCCGTCAAACTATTGCTGGTGGAGTCACCGCTCCCACGTGGCATGGTTTCGTGAGGAGAGTGATCTAACTAAAATTTTTAGTAAAAAGTACCTGATATTAAGTCAAATAACTAACCCTAATTATACGTGCATGTGTATATACAAACTTGTGTACAACAAATTATGGATCGTTTGTTGTTCTTTGCGGTTTGTACAGAAAGTTGCAGAAAGGTAATTACAGATTTCATGTAAGGTGACAAAATAACTAATAAAGACCTACTTTATGAAAATAAAAAAATAAAAATTCGGACAACAAAGAGTTTAACTCGATTTACTAAACTAAACTAACTCATGTATTTTCAAACTAACCTAACCTGACCTTGGCGCAAGAGAGAGAGAGCAGTTAGTCAAATCCATAAAAACAATTTTAGGTGCATTCAAGGCTTCTTTTAAAGTGAAAGTTAATTTTCTTAGAGAAATGATATTACGCCCTTACGACAGTTTATCGGCAAATGTAGTCAGGCATTTTAAGTTTTAGGAGACATGTCGTATATCGTTTCAAAGAACATTCAGTAGAGCACTTTTTAAAAGCATTTGAAATTAATAAGCGGCTTCAATAATTTTTTTATACCTGCTGGCAAGTTGAAGTGTTCGATATTTTTTTCCTATTTTTATATCTTTAGAAGCCCTTAAGTTTTTCGTTTGTTGTTCTTTGTATCGAAAATATCTGTATCGAAAAAACGGAACCTTTAATGACCGCTTTGAGAGACATCGACACGACTCGCCTCGAACTATACGAATTAGGGCAAATGGGAGTCATTTACGGATAAACGCTGTACACCCTGTAGTTTGACTCATTAACGACTGATTGTATAGAAGGTAGGGCGGAATCGTGGGCTACGACGACTCAGCATGTGCTGAATAAGCAGCTGGTCCAATAGCTTAGCTATTTGGCGAGAATTAGCTGTAAGGAATTGATGACGTCTGCAGTCAGTATATGTAAGGTGAAGGGGGAGGGTCTTATCTTAACTCATTGAACTCGAGAGACGCACCATTATCATCGATGTAAGTAAAATTCGGGAGTTTGGGCACTAGCTTCTCGTAAGTGGAACGCTCAAATTAGGTCCACCCACCTCAGTCATAGTCGGACCGACGGCGCCGCCGGCGTTCGTGTTCTGCTTGCCCATGTCGCTTTTTGGTCTGGGTACGTCTTTCCAACTTTGTGTTCATTAGGTATTTAGTAGTAACAACACCTGTGTTGTGTTACTACTAAATACCAACTTGCGCTATTATTTTTTATTCATTTTAAGGCCTCATAATGCCAGTAATATCAACGGCAAGACAGGCATACACACGGAAATGCTGAATGGCAGGAAAAAGGAGCTTAACCTTTTACAAGAAATACTTTTATATAGTGGCTCCTCTCCTGTAAAATAACATTCAAAAAACACAAATAACAAAATAACATTCATAAATAACTGTCTATATATTAGCTTGGGGCTAGATAATACTGTGTGAATTGTCCAGTATTATTTTTTATTTAATTATTTATTTATTATCGAAAAATACAGAAGGAAAATACTGCGATGAAAGCATTTTCCAACAAACTTAACAGTTTGGTAGTTTTAGAATTATTTTGGTAGAGCTTAGGGAAATAATCCAAACATAGCGGCACGGGCGGCGTCCGTGTCCGTTCATTCAGTTTCTGAAATAGAACGAGTCTTCCGTAGAAATAGCATCAGCCAGCTTCAAACTTTACCAGCGCTTGCTTTTATACATAATTATAGATATGGCTGGTAACAGGTTTATTCAGACAATCACACTATAGTCATTAATGCGACAGTTTGAATGGCTGATGTTGTATGTTACTTCTTCACGCCAAAACTGCTGAACGTTTAGACTCAAATTTTGCATAGATGTAGTTATGTTTGCATCCCACCAATCCGTTTCCATGGGTTAGAAGTAACCTTAAAGCGTTTCCATGGAACAATTATTAATAATACAAGTTGAAAAAATATCGTAGTGCTTGGGTACATGGAAAGTTCAGAATCTTACTATAAACATACTTTATTATTTTCAAAATGTAATCACAATCACATACATTTTTGCTATTCACCAAACTTTTCTTAATATGAAAAGCCCAATGTTTTTTCCCATATTCAAAAATCTCTAAGAAAAAATAGGTAAACCGGTCCAACGGTCCAACCTCCCCAGCCCAACGAGCATTTTAAAATATTTAAACAGGCATAGGTACTAATATGATAAATTCGGCTAAACGGATCACAATGTAATTTAGCAGGAAGGTAGATAATATCCAGAAGAAGGGAATGGGCTACTTTTATCCCGGAACAGTGCGTACGAAGCTACGCCATAGATTTATTTAATCTCACTATACCTACATTATATTTGCCTACAAGGTCTCACTTGCATTATTGGATAGATGTTTCATACTGCATCAAAAACTGCTCAATCACAGGGAACAGCATCGTTGGCACATCCTGGCTGTACACCACATCCAGATGGTTCCAGAAGGGATCCTTGACTTGCACAGCCTCAGCGTTGGGAAGCTTGCTCATCAGCCACTCGATGTCTCCCGTATCCACGATGCCATCGTTCCTGCCGTACACCACAAGAACGGGCGCAGTCACGGCACTCAGGTTGTATCTCGGGGCTCTGCTGGATCCGTACACCTGCAAGTTCCTAGAGGGTCCGTAGTCATACTTCCGGCAGGTCCGGGAACTCAAAGCCTGACCGTATTTCACCATGTTCTGGACAGAAGTCCCCGAAGGAAAGTTCGAAGCCATGTTGATTATGGACTCTTTGGTGAAGGATCCGGGATGTCGACCGTCCAATAGATCTATGATGGTCGTACAGAGCACTCGACTGTAGTCTGAAAATCGACACATGAAGTTGAAGATCTGCTGCAACAGACCATTCTTCGGCAGCGCTTCGAAGATCCCAGCTTTGTACAACTCCTTCTCATACCTCATGTAAAACATAACGAGGAGTCTGAACAGAAAAGACTTAGTCAGTAAATGTCTTCCAGATGGTGCGATGGCGATGGCGCCGTGCATTTTGCTGCAGAACTGTGGATCCTCGCTGCACAGCATGAAGATCGTCCCTCCGCCTTGCGAGTAGCCTATGTAGATCAGTTTCTCCGCGCCGGTTTCAAATAAAACCTTGTCAATAAGTGACGGAAGGTCATATTTCGCGATTTCATCAGAAGAGAACTGCCAGAAGGTGGAGTTGGAGTCAGGATCAAGGGTCGTATGACGGCGGGAGTAATAGTTCCCGCGGGCGTTGCCGAGCCAGACGTCGTGGCCGGCCCGGGCCAGCAGGAACGCCAGACCACACCGTGGGCCACCATCGAGCCACACGGAAGAACTTTCGAGAAGACCATGCATCAGCAGAATTGGAACTCTTCTCTTGTGCGATACTTCCGATCGAATTCGCTGCATCCCTAGCAAGTAGCCGTCCTCGGTTTGCACGGTGTACTCCTGGGCGATGTATCCATGTTTTATTATCCTCTCTGTCACGTTCAAAAGAGACTCTTCGTACTCATTTTCCCCGGCATCTCTTGTTCTCCTGTTTAAGGAATTCATCTGCAAATCAAGCTCTTTCAATAACGATTCTAGCTTTTTGGATGATAACAGGTTTTCAAGGTTAAATGAACGTAGATCATTAATAACAGATATGCGTGATATAGAGTCTGGTAATGCATCTTTTATTTTATTATTGAGTGTGTTGAATACAAAATCCAATGAGTCCTGTTTTGCACTGACACAGCTTAGAATAGCCAAGAGCGTGTTGGCTGCCACTGACTTCATGATCACTACTGACCGTCTCCACACTTTTACTGTTCATTTTATTTAAGACCAAGGTCATCATTCTTCAGTTCTATAACTCTTCCGGTGAACAAAATTGTCTCCGAGAGCTACTACTTTTGCTTGCTATTCTTGCCCGTAGCTCATGGCTAGATCAACGGTGTTATGGCAACTGTGAATTGATGTGAGCGCCAATAGTTTTGTTTCGCAACTATAATTCAGCCGTTCGACACGCGAACATTTTGTGAATAACTCTCTAGATTTTCTGAATCATCACATTCCATCGCCTAGATTCTATACCAACCTACTAACAAAGGTAAAATGCAAGTACAACTAAAATTTATACGTTTAAAATCACGCAAACAGCGGTTTGGACTTTTATGTAGGTACCTACGTACCGGTCCATTGAGAGATCGTTAGAGGAAAGAAAAAAATATGTAAGTACATTAAAAATGGCATAATGTATGTACTAGAAGGTACTTGAACATACATACCTACTACCTACATTGAAAGAAGATTTTAGGGAGTCAAGACTATTTCATTACATACTTAGATAGTTTAATGGTAAAAACACCCCTATGAGGCTATGCCCTATGAATCACTAACATTCTCCAATTTCCCAATAGCAACGAAACCTCTATTTCTAAAAGAAATGGGCTTGGAATGTTATCAATGGTAGAGCGTGGCGCCGCGGGTCGTCGCCCTGCTATCGATCCCCACAACTGGGTCACACTGACAATGCAGCCCGAGTGGGCAGGCAGTTGCAGGGCTCCTGCGACGCGCCACGCTCGCTGGAGATCTCTACACGTAGACCGTAAGGTTAGTTAGGACTGCAAGGTGGACTCATTATGACCCTATGTTTTTTAGGCTTCCGTACCCGAAGGGACACTTTTCACAGAGCGTGTGATCTTGCCGATATAACAACAAATAATTAAAATAAAATTATATTAAACTTCAAGGGGTTCTCCCATACTAAAAAAGTGATGTTTTTGCAATTTTTGCTCCACGTTTGTCAATGCTGTATCTCTACAATGTGCATTACCTACTAGAATATAATAATTATAACAAGAAATAACGTAAAAAATAAATTTACAATTACTGACGACCTCGGTGGCGCGGCGGGCGAAGGTCCGCCTGCGGCGCAGGAGGTTGCGGGTTCGATTCCCACCTTGGGACTAATGTTTGTACGATCTACAAATATTGGGTCCGGGTGTTCTGGTCGTTTCTATGTATAAAAAAAATATCTATGTAATGTCTTATATTATGTATATCAGTCATCTAGTACCCATAACAATTTCAAGCTCTGCTTAGCTTGGGGCTAGATGATGCTGTATGGATTGTTCAGCATTATTTATTTATTGTATTAGGTATTAAATTAGGCTGGGCAACATCCATACCAAGCTGAACAACGATCACCGAAGTTAAGCAACATTGGGCGCGGTCTACACTTGTATGGGTGCTGGCTTTTGCTTATTTTGCGATCCGTCAAAAGAATCTGTGATTAGGGTTTCCCTCGTTTCTTTGCTTGCGAAAGTATATCAAGTATGGTACGGAAACAAATCAGTCATTTGTTTTTGTGAAGGCGCCGATAAAAAAATTCAATGTAAAGAAGACGATCGCGTTGTGTTTTATTTCTTGGGGTTATTTAGTCGAACGGAATAAATAGTATCCTATGTCCGTCTCCTGGCTCTAAGCTACCGCCTGACCAATTTTCAGCCATATCGGTAAAGCCGTTCTTGAGTTATAAATAGTGTAACTAACACGACTTTCTTTTATATATATAGATTAACCTATGGCACAAATACGGGTCACCAAGTGACTCGTATTTGTTCCATCAGTGGCTAAATGGCGTGCCTCTCAGAAGAGTGTTCAACTTTAAATACCTAGGACACTTGGTGACTGAAGACCTGGGACGACGATGATATGGAGAGGGAACGCAGAGCATTGTAGTCAGGGCAAACATGCTGGGCCGCAGATTCGCACGATGTACAGATGCGGTGAAGGTTACTTTATTTAGAGCATACTGTACATCATTTTACTTCGCGAGTCTGTGGGTCAACTATACCCAAGAAGCTTACAATGCTCTGCGGGTCCAATACAACAACGCGCTTAGGTTGCTGTTGCGACTACCGCGATTCTGCAGTGCCTCGGCCATGCCCAGGCCCACACCGACACCTTCGACGCCATCTGGCGAAAGAAGTCGGCCTCCCTACTCAGCAGAACCCGCGGGAGTGGCAACAGTATCCTAACCGCGATTGCTGAAAAATTTAACTGTCCTATAATGTACAAGTTGGTCCAAAGGACAAAATCAATAATTAATTGTAGGTATGTATTAATCCCATAAATTTATTAAAAAACTATTCTATAGTAAAAAATATATCAAAACGGTGAATCACCGGCCGCGAAGCTAGAATTATTATTATTATTAACCGACTTCAAAAAAGGAGGAGGTTCTCAATACATCTGTATTTATTTTTCTTCGCTAGAGCATGCATCGTTCATAGATATATTTATTTTATGGAAAGAGTTAATATTAAACCGTTTACAAGTTGGCTACCTATGTCCTCTGGAATGTGCTCCGAATACCTACCAGTGTCGTAAAACATCTCACATGTGTTTGATTTTGTACTGAATCCCTTTGTTTATAAATATATCTTGAACTAGCTTCTGCCTGCGGCTTTGCACGCGTATTTTCGGTATAATAATCTAAGTTGCTCTAAACGTGCACCAAATTTCATCTTGATCTGTTCAGTAGTTTTGGAGATCATTGTAACAAAAGTTCAGATTTCACAAACTTTCGGCTTTATAATATTACTAGCTTCTGCCCGCGGCTTCGCACGCGTATTTTCGAAATAATAAGTAGCATATTATCTTAGTTAAGCTTTGTTCTAAACGTACGCCAAATTTCATCTTGATCTGTTCAGTAGGTGTGGAGATCCTAGGTGACTAAAATTCAGATTTCACAAACTTTCGGCTTTATAATATTAGTAGGATTTTAAAACAGAATCGGTATTTCCTTGATGGAAAGGTAAAGGATAATCTCCCGTGAAATTAAATACTTCAACAAAAAGCCTTTCAGCCAGAATATAGGCCGAGTACACTCGCCCACAGAGACGGGGTACGAGCTATGGGTAAGGCTTGAGAGGCGCTGACTGTACCTTTTAAAAGCTCGCCGTGTAATCCCTCATTATGACTCCACATCTTTTATGAATTGTTTCTTTTTTCTCTGAAAGCCTATTGTTTACCTATTGTTTACCTATTGTTTACCTATTGTTTACCTATTGTTTACCTATTGTTTACCTATTGTTTACCTATTGTTTACCTATTGTTTACCTATTGTTTACCTATTGTTTACGGCGCGGCGCGCGGCGCGCGGCGCGCGGCTCTCGGAGTCTACTAAAAAGCAAGAAAATGTGTTTGAATAATACCTTCTAAGCTAGCCAAACTCTATGTAGAATGTTCGTAAGCAAACCGCCCATGCATAACCTAAAATTCTCTCTGTTGCCGCGTCTTTTTATACGCAATTCACATTAGGTACTTGTCGATTTGAGATCCTTACTTTAGTTAAATATTTCTTACAATTAAATAATGTGAAACTCGCCGCCAAGCAAGCTAGATTCGATTATTTGTAAAACGCTCGAGTTTTCCGATGACGTCATCCGCTACAATGGTCACATACGTCACTCGAGCATGTTGTTGCGGATGACGTCATCATCAGGAATACCGGTCTGGCATCGGTATCGTCAGATACCTGTGCCGTACCAGTGCGCGCTGTACCATAGAATTCAATACAAA
Source organism: Eupithecia subfuscata (assembly GCA_963564075.1). NCBI lineage: Eukaryota > Metazoa > Arthropoda > Insecta > Lepidoptera > Geometridae > Eupithecia > Eupithecia subfuscata. The sequence goes on along the minus strand of OY751118.1, from coordinate 381,863 downwards.
GCACCAAATCCTTACGCTGCGATTCCGCTACGGTGGACGCACATTTTATACTAAGGAACTATTTTGCAATAGAACTAAGTAAGTATATTCAAATAATAGAACTATTTTAAAATATATAATAAATAATATATAACAAAATAATACTTAGTTCCAATAAGTGAACAACTATTGCCTATCTTTGACTTAACGTACTTAAGTATTGTTTTTGTTTATCTTCACCTAAATGTAACACAATAGCGTTTCCTTAAGTTTTCCTGTCTTACCACAGTGAAATTCATGCCTGTTGAAAAAGCTTAGCTTAGTTTGCTAGTTTAATATAAGTTACTTATGTTTACATTGTAAACTGTTACGGAGTGAGGCAACCCAGCGCCACAGATGAGAACGTGTTACCACTTCGTTTCGCGTGCAAAACTTTTGAATGGCAACCCCTGGAAGTTGCTATTGTAATTCCAGAAGGCGTTTAGCTGGAAAATTAAATGATACCTCAACACGATCGCTGTTGAAATGTTCGAATGTTAAATGGAGGTTGTAACTTCTAAACATGCTATAAATTATAATGGCTTTGTTTCATTTAACGAAGTGTTCATGGAAGTTGCTAAAACTTGTGCTGTGTTTTTGAGAGTTGTTATTATTTTTGATTGGTTGGTATGTTCTATAAATACCTTTTTAAAACACTGGTGGTTTTAAAAAGGTACTTAAAAGTGAGTATGTACCTACTTACAACGATTATCTATGATCCCAGCACTAGATTAGGACTATTTGGTATTGCAGGAGTACATAAATTTCTCTACTTATAATTAAGTTATTAGAAGGTGACATTTATTCTTTTACTATCCTAGGAAAAGAGTTTAATAGTTGTTGTACAAACCTTCCTAACATCTAAGTACCTACTCAAAACCATGGGCAACATACAAACTGGTCAAGCAACACACATCCAATATAAATATTTATTATCATTATCTAACAAGAACGCAATAACCGAATTTGTACGAATCCTCAAACCCCGGATGTCCTCACCTCGCCCCATCCTGCGGAGCCAACTTATACGGAAGCCTCCGTTCTATAAGTCTAATCAAACTTCCAAGAACTCTTACTAGGTACGTTGCCGGTTTACTTGACACGAAGATATATTTTTATAAATAATGCTGGACAATCCACACAGCATCATCTAGCCCCAAGCTAAGCAGAGTTTGTGTTATGTTATGAGTACTAGATGACTGATATACATATACGACGGGCGTTGCGGTATTTGAATACAATTATCAACGTAGGTACCTACGAGTAGTAGAGAAAACGCGTTGGAAATGAAGGAACAAATCATTACGGAACAAGGGACGGTACCTTGTCATAGTAGGTAAATGTTTACGTCATATAAATAAAGTAATAATAATAAATAATAAATAATGCTGGACAATTCACACAGTATTATCTAGCCCCAAGGTAAGCAGAGCTTGTGTTATGGGTACTAGATAACTGATATACATAATAATATACGAGTACATAGATATATATTTTTTATTATATATAGAAAACGACCAGAACACCCTGAACAAATATCTGCAGATCGTACAAATATTTGTCCCGAGGCGGGAATCGCGCCACAGAGGTCGTCATATTGTAGTGTGAAGTTAATTGTGTAGCATTATTTAATCTTTTTTTTTTGAGTACTAAATGCGATTTGTCAAGTGGGATGGAACCTTGTCATATTAAATGTCTGACCGCGATTGTTTCAGTTCGAAATGGGTCCATCCCATTCTGAATGCGTGCGGATTGTACCACTTCTATAAATTGCGTAATTTCGAAAATATCTTTAGGTAGGAAAAGAGCTTTAGCTAGACTGTTATCATCTAGCATTATTAAAATTTACGTATCTGATTTAAGTGAATGAACGATTTAGTCTATTTTAATTATCTAAAGAATAACTCAAGAAAAGATTAATTCTTTTTTCACAAAACACTGAAATAATTTGATTGGGCTCTATTTCCACGCGGCTGTAAATAAGACAAACGTGGGGTTTCTTCTTACAATCATTCTCATATAATTTATTTTTAAAAAGATGAAAGGTTCAGCTGAGATTCTCAGAAAAAATTGAATCTATAAAATAATCTACCTACGCAAGCGAAAAATAAACAATTTCATTTTGAAATAAACCTGTTACCTTATAATATAATAATTTAGTTTTTGCAAAGGAAAAATAGTGAAATAATACAAAGCTAAAGGTGCTGACCAATACGGTTTGTTCTCAATGCACAAAGTCCTTTGAGGTATAGAGTCCTCTAACTATAACGGCCGTCGAACGAAATCGCCGGTGTTGCGGAGCGCTGTGATGTGTGAACCATTCGCAGCGGGCGTGGCACGTGACACGTGCGCCGTCAGCCGTGTGATGAGATCCGTCTGGTTGCTCTGCTCGCCTTCTTCCCCCCCCCCCCCCCCGCACTGACAGTGACAACACGAACGCTCGCTGTGTAACACGGTACAATACGCTCCGTAACACCGGTCAGTACCCATATTAAAGATTGAAACGCAGAAAATTATAATTAAGTAATAGTAACAAATTATAACAAGTAATTATACTTACAGAATTGAAACAGTTGAGCTAACTGCAGACTATTGCAAACAATCTAAAGGTAGCAACTGATCAAAAGTCCATTTCAAAAGCATTAGCTTTGCACAAATATAAGTTATCAGCTCTCATAGAAAAATAAGAGCTTCTTGTTCATAATTCATAATTCTTTATTGCACAAAATTGGTACATGTGTAACATTTTCCAGGAAAAGTCATGGCAAAGGCGAGCTTAACCCTATAAAGAGTTCTCTTCCAGCAAACCTTATTGGGAGAGAGAGACAAATTTGTAAAAGTAGCATAACAATTATTATAATTAAAATAAAATAAAAATGCATTCTCCATCTTCAATTTCGTCGCACAAAACCATTTTAGATCAAACTTCCAATAAAATTCCCGTCCCTGAGATCTCTTAATTAAAAATATTCCCTTTTATCAGCACAAGAGGCTTCTCCGTTATCAATAACATCGCTGATAGCGCAGGCCTCCAATTACGGGGCCCTACTCGAGGCCTAGGGCTTTCAGACCGACGGAGGTGGAGACAGACGAGCTCGAGCGTGTAGAATTCATTGAAATGGAACAAAAATAACCCTTTTTTGCGGTGATAAAGGTTTTTGAGGGATTTTGTATTGTTCATGAGGATTAGAGTAATTTATTTCCTTGGAGGTAAAGAGGGAAGTCGAAACGAATATACTCACAAGGAAAAAAAAATAATTTGATTGTTTTATAAAAACTAAACACATCAAATTCTGAAAAAGTTTGACACAGTTTTATAAGTTTTGCGGAGCAAACACTAGCCCCTCGGTATTAATTTTATAGGACCCTCTCGGAATTATTCTCTATAAAATAGCGAAACAACCATCAAAATCGGTCTAATTATAATTGATAGAGAAATCGACCAACACATATAACAACAACAAAATTTAAAAAAACCCCCGACGGAATTTTATGAAACATGGCTAAGAACACTCGGGATAAAATTATTATCTATGACACAAAAAAAACTAAACGAAAATCGGTTCATCCGGGAGCTACGCTACCACAGACAGACACGTTGATCTTATAACATCCCTCTCTGTTTGCGTCGGGGGTAAAAAAAAACATGCATACAGCCGAACATACAAACTCTCTTTTTGAAAATAAAAATAAAATCAGTTCGAGAAATAGTTCGTTTGAACACCAAAATCACCGATGACCGGAATACAATATATCCATAGAATGCAAAACTGCGAGCAGCAGCTACTAGGGTTTATTGCATTTACGATGCCCATTTACAGCTGATCCATTTATCAATTTATCTATTTTTGTATGTACCAATATTCCCAAGTTTCTTGGTTATTTTCTGTCTTGTCTGTTTTATGGCCTTGAATCATAATTTAGGCACCACTTATTGTAACCAATGTATATTTAAACTGACATCTCCAAGTGTGCCTTGTGCTCCTACGGCGAATAAATGAGTATGAGTATGAGTATGAGTATTGGTATAAATAATAGGCCAGTCAGAATAAAATGTTAGGTTGCATCAAGGACACCTGGATAAAAGTGGTGAAAACCTTTTTTAGATGATTTAGAGGACTCTATAAACCCTAAAATAGCTTCTGCTCGCAGTTTTGCACATTTGCACATCTAATTATAACAAAATCGGATTAGTCACACAAAATTAGGTATAACGCAAGAGCGGCTGGACCGATTTCAATGATCTTTGATTTGTTAAATTTGTGTCCATCCCGCAGAATAACTATGAAGAATTAAGATTCTGCGCAAAAAAGAAAAATACTACACGAACACAGCTAGAACAGTAAAAAAAAAATTGGTTGTCTGTAAAGTCGGTTTACTGGCGATAGTTGAACGTGACAACGCAGACGCATCGCTCACTCAAGTAGGAGAGAGACGAATGTCGAGCGCTCTCGCTTGCACTTCAAGCCTTACATGGAACGCCTCAGAGCGAGATAACGCCGCATGACGAGGTAACGCCGCATGACGTCATGTTATTCGTGCGTGCAGCCGGCTCTATCGAATTATAAGACGTCGTCATGTCAAAATCTGCTAGGCCACACACATGGGGCCCCATAAGTACCGTTAGTATGCTCACCTCAACAGCCTATATGGGTCCACAGCTGGACGCAAGCCTCCCCGATAAGCGCCTTATTGGCTTTTATCTAATGAAGGGGAATGCCCATATTCCCCACGCTGGGCATGCGGGCTGGGGAACGCAGTTCGGTGGTAGAATTGTTTTTCAGGGGGCGCTGCTGCCCACCCCGGGCGGCAGCGCCTCATTCGCCTCTTACGACAACCGCGGGATGCAAATTCTAAGCCGGCACCACACATCGTTACTATGTTAAACGTTCATTTCTATCTGAACACCTACAAGGTACCTACTCCAGGATTTGTGAAATAACTGACGCTTCAGTATTCAATTGAAACCCGACACTGAGGGGAGTATCCACTAGAGCACCGTCAGTTGATGCCGCCGGTGCAGCGGTGCAGGGTCGCGGTGGATTGCCAAGAGGATTATTATAACTAACTGTTGGTATATGAACTACTCGGCTAAAGCTGAAATCAAATCGAGTTGTTTCAGCAGTGACAGGTGAAGATTATTGGACAACTAATGATTAAATAATTAATATTGATGCTAATAACGTCTTACTCCTGAGGCCTTTTTGTGGAGTTTATTAGGTGAGTGATTTTAATTGTGTGCTTTTTTAAAAAGGCTGGTTTGATGCATTCCATAGTTTTTGTCAAATGCATAAAGAAACGAAACGAATTTAGAGTCTAAATGATATCCGTTTAAGGAGGCCCCTATAATAAACTAAACTATAATGCTCTGAACTGCAAACCGAATGAAACGCGTTTTGACGATACTTCAATAGATCCCCTCTGAAAGGATCTCCCCGTACCTTTATGACAACGTATCAAAAAGTTAGATATTCGAATACCAATACTTTCTGGAAGTTCAAAGCACCGCGCCGCCGCCGCCCCGCCCCGCCGCGCCGCCGCGCCGCCGCGCCGTCGTCGTCGTCGTCGTCTCGTCGAGCCTCCCACGGCGCGCCGCGCCGGTGAGCAGTGACCTTAATCGAATCGTCAGCTGAAGCGAGCTGATTCATCCCTCCGTAGGTATATTTATTGTACCGCTGTATGTATTTGTATTTATTGTTTCCATCCACTTGGCTTTGAACACTTTGAACTCGGAAGAAAATTGTTTTTTGACGTAGGTATACGTCTGCTGAGATTTCTTTATACGTTCGGTGCTTTCTTGTTCGAGTGGGCAACAAAGATTCGTACAATTCGAACTCAACCTAAAAACGTATTGATTTTTATTCCTGTTCCTACCCAGTTATTTAGGCTCCAGATAGACGACTCAAAGCCCCACTGCCAATAATCCTATCTTCTAAAATCGCAATCAAGTATAGATTGATCATGCAACTAAGCTTATTTTCTAGGCCACTATGTACTTAGTTTAACAAAACTTTATTGCGATTTTTGGAAACTGAGTTTTTAAACAGTGTAGCACAAACTTCTTGTATGGGGCATCAATCCGGACTTCACCATCTACATGTCGCCGACGACGGATCGAAAAAGTGGCATAGGCATTTATGTGAAATGTGCCGCATGCCGTTTTTTGATCCGCCTAGCCAAACGGGCTGGTTCTACGCTCCGGTGGCGACATCTACATCATGTCATGGCGATGCTACATGATTTTTGTATGATTACAAACGGGCGTGCAAATTGCTATAATTTTTCAGTAACGATTGATTGAAAGAAATCGGAACAGAATAATCCAACTAACAGGCGTCAACAATTGGCATTTTACAGAAATTAGAGCTCTACTTTTTTCCAAAATTGCCACGAAAGTTGCATTAATGGCAGCCCCATGATGGAACACGACGACGACGACGACGGTGGCGGTGATGTAGCAGAAGGTAGCTTTCGTACCATCCATGGTCACGATCCAACAGATAGGAAAAAGTGTATAGAATCAAAGTTGTAGAAAATTTTATTAACTTTCATTATGTAGTGAATTGTATTGTAACAAAATATCCTATGATACATGCAAAAAAACTAAAAACGGAACGTTCTTTGTTGTAAGTAACTCACGGCTAATTATTATAAGTTACTTACCACAAATTAAAATTAGTATTAAAACGAACGTCAAATTAATGCAAAAGACTCGGGCCCTAATTTCAAAACAGAATGTCTATTCAACTCTTTCCACACTCGGAATATGTAGGTAGTGGGTACCTACGACACTGTGTGCACTAAAATTGTGTTATGTCTGATCACATTGATCAAATTGCAGCCGGCAAGCGGACACGGGCGTTAATAGCTTTCTTTGGGGGTAGATATTTGATGGTTTGGTTGCGGGTTCGATTCCCGCCTCGGGACAAATATTTGTACGATCTGCAGATATTTGTTCAGGGTGCTCTGGTCTTTTTCTATGTATAATAAAAAATATCTATCTATGTAATCGTATATTATTATGTATATCAGTTATCTAGTACCCATAACACAAGCTTTGCTTACCTTGGGGCTAGATAATGCTGTGTGAATTGTCCAGCATTATTATTATTATTATTATTATTATTAGATAAGCGCTTGCATAAAGCAAACTGAAATTCCGACACGTATCATACCAGCTTAGGGTACTTACAATTGGAGACGGAACACATTCATAGGTGTTTTGACATCATTAAAAATAAACAAATTTAAAATTAGGTTCAAGAAACTTGATCAAGTATTCTTTATTATACACGTAAACAACGAAATAACAAGAACACTATTAATCATGGTAATATTTACAAGGCATCAAGTTTTTACTAAACTGAAAACTGTCCCCTAATTTCAGACAGGTAAAGTAGGAACAAAATCACAATTTAAGAACCAAAACCTTTACCTACTTTGTTATTTCATTTGAAGAAATGTTCTTCGGCATAAGTAAGACGTCAATTACTCCAACACACACATTTAAGCCAGAAACACACTATTGACACGCCAGAGGCATTGCAATAGTGTGTGGAGCCCATCACTTCATTAGCTTGCCCAGCAGGTACTTACCTACATAGGTATAAGTACATACCCACCCAGTATTGTCTGGACACTTAAAAATACATTTTATTTTTACGTAAATCAATGGCGCCCAGATCTTGGCCCCGGGTCGCCAGACGGGGGCGCAGGGGAGGTGTGGGGAGGGCTAATATTAACCCTTTCAAGTAATCAACGCCCTGCCGACGCCGACGCCGACGCCGAGCCGAGCGCCGACCCGCACAGGTATCGAAGGCTCTTGCTATTGATTTCAGCTCGATTTTCGTAAAATTAATTGAAATCGACGTTGAGTGAGAAGTCGTTACATATTTAACCTTTTAAAGTTTACTTCGTGCGCTTCTTTGCCTACACCTATTTTAACATGTAGTAGACATAGATATGAATTTATTTTATAAAGAAAATTACAATCAACTGATACATTTATTCACAAAGAAAATTATACCAGTATTTACAATTGAAACAATTGAGCTAACTGCCGACTGTTGCAAACAGTCTACAGATAGCTCAACTGATCCATATCAACACCAGTCGGAAGCGTCCCCAAGACGCTGGCTGCATTGCCACGCTGTATGGCAATGCTGATACGCTGTGCCAGATATTCACCAGCTCTCGGGTCACGCGTCGCTTCGACCAGACGCTCAGATAGTTTTTTGAAAACCCGAAGAGCCTCGGTACCCCACGGACCTAGGGTCTCGACTCCTAGGGGAGCAAATGTGTAGGCTCTGTCGAGACCTGCATATTTGCGCCTCTTGAGATCTTCGGCCAAATCTGCCGCCGCACCCGCCCTCACGGATGTCCTCGGAAGATGGGAAGGCGCAAGTGTGTCGACGCATGTAGCGTCCCACACAATGGGCCTCCCCATTTATTAATTAATTAATTTATTTTATTAGAACAGAATAAAGTTTACAGAAGCTCCTAAACAAACATTGGCAAAGAATATTACGAGCATGAAGATATTTAATTGTAATTAATTATCCAACTGACTAATAATCTTTATTACAGCTGAATGATTATTACCGAAATAAGTTCGCTAATTACTCCCAATTAAACACCTCCCTCCATACCTACTTCACGAGCTAGACCGCGGGCAGAAGATAGTCACAGAGACCAATTATTCCAAACATCATCTGACGCCTCTAGCCAATTTCAGTTAATAACGTAAATGCCGTAAACAAGCCGAACTGAATAGTAATTCACGTTGAATGTACGAGTACGTCACCTATGTAACTCCTTTAGTATCCAGCCAGTTTCCCGCCGTCTCCATTTCCGGTGACGTCACTAATGAGTTGACGCAGTTTCCGGTCCCGGGCGCGGACTTCCGGTACCAGTGTTTGTATTGTTCTTATTTTACGAGAGGATATTAATGTTCTGGTTATAACTCCGTAGGTTATTTACGATCCATGTTCATTTTGATAGAATTGAGGGGCTGTGAAGCTATTCACGTATTTATGAGTCAATTATTATCCTGTCAAGATTCTATTTCATCACTATTCGCATCCCGAATATACTAAGACTTTATTTTATTGGAGTTGCTCCTAACATCAAATGAAATGTTATTATTTCGTAATGGTTACAATGTCTTATAAACCTTTCATAATTTATGCGATAGAGAGTCGTTTGTTTTCTTTTGGCAGGGTAAGAACAAACACTGCTAAGCAACTGATCTAAACTGTCAGATTTGTATAGGTTTTTAAGTAATTAAAAATATTATGGAGAATGTCTTGTTGTCACGTTCGATCCCATATACACCATTTAAGAGCGGAGTTTGGAGAGGTTTTACTTCTAACCTACGCTAAAAAGATTTCAGTTCAAACTAGAACCGAATATAAACACTAGCATTGTTTTTCTCGCGTCTTACGCGCTTTTCCTGTATAAAAATTAGCTAGTCCTTCCCTGGGAAGAATACAAAGTACAAATACAATACAAACATCTTTATCAGGGACAGAACATTATGTATAGGGTACAATTGTGGGCTTGGCTCATCATAACATAACCGCAAAAGTTAAAATCTGTGTAGCGGAGTCAGCGCCCACCTCCGGTAACAAAATAATTATGTTTATCGAGACAACCTTTGTTAAGATCCGTTCAGCTGCTTTAGTTCTCTCATACTGACAGACAGACAAAGCTACTATCGCATTTGTAATATTACTGGATAGCAGTTAATAGACATTAGTGTAAAAGGTTTTTGTTATTATAGTGCGTGAGCCCTCACACTCATTTGATTTCTTAGAATAAGTAGTATAAATAGTCGAAACCCTAATTTATCATCATTTTGCTAATAACGGACATGGGTCAGCGGATACTGGTATTCCTGGATCGTATTTGTGCTAATTGGAATACCGGAATCTATTGCTGTTGATTCGAAACAGTTGAATCGATCATGGTCACTCATCTATCAACCGTATTAATTAAATTCCTCTCGGCTAACACGATTTCTAGGTTAGTATTCAGTGGACACTGTCGGTTTATCGGTGTTGAATTGAAGTTCTAAGCTGATGAGATCGGAAAGGGACTAAGAAAAGATCCTTGTGGAACGCTTGAAAAATATGGCTGAATTAATCAAATTATAAGGTAAACAATAAGCGTAAAAATCAATCAAAAATCAATGTGATTAATGTCCAAACTTTTTCAACTTCAAAGTACAAGTTCAAAAAGCCATTACATTTCAACTTCTAACCTACTTTTACCTTAATTAATAACATTTTAATTGGTTGTCGATCAATAGCCTTCGAGAAACCCAAGTAATTGACACATAAATTCAGGGCCTGTGGTAAGGGCGTCATCCATCACCTGTGCCAATAACCCTGAACATAGCACCCGCCCGCGGATTTGCGCGTAATTTGGCACGCACATGTAATTGCATACCTATTAGAGAGGCGTGTTTGCGCGCAAGGATAATTAATGGCATTGTCATAGTAGGATAATTGGATTATGTCATCGGATGATATAAGTACTCCGTATTCAGTAGGTACTTGTTGGATGAAAATGCATCATTTTCATCCAACAAGTGCTGAATACGAAGAATTGTTTTGACTCGTAGATAGGTATACTAGGTACTTTCAGTCCAGGGTCAAAACAATTACCTAGCTTGAAATCTATGCTTTCTGTTCATGTATTTTATGATATAAATGTTACCAAAGTATTATTTGTGTATTAATTTAAAATAGCCGGGAAAAAATAGACGAGGGTCGCACATGACTGCACAGACGAGGATCGCACATGACTGCACAGACGAGGATCGCACATGACTGCACAGACGAGGATCGCACATGACTGCAGTCTGCACAGAACGGCGCAATAGAGAGCAGGTATCGGTTGGTGTAGTATTATTTTCTTTAGATTGTTAAACGAAGTTTTATGGCTGAGATTAGGTCGAAGAATTCTCAGTGTAATGTCGAAAGGAAGCGTTATGTTTAAAGCAGTCTAAGGCCCGTATTATGAAACCTCAGTCTAGATCGAGGACTGAGCGAGCTTTCTATATACGGACCTGAGTGTGTACCTCGTAGTTTACCGATTTTCATGAATAAGGACACATCATTAATCGTTCTGTTATTTATTATGTTAGATAGAGATGGAGCAGAAGATAGACTTGTATTTCCGCCTAGTGTCACGTCACTCCTACCAGCACTGACCTTGGGCGGCGGCGCTGCGTTGGCGTGTCTCGCACTGGCGGAGTGCGCCCTCCGGGTGGCCTTGTAGTGGAGCCTGCGTAAGGCTCCGCCCAGCCGCTCGGGCGAGCCGTCGCCTCGTGCCACTGTCATGCTGCCGTCTGCACCTGGACATCAGAACATTGTAGGTCACAATTAGCAAAACTTGTGACTCCTGAGTCAAGATTTTTGAATACATAATAATATATGTTATTTAAGTAGGTATCTGGTACTTCGCCTTCATTAACAACAAAATAATCATTTGCAGCTATATTTTATAGACAGTGTGTGCTATCCATTACGGCCCAGCAACTTAGATATTCTTTAGTCTCGGCTATTCCAAGAACAATGCCTTGGCTGATGAAACCTTTTCAATTTAGGAATAGAGCTTCAGACATCTCATTAGTTATTATTGTAGCTTACCTAGTTCTGTGACTTAGGTACCAGCAATTTCAGACACAGTTTCAGTTTACAGTTTAACCTTACAACGTTTTGGTAGAGCGCAGTCTCTTTCAATATACAAGCACTTTTAAATTTAAAAGGAATGTATGAATTATGTAGGTATTTTACGGTTAACAACTGTAAATATTTATCTAAAAAAAAAAGTTTATTGAGTCAGACATATTTTGTCCATAATGCACAATGTACTCTAAGATAGCTACATACCTACGCACCATCATATCTGTACGTTTTATTGAGAAAGTGATACTTACCTAAACCATATTGAACAAAACCGAGACATTCTATTACAGCAGTAGATGATGTTAGTTCTCCCATCACGAGAGCAACAGTTCCCAACACGATCAACTGTAAGTAGTTGGGAACTTGTGTCATTAGAACACTCCCATTTCGCAGTTTCGCGACGACGGGATTCAATAGACGTGGCGCGCGTAGGTACAGTACAGTACAGATGTAATTGAAGGTTTTCGTAGTATTTGTGGAAGTAGCGAGAAGTGAGCTCAGGGAAGCAGCGAAAAGTACGTATAAAGTGGGTATAAATTCTGTTACGAAATAAACACCAAGAAAGTGATTTTTATGTTAAGTATGAGAGCCCGGGGGGGGGGGTATGGGTATGGTTGTTGGTTTTACCCTTCAATGTATCAAATAATATTTTCATTTCTCAAACATGATGCCAAACAGAGGATTTGAGAGTTCAGTTCAGTTCAGTTATTTATTTATAAGAAAATTTTCTTACACGTCAAACTAACTTAACTAGGTACAGAATAATGTAAAAACTAAGTACAAATAATTGTCCTTGGTAATCTTACCAAGAGTATTTAAATATTATTATAATTATAAGTGTGGATCTACGACATCGGCGTCAACAAATTTGTCATCGAAGAACTCTTCTAAGCTGTAGTATGCCCTGTCCACTAGGATTCTCTTCAGTTTGTCCGTAAATATTGCAGTCGACGCGGCACTAGTTATAGAATCCGGTAGATTATTGTAGATTTTCACGCCTATGTAGTCAATTTTGTGTTGTGCTTTCGCTAATCTTATTTTGGGTAGCGTTAATCGATGACGATGTCTAGTGTGGTAGTTGTGGGCTTCAGCCCACGTCGGGAACTCCTTAAGGTGACTTCTGACAAATTTGGCCGCTTGGAGAATAAACTCGCTTGGTAACGTTAGTATTTTAGTTTCTTTAAAGAGTTCCCGAGCGGGATGGTCCCATTCTACACCGCACAGGATTCTGATTGCGCGTTTCTGAAGACGGAACGGTCTTATACGTTCCGCCGCTTGTCCAAAAAATTCTACTCCGTACGTCAATACAGAATGAAAATAACCGTGATACGCCATTTGCGTAATGTCCAAGTCGAGGCTTCCATATAGGCGGGACAGTGCAAAGCACGCAGAAGATAGCTTTTTACAGGTTATATCTATGTGGGGTTCCCAAGTTAGTTTTTGATCTAGAGTGACTTTTGTCTAGTGCAAAACAAATATTGTGCATGTGTCTAGAGGAGTTGTACACCTACCTGCGACGTATTCAGGAGGGGGTCGAGCCGACTGGATCTTGGGAGACTGGTGACGCCCATCCGCCTGGAACAACCCAAACAGGCATGTTAGCATACATAAGTACACCACACACAGACATGTTAGCATACATAAGTACACCACAAACAGAGGCAAGGTGTTTTTCCAGCCCGTCCAGCATGGACAGGACAGCCTTTCGACAACATTTTGTTATGGCCAGAATATGTCGTAGAGATGAAATGTCATACAATGCGTGAATTATTGAAGTTGAAGAAATGAATTTCAAATATTTTACCCATTCGATGACGATTCGATGTTGCGATAGAATCTGATTTCACTTTGTCTGATCTGGCCCTTAAGTCTTCCTTAAGCCACTTGAAGTGGAGTCCGACAGATTGTAATTAACAACAAGAGAAGCGGGCGGTAGCGCTGAGTTTAGTTTCTCCGCGCAGCCCGCGGTATTCCCGCGCATATAATATTAATTTTGTATTATATTATGTTTACGGACGGCATCTCCGCACAGCTTCGGTGGAGACAGCCTAGCTGAAAAACGTCTCTTCTCCTCTCCGCTTCTGACATCTCCGCACATCTCCACACATCTCCGCACATCTCCGCACATCTCCGCTTTGGTAGAGTCTGGGCCTAAGCGACGTAAACAGTACGCGTGATACATTCATAAATACAAGCGAATTGACCAGCTGGGTAGCGACCACAATGATACCTAATAACCCAACACTTTCTACGAGTATAACATTATCTCACTGTACAATTGAATCAGCCAAGCCTCAAAGGTGTATCAGTCAGGCGGGGGCCGGAGTGACCCCTTGTCGCCCGCAATGGACGTGATTGACCCCAATAGCATTAGCGGGCTGAAAGGCCTTCATTCGATAATGTTCACGGGTTTCCTTGATCTTTACAACATCATAACACTTCTCTTGTGTATACGATGCAGGGTTTATGTGTGTTTATAAGGGTTTTGTGAGGTAGTGAAAGGGTTACGAACAAAGCTGAAGCATTTGCTAGCTGTCTTTCAGGGATTTGGAGCTTTTATGGCCATAAAGGTAGTGTCCTCTGTCATCCACACAAACGTATGATAATAATAGCTAATTACGATTGACACCTTTTTTATCCAAATCAGTTGAACATCTAAATAGTTAAGATCCTGCTGTTGAGCATACAGGGTGCCACGAAACATGTGTACCTTAAAGCCGAAAAAGGGTCTGGACCCCGATGGGATCAACTTTTGTTCAAACATTTTTTGAATTTCGTTTACTTATTTCATTTATTCTGAAAAAAGTAGACTATTTTCTTCATATCCGTATTTTTTACATTATTATTATTGTTTTGTAATTTCAAAGGATTTAGGTACTCATTATTCACAAAGAAAATTACAATCAACTAATTGAAATAAATTACAACTAGTATTTTTTTTTGATAGATAAAAGCTTGTATTCACAAAGAAAATTACACTAGTATTTACAATTGAAAAAATTGAGCTAACTGCAAACAATCTACAGGTAGCTCAACTGATTCATATCAATACCAATCGGAAGCGTCCCCAAGACGCTGGCTGCATTGCCCCGCTGTATGGCAATGCTGATGCGCTGCGCCAAATACAGCTCTCGGGTCACACGTCGCTTCGACCAGACGCTCAGATAATTTTTTAAAAACCTGAAGAGCCTCCATACCCCTGGGAACCAGGGTCTCGACTCCAAGGGGAGCAAATGTGTAGGCTCCGGACCGGCGGCCCTAGTACACGGTAATCCGTGATGACCAAGCTGTTCGACAGCAGTACTGCACCGGCATTGATGAGGCGCGCAACACCTTGCACCCAACCGAAGACATGTTGCGACGAAACGAATGAGACGGAAAGTTACGGGATCCAATAACGTACCAGTGTTAGATGAAGGAAATGCTTGCAACCAATGTCCTGACTCCCATTTAGAAACGGCCAGGAGGCGGGCACGATCTGCAGAGCTGGAGCACGTTTGTAACAAACAATTCTTGGGGCATTGCCGTTGGGACAAAAGTGATTTTGGGAAAGCAGCATCGGGGCAAGCACCATGCCACTAGGTACTTAATTTTTTTCAAAACAAAACACCAGTTTTGCTGAAAAAACAAGCAATAAGCATTTGTTAAATATTTTATAATGTTAAGTAATGCAAGAGTGCATGTAAAAAAACACGAATAGGAAGAAAAAAAATATTTTTTACCAAAAATGAAAAATATTCGTAATTCAAATAATCGTTATTCATAAATTGATCCCCTCGGGCTCCAGAATCGCCCCCTTTCGGCTTAGCACTCATGTTTCGTGGCACACTGTCTCGTCTCGTAACAAACATACTCTACATTCGAGTACTAAAACAAGCCTTTCTTTTGGCCTTGCTAGTCTACTATACCTACCTACCAAAAGATCATCATCATCATCAGCCTATATTAGTCCACTGCTGGACATAGGCCTCCCCTAATGAGCGCCATAGCGCCCTGTCTTCAGCTTGCCGCATCCAGCATCTGCCTGCAGTCTTTCGCAGATCGTCATCCCACCTGGCGGAGGGCGTCCTACACTACGTTTGCCGAGTCGTGGTTTCCATTCAAGAACACGTTTACCCCAGCGGTTGTTGGTTCTATCAAAAGATACTTTTATAATATTATTTGTTTATCATTTGTCTTGACATCATACCCCGCTCGAGTATTTGCGCTAGTATTATGATAATATCCAATAGGGATGGAATTTCCCCAAATTGAGTTCCACTAATTCGTTTCTCGAACGCGAGAGAGACTGAAGTTTGTCAAACACAGAGGCTGTGTTCAACCTTGCACAACATGCAATAGACAGAGATGGAGATGGAGAAACCTTTATTAAACAACTCAGTTACAGCACAGAACAGAAAATGTTATAATAAATAAATATAATATATAATGCTGAACAATTCACACAGCATCATCTAGCCCCAAGCTAAGCAGAGCTTGTGTTATGGGTACTAGTTGACTGATAGGGTTATGGTGATATACTTAATACAATACATTGCATAGATAGATATTTTTATGAGCGTAGAAAATACCCGGAACAAATATTTGCAAATCGTACAAACATTTGTCCCAAGGCGGAAATCGAACCCGCAACCTCGAATCATGAAATTTGGTAAGAAGCAAGGTCCTATAGCACAAGTAAAGGAAAAAAGATTTAGTTTTTAGTTGACAGCTCTACCGATGTCGCACCATGCCGTTCGAGAGCACTGTTCGGGAGCTACTGATGTCTAGTCTATGTCTTCACATGTAAGTACAGCTGATTACAAGTTGATACACATACCTACAATATTCGTGCACCAAAATATCGGTATCAATGTCGCTGACAAGATTCTCTAAAAGAATGCCGCCGAGCGTCTATTATTTTTCGGCGGGGAAAAGCCATGACATGGCGTAGATACTTACACCATTAGAAGGAAAATAAATAATCATAACAGAGTCAGGAGGCCTCCATTCGATAGAAGTGCCAACTGAATGGAGTGAGTGCCGCAGCGCCACCTAGCGGGACTTTTAGCGCCAATCCAATTGTCCAATCACAAGCTTAGGCGGGAAATGGAGCGAACGCAATTATGTAGATTTATTTTGAAGCGTTTCGTTCGCTCCGGTTTTATTGAACTTTTATTGCGAAAGATTTAACTCTATTAACATAAACATATTCCTTCAATCTGCACCGTTTAAGAAAAGAATATTCCCTTAGGTCAAAGGTGAAATGCTTTTATATCACCTTGTATAAGATTTACGGAAGGGCTCTCGAATAAATAATCAAAGCAAAGTATTTGCGAGATCATCGTCCCGTGGACTCGTCACAAATCACAATCGATTGCTTTCGTGAATTATTGTACTTAATGGCTGTCACCTTAAACGTCGACTTACTAAGTTTCCTGTCCAAAATGGACTTCTAATGACAGTTATCATGACAATCAATAATCAATCGTGAATGATGAATGACGAGGCTGCCACTCACAAGTCACTCAATTTTAATTATAAAATGCGAAAGTTTAAATGGATTTGATGTTTGTTACTCCTTCAGGCCAGAACTGAGACGGGCTGAAATTTGACATGACGTAGGTATATCAGGATCTGACGGCTATTTAGGGTTCGCTCTTGTTAGATTGATAACTTTGATCCTATAAATTTATGGAATTTATTAATTTAGGAATGTCATGTTTAAACTAAGTATTGGTTATACAAGGTGCCACGGAAAGGGTGTACTAAGCCGAAAGAGCCACCCCGAGGAGATCATCAACTTGTGAATAACGATTTTTTGAATTTCAAATATTTCTTCATAATTTTTACTTGTATAAGCTTTTTTTCTTCCTATTCGTGTTCTTTTACATACGCTCTTAACTGTACACAATATTTCACAAATAATTTTGTTTTTGCTAATTTTTAGTTAGTAAAACATTGGTTTGTCATAAAATTATTTTAAAAAATTATGTAGATTCTTTGAAATTTCAAATCAATAATAATAATGTAAAGTAAGTATACGTAAAATAACACAAATCACATTATCACACTAATATTATAAATGCGAAAGTTTGGATGTATGGATGGATGGATGGATGTTTGTTACCTCTTCACGTCAAAACTACTGGGATAAAATTAATCACCTTTTAACGTTTCCATAGAAACAACTCGTGCGAAGCCGCGGGAGGTAGCTAGTATAATATATTACTTACGTAAAATAAAAAAATATGAAAAAAAAACGTCTCAGTTTTATTTAAGTAAAAAAATTATCGAAATGAAAAAAATCGTTGTACAAACGTTGACCCCTTGATATCCACCACCCCGTTTCGCCTTAGTGCAACCTTCCCGGGGCTCCTGCAGGGGTATTTTGATTCGTCGGAAAGGCCGTCGAACGACGGCCCTTCCAACGAATCAAAATACCCCTGCTGAATAGAGCAAGAATCCTACTAAAATTAAAACTTTTTAACCTTTCGCGATTTGTTAACATAGTTAATGATTATATCGGGTATTAACCTACAAAAATTATAAACGCGAAAGTTTGTAAGTATGGATGGATGGATGGATGTTTGTTACTCTTTCACGTAAAAACTACTGAACGGATCGGGCTGAAATTTTGCACATAGGTAATTGTTATCCTGGAATCAAACATAGGCTACTTTTATCCCAAAAATCAGTTCCCGTGGGATAGAAATCACCTTTAAACGTTTCCATAGAAACAACGCGTGCGAAGCCGCGGGGCGCAGCTGGTAAATAATAAAATTGATTAAAATTAAATCTACTAAAACGATCGCAA
Organism: Eupithecia subfuscata; assembly: GCA_963564075.1. Classification (NCBI taxonomy): domain Eukaryota; kingdom Metazoa; phylum Arthropoda; class Insecta; order Lepidoptera; family Geometridae; genus Eupithecia; species Eupithecia subfuscata. The sequence goes on along the minus strand of OY751118.1, from coordinate 363,356 downwards.
ATTAACGTATAATTAAATAGGTAGGTAATAAAAAATTACATGTAGTAGGTATGCTTAGTTACAAATTGATAGTGACATGTCTACAACGTCAAATTAATTTAAATAAAATTAAAAGTATTTTTGTCCTGATTAGGTAGGTACTGTCTGTCTCATCACGTCTTGGCGTCAGAGAACATTGTTGTAAGTTAAACCTACGGCAAGAAGCTTGTAAAGTTTTACAGCACTACTTTATTTTAGTTTTCATTTGAATTGCTAATGCCGCGCCGCCGCGCCGCGCCGCGCCGCGCCGCGCCGCGCTGCTTTGAATGCAAATCCACCTAATAATTATACCAACTTATGAGATAGATTTAGCTTAAGCTGTAATCAAATCATAAAAGCTTGAGGGTAAGAACCTAGACAGGGGGGTTATTTACTGCAAGACAACATTTTCAACTAGTTTCTGCCCGGGCGGCTTCGCGTTGATTCTATGGAAACGCTTAATAATTATTTTCTATCCTATGGGAACTGGTTTATGCGATAAAACGCCTGTTTTATTCCAGGCCTAGAATATTTATGCAAAGTTTCAGCCCTATCCGTTTAAAACCCGAGAATAAATTACAAACATCCATCCATCCCTCCAAACATCCAAACGTAATAGAGTGATATATTAAATTATTACTTACCTACTAGGTACCTACTCCTGTGCCTTATACTTTTATACAGGGTGATCCTTTCATAATTGCAGGATCAAACGACATGAGATGTTCAAAAATTTACACTCTATTTTCTAGTTTTATTATTAAAATTTGAAATCTCTGACATTTCAAGAGTCCTATAAATAACTTAGTTTTACAGGAATTAAAGCACTTTGAATTTTACAGTATTGTTTTTGGTTTAGCAGTTAGTATGGATTCTGCTCGATTTACGCATAATTGAAATGAAACTTGTAATTTTTAGGGTTAGAAGATTGGTTTCGAAACCCTTATGGTCTCGCTTTGTCTGTCCTTTTTTGCCTCCTCAATAACTCAGCAGCTACCGTAGCTATCAACTTAAATTTAAAATAATAATACATTTCGTGCGCCTGTGCAGATTTTCAAAAGAAAAAATGAACAATTAAAATGAACATTTTCATACAAATTGAGATGTCAACATTTTAAAAGAGACCTACAAAGTCAAGTGGGTATTCAAATGAAAGGTATCAATTTGTACATTTCAAAACAGTTTTTCATATTTCTGTAAAATTCATACTTTTTGAAATATGTTGAAAATAGTCGAAATTTTACCCCATTTACATTTCAAAACAGCTATTGAAATCTTTGTAGGTTTCATACTTTTTGAAATATTTTATGTAAATTTACCGCTACCTATCACCGAAGCATGCAGAGATATCCATCTGAAATGTAGGTTATAATTTAATGAAGACCTAAAACTAGTAGGTACCACCTACTAGTTTTAGGTCTTCATTAAATTTCGGAGTCTCTAACCAGTACCTTTAGTACATACTACTTGTTGACAAACGTTCGAAACCCTCGGCGCGCGAGTTACACTCGCACTTGACGGGTCTTGTTTTAACTGTTGACAGTAGGTACTTTTCAGATATAGTAATGAGGTCAAAGAAAGCTTACCATTTCAATATTCGCTTATTTTTGCCTTCAACCGCAAAATTGTTTTTTGTAGAAAACCCTCATTTCTCATTAATTTGTATCTGACACCGCCATTTCCGAAAACCCGTAATGATCCGCTCTCAAAGTAAACGACCCATTAAATTAGAATCGATTCATTAATATCAACATTTACACAGAAAACAGTACACTTCTGAGAAAAATGTGTTCGACAAGTAGTGTCGATAATGTGATGAATGAGTTGCAATGGAGACGACTCAGCAAGGAAGGATTACATCTTGGCAGCAGGTTCGAGTCGCTTATCTTGGATGAAATGTAGCTCTGGGAATAAATAAATAAAGAATGCTGCACAAATCACACAGCATCATTGAGGCGGCCCTAAGCTCAGCAGAGCTTGTGTTATTGGTACTAGATAAGATAACTGATATATTTAATACTAGACGATCGCCTCGCGGTTTCACCCGCGTAGTTCCCATTCCCGTGGGAATTCCCGGATAAAATAAAAATAAATAAATAAAAATAAAAAGTTTATTGAGTCAGACATATTATTTTGTCCTTATGGCACAGTACACACAAAACATTACAAAAAAATCTAAGATAAAATAAAGATACAAAATTCTATTAATTAATTACAAAATATAATTAGAGTTGCGCAGCCGTTCAACAGAATCCCAACTTAAGAAGCCAATATAGCCTCTCTAAAACACAGTCACTCCCTGAAAAGTAAACTTCCTAACGGCGAAAGAATTTTTCAAATCAGTCTAGTAGTTTTGGAGCCTATTCAATACAAATAAACTAACAATCAAATCTTTCCTGTTTATAATATTTATATATTTAATACAATACACTACACATAGATAGATATTTTTACTTTACATAGAAAACACAACCAAAACACCCGGAACAAATATCTGCAGATCGTACAAAAATTTGCCCCGAGTAACTGAGAATAGCCCGCCATGATTCTCAGTACACCAGCGCTGGTAGCCTGCTTCCAGTGCCACCTCGTACACTGAACAAGGCTTACAGGTGGACTGACGAGGGTCGCTCCCTCACGCACCAGTCTCCGCTGCTCGGATCAGCGCTGGTAGCCTGCTTCCAGTGCCACCTCGTACACTGAACAAGGCTTACAGGTGGACTGACGAGGGTTGCTCCCTCACGCACCAGTCTGGTGTACAGAGTCCTTAGTATGAGTTGTGCATTAGCTTACAATAGCGAAAAAACTTTCCATACATTTGGCGCCTTGCAGCAGCGCCTCTACCTGATAGAGATGAATTATTTTTACGTAGTTTGACAGCGGTTGAATAGTTTCATACGAACTCGATTATAGTTTTCGAATATTTTTGAAAGATTTGACAGAAGAATTTTCTATGTCTCATTCTTTTTTAGGGTTCGATACCTCAAAAGGAAAGAAGAAATCTTAATATGATCACTTTGTTGCCCGTCTGTCTGTCAACCCCCTTTTCTCAGGAATGCGTGAAAGTATCGGGTTGAAATAAACATCAGTCCGTAACCTCTTGGAGCCTCGATATAAACAAAACTTCTAAGTCAACGCAATTAAAAGTTACAGCCGTTTATGTCCGACTATTTTGAAATTTCCAAGGGAATCACATGCACACAAAATTTAAAGGGTACTTCCCGTATTCCTAGAATCATGAAATTTGGCTAGAAGCACGGTCTGATAGCACAAGTAAAGAAAAAAATCCTTAAATTGCGTAGATATCTCACCACGTTTAGTTAAATTTTGTCTAATTGTGTTTTTAATGCGCAAAGTTAAAGCCACGCCTCGGGCGTTGCAGAACCTGTATTTTTCGTTTCTAAAATAAGTAATAGGTAACTCCCTTAAAGTATACTTTATAAAATATCATGAAAATAATCTGCGAGCAAGTTAATACAAGATAATTTAAAAGTAATTAACAAAGAAAACAACTTTCCGTTTCACTTTAAAAACTTTTCGAAAAGGAAAGTTACGTTCTTCGGAAAACACCAGAAATTACTCATTTAATTCGAAATTAATTATCAACTTACTCGCTCTCGGTTTATAGTCGAGCCCTTTTTGGCGGGAATTTCAAGATATGTGGAATTTGGAGATAAATACATCTCTTGAAATTCAGCTTTTCGGGCCAAAAAGAGGATTATCGTCGTGAAAACCTCTTAATAGCCTTCTGTTTTGACTTTTTTTATCTATATGGCGTGTATATTAAAAAGATTAAATTAGGTATTTAAAGTTTACTTTATATTTACATAGAAAATTACAATCAAATACCTAATAGAAACAAATTAGAACTAGTATTAACAATTGAAACAATTGAGCTGGCTGCTGACTGATGCAAATAATCTACAGGTAGCTCAACTATAATTATTATATTCCATATTAGATAATCGAATTTATAGCCTATAATCATAATCAATAATTTATTTGCAAGATAATATAATTATCATACAATGTCAGATCTTACAACTATTTTAGTAACAGTGTGTTCTATGGCGCTCATTAGGGGAGGCCTATGTCCAGCAGTGGACTAATATAGGCTGATGATGATGATGATGGTGCTTAAAATCAAATTTGTAAAGTTGTAAAAAGCGATAACAAAGTCCGTCTATTACCAACCGACCAACCACGCTGTACACCTAGTTGGATGATTAGTAATTATTTTTCTTACCCGATCTTGAATGACGAGTTTAACCATTAGTTGTGGTGTGCGGCAGCGGGGCGGGACGCGTCTGCTTCTGCCACTTCTAGGCTTCCCTTTCTTCCTGTCTTCTCCCTTCTCCTAGGGGTACATCTTACCAACTTTATTTAGGTTTTCTTCTACCTAATGAGCTCATTTTCAATAACAAAAAGCTTTATGAATTTGATTGGTTAAAAAACAAAATGACACACAGTGGCTAATTTAGTAGCAAACAAACGAATTATTTTGAATTGAGCTCATTATCAAGAAATTAACGTTAAATAGCGTGTTCCGTACAGCGGGAAATTACGTGTTCCGTACAGCGGGCAATTACGCAGCGTTTCCATTTACGGCTACTGAACTCTACTAATTTATTTGTTGACTGAAATTAATTAGGGACAGTCGGCTACGTGTGTACCTGACATAATTGGATGAGTTTATTCGAATGGTTGCGCGGATGAATATCGCCTGAACGAATAATTATGATTTTGGATATCCCCTATTTGTTTGTTCGCCAAAAGCGACATGGAAACCAATTTCTACCGACTTAAAAAGTGTAATTTTATTCTCCATTGCTTTTACAGCTCATTGTTCAGCCTCGCACGTACAACCTCGCGACTTCTTCAAAAGGGTCTTCCCTTGATAATGAACTTTTTGTTTCCCCATAGATAAGAAAACTTCGTGAGAAAGTTAAAGTTGGAAATAACCGAAGTAAACAGATCACCTCGATCCGAAGTTAAACAACAGCGCCGCGCAGGGCGCCCTCCTCGGGGATTATGATGTTATCGGTAGATATTGTAGCTGCTCACAGTTGTTTGTTTGACTAACTAAGGCACCTTCCGGTTCCGGTCTCATATGAGTGAGCTGGGTGGGGGGGGGGGGGGGGAGGCACCAATTCTAATAGTTTTACCTACTTTACTCTACTCTTCATCTTTCTACACGAATTCTACTGATATTATAAATGCGATAGTTAAAATAAATAATGCTGGACAATTCACACATTATCTAGCCCCAGGCTAAGCAGAGCTTTTCTTATTAGTAAATGACTGATATACTTAATACAATACATTACATAGATTGATCTATTTTTATTCTGCATAGAAACATCCAGAACACCCTGAACAAATATCTGCAAATCGTACGAACATTTGTCCCGAAGCGGGAATAGAACCCGCAAACCCCTGCCTCGCAGGCGGACCTTCGCCCAAAGGATCATTGGATGCATGTTTGTTACTTCTTTACGCCAAAAGGACTGAACGGAACGGGCTGAAATTTTGCACGGATATAGGTTGGAGTAACACAGGTACTTAGGCTAAGAACTTTTTGTCTTGTAAATCAATTCCCATGAGACAGAAAAACCTTCGACCGTTTCACGAAAACGACGCGTGAGGAGCCGCGGGCAGAAACTAGTTTTCTATAAAATCAAAAAGTCACAATCGCAGATAAACTAGCTACTTAAATGAAAAGTACCCTAATTATAAGGCTACTTTACATCCCAGAATAATGTGTGCGAAGCCCCGGGCAGAAGCCAGTATATCTGTGACTAGACGATCGCCTCGCGGTTTCACCCGCGTAGTTCCCGTTCCCGTGGGAATTCCAGGATAAAATATAGCCTATGTCACTCCCTGAAAAGTAAGCTTCCTAACGGTGAACGAAATTTTCAAATCGGTCCAGGTTTTGGAGCCTATTCAATACAAACAAACAAACAATCAAATCTTTCCTCTTTATATAGTAGGTACCTATATAGATTGTGTTATATTGACTTTTCTATAGAATCAAAGAGTCACAATCACATAAACTAGCTTCTGCCCGGATCTGGAGCGGGAATGACAGTTATTGTCATTCCGTTCCAGAACTTCAATCATGCAAAGTTACAGTGGATTATTTTTAGTAGTTTTGGTTTGGTCTTGACAATCACGCATCTTCACACATTGCCAAAGTTTCACATTATGTACCTATGAGTAGGAAAATAGCTGTGTGGTGCCGGCTTAGAATTTACAACACCGGGGGTGTCTTATGAGGCGACTAAGGAATGTCCACCGGGGGGCGGGCAGCAGCGCCTCTGCAGAACAATTCTACCACCGAACTGCGGTGCCCCAACCCGCATACCCAGCGTGGGTATTATGGGCTAATGCCCATAATACCAATATAATAATAGGGTAATCCCTCACGAGATAAAAGCCAATAAGGCGCTTATCAGGGGGAGGCCTGCGTCCAGCAGTGGACCAATATATGCTGTTGAGGTTGAAGTTGAGGAAAATAGTCGCCAGCTAAAAAGCTCGGAAAAGTAAACTGAAAAATTCCGACATTAACATAAAAAGTCAACTCGAAGCTTTTGAAAGCATTCTAGCTAAATTAAATTCATGAATTCACGTGAAAATTACTTTTTACGGCGAGAATTTGCAAGTTCATTGGAATTTTACAGTCGGTGCGCCGCCGTGTGTGTGTGTGGGGGGGGGGGGGCTTCATCCCCACGCGCTGCGGAGAGGCTTCCAGACGAGAGCGAAGAGGTGTCTTCTAGCGTTTCCTGGTACATGGTCGCCTAGATCGTCACTTACCATGAGATGAGATTCCATCGGAGAGCTCGATCGAGGGTCTATTGAGTAAATGTTCTGTTCAGCTATAGTAGAATGAAATAGGAAACATTTGATGTCTCCAAAATTATGGATAAAAACACATTCCTACATCATACAAAACAAACTCAGTGTCAACCGCTTCGGCCCAGTTGTATAATAACATTATTATATCCATTAATTATTTGTAGTAATTTGGTCTCGAAACTAAATATTTATTTCTAAAACAGAAGCAATGTCTATTTTCAGAACAATGTTTGGTGCGGAAACCCATTTAAAAGGTGACCGCAATATTATCTCCCGAAACAAATGGCTTCCTAGTTGCCCTTACAGCGAAAACAAATTACAAATGGTTCCAACACGCAATTTGGTATTCTTTTGCGATCTATTTGTTCAAATAGGAAAGGAATTGTGAAACTATGTCGGGCTTGCGAGAGCTAGGTTAGGTTACAAGCGGAGGACTGGTGGTAAACTGCACAGGAAAGGAAAAATGGCGACTTCTCTTATCGGAGGCCAAGACACGTTCCTTTGAGTCGCTGAGCCAGAGGAGTGAGTGTGTATTTTTGGCCCAAAGACGTCAATAGAACGTACACCAAAGACAATTACTGGACATAGTGGACATACAGTCTAGAAATACCCTTCGCAGAGTATAGTCGCATGGCATTTTTGGAAAAGAGCTTCCATGGTTTGGTTTATTTGTGTCTGACGTAGTCCTACTACATAAACATAATTAATCGTTATAATAATCCCGCAAACATGCCAATCCTCAGAAACGATTCGAGTTCAAGCCCCGCGATATTATTCGGAACTCAATGAAATAGGACGAAATGCTGCGCCGAGATAGGGTCGGTAATGAGGATGGAATATTAATACACGGCTGTTCACATTGTGCTGCTGAGTGCTTTTAGTTTAGTTGGATCGGGGGCGAGGCCACGGAGATCAACTGAACTTGCTAGTTGGTGAGAAAATTAGTTTGACTTATCTATTATGTTAAAATTATTGTAAAAATTGTAAAACATTTATTACATAAATCATTATAGAATATTAAACATTGAAAATTAAATAGTTTTAAAACAATGAGGAAAAATGATTAATAATTAAAATAATATTAACAAAAACAAACAGGCATCCTTTTAATCATCACTCTCGCTAAACCTCAGCCTCAGGCAAACATTAAATTCTTCCATTCGTCTGCGAAGATATAAGGGTCTGGGTTCTGTTCAAGAAAATTTTGACAAGTTTCTTCATAAGTGAGCGAACTTCTTAGGTCTCTGGAATAGCTTTATTTTTAACTGTGATTTTATTTTACGAAAACAATTGTTTCCCGCCCACCACCGCCTCAGTAATCTTTTTAAAATTGTGAGGTTCAAATCGTGACTTCTGTTTCTGTAGTAACATTTGTCCGCACAGATGAGATGGTGAGATGATGAGATGGTTGGTCCACACAGAAGCTGACTGTAGCTCTCTAGCTACAGTCTGCTTCTGTTTGGACCAACCTTAGCTTCACATTACTTGTGAGGCACATGCTCCTGCTTGTCTCCAGCGGGATGGGTCGCAGCAATCTCTGAAATTCAGCAACCATCTATTACCCGGAGGTTATAGCGCTCCGCTTCAAAAAAATAAAATATGATCTGGCTTGAAACGTAACCTTTAACGTGCACACAACAAATAATGGAATTACATGACATGTAATTCTATTATTAGGTACATAACATTGTTAAGTAGTTAGTTATACCTACATAATAAATGTTAATAATAAATTTTAAACAATCTTATAATTTAATTTAAGTAAGTAACTGTTTTAAGACCTATGATGGAGTCAAAAAATATCAAACATACGAAAATACATAATGATATTGGATTGAAGTAAAACTTACTGTTTTACTGAAAAAAATGCTTCGTCTCGTCCCAGTTTTTGGCAGAGCTCATGGTGAAATCGTCTTAATTAAATCAAAGCAACCCGAGCTGAGCTATGCAATGTATAAAAGACAGATTTGATTTTTATGATTTACTCTACCGATCGATCGATGGAAAAAAAAGGGAATGTGAATTTAAGTTGGTTCGATTTTTCAAAATACTGCGAAAGCAATTTTACTTATTTTTTTAAATAAAAGAATGTTTCTTTTCAGAAAACTTCCTATCTCCAATATTTCTGTTACTTGCCCTCCATGCCCCATGGATGTGGGACACCCTGTATGAAATGATCGAAGCAAAATCATAATCATCTAACATTCCGCGGAGTCATGTCACTATCTACATCTACAGAGATCTACAGAGATCGGTAGCTAGGTTAGTAGACTAGGGAGTCTAGCAAAAAGGCCCAAAAAGTTTTGGAATGTTGGTGGAGTCGCGTATTTCGTGGCCCACAGAAGCTTCCCTCGCTCGCATTGTGGACACAGCTTGATTTCAATACAACTTCATGCTATGATGGTTCTACCTATTGTGGAGGATTATCTTTGATTGCTTATATTACCTACTAATTTATGCAATTTTGGACTCCCTTAACGTACCTAAGGGAATTGTTTTAATGGGTTTTCCGTAAGTGTCAGCTTGGGAATCCTTTGTTATCAAGTTATTAATTTTAAATTCTACTAAGCATCCAACCCACCGGGCTGTGTCTGTGTCAATTAATTAAGTTAAGTTTTCCCACAAGGTGGACCGATGTCCTGAAGGTCGTGGGGAACCACTGGATGCCAGCAGTGGCCATCCATCAGCTGGAATGATGAGGTAGTGTTTGAAACAAGCGAATCGACAACAATAATCATCTATTTACCGCAAAGCAATCAGCTCTCTTGCTTGCCAACCCAAACTTTTCTCGCCAAATTATGTTATGTACCTACTTACTATATTTACATAAGTTTATTTATTCACGGAATGTGAGCCGTATTTGCGGCCGTGGTTTGGTTTCTGGTTTGAATGTAGGTACGGTACGTACAGTACAGTCAAACAAACATTACTAAATAAAAATCTTTGAAACGTCTTGCCGACTTGTACTTACGTCTAAAAACGTACTTGTTCAGCCATTTTTCATCGGTTTCGAAACCTTTATGGTCTCGCTTTGTCTGTCCTTTTGCCCTCTTTAATATCTCAGCAACATAGAAATCTAAATAGTGACTTGTTATTTAGATTTCTATGCTCAGCAACTACCGCAGCTATTTATTACCTTGAAATTTAAAATAATAATACATTTCATGTGCTTGTACAGATTTTAAGAAAAATAAATGCAAAATGATAATGAAAATTTTCATATTAGTCCACTGCTGGACATAGCCTCCCCTAATAAGCGCCATAGCACCCTATCATCAGCTTGCCGCATCCAGTATCTGCCTGCAGTCTTTTGCAGGTCGTGTTCCCACCTGGCCGAGAGCGTCCTAAACTACGTTTGCCGAGTCACGGTCTCCACTCAAAAACACGTTTACCCCATCGATTGTTGGTTCTTCGCGAGATATGGCCGGCCGGCACTTCAGCTTGCTAATTCTTCGGGCTATGTCGATAACTTAGGTTCTCTGTCGGGTGTATTCGTTACGAATCCTATCCTTCAGAGAGACTCCAAGCATAGTTCTTTCCACAGCTCGGTGAGCGACTTTGAACTGGACCAGCCCTACCGTGAGTGTCCAAGAGACAGGCCGCGTTCCTATGTATATTTTTTTCCTTAGAGTATTATTCTCAAGCTCATATTGAAAGTCTGAAGGTAGCAATATAGCAAGACTCTTGAATTAAAGGTTTTCGTGTCGCCGAATTGGAGGCGAGATTACAACCCCTCCATTATGCATCGGATGAAGCACTTAGTCACGTCTCCCCTCCCCTTAACTAACCCACATACATCTACCTAGATCTACCCTGAGGAGGGGGAGGGGGGGGGGGGGGGAGTCGGTACACGTGGTGATACATCATCGTAGGTAATATAGATTTCTGAATGTGGCAATGCAGCCAAATACATTTTATTAAAACCTTTTTTAATTAAGTGTGTCAGTAAATCAATATGAAATTAAACTATGTATCGGGCTAAAAAGTTTTTTGATACAATAATTGTTTATAGGAAACACAAAATACTAGGAATTTATTTAACACTAATTAAATAAATAAATAAATAATGCTGGACAATTCACACAGCATTATCTAGCCCCAAGGTAAGCAGAGCTTGTGTTATAGGTACTAGATAACTGATATACATAATAATATAAGAGTACATAGATATATACTTTTTATTATATATAGAAAACGACCAGAACACCCTGAACAAATATCTGCAGATCGTACAAATATTTTTCCCGAGGCGGGAATCGAACCCGCAACCTCCTGCGTCGCAGGCGGACCTTCGCCCACCGCACCACAGAGGTCGTCATATTTATGGGACCAACTCGGTATAATTCTCTGTGCCAAACCAAACAGAACATCAAAAGGAGAAATCGGTAAACAAACATAAAACACATACAATCGGACTGAAATTTTACATAGGTACATGTATATCAATAAGATCTGGATTAGCTTAGAGGCTATTATATGTGTTTCGAAACGGACAGCATGGTTTGAAGAATTGCAATTTGAAATATGGATGTATTTATGTGCTTTTATCGTCTTTTTGTAGTCATGCTGTGTGTTTTTCCGTCAAAGTCATAGCAGCAAGTCCCTGTCATTGTGACATCTACAGTTACTGTCAATGTCAACTCATAGCGTTTGAAATTTTCAGCGGTGTATGCAGAAAATTTTGTGTTTTTATGGTTTTTTTGGTGAAAAAACGATGTTTACGGTGAAGTACAAGCATTTACTTTGTGCAAAATTCGTGCCCATCTCTCCGAGTTATAATCCCGACCACTGACTATGAGGTAAGCGTGGAAAACTCATAATAACGAGCCTGGCACAAAGTTCCCATCGGATGGTAATACTTTGTATAGTTATGTCGCCGGTACCATCAGGCCGGCGGTACACACACGAGTGTGATCCTTTAGTACAGCTTGTCTTATCAAGTTATTGCGATAATAACCCAGGTTGAAGTACATAACCTATAGACGGAAGGTGCGGTGCCACCTTTTAGCACCCTAGATCATGTTAAATCATTTTGCAATCTCTAATTGAGTGTTACAAACATACTTTTGATGAGAAGATGATGAATTAGTAAACTACTATTATAAACAGAGTTATGTGCATGTAATAGGTATGAACTAATTGTTTGAAATAAAAACATCATTGACACCAAAGTTTGGCAGGGCAGGGCAAATGCCTACATAAATAACAGATCGAAATCTTCGTAGGCTACCTGGTAGTACCTACCTACCTGGTTTGGTAAATAAAAAGTTGACACATTAATGCAAAAAGCTGTCATACTAAACACTTGTAGGATTGTCAGAAAAATCCTGCAAAATGAACTACCTAGCACCTGAAGTGCACTTGCCTTAGGCCCATGTGCTTTGTTTTTTACCGGTTTTTTCACAGAGAAGATTTAAACCTTAGCACAATAATAATAATCATAATAATAAGTTCCCAGGTTCGGTTTGTACTGTTCGGGGCAGAATCACCACTTTATTTTGAACAATCAGAATTTAGCTAGGTACTTATTTCATTGTTACTGGCAGACAGAGTACAGAGAGTATATCAGAACAAGAGCTGATTTTTGACTAACTAATCTATATTGTATTGGAAGTTAAATATAATAATAAGAAAATGCCCTAAGTAGGTATATAATTATAGCTTTCTTTTGCTTAAATTATTTAAAGAACAGTACCTACCTTAACCTAACCTTATAACTAATAAGTTAAAAGGTTCTGCAAATTGACCTTTCACATTACAGCTTGTAAATAAAATTACCTGCAGGTATGTTTAACACTTACTCGGAGTAAGGTGCCAAACATAAAAATACTTTGTAGTCTCTCATTATGTTACTTTCATTGTATTGAAACTGAATATGCTCTAGATCATTGTCATGGTGATCTCCGACATTTTGTACCTATCTAAAACATGATTTACTTCCAAGATCTGATGACACCAGTTGGAATGAACATCACATGTCATATTGAACCTAGTTTCACATTCCCAGAATCATAGGTTATTTCCACAGTTGTTACCTATGGCTTTTATAGAACAACTTTATTTAATAGTAAGTACCTAAAATTATTTCTTTTATTGACCCCGCATTATTCTGAAAATCATTTAGACCCAAAGTCTGAAATAATCAAAATTAAATTCTCTGCAACAAACTAAAAATGATCAAGACAAACAGATTACTATTATTAGCCTAGGATGTCCAACAGCAGGGCAATGGCATTCCTTTAAATTAAAGACAATTTCCTACTGCTATTTTGTTTGAGTTAGTGCAACTCACTTCAGGTGAAGGTTAGTGCACACCAACACACCATCAGAATCTGGTATATTAAATTTTTATTACAATATTCAAGAGTGTGTAAGTCACAAGAGCTCAGTTTTTTCTTAGCTTTGTTAATTAAGTAGCAGAGGATCATTACATAATTATTTGGTTTACAATAAATACTTTGAAACCTCATAGATAACCAAACCTTCACAGTTGGTTTCACTCGGATGTGATCCACATTTTGACGAGATGCATCGGATGCACTCATTTGAAAGAGAGGTTCCAGTCAGGTGGGCAGTGACCCTATCAAATATCTGACACTCAAGCCAATATGTGGGACTATACCATTTCATACCAGTAAACGAAACTTATTATTTTATGTATAAAATAAAGGAAACTTTATCCTGTCGTCAGAAACAATGTAACTGGAACTAATAATGGTGATGTTCATGAGAGAGTTATGTTATAGTTTGGCCAACTAACAGTCAAATAATCAACATAATACCGGTATGGTACTTATTGCCCCTGGCCTCGGAGGCTATATCCTAAATTAGGGGCCATCGCATGCTTACTTGGGCTAGGCGATGATGTTACTGGAGCTGTCTTGACGACGATTCAGGACACTACTACGGCAGCATGCCTCTCGGGGAGGTATAACGGCATGGCCGTCTGCCAGCCAAATAATCTGAACAGAGTATCGGAACGGTACTTATTGCCCCCGGCTGCGGAAGCTGTATCCGGAACATGGGGCGTGGCATTATAGACATGAAATGAAGGCTATTACAGTAAAATAGTACAATACTTCTCATTATTATATTTCTTCTCATATTAACCAAGTGTGCCTTGTGCTCCTATGGCGAATAAATTTATGAGTATGAGTATTACCCCATCCATGGCCTAGACTCTGCGGTGTGACCCGCAGAGGTGGCGACTCTGGTGCCCCGTTGCTAAACCTGATAGGTTAAACTAGCAGATGGACACTAACAATATTAACTCCAGTGCGGAGGAGATACGGATGCGATTTTTCGTTTAGCCTACAAAGGCGCGAATGGCTCTTAATACCTTTGGCCTCGGAGGCAAACTAGCAGAGGGGAAATGACAATGTTAACTCCAGTACTGAGGAGGTACGGATGGCATTTTTCGCTACGCCTTCAATGGCTCGAATGGCTCGATCATCATCAGCCTATATTAGTCCACAGCTGGCTATAGGCCCTGTTGGCACTTGGTCTTAAAAGCGATACCTCGCTATAACAAGGTCAGGTCGACTTTTATAACACCTTCAGTCGAAGTGTGATCAGTCTTGTCTGAATATACACGTCGCCCTCGGAGACTGTATCCGGATGATGGGGCATACATACTAGGCGATGGACGCCCCAACAAAGTGCCTGACATTTTGCCAATATATTCGAGCCTGAGAAGATAGCACACAATCTATGATAAATATGATAATGCTTCTGGCTTATACATTTTAAATCTTGTATTGAGGTTCTGTCTGAGCTCCTTTAATGTTCTCTCCCCAGTGAAGTCCCTCCTCAGATGGAGACACTGGAACTTTTGGTAAAAAAGTGGGGGGGGGGGGAGAAACGGTACGGTGAAGTAGACGAGTGGTAAGACTAGGCACGTCACCCACTGTCCTGTATCAGATTGTCCATCATTATCACCAACCAAGGTACCATTACCCTTTACCGTCGGATATGACAGGGTTCTCCGCAATTAAATATATATCGTCTAGCGGGAACACCATGGAGTTATGGTGTCAGTGGATTCATAACCAAGTATTTTTCATGAAAACAATAACATACCCAAGCAGACACCTGTTTTGGTGTTTTCTGCAACTGGACCTGATTCAAGTACTTATGTTGTTCAGTTCAGAGAACTAACAAGCTATATGTAGATATCATTAACTACCATCTTTATATTACATACAAATACCTATAATTACACAGCAAGGGTTATAGCGAAATAACCCCTTGTAAATAAGTTATCCATACCATAACATATTTTATTTTATATTTGTAATGTTAAAAGTCCTATTTGAACTAAATTCAATTATGGACAGTTAATTAAGGATATACATAAGAAGTAGGTACCTATGTTCATGTGAATCCCAGATCTCATAATAGCAAGATCAATTAAATTTATTAATTCTAAAAATGAGCACATTACCAAGCATGTGATCAACAAATAAATCCTGAATTAAATAAAATTAAAACTATCACATTCAAACTGAAAATATTCTACTAAGCAGAACTCCACTCATTGAAATATTAGACCTTGCATTTTAGAGCAGTAATTTCTGATCAGCAAGATTTTAGAATACCATAATCCTATTTAATAAATTGATGAATCTAAATGGGTCATAGTAAAGTTTCAAATAGAAACCAGAACTTTACTCATTTAAATAATGAAATACCTATATTACCTATACATACAATATTTTCATACTTAGATCACTGCCTTTTACCCAGTTTATGACAGTTTTAAACATTGTCCGGCCCCACGAAGCGATCTGCTGTACAGCGACAGAACTGCGGCGTCACCGGCTGCCACTATCCAGACCTAAGCCCCAACGAAGTGACCTGCATGACGGCGCACAATACAACTGCAGAACGGCGTCGCCGGCTGCCACTATCCAGATCCATGTGTACCTATATGTGCTTCAGGGGCACTTTGTGTGATGCTAAGTATCATTGATTTCTGATCAATTAGATTTGATAAACACTCAATATTTTGTTTTACACAACTTTAAAGTCTTAGAAGTTATGTCCTAAGATCTTTGACTTGTTTGACTGTTATTTATGTATTACATGTAAGTACCTACTTAGTTACATGTCATACATTTTATTTTCACATAGCGTTTGTCCGTCTTTCACCAGCAGATAACAAACAGGTCTTCAAACCATGCTGTCCGTTTCGAAACACATATAATATTACCGTTTTGCACAAAAACAAAACGGATATTATGTGAGTGGAGAAACGGACAGCATCAGCAAGGTACTTGCTGGTGTTGATGACACTATGAGTTGACATTGACAGTAACTGTAGATGTCACAATGACAGGGACTTGCTGCTATGACTTTGACGGAAAAACACACAGCATGACTACAAAAAGACGATAAAAGCACATAAATACATCCATATTTCAAATTGCAATTCTTCAAACCATGCTGTCCGTTTCTCCACTCACATAATATCCGTTTTGTTTTTGTGCAAAACGGTAATATTTTTTATCCCGAAACGCGTGCGAAGTCGCGAGCGGAAGCTAGTATTTTATAAGTTTATACAAATATTAATAAATAAATATTGCTGGACAATTCACACTGCATCATCTAGCCCCAAGCTAAGCAGAACTTGTGTTATTTATGGGACACAAGTTGAGTACTAGATGAGGTACCTTCGCCCGCCGCGCCACAGGAGTCGTCCGTTTGATAAGTAATCCCGTTCAACAAATAGCTAATTTAATTACGGCAAAACCCCCTTATTTAGGGAAGGCGAAAGGAAGCCCGCCCAGCTGTGGACGTGGGCGGGTTTGCGGATGACGAGGTACTAACACTTTGTATTATAACGTCCCTGAGATATGTATTCACTAGATGCTGCCCACGGATTCACACGCGTTTAAGCAGTAAGTATATGTCCGTCCCCGGGATACCATCTACCCCCAGCCAAATGTCATTGAAATCCGTTCAGCCGTTTGTGCGTGTGAATGTAACAGGCAGATAGAGTTACTTTCATAACATTAGTATTGACATGGATAGATCAGCCTACATTTCCCTTAATCGGTCACTTTTCGGCCAGTTTTCCCTCGCATTGTGTAAAAGAGCCAACTTCCCCGAGCCCCACAAAAAGTGCCCGCCGCGCCGCCTGCAGGGAATTGTCAGATAAAACTGTCAAAAACCTATTCACAGACGTCCCCTCGCTATTATTATTCGCCTGCGGAACATTGTTGCTTTATCTACAACTCGTGAATCGAATTAACAAGTCGAGTTTAGTATTGCCATGGTTCTGTTAGTTACGAACATATTTTCAGGGTTTCTTGCAATTTTTTTCCTAACCTATAAATCTTCTGGTATTAAAATGGATCAGTTGAGCTACCTGTAGATTGTTTACAGCAGGTTGCTCAATTCTTGTAATTGTAAGTACTAGTTCTAATTTGTTTATTTATTTACATTCTTTATTCACAAAGATAATTACAGTAAACTAATAGAAATAAATTACAACTAGTATTTACAATTGAAACAATTAAGCTAACTGCAGACTGTTGCAAACAATCTACAGGTAGCTCAACTGATCCATATCAATACCAGTCGTCGCGCCCGCTACGCTGGCTACATTGCCCCGCGCTGTATGGCAATGCTGATGCGCTGCGCTAGATACTCACCAGCTCTCGGGTCTTTATTTAATTGTAATTTTCTCAGTTTTAATTTTACAGTTTCAGATCTAGAAAGCTAAGCGCTCGCTCGCGACGTGCTACGCAAAAATGTGGATAAAAGCGCGCTACGGCCTTCTGCCGACCCTCGGACGGCGAGCTGGTGGCCAGCGGTCGTGGTCGTGTCAGCGCGCGGGCAGCGCGAGCAGCAGCGCCGGGGGCGGGCGGCGCTGCGCTGCAGCCGGCACTAGCTGCCACTAGTTCATAGCTACAGTAGCTCTCCAGGTATTCGGAGTAAGTAACGTACGCAGACATCTACCGGAAATGCAGTCGCTTCCTGCCAGCTGTCAGAACAGTCAGTTGGCAGGCCTCCAAGCCGGGACACTGAAGCATAACCCGGCTGTCCGGGGTATGGCGGGGCGTTCCGAGCGGGATGTCGAAATGTGCTTCTGAATGTCACTCGGCGAGCGTGGTTTAAAAGTTTTCGGATATAATTCATAGGTTAATGTTGACATGGAACCATGAATGGTGTATTGTGTATGGAACTGTACAATTTGATAAAATAGGCAGTACCTACCTGTATCTTATCCAATCAAGCACTTTGGTAATGTAGGTCCATCAATAGGTAACTGACCTATTAAGAGCCAAATGGAAAAGGCTTTATCAAAAAATCAATGTACCTTTTTAGGAAAATCCCAATAAAAGTTATAGCCTATGCATATTTCCCCAAAGAATCTAAGTACAGATATAACAAAGTAAAAAGGTAGAGTACGTACCTACCGTTGCGGATGCAAATTGTGTTCATAAAACCCCGCTATGAAACTAGGCAAGAAACTAAACTTTCTTAATATGAATTTTCCGCGGAACCAACTGGTAGGTAGGTTTCCTTACGACCTCACTTTACAACCACTCCGCCACAGACTCCGCGTAGTAGGTACTCTACAACAAAGTACAGTAAAATCGTTAACTAATAACAAAGTAGCTGCAGTTCCCAAAGTTACTTGAGAACTCTGTTGCAAGGAAATTAAAAAAAGTTCAATTCCAATATGGCGCACAGGCAAGTAAAGGCAGAATAACAAAATAGTCGTAGTCAGTTTTAAAAATCGTTTTGGCTCGAATGTTGGCGGGTAGAGCCAAGATGGCGCGGACTTTGCCAATTGCCAAATGCATTTGCCGTTTTATGAGGTTCTGCTAAGTTCTGTGCATCGCATAGTCAGTGAATTCCGCCAGAACCTCCCTTTGTAGCCATAATACTATAATATAATTTAATAAAATACACCTTTAGGTACAACCCTCTAGACGTAGAACGATTAAGGATTAACCTTACAACGGCACTTCTAAAATAATAGTAAAAGTAAAAATATTAAATTCTCCTAAAATAGACAATTCCCAAGTTTAAATCTAATAAATGTCCTTAGCGAATAAAACAAAATAAAATAATTTTATTCTAAAAGCACGGAGCTACTTTACGCTACGTTATCATTATTACAGAAAAGGATCTAAGAAAAGGCGTTTATAAAATTGTGCCAATCTACGTCGGCCGTCCATTACGGGCTACTAGCGGGCTACACCGGAAAGATCTCCGCTCGCTTCGCTAATTTCATTCTATTAGCCCATTAGTGGGCCTCACTCGCAAATTGCCTTAGTTTCACGATATCTATACCTACTTCAATATAGTAGGGTCATGAAGCTTTTAGACCTAAGAAATCTTTTTCCTAAGAAAATAATTTATTCGTGCGTATAAGATTGATTTGATTATGTACAAATAGGCAGTTTTTTCATAACGAATTAAGCACTTAAGTAGGTACTGAAGTTTGGCGGTGAATTTGCTCGCGGCAAGTCGCGAATTCTCATTTTCATGGGTTATACTTGTTTGAGCGAATTCCGAATAAATTTTCTTAAATATAAGTTAGTTAGTTAGTCAGTTTATTTAGTTTAAGTGACTGCTAAAACATCGGCTATCTGTCAGTGAAAATCTCGTCAAAATCCGGCCGATTCGGAGATTAGTTCATACAAACAGACAAGACATTAAAAATTTGTGTTTTGTTATAAGTGCTTGCTATGTATACATTTATTTAAATACGTGAGAGTGTACTAGAGTAAAAATCTGTTATTTTGACATAAAAACATACACTTCTATTTTAATTATTTGTATAGAAAACTCGAGATTTTGTCCGACAAAAAATTGCTGTAGATAAAATGAGAAATAAACCGAAGACAATCACATGTTCGCATTCGAGCCACGATCGGAACATTAGCTCCACGGTTCAGCGCCCAGTTTTCTGTATCGCAGTTCGCAGAACACGTCGAAGCGTACAAGTTAATGTTACTTCATGTAAATACTGTTCTTGTGCAAATAAACGTTTATTTTAACGACATTCGGTTCACATTATTTTCATGCGGGGATTTGAAAGCAATAATGTCTCCGTGACATCTATCACCTTACAATACAACAACACGCAACATGCTCTACACGACTGCCCAAAAGGTTAAGTAAGTTAGACTGCCAAGTTAGCTACTAAGTTAAAGTTGCTACTAAGTTAGGCTTAGACTGCAAAAAAGTTATTATGTTTTCAGGGCTCATGTATGTGTAGTGTTGATTCCACCACTACTTTCATAAACATATTTGGATGTAACCTACGAGTATGTGTAGGATAAAAGTGTAAGTAATTAGGTATTTAATTTTTAATGCTTGAGTTTACCTAATGTTTTTCACGACGATAAACTGTTGAGACCTTTTAATAGTTTTTTAAGACCAACAACTGGACTCCATACATCCAAATCTTTTCCATAATGGAGTAGAAAACTCGACTACCTTACTTTAAAAAGAAACGTAACCAGTGTCACTCGGATGACTTTAACGATAGGTGTCTATATCATCATCATCCCGAGCGACACTGGTTAAGTCAGTCTTGTTTTCTTTATTAGCTTGTAAAGTACCTACCTACTAGGTACAGCACAATCCTTTCTGCTAGAGCACAAGATAACCTGATTAAAAACAAGATCCGTCAAGTGCGAGTGTAACTCGCGCGCCAAGGGTTTCGAACGTTTGTCAATCATACAAATATGTACTAAAGGTACCGGCACAGATATTATAATACTATGTACCGGTAAGAGTTATCGCTATTTGATGAACACCTAAAAACAGAAGGTACCAACCTACATTTTAGATGGATCGCTCTGCATAGGTACTTCGGAGATTAGGTAAATTTTTTGACTTTTTTCAAAATATTTCAAAAAGTATGAAACCTACAGAAATTTTAAAAACTGTTTTGAAATGTACAAACCAATACCTTTCATTTGATACCCCACTCAGCGAGGTAGCTCCCCTTTTGAAAATTATTCCCCCCCTTTAGACCATTTTTCAAGAAGCGTTCGTTTTACAAATTTCTCTATATTTTTCCTGTAAAATAAAGATCCATATCTACAAACGCTCCGTAAATTTTGTGTGGATCGCTCTGCAATCTTTGGAGATAACGGGGGGGGAATGGGTATTTGTCGTCTTTTTTCAAAATATTTCTAAAAATATGACACCTACAGAAATTTCAAAAACTGTTTTGAAATGTACAACAAACTGATACCTTTCATTTGTTACCCCCACATGACCCTGTAGGTATCTTTTATAATTTCGACATCTCAATTTGCATGGAAAATGTTCATTTTCATTTTTAATTTCTTTTCTTAAAATCTATACAGACGCACGAAATGTATTATTATTTTAATATTCAAGTTGATAGCTGCGATAGTTGCTGAGTTATTATGGCGGGAAAAAAGGACAGACAAAGCGAGACCATAAGGGTTTCGAAACCGATCTTCGAAACCCTAAAAACCACCGTACCTACTGTACCAACAGTAAAACGAAGGGCCCTAGAGAAGGTTAACTTGAGAAGTCTCAATTTGTTCAACTGTGAGTGGCGACAGGTTCAGACCCATATCAAACGACCGCGGCCCTCGGACTGGTGGAACCCGTTCAACACAATCAAACGAAAACAACGACATTTTAAAGATTCATCGTGGAAAAGTACCTGATCGATTCGCTCCCAAAGCTATTGGTTTTGCAAAAATACTGCCATATGACTGTTGGATTTTGATGCTGGGTGCGAGAAATAGACATATACATAAGAACTATTTACATTTACACAACATTTAATATTTTCATCGATAAATAAAAATAATGAGTTGTGTGTCCCATCCCTATAACTGCCCCGGGCCACGTTGGTTGACGGGCCACCAGCGCGTCCCGCGTGCGCAGAATGCCGGCAAATTAGTTATTATGAACATTGTAGGTAACAATGCCCCTGTTGTATTGTGCCGGGTCACGCCGGGCTAAACAACGGCCGGATTGACAGCGGGATTAATTAATCAATTGTTTGCTAATTAATATTGTTGTAATTGTGGCTATTCAGTCTGTTTACGTCACAGGCTTGGGAATATTTAATGGTTCGTCCACATGTTGGCTGAGTCAGTCATGCATGACGAACGGTACCTAGCTACCTACCTAATACAGGCTAAAATTTGTCATCGCACTAGATGTTTGCTGCTAGTACCAAGACCGTGATCATGACCTCATATTCCTATACATTATCACAGATATTATAATAAGTACTATACTAGACATTATCTAGTTTGCTGTAATGTTCCTTTTAAAAATAAATTAGTAGGTAGGTACCTAAGTTACTGTTATGATGATAATAATAATAAATAATTTATTTCAGACAGTTTAGAACAGTAGATCTTATTTACATAACTAACACAATGTCATCTTATCTTTAGTGGGGCAGCTGTGATCTGCACACATTTCATGGTTTTCTCACGTATGAGTAAACGTAAAATTGCGTTCATTTTGATAACCGAAACATAATTATAGCACATACAAAAATGAAGGTTAAGATAAACGTATCAATTTTGATTACGAAAATGGCGAACACTCGGCAGGATGTATCCTGCCGAGTCCTTGAAGTAAGACTATCCGTTTGTCTTTAATTAAAATGTTGAATGACTGTCTTTGCTTTTCCTCAGTTTAGTGTTGTGCGCGCATGCTACGATTAAAATAAATACTTATCCATAATACGTAGCGTTAGTAGCGGATAAGGACTTTAAGTGTTAGTCAGTTGCATTCAAGAAGAAGCAGATAGGTACTCACAGAGCGTGAGGGGTGTGCTGAGGGGTGCGGGAGCGGGGCGGGGGGGCGGCGCAGACGGGCCAGCGCGCTGAGCAGCCCGTCCGTGGTCACTCCGCAGGCCCCGCCATCTGCAACGAACAACTTACGTCAGCAGGAGATCTATCGATGTCGATACATTTGGAGTAGATGTGGATGGCAGCACTATTTAGCATTCGTCATTGATTGTTTTTAACGTGTTTAAAACGACTATTATGAGTGACTTTTGAAAAAAATAAAATTTTGGTATTTCACGGACGTTGGACGTTTCAACACGTTTACCACAGGCGTGGTCCCGCGCCCCGCGACCACGCACGCACAGTGTCCACTGTGTGTACTGTGTGTACTGTGTGCTCTGGAGTTTTTTACTCTTAGAAGAAGGTGCTAACCTCATCTGACTTCTAAGGGGGAGAATAAAAATTACTTATGTCTGATTAAGAACGTTGTCAAGAGAAACTTAAAGTTGTTTAAAGGATGACTCGAGCAAAGACACTCCCCAGCCCAGCCGTGGTAGAGAGTGGTAGAGACATATGGCTCTACCCAGGTCTTGATCACTTCTCGTGTAAAATTACCTCCAAAACCACGCAGTAGCTACTTCTTATCTAAACTCTAGATCGGGTACAGTCATGGCGGAGGAACATTCAATAAAGCCTGCCGGACCGAGTGTCCCAATAAACAACTTTTAAAACTGCGGGTACTTCTATAAGTATCCATGTAGTTTAGCCATAAATCTCCGGTCGGAAGTTAGCTAACTCAACCTAGTTATTTTATGGATCATTTGAGCTACTTCTAGATTGTTTGCAACACACTCAACTGTGTTAGCTCAATTGTTTTAAATGCAAATACTAGTTCTAATTTGTTTTTATTCTTTAATTGTTTTTCTTTGTTAATAAAGTTTAATAACCTAGTAAGTAATTAATATAATAACTACATCAGAACAAAGCTAACTCCAGTACAGATTCACCTAGGTGAGGGTAATTGCCAAACCACTGACAGAGGTGTGGCGCAGGGCGCAGACCACACTCCACTCTACACAAAGACCAATCACCGGGGTCAATCAGGACAGCGCAGCGTTGATTGACCCCTCTGATCGGCCGCACCCCGCACCCCGCACCCCCGCACCCCGCACCCACCACACATGCTAATTTGAGAGGGGTAGTCAGTTTTCACAGACGGGCCAACCCCAATGTTACCAACAGAAACATAAACGTAAATTACTTACTTAACTAAGTTTGTAAGTATTTAGTTTCTACTTAAAACTATCATTACAGGAAAATCCGAATTAGAGAATTTACAGTAGTTTTATTTTCCACAAAAACACAATCCATTTATTTGACTGATTTGAGTTAGTTTAAGTTGGTAGAGACAAAGACAACTACATATTATATGAAATACCTAATCTCTATAGTCACCTACAAAATGTCTGCAAAATTGTATGAAGTTCGACATCATCGCCGGATGTTGAAGGCGCTCTTGAATATTAGCAAGTTGTGTTATTGACTTCCGGAACTTTGCTTGCAACAGTTACAACTACTCGTGTGAAAACACTCAGTCGTATGGTAGTTACTCGTATGAAGAGAACTCCTCTCAAGTACAAACTATACAAAGGGTGTCGATTAGTGTTCAATAAACTACCTATGATTAATTGAATTTAAATGAAAGGTTTCCTGGTTGCTGAATAACAGTTGTGAAACTAAAGTGATTTAGAACGAGATGTTTACCATGATTGCTATTGTTGTTGAACTATTGCTTTTCATAAATGTAGGTACCGTTTATACTCGTAGATGCCGTGATCGCAATGTAGAGTCTGCACCTTATTTTGCACAATAATGACCTGTGAAAGGTAATTAAACAGAGGCTGTTTCATAGTGGATGCTCCTTGATGATACGAAGGCTATTCCTCCGTTATAGATGCGTGGTCGGTTATAAAACACATTTGTCGGGCGAGTGCCCGCATCGATTGAGCACAGCTGACCTGCTTCCGACTCCACTGCACAATTACGATTTCAATATTTTAATAGGCTGGTAGTAGGTGCCTACTGGACACCCCCTGACTTCACCTTGCTTTAGTTACAGTATTAAACTCTTAAAAAAACCGTATGGCGGCGGCGGGCGTGTATATGTATGTACATCGATCTAAGTATAAAGGCACATAAATTATTTTCATCCCATCTATTCGAAAAGAGGCGAAGGGTTCCTCGATAAGTGCGAACAAATGGGTCAGTCCTGTGCACTTAATAACAGTGATGAAATGACTTTTGAATTTGGAACACTATAATTTAAAAGTTTGAACGCAATTCGCTTCGATAAAGACCTGGCTAGTAGTAAAAAAAAAGTGCGTTTACCGACGCAGCATGCATAACCTGATAATAACCATAAATAGGTACATTATTTTGGTCCCTACTATTCCACTAAGCTAGGTATTCCATATTCTGATGGTTTCAATCTACTATTCCACTGAGCTTTTCCATCTGATGGTTTCAATCTACTCCACTGAGCTATTCCATCTGATGGTTTCTTCTGATCCTTCTCTTCATTTGGCTATCCCATGAAAGGTCCTTGGAAACGTCGCTACTCCTGGATCATTTTCGATCACGTTTGTCCGTTTCTTACCGAGGACATGCCTACTCCCAGCTTATTGTATACCTACTAGTTTCTGGCCGCGACTTCGCACGCGTTGTTTCAATAGGAACGTTCTCTAAAGGGAAGGTCATTTACATCCCATGGGAACTGATTTATGGGATAAAAAGTAGGCTTATTCTACAAGTTTTTATGTAACTTGCCCTTTTAGTACCTATGTGTGGGACAATGCAATGTTATGGTACCATCGAGCTGGTCTGATGATGGAAACTGAAAGTGGTCATAGGAATTAGGAACTCCTGAGCGAATCGACTTAACCACGTTGAGTTTGGGTTCGTTGGATTTGTCTTCCCAAGCACTTTTCCACAGTACACCACAGTCTTAGATAAAATAAAAGCTAGGTTATAAAAAAATATTTGTTAA
Organism: Eupithecia subfuscata; assembly: GCA_963564075.1. Lineage (NCBI taxonomy): Eukaryota > Metazoa > Arthropoda > Insecta > Lepidoptera > Geometridae > Eupithecia > Eupithecia subfuscata. The sequence goes on along the minus strand of OY751118.1, from coordinate 337,679 downwards.
ATACCTATAATATTATTTTCTTACAGGTCTATGCACATTTTCAGCCGATATCTGTTCAGTAGTTTTGGGTGAAGATGTTTAAAACATCCATCTATTCATCCATCCATCCAAACTTTCGCATTAGTATAAAATAATTAATCGTTATTCGTTGTGCTGTAGGTACATAACTATGTATTATTAAGAAACAGTTTTGTGAATGGTAACCCCGCGGCTATGCTCTTGCTCGTGTTTCGGAAACAATGGATATCCAGAACCGTTTGTATTTATATACACGTACTCGTACCTATCAAACACAAATAATATCTCAGCACAACAGAGGTTGGTTATGTTGAAGCCTGAAATCGAACGAAGCTTTCAGGCTTTTTTTCAGTTATGATTCAGAGAAAATATCAGATTATCTAGAGGGTAATATAATACATATAGCGTGGGACGAGTTTTGCTCCAGCTCGACAACTAACATCCTAACAAGGTAAAGGTTTCTTGTTCGCTTCTTTACTTTGCCTTAAAACGATTGTAGTGAACAAAAAAGCAAAGTGATCACTGTATACCTAGTTTTATTTATGTTATTTGAATAATGTGACGTGTCCAAAAGTCCTGTAAGGTCTAAAGGAATTAAAGCACGTTGATATTTGATAGTGACCATAAGACATTTTGTTATCTATTTCAATTGAACTATGTACCTGTAGATTGTTTGCAACAGTCTGCAGTTAGCTCAATTGTTTCAATTATGTAAATACTAGTTGTAATTTATTCTTATTATTTGATTGTAATTTCTTTGTGAATAATGTTTATTTCTCAAAAAACAACATGAGATCAATATCATGCACTTAGACAAAATCCTATTGAATGTTAAACTAAGCTTTAGACATCATTCTAGACTAGAGTAAGCCGTTAGATTATCCTTATGTATCTGTTTTATGAGAGCCTCTGCTCTGCTGGATCAGGCAATGAACTCATTAGGTGGCGTCGCAACACGAGGAGCTAGACAAAGAGTAACCTTTCGGACGAGACTTGCGGGTCCAAGTGCGGGCGGGGCGGAGAGTCTAGTGTCTACTCGCTATCACTTGGGCCCATCGCTCGCGAGCAAAAAGGGGATGAGGTCCTAGCTTCTTGAAAGTGGAAGACTCAAATGAAGTACAATTATGTACGTGCATCCACCTCAGTCATAGTCGGACCGGAGCGGCGGCGGCGGCGGCGGCGGCGGCTCGGCGCCGGCGGCGATCGTGTTACGTACGCGTGCTCGCTACGATACGATGTACAGATGTATCACGATGTATGTTCAGGGGGTTTTGGAAATCATTTGATGTTCTTACAAAAACTATAAACAGAGTCGACGTCAGTTTTAATCCTAAAAATAAAAATAGTCTTGTAAGTATATAATTAGTCCTGTTAATATACACTGTTTTTACGTTTGGCGGGAGGAATAGTAACCCCTTAGAAATATAACTTATATGGGGTTCCATATAAATATTCTATACAAAACTTAAGGAGTCGGCGAACATAAAACATACATACCTACAGCCGAACATATAAAACCTTCTCCTTTTTTCAAAGAGTCGGTTAAAAAAGACTCAACCAAAGAATATTACTTGCAGAATACTCACATAGGACATGCATGACGTCAGTATATCCACGCAATCTGATTACAAGTTTGTCTTATCTATACCTACTCGTCTGCAGTTGGATTTAGAAACTGGATGTAACCCCGAGGTTCCTATAGATTTCCCAGTTGTCGCAAGGAACTGACAGCATAGTTAAGTACAAGCGCAAGCTGCAACATCTAGTCAAGTTAATTAAATTATTGCCAGATGGCACATGTAACCCGACAGCTGGTTAGTAAAGAGACACACTTTATACTTCGTAAAATTAAGATACTATTCTGAGACTTACTTCGTTAAAAAAATGTCATCATCATCAACAACTTATGTTATTCCACTGCGGGATATATCCTCCCCTAACTCCCGCCATAGCGCCGAACCGAGCTCGCCGCATCCAGCATCTACTCTTTCGTGTGCTTTCGTCGTCATCCCGCCTGGCCGGAGGACGTCCTACATTTCCCGAGTCGTGTTCTCCACTCAATAACACGTTTACTCAAAAAAAAAAGTAGGTACTGGGTAAGTATGCACCTAATAATTCTCATATATCTGAGGTACTTACCTTCTAGAGGTTTGTTGAATGTAACAATTTAACTTAGGAAATAAAAGTTCAGTTAATTATAATAGTGTAGGTATTTTATGTATGTACCTAGATAGAGTAAAATTTTTATTCTGGAAAAACAATTGAAATCATGAGCCAGGTAAATAAAGTGATACCTACAAGAGACAGACCTCGGAGGGTTCTTGTTTAACACCTGCCGGATTGATGTGATATGGTGAGGACCATGTCTATACTGAATGGTATGTCTATGTCCACATAATATGGTAGGTTTTTGTGTTCCTAAACTTCGCACATTAATCCAAAGCCATTACCGCACAGCAAAAAAAATGTGCATCCAAATATGGAGTTAAAACTCGTTACATTTAGATACATTTACACACAAGCCCACAGACTTCAGAAGAGTGACCCGCGAGCTCTCTCTTACCTGATGCCGTCACTATGAAGAGTGACCCGCGAGCTCTCTCTTACCTGATGCCGTCACTATGAAGAGTGACCCGCGAGCTCTCTCTTACCTGATGCCGTCACTATGAAGAGTGACCCGCGAGCTCTCTCTTACCTGATGCCGTCACTATGAAGAGTGACCCGCGAGCTCTCTCTTACCTGACGCCGTCACTATGAACTGCATCTAAATGTAACGAATTAAAGTTAAAAGCACATTTCAGTTGTGTGCGGTAGCAGTGCGCCGCCGATCTGCGACAAACTTTAGTGTCGTTCATTACTATTAAAGCAAAGTCTACTAAATATAAGTACTTAACTTACCTAATAACCGAAATTCTCTCTTAGCAACAAAATCGGAGCGAGTCGGTGAATATTTTCTGCTTCGTGAGCCGTGCAAACTTGTTGATGATAAAAACATTTGTACAAAAATCTCCAAAAATGGCCGAAATGAAGCAAGCGAGGCGCGCATTAAAATACGATTTGGGTACAAATGTGCAGGCGCTTTGTGGAAACGAATCAAACGATTCTTTATTACATCAGAGGAACATGAAGATATCGAATGTTCGTTCTTTTCGCGCATTATTTCGTTATATGTGAACGAAGGATTTTTATTTATTTTTATTTTATTTTATTTATTTATATTAGGGGATCTTTCAGCACAATATACATAGTAGCGATGTGTGAAGATACAGATGGATTTAAGACGGAACACAACAGTAAGTATAAGTAGGTACCAAGACAACCTACACGCTACAAGCTAGTTACGCGAATCCGCGGCTCTATTCATATTTAAATGACATTTCCGCTGAGCCGAGTCAAATCCCAGCGATTAATATTGTTTCATTAATTTACAACGAAGCCGCGCAATTTTCGCAATCATTATACACAAACAAGCAACATTCTAGATCGTCAACTTTAGACTCTATCAGTGGATATGTAGAGTTAAATTTTTAATCGCGTAGCTTCATTAAAATTCGACGTCTGTATGGAAAATTACCAGATGCCTACATTTTGATGTGTTTTTTACTTTTTTTAAATCCAGTTCACTATGCTCTGATTGGTCTCTTTCTAACTGGACTTTATTAATACCAACCAGCCAGTGGTTTCTTATTTACTTCTTCCACTGGTGTATTAAACATGAAAGTAAAGAGAATCAATTAACAATTTATGTATTTCTAATATAAATCAGTTTAAAATTTGATTGGTCTATGAGCTTATTTGGTAAAGTACTCATAATATAAGTTATTTGATTTTTGATGGTTTACGATGAACTGTATAAACAGGAATGGGCACAAATAAACAACTTTAAATATATGTAATTTATGTGGCTTAAAAACATTATCCTTATTCATAAATATTCATAACAGACACAAGAGATGTCGACAAAAGCAAGATCCTTCAATCAGGCACTTTCCTTAGATTTCATCAGAACATGAAACACAATCCACTATTTTCATTACGGAACTGGTTCAAATCCATTACGTTACGACAGATCTGCTGATGATGCCAATCACAATGGCTCTGAATACTAGGAAAAGAACAATAGTAGACCAAAAGGGACGTACTCAGGACCAAGACTGTGGGGCCCTCTGAAGCTGAATCATATTCTTATTTTGTGATGCATGCATACGTCTCTTTACATACATGTTCAAACTCTACCAAAGAGGCATTGTGCCTCGTTCAAGAAAAAATAATTTTGTTTAACATTTACTTAGCTACCGAAGCCCCCTTTGACGATAAATCGCGTAGATAAAGCTACTAGATCACCTTTATAATTTTTTTATTTAGGCGATCAGATTGTCTCTTAAAGTCTTTAAATAGTAATAGAAGAAAAAATAATGTCAGTTCTAATGCTGAGAAACACGATGCACCTGCCCGAGAGCCCCTGTCGAGCGTCCTAGCGCGGCCCAGTGCTGTGCACAATGATTAATAGAACCACGAAGAAGAACTAGGGTTTTCCGCAATTGTGCCGCAACGAAACTGCGAAATACAAAGACCTACTTTTGTATAAACCATTGAAATTACGTTTTTGTAAATTGACGCCAATAATAAAATCGACGTGATGTTATTTGGCAAGGAAGCTTGAAAACTACTCACAATACAAAGGTTAAAGACGCGACAAAGATATTGATATCTAGGTATCTACCTATATTAGGATAACCTTTCTATAGGGTGTCTCAATAAGAGTGCACGATTTAAATTTGACGCCATTTTTTTTCTTTGCGGGTTGGAGCTCTAAAATTTGTCAGCTGGAATTAACGATTGTTCCGATTGTTAAAAATGGAGCGCTACACAACTGAACAACGCGTAATCATTGTGAAAAGTCACTTAAATAAGATAAGATATATCGATTGGTCAGTGATCGACTTGGTTGGGTAGATTTTCGCATTCCCGTACAGAGAGGAAAGTAGGGGGTTCAAGTCCCGACAAGAGAACGAGCGCGAACCTCGGTAAGGATCGATAAGCACCGATTTTTTTTATGGTGTCGATAAAATTCGGTAAGAGCGGTTTGTTCGTGTTGAATTTTGACCAAATCGACAAAATTGGTGCTTATTGTTCATGTTGAATTTTAATCAAGTCGACAAAATCGGTGCTTTTTTTTTATCTAACCTATTTTGTCCCACTGCTGGGCAAAGGTCTCCCCCAAACTCTTCCAGGAATCGCGTTCGTTGGCCAGGTCCCACTTAATAAATCATAATAATAATAATAAATCGGTGCTTATTATATTTATTAATAATCGGAACAATCTTTAATCCGCAAAGAAAAAAAATTTCTTTCTTCGAAGAAATCGAGCTTTAGTTATTAAATCGAGTTTTATATTTTTACGTCCACTTGTTTAGGTGTTCAATTATTACAAACATTACCTCCGAACTTTCATCCTTCACTACGCACGGGGTGGGGGTAGGTCATCATCATCACAGCAGCCCTGGATGGCACCCACTGCTCGGTATATATAGCCTCCTTTAATCTTACTATCTAGGAGGTAGATACGTACGGTATCTAGAATCAGCACGCTCCCATCTCTACAACAAACGAGATTCTGCAACACAGCATCTACGTCACTGCAGCTCGCTCATTGCCACGGCCGACGCCGTTTATTATTATTTATTGTTATCGACGCGCATGCGCAAACAGTCACGCTGGACGAGCGGCGCGCGCGCACGTCTCGCCAACAGAAGATTTCAACGCGCTCGGCTCGCAAACAACGTATAATACGTGTATTATTTGGACATTCTTGCAGTGTTATCTAGACTTACTTAATCATTAAACTTGGGTTTTTAAAGAAATAAGTGCCACGATTTTACGACAGAGGTAAAACTTTTGGATAATTTGTTGGAAATACCAAGGACAGTGAAAGTGATGAATTGAAACACGAATAATGTTCAAAATATTGTTGATATCAGTGATCGCAGTGACCCTCGCTCAGGACATCAGCTATGACGGCGAGCGGCGCCGGCTGAAGGTGAACGATGGAAGACTGCACCGGGAAGCGAGGGACGACCGCCCGGTGATCCACGAGAATGTGGGGGGCTTCCAGAACGGTCACTTTGCCTACACCGACGGCATACTAAAAACTAATCTAAATTCCAGTCAGACCGTCAAAGAACGACAGACCTTTCGGCCGAGAGAAGACACTTATTTGCACGAAGGTGCAGCTTTCAGAAGTCCAGGGAATGTTCAGTTTGATGTCCACAGTAGTCGTGGGAGAGGCGAAGTATCCCATGAAGTCGCACAGTCTGATGAATATGGACCTAATAGTAACGAACAAGAAAACCAAAGAAACCAACACACTAATGATCAATCAGATGGGCAGATAAATCAAAATGTAAATTACGATGCTCAAAGTAATAGAGGCGAAGGAAGTGTAAATAGATTCAATACGCAAAACACACAAATTAACAGACAAGATGATCAATCAACAAACACTGATCATTCTGTACAAAACGACCAAAATAGTGAATATGCTAATAGGGAAATAAGTAGTAACCAAAATAGACAATCCGGTCGAGGTCAAAACACTCAACAGACAAACACCCAAATGTCAGAATCAAGAAGAGGCAGCTTAGACACAAACGAACGATCCATATTGACTAATGTCAACTCGAACAACTACGACCGAGACGCGATGGACAGAGAGATGAGCAACCAAATATCTAACATGTATTTCAAAGAGAGTACAGAACCAGCGAGCGAGAGAACTACAAGCAACGAGGTTAGAAATGGTACGAAAGGGCAGGGAGACCGGTGGATCTGGGGCGGCGGTGGTGAGCAGCAGACCACGACTCCGGGCGTCGACAACAGGGCGTCGTTTGTCGGAGACCAGTGTCCCACGGGACAGGTCAAGTTTAATAAAGTGTGTGTGGACGTAGACTGAAGATGTTTTGCAGTGGACCATTTATGTGGAAAATATTAATATGACTTTTATGGGGCCTCTAGTATAGAGCCCGGATCCGATGGTTTTGTATAAACAAAAGGTATCGGTAGCGATTACATTTATAAAAGTGGATGTTAATGATGATATACATACATAACAGCGGACTATTTTGTGAACAATGAGCCGAAGGGAATTCCAAGTCACCTGTGGAAATTGGTCGATGATGTCATCGACAAGTACTAGCATGTACTTGAACTTATTTCTATCAGATGGTTCCTTTGCGAGCAGAGGAACCATACCTGCATCTAGGTAACTTTGTTAATTGTGGGAGTTAAGGAAAATTTGTAATATAAAAAATACAAAACTTGTAAATAAATCATGACACGTTATGACGCACTCCTTGCTCTACATATTCATCATAGCGGGTGTTCCACTTAGTTTAGTAAGCAATATCTTTATATTAGTTTCTGAGGATACACGCATCTTTGTAATTTAGAGTGTCGACAGCACCTGCTACCTATAAACAAAATAATTACCTACAAGCAGTAGGGGTAGGGCGCCTGGTTTTACATTGTTTCTGGGGTTGAAGCCACTCAAGCTGATGTAGATCATCTTCTAATTTATTAAAATACTTAAATGTTGAAAGTTTGCTCATGGCTGAATAAAAGCTTTTATTTGTTAAATAGGTACTTACTTGTAAAATTGTTGGACATATTATGTAAAGTAACATATCAAATGCAATATATAACTGCTCTTGCAAACTCGTTAGTCTGATTGGTAACACGGCAGCCACGAATATCTAATTAATTTACCTGATCCAGACGTTAATTAAATATTCTGTGATTAATTTATATCAAATAGATTATAAACGACATACCTACCTATCTAATGTATTTTTTCTTATGAATTTAAAACCCAGTGTTAGGTATTGGTCTCGATCAAAATATGTTTTGATAAAAAAATTGTCAGGTCTTGTTTCATCAGAGAAAAATGACATCAGAGTTATCAAAGTGGATTTAAATTAATAATTTTCATGAATACTAACTGCCTAGGAAGAAGACCTTGACGTAACCATTAAAGAGGTTATTATTACGCAGAACGAGCACTCATTAGCTAACTAGCAAACTGCAACAATGCTGGCATGTGGTTTAAAAAACACATTGGATTTCATTGAATATGGGGTAGATAGGTCCTCTAGGTACGTACGTACGTACGTAGCTCAGTTCAGCAGGTACCTAAGTGGGTACCTACCTACTAGCTGCGGCTCATAATAATAAATTATCAAATTATGCACATTGTATCTCAATTCGCACATAGAGTGCTGAATAAACCAGAATTGGATAGATAGTCTTTGACGTAACCAGAGCGGTCAAAACATAAACCTTCCATTTGATACGCTCCCACGATACTTCCCACCCATTTGTAAAAATAGAAGATTTTTTGTCATTATTTTCGGCGCCGCCCGTGCATTCGGGGAAGCGGAACGCAAGCGACTAGATCTGCACTCACCTCACCCTGAAGGAGTGAGGAGTCCCTCGATACGATAAGGGATGTAACGTTGGTGTTTTTCGAACACAAACGAGGTAGTTAATCCGCTTACATTCATAGTGAATTCATCAAACTACGATAGTATTCATAGTAGGTAACTTACCTACATAGTTCCTTTTGATTGGGAGTAGTGTAAAAACTTCATTCAACTAGGATAGGAACCAAAATGTCCGACATCTCCTGCCTGATGCAAAGCGCAAATCAATCAAATGAAAAATTTAGTTTTAAAAATTCAAAATTTAATAATAGGTCCATTTGTTCGCGTACAAAGCAAAAAGCCAGTTAATATTCACCTTTTTGCGTGCAAGATACCTCTAAAGTAAAGTATGTACCTCCTTCGCTCTGTGACTGTTCAAATGGAAAATTCCTTCAGCACAGGCCTAGGAACCGTAGTTGACAGTTGAAAAGGCTCTCTTTACAATTGAATTACTTTGCAGCTTCAGTGAAATAGCATTATGTTTCAATGAAATCTGCGAAATCTTCCGCTTTCCCTGATTCTATTAGGTATATCAGGCAAGGCATAAAACAAGATAAAAGATTAATTAAAGACAGTTTTGTGTTTGGTTAGAATGTTTTTGTTCAATTAGTAGGTAGGTACCTACTTACAAACATAGGTTTGATATCAAATTGTAACAGAGTAATTAATTTTGTCAGTATCAATAACAATCACAAAAAATTATGCCATAAAAAGACGATAGCGTGGAGTTTTCCATACCATAGCTGATATAATTACCAACCAAATATGTAAATACTGGTATTAAATAGATAGATATACACGACGAAGGCTTTAGCTGACCACAATACGGCAAGCGGCAACGCCGGTGTTCAAAACCGCAAAATGTTTCCATTGCATGGGAAAATTCAGCTATCACATTCTGATTTGCGCCCTCATTTACTTGTCAGCTCTACGCATGCTCTACGTCTACAATCGTCTTCAGTTATTTTATTGTCTAACAGGAGGAGAGCATCATGCAGTGCAAGAACCTACCTATTACGTTTTGACCTTACTCACTTTTTTGTTGTACCAATAATTCTGCCACTCTGTAGAATGGAAACCTTCGCAACAATATTTGGAATACAAACAAACAAGGCAGTTTGCGTTTCCAATTACGGAACCCTGATTGCCGTGAACCGGTGGAAACAAAATAGTCTGCAGTCCTTGAAACTGCGGGCAGCCCAGTCATGTCGGTTATGTTTTTGTCTTCAACTGATACTAATTTATACTTATACTAGCTTCATTATCATCATCATCATCAGCTTATATTAGTCCACTGCTGGACATAGGCCTCCCCTAATGAGCGCCATAGCGCCCTGTCTTCAGCTTGCCGCATCCAGCATCTGCCTGCAGTCTTTCGCAGATCGTCATCCCACCTGGCCGGAGGGCGTCCTACACTACGTTTGCCGAGTCGTGGTCTCCACTCAAGAACACGTTTACCCCAACGGTTGTCGGTTCTTCGCGAGATATGGCCGGCCCACTGCCACTTCAGCTTGCTAATTCTTTGAGCTATGTCGATAACTTTGGTTCTCTGTCGGATGTATTCGTTACGAATTCTATCCTTCAGAGAGACTCCGAGCATGGCTCTTTCCATAGCTCGCTGAGCGACTTTGAACTGGTGGACCAGCCCTACCGTGAGTGTCCACGTCTCAGCTCCGTAGGTCATGACGGGTAGGACGCACTGATTGAATACTTTCGTTTTTAAGCATTGCGGTATGGATGGCGAGAAGACTCGACGTAGTTTCCCAAACGCTGCCCAGCCTAGTTGGATCCTCCTCTTGGCCTCCTTCTCAAAATTATTTTTACCTAACTGCTGAATTTGCCCAAGGTAAGTAAACTGGGAAACAATTTCGAGAAGGTGGCCATGTACGACGACCGGTCCCGGATCAATGAGGCCATTGATCATGACTTTGGTTTTATCCAAATTCATGCCGAGACCGATGCGTCGCGAGGCTGAGGCTAGGCCGTCCAGCATCTGGTTCAGCTCCTCTAGCAACTCCGTCATTAAAACTATGTCATCAGCGAATCGCAGGTGTGAGATGTACTAGCTTGTATACTAGCTTACCCAGTCGTAATTAATTCATTCGCGTGGACTTTCGGGTTGATTTGAAAAATCCTGAAACCTTTCCCCGTAATTTTTTATTTGTTTATTTTTCACATTCGTTTGAAGGTAATCGTGTCATATGTTACTAACAGCCATTTCAATACGGTGGTGGTACCAAACTACGAATCTCAAACAGATTTACCCAATTTTTGGAATATTTTGAAAAATCCTGAAACAGGTATTTAATTGTTTTATATTTTTTGTTTTCTTAGAAAGTTTCAAGTATATTGCAACTCACTGGTCACTGGTAAAAAAGTTACAAAAAAAACCTTAAAAACTGCGAATGCCCTTCTATTCCTATTTAGACATTTTTATGAAAAGTCCTGAAACACGTATTTTAATGTATATTCAAAGAAAATTACAATCAAGTAATAGAAACAAATAGAGCTAATTGCAGGCTGTTGCATGCAATGCAAACCATCTACAGATAGCTCCATATCCAGGCGGAAGCGTCCCCAAGACGCTGGCTGCATTGCCCCGCTGCGCTGTATGACAATGCTGATGCGCTGCCCCAGATACTCACCGGCTCTTAAAGTTATAGTTATATAATATTATTTATAGTTGTTTAAAGGGCATTGGGTAAAAGTGGCGTTGTTTTTGATGGTCCGCGGCCAGTTAAAAAACTATTGCCATTAATTAGTACTCTCAAAAATGAGCAACTTTCATTACTACAGCCACTATCTAAAATATATCGGAAGCGAGATATCGAATGGCAAAAAATCATAAAATGATCGTCTAAATAAACAAATAACAAGACTTTCCTACAGTTTTTAGTAACCATTGCATTTCATAGAAGTAGTAGAATGAAATTAAACATAACGAGCTCGATTGTAAACCGGCCCGGAGCTCGGTTCAGTTATGCTAACCAATCACAACGCTCTATTCGTTTACCTGCGTGACGCTATCGCTCAACTCGACAACCGACCCTTTCTTTACTCACCATGTGACTAAAAAAATAAAGTAAAAAAAAATAATTAAAAAAGATAATAATAATTATATAAAATATTATTGATGGGATACATGTTTTTTATTCATAACTTACTCGTTCCATACGAAAAATAATAGTATTTTTGAAATTAAAGTGCATTTTATCACTAACTTAGATGATATTGTTCTCAACTTCAAAGTCGAATATTTCGGCTCCGATATAAGTTACAGCGTATTTTGTTTTTTATAATGAATATACAGGTGTATTACTTAAATTCAACACAAATTCCATCAGTGGCCGCATAAAAAAAAAACAACGCCACGACTCCATACAAACTTACCCAATGCCCTTTCGGTAATTTGCATCCCACATAAAAAATTTACAGATATTTCAATACGGAGCCAATCTGGGAATCTCAAAATTAATTAACCGTTATACCCCATTTCCAGGAATATTTTGAAAAATCCTGATATTATGTCATCAAAAATACATATTATGTATCAAAGTTTTATATTTTTAGTATTCTTTGTAAGTTTCAAGGAAATCGGGACACTGGTTAAAGAGTTACAAAAAATTGCAAAAAAACTTCAACCCCCCCATTAGGGGTAGAATTTCCAAAAATCACTTCTTAGCGGGAGGTTGTGTAATAAAAGGTAACTCTCCTCCTTTCAGCTTTCTAGCTTCAGCGGTTTGGGCTGGGCGTTGTTGTTACCAGAAAATCGCTTGTTGATATAAACAGGGTCGAAATTTGTAATGCCACCCTAGAAAATTTTACTAAAAGAAAACATGTACACGGATGTAGGTCGTTGCTATTTTTGAACCGACCAAGCATGGTAGTAATTTGATGAATACAAATACTTCGAGCAAAGTTCTTTACCGTCCGTCACAAGCATGGTGGAAAACTATATTTTACCCATAAATGAACCACCGAACCATTGGTAGTATGTAATTTATTGACTATAGAATGAATATAAATATTTCGATCAAAATCCGTTGGCACGAACTTGGACGCCTTGACCGCTTTCTGAATTCCGCCCAAAATCTACCGCCCAAAAGCCTAACCTAACACTGATAGAGATGAGTAGGTAAGTACAAGTACAACTGAGACATACAGTACTCTGGGAACATTCGTAGGGAGGTATAACCAAACCAGTAGGTAGGTAGGCCCCTAAATACCTACCTACTATGAAAAAAGCTTTCGATGGAGAGATCGTAAAAATTGGCGGTATGATGTAATATTTGGATTCCAGCTGGCGAGGGTGGGTACTTACTTATTGTTTTTCCTGGGTTTGCTTTTACGATCGATTTATAGGAGGAAATGAAAGGATACAGTTCAGTTGATTGGTTCTTTACCGAGCTTTATGGAGGTTTAAAAGTTTACTCGACTTTAATTAATAGGAGAGTTCTTGGGAACGGTCGTAGGTACCTGCTCTTGAGAATGATCCAGGTAAGTCCGTGCCAATAGGTTTCTGTCAGAATTAGGCATGGAAGTTATAGCTACTTTTATTTCACTATCACGTCGCGAAGTTATTTTTTTCTGTCACGGTTATATCACGTGTGATAACTGATAAATCACGGTCGTTATATTTCATTAGTGATGATTATTATCACAGTGGGTGCATTTTTTCCGCCTGTTACATGTTGCAGTGATAGTGATATGATTCAGAACTTATCGCTTAGCGAATCGGCGATGTTTTTTTGACAATAAAACGTGTTTTCTTCAATGAACTTTCCCTCATACTTCGACAGGCTTGGGACTGTCAATGTTTAAGTAATTATAAAACACTAGAACGACAACTTTATTTTTTTATTAACAGACAATCTCAGGTGATCTTAGTTTAAAATAACACGCGACTCAAAACGCGGCATGCACGTGCAGCAGCAACAAGTAAAGATTACAAGTGAGTGAAATGAAGTGAAACTCTCACAACATGATTTCACTGGTATTATAAATTTCAAGTACCTACATGTACCTACATTAAATGAGCACCTTAACGTCTTTAAAATAAGACTCATTTTCATATGAAGTTTTTGTAACGGAGCGTTATTTATCTAAGCAGTAAGCAAGTTTTAAAAATACTTTAGATAAATTAAAGCCTAATGGTGTTGAGAATAAGATGCAATTTCACTTAAACGAATTCTCTCTTCTCGCTAGTGGCACGGTGTCACTACAGTCGCATGCTGTAGCTTTGTCTCTCTCGCACGATAGAATTCTGCGAATTGTAATGTAGCTTAGCCCGCGTGAAAAATCGCGCTCGCGTTATAAGTAACTCACGGTTTCGATGCATGTAACTGGTGTGGCACGTGATTTATGTTTTCGCTAGTGATATAACCAGTGATTCGTGAAATCTTCCATGCCTAGTCAGAATGAATGTACAAAGGGCTTCACGCGTAATCAATTTCGTCAGTTTCGAGTAGATACTTAAATAGACGCCTCAAACAATAACGGCAGGCTGGCGGCAACATAATGTAGGTAATTTGTTGTAATATTTGCAATCAACGTTATTTTCATTAGCGCTTCTGTTGTGATTCCTAACCGGTTATGAACATTCTCACGTCACCTCAATTTGTACTTGTTTATGTGTCTACCAACAATTACCGTCTACTTACAGTGATTTGGATTGCTTTGGTGTTTCCGGCTGTGCTATGACGTTTAAGATGACGAACACAATGCAATTCATAGGTACCTGTGGGTACCTCTCTCCCCGTAGGTACACCTATATCTACCGACGTCATAATCCATGTCTATATACGCGTGTTAAGCAGCACCTTGGTATTCTAATGACCGTAGAAGACGTGGCTAGCCTAGGTAGGTACAATAGCAGAACAATTTACAATAGTTGCATCTGTGCTTTTATAATAAACTTTATTCACAAAGAAAATTATACTTACTATTTACAATTCAAACAATTGAGCTAACTGCTGGCTGTTGCAAACAGTCTACAGATAGCTCAACTGATCCATAACCAGTCGGAAGCGTCCCCAAGACGCTGGCTGCATTGCCACGCTGCTGTATGGCAATGCTGATATCTATAATAATATTATTATTAAGTATTATTATTTTATAATTTGAAATTATATTAATTTAGATGAAAACAATACCTACTCACCTATTAATTAGGTATTACAAAATCAATTTTAAATACCTACTCAATGTTTTTTAAGTAAGTAGTACCTATAACATTTGGTTTCTTTAAGATTCCTCTTTTTAATTCCTACATAAATACTTAATGTTGTAGCGCCCCAACGGGGTTCATGTTATAATCTCTTCACTACCAACATAATATCATAAGAACTCTATGCAGGTGGAACCTACCTTGAGACAACTTATTAAATGAATAAGTACTTACAATGATTACAACTACATTCAAAAGGGTTTAGGAGGTGCTACAGATAAACGGCAAGTAATTCGAAGGAGATCGTTGGGCGAGATTGCTAAGGCCACTATTTATCTAGACTAGACCACTAAACAGCGGGCTTAGCAAGTCTTTGAAGGCTAAATCGTTTAGCACCCTTTCAGAACACGTCTAATTCGACGGTTTCCATCAGCCCGGTCAGTTGGCGGCTGGCGGCCTGTGGGTGGGTACTGTGGGTAGGTACTATGGGTGGTACTGTCGGCAGGTACAAAGAGGACCCAGACCAGACCACAATGGACCGTTTTACTCACTTTACTGACCGCAGCTGAAAGGCGATGAAAAATAACCTCCGAGTTAGTTTTCGCCACATTTGTATCGGCTTAGTCGCACAAATTGATTTCAGCGGTAAATAATTATATTCAAGTTGATTGAAATGTCAAATGCAGACTAATTACAGTACCTTTAAAATTGAAAGGTAGGTCTAATAAATTTAAATTATGATCCCACATTGGTCCCATATATACCTACACAGATTTAGGGATATTCCTAAATTTGTGCCTAAATACAATTTTCGCGTTGAGCCTTGTGCTTGTGCACAACTGTTGTAGGGACGATTCGACCCAGGAACTTAGTCATGTAACACTCAATTGAATTTACTCTAAATACTGTCTTCCCGGACACAAACACGAGTTCCAATCTATCCAAAATCAGGCAGAGATTCAACCTACGCCTACGTAACCAAAATCCTTGAATTGAATACCGCGAATTTTCTCGAATTTTCTCTGACAGACCTGAGTTGTTGTTTGTTTTTTATTTATCACTTTCATGCAATGGCCCAGACGCAGACGTGCCTCCCCCGCCCCGCCGCGACACGGGGAGGCTGGAAGAGGCTGGGCAGTGAATGCGTTAAGCAAACTACACACGACAAAACTATTCTGCCATGGCTCTTGGTTTGGATCTCATTCTACCGAGGAATTATATTACATTTGCAAACAACAGGACAGTTACGATACGGACTGTTACACTGTGAATCGAATATTTTATTTTAATAATCATGTCTTATAAATAAATAATAATGCTGAACAATCCACACAGCATCATCTAGCCCCAAGCTAAGCAGAGCTTATGTTATGGGTACTAGATGACTGATATACATAATATAATACATTACATAGATATATATTTTTTTATTATACGTACAAACATTAGTCCCAAGGCGGGAATCGAACCCGCAACCTCCTGCGCCCGGACCTTCGCCCGCCGCGCCACCGAGGTCGTTAACGCCCATTATTCTAAAAACTGGGAAAGAGGTTCTTTATATTACAGGTAGGTACCTACTTAACAACATCGCCTGGAAACAGTAGGTATTAATTGTAATTAATAAGAAATACACATTGCTTCATCGAGTCCCAGCTTCTTAGTCATTCGGAAAGGTTTTGTGTTGTGTTGTGCTGTGACTGTGACTGTGACTGTGACCCACAACCACGACCGGGAACTTCATGGTAGGATTAAGTGATTATTCACAGCGACTCTAGGAGTGCTCGCGTGACGGCGCCGCCCCAGATATCCACGGCTAGTGCTCCGGAGACAAATGCCGAACATTTTTATTAAGGTGAACCCTCTACCCTGAGGAATACAACTAGCGTCGAAGGTTGGCAATGGTTCGGTGGCCAGGTAATGGTTCATGTCAAGGCTGTGTCGAAAAGAGGCGTCTTCAAAACACAGGTAGGTAGTTAAAAGTACCCACTTACCATTGGCAAATAGATTGAAAAACGACTGCTAAATCATTTTATTTTCTCGGAACAAAAGTGTAAAGTTAAAGAAATAAAACCTGGCGCCCAACGTGGGGCGGTCATGAAATCTTGAAGGTACGTTTTTACGAGTTGAAATGAAACCGTCTCCGACATACATCCACTTAGATCTTAATACGCGATGAGTGAAGTGAAGGTACACAAGTTCATGTGAACCCATTTGTGAGCACTTACCTAAGTAAATATCTTATTTTAAGTGAAAAATCTCACGACCCCTGGGATCAGTCGGGCCCTGATTCGATATACAAGGCAGACGGTCGGGGAAGCGATAGGGACTGATAGGAAGGTTATACGGATAGATAACGGACGGAAAGTGGATATCAGATTCGAGATAAAGATAGGTAAGTACGTAGGCATGTAGAGTGTCTTAGCTCCATGCTAATAGGTAAGCTCTTGAGGTTATAAAATAATGAAAAAAGTCAACAGTTGATAAGTTGCAAGTTGAGTAGAGTACCTAGGTACCTAACGTACCAGCTGCTCCACACAACACGTACCAGCTGCTCCACACAACACGTACCAGCTGCTCCACACAACACGTACCAGCTGCTCCACACAACACGTACCAGCTGCTCCACACAACACGTACCAGCTGCTCCACACAACACGTACCAGCTGCTCCACACAACACGTACCAGCTGCTCCACACAACACGTACCAGCTGCTCCACACAACACGTACCAGCTGCTCCACACAACACGTACCAGCTGCTCCACACAACACGTACCAGCTGCTCCACACAACACGTACCAGCTGCTCCACACAACACGTACCAGCTGCTCCACACAACACGTACCAGCTGCTCCACACAACACGTACCAGCTGCTCCACACAACACGTACCAGCTGCTCCACACAACACGTACCAGCTGCTCCACACAACACGTACCAGCTGCTCCACACAACACGTACCAGCTGCTCCACACAACACGTACCAGCTGCTCCACACAACACGGAAACTTTTCAATAGACTAAAATAAAACTGGAATAACGTCAACGAACATCAACTGGGGCCTTTACCTTCTCTACGCGGGTTAGGGTACATCTGGTCCGAATCTAAAATCTCTTGGTTGTAGATTCGGATCAGTTGTACCTACCCTCAACCAAAAGTGAAGGGGACAACTCGTCCGAATCTCTTTTTTTTCTTTTCAAGGGTTCTGTATCGAAATGTTTTAAATACACATCCAGCACAAACGCACCACGTTCGAAGAAATATAAAATCAAGATACAGTAGGTACCTAGGTAAGGTACCTACCAACACTCGTCGCACCGAATAGGCAAAAAGGTGAACAAGACTATAAAAGCTATCCTACCTCGAAAGGCTTACAATGTTACTTCTACGGCATTAAACTGTAGATTACGAACGAGGCCTTAAGAGGCATGGCACCCGCCCACGGTTCGCGAAGACAGCTTAGCTTGCAAGCCGATAGTGCAGCGAGCTCTGGTAAAGTAGTCAAGTGGTCGGTAAGAATCTGCATAATGAAGCTCTGCACTAGACATTGTGCTAGGCTAGCGTCAGGCATAGATGACATAAGTACCTAGGTACATCTATGGAGCCCGGCGGTCGCGGCGATGGCATATTTAGAGGCGGATAACCTTTATTTATGAATATTTAATTAATTAGGTAGGTTTCGATTTCTATGTTAGATAGTTTTACGAGTTGTTTTGATTGAGAGTGTTTGGAGGTTTAATGTCCTCCATGATGTGACAGTCGCCGAGATCAAGGATAAAATAGGAACCTACGTAGGTACACATTGAGTTTGGCTAGTGTATAGGTAGGGCGATGCCAGTTTTTTTTAATTACCTAGGTACTTACATAAATAACGAAAATTTTAAAGTCTTTCCATGTAATAGTCTGTTGGTGTGGTGGGTATAGTTTTGATAAAATACTCGTAATCCAGCCAGCCTGACACAAGTATTTCAAAAACAAAAGACTTGACAAAAGTAATATAAAGAGTAAATAAACTTGTCAGACAAGCTGCATGCCGACACTGCCGCGAGTCAAGCACCCCGGTGCATGCGAGGAAGGGCGAGGTCGCGCCGCGGCGCCGCCCGCGCCGCCTGGTAGTGCGTATCCTGCCTGGTAGGAACACTAACAGGACACTGCCCACTAAACAAACACCTATTTACCATCGGAGCGACGGATAGCCCTCTTTGCAGAGGTTGCCTCAGCGACGACGAATCAGCTGCCCACGTAGTCCTGGAATGCGAGGGAGTAACAACACAACGAACAGAAATCCTCAACTTGCCGAGATCACTCCGCGAAGCCTGTGAAGATCCCAGGAAGATTCTGCGCTTCTGGACGGAGTAAGGCTGGCTATGCTAGCAAATGAGACGCATAATGGACCAAATACGAGTCTAAAAGCGGAAATAAGAGTACATACTTCCACCTAAACCTAAACTAGGCGGTGGGGAATCCCATAGAGCAGATACAGAGTTGCTCTATGGGGAATCCATCCCGCCACTGGAGAACAAAGCTAACGACAATGTCACCAATTATTTCAAAATGGTAATTTATTTATTTGTTTAATACGTACCTAACTAATAAGATTTTTAAAAACCGATTACACTAGTTAGGTAGGTACATAAGAATCCGGCGACGACGGTCGCTCTCAACTTCAATTCGGAGCGTGTGCAAAAATTGGCATCTCTGCTTAGCTCACAGATGTCAGTATCATCCAGATTGAGTGACGCGCGTCAAGAGTGAAGATATTGAAACTCATCTAGGTTAGACTAGGTAGCATCAGCAGGTAGATAGCAGCATGCCTGATATACCTACCTAATAGAAACTAGGGTAATTTTTTTGGTAGTGTTGGCAACAATCACAATATCGACGTCGACTTCTTCCAATAAGCGCGTAGGAAGAAAAATTAATTATTTGAACAAATAGAGCTTTCAATGTAGCATGTGCGTGTGAAATGTGATCCCTTTGTGTTTTCTTAGTCTAGCTGAATATGTATGCGTGTGAACGACACAAAACAAACGGTAACATAACAAACTTTTTTGAGTTCCGCGCGTTACGTTGTCGGACGCCTGCGCCTGTTCATAGACCAACTGATGCTACCTAGTCTAACCTAGATGAATTTCAACCTCTCCACTCTTAACGCGCGTCACTCTTTCTGGATTATTCTGTCATCTGTGTAAAAGCCGTTCAAGATAATGATATAAATTTGGTTGTGTTCCGTAATACCAATAATGATGACTGAAAACTTGTTGTATTTTACACACAGTAGGTATTGTTATTCTGTAATTAACAATATAAGTCATGCCATGCATGTTCCATAACAAAGAACACGTAAGATATTGTTGTTTTTAATACGAAACACGTGGGAAGAAAACTTGTAAATTTTGGCATAAAAATATGCAAAATGCGATTGGCTTTCATTTCAGTTTAGGTACTTAAGTATTTAGAAAAAACATTGTATTTAATTTGAATGTGAACCATTTGATCGTATTCTGCTCCTTTGAGTTTAATTATCAAACGACTGTGAGACTGTAAGCACCGATTTATCTATTCCATGGTTCTTCACCGACGAAGGTAGGTACCTACCTAATTACAATTTTATAAAAAATGTGCGTGGTACTATAGGAAATATTTATTTAAATTGTACCTGGTTCACGAGTAGGTACCTACACATTACACTACCATACCTAATCTACCTAACACAGACTTATAGAGTATTGTCAGGTTACCTACCTGAACAAAAGTAAACACCACCACCTTTTGTTTACTAAGAATTAACAGAAATTACTAAAAGAGAACCATCAATTACTTTAATTAATTCTACTCTCGTCAGCTATTCGTACCCTGCTCCTTTTAAACAGATTAATTCTACTTTTACCTACTTCCTGTTACAAGCCAGAAAGCCTCGTGGCCACGGCGCGGCGCGGCGCAGCGCGAGTCTGAATGAATCATTAGCATTACTATTTCCAGCGTAGTAGGTAATCGACGCGTCGATCGTAATGATCACTTTATAAAGGCATCACACGCTCACCGAACCGGGTAAGTTGGTAATTTATTTATATTTCTCCAAACGGGTCACTGGAACGCTGATATTTTACAAAATAAGGACATAAAATGAATTAAGACTTTGATACTCACCCCAAAAATCACTTTGCACTTTGTGACTAATTACAAACGACACACGATAAGTCTTACTACAATCTGAGCACACAATAACACACGCGGCGTAGTTGCGACCAACCGAGAAACGCGTGCTCTCCGGGCGACGGCCGCCACACGACTGGCTGGCACGATGTTTACGCCGCGTCGCGCACGCGTGCTAACTACCCTCCATGGAATCTAATATTATTTTCACTCTGCCGCCCATTTGTCACATAGCAGTCTTTATGTCGTTGATATAAAAGCTACAATAGCGATTGTAGTCGCGACTTGAGGTGCGTCGGACGAATCTTTTGTGGCGATGTCCTTTTAACGGCGAAGAGAAATAGTCGGTTGTGGAACTTTTTAATTAAAAATTCACTTATTCAGAATGGCACTGGTTGAATGGCGCTCAGACCTCCCCGCGCCGCGTCAGGCCCATGTGGGTCAAATCCGTTTCTATAATGCCGGTGGCGAGGTGAAACACGGTTATAGCTTCAGAGGGCATTAGAGTTCGTTTACTGGCGCCCAACGTGGGGCGTCTGAAATTAGTTTCGCTCGAACTAATTACTTTGTAATTAGAGTTCGTCTTATAATTTTCCAAGGTTATCAGAGTTTTACCGGCCATCTAGAAATGTAATTGAATATAGCCCCACCCCACGTTGGGTGCCAGTGTTGCCCCACGCTGGGCGCCAACTGACCAACTTGAATGAAACCCAACAAAATTAGTGACGCGATTATTTGTTTCACTCATCAGTTGCTGAAGCTGGATCCCGACCAATTCCTCGTAATGCCGGGCCACACTAATCCAACACAACGTACCGTGTACATTCAGCAAGCGCAAAAGCACCGGCCGACTGCTTCTGACATGGAACTGATCTGATATTACTGATAGAGCCTATACCTACCTACCTACACTTTTAAAAGTCTGGTTGAAGTACAAACGACAAAACAAGCTTAGAACTAAGAGATGTATTAGAAAATGAAAGCCAAAACCGTTTTTCCACTTCATACTCACTGTATGTCTTTATTTTTTTTATATTTTTATCATTCTTTTTAAACTTTTTCTTTTAATCAAAATTTTATTATAATATTAAATATACTTTTAGTGTATTTACAGGTTATGTACAGTGCCGTATGTACACGTGAGTTGGTTATGTACAAGTTTACAGCTAAAATAACATGTAGGTATTATATTAATGCTAACCGTACATTCGTTACACTGATATACAGAACACTGGCTACACTTACTGGTAAGAAAAATCGTCCACTGAGAATTTATTACGAATCTTATAAAATAAATGCATTTCCATCACACTACAGTAACAGTACCCGATCAATTAACAACAATTGATATAACTCGGACTCTTTCTCTCGCCGGCGAGTGTAGCGCCTTACAACTAGTTCGTACAGTAAGTTTACTTGCACACGTTGCGGTACATATACTCGTAGGTAGGTATTACATTTTTGTTTTAACCTAATTCATGGGGAAGGCGTCCATCTATTATTGCGTCTATTATTATAACTTATTTAAACGTACAATGTACTTGTAATTTCTCTTTTGCTAAAATATATCTAATACCAACAGCTCGAGCTACGACGAGGTCATCTCTCGATACCTAAACTATGTTCTCATAAAAATATCCTTGCCATTGTAGTTAACATTGCTACGAGTGGCGCAACTGAGCCGAAATATTGGAAAGCTCTAAACTCAAATCATGGTAAATATCCCGTTTTAAATGACTTCAGTGTTACTAACCAAGATGGATTTAATATTTTATACATCCATTTGCAATATTTCTATTAAATACTCATTGTTACGGCTGGCAACTCCAAAAGCGGTTTAAGTAATCATTGAAAACACGCCACTCGCCCACTTTATCAAAACTGGTAGAAGAAAAAAACTGGTCATCCACACTCTTGTGGCTACCACGCCTCTGTTAAATTAAATTCTGAAGAAAATCCACACCTTGAGCACTTGTTTGAACACTATTCACGTAATTTGGAACGACAATGGCAGTGAAAGAAACGTGGGGTTTTGATAACTGAGGGGCGAGTCTAATTGACGTTAGTTACGAGACGTGATCGTCACGTCTCTTTTTCCCATACAATATGGTTGCGCGGCTCTATCGTGCGGACGGGAACTACGGAAAACCTATATTTAAGGAGACGTCACGATCGCGCCTCGTTACTAACGTCAAATAGACGCAGCCCTCCGAGCACAACAGAACAGTTACTTTACTTGAACATTTCATGTCAACTGACTGTATTCATAGCGTTTGTAAATGTTCAGTATTTACTCGAGTCCGAGCTTCTTCGTTAGCCATTCACCCCACACGTGGACAAATTAAAATTTTCCCGGCAAATAATTATGTGAACTCAAATTCCTTTTAAAATAAATACAAATTACATTAAAATACATCATAACGGCAACGAAAATTAAAGTAAAACTAATCCATAAAACGATACATATACAAATAAATATTACGCTACTAAATTATAAAATACGATGGAGATCTACTATTTCAGAACTAATTGCTTTAAAACATATAAACAAGGAACCATAAAATATAAGTCCTCGGCCACGGAGAGGCGCGGGATAATCAAAACCTTGCTCGACTTTTTAAATATTCATCGATTGCTAAAAATCTCCGTAACAACAATCTAAGAACCAACGAATGAATTTCACTATCCGTTAGAACAGTTCGTTATGTAGTCATTAGGCTAAACAATTATAATATTAATGGTCTACGTTCAGGCACAAAATCGTTCTTACTAGGACTCTCAAATATTATGTCCTTACATATGAAATTGGCGTTTGTCGTACTGGCAGCACGTACGTCACTTTGATCTCAATCTCATTAACTGTGATGAAAAGTGGATCCTGTACGATAATCAGAATCGCAATGGCTGAACCTTGGCGAACCAGCCAAATCCTGCCCCAAGCGTAAATTGACAAAAAAAAATTACTTGTGAACGTTTGGTGGACTAGTGCCGGTGTCGTTCGCTACAGCTTTCTTAAATCTGGCCAGACGATTACGGCGGATGTCCATTGTCAGCAACTGCAAACCATGATGAAAAGCTAGCTGTTTAACAACCGAGGCTGGTCAATCGCTCTAGGCCACAGCTGCTTCAGGACAACGCTAGACCACACACTGCACAACAGACGGCTACCAAATTAGGGGAGCTTCAATTGGAATGTCTAAGACATCCACCGTACTCCCCGGACCTTGCTCCAACAGATTTTGATTCCATTTTTTTCGAAATTTCTTGCAAGGGAAAAAATTCAACTCCGATGGGGCAGTCCAAAGCGCCTTCAAAGATTTTATTGATTCCCTTCCGAATGGTTTTTTTAGTAAAGGGATCAATGAACTGCCTATGAGATGGCAAAAGTGCGTAGATTGCAATGATACTTTGATTAAATAAATATATAATAAAGAAGAATCGACTTTATTTCCTCCCTTACAAAACGCCAATTTCATATGTAAGGACCTAATTCTTGAAGATTTGGTCACTTGATCAGGACGAAGTACGCTGCGTGCTGCGTACTGCCCCTCACCGCAGACGCAGACTTCGACGGAACAAGAGACCACTCTACACGTTTTTCATACGATTACGTGTCCGGCGCCGCATACGCAGCCGCAGACCGCAGCGGACTGCGTGGTGATCACGATACCGAGGCTTTAGGCATCTTTTGAAAATTTTATTAATTTTTCTTTAATGCAGATGTTTTAAGTTATATTAAGTTAGACTTTAACTCTCGCCCTCGTCCGAACATAAACTTAACCTTATATTATGTAATAAGTTAGTTGGTGTTATTCTCCTACTTGCGATTTGATAAAGCCATTTGTAATCCCAGGCACAGATTAGATATGTCCCAGGTGTACTGTACGTACATGTCTCCTAGTCAACTATCAGCTCTTCTAACTACACTGTGATATAATACGACAGATAGTGACCGCAACTAACATTTTGTTTTACTTTTGCTTGGGTAGTTACTTGCAACCTGCTTTAGTTTTAACTTAAGGAGATGACTTCGATAGCAGTCGGTAAAGTAACTCTTATCAGCATGGTCTGCCAATTCTTTTGCGCCTAACACAATGCAATAATTACGTAGCTTCTTACTTTTTTCTCGGAAAATTCATATGAGTATTTAGGAGTAAATTTAGAATATCATTTACTTTATCGCAAGATTTAATATACTTTGATTTTGAATTGATTTTGTAATTTTTACTTAGAGGTAGTCAGGGTGATAAAAAAGTCTTTGAAAAAATGACTGCGGTGCATTAACCTTCATATAAAGATTTTTTCTTATCCAAGACTGCAGGCAGATGCTTAATGCGTCAACCTGGAGAGAGGGCGCTATGGCGCTCATTAGGGGAGGCCTATGTCCAGCAGTGGTCAAGTATAGGATGATGATGATTTTAGTCCGATGATGATTAGTGATGATGATAGTAAACGGTTGAAACTATTCGATTCATCGCAGTTTCGTTAATAGAAGCAAAAAGGAATAATCGCGCTGTCATTGTTGTTAACGGGAGCATCGCGTAGCTTCCGCCTGAAGCAAGTATGGAACCAAGTATTTTGCTAATTAATCTACGGCAGTCTTACGGTCTATCTATTATAGGTTTGATTCGGCCACTTGAACATTATTACTATTAGCCATGCATGATAATGTCGGTCAAAAGTGGTACATCATAAACTTGATTTTCCTCTGAAGTGGGGACAACCATTCTTAGGGTTCTCACTTAGTGCTAAAATCTTATCATGAATTTTGCATATAATCTCGCACCCCTAGAACAAGGCAGTACTTAGTCAAATTTATCACTTTTTTCAGTATCGCCAACAAACCGTTTTCTGCTGTTGTATAATAGATAGTTATTGAACTTTTCATGCAAAGAATCCAGTTTGAATGAGTGTTACGTTGTATATTCGCGTTAATAAACGGTTGTACGGTGAAAATGTGAGTTTTTAACCTTTTTTAAACAATACTGAACTATTTTGGATTAATAAAAAGTCTAATGCTACGGCTCCACCTGCGTTAGCATTGACGTTTGTGTTAATGTCCACCAACGCGTTAATAAAGGCGCTAAAAATGCACCTCGGCTACATCTGCGTAACAACGCCGCCGCCGCCGCCGCCGCCGCCGCCGCCGCCGCGGTCAAGAGGCCATCCCTAGTGAAGTGACGCGTTAACTGCACAACAATGGTTTTTTGTACTTGTTTAGTACTTACCTATATTGTTTGTACCTATTTGTTTAGATGGATAGGGTAGTCTCATATTAGGGGAATCTTTTTTCTATTTAAATTTTTCGTATGTCACAGGAAATGATAAGGACGATGATACGCCGCCATGTACCCATCTCTAACTGCCGAGCGATTCTTGTGTGATTCAAGTTTTGAATTCCATAAGGATGGTTCCATTTTGACTAATAAATAAATAAATAATGCTGGACAATTCACACAACCGCACCTAGTCCCAAGCTAAGCAGAGCTTGTGTTATGGGTACTAGATCACTACATAGTATAAAACAGAGTCGCTTTCTCTGTCCCTATGTATGCTTAAATCTTTAAAACCACGCAACGGATTTTGATGCGGTTTTTTTTAATAGATAGTGATTGAAGAGGAAAGTTTATATGTATAATAATAGTAATAGTAGTATTTTATTGCACCCGTGCGAAGCCGGGGCGGGTCGCTAGTAACTGATAAACTTAATACAATACACTACATAGATATTTTTTTTATATACATCGTAAACATCCAGAACACCCTGAACAAATATCTGCAGATCGTACAAACATTTGTCCCGAGATGGGAATCGAACCAGCAACCTTCGCCCGCTGCGCCACAGAGGTCGTCCTCCAACTCCAATGCCTATTCATTGTATCATTAGATTGCCACCATAATGCAGTCCGCAAAACAAAACGCACGACACATCCTTTCCCTGCGCGTGCGGCCCGCGGATGCGGAATGAGACGGCGTTAATGTACCCAACATCGCCTAGTGCGCGACAACGACAAGCTAAAACCTTTACATGTGTGGAAAAACCGACGCCTGAGCCATCGCTTAGCGTCTAATGCCGTTAGTAGTGCCGTTAATAAATGAACACCATGAAACCTTGGCCACATCTGCGTGACGGCCAAATCAGCGCATTATGTAACGCGTTAGGACGCAGGTGGAGCCGGAGCATAACACAAATAATACTGTATTATTTCAAAATATTCACAAAACGCAGAATCAGAAAATATCCTCAATACTGAATTATATCAAAATAAATTGCAAAGATTTTCGTACGCCATTCATCAACACGAGATGATTACAAAATAATTCAGTCTTGTGTAAACGCATCACGTACATTTTCCATGGAAGACGCAGATTCCAAGTAGCAACCAGAAATAAGTGCGTGTTCGTTCGGCGTGAACTTGCACTCAGCCATTCACAAAGAGTGATGTAGAGAGCCGCCAGTTAGGCATTCTCGCGAATTCCGATATGACTGTCTTGTGCGCGGTACACGCGGTCAAATTTTGCCGTTTCAAATATGCAAAATAAGACGATTTTGGGGTTTTTCGACATAATTCCGTCTTATTCTAGGCGGTGCGATCTGTCTAACACGACGATGCAATGTTTCTAGCACTCAACACAAACGCCTCGTCTTGGTCAACAACTGCTGGCCACACGATCAGAAGTTGTCCATCAAAACAACTATCAACCAGTTGATATTTAGTTTTTTTTCATCTTCTTTGACAAAAAAAAGTTAGAGTTGTTATGTCTGTGAATCAAAGATTTTTTTTTATTTTATTTCTTAAAATTTCCTAAGAAAATTATATTGCTTGATAAAGGGCAGCATCCAGTCAGCTACGTAAGTTAAAAAAATACAGTATTTAATCAATTGAAATGATTGCTTTACCAGATCCTGCCCCTGACCTGTGCAACACCGCGGTCAAGCAAATACTCCTATCTACTTAGTCTATAAGTCACCGAGGCAACACAATATTTACATTTGCCTTACACGTTAATCGGAACATTGCACACACTTATACCCTTGAACACTGTTTCACACTAGTAGAACCCTCTGTATTCACTAAAATCAAGGTAAAACAGCGGTAGTGCAGCGGGCCTGTTTATTTAATGTAATATTTGAGTCCACAACACTTTATAGCAGTATATCACACATTATTACTAGATCAATACATTTGTTACCACTTTGAAGAAGTTATTGTCGCATGTCGGCCAACAATAAATAATGCTAAAAATTGTGTCTGAAGCTCAATGCCAATTCATTTTAGCCTTTTTTTTTGCTGTTAACATCGAATTTGGCTGGAGTATGGTTTCTTCTACGTAACAAACAACCGACCGCTCCCTACAGGTGTAAGCCTTGTATTCACTACCTAAACTACCGTCCGCATTCCTCACCTAATCACAATCACACAACAAACCGCCGTACGTCCATGAAGGCTAGGCCTACTATCGCCCGGCACTGACACTTGCAAGCAGAACATGGTCGAGGTAGACCACTACTGCTTTGAAATCAACAACGTCTACGGCTGACTGAAACCCCGAGGCTGGTTCACCAGATAGTCTTCATCTGTGACCTGGTTAGCATGCTGAAGCAGCATCGGTTATTTAATCTTCTACCATCTAGGTATTTGAGTATATCTCAGAGTGGTCTATGATGGTGTCCTCTAAAGATCTGCTATTCACATCATTCCAAGACTCAGGTGTTTTAAGGCAGCTTCCTTTACTATGGTTGGCGAACAGAACACAAAAGTGACCCCATAGTTCTGGATATTTGAGCACGAAGAGCTGCGAGCCCCGGTATGGCCTCGGAAGATACTATGCACTGCATTCCTGCTATTCATTAAGGTCACGCGTGAAAAAAAACGGGTTTTCACTTTTTTTCTAGGTTTTACTAGTAATTTAGTTTTGCGCACATTGTAAGCCATTTGCTATGATATGAATCTTTGTACCTACACTGCTGTGTTTTCTCGGAATCCATGCCTTTTCTCTGCAAGTGGGTGAGTTCGTTCTTTCATTCATATCGATATTTTTCATCGATAGTCTCATGCACTATTGTACATTTTTGTTATAAATGAATGGAAAATGAACGGTATAATCCGACTTATTTCGAAAGGCCACAAATTTAATAACATTACATTCAAATTTAAGTCCTTTTTAAAATGGCGATATGAATGAATTAATTGTATCATATTTACAAGATTTTATGAAAAAGTGGCTGCTTTTATGGGATAAAATTATAGTTACTTATGAAAAGAAATGTTGAGGGATCGGTCACTATAATTTTTACAAAACAAAACCGATAATTTGTCCTAGAGGACCAAAAACGCACTGTCAAGACAATTTCGGTCAAGTAGGCTTAAGGGCTACTTCAGTGACAGCGGGGTATAGGGCGGGATTGGCCGAGTAACAGGTCTACTGGAAATGTCTTTGGTTCATAGCAAATGTCTTACAACCTGCGCAAAGTTACATAACTGCTAACTCATTAACTTGTAAAAGCATAAATCTCAAAAAACCTGTTTTTTTTAAATAACGTCACTTTGCGTCCTTGGTGAATTGCATTGAGTAGAACTGTGCAGTTGTTTTCTGAAGACTATAACCTGGTCGAAGAGTCTGTTGTTTGGAGGCAGTAGGAGTCCCCCAGAGCTGCGCTGCGCTGCGCTGTGCTGCGCTGCGCTGCGCCGCGCCGTGCCGTGGTGTGCGGTAGAGGTCAGTGCTGGGTGTCGGCTGTGCGGTTGCGCGAGCGCTGCCGTCATCGCTGCGGGTGCGGCGCGAAGTTGTGTCGTCGCTTCTTGTTGTGCCGCGGCTCGGCGGCGCGCGCGCGCACCGGCGACCCGCCCATGTAGCGTCTCTGCAACGAATTACATATCGTTCATCACTAGGTACCTACTCAATAACTAAACTCATTATTGAATAAGTTTCTGGTAGAGTTCCACCACGTAGACCTGTTCAATGATAGTCTAGCTTCTATTTATATGTATACAAGACTGTACTTAAGTTTTAATTAATTTTGCAACCTAGATAGTAAGCATTTTGGTGTAAACTGTACGCGACTATCAACTTATAATTAATAAATGGCTAAATGTCACTTTAGGGCTAGGCGCAAATGGACCACCGGCCACCGCCACCGGTGGCGGCGACCAGCTCTGCTGTTAACACGCTTTTTCATACATTTAGTATAAACCCGCGGCACACGCGTCGCCGGCGGCGGCCCCTCGCTACAGCAGCGCTATGGGGGTAGCGTGCGACAGTCAACCGGGGCGGTGGCCGGTGGTTATCAGAAACTGAATATCAGAAAACTTTGCGCTTCTTTCCCGGTTATTTGGGCAATGTCGTCCGACTATTGGGCTGGTGGTTTGCTTCCATGTTGGCGTTCCTAGTTGGTGTATAACACAAATCTTATTGGGAGGATTACTACCGCCTAGCTAGACAGTGTTCAAGTGTTTGTATCGAGCATCTACCACCATCATCATTATATTACTGGTTGCAACCAATCGCCGCAAAAGTCAGCTGACCGATTTAGTAATTTATTACCTAAATCGTTTTATTTAGCTATTAAATTACTAAACCACCCCAATCATTGGCCGCGTAGTTAGATAATGATTATTGTCAAATATAATTCCATGGTTTCTTGTTGTATGTCTTAGTATCTTAAGTCCTAAGTTAGTTTTTAGTTGGGTTAGTGGGGCGATAGTTGCCAACTGACCTGTTTGGAGCTAAAGGAGCGTGGATTCCTCTTGTGGGAGTCCCCGCCGCCCGTGTTGTTCCCGCCGCGATCGTTGGCCACGTTGTTGCTGGGCCGGTCGTTGCTGGGCCGGTCGTTGCTGGGCCGGTCGTTGCTGAGCCGGTCGTTGCCGAGCCGGTCGTTGCTGGGCCGGTCGTTGCCGCGCTCGCTCGCTCGCTCGTTGGACACTCGCTCGCTGACTCGCTCGTTCACTCGCTCGTTGGGAGCGTTGCTGTTGTTGCCGCCGCTATACCGTTGTATTACACCTAGAAAGAAGAGAGCTGTTAGCGTTCGAGGGTAAATTTAATTATAAGTGTGTAAGGGCACCGAATTATTGAAGGGATTTCCTTTGTAATGAGGCAAATTAAAGATCGTTCTTTAAAATTTCTTTGACAATACCTCTGGCAGCACCAAATAGATGATCCACACCAAAGTAGTCGGCCTGCCGACGCGGCGCGGGGTAGGTCAGTATTGGCGGCATTATTTTACATGTCGGCATGTCAGCTGCATTTCCGTGTATGAATATAATAGGCAGTGGCAGTATTTCGTCAACCTGTATATCCTGCGTACTTTTGGATTGAGAATGACTGTCTTGCTGTCCTGCTAACTTCGAATGCGATCTGAAGGTTTAATTTTCCAAAATACGCAATCGATTGCTTCGCTTGTTGGAACTCTAACTTGGTGTACTAAAGTCTTCAGACATAGATATGTAGTACAAATATAATGAATAATAAATAAATAAAGCGCCTCTATTTGCCTCCGTGTGCATCGTGTTTACCTCACCTCCCGGTTAGATATTCGGAGAGTTTATGTTAGTGTTCGGGGCTATTTTTGTATCGCAGTTCCTAATACTTCTATGACTATAGTACACCAATTGGCCGAAACGAAACATGAAATTTCGTGTTAGAGAATTAAAATAGGCCCCTGAGCCGGAAAGCATGAGAGGACGTCATTCTCAATCGCATTCTTTAAGTACGCAGGTCATAATGAAATGTGCAACCGCTGACAACACCTCCGCCCGCGCCGCGCCGCGCGCCGGCTGCGTCGCGGGAGTTGAAGAAGGCTGCGTTCGTAGTTACCGGAGGGTATGTTGTTGAAGTCGCTGTTGCTGGTGATGTGGTGTATGATGAGGCTCTGGTGCGCGGAGACGCGGCGCGGCGTGGGGGAGCTGCACTGCAGCGCCGAGAGGGGCGGGGGGGACGTGCCGCGCGCCCCGCCGCCCGCGCCCTCCGCGCCGCCCGGGGGGGTGACCGCGGAGCGGGAGCGCGGGCTGTCTGACCATTCCTGGAACAAGAGATCGTGGTAAGTTTACGTTTCATTTAATTTACTAGTGTATTTTTTGTCCATCCGCATTATAATGCCTTATGTCACAATATAAAGCTAGGTTCACATTGCTGTGTCGGGGTGTGTCGTGGCGCGCCTGAGCGCAATCGGTTACGTTTATTACCTATGACTAGATTCACATTAGTAGGTTGTGTTGGGGTGCCCCAATACACGTAACCGATTGCGCTCTGGCGCGCCACGACACACCCCGACACAGCAATGTGAACCTAGCTTAAGTCCTTGCCAGATAACAAAACGAAAACAAATGTCAAAATAAAGATATTAAAGTTCCATGGATGAAAACAGCGCTTGAGTTAACGATAAAAACTTAGAAATGATAAGTAAAAAAAGGTACTTTTGATCGGTCCTTATCATTTCAAGGTTTTATTTGTTGGTGGTGGGTTTTACCTCGGATGTGTCTCTCTGTGGGTGGTCCAAGTGGTAAAGTTAGAAAAGAAGATTTTTAAGTGATTTATTTTTATTGTCGATGTTTTTTTTCTTTTTATTATTTTGAGCGCCACGCTACAAACGCATTCCTGTGTCCTCACGCCACGGCACAAAGTAAACAAAAATACCTATGCTCTGAGGACCCGCAAGTGCATGTATAGGTGACTGTGGACCGTGGACTTCTAAAGGTTTAATTGTCCAATTTCTGACTAGCCTTGCATAACGACCTAATAAATTAAATGGTAAATAAATACAAAGATTCCTTATGGCAGCGATTTCGTTTTGTTTTTGTTAAAAGAACTTCGTCTCTATAGTTTTATCTAAACGTCACACATTTTACGCAGTTCATCAAGTTCAATATAAAATACGACAGCTCTATTTGTTCAATACATGCGTGTCGGATCAAAAGAACAAAGTTAACTTCAGCGACTTACCGGCTCGCCCGGCACTGACATTGGAGGCGGAGAGCTAAGGTCACTCTTATCTATCACCGGGTGGCTCGTACAACAAGTACAACGCGCTACATGCGTGATTTATCTGTTCACCACTTGAACCGTAATCCGCGAGATACAAACACTTATAAAGGGCACTTTCTGTAAATACACTTGATACATACGAGATGAGTCGTGTCATAATGTGAGTACACATTCTTTTTACCGTTAACGTCCTGTGCGCTCTCGTAGAAATAAATAATATTCGATTTGCAAGATGTTTTTGTAATTACAGTGCATAACCAAACCATATTATTTAATTGTCTATGTTTGATTTGATTTTTAATGAAGTGGCTGATGCCCGCGGCTTCGCACGAGCATTTCAAGTGGTATATCCGTTCCCGGGATACCATTCACCTCCCGCCAAATTACATTTAGTTTAGGCGTGAAGAGGCAACAGATAAGACATAGACTTTCCAATTTATAATATTGGTACGGTTGACGCACTATCAAATATTCCGAGCCTGAGTCGCACATCGCCTAAATCACACGAGTTTGGGGGCCTAGACCCAGCAGTGAGCTAGGTACGGATGATGATCATGAAATCGTACAGGTAAAGTGATAATATTTATTCCTACGGTCATTTTATTTCTAGATTAATGTTAGCTGTCGCGCTATGCGAGTGCAAGGTGCGCTCTCGCAGCGAAGTGAGGAAGTTCCCGGAGGGGCTCCGGTTCGGCGCCGCCACCGCCTCCTACCAAGTAGAGGGCGCTTGGGATGAAGACGGTAACTGATGAATTTACGACTGGTTGCTTCAAAAACAAACCCTATTAGAGAGAACTTAGAATAACAAATGCATGTGTAGTTCCAAACAAATCTAAAAGGATCTGTGACCTGAAGAAACTTACAAGTCAGTTGCTTCAAAAACGCACCTTATTTAAAAGAATCTAGAAGTGCAAATACAGATGTGTATCCTTCCAGGCAAGGCGCCAAGTATCTGGGACCACATGGCGCACACGAACCCGTGCTTCGTGAAGGACTGTCAGAACGGCGACGTGGCAGACGATTCCTACCACCAGGTCGAACGAGATGTCCAGATGATGAGGGAACTGGGCTTGGACTTCTACAGGTTCTCGTTGTCCTGGCCGAGGATCCTACCCACCAGCTTTCCGAATCAGATCAACCAGGCTGGAGTCGATTACTACAACAGGTTGATCGACGAACTGTTGAAATACAACATAGAGCCGGTGGTGACGATCTTCCACTGGGACCTCCCGCAGACGCTGCAAGACATGGGCGGGTGGGCCAACCCTGCCGTCGTCGACTGGTACGCGGACTACGCTCGCGTCGCGTTCTCTCTCTTCGGAGACCGAGTGAAGTTGTTCATTACGATCAACGAGCCGTATCAGGTGTGCTATCAAGGGTACGGAGACGACGCCAAAGCGCCCGCTGTCAACATCAAGGGGATAGCCGACTACATGTGCGCAAGGAATTTACTTCTGGCGCACGCTAAGGCGTACCACATCTACGATGAAGAGTTCAGAACCGAGGGAGGGAGCGTGTTCATCGGGTTCAGCGCGCTGTGGTACGAGCCGGCCAGCGAGAGCGCGGCGGACGTGCAAGCCGCCTCCGATACCAATCAGTTCTTGGTAAGTATTTAACAAACTTTTTGTCACTAACGACCGGAGTGTTACGACAAGAGTGTCATGACAAGAGTCTCAACCTTCATCAGATATGGTTTCTAATTCCGTTCTGCTCCGAGGGACAAACGAACAGACAAGAGAAATTGTGAAACTGAGATCACTAGTTCTCCGTGGAATAATCAATTATTTACTATCCGGGCGAATTAACATGGCATTTAACTCGGTACTCGATACTGGTCCCGCTGGCCAGCGCGGCGCGGCGCCCCGCCGTCGCCGTGCGCGGGCTGCAGCGTCAGCATCGCGTTACCCTTGTAACAGATGTAACGTGTAACAATGTCGAGTTATTCTCTTGCTGTTATTTGTTTTTATTATTGGATTTTTGTTAAGTTTTTGTTTGAATCAGGTGCCATGTTCATTCGCCCGGGTAGTCCAAGAAAGCATACTTATATACATGTCAAATTTTGAGACTCTGCTAAATACAGTCATTGGATTCAGCCTGCAAGCTGCTGTGTAATGAAGTCCTTCTTGCAGTGGGGTCTGTACGTGCACCCGATATTCGGGAAGGGAGGCGACTACCCGCCCCTCGTGAAGGAGCGCGTCGCGGCCAAGAGCGCGGGGCAAGGCTTCCCGAGGACACGACTGCAGGAGTTCACGGCAGAAGGCAAGTACGGAAAAACATACAAGTGAATAGTAAGAGACAGCTTAGAACCGAGATGCCTAGAGAAGTTTTGCATCGGTCATTCTTTCGCTATTGTATAAAAAATGATCCCGAGATGGTCCCATAAAATGCCGAAGGATTAGTACTTGTTCCGCAAAACTTAACAAACGATGTCAATATTAAAGGTTTTTTAGTTCTTTCAAGACAATCATTATCATGGACATCAATCACCACCCTAAAAACGAATTCCTACAAACTTAACATGAGTTGTAACCATGCACGCACTTCCAGAGGTCGCCTACATCCGCGGCACGTCCGATCTGTTCGGGCTGAACCACTACACCACAAACCTGGTGTACCGCAACGCCTCCACCGCCGGCTACCACCCCGCGCCCTCGCTGTACGACGACATGGACGCCGTCACCTTCCAGCTCGGCGAGTGGAAGCTCGGGGAATCCGACTTTGTTAAGGTATGACCACTTGGAAATCTGTTTTCGGAGAAGCTTGTTCAGCACTCAATGGACTTGGACTCAACGACAACACCAACCTTGAATTCAGTTTAGAGTGGGTTGATATTGTTTTGATAGCCAAAAAACCGCAAAAGGAAATTAATTCAGATTTTAATCACTATATCATCTCTGAAATTCTAGTCCACAACCAGCACAAGATAACGCTCACGGTGAACGACCAAAGTATCGCATTATCTCATGTGTATGTAACTACCTGAGATTACGCAAGATTATGCAATTCTGCGTAACAAAGTTTGCGCTGTCCACGTAATATGTAAACATTCAACATAACTATTTGCTAAACTTGAAGCTTCTAGCGAGAGAGATCTCAGAACAGAGTTGTTCCTTGTACCGGATCGCGGGCCAAAATTCACGGGAGTAAGTAATTTCAAAACACGACGCTCGTAGTGAGAGACAGCTGAGAACCGCATCTCGGTTCTGAGCCACTAGAAGCTTTGCTTCGGAGGCCAACATCACTGTAGGCCGCTGAGCCAAGGGACCGAATATGTATGACCCACTCCTACGGCTTATCAAACCGAAGTGTGTTTTGGCATTCAACAGAAATTATCCAACATGGCTTATTTCTCCCCAGTCCGTCCCATGGGGATTCTACAACCTCTTGACAACCATCCGCGAGCAGTTCGGCAACCCGCCCGTCTTCATCGCGGAGAATGGCTACGCCACTCCGACCGGCCTGGACGACAATGACCGCGTGCAGAACTACCGGAGCTACCTGAGCGCTCTGCTGGACGCCGTCGACGAGGGCTCGGACGTCAGGGCGTACACCGCCTGGAGCATGATGGACAACTTCGAGTGGAAGCAGGGATACACGTGAGTCGTGCAGCTTTACGGTCGGCTCGGATGTAGGCAGACTTGTGAGGAACGACTCTGGTGATCATCTGACAGCCAGCAAGTGATCAATGACTGCCAATGTCTAACTAAACCAGTACGAAGCAGCCAATTACGAATATAAG
Source organism: Eupithecia subfuscata (assembly GCA_963564075.1). Lineage (NCBI taxonomy): Eukaryota > Metazoa > Arthropoda > Insecta > Lepidoptera > Geometridae > Eupithecia > Eupithecia subfuscata. Next base: position 301,145 of record OY751118.1, on the reverse strand, counting down.
TGGCGAAAGTTTAGCGTTCTTTACGAAAACAGATAATGCGTGAAAGAATATAATTAGAACACATGAGTGACACTCCAAGTCATTCTATTTGGACCATCACAATAAGCGCTGCAGCGCTGGTATTTAAATAAATGTCAACTATTATTGATAAACCCAGCGCTGCAAATCCAATAAATAACCTTGCCATTGATTACTACCAATGGAAGCTTTATTACAAAGTTGATAATGTTCTTGATTTCAGAGAGAGGTTCGGTCTATACGAAGTGGACTACAGCTCGCAGGCGCGCACGCGCACGCCGCGCAAGTCCGCCTTCGTCTACAAGCAGATCCTGAAGACGAGGGAGTTGGACTTTGGATACGAACCCGACACGACGATCATGACTATTGATGACGGACACTGAGCATTATATTGCAAATGACTGATCTTAAACCAACCTGTACTTAATATCAATTAAAATTTTATGACAAAACAGTGATTATTTTCGAATCATTTAAGCTTTATATCCAGTCAAATCAACCGTGCCCTGAAATCTATAGCGCAGAAATTCCTTTCAAATAAAGTGCAGGTGTTACACAAATTACTGGCCAATAATGTTATAACTATATTAGCAATTTAGGTGACCTCTTAGACCTTGATAATGGTTGTTTAGAGTTAGAGACGGCGGCGGCGGAATCATTAAGGCGAAGAGTAGGGGCGATAGTGGCGCCACTACATATTTAATTTAATCATTAAGTTATACAAAGGAATTACCAAAAAATCGGACCGCTGATGAGCTTGTGATACCTATCACAAGCTTTTATTTAATGTATCTATAATAGTTTTGTTTTGTGTGGGTTTGATTCCCTAGTGGTTCGGGGTACCTGGTCGGTGTCCTCCTGCGGTTCGGGAGTGGAGAGGCGCGGCTGGTGCGCGGCGCGCGGCGGGGCCACGCGTGGGAAGAAGAAGGGCTCGAAGGTGGCCGACACCCAGCGGCGGTACTGCAGCACGTGGTCCGTGACGCGCACCACGCGCCCGAGCAGCGACGCGCGCGCGCAGCCGCGCACGCAGATCGACTGCTGCAGGATTATGTACCCGTAGTCGAACGCCTGCACGGAACACACACATTCTAAGAAACAACTATCAGGCTAAAGGATTTTTTGTCGCTTCTTTACTTTAGTTTACATAACGAAGCGACAGAAATAAAAAATATCACTTTATTTCCGTGCCAGTGTTTAATTTTAAGAATTTATCTTTTCTAAGTGTACATCTATTGTATTTATGCAAATAAATAATTTTTGATTTGATTTGGTGAAATGGCAGCAGAAGACAGCGATATACTGACATAGCGTGTAGCGTGTCAGTCATCAGTTAGAGTTTTGTTTGACCTGTTTGACTTGTATGGCTCCGTAGCTGGAGCGGCCGATGTCGTTCCCGGCCGTCAGCGGGTCCTCGATGCACAGCAGCGACGGTCGGTGGCCCTCGTTCATTTCCTGCACAAGGAAGGCATTCTTACCGACACACTAGCCAAACTCGACGTAGAATGTTCCTAAACAAACCGCCCCGTTGTTTCTATTGTAAATACTAGTGTAATTTTCTTTGTGAATAAAGGCTTCTGCCATTTTTAAAACCGCCCATACTTAACCTAAAATTCACTTTTGCCGCGTCTTTATACGCAATTTACATTTACGTCGATTTGAGATCCTTCCTTCAATAAATATTGCTTACCATTACATCTGAAACTCGACACCAAGCAAGAGAGTTTTAGTTATTTGTATCGTGGTTTGTTTACAAACATTCTACATGGAGTTCGGCTAGTGCATATACACTAAGGGACACTATTATGGACGAAATATACTTAAATATTTGCGAGTCGAATGACCCACATACACACACACTGGGGTGGCAGTCACCCAAACAGGTCTTACACGAGACTTCTCCAGACCAAATCTACCTATCAGACCTCTCGTCTACTTCATCCATCCAGCGATACCAGGGGGGCCTGCTCCTCGCCCCGCTGCTTCCCCCGACGCCTCCTAGAAACCCCGACCTTCGTCCGTCCTCTCCACGTTTGCGGTCAACCTTCCTTCATTTCCTTGAGGCGTCCGATCCAGCGCAGACGAGACCTCTCTAACTCACCTAGGGTGTTCATTATTTGAATGATTCTTGTTTAGTCATTAGTAATCTTATGATGTTTTCATCGTAAGGTCTGCATCTCTCAGGGGCCGGATCCGAAACATGTTCCCGGTAGAGAGACTACGAGACAATAAGATGGTTTCGGATACAACTACCGACGTGTTATTTCAATGACCTTACTATCCACATGATTTTGACATTTATATCCGTGTCGAGGACTCGGGAGCGGACAGTCTGAATGGCCCTGCTCGTTAAGCGGCAAGTGGCTGTAGACACCGCGTGTGGGCGCACAGTGTGCGGTGTCGTTACCTTCTGTATATCATCCTTGGAGACGTAGCTGCCGCCGTTCTTGACGCGGATGGCTGTCTTCACGTAGTTGAACTTGCGGCCGTACAGTTCGAAGAACTCGATCAGCAGCACGCCGAGGTTGTGCGGCTGGCGGAGGCGCTCCGGTCGCGGGTGTAGCTGGAGGAAACTGGGGACAATGGCTCATGTCATACTGGGAACAATGGGTCATGTCCTACTGGAAACAATGGATCATGTCCTACTGGGGACAATGGGTCATGTCCTACTGGGAACAGTGGGTCATGTCCTACTGGGAACAATGGGTCATGTCCTAGTGGGAACAGTGGGTCATGTCCTACTGGGAACAGTGGGTCATGTCCTACTGGGAACAGTGGGTCATGTCAAACTGGTGACAATGGGCCAAGTTTTGGTAGCGGGTAAGCCATTATTAAAACTAGAACTTAGATATGAGAAATGCAACAGAGCTGATCATGCCACATAGGTTTATCGGTCGGTCTTCAGCTACTACGCAAACTAATATTTGTTTCTGTCCTGAGCGGACCTTGGCCTGATCTAACCAAATAATTTGCAAGGCAAATCGCATGGGATTCTTTATTATTTAAAGTTTAGGAGCTGCGACCTGCGTTGGCGTCTCCCATGATATCGTGTATTATGTCCCTGTCTACCGACCCTAACCATACATAAATATTCAAAGTGCTTTATTGAAGGTGGAAAGGGACGTTGTTAAGAACCTGTTTTTTTTTTTTATTTCTGCTTTCACAAGTTAATAAGGTAGCAGTTACGTAATCTGGCGCACATTGTAAGCCACTTGCTGTAAACCCAGGCTTTTGGAGTCTATTCACATTAGGCGATGGATTACTAAAATCAACATTACGTCTTTTGTATTTTAGTTATATGTCCAACTTTATCTATGTGGGTTGGTTGGAATAAAAGATGTTATTACACTATACTGAGTCTGTTCAATACACAGTAAACACGAGTACATTAAATTACATTTACGATAGTCTATAATCCTTAACTTAGGATATGTATGTTCCAGGCAAGGGTTTGAGGAGGGTATGAGGCGAATAATCGAAACGCGTTTGCGCCGCGTACTTTATGTTAAGGGGGTACCTACCCTCAAATTGCTTATTTTCAACTCCGTCGGACCTCCATATCTTCCAAACTACTGAATATTTAACTTTGAAATTTATATATGGTAAAGTTCAGGACTTATTCTATCGATCATATGTTTCGAAAACACGATTCCATAAAATTTTCTCGATAGAAAAAATCGCAAAGTTACCTCTAATTTTTTACTAAAACCCTAATTTCTCAATAAATACAGATGATACGATCTTGAGATTAAGCATAGTAAAGTATAAAGAACATTTTATATGTTGCCTTTTTTTCAATTAACTATTCTAATGTTTGTGGGGAGCAAAAAACTACTAAAAACTTGATTTTTGGGCTTACGCCGCTTTGCTCTGTCCCGCTCCTGTGAACACGAAATCCTATGCCTATCCTCTTCACACAATAACGAGGTAGGGTATAGCCTTAAACTGTGTCACTACACGTCGATAGACGATAGACTCCAAAACGAGCATTGCTTCAACATTTGTTTGAGCAGAGCTTCACAGCAATGGCTTACAATGTGCGCAACCTTTTATTATCTGCTATCTAAATTAATTCAAGTATCTTGAAAACAGTAAAAACCCCATTTTCCACGCGTGACCATATGTGTCAACTCCGTGGAACCGCAGATTAGAAAACTGTGCGATTCTTTCTCATGGCACACATTAGGAGTAGTAGCAAGCAGGCTGGTTACCTGATGCACATGAGTATGAGCGAGTAGGAGGAGATGCCTCCCGTGAACACCTCGTTCAGGTCCCGCTGCAGTAGGAACTGCTTCAGCACCATCACCAGGCGGGACAGCACCGGGTACTTCTCCTGGAATCACAAACATTATGTTTGACATCACTCATTTGGCACCCATCACACAAGCAGCTGAGTAATCAAATATATGCAACAAGCAAAGTAATCCTGCTTTGTGGCTAGATGCGGTGTGGGTTATCCAGCATTATAATATTATTTATTTATTTCTCTCATCAGCACATATCCGTCCACTGCTGGACATGCCGTTCCCAAACGAGCGCGGCCAGGCCGTCGTCATCACACCACGCTTGGCATTATTGAATTGTTTATGTCAAAAACGAGATTGTTCCACGACTTTAAGGACTTAAACTTTTTTGGGATATTTATATTTTGTTGCCTCCCTTACTACCAGACATTGTTCATGTAAGAAATGGATGTTAAAATTATCTTTATTTTGACGTAAACCATGTTTGCATGTTTTTTTTTGTCAGTTCATAACCCTGAAAGGTGCAAGCCATTTGTTTATCTAAAATGTGACTCGCTCTTATCGAATATGTACTCTATTAATTGTACACACGGTTGTTTATTAAATAACAGTTTGGGCAACACACTGACCTTAAAGTGTTTGATAAGCTCGGCACTCTTCACTCCGCTGCTCATGTTGAATGATATGTCCACCTGGAACCAGAACACGATACAATGTACACATTATTCCGTTCAAATAGATGCGTCTAAAGGAGAGCGCGCACCTGTCCGCGCCGCAGGAGCCACAATCATCGCATTTTATAAATCTTTATGTGAAATAGTATGCAAAATCGCGCACGGCGCACCTATCCGGCCGAACGATCCGCATTTCAGTAAAATCTTGTAGGTACACGGATTCCATCAATAAAATTCGGCACATGCGATGTGTGCGGCGAGTCCGGTGCGGGCGGCGAGTTCGGTGCGGGCGGCGCGGATGACGTCTTATTCATAATTCTCGGCTCTCGAGTTTCATAGAACACGTCAGTTCTGAACAGCAATACTTTTAAAATGATGAATGCGCTTGCGGACAAGTGCGCGAGGTCATGAGGCGATTCGATCAGTGCGGCGGGTGCGGCGGGTGCGGCGAGTGCGGCGCGGACAGGTGCGCGCGCACCTTTAGTGCTCTGGTGTCTATTTTTAGATAAGTCACCTCGTAGTGCCCTGCGTAGATAATATGTTATCATAATACATAATGTAACAGGTTTCATTTACAGAACTTGTTTGAGAGCGACTTGTTAGCTTCGCCGGAACGTCTATTGATATAAACTGCATCTATAGGTAGCTTTATAACTGACAATTATTTGTGTTCTGGGTATTTTCTATGTACCTACTTATAATAAAAAAAATTGGTTGTTTGTAAAGTAGGTTTACGATCGAGATGTTTACGTGATAACGTCTTATTGGTGATATAAGTTGAGAGAAATCGAGATGAGACGGGAGATCGGTCCGTCTCTCTCTCGTTATACCTGCGATCGCGCTCGTGAGGTTTTGGTGTGACACAAGTTTCTGAACATGTCACCCGACTAAAACGATTTTAAAGACGTTATCACGTCAAAATATATATCGCAAAAATCTTGGTAGCGAGTTGCATTGAACTGGATAACCTCTAGAACTGCTGGCCCGATTTTAAAATTGATTTTTATGTACACACCATAATTCATTGGTTATGTTTAGTGCGGAACTCAGAATTCAAAGTGCTTTATTTAATTTAAGGATTAAAAGAAATAAAACACTTTTAAATGTTTAGGCATGTTAAAAAGTTCGACACAGCGGTACTACAAAAACAAACGTAAACACTGGTGACCTGTGCTACAGGTTTTTCATTAACCTTTACAGGCACCAGTCTCTCACAACACTGGTGGTTATGCATACTTAGTACTTATGTATCTACTCTCCCACCAATAGTTTTAACACTACCTAATCTAAGCCTGAATTATAGATATGTAAGCTTGATAAAGATAAGATACCTTTGTGAGAGAAAATAAACATTTTTATTATTATTATTAACAAGAGTTTAACTCACGTTTAAACTATGTCTAAGCCGTGTCTAACTGTAAACCGTCGTATAACGCAGTTTGTCTAACTTTTTTGTAGTACAGCGGGTGTAGTCTGTGCAAAAAGAGAAGCATCTTAGGAATAGAGGGCCGCGTGTGCCAATTATTTAATTGACTACTTTTGTTGCGTTGACAACACTGCCCGTAGGCACGCATTGCCCGTAGGTACGACTAGAAGCGTTGGATACTTGGTGGACTAGACACGTCGCGGGAGCGGAGACGCGACCAGACACTTGTAAACAGCTAAATGTAGTTAATGACACCGATATTTGAAATGCGAAAGATTGTATGTATGGATGTTTGTTGTTACCTCTTCACGGCAAACTATTACACTACTCAACGCTTCGGGCTGATATTTTGCATAGAGGTACTTTTTATCCCATAAATCAGTTCCCATAGGATATAAAACCTTTAAACGTTTCCATAGAGACAACGCGTGCGAAGCCGCGGGCAGAAGCTAGTAGTACACAACCTCACTATAGACTATCATTTTAGTATAAAAAGTATCTTATGATTGATTCCAGGCTAAGAGCTACACCAGCCAGCATCGGTCGGGTCGTTATGGCGTGAAGAGGTAAGAAACATGCATCCAAAATTCCAAATATTATGTAAACATACAAACTGTCGCGTTTATAATATTGAGCAAAGCCACGGACAGAGGCTGACCTTCACGTCGGAGTACTTGTCGGTCATCTTGACGATGGGCACGGTCGCCTTCTCCAGCACCTTGATGCTCTCCTTCTCCGCGATGTCCTGCACCACCAGCTCGCGCTCCAGCGTCCACAGCGGCAGCTTCTCCCACTGACCTGCAAACGCAAATATATTCATTACAATTAGCTTGTAACGAAAGTCCCACTGTTGGGCAAAGGTCAAAAGGTGCTCCATGCATCACGATTCTGAGCCAGTTTGAGTTTTTGTCTACCACGAAGCCTTACGTCGCCTAAATATGTGAATAATGCTGGACAATCCATACCGCATCATCTAGCTCCAAGGTATGAGTAAGCAGAGCTTGTGTTATGGGTACTAGATAAAACTGATAATATAATAATACTTTATACAATACATTACACAATTCGATATTTTCATATAGAAAACACCCAGAACAGATATCTGCAGATCGTAAAACCATTTGTCCCACGGCTGGAATCGAACCCGCAACCTCCTGCGTCGCAGTCAAAGCTAAGCCCGCTGCGCTACAGAGCTCGACGGTTTGAAAACAATGTAAAATTCGCTTGCGCTGTACAGCACACACAAAATACAGCCCCACAGCTCTGGCACACCAACCATTTGACACAGACATCATCATCAATGCCTTTACAACTACGAAGGATGGTTTACGTAGTGTTCGTTTATCGGCACTGAAGACATACGGTCGCCCATCATCATCATTATCACTGTTGACTTAGAGAAGCCTTTCCCTCAGCTTGAGACCTTATAAAAGACTAGACGATCGCCTCGCGGTTTCACCCGCGTAGTTCCCGTTCCCGTGGAAATTCCGGGATAAAATATAGCCTATGTCACTCCCTGAAAAGTAAGCTTCCTAACGGTGAAAGAATTTTTCAAATCGGTCCAGTAGTTTCGGAGCCTATTCAATTCATACAAACAAACAAACAAACAAAAAATCAAACCTTTCCTCTTTATAATATTAGTAAAAGATGAGAGAGGACAACGCCTAAACATTTCTTGCATAGAAATGTCTGTTAACATTTCCCACCGTGACATTGTATGCCTCAAATAAATGCTCCCAAATTCAAAATTGTCGACTAATAGCTTCCACAACCGCCATAACTATGTCAATCAGATAGTAAGTCCGCCTCCTCAATGGAGGCTCCATCCAGCCAATCACGCGCGGCCTGCGCTCGCGCATCAAGTATCGCCGCACACTCAACTGATAGCAGGAAGTTACGTCAGGTTTCTATGTACAATGTTTTCATACATTGTTATCGGGATCGGATCTATGATTTTATCGAGGGATGTTACATGTTCTAGTCATACAGGCCATTTTGAAAAATTCCGAGATCTGGAATAGTCTTTGCAGATATTCCCAGTCATTTCGCCCACATGCATCTCCCATCAATCTATTAGAAAGAAAGGCGTTATGGCAGTGCCCCCAATGCTGCAAATTAATACAATTCATTCATAGCTATATATTCATAATATCATTTGTGTTTTTATGCATATACACAGTGCATAAAAATCCTTTCAGGGCGCTGCAATTATTTTGGGTTCGTTCTTGTTAGATTGATAACGTTGATATGATACTTCATATTTATAGAATTAATTAATTTAGGAATGTCAACATGTTTAAACTAAGTACTGGTCAAGTAAAGTTCTATAAGTTTTTGATGAAATGTGTACGAATGAGATGGCAGTGCAATGTTGTGCTGAGTAGTCTCCAGTGGACATGACATCAGCCTGTCAGCGGTGGCTCTGCGCGTGAGAGACAATGTACCTGCGCCCGCGCCGCGCGCCGCGCGCCGTCGAGTAGTGAGTCACGCTCCCACACCGCGTGCGTATTGCGTTGCGTGCCGACCGCCGCCATTCATGGAGCAATTAGACAGTTGGTAGCAGTTGTGACAATTAGCACAACTGCTAACAAAACTACGCTGACAAATACCAGCCAAGGGAACGTCTTCGGTGGATAGCGGGAGCGGATAATCGAGCCCCGAAACGGCTTTATGGATCGCAATGATATTCGGCAGGGAGATAGATTATACACCGGGAAGTACGCGCCACATTTTATAAGATCGTGCAAAGCCGCGGGCAGAAGCACATTATAAATAGGCAGATCATCAAGAGAACAGTATCCCGAGCTTTGTTTGTCGAGGAATTAGATTACAAGCTCGAATCGCAGATTGTTTTTAATAGAAGTTGATAGTGTAAGAACCACAGAAATCTTAATAACAGTGCCTTGTTATTCAGATTTCTGTGGTAAGAACCAAAGAAAGCACTCGCTATCTTATGCTATTGACTATAAATCTAAAAACATATATTAAAAGACTTTTAACTATCACACTTAGCTTGTCGTGGACTATGTCGACATGCTAGAACTGGTGCACGAATTCGTTAAGAGGTTGGAGATCGCGGATACGCACAAACCTGCACTACTGTCCAATGTCCACGCTATGGCTATACTGTGTCATTTCTGTTATGCAAGGGTTTGTTTACGTACGGTACGGTACGGCACGGGCTTGCACTCCGAATAGCCAGCTGTTTCCGCGCTGCTGCAGCTATAACAACAGACAGCGTTGATAACAGCTGATTGGGCGAGGGAGTGTACGTACGTATGTTGACTAACAGGTGCTCGGTGGATTATGGGATTACGTCGATCTAGAAAGAAGCTAGCGATAACTCTAAAAGCGATAAGGACTTGTTATTCAGTTGACAGGACTTGTTATACTACGAGGTCTTCTACGTGCAATTTTTTTATATCATCCGATAAAATAAACTAGGAGGTTCTATTTTCGGATGTATGTATGAATGTTCTTCGATTTCTCCGTTGAACCGACCGATTTTGAAAATTCTATCGCTATTGAATAGAGAATTAGAGAATGGTCCCAAAAAAGTTTTATTCCCGAGGGATTAGTATTTCTCCCGAAAAACTTAAAAAACTGTGTAAATATTAAGGAATTGGAAGCGTTTCTTCAAAACAATTTGAGTAGGTACCCCTAGTAAGTAGTAGTAGTGAGTACCCCTAGTAACTCAGACAGTAGGAACGTCGCTGAGCCACGTGCGTGTGCGCGAACGCAAATATGGAGGTAAGGCGCGGTCAAAGCTTTAGATTAGAGAAACAATAGCTGTCGATGATACAATCAGTACAACAGCTGAGCGATCGGCAGTCTATTTACGATCGGCCTCGCCGCCGCCCCGCCACCGCCCCGCAGCACGCTCAGCCCCACAGCAGGCACCCGCGGTACTAACCAACTGCCGGGTATTCTTCAGAGCATTGCCTGTACTGTGCTCACAGCTAATCTCCGCGTGACGCCGCGTTTCTGGCCGCCTCATAGATAACGCTTGTTTGTTTGAGTGCGGGATATTCTAATGGATGCAAGAAGTTAAATTTAATTTTCACCACTCCTCGAAAATGATGACCTTGCTGCTCAAAAACAATGAGCATAACCGGGTTTTACTCAGATGTGAAATAAAGAATATTATTCAAGTTGTAGAAAAAATAATTATAATTCAGAACAATGTAACCTTCATAGAAAATATAATTTGGACCGTTCATGGTTTGAAAGAGGTTTGTAGCATTTTTAACCTCCAAAGTTGTTGACTGAAAACAAAATGAGTTTCTGACATTTGACCTATTATATAAATTACAAAATATTTTCTAGCTAGTTGTGGTGAAGTAGTTGTTTAACTCGAAGGCAAACATTTTTCGTGTCGTGCCTTTTAATTCCGTCGCTACCTCAGCAGTCTACTTTAGAGCCACTCGCTACGCTCGTGACTCTATTTTAGACTGCTTCGCTGGCTCGGGATTTAACATCGGCACTTCAGCAAAATAATCGTTTGCGCACACGGCGCGGTGACGCAAATAAATTATAATTTTTGTTGAAAGTACGCAATTCGAATCAAAACTCAGAATTGCGCTCGTTTGGTCTCGGCCTAAGTCGAAAGTCTTGGCAACAAAGTGATGAAAAGGTGAACATTTAATATGTTGGATTTGTGAGAATAGAGGGTTTAATCTCTAGTCAATGCATGATAAATGCGGGACTTGCACGCCCATAGACTGACGCGCTGAATCAAGCGCCTAAGAAAACACAGATGGCAGTGCAAACGATCCAAGATATAGATATGATAGATGATATACAATAATAATAATAATATAAATAACGCTGGACCATTCACACAGCATCATCTAGCTCCAAGCTAAGCAGAGCTTGTGTTATGTGTACTAGATGACTGATATACTGACTAACTAACACAATAATGCGATACTGTGTCCTACAAGTTGACCAATCAGCTGCGATAAGTTCTGATTAGTTAATGTGGACGATTTCTCATCTCATTTTCTGTGGCAAGGGCGGGTTAAGGGTGATCGTTTTGGTTTGGCGCGAATTTTTTTTTTCTGGTTTTTAACTTTTTCTACTTTTTACAAGGAATAAAAGTAACGGGAAAGTAATTTACCGCAAATTGTAAACCATTGCCTATTAACTTATAAAAAAAACTAACTTAAAAAGCCACAAAAAAGAATCTCGCGCCAACACAAAACGGTAACCGTCAATTACGACATTGCCATTCTATGCATTATCATATCTCGCAGAAAGCTCAATATCATGAATGGTACCTTTGCACTCGTCTGCTACGTCATCGGTACAAAGGGTGCCTTCGCAGGGCTGCGTGTGACCCTAGTGAGTAGTGGGGCGAGGCGTTGACAGTTGGTTATCCATTGAACTTTGAGCGGGAACGCGGAACCGTATCTCCGAATAAGTTAGCTGGCGCTCTTGAACCAGAAGGGACCAAGGAAGACGTGTTTTGTAACTTCCATGTTTCCGCTCGTCATCTCGCCTCGCTCGAAGCCTCGCGTCGCTGAGCTGACCCGCCCATTCAATAAATAATGCTGGACAATTCACATTTCAAAGTCACACAATACAATTGCAAATAACGAAGACCATTCAAAGGGCTTTCAACTAATTTCAAGTTTGATGACCTCTGTGGCGCTGCGGGCGAAAGTCCTCCTGCGACGCAAGAGGTTACGGGTTCGATCCCCGCCTCGGGATCATGTATGTGTCATGTATTGTATTAATTAAGTCATCTAGTGCCCTTGACTTTTTATGTGTCGAGCGAGGTTCTTACCACTTAATCTTGGCTTAGTTAGTTGGATGTTATACGGTCGCAGCACTTTGCGACACGCCGCGCTGTCAACCAAAAAATACCTATAGTTGCTGCCTCTGCTTACTTTGGGGCTAGATGATGCTGTGTGGATTGTCCAGTATGTGGGTAAAAAAATGGCCAAATAATGGTGTTTCTAGGTGAGACCGCAAGCCCACGCGCTCGATAAGACACCCGGCGGGCTGGCCTGCGGCGGGATCGGGACTGGGCCGGCGGCAGATTTAGGTACAAGTTATTCAACTCGCCCGCGGGCACTCACCCCACTTTCACTCGTCATCAATTAACTACTTTGTTGTCAATGTGATCATCGCAACCGAGAGCTCTTTGATTTTTGCGACGAGTGAAGTTTTGTTTGACGTTCTTTGTTGCCATAGTGGCAGTAGAGTATCTAAATCTAAGAAAAAAGTTACTGAGTACTTGATTTTCATCATTTGGCGCAATTTTTCTTGCGCTACTATTAATTAAAGAGCTTGCTCTTGTCGGAGCATTGACGCAATATCTTCTTATTGTCTCTTTCGAATGCGTCTCTTTCACTTTTTTATACGAAACTCGCTGCGCCCCGCGGCTTCTCCCGCATGGAAATCATACAAATTTCATAAATTTTTGCACACCCCTAGGGGTTTCCAAAGAATCTTTACCACCCTTATTAACTCCCTCAGAGGTTCGTTTTTGAAAATTAAATTAGCCGATGTGTTATTCTAGAACCTAAACTATATACACTTGCGAGCTTTAAACTGGAATCGCTTAAAGGGTTGTTCAAGACTAATTTTTACAATTTCTTTGCAGTGAACTATGAGTTAAGTTATGTTTTCCCTTACGCAGGATTTATTGGCGACGATAAATTTTGATTTAACGCACGATAATGTCCGCTGCCACACCGCAGCAGTGACTAGACAGTACCGACAGACGTCTTCCATGTCGGCATTCCCACACTAGACTGGCCAGCCCTTATTCCTGACTTGAACCCAACCTGGCATATGTGGGACGAGCTAAAACAGCGGATACGAGGGAGAAATCCAGCTCATCCAGCTCCGGCGCCGATAGAAGCAACTTCGACCTATTGCAATAATTCCCAAAATTTAGGTAGCCAATTTAATTAATTTTAAATCATCTTGATATCACTTGAAAGGTAACAAAATTACCTTTCAAATGATATACCACAATCTATAGTTCATTGTACATAAATTGTAAAAAAATTGATTTGATCAACTCGCGCGATGAAGCGATTCCATTTTAAAGCTCGCAAGCGTACATACTAAGTTTCATCTAAATCGGTTAAGTAGATACGAAGATACGCGGTATAAAACATTCACACAAACTTTCGCATTTATAATATTAGTAGGATAGTAGATGGAAGGATGGCAGCGACTATCTCCTTGATATGACTCATATAGCTCATTCTTGTTCTTCCCCTTCCTCGTCTTCCTTCTACTTTTCCTTCTATGATGTTACCTATGAAGCTGTCATGTCGTACAATATGTCCAATCATTCTCCCTCTTCTGTTTTGAATGGTGTTCATCAAACACTTTTTCTCCGCAACTCTTTTCAACACCTCCTCATCAGTAACCTCCGTGCAGCTAATCCTGTCCTCCTCCAGCAGCACATGTCAAACGCCTCAATCCTCTCTCTATCCCGCTGTGTCACGCTTGCAGTGAAGCTAAATCTAAGAAGGAACTAGCTTCATGATTAGCATCGTTTATGGCAATTTGCTTGCCCTAGCCCCTAGCCCCTAGCCTATTGCCGATTGGTGATATTGCCCTGAAGAAGACTATAAATTATTTATCGCGTGACTTGTACTGCAATTAGTTTCCATCGCGTTACATTCGCTGGCTCCGTCTCTAGGGGAAGTCGTGGGGGAAGGGTCGTGAAGCTTCTCTCCACAAACTTCAGTTTAGACTGCTTGTTTAAATTTAAACTTTAATCAGATATCGGCCAATGTATTCCGTGACCAGATACCACAAGGCTGCGTGATTTAGGGCCTCGGGCGGTATCTGTACACAGCGACAATGTAGATAGTGCGCTAATAGATTACCGACTGGTTTTGCCGCGGTTGATGAGGCGAAGACACGGGCACTCGGCGAGGGGAGTTTGGCCTCAAATTCCATTGTTTGTGTTCGGAGACAGCTGTACTTGTCTAGTTCTCGCAATTGACCAAAGTAATTCAATTTACGAATTTAAGGAAGCCATTGTCTAAGCTTTTCTATTGATTAATTGTTAGACGAATTAGGGAATGTAAGAAACCTTATTCTATTTATGATACACTGCGAATGCGGTTCAAGATGCGGATGCGGGATACCCCGGGAGTACACTCACCGATGACCACGAGATCGATGTCGCTGGTGGGCAGGTAGAGCCCGGTGCGGAAGGAGCCGAACACCTCGACGCGCGCTTGCGGCCACAGCGCGAGGATGGCGCTGCGGATGCGGTTCACCACGGTGGAGCGGACTAGGTGCTCCGTCTCCGTGGGAGACATGTACATGTAGAAGTGCTCGATCTCTTCGTGTAACCTGGAACAGAGAAAGGTCACCGTTATCAAGGGATTGCACTGCAATATTATAAAAATTCTAATGGTTTCAAAGAAATTTATTCACAGCTACTTAATTGTTCTAAGCGAAGGGTATCAGTGACGGGGGAATAGATAGCTGAGCTACGAGTACGATTCGGAATTGTTGATCTATACTCCAGCTAAATTTGATGTGAAATGTTTGTAAGCAAACCCGTACTTAACCTAAAATTCAATCTGTTTCCGTGTATTTTTGGCAATTGATATTTCTTATCGGTTTGAGATCTTTTCTTCAAAAATATTGCTCTGAATGCCGACGCGAAGCATGTGAGTTTCAGATTTTCCGTTTGTTTACATTTTACATCGAATTTAGCTGGAGTATGGAAGAAAATTGACAAAATGTGGGATGCTCTCTCGATTTTTAAGTGATGAAATACCTGGTAGGTACTTACATGGAAGAGCTTTAAATCCTGAATTTCAAGAATTTAAATTTTATGTAGATTATTTGGTGTATTTTTCTAGCAGTTGTAGGCATAATAACTTAATAACCATTGTATAGCGCAGGTTTTCTAGAATTCTGATCAAGAATAATTAACCGAACACCTGAGAATCGTCAAGAATCCAGGTCAGTCGCAATAACCGGTCTCGCGAAGAACGGAAGCGCTCTAAACTAATCACCGGCGAAAATATCACTCATCTATCTACTAAACTATCCATCTACTAAACCATTAGTGCATTTTACACCAAGGCGAGAAAGTGATCAATTCCTACCGAGTGTGTCGTTTTGACCTTAAAACACACGAGGTAGGAATCGCACTTTCTGCCGAGTGATAAATAGTGCTTTATACTACACCTTCGAGGAAAATAAAATTAATTATGTATTAATTGAAATTTATATTAAAATTTAGAAGAACTTACCGCGCCCAATGATGTTGGTAAAACCTCATTGACCGCGCCAGCCTTTGGGTTCTTTTTTCAAAATATTGTTCGGAAATCGGAGGAGGCCTAATGGACTAGGAGTAAAAACTTTTTGTCGTTTGACCGAACGAAAATAACCATAGCTACCGGCCATCTTTTAGGAAATTAAAAAAAAAATAACACGTTAGAAATGGATTTCCATACACTTTTTCCTCCCGCTAAAACACGTGAGAAATTAAATTCCATAGAGTTTTTCCTCCCGGTTTCCTATAGGCCTGCAAAGACATACTTTCTATTCTATAAATGGAAAAGGAATAGGCAACTTTCCGAGCAGGTGTAGTATAAAAGTGATTATGATTACAGATTAGCTGCCTGAATAAGTATTCCATTCGCTTTGTGTTTGTTACACGTTTCATAGAATTTTTTTATAAACAGATTTATCGTAAATTGGAAGTCCAACTTCCGGTTTCTTTAGGTTTGATCTGCGAGGAAACGAAAACATCAAAAACAAGCCTGTCTTTGAACGTTTTTTAAATATTTTTATCTGAAACATGAAATCCGTCCAGTTATCAGCTAGCAACAACATTCTTAGCGTTTGTTTACATTTATTATTGCGCAATAGAGTAGGTGTACGGTCGTCGTCATTTCGTGACTCGCGGAATCCATTCAGTGGAGAAACTGATCGTTGGCGCTTGTTATGACGTGACGACATCGTGTGCTGATGCGGAGCGCCACCGTGGTGCATGGGGATCCGCCGAGCTGACCGACAGCTGGCATGTGGGCTGTGACGTCACAGGAATCATGCATCATATTGTCTGACACTATAATGTATTTTAGGACGTAGAAAAAATGACACTATATTTTTTCTAGGTCCTAAAATACATTTCATTGCCACGGCGGCGCTAATTTAATAGTTTAGGACATTAAAGTCATTAATAATAGGATATTTACCATGATTTGAGTTTTGAGCTTTCCAATATTTCAGCACAGTTTCACGCGCCATGATCACGGAATAACTGAAGGCACTGCGAGTGAGCTTTTACTGGCAGACATACCCGTCCCTTTGTAAATGACTTTAGTGTAATTAAATTAACCAAGTGATGGCTTTAAAAAGAAGCTTAGGATGTTTGCCCGTCTCAGGCGAACTGGCGGTCGGGTGTAGGGTCTAGAACCAGATCCAGTTTCACCTTCGCATATCCGTAAATGCCAGACCACTGGCATTCCTGCAGCCGACCTTAACACGGAGACCTTTCACCTGCCGCCGCCGCCGCCGCCGCCGCCGCCGCCGGTGCAGCGCGGACAGAGATCCAACAATGTCTGACCTGCTTTATGAACTCGAATGAGTTTGAAAACTTTGAAATTATTGATATTACTTTTCTTTGGTCAATAGATCTTAACTTATCGATAAAAGGTGTTTTAGGCACTGAAAGAATGTCGTGGTGGCCCAAATACTCGAATACGCGAATTTCTGTCGCGGTTATAACAGTTGGTCGAGCTGAGCTACATTAATGACACTAGAGTCTATTTAAAAGACAACAACGGACACGAGGATCAGTGCTTCCAGTTAGTTCGAGAACCGTCTGACCGAGTCACTTCACTGCTCTTTACAACATGTGCCGATACAAATTACTGGCTGAATCGATGTTTTATTGCCCTTTCGCAATTTTACAACGTAATACTCAGGTGATTTAGCTGGAAATAATAGGGCCAGCGTGGATAGAAACAGCTGAATACACTTGTACACAAACAAGAACAGATAGAAAAAATACATTTTTTAACAAAGAAAATTAGAATCAAATAATAGATGTGTGGTTCTGCAGGGGTATTTTAATTCATTCGATTCGTTACCGAATCGAATCCAACGGATTCGAATTCGATTCCGACGGATCTATAAAATGCTATTTTGATTTCGCCTCGGGTTGATGATCGAAATAAGGAGCTCCTCCTCTCGGAAACGAAGCGAATGAATTAAAATACCCCTGCTGGGCGGCTCTGGCTTCTGTAGTTGATCAGTCAACAATTGAAACAATTGATTGAATACGTGCGCTGCAGGCTAACCTTTTGTAGGTGCGTGTTGCATGGCGCCGAGTGTCCAGTGTCCGGCCTTTCGTATTCCAGACTATACAATGCGGTCTAGGCTAGGCTAGGCTAGGCTAGCCCAGACGCGCGGCGGCACGCGGCGGCCAGACGACCTCGATCCGAAAGCCGTACAACACCTACAATACCATCTCTCACTACAGTCAAAATAGATCGTCTTTAGACAGACTATGTCGCGAAAAAATACAATAAAATTTAATTTTTTTTACGACTGGAAAAGTTGTAGGAAGCGTTTTATTATTTACTTTATTGCGTCGTTTTTTGATGACGACGACGTGTTAATAAAACGTGAAATGGATTTTCATATCTTACGATAAATTATACGAATTCGCTGAAACACCAATTTGCTAAACAATAATTTTAAGAGCGCGCCATTTGAGCAACGAATATTAATCGATTCAACATTATAACAGATGAAAGCGGTGTAGTTTGGTTAAGGTGTCATGTTTCGGTTAGGTCAGATAGGTCAGCCAGGAGATGATATCTCGTGAAGAACCGACAACCGCTGCAATAATCGTGTTCTTGAGTGGAGACCGCGACTCGGCAAACGTAGTGTAGGACACCCTCCGGCCAGGTGGGATGACGATCAGCGAAAAACTGCAGGCAGATGCTGGATGCGGCAAGTTAAAGACAGGGCGCCATGGCGCTCATTAGGGGAGAACCTATGTGCAACAGTGGACTAATATAGGCTGATGATGATGTTCACTGAGATGGGTTATTAAGATAGAGAGAGAAACAAAGACAAAAGTATGAAACTTTACCTCCGATCAAACGCAACTCAGATCTAAGTCTGAGAAGATGAATTTGTGGCAGATTTCATAGAGAACTGTAAAAAAGTCGCGACTTGAGCGTGCTTAACTCTGAGTTGCGTGTGAGCATTCCGAGTTAAGTCCAAACAATAAATCAATAGTAAACAGTCCAAATTACGTGAACAACTTCGTCAACTTAAGGCGCCACCCCGACCCAAATCAGCGCCACCACCTATTTTACCTTATTATTCTGCTAAACGAAGGAATTTTAAAAAATCTATTGGCTAGTTTGTGCTTTCTATCATAAGCTTTTTTTAATGCCCCTGCCCAGCGCCTTAACCAATCAATTAAGGAAAACAACAGACCTAGTTCCTGAACAACTTTTCTCCAGAGACAATACATTCGGAACAAAGTCTCGGAAAGACAATGCAAAAGTAAAGCATGCTGGCATCCTTCTTCAGAGCCAACGCGATCGAGAGGTTTCAGGGTCCACGATGTTGATAATATTACATCGACTATCGGACCACTTGTGACGAGGTTTACACTCGCCTCACTGCTTATTACTGATAGATAAGTCTCGTTACTGGCAACGACGACCTGCAGTGTGCGAAGGTCTGCCTGCGACGCAGGAGGTTGCGGGTTCGATTCCCGCCTCGGGACAAATGTTTGATGATCAACTGACATTTGTCCAGGGCGTTCTGGATGTTTTCTATGTATAATAAAAAATATCTATCTATGTAGTGTATTGTATTAAGTATATCAGTTATCTAGTACTCATAACACAAGCTCTGCTTAGCTTGGGGCTAGAATTAGATAATGCGGTGTGAATTTGTCCAGCATTATTTATTTATCATCATCAGCCTATATTAGTACATTGGCAGTCTTTCGCAGGTTGTCATTCCACCTGGCCGGAGGGCGTCCTACACTACGTTTGCCGAATCACGGTCTTCACTTAAGAAGCATATTTGTGTAATGTCTCGATATGCTGCATGCGTTTGCTCGGGCAGGATTAGTAGTGTTATTGCTAGGGGCTACGTTTCAAGGCAAGCATATAACATCGGGACGGGAAGACAGACAGGGCCCCCTACTCGTACAAACTAAAATTGACATTTCTGAATCGTTGACTTGTTTACGACTTGTGACGTCGTTTATTGTTTCCCGAGTAGGCAGCTCCCAGCACCGGCTAGGTCGCGGCTGCTCCGGCGCCGCCGCCTTTAAAAGCATTCTTAGCAGTAGTTAATCAATCACGACTCACTTCCGCATTGCTCCGATAAGGTAAGAAAGGAAACACGGCCCAGAGCAGGATATCGAGTGACAGAGTTCAAACGCGAGTGCAAACATCGGTCGGACCCTGCAGAACCCGTTACAGTTACGGACGAGGGTGGTCATGGTTGCGAGTGCGACCGTACCTGTAGTGAACGACGGTTTGAGGCTTACAGAGCTTCGTCCAGCAGTGGGCGAAATTGGGATGTAAATAATGATGATAATGAATACTGTTTTCTTTCGATTGATAGCACTGCAGCAGTGCCGTTGCGCTCGGTTGGGATTATTAAAAAAATCAATTCGTTTATTAAACTTGACCTAACTTTAGTTCTCAACGCCTTTCTCAGAGATTGGTGGGAGATCGCACCGAGTGGAAAGATTTGGGGGAGGCCTTTGCCCAGCAGTGGGACAAACCAGGCTAGATAAAAAAGTAAATAAAAAAAACATTAGTTTTCCAATGCTTTACAGTAACTCGACAATAGCATAAACTTAGGTAACCACGCCTCCATCTTCCAAGCAGAGGTATTCGCCATTCTAGAATGTGCCGATATAAATCTGGGAAAGCGCTACACCAATCAAACCATCTACATCAACTCTGACAGCCAGGCGGCCCTCCTAGCACTGGACTCGAAGGTCATCACGTCCAGGCTAGTCGAGGACTGTCTGTCACGCCTAAACGCGCTAGGTTCAAACAACAGAGTCGTCCTACGATGGGTACCGGGGCACGCGGGAGTCAATGGCAACGAGTGTGCCGACGAACTCGCGCGTTCCGGGGCCAAGGGGGCTCAGCTGGGCCCCGAGCCGTTCTGTGGCATACCGAAAAGCCTGGCTCTCAGAACTCTCTTGGATTCCTGCTACGAGGAATCTTCCAAGCTCTGGAGGATTTCCTCGGGTATGAGCCACTCAAAATCATTGATAAAAGCCTTCGATAAGCGGTGCATCAACCGAATCCTAGCGCTAAGCAGAAGCAACCTTCGCATCATGACAAGAGCCCTAACTGGACACTGTCGCCTCAACAAGCACATGTTCAAATTAGGGCTAAGCGACACACAATCCTGCAGGTTCTGCGAGGAGGCGGAGGAAACGCCTCTCCATCTTCTAGGAGAGTGCGGAGCACTGATGCAAAAACGCAGCATCCATCTGGGCAAGCACCTGCTTAGTCCAGACGAGCTAAAAGACTCCACCCCGAAGAAAATCCTGCAGTTCCTAGCAGCTGCAAGGGTTAGCGGCGAACTGTGAACGCCGCTGCTTCGAGGCTGAACATACAAAGTGGCGATCACAATAGGCCTATCATGGCCGCAGTGATACGAAAGCCACCAAAAGCAAAAAAAAAAAAAAAAAAAAAACTCGACAATAATTTCAAACTTTACAGTAAGTAAGTATATCGACAATAATTTTTTGGGTACAGTAAATCGACAGTACAGTAATTTCAAATACATTCGATAAAAGTTTTTGAATAAATGGATTAAATAAATAATTCAGTAGGGTCGTCATTGTAAACGGAGCTTTACCTTGAAGACTGCGGGAGAGTATAGGGTAGACCGGTAGAGTGTCACTTTGACAAGGACACACCACTGTTTTTGTATTGCATGTTTAATATGTATTTGAAGGGAAGGGGTAAACGGCATTGGCAAGGCCGTTTCGGAGCCGCTACCCTCGCGCATCGCACGCGGGAACACCGCTGCGCGTGCGTCGGCCGTTACGCACTGTGCGTGTGCGTTGGCATGCCAACTAATGGTCGAGTTGATTGCTGTTCCAATTTCAACTGCATACCCAGGTACCTAAACCTGTATTGCACTAGCTTCTGCCCGCGGCCTCGTGCGCGCTTTTCCGGGATAACTAAAATAGTCTATGTCCTTCTCCGGGATACCATCTACCTCCCAGAAAAATTTAATTGAGATACGTTCAGCCGTTTAGGCGTTGAAAACGTAACATACAGACAGAGTTACTTTAATTAATTTTAAAGTGTGTACCTTATTATAGTGTTGGTATTAAATCATAATAGGTTGTACGAGTAGCCAAAATTAGGCTTCCCAATGGCTGAATGAGTTCAAATTGCCTTCATTGTTTGCTGCTCAAGCAAACAATGAAGGCAATTTGAACTCATTCACCTGCCCTGCCATAAAGTGGAGAACTTGAGCCTGTGCGTGATGGGAACTGATTTAGTTTTTGGTGATATGATCTTCTAAATTTATATAATATTGAGTGTACTGTCCCAGTATTTCTATTTACAAGAATTGTAGAATTAAACTACATAGCTATTAATATTATAAATTCGAAAGTAACTCTGTCTGTCTGTTGTAGGTACCTTTTCGTGCCTATGTACTTAAGTGGCTGAACGAATCTCAATGAAATTTGTCAGGGACGTAGATGGTATCCCGGGGACGAACAAAAGCTACTTCATACAGGAAAAGCGCGTGCGAAGCCGCGGGCAGAAGCTAGTTTTATTATACATATTAGAATTTGTAAACTATTCCCTATTGGGTAACTAAACCCATGACTGGGCTCATCAAAGCTAGGGTTCTAACTAATTTTGTTTTGAGTAGGTAAGTACTTATGTGAATTTTGACGATGAAGGAACCTTTCGCCTGTTAGTTGTTATTTTTCGAGCATCACTTTTAATACCTTACAAGTGTAGAAAAAATGAGAAAGATTTTACCCAAATAATAATAAGCAAACATTACATTGGGTAAAATCTAATTACTCTGTTTTGTAAATAAGTAAATTGACATTGGAGTACCGATGCAGTCACAAATAGGTGAACTCAGGTAGTAGGCTAATTGACCATCTATTCTCGTCTGGCATGCGGCCAGGCTGTCACAGGACCTACTACCGCTGTACTGTACTGTACTGTACTGACCTACAGTGAGTTCAACAGAAACTGTGGCATGCAAAGTAGCAGGCTCTGTTGAACAATTCAGTGAGGCTCATCATCATCATCTGCAACCCGACTGCACCCACTGCTGGGTATAGGCCTCCACTTTTGTCAGTGACGCTCAATATGTTTTAATTCATTATCAGCCTAGACTAGCCTAATGTCTTCCACTGTTGGACAAAAAATTAAAGTGAAGAGAAAATAAATGAACACTGGGAACTTACATAGGTACAGTCAGCTGCACAGATATGTATACACTCCCAAAATTTCACATTTATGTATACGTGAACCTTTCAAATTAAAGTATATGCCGCATTTTTTCAAATTGATATAATCATGGTACTTGTCAAAACGTGGTATACAGTTTATCATAATAATGTATACACTATTTAGTCAAATAATTGTATTGTATTGTTGATATGGATCAGTTGAGCTATCTGTAGACTGTTTGCAACAGTCGGCAGTTAGCTCAATTGTTTCAATTGTAAATACTAGTATAATTTTCTTTGTGAATAAATGTCTCATTTTAAGTTAAAAAATAATTGTATACCATCGAATAACAAATTAATGTAGTCAAGACCACGCCTTAATAATGTATGCAAAAAAGAATGTCACAAAAATGTAGTCAGTATTTGGTCTTAAATATGTTATTAAAATGGCTTTTTTACTTAAAATTCTAGTCGTCATAAATTTATACCTGACCTTAATTATGCATCCATAATGAAGTGCCAGAAAAATGTATACAGCAATTTGTACGATGTTTTTCATTGACATGTATACAAAATGTCTCATTTTACAAAAAACGCTTTTTACTAAAATTCCTACAAATTATCATAAATATGTATCCATGGCAAGGCCAAAATAATGTATACATAACTGATAGTCATAACAATGTACGTAAATGTAAAAATGTACGTAATGTACTTTTTATGAAAAGTATGTAAAGTATCAGTTATGTATACATTATTTTGGCCTTGCCGTGGATACATATTTATGATAATTTGTAGGAATTTTAGTAAAAAGCAATTTATGTAGTTATAACTAACTCCTCAGTAGTGAGTCGAAGTGAGTGAACCCAAGCATGGGGAAAAAAATAACAATTACATAAATCAACTTTTTTATTATTATTATTCATTCTTTTCACACCAATCACATTTTATGCTATTTTATGAAGCTTATTTAATTAGTATTTTGTGTAGCCCCCTCCAGCATCGATCACTGCCTGTAGCCGGTCGCGCATGGAAGAAACCATGTTTATGCACACTTGGGTTCCGCGAAAGCTTTCCCAAATGTCATAAACATGGTTAATAAGGGCTTCCTTTGTCCTACACTCATTTGCGTCCCATTGCTGGACCATCAACCCCCAAAGGTTTTCGATGGGGTTGAGGTCGGGACTTTTTGGAGGCCAGGGCAACTTGCTGACCAGTCTGTGGTTCCGTTCAAACCATGCTCGACACACTCGGGCGTTATGAATGGCCGAGTTGTCTTGCACGAACGGAACAGGCCCGGCACCGGGAAAGTAAACTTCTACACTTGGCCTTAACACCTGTTCCAATACTTCAATATATTGAAGGCCGTTCATCCGACCCTCAATTTGCCAAAGAGACAACCGACCATCAGCAGACGAAACAAACACTTTTTCGTCGGAAAAAATGGTGCTACTGAAGTCGTAGTCCAGGTGGCGCTCAGCAAACCGCAGCCGAAGCTGTTTATGAGTAGCAGTCAAAGCTGGTTTTCGGGCCGGAATCCTACTATATAGGCCAGCTGCATGTAAGCGACGGCGTATCGTGGACGACGATACCTGATAATCTACTGATAAATCAGGTATTCGGACAAAGCCACTAGCTCGGACCCTTCTGGTAAGCTCAGCATCCTGGTCGGGAGTAGTTTTTCGATCCCGTCCTTTGTTTTTAAGGCAGTTTACGTTGCCTTCTTCCTCCCACCGTTTAAGCCACAAATATACTGTTTTCCTCTGAAAGATAAAGAAATCACAATCACAATAATTTATGATGATGAAGATGATGACACTACAAAAAATACCTAGTTATTATTGAAAATAAATGCAAAAGTTGGGATGTTTATAACATTCTCACGCTAACCACTGAACGTACTGACGACCTTGGTGGCGCGGGGGGCGAAGGTCCACCTGCGGCGCAGGAGGTTGCGGGTTCGATTCCCGCCTTGGGAAAAATATTTGTAAGATCTACAAATATTGGTTTCGGGTGTTCTGGTCGTTTCTATAAAAAATTAAAAAAATATCTATATAAGCAATGTATTATAATATTATGTATATCAGTTATCTAGTAACCATAACACAAGCTCTGCTTAGCTTGGGGCTAGATGATGCTGTGTGGATTGTCCAGTATTATTTTTTTATTTATTATTTATTTATTACTGAACGATCACTTTTTTAACCAACTTTCAAAAAAAGATGAGGTTCTCTGTTCGACTGTTGTATGTTTCTTTTGTATGCTCTCTGATTTCTCCGTCTTTTGATACCTACTCATATAAAAAACAACACTTAAAAAAATAATAGCTAGGTAAGTGATTAATTACCTACTACAATAGTAAACTATCTTATATTTGCCTCTCCACACTCGCACGCGGATAACGCGCGCAGCAGTTTCACACCGCAATCCGCACCGCTGCAACAAGCCGATCGGCCTTATCAGCCCGCTAGATCCTACAGTTGGCAAAGGCCTCCCTGCTCGCCTGCCACTCATCAAAATTATGGAATAAATAAATAAAAAAACTTGAGAGGTGTCAAGGGACACCCGGATGGAACGAAGTTCCTTTCGATTGATAGTGGGCGTGGAAGTCACAGCACAACTTCGCTCGCCGTGCTGTTCCCCTATACTAGACACATGCCCCCCGTCATCAAATAAGTAATCCTCACCCTCTTGTTAGTCGAAAACGATACCCATATCAGATTTTTTGGTGGGGGGAGGGGGTTCCGGGGGCTCGCTTCGCTTGCCGTGCTGTTTCCCCTTTGTCGCATTGCGGCGAGCGCAGCGAGCCGGGTTTAGGGGAAGGGATTCCAGGGGGGCACGCGGGGGTCACGCAATCCGACACACGCCTGCCGTCATCAAATTCGTAATCCTTACCCCCATGTTAGTCGAAAACGATACCCATATCAGATTTTTTGGTGGGGGCGGGGGTTCCGGGGGCTGGGGTCGTGGGGGTCACAGCACGGCTCGCTTCCCCCTTAGTCACATTGCAGCTCGCTGCGCTCGCCGCAATGCTCCCCCCGGGTTCAGGGGAGGGGGTTTCGGGGGGCACGCGGGGGTCACGCAATCCGACACACGCCTGCCGTCATCAAATTCGTAATCCTTACTCCCATGTCAGTCGAAAACGTTCGAATCGAAGCGCACCTCGGCTCAACTCGGCTGCGGTCGTCGCTTCGGGTCGCTTCGGTTCTCCTCAGTTATCTTCGTCAAAATATGTCGTTACAACTTTTCGTGACAATTTTTTCCGTCTAGCCCCCTTTCACAACCCACGATAAGGAACTTCGTTCCAATAATGCTGGACAATTCACACAGCGTTATCTAGCCCCAAGCTAAGCTGAGCTTGTGTTATAGGTACTGGATAACTGATAACAAAATAATATAAGAATACAATAGACTACATAGATATATATTTTTTATTATACATAGAAAACATCCAGAACACCCTGAACAAATATCTGCAAATCGTACAAGCATTTGTCCCGAGGCGGGAATCGAACCCGCAACCTCCTGCTTCGCAGGCGGACCATCGCCCGCTGTGCCACAGAGGTCGTCAAATATACCTAGTTAGGTATATCTACTACCAAAACTTAAATTGAAACTTACCGTGATTCCCAATTCAGTTGCGATATCTGTTACTGATCGTCCTTGTTCTTTTAAAACAACAATTTTGTGCTTATCATGACTATCGAGTCGGTAGGAGATGCTATCGCTCATAACTACTGCAGCCTTCTGTGTTAATAACCTATAAACTTCACTACACCAACTTCGAATACAAAGTAATCGGTAAACACTGGGTCCCTACTAGGGTTTGCGAAATCCCGTTCTCTTATCATCAAATTAAAAGGGTAGGTAAGCAAAAAATGTAAAACAATTACAAAGCAATAATATATTCTTTTTCACTCTATCCTACTAAGATTTGATATAAATAGACGGAGATAGCTACATAATAGCACAGTTTGCCTCTAATGCCTGGATAACCATGGTTTTGTAATCGGAATGCATTTTTAAAAAAACTGAACGGTAGCCGAACATCACCACACCATGCGTGTTATTGACACTGAAAGTTCTAAAGATCATTTAGAGTCTGTCAAATCAAAATTTTAATAATATGTATAGAAAATGGTTTTCCGTATACATGTTATTGGAACTATATTGTAGATTTGATTAAGAAATTATCACGATTACATATCAATAATATCCATGATACATACATATCTCTGTTAAAAATCGTGTATACATAGTTTCGCTAAATTGTTTACCGATTTCTGACGATTTAGATGGCTACATTCATTTGAAATGTAGTTGGTGTATTTGTCTTTGAAAAATAACGAGTAAACTTATATGTGAAATTTTGGGAGTGTATACATATCTGTGCAGCTGACTGTACTTACTTAATATCCCAAAAAAACTTGCCCTATTACTTATTTATATTATTTAATTTCTTAGAATTTAGACTAAGTTTTTGGGTTCTGCACTATACTTCATCATCATCATCATCATCAGCCTATATTAGTCCACTGCTGGACATAGGCCTCCCCTAATGAGCGCCATAGCGCCCTGTCTTCAGCTTGCCGCATCCAGCATCTGCCTGCAGTCTATCGCAGATCGTCATCCCACCGGGCCGGAGGGCGTCCTACACTACGTTTGCCGAGTCGTGGTCTCCACTCAAGAACTCGTTTACCCCAGCGGTTGGCCGGCCCA
This sequence comes from Eupithecia subfuscata, assembly GCA_963564075.1. Lineage (NCBI taxonomy): Eukaryota > Metazoa > Arthropoda > Insecta > Lepidoptera > Geometridae > Eupithecia > Eupithecia subfuscata. The sequence continues at coordinate 273,629 of OY751118.1, read as the reverse complement.
GATATGGCCGGCCCACTGCCACTTCAGCTTGCTAATTCTTTGAGCTATGTCGATAACTTTGGTTCTCTGTCGGATGTATTCGTTACGAATTCTATCCTTCAAAGGGACTCCGAGCATAGCTCTTTCCATTCTGGAATTCAGTCTGCACTATACTTAATAAGAAAAAATTAATATCTGGAAAAGTAATAATACTAGTAGTTCTACGAACAGTAGACGTCGAGAACACTAACTTTTTTCAACAATTAATTAATTTATTAATGTACCTACTAAAGTAATTTAAAACGGGATATTTTGGTAGGTAGGTTCGGTAGGTATATTTTGAAAATTGTCGAAATGGTTACCCTTTCAACCCCCCCCCCCCCCCCCATTCCCGAAGATTGCATAGCGACCCATCTGAAATGTACCTAGGTACCTACCTATGTAGCGTTTGTGGAGTAAAACTAACACCTTTTCAAAAGTTCTTGTACATGTTCTAGTAGTTCAATGATGTTCTAGTAGTTCTACGAACAGTAGACCTCGCAAGCACTGCCAGTGTGAAAGCATCTTATCACGGAGCAAAAGTGCTTACTTATCAGATTAAGCACCAGCATAGGTAGGCACCAGCCTTCCTATAATGGTGCTAATCTTGTCATAAGTATTATAGGTAAGTACCTAATTTCTATGTAATTATCGGTGCCTCTTACTTTTTGACGCGTTGTAAGAAAAATCCTATGGGTAGGTAGGTAGTGTATCTGTCGTGGCCATATCCTAGAATTGATCACTTCATGATGTGACCAACCATTTCATGAAATGGTAGAATTTTATGACATGGCCAGCTAAAACTGACTATATCGTTTAAGCATCAACATTTAATGATATTTCCATCAACGTTTGGCCATATCATTTATGTAGGGTTAGGTTTAAAGGTTTAAGGCTATGGCGCTCATTACGGGAGGCCTATGTCCAGCAGTGGACTAATATAGGCTGATGATGATGATGAAAAGGTTTAATGAAAAATTCGAATTAGGAAGTAACATTATATTTAAAAATTGCTTAATGCAGTTGGCTTTCAGTTTAGACGTTATGCTCGTTTTTCGAGTGACTTTCATAAAATTCCTGTAGTTTTTTATCGTAACGGCTCCTTACTTCATTTTCGTCTTCTATTTGCACATTATTATTCGCTTTTTTAACTTAATAATTGTCCGCCGACATAATGCATCACAGAACAGAAACAAACAAACACTCAAAAACCACAGATGTCAAAAACAAAACAATATCAGCGCCTCTAACGGCGGATAATGTAACTATTTTATGATATTGTTTGACCTTATCATGAAGTAGCCGTGCGTTTAGCTTTTCATATCGTTAAACGCTGATTATTCATTGATCTGGCCTGACTTCATCATGATATTGCCAGCGCGTCTTTTCCATTTCATGAAATTCTACCATTTCTTGAAATGGTCGGTCACATCATGAAGTGATCAATTCTAGGATATGGCCACGACATATCTACACTTTACCTACCTAAGTAATACCCAGGTAGGTAAACCCAAAAATAAGAAAAACCCTTATAAGTAGGTAGGTAGGTACCTAAATATTGGTTTAGGCTAGTGTGGTGTGCATTGAATTTTTGAACGAAATGTTGCACAAACACATCAACCATTATACCAATTGTCCATACAAAGTAGGTACCTAAGTTACGTTCCTCAGCAAAGCTCGAAATTCTGTACCTAGGTATCAATAGATGGTGTTGATCCATCAGCGCAAAGTATGCGGCCGCGCTCTTTCATATAACTCTCGAAGTGTTACAAAGATGTTCTAATAGGTGGCGCTGTACTGTAAATGCTCTCTTGCATATTACTGCATTTTGCGGAGCTATTCAGCTCGTCATGCCGAAAATCCTCATCCGATCTTTACCAAATTTTTATAAGAACAGTTTAAAGTTATTACATTTCAATTAAAAATACAATCATCAAAATCAGATCTCTTAAAGCGGAGATATTCCAAATCCGCCTTTTTGCCTTATTGTGGAAGAAGTACGCCTTTAATCAAAAAATCCCGACGACAATAAAATTCTATAAAATCATAGAATCTGTACACAAAGTTTCGTACCGATCGGTTGTAAAATACGACCTGTAACTCTTGTTACTCCCCATGAGATAAAAGCCAATAAGAAGCTTATCAGGTGGAAGCCTGCATCCAGCAGTGGACCAATACAGGCTGCTGAGGTTGAGGCATAGCTTTCTTCACCTTACTTGGAGTTTAAAGTATCAATATTGTTGACAAAAATTCCATTAAAATTTAAAATTTCAATTCTAGTAAGCACCCTATCATTTTTCAAAGAACATCACCATCAAACTGAATGCAAGATAAAACTTATCCATGGAATAGGTTATCTTAGTATAAGTTGTGTAAGAAACTAAATAAGGCAAAATATTATTATTACCAGTTATTTTTTTATCGAGCTTTTATAAATTCCATGTTAGAACTATTAGCACTGAAAGATATACTAGTGTTTGTATTAAAAAAAATCCAACGAAAGTGCTAATTTGAAGTGTACTGTAATGTTAGACCTCCTACTTCCTTGTTTACTTCCACAGAAAGAGACTGAAGGTCATTAATTGCACAACATAAACAAACCCACTCATGTACAAGTCAGCTTTATTTATAGTTTGTCATGGGTTCGACGGAGATGTCTCCATCAATGAGATGGCTCAAAGCTCACTGTAATGTGTATGTTGCATGTATGTGGTCAGACTTTGGTACAAGTACAGGAAAGATTAACAACAGGTAACAGGTAACAGTAGGTATCTGATTAGTTTTTAGATAGTGCATCTAGGACTAGGACAGATGATTTAGTTAGCACATAAATAAAGAGAATGCCAGGAGTGGGCGCTTGGCAGTCGCTCAGCGGCGACGGGGCGAGCTCCGCGGGCCGACTGCGGCCGCCAGGCGCCAGCGCACTCGCCAAACCTAACCAATACGTCACCCACGTTGACATTCCTCGCACACATACCTCCCCCTACGAGAATGAGCCACTCACCCGAGGATGCCTGGTTTGTACGCGTAGTTGGCTAGCCTCCACGGACATCCCCCGAACTCCCCGATCAGGGCATCGTGGTTCTTGTTCAGGTTAAAGGTTGACGCGCGGTTGTCGTTCACTTTCCTCCGCGCGGGATTGAAATAATTGTTATTTCTATTTTCACCATTCACATCATTTATTGGTATAAAGTCTTGCGCTTTATTTACATTAGGATTAGCATTCTCTAAATTTTTTAGGTTCATTTTGTCTATTTCACTTTGAGTTTCCCAAATCCGAAGCCACAGGCGCTTCGCGGGTCCTTCCTGCTCGGGCTGATACCACGCGACCGCGGGATCCATTCAGCCGGAGCGAGGTTGCACTATAACGGATAACACATACTTTTGCATTTCACATCTAAAAAATCAAACGAAAAATTGTCACAAAACAAAAATATATCACACCACATTCGGAACATGGACGACACGAGTTGTGATTTTTTTTTCTCTTTGGATTGGACACGAGCGAAAAGGAAGGCGAAGTGCTTTGACAGTTCGATTTATCAAAGAGGGCGCCATCTTAGCAAAATAAAAGATTCAAAAAAGAGTCAAATGTTGTCCTATTTTTATTTCACATACGACCAGTGTAATATTAGCTGCATAAGACTATTATTTGTATACAAAATTCTATTCATTTTATGTCCAAACTCCAGCTAAATAATGGCACTTTAATTTAATAGTCCGAATGGATAAACCGGAAAAAAACATATGATATTCGTTCGGATAAACGTGTAGCAGTATGGTAGTACTGAAGCATGATGGATGGCCTTCGAACATTTTATCAAAAAGTTAATGGCAGGCAGATGGATGGACATGTGGTTGATGCATCACCCATTCACCCACCAACAGAAATATATCTACTAGATATATTACTGTGGTGTCCAGAGGGTGATCCTCCAGCTATCTGTCCGATAATTGGTCATGATCACTACGGGTACGCGACCCCGGACTGCTCTAGCTACTAGTGTCACATCCCTTTCTTCTTCGTAGCACTAGTATCCTTACCCTTTTCTCTTTCCCCTCTGGGTGTAGTGGTGCATCAGCGTCGCCTTTTGCCTACCTTTTATCTAAAGGTGGCAAATTGTCTGTAAAAATCGTTGTTTCCCACACTCTCGTTAGTGGCTCTAAGAAGCTGCAAAACCATCGCAGCGGCCACACCCTTGCTCCCATATCGGCTTTTGGGATAAAACCTAACGAGGGGCTTGTCTTTAATCTTAAACTGTCTCCCCTTCCTTATCCTGTTCCTCTTCCTCAGAGACGGTAAACTCGATATAAACCCGGTAGCGGTGCAGCCGTAAGCACCTGCAGCTGATCCGACGCCGCATGTAATGACATGTCGTTCCTGTGGGTTACGTCGGTGATGCCGAGAGAGTGGTGTAGGTTTTGGGCATGCCTGCATTATCTTATTTGCGTCCCAGGCGATGCAGCATCCGTGGAGAGGACACTTCACCCACTACAGCCTTGCTGAGTGGATAACAACACGGAGAGTGACAGTCACCGGTTATAAGTCCAAACAGATAGACGTAAGCGCGGACGCCAGGGGTCATTCTCGACAGTGGGAGGGTCCATTGTAGGCCCATTGACAAGTTATCGCCCGCTCTAAGCTGGGCAGCCCCCGGTCAGTAGGATACTTGTCCGTCTCGGTGCTGACTTGTTTCCCCTGGGTGTAGGAAACACTAGTATTACTAGATAGTTGGTGCCGTTAACGATTTCACCTGCGGCAAAGAATACAAATAACAAAACTCAAAAACGCCAATCCATGCGTATTGGAACATGGAATGTCCGTACGATGAGGACAGGCTTCCCGGACACCTCTGGAAGCTCCAATTGCAACCAACACCTTCGCAAAACTGCAATCATTGACGCAGAACTCCTGAGACTTAACATTTCCATAGCAGCTCTTCAGGAGACGAGGTTACCAGACGAGGGTTCGCTGCGTGAAACAAATTACACCTTTTATTGGAAGGGAAAAAACGCATCTGAAAATCGCGAACACGGAGTGGGGTTTGCAATAAGGAATGACCTACTAAATGCTATTGATAGTCCCAGAGGAGTGTCGGAGCGCATTATGACGTGTCGTCTTAATACGGGCAGCGGCTTTGTCACCTTGTTAACTGCCTACGCCCCAACTTTAAAATCTTCTCCCGAACTAAAAGACCACTTCTATGACCAATTAAATGAGACAGTGCGTGAAGTTCGGTCAAGTGATCGCCTAATCATCCTGGGTGATTTCAATGCACGTGTTGGTCAATCTAAAACGTCTTGGCCGGAGTGCATGGGTAATCACGGTATAGGCAATATCAATGAGAATGGACAGCGTCTCCTTGAATTCTCATCTCACAACTTGCTCTGTGTAACTAACACGTACTTTAAAGGTAAATTTATGCGCAAAGTGTCATGGAAACACCCTCGTTCTGGTCATTGGCACCAGTTAGATGTCGTACTTACGAGGAAGAAAAACCTATGCGATATTCTTCACACTCGCACATTCCACAGCGCAGACTGTGATACCGATCATTCCCTTGTAGTCACAACAGCCTTCTTCTCCCCCAGAAAGATACACTCGTCGCGGACTACTGGTCGTAGAAAACTCAATGTACCAACATCAAAAAGCACGCAAATGGTTGAATCTTACGAACAGCTCGTTCGCCAAGAAACAGCATCATGGGACCCTAACATGTCAGCTAGCCAAGAATGGTGCAAAGTAAAATCTTTGTTGACAGAGACTGCTGCAAAAGCCTTCGGCTATAAAAAAACTTCAAAAGCTGATTGGTTCCAAGAAAATATCACCCACCTCCAACCATTTCTCGATGCTAAGCGGCAGGCAGCACTTAATCATCGCCTTAATCCGACGAGTAATTCTAAAGACGAGCTCACAAAGGCTAAATCTGACCTCCAGCGTAACACACGCTACTGTGCTAACGCATATTGGCTGGAACTATGTAAAAGTATACAGGCAAGCGCATCGACAGGTAACTTCGCCGCTGTATACTCAGGTATCAAGAAAGCCTTGGGCCCATTACCTGTCAAAACAGCTCCCCTCAAAGAAACCGACGGGTCTCCTATCACAGACTCAGACCGCCAGCTTCAGCGCTGGGTAGAGCACTACACTGGTCTTTACTCAAATCCGATCGGCATTGACTCTGTGGCACTTCAATCCATCCCCGCATTGCCAACCTGGGGCGAGCTCGACGAGACACCATCAGTAGATGATTTCCATGCCGCTTTAAACCAGCTCAAGCGAGGTAAGAGCCCAGGTAGTGACGGTATTCTTGCCGAACTTGTCAAAGTACAGTGTGTGGCCCCAGTTCTTTATAATCTCTTTGTGAAATGCTGGACGGATGAGTTCATCCCACAGGATATGCGTGACGCGAACATCATAACATTGTATAAGGGTAAAGGTGACCGCGGCGACTGTAACTCCTACCGTGGCATATCCTTACTAAGCATCCCTGGCAAGTTACTTGGTCGTATCATCCTATCCAAGTTACAAAAATTAGCTGATCGCATTTATCCTGAAGCACAATGTGGTTTTCGCGCCCAGCGATCCACAACAGATATGATTTTCACATTCCGTCAACTCCAAGAGAAATGTAGAGAGCAACGAACACCTTTGCTAGCAGCTTTTGTTGATTTAAACAAAGCTTTTGACACCGTTAGCAGAGAAGGGCTATACGCTGTTCTCGTAAGAATTGGGTGCCCACCAAAGCTACTAAATTTAATAAAATATTTTCACCACAGCATGAAGGGGTCCGTTATTTATAACGGAAATACTTCAGAACCCTTTGAGATGAGAAGAGGCGTACGACAGGGTTGTGTACTGGCTCCAACATTGTTCGGTATATTCTTCTCCGTTCTTCTTAGAATTGCGTTTGGGGAGTGCCCACAAGGCATACACCTTCACACCAGGGTGGACGGTAAGCTATTCAACATCTCTCTTTTGAAATCCAAAAGAAACCGCCAGGACCTTTTTATAGATAGCTTACTGTTTGCCGACGATGCAGCTTTTGTTGCCTCGACCCCGGAAGAACTACAGTTGATGGTGAATAAATTTAATGAGGCTTGTAAATTATTTTCAATGTCCATTAACGCAAAAAAGACAGTTATAATGGCGCAAGGTGTCAATCACAAACCAACAATTTTATTGGATGATTCACCGCTGGAAGTTATAGATAAGTTCTGCTACCTTGGTTCCACAGTGTCTAACAGTCTCTCACTTACCGATGAGATCAATATTCGGATCGGCAAGGCATCTACAATGTTCGGGAAGCTTAGTGCAAGGGTATGGGAAAACAAACATCTCACTATTAAAACCAAGATGATTGTCTATCAAACTTGCATCTTGTCCATACTCTTGTACGGAGCTGAGACCTGGACATCGTACGCCAAACAGGAACGGACATTAAATAACTTTCACATGCGCTGTCTTCGGCGTGTTCTGGGTATTTTATGGAAGGATCGAGTTACAAACGAAAAGGTGCTTAGTATCGCACAGCTACCCAGCATAGCTGCAGTTTTAAAGCAGAGGCGGCTCCGGTGGCTTGGGCATGTGCAGCGTATGGAGCCTTTTCGCTTGCCGAGACAAACTCTCCTTGGGCAAATTGCGGACGCTAAGCGTCCGGTTGGGCGCCCAATGTTACGTTTCAAAGATAGTGTTAAACGCGACATGTTATCCTTTGACATAGACCCGAACAACTGGGCCGTTGCTTCAGACGATCGTGACTGTTGGAGGAAAACTTTATCCGAAGGAGTTGTCGTACACGATAACGCCTGGTTCGACCTTCTGTCCCAAAAACGGGACATGCGCCATCAACGAGCCGCACTTTCTCCAACGTCACCAGGGACTAATTTCGTCTGTCAACTGTGCGGCCGTCGTTGCCGCTCTCGTATCGGCCTTACTAGCCATTTGCGTAAGTGCCGAACCTCATAAACGGATGCTGCTTACATCATCTTTTATAGATGAAAGAGGCCTCTGATGATGATATTACTGTACACCACAAGTCAACATTTTTAATGTAAAAATGGTAATATCACTAATGTTTTGCAGATTATTGTGTTTCTTTACGTAAATAATAATAATAATAATTCTTTATTTCGGACAAGTCCATAGTTTTATAAAAATACATAAGTACTGAAACATACTAGGTACATAGGTACTATATTTAAGAAATAGTCAGTAACTAAAAGTACTTAATTAGGTACCTAGTAGATAAATGGAATGTATCAAGGACCTATATTATCTGTTTATTTTTATTTAAGTCCGAATCAAGCAGTCGGATAAAAACTTCTTATAAACTTCGTGGAGATTATCCGAACGCTGGCTGGCATGTCATTTCAGTTTTCGCGCCAAATCTGTTCAAAATGTCATACTGATTGACTTGACTTGTTAATTACTCTGAGTACTTCAGTACTCAGAGGTTAATTAGGTTATTTAGGTTAGGAGTGTCACGTCACTGTCAAGCAAAAGGTAAACACTAAACAATCTATTTCTTTCATAGAAACTTTGATGAAATTTCGTGCAAAGGCATAGCTATAAATTTGTATCCAAAATTAATTAGCAAAACACTTCTAAGTAAGTCTTTCGACTTTCGTTATTCCAAGCTCAAATGCTACTCGAGCTTAGGTACATAAGTCTTACATGTTTACATAAATTTGAGTTAATTTTTCCATTGTTTATGAACATATGTATCCATGCCTGCGTAAAATAGTTACAGAAACAACAAAATACTTTATCAAAGATACTGGCAAAGTTTTGTTGTGTTCAAATGTGGTTGTAAAAAGAGGACCTCACTCAACCAAGAACTTCGCAATGGCCCAAAGAAGCATTACATCCTTCTTCAAAGTCACCCCTCCAAAGAGTGCTGCTGACAAGAAAGTAGTAGCCTCTGTCAAGGAAGAAGAAGATGAGACATCACCAGTTCCCAATGGGAAAGAAAAGGTACTTATCAAAAAAGACCTACAAATAAATAAATATTGCTGGACAATTCACACAGCATAATCTAGCCCCAAGCTAAGCAGAGCTTGTGGGGTACTAGATAACTGGTATACTTATTTAATACAATACACTACATAAATAATATTTTTTTATTATAAGTAGGTACATAGAAAACATGCAGAACACCCTGAACAAATATCTGCAGATCGTACAAACATTTGTCCCGAGGCGGGAAACGAACCCGCAACCCCCAGCTTCACAGGCGGACCTTTGCCGTGGCGCCACAGAGGTCATCAAAACATAAATTAATTACTATCAATGTTCCAAATCATTTTTTATAGTTTGTAGGACTTCTAAAGCCTGTTTTATTTTATAGAGATTGTCCAAAAGACCCAGGTTGGATAGTTCCGGGAGTGAGTCAGAAGCACTCAATACTAGCAAAGTATTGCCCACTGCTGGTTCAGAAAAGGTAATAGAAGAACTCTACTGGTACTACTCAAGTTTCTAAATCACCTGGGGGCCAATTATGCTAAACATTGGTTTTACTATGACAGCAGAATCATCACAGAATCCTTAGATGAAAGAAACTCTAGATATGTGGATGCATGTGGTACTATTGGCGTGGAGAGATTGATAGACTGGTTTAAACCTTGACACTTTTGACTTCTTTGAGTTTGTGTGTCATGCATGACACATATCTGTGCTTAGTTTCTTTCATCTAAGGTACAATACTAAAGTGTGTCATTCTGTGAGGACTATTGTCATAGTGAAGCTTTTAGCAGTATGTTAAGTTAAACCACATGATAAACATTTTGTTTCATTATTTTAGAAAAAAAAAACAAAACGGCAGAGAATAGAAAGTTCCGGCAGTGAAACAGAGCCATCAAAAGCAGACACACCATCAACAAAACCTAATAAACACTCATCTCCAAAAGCAGAAGCTCAATCTGAGGTGGAATCTGAGGTGGAATCTGAGGTGGAATCACCAAAACAAGATAAAATCAAGATTAAAGTGGAAAACACTAACTCACCTAAAACTTATGCATCACCTAACAGTAAAAAAGGGAGACCTAAGCTTCTAAAAGAGGTCAACAATAGTCCAAAAGGCTTAAAATCTCCAAAGAAAGGTTCAGAAAAATCTCCCAAATCTGAAACAGGGTCCCCTAAAAGGAGTCCTTCTCCCAAAACTAAGAAAGTAAAAAAAGAAAAGAAGGATGTTGCCAGTAGTGGAAGTGAATCAGAAATGAAGGAAAATATTGGAAGTGAGAAAGTGTCAGAAGATGTTGATGTCTCCAATCATTTTGATGTAACTCCTGGTAAGAGTATTCAGAACAAGTTCCACCTTTTACACATAACACACTGCTTAAAAAACTAGTTTATGGTAATATTTTACAGCAGCTCTAGTAATTAATTTTATAATTATTCTGTTTAATTGATTATTGACAATGCCCATTTACAGCAGATACCTACAGATATTAATTTCTTTGTTTTGTGTTACTATAATTATTTATTTTGTCCTATTAGTTATTTCTATTGAGTGAACCAAGTGTGCCTTGTGCTCCTACACTACAACAAATAAATATATGAGTATGAGCATGCCTGAAGATTCACATTTTTTTGGAATAACTGTAAAATCACAATTCAATATTTTTATTTATTGAGGCTTACAAAGTAAGCATTTAGACAAGTCAAATTTTAAACTATAAATTATTATAAATGAGTTTCCCACGCGTATTTTCGGTATGATACGTAGCTTTTTATCCAAGATTATCAAATTTGGTCTTGATCTATTCATTCATTTTAAAGTAAAAGTAAAGTAAAAAGTAAAAGTATATTTATTGCATAATTACATGTTAAATAGATGGTACAATAAACTAATAGTGTAGCAATGTAATTTGCCCTTTATGGGCGTGCAATTATCTGTCTACTAGCGACCCGCCCCGGCTTCGCACGGGTGCAATAAAATACTACTATGTATTACTATTATTATACATATTATGATTTCTCAATCAAAGAGCAAAGAGTTTTCATTCAAAGAAATTAGACCGAACCACAGATCACTATATAAGTACCAAGCTACGATCAAGGAGTATTTATATACCCTGGGGAGCGATTTCTTCCGTCCATGGTACCAAGACCGAACCATAGACATGTTTATACTTAATTGACATGTTTACTTTGCAACGCCGTTACAATTTTTTTTTAGCAATTTATTCATTTTCATATTGAAACTACTCGATAATCCGAATTTTCCGCCGATAAGTTGTCGACTCGGATCAACTAATTTTTTACGCTCTTCAATTTGATGTGCATTTCGTTCGAGTCTACCGTAGACCGGTCCGAAATGATTAATATAGATTACATGCATTGAAACAACAAAACTAAAAAAAAAAATTATTACAAAAAGAGAAATTAATAAGGTACATACTGTCAAATTATAGAAATAAGGTTAATAGTCAATAGAAAATAGGAATTATGTGTCAATATTTTTGTCATTTCTAAAATCTTTTATTGTATAATAACATCACACTAATATTATAAATGTGAAAGTTTGGATGTATGGATGGATGGATGTTTGTTACCTCTTCACGCCAAAACTACTGAATAGATCGAGCTGAAATTTTGCACACAGGTAATTCTAATCCTGGAATAAAACATAGGCTACTTTTTTATCATATAGTAAGGTTTTAAGCTTTCTCTGAAACATTGTGGTAGGCAGTTCTCTTATCAGAAGCGGAATTTTGTTATAGACCGATGGTGCCATAGCAAAATAACTTACCTATGTAACCAGGATTATTCTTGTTAAGTAATCTAGAATAATCTATGAAAAAGTATTGAAAATAGTATACAAAACTACAGTAACTCAATGTGTCGTACTTTTTATCACGGAAAAACGCGTGCATGCCGCCGGCAATAGTGCATTTTACACCAAGGCGAGAAAGTGACCAATTCCTACCGAGTGTGTCGTTTTGGCTTTAAAACACACGAGGTAGGAATCACACTTTCTGCCGAGTGATAAATAGTGCTTTATACTACACCTTCGAAGAAAATAAAAAGCAGAATTAATTATTAATTGAAATCGCGCCCAATGATGTTGGTAAAATGGAAATTTGAATTGTAGCTAACATGACTAAGTAATATAATTTAATATAATTAATTACCTATATAATAATATGAGTCGCATAATATTTGCACGCCTGCGTGCAGGCTGAATACATTGATTAAACTAGTTATAAGACCTGACATATTGTATAATTTTGTATTCTTGCAAATAAACGATTTGATTTGAAAACCTCATTGACCGCGCCAGCCTTTGGGTTCTTTTTTCAAAATATTGTTCGGAAATCGGAGGAGGCCTTATGGAGTTGGAGTAAAAACTTTTTGTCGTTTGACCGAACGAAAATAACCATAGCTACCGGCCGATCTTTTAGGAAATTAAAAAAAAATAACACGTTAGAAATGGATTTCCATACACTTCCTCCCGCTAAAACACGTGAGAAATGAAATTCCATAGAGTTTTTCCTCCCGGTTTCCTATAGGCCTGCAAAGACATACTTTCTATTCTATAAATGGAAAAAGAATAGGCAACTTTCCGAGCAGGTGTAATATAAAAGCAAGTAACAAATAAAACAACAAAAATAATACTATTTTATTGTATTGCATATTCTGATTCCAAAATTAAAGTCATTAAGTAAGACGACGCCTTAGTAAACTCTGTCGAATAATTCGAAATGTTGAGTTACATTAACAAAATCACTTAAATCTTCTTCATAAACAAAATCGTTTGTCAAAAAAATCGAATCGGTAAAGCATTAGGACTTAGCTAGGGAATCCAATCCCGCAGATGCGGGGTTACACTGCACATGCACATGCGGGATGCGCGGGCTTTGCGGGACTGACGAAATCTAAAACTCCCAACAAGGGGCGCACCGCAGTTACTCCGCATGCTACAAGTACATGTGCTTTGCGGGCACTTTAAGTAGGTTTAGCTAAATCAGCTAAATAAACACACTTATTATTTGTTTAAGTTGCAGAAACAGAGTACAACCCGGGCAAGTCCAAGTACCACCCGATCAGCGACGCGTGCTGGGCGCGCGGGCAGCCCGTGCCCTACCTCGCGCTAGCCAAGACCTTCGAGACCATTGAGCCTATCTCCGCCAGGCTGAAGATCATCGAGATACTTAGCAACTACTTCAGGTATTTTTATAATATCTAGCCATTCTCTCGACCGCTGGAAGCGGGTAGCACAGGCGCGCCCCTGCAGGCCGCTCCGCTGACTCTGAGCAGTGAATGAAACTGAAGTGATGGCTCCCTACGCCGCGCTGGCTGGACGATACTTAGCATTGGTTTTGTTCCAGGTCTGTGATAGTCCTGACTCCGGAGGACCTGCTGCCCAGTGTGTACATGTGCCTGAACCAGCTGGCGCCTGCGTACCACAGCTTGGAGCTCGGTGAGTCCCAGACACAGAACATACCTACGACTTCCTCCGTCTGTTCTCCCGGTCGATCTATGAGTCTTCAAATCCCGACTAAATAAGTTCCTTCTGGGAAGGTGAGCTCTGTCTTAGGCCAAATCTTCACTTAATTAAGTGAGATGGTGGTCAAACACTTCACCATTTTCAATAAAAAAGAAGCCCAGTGTGCGGTCAGCCTATGTCGCTGTAACCAACAAGGTGTTTCCCCAGGCATAGCAGAAACGTACCTGATGAAGGCAGTGGGCGCGTGCACGGGGCGCACGCTGGCGCAGCTGCGCGCCGCCGCGCGCTCGGCGGACCTGGGCGTCGTGGCGGAGGGCGCGCGCGCCGCGCAGCGCACCATGTTCCCGCAGCCTCCGCTCACCTGCAGGAAAGTGTTCGCGGCGCTCAAGGAGGTGGCGCATATGACTGGTGAGTCAGATTACTGGTAGATGAGTCGACTTACTGACAAATGAGTCAAGTTACTGATAGATTAATCAGATTATAGATAGATGGGTCAAGTTACCTTCTGAAAGAAGAGTCAACTCACTGACAGGACAAATAAGTCCAGTTACTGACAGGATAGATGAGTCAATTTACTGACAGATGAGTCATGTAAATGGCAGTAGATCTGACAGATGAGTAAATTTTTCACACGAATACCCATTCTTTTTCAGGTCAATCGTCGGTGAACAAGAAAATCGCCAAGATCCAGTCCCTCTATGTCGCGTGTCGGCATTCTGAAGCTCGCTACCTGATCAGGTACCTCCGCAGTACGCGCGCATTGGTTATTACACGTCGTGACTCTAGTCTCTCTACCGTCTTGTTATACGATTCTCATAACAATGCGATATTGACCGGGTACCAGTGATCTTGAAATGTGTCTAGGTCCGTCCCGTGCTCCTTCATACATCAATATACCTGTTTAAAACTTGATTCATATTCCGTAGCTCTTTTCAGGCTAGATACAGGTCGATCAAAGAAAAGCTAAAGATCTTAAATATGTGTTTTATGTGTATAACGATAGACTTGACTTCCAGGTCCCTAGAAGGCAAGCTGCGCATCGGGCTGGCGGAGCAGTCGGTGCTGCAGGCTCTGGCGCTGGCCACCGCCATGACGCCGCCCGATCCCACCGGAGTCAAGGTGCTGGATGCGTCCCGGGGACTGTCTCAGGAGAAGTTTAAGGTACTCTAACATTCACACAACTTTGATGCCTGCTCGACTTCAACTTGTCTGAGAGTGTGTATGAGTGTGAGTGCTTTCTGGGTTCGAATCGTTCAACACTTTCTTGGCCGCAGATGATCTCCCCCGGCCCCGTGCTTAAACTTATCTTTAACTTTAACTTATCTTTAGAAACATTTTACAGTGACAAAATAGCTTCCCACAAGCCTAAAACCAGGGGCCCGCGAGCTGCCTGTCTTCTAATGCCTAAAACCAGGGGCCCGCGAGCTGCCTGTCTTCTAATGCCTAAAACCAGGGGCCCGCGAGCTGCCTGTATTCTAATGCCTAAAACCAGGGGCCCGCGAGCTGCCTGTCTTCTAATGCCTAAAACCAGGGGCCCGCGAGCTGCCTGTATTCTAATGCCTAAAACCAGGGGCCCGCGAGCTGCCTGTATTCTAATGCCTAAAACCAGGGGCCCGCGAGCTGCCTGTATTCTAATGCCTAAAACCAGGGGCCCGCGAGCTGCCTGTCTTCTAATGCTGTCAATATGAAATGCTTGAAAATGTTACGAGATAATGTCCATATTTGAATGCACATTTTTACATGGATGCTCCACTTATTATAAAAACTTTCTTCTCGTTCGAGAGAATAAAATTTTGACGATTCTAGGGTTTGGGTACCGAAACGGTGAAGCTCAGTACCGAAACGCATGTTGGAGGATGCTTCGAGTCGAGAGGTCGATGATAATGTATACAGGGTGGCACATTTAGATCGGTCAGTATGGGAATCGATCTAAATGTGCCACCCTGTATCGCAACTTCCCATACTCGATATAATATATATAACTCGATACTGGTCCCGCTGCCCAGCGCGGCTGGACTCATTATTGATGATGTGTTGCAGGCGCGGCTGGACTCTCACTCTCTGATAATAAAGACGACGTACTGCGAGTGCCCCAACTACGACGCCATCGTGCCGGCGCTGCTGGCCGAGGGCGTGCCGGCCTTGCCGCGGCACTGCCGGCTCACCGTGGGCGTGCCGCTCAAGCCCATGCTGGCGCACCCCACCAAGGGGGTGCACGAGGTCTTCAACCGGTGAGTGTGCTAGCGCTCCGGACCAAGGAGCCTTTTGTGTGCCGGCGCGGTCTAACCGCTGTGCCGTGCCGCATGCCGGTCGCAAGACCCCGCGACCCGCTCCCCACCAGGTTTGTTGCTGATGCAGAGTTTAGACACATCACATCAGCGGATAAAACTTTTAATAATCCTACTAATATTATGAAGCCGAAAGTTTGTGAAATCTGAATTTTAGTCACCTAGGATCTCCACAACTACTGAACAGATCAAGATGAAATTTGGCGTACGTTTAGAGCATAACCTAACTTAGACATTAGTTTATTTTATATCGAAAACACAACGTATTGTATCAACATTACTTATTATATCGAAAACACGTGTGCGAAGCCGCGGGCAGAAGCTAGTAATCTATATATATAAAAATGAAACCCGTTTTCCTTGGTCAACATACTACTACTTTTTATCCCATAAATCAGTTACCGTGGGATAGAAATCACCTTTAAACGTTTATATAGAAACAGCGCGTGCGGGGCGCAGCTCGTATTCCATATTCCAGGGTGTTTCTTGCGTTCATAGGTGTTATGTTGCACATGTCCGTAATGATTGATTTGATGGTCAGGTTCGAGGGCTGCGCGTTCACGTGCGAGTGGAAGTACGACGGCGAGCGCGCGCAGATCCACGTGCCGGCCGGCGAGGACGGCCGCCCTCGCTTGGAGGAGGCGGCCGTCTTCAGCCGGAACCAGGAGAACAACACCAGGTACGGAACTAACAACCGACAACAAAAACTCGCTGTGAATAATCAAAGCCATTGTCCAGAAGGTCAGCCACCAATTTGGCGTAAGCATTGGTATCTGCGCATCTATGTCATGTGATTCGCCAGAGGACAAGAAGTTTGAGGATAATTGAAGATTGTTCCTTAGCAAGTACCCGGACGTGCTGCGCCGCCTGCCGGCCCTGCTGAAGGAGTCCGTGCGGGAGTGCGTGCTGGACTGCGAGGCCGTCGCCTACGACACTGAGAACAAGCAGATACTGCCTTTCCAGGTATAAAATACTATTTCTATTTCATTCATGTGGTTGAAAAAATTGCTGTGTGGTCCCGGCTTAGAATGTCCACCACCCCAACTCTTCCCGCGGGTGTCGTAGGAGGCGACTAAGGGATGTCCACCGGGGGGCGGGCAGCAGCGCCCCCTGCAGAACAATTCTACCACCGAATGGAAAATGAATTGGGGATCGCCCCAACCCGCATGCCCAGACCGTGAGATTATGGGCATACCCCTCCATGGGATACAAGCCAATATTGGTCCACAGCTGGACGCAGGCCTCCCCCTGATAACCGCCTTGGTTATCAGGGGGAGGCCTGCCTCCAGCTGTGGACCAATATAGGCAGACTTGTATTTAGTGTGAGTAAGGTAATAGTGGAAGCTGCACAGCATTGAATCAAAATTACACAGCTCAAAGTATTAGCAAACCGAAGTGGCCATGGGGCGCGACTCTACAAACGTAGTGTAAGCCGCCTAAAGCCAGCGAGTATGACAATTTATGAAAGACTGCTGCCAGATGCTGGGTGCAGCTGAAGACAAAGCGTTATGATGCTCATTAAGGGAGGGCGTGTTCAGCCGTGGCCTAATGTAGGCTGGTGGTGACGGAGATGCTACTGACTAACACTACTGACTACCAGAGTGGAGGGTAAAATGATCGCTCGGGCATAAGGCGACATCTAACCAACGCTACCTGAACTACAGAGACACCATCGATAAGCAGCTCCATTAGAACCATTCGAACTGAAGCTAGAGATCGACA
Organism: Eupithecia subfuscata; assembly: GCA_963564075.1. Lineage (NCBI taxonomy): Eukaryota > Metazoa > Arthropoda > Insecta > Lepidoptera > Geometridae > Eupithecia > Eupithecia subfuscata. Next base: position 256,150 of record OY751118.1, on the reverse strand, counting down.
CCAAAAGCTTTAGAGTATATCTGCTAGATGGCGCTAAGAAAAATTATGAATTAAACAATGCAAAAACTGATGGAATCCAAGATCGCGCAAGCGTTTGAATCCACAAAACGACGACAACTGTCGGTCGCAAGAACCCGGGGAACAGGACCAACCAGTCCGGATGTTTGATCCACTTTCCCTCGAGACAGAGGTCGTCGTTTTGTGGATTCAACGGAACAGGTACAGGGAATATACTTGTTTGACGATTTGGGGGAATTCCACCTTTGCCTCCCAAACGGCACATCCTGTCTTCTCTGACTTTATAAACATTTCACCGTTGGTTATAGATCCTTTCAACGCGCAAGCGCAAAGACGCCTCGGAGGCCGACATCAAGGTGCAGGTGTGCGTGTTCGTGTTCGACCTGCTGCACCTGAACGGGGCGCCGCTGGTGCGCGAGCCGCTGGAGGCGCGGCGCGCCCTGCTGCGGGACCACTTCAACGAGGTGCCAGGTACACCACCGGCTACAGTACTCACTCTACTGGTTCTATCCGACAAAAACAATCGGGCAGGCTGGGTCGGGGACGCAGCCTCAGTCGAGTATGTCAAACGTCTTGTACGCACTTCGAAACCACTGAAGATCAGCATGATACCCAGCGCGGCTCACTTCGCTCGCCACGCTGCTGTGTGAGAATTTGCGGCTCGCTTCACTCCGCCAATAGGTTTTCTGTAATTCATTGATGCTTACCATTTCCCTACATAACCTCGTGATCCCCAGGTGAATGGCAGTTCGCGACGTCCCGCGACTGCAAGGACATGGAGGAGGTGCAGCAGTTCCTGGAGGAGTCCGTGAAGGGCTCCTGCGAGGGGCTCATGGTCAAGACGCTGCGCGGCGACAACGCCAAGTACGACATCGCGCGCCGCTCGCACAACTGGCTCAAGGTGAGACGCTTCAAGTGCCCTAAAGGACCATTTTTGGACCTGGAACAGCAGTTTTGTAATCATCAACGCAAAACTAAAAAAAGATGCCAGTTTTCGCTTCGAGATAAAGTCGAAGGATAAAAATAGGCTTGTTAATTATTGTGAATTGTGTTTCGATCTCCACAATACGCTATCAACAACCCCATCTATTCCCATTTGCGTAGTTGAGAATTTCAAGTAGACACAACCTATGACGGACCACACGACCTGCCTGACCATTTTATCTAAAGAATGTGTCGCCTACAATTTATGGGAATTTCAATAAAATAAAATCTTTTATCAATCTTCCAGCTGAAGAAAGACTACCTAGATGGCGTGGGTGACACAATCGACGTGGTCATAATCGGCGCGTACCACGGGCGCGGCAAGCGGCGCGCCACCTACGGCGGGTTCCTGGCCGCCTGTCGGGACAAGGACACCGACTCCTACCAGGTGGGTCCTCCCCCCCGACCTTCTGCCTGTCTATATTACAGGCAGTACACAAGTGTGCGCCGCAAACAGAGTGAACTCTCTACCTATTCCCTCACTCTCATAATTGGATGGGACACCAGACCAACACGACCGGGGAGGGTTTAAGCGCAGGACCAACGACGGTAACACTGCCATTTTCCTGACGACCGCCAGGCTACTGAATTTTACTCTGAATTTTGGTGAAAAAAAACTTAAGAAAACTGATTGCAGTAACACCATCTCAAATAACTTTGTCAATTAGTTTCTTTTGTAACATCTTTCTCTGAACAGTTGTGCCGAAATTTGCCTCAATGTTTCCATTGGAAAACGCTGTTTTTTCCGGCTGATTACACCCGGAGTCTCTTGAAGACATGAAGTGAATAGGTGTCTTCTAGACCTTCGTGTTACATCGTATTACACCTTCGTGTTACACCGTGTTACACCTCCGTGTTACACCGTCGGACACCTCCTCACGTACCATCAGGTTCGATTGTGTTCAAACGAAGGTCTGTCGACAGTAAAAAATAAACGCAGTCGCCCATTATACCAATCCAAGGTCAAGCCCAATCCTAGGATGTATAAACATCCAAAACATGTACATTTGACTTCTGATTGATTATCCATTACCCGTAATATCCATGGTGAAGTATTCCCCACGTCGCCAGACGCTGTGCAAGCTGGGCACCGGCTTCAGCGACGAGGACCTGGTGACGCTGACCGACACGCTGAAGCAGCACGAGATCCCGCAGCCCAGGAACTACTACAGGTACTACCTGACGACTAGCTACGCTGCTGTGGGCAGGTGCCATCCTCCAACTCAGAAGTTACGGCAACATGTACATCGACAATAGCCTACTTGACTCATATCTAATTTGGCGCAATAAATATTTTTTTTATTTCTTGAGGAAAAGCTAACGGCTACAAAATGTATAGTTATTTATCTAGATTAGGTATAAATAATAATATGAGAATCTTGGATAATAATGCAGCCCACGCCGCACTTCACAGATTGCTGTATGAGGTAGCTACTAAAAATTTCCTCTAAAGTTTATAAACAAACAGAACAAACGTTGAAATATTAGGATGTAAGATACACTCACTCACTCACTATCCTGGCGCATCAACCCCGAGGTGGGTCTTGGCCTCCGACACAATAGATCGCCACCGGCTTCTGTCCTGCGCCGCCTCCGTCCAGTCCGGTTCGAAGATTTGAAGTGAGCGAAGGTCCTTCTCCACTTCATCCTTCCACCTGTATCTGGGCCGACCGACTGGTCGTCGGCCAACCGGCGCTCCAAGAAAAGCCCGTTTTGCAGCCCGATCTTCCTCCATTCGTAGCACGTGGCCGAGCCAGCGCAGCCTGTGTGATTTTGTTTCGCCAATAATGTTGGGCTCGGCCACTAGTTCCGCGATCTCCCGGTTCTTCCGTACCCTCCAGGATCCGTCTTCTCGTCGGACAGGACCTAGGATCTTCCTGAGCACTTTTCTCTCCGTCACCAGAAGCTTGTGTTCTTCTTTCTGGGTTAGTGTCCAGGCTTCACATCCATACATCAAGATCGGGCGAATGATCGTCTTGTAAATGCGAATCTTGGTTCTTCGGGAAAGGACCTTTCCCGAAGGATGTAAGATAATATTTTAAATTTGAAAAATAAATTACTTGGTTGAAAGTATATAGAAGAAAAAGATTTTAGTAGAAATACAGTAATTTAAAACAAATTTAAGCTGCTACAATAATGTTTCTGTAAGATAAGCTTTTTAAATTGACTCTCACTGTTAATATGACTCTACCATTCTTCTAATTGGCGTACGCAAGCCTGAGCTAGTGGTGCGGCACGTATTGAGTGCACATAAGCAACCGGCACGCACTTTTCTAGTACCTATGTACTGTTCTGGAGACGCAGAGCCAGCGTAACAAATACTCTGCACTAGTTTAATTATGCGATCAGTTACGGACGATCTTATAAAGTGCAGTAGCTTCCAGATATAGCCGTCTGATCTGGTAGCTTTTGACCCGGTGTGGTGGGACTCTGCAGAAGACCGAGAAGTTTGAAAGAGTGCGGGGGAGGCCTTTGCCCAGCAGTGAGACGAAATAGGATAAATAAAAAAAAGTGTTAGACGACTTCATTTCAATTTAAAAAATCTGTTTTTGATTTTGAATTATGAATAAAAGACTGTCGGCCATGTTATGTGGTTATAGGACTCGTATATATATAATGCGTCCGTAGATACCATGTTATGATGTTTTTGTGCATTGGAAAAGCTTCGAGACGTCTCGAACGGTCAACCTTATCACCTCGGATGAAGGCCTGTGCCCTGTGCCCTGTGCCTGTAATGGAACAGCGATGGCTTCCAGTATAAATACTAAATTGAATCTGCACAACATAATGCATTTCTTTCATTATACAATTTAGGGAAGTGGGCGTCTCGACGATGGTTGGAGGGTATATCTACCAAAATTTGATTTATGCCAAAAACAATTTACACAAATTCAAATACTTATGTTAAGGAAGGACATACACCATCGATCAAACATTTCCGGCCGGCCCCCCTTAGATGCACAATGCGCGCCCTGAAAACGTCAGTATCAAAAGGTATCCCATTGTGGCATTTTGGGATACCTTTTCAACTAGTGTCATTTTAGCTCTCGGACCGAAAGCATGGTCAAGTGCTCGTATAAAAAATACAATAATCGACCGACCAAGCAACAGAAAAAGGATGGAATTTCTTATTTTCAGTAAGTTTAAATGTAATTTTTACCTGTGTATTGTGATATGATCCAATTGAGCCTTATATACTTGAGAAATCAGCATTAAATATTGTTGTTGGGTTTGCCTATGTAAAATATTTATTTTGTTCTAAGTTGATGAATGGAGCGGCTATTGTTTCTAATTTTTTTTTTTTTTTTGGTAAGTTGCAAGTGATAATTTTTTTTTCATAAAAAGACATTTAAAATAACTGGTTGAGGTTTATAAACTAACTAGCTGACCCGCCCTCAATTTAATTTTATAAGCTTCATTTTCATAAGCTCATCGATATCAAAAACCTCAGTGGGCTTTTTTATTCATCTTCTGATGCTTATAGCGTATGTAAAAAGCCAGAAACTACTATAAAACAAAACCAAAATACCAAAACAACAATAATTAAATGTCTCGAATTGGTATCAAGGTGTTATCATCATCTTTTCTTCCCAGTGCCACGATAACAATCACACAACAATTTTATTAAAATCTATAATCGAACGATACCTGAAGATAATATTACATTACATAGCAAAAAAGGAATCTCAAAAGTTAAAAATTCATCAAGGAGATCTTTATACAATAAACTAAATCTTTTTCAAGGATATTGAAAATTTAATTTAAAAAAGCCTTTAATTTATATGAGAGTACCTAGGTATTAAACATTTGGAAACGTCATATTTTCAGAACTTAGGAATTACTGTAGGTAGTACTAATAATATAAAACGTGTATTTATTGCGTTTATTTACAGATTGTTTCGACGTTCAAAATTAAATAGTAGGTAAATAAAAATAAATAATGTGTTCATATGGCGTAAGTTTAAAAGTATTTTATAAGAACCTAGTTGACTTGAAATAACGTTTTTTTTTTGGCCTATAGAAAAACTCTTACGAAGCCGCAGGCAGACACTAGTTCTTTCTGAAATTGTATTTTAGGTTTATTTCACTAGCTTTTGTTAACTTATTTATTATTATTGTATGTCCAAAATGACCCTTTTGTTTGTTGACTGTTGCGTCGCAATAAACAGTGTACAAATAATTTTTAGGTACCTTCCTACCTACTTACAAAATAAAATAAAATAAATTCGACTCCACTAATCTCTTGTTCGGCATGCAAAAAACTTGACAGGCTCTGCGCAAACTGTCTGCGTCAAAACAAAACGTGGACACTTTTGAGTGTCATTCTTGTAAGGTTCTAGGTATCTACGGGGGAGGCCGCATACTTGATCGATGACATACACACAAAAAAATAACTTAGTAGTCCCGAAAACAAGATTAACTAAAATCTCCAAAAGTTTTGTTTGTAATGACGACCTCTGTGGCGCAGCGGGCGAAGGTCCGCCTGCGACGCAGGAGGTTGCGGGTTCGATTCCCGCCTCGGGACAAATGTTTGTACGATTTGCAGATATATGTTCAGGGGTTCTGGATGTTTTTCTATGTATAATAAAAAATATCTATCTATGTAGTGTATTGTATTATGTATATCAGTTATCTAGTACTCATAACACAAGCTCTGCTTAGCTTGGGGCTAGATGATGCTGTGTGAATTGTCCAGCATTATTATTATTATAATTCGATAATGCTGTACAATAAATGTTACCAAATAATGTCAGATCTAAAATTTAAATCATTTATTAAAAATCGATTAATTAATAAGTTATTATAGACTAGGTGAAGGTTTTGCTGACAAAAATATTTTTTTAATTAATGATTGACATATAATCTGACATTCCCTTATTATGATAGATTTTAATTTAATATTACTCTTTACATTTTTGACAATGCTTTTGCAGCTGCCCCTTCTTGTGAACCCATGGTACCTATTAATAAACGAATTGAAATAAAGAGGCACATATGAAGTGATTATAGGCGAGCATGCAACGATGGACGCCGTTAGAGGTCGCTTCCCCTCGCGTCGGTGTTGAGTGTGCCTTGCCCCTTACACAGATGTACAAGACAAGTGCTTATTTGAGTGTACGTTCGTTGGCAGCTTCGACCCGAGCCTGGTCCCGGACGCGTGGGTCGCGGCCGCGTGCGTGTGGGAGGTGCGCTGCGCGGACCTCTCGCTCTCGCCCGCGCACCGCGCCGCCATAGGCCTCGTGGACCCCGAGAAAGGCATCTCGCTCAGATTCCCGAGGTAATGAACTGAACATCTACACGCCGCGCGCCGTGCCGGCCAAACTCAACATACAATGTTTCTAAACAAGCTCTGCTTACTTTGGGGCTAGATAATGCTGTGTGTGAATTGTCCAGCATTATTTATTTATTTATTTATAAACATGGCCTCAATTCTTAACACGAAAACCACTGTCTTGTTGTTGATTTTTTATCAGAATTTGAGTTACTCCTCGAAGAGCCTCCACGAATGCTATTCGTGGAGGCTCTTTAATATTACTAAATAAACTCATAAAGTTCAAAGAACGCAAGGACATAATATGCTTATCCGTTGAAAGCCACATCGAAGTAGCATGTGTAGAGCTGGAGCAAAGTATTGTAGTAAGCGTATACAGCCCACCATCAGCCTCCTTTGAAATATTTGAAAAAATTATGGATGATATCTTATTTAAAATATCAAAATCTAATAAAAATCTCTTGGTATGTGGAGACTTTAATATTGATCTTTTAGAACTTTACTCCCTCAGTAGTAGACTAACTAATTTATTTAACTCTTATAATCTAAGGCCATTATTTATGGAACCTACTAGAATTACTGAAACTTCAGCAAAATGTATAGATAATATATTTGTTTGCCAAAATGATAAATTTATTAGTAAAAAAATAATAAGCAATTTAAAATCAGACCACTTAGGTCAACTAATTCAATTAGACATACAAGTGAAAAATAATAATTGTAAAAAGAAAATAAAATACATACCTGTGACCACAAGTCGATTTGAACGGTTGAAATTGGATTGGGATTCTAAGCCATCACCTAATTACTCACATAACAACCCAAATGAGTCGTATTGTAGTTTTTTTTATAAATTCACCAATGCGTTCAATTCAATATTCACATCCAAATCCATTATGGTCTCAGAAAAACTTAGCTTTAGTGAGTGGGCAACAGTAGGTATACATAAGAGTAGACAAACTTTGTATGAACTATATAGTGAAAAACAATACAATTTTAGCCAGGAGTTCAAAGCAAAAGTAAAAAATTACTCAAAAATGTTCAGAAAAGTTTGTCAAATAGCAAAATCAAATTATATAAGCTCCAAAATTAGAAATAGTGAAAATGTCATAAAATCAACGTGGAAAATAATAAATAGTGAGACTGGAAAGGTCAGTACCTACGTTAATGATTACAATTTAAAGATAAATGATTGCACAATCAAAAATGACATTGAAGTAGCCCAAGCTTTTGAAAACTTTTTTACTGACATTCCAATCTCTACTACGAAGTGTCTAAACTCTTCTCAATTAATCGCTGAGTCATTACTCATAGAAAATGTACCTAAATGCGAAAATAAACTTAATTTCAACTATGTCGATGAAAAAGATATTAAAAAAGCCTTCAAACTTTTAAATATAAAGAAAACTGCAGATCTCTGGGGCATTTCCGTTAAAATTATTAAACCTTTAATTGATACGATTGCACCAGATCTAGCTTTTATATTCAATGAATCTATTGATTGTGGCGTATTTCCTGATCTAATGAAATGTAGTAAAGTAATCCCACTTTTTAAATCGGGTAGTAGGTCTGACCCCACTAACTTTAGACCAATATCAGTACTGCCAACTTTCAGCAAAGTTTTTGAAAAACTTATTTTACATCAATTGCTTAGGCATTTTAATGGCAATGACCTGCTACATGGTAAGCAATTCGGGTTTACTCGGGGCAGGTCAACTACTGATGCCGGTGTAGAGTTAGTATCGCATATTTTTGATGCTTGGGAGAAGTCGCAAGATGCTTTAGGTGTTTTTTGCGACTTGTCAAAAGCATTCGATTGCGTACACCATGAAACATTAATCAGGAAACTACATCACTATGGAATAAGAGACACCTCTTTGGATCTTCTTACATCTTACTTGAGTGATAGGATACAAAGAGTTGACATTAATGGGAAACGGTCTTCGGGGTCTGTAGTTACAATGGGTGTACCGCAGGGCTCTATCCTCGGTCCTTTCCTATTTTTAGTTTATATTAACGACCTACCACATCTTGTTAAGAATAATCACGAGATTGTGTTGTTTGCTGATGATACTTCATTAATTTTTAAAATGAAACGACAAAACATAAATTTCGACGATGTGAATAATGCAATCTCAAAAGTAGTACATTGGTTTAGTGTCAATAATCTTTTGCTTAACGAAACCAAAACAAAATGTATAAAATTTACTCTACCTAATGTAAAACAAGTTAAGGCTGATGTAAACGTAAAAGGAGAAACATTAGAAATTGTAAACAGTACAGTATTCTTAGGAATAACCTTAGATAGTAAACTTCAATGGGGCCCACACATAGATAAGCTAGCAAAGAGACTTAGCTCTGCAGCGTATGCAGTCAAAAAAATCCGTCATCTTACAGACGTTGATACTTCTAGACTAGTCTATTTCAGCTACTTCCATAGTGTTATGTCTTATGGCATTCTGCTGTGGGGGAACGCTGCAGATATTAACACCGTATTTGTGCTGCAGAAGAGAGCTGTTCGTGCAATCTATAATATGGGTCCCAGAGAATCCCTGCGTGATAAATTCAAAGAAATAAACATAATGACAGTACCATGTCAATACATTTATGAAAACTTGTTGTACACTCATAGAAATATCAATCAATTCCCTAAAAATAGCGACATACATAATATAAATACTAGAAATAAGAATAAACTCGCTGTGCCCACAACTAGGCTACACAAGATAAATGCATCTTTTAAAGGGCAATGTATACGTTTCTACAACAAAACTCCAAGTGAGTTGCAAAAAATATCAATAAATAAATTCAAACAAATTGTCAAAACCTTGCTGTGCAAAAAGGCTTACTATAAAATATCAGATTATCTAGAGGATAAAAAAGCTTGGGACGGGTTTTGCTCCAACTCGAAAAATAACAACTAACAGGCTAAAGGTTTCTTCGTCGCTTCTTTACTTTAGTCTACATACCGAAGCGACAGAAATCAAAAATATCACTTTATTTCCGTGTCAGTGTTTAGTTTTATATTTTGACCTTTTCTAAGTGTACATTTATTGTATTTATGGAAATAAAGAGTTTTTGATTTTGATTTTTGATTTTGAAAAACGAACTCTACGCCAAAACCATTATTTTGTTGTCTAATAGCTTTATTGTGGGTCGACTCTATGAGAACACCCCTCCTTGAGAGTACCCTGTCCTACCCGAGTCGTCTACGAAAAATTCGACTAAAACAATTCAACTAAAAAACAATTCGACTAAAAATATTTCGACTAGTAACAATTCGACTAAAGCAACTCGACCTTGTGAGTGGACCCTACTTGTAGGCGTCCCACCCCCGCGAAGCGTGGGGGGTTAACATTAACTTACTCCTAACAAAGCCCGCTCAACCGCTCGGGATCGAGGCGACTCTGTGACTGAAAGGGTGTGTACCTATGTATGTATAATTGCACCCAGAGCCATAAGTTAACACAATTTTTTGATGTTGAAACGAATGGTTTTAGTCGTTAGTCGAATTGTTACTAGTGGAAATGTGTTTTAGTCGAATTTTGCACAAAGCACCCGAGTAGGTATAGAAGAGTCCGCCGCCGACTAGCGGCGAGAAACGCAGGTGCCCTACCGGGTCGCTAACGTCGCACAAGAATGTGCAGTCCGGCACCCAGCGGTGGGGGGGAGTGTGAGGTTGTAGATGGCGATGATTACTAGTGCCCACACTTTTAGTATGTTAGTGTGCCCTACCCTCTTTTACTGAATCGAATGAGCGATAGTCTGTACTACTGCTAGCTATCGCTCTTTCGACATTGTCAGTTCCCAAACGTGCGGGTTATTAAGAAATGTAAACATGGCTGCTGTTACACGGCGAATAGATAGAGGCCTATCCCAGTGGGTACTAAATATCTGATAATAAGATTGCACTTTATCGTCAAACAGTCATATCAATGTTGGTTGAACTTTCAGAGCGGGGAAAGGCAAAACAAGTAATATCACAGCAAATAAGAGTTGTTTGTGCACAGGTTCGTGCGCGTCCGCGACGACAAGACTCCGGAGCAGGCGACCAGCGCGCAGCAGGTCGCGCAGATGTACCTCGCGCAGGACCAGGTCAAGAACTCCGCCACCAAGGCCAGCTACAACGCGGACGACTTCTACTGATCTGTACTACAGAACTGTACGAGTCTCGACTCTCGAGGGGTTGACTCCGACACTAAATAGACTGATCTGACAACATTCAAAATGCTGTCATCCTTTTTACTCGTGAGGCGTGGGTTATATTTTTCGGGTGTTTCTATGTCGTCGGCGGAGACTCTATTACCTCGAATCATCGAAACTACTTTTAAGTGGTTTTGATAGATGAGGTATCACAATACTCGTCTAGTCCCCTCTGTGGTTCTTAGTGCCTTTTCTGATTACTCGGTAAGGTTTCGGTACAACATCAGCACGCTCGGATGCCCTTTTCATACAACATTCATACATACGGCACGTGAGACGGAGCCGTACCGTGTGTCGCTCGTTTTTATCTAGTACAAAAACGGTTTAGACGCGGCAACCATCTTCACAGTTGTGTATTGACTTGCATTATACATAAACTCGTTCACATGAACACGAGCGCAACACGGCAAGGCGAGCGCGGGGAATGCGATTCCTATTGGAAAGTCTAGATACTTTTTAGGCTTCTATACCTCAAAAGGAAAAAAGGAACCCTTATGGGATCACTTTGTTGTCCGTCTGTCAGTCTGTCTGTCCGTCTGTCAACCCTCTTTTCTCAGGAACGCACTCAAAAGTTTAAGCACTCATAAGTTATAGCCGTATAAGTCCGAATATTTTGAAATCACAAGGGAATCACATGCACACACCACAACTTTTATTTATTTGTACCAACTTTACATTAATTTTTGTGTCACAGAATAAATACTTTTTACTTTACTTACTTACACAAAACCTATCAGGTACTTCCCGTAGACCTAGAATCATAAAATTTGGTAAGAAGCAAGGTCATAAAGCACAAATAACGAGAAAAATCTGAAAACTGTAAATTTGTAGTTTTTAACAAAAAACATAATTTTTGATTCTCTCCCTCGACCAAAATATACAGGGTAAGTACCTACTTCATGTTGACCATGAATCATGATATGTGGCAAGAAACAAGGTTTACTTCTTACAATTAAACGGAACCCTTAGTGCGCGAGTCCGACTCGCACTTGACGTTTTATTTATTATAAGTTGGTTGTGTTTATTATGCATGCATCACATGCATGCCGTATGCATGTGAGAAGGGCCTTAGGTTCGAGTGATGAAATACTTTCATTTGTTTCCTCCGGCACGGTAATGTTGGATGACGCGTGCAGTACCGAATCTGTACGTACTGCACGCGTCATCCAACATTGTACCGCGCTTACCGCCGCATCAGGCACGCTCCATAGAAATATAAGCGCTCGGTAAGGTTTCGGTAACGCGTGTACCGACCGACGGCGTGCTGATGTCGTACCGAAACCTTACCGACTAATCAGAAAAGACGCTTAGCTACACTTTGTGGCTTCCGCCCTCTCATTTGACGAAATAAGTGAACACTTGCTTACGATCGAAATATAACGGAAAGCGTCCATTTTAGTGCTGTCGAATTGGTTTATACTTAAACCAACAGAATCTATACCCGCGTCTCACTCAGCACATTGAGAGTTTTAGAGTATAATAATGTGGTACAATGTAAGTGAAGTTATTGTGGAATAAAATTATGTCTGTCATTTATTGAATTGTTTCAATTTTCCAGCAGTATTTATTTATTTTATTTTATTAAGATCTTGAACCCCTCTGCAGTACCCTTCTACAGGGTGTTTGTATCTTCTTCTGACTTGACGATTTTTTATTAATAATTAGTCTTAGTTAGGCTTTATTAGTGTTGGTAGTTGGTACACATGCAAGCAAAATAAATGAAATAATTTGATGTTGTTAAACTTGCGACTCATGCTGACCGCACATTCGCTACACCTAGCGTAGCGAATGTGTGTAGTGAACGTTTAGAGCCAAATATCTATTACACCGCAGGAGAACTAGATACCGTAAGGCACAGTTAATTGGCGTAGTTCATGATTCATACCTCGCGATAGCTTCGTCGAAATCAGCGGGGCTGCCAGCTTGACGTCAAGATAGCAGCCACAGTGAAAGACCTAAATATCTCCTAAAGTACTGGGGCACTATTTATTTTAGTTAGGGCCTCGGGAGTCGGGAGGCAGTGTCGAGCACATTTATTGGCATAGTTGAAACCACCAAATTCGATGGCGGGGCTGTTGACTTGACGGACACATTGAAATCGTATCATTTGCTTTTATATCATTATTAAATAAGGACTATTGTAGTGTCACCTATGTACCGGAAGTTTTCTTCCTAACCTTCACACTAGAGACAGAGCAAGGTACGGTGTTAAGGTTAGGAATTTTTATTCCTAACCTTCACACCAGTGTGACAGACAGTGTGATGGTTAGTCGGTCGCCAAAGAAGTAACGTTTTTTTGGAAAAGAATTTGATGTATAGTTTTCTGTCTCCAATCAGTGAACCAGGTCATTGCTTCTTGTGGTAGGTGGTCCGCCCCGGTCGCGCCGCGCCACCCCGCCGCCGCCGCCCCGGGACGGACGGGTTGCCACTCCGCGACCACACGGCCTTTCTACCATAGCGCATCGAATTTGCGAGCTATGATGACCACTGTCTTTTAAATTTCGCAATTATAAAAGTGATTCGGGAACCTCGGTTCGTCTACGGATCTGCCTCCTTACTGATTCGATCTCGCGCAGTTTGCTCTGACGGTCGTAGCCATAAGGCCGACCCAACAGTTGCCTCGCGACTATTGCTGACGCGGTACTAGAGCTGATGCGCGCTCAACCCAAACACGCGGGATAGGAAGCAACAAAACACTCCAGTCAGGTTCATTCCAGATTAATTTATTCTTTATTAATTGAACTTACATATTATGCATACATAGGTAGAGTGTGATTTGATTAGGCTTAGGACGAACTGTCTCTCCGTCGATAGGAATATCCTTAAATTAATACAACATAATGCAGGAGGTACCTACGTCATACAAAATATCACAACTCATACAAATTCATTTAAATAATTGTACTAACTTGAATCGCTTGTTGTTGATATGTTCCTTCTTGTTCAAGACAAGACTACAATATAAACGAACACATTGTCAAGTATAAAGCACTGACCACAACGAGCGGTCGCGGGTAAGTAGCTGCCAACATCACAGAAATTAATGTAAAAAAAACAATTGAGCTAAACTGGCCTCATTGACATTCATAAGTGTTCAATCTGTGAATACATTAACAAATTATTTAGATTTAAATACAAAAACAACCTTGAGATTCTACTAAACAGTAATCTTAATAAAAATATTATGTTTGTAAATTTAAAAATATGGCACAGTTCCAATTGAGACAAAATTTGAGTATTATCGTAAATAAAGTTGATCGATTAACTAAACGCTTATCACATACGTTTATTTACAAATATAAATTCATCACATTCATTGAATTAGACTTATTATAATAATGTACCTAATGTCACTAACCACAATTGATATACGAAAATAATATTATGCTTCATCTGTACTTGGATGCCTCAGGTCTACACATCCAGATCCAGTGGATGACTCGCGAGAGATCAGATCCTGAGAGCATTATCTAAACTAATTCAGTGCTTCTTTAATAGAAAGAAGTATTGTCTAACATGAATGATCTAGACACGCGTAACGCAGTTACGGCGAGCGTCTATCGGATGTCCCATCCGACTGCCTACTGTCTACATACCAACTAATCATTGGTTCATTACGTCAACACGAAATTAATAATATTCGGAACTATCATTAATAAATTGCATCATAAAATTGTACGATTATAATTTATATGTCAAGTTCATGAGAATGATCTTTAGAATTAGACGATCGAGTCATCGGCGTCGACATTGAGCCGCGAAAGTAGATTATCATACGAACTACTAATAAATACTTTACGAAAATATTATGAGCTGGTCCTCATCTCGTCATCTCGTCATCCACATGTCATCTATCGCACAAGCAGCCGGTGTCAGTCCCCAGTAGATGGTGCGGGGGCGCGGGGCGCGGGGCGCGGGGCGCGGGGGTGCACGCCGCGTCGCGCGCTACAGCAGCGCGGCGCGCTCGGCGCGCGGCGGCGACGCGTCGCCCCCGTCCAACAAGTTCGCGTGCTCCTGCAACAATGTCCCTTAATTATCGTCTTCTAAGGAATCTTTTAAACTAATTATAAACAAAATCTTTATACAAAGAGTTGGAAGGCGGACTTTGTGGTATGGCCGCTCCCATTATCTTGACGAAATAATAGGTACATTCCATCACCGGCATTGTAGAAGTCGTGTAGATATAGATTCTATGAGCTCCGCCGCCGTTCTCTGCCGACCCTAAATAAATAAATAGAGAGACCCTGCCCGCCGTGCTGAGCAGGTACTGCGCGGACCCAGCAGTGAGCAGTGAGTGGAATCGGCTTGTAGATGATTTTGATCAAAAAAGCAATTATTACCTACCTACAGAGTCAAAACCGGTATTAAGTGATCTAAGTGAGGTAAGGAGCTAGCTCTGACATCACTTGCGCCACCAACCTGCCGGTTGACCTCAGCGGTTGCCGAGTGGTTGCCGGTCCGCTTCGCACAACCATCCATCAACCGAGGTTGCGGCGGCTAGTCTGGGTGGCAACCATCTAATCGGTGGAATCTACTCAGATTGTGTTGTGAGTTTTTCTTTACACCGCCCGATGGTAATATTATAAACTAGTTTCTGGCCGCGGCTTCGCACGTCCGCGGAAACGCCTAAAAACTATTTATATTCCATGGAAACTGGTTTATGGCATAAAGTAACACAAAGTAGCCTATGTATTATTCCCCTTCTCTACGTGTATTGTGTGATTTCTGCGTCAATTATAAACATATTTCATAAATTCTTGCGTTATTGTAGAGAGACTGATCCCGAGGTGGTCTCAGTCTCCAGACTTACAGACAGCGTCAAATTAAAGGATTCCAAGTCGGTTAAAATAGTTATTTCAAAACAATCAAATCATATTTATTTGTGTCAGAAGATAGAAGGGAGATAGAGAAGAGTAGAAGCTAGTTAAATGATACACGACGGTATGCGGTTACCGCACCCCGCGCCCCGGCGCGCCTCCAGCCGCCTGCAGGCAACACCATTCTAGTCCTTCGAAAAAAAAACAGCCTATGGACTGTAGAACCCGGAGACATTAGATGTTGCCCGGAGGTTATGGAGTGGCGCGGGGCGCGGGGCGCGGGGCGGCGCCGGACGCACCTCCACGGGCAGCTCCTGCGGCGGCGCGTACATGCTCTCGTAGACCGGGTTCGCGAAGTGGTTGCCGTTCTGGAACACACACAATATTCTACTCACTCTATTACACTCAACTTCATTAACAAACAAAACGAGCGGAGCGCAGCCGGCACTCTTACTTCACGATTAAAAAGGTGAATTAGACACAAATCGGTTTGTTTCAAAGTCAAAAATAACCAAACAAACGGCTACGGCTAACTGGCGGCGAACAAAAAATTTTGCATTGTGTGTTAAGGATTTCTTAGCTCTATTAAATCTACATTCTCAACTAAAAACGTTACGGACCCTCATTATAGGTAAGTACATGTTTTAAAGCTCGATTGTCTTTTGTTGTTGTCATACAATGGCGTCAAAAATCCACGCTGAGGTCACAAATCCAGGCCTCCAGTATAGATCAAGAATATTTTTTGAGAAACATTCATTACAATCAATTGATTGTATAAAATAAATGTTTCCCAAAAAATAATCTTGATTATGAAATAGGGAATAGGAGTCTGGGAGTGGCGCTTAGGTATATAATAAGCGGGAGAAGGAAGTGGAGTACAATGTGGTGGTTACCGGGTGTCCCCTGTGCTGCGGGGGCGTCCGCGAGGGCGCCGGCGGCGGGGGGTCGTCGTCCTCGCCCGCCAGGTACATGGGGTTCGAGATCTCCACGTTGTCGGCCAGCCGCGCGTGCACGAACAACCCGCTGAAACAGGGAGTGCCACATTATACTTACACTGGACACCTCTATGCTCCTGGAGTCCTCTTGTAGCGGACCACGGAAGCAGACACCACAGAGATGTCGTTCAGAGAAGCGAGCGCGGCCTTCGACAGCGTGCGGCGTCTCATTATATCATGCTCGTATTAGTGCAGAGTGCGAGCGTTCACCCGCTAAATGAAAACATTTGAAACGAGCGCATACGTTTTTTTAAGTTAAACTGGGCGAACGATCCGTCGTCGGAACCACTTGTCTGTGGTTCTGACGGATCGCTCGCCCAGTTTAACTGAGTCTAGGTCTGTGGTTCCGACGACCAAACCAGTCCAGAACCAGGTTTGACTCAGAACTGGTTCGCTCTGAAATGAAGATAAACTTTTGAGAGGAAGTTGAAAGCAATCGATAGAAGTATCCTCACTGTCTCCTCCTGTGTATGAGATACAGCACGGCCAGCACTATAGCGGCCAGAGTGGCGAGCGACAGCATCGCGGCCAGCCAGGCCCCCCCGGCGTGGGCGGGCCCCGCGGCCGGCGCGGGCGGGGGCGGGGGCGCGGGCCCCGCGCGGCCCCGCTCGCACGCCGACCCCGTCTCGCACGCGCAGTACGTGGACCCCACCTCGGTCTCGCTCACTGTGGAACAAAGCAAGGAATTCGTTTGAAACGTCGGTTTTAAACATGCCTACTTGAAGCTCACTTCAAGTTAGCAAAGGACTCTCCTGTTCATCATCTCCACCGGCACCATGCTGCTGGGTCGACCGGTCTACTGCACAAGGTTGTCGTGTCAAGTGTTCGAGACTACGCGCCGGACTGGATGGAGGCTGCCCTGGACCGAAGCCAGTTTCATTCTATTGTATAAGTACAGGATTGATGCACCAGCATAGCGGCATGGATGGACTCCCACACTGACAGTGCGTTCACATGACTTGGATCATTTGAAATATATATAAAATAAATAATGAAATTATTAATGAAATTAAATTGTATTAAGTACGAGTAAATAAGTTATCTAGTACCTATAGCACCAGTTCTGCTTAGCTTAGGGCGAGACGATGGTATGTGAATTGTCCAGCATTATTTATATGTATGTATCAGTAAGTAGGTGATGTGATGTGATGTAGTGTAGAGCATTTGGTATGATAATAACGTACAGTCGGCTGCCCAGACGCAGTGGTGCGGCGGGCGGCAGGCGCGCAGGCAGGCGTGGTCGTGCCCCACGTACTTGTCGCAGGCGGCGCCCCCCCACGGCCCCGCGCACACGCACACGCGGCCCCCCGCCGTGGGGGCGCAGCGCGCGCCGTGGTAGCACGCGTTGGCGCCGCATGCTGCTCCGGACTCTGGAACAACAACAATAAATAAAAATACTTTATTGACAGCTCTGATGGCAGAAAGCAGAGCTTGCGTCTTGCGTCTGTCCTGTTGGCCCACATCAGAAGCTACTTGTGTTGATGAGAGCCGCTGGAGTGGTGTCCGCTATGGGTTGCCATTTATGCTCATACACTTAAGTATCTATCACATTTGAGCAGTCTCTTTTCTTATCTTATAGGTGGCACCACATTTATAGATAGGTTCGAGTTTGTACCAAAGATTATTCACAGTTTGCAATGTGAGAACGTTCACATTTTTGACAGGCAACTATCGGGAAAGTTGAACCAGACCAAACAAAAGACGGTCAAGTGGCTGCCCTGCTGCCACACGCGCCCGCTTTGAACACGTCACCATACTATGAAAAACAAGAAAAGCTGGAAAAACGAGTTGTCAATTAGTTCTGGTTCTGGACAATGGTATCGATCGTTATCAAACCTGGGTGACGTCACGCTACACGATTTAGTAAAAACTCAACCCAAATCGAATTGAATTGTTGATGTAAGAAGATTCTATGACGTAAAAGATTTTCAACATTCAGAAATTACTTAAATGAAATCTTGATTGTATCATAGGTAACCATAACACATACATTCGCTGCCTTTAGAAGTGCGCTCGTTTTTAAGACGTTGCTGGCGAGTTCGGTATCGATTGTTCCGAGAATAGACCGCGTCTTCGACTGAGCCCTTCGCAACCCTCGCTCGCTCGGACTGTCCAGCTGTCGGCGCATTTAATGCCGCTCCGCGGTTAATTGCCCGATGCATACGGTTCTCACCGATTTAAATATTTCTCTAAAACGAATCTATTCAAAGTAATGAAACGAATCACGAAGTATATCATATCAATATATGACCATTAAGGTTGAAATTATATTGGAAAAATATTAAATTTGCTCCAATATTTCCGCAAGGCGCTGTACAAAAAATAGTTTATTTTTAGTTTTATTATTGAATCTAATAATACACAGATCTTATCCAATCATTATAGCTTAATTATAGGAAAGATATAATATTGAAGTAGGAGTTTTTTTTTCATTTGGTGTTTCTTGTGTTGGTGTTATTGTGAGGATGAAAACCGCATTTTTTTTGTATTTTTTACAGTAGTAATTTAATAAAAAACTTTATAAAAATATTTTATTGTTTAGATCAGCTATTGGTCATATTTTGTGATTTGTTTCAGTATTTATATTAGATAAGTTTAAGAGAAATCTTTAAAACGGTGAGGACAGAATTGGGCAATTTACCACGGAGCCTCCTTAATGCTCAGCTTTAGTCTGTCCGTCTGTGTCGATGCTTATTCTCTCGTGCACAGACAGACAGACTAAAGCTCAAACT
The DNA here is from genome assembly GCA_963564075.1 of Eupithecia subfuscata. Lineage (NCBI taxonomy): Eukaryota > Metazoa > Arthropoda > Insecta > Lepidoptera > Geometridae > Eupithecia > Eupithecia subfuscata. The sequence goes on along the minus strand of OY751118.1, from coordinate 237,129 downwards.
ACAATTTACTAATACATATTTCACAACACTTGGAACGGGGAAATATATACTAGGTCGAACTTCTACGGATATTTTATAGTCTTAAGTAATTTATTTGTGAAAGTCTAAGAAATAAAATAAGTTTGAATCTTGACAAAGAATTTAAAATGATTCTGAGACGGGTTCTTTCTCAACTCTATCGATTCCTTGACATAACCACTAGAAGCTCCAAGTTTCTACTTAGTGTATGATAATATAATAGCGGTCTTGCGATCCAGCATTCTCTGAACAACCAATCCACATAATATTAATACTTTGTACTTACTTACGAGTACCTTACACTAACTCAAATTATTTATCTAGACTGAAATCTGATCTAATACAGACAGAGAGAGACAAAAGTCAAAATATTTTTAATTAAAAAATATATAAATTACACACTAACAAATATACATTGCAAAAATATTGTGTGTAGGTACATATTTTGTGTTCTTATTTAAATTATGTAGACGATTTAATCATATTTTTGAAGTTTGTAAAGCTCACCTTGTTTCTCTCGCTTTCTTCGCCCCATTCTAAACGACACTTCTATTACTTTATTAGAAAGTTTAATTAATTATCCCACACACACTGCACTTTATCGTCGAGTGTAATCAATATCCATATTTCCAAAGTTTTGTCTTTATATTTCGTGGTCTTTATCAATGGGGTTCCGTAATATCACTTCCAAATGTTAAGAATAAATTAAATAATCTATTAATGAATGACTACACACCACTGCTTCTCATCTAGGAACGTTCACTAATCTGCATCGGCATACAGAGCACAGACGTCCGCAAAGACGTGACGATGCGGTCGACATCGCGAGTTGAATGAGCGCGGCGCGGCGTGACGCGGCGCGGCGCGGCGTGACGCGCGCTCCCGCCTCCAGCCTGCAGCGGACTGCCGCCGGCGGACTGCTGCGAGGCGACGGACTCGACGGAGTCCACGTTCACGTCATCATTTTACGTAAATAAGAGCCTCGCTAGAACCTAGGCAGCAGCCAGCTCAGAGATCCACGGCAGAATAAGAAACGTTCGTAACTTCTCTAGCAGTATTATTAAAGCCAAAGAAATGTCCTAGATTGATTCGAGATAGGGTTTAACGTATTGTTTGAAACCGGAACGAAGCAATTGCAAGTAATTGTCTTAAGTATTTAATGGGCAGTAAATATGAATTAGGTCCGAGCGCGGTCGGTCGCTGTTCGCTGGAACTGGGACTGCGGTAAACTTAACGACGACCACGTAACGAAACGATGTCGCTACACTGCCACACACTTACTCTAAATATTTTAATTTATTTTATCTGAATGTAAGGACTGACTTGACTTAACGATCGTATTCATTATATTCCAAGCCATTAAAGATTTCGTATTTTCTCTTTTATTCGATAACCCGCTCAATAGTTAGGCCAGAATTTAAGCATTTTTTATGTTTGATGATAAGTTGTTGAAACGCTGAGTGTGCTTATACTGTAATTATTATGTTTGTAAATTTCAGAATTCACAAATTGTAGGGTTACAAATGGCGCCCCTGTATGAGTACAGGAGTGTTTGAGTGCACAATAGGGGGCAAGCTGCAACTCGAGGAGGTCGTGTAGTGCGCGGCACTGCGGTGCGATGCATGCCGCAGTGCGCCAGTGACGCGCGTCTTATGTAACGAGTCCGCTACACCGACCGACGCCGACGCGACGCGACGCCGCGCCGCGCGCCGCCGCGCCGTGTCGCACGTCGCACGTCGCGCGACGGGGAGGTGGCGGACGAAACGCTAGCCCCAATGTAATAAGTAAGTAATAGTTGAGTACACTGTTGATCGGCAAGATGCACGGCTCTCAGATACAATAACATTATTAAGTATTTTATTTTATTTATTTATTTTATTTTAACAAATAACAGGCTATAGGTTTCTTCGTCGCTTCTTTACTTTAGTCTACATATCGAAGCGACAGAAATCAAAAATATCACTTTATTTCCGTGTCAGTGTTTACTTTTATATTTTGACCTTTTCTAAGTGTACATTTATTGTATTTATGGAAATAAAGAGTTTTTGATTTTTTTTTTTTTTTATTTTTTTTTTTTCGGATTGCCATCAATTTTATTTAATCTATTAAAGTTTTGAGGAAATTCGTAATAGATTTTGGTTCGTTGATGATGTTTGGAAGCCAGAAATCAGAAATCAATAACGTTTATCACCGTTTTTATTTATAGGTAGTTTAGCTCATAGAGAAGTCACATTTTTAAACTAAATTATTATCAAATAAGAAAACCTTTGGCAAAGAGCGAGATAACTTTCCTAGCGTTTAACTATAACCAGCTATATAATGTTTTGTAGTTTTGTTGTAGGTATCTCTGAAGAAACTCTATTTACGTAGGATTTAATATTTTCGTTAGCACATTGACGACGAATAATGTAGTCAGAGAGTCTTGTTTAGCCAAGTCTCCTCGCAACCAACTGTTAGTGGTGTCCTTGGCGACGGCGACGGAGCAGCCTCTCTAGGTGCTAATCAAATCTAAAATTCATATTTGATTTATGTCTCTGAAATACTTTAATTAAATAAGTATTTTTTGACTTTTTCTCCTCTAATCCGTCCGGGTCGTGACATTCACGGGCCAATCCTTTGAAACTAGTTTTGGAATCTTACTTTGTAAGTTTGTACACATACGCATACACATACCTAGCAATAGCATTTACTAGCATTTACCAACACATAAATGTGACGACCTCATTGGCGCAGCGGGCGAAGGTCCGCAGGAGGTTGCGGGCTGCGGGTTCGATTATTCGACAAATGTTTATACGATCTGCTGATTCTGTATGATTAAAAAACCTATCTCCATAATATGGATATATATATCCATAACATAACATATTATGTTATGTTTATGAAATACTAGTTTATGCCCGCGGCTTCGCACGCGTTGTTTCTATAGAAACGTTCAAAGGTAATTTCTATCCCATGGCACAGGATTAGAATTACCAGTATGCAAATTTTCAGCCCGATCCGTTCAGTACTTTTGGCGTGAAGAGGTAACAAACATCCATCCATACATCCAAACTTTCGTACTTATAATATTAGTGTGATATTAAATCTATCAATTATCTAGTACTCATAACATTGTACTTACTATGGCGCTGTGTGAATTGTCCAGCATTATATATTTATTACAAAGAACCTAGTTTACCAGGTAGTTCTGGTTTCCGTATTCTCGGTATGAGTCGGCGGGAAGCCCCGGCGCGGCGCGGCGCCCGCCCCCCTCTCGGGCGGGCTCATACGTCACTCAGTACGCGACGTGGTACTGACCCTCCCGTCCGGCCGAGGGCGAGCTCACCCATCCCCCCCGGTAATACCGGTCAGTTGGCAATACCGGTCACCTTACTTTCTAACAAAATACTGCGTTTATGCTCATACACACATGCAAAGAGGGTGGCGTGATCGTTCCTTGCCCCGACGACGACGCACCAACCCCCGCTTAGTTCCGGCCACTTGTCACTGCGTCCAAGACGCGTGTGTGTTTCGCGCCACTTTGTTATAACTTCCTGGCCGCAGGAAATAAGAGGTGAGTATCGTAATTTTCATCTTACATTTATTGTCTATAATATTTTTTGTGTATCAGTTATCTAACTATGCATTAGATTGTAGATTTGAAGCAATTAGCTACGCGTTTTTTCTTAAATTATTGTAAACTTCAAAAGCGCGCAGGCGGGTACTGCCGGTCACCGTGACCTGCCAATGCCGGTCACGGTGACCGGCATTACCCGCCTGCGCGCATTATCCGACTTTTTAAAAAAAGGAGGAGGTTCTTTGTTTAACTGTTTGTGTTTTTTTATGGTCACCGATTTTTCTGTCAAATGTGGACCAATTTTGATGATTCGTTTTACATTCGTTTTTATACAAAATTACTGGCCTGTAACTTTACTTATGTATATTTTTTGCGTTCGGTGTGGGCGTTGGGCTCACCCAAATGCTCGGGATACGAGTCCCCCGAAGATTATATTTGTGATTTATGGCTTTCAAATAACTGACCGGTATTGTCAACCCGCTGACCGGCATTGCCCGCCATGTCGGGCAATACCGGTCAAAGCTATATATGTTTTTTTAAAGTCCATGTGTTTTGAGAAAACTGATCTCATAGTTCATAGGTATGGTAGAATAATAGTTAAATTTAAGTTTTCTAAATTAAATATAATATTAATTTAATTTAAATAAAAAGTAGATTTTTTAGTAATTTGTCTTTCATTTTGCTTAGGTGACCGGTATTACCCGACATTACCTCGTATGGTACGAGTACCGAATAGTAGATAAAATTATATTTTTAGTACTTACATGTCAAATTTTAAATTATGTTAATTAAAAAATACGGTAACAGTTTTAGTTTTTTCTTTTAGTATAAGTTATACCTAATATAAGTAATGAGATGAGACGTGCTGGCGCGAACAGCTGACTCACGAGCGGCGAGCCCCCGGGCGAGGTCAAGGGCGCGCGCGAGGTCGCCGCTCCAGCTGCACGGCAATCTCAGCCTTATTGCACAGGCTTACGGCTCAAAACAAGATGGGAATCGAAGCTTCAACCGACTTATAGATTTGTAGGAGTGTCAACCGTTCCACTTGGACTTAGGGTTTAAAATGAAGTGTGCGACGGAAACCGGTTCAATGTGGATAGTGTATTGTTCATATGTACCACAACACAATATAATACTAAATGTGACAATTTGGATGTTTAGATGGATGTATGGATGTTTGTTACTTCACAACTACTGAATGGATCGGCCTGAAATGTTGCATACAGGTAGTTATTAGCCTCGAATAAGATATACTTTGTATCCCATAAATCATTTCCCATGGGATAGGAAAGGAATTAATTAATTACGTTTCCATAGAAACAACGCGTGCGAAGCCCAGGGGAACAAACTAGTTCGTCATACTTACAATATACTTATGTAATTATTTTGAGTTATATTATAAAGTTATAGTTTTGATTTCTGTCGGTTCGGTATGTAGCAAGTACCTAGGTACTGGTTCTCGGGTCAGGTTTTTGACGCGAATCTCATGATTGGTATACCAAGGTACCTGTACTGTACCCAGCGACGAGCGCGTGCGCGGGCGCTGCGTTCACGCGACCAACAACTGTGGAAATGTAAATAACCTCTGCACGAGGAACGAGGAAAACCAAACTTAACATAAAAACGTAATCTCGAGATTGAGCGAGGCGAGGCGGTACCTACTACCTACTCCTAATGTTAGTTTTCCTGTGAAATTAGTTAGCGCGCGTAAAAACCTGATTGTAAACTAATGACATTTGTATCGGGAAAAATCGCGAAACGTTCAGTAGAACTTGGAGTAATATAATTGGACTGATTTGAAAAATCCAAAAACAGACATCGAATCTCTAAATATTAAGTACATTGTGTTTATGTTTTGCGGGAGCAATACATATCCCTCGGGAACATTCGTATGGGACCCCTCGAGATCATTCAGAACACAGAACACAAAACCATATTGATTTTTTGATTTTGATTTTGACGGAAGAAACGGTTCTATGCTTATTTGCTTACCCTGTGCGCGCTCCCTGGTGCGGGCAGCGGATGGTGCCAAGAGAGTTCTTGGACTAGCCAACTGCATGGAATGGCTTTAATCGTACACTTCCGACCTATACAGTGTTTTTTAACTGGGACAGTAGGGGGCACCCGTAACCAGAGGAGATACAGGTGCAGTTAATTTTGAAACATCAGCGCCTTTTTGGATAAAAACATTTTGGCATTAAACATTTTTTGGTCAAGCGTGTGTACTGGCGTACTGTCGCAGTTAAAAATGACTCTGTATCCTTGCTGGTAGAGATAGGCACCTGAAGATGGCACATTTAAGGACTTGTAATGTTTTTTTTTATTTTTCAAATATGTGTTAACACTCTTTCTGCTGAAATCTCACCGTATGTTAACAGGTTAATACATTTTATGAATCATATGCGTGACCGTAGTCGGTAGTCGGTATGCATTAATGTTTGAGAGAGAATGACGTGCAGTAACTTAGTATTTACTTTGAAAATATCCTCAATATTATAATAAGACTTATACAAATTAATAAACTTTTTAACTTCTATCTAAAGAGTTGGACATTTTTAACGACCTCAGAGGCGCAGCGGGCAAAGGTCCGCCTACGAAGCAGGAGGTTGCGGGATTCCCGCCTCGGGACAAATGTTTGTACGATCTGCAGGTATTTGTTCAGGGTGTTCTGGATGTTTTCTATGTATAATAATAATAATAATAATAATAATAATAATGCTGGACAATTCACACAGCATTATCTAGCCCCAAGCTAAGCAGAGCTTGTGTTATGGGTACTAGATAACTGATATACATAATACAATACACTACATAGATAGATATTTTTTTTTATTATACATAGAAAAACATCCAGAACCCCTGAACAAATATCTGCAGATCGTACAAACATTTGTCCCGAGGCGGGAATCGAACCCGCAACCTCCTGCGTCGCAGGCGGACCTTCGCCCGCTGCGCCACAGAGGTCGTCAATAAAAAATATCTATCTATGTATTATGTATTGTATTAAGTATATCAGTTATCTAGTACCCATAACACAAGTTCTGCTTAGCTTGGGGCTAGATATTGCTGTGTGAATGGTCCTGCATTATTTATTTATTTAGTTCTTTTAACAGTGTAGGTATTTTTTGATAAATTTTAGGAGCCATACTAACAGCACTTCTCCGCATTAACTAGTGCTGTATTAACTAGATGGCTTGTGGTTGTGGCCCTCTGTTATCTCCTCTGCTTCAGCCCACGGTGCCGGTGGCAGGTAGCCGGGAACAGATCCAGAACTGGTGGAAGTGATTTTCGAGTGTTTCCAGTTCGGTGAGTACACCAGCAGCAATCACACAAGTAAATAATAATGACGCTCGTCAGGAAGCATCTCGACAGAGTGTTTATATTCAATGTCATTACATTACACAAAACAAAGTATTTCGTCTGCAATAAACCAGTTTTAAGATGCTTCACGGTCGGTGCGCACACGAACAAATATTTATTGCAAAATATGAATTAATCATAAATTGAAACGTTTGGGGTTAGTTAGCGGCCGAGAATTGTACAAACGAAGATTGTACGTTAATTTATTGGTATATTTCTAGGAACATTGTATACCTAGTGTTGGAACTGTTGGAAGATCGTTGAGGGGAAAAACACCGCGCGTTTGTGCCAGCGAGGTGAGGTAACACGAACACAGGTACACTACACTAGTGATTACACACGCACTCTCACACTGACACACACACGCACACGCGCGCCGGCACACGGTGGACCGGATCCGCGGGCAGACGCGTGGTTCGCGCGGTGGTGTGATTGTGAACGTTAACGAGTATTTGCATACCTTTTGGGCAAAGGCTCTCGTCATTTTCATCTATTTACAAATGATTGGCTACTTATTACACGACAACTCCTAACAAATCTATTTATCTTCTATATTTATAAAAGAGAAAAAACTAAAGAAATTTTTGGAACTAGGTACAAGAGGTACGAGACTTGCATGTACGTTCGTTTTAGGACGACGTCAGCATCCAACGAGAACGGATTTTTGGAAATTCGAATTGTGGTAGGTCAAAAGTCGAGGTCAAAGGTTTATTGACAACTCCTCACGAAATCATCGGTGCGACACGAGCTGCGGGGTTCCTTTTAGGACGCAGCCGACCACTATGAACAGATTTTCAGAAATACTCCTACCTTAATAAATAATACCTACATTAATAAACCGTATACTTAATCTAGCACAAAGGTGTTTTATAGTCAGAGATGTGTGTGCATGCGCATGTATTGTATGTATTGAACACGTGATTTGAAACTTTCTTCAAAGTAAGTAGATTTACAGACAAGACAAGGCTATGGCGATGGTATTTTAGCATGGAAACTATTTGTTTTTAGGTATTTCTGAAGTCCAAGCGAATGAAATCGCGGGCCGGCAGCTAGTCCTACTAATATTTTCTGAAATGTTATATTTTTGTTACATAAGATGTCCAAAACTACTGAACAAATCAAGATGAGATTTGGCATAAGTACTCTTTTTTTAATTCCTTTTTAATTTAAGGGACTTTGAGTCGGGTAGTCGGGTCGTCAGTAAAGCAGCGACTAAAATTATTTGGATAACACCAGTATCCGTTAGGTTAACATTGTACAGGTCCCTTAATTCTGCTCTTAGAGACTCACTCCTCTCACACTCCACTAGAAGATGATGCACATCTTCTAGGACGCCACATGTGTCACAATTGGGCAAGTTTGTGAGTTTCATCAAATGTTTAAATTTATTAAGGGGTGTGTGCCCGGAGCGTTATCTATGAGCTATTACATAATGTTTTCTGTTAAGTTTACAATTGCTCCACCATGGTAGATATGCAGGCTGTTCTTGCAAAATTTTATACCAAATCCCTTTATTGATTGATATAGAATCGTATCGACTTCCACTTTTCAAAAATTTGGAACCTGTATTTACAACATGAATTTCTGACCCTATTTCAATAGCTTTTTAGCTATTTGTCTACTTCTTCATTTCTTTGAATACATACATGTGATGGAATCCATTGTAACCTCAGAGACACACCGTTTTCTAAGAGAAATAAAGCCTTCTTTAGAATTTCGTACGCTACCGAAGCACCTCGGACGTCCGAGGTGCTTCGACTCGACTGCCACTAAAAATAACTACTTTTCTACAGCTCAAAGTGCGAACTAACGATAAAGCCTCAATCGCTAGTAACTCTACCGACATAATCGAATTTAAATTGGACTCAATTTTATACAGTTCACTTGTTTTGTTTCTAGCGTCGAAAATTGCAGCACCAATACCAATATGAGTGAAGACTCATTTTAGAACCGTCTGTATACAATTGATACCAACCCCTATACACTACGTTAATCATGTTCAAGGAATGTGATTGATGTGATGGTCTCACTTTGATGGCTTTGATGATTCAGCGGTTAATGAAAACACTATCCAGGATTGTTAAGATTTATTTATTGATGGGTATGATTGATTGATATATTTGTTGATATAGGATTAATACTGCAGCTGACAAATGTATGCCTTTTACAAGGATTGGGGCAGGTCCAATTCAAAAGTTTGTAACTAAGCCGTATTGGTGTTCTGATATTTCTCAAGCCATTGCCGAACGCCGACTAGCTCTTAAAACATTTCGAAGAAACCCTACGGCAGCTAATTATGACAAATTGAAAGATAAAATTGCGGCAGCACAAAGGGTACACAGAAAAATAAGAACACAAAATTGGCAGGCTTTCTGTAGTAGAGTCGATGAAACCACTAAAGCTTCTGAAATGTGTCAAAAGATGAGATGGGTGAAAGGGCTTAAACGGCCACAGGTTTGTGCCCCAGAAGAGAGCAAGGAGGAGCTATTGCGCTCATTAGGACCTGACTTCGTACAAACATCTAAACATGTCTTCAGCTCTAGGAATGCTCTTCTAGGGTCTGAATTAACATAAGTACCTAGAATTGGAGTAAGGCTTGAAAAAGAAAAACACAGCTCCTGGAGAGGATGGCATCACCTATCCTATGCTATATTATTTACCGCTGCAATGTAAGGTATACCTGTTAAAAATGTATAATATCATATTTAGGTCGTCCCGGATTCCTAGTCAATGGCGTAATATTAAAGTAGTCCCGATTCCGAAAGCTAATAGTGACCCCAATTCTTTACCTAAATTAAGGCATATTTCGCTAATTTCTTGCATATGCAAAATTCTACATAATTATGATTTGTAAGCGTTTAGAGTGGTTTGTGGAGCGAAACCAAGTTCTATCTCCTATTACTTCTGGGTTCAGGAAGAACCAGTCTTGTTTAGATTGTTTGTAACGCTTAGTTTCCCAAATACAGATAGGATTTTCAAAAGGGGTGTCTACGTTGGCAGTATTTTTGGACGTGGAGAATGCATATAACAATATTCTTGTAGACCAACTATTAATAATAATGGACAACTTAGGTATAGGACATCAAATTTGTAATTATTTCTGGAGCTTTTTAAATGAAAGAATTCTTAAAATTGTAGTGATGATGGAGGAGTACGGGATAAAGTTAGGATAACCAGAAGAGGGTTAGCTCAAGGAGATCCTATTTCTCCTCTTTCTCTCTTTCCTGTCCTCTAGCACAAGCCTGGGCTTTGATTGTTTTATGTACTACTACTTTATGCCCGCGGCTTCGCGGCGATTTCTATCCCATGGCAACTGATTTATGGGATAAAAGTATGTTTCATTACTGGATTAGAATTACCAGTAAACAAAATTTCAGCCCGATCCGTAGTTTTGACGTGAAGAGGTAACAAACATCCATCCATCCATACATCTATCCAAACTTTCGCATTTATAATATTAGTGTGATGTGATTATTGCTATAGGTACCTCCATATGAGTCTGATCTATCATTTCTGAAAATATTATAATGACTTATTTTCAAACTAATATCCGTATTCAACCATGTTTCACTTATAATGTGTAAGAAAATTTTCTTATAAATAAATAACTGAACTGAACTGAACTGAATAACGCAAAATCTAATTTTACCCTGGTTCAAAAGCAGTTCGAAATCGTAACGTTCGGGCACCAGGCTCTGCGAGTTCCACTGCATTTAAAAATAGCCCAGTATAGCCCACAGGGCCCGATGCCAGCCTATCGGTGCCTGGACTACTGGTGTTCTCCATCATTAGAGAGGCCGAATACTTTACTAAATACCTCTCCCTGACCTGACTTAAAGATCTTACACAAAAAGCAAGTCATTCTTTGAAAACTATTTTTAAAATATTTTGTACCATTTCTGCACAACTACCACATGATAAAAGCTCCTCCTGTAACTTTCGTAAAATCCGTTAAAGCTAAACTGCTCTTTGTTCTCTTTGATCCTTTCTCTGTTCTTCTCTTTCTGACCCATGTCCTCTTCCACTGCCGCGTGCGAGACATTGGAGTTGTCGAATGCTGGCAATTGAAATGATTTGTCCTTCTTCTTTTTTTTTCCTTCCTCAACACTGGATTTACTCTTCTTATCACGTTGTCCTCACTGCTCCCTTCACTCTCTGTCCTTGATTCTCCTTTTTTCCCACCTTGGACCACCTGGCTCTATGTCATAGACTGTATGCGTTCATATTTCTCCGGAATCACAACATTGTTCTCTTCAATTTCATTACGTACGTTAGACATAACTGGTTGTAGACGTCCTTCGATTTATTCTCTGTGTATTTAATGAGTGCCATTTTATAAGTCATAGTATTCTGAGACATAGTCCAGCGAATTCATTTTTCCATTAAAAAAACCGGGCAGTTTTTATCGTAGGCAATGTATTTATCTCTACAGTTGTCGCAGCGGAATTTTGTAGTATCACAGTTGGAATGACTACCCCCACATTTTGGGACAAACAGTCTTTTTTGAAGGGCAGCTGCGAACTAAATGTCCATACAACATAACAACTCGAGCATTGCGATACTGGAAAAGTGTAGGGCTCAACCTTGAATCTACTACACTCATAACCATATACATATGACGGCAAAACTGAACTCTTAAAATCAAACCGAACTGTCTCGCTGTCAACCCATTCCCTTTCTACTGTCAACCTCTTCAATCTTTTAACAGACACGATCTTACAGTCAGCTGTAAAATATTTCATTATTTCTTCCTCATCGACTTCCAGAAATGTAACTACGCCGTATGTAAGATCTACTTCTAAAGGGAACTAAGCACTTTGTGACGTGTTCGAGAGTCCTGTACGGTCTAAAGGGAACTAAGCACTTTGTGACGTGTTCGAGAGTCCTGTACGGTCTAAAGGAAACAACACTTTGTGACGTGTTCGAGAGTCCTGTACGGTCTAAAGGGAACTAAGCACTTTGTGACGTGTTCGAGAGTCCTGTACGGTCTAAAGGGAACTAAGCACTTTGTGACGTGTTCGAGAGTCCTGTACGGTTTAAAGGAACTAAGCACTTTGTGACGTGTTCGAGAGTCCTGTACGGTCTAAAGGGAACTAAGCACTTTGTGACGTGTTCGAGAGTCCTGTACGGTCTAAAGGGAACTAAGCACTTTGTGACGTGTTCGAGAGTCCTGTACGGTCTAAAGGGAACTAAGCACTTTGTGACGTGTTCGAGAGTCCTGTACGGTCTAAAGGAAACAACACTTTGTGACGTGTTCGAGAGTCCTGTACGGTCTAAAGGGAACTAAGCACTTTGTGACGTGTTCGAGAGTCCTGTACGGTCTAAAGGGAACTAAGCACTTTGTGACGTGTTCGAGAGTCCTGTACGGTCTAAAGGGAACTAAGCACTTTGTGACGTGTTCGAGAGTCCTGTACGGTCTAAAGGGAACTAAGCACTTTGTGACGTGTTCGAGAGTCCTGTACGGTCTAAAGGGAACTAAGCACTTTGTGACGTGTTCGAGAGTCCTGTACGGTCTAAAGGAAACAACACTTTGTGACGTGTTCGAGAGTCCTGTACGGTCTAAAGGGAACTAAGCACTTTGTGACGTGTTCGAGAGTCCTGTACGGTCTAAAGGGAACTAAGCACTTTGTGACGTGTTCGAGAGTCCTGTACGGTCTAAAGGGAACTAAGCACTTTGTGACGTGTTCGAGAGTCCTGTACGGTCTAAAGGGAACTAAGCACTTTGTGACGTGTTCGAGAGTCCTGTACGGTCTAAAGGAAACAACACTTTGTGACGTGTTCGAGAGTCCTGTACGGTCTAAAGGGAACTAAGCACTTTGTGACGTGTTCGAGAGTCCTGTACGGTCTAAAGGGAACTAAGCACTTTGTGACGTGTTCGAGAGTCCTGTACGGTCTAAAGGAAACAAAGCACTTTGATAGTCGATATTATTATCCCGTTGAGTTCAATTCCGAATGTAAAATCCAAGATGGAGGGGTGTTGAAGGTTCGCTTCGCTAACGCCGCACACTCTCGTCGGGCCACGCGTGCGCGCACGACGCGGCCGAGTGTGACGATGTAAGAACGTAACTTGATGGCGTATGAACGGGGCGCGGTGTCTGCGCTACAGAGAATAAGTGGGTACTCACCGGTATGTTCGTATCTGTCCTTGCCGGTGTCGTTGTCCTGCGGGCGCGGGCGCGAGGGCGGCGCGGGCGCGGGCGCGGGCGCGGGCGCGGGCGCGGGCGCGCACTCCGCGTCGGCGCAGGCGCGGCGCTGGCAGCGCTCGCCGCTCCAGCCCGCGGCGCACTGGCAGGCGAGGCCGCGCGGGGTGCTCACGCAGGTGCCCTGCAGGCGACGAAGGGTTACCAACAACTAGGAATAGGAGTGGAATGTGCGGAGTACCTCTGAAGGCGCGCAGGCTCGGCCTCTCACCTGGTTGAGGCAGTAGGTGCAGTTGTCGGGGCGGCACTGGAAGCCGCGCGCGGCGAGCCGCACGCAGGCCGCGCCGGGCCCGCACTCGGGGCCGCCCACGCAGCGCTCGCACCGCACACCTGAACATACATCATGTACTGTCGTTAATACGCGGGGCGCGGGGGAGAACTGACGCGAGGGTAGGCCGACGACGGTGACGATACACTACTCTGTCAACAAAACTACCGGGAAAATATCAATAATACACAAAATGTTTGTTATTCATCCAGTTGGCAGGCGCCACTCCGAAGCTTGACAAACTCATAAACCCACGTCTCGTCACCAGCAACAATGCGTTTCATGAATGTTGGGTCGGAATTGACTCGTTCTAGCATGTCTTCAGCGACTCTCATGCGATTGAGTTTTTGGAGAAAATTCAGGTCTTTTGGGACTAAATAGTGGAGCGGCAACATGTTTCATACCCAAGTGATTATTTAAAAAGGTACGGATCGACTCGTGTGATACAGAGAGTTCAGCGGCTATCTCTTTCAAAGTTGAATGATGATTTTCAGTCACTTTTTCCTTCCCTTTTGCGATGTTATCTTCAGTTGCAGACGTTGATGGCCTACCAGAGCGAGGCATATCTTCCATCACAACATGACCGCTTTGTACCACTCTTATGCATGTGTTTTTGATAAAGTCGATTCGACATTTTTATGTTGTTTACGCGATTCACCGTAAGCCTTCTGTAACATTGTCAGTGACTCCGAACACGAAATTCCATTGGCGATGCAAAATTTAAGACAAACTCTTTGTTCGATGTTTTTGTCCAATAGGAAATTCGCAATACACACTAGATAATATCATATTATGATATAACTAAAAACAGCACTGTATTTAATATAAATAACAGATGCAACATAATAGTATCCGCTAGTACAGCGCAGTGCGCGGCGGGCCCCGGCTGGCGGCAGGTGGCGCCGTTAGCGCAGGGCAGGGCGGTGCACTGGTCCGTGCCCGCGCCCCCCGGCGGCGGGGGCGTCGCGCTGGGGGGACCGGAACCCCCCACACATACGTCCTGATAGTTACCATAGTATCTGCTAGTACAGCGCAGTGCGCGGCGGGCCCCGGATGGCGGCAGGTGGCGCCGTTAGCGCAGGGCAGGGCGGTGCACTGGTCCGTGCCCGCGCCCCCCGGCGGCGGGGGCGTCGCGCTGGGGGGACCGGAACCCCCCACACATACGTCCTGATAGTTACCATAGTATCCGCTAGTACAGACGCAGTGCGCGGCGGGCCCCGGCTGGCGGCAGGTGGCGCCGTTAGCGCAGGGCAGGGCGGTGCACTGGTCCGTGCCCGCGCCCCCCGGCGGCGGGGGCGTCGCGCTGGGGGGACCGGAACCCCCCACACATACGTCCTGATAGTTACCATAGTATCCGCTAGTACAGACGCAGTGCGCGGCGGGCCCCGGCTGGCGGCAGGTGGCGCCGTTAGCGCAGCGCAGGGCGGCGCACTGGTCCGCGCCCGCGCCCCCCGGCGGCGGGGCGTCGCGCAGCGGGGGCCGGAACCCCCCACACATACGTCCTGATAGTTACCATAGTATCCGCTAGCACAGACGCAGTGCGCGGCGGGCCCCGGCTGGCGGCAGGTGGCGCCGTTAGCGCAGCGCAGGGCGGCGCACTGGTCCGCGCCCGCGCCCCCCGGCGGCGGGGCGTCGCGCAGCGGGGGCCGGAACCCCCCACACATACGTCCTGATAGTTACCATAGTATCCGCTAGCACAGACGCAGTGCGCGGCGGGCCCCGGCTGGCGGCAGGTGGCGCCGTTAGCGCAGCGCAGGGCGGTGCACTGGTCCGCGCCCGCGCCCCCCGGCGGCGGGGGCGTCGCGCTAGGGGGACCGGAACCCCCCACACATACGTTTTTCATATTTCATATTTATTTATTGCAATCACTGTGTACATTTTTAGGTCTTAGTATCTAGGTAATGTATAAGAGACACAATGGTACCCTAGCAGGGCGTGGCAATAGGTACTGAGAGTGGAGGTGGACCGGGTTTCTATAAGAATCTCAGGTTGGGTTTTAGCAGGAAAATATAATTCAATAACTTATGTTTTTAGTGAATATGTACGTTTTTATAAAATATTGTATAGGTTGCAATGTAAGTATTGATAACGCATTTTTATTAGTAGGTATTTTTATTTTATTATTTTAATTTGTCGCTGAAGAAGTCATTTAAATCATAATAGCATTTATGTAAAAGGTATTGTTTTAATTTGGTTTCAAATATTTGGTCTTTTTCCTCGTCTTTTAGTGTATCCGGTATTTTATTATAAATTTTAGAAGCCATGGCGTTTGGCCCAGAACTTCGCATTTTTAGTTTTGACTCGGGTAGTGTGATTTTGTGCTGATACCTAGACGGATAGCGTCGCGGTAGGTCAGCTGTTTTTTGGAAATATTTGGGATATTTTCGAATAAATTTGCAGCATTCTAATATATAAATACATGTCAGTGTTAGTATTTTTAGTTGACGAAAGTGGTCTTTGCAGCTCTCAGGGCTCTTTATATTAACTAAGATTCGGATACACGATTTTTGAAGAACAAAAAGATTTTGGACGTCAGTACTATTTCCCCAGTCAGTACTACGTCCTGATAGTTACCATAGTATCCGCTAGTACAGACGCAGTGCGCGGCGGGCCCCGGCTGGCGGCAGGTGGCGCCGTTAGCGCAGCGCAGGGCGGCGCACTGGTCCGCGCCCGCGCCCCCCGGCGGCGGGGGCGTCGCGCAGCGGGGGCCGGAACCCCCCACACATACGTCCTGATAGTTACCATAGTATCCGCTAGTACAGACGCAGTGCGCGGCGGGCCCCGGCTGGCGGCAGGTGGCGCCGTTAGCGCAGCGCAGGGCGGCGCACTGGTCCGCGCCCGCGCCCCCCGGCGGCGGGGGCGTCGCGCAGCGGGGGCCGGAACCCCCCACACATACGTCCTGATAGTTACCATAGTATCCGCTAGTACAGACGCAGTGCGCGGCGGGCCCCGGCTGGCGGCAGGTGGCGCCGTTAGCGCAGCGCAGGGCGGCGCACTGGTCCGCGCCCGCGCCCCCCGGCGGCGGGGGCGTCGCGCAGCGGGGGCCGGAACCCCCCACACATACGTCCTGATAGTTACCATAGTATCCGCTAGTACAGACGCAGTGCGCGGCGGGCCCCGGCTGGCGGCAGGTGGCGCCGTTAGCGCAGCGCAGGGCGGCGCACTGGTCCGCGCCCGCGCCCCCCGGCGGCGGGGGCGTCGCGCAGCGGGGGCCGGAACCCCCCACACATACGTCCTGATAGTTACCATAGTATCCGCTAGTACAGACGCAGTGCGCGGCGGGCCCCGGCTGGCGGCAGGTGGCGCCGTTAGCGCAGCGCAGGGCGGCGCACTGGTCCGCGCCCGCGCCCCCCGGCGGCGGGGGCGTCGCGCAGCGGGGGCCGGAACCCCCCACACATACGTCCTGATAGTTACCATAGTATCCGCTAGTACAGACGCAGTGCGCGGCGGGCCCCGGCTGGCGGCAGGTGGCGCCGTTAGCGCAGCGCAGGGCGGCGCACTGGTCCGCGCCCGCGCCCCCCGGCGGCGGGGGCGTCGCGCAGCGGGGGCCGGAGTAACCCCCCACGCACACACACTGGGGACGGAAGATTATTGAAAAATGGTTTAAGCATATTTTTCGTTCTATAAGTGAAATCTCTTAAGCTTAAATTGTACCGCCACTGTTTCTACTCATTTAAGTTTTTAAAGGTGTTCGTTTTCCATATAAATAAATTAAAAAAAAATCTAAGCCATCACGCCAGGCCGGTTACGCTGAATTATGATTACCTACTTGCTTATTTTACTACCCGTAGGTAAACGTGCCCAGCGTGGGGATTATGGGCATTACCCCCCATGAGATAAAAGCCAATAAGGCGCTTATCAGGGGGAGGCCTGCGTCCAGCAGTGGACCAACACAGGCTGTTGAGGTTGAGGTTGAGGAGGTAAACGTAGGTACCTAAATGTGGAGTATGAAAAAATTAAATGAATGACAATACCTTGAGCGGGTATTGGTCCTCGGCGGCGGGCTGCGCCCCCGCGGCGGGCTGCGCCCCCGCGGCGGGCTGCGCCCCCGTGTCGAGCAGACACAGGCCGCGGTGCAGGCAGTGGCGCGCGCAGCGCGAGTGCTGGCAGCGCGCGCCCGCGTACAGCGCGCCGCACGCGCACGACTCCACGCCCAGCGCCGAGCGCGTGCACGTGCCCGGCCCGCACGCCAGGGAACACGACGAGGTGCCGGGGGCCGACGGCGGGGTAGGGGGCGGCAGGCCGAGGGCGGGCAGCCCGCTGCGGGATATCACGCACGTCACGTTCTCCTGGACAACGCGAGAAACATGGTGAGATGTGATCAGACAATCCAGAGTCCTCCTGTTATGCATGACTTACGGATGTGGAGTAGTCCTGCGGTACGAGTCCGTCGGGGCAGAGGCAGGCGACGCCGCGCGCGGCCGCAGAGCGCACGCACAGCGCGCTCGCGTCGCACGCCGACAGGCACGGGTCGCCACCTGCGGGCAATGGGAGGGCGTGCTTGAGTGGGGTCCGGACCCACGCGCTCGTACAGCGCGCGAGCTCGGAGCGAGGGGTACTGACCGTGCGGCGGGAACATGGCTTGGTGCGCGAGCGCGAGCGCGGTGACGGGATGGCTGGCGGCGCGCAGGCGGCGCGGCGACGCGGCGGCGGCGCGGCGCGGCACGCGCGTCACGCCGCGCCCCGCCGCGCACCACGCCCACTCCTCCCACACGGCCAGGCGCAGGCACGCCGGCCCGTACACGGTGATCAGGCTTGCGTTGTTAGTCGCGGTTAACTCTACCGCTTCTGCGAACAAAGTATCATTTTGATGAGATCAGATGAGATTCATTTGTAGACGTTAATAGACAAGGTAGCGAGACAATGATAACAACAAACTGCACAGTGTAAAGTCGCGTCGTTTTACTGGAAAGCCGACTCCCCCTGCCGTTCCTGCTCACAACACAACAGTGTTAGAGAAATGTTAAGGTCAAGTAAGAGTGGTAACCTCCGTGGATGTAGAGATGCGGTGGTTGCGGCGCGCTGGGCACGTCGGGCACTTGCACGAAGCGCGCGAGGGTGGCGCGCCCGCCGCCGTCCAGGCGCACGGTTTCCAGCAGCCCCCAGTACGCGTCCACGGCGTACAGCCGCCGCGCCGGCGCGTACAGCGCCAGCGCCGTCAGCCGCCGCGCGCGCCGCGCCACCAGCCGCCGCGCCCCCGCCCCGTCCTGCCCCGCCACCCACACGCCGCCGCCGCCGGCGCCGCCATCCGTCCAGAACATCTCTCTGATTAACATAGACAACGTTCAAAAGTTTTATAGAGAAAGTTCATCACAATCATGAATAGAGCAGAACCTTGTGCGACTCCCGATGTTATTTTAGATTACATTTCTATCACAATTTTATTATCGAATGGTCAAAGATGGTGGCGAAGGAGCAAATCACTCAGGGAATAGGGCTGCCCTCGGTGAAGCTCGCCTGCTCAGTGTAGGTCCAACAGCGTGCGTCGCCGCCGGGGAGCGGCCGAGGGAGCGGTGGCGCACGCGCCGGACGCCCCGGGAGAGCGTCGCGGCTGCGGGGTGGTGGATGCACTTGTACCTGGTATCGTTGTAGAGCACTATGTCGAAGGGCTCGGCGTCGGTCCTGGCGTGCAGCGTGGCGCGCCGGCGGCCGTCCAGCGCGGCGCAGTGCACGCCCCCGCCGCCCGCGCCGCCGCCCCCCGCCTCCGTCCAGTACACGCGCCCGCTCACCCACTCCACCGCTACGCCGCGGATCGCCCGCGCTGAACGGATCTACACACAAACAAGATTATTATGGATATGACTGCAACTAATAATCTATAAACTTTATTTAAAAAAGGTCCGTGTCTTGAGTCCAAACCATACACTTACTGTAAAACGTTCATCAGATTGAAACAACCGCCTTAAAAGTATTATTAATGCAGTCTCTCGGTTCATATCTGTATAAAGAGATCGGTGTTGTTTAGAAGACCTTCATGGGTATAACGAACACGATCGACCCGGTCTTTGTCCATCTAATCCCAAAAATTTAACCTTAAAAAAAAGCCAATTCAAGGTTTGTAATGTATACAGACTTCTTAGTAAACTTCTTGTCGGAGTAGGTTGACGTATGCGTAAGCACGTGAGACGCGGACAGCGCGCGAGAGGGAGCCACCAGAGCAGTGCGATGCTGCGGTGTGGCGCAGGGTGACCTCTGAGCCCCTACTCTGTTAACATAGTACTCACGATGACTTCAGCGCCGGTGGAGGAGAGGTCGGGCGCGTGGTGCGGCGCGCGCATGCTGCGGGTGACGTCACGCCGCGTCACGCACCCCCCCTCGTCCCCCCAGTACACCCACCACGTGTTGCCGATCAGAGCCACAGCTATGCTCGTTATCTCCGCCCTGAGGAGACAACTTCATCAACATTTTTTTGTAATGGTAAATAAATTAATTTTGTATTTGTATTTTTTGTATTAAAATCAATTTGGTTATTTCACACTTGAACCGTTAACGGTTAGTGAGAAGCCGCAGAGCTTAAACGAGCCGAGCATCGAGCAACGAGTCTTTGATTCGGATAGTTCCATCACTGACACTGAGCTTTGAAAGCTGTTATCATGTTAGCTGAGCGAGTTTACTTGAACAGCTCTGGTCGCTGCCAAAATATAGTAGACACACTTCCCGCCACGGCCTTCATCACTTCCGGCCAGAGTTAGAAACCTCATATTACGAAATAGAACTTGGCAGTTTCAGGCCGTGCACTGCCTGGAACTTAGATAGTAAATAAAAAGGTCGTATTAGACCCCCTGTAGGTAGTAGGTACTAACTTGGAGTGGTCTATCTCGGGCCAGTCCCCCGGCGCGCCGCCCGCGGCCCCCGCGTCCCCCTCGCCCGCGTGCTTGTGCGCGTCCCACAGCCGCACGGCGCCGCCGCCGCCCACCACCAGGATCGCACGATCGCCTGGAATTACGACTTTATTTACAGGAATGTACCTTACATTGCTACGAATTACATTTGCTAGGAATATTCCAAA
This sequence comes from Eupithecia subfuscata, assembly GCA_963564075.1. Lineage (NCBI taxonomy): Eukaryota > Metazoa > Arthropoda > Insecta > Lepidoptera > Geometridae > Eupithecia > Eupithecia subfuscata. The sequence continues at coordinate 216,718 of OY751118.1, read as the reverse complement.
TACATAAAGAGCACAGTAAGTTTAAAGTCATAAGGTTGAATCTCGCGTACCGGTAGCTTCGCAGGTGAGAGTGCCGTCGGGTAGCTGTCGCTGTTTGAAGCCGGAGACGCACCTGCGAGGACAGAGAATGTTGATCAAGTACAGACGAACTACTTACATACTTTACGAGTACATACACTAGCGAGAGAGTGGAGACGCTAGCGAGGGGGCCGTGCCGGCTGCATGCTCATTTAAACTTATGTATGAAGTTGTCATGTACCTAGTTAGCTTAATTTTAAGAGACTTAAATGTGTTTAAACACTCAATTTAGTGGTAAGTTGCAAGTTAATATGTATTTACCAACTTGACGAGCAAAATAGAAATGTTTCTATATTTCGGGTGTAGGTGGGCGTGACTTGTCCATGGACGCGTTTGGACAGGTACGGTCTACGGTAAGGTACGTACTACTTAGATAATTTTAAGTAAATGGACACGTACAAGGAGCGTCACGAAACTCTAGCGCTGACCGTTATTGCGCAGAAGTAAAAAATTAGGTATCACAGGGTGCGCAGTATCCGCTCCACCATTTGCTCAGCGCTAAACTTACGTGCCGCTACCAAGAGGTAGCGGAGGATTGGGTTACAAATTGGATACGATGAATTTGTAACCCAATTCAAGCTATTTCTCGCAAAATTTCTTCATTAAGTTCATCAACAATCTCATTCAGAATTAACCGAGCTACTTGTGCACGGTCCTCCAGTCTGAGTCAACGAGAGAGCTTATCCACTTAATACGTTTGGCGCACTAAAAATAAGGTCGCTCAAAATTAAGTTAAAATTTAGTAACTATTTGACTACTCAATAAATGTAAGCGTAGGTGTAAACCAGCCATTACTTGCAGGTGTGGTTGTTGTGTGGGAAGACTTACTTGCAGGTGTGGTTGTTGTGTGGGAAGACTTACTTGCAGGTGTGGTTGTTGTGTGTGAAGACTTACTTGCAGGTGTGGTTGTTGTGTGGGAAGACTTACTTGCAGGTGTGGTTGTTGTGTGTGAAGACTTACTTGCAGGTGTGGTTGTTGTGTGTGAAGACTTACTTGCAGGTGTGGTTGTTGTGTGTGAAGACTTACTTGCAGGTGTGGTTGTTGTGTGTGAAGACTTACTTGCAGGTGTGGTTGTTGTGTGTGAAGACTTACTTGCAGGTGTGGTTGTTGTGTGTGAAGACTTACTTGCAGGTGTGGTTGTTGTGTGTGAAGACTTACTTGCAGGTGTGGTTGTTGTGTGTGAAGACTTACTTGCAGGTGTGGTTGTTGTGTGGGAAGACTTACTTGCAGGTGTGGTTGTTGTGTGGGAAGACTTACTTGCAGGTGTGGTTGTTGTGTGTGAAGACTTACTTGCAGGTGTGGTTGTTGTGTGGGAAGACTTACTTGCAGGTGTGGTTGTCGTGTATGAAGACTTACTTGCAGGTGTGGTTGTTGTGTATGAAGACTTACTTGCAGGTGTGGTTGTTGTGTGTGAAGACTTACTTGCAGGTGTAGTTGTTGTGTGTGAAGACTTACTTGCAGGTGTGGTTGTTGTGTGTGAAGACTTACTTGCAGGTGTGGTTGTTGTGTGGGAAGACTTACTTGCAGGTGTGGTTGTCGTGTATGAAGACTTACTTGCAGGTGTGGTTGTTGTGTATGAAGACTTACTTGCAGGTGGGGTTGTTGTGTGTGAAGACTTACTTGCAGGTGTGGTTGTTGTGTGTGATGACTTACTTGCAGGTGTGGTTGTTGTGTATGAAGACTTACTTGCAGGTGTGGTTGTTGTGTGGGAAGACTTACTTGCAGGTGTGGTTGTTGTGCTTGGGCAGGCAGAGCTGCGAGCAGGCCGTGTGCGGGCACGCCTTGTCCAGCTCTGCAACAATCATCGCACGGTATCAACCTTCACGACCAAATAACAAGATTCTATTTGCATTACTCGTTACTGAATACATTATTTAACAGATATTTAAAGGTGACAAGACACTACGTTCTTGTTAAGCGTTGTTATCGTTACCAGTGTCGCAGGCGGCCACGTCGAGCACGCAGCGTCCGTCGGCGCACTGCGCCTCCTCCCCCCCGCACTCCTCGCCCAGCCCGCGCCGGCGCTCACCTGGAGACATGCCTACATAAGCTCTAGGACCGTTCTATTGGGATCCATATTTTAAATGTACGGGTGGGTGTGGGAGCCTCTTGACCCTTGCCGATTAAGGTTTAGGTAGAGGTACACATAGGATTAAGTGGCTGTTGCCAAATGAATGGATGGGCCGAAGATTGCAGGTTGTTAGGGTTACCGGGAAATTATAACTCATAGACCGCAACTAGATTATTGATTTCGATAAAAGTTAAGGTTTAATACGGAACAGAGAAGTCACGTAGATACGAAATCGCGTCAGTTAGGGCAACATGGTTAGCTCCGTGTAAGCTAAAAAGAGCTTTATTGCGTTTAAGCTACAATTTGAAATGTATTTAGTTAGCTTGCCGTGCTGATGTGCAGTGGCAGTGGCAGTGGCAGTGTAACACGCTGAACTTACAGAGGAGTGGTGTCTCGTCGGAGCCGTCGGGACAGTCCTTGAAGCCGTCGCAGATCAGCTGCGCGGGAGTGCACGTGCCGTCGTCGCACCTGGGGGTGCACGAGGGTTTACATCAGCTTTGGTAAGAGACGACTCTCAGGGCAGGGGTCAGGGCAGGGGTAGGGGTGGAACAGAAGTGGTCGTTTGGCAGAGCTCACGATCGTTCCGCTGAGCGAAGCAAGCCGCCCCCCTTACACAGCTGGCTCGCTGTGGGGTGTGCTTTAGTATGTACAGAGAGTTTCCCATATCTCACAGTGGCTGCGTCCCTAATACCCCCATTACCCGGGAGCGGTACGTATGCATACCGGAACATGTCCTGCCTGCAGGGCTGGTCCCGGCAGCCGCGCTCGTCGCCGGCGTCCGGGCAGTCGGCGCGCGCGTCGCAGCGCCACGCGCCGGGCACGCGGCACGCGGCGGTCCCGTTGGCGGCGCACGACGCCTCGTCCGACCCGTCGGGGCAGTCCAAGGACCCGTCGCACCACCACTCCCTGCGGACACGCGCACATGTACTCTCCGTCGCCGCGCCGGCTGCAGCTGTAGGTGCGTCAGGTGTAGTGCGAGCGGCGGATACCTGGCGATGCAGCGTTGCGCGTGCGCGCAGAGCGCGGCCTGCGGCTGGCAGGCGGCGCAGCGCTCGTCGGAGCTGTCGGCGCAGTGCGCGCGGCCGTCGCAGCGCGCGCTGCGCCGCACGCACTCGCCCGACTCACAGCGCCACTCGGACTCGCTGCACGCGCGCGGCACGCAGCCCATCTCGTCCGCGCCGTCGCCGCAGTCGTCCTGCACATAGCGAGTGTTCAGCTCAGACCAGGTCCCGCACACCGCGACAGTAGGCTCCTGCTCCGGTCACTCTGGCCTACCTCCGAGTCGCAGCGCCAGCGGCCGGGGATGCAGCGGCCGTCGGGGCAGCGGAAGTAGGTCGGCTGGCACGGCAGCGGCGTCGCGTCTCCGCAATCCTGGAACATATTACACAGGTATCCGTCGGTCGAACCGCATCTCTGACCGACATCTGTCCGTCGTCCGTCGACACTTGAACTACAACAAGACACCGACTCGATAGTAAATAACTGACTCACAACTTCGAAGGAGACCGGCGCGGGCGTCGCATGCTAAAAGATATCAATTCCTTGATTTCGCAAACGATTAATTCTATCACTTTTGCTTAATATAGAGCTTCTCGACATCAACTGTTGTTCCGAAAACCCCGGACATGTGAGTCAATTGGGTCGGCCGGGCCGGTGACGCAGGGAAGGATTTTCCTTTGCATTGTGAGGGCATATTCCGGTGATGGGACGACCTCTCGCCTCGTCTCCCTCCGGAGCTGTGCGGGCGCGGGCGCACACGTCTACTCGTACCTTCTCGTCCTCGAGCGTGGGACAGTCGGCCTCGTTGTCGCAGCGCCAGGTGGCGGGGATGCAGCGGCCGCTGGCGCAGCGGAACTCGTCCGAGGCGCAGGTTCGACTCTCGCAGTGCGCGCCCTCGTCCGACCCGTCCGCGCAGTCGCCGTCGCGGTCGCACACCCACACCATCGGCAGGCACTTGCCTCCACTCTCACATGAAAACTACAAACCAAATATAAAACAATCTTATTTCCATAACAATTATAAATAAACATTTGCTATAATACTTTAATAACAAAAAATATTTAAGGTAGCAAGTGCACTTGTCTGTAGCACAAATAGATACAATGGTAATCTGAGCATCGTTCCCCACAGCAGCGCGCCAGAACACATAATACTGTGGACGTAGATGACATGAACTAGTCTTGACAACACACAAGTACCTTTCAGAAATACAAAATGGCGATTATCTGCAGCGATCTATATTTTAATTGGTAGGTGTTGAGAAGCAACGATAAAGGTAGGGATGGAGTAATGTTAGAAGTGTTACGTGATGCGGCGGGCAGGTGCGCGGCGGGCAGTCGGCCTCGTCGTCTGCGTCGGGGCAGTCGGCGTGGCCGTCGCAGCGCGCCGCCGCCGCGACGCAGCGCGCCGACACGCCGCGCGACGCGTTGCCGCGGCACTGCGGAGGGACATCCACCTTACCACTCAACAACTTCTAAATGGTGTTCATTCAAGATCAAGCTCCTAAAAATACGTGCCATAGCACATTCGATTCGGAATGACGTATACAAAAATGTATCTCGAGAATTTATTGGCACATAAAAAATTGCAATTGTTATTAACAGAATAAGATGGACAAAAAAGATGTTATAACTCAAAAGATTCTTAAAGAGGAGGAAATTTCCAATAAAAAAGTTTCTACTTGCGGGAACTCTATCTCCATTAGTTTTAGCTTTTATTCAGCACTAAAAATAGGTCTCTGCGCGGCCATTTTGAAGGCTGTCTCGGACCAGGTTTACCAGAATACAGGTTTACAATGGATACATAATACATGTATCCATTGGATTTCCCTTCATATGGAGGGAAACAGAAAGTGACGTGCGGGAAGCCGGGTCACGAGGCCGGCTCGTCCGACCCGTCGCCGCAGTCATCCTACAACGCACACGCCCCCTCCCTTACCTTCCACTGCGTCATGAGACAGGTGAAGGCGTCGCAGTCGCGCTCGTCGCTGCCGTCCCCGCAGTGCGGCGTGGCGTCGCAGAGGTGCGCGGGGTGCACGCAGCGGCCGTTGTCGCACTGGAACTGTCCCGGCCGGCAGCGGAAGCCGGGGCACGAGGCCGGCTCGTCCGACCCGTCGCCGCAGTCATCCTACAACGCACACGCCCCCTCCCTTACCTTCCACTGCGTCATGAGACAGGTGAAGGCGTCGCAGTCGCGCTCGTCGCTGCCGTCCCCGCAGTGCGGCGTGGCGTCGCAGAGGTGCGCGGGGTGCACGCAGCGGCCGTTGTCGCACTGGAACTGTCCCGGCCGGCAGCGGAAGCCGGGGCACGAGGCCGGCTCGTCCGACCCGTCGCCGCAGTCATCCTACAACGCACACGCCCCCTCCCTTACCTTCCACTGCGTCATGAGACAGGTGAAGGCGTCGCAGTCGCGCTCGTCGCTGCCGTCCCCGCAGTGCGGCGTGGCGTCGCAGAGGTGCGCGGGGTGCACGCAGCGGCCGTTGTCGCACTGGAACTGTCCCGGCCGGCAGCGGAAGCCGGGGCACGAGGCCGGCTCGTCCGACCCGTCGCCGCAGTCATCCTACAACGCACTCACTTCACTTAAGAATAAAGAATAAGAATAATGTATCAGTTGAAAAACCAGTCAATATTGAATTCAAGTTGTTTCACACAAATATTTTAAAGGAAATGGTGGCGTCGGCCGTTGACCACTCGTGTATACCTGAGTATCGCAGCGCCACCAGAAGGGGATGCACTTGAGCGCGTTCTTGCACACGAAGTGCGCCGACGTGCAGTTGTCCTCGCACGTGCGTCCGTCGGCGCGCAGCACCCAGTGCTCGGGGCACGCGCAGCGCGCGCTGGCCGCGTGCGTGTCGTTCGCGCCCGTGAGGAGACACAGCCCGGAGCAGTTCAGCCGGGCGCACAGGTCGGAGAGCTCTACAAACATAGAGTACAATCAGCCCCACACACTCGTACATACATCCGAGGAGGGGTGGTGGGCGGCACTGACCGGGCACGGGCGGCTGGCGCGCGGGGTGGAACACGCGCAGGTCCATGGGCTTGTGCACGGTGGTGGTGAGCGTGCGGCACTCCAGCGCGCCGCCGCTCTCCAGCGACGCGTTGTGTTCCTGTACCACTCAACATTATCAACACCACATCGCGTTCATAAAAGTGTATTCTTACATTATTTTTTTGTTTCGAAATTCCAAAGGATTTGCATAATTTTTGTTAAATAAAATTGTGAAATTTTTATGATGTTAATTAATGCAAGAAGGCGTGTGAAAAAACACGAATAGAAAGAAAAAATATGTTAAAAATATTCGAAATTCAAAAAATTCGTAGTAACAATTGATCCCCTCAGAAACCCCCTTCCGACTTAATACACATGTCAGGTGGCACCCTGTGTAGTGATAGAATGAATGGTGTGGTACCTTGTAGTGCGGGTTGGGCCGGCGGCGACAGGACTCGATGCCGCGCGTCTCCCAGTCGCTCCAGTACACGCGCCCGTCCCACACGCCCAGCGCGAACACGTGGTGCAAGCGGAGCCACGGCATGCTCTCTGTACATCATTATAAATGCATATCATTATAGTACTAACTAATTGTATTTTTATTAGGCTGAATTATTTTTTAAATTAAAATTTCTACATCGTGATGATTGCGCACATGCGTCAGCAAAAGCTATCGACATCGACACCACTCTGCAGCTTTTAGAAGCAGTTTCCGGTACGCTGCAGCCAAGTGCTGGAACAACATCCCACCACCTATACGGGCTTCAGTGTTTTTCAAATTTTAGGGCCAAACTTAAAAAGTTTATTTTAGATCACCAGAAAACTAAAGATCTCAGAAATGAAATTTAAATTTTGTAGTATGTGTATTGTGGTGTGACAATTGTTGCATAATGTGCGCTACCTACACAGGCCTCGCTCCTCGCTCCTCGCTCCTCGCCTTCTTGCTCGGCTCACCTTTTGAGAACCTAGGTATGATTTATTAATTAGGCTTAGTCTGTTTGTACATGTTTGTTTGTTTGTTTTCTTTTTTGTTTTGCTATAGGTATTGTCAATTGTTACACCTTAAAAATGTTATTGCTCGCTGTTAACGTAGGTAGCATAATTATATATAATCTATCTTAAGATATTTAACTATTTATAGTTCTGTTTATTTTTCTATAGCCTCTCCTGGACCTTTTTCTTTTTGGTTGTAGGTATTGGTGTGCATATGCGGTGTCCTGCCTACCTGGCGTTATCTCCTGGGATCTTCTCAAATGATAGGCACAGGCACTTTGCAGATACAGTTTAATATAAGCACATACACAGGCATACACAACAATATAGTTTGTAAGGAGCACAGATATACATAAGCGTAGGTATGAGTGCGCGAGCGATAGGCAGAGGTGAAGCAAGCGAGCGTGCGTTCGGTGCAGTGGCGTGAGTCTGACTGGCGGCGCCGGTGACGCGGCGACCGAGGCTCGGTAGATAGCTTGCGCAGGCGATTCCTTTGTTCTGTCGTGTCAAGGTCCTTTTTACTCGATCCGACACGACACCGGAGCGGCGGCGACGACCAACCGAAGATTCTTCAGGTAAGTGCGCTAGGTAAGTATTTGGTGATACTGTGCATGTTTATGTTAGTTTATAATTTGTTGTGTAATATATATTTATATGTACATGTATATAGTTTTTATAATATAATATTGTGTGTTAGTTTATATAGGAAGGAGGAAGGAGAATAGAAGGAATATGAGGTAAGTTGTGGCCTCGCCACAGGACTCCCCCCCAGAGACCATCCTAGGATGGGCGATAATAGTCTGGGAATCTCACTCTTCTTCCTGAGCGTGTAGTTTTCTCGTACGCATCTTTGCTTTTGGGTGAGGTGGGGGCAGGATTTTCTTCTTCCAGGTGCGTCTTTTCGTTATTGTTTGAGGTAAGAACGTACGCTGGTTTTAATCTTTCTATTGTTACTGTTTGTTCTTTTCCTTTTATTCGCAGCTTGAAGACTTTGGCGTCCCGTTGTAATACTTCATATGGTCCAGTATAAGCCGGCTGAAGAGATCCTCTCACTGTGTCATCGCGGACGTAAACGTGAGTAGCAGAAGGTAAGTCCTTGAAAACGAAGATGTTTCGTCTGCTGTGTCTGGCTGCTGGCTGCGGACGTATGTCATTCATGATGGAACGGAGACGTGCTGAGAATTCTGTAAGGTCACTTGTTGTTTGCAGGGTTCTATCTAGCTGCAGGAATTCTCCGGGCAGTCTGAGGGGTTCACCGTAGAGGAGTTCAGCCGGCGATGACTGGATGTCCTCTTTGAAGGCGCTTCTCATTCCCAGGAGTACGAAAGGTAAGGGTTCCGTCCACGATTTGTTACCATGGCACGTGATGGCTGCTTTTAGCTGTCTGTGCATTCTCTCGACCATTCCGTTGCTTGCAGGATGATACGCTGTGGTCCTGTTACGTTGAAATCCGGCGAGTTCTGACAGTTGCTTCATTAATGCTGACTCGAACTGTTTTCCGCGATCTGTAACCACTTCTGTAGGACAACCATAACGCGCGATCCAATTTGAGACAAAGTATTTTGCCACGGTCTCAGCGGTAATGTCTTGCAGGGGTATTGCCTCAGGCCATCGTGTGAATCTGTCGACGGCGGTGAGACAATAGCGGTATCCGTCCGATGGAGGTAAGGGCCCGACGATGTCGATGTGTACGTAGCTGAATCTGCCGCTTGGTAGCTTGAAGGTTCCCACCGGTGGTGATACATGCCGTGTGATCTTCGTGCGCTGGCAGGGATGGCAGAGCTTGGTCCACTCTCGGCAGTCTTTATTAATTCCTGGCCACACGTAACGCTGGGCCACGAGTTTAGCGGAAGCGTTGGCGCCGGGATGGCTGAGTGAGTGTAGGCTGTCGAAGACTTGCCTCCTGAGCTCTTTAGGTACGTATGGTCTTGGTGTCGGCGTGCTGTCGTCGCAGTAAAGTTCCAGTCTCGTACCAGGTACTGTTACTTTGACGAGTTTGAGTGATGTTCCTCCTTGCAGCAGAAGTTGAAGTTCTGGATCGGATTTTTGTGACTGGGCCATGTTCTTCAGCTCAACGGGTTGCACTATCTCTTCTATTCTGGAAAGGGCGTCAGCAACGACGTTGTCCTTTCCGGAGATGTGTTGAATGTCCGTCGTGAATTGGGCGATGTAGTCAAAATGACGGAACTGGCGTGGCGAGCATTTCTCTTTGTGTCCGTGGAACGCGAAGCAGATTGGCTTGTGATCTGTGAACACAGTAAAGTGTCTGGCTTCCACGAGATGTCGGAAGTACCTTATTGCGTCATATATCGCAAGCAGTTCTCGGTCGTATGGCGAGTATTTTCTCTGCGCTGGACTCAACTTCCGGCTGAAGAATGCGAGTGGTTCCCAATTTCCGTCTCTAAGCTGTTGCAGTACGGCGCCGATGGCTAAGTCCGACGCATCCGTGACGAGCGCGAGTTTTGCGTCCATGTCCGGATGAGCCAATAGCGTCGCGTGACATAAGCTGTTTTTGCAGTCGTTGAATGCTCGAAGTGCTTCTCCCGTGATGTCTACAGGATGCGAGCCTTTCACGGATCCAGTCAGCAGATTGTGCAGTGGAGCTTGGGACTTGGCGGCGTCTCTGATGAACCTACGATAAAAATTTAGCATACCGAGGAATCTTCTTAGCTCCTTGACGGTCTTCGGGGTGGGATAATCTTTTATGGCTTGTATCTTGCTGTCGAGGGGCTTGATGCCGGCAGAGGATACGCTGCAGCCGAGGAAGGTCACCTCTTCTGCGCCGAAGATGCATTTGGAAGTATTTACCACCATTCCGTATTGCTTGAGCCTCGTGAAGATGAGATGCAAGTGACGTAGATGAGCCTCTTCGTCAGAAGAGAAGATCAAAAAGTCGTCTAGGTATGAGTAGCAGAAGTCCAGGTCCCTCGTCATTTCGTCTACGAACCGCTGGAACGTCTGTCCAGCATTGCGAAGTCCGAAGGCCATGTATGGACATTCATACATCCCAAAGGGCGTGGTGATGGCCGTCTTGGGGATATCTTCAGGATTGACAGGTATCTGGTTGTACGCTTTGACCAGGTCTATCGTTGAAAATATCTTGCAACCAGTAATGCTTTGTGTGAAGTCTTGAATGTGACGAATGGGATATCGGTCGGGGATTGTGCGGGCGTTCAGCATCCGGTAATCACCACATGGTCTCCATCCGTTGTCTTTTTTCGGAGCGAGGTGAAGTGGGGATGACCATGGGCTCTCTGATGGTCTGATTGTCCCATTCTTCAACATATCTTCAAACTCCTGCTTCGCTATCTTTAGTTTGTCTGGCGCGAGCCTTCTCGGTGTGCAGTAGACGGGTGGTCCTTCGGTGGTCCGTATGTGATGGACTGTGTTATGACGTATAACCCGATGTGTTCCTGCGGGGCGAGTTATTTCAGGGAAATCCCGGAGAAGATCTAGGTACTTCGACTCCCCTGTCATCGTCTTCACCGAAGATATAGCGTCGGATGACGGTACAGGCGCTGCGCCGGCTGAAAGACTGGTTTTCTGGTCGATTAGGCGTTTGTTACGGCAGTCTACCATTAAATTGTAGAAAGATAAGAAGTCGACGCCGATGATCGCCTTTGTGACGTCGGCGACGGTGAATCGCCAGGTGAACGCGCGACGGAGGCCAAGGTCGAGCTCCATCTGCTTGAAGCCGTAGACTGCTATAGGTGTTCCGTTCGCTGCGAAGAGATCAAACTCTGTAGTTCGTGGTCGTCTTTGCTTCAGGGCGGAGCGAGGAAAGACACAGATGTCGCTCCCTGTGTCGACCAGAAACTGCATCCTTGTTCGTTTGTCCGTGATGAATAAGCGACCTGTTGAACTTGGGCAATCATGTGTCGCTACTAGTGACTGCCGCTGGCTTTTCCCGAACCTTGTTTGTAGTCGCACGGTTTCAAGCATCTGCGTGCGTCGTCACCGAATCTATGATGGAAAATGCATGTGGGAAACTTCTTATAGTTCGATGCTGATCGTGTGCTGCGTCGATCACCACGTCCTCTGCTTCGCGAACGGGATCTGGATCCTGTCGAAAGTGCTGCCACCTGGCGGCTAAGCTCGGCAACTTCCTTGGAAAGTTTTTCGATCAACGAACCTGGCACTGCGTCTGTAGATGATACCTGCGGGGCTGCTGGAACGAGGTCATGGATCTTGTCGGCGAGGTCTGCGAGCGCGCGCAGTGTTGACTCAGCCTGGGACGCGACGACAATCTGGATGTTACCAGGTAAGCGGCTTGTCCATACAGTCTTTATGAAGTCGTCGGGGATGCTCGGGCCTGCTAGATGCTGGAGGTGACGGAGGAATGCTGACGGGCGCCTGTCGCCTAACTCTTCGTGCATCAATAGCTGGGTAAGTTCCTTCTCACGTGACGCAGATAATCGCTTAATAAGCTCGCTTTTTAGTAAGTCGTACCTGCCTCTTGCTGGCGGATTGACCAAAATGTCTTTTACTTCGGCTGCATAGCGGTGTTCCAGTTGGGCGCTGACGTAATTATATTTTGTCTCGTCGTCCTTGACGCCGGAGAGTGCAAAACTTCCTTCCACTTGCGCGAACCATACAGCGGGCTCTTCAGGCCAGAACGGTGGAAGTCGTACTCCAACTCGAAAAATGTCGGACGGTGTAAATGTCTTTTCCCCGGAACCGCCATCTTGGCTTGGTGCGCTTGTCGAGGCATTGTCTTTGGACATTCTGGCGTAATATGAAATAATTTCACTCGCTTACGGTTTGTACGATGCTCCTTGTGTATTCCGTGGAAAGTATCCAGTATCGGGGGTCACCACTGTAGGTATTGGTGTGCATATGCGGTGTCCTGCCTACCTGGCGTTATCTCCTGGGATCTTCTCAAATGATAGGCACAGGCACTTTGCAGATACAGTTTAATATAAGCACATACACAGGCATACACAACAATATAGTTTGTAAGGAGCACAGATATACATAAGCGTAGGTATGAGTGCGCGAGCGATAGGCAGAGGTGAAGCAATCGAGCGTGCGTTCGGTGCAGTGGCGTGAGTCTGACTGGCGGCGCCGGTGACGCGGCGACCGAGGCTCGGTAGATAGCTTGCGCAGGCGATTCCTTTGTTCTGTCGTGTCAAGGTCCTTTTTACTCGATCCGACACGACACCGGAGCGGCGGCGACGACCAACCGAAGATTCTTCAGGTAAGTGCGCTAGGTAAGTATTTGGTGATACTGTGCATGTTTATGTTAGTTTATAATTTGTTGTGTAATATATATTTATATGTACATGTATATAGTTTTTATAATATAATATTGTGTGTTAGTTTATATAGGAAGGAGGAAGGAGAATAGAAGGAATATGAGGTAAGTTGTGGCCTCGCCACATTGGTAATTTTTCTTTATTAACGGTCAACTTACGAAAGACCATTATCTATCCACCACCTTCATCTATTGAAAACATACAAGTGGATCTTCTGAAACTCTATCATCTACTCAACGTGAAGGCAAGGATGACTCTGAAGTACTTTATATTCGAAGTCAAAATTCCTTTGATAACTCGAGGTGCCTGCGGGAGTTACAACCTTATCGTATCCCTCAACTTATACCTAGGTACACAAAACACTCCGCGCCCTACAACACTCATACACTCATTCGCCGCGCCCCAGGGCACAAGGCACACTTGGATATAGAATCGCAGACGTGATGCAACGCAATGGTTTCGACGGAAGATCAGCGGTGTAGTGCTATAACCATAGCTATCACCAACACGAGTATGCTGAGTCGAACGCCATTGCGGCAGCTTTAAGGTATTTTATAAGTGAGTATTATTATACAGAAACAGTAGTTTACATGGTGTTGGTAATTTAATTAATTTAAGTATATATTAATGTTATATTTGTCAGCTACAAATGAAGTATAATCTTTTCTTATCTAATAACTGGTTTTATTATATGTAAGTATGTAGTTGTGTGCACCTCTCGAGAAGAGCACGCGCACGTGCGAGCCGTCCAGCCTCGCGACCGCCACGTAGTCCTCGCGCGCGTCCGCGAAGTACAGCTCCCCGGCCGGCAGCAGCGCCGCCAGCGCGTTGGGCCAGCCCAGCCCCGCGGCCACGATCACGCGCGCGCCCGCGCCGTCCATGCCGGCGCGCCCGATGTGCGCGCGCGCGCCCCAGTCCGACCAGTACAGCCAACTGCAAACCGTTCTCAGCTCATCCACGCGATCTAAACTAAACGCGTGCCTATGCTGCTCAACTGCCGTCACTTGGCGAGTATCGTTACCACTTCTAACGATACTCTTTTGAATAAACTGTAGTCGACCGCAAATGCAACTTTATACGTCTGATAAGACAGTGCTGTGTAGAGCGTGCTTTCACCTACAATACCTCTGGCAAATTACTGTAGAACGTACAAAGAAACTGCGCAGGGTTTTAACCCTCACAGTCAACAGGAAACTACAAATTAAAAAAACATGTGAACGACTACTTCAATCATATCTCTTTCTTTTAAGTTACACAGATTTTCATTATTATTAGATTCAGATTAGATTCAATACAATAATAATAAAACCCCAAAGAAAACTCTTTTTTTTACAGCGCCTTGAGGAAAAATTGGAGAAATTTTATATTTCTGTAAAATAATTTCAACCTTATTGGTCATATATTGCTATGGGTTATATTTCATAATTCGTTTCATTACTTTGAATAGATTCGATTTAGAGAAATATTTAAAACGGTGAGGACCGTATTGGGCAATTTACCGCGGAGCGGCCTTAATGACTCTTTTATTGGGATGAATATTTTGTACTGCAAGCAGCCTACAATAATGATATATACGATAAGCCCTAGTCCAAATGAAAGGCAGCAGGTAGGCAGGTAGGCAGGTAGACAGGTAGGAGTATGAGATGCACCGACCCCTTCTGCGGCAGCAGCGCGAGCGCGCGCGGCTCGCTGAGGCCCTCGCGCAGCAGCACGCGGCGGTGCGCGCCGTCGGGGCGGGACACCTCGATGGTGTCCGTGCCCTTGTCGCACCAGTACAGGTTGCCGCCCACCCAGTCCAGCGCCAGCCCGTCCGGGTTCTGCAGCGTGGCGCCGTGCAGCAGCTCGTAGTCCGGCGGCACCGCGCCCTCCGCCCCCTCCGCCCCCAGGTCCGGCGCGCAGGCGCGGCGCAGCGCGCTGCCGGCGCGCGTCACGTCGCTCCAGTAGAGGCAGCCGCGCGCCCACTCCATGTCCAGCGCCACGGCGTTCGTCAGGTTGTTCGTCAGCAGCGTCGTGTGCCCAGCCTCCCCCCGCCCCGCGCCCGCCGCCTCCAGCCACACGCGCCGGATGTAGTACCGGTTCGTGAAGATGAGCGACGCCTTCACATCTGCAACCACACGACGATTGAACGCTGACAAATGAGACGGCGGCATCGCGAACGTCGCGTCCGGCCCGTGTGAGAGAGAGAGAAACTCACTCGATACAGGCGTGCAGCTGACGCCGTCCTCCATCAGTTTGTACCCCTGCGCGCACGAGCACACGAAGCTTCCCGGCGTGTTCCTGCAAGGTATGGCGGGGCGGGTTAGTAATCCACAGTGGGTGGCCGCGCGCACCGCTGCTGCTAGTGGGGTGCAGGTACCTGCAGTGGTGGTCGCAAGGCTGCTCCTCCTCACACTCGTCCACGTCCCGACAGGCCGGGTCGGGCGCGGGGCGCGGGGGCACGGCGCGCCACCCCCCGCGGCACCAGCACGCGCGCCCCACCGCCAGCTCCGTGCAGTTGTGCGGGCACCCGCCGTTGCGCACGGCGCACTCGTCCACGTCTGCACACAAACACCATCATCCACTAACGTCGTTGGACACGTTGCGGCGACATCTATCCAACGTCGCTTAAGCCACATCATGACATCAGCCTCTTATCTTATCCAGAACAACCGAGGCAGGAGCGAGGTAGATCGATAAGCACCGATTAAGTCTCTGGTTTTTCACTTTTCTAAACTAATTTTATCGACACCAAAAAAAACTGTGTGAACCTGGCAACCGACTTTTGAGATATTTTTGGTCCTTTTTGACTGTGTGGTTCTACCCGATTGTACCGGGTTTGTACCGGATCGTACCGGGTTTGTACCGGATTGTACCGACAAAGTTTTCATTTGAACCCTAAGGGTAAGGAAGGGGGCAGTTTTTCCAATAGTCGATTTTAAGTTAAGTGAGAAAATGAATATATGTATGTAAAGAAATAGGTATCTACCATTTCTTTAGTTTGAATTCTGGCGCTTTGAACAAAATGAGTGATCGGATACATTGACAGTGACGGTTTGACAGCTGCTTCAGATGGATGTCAATGTCATGTCAAAATCTAATGGAGGAAGAATAGAAAAAGTCCATCCAAGAGACTCGTGTGTTTGTTCGAATTGAATACAATAAAATATGTGAAATTAAGTAAAATAGTGCCGAAAAAGAAACTTTAATTGTCGTTTCTTTGATTTCAGGTAAGATAATTAGATAATAAGCTACCCAACCAATTGTACCTAAGTATTTACAAACTTAAATAAAACTTTGATTTCAGAGCAACGCATTATCGTTTCATTTCACACACAGAGGATAATTAGACTACATAATTGTCTTATATGTATTTATCTCGGAATTTAATATTACCTAGTAGGTACTAAGGCACAGTTACAGTGGAACCTCTAAATTGCTAACATAATAAACGTACCTTTAGTCACACAAGGCGGAAACAAACGAAAACCATGCATATAACCCTGAGATAAACCTGAAACTGTTCGGCGTTCAAAAATTATCATGGTTTGTAAATCGACATAGTTATTTAAGAACATCTTTAAAAAGCTCCTAAAAATTACATATTAAGTGTACAAAGTACAATGTGTCAGGTCAGGTTGCAGAGCTAGTTCACCTCAAATCCTACAATATAATGTCTACTTGCAAAACGTGATATTTGTTGTAAAACGTGATTTCTATCTTCCGTATTAAATCTTTATGTTAACTTAAATCTTAATAAACTTCAGTTGCGATCAAACTGTTGGAGGACATATTATTCACGGTACCCCTATCATTAAGATTAATCGTGAATTATATAAATGGTTCTCAGGCAGATCTGAAAGTAACGAACGGGTACAAACGAAACACTATGACTTGAAACTTCGAAATTGTTCAAACGTTGACGATTTTGGGAAACTGACAAGGTTTCTTCAGAAAATTACAAGTGAGATTCTAGACAGGCACACATAATGATAGGTCTTGACTCAACTAACATGATTTAGACAATACTAGAAGGTACAAACGGACGCAAACAAAAATCTTGGGCTTGAAACCACTGAAACTTCAAAATTGTTCAAAAGTTGATGATTTTGGGAAACTGTGCTTATCAATCTTTATCGAAAACCGTAACCTCGCTCCTTCACTACCTTCAAAGGTCATCTTCTGGATGGCGCTAAGAAGAACGCAATATGCTAATTCGATTAGATCGCGAAACCCTCGATTTCTGAACGTCTGAGTAAATAGAACTACTCTACAATAAGAACGGACATGCTGACCAGATCGGCTCGGAGCAGGGAAACATTGTCTTTGTTCATCCTCCCAAGTATACTCACTGCATCGCCACTCGTCGCTGTAGTCTCCGCAGTCGTCCTGTGCGTCACAGAGCGTGGTGCGCGGCACGCAGGCCTCGTTGCGGCACTGCCACTGGCGCGCACTGCACGCGCTGCGCGAAGCCGTGCCGCCCAGGTTGAACGCAGTGGCGAACGATGCTGCACAGACAATGGTACCCTACTTGAATGGGCGGTGCACAACAACCAGCCAGGACAGGTGTGAGGGCCACGAAGAGACCAGGCGAAGCACATCATTAGAGTTTACATCAAGCGACTCTGTCTACACCTGATGAGGCGCTAGGTCACACCTACCAAGTACCAGAATATATAATCTGGCACTTTACGGTGTTGGGCTGGTTAGGACCGGGACCTGCTCAGACAGAGGATAATGTACAAATTACAATACTGTAGGAATCGCGGCTTGCTCTTCCCGGGATGCTAATATAAAAGCCGAGTTTATGGTACAAAAGCTATATTGTATAAAACTACGACTAATATGATGTTAATGAGTGCGGTTGAAATGGCTGCTGCTGATGCACTGACCTCCGCAGGCGCCCGGTCCGCGCTCGCGGCACGAGTAACCTACTTAGGTCAAACTGCTGATGATGCTAATTTACCTACCTACGTGATCGATGTATCGAACAAATACACTCGTAAGCAAGACGTCGGTGCATATCTACGAGTATATATACTTACTATTTATGTATACTTATACTTAATAATCTATACTATCACACTAATATTATAAATGCGAAAGTTTGGATGGATGGATGTTTGTTACCTCTTCACGCCAAAACTACTGAACGGATCGCGCTGAAATTTTGCACACAAGTAATTCTAATCCTGGAATCAAACATAGGCAAACCAAGTCAAACATAACATACTTTTTATCCCATAAATCAGTTCCTATGGGATAGAAATCACCTTTAAACGTGTCCATAGAAACAACGCGTGCGAAGCCGCGGGCATAAACTAGTAATATTATAAAGAAGAAAGATTTGTATTTTTGGATGTTTGTAACGAATAAACTCAAAAACTACTGGACAGATTTCAAAAATTCTTTCACCGTTAGAATGCTACATTATCCTTGAGTAACATAGGCTATATTTATTACTTGAAAAAATTAGGGATCCCTACTAAAATTTCAATAATGAAACCCACCTTGGGTAATATGGATAGTAAAATAATTAGCCATAAATTATCTTTCATCGCATGCGCTGCGGAAACTAATGATTGTATTGTTATACAAGCAGTGTAAGCTTTTAAAAAAGTGAATAATAAAATAACAAAATACTAATAGAAAAATAAACGCCGCCGCGCCGTGGCCCGTGCGTGGTGTGGCCCCGTGCAGCGCAGCGGGCAACGCAGCGAGGGAGGTGGATAAAAATGTAAATGTCCTGCTTAAAGATACATTTACTCTACGTTTATCCCAAAATGTTTAAAAAATAAATGTCTACCCGTGCCAAGCCGGGACGGGTCGTAATATAAATGAATAGGTGTAAGAACGTAAATACCGCGGCGGTCAGCGAAACGTCGGCGTCAGTACGGACGCCTCCAACCTCCACGCGGATGTCGAGAGAGCCGGCTCAGGGTCCCTGCCAGAGGAAGGGCAGCAGCTTGACCTTCCCTCTGTGTATTTGATCACGTTCACTGCGAGCACCCATCCGCGTGCCGGCCGCGGGGATCGTACTCGTAGCTTGATTGGGGAGGCTTGCTACGAGTAGATATACACGAACATATGTGTGGTGTGCTGATGAGGAAGGGGCCTAAGTGAGTGTAGTATACTAACAGCAGAGCTCGGGGTCCTCGTCGGAGCCGGCGCCCTGGCCGCCGCCGTCGCGGCAGTGGTCGCGTCCGTCGCACAGCAGGTCGGGCGGCACGCAGCGCCCGCCGCACGACACGCCGCCCGCCGCGCCGCACCACCGACCCCCCTCCGCGCCCGCCTCGTCCGGGGCCCGGCGCGGGGGGGCACAGCCCGCCGGCTCGTCCGACCCGTCCGCGCAGTCCGTGTCTCCGTCGCAGAACATCTCCTAGAAAGTATTACAATTGTGATGCGTTTGTCTTCTTAGCGTAGTACACGTCTTCGAAGGGGATAGGGGGGACACTCAGCGGCAACGCGTGTTCCCAGAAGAATGTTCGGGACAAAGCGTTGTGCGTAAGTCACCCGAGTGGCACTAGTGTCTAGTGAGTAGAGCTTGGAGGCCTGGAGCCAGCAGTGGGTGAAGTCAGGCTGTAGATGGATGTGGACGAGCGGGAGGTACGCACTTGCGGCAGACAGCGCTGCGTGGGTCCGTCTGCGCAGGCGATCTCCCCCGGCGCGCAGCAGCCCTGCTCGTCCTCTCCGTGCGGGCAGTGGCGCTGCGCGTCGCAGCGCGCGGCGAGCGGCACGCAGGCGCCCCCCGCGCCGCAGCGGAAGCTCCCCGGCGCGCAGGAGTGGTTCCCCCCGCAGCCCCGCTCGTCCGCGCCGCCCGCGCAGTCCGCGCGCCCGTCGCACCGCCACGCCAGCGGGATGCAGGTGCTCTGCCCCGCCCCCGCCCCCCCGCACCGGAACTGCCCCGCGCCGCAGCCGCGCGCCGGCTCGCTCTCCTCGAACCAGCCCACGCTCATGTCCGTGGCCTCTGCGAACACACTCTCTCTAATTATCATCTTGCCCAGACAAACTCTCGACACTCGTTTCCTATGGCTGTGTCTGACAAATGTTGTTTAGGCAGACAAGTACAACATACGTATTTTTAATTCTAAGGAAAATAAATTACTGAATGATTGCAAACTCCGGCCTCTAACAGTAAAATGGTTGGTGGTGAACACGCACGCAGCAGATATGATACCCATAGCTGCGCTTGCTGTTGAATGCGTATTCGCTCGCGATTACCTAAAGTTGTTCAGTTCGCGATCGACCGCCGCGCGCCACCGTCGCGTCGCGGCGCGGCGGCGCGGCGGCGCGGCGGCGCGGCGGCGCGGCGGCGCGGCGGCGCGGCGGCGCGGCGGCGCGGGTGCAAACCAATTCAACCATTCCGTACCATTCATACCATTCTTACCGTAAGTTGGCGGTAGTAGTTTAATTATCTTTATATAATACGAGTCTTGTGACTATAGTCCGTACCGTACTACACCAGTGACTTCCTTGACCACCAACCGAACACCACACCAAATACCTTGGGGATCAACCAGCACAGCATCATCCATAACCGTTTTCACAAGTTAAACCTTTCTATCGAGACATATTTGTAGACGATAGTATCTCTATAGAGCTACCTTCGAGCTGGGTGTGGCAGTCCTTCTCGTCGCTGCCGTTGGGGCAGTCGGTGTAGTTGTCGCAGCGCCAGGCGGGCAGGTAACAGGCGCCGCCCCCGGAGCCCCCGGAGCCCCCGCCGCCGCAGGGCAGCGCGCCGGCGCCCAGCGTGCCGCAGGAGGCGCGCGCGCAGCCCCGCTCGTCGCTGCTGTCCGGGCACTGCACGCGCCCGTCGCAGCGCGCCGACACGTCCACGCACGACCCGTCGTCGCATCTGTGGAGGGCGCACACGCTACTGGTCAACTAACCAACACTTCCTAGCTCTCGACACTCAATGGTGGGTACTACGGCGGCCGCGTCGCGCGCCGCGCCACCACACGGCGCATCAGCTGCCAACACAGAGGAGGTCGCGACGACCCGCGAGTTGACAGTTCCTGTTGCTCGCTTCTTCCGCAAATCATTTAAGGGAAGAGAATCGATCAACACTTTAGTGCAGTCCATGAGTGCTGGAAGGAGGGCACCTCTTTGTGGAAAAGTCGAAAGCAGAAAGTTTGCCTTGACGTGGACTTTGTTTGCACTAGTTAGGAGACAAGTATACTAAAAGCCCCGACCCCTGTGCGGTGCGCGCCGCGCCGCAGCAGTGGGGGCACTAAGAAGGTCCTGTTTTTTAGTTTCTTGCTTACATCTCGTAAACAATGCGTCATAGGAAATTATTATAGGATAAAATGATAGCTGATAACATTTATTACATGTATACTTTTTACCGATTCCCATTCGTTGTCTAGATATGAGCTCCGAAAAATGGTCGATTTTATAAATGTGTTTTATGTGGTGGGTCGTACTTGAACTGCGTGTCGTGGCAGTCGCAGTCGGCCTCGTCGGCGCCGCCCTCGCAGTCGGCGCGGCCGTCGCAGCGCGCGGCGGCCGGCACGCAGCGCCCCGCGCCGCAGGCCCAGTACCCCGCGCCGCACGTCGCGTACGCTGCAACACATACGCTGACATTCACTGGACGTGCACATGTCTTGCAGGGATACGTACGAGTGGCGAGAGGAGGGAGGATATCCTAAAATACGCGCAGTTACATTTAGCTACATATAAACGGACGCGAGAAGTCGTGCACTGTGTGTCGGGTGATTTTTTCAACATTTCTCCTTTCGCATGAAGTGCTAGTCTAGCTCTCGTGCAAAGAGTTGAATAGGTACTGACTGCAATATGCGTAGTCTTCATCCGAAGCTGTGAGCAGATCATCACTGCAGTGCGGGACTCCGTCGCAGACCAGCTCGGGGGGCAGACAGGGCCCCTCGGCGCAGAGGAAGCGCGGCGCGGCGCAGGGCGCGGCGGGCGCGGCGGGGCGGCAGGCGCGCCCGTCCCCCGCCAGCACGCGCCCCGCGGCGCACGCGCACGCCGCCGCGCCGCGCCCGTCCCACGCGCACACCTCCGCGCAGCCGCCGTTAAGCACGCCGCATGGATCCACCGCGCAAGACTGCACACAACAACACACTATATTTATAATAACTTATTTCACAATTTGAAAATAATATGAAAGTGTTGCTTGTTAAAAAAAAAAAAAAATTGGTTGTCTGTAAAGTCGGTTTACTGACGATAGTTGAACGTGACAACGTCTTAAGAAAATACTGATGGAATGGTAGCATTTGATACTCGATCAAAACATGTAAATGTACTATAGTATAGCAGCTGTCCACGCAGACGCATCGCTCACTCAAGTAGGAGAGAGACGGATGTCGAGCGCTCTCGCTTGCACTTCAAGCCTTACATGGAACGCCTCAGAGCGAGGTAACGCCTCAGAGCGAGGTAACGCCTCAGAGCGAGGTAACGCCTCAGAGCGAGGTAACGCCTCAGAGCGAGGTAACGCCACATGACGACATGTTTTTTCGTGCGTGCAGCCGGCTCTATCGAATTATAAGACGTTGTCACGTGAAAAATCATAGAAACTCGCGCGTCACCCACTCGCTCCAGTACACGCAGTTACCTGTGTGTGCGGTGTGACTGCGACCAGTGCCATGGGCCGGTGGGCGGCGGTGCGCAGGCGCACGGGCGCGGCGCCGCCGGCGTCGAGCGCGAACACGCCGCGCGTCACCCACTCGCTCCAGTACACGCAGTTACCTGTGTGTGCGGTGTGACTGCGACCAGTGCCATGGGCCGGTGGGCGGCGGTGCGCAGGCGCACGGGCGCGGCGCCGCCGGCGTCGAGCGCGAACACGCCGCGCGTCACCCACTCGCTCCAGTACACGCAGTTACCTGTGTGTGCGGTGTGACTGCGACCAGTGCCATGGGCCGGTGGGCGGCGGTGCGCAGGCGCACGGGCGCGGCGCCGCCGGCGTCGAGCGCGAACACGCCGCGCGTCACCCACTCGCTCCAGTACACGCAGTTACCTGTGTGTGCGGTGTGACTGCGACCAGTGCCATGGGCCGGTGGGCGGCGGTGCGCAGGCGCACGGGCGCGGCGCCGCCGGCGTCGAGCGCGAACACGCCGCGCGTCACCCACTCGCTCCAGTACACGCAGTTACCTGTGTGTGCGGTGTGACTGCGACCAGTGCCATGGGCCGGTGGGCGGCGGTGCGCAGGCGCACGGGCGCGGCGCCGCCGGCGTCGAGCGCGAACACGCCGCGCGTCACCCACTCGCTCCAGTACACGCAGTTACCTGTGTGTGCGGTGTGACTGCGACCAGTGCCATGGGCCGGTGGGCGGCGGTGCGCAGGCGCACGGGCGCGGCGCCGCCGGCGTCGAGCGCGAACACGCCGCGCGTCACCCACTCGCTCCAGTACACGCAGTTACCTGTGTGTGCGGTGTGACTGCGACCAGTGCCATGGGCCGGTGGGCGGCGGTGCGCAGGCGCACGGGCGCGGCGCCGCCGGCGTCGAGCGCGAACACGCCGCGCGTCACCCACTCGCTCCAGTACACGCAGTTACCTGTGTGTGCGGTGTGACTGCGACCAGTGCCATGGGCCGGTGGGCGGCGGTGCGCAGGCGCACGGGCGCGGCGCCGCCGGCGTCGAGCGCGAACACGCCGCGCGTCACCCACTCGCTCCAGTACACGCAGTTACCTGTGTGTGCGGTGTGACTGCGACCAGTGCCATGGGCCGGTGGGCGGCGGTGCGCAGGCGCACGGGCGCGGCGCCGCCGGCGTCGAGCGCGAACACGCCGCGCGTCACCCACTCGCTCCAGTACACGCAGTTACCTGTGTGTGCGGTGTGACTGCGACCAGTGCCATGGGCCGGTGGGCGGCGGTGCGCAGGCGCACGGGCGCGGCGCCGCCGGCGTCGAGCGCGAACACGCCGCGCGTCACCCACTCGCTCCAGTACACGCAGTTACCTGTGTGTGCGGTGTGACTGCGACCAGTGCCATGGGCCGGTGGGCGGCGGTGCGCAGGCGCACGGGCGCGGCGCCGCCGGCGTCGAGCGCGAACACGCCGCGCGTCACCCACTCGCTCCAGTACACGCGCCCCTGCCCCGCCGCCACGCCGAACGGATGCTCTGCGTTACTGCGACTCACTATCTGCACACATACAGTCTCAATATTATTTCATATTACCTATGGGAATAGGTAATGGGGAAGGTCCCAGGCAAGAACCTCGCGGAATCCCGAATGTTTGCAGAAGACAAATTAAGTTCATCTGGTTGAGATCCGCAGATAAATGCTTTATTACATGCTACCGACGTGAACAGTAACAAGTAAAATACAATGCAAGAGTCGTCGGAGAAGACCCTTTAGAAAATATATGGTATGTGATTCTGTCGAAAGCTTTGCACAGATCATTTGTAGCAGAAATTCTGAAGATGAGTACCTCTCTGTGTGTTCCGTCGTATCTGGCGCGTTCTATCTTGTCGAGCCGTGCGTCGGCCCAGTAAAGCAAGCGCGCGACTCGCTCCAGTGCAAGTCCGTTAGGCATGAGGATGTCCGTGGTGATCACTCGCTCCGGCTGCTCGCCTGACGTGAACGCGCGCTCGATGGCCGGACGAGACTCGTTCCAGTTGCTCCAGTACACGCGTCTGGAGAAACCAATGCGTTGAGAGTATTCTCGACGACGACCTCTTCGTTCGCGAACAACAGAGAGAAGGCAAAGAGGGATAAGGTGGATAGAAAGTCAGAGGAACAAGGGAAAGTGTTACCTATTGTTCGATGCATCGATCACGTAGGTAAGTATATTAGCATAGACTATACTATTAATTTGGCGCCACACACGCATTTACATATTAGCATCATCAGCAGTTTGACTTAAGTAGGCTACTCGTGCCGCGAGCGCGGGCCGGCCGCCTGCGGGGGTCAGTGCATCAGCAGCAGCCATTTCAACCGCACTCCTTAACATCATATGACTCGTAGTTTATAGAATACAGCTGTTGTTCCATACACTCGACTTTACTTCTATATCAGCATCCCGGGAAGAGCTAGCCTCGATTCCTACAGTTATCAAACATGAAAAGCGAGGCTCTTAGATAATGAAGGTCATCTGTAAAAACACACAGGAAACGCTTTGCAAAATCATAGCATTTAGGGTTTTCCCTAACTCGGAATAACAGCTTAGGAGCTGGAGTTTTGTAAAAAGGAGAACAAGCGGGGTGAGGAACGAGAAGAGCTAGGGAAGTAGAGAGTGAAGGCAAAGGAAGAGGGACATACTCATCGCAGTAGTCGATGTCAATCCCTCGGGGCCGGTCCCCGGGCTGCAGCGGCACGACGCGCAGCACGCTGGGCGCGCGCCCCTCCCCCGCCAGCGACGCGCGCATCACGCCCAGCGCGCTGCTGCACGTCCAGTACAGCGCGCGGTTCACCGGGTCCACCACCATGCCTTCCACTGCGCCCACCTCTGGAATAGAACATAGCTTATAGAACGACACAAGCTATTTGCAGTCTGTGTACTGATTTTTCGGTAGTAGGTAGGAAGTTTTTGTTTTCACCCAGGGTATTTAAATTAAAATGCTACGCGATACTGGGGATCGAAAACTGAGTATACGAGTTCACCTGGCCTTATGTCAATCTATTTTAACTTACTGAATTACATCGTGGGGTGGAATAGGTGTACAAAATTGTTGCTTATTGTCAGCGATACTCAAAGTACGAGCTTTCTGTTCTTAAACTGAAGATATTCAAGCGAGCTCGGCCTGCACCGTTAAACTACCAAACCAGTGAGTCCTACGCGTGAGATGGTCAAACTATAAGAGTCCTACGGGTCGGAGCGGAGGATACCGACGGTCAAGGAAGGTGCGGTGTCCGGAGCCGTTGAAGTGGACCACGTTGATGGCCCCGCGCTGGATGTCCGAGTAGAACAGGCGGGACGTGCTGTACTCGTAGGCCAGGGCTATGGCGTTGCGCATCAGCTCCCTGGAAATAATACACCTTATAACAACGAGATACAGTTCAATAAATTGATTAATTTCACATCTAAGGATAAAACCCCGGCCCCGGCCCCGGCCCCGGCCCCGGCCCCGGCCCCGGCCCCGGGCGCGCTGCGCGCTGGAGGGATAGGGACCGAAATAAATAAATGTACTAAGACGTACTAGGTACATAAGTATCTAATATTACTGAATCGGCATATTTACGGGCGTAATAACTAGTGCGACACTGACCGCGACGCGATTCAAACCTATGAAGGAACGGTTACTTTGTATGTGTTTTTACGTGTAACTACTTCAATAAACTTTTGAAAGGTGATCAGTGATTTTAACTTTGCACTCATTAACGTACTTAACTAACATTTGAAGTAATCAAATGCACATAACGTCAAAAAAAAACGTCCGTACAATAAACGACAAATTTACGGTTTTAGGATTTTTTCTTTTACTTGTGCTACAAGACCTTGCTTCTTGCCAAATTTTATGATTCTACGTCAACGGGAAGTACCCTAAAAGTTTTGGTCCATGGCGAGAATCAAAAGTAATTTTTTAGTGAATAAATTATAAATTTATGTTTTTCGGATTTTTCCCTTTACTTGTGCTGTAAGACCTTGCTGCTCACCAAATTTCATGATTCTAGGTCTACGGGAAGTACCCTATAGGTTTTGTGCGCAAGTAATTCCATTGGAAATTTCAAAATATTCGGACGTGAACGGCTGTAAAGCTTTTGAGTGCGTTGACTAAGAAGTTTGATTTGTATCGCGGCTTCAAGAAGTTACGAACTTGAGTATTTGATGTTAATTTCAACTCGATACGTCTACGCGTTCCTAAGAAAAGAGGGTTGACAGACAGACGGACGGACAGACAGACAGACAGACAGACATACAGACATACGGACAAAGTGATCCTATAAAGGTTCCTTTTTTCCTTTTCAGGTACGGATCCCTAAAAACAAGATAAAAGATCTCATTTGAGGGTAATGTTTTGTAAATTGAGGACTTAGGATGTGTTATGAAGATTGTAGTTACCGTCTCCCTGAAACACTTTATTACGAGGACATAAAGTTAACATTGAGACAAGGAGGTGGACGTACTTGTCCTGTATCGGCGGGAAGGGCGAGTTGAGGTTGTCGTCGTCGTCCAGGTGCAGGCTGTCGATGCGCGTGACCGCCGAGTACATCAGGAAGGCCGTGTAGGCTGCAACACACAACACACTCAGCTGTGGCCTATGTACAGTATCTCATGGTGCCCGGATTCTCGTCAAACACACACCGTGTGTGGTCTGTACTCACGCGTGCAGGCGCGGGCGTGCGGCGCCGGCGCGCCGTGCGGACACACGCAGCGCGGCGCTCCGTTGAACAGGCAGAGCGCGGAGCAGAGGCCCGGCGCGCACGTGTTCCAGGGCCCGGCGCCGGGCGGCCGGCGCTGCGCGGAGCGGGACCAGATCTGCACACACACATACACATGAAGACTACACTAACACGTCGCTCGTACGTAGCACGTTTCCCCGAGCCCGTTGCGTACCATGATGTCCTTGAGGCTGTCTCCCAGGTTGTCTCGCAGCACGGTGTGCGCTGTCAGGTTGGACAGCGGCGCTGACATCACGCTGCCGCGGTTGAAAGTTCTGCCAAAATAACAGACACTCAGAGACTGTAAGCATGTCAACAGCAGGAAAAAAATAATATTAGAGGTAAGAAGAAGAGAACTAGAAGGTAGAGTTAGACCGCAGACAGGACTGATAATAGTTGATGACCACTGGAGCCGAGCCGACAAAATGCGATTCAGCGTAACCGACATGAGCGTGACAGCACTGCACTGCCCCAGAGATGTAGTACAGGACTTGTTATGGTATAGTGTAGAAAGTTACGTGTCGAGCCAGTAGAGCGTTCGGTTGTGGAGGGCGAGCGCTTGCGGGTGCGGGGGCCGGGCCAGCAGCGCGTGTCCGCCGCCCGAGTACTGCACGCGCCACACCGCGCCGCCGCCCCCAGAGATGTAGTACAGGACTTGCTCCTGGGGACAGACAGACAAATAAGGAGCATTCAAACATGTGGACCAGTATAATATGATCGATAAGACAGTCCCGGCTACCGGGTCGGCGCGCGGCGTCGAGGAGACCTGCTCTGACACAGACCTGCGTGTCGAGTGCGATGTCGACCACCGAGCCGGAGACGTTGACCACCAGCGCGCGCTGCGAGCCGTCGAGCCGCGCGCGCTGCACGATTCCCCCGCCCCCCGCGAACAGCCAGCCCCGCGCCGCGTCCACCGCCAGGCACGTGACGGAGATAGGGTCGGTGTCGAGCAGCACGTAGCGGTGGCTGCCGTCCAGGCGGGACGCCTCCAGCACGCGGCGCCTCGGGTCCGACCAGAACATGTTGCCGCCCACCCAGTCGATCGCCAGACCTGCCGAGATCACACAACTACACATCCGTACAGACAATGTTATTCAACAAAATGCTAGAAATGTAGAGAACCATTTGTACGCTGACGTTAGAAATAGTAGAAAGTACCGTATTCGTAGGAATCACCTTAGATAATAAACTTCAATCGGCTCACACATAGATAAGCAAAATCAAAACTCTTTATTTCCATAAATACAATAAATGTACATTTAGGTCAAAGGTTATTAAAAAATTGCTAGTAGGCTAGGCTTACTTTAAAATATCAGATTATATAGATGACTAGCTGTACCCGCGACTTCGTTCGCGATTGCCATACCTGCCGACTAATTAAGTTCACATATAACCACAGTTTCGTCGCAAGACAGACGCTGCCGAGTGTTGGGGAAGCGTACCTGCGAGCCAGTCGGAGGGCTGTGCGTCGATGGGCGCGTCCTGCGCGACGAGGCGCGCGCGGCCCGTGCCGTCGCGCGCCACGCGCCAGATCGACCCTGCTTCGCTGTCCACCCAGTAGAGCCACGACTCCTCTGCAAGACACACCACGAGCAAGGTTCAGTACTGTAAGTGGAGTGCTGTGCCGAGTCAATGCACCTACAAGAACAGCGAACGTGCTTGTCACCTGCGTAGTAGTCGATGGCGGCGGCCTGCGCCAGCGCCGGCACGGGCGGCAGCAGCGGCGGCCCCGCCGCGGCGGGCGGCGCCAGCGCGCGCAGCTCCCAGCTCACCGAGTACACCACCAGCTCGTCCATCGCTGCAAACATACGTTATTCACATCACGATTCGGATTCGTGTTGCACCAAATATATCCGAAATATATCCAAGTATGTCCGATCTTCTCTGTCTTCAAGTGACTAAATAAATAAAATGTCAAGTGCGAGTCGGACTCGCGCACTAAGGGTTCCGTAAGACCTTGTGTCTGGCCAAATTATCATGATTCTAGGTCAACGGTCAGTAGGTTTTAGGTTTTGATCCATGGCAAGAATCAAAAATTTGTTTTTTAATGAACTAGAAACGGTTTCAGGATTTTCTCATTTATTTGTAGGATTATAAAATTTAGCTTCTTACAAAATTTTATGATTCTACGTCAACGGGAATTACCCTATAGGTTTTGGTCCATAGCGAGAATCAAAAGTATTTTTTTTTTGTGAATAAACTACAAATTTACTGTTTTTGGATTTTTTCCTTTACTTGTGCCTTGCTTCCAGCCAAATTTCATAATTCTAGGTCTACGGGAAGTACCCTATAGGTTTTGGTCCATGGCGAGTATTAAAAGTAATTTTTTATAGTGAAAGAATTACAAATTTATGGTTTTCGGATTTTTCCCTTTACCTAGTTGCTCACCAAATTTCATAATTCTAGGTTCACGGGAAGTACCCTATAGGTTTTATGTGCAAATTTATATTTTTGTGTCTATTTTGCATGCCGAATTAACCGTTGAATCATGTGAACTAATCTTAAGCCTTTATAATACCATTATTCGTGCAATAAAGTGATTATGATTATGTGATTCCCTTGAAAATTTTAAAATATTCTGACATAAACGTCTGTAATGTAACTTTTGAGTGCGTTGACTTACAAGTTTTATTTATATCACGGCTTCAAGAGGTTAGGGTTTTGAATATATAATGTTAATTTCAACTAGAGAAAATAGGGTTGACAGACGGTGAACGACACAGTACCAACTCCGATTATCCGACTTTAGGAAAGGTGCGTAATGAAACGACCGTCTCAGTAGAAGTCATTTATTTGAAAAATCACAACTCAAGTCATTCAAAGCCGTGCGTTCTCGTCAGCGCGATGCAGCCTCCGTCCACTATTAGCAGCGCTATCTAGTTATAATTTTACACACTAAAGTAGGTAGTGACGTATCTACATCTTAGACTTACATTGAACATGCCACCCGCCAAGAACGACATTGACAGTTCTTAACTCTACCACCTGCCATGAGGCTTGGATATGCAATTTTTCACAAACTTTAGAAAACTTAACAAGACAACAACAAAAAATGTAATTCAACTACTTAGCAATAGTGTCCTTGATAGCACATTAGATAAACAAGGGTGAGAAATCTTACATATAGCACAAATACAACAATACGTCAGTCAGTGACCGGTAACAAACACAATTTTGAAGTAGGTCTCTTGATGAGAGACTGGCCACACTTCAAAGTTACAACACGTACAACCTGATCTGATCCAGGATGAGTAAATACCACTCTGCCTAACATCCAGCGAGCTGGAGGAAGATTGTCCTCCTTGACAAGAACCACGTCGCCAATTTTGGGTTCCGGATTAAGCTTTGTCCATTTATATCTTTGCAAACAATGAACTAAATACTCACTGGACCACCTTCGCCAAAAATCTTGCACCATCCTTTGCGTAATCTGCCAGCGTCTTAATGAACTGACATTGCTCTGCTCGTAGTCGCGTTCAGGTATAATCACTAAGGGTTCACCAATCAGAAAATGTCCTGGAGTTAGCGGAGTTGCATCGTTGTGATCGTTGGGCAACATCGACAACGGCCTGGAATTTAGGCATGCTTCTACTTGCGTGAGAACGGTGGACAACTCCTCGTATGTGAGCGTGGAATCACCAATAACGCGCTTCAGATGAAATTTTGTCGATTTCACGCCTGCTTCCCAAAGTCCTCCGAAATTCGGAGCATGTGGGGGAATAAAATGCCACGACACGCTGTTGGTGCTTAACCAATTTCTTATTTCAAGAGCTACTGACGACCCTTCAGCAGTAACGAGCTTGACTAGTTCCTTGGACGCTCCTACAAAGTTCGTCCCATTGTCGCTCCACACATCACTTACGTGCCCTCTTCGAGCCACGAATCTTTTGAAGCCAGCTATAAAGGCTTCAGCAGTAAGGTCGCTTACAACCTCCAAATGTATGGCCTTGGTTGCCATACAGACAAAAACACTTATATAGCCTTTATACGACTTATTGCCGCGTCCCTTTGATACTCGAACATTTACCGGGCCACAGAAGTCAACACCACTGTGTAAGAACGCTCTCGCCGGTGTGACTCTACTTAGTGGGAGTTGGCCCATAAATGGAGATTTAGTGACAGCAGCGTGTCTCACGCAAACTACGCATTTGCGGACATGCATCTTAACAAGGCTTTTAGCTGACACAATCCAATATTTTGTGCGCAAATGATTGAGCATTAGGGTTGGGCCACCGTGTAATGTCCTTCTGTGCGCTTCATCGATAACCAACTTCGTAAAATGGCTATCGTGTGGAAGAATTATGGGATGCTTGATGTCCTCGGGAAGGTTGGATTTTTGAATCCTACCACCCACTCTCATAATCTTCTTATCATCAAGGAAAGGACTTAATGACTTCAGCTTGTGTTGATTATCTCCCAATCCTAGCTGACTCTGTCTTATACAAGACTCTAAGGCGTCCTTCAACTCTCGTGCTGTCAAGTACGGTTCAAACTTAATATCCTTCTTATACTTCAGGAACCTTCTACAGTAAGCTACAACACGTACTAATTTCTGCAAAGAAGAGTATCTCGTCCACAGGCTATCCGCGACTGACGGTTCTTCAGCTGCTGCGACATGGACCTTAATCTTCCTTTGCTCCAGCTCAGTTGACGACTTTGACCTCGGATACTCAATGTTTGTCTCTCTCAACCAAGACGGACCTTGAAGCCATAAGGGGCTTTCTGCTAACTCTAAAGGGGTGCATCCTCTGGACGCGATGTCGGCTGGGTTTTGGGCTGATTGAACGTGCGACCACTGCGTGTTGTCTAACTTCGACAAAATGTCGGACGTCCTGTTGCCAATAAACGTGGACCAACGACTGGGATGACTGCTGAGCCACGCCAGCACTACAGTCGAGTCGGTCCATCCATGGATGTGACGACGTTCGATCCCTAACAAGTTGCCTACTTCAGTGATCAACTTGGACAACAAAACCGCTCCCATCAACTCCAGGCGGGGAACTGAGATCTGCATGGTGGGAGCTACTTTAGTCTTAGCCGCGACAAGGTTAACGTGTACGTTACCTTCTACATCAATAGTCCTCAAGTAGACTACTGCAGCGTAGGCGGTGATGGATGCGTCGCAGAACCCTTGAAGCTCCTTACAACTGTCTTCAGTCTTAGCTTCAAGCCACCTGGGAATACTTATTTCGCAAATATTGGTAAGGTTAGACTGGTATGCAAGCCATTCCCTGCGCAGTTCTTCTGAAAGCTCATCGTCCCAATCTATTCCTGCTAACCACAACTTCTGGATCATCACCTTCGCCACGACAATACAAGGTGCGACCCATCCTAATGGATCGAATAGACGGGAGATATTCGAAATTACCTTGCGCTTGGTTATGGAATCTTGCAACTTCGGAAGTTTCACTGAGTAGTGAAATGCATCAGATCCTTTATCCCAGGAAAGTCCAAGTACCTTCACTACCTGGTCCATCTTAATATCTACCTTTCCTTCCTGAGTTCCTTGACTGCCCACTTCTTCCGCTAAATCCTCATCATTTGTAACCCATTTCTGTAGTTCAAACCCTCCTTTAGATAGCAATTCCTTCATTTCCTTAAAAATCCTTTTTCCCTCTTCAACTGTCTGACATCCAGTCAGCAGGTCATCTACATAAAAATCCTTTATTACCTTCTCAGCTGTTTCTGGGCAGTCCTTGCCTTCATCTGTCGCGACTTGCTGTAGGCTCTTTACTGCCAGATATGGAGCCGGTGCCGTGCCAAAAGTTACTCTAACTGATCTGTACTCTTCTGTTTCAGCTTCCGGATCGTCTCTCCACACTAGTCTCTGAAAATCTGCATCTTCGTCCGCAACGACTACTTGGCGATACATTTTGACGATATCAGCGCTGAGGCAGATTGGATGCATACGCCATCGGATGATGATGTGGCGTAAATCCTGCTGCAGCGTAGGACCAATCATCAAAGTATCGTTCAGAGAAACTCCATTCATTCCCTTGCATGACGCATCGAACACTACTCTGACCTTGGTCGTGGTCTTGTCTTCGCGTATTACGGCATGATGCGGCAGATAAACCGCGTCTGTTTTCTTACAATCCTCGCCAGTAATACGAACCATGTGTCCAAGGTCCAAGTATTCATGCATGACATCGGAATATCTTGCCTTGATTTCGGGGTTTTTCTCAAAACGATTTTCAAGAAGGTGAAATCGTTTGATAGCAATTTCTCTTGAGTTGCCGTACTTACACTGCGGATCAAGATCCCGAAACGGCAGTCGCACAACGTACCTACCTGAAGAGTCTCGACAAGTTGTTCTACTGTAGAACTGCTCGCACCGCTGCTCTTCTTCGCTGAGAATCTTTTCCTTTACACTAAGGGTGTCGGATTCAATTTGCCAGAACTGCTTAAGCAATTCGTCTGTACACAAGTGCTTACTTACTATATTGTGAAAGCAATGTTGATCACCATCAGCTTCGAACTGATGTGTAGGACCTGACAAGATCCATCCCAATGCTGTGCACTGCGCTATGGAACTGCCGTTGGGTCCCTTGATCAACCCCTCTCGGATAATCTTACCGTACACGTCGGCACCGAGCAAAATGTCAATTCTGCTGGGTGTGTGAAATTGTGGATCTGCAAGAGCGACTTCAGCCAGCTCTGGCCAGTCCACATATTCTGCCTTCTCTGATGGAAGGAGACCTGTGATTGCACGTAAAACATGTGCACGTACCTGCAGTTGGAAGCTTGGATCATGGCGCGATTCTAAGTTCATCACTACAACGTGCTTAGAAGCTAATCTTTCATCGCCGCCTAAACCCGCAATGCTGTTCCTACTAAGCACCTTACGGAGACCTAGCATTTGTACTGCTGACTCTGTTACAAATGACGCTTGAGAGCCCTGATCTACAAGTGCCCTGAGCAGACGAACGTTTCCGTGGTCTGCCTGAACTCTCACAATCGCCGTAGCTAACAGAACCTGATTACTTCCCTGATTCTGGGAGAAATGTACCCTGACATTTGACGTTGCTTCGTCCAAAGACGCCTTAACGTCGTTGACAGCTGACTTGACTTCTACTGCTAAATCAGATTTGGCAGTATCTAATAACTTTGGAGAAGCCTTTTGACTTGGGTGGAGCAGAGAGTGATGTTTGTGCTTACAAATATTACACCTGGTGGAAGCTCGGCATGTGAAGGCAGAGTGGTTTTTACCTAAACAATTGAAACATAAGTTGTTCGTTTGAACGAACGAGTGCCTGTGATCATAATTCAGTTTTGAAAATTCCTTACAGTTTAAAATCTTGTGATCATTACCCTTGCAGCATGGACAACATACCTTGGCCCCAGAATCGGACCCACCAGCCGAAGTTGCGTGCATTGCTTTGGTTGAAGAATTTGGTTTCGTCTTTGACTTGGGTTCCATGAACTCGAGGGACCGGAATCGTGACTCTAAAAACTCACGTAGTTGGTTCAAAGCTGGCATTTCATCGGAAGTACTTATTTTATATTCCCATTCCTTACGTGACTCTGAATCCAGCTTTGAGCAAACTATGTAGATCACGATAGCATCCCAGGTACTTACATTGATACCCAAATTCTTCAGACCATTTAGAGTATCATTTGTGATGTCCAACAATTCTTTGACTGCACTGCACGATTCAGCTGTGATCTTGGGTTGGTTCATAAAACGCTTCAATAAACAGTTTGCCAGGTACCTTTTATTGTTAAACCGATTATTCAGTGCCGACCAAGCTTCTTGGTAGTTGGAAGCTGTGATGGGCACATACCTTAATAGCTGTTCGGCTTCTCCCGACAAATGTCCCTTCAAATAATGCATCTTTTGCACATCGTCGATTGAGGCGTTATTATGCACCAACGAGGTGTACAAATCTTTAAAAGTTGTCCATTCGGCATAAGAACCCGAAAACGTAGGGATTGTTATTTTAGGCAATTTAACATTTAGTTCTCCCGAGGCCGTGGAGCGCGAGCTTGCCGGAGCAACAGACTTAAGCAAGCTTAAAGCTTCCCGCAACTCAGCCTTATAATCAATATACATCTCTTCAACATCTTCAAAAATATTCTCTGAAATGTACTTAGATTGACTAATGTCCTCACTACTCGTTAAAATCTTAGCATGATTGTCCGCAAACGTTCGCCACTTCTCATCCAAAGCTTCGATTCGCGTTAGTATGTACGACTCTTTATTTAATCTGTCCTTTGGAGATTTTTTAAAATTAACAGAAGACCTTTCTATCGAAAGCTTTAGACTTAATTGACTTTTGATTGTGGACAACGTCATATTGGCACCAAAAACTACTGTGATTACCAAGTAAACTTTCTTCACAAAATTCCCAAAATTTTACAAGTTCAAATAAATCATAAAAATTTTACAAGTGTTTGAAGTTCGGACCAAAATCGGGCATAGGTTCCCCGTAGGTTACGTTTTCGCAAAATTATTCTAAGTCTTATCTACCATGCATTAAAATAAATCTAAATCCAAATTTTACGTTAACGTTAAGAATCCAAAATAATCCAAAGAAGTCCAAAATAATCTTCAAATTCTTCAAAGTTAAATTTCTTCAAAACAATCACTAATTCACACAACAAAATGTACTCACAGATCACGAAGGCAAACCACTGCGTTACGTCACTGGTGTGACGTCACCGATGCGACGTCGTCGTGACGTCCCTGATGCGCGCTGCCTGCCTCGTCGTCACTCCTGTGACGACACCCACTGCCAGTTGCGCCCGATGCCCGCGCTGCTGCTGCTGGTCGTGGTGATATTGGCGGCGCCGTCAGCCGACGTTTCGCACGCTTTGCTTGCTCCTCACTCTTCTCCTACAAATGACCGGCTTACTTGGCCAGATCACTCTCTTACCGAACCTAGGTGGATAGGTATCGGTTGCACTGCTCAGCGGAATCGCCACTGCTCGCTAGTGCTTCTTATCTAAACAAAAGACTAAATCCGGCTCGAAGGACCATGACCGACACAGTACCAACTCCGATTATCCGACTTTAGGAAAGGTGCGTAATGAAACGACCGTCTCAGTAGAAGTCATTTATTTGAAAAATCACAACTCAAGTCATTCAAAGCCGTGCGTTCTCGTCAGCGCGATGCAGCCTCCGTCCACTATTAGCAGCGCTATCTAGTTATAATTTTACACACTAAAGTAGGTAGTGACGTATCTACATCTTAGACTTACATTGAACAGACGGACAACAAAGTGATCCTATGAGCGTTCCTTTTTCCTTTTGAGGTACGGAAGAACCCTTAAAAGCGGAAGAATGTGAGATCATAAGCTACATGGTACTTTGGGAGAATACAGCAGTCCATATCATTGATAACAATATTAAATATGATGGGACCCAGATGTGAACCCTAAGGTATCCCAGAACTGGATATATATCAGAAAAATAATAATTTACGATGACATTTGACTTTCTTTAACATGTACGACTTCAACTCATCTGGCTCGGCTAGCACGGATAGCACGGAAGGAAAGCGTGATACGTACGTATACAGCTGGCGCCTTGCTTGGTGTGTCCGGCTGCGCAGGCGCACTGCGAGTCGGAGGCGGAGACGGGCAGGCACAGCTGCGGGCACGGCGTGCGCCGCAGCGCGCAGGCGCCGACCCCGTCCGGCTGGCGCGACCCGTCGAACACCAGCAGGGAGATCACGCCCTCTGCAACGGACGACACCAGTGACGTCATCGTGACACGGGCTGGGTTAGTATACAGGTGTATGGACACAGGTGAGAGGCACTGACCCGTGTTGTTCCTGTACAGCTCCCCGCAATGGTCGGGGTCGTTGCAGACGCGCAGCGAGGAGTCGCCGCCGTCCGCCCAGTACACCCGCCCGTTGTACACTTCCAGGGCCGTGGGCTGCGCAGACAAGTCCGTTTTCAGCTGGAACACAACAGACCACACGCTGGGTAAACGGCAGGTGGACAAAATACTTGGACTGATAAAACAGATTTCGATGTTGACCATGGAATACGACGTACACTATAATCATAAACGAATATAAATAATGTTCGACAATCCACACAGCATCATCTAGCCCCAAGTAGTATAAGTAGTATAAGTAAAATGTGCCAAGCTAAGCAGAGCTTGTGTTATGGGTACTGTGGGTATTAGATAATTGTTATATTTTTATACAATACACTACATAGATAAATACTATACATAGAAAACATCCAGAACACCATGAAGAAATATCTGCATGTCTACAAACATTTGTCCCGAGGCGGGAATCGAACCCACAACCTCCTGCGTCGCAGGCAGACCTTCGCCTGCTGCGCCACTGAGGTCGTCAAATATGCCAGTCAGTTTTGCAGGAAGCAGTAAAAACCTCCCTTAGAAGAGGACTGGGCTCGGCCTTACAGTGGTGGTCCTCGAGGTGCGCAGGTCCAGGAACTGCATGGTCCGGGAGTGCGCGTTGACCCAGTAGAGCCGCTGCGCGCGCGAGTCGGCCAGCAGGCTGCAGACGCCGGCCAGCAGCGGCGAGGAGCGCGCCTCCAGCAGCACGCGCCGCTCGCTGCCGTCGCCGCGCGCCGCCTCCAGCCGCTCGCCGCCGGAGAGCGACTGCGCCCAGTACAGCTGCCCTCTGAGAGAGTGCGAGAACATCGTCACTCACTGCATGCGTGTGCGCGACGGCGACGGAGCCGCGACTTAAGGTACCTAGTAGCTTTGTACATCCGACATTTTCATTTAATAACATTGTGTTTTGCAAAATTTTAAGTAAAATGTGCCCAGGTATGTGTTATAAGTTATAAGTAACATAACAATTTAATTATAGAGCATGACAGAACATAATACAGTACCCGGCGATAAATAATGCACATCAACCTTTGGAAAGAGACAATCGGCTAATTTCGGCTTCATAGAGCGTTATCTCTGTCGCACGAAATACAAACAGTCCGGTATCTATTAGGAGCTGTTGAAACAATTGTGATTTGCTTCTTTTGATATTTTTTTATTCTTTGTATAAAATACACAATTTTTCTATAAGTGTTGGCTTAGGTTGAAGTAAAATAAATTAAAAAAAACATATTCCCATTATGTTTACGTATTTAATTATTTTGAAAAATTACATATTATAGAAAAAATTACATATTATAGATAATTTCGCGTGACTGACCTCGTAAAGGTTTCCCTCTTTTTCCTAAAGATGCCATAGTACATCTTTAAATTATTTTAATTTGGGGGTGTTAACAACTCTCAATATATATTTTGAATTGGACGCGACCGTTCTCTACCGCACTTGAACAACGACTGACAGTGATGTTTCGTCAGTCGTATAGGTAGTGTGCGACAGAGATAACGCTCTACGAAGCCGAAATTAACCGATTGTCTCTTTCCACAGATCGATGTGCATTATTTATCGCCGGGTACTGTACATCATAATGGATACTCCAGAATGCGAAGTGGTTACGCAACACCTATCAAGAAAATACAAATACAATACAAACGGCATTTATTACTTAAGGAAAAGATAAAGTGTACAGGTTGTAGGCGACCTCTAGGCGACAACGGCCGAACTACAAGGCTGACGTGTCAATAGAGGCGCTATCACCGATAAAACTGAACTTAGTAAAAACCTAACTAAGCGCTTCAATGAGTGACCGCTAGATGTCGTTAAGAAAGATGCAAAAAGTGACCATTCCTAGATCACGCAAACGCTGAATTCAGTTACAACTGACCATATAGGAGTTTCCGACATCAACTGTTGGTCGAAAGACCACCGGGCTCCGTGGACCAGATGGGTCGGGCCCGGTTCAGAGGAGATCTCCCTCTGTTCCTATTTGGGGGAAATCCACCTTTACCCCCAAACAGGTTACTCATGGTCCCCGCACTAGGTTCAGAACCTGTATCGCGGGAGGCCGCCGCCGCCGGCTACAATTGAGTTTTACTAAGAAAAGAAAGGTACTCAACAGAGCAGCAGTCCACTCGTGGCAATAACAGAATACCAAGATAACATTAATTATTTCTAGCTTTTAATACCTATATTGCAAATAACAATAAAGTTCAACACGACACGACAAATAAAATAGTAAAATAAAATAGTAGTTTTTACTTGGTGGGATCGACCGCCAGCGCGGTGACGTTCTCCATGGTGGGGTGCAGCAGGTAGGCGGTGCGGCGGCCCTGCAGGTCGCTGACGGCCAGCGCGGGCGGCGCCGCGTAGTACAGCAGGCCCGCCGCCCAGTCCAGCGCCAGCGCGCGCCCGCCGCCCTCCGCGCCGCCGCCCGCCACCACGCGCGCGCGCCACAGCGACTCCACGCCCACGCCCACGTCGCACGCCTTGATCTCGCCCGTCTGGAACCGGACACGGGATGCTCTTTGTTGGATGCTGCCGGCTGCGCCAGCTCACATGGCGCAGTCGGTAGGATACGGTCGGGTATAAGCCACGCGCGATCAGAATAGCGTGACGATTATGCATAAATAATTAAAATTAGCTGGAAGCCAGCAGTAGTTGGATAGGATTTCAATATCTGATTCTGAACTATGGAGCTACCTCTCGGTCTGCCCAGTATAACGCATGCTGTCTCGCAGCAGCCTGCAGCGCGTGCGGCGCGGTCACGTGCGCCAGCGACACGGCCGGAGCCGCGGGCGCGTACACGTCGTCCACGTCCACGAACGATATCTCGCCCACGCGACCGATCACTAGCGCCTTCTCGTGCGCTGAAACAAACGCATGACATATCAAACAGAGTCCAAATATAAGGTGTAAGGTCCTCAAGGTCGCTCAATTTAGCGGCATCCTGTAGAATGGTGTCAGTAACGTACGTTCGCAAGTCCGGTTGTCCTTCTTCAAGCGCATGAGATGCGGACAGGCGCACTGGCGCAGCCCCGGGCCGTCGATGAGGCACAGGTGCGAGCAGCCGCCGCCGGCCGCGCACGGGTTCACGTCGGCGGGGGGCTGGCGGCTCGGGTGGATCACCTGGGGACACGCAGCGACACCTAGTTACGAGGGTCAGGCAGAGCGGCGCCCAAGGTCCAGCACGGTCGGTCCTCACCTTGAGGTCGAAGGGCTGCGTGAGCGTCCTCTGCACCACGACCACGTCGGAGCCGTTCCACTTGTTGGCGCGCACCACGCCGTTGGTGCGCCAGTCGGTCCAGTACAGGTGCGACTCGAACACTGTCAGTGCGAACGGGTGGCGCAGCGCGCTGTGGTCGCGCAGCACCTGCACACACGGGAGAGAGCCACTCACAGTAAGGCACGACCATACTTACAGAAACTAGCTTCTACTTTAGGACACGTTTATCGAGATTGCGAACGCTTCGCACGTCTTTCTCTCGTCTGGTGAACAAAGCTTGCAATGCTGTCTCGCTTATAGCAGTTTCATTTAGTTTAGTCGGTGAATGTACCTCACGATGATCCATTCCGTCGTAAGTGGCAGTATGGAGCGAGTCGGTCCGGGCGTCCACCCAGTAGAGTCGCCTGGGCAGGTAATCCAGCGCGATGCCGTTGGGCCAGGCGCCGGCGCCGAGCGCGCCCCCCGCGCCCGCGCGCACCACCCCGCCCGGCACGCGCGCGCGCCCCGCCAGCGTGCTGCGCTCGATGCGCGGCGCCGCGGCCTCCCAGTCGCTCCAGAACAGCAGCCCGGCGCGGGGGTCCACGGCCACGGCGCGCGGGGACTCCATGCCGCCCGACAGCAGCGTGCGCCGGTACTTGCCGTCGACCCGCGCCACCTGACACACACACACACTGTTACAGCTACTAATTAAGTACGGGAGCAATTGGATTCCTGTTGCTGTCGCAACAGGATGAAGAACTACGATGAAGCAGACCGGCAATAAAGAGTCTCTCTTGCGGTCCGTATACCAGATAATCCATAGATAGGACAGTAACAGGAGAGTGAAGGGATCGTAACTGCAGCCACTACAACCACCCACGAGAGCCAGGTACCGATGGAGTACTGACCTCTATCTGATGCAGACTGCTCTCCACCCAGTACAGGTTCCCGGCCACCCAGTCCACGCACAGCCCCTCCGCCGTGCTCAGCCCCTGCGAGACCACCACCGTGATGTTGCTCAGAGCTG
The DNA here is from genome assembly GCA_963564075.1 of Eupithecia subfuscata. Taxonomy (NCBI): domain Eukaryota; kingdom Metazoa; phylum Arthropoda; class Insecta; order Lepidoptera; family Geometridae; genus Eupithecia; species Eupithecia subfuscata. The sequence continues at coordinate 176,040 of OY751118.1, read as the reverse complement.
TAACAGGACACTGCGTTACAAGTACATTACGAATTGACAGTATAACATTTTATTTCGAAATGTATCATAGCTCCTGCCATAAATCCTTCTCACTCACCGTTCCCCAGGATAAGTCCCGAGTAGATGTTGTCGTCCACCACGTCCGTCCAGTAGAGCCGGACGCGTCCGTCGGCCTCGCGCCGCCAGTCCAGCGCGATGGTGTTCTTGAGGTCGGCCAGCAGCGCGCGCACGGCCAGCGAGGGCAGCTCCACGCCGCGCACCTCGTGCCGGTTGCTGAACACCAGCAGTGGCGTCTCTCCGGCTGGAAACGACTAATATCGTTAAGGGCATTACTCATCATCACGTAAATGAGGCGAAATTCCATTTATTCCAAGACGAGAGCCGAGAAAATTTATTAACGCGCCGTAAAAAGTAAGCCTTCCCCAAACGACGCGCGACGCCTCCGCCCATCGAGGACTCCCCGCGATCGCTACAAAGTCACCGCATTGCATCGCGGTCGCCGCTCAAGCACCTTCACTCTCCAGCTGCAGCTGTTACAGCTTCTACGATTGGTGTGGCTGTTCCACCACTGAACCCACCTTCACTGAAGCTCGGTAATACCTGGGAGCTCTCTCACTTCTTTGATTCTTTTAGGAACTTCCTCATTTCAGATTTGTCACGTCGAGAAACTTCAAACGTAGCTCTCTTCATAGCTCGCTGAGCGACTCCGAGCTTTTTCACTCACCCTGTAGTATACATACTCGCTAACCGCTGCACCTCCAGTACAAGGGGCAAAGGCTACTCACAGGTGCTCTTGCAGGTGAAGCCGTCGTCAGCTAAACGGTACCCCTCTTCGCAGGTGCACTTGTACCGGTTCTTCTGAGGCATGCATGTCTGTAACATCACCAACTATTTTGTACTAGCTTCCAAATAGACGTTCGTTAACAGACTTCTCCAAAGCCTCTCATTAAATGACATACAAATGTGAAACAGGTTCCTTTGCTATTTATAATGATCACGGATGATGTGAGGTGGTGGTACCTGGCTGCAGACGCCCCAGTCCTCGCAGACGTGTTTGGTCGCGCAGGAGAGCTGGTCGCTCTGCAGGTGCAGCGGCGGCGGGCACGCGCACGCGGGGCCCGCGGGCGTGGCGTGGCACGCGTGCGAGCACGCCGCCACCTCGCACATCGGCTCGCCTGCAGGGAGACAAGACAGGTGTCAGGTTTGACACGTGTCAATGTATACCCTCGATAGGTGGTTACCTGTCGAGGGTAGAAACCGACAAGTTCACGACGGTTCGGACGATAGAGCGTCCCTAAGTTTGGAAAGAAACGGGCTTACGTTATTTTCATAATGTTTATTTGCGTCTTGGCAAGTCCGACTAACAATGATATAAAGAAAACTTGCCAAGACACAAAATAACTCATTTCCTATCTTTATAACCTCAGTTCTTTTGTCTGTGAAGCCCCTCACTGAATGAACTCCCACATTCCCAACAATAATGTATAACTAATTATTTCGCACCGTGACTTCGTGGAACGTGCACATGGGCATGGGTTAGAGCTGCTCCCTATCGTGTGTCCGCTATCATAGTAAGCACCATCGGCCACGAGTCAAATATCAAATTACTTTTCTTAAACATGCGCGGAAATATTGTCATTACTTTTGAATAAAGAACACGCGAAGTATCAGATTTACGTAGACTGAAAAACCAAAATCACTTCCCGGCGCGTTCTTTGAATTTGGAACGAAGAGCGCGCCGGCAATGTCGTATGGAACGGTGTGCTGTTTGAATTTAGAACTCTTTCATCAATCGTACACATTGCGTTCTCGTGGCTGTATAGCCACAGATGCGTTTACCTGTCGGCACAAACTGTAAAATAAAATAAAAAATTGGCGGCAAAGCGGAGTTCGTTGTTATTTTGTTAATAAAATAATTAAAATTAGTTCCGATGATTCTGAAAGTGAAAATGAAATGAAAATTGACTGCGCTCCAACAGATTTCAGATCGGAAGCATATAAGCATAGCGAAAATCCATAACATTTTCGTTAAATAATTATTGTCCTTACATGAGCAATATAACTTTTAATATTATTTAAATTTATTATGTAAAAGGCCCTTTTCTATTTCCTTGCATTTTTTTTAAGAAAAGCAGTTTATATGCCTCGGCCGAAATGGCAATTGCCTGTCTCGTATCCTAGTCCTCGCCTGCGGCTCGGCCTTCAAACTCATACTCGACCTGTAATTGCTTATTTCGCTGCCTCTGCAATACTGTACTATTATTTCTTTTAGACCTTACAGGACTCTTGGACACGTCACAAAAATTCAAATTACACAAGTAAAACTAGGAAATAAAGTGAACACTTTGATTTTTTTGTTCACTTAAATCTTTTTAAGGTAAAGTAAAGAAGCGAACAAGAAACCTTATTAGGCTGTTAGTTTTCGGGCTGGAGCAAATCTCGTCTCAAGCTTTTTTATCCTCTAGATAATCTGATATTTTGTCGTAAGCCTTTTTACATAGGATATGTTTGACAATTTCTTTGAATTTATTTATTGATAACTTTTGCAACTCACTTGGAGTTTTGTTGTAGAAGCGTGTACCTTTTAAAAGATACATTAATTTTGTGTAGCCTAGTTGTTAACAGCGAGTTTATGTTTATTTCTGGTATTCAAATTATGTATGTCGCTATTTTTAGGGAATCATTGATATTTGTATGAGTGTAGGTACAGATAGGTACCCTGCAATGTGCCCAGTAAGCTGCGGTATATAAAACTTTCCAAAGGGGTAGTCAGTGGCTGGCAACCTTAGTATTAGGACCTGCCGGCCGCCTTGCTCCTAGCGACCTTACCTACCTCTTCTCATCTCAAGAGGCTATGCGACACCCGACGAGTATAGTCCATTGCCGAGGTCTCGTTATACAATGTACTCTGTGACCGAGGTGAGACTACTACAAAACTGCAAACAATAGTGCATTTTACACCAAGGCGAGAAAGTGATCAATTCCCACCGAGTGTGTCGTTTTGGGCCCGAGGCGCAGCCGAGGGCCTTAAAACACACAAGGTAGAAATCGCACTTTCTGCCGAGTGATAAATAGTGCTTTATACTACACCTTCGAGGAAAATAAAAAGCAGAATTAAATATTAATTGAAATCGCGCCCAATGATGTTGGTAAAACCTCATGACCGCGCCAGCCTTTGGGTTCTTTTTTCAAAATATTGTTCGGAAATCGGAGGAGGCCTAATGGACTTGGAGTAAAAACTTTTAGTCGTTTGACCGAACGAAAATAACCATAGGTACCGGCCGATCTTTTAGGAACTTAAAAAAAATAACACGTTAGAAATGGATTTCCATAAACTTTATCCTCCCGCTAAAACACGTGAGAAATGAAATTCCATAGAGTTTTTTCTCCCGGTTTCCTATAGGCCTGCAAAGACATACTTTCTATTCTATAAATGGAAAAGGAATAGGCAACTTTCCGAGCAGGTGTAGTATAAATCAGTTTATACTACACCTGCTCGGAAAGTTGCCGTTTTACCAACATCATTGGGCGCGGTAAGTGAGTTTCAATAACTGTAATAATTTTAATATAAATTTCAATTAATAATTAATTATGCTTTTTATTTTCCTCGAAGGTGTAGTATAAAGCACTATTTATCACTCGGCAGAAAGTGCGATTCCTACCTCGTGTGTTTTAAGGCCCTCGGCTGCGCCTCGGGCCCAAAACGACACACTCGGTAGGAATTGATCACTTTCTCGCCTTGGTGTAAAATGCACTATTTATTGACAGCGTCACAGATTTCCATATTGTTTGTACGGCGTCTCGGGAGTGTTGAGTGGTGGGGCATGCGTTAAATGAAACGGCAAATCGAGTGAGCGAGAAAGTATTCGAGCCCACGCGCCTTCGTTATTTCTTCAAGAATAGGAATAGCATGTGATCTGCAAAATTGTAGTACGGTAGTGTACAGTGGTACAGCAACGTAGAGTGTGATAGTTACCGCATCTGTCGGCCTCGTCGGCCCCGTCGGCGCAGTCGTTGGTCCCGTCGCAGAGCTGCTGCAGCGGCACGCAGCGCGAGCCGTTGTCGCAGCGCAGCGCCGGCGGCGCGCACTCCTCCGCGGGGGGCTGCGGGGCGGGTGTGGGGGGCGCGGGCGCGGGCGAGGTGGCGGGGGGCGCGGGGCAGCCCCACTCGTCCGACCCGTCCAGGCAGTCCACGCTCGCGTCGCACACGAACGCCTGCACAACAGAGTCAGCACACACGCGTCCACCGCGGAACGTGACCGTCGCGTGGTCAGCGCGCAGGCGCGGCGGCGCGGCGGCGCGGCGGCGCGCGGCGGGTCGGTCGGGCCGCAGTAGAGGTATTCAAAATACATAGAAGGAACCTGCTGCCCTTCCTCTAGAAGGCTTTCTTATTCACAAATTAGAAATAAAGTCGGCAACAGACAACTTTAATTAATTTATTTTTATATTTTTGGAAAACTAACAGCTTATTAAACCTTAATATGTTAAACTTGTTTCCACTTATAAATTGATACTAGCTTGAAATTGAACCGTGATTCGATCTGATCGTAGAACTGTGAAGAGTCTCACCTTGCGGATGCACTCGGAGGTGTCGTTGCACTGGAACTCGTGCTCCTCGCACAGAGACGCCTCCACGTGGTGGTGGCTGCAAGGACGAGGCTCATCAGTCAAGAACGCACCGGCACCGGCACAGGCAACGCTCGCGGTGCAGTAACGTGGGTGTGTGTACTCACAGAGTGTTGGCGTGCGCGGGGCGGGGGCGGGGGCGGGCGCGGGGCGCGGCGGGCGAGGGGCAGGCGCGCTCGTCGCTGCCGTCGGCGCAGTCGGCGCGCGCGTCGCAGCGGTACTCCCACGGCACGCAGCCGCCGCCCGCGCACTCGAACGTCATGTCCGAGCACACGTGCTGCTCTGCAACGTCACGCGCGGGGTGAGCTGGGGGCTGGCAGGGGGGCGGAGGTGGAGGGGCAGGAGGGGAAGGGGTACGTACCGCAGCCCCGCTCGTCGCTGTCGTCGTTGGGGCCGCAGTCGGGCGCGCCGTCGCAGCGCCAGGCGCGCGGCAGGCAGCGCCGCGAGCCCGCGCACGCCCACTGCTCCGCGGAGCACGCCGTGCGCGCGCAGGCCGCCGCGCTCTCGTCGCTGCCGTCGTAGCAATCTGCCGCAACACACGCATCCATCAACAACACATCCGACGGAGTGTATCGAACATGCGGACCTACGACCTTCTACCTTTCAGTCCGTCGCAGACCCAGCTCTTGAGGATGCAGCGGTTGGTGTCGCACTGCATGAACTGGTCCTCGCTGCAGGTCGCGTTCGCTGCAAGTTGAACGTTGTACGTGAGCGCATAGGGTTCGGATCGGTCTGGCGGGCGCGGGGCGCGGGGCGCGGGGCGCGGGGCGCGGGGCGCGGGGCGGGAGATACTTGCCGCACTTGCCGGTGGGCGAGGAGTCCTCGTCGGAGCCGTCGGGGCAGTCCCGGTCGCCGTCGCACACGTACTGCTCGTCGATGCACTGCCTGCGAGACGGTTACATTTTTATCATTACTTTATTAACGCTCAGTTCTGCATGGACGCATCCGGAGCACTGTGCGACTGTGTCGCATAGACACTGACCCTTTCCCGCAGTGGAAGTGTTGCTCCGGGCAGCGGTACCGTGCGGGCGGGGCGAGGGTCTCCCCCGGGGGGGCGGGCAGGCAGCGGGGCCCGGCGCGAGGGGGGCCCGCCTCCCCGCAGGCGCAGGAGACCTCGCGGGGGGAGGTGGCGAGGCAGAGCTCCTCACAGCCGCCGTTCTTGAACGAGCATCCATTGTGCACACCTACACACAGACACATGGTGCTCAACGATCGAAGCATAGGCTTAGGGTAGAGCTGGGGCTGGGGTGGACTCGCGGAGCGGGTGTTACCTTCCTCCTGCGCCTGGTCCACCAGCTTGAGGTCGTAGATGGGCGGCGGCAGGCGGTGCAGCACCTCCACGGAGCCGTTCTGCAGCCGCCGCTTCACCAGCCCCGTGTTGTGCTCCGACCACACCACCGCTCCTGCACAACGACACGTCGTCAGTGAGCACGTCACACCGCGCGGGGGCGCGGGGGGAGGGGAGGGGGGGACGGGGTGCCACCTTACCGTCGTAGACAGCGAGTCCGTACGGCTTGGAGAGCCGGTGCTGCGGCTCGTCGGCCAGCAGCAGCTCGCGCGTGTTGGTCGCCAGCACTATGCGCTCCACGCGGTTGGAGAACGTGTCGCACCTGCAGAGAGACAACGGGTACAGGGGCAGCTAGTTCAATATGGCGTCTCGTGGCCGCCATCTCTCATTCTTGTGTAATGGACAACGGGGTAGTATCTATTAGCGACGTGATTCGCATAGCACTCGGAGGTACTAGTTTTTCCCCTGCAGGGTAATCTTCAAGGGGGAAAACTGGCATTCATTTTTGTAAGTTCGCTATAGCCACCTATTAGTGAAATAATTAGAAGCGTCGGGCGCGCGCTAGCGGCTCTCAAGCATGACGTCATCACACCAGCCGGACGGCCCCAGCTGGACGCAGACCTCGCCACGTGCGACCTCCATCTCCGCAGTGCAGGTGGTTAACTAGAAATCTTGTATAGGCATACATTACAACAGAATGGAAAGGAAAGTAAGTTACCAGTAGAGTGCGCCGCCGTGCAGCACGAGTCCGTTGGGCCAGTGCAGGGAGGAGTCGTCGAGCAGCGCGCGCGCGCCCGAGCCGTCCATGCGCGCGCGCATCAGCAGCCCGCCCCCCGCGCCCGCCGCCGCGCCGCGCGCCCACGCCGACCAGAACATCTCGCTGGAACCAGAGACAATCATCACACCTTCGAGAACACGCCGCCGACTGAGGGCGCGGGTGCAACACCGCGCACATAGCACAACCCACCAGCCCCAGAGCCAACGGAGCTCGTGTTGTGGGTACTAGATAACTCATATACTTACATACATAGAAAGTTTTTTTTTATACATAGAGTACACCCAGAATACATACATATCTACAAATCGTTCAAATATTTGTCCGTGGCAATACAAGCGGGATGCAGAACCGATGAACCGCTCGCATCATGCACCTAGCACAAGTATTAGTAAATAAATCAGTTCACGTGACGACACGGACTCGGGTGGTTCTTATTTGCTCCCATCCTTATTATCACCGTATCATCTTATCATTTATCACAAGTTCCCTACACTTGTGATAAATGATAAGATGATACGGTCCTTCACCCTACAAATATATTTGTTCTTGCTTCTTCCTCGGAGAAATAACCGTGGTTCCATCCGATTGTGACGCGGCGCGGATTACAAGTGATCATACAAGGTGTTGGTGTATAAGGTGTTACCCGTTGGCCGGGTCGAGCGCGATCTGCCTTGGCGCGTGCTGCGCGTGCGCGTGCAGCGTGCGGCGCAGGGCGGGCGCGCGCAGCGGGGCCGCGCACACCGCGCCCACCCCGCCCTCGCTCCAGTACAGGTTGCGCCCCGCCCAGTCCACGGCCAGCCCCTCGCAGTTGTCCACGTCTCCGCCGATGAACGTCTCGCGCCCGCTGCCGTCCAGCTTCTGGCGACCGATCTCGTATCTGCAAGGGACAATATTGTAATACTACGACTGGAATAGCGAAATATTATAAATAAATATAAAATAATGCTGGACAATTCACACAGCATTATCTAGCCCCAAGCACTAGTATAGTATTATAATATCTGTGCCCCAGCTACGCAGAGCTTGTGTGAGTATTGTACGACGATATACAATATTTCAACCCAGTTGTCGAACAAATATATGAATCTCCGAGCGATGGCTTCCGCCCCCAGTCACCTGTGTACGTCGCAGTAGTAGAGATACTGCCCCGCCAGGTCCACGGCCACGGCCGAGGGGCGCGCGGCGCCGGTGGCGGGGGCGATGGCCTCCGCCCCGCGCCCCGCCCCCGCCGCCGCCAGCGCCTGCACCAGCGCGGGGGCGCCGCGCGCCACCACCAGGTAGCGCGACACGAGTACTCCTGGACAAAAGAACATGGTGTGGTGATGGATCGAGCACGTGGCACGTGGCGGGCGGCGCAGGTGCAGATAGCACTCACTGTGGCAGCGGTGTTGCCCGACGAGCTTGTACCCGTGCGGGCAGAGGCAGACGGCGAGCGGCCGCGCGCCGTCCCACGCCGGGACGCACAGGTGCGAGCACTTGCCGTTGTCCACGCCGCAAGGGTGCGCCACTGGAACACGACCATCTCATTCAAACAGTGCTCAGACCGGCGCGGCGGCGGCGGCGAAGGCTGTCGACACTTCCTCCACTACGACTCCGATTCTGCTAAACATGCTGGAGTCTCGGGTGTTCGTGGATGTGCACGAGACTGGCTTTACAGTTATCATGGTAAGCGGAGAAAGCTGTGTCAAACTTGGTGTACTCATCACCCACAATTTTTACACGCTTTTTATTAGCTTCACCTGTATGTTTGTATGTTTGTTTGTAACCGACTTCTTTGGGCGCGATTTTGACCCACTTTAAACGGCCAGATTTCGTTCAAACTTTGTAGATTTATTGAGGACCGATGACAATACACTAATTTGATAAAATTATTCCATTTTTCAATTTGCAAAATATGATTTTTGTTAATTTATATAATTTTCATCTATAGTCGATAAGGTAAGAAAATTTTCTATAATTTTTCTCTACAGTCGATAAGGCAGGACTCGATGTTAATTTTTATTTCCAATAATTATATTTAGCCGTTTTCTCTAATATTGACAAATTTTTGTATACAGTGTTTCCGGAGTTTCATACATGACGGACAGGAAATTTTTTTGACCTGTTTTGATATTTTTTTCCGTTTCTATTGCACTAAATTAATTTTTAGCAAGTAAAGAATTAATCTCCGTTAAATTATCTCGACACTAGTATGCAAAATATCTTGATTCCTTTAACTAACAAGGCTATAATACTAAAAATAGTTGCCAAAATAAGGCGAAAAAAATTTTTCGATCGTAAAGCACTCTCTGATGCTTCGCATCATGAGTCGTGCAATAGTTTAAAATTAAAAAAACAAGCTATTATAAATAATCCAAACTAAAAAGTAGAAAATAAATAATAGTTTAAAAAAACTAAAAAACACGCTTTTTATAGAAAATCGAACTAAAAAATAGAAAATAAATTTTAATGAATTTAAATTAAGAAAATAGTGTTAAAAATTTCAATGAATATAAGTTAATAATAGTGTGAATAAAAAAAATTATTTTATTTTAAAAAAAGCGTGGGGTGCTTTTTAAAATATTATCGAAATGATAATCACTCTACTCATATCTGTCAATAAAATATTTATAACTATTGACACCATGCACCCCACGCTTTTTTTAAAATAAAAGATTTTTTTTTTATTCACACTATTATTAACTTATATTCATTGAAATTTTTAACACTATTTTCTTAATTTAAATTCATTAAAATTTATTTTCTATTTTTTAGTTCGGTTTTCTATAAAAAGCGTGTTTTTTAGTTTTTTTTAACTATTATTTAATTAACTATGGGGTTGTACAAGGTAGGATTTCGGGTCAAATATTACTCATATTTTCAAAAATTGTACATAAACGACTTACTGAACTGCTTGTGGCGGATACGGACGTGCGGATGAAACTGTCTAATTATTTCGCGGGACAGCGTGGACAGAAGCTTTACCTTCAAGTATAAGTTCCTACCTTTAGGTTGTCTCTGCGCGTGGTAGACGAGCGCGGCGGTGGGGCGCGCGGCGAGCGGCAGCGCGGGCGGCGCGCGCGGCGCGGGGGGCGCGGGCGCGCGCAGCACGCCGCGGTCGCGCGACGCCACGCGCACGCGCCGCTCCGACCACTCGGGCAGGTACACGCTCCACTCGTGTATCGAGATGTGTTGCAGCTTCTGAGTCTGCAACGAACACAACCCCTGACCGTTACTTACATTTATTTACATTTTATCTTTTGGGTACCGGCCTTCTCTCGCATCTGCCAGCCTGCTGTATCGGTCTCTCTGTCTCTATCTCTTTGGTAAGACAACGTTGTAATGAGGAGTTATGTAAGGGGTTCTTAGTTGTTACCACATAGTTCCGTGTGATAGTGGTCCGGTGGCCGCCGTCGTAGTCGCTGGTCTCCACACACTCGAGGTAGGAGTCGGTCCAGTAGAGGCGGCGGCGCGCGATGTCCACCGCCAGCGCGCCCGGGTACACCAGCTTGACGTGCGCCAGCCGCGTGCGGTGCGCGCCCGCCAGCGACGCGCGCGACACCCCCGCCGGGGACGCGCCCCACACCGCCACGAACATGTACCTGCAGTCACATCTACCATCAAATACATACATACATATATCACTATTTAATCAAAAACACAACAAACCATATACATAGGTCTATACCTATGCATATTTGTTGTGTTTTTTATTGAAACAGTATTGTTTGCAGTGTGAGAGTGAGGCACTGTGACCATGTAACATCTGTGCAGTATCAAATGAAATGAAAGCAGGTGGACTCACCCGGCCAGAGGGTCGATGACCAGTCCGTGCAGCTTGCTGAGCTCGTCGTCCAGCAGCAGGCGGCAGGCGCCGGCGCGCGCGCACACGTACACCACGTCCCGCTCCGCGTCGCCCCAGTACGTGTTGCCCGACACCCAGTCGACCACCATGTGCGACACCGCTGCAACACAACACAACACAAACTATACATTCTCGAATGCACTCGCACAAGGGGGGTTTTGGAAGCTTGCCAGACTGATTGGTGATCACATTGAAGGTTTATAAAATACACAGAGGGCTGGTGCTGCCGCCGGCTTCGAGTGTCACGCCCCGCGCGGGCACGCCGCCGCGCCGCACGCGCTGAGCTTGCGGGTCGATTCTGACTTCCTATAACTTGTACTCGTACACTTCCGGATCAGTGATCTCTACACTCATGTTAGACGCTGACGGAAATTGGCAAGACAAGGTGTGTATTCGTGTATTCGTCACTCACAGTTAATATCCGGGAAGAGGTCCGGCGCCGGCTGCGTCCACGTGTGGGAGAAGTTGTCTGCGCGCGCGCACAGCACGCCCGCGCGCGACAGGTTGTGGTGCACGTAGCAGAACGACCTGCGAGCGAGAGCGGGAGTGCCATCAGATGCGGGCAGGGAGCGAGGCTGGGCACACGGCAATGCGAGTTCACTGAGTGCGTCCCGATGTCGCCCGAGGGCGTCACTTGACATATATATAAATAGATAAGTACCGAGATCTCCAATGTCCTAAGATATAACCGCACAACATTAATGATAACAGAAGAGACACATTAGTTGACACATGTTAAAAAGGTGAATTAGACACTAATCGGACACTTAATTTGTTTAAAATTCACAAATAACCAAACAAACGGCTACGGCTAACCGGCAGCGAGCGAGGAAGTGACGTCACAGCGACCGCAGCGCTCACTCAGTGAACTTCGCTAGAAATTTGGTCCTAATTTCGTCAATTTTTGTCCTAGAACAAAAATTTTTGCACTGGACTTTTAAGGATTTCTTAGGTCTATAAATCTGCAATTTCAACTAAAAACGATACCGACCCTCATTGCCATCAAAAAAAGACTTGGTTCCAAATTTTTTTCTTGCTGACTGTATGTAGGTAAAAAAAAATGATTTATAAAAAAACAAGATATGGGTAGCTTTTTAAGACTATTTTATTTATTTATTTTTTTATCTTTGGGAAACAAAAAGCTTTAGATCTAGAAGATTAAACACAATATAAGAGTTGAGCTAAGCAGCTTCCACACATAGTACGAGAATAAATTATACGATAATATTATACATAAACACAAGTTACAGAAATTCAAGTATATGCAGTTGAGAGAGCCGTGTCAACCGTTCAAAAGGGAAAGGTACAGCTTTGTACCTTCGCAATATTACTACAGTTAATTAATAATGCTGCTACCTAATAATAATACTAATAATAAATTAGTAAAATAGTAAGTAGTAAGTTATTTTTCTATATTTTCTAATAACGGTTTAGGTATGTACCTCTTTATTTATTTATTTATTTATTTAATTCGGATTGCCATCAGCTTATCTAATTACAATAGAAATTAAAATAAACACAGAAAGCTAATAATAGGCATTCACTAATAGAATTATAATAAACTACCTAAGTGTGATCACAAAAAAATTTTTCGTCGACAATTGCGTACTTAATGAAGCAATAAAATTATAACAAATAAAATTAAGAAAAAAGCAAATAATAAAAATTAAGTGTATAACTGCATCATGTGCAAAAGAAGTCAAGAGTCATGCATCGCCTTGCCCTGTGAATGCTGGTATTGAAAGGGTCAATGTTCAACATCTTGCTGAAATCATTGACAGTTCTACTCGCTCGCACTACAAATGAATTTTGTCTATAATTAGTTCCAACATGTTGGACATGTAGTAGGGGATTGTGTCTAAGCTGCTTACGCGGTACATTGAAGTCTAATTTGCTAAGAAGTTCTGGACAGTCAACATCATTGTTGATAATCTTAAGAATATAAAGATAATCAGCTATATTCCGCCTGTTTTTGAGTGGCAAGAAATGGAACCTCTTGCAGAGTTCATCATAGGTAAAAGATTTGTAAGGAATCTTTACTCTAAAACACAGGTATCTTAAGAACCGCCTTTGAATACTTTCAATACGATCTATGTACTTCTGGTAGCACGGGTTCCATATCTGAGACGCGTATTCTAGGTGACTCCTTACAAACGTGCAATATAGAAGTTTAAAAGTTTTGACGTTGGTAAAGCTCTTAGAGATTCGCATGACAAATCCCAGTGATCTCGAAGCCTTACTAATTATGTTGTCGATGTGAACGTCAAAGAGTAGTTTTGAGTCGTGGTAGACTCCAAGATCACGCATACCAGGAGCTTTGGTAAGTAGCTGCCCTGCCAGTTCATAGCGCGTTGAAATAGCCCGAGGCTTACGAGTAAAAGTAGTAGCAAAACATTTACTGGGATTTAGTTCAAGCTTATTTAATAGGCAATAGTCTTCCAGACGGGAGAGATCTGACTGAAGAGCAACGACGTCAAGATTGGATGTTACAGTGGAGAATATCTTCATATCATCGGCGAAACATAGCAGATTTGATGATTTGAAGCATGAGTCGATATCCCTAACATATAATGTAAAAAGTAGGGGCCCTAGCAGAGACCCCTGAGGGACCCCACTTGGAACAGGAACCCAACTAGAGATGTAGTTATTGAGAACGACTGCCTGTGATCGATTATCAATATACGATGCAAACCATCTTAGCAAATTACCTCTTATACCTGATTGAGAAAGCTTATTTAACAACGTGAAATGATCTATTCTATCGAACGCTTTACTATAGTCGGTGTAAATTACATCGACTTGATGACCATTGTCCATAGCTTGAGTGATATAATCATTTAGGAGTATAAGATTTGAAACTGTTGATTTACTTCGCAAGAACCCATGCTGAAAGGGACTAAACGTAGTTTTAAGAGCAGAATATACTTGATTATAAATAATTCTTTCAAAGACTTTAGCAATAATGCAAAGTTTAGAGATAGGTCTGTAATGAGAAACCTCTGTTTTAGACCCTTTCTTATGGACTGGGGTGATAAATGCAGATTTCCATAATTTAGGTACAGTATTTGTTGAAAGAGACCGTCTAAACAAAAGTGATATAGGATAGGATAAAGAAGAGGCACATCTGATAAGAAATTTAGAAGATATGTTATCAGGTCCAGGTGCTTTTGACGCATCTAACTTTTTAAGTAGGATCATAATGTCAGCTGGAACAATTTCAATATTACTAATGTCAGAAGTGATATCAGATTCTAACTGATTACTTACAACGAAGCTGTTCTGGCATGGAGCGAAATTACTAGTGTTATTAGAGTGTAGAAAAGTAGATTGGAAATAAGATGAGAAAGCATTACAAATGGAATCACCACTGGAAAAAGTAGCATTATTAAAAGTCATCGAACTCGGCATTGAAAAAGATTTGGATTTGTTTTTAACGAACGTCCAAAAATATTTAGGATTATTTAGGATCGAATTTTCAGTTGATTCAATATAGCTTAGGTAGCATGCTGATTCCATTTTTTTTACTCTAGTACGCAACATTTTATAGGTCAGTTCATCCGACTTATTGCCGTAGTTTTTAAATTTCTTATAGAATTTATACTTTTCCCTAATGGCTTTTTTTAGTGCCGAATTATACCATACAGGGTAAGAGTGGTTATAAATGTTTTTCGTGGGTATGAACTTGTTTTCAAGATTATGAATACTCTCATTAAATAAAGTAACACACTCGTCAATAGAGCACGATGAAAACATAGATGCCCAGTCTAACTCATCAATCGCTCTATTTATCGACTTATAATCACCTTTATCAAATAAATAATGGGTACGCGGCGCATAATTCAACAATGGCATTTCGAACGATTTCACGTTAATTAATAAGACAGGGTGGTGCGAGTCGATCGGCGTCAGAGGATCTATACACTCGGAAACAGTTACTGATTGATTAGAAAATATTAAGTCAAGGATTCTACCACTTTTGTTAACTATACCGTTATGTTGACTGAGGTTTAATGCACACATTTCATCAGTAAGCAAAAATTCATCTGTACTGTTTATGTTTGTCGGGTTAAAACTAAAATTGTTTGTAGGTAACCAAGAAATACCACTGAGGTTAAAATCCCCGACGACAAGGACTGCATCTGAGGGGTTATCCGAAACCACAAAATTTAGTTTAGTAAGAAAGTTAGACAGTTGAGAACTAAAAGACAAACCATTATTCTGACCGCATAAGTAAATAACACATAAATATAAATCAACCCATTTACGCGTATTGGTTTGTTTTATGCGCACACTTAACCATAGATCCTCAGCTGTGGAGTTAAATTGGGGTAGTAACTTAACTTGTAAGTCCTTACGCGTCGCGACCAACACGCCACCACCTTTTGATTGACCCGTCAAATTATAATCACGGTCACGGCGCCACACTAAATACCTATCATCCAAAAACTCGGAGTTAGAAATGCTATCGACTAACCACGTCTCAGTAAGTATTATTATGTCATAAGAACTCAAACAAGCACTACGAAAAACCTCTTCAGTTTTTGTTCTTAATCCGCGAACGTTCTGATAGTAAATACACAGATCACGGTCATTCCTATTTAACGAAACCATTGTAAAATAGTATCATTAAACATAATAGCATCAATGTATGAAATAACATCATGTAATATAAACAGTCTGGTAGAGATGTATTAGAGCGTTCGAAAAATAATTGAATGTAGTTTTGCGAGGTGATCAATAAATAACATTTGTAAAGCATTCGAATTAGATTGCTATCGTAAGCAGTATTCGCAAGCGCGGGCGAGACAGAAAACATATGATTGACAATTTTTACGCGAAGTAACATGACGAAATAGTATAGATTGCAAATAAAGACAATTACAGTCATTAGCAAGGCAGGGGTGCACAACAATTTACAAAGTAGTGCAACTAAGAAGTTATTGTTATTGCTTAAGGTTATTAAATAAAAATAATCTACGTTTACCAAAATTAATACTAGGATGCATTGGGGTTGCCAACATGTTAAACAATTTTGTTTAAATCATTTTCGTTTCTAATGACGATAACTTTTGAAGAATCATCCCGGCGGACGTGGATTTTTCCATGCTTAACCCAGACAAATTTGTAGCTCTTGGTCTGGGCAGTAGTCTTCGTCAGGGTGAGTAGTTTTTTCTGGTCCGCATTGAGGTGGTCATTAATGTAGACTCTGTTAGAAGGCCCTGAGAAGCCCATGTCCGTAGTAACAAGTTTTTCGGTACGCGCAGCTCCGATGAAGTCTTCTTTTATATATCTATTTATAAAACTCACGATTATCAGTTTCTCCTTCGAATTGTGCATGGGAACCCTAGATATGTAATTTATCTGGGTTTTTGGCACTACGTAGTTCACCTTTTTACCAATTTTTTCCATAATTGAAAATAAATTTTCATCCTTCTTGATGGGCACTCCCTTAATCTCAATGTTGTTCAGTCTCGACCTCTGTTCCTGCGCTGACAGCTCGAGTTTGACCTTGCTAACCTCGTTCTGCAGGCTGAGAACGGTATCCTGCAACTTCTCGAGATTCGTTACCCTATCCTCCACATTAGTGAGCCTACCACCAAGCTCATCTAGCTTCTGACTCGTGTAGTCACAAGTACCCCTCAGCTCAGACAGCTCCTGTTTGATAGACCGCATGTCTTCGCCGAGTGCCGGTAGGCTTGACAGCTGGCGTTTCATCTCCCGAAGTTCCTTCATGATGGAATCGAAGGAGGCAGTTTCAGAGGGCGCCAGTGACAGCGGCGATGGTGCACGGCACGACGGACATCTCCACTGTGACTTCTTTTCCGGGCCATATCTCCTCCAGGTAGTCTCGGAAATCATGGCACATCCAAAGTCCAGGTGGTTTCGGCAGATAGAGCACTGAACCCCATCAGTGAATTCAACGAAGCAGACTGGACACTTCATTGTTGAATTGGAAGTTGTGGTGTGGTTTATTTAAAATTACTAACGAAAAAAGTACGCAGGTTTTGAGCCAAAGGTTGACGATATATTTTACCAACGATGTTGCGGTTGGACGCGTAAGCGGAACGAGTGATCACACAGCACTGAGACACACTCTTCTTACTGCCCCGTTGAAAAATCCACCCTGTATATCGAACAAGATTAGGTCCATTGTTGGGCGCCAATCTATAATGTTCTCCTACAGTTGGCGCCCAACGTAGGGCCAACAAAAGCATTCCCAGCGTTCGTAGAACTTTGTACGCACTTACCCATTAGAGTGCAAGAAGTCAATGGCACGCACGTTGAGGGCGCTCAGCGCGTGCTGCGGGGAGGGGGTGGCGGGGGCGCGGGCGCGGGCGGGGAACACGCGCTGCACGCCCGCCTGCGTCACCACCAGCACGGACAGCGGCTCCTCCACAGGATCTGGAGATCAATAAGGGCAAGCTGCATTAGTAGGTACAAGATAATATTACTATATTTGAAACACCAGAAACAACTGCCTGCTCTCAAAAATGCAACCAACAGGGAACGATGGCGTGGCGGCGCACTGCACGAGCAGCCGTCCATCAGCAGAACCCCATCATAAAGACGACGGCTCCCCCAAGAGTGAACGACAATGAACAGTAAACAAATAAAAATAGTATTTTTTATTTATTTATTTATTCCATAATAACAATATACATTGTGTGCGGGAACTTAGATTAAACTAAAGCTAAAGAAAAAAATTGATTGTCTGTAAATTCAAATTCAAATTCAATATTTTATTTCGGACAACTAGAATCCATAATTTGTTAGTAAAGGTAGAACTTATAATTAGGGTTAGTTATAACTAATATCTACTAAAAATTAATACAAAATTAAATCAAATCAATTTAAATACAAAATTATATCACTCTCCCCATGAAGCATTTCCACAGGGGTGAGGTGATTCTACCAGCTATAGTTTTTAGGATGGTGTTGGAGCTGTCCCGTACCCTGCGCATCAGGGATGCCGTCTTTTTACGGAGGATGGCAGCAAAGCCATCCGTCTGGTATTCCGCAAACGTCCCCGATGCACTACAAAATCGAGGCAGTCCCAACATCATCCTAAATATATTATTGTACTGAACACGTAGGGTCTCCAGCGGCCGTTTGGTGTAGTTGATCCATAGGTTCCCGGTGTAGAATCCTTGACAATAGGCTTTAAAAAGCGTTATTTTGACTTCCTCTGAACACCGGGAAAACCTACGAATCAACATGTTACCCCTCACCGCTAGAGCCCTACGCTCTCTTTCAATGTCAACATTGTCCTTAAGGTCGTCGGTGATATAATGCCCCAAATATTTAAAAGATTTTACTTTGTTTATTATAATGCCGTTCAGAGTTATCTCTGGGAAGTCTTTGAGATTATTTCCGGCGGCCTTAAATACAATGTATTCACATTTTTTAACATTATAGCACAGGCCATGGGAAGCAGCGTAGTGAGCACAGACCTTCAGCATCTCGTCGACAGATCTCGCTGTCGGGCCCAACAAAGTCGGTAAGTAAAGTCGGTTTACTGCCGATAGTTGAACGTGACAACGTCTTAAGAAAAGAGCGAGGTAACGCCGCATGACGTCATGTTTTTTCGTGCGTGCAGTCGGCTCTATCGAATTATAAGACGTTGTCACGTCAAAAATAATCGATTTAAATTACATATAGAATTGTTTGTGATGTTTAGGTACATACTTGAGTTGTAAGCCTAGCCGGCAGACTAGAGATACTTTTATATTTGACATAAGACCAATATTAATGTAATGTTACACCTAGTTTTACAACAATAAATTATTTTATCTTTGTCTTATCTTTAAATAATTGTCACATAAAATGGATACAATTTAGATAAGAATAAATATTTAAGTTAATAAAGTAAATGTCAAGTTACAGATTAAAAAGTAACAATGTGTGATCCAGTTATTGTAAGTAAGATAACTTACCATTGATAGCGTTGCAGGAGCGTCCGTCCTCGTCCAGTTGGTACCCGCGTGCGCAGGCGCAGGTGTAGGAGCCCTCCGTGTTGCGGCACTCCTGCGCACACGTGTCTTCTTGTTCGCACTCGTCACTGTCTGTGAAAGGAAGGCGCGGGTGAGGATAGCATGGAAATGTGCTGCTTGTTCATTAGGTACCCTTCTTTTTGGCAGAGTTGTGGTAAACTCTTTAGTGTTGGCCGTGGCGGGCGCGGAGCAAGAATCGACCCCCTCCAACTCAGCCCGTAGCTGTCTTAAGAGTCGACTAAGGAAACCTACGAGAGGAAGGGCAGCAGTTTCCTTTTGTATATTTTAAACATCTCCACTGCGATCCTAGTTCACCTGCTATGCCGAGCCGTGATTACGGCAAACCCTCCAACGACCTCGTTTAAAGCATGTTCAGCAGCGGTCGCATGTGTGCTGAGGAGGTCGTGTCAACCAGTGGCAGCTCACCGTGACAGGCGCGTGCGCGCGGCTCGGTGCCGGGCGCGCAGTAGCACTGCAGGCCGGCGTGCGTGGGCCGGCAGCCGAGCGCGCAGCCTAGCCCAACGCAATCCGCATTGGTAACTGTGAACACAACACATTATGACTTAAGTATACTGATTTTAACTTAACTTTTATACTGATCTTGCTAAAGCTTTAGACACAGTTTCTATAACTATTCTGCGTGAACTATTGCGTAAGCGGAATTTCTAGAAATCTGAGACACTCGGCTAAAGCTTCTTAGAAGCTACCTGGAACAAGGCACGCAATGCGTGAGAATTGGCAGTTCTGAACGATAACCAGGAAAATATGTCCTTTGGGGTTCCCCAAGGAAGTATATTGGGCCTAACTGTAATTACATTCTACATTAACAACCTGTGCCTAAAACATTAAACTAGACCACGATTATATCATACAATGTACAAGCTACAATGTGTTATTCAGGCTATGCATGTAACGTAACGTCAACGTTACCTAACTTCCTATGTTAATATAGCTTAGAAATATCTACGTGAGGTTATGTATCAACGCGATTTCTATCTTCCGTATTATGTCTTCATGTTAACCTTAACCGTTGGAGCTATCATTTAACTGTTACCTCTAACATACACGGATGAGTGACACTGCCCTCCTTTTTTCAGCTGATTCTGATACAGAAGACTTTGCGTAAATTGCATTCAAAGTGATCAACAAATGGTTACAGCTTACAGCATAACCAATTAAGGGTTTCTTTAAACACATTTTATTATTACGTAGGTATGCCTTTTTGATCGCATACGTTCTGTTTACAATGTGAATGTCCCTTTCTTTTATCAAATCAAGATAAATGTTTCGAAATCGTGTTGTACAAAGAAGGAACAAAATAAAATGCCGGAGAAGAACACTGAAATATGGTTTGGAATGACGACAAACTAAGTCGTCTAGACAAAAAGGTTGGTGCGTGTGTGTTGTGTTAGTAAGGTACGTACAATTATCGCAGATGTCCCACTCATCGGATCCGTCGAGGCAGTCCCGCGCGCCGTCGCAGAAGCGCTCGACGCGCGCGCAGGCGTAGTGCCCGCCCACCGGCGTCGCGCAGCGCGCGTAGTTGCCGGGACACTTGAAGTCCTTCTCACCTACACACCAACGATCAAAAATAACGAACCTGATTGACAATGTTCACTTGTCCGTCAAGGCTATTCCAATTTGAACGAAAAGCTTTTTCGAAAACTGTTAAGGGCGTATACAACCTCAAATTGCTTATTTTCAACTCCGTCGGACCTCCATATCTTCCAAACTACTGAATATTTAACTTTGAAATTTATATATGGTAAAGTTCAGGACTTATTCTATCGATCATATGTTTCGAAAACACGATGCCATAAAATTTTCTCGATAGAAAAAAATCGCAAAGTTACCTCTAATTTTTTACTAAAACCCTAATTTCTCAATAAATACAGATGATACGATCTTGAGATTAAGCATAGTAATTGAACTAAGTATAAAGAACATTTTATATGTTGCCTTTTTTTCAATTAACTATTCTAATGTTTGTGGGGAGCAAATAACTACTAAAAACTTGATTTTTGGGCTTACGCCGCTTTGCTCTGTCCCGCTCCTGTGAACGCGAAATCCTATGCCTATCCTCTTCACACAATAACGAGGTAGGGTACCGCCTTAATAGGTTTAAAATAGGTTTAGGACGTTAGGTTGCAAAGACCGTAGCGCGTAGTGACGCTGACGTACACATGGCGGGGTCCTCGTCGGAGGCGTCGTGCGGTCCGCAGTCCGCGT
Organism: Eupithecia subfuscata; assembly: GCA_963564075.1. Lineage (NCBI taxonomy): Eukaryota > Metazoa > Arthropoda > Insecta > Lepidoptera > Geometridae > Eupithecia > Eupithecia subfuscata. The sequence goes on along the minus strand of OY751118.1, from coordinate 155,285 downwards.
CGCCGTCGCAGCGCCAGCTGGCCGCCACGCACAGTCCGCTGCGCGCGCACCGGAACTGCCCCGCGCTGCACGTCGTGTTCCATGCTACACAACAACACATACAGCCACTGTTAGTAGGTAGCTTCTAAGTACAAGTTACTGCTGTGCTGTCACGGTTTCTGTTTGCAGTTAGGTATAGTCCGGTCAACAAGTTCAAAATGGTGTTCATTCTTGATCGAGCTCTTAAAAATACGTGCGATAGCTCATTCGATTCGGAACGACGAAAAATATGTCTCGAGGATTCCACCATAATTTTTCCAAATTCTTAAATTAATATTGAATACTTTGTAAACATATTATTTTGGCTTAGGGGGCGACTCGGCCGTTTCACCTTTTCGTTTTTAGTAGGGATCAACTGGGACCCATTATATTTATAACAGGGACGAGTTGACTACTTCAATAGTAGTTAGGGGTTGATTGGTCCCATTGAGTAACACATACCTACACTACACCTAGGGGCGTTGCGCTTTTGCCGAAACGTCCGCGCGGAGGCCTTGTTTCGGCGTTGAATAAGAGCTATAAATAATGTAAACTTTAAATAGGATTTTTTTTCTTTTTTATGGATTTTTTTCAAAAGTTCTTAAGTACCTAATAATAGTTTTTGTTAAGGGTTCGGTCTAGGTGTTGATATAGTCCCGTCCCGAGAACCGTTTGGGTATTGGTTTATGTGGTATTTATGGTTTATGGTAGTTTTATAGGAAAAGTCGCTAGTTTTTGGTATGTAAATATAATCACAGGTAAACTATGAATAATAAAAACTTAAACTGATTGACTTATAGTATTTAAATAGTTAATTTATGGTTAGAATGGTGTTGGTATGAATCCGCGATCTCGGTGGTATGCTCCGGCGCGAACTGTCCGAATTTGGGTTAGCCGCGAGCGAAGGCGCGTCAATTGGTAACGAAGCAATATCGCGTATTCGCTGCGTGTTTGGTTTTAACCCGAACAGTTTTTGAGTTATCAACGAAAAACGAAACATCTTCTTCTGTCCATCTTATTTTGATAATAACAATTACAATTTTTTTGTGTGCATATAAGTACTATAAATACTCGAGACACATTTTTCTATACTTACGTGATTCCGGATCGAATGAGCTATCGCATATAATTTGTCAGGAGCTTGATCAGTTGATCGCGAATGAACACCATTTTGAACTTGTTGACTTAGCTCTATTCTAGGACGAGGTTAAAATGTCATAAATAGTATAATATTATAGGCAGCCATGTGACACGTGACAGCGCTTCGTGGACGCAGTTTCCAACTATTTTAACCGACTTAGAAAAAAGGAGGAGGTTAAATGTTCGACTGTAGGTATAGATGTTAGTTAAGTATAGACATGTTTTTAGAGTTTCGAAGACCGGTTTCGAAACCCTTATGGTCTCGCTTTGTCTGTCCTTTTTTCCCTTCTTAATAAATCTGCAACTACCGCAGCTATCAACTCGAAATTTAATATAATAATACATTTCGTGCGCATGTACAGATTTTGAGAAAGAAAATGAAAAATGAATATGAACATTTTCCATACAAATTGAGATGTAAAAATTTTAAAAGAGACCTACAAAGTCAAGTGGGGTATCAAATGAAAGGTAAGACATTTATTCACAAAGAAAATTATACTAGTATTTACAATTGAAACAATTGAGCTAACTGCCGACTGTTGCAAACAGTCTACAGATAGCTCAACTGATCCATATCAACACCAGTCGGAAGCGTCCCCAAGACGCTGGCTGCATTGCCACGCTGTATGGCAATGCTGATACGCTGTGCCAGATATTGACCAGCTCTCGGGTCACGCGTCGCTTCGACCAGACGCTCAGATAGTTTTTTGAAAACCCGAAGAGCCTCGGTACCCCACGGACCTAGGGTCTCGACTCCAAGGGGAGCAAATGTGTAGGCTCTGTCGAGACCTGCATATTTGCGCCTCTTGAGATCTTCGGCCAAATCTGCCGCCGCACCCGCCCTCACGGATGTCCTCGGAAGATGGGAAGGCGCAAGTGTGTCGACGCATGTAGCGTCCCACACAATGGGCCTCCCCAACTCCCATGGGACTAGTGTCATACCGTCGGGCCTCTTACCATCGTCACGCAACAGACCATTCGGTTCGAGAATAGCTGGTACGTTAGCGGTGACAAAGGCCCGCCGGATGATGTCGTTAAGGCTAGCGTGGCGAGATATCCGACCGGCGGCCCTAGTGCACGATAATCCGTGATGACCAAGCTGTTCGACAGCAGTACCGCACTGGCATTGATGAGGCGCGCAACACCTTGCACCCAACCGGAGACATGTTGCGATACGGAAAGTTACGGGATCCAATAAAGTACCAGTGTTATATGAAGGAAATGCTTGCAACCAATGTCCTGACTCCCATTTAGAAACGGCCAGGAGGCGGGCACGATCTGCAGAGCTGGAGCTATTAAAGGTAAGTACCTATTAGTTTGTACATTTCAAAATAGTTTTTGAAGTCTCTGTAGATTTCAAATTTTTTGAAATATTTTGAAAATAAGTAGGTACTTAGTCGAAAAAATACTAATCAAATTATTTTGTTGAATTTGGAATTCGAGAATGAAAAGTTCGGCACTTCACGGAGGATGCGGCCTCAGAGAAGAGTGTAAGGCCCGTGCTATAAAAGTTCGGGCCGCCCCGCGCGCCGCGCCGCGCTGCGTCCACTTCACGGAGGATGCGGCCTCAGAGAAGAGTGTAAGGCCCGTGCTATAAAAGTTCGGGCCGCCGCCGCGCGCCGCGCCGCGCTGCGTCCACTTCACGGAGGATGCGGCCTCAGAGAAGAGTGTAAGGCCCGTGCTATAAAAGTTTGGGCCGCCGCGCGCCGCGCCGCGGTGCGTCCACTTCACGGAGGATGCGGCCTCAGAGAAGAGTGTAAGGCCCGTGCTATAAAAGTTCGGGCCGCCGCGCGCCGCGCCGCGCTGCGTCCACTTCACGGAGGATGCGGCCTCAGAGAAGAGTGTAAGGCCCGTGCTATAAAAGTTCGGGCCCCCGCGCGCCGCGCCGCGCTGCGTCCACTTCACGGAGGATGCGGCCTCAGAGAAGAGTGTAAGGCCCGTGCTATAAAAGTTCGGGCCGCCGCGCGCCGCGCCGCGCTGCGTCCACTTCACGGAGGATGCGGCCTCAGAGAAGAGTGTAAGGCCCGTGCTATAAAAGTTTGGGCCGCCGCGCGCCGCGCCGCGGTGCGTCCACTTCACGGAGGATGCGGCCTCAGAGAAGAGTGTAAGGCCCGTGCTATAAAAGCTTGCTCGTTCATCGATCTATGGTTGGCCCGAGTGGAAGGGATAGTTATACTGTAAGTACTGTACTGATGTGATACTGACTGCAGTCCAGTTCGTCGGATGCGTCGGCGCAGTGCACGCGCGCGTCGCAGCGCCACGCCGCGGGGATGCAGCGCGCGCCGTCCAAGCACCGGAACTGCCCGCCCTCGCACCCCTCCTCTGGAACATACAAGGCATATATAAAGCTCTCCAATACCGCTACCGCTACAACACACCACTAAAACGTGCATTCAAATTATAATAACAAATAAATAAATAATGCTGAAAAAATAAAATCTTTAGACACGTTACATTTAAAAGTGGTCGCAGGTCAGCGGCGCACAGCTACCGCGCACATTTAGATGCATTTCATATTCCTTCAGTTGACAGACGGCTCGCGGACCCTCGTTTGAAGCTGGTGGGAAGACATTTTATTACTGTAAAATGTACCTACATATCTAAACCGACCGAGTAAAAGCCCATATCTGAATTTTAATGCACATTTATTGTTGGATTAATGCTGAGCTTTACAGTGACGAAATGGTTTCCCACAAGCTTCAAACGAGAGTGGTCAACGAGCTGTCTGTCATCTGATGACGTCAACTTAAAATTCATATAAATGTAACGTAACAAGTCAAAATGCATATCTGAATGCACAAGCATGTGGTGTGCTGCAGCGGTGCTTCCCAGGTGTGCGACCTCGAGCGAGCTTCATCTTCTTTGAAGAATCCAAATACCCACCAATACATTCTACTTTCTATGGATCACTTGAGCTACCTGTAGATTGTTTGCAACAGTCTGCAGTTAGTTCAATTTTATCAATTGTAAACACTAGTTCCAATTCGTTTCTATTCTTTGGCTGTTATTTTCTTTGTTGATGGTTTCTTCTTGATAAGAAGGACAAATGTCATGTCATGACTCATGTCGTAGCTCATGAGTCATGTCATGACACTCTCATGACTGTGTATTCGGCTCTCTGTCAGTCGATCATGAGCTATTGCATTACGGCCTGGGGTGGTGCCGCCAAAACAATTATGATTAAACTTGAGCGAGCTCACAGGTCTGTTCTGAAAGTTATGTTTCGCAAACCGTTTAGGTTCTCAACTGTAACCCTTCACTCCGAAACACAAACTTTAACTGTTCGTCAACTATATGTCTCAGTCTCAGGCGTCGTCGTCTCATCTTTCCACAAGATCTTTCCCTCACGTGCCCCTTCTAACAGTCGTCGTGTGAAAATCAAGGTCCCCGCCACTAAATCCGCTTTCGCCAAGCGTTTCCGCAGCTTTGCTTTCCCATTTATCTATCGGCGTGCGATTAAACACTGCAACTTATCCTGTGCTCTATATGGCGTTAAGGAAACTATTTCTTCTACTTATTTTATTTTGATTTCGCTGTAATAGGTAATTATTATTATTATTGTAACTTAAATCTCTGTTTCTTAGTTTGCCCTGGCTCTGTACACTTAATTCTATGAACGGTAAACATATTATTGTAAACAGGCCTCCCGCGACACAGGCTTGCCACGTGCCCCGACCACCAGCAACTGTATGGTCTAAATAAGTTTTCTGGCAAATAAAATATTTTATCTTTATCTTATCTTTAATGTTTCTGTGTAGGTATCTATTTTTATAAAAGAGAAAAAACTGACTAACATGTCAAGAGATCTCTAAACCGGAAGAGCTGCGAGGCTGAATTTTTGCATGTGCTTTTAGGACGTAGTCAAACAATATCAACGGATTTTTAGAAATAACAAATATAAAGAGTGGAAATAGAAAAATATCCTAGATAAACACTTAGCTTGGAAGCCACATTATAGACAAACTAAGATCACAAATATCTTCCCTAATGGGAATGCCTCGACCGCGGTCGACCGGTTCTTATAAATAAATAACTGAACTGAACTGAACTGGTAACCCAGTAATGATTCCCAAGAAATGTTAGGCAATTAATTCACAACTCACTCATAAAATCAAACTTGGAATACCAATCTAAAAGACCTTCATTTAGCACAAAACAAAATAGTAAAGATGCTCTTCAACTATGACTTTGTGACAAGAACGCAGACACTCTACGAGGAAACGAAACTGATGAGCCTAAGGCAAATATACCTCTTACATACTAGCTGACTTTAGTAGTAGGTAGTAGTAATATAATATACATCCGAGTAATATAACCCGAGTACCGCGCATCTAATCTGTGACCGCGCGTTTGAAGCCGCAGATAGAAGTTTAGGTAGGAACATAAGAACCCAGGAAGGAGAATTTCTAAAATAACTGTTCTTAGCTTGCTCACGTCCTAAACTACTACATAGACCTATTATCTAAAAGAAAAAGCGAAACGCACAAATATAATCTGAGATCATCAAAAAACTTTTCACTACCCCATCCTAGAACTAATAGAAAGAAAAACATAACATTCAAAACTACATAATATATAACATAATAAATAACTTGCCAAAAAATGTCAAAGAATCCGCTAGCTTAACTGTTTTCAAGAAAAGACTCAAGAAATGAGGCATTCCTCGTAGCGCACCCAGATGAACCGCACCTAAGTGTTATAGCACACATACAGCAGTAATATAATAATAATAATTTAAAATGTTTATTTTTGTTTGGATGATTGGATACACATTCACATCAAAATACAATACGAGTATCTGATATCTTCAGATACTTACGAAACGGTGATTACATTTTATAGAAAATCAGTCTTTTAAATTATTATTATATTACTTTTAATTACCTAAATCCTAATTTTATTTAATTACATACTGGGTAAATGTAAGTTGAAAGCCAACTATAAATTTCCACCTATAGGTTATTAATTAGATGAAAACAACCCCATCACTAGACCCTACATTGTCATTGGTGCGCAACGAGGAATAAAAACTTAACATTTATACCTACTGAATGAAACGCACCAAAACGGGTGCGCTATGACATGTGGAAGTACTTAGGTGCGGTTCATCTGGGTGCGCGACGAGGAATGCCTCCAAGAAATTAGTATTCAAAAATATTACCTACTGTTGCAAGCTGTAGAATAACTGAACATTATAACAACTGCACTGTAAACGTTATAAAAGTAGGTAGGATTAGATACTAAGAAAAACACATTTCTCTGGAAGTGAATTTATGTACTTATAATAATGTTCTTTGAGAAATAAATATCTTTAACCACAAAGTTAGTGATAGTTTGTATTTTATGTTGACTTCTGTGTTTTTTTGTGATATCTAAGTGTTCTTATTATCTTTTAAGGTCAGGTTGGGCCATCAGCTTGTAATTAATAAACGATAAAGCTAAAAATGTAGGGTACCTACTATAAGAGAAGGTGCGGGCAGGTGCTCTACAAACAGACAGTCCCCCGGAGCCCGGAGTAGGTACAGGCGCGGCGCGGGTCGCAGCGTCCTACACTGAATCTGCGAGGGGGTCAACTGCTTGATGGGGAATGAAATGAAACAATTGCTTTAGGCCCAGATTCTACTAAAGCAGAGATAAAAATAGACGTTTTTCAGCTAGGGTGTCTCCATCGAACCTGTGTGGAGATAGTGACTAGACTGGAGCGGATGTGTGCTGGCTAGAGCGGAACTGAGCTGCGTGCGGCAAGCGTCGGATGTTTGTCGACATGTATGCACTAGCGGCGCCGCTCACTGCACGCCGCCGCCGCTCACATCTCGTCTCGTCTCCGTTGCGTGACCTCGCCAGCTTGAGAGGCACAGCTCACATCTCCGCTTCGACCTTTCTTTGTGTCCTTCGCAAACAAATAATGATACATCTCCGCTCGGTGTTCTCCACTGAAGCTGAGCAGAGACGGGACGTGTGAATAACGATGTTCTATTGGTTCTTTAAGACACAATATCTCCTCTCCGCTTTGGTGGAGTCCGGCCCTTAGCGTCGCCCGCGCCACGCCGCGCCGCGCCGCGACGGCCGGCGCGCCCGATCTACTCGAGTGTTTGTGAACAGTGCGGGGTGCGGGGTGCGGGGCCCGCATCTGCTTGTGATGTAAGAGCCTACTGACTGATCCGTACCTACCATTGATAGTTTGTTAGGTGTAGTGTAGGTACTTACTGCTACTTAAAACAACGGTCATCAACAACATAGGTATTGCGATTTTAATGCTGGACAATACGCACAGCATCATCTAGACTAGCTAGACCCAAAGTAAGCAAAGCTTGTGTAATGGGTACCTACGAGATAACTGATATACCTACGATAACAGTACAAACATAGATAGAAATATTTCTTTTTATCATACATAGAAAATACCCAGCACACCCGGAACAAATATCTGCAGATCGTACAAACATTTGTCCCGAGGCGGGAATCGAACTCGCAACCGCCTACGTCGCAGGCGGGCCGTCGCCCGCTGCGCCGCAGAGGTCGTCGGCCGCATCAGCCCGCCGCGCGCCGCGCTTGGAGCCGATCCAAAATTCTGCGCATTCCTGAAGCTCTCTGTTTCCGCTGACATGCTGTTGTTCAAGGGCTCCTTACTTCCTTAGGTTTCCTGTTCTCTGTCGCTTTCTCTTTCAACTTGATGTGTACCATGACCATCACATTACATAGCCTCATCATTTAATTTAAACAACAATGATTTGTATATTTTTTTTATTTGTATGATGTAGTTATGAATGAGTTATGACAATAAAGAAATCTCATTTTCTCTCTTAATCCGCTAGCACTAGGCACCAACAGCAAGAGCAGCACACGTCAACATTATGCAGTCAGTGTGCATCTTGCTGTGCAGCACAAAAACGTGCATTTAAATATTCGCGGAGCCTGCCCCTACCGACGTCCCTGCAAGTTGTGAAGTCGCTACTTCGCTAGGGTATCGATTCTACACACGTGACGTCCCAAACTAAAGGCAAAATATTAAAAAAACTAGGTATACATCCCGCTCATACCATAAAGTCCTACAATAACAATATATAAGCATTAGCGTTACTAGATATTATACTAACACGGTAATATTATCCAATTTATGACTTTAAATTAAAAGAATAATATAACATGGTTTTTACTAATTATTTGTTTCCTATAGGCTAGTTTCATAATTAATTGCGCAGTTTTCTTGAAAATAAACAATAACTTGATTTTTGCGCTTACGCCTTTCCAAAATCGTATGCTCTGTCCCGCTCCTAATACGAACGCGAAATCCTATGTCTATCCTTTTCACAAAATGGCGTCCTTTGCGTTCTCTTAATACACAGGTACAGTGATAATTATATTACACTACATTCATAGTTCAACCACAGCTGACAGAATTATAGTTGAATATCGAACCGTCGTCGTCGTGGGGAGTAGACAGGACAGACACCAATTGAAATAGAGCCCTATCAATAGATGGAAAAGCTATTGAACGAAGTAACAACACGCGGGTCTGTTAGCGAGCTGGTGCGCGGCGGCGGCGGGGCGGCGGGGCGGCGGGGCGGGGCGGCGGCGGCGTGCACTCGCGCCGCGCGAGAGGCTATCTTATCTAGGGGGTCGGGCGGGAGCCGAGACGTGCACTTGTGCACCGATAACAATGTATATCGCCCCTTCATTAACACACGCATTCTTAGTTGGAGTATCGACACAAACAATTACCACATCACATCACACTAATATTATAAACGCAAAAGTATAGATGTTTGTTACCTCATCCATCACGACAAAACTACAGAGCAGATCTGGATGAAATTTTGCATAGATGTAGGTCAAGTCTAGACACAGAATAATCTGGAACTTTTTATCCCTTTAGTAGTAACATTTCCATAGAAACAACGCGTGCGAAACCGCTGGCAGAGTGTAGTAATACCATTACAGAAATATATCTAGCTATATATTCCTGTGAATCCCATAATCTATAATGATCGGTGTCCTATGATGTGTTTGGTGAACTGTTTTGCTTGCGCTGTGGTACAGTATAGAGAATGATCCCGAGACGGTCCCATAAAAGTTATATTCCCAAGGAACAAGTACCTACTGATCACTACTTGTTCCGATTAACTTAAAAAACTGTATTCACGAATTTATACTCGGTTTTTATTGAAATGACTCGTCTGGTTGGAAACAGGTACGGTACGAGCTACACTTTGTACGCTTGCTACAGATAATTGTATGCAGTTCGAAATATGTTGGTATTGCACTGGCAGAATGGGTTGATAAAGTTAGAGCTGCACGAGCTGACCCGCCGCGAGTTCACTCGCGTGGACTTTAGTAGTAGCACTAATGTACATCCGAGTAATATAACCCGAGTACCCGAGTTTAAAGCCGCAGATAGAAGTTTAGGTAGATCTAGGAACATAATAACCCAAGAATGTAAATTTCTAAAAAAAGTCAGTCAAAAGTCAGCCTCGTAGCTTTTCTAGATAAGTATTTTCTAGATTTTCTTGATAAGTCAGTGAGTGGCTAACTTTAAATCCACACCATTGACCTTTAGGGTGCGAAGTAAAAAAAACTCTGAAATACATGTCTGTTTATTTTAAGTCATCTTCTTACCCTACAAATTTTGACGGGCCAACAGTTACCTTTCTGAAATTATTTTAAAAATGACCTTTGACCCCCTTAGAATACGAATTTCCAAAAATACGTTTTTAACGGGTGCCGACGTCCTGAAAGGAACCTCCATGCATAATTTCAGCTTCGTAGCGCTTATAGTTGCAGAGATCTCTTGATGAGCCAATTTTCTCTTCTCGATTTTATAAATATATATCTACTAGCGGCCCGTCCCGACTTCGCACGGGTGGACATTTTTTTAAAACATTTTGGGATAATGCAGAACATTTTATACTTTTATCCGACTGCCTCGTTGGTCTAGCGGTCGCGTTTTCAACCGCTGATAATGAGGTCCCGGGTTCAAATCCCGGGTCGGGCCAAGATTTGTGTTATTGGGTCTTTTCTAGCAAGAAATATTCACGGAGCCCGGATAGCCGGATAGCCCGGAGTCAGGAAGTTGGCGGTGTTAGACGTCTTAATGTGCTTTCCGAGGCACGCCCGCGTGCCTCGGAAAGCACATTAAGACGTTGGTCCTGCATTTGACCTCTCACCGGTCGTGTCAGTCGGCCGTTCTATCGTTGCCCGCGTGCGTTGCTGCCTGCGTTGCCCGCTGCGCTGAACGAGGCACCGCGCACCGGCCACGGCGCGGCGGCGTTTATTTTTCTAATAGTATTTTGTTTACACTGACATTTTTAAATTCGTAATATCTTTTGAATGGAATGTCCGATTTCAATAATTCAAAAAGTAATCTGCAGGTATTAAAACAGTCTTAAATACGAAATGATTTATTTGGATAAGGATTAATACAAAGGTATGAATATCATGGTCAGATTTTGGTCGGCATTTTTATCAACTTATAAAATGTAAAAAAGTAGTTATAGTGGCATAACTACAATAGTTGGACATGGTATCGCGAGGTTTTTTGTAGATATTGATATGTTCTTTAAGATAGTAAAACATTTTTTTGTTCTATCATCAATAGTTTTCGCAGCGCATGCTAGAGAATTTATGGCTATTTTTTTTACACCTTGGGTTACATTATTGAAGTTTTAGTAGGGATCCCTAATTTTTTCAAGTAATAAATATAACCTATGTTACTCAGGGATAATGGAGCATTCTAACGATGAAAGAATTTTTGAAATCGGCCCAGTAGCTTTTGAGTTTATTCGTTACAAACATACAAAAATCCAAAACTACAAATCTTTCCTCTTTATAATAGGGGAAGGGGGGGCAGCCCCGGACACTTAAATAAAATATTTTTTTAAGGCATAATCAACAAACTTTTAATAAACATTTTTATCATTAACTTTAAAAAATATTATTATTATTCATAATAACTATGAATTAGCAAGTTATATTTACCATTGACAAAAAAAAACTTAAAAATCCAGACATCTAATATTTGGCATACGGTAAAAATGTCGGGTAGCCCCGGACACCACTTTAGCGATGACCCAGTCGCTTTTTAGCTTGGCAGACATCGCAATAATAATATGCAGAAGACGGATTAATGTCTACTCAAGCTTTATGGGCCGAGTCCTTACATTTGTGGTATTATAATTATCCAGTTTTCTACGAATGTCTCTCCACAAATTATACATTCTGTTTCTGGCTGTCTTTTCTCAACAAGGCTTTGAATATTTCCTTTTGTTTCCAAGGTTTTCCCTTTAGAAGCGTTTTTCTTTTTCTCCAGATCTATTTTGTATGGAGATGACGTCAAGATTTCACTCTTCTGCGACGTGTCCGTGCCCTTATAAACCTTATTGACTGATTCTTTCATCTCAAGCTCTCACCAGTCTCCTCTAGCCGTGGTTCTTTCCCTAAATTTAGGTATACCTGTAATAAAAATGTAATTACATCAATAAAAGACCCCTCGAAAGTAACTAAAGCTTTTCTAAAATTTACGTAACATACATTTAAGGTACCCGACCTCTCAAAATCTATGTTTTGACCAACCACATCAAAAGTATGAAAGCGATTTGAAAATAACTTTAAAATCTGAATGCCTGATAAATTATCTATGAAAACACAATTATATCAAATAAAAATACTTACGTTTAATATCGGAATTTTGCAGTCAAACTTTCTAAGGAGCAGCGAAAATCGGTTGATCCGAGATAAAATCTGTCGTCACGTGGGTAGCTTTGGCCGGACACGCCACCACTTAATAGATTCTTTGTTTAAATTCGACGCGCCATCTTTACGTGTGATTATTTGTTTTCTAAGCGTGCGTAAACACCTTGTACATGAAGTGTCCGGCGGCGGTACCCGCCGTCCGGGGCTACTCCCCCTTCCCCTATTAGTATAGATATAATCAGCGGGAAACATTATTTTGAAGTTTATGACGGTAGCATTTCTATAAAAGCAGCGCACTCGCTGTCTCAAGCCCACTTTTGCTCGAGCTGTCGTAAGGTCAACACCTTGGTAAAGTACACTGTTACTATGTCTAAATTGCCATTGACTTGTATTAATTGGTTGTAACCATGTTTTGTGAAATAATTTTGAGGTTATTAAATTATTTTGTTGTTAGATTTGTTTTTTTATGTTAAATTTATAGAAACCGCTTAATTCAGAAGTGGGATTGGACACCATTGTCCAATCTCTGCTCTGGCCTATAGCGCAAATGGTTTTGCATTGTGTAAACCATTGCCGAACGTTCTACATCTCGTGGAAGAGGTAGAACAAGGCAACAAACTGACATCGAAACTAATGAACTTCGTGAGTTTCTAGGTACAATTCTGGCGTGCTATAACGCGCTGGAACATGCTGGTCTACCCTCGATGAGCGCCACGTGATTGCTGCTGATGGCACCGGTCGAGCGCGCCTTGGCGCGGCCCAGTCCCGCCGTAACGTGCTCGCCGCACTCGCAGTCCGCGGTTTCATGCTGTAGCTCCCAGGGGGAGAGGTCTCTGTGCCGGTGTCCATTGCCAGCACCATTGGCAAGTCCATGACGAACGATTCGTCGTCACCAGGTGCCACTAAACGCCTCATCGGAGCGTTGAGCGCGTTAAACAAGGTTAGATCCAACCATTATTATCTCAAATTTCGATTCAAGTTTGCATGATATCGATTCTCAGTGCGAGAGCGCGTAATGTTAATTGTTGGAAAGACAATGAGTGCTTATCCCGGATAGCGAGCTGCTTGAAGGGAGATGCTCGTAGTTGGCCCAATGATTGGGTTACCAATGACCGCACGTGGTCTTATTTGAAAGCCCAATTCAAGCCCTTGTGCTTGCGAAGAATCGATGTCGCAAATATTTTGTTTGAGGTTTTGTGTACAAATTCCGACAGTTATTCCACGTATCTATGCAGGGCAGATAATTATGCCTAGCGTTCTGTTCTCCGACGTAATGTTGTGAAAGTGTTAAGGGATGAGCTTACTGTTGCTATTGTGATACGCCGAATAACTGACGCACGGTACGTGCTGCTGTCACGAATACCCGAATGTTACCCAAACCCCTTGTCGAGTTTCTTCGATCTATACCTAGGTACCAAGCCTAAGGTAAAATCCGAATCGTGTGCTTCTACGAAGCCAGTCCAGGGAAAGCCCGTTAGGAAACGTCCCCTAAACAATAAGAGATCAGATCCAAAATGCTACTCTTGTGGTGGCCTTGTTCATCCGATGTGTTTGTGTCCTAAGAAACCAACTGGGCAGGTATTGGCAGTAATTTAATTTTACTAGTAAAGATGCGGGTAGTGAGAAAAGTGATCTTGTTGTCGAATGTCGACGCGAATCACTGTTTGCGTTACAAACATTTTAAACAGTTATGTTGTGTGTTAGTTACAGTAATTTTAAACTATTTAGTGCGTTAGTGCACTAACTGGGTCTAAATCTCGCTCCGTTTGCATAGTGTAGATAAAGGATGTCCCTGTACCTACCCTGTCGCAGAAAGATCGCTGTTGGCCTGTTAGCGCTCTGACAGAGAGGTACAAGCTTAAGTAAACTTCTTGCGTTGAAGGTAGAATCTAAAATGTGTTTTTCGATCCAGAATCAATGTAAACAAGCCATGAATGTAAAGTTTTGTGAGTTGTACCTAATGCACTTCTACAGATAGTGACGTTACTTCGCAATGTTCGCAATGCAATGTAAGGCGGTAATACAAGGTGTATACCTACTTACTGACGCATTACTTTACAGCTGGGCGTGACCAGATCTCGCTTATTTCTGAACCTTTGGTCAAAGTTTGAGCCTCAAACACTTCATGTGTTTTCAGCAGCCAGCTCAACACGGTGTGTGTTTTGTGTGTGTATGTGTATTAGAATACATCGTAAGTATGTTACTTGGGTGACCGAGTTTAGTAACATTTCCATCCAGGTTTTAATGTGGAGACTATCGTGGTTTGACCTCGTTAAGGGATGAGAGATTGCGTGTTCTTCCAACAAAAGTAAGGTTCATAGTTAACCCGCTTACATCCGTAATGAATCCCTCAATGTTATTTTGTTTTGTTGTACCTCAAAAATGTATGACAGTGCCGGAAAACGGTCCGCGAGTTCGAGTCTCGATAAACCTGAAGAATAGCACCTTCGTGGCCACAGAAGTAAAGTTTTTAGGTCGCGATTGGTCTTAAGGTCAGGTCAGACCGAGCGAGAGGTAAATTAGTTGTGAACAACTCTCCTGTGCCCACGAATGTCGAACAGGTCTAGTAATTGTTATGGTTTGCAGGATATTTAGGTAGTACAACATAGGTACATTGCGTACCTGATTACGAGTCAATGACAATCCTCATAGCCAGTCTAACGCGCAGCCATGTGGAGTTCCATCGGGGCGCCTCCAAAGACTCGCACGCGTAACTACTGCATCAAGCGAGTGCTCGTTATCTTGCGATCTTTAGCTGCCTACAGAGCTGTATACGGACGCCAGCTCCATCGGGTACGTCGCGGTGCTGATCCAGGTGCACGAGTGCAATAAGGCTAGTTGTAGCGTATTATTGTAAGACCATGCAGGGCGCCGAGCTGCGTGCAGTATAACTCTACGAGCTAGAAACTTTTGCCGTCTTGTATGTACGTAGGTATCGTACTTGTTTTGTATACTCTTCACGATCGTGACTGATTGGAACGGGTTGTGCTTGACTAAGCGCAAAAAGGATCCTATGTTACGTATGGTGCGTTGGTGGTTGCTTTACTACAAGCATTTCGGTAAGGTGCTAGAGCTGAAACTTCTATGTTTCATCCCTGATCCCGTCTGAGCTTACCGAGGATTTTTCATGATCAATAAGATCATAAAATATCTGTGCTGCAAAATCAATTGAATTTATTTTGAACCATTTTTCTTGTTTCTGTGGTCTAGGGTTTCTTTCCCACCTTTCACCTTTCTAAAAGAATCCATATGAATGTGATGTTGGAGATGTAGTTGTTGATGTACCACAAGTTGTATGGTGCCACATTGTGTACCATTCAGTAAATCCACTGATAGTTAAAGTTAGTTTCTGCCAGCTAATTCACGTAGCTTTCTTTTTCTCGCGCAATAGACTTACTAGGTCCATTGCCTCTTTTTAACGAACATAGTTTGGTTTGTTCTGCTCATTGTAGATGCCTACTCAGCAGCAGTAACTGTCTGTTTTGTGTAATGAGAAAGTAAGACCTTAAAGAACTTGAACGTTATTGTGTAACACTGTATCCTTGTGGGTGCCGTAACTGGGAATAGAATAGGTGCCGTAAATGTGGTGCCCTAAAAATTGATACCTAAATGGGAACACTTCCTTATTTGAATTCCCGTCGGCATTTTGTGTGACCGTGGTCGTGCTTGAGCGCGAGTTTTCGAAGTTGTGTTGATGGTATACGTAGCCAAATTCACTTTATATCACCGTAGATACACAATAAATACTGTCAGGTCGAGTTCTACTGCAGGACTTTGGACATTCTGCGAATTTAGGCAACGAAAACAGGTAGTACTTGGTCAGTCTTTGTGTAGAATGCAGCCCGTCATCGACTGCATTATCGCCGTCGGGGCTGTGACATCGGTAATGAGATCACTTGTTCGTGATGTTCGATTTTTTGTGTCGATTTTACTAGATCTACCTAAATGTTTAGATCCTAAAATGTTTAGTGCTGACAGTCGGCTTTTGGATTTTTGTGTTGTGGGTTAGCCAGTGTAGCTATAGATGTGTCGAACTCACTAGCTGACTGCTTGAACAACATAGACAAAAGTTGGACGAGTTTGTTTGAGAACAGAAATAGAGAGACAGACAAAATGCTCACGCACAACAAAATGGTTTTTGTAATAAACTTCTCAAGTGAAAGGCAAGCTTAACAATGCGTTGCTGCTTGCTGATGAGCTGGATGCAAGGGTCCTATCGAGTAAATAAAAAACTATTCTGCCTCATGGCTGTTACGAGCTGCAGTTGGTTAGTGGTTCGTATGGTCCCCCTCCAAGTCGTGTGCCTCATTTTTACTGTAAGTACATTGTACCTACTTATGTCATGGCCTAGAGAAAGATACGAGTGGCCTAGCCTAGAGAGATGGTCACGGGTTCGAGTCCCGTTGTACCTACCCGATGTACGATGGAAAAACACGCTTTCGTTTTGTGGATTAAATAAAACGAGTAAGTTTTAGTTCATGTCTATTGATGATGATGTGTTTATAGTTTACGCGGACACTGCTATGGCACGCTAACTGGGTGCGTTTGTCGTTGGTACATGAACAGTGAAGCATTGAGCCCCCCGCTCTGCTGACAGAGGTTAACTGGGTCCTCTGGGTTTGGTATGTGGTATATGTACATGTAGCACAGAGTCCCTCTCTGCTGACGGAGATAACTCAGCCCTCTGTCTAAGATTGGTGTGTGATATATGTACATGTAGCACATCCGGTGACAGAGATAACTGAGCCTTCTGTCTGAGATTGATGTGTGACATATGCACATTCAGCGTATCCGCTGGCAGAGGTTAACTGGGTCCTCTGAGTTTGATGCGTGATATATGCATATGCAGCATATCCGCTGGCAGAGGCTAACTGGGTCCTCTGAGATTGGTGTGTGGTATAATGTAGGTACATGTATCATGGAGACACTATCTGCTGACAGAGGTTAACTGCGTCCTCTCGGATTGGTATGTGATAAAATTATGTACATGTAGCATGGAGTCTCTCTCTGCTGACAGAGATAACTGAGCCCTCTGTCCGAGATTGGTCTGTGATATATGTACATGTAGCTTAAGACACGCAGTTGGATGCCACTGTCTTTACATACCGGTTGCATTGAGCTGTGCTCTGCCTTTAGATACGCAGCTTGGTGCCACTGTCTGTTGTTGTAACGATTGTTACATAGAGCTGTGCTCTGCTTAGACATGCAGCTGGGTGCCACTGTCTAGTTTGATACTTTTGGATATACAGACAAACTTGCTGTATATCTACGCTGATAGAAAAATAGTGCTAATGTGTGGTACGTTTCGCATTATTTCCAGTTGATGATGACGCCTTGGTGTCCGAGCCTACACCGAGCACACGTGATGGAGACGTCTCTGCGGGTTCGTTCCAAGCTGGTCCACGCACGCGCGAAGCAGAGGTTCCTGCGGGTTTATCCCAACCTGCTCCGGGCACATCAGAATACAGGCTTTAGGGTCCACTCGACGATGACACCACCACTGCACCACGAGGCATACCCGAGCTCTACTCAAGTTCACTTGTCGAGTCTAGAGACCTCCACCCTCGTGAAGAAGCAAGAAGTAATGTGTGGTTGAAGGCAACCACTGTCAGGAGAAGCCGAATCAGCGGGAAACATTATTTTGAAGTTTATGACGGTAGCATTTCTATAAAAGCAGCGCACTCGCTGTCTCAAGCCCACTTTTGCTCGAGCTGTCGTAAGGTCAACACCTTGGTAAAGTACACTGTTACTATGTCTAAATTGCCATTGACTTGTATTAATTGGTTGTAACCTTAGAAGAAGAAGACTTAGAATGATAGTTGACACAAACGAGGTAAGTCTAAAAAATTGCGACGGACCGTCGCAATCTTCATTTTGAGCCGTTAGTACAATACTTCAAATGAGACGGAAAGCAGCTCTCACATAAAAATATAAAAATGATGTGTTGGGCGGTGCAAGGATGTTTAAACACCAGTAAACGGAAAAATAATACCGCAAATATCTCATTCCACCGGTAAGTACTAATATTCCGTTTGTAATTTTGCCTAAAACAGTCATCAAAACTCATAAATAAATTTAAAAATTTCGTACACCATTTTCGTGAAAATGTTGCTATGCACTGGGAAAAAAATACCCAGGTTTTGTTACTTAGTACTAAGGTATATAAAAATAATAGAGGAGAGGGTGGAATTCCCTCAAGTTAGGACTTAGGAATCAAACTACGTGAAAATTCTAAAACTGTGATATTAGTTTTAGAATTTTCAGTCACTCGACGATATTCTGAGTAGATTCAAGATGTAAACTCAAATTACTATTTTACAAAGAAAATTACAATCAATGAATGGAAACAATTAGAACTAGTATTTACAATTGAAACAATTGAGCCAACTGCAGCCTATAGCAAACAATCTAGAGGCAGCTCAACTTATCGATATCAATACCAGTCGTCGCGTCCCTGTTACGCTGGTTGCATTGCCCCGCTGTATGGCAATGCTGGTGCGCTGCGCCAAATATTCACCAGCTCTCGGGTCCCGCGCCGCCGCTTTGACCAGACGCTCAGATATTTTTAAAATTCCGGAAAACCTCGATACCGCACGGACCTAGACCTCTCTCGGCTCCAAGGGGAGCAAATGCAATAAACTCAAATTTAAAATTGCAATCCATCCCATCACCATAACTGTAGCAATACTTGCACGTGCACATGTTCTTTTTGAAGTGACAACGTCTTATAATTCGATAGAGCCGGCTGCACGCACGAAAAAACATGACTCATTCGGCGTTACCTCGCTCTGAGGCGTTACCTCGCTCTGAGGCGTTCCATGTAAGGCTTGAAGTGCAAGCGAGAGCGCTCAACATCCGTCTCTCTCCTACTTGAGTGAGCGATGCGTCTGCGTTGTCACGTTCAACTATCGTCAGTAAACCGACTTTACAGACAACCAATTTTTTTTTAGGGTTCCGTAGTCAACAAGGAACCCTTATAGTTCACCACGTTCGTCGATCCGTCCGCAGCTTAGTCCAGACTATTAGTACTAGAATGCTGTAATTTGTCTATGTTGGGCATTATTAATTGTTAAAAAAAATGCTAGTAGTAGGTGGAGTGATTTTAAAAGGAAAACTACACAGCTTTAGTATGCTTTACTAGTTGAGTACCTAATAGTCATCCTAATCAACTTAAAAAATGTACTTTGGTAGGTATGTGTAAAACAGGTAAATAAGTTGGTTTAGATAGGCCATGAACCGTGCAATTACTTACACTGCACGTGGCCGAACACGCACTTGACCGTCTATTTTAAAATTATTGTTCCGAAAATGATCGGAGCCGATCTTATTTTGCAGACTTGGAGTAAAACCTTTTTGTCGTTTGACTTTGGTAGAATGATAGTAACCATAGGTACCGGCTGATATTTCGTAAAAAAAAAAAAACAAGACGTTGGAAATGGATTTTCAAGGATTTTTTTTAGATTTTTATAAACTATTGACACCTTCAGTAAATTGAAATAATGTAATATCAAAAATAAAAAGGTACCTTGGTGATAAAATCAATGAAGTATTTTCTTAATGGGAATTTTGCTTCAGTTACCCAATTTTTTAGGGAAAATGCTATTCACTTGCAACATTCAATCATACGAATGTGTGAGTGAGGGCACTGTATTTACGAGCTGTCAAAACACACATTGATCGGTTTTTGGTTACACAAATTGTCAAATTGTTGAATGACACTATCCCTCTGCTGAGACAGCAGCGAGTTTTTACTCTGTGGTTGTAACCATGTTTTGTGAAATAATTTTGAGGTTATTAAATTATTTTGTTGTTAGATTTGTTTTTTTATGTTAAATTTATAGAAACCGCTTAATATATATTATTTGCAATAAAATAATATTGCGGCTATAAATTAAGATGTAAGCTATCCTATCTTACAAGTTGGATCAAACTGCACACGGTGTGCAAATTTTATTTAAAATCGGTTAAGTAGTTTAGGCACGGTAATATTAGGTATCCTATACAGTAATTGAACTCGGCCGTATCTTTGAAATAAATGCCTATAGCCGCGCGGTAGGTAAACATGCGATAGGGCTGCCCGCCTCCACCATTTTAATTACATTTGCCTACTTTTTGTTTCCATTTAGTTTTGTGATTGTAAATATAGGTAGTAGGTACTTTTTTTATATAAACAAATAAAATACTGTGTGAATTGAATGGGAAGTGTTCAATAAAAATGCGTGTTGTTTTTTGATTGGTAGATTTAATTAAAAAACCGTGTTTATGTTTGAATAACAAATCGGTCTTATAAATTTGCGACCGAAAAATATTTGCGCCTCGGCTGAGACGTACAAAATGCTTTATTATTAAATTTTAGGAGATTTTTTTGGAGAAAAAGGAATATCTTTTACTTGGTTATAGATACCTGCAGCTACATTATTAAATATGTACCTGAACTTATTTTTAGAGAAAAATCGCGTGGTTATTGTTAAAAAAACAACACGCCATCCGTTCGTCACTGCGGCACAGTCGCTACTGTCTGCATGCTGAGCGCATGCCGAGATCGAGGCGCGTAGGTATAGCTCGCGTTTCGTCCGTTTGTATGAAGTCGGATAATATTAACCTATACAGTAGTACAGGTTAATATTACCGTGGTTTAGGAGTCCATCGCGGACAAACGTGACACGTGATTCGTGATATAACCTGAAGAGGCTGGTCAATCTCGTCAATTAATTTTTCTATACGAGTTCTTCATCTGTAAAAATGATCGTGTTTACTCTCTGAACGCTCGGACGGGACTAAGAGAGGGGGGTACGTCACTAGACCACGGTAATATTATCCAACAGTATTTGGACTCGGCCGTATCTTTGAAATAAATGCCTACAGCCGCGCGGTAGGTAAACATGCGATAGGGCTGCCCGCCTCCACCATTTTAATTACATTTGCCTACTTTGTGTTTCCATTTAGTTTTGTGATTGTAAATATAGGAAGGTACTTTTTTTATATAAACAAATAAAATACTTTGTGAATTGAATGGGAAGTGTTCAATAAAAATGCGTGTTGTCTTTTGATTGGTAGATTTAATTAAAAAACGTGTTTATGTTTGAATAACAAATCGGTCTTATAAATTTGCGACCGAAAAATATTTGCGCCTCGACTGAGACGTACCTACAAAATGCTTTATTATTAAATTTTAGGAGATTTTTTTGGAGAAAAAGGAATATCTTTTACTTGGTTTTAGATACCTGCAGCTACTTTATTAAATATGTACCTGAACTTATTTTTAGAGAAAAAATCGCGCGGTTATTGTTAAAAAAACATCACACCATCCGTTCGTCACTGCGGCACAGCCGCGACTGTCTGCATGCTGAGCGCATGCCGAGATCGAGGCGCGTAGGTATAGCTCGCGTTTCGCCCGTTTGTATGAAGTCGGATTACTTATAGGATAATATTACCTTGACTAGACTGTTTTGTCTTTGATGTGCGCGCCCGCATACATACAAAAGGGAAGCCGACAATCGTTAGTCAGACTTGTCGCCGTGCAGTTCTTTTAGGTATTAGACAATTTTGTCTATGAGACGTTTTGTTCGAAGTTTGCGCATCTTCATAAATTTTGTAAAGCAATAGTCTGTCTTAAAACTATCGTGACTCAAGTCTGCGCTCAGCCTTAATGTCTCTACTCTACCAGTGCTCCGTCACTCGCGCTCAGTTTTGAGTTATTTACCTACAGTTTTCCTGTGCCCTCGAGGGCACACTGCCAAAGGTTACCGCCGCCGCGCGCGAGCGTGCGGCTCGCGCGAGCCGAACGATAAGTTTTGTCTCGCTCGGACATAGCTGAGATTATCTCCGCGCAGGCACAGATAATATAATACTATGCGTAGGTTTGTTTTTTGTAGACTACGAAAATGACTGAAAGGACTTTAGATATGTCAGCTACATCTACCTATCATTTGTGATTTGAGTGTACAATTTTTTCTGTACATTCGTATGACACATCTGTACATACCTACTACCTACGTATACAGAAAATAATGTCTTGACACAAAAATATTTAAAATATATCCTAGGATATAAGCAGCTACCTACCTAGCAATAATAATACCTTTTACCTAGCTTACAATGTTCTCTAATAATTAAAATGTATTTTTTATTCTACTATTGTTTTTGTTCACGGACTTATTTATTAAGTAGGTGGGATAGGTACCTACTCGTGTATTTAATCCTAAATTTAGGTATACTTATCCTAGGTATTGCAGAGCAGAACCGTATCACGAACCTACCTACACTCCATCCAAATTCGGTTAGTTTACAAAAATGTCACACCGAATTTGGCTGGAGTATACGTAGGTGCTTACATACTACATAGGTACGTATTTCCTGATCAGTTTAGTTAGGTTCTAGGTACCAATGATATTACCTATATTTGGGTTCTACATAGGTACCTAGGTAAGTATTTCTTGAGATATACGTAGGTAGGCCTTGTAGAGAAATTTGAAGAAAAAAACGCGTTATCAAACTAAACATTCACTTAGATTTTTTTTAAATACACTTGCACTTCCCAAAATGTAAGTACCAAGGTACCTACCTACCTAGTTATATTGCATGAGAGAGTTAAGGCACTTAAAGTACAATATCCGCACTTGGACAAAAACTATCGATGGTCAACCCTACCGTCAAGCCAAGGGCCGGCGAGGGAACTGTAGAGGTAGGGGGGCGCGGGTGGCTTTGATCGAGCCGCCTCGCTAACAGCGAGTAGAGCGTTACGAACTTTATTTCCTCTCCCTTAAGACTCAAAGTAGATTGGTTAAATCGAGTAAGTGATGTATCTGTTACGTTATCTAATCTGTGACTCTACTCCAGGACAAGTACCACGCGCATGCATCTCATGCGAGCACGACACAGAGATAACCATGAAGTGCGGGGCGGCGCGGGCGCGGGTCGCGTCCCCATTCAAACCCTGACCTTGCGGTCACGGTCGCCGCGCCGCCGGCCGCGGCTCCCCTCGCACGGCCGCGCGCGACATATTAGTATATGTATTGAATTGAACTAACCGGCACCACTACCACAGATTAGATGCCACTACTAGCTACTGACAATGCGCTAGTAATATAATAATGTAATATAATATCTACTGTCTGATTAGCGGGCTGGCAACAACATGTTTGTCTCGGCGGCGGCCCGAGACGAACGAGTTCCAGAGGGCGGCGTTGTTTACCACCTGACCGGAGAGAGATACGGATTCAATACTTGTTTATGTGAGTTATATCGTACACTGTCTGAGTAGGTATCTAATAGCAGTAAGTAATCGACTAATCGTTTATAGGAATGCTAGGTCGACGGTCGACGGTCGACGACACGGTACGCGTCGGCCCGGGGGGCGGCGCGGCAGTGGGATGATGATGATGATAGAACGTGTGCGATGAGCCGGCGGGGCGGTCGCGCAGACAGACGCGGCGGCGGCGGCGCGGCGGCGCGGGTCAACGACAGGCTCCCTCCGGCGGCGGCGCAGCTAGGACCGGTTCACATTTAGTAACTAGGCTCCAAGTATTTAGGCACCTACATGAACAAGCAATGCATGGACCTCACGTCTCACGAAGTTTTTGAAGTGAGTATTCTTTGATAGAGTCGGTATTCTACTCCACGAGATTAGATTCAGACAGATAAGTACTTTTTCAGGTACGGCAGATGCGTGAGCTGAGCCGGGTGAGTCGGTAATGCTCGACTCTTGAGTTTCCCACACTACTTGAAATACGTATGTTAATTATAACGAGTCTCACGTCACGAGTCGCAGCACGCGCGGCGCGTGACCTGCGCGCGCGCACCTCACGCCCTGTCTGATGTCTGGTCGATGCACACTATGCACAGTGCTCACTGGTATCTCAGTATAACATCATCAGGCTATGTGAGTCCACAGCTGGACATAGGCCTCCGCAGCTGGAGCTAAGGCGCTCATGCCCTGTCTTCAGCCGCTCATGCCGCATCCACCTTCTGCCTGCAGTCGGTTTTTGCGAACGCGCTCCGGCCGGGGCGCACGGCTAGGCGGCGGCGGCGGCGGCGGCGGCGGCGGCGGGGCGGCGGCGGCGGCTGTGCAGTTTTCTAGAGGGTTGGCTCGACTGGTGCAGTTGACTTTGGCAAATCATTTTTAGGGTTTCTTTAATTCCGTGGTTTCGAAGATCGGTTTCGAAACCCTTATGCTCTCGCTTTGTCTGTCCTTTTTCCCCTCCTTAATAACTCAGCAACTACCGCAGCTATCAACTTGTTTATAATAATAATAAAGAAAAATAAAACGTCAAATGCGAGTCGGACTCGCGCACTAAGGGTTCCGTTTAATTGTAAGACCTTGTTTCTTGCCTAATATTATGATTCTAGGTCAACGAGAAGTAGGTACTTACCCTGTATATATTTTGGTCGTGGGAGAGAATCAAACTTATTATTTTTTTGTTAACAAACTACAAAATTAGTTTTCAGACTTTTATCGTTCTTTGTACTACCGTGCTTCTTACCAAATTTTATAATTCTAGGTAAACGGGAAGTACCCTATAGGTTTTGGTCCATGGCGAGAATAAAAAGTAATGTTTTTAGTGAATAAATTACAAATGTATGTTTTTCGGGATTTTCCCTTTACTTGTGCTATACGACCTTGCTGCTCACCAAATTTCATGATTCTAGGTCTACGAGAAGTACCCTATAGGTTTTGGGTCATGGCGCGCATTAAAAGTATTTTTTTTAGTGAATAAATTACAAATGTATGGTTTTCGGATTTTTCCCTTTACTTGTGCTATACGACCTTGCTGCTCACCAAATTTCATGATTCTAGGTCTACGGGAAGTACCCTATAGGTTTTGTGTGCATGCAATTCCCTTGAAAATTTCAAAATATTCGGACTTAAACGTCTGTAACTTTTGAGTGCGTTGACTTAGAAGTTTCATTTATATCGCGGCTCCAAGAAGTTACGGACTTGAGTATTAGACATGAATTTCAACTCGATACGTCCACGCGTTCCTGAGATAAGGGGGTTGACAGACGGACAGACAGACGGACAACAAAGTGATCCAATAACCTTTTTTCCTTTTGAGGTACGGAACCCTAAAAATGAAAAAAAAAATGAAATGAAAATGAACATTGTATGGAAACAAATTGAGATGTTGAAATTATAAAAGAGACCTACAAAGTCAAGTGGGGTATCAAATATGAACCTCTAAGATATGAACCTATAGGGCGATTGTGCACTACAAGGAATTTTACTGTCCGGCAGTCCGATTTTTTACGGTCCGAAGTGGCATGAAAAAAAACAGATGATTGGCTTGTGCACTTCTCCGTCTTTACTCGGATGATACGCCTCAGTTTAGGTACGTCTTTTCAGTCTCTTTTCAGTTCTCCGTCAGTTAAACTACAACCGTTCCGGAATGGGGAAAAGTAAAATATCGGACGGTAAAATTACGTATAGTGCACAAACTAGTATATACATTATATGGCGTGCCATATCGGACCGTAAAAAATCGGACTGCCGGACAGTAAAATTCCTTGTAGTGCACAATCGCCCATATTTTACAGGAAAAATATAGAGAAGTCTGTAAAAAGAACACTTGGTTAAAAAGGGGGGGAATAATTTTCAAAAGGGGGGATACCCCACTGAGTGGGGTATCATATGAATGGTATCGGTTTGGACATTTCAAAACAATTTTTGAAATTTCTGTAGGTCTCATACTTTTTGAAATATTTTGAAAAAAGTCGAAAAATTTACCGAAGCATGCAGAGAGATCCATCTGAAATGTAGGTTGGTACCTACTAGTTTAAGGTATTCATTAAATTGCGAAGTCTCTAACATCTTTAGTACATGTACCTACTTGTTAACAAACGTTCGAAACCTTCGGTCTTGTTTTTGTGTGCGTTACTGGGGTGGCAAGTCGACTCGGATCAAGATGAATCATACAATATACTAATACAGGGTGTTAGCGTAAACAGTCTTATCCTTGAAACAAGAAGTTCAGAATCATGAGCAGAGTCCAAAACCGATGAAAAAACTAAACTTTTTTTTAACATAATTTTGAAAAAAATATCCTCATACATCATAAAAGCATTTCACCCTAAATTTATACCTACGCCGCCTGCTTTGTCGGTTTCAAACAAAGACGCCGCTCGCGCGCCGACTTAAAAGCGCCGCCTACGCGCCGCCCGCTCGCGGCCGGCCCCCCGCACTCGTCAGTCACGGCCCGACTGCTAGGTAGTGAGCACGTCACGACGCGTTCCGTGCTAATTTGTGATGTTCCGATTTGTTCGCGTATTGTGTTAAGTAGAGAAGTGACGATGTCGTTCACAAATGAACAGTGGACTGAAATGGTGCGACTTTATGCCATCGCTGGTGACAACATGAACTTGGCTCGTACGATGTACGCAGAGCGGTTCCCAGAACAACGTGTGCCAAGCCGGGAAACGATCCTAGCGGCTACACAAAGGCTACGTGCCTACTAAAGTAAAAGTACGTAAGTAAAAGTACCTACCTACTTTAGCCTACTTACTGGCAAATGTGTTAGAGTAGCTATTTTTGCCTGTCCTAAGCCAGGAAAAGTATGAAGGGAAAGTTCCATCACAAGTTGTAGGTACCTACAATTCGAGTGGTTCGATACCTACACCACCGGCCGGCTACAGGCGAGAGTGGGCGGCGCGGCGTGATAAGGTCCCTAGGGTGTCCATGAAATCACGTAGGATAGCAGAGAAATGAATTATGAAATTCCATCGAAACTAATTGATTTTTATTTTTAATAATAACTTGTATTGTCTTATTTTAGGGGTGTACATACGTAGTTTCAAGGATAAGACTGTTTACGCTAACACCCTGTATTACCGCGAGTTTATTGAAAAAGAGCATAAGTCGGTTAACACTTTCATGGCCCAAGACGCAGACGAGACTCTCGACCCTCGTGTGGCGGCGGCGTACCTCTGCGAGTCGCACCGCCAGGGCTGGGCAGTGAATGCGTTAAATGTATGGTCAACTAAAAAAGTCGGCGCGCGAGCGGCGTCTTTTTTTGAAACCGACAAAGCAAGCGGCGTAGGTATAAATGTAGGGTGAAATGCTTTCATGATGTATGAGGATATTTTTTTCAAAATTATGTAAAAAAAAAGTTTAGTTTTTTCATCGGTTTTGGACTCTGCTCATGATTCTGAACTTCTGGTTTCAAGGATAAGACTGTTTACGCTAACACCCTGTATACATTTTTAGTTGACCATACATTTAACGCATTCACTGCCCAGCCGCGGCAGTGCGACCCGAGGGGCGCGCCGCCGCCACACGAGGGTCGAGAGGCTCGTCTGCGTCTTGGGCCATGAACGGGTTAGTGTATTACAATACACTAACACTACAAGCAAACCTATTGATTATTATGGCTTATACCCATTTTTTTCAGCTTAACGATTTTCTTATTCGGCTGACCAAAACATTAATGATCACAAATAATTGTATAATCCTGCAGATCATATAATTAATTCTGCTGATCAAAACATTAATTTTGCCGAACAACCAGCTATTTATTTTCGGACCAAAAATAATTTAGTTGCCGACCAAGTGTTGCTGGTGGTTTTTATTTTACAGCCGATCAAAACTTAAAATGCTGCTCAAGTAGTTTTTAAGCTGACTTTTCAGCTGATCAAATATTTAAAATAAATACCAATAAATTTACTCCCAAAAGGAACCCTTATAGGATCACTTTGTTGTCCGTCTGTCTGTCTGTCCGTCTGTCAACCGACCTCTGTGGCGCGGCGGGCAAAGGTCCACCTTCGCCCGCGACGCAGGAGGTTGTGGGTTCGATTCCCGCCTCGGGACAAATGTTTGTACGATCTGCAGATATATGTTCAGGGTGTTCTGGATGTTTTGTAGGCATAATAAAAAAAACGTCAAGTGCGAGTCGACTCGCGCACTAAGGGTTCCATTTAATTGTAAGACCTTTTTCTCTCTACGTGATAAATTCAAAGAAATAAACATTATGGCAATACCATGTCAATATATTTATGAAAACTTATTGTACACTCATAAAATATAAATAATTTTAATACCAGAAATAAACATAAGTTCGCTGTGCCCACAACTAGGCTACACAAAAAAACTGTATCTTTTAAAGGGCAATGTATACTAGGGCAATGTATGGTCTTCAGTGCGGGTACAAAAAGGCCGATATTTGTACCGCCAAATAAGTTAAATGGCTTGGAACTTCAAAGGACCTGAAGGATGATGCAGATGTGGAGATGTGGAGAGGGAACGCAGAGCGTTGTCCGTCAGGGCGAATATGCTGGCCCGCAGATTCGCACGATGTACAGATGCTGTGAAAATCACACTGTTCAAAGCATTCTGTACATCTTTGTATACAGCGAGTCTGTGGGTCAGTTATACCTTAAAGGCGTACAATGCTTTGCGTAGGTATCCAATATAATAACGCATTTAGGTTACTGTTGCGGCTGCCGCGGTTTTGCAGCGCCTCAGGTATGTTCGCCGAGGCTCGTACTGATTCATTTGATGCAATATGGCGCAAAAAAGCTGGTCAGCAGAACCCGCGGGACCAGCAACAGTGTAAACAGTGTATGGAAATAAAGAGTTTTTTATTTTTTTTTATTCTTGCCAATAATATGATTCTAGGTCAACATGAAGTAGGTAGGTACCCTGTATATTTTGGTCGAGGGAGAGAATCAAGAATTATGATTTTTTTGTTAGTAAACTACAAATTTACGGTTTTCAGATTTTTCTCGTTATTTGTGCTGAACCTTGCTTCTAATGCTACGGCCACATTACAAGGTGAAGATTCGTCTTCGCGTTGTCGCGACAAAACTTCCTGTTCGTTCTACGACGAAGTTTTTGGCCACATTGAAAAAATTCGCGACGTCGCGATAATTCATTTTATAGAAAAAATGGATGCGGCGTTGCGCTCATGGCGTCATAATTCATGTTTTTTTTTGCGTTGAGGTTCTTTAGGATTCCACAAAAGAGGCTTAGCTTCGTAATTTTTGATAAATTACAAAATTCGATCATTTGTCCACTCCATAGGTCACTCCATAGGGTAATAATAATAACACAAATCAGCCACAATACGTGCACACCGCTCGGCGTCTCGCTGTCAACAAAGCGCGAGCGAAGTGTAGCCTACCGCACGAACTCTTGTCGCGACAAAACCCTTTGATGTCCGGCAGTTTACCGACAGCGTCGCGAAGGGCATTTGTTGTCGCGATGATGCTCCGCGACAGGACGACCTTCTTGGCCAGACTTGAAAATCTTGCGACAGCGCAAATCTTTGCGTTATCGCGATAGTGTGGCCGTAACACGTAGGTTTTGGTCTATAGCAAGAATCGAAAGAATTTTTTCTTTGGTGAATAAACTACAAATTTAAGGTTTTTTCCTTTACTTGTGCTATAAGACCTTGCTTCTTGCCAAATTTTATGATTCTACGTCAACGAGAAGTACCTTATAGGTTTAGGTCCATGGCGAGCATTAGAAGTTTTTTTTTTTAGTGAATAAATTACAAATTTATGGTTTTTGGATTTTTTCCTTTAATTGTGCTATAAGACCTTGTCTACTAAGTCTACGGGAAGTACCCTATAGGTTTTGTGTGCATGTGATTCCCTTGAAAATTTCAAAATTTTCGGACATAGACGGCTGTAACTTTTGAGTGCGTTGACTTAGAAGTTTTATTTATATCGCGGCTTCAAGAGGTTCTCCTCGACTCGATACGTCCACGCGTTCCTGAGAAAAGAGGGTTGACAGACGGGCAGACAGACAGACAGACAGACGGACAACAAAGTGATCCTATAAGGGTTCCTTTTTTCCTTTTGAGGTACGGTCAAAACAATTAATTTATATTAAGCTAGCTTATAGTTTGATATAAATCAATTGTTTTTTTTGTAACTCCTAAACATTGAAACGATACCCTCTCTCTAGGAAGTACAGTATGCTGACGACCATAGAAATCTAAATAACAAGGCACGTTATTCAGATTTCTATGCTGACGACCTCGGTGGCGCGGCGGGCGAAGGTCCGCCTGCGACGCAGAAGGTTGCGGGTTCGATTCCCGCCTTGGGACAAATGTTTGTACGATTTACAAATATTTGTTCCGGGTGTTCTGGTCGTTTCAATGTATAATAAAAAAATATCTACCTATGTATGTAATGCATTATATTATGTATATCAGTCATCTAGTTAGTACCCATAACCTTAACACAAGCTCTGCTTAGTTTGGGGCTAGATGATGCTGTGTGGATTGTCCAGCATTATTTATTTATTTATGCTAGCCCGGAAGTGCTTACGAAGCTGCGAGCTGAAGTTATACAGTCGAGGCGCGGTTACAAGTAACGTTGTAGAGAGCGGGGCGGGGCGGCGCGGGGCGCGGGCGGCCCGTGCAGGGGGCTTGCACCAGTCGCGCGGCTAAAATTACACGCGACGGGGGCGGGGTGCACCTACGTTACGTAGGCATTCATCCTGTTTACTAAACAACGCAGCGACCCACTACCGCCGCCCGCGCCGCCCGCGCCGCGCCCGCGCCGCGCCCGCGCCGCGCCCGCGCCGCGCCCGCGCCGCCGCCGCGCGAGCCAGCTGTAAGCAGGTGCTAGTCTCGTACCTATTATCCATGTTTAATGTTTATTCATTGTGGGTGCGCAGTACAGTACGGTGCACGCACGTGTGTAGGAGTGCGTGCGTGGTGTCCAAGATCGTCCGCGACCTGCCCCAAGCGACGAGAGCCGATTTCTGTTTGCATTGATAACATGCGACCATTGTAGTCATGTAGTCTGTGCATTCGACCGAAACTCAAGCGCGGATCCAGGGGGGGGGTCATGGGGGTCATGACCCCCCCCTTTGGCTGGGTCTAGGTAGGTACTTTGTATGGTGGCAAAGGGCAAACTAGGTAAGTATACTTAGAACAAGGTGCAGGGTTCGTATTACGAAAACACTAACTACCTAGGTAGGCCCAAAAACACGAGTAAGTACTTTATTCTCTCAACCAACACAAGTCGAAGCCACTCCGTTAGATACGAGATTTAAATCCAATAATTATTATTATTACACACAAATATTAAAATCGCGCGTGGTTTTAGCGACGACGTGCATGTCACGACGACGAAGACCGACCCGACCATTTTGGACGTTGGGACGTGTCTGTGAAGTTAGCAGAGCATCTTTCAGCCAAGCATAAACTGTGTCTATAGCAAGTTAGCAGAGCATTTTTCAGGAATCGAAATAAAATAATTCATAAGCCCTCGCATAATACCTACAGATAAACAATTCCTGGTGGTTTTCACAAATAGTTTCGGTGTATATACAACACGAGCTGACCCGCCGCGATTTCATTCGCGTAGAATTTAGTAGTAGTACTAATGTACTTACATCCGATTAATATAACCCGAGTACCACGCGTTTGAAGCCGCAGATAGAAGTTTATGAGGAACATAATAAACCAAGAATGTGAATTTCTAAAAAAACTGTTCTTAGTAGGTGCTTACGTCCTAAACTAAATTTTCATGCAAAATTTCAGCCTCGTAGCTTTTCTAGATAAGACCGTTCTAGACTTTCTTGATAAGTCACTGAGTGGCCTAACTTTAAATCCACACCATTGGGGTGCGAATTTCAAAAAACCCTGAAAAACGTGTCTGTTATTTTAAGTCATCTTTCTACGCTACAAATTTTGAAGGGCCAACAGTAACTGTTTCTGAAGTTATTATAAAAATTACCTTAGAATACGAATTTCCAAAAATCCGTTCTTACCGGGTGCCTATGTCCTAAAAGGAACCTCCACGCAAAATTTCAGCTTCGTAGCTTTTGTAGTTTCAGAGATCTCTTGATGAGCCAATTTTCTCTTCTCTTCTATTTTATATAGATTTTACCTAATTTAAAGATATGATCAAGTAGGTACACTTCTGTTCGAGTCGTAGTCGTGACACAATATTCCTCAGACCAGCGCAAACCACTGTTAAAATAGACTGCATTGAGATTAAGACAAAAAAGGTTTGTTCGTATGTTTATGACATATTTTAATAACCGTACTCCTGAAATTTTTATTCAAAACGGTCTTAGCTTAGTAGGTAAAGTATAAAAATCTGAGTAGTTTTTCGTCGAAACTGTAATGTATCAAATACCAGTAAGTAGAGCAAGTTTTATCGGAGTTCCTACACCATGCGTCGGGTGTAAGACAAACACAGGTTTGCTCATCTATAGTTTCGATACTTTTCAGAATAATAACTTTTAAAATTGTCATGAAATCAGTCTATAAAAAAATTACGAAATCTGAGACATGTGCGTTAAATTTTTATTGACTCAAACACCTGTAAAGCAATTTTGATTAGAGTTATATTAGCGTGCATTGAATTATAGTCAAACGAAGATTTGTTTTTATGATTTTGAAACTATCGACCAATCAGCCTACTCGCCAGCATATATAAACTCTTCGCATCAATATTATTGAGAAGAATAACACCAAAGATTGATGAGTCACAACCAATTGAGCAAGCAGGCTTCCGTTCTGGCTTCAGCACTACTGACCACATACACACATTACAGGTCATAAATAAATACAAGGAGTTCAACAAACCTCTGTATGTAGTGTTTATAGATTACAGCAAAGCTTTTGACAGCATCAGCCATAAGTCAATCTGGAATGCGCTACGAGTATTTAAAATCGACGATAAATACATAAATATTATAAAACAAATATATGCCAACAGCACAAGCAAGGTAAAGCTCGAAACCAGAGGAATTGACTTCAAAATAGAAAGAGGAGTGAGACAAGGAGACCCTATGTCGAATCTGTGTGAATCGAATTTAGTTTAGTTTGTAATTTAATAAAAAAAGTTAAATTTTGCAGTTGCGACGGAACTGTCAGCTTGTCGGATTTTTAACAAAAAAATTGTGGCGCGTGTTTCAGTGGATGACAAGTATGTCAAGTTTTATCGATGTACCCATTGTCATGTGTGGTTTTTCCACTATGGGAATACTTATTTTACGTATTAAGATACGAATATTTATGTTTTTGTATTGAATTACTAAAAAATTGGGGTGGCCGGATAATGGAACTTGAAACTCACATAAAATTTACATGTCGGCCGGGGGGGCCGAAAGAGAGTACGAATGGACTCAGAATACTGTGGTCTTATTCTGTTACTTATCTGGATGTTATTAGAGTATATTTGCATCGTGTTGACTAATGTCAACCGAAGGAATCTAAATTTCCTTTTTCGGCCCCTATTTTACTGTTATTCATACGAAATTTTGTCATCGGTTTATGTGCGGCCGAAAATGGCATCATGCTTAGAATTGTGGTTTCGTTTTCGGCCAGATTTAATTTGTTCGTATAAATGAGGTGGCCGGACGTTAAAACTAGTTTTCCTTTTCGGCCAATTCGCATTAGATAAAATATATTTGGTAAAAATTGGACACTTTTGTAATGGAGAAGAATAAATTAACTTCGAAAAAAAGTTATATTGAGAACCTGGCTAAGAAGTGAGATGGTTCTTTAATTTTTGAAGAAGGTATTATCGTATCGTCCTTAAATAATAGAACAACTAAGCTCCCGAAGCATGCCTTTGAAGTTTTCCAGCAATGAGGGACGGAATTTAAGGGGATCTGTACCTCCTGTACAACGAGCAAGGCAGTAAGTCGGTATAGTGGCGTTTCAGGGTGGCTCTAGAATCACGATCGTCACGTTGAGTTAAGGACAAGGAGCATTGGCAGCATATAAACGGTCATAGAAAAAAAAAAATTTTTTAAAGCGTGTGTTGTACCTCCGAAGGCGTCGTACCATCTTCGCATTCCGCTTTTTAAGGTCTGACCTCTGACGAAGTCGCTTGGGTGGTTTCTCGTCTTTTTGTCACTGGTCCAAGAGTCTCTTCCAAGTGCCAGTGCACTGCTTTTGGCAGCTATTAATACCTTCGTTTCTCAGCGTTTTGACCAGATTGTGTAGGGTCTTGTGAGTTCGTCAGCGTCTTCGGTCTTTCAAGGCAAAAACCTATCTTGAAACAGCTTCTGAAAATTCTCGGTGCCCACCATTATTTGGATTCGATAAGGTCAAAGTTTGGACATCATCGTACGGTTTTGTTCAAGCTTCAGATTGATGTTTAGAGCAATCAGTCGGTGACCAGATCTGGTACTAAACCTGTTGATAACTACGACATCTCTGAATTCATGCCGAATAAAATTGAGACATCAAGTCTGCTTCGACCATAGGCTCCGATAAAATTTATGAAAGCCTCGGCATCCCACGGATTCAGGGTCGCGAGTCATGACTCCAAAGGAAGCAAATTCGGCATCCCATGTATTCAGGGTCACGAGTCATGACTCCAAAGGAAGCAAATTCTTACAATTTCTGTCAATACCTGCATATTGTGCCCTGAGACGGTTACGAACGCTTTGTGAGACATACGCAGCGGCCCATGGACTCAGGTATAATGTAAAAAAGAGTGAATTTCTTCTATTCAAAGCAGGTACGAAGAGCTACTCTGTACCTCCGGTTTCACTTTACGGTACTCCTCTCAGTTGGGTAAAAAATTTAAATACCTGGGTCACTGAGGATATATCAGACAATGTGGATGTTGAAAGGAAGCGTAGGGCGTTGTCGGTGAGGTGTAATATCGTAGCTGGCTGATTCGTACGTTGCACAACGCCAGTAAAAGAACACTCTTTAAGGCGTCTTGTACTTCTTTCTACACGTGCAGTCTGTGGGCCAGATATACACAAAAAGTCTACAATGCCTTACGCGTCCAATACAATAACGGCTTCAGGAGTTGGGGCTGGAGTAGGGGCTGCTGCGGTACTGTAGCGCATCAGGGATGTTCGCAGACGCGCACGTTGATGGGTTCCACGCAATCATGCTCAAGCGGGTCTCATCCCTGGTAGGCCGCATACGCTGCAGCTCCAATAGCCTGTCGCCGGGGCGCAGGACCTCCGCTCCAGTATCATGGGCGACTAGATGATGATGCTGAAACCGGTATCATCGCTGGTGGCTCAATGATCTGTCTAGGCCGTCGGTGACAGTGCTAGGCTTTATTTTATTTAATTTGATTGTGTGTTGTCGCAAGTAGCGACCCGCACCCATTGTGTGCGACGTTCCGTGCGTGATAATGTCGTTAAGGCTGGCATGGTGAGATATCCGACCGGCGGCCCTAGTACACAATAATCCGTGATGACCATGCTATTCAACAGCAGTATCGCATTGGCATTGATGAGACGCGCAACATTTTGCATCATGCAACACATATTGCGATAAGGAATGTTGCAGGATCTTATAATGTGCCAGTATTATATGGAGAAAGCTCTTGCTATCAATATCCTGACTCCTATTTGGACCGGCCAGGAGACGGGCACGATCTGCAGAAATGGATCACGTTTGTAACAGAATATTCCGTGCGATCTGCAGAGCTGGAGCACGTTTGTAAATCAAATCAAGTTAATAATGTGAAATATAATTCATGTTTGAGTGTTGATCATGTTGATTCTACAATATAATATCTCTGTGACATTTTTTCTGATGAAAAAACACGAAAACTATGCCAGTATTTTAGAATTATATTCCATAAAAACCCTTAAAATTAGCGGCCGAAATTGGGTTCAGGTCCGGTCGAATACTGAATTTTGTGGCCGAAAACTGAAGTTTTACTCATTTTCGACTATTTCTTTTTTTATAAAATAACTATGAAGCTTAACTATAAAAATCCTCTAATATTTAAAACTCAGATATCTAGACTACCGACTAATATCACTTTGAACTATGCTGACAAAGTGCTAATATTTTTTTCTGAGGCCTCAAAGTTGGAACATCGCTAAATGGTCGATAACTAGTGCAACGACCCTATTACTTGACCATATCAAAGACTTATTTCAAGTATGTAGCTCAATCGCGTCATGCATGAGACATTTGATTTAGGCAATTATTACATATTTATAAAATAATGGTACGAAAATTCTGAGTATGTCCTTGTTACATCCTGTACTTAGTGACATCTAGTGTGAGGTAGTTAAACTACGTAGTAGCATCGTCAGAATGAAGCAAGCAGTTGTGCTTTCTACCGGTACATACATGGAAAACAAAAAAGTGGGCGGGATCTAACACCTCATCCCGCAAAGAGTCACACATTGTTTCATAGGGAAATCTAATTACAACACCTCCTCTCTATATTTGCTCCGTGGGGCCAGCACATAGATAAGCTACCGAAGAGACTTAATTCAGCAGTGTGTGCAGTCAAACTAATCCATCATCGTCTGTAAGATGATGGATTAGTCAAGGCTTGTTTGGCAGAATAGGCCCCCAGGCTAGAGGCATGTGACTTTTTATAGGTAATGTTTAAAAGCGATTTCTTCTGTTTATCATACACTGATGTCACATACTAGGCTTCCAGTAGATATACAAAAAACAATAGGGAATCGCGACAGCTTTTAAAATTGTATACAAATATTACTATGTTTACATCATGTGCAATTGAGTGTTGATGTTGGATGAAGTAAAAGAATTGGCATAAGTGGCAGTACAAGACTGCCACTGCACTGCCACACACAACAACTACCTACTTACAACAAGCCACGGATATAGCTACACCTTGCAGTATTTTATTTGTATTTAT
Organism: Eupithecia subfuscata; assembly: GCA_963564075.1. Lineage (NCBI taxonomy): Eukaryota > Metazoa > Arthropoda > Insecta > Lepidoptera > Geometridae > Eupithecia > Eupithecia subfuscata. The sequence continues at coordinate 118,877 of OY751118.1, read as the reverse complement.
TTATTCCATCGTAGGTACACTTGATGTCGCTACATTCTATATTTAAGTACTATTATAACAATAACACACATACTACTTTGTTAAAGGAAACACCATAAGATCGCAATTATTGAAAAAAGGATCTCAAATAAACAAGTAATGTACTGGAATTGCATATATAAAAAGATACAGCAACAGAATGAATTTTTGGTTTAAATATCAGCGGTTTGTTTACAAACATTCTACATCGAGTTTGGCTTGTGTATAGGCTTAGGTACTTGTTTCCAGAATATTATTTTGTAAGCTTGCAGTTCTTGCAGTTACAATATTAATCCAGAAGGGCGCTTGAAAGTTATGGCCATTTTATATTACCTATAGCCCCTAGAGGTAGGGTTTCTGAGGATTTTAAATACTTACTCCCCAGTTCTTAAATATTATTGCTAGATGTGTATCATTAAAAATGTACCTATGTACTATCTCAAAGGAAGCAGAGAGTATTTTTTTAAGGAGTGTAAAGTTGGGTTTCATATATTATGATTATTTCATGCAAGAGTTCCGCAGCACTTGCCTGAGACGGCGACGGCGGCGGCGGCCAGCAGCAGCAGCGCCGCTGCGGCCCTCCCTCGCCGCATGCTCAGTGCTGCGCGCTCGCCGGCACCATGCTCGCCCGCACCCACCGCAGCCTGCCTATTCAACCCAAGATCTCCAATTCACAAGCACTAGAGATTCTTTTGTTATCGGTCAAAACATCTAAAAAAACAGCGCATTCAGAAATGCACCCGCGTCAGGCGGCCCAATTATTAATGTGATCGTGAAATAAATCTCTATCACAAGTAATTTTTTGTTCTTTTTTCAAATTCTTGCAGCGAGTTGGGAAAATGTAGTAGAATATTATAACTAAAGTCACTTTATTCGATTCGGTAGAAGCAAAGCAAGCGGGCGAACAAAACAACCAAGAAGAGACGCGCGCCGGTCGCATCGCATCGCGTGAATGGAATGAAATGAATGAATGAAATAATGAAATGAATATGTGTGTGTGTGTGTGTGTCAGTGTGACCAGATTGAACATTTTGATTAGATTAGAGAATTTAGACGAACAGCTTTTGTGGGATGGCGGGCGCTCCACACGAATTACATTTAGTTGGATCCTATCAGAAGAGGTTTTGCGCGGAATCGTTACTAAATATTGTTTTATACTAATATATGTACATAAGAATAAGAATAAGAAACATTTATTGTATGAACTGTGTACATAGTTGGTCTTAAGAACTAGTAATTGTCCAACAGTTTGTCCTTTCGGACATACATTAATAAAATTATTTTTAACTTATAATTATTTTTAATTATAATTTATAATTATTTTTAATTATTTTTAACATTAGTTAACTTAAAATTATGAGAATTGCACATTTTCTTTATACTTAAATAAGGTTAACAATAGGAGCTAAATAACAATGATTACTATCTAAATTTTGGGGGGGTACTGTCAAAATATTCTTTGATATTATAATGAGTTTTAGATATCAGATATTTTCTTAATTTTAATTTGAATTTATTATCTTCTATTTCTTTTATTTCTAATGGTAAATTGTTGTAAATTTTAATGGCAGAAATATATGGACTTTTCTGGAACATTGCATTGTTTACTTGAGGCATACAAATATTATATTTGTAGTTTTTGCGTAGGTTATTATGTCGACTAGATTGGTTAGCAAAGAAGATTTTTTTGTTGTTTTTTATAAATAAGCATATTTCTAAAATGTATATTCCAGTTAAGGTTAAAATATTATTGTCTTTAAATATGTTGCGAAGAGATTCTGTACTTTGTAAGTTAAAAATAGCTCGTAGGCACTTCTTTTGCATGATGAAGGTAGATTCTATGTCCACAGAGTTTCCCCAGAAAATTATTCCGTAGCAGAGATGAGGAAATACATGCCCATAATATGCATTTATTGCAATTTGTTTTGAGCAGTTCTTTGTTAGTGTTGATAGAGCATAACAATATTTTGATATTTTAGAGTTAACTTTTTGACTGTGAAATTTCCAAGTTAATAAGTTGTCTATGTTTACACCAAGAAATCTGGTTTCATTTATCTCTTTTAAATTTATACTATTATATGAAATGTTTAAGGTTATGTCTGGTGTTTTATGATTTTTAAAACGTAGGTAGTTTGTTTTTTCCAAATTCACTTTAAGATTAACTGATTCTAACCATTCTATTATTTTGATTAAAGTGAAGTTTACGTCTGATTCTAGTTGTTCTATAGTTTTATTTTCTTGTGGAATATAGATGGTAGCATCATCTGCATACATAACACAGAGATGATTTGTTATGTTGGGTAAGTCGTTTACATAGATTAGGAATAGTAGTGGGCCAAGAATACTCCCTTGTGGAACTCCTACATGTAGGTCTTGAAAGTCTGATTCTATCCTTTCTATTGTTTTATTATCTTTATTATATGTGTTAACAACAACCGACTGACTTCTTCCCTGTAAATATGATTTGAAAAGCTCAAGAGCTTTACCTCTTATACCAATATTTTCTAGTTTATTCAAAAGAGTATTATGAACTACGCAGTCAAACGCGCGTGACATGTCAAGATACAGGGCTATACCATGTTTCTTTTTGTTCAGCTCATCTCCCACTTGTTTTAAAGTTTTAAAGATTGCAAGTGAAGTGTTTTTCCCTTTTTGAAAACCAAACTGATTTTCATGTATGATATTATGAGCATTTAAGAAGGATACAATTCTAGCACATAAAGCTTTTTCGATTATTTTGGAGAAACAAGATAGTATTGCTATTGGTCTGTAATTTTTCATGTCGCTTTTTTCGCCTTTTTTGTGTAATGGAATGATTAAAGCTTTTTTAAGATCTTCTGGAAAAAATCCGGTCTCAATACATAGGTTTATAATATAAACCAATGGTTCTGCTAAGAAGTGGATGCTACTTTTCACTACTTGAATGGGAATATTGTCTACACCTGCACTTTTTTTATTTTTTAAGCCTATTATTATTTTTACTATTTCGTTATAATTTACTGGTGTGAGGAACATACTACTAGAGTTATTCTGTGTTGAATATCTTTGTTGACTAGAAGATTGAGTATCTGTTTTGTTAAGATTAATAAAGAAATCATTAAAAGATTTAGCAATTTTAGAAGAGTCTCTTATTTCTATTTTATCTATTTGTATACTTTCTATCATTTGATGCATGTTGTTATGCTGGCTTGTATATTATTTTATTATTCCCCATGTAGCTTTACCTTTGTTTGTACTGTTGTTTAAAAGTTTTATGTTAGAAATTTTCTTAGATGCTTTAATCACATTTTTCATTACTTTACAGTAAGTATGTTTTATATATTTCTACAGCCTCACTGGCATTTTTCTTTTTTTTTTCTAAATATAGTGAATGTTTCTTGTGGGTTCATGAACTGTGGGAAACAAGTTGAATATTTGCAGGGTATTTGTGAATAGTTCACTGTCTTTATTTTTTAAAAGCTTTATTTCAAGTTCACTGTTTTATTTTTTCTTTATTTTTTAAATAAAATTAAACATCTTTATTCACAAAGAAAATTATACTAGTATTTACAATTGAAACAATTAAGCTAACTGCTGACTGTTGCAAACAGTCTACAGGTAGCTCAACTGATCCATATCAACACCAGTCGGAAGCGTCCCCAAGACGCTGGCTGCATTGCCACGCTGTATGGTAATGCTGATGCGCTGCCGCGGTGCCCTTAGAGCATTATGTAAATGTGTACTGTATCGTATTACCTCGCCTCCCGCAAAAACCGGCAAAAAGATTTTAGTACTGAAAGTAGCGCTTGGCTACTCCCGTTCTGAATGCTCTAAGGTTGTAGGTATCCTATCCTACTTTAACTTTCAGCTTCTGAATTTTTTTACCTATCTCCACAATTACTGAACAGATCAAGATGAAATTTGGCGTACGCTTAGAGCGTAGCCTAACTTCACGGAATTAAAGTTCTTTCCGTGCCTAACTTAGACAATAGGCTACTTATTATACTGAAAATACGCGTGCGAAGCCGCGGGCAGAAGCTACATAATGTAAAACAAGGTTTCGACTACAATAAAAATTCACTGAAAGTGAGTGGAGTGGCACTGGCACGTGTAGGTCCAATTTTTGATACTGGCAGAGACGTCACGAAAAGCAAGCGGTGCCAATAGGAAATTGGAGTTGTAGTTTTGTTGGAGTTGAAGTTTTCATGTCTGTCAAGTCAAGTCAATGTCAGTCAATTCAATTCAATTCTGTCATTCTCAAGGAAGGGAGAACGATTTTTGTTGTTTTCGAAATAAACATTTACTTCATTTCGTTTGTTTGCATAATACCTAACCAGATTGGTCTCTAAGCAGCGTATGTACAGCTTTTGGATTATACTGTTATTCATGATGGTTTGAATGCTTATGCGTTCGTTGTGAATATTGTTTGTTATGTAATATGGCTTAGGTTATGTTTGCTTTTTCTGTTACAGAAGCAGCATCTACTAGCAATGGGAGGGCACGACCATGCATACACAGTTCCGGACTATAAGAAGTTCTGTCACAAGGGCATCCCCGAACTGGAAAAATTAGAAAAGGCGCTTGCCGAAAAGGGACTGTGTGATCCTTGGATCAGGTATTTAAGTAATGCAATAGGTAGCTACTGCTTAAGCTTGTCATATATTGCAAGCTATTGGTTGTTCATTATATACTTTCAGGAATGAAGCTTGGAGGTACAATCCTGGTTTTGGCACCAAATGGCAGAGGGCTAATAAGGCATTTTTCCGAGGACTCCCCCTAGGCCTCGCACTCACTCTTGTTACTCTCATGATTGAAAAGGGCATCGACGCAGCGACTGGCGGAGGTGGCGGCCATGGCCATGCTAAACACTGATCACTTCTTCTTACACTACTAGTCTTGTTTTAATAAACATTGCATGAATTTACATCTCATGTTTATTTTCTTTGTAAGTTGCTGTCAAAATATTTAATCTAGAATATTTCAAATAAATTACATTATTTAATGTTATGTATTGAAAAGAAATAAATTTAAGTAGGCATTAGATTCTGTTTAATGTATTCAATACTCACTCTCTACAACGGCTTTGTACACCTCTAGGAAAGTATTATTGAAATTTATTCACGTTGCTATTATATGTATTCACAGCTTTTAAAAATAAATCAAAAGTATGTCAACACTCCTATGCGAGAAGTTGGTGCAGATCCCAGTTCCCCCACTTAGAATTTTATTGAAATGAATAGCATCCTGAAATGTTATAAATAGCAACAAAAGTAAATTATTTGTAGAAAATAAGATAATTACGAATCCACATGCCATTGCAGAATGTTACTTATATGTAATGTAATGAAAGTAATGAATTTAATTAGCATTGCTACTTGTAACATTTACAAGAAAAAACCAGTGAGCTCTATATTTTGCGACATGATCCATGCCTTTGACTATGTTAAACTTGATTATAGTACTTAATAATCTTGCAATGCATGACGTGAGAGGGATCTCTACAACTTATCAGATCTTACCTTGAAAACAGGAAACAGCACACAGATAAGAAATATTATCTATAAAACCAAACGTGAGGAAACATGTAGATCGAACGAACGTAGCAATATGGTGTTCCACCACAGGGCTAGGACCTCTACTTTTCATTATTTATATCAACCTCTTGCCTAAGCAATATAGTATTGTAATATCTGTGCCTAAGCCCAACTTAACTCAACCCATGTCAATGATTGCAAGCGATAGCACCGTAACGATATAAGGCACATGCAATACCTGATAGGTATTGAGTCCAAAGAACAAGACATAAATACATCTTTAACATAATGTTTTCATTATGTATCATGGCTAGATAACAATAACTAAAAAAACTAATTTATGTATACCTAAAACCAAATTTAGACAACGTGATACTGCTGCACCTAATAAACTTGACATTCAATAATGCTTCTTGTAACGTATCACAGGTTGATTGCATCATATATACATTACCTACACTGCACCATCATAGTTTGGGGTAATGCGACTAACGTTGATGCAATATTCAAGTATCAGTAATGAACACAATAGTGACACTACCAGAGCAGGACCCCTGTTGTAGCTTACAAAAACTAAGCACACAGACAGACAAGGATGGCAGTTTGCTTAATTCTATTTCGGGATTCAAAAAGAAAACATGACTTAACACTATTTACTTAAATGATTATTTGTTTAGAAGTAAAACGCAAATGCATGATGTACGGGGTACGGGGGCGCCGGTTAGGAGGGCCGCGGCTTGAGGTCGTCGAAGCAGGCGCGCAGGTACAGCGCCGGCTTCTTGTTGTTGTTGAAGTGCTCGTGCCCCTGAAACCAACATGAATGTAGTAACCAATCGTTTACTTTTTATGAGTCTCCAAGGGGTAAGTCACAGTAGATAAATGTATACAGTAGAATGACTCAGCCGTCTCTTTGAACTTTATACCTACAGTTGAGCGGAGCGCTAGGGTTGGTACCTACAAAAAGTAATACAGAGGTTATTGAATGTGTGTGGTTTGAGTTCAGGAATGAAACATATTATGTTAATTTAGAATAAATAGAAAAAATACCTATCTATGTATAATAAGAATAACTCCCATCTCTAGCAGCGGCAAACAAAATCTGTAATGCGTGTGGCCCGGAGCGTGTTTTGACATGCTCGCGGTCGAGAACCACACGCGGGCGCAAAAACGCATGACAGGAAAAGCGCCCTAAAAGCTAATATGTAATGTATACCTACATTACATACATATTACATTAAATACATAGCAGAATTTCCCATACATTTTTAATGATAGTACCTACCTATTAGCCTACCTATCATTTGTCCATCACCCACCTCCGAAGAGACAAACAAGAAAGCGAAGGCCAATTGCGTGTCGACTTGGCACATTTAGGGTTCCGTACCAAAATTAGGTCTTTTATATTTAATGTAGAATACATTTAGACCGCAAAATAAGTAGGTAGGAAAAAATAAGTGAATTTCAGAAAAAATAATATGGAGGTACTTACTACATAAATATTTGTTAGTAACATTGGCATTACTTATACTTCAGGTACGGAACCCTAAAACGTGGTAAAGACTATATTTATTTTACCTTTCAGCATTAGCAGGAAGTCGAAAAAATGACAGTGTTGGTTTAACGAACGTTGAGTTTAGGCACCCGTAAACACTGCAGTATACTCGTGGTCGTGATGCCGCCATTATTTAATTTATTATTTCGCGCACTTGCAACGTTGAGGGACCGAAACGGGAGCGGACAGCGCGGGGGTCGCGGCACAACTAACTCGTTCAGCGCAGCGACCAGTCTCGGCGGCGGCGCGCGGCGTGACACTGTTTAGATGTGCATGCCGAGACTACCTTAGCGGCCGTGTAAATGACGCCTATATGTGCGTGCGTCGATTCGGGCGGTCTAGTATGGAGTCGGATTACTGTATATTATGTATTGTGGGTAAGTGGCCAACGTGGGCCGCCCCCGCTCCCGGGGCGGGGCGGGCGCCGGGCGACGTTTTCGTATTTTTGAATACTATGAATGAATGAATATTTTTATATAAGACATCAAAGTCCATATTACAAACATTTGACATAAAAATAGAACACAAACAAAATGTTGTATAATAAATAATTTTTAAATTTTCTCCCTCAATTTGGTTCGTGGGTCCTAATTTCAATAATTTGTATGAAAATTCGTGTAAATCAAAAGAAAGAACAATAACAATGCCTTTTTTAAAAAGATTTGCACTAAAAAGGCATCCTCCGTTTATTTTAAAATATCTACCATCAAGAAATGGCTTTTTAAAATCTTTGAAAATTTTCGAAAACTTTTATTGTCTGTCTGTAAAAAAAAGAGTCTGATACCGCAAATTATCAAAACTTGTTTTGTTAGATGGTTTACACATTATTTTATTGAAATAAAGTAAAAAAAAAAAAACATTTTTTATTCCAATTCACCGATATTATCAATTAACTAGTAGAGTTTTGGTTTTTTTTTTAATCCTTAAAAATTACGTAAAAAATTAATGGTCAGACATCGTCTTAGACAACCATGGCTCAAATGGTTCCAAATGGTCTGCGCTAGCTTCACCTTGAAGGTGGCTCTGCACACCGCACTGCTACCAATCATGTACAAAAGCTGTATAAAAGCCCAGGCAGGCCAGCATAGTCCTCACAGGTCTGCACCAGCACAGCACCAGTTTAAGACCATTGATTGAAGGACTGAGCAGTACCATGTCGTCAGCATAACTAATAATGTTCACCGCCTGCCGCCTACCATCTGTGGAACATGCGCAGTCTCTGAATCAGTTGATCCATGTACAAATTAAAATGCGCAGGTTTGGAGGTCAGGCCACCTCGTCGCACACCACACTCAAGAGTGTACCTACATGTCTGACAACTCATTAGACCATCTAACAAAATTTATCTGATTATTGTACCAAAACTTGAAGATGTTAATTAATGACACGGAAACTGGTCGCCGCTAACCTGCCTGCGGCGCGGCCGCAGCCATGTAGTTTCAAGTTTCAAGTGTTTTATTGCTTTCATATTGTACAAAGATCTTAAAAATAAATTACAGCTACCAACATGAGCCCGGGTGGGGCACTGCAAAATATATCTCATTTTTTGCTCTTGTGAGCAAAAATAAATATTTTTACTTTTACATAGATAAACTAAATAAGTAACTTAATTCTAACATTATTAAAATACAACGAGCCTATAAATAACACAACGTAAAATTATTCACAAAAGAAGTCCTGCAGGGCATAGAAGCTTTTTTTAATTAGGAATGTTTTTAGTGCCTTTTTGAATTTGGGAAAATTTACTTTCATTTTTTATATTTTGAGGAATATTGTTGTAAATCCTAATTGCCATAGCCTGTGTTCCAAACGTCCAAACGTCGTAGCGTGTACAATCGTCGAAAGATCTGCCTATCCAGTTTGAAAATATTTTGCTTCATACCTACCTAGGTAACGTGGGTTTCGACCCTCAAATGTTTGTAGGTACGATCTTTAGATGTTGGATCTTATTCTCTTTTTTTACTTATTTGAGATAGAATTTATAATTCTCTGGAGCGCATGTTATGCTTCCGTGATGGAACAGGGTCGGTCAGTCAGTTGAGTCGCTTAGGTGGTGTGAGTAGTACCTTGGACCAGTCGTAGCCGGCGGCGTAGGCGAAGATCTGTCCAGAGTGGTTGAACGCGCACTTTGTGAGCGGCTGGTCCAGCGTCTCGCTGCTCTTGAGCTTGGTGCGCGCGTCCTTGTCCCAGAAAGAGTAGGACCCGTCCGAACCCACCGTGGCCAGCGTGCCGTGCACCGGGTGGAACGCCACGTCGTTCACTGCGTAGATGTCCTGCAAGTGCATGCACATAACTATCAGGCCTATCAGGCCCCCAGCAGGGACTCCACAGCTGTGCTACAGAGCAGGAGCGTGAGGGAGGCCGCACTGAGATGGCATGAAGCGTCTTTAGACTGTGCGCCCGCCTCCAACAATAAGGTAAGTAAGCACGTTGTTTCAGTTGAGTACCTGGTATCCGCCGGTGTTGGGCGTGGAGCGGTGGCACTTGAAGGTGAAGTTGTCCTTGGGGTTGGTGGGGTTCACGTACTGGATGGCCACGCGTCCCTCCACGCTGCCCAGCGCGAAGCCGCACGGCTGCTTCGTCTTCTTGTCGCGGAAAACCGCGATGCAGCGGTGCTGGTGCTGAACAACACAAATACATAAGTAGTATGTCCACTTCTTTACTTAAGGTCGGACCGCACGAGGCTGCGGCGCGCTGCTTGGCGCGTAAGGCTCCACCCACACCGCAATGGCGACGGCCGGCAGCGACGCGCGACGCTGACTAGACGACGCGATACCGATTTTATGTGAATAAAGTTAAGATGTATGGACTGGACACTGAAAGTGGTAGCCGTGCCTCTGCCGGCCGCTGCCGTCGCCGTTTTAATCGAGCCTCACTTGACGCACCCATCGCACTGCAGACAGCTGCAGCAAGCGTCACAACAGCAGGTATAGCAGTATTGAAGAAGGCCTCTGAAAGCAGGCTGTGTTCAGTGGCAGTACCTTGAGCGGAGACTCGACGCGCTTGTACTCGGCGGGCTTGCCCTCCAGCGTGTAGAGGTTGATCCCGCGGTCCGCCATGCCCACCGCGGCCATGGGGTAGTCCTGCAAGCAACAAACAAACTAGCAATAACCGTGACCGCGAACACTGTCAGCCACGCGTAACATTACTATATACTTTGTACAGTGTACAGTGTAACGCCCCCGTGCCCCGGAAAGCACGCTAAGCCGTTGGTCCTGCGCTTGACCTCTCCCCGGTCGAGTCGGTCTGCCGCCGTCCCATCGGATTATGAGAGTGCACCTGTGTTTGAGCACACACTTGTGCACTATAATATGACCGGCGCATTTGGCTAGTCTCTGATGAGTCTGGCCGCCGGCCGTATCTCAAAATTCGGCTAGGAGGACTTTATTATAATGTTTCAAGTGGCTGGCAGTGTACATAGTGGTGGGAACATTATCGTGAAATAAAAAGGAATTTATTTATTTGAACCACGTTAATACAACTAAAAGTAGCTATTAGAATAAAATAATAGGTATTCAAAAAAAGAATGGTTGCAATAAACTCACCACATCTGCACAGTAGCATCGTTCCGACAGGTTCATGCTCATTATAGGCACAGCACTGCGAGTGTCCCAAAACTGCAAGTCAATTGTGAAACATTCAGGGGAAATGGATAAGATTTAGGTTCCTATACGAGTTGAATACACTTCTACCACATCGCACAGCAGCTCTCAATGAGTCCATCTCATTTTTTGACAACTCTTAGAGGAGCAGTTGAGTTTACCTTCAGAGTTTTGTCCCAGGAAGCTGTCATGAGACAAGTGTAGTTGGGTGCCTTCACCCAATGACAGTTCTTAACGGGCGCGTCGTGGGCCGCCACCTGCACACACAAACACACACACTGTAGGTGTGCACTGCACATAGAACTCAAGAGTTCACATCAAACATTCACTGAACTCACCTGAACTGTCTGGTTGGAAGCCAGGTCCCAGCATTTCACACTCTTGTCTGCGGATGCCATGAACACTTTGGTGCCATCCTGTCAAGGAAAGAGCTATTTAGATAAAACAGAATAAGGAGGTGAACAGTTAGAACTGCCAACAAATGTAAAGACTCACATCGTGCCACGCCACATCCAGGACGGGCCCCTCCATGGCCTGGACTGCTTTGGGCACAGTTTTGCCGGATGATTCCACCTCCCAACATCTTACCTGAAACAAAACAAATACCTCGTATTTTTTGTTACATTGCTTGACAGGCATTGCTTCAGTCTGTCGTCGGCACCTCCATCCACAAACGGATATAACTATGGACTGTATAGGATGCAGCTCCGGGCCCGTGGATATACAGGGCAACTATCCCCCATTCAATACAGAATGGCCAATTCCCAGCCATCTTTAGTCTTGCTGCCTGAAGAAGTGCTATTTGATAAAGTTTTACATAGGTACCCTAAACCTCAATGTGACCAAAAAGCAAATATACACACAATTTGAACAAAGTTCATGTTCTTACACAAAGCGCATAGCTTAAAGTTTGTATCTACCGATTGTTCATTTGATTTTCAAAAGCAGTATTATTGTAGTAGGTAGTTAATGTGGCCAACGGTGGATATGTTTTTTCTCTTTTTTCTAGGCCCCCGCCGTTCTTACCGAACTTTACCAACTACTTCTTCAAACTCCATAAGGTCTCTAAAATTATAATCTGATTGGTCACTAAAAACGGAAGTTTGACCACTTCCATATCATGTTAGAATCTATGGAACACTGGACGGTGGAAGGAGAGTTGCTGTCGAAGCAGGCTGCTGTAGACCGCTGGCACCTACCCGGAAGTCCCAGCTGCCTGCCACCAGAAACGTCTGGGGCACGGTGGGCGGCGAGAACTCGAGCGAAGAAACGGTGTCTTCGGGGGGCGAAGCCACCTCTAAGTCCTTGTTCGGATTAGCGCTCCCACCGCCTATCTGGTTACCAAACATGTTCGCACTTCCAAGCACTCACACTTTAATATTGTATAAAATAAAACGATAGATAATCATGAGATCGGCTGCTTTACGACATAAGCGGCGTTGTTTGTTACTGTACGTACGTACTGAATTTTGCAGTTTTCATTTGCAAGCTATTTCTACACACAACACAAACTTAACGACAAAACACAAAAAGTTTTCAACTTCAACTTCTTGTCCAATGGCTTCTTTCTTTCTGCTCACAAACTATATAGGGATACCGCGTATTTCTGCCTCTGGTTCGACACTGACGGCGGCGGCACGTAAGTTTAGCGCTGAGAAAATGGTGGAGAGGATACTGCGCACCCTGTGATACCTAATTTTTGACTTCTGCGCAATAACGGTCAGCGCTTTTTTTTTTCGAAAGGACTAAAATGTTGTTGACCGCAAATGGCCATGACTGCGTTACCGGACTTTGGACGTTCAGAGTCAGCTAGAGTTTTGTGCCGCTACTTGTACCTGCAGGGCTATTATGCAACGTTAATTGCATTTACACAAAGAAGAAAACGCGCAAAATGGCCGCTAACCCGCGTGTAAATGCAATTAACGTTGCGTAATAGCCCTCCTGATCGAAGGGGCTCCCATACAGAAAAGTGATTATTAGGTATGGCTTTGCTCTACGTTTGTCAATCTGTATCTGGGTAATTCTCACAGGGCTCAAAAATACGTGTCCGGTTCGAAAAAAACATACAATAAATATCCATAGCCCTTTGATTTTTTTTGGACAGTAGATTAGACTAAATTAATACGCGAGGCCTATTTTTGTTTTTTAATTTTCTTATTCCTAATATGTTAAAGGAAATAAAAACCTTGGAAATATTGACTTTCGTGGTGCGTCGGGACCTCATGTTCCATTGTTTATGCATTTTTATATTATTTCCTATGAATAATAGCAATATTTCACACAGGTTCACAAATAACCAGATAGTGACTAGCTCTACTGACACGATTACTACACAATAATAAGCTTTAGTTGAAAAGTTAGAACTAGTTAACTTCGCCTCTGACGTTTGGCGTTGATACCCCTGGCGCGCACTAATTCATTAATATATACTGTACTTTAGTAACTGCGTAAATAGTTGTTAGACCGAGACAAACTATCAGTTGCGCTCCATCAGTGGTGAGGACAACACTTCTCTATCTCTCCGCGTCGCTCTGTTATTAGGGTAAGTAATCACTTTCCGTGGCTTGGTATACCGCAAATGTTGATTACCAGGTGGACTATAAATTCGTTTGTACCAATCCTATTGTTTCAATGATTGTAATAATAGATGCCTTTTGTTTTGTTTTGTTTTTATTTATTTAGGAAACAAACAGTTATAGTAACAAAGAATACAATTCGGACTTAGAATAAGATAAGAATATAGTGAATTTTATGAATATAATATAATATTTACGAGTGAATGAAAAAGACACCATAGTAAAAGGAGTAATTACAATTTTTAAGAAGCAGTGTTGGCGAGGCGGGAAAAGCACTCCTTACGAAACTCTGATGCAGACAAGTCAAAAATATCTACATCGGAGAAATTATTATTGTATGCATCACATACTCTATTAGTAAAAACATTACCATGATACTGTGTTCTGGATGTGGGTGTCCAAAATGTTTTTTTCTTCCGAGACGATAGTCTTGGGCAAAAAAGGAATATATTACCGAGAAGCTCATTGGAGTCAATGCTGTTATTCAGAATTTTATGCAGGAACACAAGGTCTCTAATTAATCGACGGTCCTGGAGGCTGAAAACGGTATCGGAAGCGGCCAGGGGAAAACGATAGTAAAAGTTTTTCAATTTTTTTTTTTTATTTTCTCCAGTTCAAGTTTAGGCACCTTGTATAGAGGATTCCAGACCGCGGAGGCATATTCGATTATGGATCTAACAAAACTGTTATAAAGAGTGATTAATGTATTAGGATTATTAAATTCCCTTCCAATTCTCAAGACAAAGCCAAGCATCTTAAAAGCTTTCGAGGAAATGTTTTTAAAGTGAGAAATATACGAAAGTTTATTATCGAGATATACACCTAGGTCTTACCTCTGTGACTCTTGATATAATATTATTATTAAAATTGTAGTTAAAATTTATTAAATTAGTTTTTCTAGAAAAAGATATAACATTACATTTCGTAGTATTTAAAACTATAGAATTACGGTTGCAATAAGAGAAAAGTCTATTTAAATCATCCTGAAGAGCGTAACAGTCAGACACAGTTTTAATTTGTTTAAATATTTTAGTATCATCCGCATGTGAAAATTATTGACAACATCATTAATAAAAATCAAGAAGAGAAGTGGGCCCAGATGAGACCCCTGTGGCACACCGGACGGAATTGGCATAAATGAGGAACAGTAGCCCTATAACCACTTGAACGTCCAGTGGCACATAAGTACCACAAACGTTTACCCCAACTTACGTCCATGGTACAAAATGGCCACACGACGTCTACCTCCGATTTTTAATGATTTTAGTTATTACCTGTGGCTCTTGTGTGCCTAGTCTGTGGTTTAACGGAAGCGGAAATAATGACCGAACGAACTAAACCACGTCTCAAATGACATTTATACAAACTTTGTGTCTGTCAACAAAATGAAAACAGGTGTAATGATTTAAGCTCGGAACGAAAGTATGTTTACGTTATTTTATGTCGTAAATCCTTCTGTTTTATTGTATATTTCTATGATTGTTACACATGTATTTTTTCTAGATAAATCACTGGTTTTAATGGTATATGAACATCATACTAATTATTCCTCTAAAATGTATAAATTTTGAAAAAACTATCGCCGAGTACCGTTTGTGTTTCAAAATGGCCAGTGTTTTTTTATTATTTAATTTATAAATATGGTGAAAGTTTAATAATTAGGTAGATTAATCAAGTTTATTCTCCATAAATTAACGTAAGTTATGTTTTTTATTGTTTTAAAATTACTCTAATAGTTTTTTTTTGGCAATTTTTTTTATCGTTGAAGTCCAGCGGCGTTATAAACGCGCTGGCGCTCGGACGTAAGTTGCCCTAGACAACCGCGGCGCTGGACGTTCAAGTGGTTATAGTAACCGCTTGACTCCGGTCGCTTAGATAAGATTCTAACCACCGAAGGAGGTCACCGTGGATACCAGCCTCATTCAATTTCCGGACCAATAATGAATGTGAGACCTTATCAAAGGCCTTGAAATAGTCAGTATAGATAACATCGATCTGAAATCCTCGATGCATAGCATCTGAAACAATAATAAACTCGCATAGATTACTCTCCGTTGAGCGCTTCCTTATGAATCCATGTTGTTCTTTTATAATAAGTGGACGCAAGGCAGGGTACAAGGAATCATATACAATTTTTTCGAACATTTTGGCTATGGTACAAAGCTTAGAGATTGGTCTGTAATTCTTCACGTCATGCTTATCTCCAGATTTAAAGACGGGAACCACAAAAGACCTTTTCCACAACTTAGGTATATAGCCTGACCGCAGTGAGCGGCTAAATAATAGAAATATGGGAACATCAAGAGCCTTTCGGTACTGTTGTAAGGAAGAATGGAGGTACGCAGTCGGGCCCATAACCTTTTCTTTCATTTAGACCTCCAAGATATTTCCGAACCGTAAACACAGATAATTCTATTGTGTTTAGAGTTGTTCCAGAACCAAGAAGATTATTGGAAGTATCATTATTAGATACCATAGAATGGCTCAAACACTGAATGGAAATATTTGTTGAACAGTTCACAAATGTCACCAGCATTAGAGCCAGTTGAGTCAATATAAAACATGTTATCAGGTAAATCATCATTCTTCTTTATAGATTTCACAAAGGCCCAGAAGTTCTTGCTGTCCAAGTTAATTTTATATTCAGATTTTGAGATGAACGATTGATAGCAATCTGCCTGAACCCTCTTTTGCCTCTTTCTTAGCATACTGAAAGTCTCATAATCGGCCGGACTTTTGTAAATCTTCCATTTGGTATGAAATTTACGTTTTTCTTTTACTATTTTAATTAAAGGATTTGAGTACCAAATGGGGTAATGATTTCTAGACCTGATTACTTTTTTTGGTACATAATCATCAATAACATTATTAATGAGTTTATAGAATGTCTCAGTAGCTACTTCGAGATCATTGTCACTCAGATGAAGATACCAATCTATACTCGAGGGCTTTAAGGATAGCATCATGATCAGCTTTACGGAATAGGTGAACCGTTCGTGGAGCCGGACGAATGGTCTTACAATTGAGATCTAGCGTCTCCAATTCCAGGGGCGGATGATGACTATCAACATTGAGAGAAAGTGGGGATGAGCATTTAATTACATTGCATTGTAGGTTACTAATAATAAGGTCAAGCATTCTATCATTATCATTAAGAATATGATTATACTGTTGTAAATCAGCAAAAGATAAGAACTAATCCAGGTCGGAGACGAGGTGGTCTTGATGAGAATCAATAAGCTTAGGCTGACCAGAGGAGCAATCCCATCGTCCATTTGTCAAATTAAAGTCACCTGTAATCAAATACAAGTCATCAGGGTTATCAATAATGCTCTGAGACACAATTTCATAGAATTCCGATAGAGCATCGCGTTGACAGGAGCCAGATCCATGAGGGAAATTTATTTATTTTATTTTATTTTATTTTACAAATTTTCGGAAAACTTACAGCTATGTTTTTACAAAGGTCTTTGCTTAATATAACATGCATGATACATGCATGCTACATAACAACAGTAAACTCTTAGCTTTAAATTATGATTGATCTCGATTATAATTTCAACTGATTCAGCGTAATGATTCTTGAAAGGAATGCTTCGAGCGCTGATAACGCAGATATCACGACAAACAGCCAGTAGAACCCCTCCAAGAGAGTCACCTCTAGATTGATAGTTTCGATCACACCTATAAACAATGTAACGGTCGTCAAATAATTCGCTACTGAAAATGCCGTCAAGGAGCCAAGTCTCACTCAGACAGATTATATCGTAATTAGAGTAAGAAGGTTTCTGTAGAACCTATTCGTCTTGGTCCGGAGTCCACGGACATTCTGATAATAGATGTTAAGTTTATTTATAGAATACATTGTAATTTGTTACTTATCATAGATAGGTTAATCCAAGAGCCAGGAAGATAAAGACCCTCCACTTAGGATTGTGTCGTTCATGAACGAACGGCTCATATGATCCGCATCACGGGCCGCTCGTGATTGTTCCGAACAGTCTCGACGAAAAGACCCGTTCATTTCTACGTTCGGTTCATTGTGAATGACTGAGCCGCGCGCCGCGACATAACGCAAAGATCCGCTGCGTCTTGCTCTCGCGAGGCCGTAAGTGGTGCGTGCGAGTAGGATAGGACACATTCTGTGGCTTGTATCATCTACTCACAGCCTGATTAAAAGTAGATACCTTAAGGTAACGTAATAGAGTCTGTTGTCGCAGTATGGTACTTAGGTATTCATTCCTTTATTCCTTACCAAACATTACGTAGGTATAACACGCAGAAGTTAACTAGGCACCTCGTGCCTAGAAGTTTACTTGGCACCAGGTGCCAAGTTGATTTCTGCGTGTTGTACACAACTGTTTTCTTCCTTTAGTAGTAAAAATATTACTATGTACTGATACTTGATACTTTTGTTCCAATTTACTTGAAACTATAAAGACCTTCCTTACAAATAAATGTTTTAACTATTTACCAAAATACCTATTTACATTCCATACGAAAACCAGTTAGCAACCAAATCGATTTTATACTGACAGACGAATAATAATCATAATCGATTTACCCGATAGCCCGAGAGAGGAGGCTATTATTTTTCGAGTAGGTAGGTACATGTAAGTACCTACTTGGGCATCTAAGTAGGTATGTAGGTAGGTACCTACTGTACGTACCTACTACCTAGGTAGGTTAGGTAAGTAGGTACCTCTATGTAAATTATTTACCAACAAGGAAACCCGCTTGCACAAGTTCATAAAAATATCAAGCATAGGTAGGTATTAAATCAAAGTGAAATGAAAGCTGATTGAAATGGTCTAGCAATAGTCGGATAAGCTTTGTAAAGTTTTGGTAAGTACCTACCTAGGTAGGTAGGTAGTCCTTAGGTATTATTTCTAAAGTAGCTTTCCTCAAAGTCGTCGCATCAATCAATCCATTTTTTAGTAGCCTTGGGATCCTTTAGGAAGATAAAATTTATAAGAAAAGCATCAGACGAACGAAGGTGTTATTGTAGGTACCTAGGTAGGTAACTAGGTATTAGCATTCGACACAGACAAACCTCACCTCAAATTAATAAGCTTAGCTACTAACTACCTATTCAATTGCCTAAATTAAATTCTCATTCAATTCAATAGGTAGTAGCCGTGGTAGTAGGTAGGTACCCAGGTACCTAATTGAGTAGGTACCTACCTAAGGAGTTATATATTTTTCTGTCGGACAACATTACCTACTTGCTTGAGTTTTTTATAGCTCAGTATCTAGTACCTGCCTACCTACCTAGTAGGTATCTCGCAATTTGACCATTTTAGACGCACCTACCTAGGTATAATAAAACGACGGTTGTTGGAGGCACGCAAGATAGGTAGGTAAGTATTGACACATCTTTCTACTTCCTGTGAGGAAGATATACTAACGAAGATATAGGTACCTACCTACTAGAAGAATCTAACTTGAGACGTTATAAGTAGGTAAGTACCTATCTCAATTCAGGTCAATAAATATCTACCTACCCAGCAGCGAGTTTTTACTCTATGTACCTACCATAATTTAATGATAATTGGATCATGAATGATATACCTAGACCGAGAATTCGAAAAGATCCACCACAGAACCAAATCAGTCAGTAACGAAACGACGCGACGACACGCAACGAAATGAACCGATCTCGCACAGGCTCAGATCTCAGATCAGTCAGTCACAAAATCGAAAAGATCCGCCGGCAAAAACAATCATTCAAATGACCGGATCATATGAACCGGATCATTTTCTTAACGGGTCGTGACTGATATGGATCTTTGTGAATGAACGAACGACACACGCCTACTCCACATTCACAACAGAGGAGTGACGCAAAAGAACGTCATACAAGAATGAAAGGAAAGCCCTGCCCAAGTCGCCACAACTGGATAAAACTACCAACAGATACAAGTTAATTAAGTTTAGCAAGAATTGTTTTTAATTTGGGTTCCTAATTTCGACTGTAGACGTCAAATTGATTGATTGATTGATTGAACACTTTATTGTTTACAATACATAAAATAACTTATATCTAAATAAAATAAAAACGTACAATGGGCGGCCTTATTGCTTAAAGCAATTTCTTCCAGGCAACCTTATCACTAACAGTAGATATAATACATAAATTGTTGGTAGTGCATATACAAAAAACATAATACAGGAATATGTACATAGGCAATTACAATACAAATAGAATCATTATACATACATAATATACCAATTATCAAGCTACATTGACATCAAAAGTGACAGGTGAAGGCGAATCAGTAATTAAAAGTCAAAGTAATTACTTACATAATTATTATTTTACTAATTATATTAATATGACTCACACATTATATTTTGCACGCCTGCGTACAGGCTGAATACAATTGCGTAAATAGTTATAAGATCTGACATTGTGAAATGATTCTGTATTCTTGCAAATAAATGATTTGATTTGATAATAAATATCAGCAATTAAGGAAATTATCTAGGATTTTGTACTCTTTTTTGATGATCGTGGTATTGATTTTCGTGTTTTCTGTGGGTAAAAAGTACACATGGTCAATTTAAGCCATGAAAATTTAATTTCTACTACACCTGCTCGGAAAGTTGCCTATTCCTTTTCCATTTATAGAATAGAAAGTATGTCTTTGCAGGCCTATAGGAAACCGGGAGGAAAAACTCTATGGAATTTCATTTCTCACGTGTTTTAGCCGGAGGAAGAAGTGTATGGAAATCCATTTCTAACGTGTTATTTTTTTTTCCTAAAAGATCGGCCGGTAGCTATGGTTATTTTCGTTCGGTCAAACGAAAAAGTTTAAAGTTCAGAAAAAGTCTTTACTCCAAGTCCATTGGCCTCCTCCGATTTCCGAACAATATTTTGAAAAAAGAACTCAAAGGCTGGCGCGGTCAATGAGGTTTTACCAACGTCATTGGGCGCGGTAAGTTCTTCTAAATTTTGGCCAACAGGGGCAGCACAGTCGCCACTTGTACACTGTATCTTTTGCCTGTAACTACCTGTTTTTTTTGCCAAATAAATTTATCTTTATCTTTTTATCTTTAAATTAATTATTAATTCTGCTTTTTATTTTCCTCGAAGGTGTAGTATAAAGCCTTATTTATCACTCGTCAGAAAGTGCGATTCCTATCTCGTGTGTTTTAAGGCTCTCGGCTGCGCCTCGGGCCCAAAACGACACACTCGGTAGGAATTGATCACTTTCTCGCCTTGGTGTAGTTGGTGTAAAATGCACTATTGCATGTTGGTTAACATGTTTATATGGTTAATTTTAATAATATTTTTTCAGTACAAATTGGGAATATGGTCTACTCACGAGAAGATCGCTTAGTTGCAAAAACATTGGCTGAAAGACGGAGGAGAGCCCGCAATAGAAATACAAATACAGAAATACAACTTTATTCATAAAGCCAATTTACATATCAATAACTTTTGTACCTATAAATACACCGCGTATACAAGTTTTTAAATAATTCAAATGTGTCAAAAAAGTGTCAAGAAAATAAATAATAAAGATGATCAAAGAGTTATATTAAATGATTTCCATTTATTGCCAACTAGTGGCCATGCAGGCATTCGAAGAATGACCAATAGCTTAAAGCGTTACTACTATTGGACAGGTACAGCAACAAAGTATACACCGTACGAATTGGTGTTTGGTAAACTATGTCATTATACCAAGTAACAAGTGGAGTAGATCCAGTTTATAATTTTAATTCATTTGCTATAGAGCTTAAGTACCTATAGATTACAAAAATCCCAAGAGGATGCTAGAAATAATTTGATGAAACAAAATTTGATAGAAAGTTAAAGTATGATTTAGCTACCAATTCAATAAATTATGAGTTAGGAGATTTACTGTTAATAAAAAAAAAATTGGTTGCCTGTAAAGTCGGTATACGGGCGAAAGTTTTACGTGACAACGACTTTGAGTTCCTTTCACTTTTTATGTCTGCATAACGTGAGCGGAGCGTAACGCGTAACGCAGTTTCTTGAAGTGTCACCCGGCAAACCAATTTATAAGACGTTGTCACGTCAAAAGAAGATAGAGATAAAGTGGCGGCGGGAAAAGAAAAAATAGTAGACAAAAACCGCGACTGACGAGCGCGCGAGCGGCGTCTTTGTTTGATACCGACAAAGCAGGCGAGCGGCGCGGACGCGGCGTAGGTATGTAGGCGGCGGCGCCTTTATGTCGGCGCGCGAGCGGGTCATTGTTTGACGCCGCCTGCTTTGTCGGTTAAAGCAGGCGGCGTAGGTATAAATGTAGGGTGAAATGCTTTTATGATGTATGAGGATATTTTTTTCAAAATTATGTAAAAAAAAGTTTAGTTTTTCATCGGTTTTGGACTCTGCTCATGATTCTGAACTTCTGGTTTCAAGGATAAGACTGTTAACGCTTACACCCTGTATATACACAGGTTGAGGTTATGGAGCAGCTGCAAAATTTAATTTTTTTTCCTTCTTTCTTAAAACCGATCATATTTTCTTGTACCCGGTCATATTATTATTTTTGAAGTTTACGACTCTGAGTTTACGACACTCCTTACTGACACTGGCAGAGTCGCAGCGAAAAGCAAGCGGTGGGTGCCATTATATAAGAAGTTGAAGTTGATTTCCTTGTTTGTTTGTAGTCTCATTTGTAATTTTGTAGTGTGTTTGTTTGACTGACTGTTTGTGTTGGACGTTGGTTGGTTCTGTTGGTTGAACGGTTTGATTGTGTATTTGTTTTTTTCCATTGCTTTGGGGGATATGATTCTGTATTTACTATTTATATCAGACGATATTCTGGACAAAGTAAAATGGAATTCGATTGGAAATTCATTCCCCATGCAATACCTATCTTAGTGTCCTGAGACTCCATGAGTACAAAACTACATAACACTTTACAAACTATTCAGTTGTAAGATTGTTTTAGGATTGATGAGCAAGTATTTAAATTCGTCTACAATAAGTTGCAGTAATGATGAGTAACATCGAGTACACGCAAATAAAGGATCTGAAGACGGGCATGAAGAATATAAATGCCGTGTTCATAGTGCTGGAGGTGGGTCTGCCGACACTCACGAAGGAGGCTCGCGAGGTATGTCCGGCGTCAGTCGCGGCAGCAGCCGGCGAGGCACGGTGTCGGGTAACTGGAGTACCTAACTGACGGGTGTGGTGTTGCGGCAGGTGCGGACGCTGCGCGTGGCGGACGCCTCGGGCTGCGTGAACCTATCCGTGTGGGACTCGCCGGGCGCGCTGCTGCAGCCCGGCGACATCGTGCGCCTGCTGCGCGGCTACGCGGCGCCCTGGCGCGCCGCCCTCACACTCTACTCTGGGAAAACAGGCGAACTACAAAAGGTAGTGGTTCCATGCTTTATGGCATACTAGCTTCTGTCCGCGGCTTCGCATGCGCTTTTCAAGTGGCTTATGTCCATCCCCAGGATATTGTTTACCTCCCCTCCCCTCTACTTTCATTAAGATGTGTTCAGCCATTTAGGTGTGAAAAGGTCCCAAACAAAATTACTTTTGGTTTTATAATAAGTATTACTTAGTAAGGGGTCTATAATAAAATAATAGTAAGCCTTTATTCGGATGAGAAAGTATTTCTTTGTTGTTAATTTATTTCTCTTTTTTTCTATTTGCCAGCAGGCGCGGTCCCAGGGGGGGGGTCACGGGGGTCATGACCCCCCCCAAAATCTTAGTTTAGGTACTTAAAAAATTGCAACTTACAGCTTGATGATTATATTGTCCTGTTTACTTCCGTTACATTGATTATGGCCAACGGCAGCAAAATAAAAAATCGCGGCTCGCTCCGCTCGCCGATATTACTGTTACTTGTGCTCTGTGTTTTGATTAGCACAGAGGCAACGTTCCCAATTTTATTGGTCTGGCTGGTCCGCTTTTGTCAGTTTGTATCAATCCAACCACCACAATAAAAAGCACAAAATATAACAAATAATCTGCGAGGTCACTTTGTCAACCAGTACAAAAAATTAGTAGACAACAAAATTTTTGCATTTTGGTCTGGTCGCTGATAACATTTGTTCTTTCTGACTGTGATCCAAAGCTCAAAACCCGCCCCGCTTTAGGTCACTTTGCCAAATTTTCTAAAAAGTTGCCCAAAATCTAACAAAAATCAAAAATTGTCGCAGCTCGCTTAACCTAGTCGGCAACTTTAAACTGTCTGCCTCTGGTCATGGGCTCGTCCCTCGTTTGAGGTCAGTTTTACAAACACTCCAAAAATCGAACGAAACCACTAAATGCTCTGCTTGCCTCTGATAACTTTCTGCTGTTTTGATAAGCTTCTGGCTTGCTCTAGTCCAGGACTCCTTCTCCGTTTCAGGCGAGTTTGCAACTGCAAAATATAATACCAAACAACTCACACGCACAGCCATATCATAAAAATATTCGCGGCTCGCTTCGCTCGCCGTTGATTCTATATGGTGTCTGGTCTGTTGTCCGCATATTTGGTTGTTATTCGACAAACTTTTAAATTGTTCTTCACAATCACACTAATAATAAATGCGAAAGTTTGGATGGATGGATGTTTGTTTCTTCACACCAAAACTACTGAACAGATTGAGCTGAAATTTAGCATCAGTGTAGCTCTGAGCCTGGAATCAAACATAGGCTACTTTTTATCCCGTAAATCAGTTCCCATGGGATATAAATTACCTTTGAACGTTTCCATAGAAAGAACGCGTGCGAAGTCGCGGGCAGAAGCTAATAGCTCATAATTTAGCTTTCTTGTCTTGCATGGACGCATGCCTCACCAATTTCAAAAAAGGCTGCGGCTCATTCAGAGCTCGCTCCACTCACTGTTATTTATTTTCTGAACCAGTTTGTGACAACCCGAAAAAGGGAACAAAAATTTCGGCGGCTCGCTCCGCTCGCCGCTACATCTGTTTCGGTGTCTTTTTTTTATTTCTTAATTTTTGTTAATCTCCTTTACTTTGCTCGCCCCGATTTATATTCATAGCTTTATATCTACCACCGCAAAGTATTTAAAATTTTCAGGGCAGGTTTCGCTTACTTTATTTTGTCATAGGCTCTTGCTTACTTTTCCCCAAACATCAGAAAAAATCTCCAACATTTTTGAGGCTCGTTTCGCTCCCCATTACTTATACTTCCTATTGTTGGGTTGGGAGTTGGGGGAAGGGATGTCCTGTTTGTGGCCAATATGCAAAACACTGCATTTTGCTGCTCGCTCCGCTCGCCGATAGTATTTTGTCCTTCTCTGTATTTGGTCCAGTGCTTGACACTTGTTTAACATCATTTTGCTCAGGTAGTTACCCGAAAAAGTAACAAAAATTTCGGCGGCTCGCTCCGCTCGCCGTTACATTATTTCCATGTCTTTTTTGTATTTCCAATTTTTGTTGATGCCCTTGCTCCGCTCGCTCATATTTAGAATTTATATCTACTACCGCAAAGTCTCTAAAATTTTCGGGGCTTGCTACGCTCGCTATCATTTATTTTTTATAGATCATCAACAACAAAATAAATGATGCGGGCGAGAGTAAGCAAGTGGACCTACTCTTGCTTACTTTTGCCTAAACTTCAGAAAACATCTCAAAAATTTCGAGGCTCGCTTCGCTCGCTATAACTTATACCTACTATTGTTGGGAGTTGAGTATAAATTTTCCGCGGCTCGCTCCGCTCGCCGATAAAGTTTGATGGTTTTCGGTGGGGTCTGCAACCACCTACAAGTACATTTGGTGCTACGGCCCGCACCAGGTGTGACCCCCCCCAAAGTCTTGGGCTGCGACCGCCCCTGTTTGCCAGGTGGCAAAGGCCTCCTCCAATCTTCTCCATTCTGGCCTTTCTATGGCCACTCTACCCCATGTAGTTCCTGCAACTTGTCTGATTCTCAGTGGGCTTCCTCTCTTTATTTTCCCATCCCTTGGGTACCATTGTGTGGTTATTTTACTCCATTTGTCTGTTCCTCTGATCATGTGGCCTGTCCATTTCCACTTTTGTCTTCTTATTTTCAGAGTTATATCCTGGACCTTAGTTTTGTTTCTGATGCTACTATATTCTGAGTTAAACCTTACAAATAAATAAAATCTGGCAGGTAAGTTATCTAAATGCTAGCAGCTTTGTCCATGCCCCAACTACCGGACTCGCAGTTAGATTTTACCTTAAACAAGAGTTGGAATAGAATAGTTAGATCCTCCTAGTTCTTAGGGTGGAGCCTCCAACTCGCACTAATTACAAAAAAACATAACATAGCAATACGTGCGGCAGTTTGTAGAGGATGATCACATTGGCAAGTGATTTGTTGCAGATAGACGAGTTCTGCATGCTGTTCAACGAGCAGGTCAACATGTCGGAGCCGCAGCTGACGGCGCCCGCGCCGGCGCCCCCGCCGGGCATGGGCGAGGGGCGCGGAGGGTACAGCCACGACGCGAAGGGCGCCGCGCCGCCGCCGGCCGCCGGCGCGGCCCCCTCGGCGCCCCAACACAAGACGTACGTGCGCGGCCGCGGCGGCCACTCGCGCCCCAACGCCCGCCGCTAGCACGTCCACGGCGCGGCTGCAGACACACTTTGCACATAACTCCAATCACATACCTCTACAGATGAACAAGAGGGGAAGGTACCAATTCATTATTAGGTAAAAGTAATAGGTATTCGTCGGAGGACAAGCTGAAGCTGTCACAGACAAATCAACATTTGCCGATTCAGATAATAACAAACATAGAAAATAATAAGTAATGACATTCTATATAAGTCATGGGCGTCGAGAAAATGAATAAAAACTTGATATGGCTGATAAAATCCATAAACTATGTTTTTAAAATTATTAAATGGAATAAATAAGATCGGTTTCAAACCAGCAAATTCCGACACGATATTTTATCTTGTTTATTCTGACAGTGCTAAAAGAGTTTTTGACTTCTCATGCTCAAAAAGTATTTATACCTAGCGTAGCGTAGAGGTACTAAAGTGCCAATTGTTTCCCAAGGGCTGTAAAGGTTTTTCTGTCTGTTAACATCAGCCAGTGCAAAAACATTGTCCTCCCTCATCATTTACCGTCGCGTCGATATCTTACTAATTGGATGTGATAAAAAAAATTTCTTAATAAAACACGCTAAAGACTGCTATTTTTGTTTATTTAATTTTGCATCTTTTGATAGGAACTTTTCATGCATATTTCAAGCTTTTTATGTTGCATATAATCCGGTCTCTACTTATTAATAGCCTGTGAAATTGTGAACCTATGTGAAAATTTCCGACACAAAAAAGGTAAAATTGTTCAAATGAAATATGACAAAACTAATTCCTACCCAGCTCCCTACCTAGGCTGCAATCCACAAAAATATTTCGATATAGTTCTGTGCTGCAATCACGCCAAGTGAAAGTTGGGCAATTTTAATCACAATTACTGTATGGGTACTGTGGTGGTTTTTCTCCAACCTAGCTTTTTCGCGCGTGAGATATCCGAGGAGTGAGGGGTGCTTTTGCCGTTTAATTCCTTTAATAATGTTACAAAAATACAACAGCTACATATTTTTCAAAAAGATTCTAACAAGATTAGTGATTACAGTTGTACGATTGTGTTGTAGGGCGTGGCGTGGATCGTCAACAGTCACCATCACCAGGTACAGAAATACAGAAATACAGATTTTATTCATGACTCCTAGTAACATGTCAATAAAAAAATAAATTATAATTAATTATAATTTGAAAATTAATTATTAAATAATAATTTATATAAAAATAAAACCTAAATAGGCGGTAATTCTAAGTACTCTTGCACATCATAGAATACCGACTCGGTTAAATATTTTTTTAGTCTGTGTTTAAATATCGGCGTGGAAGGTGCGTCACGTATCTTCACTGGCAATCGGTTATAGATGGAAGGTCCCATGACATAGACCGATCGATGGCATTTTTGAAGTCTGTGTTTAGGTGTTACCAGGCGGTGCGAGTAACTGTTGCTCCGCATCTCGCGGGTCGTGTTCACCCCACGACGCTGGAACAAGTCCAAATGCAGGTGCGTGAACAGGGCTACCTGGTATATGAGCTCAGATGGTAGAGTCATTATATTTAATTCTTTGAACAGTTCCCTGCACGATACATCACTTGGGACACCAACTATAGCGCGCACGGCTCGTTTTTGCATAATAAATGGTCGCTGGCGGTCGGCGGCTCGCGCCCACAGCTCCACGCCGTAGGTCAGGGTGCTATGTACTGTTGCGTAATAACACGCCCGAACCACGTCTCGTGAAGCTGTGCCCGCCAGCCTCCGTAGTGCAAAGCAGGCACTACCTAGCCTAGCGCACAGCTTGTCTATATGGGTATCCCACACGAGGGAACTGTCCAGGTGAAACCCTAGCAGTTTCGTAGTTTGGACTTGTTCCAGCCTAGCGTTACCGGCGACGACCTTTAGGGGGGGGCATCTCCCTCTGAGACTGAACCCCATTAAACAGGTTTTGTCCCTATTCAACGCGAGGCCATTCGCACGAAACCACGTCTCTAGTTTTTGTATGACCTCGTTCAATCGATCTTCCAACTCGTGATGGGTGGGTGCCGTGACCACAGCGGCTACGTCGTCGGCGTACATGTAAATTTCCGCATCGCTAATGCTGCCAGGTAAGTCGTTGAGTAGCAAGCTGAAGAGGGTGTTAGAAAGACACGAGCCCTGCGGTACTCCCATTTCGTTCTCCAGTTCAGATGACCTCACGCGACCACCGTCGCCGACCACCACCTGTGTCCTCGCGGACATGAAGGAGGTCAGTAGAGCTAGGGCGGGGCCTCGGATTCCGTGGAACTGGAGTTTTTGTTCGATAAGGGCGTGGTTGGCGGTGTCGAACGCGCGCGAGAGGTCACAGCTGAGCAGAGCAACGCGCTGGCCCGCCTCGCGCGCGCTCAGCACGCGCCACACCACCTCGCGCACCAGGTCCGTCGTCGCGCGCCCCGGCCTGTACGCGTACTGCCGACTAGATAAAATGTCGCGCTGTGACATGAATGACAGAAGCCTATGGTTAATACCGACCTCGAGGATTTTACTTACCGCGGGAACGATAGATATGGTACTTCAATTATTCATTATAATTTAGTAAGTACTAGCTGTACCCGCGACTTCGTTTCGTTCGCGATTGCCATAGGCACAGGTACCTACCTACCTACCTGCCGACTTAAGACTAAGAATTAAGTAAGTTCACATTTAAAGCGAATAGTAGGGTGGATAGTGGCGGCACTACATAATTAATTTAATCATTAAGTTATACAAAGGAATTATCAAAAAATCGGACCGCGCGTAGACGATACCTATCACAAGCTTTTATTTAATGTATCTGTAATAGTTTTGTTTTGTGTTATTCAATCAAAAACCTTGTTTGGAGAGCTTGGTGGCCACCAATAGGAACTAAACTCTTGAAACAAGTATTTGCCTAAATAATACAGTACAAAACTATTAAAGATACATTTAAAAAAAGCTTATGATAGATATCGTCTACGCGCGGTCCGATTTTTTGATAATTCCTTAGTTTAACATAATTATAAAATTAAATATGTAGTGGCGCCACTATCCACCCTACTATTCGCCTTAACCACAGTTTCTCTGATATTATGAAATGCCGTGCACAAAAACTTCGATGCGCAGCATTGGACCTGTTACACTTCACACTAATTATTATAAATGCGAAAGTTTGGATGGATGTATAGATGGATGGATGTTTGTTACCTCTTTACTAATTCTAATCCTGGAATCAAACATAGGATACTTTTCATCCCATAAATCAGTTCCCACGGGATAAAAGTCACCTCTAAACGTTTATAGAAACCGCGCGGACGCGTGCGAAGCCGCGGGCAGAAGCTAGTTGAATATAAGTATTTCACTTCTTACTGATGGTTCCGTTCAGCTGGGGCCCTATTCTGCTAAACTAATCACTTCACTATGACAGTGGTATCGTCTCAGAATGACGAGTTTTGGTATTCTACCTTCATCATCATCATCAGCCTATAATTAGTCCACTGCTGGACATAGGCCTCCCCTAATGAGCGCCATAGCGCCCTGTCTTCAGCTTGCCGCATCCAGCATCTGCCTGCAGTCTTTCGCAGATCGTCATCCCACCTGGCTATTCTACCATAGATGAAAGAAATTATGATGAATGTAGATGGATAGACGCACGTCAAAGTGTCAAGTTGGAAACTATTAATTTATCTCGTAAGCACTATCTGGAGTTTTATTAATCTAAGGATTCTACGTGATGATTCTGCGACGATTCTGTCATAGTGAAGCAATTGTATTTCATAATTGGGCTCCTGATCCATTTGACTGGACCACCGCAATTTTTTTCGTTAGTAGGTAGGTACAAATTGATTGTGTATTGATCTAGTTAGTTTCATAGGACCACTTACTCCATCCAAAGTTCGGTGGTACAGTTAACTGGACCAGCTACACTACCAAATATCATGTTCATGAAGATCGCATGGACCATATTTTGTACATTTTACTTTGCCTGAAATGGGCATTTAGTACTTAGTAGGTTAGGTAGGAACCTAGTGGGCGCGTCTTGGAAAAGAAAATTATAGGAACTTACCTACACTTTGTCTACTGATTTCTTCAATCTTCAGATTATTTCATCAATCTACTGATTTTCTACTATCACATGGGGGGTAATGCCCATAACCCCACGCTGGGCAGGCGGGTTGGGGATCGCAGCTCTGTGGTAGAATTGTTCTGCAGGGGCCGCTGCTGCCCGCTCCCGGTGGATTCCCGACATTTTACTGATTTAGTCAAATTTGATCTTGCAACACTGTTTCTACACTTGCGAGCTTTAAACTGGAATCGCTTAAAGGGTTGTTCAAGACTAATTTTTACAATTTCTTTGCAGTGAACTATGAGTTAAGTTATGTTTTCCCTTACGCAGGATTTATTGGCGACGATAAATTTTGATTTAATGCACGATAATGATCGCTGCCACACCGCAGCAGTGACTAGACAGTACCGACAGACGTCTTCCATGTTGGCATTCCCACACTAGACTGGCCAGCCCTTATTCCTGACTTGAACCCAATCTGGCATATGTGGGACGAGCTAAAACAGCGGATACGAGGGAGAAATCCAGCTCATCCAGCTCCGGCGCCGATAGAAGCCGATAGATGCAACTTCGACCTATTGCAATAATTCCCAAAATTTAGGTAGCCAATTTAATTAATTTTAAATCTTCTTGATATCACTTGAAAGGTAACAAAATTACCTTTCAAATGATATACCACAGTCTATAGTTCATTGTACATAAATTGTAAAAAAAATGTTTTTATCAACTCGCGATGAAAGCGATTCCATTTTAAAGCTCGCAAGTGTATATACTTAACAAGAAAGAATGCATGAAATGGGACGACGCGTTAATGAATTACAACACATCTTGGACTTTTATCCCCCCTCCCAAAGGAACTGTGCCTACTGAAATCCCAGATAAAATGTATCCTTTGTTCTTCCTCGTAGTAGGAACTCAAATCACGCCGAGTTTCATTTCAATACATTCAGTAGTTTCGGCGTGATGAGCGTTTAAGAAACAGACAGACGAATGAAAAAAATTACTGTTTTGGCTTCAGTATTAATAATAGTGTTCTCCAAAAAGAATATTCAAAATATCTTCAATGTGCAGAATTGGACTTGCTACAGTTTTATTATAATTTAGTAAGTATCACTCATTATAAAAGCAATAAAACCCCACACAACGCGGGGCCCGACCCGAGCGAGGTCTACTAGGTCACGTGTCGGGCTCCGCGCTGTGTAGGGTTCCGTAGTTGCACGGTTCGTTATCTTAATATACAAACTCCTTTACGTCTGTTTTTCACAACTAACAACTTATCGAAGTCATTTTCAATAGAATTTGTACGAAATTTTTCATTTTTATTATCAAAGTACAATGTTTTTTAGTTGATAGATTAGGATTATGGTTACATAGACTCGTGTTATGTAAGTACTCGTTACGATACCTGGTAAATAAATTATTATTATGCGTACCTTTATGACGTGGGTAAATGTTTCGAATCTGCTAATTACCTAATGTTTGCGGACGATACAAAGATATTATATGAAGATAACTAATAATTTAGATTGTGAAAACCTTCAGAAGGACATTGATAGATTAGGCCAATATTACGCGGAAAACCGTATTGACGTTAATATTAACAAGTGTTCAACTATATCTTTTACCAGAAAAGTATGCCCTATTGAATTTAGCTACCGAATAAATAACTGTATTTTAAGTAAAGTCAACTCAGTAAGGGACCTTGGCGTCATTATGGACTCAAAATTGATGTTTTCTGAACATATTGAGGCTATAGTCAATAAAGCCTACAAAAATCTAGGGTTTATTTTACGGGTAAGCCGACCGTTCTCCGACGTAGGATGTGTCAAAACGTTATATTACTCCTACGTAAGGAGTGTTTTAGAATATTGTTCAGTTGTATGGAGCCCACATTATACAACCTATGTACAGAGCCTGGAAAGTATTCAAAGCAAGTTTATAAGAAACCTTAACTATAGATGCTATACGAGCTTTGATGACTACCAAGCAGCATGTGCTCACCATCGTTTGACGACTCTCGAAGACAGAAGAGTTATCGCGGATATGTCCTTCCTGCACGGGATATGCAACGGGTATATCGACTCTCAAGAGTTGTGTTCCAAATTATTACGCCTGAATACACCGCGAACTAGGACTAGACATACAGGTTCAAAATCTTTCGCCGTTATATCAACTAAAACGAATTATGCATTTTATTCACCGGTCACCCGGCTTCATAGAAATTTTAATAATATATTTAATTCATTGGATATTTTCTTTAATTGTAAAGTATCATTTAAGCGTGATCTTTTGCAAATACTCTCGGATAAGAGTAGCGTTTTATAGGTGGTTTATATTTTGTTCTAATTTTGTAGTATATATGTTTTATAAGTTAATATAATTGATTACCATTCCATATATGTGAAGGTACTGTAATGATATTTTTTAGTAGACACCTACTTACTTATTATGGACTTAGTTTAATAGTTAGTAGTTTGTTTTGTGTAATCTTTGTTTTTAGTTAATGTCATATCGAAAGTTTTGGTGACTGTCGTCTTAAGTTTTTAAAATTTTATAAAATTTAAATCCTGTTATTGGCTGTAAGTGATATTCTTAAGTTAAGTTACTTTTATTTAGGAGAGCTGTGGATTTTGTGTAAACAATAAAATAAAATAAAATAAAAATTATTATTAAGAGCCTACATGATCCCACTGCAGGGCAAAGGCCTCCCTTTCCACCTTCCATTCCTTTCTATTGTCAGCCAATTGTGGCCATTTTTGGTTGTAGGCGTGGCTGGTAAATAAAGCATACTTATAAATAAATACAGCTGGACAATTCACACAGCGCCCCAAGCTATCTAGCCCCAAGCTGAGCAGAGCTTGAGTTATGAAAATGAAATAAAATGAAATGAAATGAAATCGTTTATTTGACACAATCTAAGTATGGTATAAGTATATCTAAGTATGTATAATCTAAGTATATATTCAAGTATGTGTACTGTACTAGATAACTGATAGGTATACATAATACATATAATTTGTTATTATTATTATGTAGGTACCTTATTTTTATTTATAGACTTGTAAACATTATTTTACCAGCTTAGGTTCGAGAATCACGTACTTAGTTTAGTGAAAAATTGTTTTTATCGTCTAAAAGTGCTCTATAACATCCGCAATCAGCTCTCAGAGGCTTCTCGCGTAGCTCTCTGCGAAGCATTGATTCTATCTAGGTTAAATTATGGTGACGTAGTGTATGGTCCACGATTGCTGGCGCGGACTCAGCAAGTTATACAGCGTGTGCAAAACGCATGTTGCCGTTTTTGTTTCACTATCCCGCCTCGGTGTCACATTACTCCTTATTTGAACAAAATGTCTATGCTCAATATGGAATCGCGTAGAGAGTTGCACCTTGGGGGGTTGGTTTTTGATATTGTCAAATTCAATAAACCTGAATACCTGCACTCTAAGCTAAAATTCACAAATACGACTCGAGGCCTGCGGTCAATTAAATCAGCACTCCTGTATCATAGCCATAAAACAGCAGCGTTTAAAGGTAGTTTTCGATATCTGGCAACGAAGTGTTGGAACAATATACCTCCACCCTTACGTAATCTCAACACTAAATTCACTTTCAAATTACATCTCAAGCTTTTACTGTTACAGAAACAAAACGAGGGTATTCCGAAACGCTTCGTTTGCCAGAGATAGGAAACACTGGGGCTGCTACTTCTACTTATTTAATGGTTCCTAATTCCAGCCAAAGTACAGTATACCTACGACAAATTATACCGCCTCAAAAACACCAAACCCTTATTTATTATCATTGCTTAAACACTGCATCAGTCAAGATCCAACATTACTTAAATACATAATAATGCATGCAATCACACATTATGTTTTATTAGTGTTTCGTTCTTCTGGTCGCCTCTAAGGGTAATACTGAAAATCAGTGTTTTGCTCTTCGAGCAAAGCTTTTCGCTGAGCTATTGCCTTTTTGACAGGCTGCAGCACACACACAATTTCTAAAAAATGTACCTATTTCTTAAATTATTTACTATTCTCAAGTTTTGTACCATCAAAAAATTAATATTCTCTGTGTTATTTTAAGATGTGCCTTAATTATTGTAATCGTTTTATATTATGTGCTGCAGTGTCAAATAAATCTTTTATCTATCTATCTATCTATCTACCAATAAATTGACTATCTGACTACAATACACTAGGTATAGAATGCTACAGTTGTGGTCATATAATTAAGAACGATTAGAAGCTATAGAAGTTTTTTATTTAAATCGTGTCATACATACACAGAGATACGCCTATTCTTGCACGGTGGGCATTATTTCAAAGGTAGTATGAACCCCACAGAAGTTCTCATTATATAGGTACCTACCTAGGTACCAAAATATCCCGTTTTAAATAAAATTACTTCAGTACATTAAGTATTATGTAAATTAATTGTTGAAAAAAGTTAGTGTTCGCGACGTCTACTGTTCATAGAACTACTAGTTATATGACCACCACTGTATATATATTTTTACTATACATTCCAGAACACCCTGAACAAATATGATTTGCAGATCGTACAAATTTTACTAAAAACATTTGTCCCGAGGCGGGAATCGAACCCGCAACCTCCTGCGTTGCAGGCGGCCCTTGGCCCTCAGTGCCACATCGGTCGTCGTGTTCTGTTCTAATGTGTTACATGCTCGTCTCGTACACGATGCAGGATGCAGGGTAGAAGCTGTGGCTGCAACACATTTTGCCGATGCCTGCCGCTCTTGTGCACAACACTCGGAATTCATGAACAAGATTACTTACAGACGATATTATCGATGATTTTGCCAACAAAAAATCGCGCAAAAAGTATGGACGGTAGATAATACGGAGTTGATTATTTTTAACTCTTTGTAAGCGCAATATTAGTTATTTTTTCAACAAGTGAGCAGAACGATTTTTTTTAAGGTGCCGATATGAAATCTCGAGCTAGCAAAGAGCAAAGCAGTCTAGAATATAGAGTCACGAGTGTAGCGAGTGGTCCAAAGATTCCAAAGTAGATTGCTGAGGGAGCGAGAGATTTAATATCGGCACAATCAACAAAAAAATCGTTTTTCCCACTTGTTGAACAAATAACTATTATTCCACATGTGAGCAAAAATCGTTTTTGTTCACCGTTTTCGAGCAAGAGTGGTGAAAGGATTTTTTGTTAACGTTTACCGAATGTACCTACATCATTGTGTAAGTAGCACACCTACATAATTGCAATGATATTATATATAAACTGCATAATTGAGCTTTGATTAGCTCTGAAATATCTAGAAACTATTTCTCGTGCAATTTCAACGAAATTGTTGGATTGTAAAAATAATCTAGGACATGACAATTGTAGAGGCGAGCTACGCTCGGACATGACGGATCTTGTTTCCATCTTGAATATCTCAGCACCAACGCAGCTATTAACCTGAAATTTAATATGAATAGGTACAATACCTACATTTCGTGCGCCTGTAACCTACCTAGGTACAATTGAACAAAAAACCACCTAATCTCCGAAGTTTGCAGAGCGATCTATCTGAAATGTAGGCAAGGACCTGTTTTTAGGTACCTATTCATTAATTAAATAGCAAAGTCGCTTACTGGTAGGTACCTTTATAACATAGGTACTTATTTGTATAATGAGGATCCGTAACGTTAAAGCAATTTCAATAGAACAATGAAAAAAATATAATAATCATTCGATGGGTCTCTCAAAACTGAGTCTATTTGGTTTTGTATTTTTTTTTCCCTTAAACTTATAGTTTCGGAGTAAATCACTATAAATTGATATCTGCCTACGGTTAACAGGCGGCGACCGCGCCACTGACGTCACACGCGCCCGCGGCGGTCACTCAGTGAACTTCGCTAGTAATTTGGTCATAACTTCGTCAATTTTTGTCGTAGAACAAAAATTTTTGCACCGTGTGTTATGGATTTCTTAGCTCTATAAATCTGCATTCTCAACTAAAACCGTTATGGATCCTCATTGACAAACGTTTGAAAACCTTGGCGCGCGAGTTACACTCCTCAGTTTATATATAATATCATTGCTTGTAGTAATGTAATGTATACAAATCTGCCTACGTAACGTACCGTTACATCGCATCGCATCGGTGGATCTCGACATCACCACTACCTTCTACCACTAAGTACTACCTAGTATAGTAGGTAAGTACCACAGAAATCTTAATAACAATTATTCAGATTTCTGTGGTAGGTACCTACACTACGCACTACTCTTACTGGGTATCACATCAACGCGGATGCCCTCTACTCGCATTATTGAACACCAATGAGATTTTACCTCAGTTATTATAACACCCATCATTGTTGAACTCTAATGAAGTCGTCCACTCGTGATCAGTGTCTTGTCACGGTAATATTATCCAAATATTACCTTGGTCTTGTGGTTGCGGGGGGCGCGGGGCGCGCGCAGCTGGCGGCCGGGATTACCCAGAACAGAACAAGAAGAGCGTGGCCTTGTCAAATATAAATGTTGAATAGATTCGCTGATTTATCTAATGTCAAGTCAATCAGTGAACCCCAAAAAGGTAAACTCCGGTCGGAAGAATGTCACGCCTCCGCGCCGCCGCCGCCGCGACCTGCGGTTCAGTACGTTACGTAGGTAGGTATCCATCTAAACACGAACAACCTGCTCTTATAGTTTTTATCATCGAGGTTCATCAGGGTCTTGGGCACTCTTGGGTGTTAGATGATGCACACAATTACCTACTTTTAACGATGAGTGTACCTACCTTAGTACCTATTAGACGTGTGCGCCGACGTTAAAATGATCGGCGGCGGGCGCCGGTCTGAAATCGGCGGCGGCGGCGTGATTTCGGCGTGAAATCGGCGCGTAGGTATAAGTAATAAATAAATAATGCTGGACAATTTACACAGCATTATCTAGCCCCAAGCTAAGCAGAGCTTGTGTTATGTTATCGGTACTATACTAGATAACTGATATACATTTTATTATACGAGTACCTACATTAGGAGGTGCATTTCGAAGCTACGAAGTTTCGTAAATTCGAAGTTGGTTTGGTGGCCACTAATTCGAACTTTAAAATTTATTTGTTTCGATGATTTACCCA
Source organism: Eupithecia subfuscata (assembly GCA_963564075.1). Taxonomy (NCBI): domain Eukaryota; kingdom Metazoa; phylum Arthropoda; class Insecta; order Lepidoptera; family Geometridae; genus Eupithecia; species Eupithecia subfuscata. The sequence goes on along the minus strand of OY751118.1, from coordinate 81,966 downwards.
CGCAAATAAGGCACCTTACGCAGTCGCGGAACGCACGTGTGCTATGAAAGAGTGAAATGCGACCAGTGTTGAAGCTGAGAGAGTTTTCTCAGCGGCTGGCTACATTTGTAACCTCTCAGCAACAAAACGCTGGATGCCCTAACTTTTTTAGGGGTTTATTGTCAACAAACGTAAAATGTAATAATACATTTAATTAAGTAAATGGGAGTCAGACTCATTGGTTGCAAACATTTGATTCATATAACACTGGTACTATATTGGATCTCGTAACTTTCCGTATCGCAACAAGTCCTCGGTTGGGTGCAAGATGTTGCGCGCCTCATCAATGCCAATGACAGTGCGGTATATTACTGTCGAACAGCTTGATCATCACGGATTATCGTGTAGTAGGGCCGCCGGTCGGATATCTCGCCATGCCAGCCGGCGACATCATCCGGCGAGTCTTTGTCATCGCTAACGTACCAGCTATTCTCAAACCGAATGGTCTGTTGCGTGACGATGGTAAGAGGCCCGACGGTATGACACTAATCCCATGGGAGTTGGGTAGGCCCATCGTTTGGGACGCTACATGCGTCGACACACTAGCGCCTTCCCATGTTCCGAGGACATCCGTGAGGGCAGGTGCGGCGGCAGATTTGGCCGAAGACATGCGCATTTGCTCCCCTTGGAGTCGAAACCTCTGGTTTTTCGGGTTTCTTCAAAATTATCTGAGCGTTGAGTCGAAGCGAAACGTGACCCGAGAGGTGGTGAGTATCTAGCGCAGCGCATCAGTATAGGCATACAGCAGGGCAATGCAGCCAGCCTCTTGGGGACGCATCCGACTGGTATTGATATGGATCATTTGAGCTACCTCTAGGCCAAGCACGGAGATTATTATCTAGGGTAGAATATACATTATCGACTTCGCATCGTCATACATTGCGTACATTATAGAAGTAAAAGGATTGACTTTCAAACAATTTACGCATTCGTTGACAAAGTGACGTAATTTTTCTTTATTCTACTTTAGACAACAATCCCCGTGCCCTGCTGTAGATTGTTTGCAACAGTCTGTAGTTAGCTCATTTGTTTCAATTGTAATTATCATGATCTGTGATAATTACAACAACGTAAAATTATCGAAGTAGGTTAAACAGTTCTCTGCCAGGCTTCAGCGATACGACTCGGACGGGCGCTCGTTGCATACGTGCAGTGCAAGCGCGTCGGTAACACTTTATGTGGTACGTAATCAAAGTATTTTCGTATGTTTTGGATTAGGTAAATCACTTTTCCGATTCTAACTCCCATGTGTAAAGGGACAGGAGAATAAAAGTTACATTTTCTATCTTAACTTCGAACTTTCGAAATTGAGCTTCCGAATTTAGAAAGCCAGTTTCGAAATTGATAAATATTTAAAACCCTGACGTTTCGTAACCCTTACAGTGTTTGTGCCTTTGTGGTAACTTCGTAAGGTTTTGAAAATAGTTAAATGCAATTTGTGTACTATAAATTTAGTCTGAATCTTTCTAGTGGAATTGTCTAGATATTTGATAAAGTTTATTTTCCTACGGTGTCCCCTCCAAGTCTATATCGGCACCCGTATCTGTCTGAATCAGCGGCAACTTTTGATACCGTTCGGTTCGCGGTGCCCTTTGACATCGCGGCACCCTTTGACATCATGGCGCGGCGCGGTTTCTTCTTTGACTACAACTTGGTTGTAGGTAGCAGGTGTCGGACAATGTAATAATCAATAAAATAAGGGAGTTTTCAAAGCGTCTAAAAGAATACGTTCCACGCCGATTTTACGCCGGTTGGCCGATCGGCGGCGGCGGCGCGGAAAATTTGCCGGCGGCGGCGGCGGGTCGGCGCGGCGCACACGTCTAGTACCTATACCACAGATTAGATAACGTAACAGATACATCACTTACTCGATTTAACCAATCTACTTTGAGTCTTAAGAGAGAAGAAATAAAGTTCGTAACGCTCTACTCGCTGTTAGCGAGGCGGCTCAATCAAAGCCACCCGCGCCCCCCTACCTCTACAGTTCCCTCGCCGGCCCTTGGCTTGACGGTAGGGTTGACCATCGATAGTTTTTGTCCAAGTGCGGATATTGTACTTTAAGTGCCTTAACTCTCTCATGCAATATAACTAGGTAGGTAGGTACCTACATTTTGGGAAGTGCAAGTGTATTTAAAAAAAATCTAAGTGAATGTTTAGTTTGATAACGCGTATTTTTCTTCAAATTTCTCTACAAGGCCTACCTAGGTACGTATATCTCAAGAAATACTTACCTAGGTACCTATGTAGAACCCAAATATAGGTAATATCATTGGTACCTAGAACCTAACTAAACTGATCAGGAAATACGTACCTATGTAGTATGTAAGCACCTACGTATACTCCAGCCAAATTCGGTGTGACATTTTTGTAAACTAACCGAATTTGGATGGAGTGTAGGTAGGTTCGTCATACGGTTCTGCTTCTGCAATACCTAGGATAAGTATACCTAAATTTAGGATTAAATACACGAGTAGGTACCTATCCCATATACTTAATAAATAAGTCCGTGAACAAAAACAATAGTAGAATAAAAAATACATTTTAATTATTAGAGAACATTGTAAGCTAGGTAAAAGGTATTATTATTGCTAGGTAGGTAGCTGCTTATATCCTAGGATATAATTTAAATATTTTTGTGTCAAGACATTATTTTCTGTATACGTAGTAGGTATGTACAGATGTGTCATACGTATGTACAGAAAAAATTGTACACTCAAATCACAAATGATAGGTAGATGTAGCTGACATTATCTAAAGTCCTTTCAGTCATTTTCGTAGTCTACAAAAAACAAACCTACGCATAGTATTATATTATCTGTGCCTGCGCGGAGATAATCTCAGCTTTGTCCGAGCGAGACAAAACTTATCGTTCGGCTCGCGCGAGCCGCACGCTCGCGCGCGGCGGCGGTAACCTTTGACAGTGTGCCCTCGAGGGGACAGGAAAACTGTAGGTAAATAACTCAAAACTGAGCGCGAGTGACGGAGCACTGCCTATACCGCCCCCATCAGCACAAACCTCCTGAAACCAAGAACCATGAAATATTAGAAGAGACCATGAAATATTAAAAAAGAGAAAGAATGAAAGAGGGTGCGCGCGCGTTGAAGTCTTTTGTATGGCACGCCCGCACCGCGCGCCGCCGCCGCCGCCCGCGCCGGCGCGCCGCCCGCGCCGGCGCGCCGCCGCCCCGGTCGACGTGCGGCGTAGCGTCGCTCGCGCTCGTAGCACGCGCTACGAAGTCGTACCTACGTGATAGGTAGGTACCTACACATTCCATTGTTCGTTAATGTGATTTGATTTATAATAATAAGTTAATAAGAGAAAGCGGTAGTTAGTTAGGAGCTTTGTAATTTGTCGCGCAAAACCCGCGTGTGTGCGTGTGTCTGCCCGTGGCCGCACACATGAAGTTCCCGCACTTCACGCACCAGAACAGGACATCACCAGCTAAGTTATGTACACACACTACGACGGCCCTTCAATTGTCTAAGTAAATATCCAGGGGCGTAGCTACCGCCGTATCTGCCGTATCAATTATACGGGGCCCCCGGGCCACGGGGGCCCCCGACGTGCGTAAGCAAAAATTAATAAAAACTTCCCAATTTTTTTTTATTTCAGATATGACAAAAGTCAAAAGAGCAATTTCTTTTTTTCACGCGTAAAGCGTGCGTTCAAAAGTTGGCTTGGCAGCACCCTACATCGGCTAACGCGGATATTCTGTGAGCCACAAGACTAGTTGTCTATGCCGCGTGTATTGTTTTTCGATTATATCACATGATTTGTTCAATAACATACATTTGGTCTACTCGGAAAATTATCGGTTTTTATTAAGTATAATTTTTTTTTGTTTTCAATACAAGAAATAAATATCTTGAATTTTATGCTTGCTCAACCATCAGTTGTTGAGTTTACGATATTTTAGTGTGATTTGAAAATTTAGAGCCAAAAATAATATACTTATGTATTTTCATTCAAGTCACTCATGACCAGTTTCGGAACAAATAGTTTTCAATACAAAAACATAACCTAGAAATCATCTATCATTCGTAAGTACGAAAAATGCGAGTAACGAAATGTATTCGTGTGTAACGTTTCAATCAATTTTTATACGGGGCCCCGCCAAGGCACGCTACGCCACTGTAAATATCTAAGTAGGTACCACTGGCAGCCATGTCTGCAGGTAGGTTTGTATTGTATGGTGGGAACACCAGGCGCGACACGTATGACGTAAGCCCCCGCGGGGGTCGCGAGGGGCATCTCCGCCGCGGCCGGTCACTCGGCTTCATTACCGTTACACAACCGAAGCAATTTATTTGGATGAGCACATCACAAGTGGTCTTGTAACGAGTCTGCGGTTGGGCCCGCACCTGCCTTCCACTCGACCGTGACGAGGCATCTTCCACACTTTGCAACTTTTTCAATGAGATGACATTCTTTTATTTTAATGTTTACAACTTTCAAAGCACAAGCAAGGTACTACAAGCTGCACTGCCTCACCTGATGCGGAGCGAGCGCGGCGGCGGCGGCCGGAGCGCGGAGGTGCGCACGCGCCGCGCGGTGCTCTACTCTACCAAGGTATACCTACTAGGTACTACAAGCTGCACTGCCTCACCTGATGCGGAGCGAGCGCGGCGGCGGCGGCCGGAGCGCGGAGGTGCGCACGCGCCGCGCGGTGCTCTACTCTACCAAGGTATACCTACTAGGTACTACAAGCTGCACTGCCTCACCTGATGCGGAGCGAGCGCGGCGGCGGCGGCCGGAGCGCGGAGGTGCGCACGCGCCGCGCGGTGCTCTACTCTACCAAGGTATACCTACTAGGTACTACAAGCTGCACTGCCTCACCTGATAAGGAGCGAGCGCGGCGGCGGCGGCCGGAGCGCGGAGGTGCGCACGCGCCGCGCGGTGCTCTACTCTACCAAGGTATACCTACTAGGTACTACAAGCTGCACTGCCTCACCTGATAAGGAGCGAGCGCGGCGGCGGCGGCCGGAGCGCGGAGGTGCGCACGCGCCGCGCGGTGCTCTACTCTACCAAGGTATACCTACTTGCCTACTGAGATGGGGCTTCGGTACTATCTATTTGTTGGAACTTACTTAGGGGAGACCAGGGATGAACGTAACATTTTTCAATATTCTCGTAATATCTCACTCACCTTGGTGAATATCAGAATACTAATCAGTACGCATGATAGACAAGTCTTTTGACTATCTGTGGAGAAAATCGAACAAAAAAAAGTTGGAAATTGTTACAACCATCCCTAGGGGTAGGGTAGGGATGATTGTAACAGGCTATAGGGATAGTTGTAACACTGTAAATAAACACAATGAAACTTTCTTAATCAACATATTTATTACGTAATCAGCCTGTAATATCACAATTATCAACATAAAATTAAGTTTTAAAAGGAAACATAAAAAATCTTCTAAAATTACGAGCAAACATAAAAATCTTCTAAAATATCAACATTCTTTCAAAATGAGATCTTAATCAGATAAGCAATTGTGGCAAACATAACTTATTTCGTTGCTAGTGCAGTCTACGTGTGGGCCCACTGCTGACACTCTAGGCATTGTAGCCATTTTTCACTTGACCTGCTGTTTGAATATGGCTCGGTACAAACTAGACAAAAGCAATCTTCACTCTCCGCGCTCACACTCGCATCGCACTCTCCGCGCTCGCACTCGCATCGCACTCTCCGCGCTCACACTCGCATCGCGCTCTCCGCGCTCACACTCGCATCGCGCTCTCCGCGCTCACACTCGCATCGCACTCTCCGCGCTCACACTCGCATGCACTCTCCGCGCTCACACTCGCATCGCACTCTCCGCGCTCACACTCGCATCGCACTCTCTACGCTCACACTCGCATCGCACTCTCCGCGCTCACACTCGCATCGCACTCTCCGCGCTCACACTCGCATCGCACTCTCCGCGCTCACACTCGCATCGCACTCTCCGCACTCACACTCGCATCGCACTCTCCGCGCTCACACTCGCATCGCACTCTCCGCGCTCACACTAGCATCGCACTCTCCGCGCTCACACTCGCATCGCACTCTCCGCGCTCACACTCGCATCGCACTCTCCGCGCTCACACTCGCATCGCACTCTCCGCACTCACACTCGCATCGCACTCTCCGCGCTCACACTCGCATCGCACTCTCCGCGCTCACACTAGCATCGCACTCTCCGCGCTCACACTCGCATCGCACTCTCCGCGCTCACAACTGATCGCTCAACCAGTCGTCGCGCCCGCTACGCTGGCTGCATTGCCCCGCTGTATGGCAATGCTGATGCGCTGCGCCAGATACTCACCAGCTCTCGGGTCACGCGTCGATTCGGTATATGTAGGTAGGTTAAAAAGGTACCTTACCTACTAGGTATACACTAAAATTTAACAAAATTCAAATAACAAAAAATACCTACCTGTGCCTTAGCTACCAATTTAAGTAAATTAATATAAGTCAGAAGAGAAATTTAGGACGTTACTAAAAAAAATAATTGAAATAATAGGTAGAAATCCGCGTTACCTACTCAGAAAGAAATAGAGAGTGTATTACCTGCACTGACCTGTCAGAAGTCTGTCCTAGTGCAGGTCCGGTACTCCTCCCGCGGCCATCTCTCGGCAAACATCTCATTATACCTATTTAGTACATCTAAACGAAACTCATCGTTACTAATGAATGAGTTGCTAAACTTTCACGATTTGTTTACATAAAGGAAACAAGTACCTACCTACCTTTATGGAGTAGCTCACCGTAGGTAGGTACGAGTAGGTACCTACTTGACTTGATGGGACTTGTGACGAAAACACTCGATTAAACCGATTCCGACATACTTAGTAACCCACATAGTGGAGATCTTGCATCATAGGTAGGTAGTAGGTAGGTACCTACCGAATGTTATTTATAACATTTATAAAAACAAGTGTCCAACGAAGAGCAGCCTTGACCTTAAGGCGACGCGAGGCGACACGGGGCGCGGGGGGCGGGGAGCGGCGCGCGCGCAGCCGCGCGCCTCGGGTCGCGTTCCTAATGCTCCCGCATTAATCACAACATTAGACGCTCTTCACATTTCCATGTAAATGACGTGATACGTTAACCTTTTACGAAGATTAGAGACGACCTACCTACAAGTAGGTCCCGCTCACAGATTATTGTGTAATCCATATGCGAGAGTTTGGATGTTTATTAGATGTTTGTGTTAGCGATGCTGTAAATTCATTGTCAGTTTTTAAGGGTTTCTATCTACCGCTCGACTATTTTTATGTATTCAGGCCAATAGGCGGGTACCCCAGCTTTGAGAATCGCTTAGACGTTGCTGATAATCTGGCATTGTATTTGCGGGTAGAACGAGGATTCATTCCTCAGCTGTAACTGATCGAGAAACTGTCTCGCATCATGTAATGATTCTATAAGCATAGTTGTTATTTAAAAACTAGTTCTTTCACACGAATATAAAGTTATTAGTTGATCTAATTGTATTATTTGGAAATCCCTGAAAGTATCCAAGTGTTCATCTGAATGAAGTAAGTATTCAACATCAGAAGTGCTATGTGAGAACCGACGTTGCAGAAAGGCGAATGGTATGTACTTACAAATGATTTAAATGTTACTACTTGCTGTTTTGCGAGTAGGTAAGGTACTTATCATTTTGAACGCTGGGTAGAAGTCCCCAGTATACTTACTGAGGTGCCTACCTACGTACCTAGTACTCGTAGGTACCTAATACCAAATTATTCAAAAAGGTTATAACATTTTCAATGCTACTTTGGAAGCTAAGGCCGCCGGCCCACTGCGGCGCACGCTGTGCACGGCCACGTGGTGGATTTTAACTGCGTGTGGGTTCGTTTGTTTGACAACGTGGGTCTACGTTTCCGCACGCGTGTACCGCGTGGATAGCGTTGACAGCGTTGACAGCGTTGAGCTGCGTGGGCGCAATATTAGAGCAAGCCACGCGCGTAGCAATGACAAGTCATTTATCGTATTCGTGTGTAGCGTGTTCGTGGGTTGCATTGGACATGCGTTTTCTTGCAATGCGAAGCTAGACACACGTGCGTGGCCTCTCCGTGCGCAGCAGTGGGGCTGTGGCTTAAGTCTATTGCTGTTATTGTGATTATTTTGTCTACTTTGTGTATTATTTTGTTCTGACTCTCAATTCCTAAGTATAAAATTGAAACTCGACGATGATATAAAAACGGCCATGTGTGAGTGGACTCGCACGGGATCTCCATGCCATCATCGTAACAGAAGTAGAACTGAGCGTCTTGTAAAAGAAACCCTAGAAATAACTTGAAGCTATTCCTTGGTACCTTTAAGTAGGTACTCAGGCTTATAAGGCCGGTACACAGTTCGTACTAATTTACAGACAAAGGAAGTAAGTACGTCATCGAATAATAAAATTGAGTCTAGGTTAATCCGACCTGCTACTTACCTACTCTTAAGCCTACATATTTTGAAGTTGGTACCTACATCTTTATACTTATTACCTACCAACTAGGCAGGTATAAACTATTCGCTCATAATAATATGTATCTAAGCAATATTTGTACAAATCGACAAGTAGATAATGAAAATTCCGTTATGAAAAGACGCGACAACAAAGTGAATTTCAGGTTAAGGATGGTCGGTTTGCTTGCAAACATTCTACATCGAGTTTGACTGGTGTATTGTAATACCTGGGTAGGTACCTACATTTGTCTGGGTACCTACAAATTAGTATCTACAGTAGGTAGGTGCCTATACTGCAGCCAAATTCGATGTGAGATGTTTGTAAACTAACCACAACAGAAAATCTGCCTGGCGTGTGAACAATACTTACTTTCAACTAAGTAAGTACATAAGTTATTTATTATTATTAAGAATGATGTTTGTAGTCTTTTACCGAGTTGAGCAGTGGTTGTGGTTGAACCTTCTTACCAAAGCGGATGCTCAATCAGAAATGTAGGTACCTACATAGGTAGGTACCTACTTCCCTATCAATTTCTATTTTTATGTTCGATCACCACTGACCAGTTTGAGTTATAATTATGATTTATTTATATTCTTATTTAATTGGTAAACGAGAACAAGAAATTACCGGCTTAGTCGAATCCAAATTATACCGTAGGTATTTTTCATAGGTATGTAATAGATAGGTATATAAGTACCTACTTATGATTTTCAATTGCTAGTTTTACTGTCAGTATGATGGTATGTATACCTATTCAAGGAGTGGAAGCGAACTGGAGCTGGAATTTGCAATAGAAACAGTAGAGTTAACTGCAGACTGGTGTAAACTATCTAGAGGTAGCTCAAGTAATCCATACCTATCTAGGTACCTATGGGTACCTAATAGGTATCATGGTTACTTACTACGATCTATATATACCTATCTACTAACTGGTTCCTGTTGGTAAAAGTAAGTTTGAGCTTATCTTTGTATGCGGCATATTATTATACTATAATACCGGTAGTTGTCTCGGGAGACAATAATGCACAACAAAATATTGTACGGCACAATAATTTGTGACCAAATTTGCACACCCTAATAATTCGTGTACATGGCTTCCGATTATCGTGGTGTACATTACATTAAATGACCGAACAATATCAGGCTGTGCTTTATCGAGACGATTGTCGTGCATTATAGTGTTGTCTCAGTATTTTTCCGCATCAGGTCGTAGGTATCTAGTTGAGACGCAGATTTCAGAGTGTCACGAACGTCGAGGGCACATTAATTAAAAAAAAATGATAATACTATAATAATGAGCACCTACTTACATTAAAAGAAATACTCTGTTAGAAAACAATAATACCTATAATTATTTATTTTGGCATGCTTAATTGCTTAATAGCTGATGGTAGATTAGCGAAGCAATGGACACCGCATGGGCAAACCTGAGTCGTAGTAGGTAGTCAATTATACGTGCTTACATAGAACAAATACTTACATGAAAAACAGAAACGCAGAGCCACAGATGTGATAAGCAGATGTTATAATACTTGCATAGTGATAATAACAATAATTCTGAACTACATGTATGATAGATGGTACCTACAATGAAGTATGTAGTATCAATCTACCTATCAACGTACCTAATTTGCTCTTTAGGGTAGTGCAATTTCAGGTTTAGTTACCTATAAGAAATATACTTTTTTAGAGGTTATAGGTATCTACACACATTCCATACAAAAATGATAATGTTAATTTCTGTACAATCACATTGGAATATGGCGTACGTAAGGTATTGTTACTAGTGTCATATTATGGCACTTGAGTTGAAGTCCATTCAGTGAATCTATGTTCTTGTGCTCATATCGATATTGGAGCCGTCAGTAAAGGTTCCAACTTCATGGGTGCCTGATCAATTTTTTGGTAGGTACTAAAACTCTGCTACTATCATAGAAAAAAGCGGTGGCACGCTGCTGTTCGTTGTCTAGGTAATTTATTCCGCACTACCACCAGCATTACATTTTATATTGAACAGTCGAGACTATGATGGAGGTTCAGTTTGAGGAATAAGAAGTTTAACAGTCTTTGGAGGTCCAGTTTCCTCATGTTTGGTTTTACTGTGAACAGGTGTTAGTTCTTGTTTTGTTTGTACCTAGTTCATGGTTGTTGCGCAAATGGTTATATATAGTCAAAGTACTTCCAGAAAACTTATACAGAATATCAATAATAATCTATTAATTAATGTAATGGTGTTATAAACAAGCCCATGGGCTCCAAACTAGGTAGTTAGATTTGTGTTTCAAAAGCCAAATGGCTATTGCCATAAATGCGAGTTTCATTAGGCTGCACGAGGTGAATTTCATTCAGTATTCAATATTTTATTGCTTAGCAAAATATTACAGAGTTCTTATCAGCATTAATGCAACATGTGTGATAAAATAACGTAGCAGCCGAAATCATTAGAAACTAGAACAGCCGATGTGGAGACACCTTTCTGTCCCACCCAGGTTAACATTGCAGTTTGCAATTACCTACACCAGACCAAACTGTTGGCTTTTAAGTATAATTCAAAACAATTATAACCAACCGCTCAAACATCGCAAGAAGAAGAAACCTTAGGTTCAGTGTGATTTCATCCTATACAGTGAAACACACATTGGCAGTATACAAAATACCTACATAACATACATTACCAAAAAACAAGGATACCTACAAAGAGATAGCAACCAGATAAATTGTTGCGATCGAGATTTCAGTCGTGACGCATGGACACCTTAGCAATAATGTTCTTGCCTTAACAAAAATGAAAACAATAAATTTATTTATCGAAAATAACTTTCTAATACAAGTTTAGCTTTGTTAACGAGTAAACGTTAAGCCGTGGGTTCTATTCTAATTTTCTTTCTTATTAAGGAACCACAAGGTAAATTTAAGTAAACCACAAGAAATCATTCTCAACAATGTTTCAGTGAGTTTTATTTATTTTTGTTATGACTAGCAGTCATCACTGATGATGACTTTGTGTCCAAGGCGACGACTTTCCGCGCAGTACTGACAGTAAGTATGTCCCTGGACTCAGTCTATTATGACAATGACAAAACCCAGTTGTCATACCACTGACTGTAGGTACCTACTGTACTAACCTAACTGACGAAAGTTCACTGTAGATATGAAAATCTTTAATAAACATTTAATGTTCCAAATTCAGTTGTCATAATAATATTATGTTTATACAATACCTACCGGATTCAAACATTTTATATGAAACTACCTGGAAGTGAACAAAATAAATGAGTAATAACACCTAGAAAGCGAAGTAATCCGTAAGTCATCGTGATGTGATGGTCCACCAACAGGTGATCTATAACCAGGTTCCTCGCAGAAGTGACAGGGTGTCACCCTCGTTGGGGGCAGCTCTGTCTTCGTCTCGTCTACTCCAGTGACTATATTCTGATCCGAGTCTGGTTTTTGGGTACCTATTTTGTTTATGTTATGTCACCAGATTTAGCGCAACTCGATACGTAATTGGCGATAGCCCCATATTCTGCCATATCATTGGGGATTCCATTGACATTGGATTGTGAGTGAGTTTATTTTTCTATACCTATAGCAATGCCAGAAGAATGACCTACTTATGACTCATGGACTGAACCATTTTGGTCAAGGAAGCGTAATCGCTTCTTACTGGTTTCGGTATGAGTAGGTACCGAACGATGATATATTCAGCCTGTTTATCACTGCAGGAGATCCTATCCAGTTCAGGAGTTTGAAGAGAATCCTTTGATTGCCCAGTGCACCTTTACTTGGTTTTAAATATTTTGGGCAGAATTGTTCGTAGCTGTTTGTAAGAATGTAAACAATATTAATTGTAAACAATATTAAATAATATTAGTAATAGTAAATAGTAAACAGTAATAGTAAACAATATTAGTAGCACTGTTATGTGGTCCCTATAAAAGATGCCTATCAGAATGCATGCCCGTCCTCAACGAAATATTACACTGATAAAGTGGAGTTCAAGGCCAATAACTGGTTTTGCCCTTAAGGTATCCATGGCCATTTCTCTGAGCCATTTGTTTATATTTAGTATGTTGCATTATTAAATAAAACAGTTTCAAAACACAGTTAGACCTAATTAAATAACAAATAAATTTAAAACTTGATATGAAACATAATAAAAGCTTATTTTTGCTACGGACACTTGGTGCATCTGCCCCTCACAATTATGTATGTAGGCATGTGTATGTAAGACTAATGTAATTTACCAGTTTATCAACACGGCAGTTACACTTGACGCTACTCCATTATGTGCGATGCGCATTGGAGTCATGGTGTTGAGTTTATAGTTTTTCTATATTACAGTACCTACAACAGGCCGGGGCCCGAGGGTGGCGATCGGTAGTCATACACTAACTAAAATTCGAAGCAACCATTGCCCGAGGGCGGCAAACAGTAATTTGAAAGATTGAAGGTGACAAAAGGCCGGGGCCCAAGGGTGGCGAACGGTAGTCATAATACACTAACTAAACTTCGAGGCAACCATTGCCCGAGGGTGGCAAACGGTAATTTGAAAGATTGAAGGTGACAAAAGGCCGGGGCCCAAGGGTGGCGAACGGTAGTCATAATACACCAACTAAACTTCGAAGCAACCATTGCCCGAGGTTGGCAAACGGTAATTGACAGAACCTTAAAAACAAGACCAAAGTGTTTGTCCCGGTGGTGACCAGGAGACAAAATTGTAGATGGTAGAATGACAGGCATTAAAGAGAAAACGAGATAAAACGGGATGAACCGAGATAACTGCAGATGGAATAATAGTAGTATCAAATCCACGCAAAAACCTAGATTTTGAAGACTTCCAATGCCCTACACGACCATGCATCCAAAATGAAGATCAAGAAAGATCTGCGGTGAGCACTTTTCAGATTTTCGTAACCTTCAAGTTGTATCAACATGGCCAATACCGAAGATAGGCCAACTGTTGCTTGAGAAATATCATTATACATGATTATACATGAATCGAAACGTGTTAACGATTACACAGAAAACTAAAAACGTTCCTTACGCCAACGTAATGGTGGGGAGTCGTGAATATCGTGTGTTTCCTAAGAAACCCATGGTAGATTAAGGAGGCGAAGAGTGTGTCCAACGGACCAAAGGATCAGAGATCGAACGATTTGGCACGAAGTTGTCTCATCGTTATATCTTCGTGTTCACAGTATATACCAGATTGTATTGCTGCTAAACAATCATGACAGAGACTAGGAAACGTATTTGGGGACAAAGGATTATACTGGAGTGTACTCGTGCAGGAAAATCACACAACAAATACATTAATAGACTATAATTACATCAAACAAAACGCAGCTGATGCAAAGAATCATAGAATATGTAGAAGTAGCGGAGCTTCATTTGAGTGGCTTACCACAAGAGTTTAATGGCCTATTTCCAAACTTGGCGACTGCGTGCATAATAATGCTTTTTCAAGTGAGTAGTATGTTGTTTATCAGACTGATCTGGTTTAAACTATCGCAAGAAATACTTTGAAAACATTGAAAATACTGCATAATTATAACAATGAGAGAAATAAGAAGAAAAAAACAAAATTATATTTCACTGTGTGGATGCGGGTCACATTCAAAATCAAGGCGTTTCAGCTTAAAACTCGAGAGATGAGGAAAGTGAGAGACTTCAAAGATACGTCGCTGGTCGCCGCTGCATCCTTGGCCAAAGCGGACGCTGGATGACTATATCGTTTGACTATTTAAATAATATACCTACTAATAGCATATATTATTATGATAGATATTTATATGATACTAGTTAGACAAAAAGTTAATTCAACGGTTTTAAAATATAACAAGTAATTATAATTGGCATAGTTAACCATTATATTCGTTAACTAATAAACATAAAACATTGCTTGGCCTAATGTCACTCAGATCTACGAGTCTTTGATGCAATTGTATCTAGGTTGACTTAGAAATTAATAATAATATTGTATAGATATATTGAGCACACAGACAGGGATTTCGGATATTTGATAATAGTTCATTAATAACTTATGATTCACAAAACGTAATGATAATTAAGATGAGACCTATCTGATACCTGTATTACGACATATCATATATGATAATTTTGATTTAATAAGAAATAATTATGTTTCTCTTTCACTTTTCTATTGAAGCATACAGAGAGTGCGACTCTGTAGAGCTTTTTATATTATTTAGGTTAAGATTGATCTGACTTTTCTAAATATCTATTCGTATTTAGCGTAATATTGCGCTAAACTATGGTTATACAGATGAATCTTTATTAATCCTTTGTTTGAGAATAAATGGAACGTTAAAAAAAATGTATGTAATAAAAATGAATGAAATACTTATGTAAAAAAATAAACAAATAGAATTTAGGACGATGTAATGCATTGTGCAATGATTATGTAGTCAAGAACAGAAAAAAAATCCATGTTGGTCATTTAGAAACAGAATCTGCCATAGCTACTTAAAAATGGCAATTACGATTAGGAAACACATTAAGAATTGCGTTTTTTTTTTGTTGTTTCGTCTGTCTATATAAAAACAGTCTAGCGGTTTGAGGTCAAACCATTATTTGGACGGCCGAGAGGTCAGGAATAGGGGCATTCCTGTAAACAGAATGGCCGCCTGTTAGCGATGCTGTAAATTCATTGTCAGTTTTTAAGGGTTTCTATCTACCGCTCGACTATTTTTATGTATTCAGGCCAATAGGCGGGTACCCCAGCTTTGAGAATCGCTTAGACGTTGCTGATAATCTGGCATTGTATTTGCGGGTAGAACGAGGATTCATTCCTCAGCTGTAACTGATCGAGAAACTGTCTCGCATCATGTAATGATTCTATAAGCATAGTTGTTATTTAAAAACTAGTTCTTTCACACGAATATAAAGTTATTAGTTGATCTAATTGTATTATTTGGAAATCCCTGAAAGTATCCAAGTGTTCATCTGAATGAAGTAAGTATTCAACATTTGGATGGATGCATGCACGGAATTAAAGTAAGTTCTATTTCCGTGGATGGATGTTTGTTACCTCTACCGAAACAACGCGGGCGAAGGCCGAAGCCGCGGGCAGAAACTAGTAAGAATAAAACAAATCAGGCGGTCCCAGCTCCCAGCCCAGTCGCCATGCGCCAGGTGAAAAATAATAAAATAGAATGGGACTGCGGCCCCAGTGCTGCAGTGCCCCCCCGGGCCCCGCGCGGGACCTCGGCGCTCGGCGGATGCCTCAAAGGATGACCATCACAAAATAAGATTCGCCAAGTGCGAGTGTAGCCTGCGCGCCGAGAGGGTTTCCAACGTTTGTCAATTATACAAGTATGTACTAAAGGCACCCGGTTAGAGACATCGCTATTTGATGAACACCTAAAAACAGTAGGTATCAAACTACATTTTAGATGGATCGCTCTGCATAGGTACTTCGGTCGGAGATAAGGTAAATTTTTTGACGTTTTTCAAAATATTTCAAAAGTACAAAACCTACAGAAATTACAAAAACTGTCTTGAAATGTACTAACCGATACCGATACCCCACTCGGTAAGGTAGACCCTACGGTAGACCTCCCTTTTGACCATTTTTAGGGTTCCGTACCTCAAAAGGAAAAAAGGAACCCTTTTATAGGATCACTTTGTTGTCCGTCTGTCTGTCTGTCCGTCTGTCAACCCTCTTTTCTCAGGAACGCGTGGAGGTACCGAGTTGAAATTAACATCAAATACTGAAGTCCGTAACCTCTTGAAGCCGCGATATAAATTAAACTTATATTATAAGTCAACGCACTCAAAAGTTACAGCCGTTTATGTCCGAAAATTTTGAAATTTCCACGGGAATAACATGCACCCAAAACCTATAGGGTACTTCCCGTAGCCCTAGAATCATGAAATTTAGTGAGCAGCAAGGTCTTATAGCACAAGTAAAGGGAAAAATCCGAAAAACAGAAATTTGTAATTTATTCACTTAAAAAATTACTTTTAATGCTCGCCATGGACCAAAACCTAACCCCCAAAATAGGGTAATTTCCGTTGATGTAGATGTAGAATCATTAAATTTGGCAAGAAGCAAGGTCTTATAGCACAAGTAAAGGAAAAAATCCTACAACCGTATATTTGTAGATTATTCACCAAACATAGTACCTACTTTAAGTTCTTGCTATAGACCAAAACCTATAGGGTACTTCTCGTTTACCTAGAATCATAAAATTTTGGTAAAAAGCAAGGTCATGTAGCACAAATAACGATATAAATCTGAAAACCGTAAATTTGTGGTTTATTAACTAAAAAAAATAAGTTTTGATTCTCTCCCTCGACCAAAATATACAGGGTACCTACTTCAAGTTGACCTAGAATCATAATATTTGTCAAGAAACAAGGTCTGATGATAATTAAACGGAACCCTTAGTGCGCGAGTCTGACTGGCACTTGGGAATTCTTGTTGTGTTGGACGCGTGTTGGACGAAACCTGTGTATCCATGCAGAAAATAATATATATACAGGACGAAAATTTCCACAACCGCACATACTAATGGGACTACGAGGAATAGTTCTCCCTCGTGGTCCTATTGATGGAACAAAATAATGGGACGAAAAAACAGCGTAAAAAAACTACTCGAAATCAGCTGAAACCCTGTTGTGAGTCGGAAATTCCTGAATGCAATGTTAATATTTTGGTATATTCTACTTGTAAGGTGAGGTTACGTAGTTGTTTGCATTTGATTATTTCAAAAACGAACAACTACTTACGGTGTGAATAAGTGGATCAGGGGATTTCTGGAACTCTTGTCCACAAATCCCCTGTGCGTCTTCTCTTTGAGCCGGCAGGGGATTTCTGGACAAAAAGTCCAGGAATCCCCTTCGCAGGAGATTATGGCAGGGGATTATTGGAATAAGGGCGATTGTGCACTACAAGGAATTTTACTGTCCGGCAGTCCGATTTTTTACGGTCCGATATGGCACGCCATATAATGTATATACTAGTTTGTGCACTATACGTAATTTTACCGTCCGATATTTTACTTTTCCCCATTCCGGAACGGTTTTTGTTTTTGTTTTTTTCTGCCGACGTTCCAAGAAACTCATCGTTCAGAGTAATTTCGCGTGCGTGGCGTGTAGTTTAACTGACGGAGAACTGAAAAGAGACTGAAAATACGGAGCTAAACTGAGGCGTATCATCCGAGTAAAGACGGACAAGTGCACAAGCCAATCATCCGTTTTTTTTTCATGCCACTTCGGACCGTAAAAAATCGGACTGCCGGACAGTAAAATTCCTTGTAGTGCACAATCGCCCTAAGCATCGCCCTAAGCCTTCGTTTTACAAACTTCTCTATATTTTTCCTGTAAAATATAGATCCATATCGTCGGCTTATTGCAAGAAGTCATTAGTCGCAAGAAGTCACTAACTGCGTTAGATATACCATTGAGTTCGTCTCGATGAGCTCTACATTTTGGTAAAACTCACAAATTTGTAGCTCTTCAAACTTAGAAGTTATGGCTTGGTTATAAAGTCAATAACTGCATTTTTGGTATATCTGGTTTCATAAAATTCATTAACTTACATTAATAAATTTTAACAAAAGAAAAAAAACACAATTGCCATTCTTATTTTCATACGTAACTCATTTATGTGACTTAACAACATTTTGAAAGTGCTTTTACGTTCACAAACGTTTGAATAAGTTTTGCTTTAATTCATTATTTGCACCTTAACCAGTTTTGTCGTATCGTATTTTTTGGAAAACAAAACACTAACGTTTTTAAATGACTTCTATCAAAACGAGTAACGTCTACACTGAGTTTTTTATTTTTTATAGATTTCATTTTTTACACTTAATTACTTTTTTCGAAACATAATTAATGGTAAAAGAATACTATTCGCATGAAATGACTTCTTTCAGAACAAGTAACGTTTATAGGTACCATCACTATTGGATTGGTAAAATTAATTATAGGTCATTGACAAGTTTTTGCTAAACTATTATGTTAAACTTAATACAAGACTAAAATCGCTTGAATGAAGTATTGTTTTATTAGTGATTTTTGTTATTGTAAAAATAACAGGTAAATGTAAGGTAATGACTTTTGCACACATACATTTACGTGTTGCTATGCTACTTATGAGACCGCGTGCCGTGTGACCGGAGTCGCGGAAGCGGGGCAGAGGGGTATTTTGTTCGGGGCCGCTCGCGCCTCTGCCGCGCCGCGTGGTAGTTCGTTCTTTCCGGCCCTTGTGGGGGCACAGAGCGGGGCATCGAGGCTTGGCCTCTTTACCCCGGCATCAACTCGAGGGGTGACGACTCCTCGGTCCTTGGATTTCGCTAAAAGTGCTTTTATTTAGCTTGTTAATTATTTTATTTTTATATTAACATATTTGCATGTTTTTTTCTTTTTTTTTTTTGTTTGGTTTGGGATAAATTTTTTTAAATTAACCCACGGTCTATCCGGGGGGTTCCGCGGGGGTGAGGTCCTAGGGAAGGGGCCTCCACGGGTGGTCATCATCTGGGGGCCGGGGTTGGTGAGGCGCTATTTGGTGAAGGTGGGCTTGGTGGCCGTTGTCGGCGCGGTCGTACATTCGACGACTGTGCTGTACGACAAACTCGTCTATGGACTGGATCTGCGGGTCGCGGGCGATGACATCGTTCCTGACGTATTGGCTCGCGCCAGTGTAGATCCTCAGAGCCACGTTTTGCAGCCCCTGGAGCCGGTCCCTATTCGTCTGGGAGACTAGTGAGTACCAGGCCGGCGCTGCATATGTGAGTCGGGATCGGACTTAGCCTTTGTAGACCCACACTTTGGTCCTCAGAGGCAGGCGAGATCCCAGGACGGGTCGGAGAAAGGTCGGGCGACGCGCGCTTGTTGTAATGCGCTGTCAACCTTCGGCTGCATCCGCAACGACCTGTCGATCCCGAAGCCGAGGTACCGGATGTGCGGGCTCCATGCCACGTTTTGGCCCCGAAGTGTCAGCTGCGGTGGATGGCCGATGCGGCGGGAAACAAACAGCGCAGCCGTCTTTCCCACATTGACGGCCATGCGCCATTTGTCCAGCCAGGGCGGCAGGATGTTCAGCAGCCGCTGCATCCTGCGGGCTGCGATAGTGAGGCTGGTAGAAGACGCAAAGAAGGCGCTGTCGTCCGCGAACAGCGCTAGCGACACATCCCTCTCCCCGGGGCGTAGGTGGCCCTCCAGGGTGAGGATGTCGTCGGTATAGAACGCGTATAACGCTGGCGACAGGCTGCTACCCTACGGTACACCAGCAGAGATGGATCGAGTGGAGGATGTGGCACCTTCAACTGCGACGAAGAACCGCTGGTTGTCGAGGAAGGATGCCACAATCCTGATGAGAGCTGGTGGAGTTGGGGTTTGCAGGAGCTTGTACAAAACGCCGGGGTGCCCAATACGGTCGATGGCCTTTTTTACGTCCAGAAAGACCCGGACGGTGCAGCGCCTGGCGTTGTGCTCGACTGCAAGGTGGTGCAGCACCCTGGTGAGCTGCAGCGTGGTAGAGTGGCCACTCCTGAAGCCGAATTGCTTCGGGCGCGGCTCGATAGTTGGAGCCAGGCGCCCCAGGAGCAGGCGTTTCAGGAGCTTGCCCACTATTAGTAGTAGAGTAATGGGGCGGTAGTTGGCCGGGAGGCGGTGATCGTTGCCGGGCTTGGGTAGCACGATGACCCGTCCGGTCTTCCAGGATTCCGGGAAGTGGCCCGTCCGGAGGGTCCCGTTGAAGAGCCGGGCGAGCGCGGTGACTCCACGGCGAGGCAACTGTTGGGGACTCCGTCATAGCCTGGCGCCTTCCGTCTGGGTAGACGGAGGACGGCCTTCCGCACCTTGGCAGGGGAGATGAAGTACTCCCCGTCTAGGGGCGGTGTTGGATCAGACAGGAAGTCCCTCACTGTGACCTCGACCTGGTGGTGGTGGTGGTGGTTTAGGGTTTCAAAGGTGGTGTCGGCTGCAACGGGGTGAGGCGAGAACTGCTCCGCGAGGTGCTCGGCCAGAATTTCGGCACGGTCGGCGGGAGCAAAGCGCCGGACCCCATCTCGGTCCAGCAGCGGGTAAGTTGTTGCCGGCTGCCGCGTGAGCGCCCTATTCATTGATTCTATGATTCGCCCTATTCGATGATTCAGTCCCAGGTCTCACGCCAAACCTGTACTGCGGCCGAGAGCTCGGCAGATATCGGGTTGAGTCGCGTCTTCAATGTAGCAATGACCTTAGGCAAACACAGCTCCATATTTCAATGTGAATGCGCAGCTATAACCGAGGCAGCCACAGCTGTGCTAAGAAGGGATATAGATAACCAGTGCGTTTGTATCCTGACTGACAGTGCTGCTACACTCAGGGCCCTGGCAGGACACAGCTGCAACACCAAGATCGTGTACGAATGCCACTTGGCACTTGAGAGGATGTCCTGCAGAAACAGGATAACCCTTCAATGGATTAAGGGGCATAGCGGATCACTTGGTAACGACGCCGCCGATGAGTTGGCACGGAAAGGTTCGGAGACACCGATAATAGGCCCACCTCCGCTCCTTCCCCTACCATTTTCCCAAATCGGAACATGGATAAAGCTGAAAACTAGAGAAAAACATAACGAACGATGGACGCACCTACTATAGTGCCGCCAGGCAAGAGCAGCGCTACCAGCTGCATCACCAAGGCTAACTAAGCGCCTACTGAACCTGACCAGAATGGACCTACGCGTCCTACCTAGTGGGGACACTCACAGGACATGGCGCACTAAATAAACATCTCTTCACCATCGGAGCAACAGACAGCCCTCTCTGCAGGGGATGTCTTAGTGACGAAGAATCAGCTGCCCACGTAGTCCTGGAATGCGAGGGAGTAACAGCGCAACGACACGAAATCCTCGACCACCCGAGGTCGCTCCGCGAAGCGTGTGAAGATCCCAGGAAGATTCTGCGCTTCTGGACGGAGTTAGGCTGGTTACACTAGCACAAAACACGCACAATGGACCAAACCGTGTCTAAGTGCGGAAAATAGAGTACACAATGCAATACAATATAATAGAGTCGCGTCTTCAGTCGCGGGCAGCGGGAGCGCGCCCACTCGCGCTGGAGTTCGCGTTTCCTCTCTATTACCCTCTTAATGTGTTGGGGGAGCCCAACAAACATTTTGGCGCTAAGGGGCACCTTTTTTTGGCACTGACAGTATTATAAACGACATATAAGAGTTCCGACAATAGCTTTAGACTCTACTGCGGCGTTAAAAATAAATAATTAAAGTTTCAAGAGGCATAATAGAAATAAAGAAAAAATATATAACTTTAGGAGTTAGCTTGGAGTTAGTCAAAACTATTGTATAACTAACTCTTAAATCTTTAGGAAACGTAAAACACTAAAAGCAATTATAGGGAGTCTGCTGAGACTTACAAACGGCTGAAGTTCTTAAATAGAGTTAGTTATATACCTTGCAATGCCTAACGAGTTTAATGGAGCCCTGAGAGCTAACAGGAAAGCTATTAGAGTCTTAGAAGTGTTAACTATAAGTCTTATAGAGCTAGGCGCTGCAAGCATCAGGAACCACCTTTAAATCATTGCAGGTTATATAACAGGATTACCCGGCTAACCCTAGGTAATACAGAAGTTTTTAGGAATATTTGTGTACAAACTTACAAAGGGGTTCCGTACAACAAATAACTGATGTCAACGACGGCGAATATAATTTTTTGTTTCCTCTCAGTAGTTCTGACAACGTATCTGACAGATCAGATCTGACATCGTATTTGACAGGCCAATCAGGTCGTCATTTTTGAATATTTATAAAGCTAGTGAAACTAGTGTTTTATCAGCGAAAGATATAATCTTATTGTATTAGTTATAACGGATTTATGTTCTTTTTTCCTCTTATACATACAGTGTGAAAATAAAACTCACTTCCTTAAAAAAATCGTTTTATTCGAATCATCTTTTGGTAGGTATTAGCTTTATTGAAATAAAATAATTAGAAAATATTTATAGATAATTTTCAATGCGAGCAAACGCATAGACGACGGAGGGGCGCGGGGGGCGCCGCGAGTAACGTGTTGAAACTGAGTGCGTTGTCCAATACGAGAAGGTAGGCAGTTTGATACTCGTATCGGCAAGTCTTGGGAAAAGTTACTGAAATAAAAAATATATAATAACAAGGAGGAAATACATAAGATTAACGTAGGTATTTAGAACCACTTGTAGTGCTGGCGACCACTGAGGCTTCTACTGCTTGTGAAATCGTTCAGCCGCACGTAATATGGATGGACTCACATAATGGTTTTACGCGAACAACAACAGAACCCTAAAGATATTCGGGTTAGAGTTCCCAGATAAGACCTTAGCTACCTGAACTTATAAATTTGTTATCTTGATACTTTTACTACCACATTGCACTACTGCAAGTAGCATAGAAGAGCTAGCTCTCGTTTTTTTAACACTACGTTACGAATAACAGAGTTATTGGGCACTTTAGGTGATTCAAAATTTAACGCCATTACATAAACATAACCTTTAAAATTTTGAAAATATATTAATAGTTCTAAACATAATTTAACAACTTATTATTTACATTATTGACTATTTGCAATTAAAGTACACATAGACGTATCAAGAATTGATATTTACAACCATAACTGAAACAAAAAAATAGCCGTGGCAGTAATTCCTCTTACTTAATAATATCAGATGTAGCTTATTTAAGAGGCGCTTCAAAATTGAGATGAAAACTAGTATATATTATCACAGTAAACTTACCACCGCAACGAGAATTTATAATTTATAACACCGTTATCCTAAATTGTAATTGACTTACCTTTTCACTTTCAAACTTCACTGTCAGATATGAATAGGCGCACTGCTTAACATTTTAACGCTTTTGACAGTCTATCATAAACGCAAAGTACGATAAAAAATTAAATAATCAGAGTTTGGGCGATGTATATTACTAATTAATACTTGCAATATATCTTCAAGGTATAAATAGTATTGTGGGAGCACTCATCTATTGCTAAACAAGTTATTAAAGTGGATATTATTACTAATTTATTACTTTAAGTTGCAGTTGTAACCTGTGTATGGCTTATATTACATATAAAGTGGTAAACATTACTTCAATAGCACTAATGTAACTCTTTATTACCAGTCATTTATCACTTCTTTACAACTAATTAATCACTTATAGCTATAAAATCATGGGCCCAAATCAGAATTATAAGACAGTTATAACGCTATATGTCGCAATTTGCTAGCCCTTTCATAGAACCATAGGTTTTAAATTTTCTCTTAAGTAGCTTATTTAACGCCTATTCTTATCACCTAAATGTTAGTTGGGAGGTCTTTGCGCTGGCCTTGGCGCCTGGTGATGGGTATGGAAGCGGCCGCCTTAGCCTCGATGATGCGCGCCATCAGCGCTGAGGCCTCGGATTCCACTTCTGTAGGCGTCTGGAGAGGTCCGACGTCCACGGACTCGAGTGCCTTGGCGTACGCGTCCTCACGTCCTGGGGCCAGGTCCACGGCCAGGTCGAGCGTTATGAGGAGGGTAGATAGGATAAGAAGGTTTTCAGGTAAAGCTCAAAGTCTGTTACTTAATATTTTCTCATCTAAATAATAGTTTACTTAATCGTTTCCAACCTATTTATGTGTTTATAAGTCTTTGCTGGCTAGCAGAATTATTTTCTTAAAGCTTAGAACGTGTTCTTGACTGATTCATGTGCCATTATTACTAATTTTAGTTATTTTATTAAGTGTTTTCGACAAACAAGGTAATTTGTTTAGCTTTTAGTGATAAAAGATGTTATTTTATGATTATTTTGTCTTTTAATACTCCAAAGAGGCCACAAATAACTTCGTTGCAGAAATACTTAACTCCAGTTTAGTCAAAACTTTTTATAGCAAGAAGTCATTATCTTTGCATTTTTAGCTTTTAAAAAAATTGCAGTGGTTGAATTTGTACTGATTTCAGTTAATTATAAAATAATTACATATGTCTATATATTGGCGTTTAAATTATATTGATAACTGTCGTAGTTTTGATGATATGGGCTCTTAAAGTTATAAAAACTTTAAACTGCTTTTGCCAAACTTTTGGATTTGTCGGTTAATGACTTCTTGCAATAAGCCGACGATATCCACAAACGCTAATACATTTTGGAAGGGCGAGGAATGGGTAAAATTTCGACTTTTTTCAAATTAACTGTTTTGAAATGTACAAACCGAAATAAACCGATGCCTTTCATTTGATGCCAAACTTGACCCTGTGTATCTTTAACGACATCACAATTTATATGGAAAACGTTCATTTTTATTTTATGAAAAAGAAAATAACATAAAAAAATCTAAAAAAAAAAAAGTACAGGCGCACGAAGCGTATTATTATTTTAAATTTCAAGTTGATTGCTGCGGTAGTTGCTGAGTTATTAAGGAGGGAAAAAAGGACAGACAAAGCGAGACCATAAGGGATTCGAAACCGATCTTCGATCTCGATAAAATCTGTCATCTAAAGGCGATGTACGGTAATACGGTGATCGGATCGGGCAAGTGATACATATCTGGACCCGCCTTAACAGACGTGGATACATCTAGACTTGTTTATTTCAGCTACATCCATAGTATTATGTCTTATGGTATACTGCTGTGGGGGAACGCTGCAGATATTAACACCGTATTTGTGCTGCAGAAGAGGGCTGTTCGTGCAATCTATAATAGGGGTCCCAGAGAATCCCTACGTGATAAATTCAAAGAAATACTAATAATAAAAACGCCAAGACTCTACACAACCGGTATGCAATCTCAGAAATTTAGTAGGTACTTCCATCAAGCCGAATACCAGATGCATCGCGAAGTGGTTACAGTTGATAAGAACCTCTCCCTTAGCTAGTTAGCTAACGAGATCTAGCTGGCGCAAACCTACGGTGATGGGAGAGCAAAAAGCTGCATGGGAGATTCTACAAGATCTTCACAGGACCTGATGTGGATCTCCTAAGCTCAGTAAACTAGCTACGCTTCGGTGACCTCTTCGGGGAAACCGAAGGTTTTGTCTGTGCAATTATGGATGAGGTGGTCAAGACGAACAATTGCCGAAAGTCTATCATGAAAGATGGCACGATCGATATCTGTCGAGCGTGTCATCTTCCTGGGAAGACCCTTCGTCATATACTTTCGGGCACTTCGGGTTGTTCGCACCTTGCTAACTCTCAGTACTTGCACAGACACAACCAAGTAGCCAAAATTATACACCAACAACTTGCTCTCCGATATGGCCTTACTGGACATGAAGTTCCGTACTAAAAGTACACACCGGCGCCAGTTCTCGAAAACGGCCGTGCCACGCTTTATTTATTGGGACCGATCACAGAAATCTTAATAACAAGGCACCAGATTTCTGTGGGACCGATCACAGAAATCTTAATAGTGCCTTGTTATTCAGATTTCTGTGGGACCGATCTATCATTACAGACAGGAATATTCTGGCGAGTAAACCTAATATTGTACTGATAGATCGGTTAGAACGGAGGGCGGTGCTCGCTGATGTCACCATACCACATGATGTTAACCTCGTTATAGCTGAGAAAGATAAAATTAGCAAATATCTTGATTTGGCTAACGAAGTTGTCAGCATGTGGGATGTTGATTCAGCGACTATCGTCCCGATACTCGTTATTAGCGAAGAGCCTCGATCAACATCTCAAGAGACTCTCGCTAGGAAGTTGGATCAAGGGCCAGATTCAAAAGGCGGTACTCCTGGACTCGGCGCGCATCGTCAGGAAGTTCCTCTCTGAAGAATAACGTCGATACTAGTTCTATTGAAATTCCTATAAATCTACACTTGCGAGCTTTAAAATGGAATCGCTTTCATCGCGAGTTGATAAAAACAATTTTTTTACAATTTATGTACAATGAACTATAGATTGTGGTACTTATATCATTTGAAAGGTAATTTTGTTATCTTTCAAGTGATATCAAGAAGATTTAAAATTAATTAAATTGGCTACCTAAATTTTGGGAATTATTGCAATAGGTCGAAGTTGCATCTATCGGCTTCTATCGGCGCCGGAGCTGGATGAGCTGGATTTCTCCCTCGTATCCGCTGTTTTAGCTCGTCCCACATATGCCAGATTGGGTTCAAGTCAGGAATAAGGGCTGGCCAGTCTAGTGTGGGAATGCCGACATGGAAGACGTCTGTCGGTACTGTCTAGTCACTGCTGCGGTGTGGCAGCGGACATTATCGTGCATTAAATCAAAATTTATCGTCGCCAATAAATCCTGCGTAAGGGAAAACATAACTTAACTCATAGTTCACTGCAAAGAAATTGTAAAAATTAGTCTTGAACAACCCTTGAAGCGATTCCAGTTTAAAGCTCGCAAGTGTATACTAATATTTTAATATTATAAAGAGGAAAGATTTGTATTTTTGTATGTTTGTTACGAATAAACTCAAAAACTACTGGACCGATTTCAAAAATTCTTTGCTACATTATTCCTGAGTAACATAGGCTATATTTATTTCTTGTAAAAATTAGGGATCCCTACTAAAACTTCAATAATGTAACCCAAGGTGTAAAAAAATTAGCCATAAATTGTCTATCATCGCATGCGCTGCGGAAACTATTGATGATAGAACAAAAAAATGTTCTACAATATTAAAGAATATATAAATATCTACAAAAACTCAGCAATACCATATGTCCAACTATTGTAGTTATGTCAATATAACTATTTTTTTACTTTTTAAAAGTTGATAGAAATACTGACCAAAGTCTGACCATGTTATCCATACCTCTGTATTAATCCTTATCAAAATAAATCATTTCATAATTAAGTCTGTTTCAATACCTGTAGATTACTTTTATTATTCAAATCGGACATTCCATTCAAAAGATATTACGAATTTAAAAATGTCAATCTAAACAAAATACTATTAGAAAAATAACGCCGCACTCGGGCAACGCAGCGAGGGAGGTAGGTAAAAATAATAATAATTAATGTCCTCCAAAGCCGAATTTCGACCACGGCGGCCAATCTCATCGGAGACTAGCCAGATGCGCAGGATATTATTATAGTGCACAAGTGTGTGCGCTGGTGTGTGGTGCCGGCTTAGAATTTGCACAACCCCAACTCTTACCGCGGCCGCGCGGGTGTCGTAAGAGGCGACTAAGGGATATCCACCGGAGACGGGCACGACCGGGGAGAGGTTAAACGCAGGACCAACGGCTTAATGTGCTTTCTGAGGCACGGCCCCGTGCCTCGGAAAGCACGTTAAGCCATCTAACACCGCCAATTTCCT
Organism: Eupithecia subfuscata; assembly: GCA_963564075.1. NCBI lineage: Eukaryota > Metazoa > Arthropoda > Insecta > Lepidoptera > Geometridae > Eupithecia > Eupithecia subfuscata. The sequence continues at coordinate 54,207 of OY751118.1, read as the reverse complement.
TACTCCGGGCTGCTACAGTGAATATTTCTTGCTAGAAAATAACCAATTACACAAATCTTGGGCCGAACCGGGATTTAAACCCGGGACCACATTATCAGCGGTTGAATACGCGACCGCTATACCAACGGGGCAGTCGGATAAAAGTATAAAATGTACTGCCACAGAAATATTACAAACCCACGTTTATCCCAATTTTTTTTTAAATTAATGTTCGCCCGTGCGAAGCCGGGACGGGCCGCTAGAAATAAATAATGCTGGACAATTCACACAGTAGGTATTATCTAGCCCCAAGCTAAGCAGGGCTTGTGTTATGGGTACTAGATAACTGATATACTTAATACATAGATACATAGAGATACATAGATAGATATTTTTTTTATTATACAAAGAAAACATCCAGAACGCCCTGGACAAATGTCTGCACTAGTCTGCAGATCGTACAAACATTTGTCCCGAGGCGGGAATCGAACCCGCAACCTCCTGCGTCGCAGGCGGACCTTCGCCCGCTGCGCCACAGAGGTCGTCATGTTATAACGTCACGGATCCTCTTCCTTGTCGTGTTCTTGAACGAAATATATTCTTAAAGTAAAAAGTTGAAATACAAGTAAATAAATGAGTGAACAGCACATCTATTCTGTGAATAGACCCAGTTTGATAAGTAGATTCGTTTGAGAAAGTCTATTTAACGGTGGACACAGAATTGGGCAATACCTAGTATACCGCGCGCGGAGCGGCCGTAACTAGTGTAAGTGCTTGGTAGTCATTAAAAAAACAGGTTTCAATAACTAAAGGCCGAATCATGAAACTCTATTACTTATCATATCAGTTATCTTTATCTAGCAGCCATGCCACGCCACAGCCACAAGCTCTACCAACTTACTTTGGGGCTAGATGATGCTGTGTGGATTGTCCACTTTATTTATGTATTAAATGATGGCCCAAAGATTCCAAACATTGTGTCACACCATGATTTAGATAAGTAGGTAGTAGGTACCTACTGATCAAAGCCTTTCTTACAAAAGTTGGAGGCATATAAAAAGAATGCCTACAAAAAACATGGACAGGGGATTTACCTTCGATCACTTAAGTATTTAATATCATTTATATTACTTATATCCATCGATGTAAAAAGGGAAGATTAGGCACTAGCTTCTCGAAACCGGCAGGCTCAAATGAAGTCCAATTGTGTGCTCCCACCGCAGTCAAAGTAGGACCGGCGGCGCGGGCGGACGTGATTCGCGAGCTTGCTACGACGTACTTTTGTGATTAAAAGACTACAGCAATGCCTTCGTGTTCGTTCACAAGGTGTACAAATAGCTCTAAAACAAAAAACAAAGCCCAAGGCATCACTTTTCACTCGTAAGTACACCAAAGAATTTATTTTTTTTATTATTTTAGTGCCTTTTTTCGCCATTTGCAGAGAGGGATAGAAATATACGAAACATTAGTGTGTAAACAGAGATAGCAATAGACTTATTGCTAGTTGAGTCGTTCTTCAACTCGTACCATCAATTTTGTCCCAACTGGTGTGAGTTGACAAATCGTAAAATAAATAGGTATTATATTCAATCTGCAACTCGCATCACTCTTTGTTTCTATTGAATTTATACGTCGAGTACAATCACAAACTCTATGTGGAACCTTTCTATCATTTGTATTCATTTCACATTATTTTAGGTACAAAACACAAAATAACCTCTTGCATATTATGTTACTAACTTTGTTTGGTTGACTGTACTAAAATTCAAATTACTAACGAAGCGTATAACATTTTTACGATTCGTCCGCTCATACCAGTTGGGACAAGATTGATGGTGTGAGTTAAAGGAACGACTCTACTATTGTACCTACCGTAACTCGGGGAAATCCCGAATTTGTTTTAATATACCTAGTGGGGTCGTACTAGAGATTAATATAGTCGTCTCTGTCTCACTTCGGTCTTAGGTACGTCTTGCCATCTTTGTTGTTCTTTAAATTGCACTGGACTGGAAATGTAACTGTGAGCGTATGTGTTTGCGTGTAGTTGTAACACAGGTCATTTGTTGAGTAAGCGCTGGGAGAACGTAACACATCTTCCTTTTTACATCGATGCTTATATCTAATCCTTCACGAATAGGTACCTACTAAAATAAAATGTGTCACTACATATGTCACCGCCGCGCGTGGCCGCGCCCGCACGCCCGCGCCGCCGCCGCGCCGCCGCCGCGCCTCTTGTTCATATCCGGCACAAAATAATGGTTTTTGAAAAAATAAAAATAGTTTTGTATGAATTAAAATATGATTGTTTCAGCAAGGAAGGTGCGGAGGAAGGAGAAAGGAGGAAGGACTGGGTGTGTCAGTCAGCTTTCATGCGGGTTGATCTAATGCGACGCTTGTCCACATGCTCCAAGGTGACCAACATACCTATTATTACAATGTATCGCTCCTTATTAAGAATAGGTATTGACACAATAGATAAATATACAGTAGTCCGACTCCATACTAGACCGCCCGAATCGACGACGCACGCACACATAAGCGTCATTTACACGGCCGCCAACCGTGCCTCGCAAGGCACATCTATCCAGCCAGTTTTCTCTGAAATTCCCTTATTTTTTCCTACCAACTTATTTTGCGGTCTAAATGTAAGTATTCTACATTAAATATAAAATACCTCATTTTGGTACGGAACCCTAAATGTGCGAAGTCAGACACGCAATTGGCCTACGCTTTCTTGTTTGTCTCTTCGGAGGTGGGTGATGGACAAATGATAGGTAGGTAGGTTACTATCATTTAAAATTTATGGGAAATTCTGCTATGTGAGTACCTATTTAATGTAATAAATAATGTATGCAGGTATATATTATTGCGCCTGCGTGCGGTTCTCGACCGCGTGCGTGTCAAAACACGTTTTACTTTTTGTAGGTACCAACCCTAGCGCTCCGCTCAACTGTAGGTATAAAGTTCAAAGAGACGGCTGTCATTGTACTGTATAGTTATCTACTGTGGTGTTGACATCTGCCGACCTTATTGATTTTTGATTATTCAAGGTTTTCCCGGTGGTATTTAGATTTTTGCATGATGATGACAAGTAGCAAGAAGCTCTGGTAGCCTTTCGAAAGGCTGTCGTTGTGAGCGGGGCGGGGTTTGGCGCGCGGCGGTAGGGCGCCAGCGCCGGCAGTCGCGCGTCAGCCGCGGCGCCCTCAAGCCGTGACCACCACCACCACCGCACAGCACACCGCTGCACCGCTGCACCGCCCCGCGGACCGCACGAACACGTAGAGTATTGAGACCGAGTTGAGCACCAGCAGAGTTCCCGGCTCCACGCGTGCCCGCACTCGCGGCACAGAGAGGACACGGACAGGATGCGTGCAGCGAGGAGCGCGCCGCTGCTGGCGTTGCTGGCCGCCGCCGTGCTGGCCGCTGCGGCCGCTGCTGACGCTGCCGGTGAGTCTCGTGCCTCTGCCACTGTTAATCCTGGGGACTTTAGCTGATAATACAGGGTGTTCGGCAGACCGCGTGCCATCTGGTACCTGGGCGTGCGTAGGTCAAACCAACCGCCTAATGCTTGCTTGACGGATTTTTTAACACTGAAAAGACTCGGCTATTTTTAATTTGTCGGATTCCGTGCCTCAAAAGTAAGCAAAGGAAGCCTTAGGTGTAGGATCAATTTGTTGTCCATCTGTCCGTCTGTCAACCTCCTTTTCTCAGGAATGATCTACGGGAAGTACCTACCAGGTTTTGGTCCATGGCGTGAATCAAAAGTAATTTTTATAGTGTGAATCACTATAAAAATTACTTTCTCAAATTTATCGGATTTTTCCCTTTACTTGTGCTATAAGACCTTACTTCTTGCCAAACTTTATGATAATATGATTCTAGGTCAACGGGAAGTAGAAGTAGGTACCCTTTAGGATTTGTGTGCATGTGATAGGTAGGTACCCTTGGTTTCAAAATATTCGGACATAAACGGCTGTCACTTTTGATTGCGTTGAGACTTAGAAGTTTGATTTATATCACGGCTCCAAAAGGTTATGGACTTGAGTATTTCAACTCGATACCTCCACTAGGGTTGCCAGATGGCCGGGAATTCCGGGAAAGTCCCGGAAATTCACGCGTGGTCCCGTGTCCAGTCCAGTAATTACACTTTACTGTCCCGAAATTCATAAACACTAGTTTTTTTTCACAAAGTTACGACACCACGGGACCGCCGCGCGCCGCCCCGGTATAAAGGTAACCGCGCGTTGACATGACAGTAACTCGTAATTACCTAGGTACTTACCTATATTTATTATCACATCATACTAATATTATATATGCGAAAGTTTGGATGGATGTTTGCATGTTTGATACCTCTTCACGCCACAACTACTGAACGCATCGGGCTGAAATTTTGTATACATTATTAGCATCATTAAATACCTCTACCAAATATTTCCTTGCAAATAATAAGTGAAACGATCCGAAATGTCACTGTCAATGATAGAGACAGGGACTAAAAGAAAAGAAGTTGAAGAGGATAGACGAGATGGGGGGATTTTTCTGAATTGATTAGCAGGAACTAGGAAAAGAGAATTTATATTGTAAAACACAGGAAAATTATGATAAAAACCAATGTTCTTCGATAAACAGATTATCATTAAAGTAATGTATTGCTTGAGATTGATGTTTGAACTGATTTGATAACAAATCAGAAGTGGGATAAAACTAACGCCCACTGGATCTTTGGTATGTAGAGTTTTTACTTTGATACCTGTTGAATAATGAATGAATGATCCCGCACTCATTGTATACGACATGGTTAGAGGTACCTAATCCAAGTTAAACACCCATACGGCTCTTATCTCAAGTAAATTCGGCGTTGAGAAACTTGTCAATTCTTTTGAAATACCTACCTTTTGTTTGGATGAGTAACATACCTACTTATGTAGTTTTGTGTTCTGTGTAAACAGTCACGCTATTACTCCTTTATTACCAACATGATTGGAGATAGCAAGACGCCAGAGGACCTATAAATAAGGTACCTAATGAATCCATACCACGGTACTTACTTGATCTCTTCATAGAGAATAACTTACGTACCTACAGAGTACCTAAACACAAAACTCATCACATACTGTGCAGGATTACGAAAATGTTATAGTAATAATAAGAATCTAATAATACCAGCAACTTCAAAACTTGTCAGTAAGTGGCTCGCTCACTGAGGACATACTGATTCTGTACTTTGCTTACTATTTTCTATAAAGCAATAACCAGGATACCCATTAATATCTATGCTACTGATCAGATTAGATAGTATTGAAAAGATAATTTTTTTTGGTTATGGTAAAAGTTTCCAAAGTCACCGACAACACATCCATATCATTACAAAAAAATATATATATATATTTAGTCTACCACTTTGAGTATCTCAAGATCAGTTATCCACTCATACAATAAACTGAACAAGCACTATGACATGGACTTCAATAAATATTCAAATTATTCACCATTACCTACATCAGCACTAATATTGCCATCTCAAGTAATAAATTCTGTATAAAGACTAATCTTAAACAAAACCTTAATTATTATAATTTATGATAGTATGTTATGATTATAAGTATGTATATGATAAGCAATCTTCTTCCGTTCAAGTGTATCAACTCAAAACTAACTTTGGTTTAACTCGGTCAACGACAAAACAACTTTACAGTTATCTTACAGATCATGAATCTTAAAACCTATCCATTATGGATATTGTTTAATCAACTACCTTCCTAAATAAACTTGTATTACCTACACATTCAAACCAATCACTTGAGTTAATTTACAACATTATTAAGCGCTTATTACCATTATAGTTGTACCAGTATATAGATGTTGCCAGGCAAATGATCATCAATGATTTTCAAACTGCTATCCTTATCCTGAAAGGCTGTAGGTGCCTACTATGTATTCAATAACCATTCAAAAGAAATAAAATAAACTAAATTTACATGTTTAAGAGAGTTTATTATGCTAATAATAATGAAAAAGCTGTCTATAATTAATAGCCTCATGCATTGTGATGGAGGTATGTATGTACCTACTATCTCAGATAACTCTATCCATAGCATTACCAAAGCATTAACTATGATTTTTGGTTAACCAAGAATAAAAAAAAAACATTGTAGGAACCTTAACCTCCGTAAATTATCTATGTTATCACTCACTTCTATGCTGAACAAGATTTATAAAAAATAATATAAAAAAAAAAGGTTAAGAATAACTACTTAGTATCAAAATATTATGTTAACCCCTACTAGTGCATATTATTTATATTAACCCTAAATTACGAATATTTATATCATCAATTAGCCACATTAACTCTGATTGTGCACAGCATTTTCATCCTTTAAGTATATGCTGCACATTATTTAATTAACCCTTTATGATCAATAATTGAATTTCTTAAATGTGCGCATAAATTTAAACTGTATAATAAGTAACTCCTAATCATGATCACATTTAATACTCAGACATAAAACACGATAGTAATTATAAAAAAAAAAATACTCGTTTTATTCCTGTACAGATTATGCACCATTATAATATTATACAAATTACTGGTGTTTGGATACTTTACATTGTTTTTATTTATACTTACTCGTACACCAAGCAAACAGACAAACAAAAAACAAAAATCCTACGAGTGAACTAGAACCACCTGTTCAGCTTAATTCATTGTTTCATAAACATTCGTTCACTCTCCCATTAATCACGAAATTTCGGAACCACTGCATATAAAATAAAAAAAAAGAATAAACTGCAGCTGAATCACTATTGTTCACCGCATAATATTTGAAATCCGACGGAATTGCAAGACAAAAGAATAAGGAAGATCAGAGATGGACAGCGCATATCGCGATAATAAAAGAGATAGAGATTATACATTTATTTCTCTCTGCTAAGGTCCTCAACATAATAGTGATGATATTTTGCTGAATGAGTAACTAAAACTATTGATAGTTAAAAACAAAATGAATTTGTAGGTACATATTACACATTTAAGTACATTATTTGATTTATTTATTTATTGAGGTATTTATTTATTCATGAACAAAAACCGCAGCTCTTAGAAATATATTTTTTTGCCTATATATCACTAAGAACCAATAAAAGGATGTACATTATAATAATAATAATAAAAAAAACGATCTGCCAAATGTACCTAGGTCATCCAGTTACCCTTACTAATTCACACCACATTACGGTTCGAAATTTAGATGGACTAAAATGTAATATCTACATTTTTAGTCCATAAGTAAACTTTATCAGCATAATATACAAATTAATTATATATACAAATTATTAATTAGTAGTAAGTAAAAGTAACGTACCTACCTAAATTAAAAGTACGTTAATGTTTAATTACACGTTAAAAGATGGTAAATATAATGATCAAGCTATGTAATTTGCCCATTAAAGGCGCATACTTTGTTTATTTACATGGACTATACTATATAACTACTATCTATAATTTGAACATCAAACATAGACAAAAAAAAAAAAATAACAGATAAAAATAACACACTGACATAGGGAATTAATTCTAGTGTCAGAAATAAAAATTAAAAGAAGTAAAGTAGGTGTAGCTTAATAAAATAATAATATTAATTTAAATCAATTCGCTATTTGTCATAATTCTCGTCAATTGGAAAATACTAATAATAGGTAGTTGCTTAATAACTTAAATGATAAAAAAAAAAAAAAAAACTTTCATTACAATGACTTCAAAAGATAAATACTTTATAAAGCGCTACTCGTATCTGATTGAAATTGATCTGACAATTAAAAATATCACTCATAAAAGTATAATCTATAAAATAAAAATAATAATTTAATATAATGTTAGAGCTTCTACAAAAGCTTCTACGAATCAAATGTCAGGTGAGTATTCACCATGTGGATATTTAGTTTTGTTAACCTGGCATAAAGTTGTTGCTGCATGTCTAGTCCTGGTCTGCAGTGTATTCAGGCAGCAATTTGGATGATAAATCTTGACAGCTGTATATACAATTATATACCAAAGACATTTCATGTCTGCCATAACTCCTCGGACTTCGAGGGTTGTTTAGACACGGTAAACACATGCTCATTGTATTGGTGTCATTATTAATCAAAGACTTTAAGTTTATCTTTAAATTTATAAATTTTATTTCTATTATACGACACTTTAATAGTTTCAACCATCGAAGGTTTGTCTAGTTTTATCATTTTCAGCGTATTGCCACACATTTGGCATAAAATTATAGATAAACATTATTATCACATTAAAACTAAGTCTAAGTGAGTACCTAACCTAACATTATCATTATCAGCGATTGAAACAAATATTACCTACAACCCTCCGTACCTTGATCGTCATCAAAATCCATTTAGCATCTACAGTTAAGAGGCGAACCTAACTAGAACTATGCCTAGATCTCAGTACTCACAAGATAAAAACAGCTAAAAAAAATATGTATATATGAAATGAAAGTAGATACACTGCGTCGTACATGGTTTGGTTGATATCTCAGGAAACTTGCATTTTTGTTTTGATTCGTAGGTTATTACTAATTATTTGGTTCTTTGAACCAGTCTGTTCATAAGTAGTTTTAGTGTAAATAAGCTGATTTTCGCGCTCACACAATCCAAAAACGTGTGCTCCGTCCCGCTCCCGTAAATGCGGAATTGTATGCCTAGCCGTTTCATAAAGTGGCACGCATTGCTCCCTCTTAACTTGCTTTGAATTCGTTCAAGGTTATTGTATGTATTTTATAAAGGCAGGGGTCCAAGCAACGGTGCAATACTTTAAAATATTCTTTACATTATTATTAGCTTAGAATTTATACACAAGCTACATTAGAAAAAGGACGACTTACCCTATAGATAAACCCAAGACTTTTATATAGTTTATTAATGAAGGCAGCTCTGTGTTCAAAGAACAGTCCTTTTGAGCCCATAATCACGACTAGGTTCCTTACCGAGAGTACTTTATTTAGTAACCAAGTTTTAATTAGGTAGTTAGACTCGATGAGACAAACTTTACTAATAAAAGAAATAATAAGAACATTAATGGATGTACCTAGTTTTTATTATTTTGAATTTGATACCTATCTAATTATGTGCTTCGTTCGACTAAGTAATTTTGAATTTGACTTGTGTAATCTATTTATTAAATGTTATCACTTAATAATTCAGTTAATTTATTTGACTAATTTAAACGTGTAACAATAATTTTAATACTTTATTTAACTTTTAGTCTTATACAAGTAACTAATGTAATTGGTTAGTCGCTCAATTAATAAATATAATACAAATAATAATTTAAGCACCAAAACGATCGACAACATAATTATTGCTCTAAACAACCATATCTTCCTGTAGTTTCATGCAGTCCATAAATAAATAAAAAAGCCTAATAATAGATAGTTAATTACCTGCCTGAAAATCACTGTATCATCTGGAATCGTTAAAGTTGAACAGCATGCAATGTTTTTAGATCAACAATATGATTTTGACGAAATGAGATTACCACATAATTGCTAGATGATGGTTGCCATTCTACAAGAATGAAGTTTTTCTATTGAGTATTGGCTAAGTTTTGAGTACCTACCGGGTTTAGTGACTTCTTGGTATTATAAATCACGGGGGTAACCAAACTATGATCGGCTCCATAAAAATAAAGACACATTTCTTATGAGAATCGATTACATCAATCAAAGTAGGTAGTTAAGATCTAACTCAGCGGCCAGATGGTGGTACTTTCAATCTTTGAGGCAGCCGATGCTATCAGTAAAAAGAAAAAGAGCAGTACTATCCTTATAGTGCACTGCGGGTGCAGCAGCAGCGAAAGGATTCAAGTAGGTACTGGGGGTCCAGATCCAAAAGAGACAGCTCTTAAGAAGTCATGCGGGTAACGAAGTTTGCCACTCAAAGCCTGGAACGCGCGTGAAAGCATTACTGCCACGTCTTTATAAGTTTATAAACCTGTGATATACAGGTATCACAGAGATTTTCACTCATAAATTTAAGAACACTGTGATCTACCATTAGGCGTTTAAATTTTACATTTAATAAAAATTTTACAATTAATAAAATTTAATAGTAAACCTAAAAAGTAAAGAATATATAGGTGAATTGAAAATAATGTATTTACAAATTCGATGTGAAGTACCTAACATGCAGATCACTACATAATAATTAAATATATTAAATCATTTATTTATTTAAAAAAATGTGGTTCTGGTCTTACTACATAATAAGTTTTCACATATTTCCCTATTCCATAAATATGAACTGCGCCAAAATAGTTATGCAAGCCGTAAAATATGTTAAGTATTTATTTAATCATTATAAGTTTGGATTTAAATTAAACAATGTTTATCACATTGCTCAAGGCTAGTTGCTAGATGCTTTATTAAACATTTTAGCACCATTAATAAAACACAAGAATTGTTTCCACGATAGCCACGAGTTGCAAATAGTTTTGTCGTCGCCTGTTGTCTTCAAAGTATGGTGAGCTCCCACGGCAGCACAAAAACCGAAAGCATTAAATGTTCACGATGCCGTCGAAGTCACAACAAGAACGTGAGATAAATTACAAAAATTAGCACCACACCATTCTTAATGGGAGTTGCAAATCATCATTATAGCCTACATTAAAAAAAAAACAGTACATCATCAAAAACACCCATAAGGGGTTTAATATAATTTACATAGAACAATAACAAAACAATATCATTACCTAATTACTTTAGATTTAAATAAAAGCAAAGATTTCAATAAGAATATCGGTAGCGACAAATCAAAATGGTGTCTGTCGGTCTCTTGCTCAGTGGTCGGACCGTCATACTAGAACCATACCATAGAATAGACAATGCATTTGAGTGTGTTATGTACCAAGTGTACCTAATTAGCGACTGGTTGACGAACTATGCTCCAACATAATAAATTACAGTTATTACACATATAGCTATTAGTTGAAATATCTACTAATCGACTAGAAATGTAGTAACAAATGAAAAAATATAATAAATATGTATTTATATAACGAATTACATTACATTATCGACATCAAATACATGGGGTTGCTACTAATAGAACCCGATCCCGAGCACTAACTTGCACAGTCTGGCTGATGCGTGTTGATTTGAAATAATAAATATCACAGCAATAATTATAGCCAAACTCTTTATAAAAGGATCTTGCACGAAGATAACAATTTCAATTATTTTATTCAATAAGTGAAGGACGGTCATACAAACGAAAGAAATTAATCTGAATTAAATAATAAAATAAATACATACTTACATACATCTTAATACTGAAGATCCTCATAAGATCTCTTATCACAACACTGTCCTTGTGATGGTAAAGTAAGAAGCTGTATCAAAGAACCTTGTAAAGTCACAGCAATACTCAAAACAAACGATCGATATGGAGTACCGACTACTTCGAGGTTAAAAAAAAACAACAGTAACAAAAGGGGATAATTTATAACTTGAAAAGTGAAAGTTAAAATGATAATAATATTTCATTGGGGCATGAGCGATGACCGAACGAAATGATGATAGCTGATCCCAAATACACTATTAAAATATAATTATACTGTAAAGAACTAGCTCCAATAACAATTGCTTAAGTGAGCTTAATATACATCAAATTTCATTATATTGGAGTATACAGTATTGGTAAACAAAGTACCTGCTCATGTTATTTCTTTTCATAAATATATGTAAATCACTATTATATCACATTTACACTGTAATAATTAACAAGTGATTATCGTTATGAACACAATATTATATCCATTTTTCGCATTTTACCGCACTAAAAATAATAATGAGTAAAGTACTACACTGATATCTTATGTATACGCATGGATAGATCCTATTCCCACAATTTGTTGCAGAGGGAAAGGGAACCGATTAAATAATTGTTAATGGAGCGGCATCTAAGACCCCTTGAATTACTTGAAATAAATAAATGTGGGTCTTTATATAATATTTTCTAATATTTACAGATTCAAGTATTATGAGTTTGCCCGATTACGAGGACTCAAATACCTGTTTGTGAGTTTGCCCGATTACGAGGACTCAAAACAAAATAATGAGTTTGCCCGATTACGAGGACTCAAATATATTATCTGTTTGTGAGTTTGCCCGATTACGAGGACTCAAAACACAATAAATGAGTTTGCCCGATTACGAGGACTCAAATATATTATCTGTTTGTGAGTTTGCCCGATTACGAGGACTCAAAACACAATAATGAGTTTGCCCGATTACGAGGACTCAAATAACTGTTTGTGAGTTTGCCCGATTACGAGGACTCAAAACAGAATAATGGACTCAAATGGTGGTAACATTTACAGTTTATAATTTTACTATTTAATCACTCTGTCATCTCAATTATGAGATAATGAGAATTTACAATTTGAATTCTTCAGATAATCTGAAGTTAAAATAATATCTACTTTAAATAATTATTTCATCATATTTATTATACCTGTATACTATTCATAACATGTTATAAATAATTATTGTTTTTACAACTCTACTAACGTTTTCTTGTTCTCTTTCACGCAGATGCTGTTATCATTTTGAAGTCTCTGATCGCCTGCTGAGCTCTCCATTGCCATTGCGTCAAGATAATTACCCACTTTTGTTATATCTTAACCTTACAATTTTTCTTTTTTTATTCCGAGAGTAAGAAGAAATTGTGTAATGGTTTAAAAAAAAAAACATGTATGAGGACATACAACATAAATATCTAATGGCCGGATCGGACTGGGGACATTCCGGATCGGACTGAGTGCATTCCGGATTGTACCGAGTACATTCCGGATCGGACTGCGGACATTCCGTACTCAGGACAGCCGACTATTAGCATCATTAAATACCTCTACCAAATATTTCCTTGCAAATAATAAGTGAAACGATCCGAAATGTCACTGTCAATGATAGAGACAGGGACTAAAAGAAAAGAAGTTGAAGAGGATAGACGAGATGGGGGGATTTTTCTGAATTGATTAGCAGGAACTAGGAAAAGAGAATTTATATTGTAAAACACAGGAAAATTATGATAAAAACCAATGTTCTTCGATAAACAGATTATCATTAAAGTAATGTATTGCTTGAGATTGATGTTTGAACTGATTTGATAACAACATGTAGCTTTAAATCTGGAAATCTGGAATCAAACAAGCCTTTGTTTCATTCCAGATTTAAAGCTACATTACATTTTTTATCCCATACATCAGTTCATCAGTTTTAATGTTTGAGAATACCTGAATTTGTTTTTTATATAAAAGAGGTGCTTAATTTTTTTTTGGAACTTTAAGGACTAATATGTGACTGTGTATGTTATGTATACAGTGTGTTAGTTAATTTCTATAGATGTACGAAAAATAAATAATCTTTAAAATAATTTGCATTTTTTCCTTTTTCCTTTTAAAATACCTTACTAGTAATTTTGTAATATTTTTTATATTGCCCGTCCTACAGCAAACATTTTGTAGTTGGATTTGGACTCCTCCGACTCCGATTGTAACCCAAGGCATGTCCAGGAAATGATAAGCCCGTATCTGGCAACCCTAACCTCCACGCGTTCGTGAGAAAAGTGGGTTGACAGACGGACAACAAAGTGATCATTATAAGGGTTCCTTTTTTCCTTTTGAGGTACGGAACCCTAAAAATTACCTGAGCTTCTGGTGGAATCGACGCGTGACCCGAGAGCTGGCTGGCGAGTATCTGGCGAAGCGCATCAGCATTGCCATACAGCGGGGCAATGCCGCCAGCGCGTAGCGGGGACGCGACGACTGGTATTGATTATGGATCAGTTGAGCTACCTGTAGATTGTTTGCAACAGTCTGCAGTTAGCTCAATTGTTTCAATTATAAATACTATGTAGTTCTAATTTGTTACAATCATTTGATTGTAATTTTCTTTGTCAAAAAGTACAGAATAAGAGTTTATAATAAAAAAAAAAAAATTTTGAAAAATGAGAAACCTTGAAAATTACAATATTTTCTCTCCTAGTCGGATATTGTTGTTAAGAAGAATGTTTAGTTCAGTAGAACGCGTGCCAAAGAGTAAGCGGGGGCAGGGGCAGGCATGGGGCAGGTGAAACCAAGTGCAGTATGGTTGGTTTTTTTTAACCCACAGCAGTACTTGGAGGTTTATACCTACCTACATAGGGATTTTGTTAACTCTAGTATACATTCATTCTTATTTCTAGTATTTATATTATGTATGTCGCTATTTTTAGGGAATTGATTGATATTTCTATGAGTGTACAACAAGTTTTCATAAATGTATTGACATGGTACTGTCATAATGTTTATTTCTTTGAATTTATCACGCAGGGTTTCTCTGGGGCCCATATTATAGATTGCACGAACAGCTCTCTTCTGCAGCACAAATACGGTGTTAATATCTGCAGCGTTCCCCCACAGCAGTATGCCATAAGACATAACAACTATGGAAGTAGCTGAAATAGAAGTATCAACGTCTGTAAGATGACGGATTTTTTTGACTGCATTCGCTGCAGAACCAAGTCTCTTCGCTAGCTTATCTATGTGTGGGCCCCATTGAAGTTTACTATCTAAGGTTATTCCTAAGAATACTGTACTGTTTACAATTTCTAATGTTTCTCCTTTTACGTTTACATCAGCCTTAACTTGTTTTACATTAGGTAGAGTAAATTTTATACATTTCGTTTTGGTTTCGTTAAGCAAAAGATTATTGACACTAAACCAATGTACTACTTTTGAGATGGCATTATTCACATCGTCGAAATTTGTTATTTGTCGTTTCATTTTAAAAATTAATGAAGTACCTATCATCAGCAGGGAGGGGGGGGGGGGGGTTCCGACCCCAATGGTCAGTTGTGGGGGGGAGATAATTAAAAATTCCTATTTTCAGTTTCCCATACAAATAGTTTTAATTTCCTAGTGCCTAAATAAAGTAACAACCCTATCCGGGTAACCTGTACCTACCTATACCTCTGCAGGTATTTATCTTCGTAATTTTCTTCGTCTCTAGTTCATTTACAATATCAATAAACCCAAGATGGCAACATAAGTAGGTAGGTAGGTATTAGGATTACAGTCTTTAAATAATAGGTACCTATCTAAGCAGCTGGTGGAAAATTTTATGAATAAGTAGGTTGATACCTACCTGGTTTTATTTAACATAGGTATTTCACAATGCATAAATAAAATATTTCCTAGTAGGTATCTTGTAACTTATGTAAGTTTTGTAGGATTGGACGGTACGTGTAATAAGATTCGCTTCAGTTGGGTGTCCCACGACACTTCACGAATTTTCTTATTTTAGTATCTGTTCAAAGGTAGAAAACGGAAAGATTTATGCTATGCTTTTGAACACACGAATTTCTAAAAATTTTGGTATTTAAAATGGGGGGGGGGGATGCCCCACTTTCGGATAGTACACCTATTTTGATACACGTTGTATATAGGGCAGAGGGGTTATTATGGCGTCATATTTTTGGTTCTGAAAGTAGGAGTATAGTTTACTTTTAATTTTATTTATACTGAAGACTGGTATATGAATATAAAACTCCTTACTTAAATAAATAAATAAGTACCTACTTAAATGGATAATAAAATGGACACTAAAACTTTACTTTACTAAACACTAGACGATCGCCTCGCGGTTTCAACCGCGTAGTTCTCGTTCCCGTGGGAATTTCGGAATAAAATATAGCCTATGTCACTCCCTGAAAAGTAAGCTTCCTAACGGTGAAAGAATTTTTCAAATCGGTCCAGTAGTTTCAGACCCTATTCAATACAAACAAACAATCAAATCTTTCCTCTTTATAATATTAAGTACCTACCTATAAATGAAAACAATAATTCTTTCCTTCTTACTTGTAAAAACTAAAATAATTAATAATTATCGACTTCTTTTACCTAGTTCATTATTGTCGATGTCGATAGTCAGAGGTCAGAGTGTGAACACTAGCGTACCGTACGATGTACTTGTATTAGTTATACTCGTATGGCCGACTAGAGACCAGAGACTAGAGAGTGGTGCCAGAGTAACCCCGCGTTCATTTTAAATCGTCTTTTCTAGAAACCGAACCCTCTCAGGAAGAAGACTCAAATTCGGATGTACTGAGTTGTCCAATTAATAAAGCTTCTAGATTTACTATCATTTAGCATCATTTGATCGAATAATAATACCACCTGACAGAGTAACCTCGCTGAGGGGCAATTCTGGCATTTTCCAGTTTTCTGTGTAATTCTTTATAATACACCATTTATTTCAGTGTTTTCTTATATATCAAAACTATTAAGAAGAAGGCAGATAAACATTAGTTAGCACCAATATGCCAGAATTCACGAAACTCAATCATGGAAAAACTACGAAAGCTTAAAATTTTGACCTCATAATTTTGTACAGATGCCCCTCATAATCCGCATCCCGCTGCGATCATTGACAGTTCTACTCGCACTCGCCCGTGTTCAGCATCCCGCTGCGATCATTGACAGTTCTACTCGCACTCGCTCGTGTTCAGCATCCCGCTGCGATCATTGACAGTTCTACTCGCACTCGCTCGTGTTCAGCATCCCGCTGCGATCATTGACAGTTCTACTCGCACTCGCTCGTGTTCAGCATCCTGCTGCGATCATTGACAGTTCTACTCGCACTCGCTCGTGTTCAGCATCCTGCTGCTATCATTGACAGTTCTGCTCGCACTCGCTCGTGTTCAGCATCCCGCTGCGATCATTGACAGTTCTACTCGCACTCGCTCGTGTTCAGCATCCCGCTGCGATCATTGACAGTTCTACTCGCACTCGCTCGTGTTCAGCATCCCGCTGCGATCATTGACAGTTCTGCTCGCACTCGCTCGTGTTCAGCATCCCGCTGCGATCATTGACAGTTCTGCTCGCACTCGCTCGTGTTCAGCATCCCGCTGCGATCATTGACAGTTCTGCTCGCACTCGCTCGTGTTCAGCATCCCGCTGCGATCATTGACAGTTCTGCTCGCACTCGCTCGTGTTCAGCATCCCGCTGCGATCATTGACAGTTCTGCTCGCACTCGCTCGTGTTCAGCATCCCGCTACGATCATTGACAGTTCTACTCGCACTCGCTCGCACTACAGATGAATCAGTCCAACATGTTGGACATGTAGTAGGCGGTTGTGTCTAAGCTGCTCACGCGGTACATTGAAGTCTAATTTGCTAAGAAGTTCTAGACAGTCATTGTTGATAATCTTATGAATATAAAGATAATCAGCTATAATTATTAGTATTATTTAACGGGTTTTTATCGCGTTTATTTACCTATTTCTCCCGACGCGACGTTTCAACAGGTTTACACACTGTCGTGGTCACGGGATGACTGGAGCCTTTAAATAATACTAATAACTGGACCGTTAAATAATACTAAGTAATAGGTAATTTATGTGTTCAGATCGCGTAAGTTTAAAAACACAGGTATCCTAAGAACCGCTGTTGGATCAGTGTGCCCAACAGTAAGCTAGGTATGTAAGCTGATATTAGCTAGATCTATAAAGATGAGCTGAGTAGAAGCTAAATGGTTGCTTCCCTACAGCTTCGAGCTGACAAGGGTTGGGTTGATCTCCGGAGAGGCGGAGACAATAATACAACCAAACTTGTTGACTTCTTGTAAGAAAGTATTTAATCGGTGTTTGAGCTAGAACTGAGTAAAACACATCTAGAAACGAGCTATTAACATTTTCCGCATTCTTCCTAGCTAGCTAAATCTGTACCATCTGTACGGCTTGTACAAGTACAACCCGAGCAACTATACTGTACCATCTGTACGGCTTGTACAACCGCCGCTGAACACTTTCAACACGAGCAACTATACTGTACCATCTGTATGGCTTGTACAACCGCCGCTGAACACTTTCAACACGAGCAACTATACTGTACCATCTGTACGGCTTGTACAACCGCCACTGACTGAACACTTTCAACATGAGCAACTATACTGTACCATCTGTACGGCTTGTACAACCGCCGCTGAACACTTTCAACATGAGCAACTATACTGTACCATCTGTACGGCTTGTACAACCGCCGCTGAACACTTTCAACACGAGCAACTATACTGTACCATCTGTACGGCTTGTACAACCGCCGCTGAACACTTTCAACACGAGCAACTATACTGTACCATCTGTACGGCTTGTACAACCGCCGCTGAACACTTTCAACACGAGCAACTATACTGTACCATCTGTACGGCTTGTACAACCGCCGCTGAACACTTTCAACACGAGCAACTATACTGTACCATCTGTACGGCTTGTACAACCGCCGCTGAACACTTTCAACACGAGCAACTATACTGTACCATCTGTACGGCTTGTACAACCGCCGCTGAACACTTTCAACACGAGCAACTATACTGTACCATCTGTACGGCTTGTACAACCGCCGCTGAACACTTTCAACACGAGCAACTATACTGTACCATCTGTACGGCTTGTACAACCGCCGCTGAACACTTTCAACACGAGCAACTATACTGTACCATCTGTACGGCTTGTACAACCGCCGCTGAACACTTTCAACACGAGCAACTATACTGTACCATCTGTACGGCTTGTACAACCGCCGCTGAACACTTTCAACACGAGCAACTATACTGATGTACTAACTGTACTTCTGCAGGGGTATTTTAATTCATTCGATTCGTTTTCGAATTCGATTCCGACAGATCTATAAAAGGCTATTTTGATTTCGCCTCGTGTAGCTGTAGATGATCGAATTAAGGAGCTCCTCCTCATTGACATGGCCATTAGTCAACAAATTTGCTTCGGATTTTCGATCATCAACCCGAGGCGAAATCAAAATAGCCTTTTATAGATCCGTCGGAATCGAATTCGATTTTATGATTCCGATTTGATGATTTGAAGCATAAGTCAATATCCCTAACATATAATGTAAGAAGTAGGGGGTCTTGCAGAGACCCCTGAGAGACCCCACTTGGAGCAGGAACCCAACTAGAGATATAGTTATTGAGAACGACTGCCTGAGATCGATTGTCAATATACGATGCAAACCATCTCAGCAAATCACCAATGTTAATAATCAATGTTAATACTTAGGTAATATTAACATCACAAACTCGATGCATGGCAAGTAAATATAACTAGTCGCTGACTGTTTCCGTTGCAGAGAGTGGAGCGGGCGCGACGCAAGCGCACGCGCACGCGCAGGGCACGCCGCGGCGCGCGCGCAGCGCCCCCGCCCCCGCCGACCGCTGGCTCGGCCTCATCGCAGGTGGGCACACACCAGCGCAGCACAGCACAGCACACACCAAACACTAATCCTCGCACTTTCAACTTTCAAGACTGGCTTCACTAATGAGTGCTGGCTGTCGCTGGTCCTTCGAGCCGGATCGACTCCCACTTACTCTGTACTCTGTCTGTACCTACTTGTAAGGAATGTAACGTGTGTTTCTGTTGTGCAGAGTACGCGCGGGGCGCGGGCGCGGGCGCCGCCGCCGCCGGGGCGGGGGAGGGCGACTGGTTCCCGCGGCCCATCCCGCTGACGCTGCCCCTCGGTACGTGTCTCTCTGACTCCCCAGAGCGCATGCTGCATGCAACAAGAACCCACCTACAGCCATATCATTCATATTATGTCTAGCAAGATTTTACTCGTTAATTTATTTCTAAGGTACAAAGTACCTATAGGTAGGTACTTTGTACTTGATGTGTTTGTAAGACTATTGTGCCCTTACTGTCGATGTACGCATGTCCCTGACGGGTGTGGTCCGGCAGGTCGCGGCGGCGCCGGCGTGCCCGTGCTGCTGCTGCCCCTCCCGCTGCCCGCAGCCGCCGCAGCCCCCGCAGCCGCCGCAGCCCCCGCACAGGAACATTCGACACGTGAGTACCCGCTCCCTCGTACCGGAGCTCATACATTGATCATATTTATTTGACTCTGTCTTATTTCACTATTTGTTTCAATTTCAGAATGCTTTACAGCGGAGGGCGGTGCCCCCGCCCCCGCTCCGACGAGCCCGGAGCGCGTCCCCGAAAGCCCCCACCGCAGTCCCCTTGCGGACCCTTACGATAGGCCCCCCGCAGACCGCACTCCGCACCCGTTTGAGCCGGCACCCCCGCACCCCACCGCCGCCGGCGAGCCGACGGGCCCTGCGCCCGCGCAGCCCGAGGAGGAGCCCGCCGTGCCGTATCTCGACTACGTCGGTGAGGAGAGGAACAACCATTTCACAAATCCTCGTATCTTCCAGACTGAACCTACTCATCGGTCGTGTCGTGCTCCGTTCCAGTGTCGTCCCAGCAGCTGGTGGAGCTGTTCCAGGCGCAGACGGCGCCGCAGCCGGAGCTGCCGCCGGTCGTGTTCCCTGACTACTCGGGCGCCGCGCCCTCGGAGGCGGAGCAGGCGGCGCCCCCGCCGGCCTGGGGGGGCCGCCTGGTGCGCCTGCGCCGCTACCAGCTGCAGCCGGCGCACGAGGCGGGCCCCCCGCCCCGCGCGCAGGACGGCGCCCCGCCCGCGCCGCGCATCGCGCACTCGCTGGTGCTGCGCGGCGAGCTGACCGTGCCGCGCGCCGGCTACTCGGAGCCCTACACGGTGTGGTGGGACGCGGCCAGCGGCGCCGCGCGCGTGGACCTGCACGCCGGAGGCACCTCGCTCTACCGCGCGCCGCTGCCCGACGGACGCGTGCGACACGTCGAGGTCGAGACCATCTAACAACATAACCTACGCAATAGGACATTCCAAACTTTGCTTCCAAAATCATAATCAAATTTGTTCAATCGCCATCATAAAATTAAACTTCATTTTAATTTCGATGACCTATGAATTTATGATCGGCCTTCGCCGTTCGCGTCGGCCGCGAGCCGACCTCTGACGATGGTGACGTGCGTTCTCTTTGAGAAGCGGTGCTTGTTCGAGAGTGTACCTGTGTGTGTGTGTGTGCAGATGCGCGTGGACCGGTCCGGCGCGCAGGAGACGCGGCGCTGCGCCGCGGGCGCGCCCCGCCCCCCCGCCGCCGAGGACCGCGCCCTCCCCGGGCTGCCCGACCTGCACGCCTTCTCGTTCAGCGGTGAGTGGCGCTCCCGCCCCGCGCCCCGCGCCCCGCGTGGTGCCGGCGCCGGCAGCCGTGTCTGATGCGTGCGTGTCCCCCGCAGGGTACGTGGACTCGGAGTACGGCCGCGTGGAGCGGTGGGCGCACGCGGTGAGCGGCGACGCGGGGGAGCTGGGCGGCGCGCGGGGGGAGGCGCTCACCTTCCGGCACGAGCTGCTGCTGGCGCGCGCGCCGGACAACCGCACCGTGACGCCGCTCAAGTACTCGGTGCAGGTGGACAGCTCCGTGCTGGGCGCGCGCGCCGACGGCTACGTGCACCGCTACACGGAGCTGCGCGACCAGCAGCACGAGCCCGGCTTCTTCGTGCTGGACCTCGGTAGGTATCTCCCTCCCCTGCCCTGCCCCCCCCCCCCTGCCCTCCCCTCCGCGAGGTCGACGCTGACGGCGCGTGTTGTTGCAGTGGAGTCGTGCGACGAGGTGGCGGCGGGCGCGGCGCCGCGCGCGCGCCTGGAGCCGCTGCGCGAGTACACGCTCAGCTACCGCGACCCCGCGCACTCGGCCGCCTACGACCAGTCAGTACCAGACCCGCTGCATACTCTACTCTACAGCTGCTCTCTGCCTGCTACTTGTACTGTACTCTAGTGCTTGACTGATTGTTCAGGTTCAAGGCTCAGCACGCGCGCCGCTACTGGGACGACACGGAGGAGGCCGTGCGCAAGAACCTGCTGATGCAGCACACGCGCTTCGTGGCCTCCGGCAACCGGCAGGGGGCCACCTTCGCCATGGAGGTACTCCTTCACTTATTCCATGGAGTCGTTCATTAATAAATAAATCCTTTATTGTGGAACAAAAACAATGCCCAACAAACATTTTAGTCATATAAGTACAAGTTACGCGACTCAAAATGGTATAAACATCGCATTGAAGTAATTTCTGCGTGTTATATCACTTAGTGCCTCTTATCTTTATACAACTTCTAGTCGTATATAGACATCATTATTAACTTCTATACGACTGTTTATACGACAATTATACAACTTTCAGTAGTAAAACCACTGCTGAAATATTAGTAACGTCTATACGACTTTTACATCGGCAATAATCGTGTTAGAGTTGCGAGAACTACTTTTACGTGACGTTCGTGTAAAAGTGATAAATTGTACCCTTATACGACTTTATATCATGTTAGATTAGTCGTGTTAGAGTCGCAAGATCCACTTTTACGTGACGATTGTATATAAGAGTGGTAATTTTCACTCCTAGACTATTTTAAGTAAATTTGAACCCTTTTATCCTACTATTTAACGACTAGCTACCATATTTTTGTTATACAAAAAACAGTTGTAAGTCATTAAAATGAACAGACAAAGCTGGTCAAAGGTAAAAAAAGTGGTGCTTTTAAAAGAAAAGTAAAAATAAACTATATTGCGCTTCTTAGTTCCAACTTTATTACACCGAATATTTCTACACGACAAGTGAACTGTAAAGAGACTGCAATGGGTTCCGTACAAAGTTTAATTTTGAACTCAGGAGACTTGATTCCTAGACTCAACTACCATGACAATTGAGGATGTCCCTTCTGCGCCCACCATGGAATATGAGTCTTTCGCCACCATAGCTAGGATGCATCATCTGTCGCCATCATCGTTGAAGATGAGTCTTTAACTACTATATCTGTAGATGAGTCTTCAGCCGCCACCATTGGGGATGCTTATTCAGCCACGTTACTTGCCTACAACATACATACACAATTACAATTACAATTCATCATCATCATCATCATCAATGGCCTTTACATCCACGAAGGATGGTTTATGTAGTATACAATTACAATTAAGACGGCCTGAAAACGTCGTCAGCAGAGTTGGTCAACAAATCATACGAACTAACTCAACTTAGGGTCAGTCGGAGTACTTGTGAAAAAATAATTGTATTTGAAATGATAAAATTGCCTCTTCTGTGATTGAATAGTTTTAACAATCAAGTTACTCGGCAAGCGTAGACTAGGATGCCCTCCGGTTAGCTGGAATTATGATGTGCAAAAAGTCGCCAGCAGAAGAGAACGAGCCGAAGACACAGTGCTATTGCGCCCATTTGGTGTGGGTGGTGCCTATGTCAAGCACTGGACTGCTATAGGCTGCTGATGATGAGAAACAATTGAGTCTTAACTTCTCAATCAGGATAAGCCATCTTACCTTTAAACATTCCGTGTCCATGTTATTGAAATTAATTTCAATTAAATTATTTTTTCGTGGATGTTTGTTTTCTTTATTTTCAGTGTCTGTGGCGTCAGACATAAGAGTCATATCTTGTTCTGCTGTTTCATAGTCGAAGATGTTTTCCCTAAGTAAGATACAAGGCAAACACTTCCAGTCCGATTGAGGTGTGGACTTTTCGTTTTTTTTAAGTAAAAAAACATTTTTTGTAGGCCAATATAAATTCCCATCTTTTTCCCATAATGAGGGTACTGTTAAAATTAATCTTCTTCCGCGTTCGATGGTTTCTATAATTTTAAATGGCGGTTTTCTTGAAGAACTAGAATAAAAGTAATATTATTAGTTTAATTTTTAAACACGACACTATTTTATTATTTCGTAAAAACTAAAAAAGCATATTAGCGCGGCGCCGCGACAGAACACAACACTCACTTCGTTTATTCAAAACAAACTGAGCAAGCGAGCACTGTTACTGAGAGATGTCACACCAGGTGGGGGCACCAGCCAAATTACCGAGACAGTTTTTGTAGTGTAGGTACCGGCTGAGCTTGTAGAATGAGAATAGAACATACTATACAACCATAATCCCACAATGTCAACAGGTAGGTGCCTACTTAGTACGACTGCTTTTACCGAGCCTATTGCTTTACAATTATCGAAGCGCAAAAGTTTTTAGAATTATCGGTTGGAGCGGTAAAAAACAAAGGTACCTTCTCCTAACCAAAGAACTAGGTAGGTGTCCGTTTGTGGGATTATAGTTTTGGAAAAATACCTATTTTGATATTCCTAAAAATTAAAAACCATACATAAATAAGTAGGTAGGAGAAAGTTTAGATTCTCTGATCAAATTACGAAAATAGCTTACCGGAAAATATTTCCTGTCATAATTATACCTAGTTTCATAAACACTAAAATGTTTTTTCTCATAGGATTTATTTGACTGAACCCTAATTACGTTAATATGGCAGACAACAAAAGAAGCGCAAATAGTGAAAAGTCGTTAAGAAATTGTATTACGGTCGTGTCTAAAACTCTAAGTCGTATTAAGGTAGCCTTTATGACATTCGTCAAATTAAAGTAAAATAATTATTTAAAATTAAATAATTTGTAAGGCGCGTTAATTATAATGAGATTAGCAGCGCATATTACCCGATAACATTAATTTCCCAATTGAATTATTTATTTGAAAACGAATTTCAATGATGTACTTACGTAATAATTATAAAATAAAATGGCTGTACTTACCTTACATGATAAAAATGATATCACATTAAAAATATACAGTCTGATTTAGTTTTACACGATATCTTTGAGATCACTTCAGAATAAAATCCCGTGAAAAAGTCGTCATTAACACTACATAATCGACAAAATGTCGTAAAGCAGCGGTAATAAACACCATAACTCGATTAAAAGTAAATAACTCGACATCTATACGGCCACTACACGACCATGTTAGTGATTAATACGACTGCTACACGACTCTATTACGACACTAATTCGTATAAAATGGGCCTTTTCTGGGTTGTGTTAACGTGATAGCGACGTCTTTACTACCAGAGTTGAAACCAAAAGTTAGAATCGGCACGTTGCGGCGACTTATGAAATGTTTGTTAGGTGGTTACATGTTACATGGTTTTAAAATGAAAAACGAGTAAGTCGTCTGTATCTGTAGAGATATGGTATGGTATGGTATGGTATGGGTGTAGCCCCTGTCCGTTGTGTTGCAGATGAACCACCTCGGCGACCGGCTGGACGCGGAGCTGGACGTGCTGCGCGGCGTGCGGGAGGAGCGGGGCGCGGGGGACGCGGCGGAGGGGTTCCCGCACGCGCGCGACCAGGTGGAGGCGTCGCGCGCGCGCCTGCCGCGCCACTTCGACTGGCGCCAGCACGGCGCCGTCACACACGTGCGAAGTCAGTGTCCAATGTGCCCGATGTGCCCGATGTCCACACCTAGTTAACTCCCAATCTTCTCTCTCACTCTTCCCTCACGGCGGAGCTCGTACTTGCGAGACAACCTGACCACTCGCATAGTATTGTGCGTCATCCCTCACCTCAGGCTCATCGGCCCAACTCCCGAAGCATCGGAGGCAGCTTTGACTAGAGTCGTGTAGGCGCGGACAGGGCACTCGTAGCGTAGGTGGGTCAGAGAGACTGTTGTGTTGTGTTGTGACTATGTCCCTGCCTGTCTGCAGACCAGGGGTCGTGCAGCTCGTGCTGGGCGTTCGCGGTGACGGGCGCGGTGGAGGGCGCGCTGTGGCTGCGCACGCGCGCGCTGGTGCCGCTCAGCGAGCAGGTGCTGGTGGACTGCGCGGGCCCGTTCGGCGGGCACGGCTGCGGCGGCACGTGGCCCTCGGCGGCCTACGAGTACGTGCGCAACCGCGGCCAGCCCGCGCTCGCCGACTACCCGCCCTACAAGGCCAAGGTGGACGCCTGCGCGGCTGACTCCGCGCCGCCCGTCACGCACATCTCCGGCCACGTCAACGTCACCAGGAACAACGTGGACGCGCTCAAGGTACGCCCCTCCCCCGACCCACCGGCACCCCGGCACCCGCCCCTCCGACCGACCCCGCTCACCCGCGCGCCGCCCCCTCTTGCAGGTGGCCATCCGGCGGCACGCGCCCACCGTCGTCATCATCGACTCCACGCCGAAGAGCTTCGTGTTCTACAAGAAGGGCGTCATCCACGACGAGCGATGGTAAGTCGAACGATTGCTATGGCTCTTTAAAACTTTATTATCTTGAATTTATGTAACTTGTGTTTATGTATACTTAATATTATTTTCTCTTTCTATGTGTGGAAACTGCTTAGCTTGTTTTTAACCCCCGCCCGACACAAATAGAGGGGTCTTATAAGGTTAACGTGTCTGTCTGTGGTATCGTAGCTCCCAAACGGATGAACCGATTTTCGTTTAGTTTTTTTTTGTGTCACAGATATTTTTTAGCCCGAGTGTTCTTGGCTATGTTTCATGAAAATCTGTTCAGCCAATGAACGACGTCGGGTTTTAAAAAAAATTAATTCTGTCTAATTTTTTTGTGTTTAATTTTGCAGTTCTAAAGCTTTTTGATTCCCTAAGATAAATAAAGTAGTGGGATACGGAGGTCGGAGTCGGAGTGGGTCGGTGGAGGATCCGGGAGTACGCACCTTGCTTCTCTGTTGCAGCGCCAAGAACAAGGCGGAGCACGCGGTGCTGGCGGTGGGGTGGGGCGTGCGGCGCGGGGGCGAGGAGCACATCATCGTGAAGAACTCCTGGTCGGCGGCGTGGGGCGAGGGGGGGTACGCGCGGCTGCAGGCGCGCGCCAACACGTGCGGCGTGCTGTCGCGCCCCTCCTACCCGCGCCTCGAGCGCCCGGACGTCGACCGCCTGCCGCCCGCCTCCACCGCCTCCGCCGCCGCATAGACTGGCAGAGGCTTGGACAAAGTTTCAGTGTCGAACTACACAAATTAGTGCCATGTGAACGTAAAATAGCAGAAATATGTAGAAATATGAGCAATACTCAAAATAAATAAACGGAATAAAAATGAAGTTTTATTAAACACTAGCTGTACCCGCGACTTTGTCCGCGATTACCTGCTGACTAATTATTCACATTTGACAACAGTTTCTCTACGCTGAAATATTGTGTTGTTGCCCTTTTTCATTTCAACAGTCATCGCTTTGTTATCTATACTTTTACGCTCTAGGGCAAGAATTATATCGGTGTAGGTTTCACAAAGTGGTTTATTGAGAAAAGTTAACCTACATGAATGCAACAAAGGAAATTAATAGAATCGCTTACAGTCTCTGCAAACCACACCGCACTCGTCCAAGATACCTCGCAAAAGTCTATCCCGAATGTGACAGCCGCCACCCATCAACACTTTTCTTTTTCTATTTTGAACCGCAGCCAAGGAGTTTGGCTTATACGGCCCACCTGACAGTGTGCCGTCTCTGGCAGCACCATTGAAGGCAGGAAGGCGGGCAGGGCAGGCAGGCAGACAGGCAGACAGGCTGGCTGACAGGCAAACAGGCAGGCACACTTAGGTGAGCAGAAGCCCAGTTGAAGAACCAGCAGCCGTAGCATTATTGTCATCGTCATCATTGTCCGAGTCTACGAAAAGGAAAACAACCTTAGTCATCATCATAAAGTAAAAAGCCATGGCCTATTCTTTCATCAATCACACATCCAAGGCCCCCTTTCAAGAACAAACAGTTTCTTTGACTTAGTCCTGCACTTTCATTTATCCATCACGTTTTGCGGTAACATAACATTCATCGACAGACACAAATCCTACTTGCGCCTAACAGGTTTACCATAAACGTCTGCGACGTCTGTGGGGCTCAGAAGACAAGGGCCCTTGTCTCCTGAGAAATACATACCTCGAGCGAGAACTTTTACGTTAGTGACCAAACAGAGCAGAACCCCCAGGGAAATGCCCACAGGGCAACGTCCACAAGCAACCGCCACAGGCAACCGCCACAGGCAACCGCCACAGGCAACCGCCACAGGCAACCGCCACAGGCAACCGCCACAGGCAACCGCCACAGGCAACCGCCACAGGGAAATGCCCACAGGGCAACGTCCACAAGCAACCGCCACAGGCAACCGCCTCAGGCAACCGCCACAGGCAACCGCCACAGGCAACCGCCACAGGCAACCGCCACAGGCAACCGCCACAGGCAACCGCCACAGGCAACCGCCACAAGCAATTGCCACAGGCAACCGCCACAGGCGACCGCAACAGGTAACCGCAACAGGTAAGCGCCACAGGTAAGCGCCGCAGACGACCGCTATAGCCAGCGACACAGGCCTTTCACTGTGTAGACGACGTGGTAGACATGCACACCACCCACACAGTCACACAAGGCCGGAACAAGTATTTCTGAAATATCAGAAAAACATTACACTCACTTTCAAAAAATGCGGCACAACTCTCGGGACATCACTCTCCCTTCCAAGGTACCATGTATTGCGCTGCGGCCTGGGTGGTTTTCCCACGGGCACCACTAAGCAGCTTTAGCTCGTAACGGTCACTTGGCAATACTGTGGTGACACGGTATGGACCTCTCATGCCAGCGTCCAGTTTTCCAGTAGATTGAGAGTACTTGATTACGAACACCTGGTCGTTAACTTTAAATACTCTGGGAGGGTGTCGATGACGATTTACCAAGGAGTCTTGTTTGTCCTTATTTCGTTTGAGCAATTCTCTGGCTCGGCTTCTGCTAAGTTCCCTCATTGCCTCGCAATTAGGGCTCGTAGTTTCGATTGCTACATCTTGGACTAGCGCACGTATCACAGGGGTAGTCGCCTCTGTACCAATTAACAATTGTAGTGGAGAGTACTGAGTGGTTTGTTGCTTAGTTATATTCAAGACTAACTGAATCTTACATAATGCCTTAGACCAAGATGCATTCCGATTATAACTTTCAACACGAATTAAGCTGAGTACAGTCCATACATAGCGTTCAACCTGACCGTTTGCGTGATGCATTTCAGGCGTTATGTAATGAATGTCACAACCGAGTTCGGATATCCAGTTAGTGAAGCTAGAAGCCCCAAACATTCGGCCTCTATCACAAACTACCAATTTAGGAGTACCAAACAACGAGATCGCGTTGTCAAATATACGCCTAAGTTCAGTGGCGTCTTGTCTGTACATCGAGTAAAGCAAACAATACTTTGTGAACGAATCCACCAGTACAAGTACGAACTTGTATCCTTCAGATTCGGGCAGTGGGCATAATACATCTACGTGCACTGTATTAAAAGGGACGTTAGATTTTTCCCATGACGTAATGGGTTGATGTGGGGCTCTCGGTACCCTTTTTTTTGAAATACAGATCAAACAGTGTGAAGTGTATTTTTTTACAAAAGACCAAAAAGTCAGACTCATCATGGCACCTTTTCTATATTCCATCGTAAAATTAAAGTCTTGAAGATAGATCCACCAACGTGCAACCCTTGGCAGTAAATCCTTCTTACGCTCGGTGGCTTTCAAAGCATTACAATCTGTCACAATTTTGAATTCTAGACCTACTAGAAAATGCCTAAAGTGTTGTAATGCTTTGAGAACCGCCAGCGTCTCCAATTCATACGAATGGTACCTGCTTTCCGCCCCTTGGGTAACCTTGCTGAAGTAGGCTACCACACGCTTACTGCTGTCCGCTTGTGTCTGCATGAGCACTGCCCCATAACCAGCGCTGCTCGCATCGGTGTGAAGTTCGGTAGCAAGGGCGGGGTCGAAAATTGCAAGTATTGGTTCGTTCGTTAGGCGTTCTATCAAATACTTACGAACCCGTTCTTGTTTAGGACCCCACTGAAACTTAACATTCTTGTTCGTGAGATAAGTGATACTGGCAGTTTTCGTTGCGTAGTCCTGTATGTACCGACGAAAGTATCCAGCTAGACCCAAAAGTTGTTGCACCTGTTTGACATTACCTGGTACCGGCGTATCAATCAACGCATCAATCTTTCGGGAGCTCGGTCTAACCTGACCATGACTAATGACTCGCCCCAGGTACTCTACTTCAGTACAAAGAAAGGTGCAATTTCGAAGATTGATCGCTAATTACAAGTCTCCGTAGTAAGTTCGCTACACAGGTTAACTTTCTTTTGCATTTGATCCCTTTGAAATGGACCTTGCGACCTATGTTTGGCAAAACAGTCCTCTTCTTTGTGCCCCATTTTTTTACAAAAGGCGCAACAGGTTTTTTTTCTCAATTCCGTCCAAGTTACTCATTTTAGGGCAACTAGCATACCTATGTCCAGTCTGACCACAGGAAAAACATCTGACTACCGGTTTATCATCGTTCAACCTGTTCCGACCTGCACTAGGTGCTACGAAACGATTATCCGCCCTACTGCGGCCTAGACCAGGCTTGACATAGACAGCTAAAAAATGAACCAAACTCTCCACAGTCAAATTGGCATTTACGGCCGCCGCCCGGACATGCACATCCGCGATACCACGTATCACAATCGCTACCATAAGCTGCTCACTCAATCCCTGCACTATACGTAAGCGCAGCAGTGAGCGTCGCGCATATTCAGCGTAAGTAGGAAACTGGTCTGACGAACTATTCACAACCTGAAACAGAGTTTGAGCATAATCGAGATGTTTGGGACAGAGACAGGCAAATTCCCTTTTAAAATTCAACCAAGTACGTGCACTGGCAGTCCACTCATCTAACCAGGTTCTTGCGTCCCCTTTTAGGCAATTTGCTACTCTAGACAAGCATTCAGAATCTCCCCAATAGTTTGCCAGCCTAGCTCGTTCTACCTCATTACACCATACCTCGAAGTTATTTAGCGCAGGATCAAAATTAGACACGTAATAATTTTTAGCCTTCCCTCTATCTATAGCAAGAAGTGCCCTTGTAAGATCACGCGTGACCGACGAAACATCATCATTATGTATTGGCGAGTGGGCACCGACAGGGGGGCCTACGTCCACATTATGTAGTGTAGGTGAGTGGACACTAACTGGAGGTGGTAAGAGTGAAACAGGAGCTGGTAGCGGTGTTTGTACCCCACTACCACTTCTCCCACTCACAAAACTACTCTCGATAGCACTCAATCGCGTCACTATCGAACCTAGCACCTCCCTAACAGAACCCTCGCGGGGGCGAGCGCTCGGTTCACGCCTGCGAGACCGCGAGCGATGTTCATGGCGGTGCCGGTGCGATTTGCTTCGACTACGAGAGCGATTCTCCCTTTTTTTACTTCGCGTTCGAGAAGATCGTAACATGACAAAAACAAACCCAACCGCCTGTTCATATAGATCCCTCTTGTTACAGTTTTATTAATAATACCTGTGTTTTGAACTAATATTATAACTATGAAATACTAGGTACAATTAATTATCATTTGCTATTGTTGAAAATACAGCGGAAAATCCCCAAGAAGCACAAGCAGCCTGAGTCACGCGCACCTGCACCTTGTTTTGGCGACCCGAGACGAGCCGATGAGTGCCGAGACGAGCCGACGAGCGTCAGCGCGCTCGATCGGAGCCCATTCTCACGAAAACCACAGAGCTAGACGAACGTTGCTACTTTGCTTGTCGATATACCTTTACCATTTTCATTATGTACTTGTAAGAAGAAGTTCGTTTGTTCCTAATTGTTCTTAATGTAAATTCCGTTGCAAGAAATTAAAGTAAAATCATCCTCTAAATTGTAAAAGTATTTCAATACATAAAGTATATACGATAACTGTGTTTTATGTTGAGATCCTGCCATCCTTCTGAGTTTATGGTCAAAAGCCTCCTATAGTTCAGAATCGGGATTCGAAAAGCTACGCACACAAAGAAGTGTAAGTACACATTTTGTTCCAAGTAATATAAGTGTTGTTTATTTTTGCCGATTTCTTTGTCCCTTTGTGCCAGCACTGGCAAGAGAAACCGATCGGGGCACACCCCGTGTTTCTCTTTTATGGTGTTTTTCCGCGTTACTCCGAATACTTGGCCGGGGCACTCCCTTGCAGACCTTGCAGTATTTCGCAGATCACGGTAGCATGAGGTACGAGAAAGACTAGTGAGCATAAAAAAAAAAAAATGATGGGGGTACTCCCGTAAATTTTTTCATCCATTGCGTAACTGAATGGTCTCGAATACGTCGCAATGACACCCTCTTGTAGTATTTTGAGGCTTACGGTTATATCATAAGGCATTCGACAAGAAAGGAGGTAACTTATGTTATGTTATGATTTATCACACCAACTCTTGCACCAGCCTTGGTTTTTACCCGTCAGTTTTTTCTCTACCCTCATGTTGAGAGATGAAAGAATCTAGATATGATTTTAACCTTTTACCACTATTGATAATTTATGAGGCACTTGTTCTTGATTTTCACTAGATCTACCTTCAAAGAAGGTTTATAACTTTATTCGGTAAATTTAATAATTATTTGACGAAGTACCTACGTCATGGTCATGTTACAGACCACGATGCAGGTCATGGTTCAGGTTATGTTGCAGACCACGTTGAAGGTCATGTTCTTATAGGCTATAATTAGAAACAAATAGATCGAAAACACTTTATTATACCGTAACGGTTAAGTTGTGATTTGTTCGGGCTGCAACCTACTATTGGCTTAGAATAGGAAACGTTACGATCTCAATCACTGATTTTTATAATTGTCTACTTAAATATGAGATGTTTACGTATTATGTAAATTACAATAGTTTTCTTTCTTCCGAGGTTATGGGCAAACAGAAAACCCGAGGTCTAAGTTCAAGAATGCAGCAACATCGCGCCACCAGGTTGCTGATTCTGATGAAAGAGAGGCCAGGCGCAGCTAGTCACGGTGACGAGTGGTGTCCCGTTTTCGCACAAGGCAGGTTGCAGCAGGTCGCGGTGAAGATGTGAAGGCAGGCCACCTGTGCGCCTGCATGTGACCAAGAACCACTAAATGAACCGTTCGGGAGCGCGCAACTTACTGTTATCCTATAACGTCACACGCAGCGAGCGCTGCGCTGGCCGGAGATTATCTTAAGAGATTTCGAAGGTTTAGAAATCTAAATGGGTCAATATCCTCCTTTGTAACGAAAAAAAGTCGTACGTTTAATTATTGTTAGACGACCTCTGTGGCGCAGCGGGCGAAGGTCTGCCTGCG
Source organism: Eupithecia subfuscata (assembly GCA_963564075.1). Taxonomy (NCBI): domain Eukaryota; kingdom Metazoa; phylum Arthropoda; class Insecta; order Lepidoptera; family Geometridae; genus Eupithecia; species Eupithecia subfuscata. The sequence continues at coordinate 21,357 of OY751118.1, read as the reverse complement.
ACGCAGGAGGTTGCGGGTTCGATTCCCGCCTCGGGACAAATCTTTGTACGATCTGCAGACATTTGTCCCGAGCGTTCTGGATGTTTTCTATGTATAATAAAAAAATATCTATCTATGTAGTGTATTGTATTAAGTATATCAGTTATCTAGTACCCATAACACAAGCTCTGCTTAACTTGGGGCTAGATAATGTTGTGTGAAGTGTCCAGCATTATTTATTTATTTATTGTCCGAGACTGAAATTGTTTTGCTCAAACTACAAACCATGAAATTGCCGGTTGCCCAAAATCAATTATTCAAATGCTTATTATACAACATCTTTTTAATGGACGTACTATGGTACTACGGTTATCCTAACATTTAACACCTTGTTTAGACAATATTTACCGCAGTCAATCTTCTACCAACAAAGCAGTAATCAAGCATTTCAAATCGGACCAGTATGGTCAGTGTTAATTTTAGTAATACCTACCTAGAATAGAATCATTTAAATGTATTTTTAGAAGACATGTCAAGTGTTGCAGTGCTCTTAAATTTATCAGCAGCGGTATCAATGCAATACTATCAGTAGTTTTGGACTGGTATGAGAATATTAATATATAACACAAGCTCTGCTTAGCTAGGGGCTAGATGATGCTGTGTGGATTGTCCAGCATTATTTATCTATTTATTTATATACCTACTTAATAAAAATAATGATTTAGAAAATGCATTTAAAATGTATTGTCTGCGCAACATTAAAATATTCTACCAGGCTATGAAACAATGACTCGGTTATTATTTTATTTTGTCTATTTTTAAACATAGTCATTGGCAAGTCCTTAAATTCCTTTGGTAATGTAATAGATGTCTGAAATGCCATGAAAACTTAGAATGGTGATTTGGAATATAATATCTTATTTATATGTCTAGTATGCCTGGATAAACTTCGCTTCTTTTGAAATAATGTAAGTATTGTTTAACGAATATGCAGATTTCTACCTCTATAGTGTAGGTACATAAGTGGCAAGTGAAGAACTTAGTTTTTTTAAGTGGTTTATGCTATCAAGTAACCAGGCTCCGCAAAGAACACGTGTGCATTTTTTGATACGAAAAGTCTCAAAAAAATGCAGGCGCTGAGTAACTCCGCCGAATTACCTCGCAATGGTGACCCATAGAGCAACGCAGAAGACAAATAATATTAGTCATGGTAGGCAGCCAGTGTTGCTGTTTGTGACACAGTTTTCCTAATTAACTATTAATATTAATCTTCAAGGTAAAACAAATCTATGATTGCTACTAAAATATAGTCAACATCCGGCTTCCAATTAGGATGTTCGTCAAGTTTAATACCTAAGAAAATACATGATTCAACACAACATCTTACATTAATTGATTGATATTTTAGGTACAAATTTATTGATTTAATTTTTGTAATTTTAAAATTGCACAAGTTTAGTCATGTCAATTTTAATAATTTATTTATTTCATTTTTGTACAATACAATCTGTACGTTTAGGTAACTACTACTGTCGCGTCATTGGCAAAACAAATCAAACAAAAAAAAACTATATAATTTAATAAAATACAATAAATGTACGCTTAATCAAATTATAAAATTAACCATTGACACCGTAACAAAGTGATCTTTTTGATTTCTGTCGCTTCGGTATGTATACTAATGTAAAGAAGTGACGAAGAAACCTTTATCCTGTTAGTTTTTATTATGTTTGTTATTTTTTTGAGTTGAAGCAAAGGCTTCCCAAGCTTTTCTATCTTCTAGATATTGTGGTATTTTGTAGTAAGCCTTATTGCACAGGAACGTTCTGACAATTTGTTTGACCTAATTTTGAGATTGAAAGTCACTAGTTTTGTTGTTGAAGTACACATTGCCTTTAAAAGATACTTGAATTTTCTGTAGCCTAGTTGTGGGCACAGGGAGTTTATATTTATATCTAGTATTCAAATTACGTATTTCACTATTTTTAGGGTTCGATTGATATTTCCATGAGTGCACAACAAGTTTTCTTATATTATATTGACATAGTGCTGTCATAATTATGGTCATGATATAGTTTGAACGATAAATACACCTTCAGACCAATCACAGAGGGCCGTATTAAGAATTTTGAAAGTAGAGTGATTAATTTTTGATTTTGAACTAAGTAGCTAACAACAATATTGCTTGTTCAGATGACCCCAACGATCTTTTTGCCAATCTCTTGAATGTTGTAAACAAAAAAAAAAAGCAGTACTCAAACTTATCACATTGACATATAGGGTCGGGTTTACTGATTGGGCCACTCCCGGTATTATATAAAAGTAGGATTAGGTTATAATAATCGGTTTAATCTTTATGGTGCTAGAAAAACTATGACACATGATCCTGCGTATTTTGTTTGTATATACCAGAATATAAAGCTATAACCAATTGCTCTAAAATGTTTAAGAAAGTTTCCAAGAAAGCCAAATTTACGATTTTAACTATAATAATAATGATTATTACAAACTCCTATAATAAAGTATAAGCAACATGGAGACTAACAAATAACGAAACTGGTACATCAAAGCCACGAATAGAAGAATGAAGTTAAAACTAATAATTTAATTCTTTACAAGAAAAAAAAAATGATGCGGTTTTTGCATTCAAAGTTGTTCCCTAGTCTTTTTGCTCTTAGGCATCAACGGCAGTTGAATTACTATTTACTAATTGTTGAAAATGTAAGGAGGTCTTTCTCTTTAGTCATGTAAAGTGCTGATTACTTATTGAAAAGGGTTTAAATCTGTTAACATCAAAAATACTGAGGATCTCTGAGGTATTTCAACCAAAGTACGATGCTTTAAGGAAGTGGCTCCCTGTTTGGTGTACATTTTCAATAATTGTGTCGACGCGGGAGTTGTTTTCCCTGATCTCATGAAATATAGTAAAAGGGTCGCCTGTTTATAAATCTGGTAACTGATCCATATGCAATTCCGCAATTAGAGACCGATTTCAATACTTTCCACACTAAAATAACAACATATTATATAAGTTGTTATTTTAGATTAGATTAGATTTCGATAAGCTATTCCATGGACATTAATTTGGTTTCACCAAGGGTAGATCTACAACCCATGCTGGTATAGTACTACTAAAGCATATATTTGATGCGTGAGGTAAAGCAAAAAAAAAAAATGCTATTGGTATATACTGTGACCTTTTGTAAGGCTTTTGTTTGTCATTCATGGTACACTAATTAGGAAATTGAAACACTATGGAATTAACAAGAAGACACTGGATCTTATATAATCATACTTTTCTGATAGAGTTATAAATTTAAATATTGCTAAAGAAAGACGTTTGTGACGTAGTTTTATTTCTGATAATTTGTTATTTGCTTAATTGATTTTTAGAGATGACAGCAATGTATAATAACAATGAAGTTAATGATTCACTTTCACGAATACTTACTAGATTGGTTCACCGCCAATTCATGTTACCAAATGTAGAATTCTCAACCAAAATTATGCTAAAAGATGAGATTGTTCACTTTATGATTCCATTGTTTTCCTAGAGTTACTTACATAATTATTGATTCCTGTCTTCAATGGAAGCCATAAAATGATGCTTTCGCATGCAGACTTAGTTCGAACAATTAGACACATTACCAATGAAGATACAGCTATGTAAGTTTATTTCAGTTACTGCCATAGTATTATGTCTTATGGTATATTGCTTGGAGACAGGCAGATGACATCAAAACTAGCTTTGTTCTTCAAAAAAAAACAAAGGAGCAGTAGTTACTATTGCGTTATTTGTAAATTGAAGCCTTCTCAGTTCTTGGAGGGATTTTGTTTGAAATAAATAAATATTCCATGATTTTGATTATTCTATGATATATTAATAAATATTAAACAGAGTCCTTACACAGAAGAAATGTAAGTAACTTTGTTCCATCAGTTTCAATTTTGAACTGATCACATAAATTGTTCTTTGTATGTTTTACGCTTTAATCTTGATTTTACACAAAAGCGTGAATTTAACTTATGGCACTATCAATTTTGGACTGATACCACACATTGTTATTTTTATGCGCTTTAATCAAGTTAAGATTTTACACAAAAGCGCGTAGTAACTCTCAATTTTGGACTGATATCATATTGATGCTTGTATGTGCTTTAATCAAGTTACTATTGTATATACATATATGGTAAATAGCGTGTAGTTATGTACATGTAAGATTCGTATCGCTATCACAGACAACCTCAAAAATATTCAATTAAGTGTGCTAGTCAATGTAACGGACTTTCACTGTAAATCGTAATCAATAGCTAGTAACGATCAATGTCATGGATCGAGCTACAAATTCAATATTATCAATGGCAGGTAACGGTCAATGTCATGGATCGAGCTACAGATTCAATATTATAAATGGCTGGTAACGATCTAGTTATGGGTCGAGCTACAGATTCAATATTATGAATGGCTGGTAACGATCAATGTCATAGATCGAGCTACAGGTTTAGTATTATCAATGGCTGGTAACGGTCAATGTCATGGGTCGAGCTACAGATTGAATATTATGAATGACTGGTAACGATCTATGTTATGGGTCGAGCTACAGATTCAATATTATCACTGGCTGGTAACGATCAATGTCATGGATCGAGCTACAGGTTCAATATTATCAATGGCTGGTAACGGTCAATGTCATGGGTCGAGCTACAGATTCAATCATTATGAATGGCTGGTAACGATCAATGTCATAGATCGAGCTACAGATTCAATATTATCAAAAAAAAAACATTTTAATTTATTTTAATTTAAACATTTTAATTATTAAAACATTTTAATTTAATTTATTATTTTGAAAGTAACATTTTAATATCGTGGATCGAGCAACTAATTAAAATTTATTTAATGGCCGGCGGCGGCTAGTGTCTTGAATCAAGCAACAGATTCAAGTTTATGTACCCTAGTTAATATAATGAACTAGCTAATAAAGTAAAATATTTTTTTTTTAATTAACAATAACGAAGGGACTCGTTAGTGAGTGGATGGCCGAGCTGTTACAGTTTTATTAATAATACCTGTGTTTTGAACTAATATTATAACTATGAAATACTAGGTACAATTAATTATCATTTGCTATTGTTGAAAATACAGCGGAAAATCCCCAAGAAGCACAAGCAGCCTGAGTCACGCGCACCTGCACCTTGTTTTGGCGACCCGAGACGAGCCGATGAGTGCCGAGACGAGCCGACGAGCGTCAGCGCGCTCGATCGGAGCCCATTCTCACGAAAACCACAGAGCTAGACGAACGTTGCTACTTTGCTTGTCGATATACCTTTACCATTTTCATTATGTACTTGTAAGAAGAAGTTCGTTTGTTCCTAATTGTTCTTAATGTAAATTCCGTTGCAAGAAATTAAAGTAAAATCATCCTCTAAATTGTAAAAGTATTTCAATACATAAAGTATATACGATAACTGTGTTTTATGTTGAGATCCTGCCATCCTTCTGAGTTTATGGTCAAAAGCCTCCTATACTCTACTAACCTGTGGGCAAAAGGCAGAATCCCGGTTCTGATTTTACGCTCTAGGGCAAGAATTATATCGGTGTAGGTTTCACAAAGTGGTTTATTGAGAAAAGTTAACCTACATGAATGCAACAAAGGAAATTAATAGAATCGCTTACAGTCTCTGCAAACCACACCGCACTCGTCCAAGATACCTCGCAAAAGTCTATCCCGAATGTGACAGCCGCCACCCATCAACACTTTTCTTTTTCTATTTTGAACCGCAGCCAAGGAGTTTGGCTTATAATCAGGCGCGGTCCCAGGGGGGGGGTCACGGGGGTCATGACCCCCCCCAAAATCTTAGTTTAGGTACTTAAAAAATTGCAACTTACAGCTTGATGATTATATTGTCCTGTTTACTTCCGTTACATTGATTATGGCCAACGGCAGCAAAATAAAAAATCGCGGCTCGCTCCGCTCGCCGATATTACTGTTACTTGTGCTCTGTGTTTTGATTAGCACAGAGGCAACGTTCCCAATTTTATTGGTCTGGCTGGTCCGCTTTTGTCAGTTTGTATCAATCCAACCACCACAATAAAAAGCACAAAATATAACAAATAATCTGCGAGGTCACTTTGTCAACCAGTACAAAAAATTAGTAGACAACAAAATTTTTGCATTTTGGTCTGGTCGCTGATAACATTTGTTCTTTCTGACTGTGATCCAAAGCTCAAAACACGCCCCGCTTTAGGTCACTTTGCCAAATTTTCTAAAAAGTTGCCCAAAATCTAACAAAAATCAAAAATTGTCGCAGCTCGCTTAACCTAGTCGGCAACTTTAAACTGTCTGCCTCTGGTCATGGGCTCGTCCCTCGTTTGAGGTCAGTTTTACAAACACTCCAAAAATCGAACGAAACCACTAAATGCTCTGCTTGCCTCTGATAACTTTCTGCTGTTTTGATAAGCTTCTGGCTTGCTCTAGTCCAGGACTCCTTCTCCGTTTCAGGCGAGTTTGCAACTGCAAAATATAATACCAAACAACTCACACGCACAGCCATATCATAAAAATATTCGCGGCTCGCTTCGCTCGCCGTTGATTCTATATGGTGTCTGGTCTGTTGTCCGCATATTTGGTTGTTATTCGACAAACTTTTAAATTGTTCTTCACAATCACACTAATAATAAATGCGAAAGTTTGGATGGATGGATGTTTGTTTCTTCACACCAAAACTACTGAACAGATTGAGCTGAAATTTAGCATCAGTGTAGCTCTGAGCCTGGAATCAAACATAGGCTACTTTTTATCCCGTAAATCAGTTCCCATGGGATATAAATTACCTTTGAACGTTTCCATAGAAAGAACGCGTGCGAAGTCGCGGGCAGAAGCTAATAGCTCATAATTTAGCTTTCTTGTCTTGCATGGACGCATGCCTCACCAATTTCAAAAAAGGCTGCGGCTCATTCAGAGCTCGCTCCACTCACTGTTATTTATTTTCTGAACCAGTTTGTGACAACCCGAAAAAGGGAACAAAAATTTCGGCGGCTCGCTCCGCTCGCCGCTACATCTGTTTCGGTGTCTTTTTTTTATTTCTTAATTTTTGTTAATCTCCTTTACTTTGCTCGCCCCGATTTATATTCATAGCTTTATATCTACCACCGCAAAGTATTTAAAATTTTCAGGGCAGGTTTCGCTTACTTTATTTTGTCATAGGCTCTTGCTTACTTTTCCCCAAACATCAGAAAAAATCTCCAACATTTTTGAGGCTCGTTTCGCTCCCCATTACTTATACTTCCTATTGTTGGGTTGGGAGTTGGGGGAAGGGATGTCCTGTTTGTGGCCAATATGCAAAACACTGCATTTTGCTGCTCGCTCCGCTCGCCGATAGTATTTTGTCCTTCTCTGTATTTGGTCCAGTGCTTGACACTTGTTTAACATCATTTTGCTCAGGTAGTTACCCGAAAAAGTAACAAAAATTTCGGCGGCTCGCTCCGCTCGCCGTTACATTATTTCCATGTCTTTTTTGTATTTCCAATTTTTGTTGATGCCCTTGCTCCGCTCGCTCATATTTAGAATTTATATCTACTACCGCAAAGTCTCTAAAATTTTCGGGGCTTGCTACGCTCGCTATCATTTATTTTTTATAGATCATCAACAACAAAATAAATGATGCGGGCGAGAGTAAGCAAGTGGACCTACTCTTGCTTACTTTTGCCTAAACTTCAGAAAACATCTCAAAAATTTCGAGGCTCGCTTCGCTCGCTATAACTTATACCTACTATTGTTGGGAGTTGAGTATAAATTTTCCGCGGCTCGCTCCGCTCGCCGATAAAGTTTGATGGTTTTCGGTGGGGTCTGCAACCACCTACAAGTACATTTGGTGCTACGGCCCGCACCAGGTGTGACCCCCCCCAAAGTCTTGGGCTGCGACCGCCCCTGCTTATAATACATACTTATAATAAAACTGTAACAGGTCCAATTCTATACCTACATTGAGGATATTTTGAAATTTTTTTGGACGGCACTATTATCGATTCTGAATCCAACACGGTAAATTTTTAATTCAAGACAAAAAAGGGTCAAAAACTGAAGTCACAATAGATATTGTGCTGAAGTCGTTAACTAATAGGCCAATATCAAAACTCTGCTTCATACACCTGTTGCCAAACTATTTGAAAGGATAGTGTATACTTAACCAAATTTACTCGGCACTGCATCACTTTTTTAGTTCATCCCAACACGGCTTTCTCAAGGGGCGCTCCACTACCTCAAACCATGTTCTCTTTAAGGATTTTCTTACTGAGGCTATGGACAATGGCTTTCAGGTAGACGTAATTTACACAGACTATAGCAAAGCTTTCGATAGAATTGACCATAGGCTGCTATTGTCCTAGCTACACCTCATCGGGATAAGAGGAGATTTACTTCGATGGTTCTCTTCATATACAGGGTGGAATTTTGTAATGCCACCTGGAGGGAAAGTACTCTTAATACTGTAGATAGAAAATTTTACTAAAAGAAAAAATTCCTTTATTTTTGAAAAGAAAGAAAACTGCATTCAAAGGTTTTCGAAAATTCGCTTGCCACACCCGGGAATCGAACCGACTAAAATCTGTAAAAAGTACACCCTGTATTTTTAACGAGTTGAGAGTTGAAGTTCAGAATACGATTTATAATATTCACCACAACACGTTATTAAAAGTTACTAGAAATGCATTCCTTAGAAGAATAAATTTGTGTACTTATCCAAGAAAATGGAGCCCATTTTGAGCAACTTATTAGTTGGTTGACTTTTTATTGTAAATAATTAAATTAAAGATTTCATGGTTTTCCTTTCATTTAATTTATTAAGTTTGTTAGAGAGATTTCATCCTTATTATTGACCCTAACGATCTATGCAATAAAAATACAGAGTGTAATTTTTACTGGAGGAGTTGATTCCAGGTGTGCCAGGGTTTTCGTGTTGGATTCCAAGATCTCTTGCGTTTTGCCTTGATCTTTTTTGAGGTCTCTCCTGAGCTCATCCAGCTGGTTTTGCATAGACTCTACCCCTGTTTTTAACCAAGTGTGGTCCATGCGCAGAAGCTCGGTCTCGCTGAATCTTTCCTCGCTGGGTTTGCTCCCTTTAAGAGACTTTTTTCAAGACCCTGAATTACAACCGCGGTCTCTTTGATGAGCCTGTGAGGTTCCTGAGTTTCATAGCTCAGCCAGTCATGAATTACTTTGACCTCTTTAAGGCGCAACGCACACAGAAGGCGGCGAGGGTAAGGCGCAGACACGCCGCTCCTCGCCCCCCGCCACGCCACCTTACCGGTATCCCATCTGCGGGCGACGTGGCGGGGGGCGAGGAGCGGCGTGTCTGCGCCTTACCCTCGCCTCGCCGCCTTCTGTGTGCGTTGCGCCTAAGAGAGGAGGTGATGTCGCCACGGGCATTTGAAACTTCCGAAGTAAGGTACTTTGTGAGTTCGGCGATTTGCTTGTTATGCGCTCTTTCAACCCGAACCAGCTCGTTCACATTTCTCGCTTTCTCCCTTTCCAGGTTTGAGATGTGCCTTGACCGGGAGTCCTGTAGGGATAGAACGATTTCGTAGAGGGCCTGCAGACTTTCAAGTGCGATGGTTTTGCACTCTCTTTTTATGCGCCCGCCACACTATGCTCCTCGTCATGCTCCTCGCGCTGCCGCATCGCTGCCGCGATGTTGCCCTGTCTGTCCACACACTGCTCTACTCGCGCAATTAATCGCTACGCGCCGCACTTGTCTATTCGTCGTTGCTACACAATGGACGTTGAAACTGTGGTGGCAGCGAGTGCGTGTATTTGTAGTATAGCTAATTATATAAATAAATAAATAAATAAATAATGCTGGACAATTCACACAGCATTATCTAGCCCCAAGCTAAGCAGAGCTTGTGTTATGGGTACTAGATAACTGATATACTTAATACATAGATACATAGAGATACATAGATAGATATTTTTTTTATTATACATAGAAAACATCCAGAACGCCCTGGACAAATGTCTGCAGATCGTACAAACATTTGTCCCGAGGCGGGAATCGAACCCGCAACCTCCTGCGTCGCAGGCAGACCTTCGCCCAATCAACGTTATGCTACAAAGCAATATACATCGTCGACGTCGTCGGCGTCCTCGCCAACGGAGATGGTGGATGACATCTATTCATCGCAATAGAACGATGGAAGTACCTAACATATTAATATAAACCGAAAACAAAGACGTGCGTCTCGCGTGAGCGCTCGGCACGAACTGCGGCCGCGCGAGTATGTGGACAGTCACTCGCGCTCGTATTGCCGGTCCTTTGACTCGCGGTCCAAAAACCGACAAAATAGGGAGCGATGGGCAGGACGAGCATGACGAGTGGCATGACGAGTAACGTTGCCACACTACGTCTCTGCCTACTTTCCTCGCTACTTCCCACGCCACTCGTCGAGTGTGTGGCAGGCCCATTATGTTATCTGCAGATTCTAGTGCGTCCTTTCCCTTCTGCAGCATCTCGTTCGCAATCTTCGTGGCCCTATCCATCTCGATCCCCGTTCGTTTTCTTGTATGCTCGAACAGCATGCTGTGTCGCACTTTCAGAGCGACTGAGGGGGTGGCCAGTTCGATGAATGATGTAATGGATTCATCATCTGACATGATCGGTTTGGGAGGGGATATGCCACATTGTTGCCAGTTAATAACCTTCTCCGTTACTGAGTCTTTGGCTGACTGCACTGAGGAGGTTGCAGATATCTCGCTGCGCTCTGGAGGAGATGGGGTCTTGTGCTTTCTCCTTGGTGGAGCCAGTGGGATGGTATCACTTGTTGCCTTCCCTCCTTCTGATGAGGCCTTTTTTGCAGAAGCTGCGGGCACTTCATCTGGCCGTGGTAGTGCCAGCCTCTCTGATCTCATCGATGTTTTGGAGGCAGTTTCCTTTTTGAGTACTCTTTCCCGCAGCGATCGTTGCTTTTGCGCTGCAGAGGGGGCAGCTTGTGCATTAGAAGCAGACTCAACTGATTTGCTTGACATGGTAGAGATATAAAAATAAACAAGAACTAAACGAGTGTTACAAAAGAAGAATGAAGAGCGAATTAATCTATATTATGTTGGGTTTACAGAATTTTATACTCTGTTACCAAATGCAATTTTATAAACTTACTAAAATCTAGTTGTTTCCTTTCACGCTGGATGTTCTGCGATTCCTGAGTAACTTGATGGTGGTGAACGCGCCAGAACCTTGGGTGGTAAGGTTCTGCGTGGTGTGTTGCTTGTTGAAGAGTGAAGTGAGAGATATTCTCTGGATCTTGGATGGAAGTATTCGTTTCTTTTGGGTACCTCGAGGGGGAATGGGGTGTGATAATAAGAGTCTGGTTTTTGAGGTATCGCCCGAGGGGTTTTCCGAGGGGTGGGGGGAAATTTCAATGATGGTGCCAGGTGGTAGATCTTCTCCTCCCGATCACGTAGACACCTCACAAGCTGGGTCTGTCTTCAAAGGTTCCGGAGATTTGGTGATTTGAAATTCCCTTGGGGCCAAGTTGTTGGGCTGCTCCTCCTGATCACGTAGATACCCCACAACTTAGGTATATCTCTAAAGGATAGTGAAATATGACGAGAGGGGTTTTTGGAGAGGGGGGAATTTCGCCAGGTGATAAATCTTCACTCTTCAGAATCACAATCTTCAGAAGGAAAAGTTATTGAATAAATAAACACTTAGGTCCAAAAGGTCAATTTAGGTTAGGTTAGGTTAGGTTAGGTTAGGTTAGGTTAGGTTAGGTTAGGTTAGGTTAGGTTAGGTTAGGTTAGGTTAGGTTAGGTTAGGTTAGGTTAGGTTAGGTTAGGTTAGGTTAGGTTAGGTTAGGTTAGGTTAGGTTAGGTTAGGTTAGGTTAGGTTAGGTTAGGTTAGGTTAGGTTAGGTTAGGTTAGGTTAGGTTAGGTTAGGTTAGGTTAGGTTAGGTTAGGTTAGGTTAGGTTAGGTTAGGTTAGGTTAGGTTAGGTTAGGTTAGGTTAGGTTAGGTTAGGTTAGGTTAGGTTAGGTTAGGTTAGGTTAGGTTAGGTTAGGTTAGGTTAGGTTAGGTTAGGTTAGGTTAGGTTAGGTTAGGTTAGGTTAGGTTAGGTTAGGTTAGGTTAGGTTAGGTTAGGTTAGGTTAGGTTAGGTTAGGTTAGGTTAGGTTAGGTTAGGTTAGGTTAGGTTAGGTTAGGTTAGGTTAGGTTAGGTTAGGTTAGGTTAGGTTAGGTTAGGTTAGGTTAGGTTAGGTTAGGTTAGGTTAGGTTAGGTTAGGTTAGGTTAGGTTAGGTTAGGTTAGGTTAGGTTAGGTTAGGTTAGGTTAGGTTAGGTTAGGTTAGGTTAGGTTAGGTTAGGTTAGGTTAGGTTAGGTTAGGTTAGGTTAGGTTAGGTTAGGTTAGGTTAGGTTAGGTTAGGTTAGGTTAGGTTAGGTTAGGTTAGGTTAGGTTAGGTTAGGTTAGGTTAGGTTAGGTTAGGTTAGGTTAGGTTAGGTTAGGTTAGGTTAGGTTAGGTTAGGTTAGGTTAGGTTAGGTTAGGTTAGGTTAGGTTAGGTTAGGTTAGGTTAGGTTAGGTTAGGTTAGGTTAGGTTAGGTTAGGTTAGGTTAGGTTAGGTTAGGTTAGGTTAGGTTAGGTTAGGTTAGGTTAGGTTAGGTTAGGTTAGGTTAGGTTAGGTTAGGTTAGGTTAGGTTAGGTTAGGTTAGGTTAGGTTAGGTTAGGTTAGGTTAGGTTAGGTTAGGTTAGGTTAGGTTAGGTTAGGTTAGGTTAGGTTAGGTTAGGTTAGGTTAGGTTAGGTTAGGTTAGGTTAGGTTAGGTTAGGTTAGGTTAGGTTAGGTTAGGTTAGGTTAGGTTAGGTTAGGTTAGGTTAGGTTAGGTTAGGTTAGGTTAGGTTAGGTTAGGTTAGGTTAGGTTAGGTTAGGTTAGGTTAGGTTAGGTTAGGTTAGGTTAGGTTAGGTTAGGTTAGGTTAGGTTAGGTTAGGTTAGGTTAGGTTAGGTTAGGTTAGGTTAGGTTAGGTTAGGTTAGGTTAGGTTAGGTTAGGTTAGGTTAGGTTAGGTTAGGTTAGGTTAGGTTAGGTTAGGTTAGGTTAGGTTAGGTTAGGTTAGGTTAGGTTAGGTTAGGTTAGGTTAGGTTAGGTTAGGTTAGGTTAGGTTAGGTTAGGTTAGGTTAGGTTAGGTTAGGTTAGGTTAGGTTAGGTTAGGTTAGGTTAGGTTAGGTTAGGTTAGGTTAGGTTAGGTTAGGTTAGGTTAGGTTAGGTTAGGTTAGGTTAGGTTAGGTTAGGTTAGGTTAGGTTAGGTTAGGTTAGGTTAGGTTAGGTTAGGTTAGGTTAGGTTAGGTTAGGTTAGGTTAGGTTAGGTTAGGTTAGGTTAGGTTAGGTTAGGTTAGGTTAGGTTAGGTTAGGTTAGGTTAGGTTAGGTTAGGTTAGGTTAGGTTAGGTTAGGTTAGGTTAGGTTAGGTTAGGTTAGGTTAGGTTAGGTTAGGTTAGGTTAGGTTAGGTTAGGTTAGGTTAGGTTAGGTTAGGTTAGGTTAGGTTAGGTTAGGTTAGGTTAGGTTAGGTTAGGTTAGGTTAGGTTAGGTTAGGTTAGGTTAGGTTAGGTTAGGTTAGGTTAGGTTAGGTTAGGTTAGGTTAGGTTAGGTTAGGTTAGGTTAGGTTAGGTTAGGTTAGGTTAGGTTAGGTTAGGTTAGGTTAGGTTAGGTTAGGTTAGGTTAGGTTAGGTTAGGTTAGGTTAGGTTAGGTTAGGTTAGGTTAGGTTAGGTTAGGTTAGGTTAGGTTAGGTTAGGTTAGGTTAGGTTAGGTTAGGTTAGGTTAGGTTAGGTTAGGTTAGGTTAGGTTAGGTTAGGTTAGGTTAGGTTAGGTTAGGTTAGGTTAGGTTAGGTTAGGTTAGGTTAGGTTAGGTTAGGTTAGGTTAGGTTAGGTTAGGTTAGGTTAGGTTAGGTTAGGTTAGGTTAGGTTAGGTTAGGTTAGGTTAGGTTAGGTTAGGTTAGGTTAGGTTAGGTTAGGTTAGGTTAGGTTAGGTTAGGTTAGGTTAGGTTAGGTTAGGTTAGGTTAGGTTAGGTTAGGTTAGGTTAGGTTAGGTTAGGTTAGGTTAGGTTAGGTTAGGTTAGGTTAGGTTAGGTTAGGTTAGGTTAGGTTAGGTTAGGTTAGGTTAGGTTAGGTTAGGTTAGGTTAGGTTAGGTTAGGTTAGGTTAGGTTAGGTTAGGTTAGGTTAGGTTAGGTTAGGTTAGGTTAGGTTAGGTTAGGTTAGGTTAGGTTAGGTTAGGTTAGGTTAGGTTAGGTTAGGTTAGGTTAGGTTAGGTTAGGTTAGGTTAGGTTAGGTTAGGTTAGGTTAGGTTAGGTTAGGTTAGGTTAGGTTAGGTTAGGTTAGGTTAGGTTAGGTTAGGTTAGGTTAGGTTAGGTTAGGTTAGGTTAGGTTAGGTTAGGTTAGGTTAGGTTAGGTTAGGTTAGGTTAGGTTAGGTTAGGTTAGGTTAGGTTAGGTTAGGTTAGGTTAGGTTAGGTTAGGTTAGGTTAGGTTAGGTTAGGTTAGGTTAGGTTAGGTTAGGTTAGGTTAGGTTAGGTTAGGTTAGGTTAGGTTAGGTTAGGTTAGGTTAGGTTAGGTTAGGTTAGGTTAGGTTAGGTTAGGTTAGGTTAGGTTAGGTTAGGTTAGGTTAGGTTAGGTTAGGTTAGGTTAGGTTAGGTTAGGTTAGGTTAGGTTAGGTTAGGTTAGGTTAGGTTAGGTTAGGTTAGGTTAGGTTAGGTTAGGTTAGGTTAGGTTAGGTTAGGTTAGGTTAGGTTAGGTTAGGTTAGGTTAGGTTAGGTTAGGTTAGGTTAGGTTAGGTTAGGTTAGGTTAGGTTAGGTTAGGTTAGGTTAGGTTAGGTTAGGTTAGGTTAGGTTAGGTTAGGTTAGGTTAGGTTAGGTTAGGTTAGGTTAGGTTAGGTTAGGTTAGGTTAGGTTAGGTTAGGTTAGGTTAGGTTAGGTTAGGTTAGGTTAGGTTAGGTTAGGTTAGGTTAGGTTAGGTTAGGTTAGGTTAGGTTAGGTTAGGTTAGGTTAGGTTAGGTTAGGTTAGGTTAGGTTAGGTTAGGTTAGGTTAGGTTAGGTTAGGTTAGGTTAGGTTAGGTTAGGTTAGGTTAGGTTAGGTTAGGTTAGGTTAGGTTAGGTTAGGTTAGGTTAGGTTAGGTTAGGTTAGGTTAGGTTAGGTTAGGTTAGGTTAGGTTAGGTTAGGTTAGGTTAGGTTAGGTTAGGTTAGGTTAGGTTAGGTTAGGTTAGGTTAGGTTAGGTTAGGTTAGGTTAGGTTAGGTTAGGTTAGGTTAGGTTAGGTTAGGTTAGGTTAGGTTAGGTTAGGTTAGGTTAGGTTAGGTTAGGTTAGGTTAGGTTAGGTTAGGTTAGGTTAGGTTAGGTTAGGTTAGGTTAGGTTAGGTTAGGTTAGGTTAGGTTAGGTTAGGTTAGGTTAGGTTAGGTTAGGTTAGGTTAGGTTAGGTTAGGTTAGGTTAGGTTAGGTTAGGTTAGGTTAGGTTAGGTTAGGTTAGGTTAGGTTAGGTTAGGTTAGGTTAGGTTAGGTTAGGTTAGGTTAGGTTAGGTTAGGTTAGGTTAGGTTAGGTTAGGTTAGGTTAGGTTAGGTTAGGTTAGGTTAGGTTAGGTTAGGTTAGGTTAGGTTAGGTTAGGTTAGGTTAGGTTAGGTTAGGTTAGGTTAGGTTAGGTTAGGTTAGGTTAGGTTAGGTTAGGTTAGGTTAGGTTAGGTTAGGTTAGGTTAGGTTAGGTTAGGTTAGGTTAGGTTAGGTTAGGTTAGGTTAGGTTAGGTTAGGTTAGGTTAGGTTAGGTTAGGTTAGGTTAGGTTAGGTTAGGTTAGGTTAGGTTAGGTTAGGTTAGGTTAGGTTAGGTTAGGTTAGGTTAGGTTAGGTTAGGTTAGGTTAGGTTAGGTTAGGTTAGGTTAGGTTAGGTTAGGTTAGGTTAGGTTAGGTTAGGTTAGGTTAGGTTAGGTTAGGTTAGGTTAGGTTAGGTTAGGTTAGGTTAGGTTAGGTTAGGTTAGGTTAGGTTAGGTTAGGTTAGGTTAGGTTAGGTTAGGTTAGGTTAGGTTAGGTTAGGTTAGGTTAGGTTAGGTTAGGTTAGGTTAGGTTAGGTTAGGTTAGGTTAGGTTAGGTTAGGTTAGGTTAGGTTAGGTTAGGTTAGGTTAGGTTAGGTTAGGTTAGGTTAGGTTAGGTTAGGTTAGGTTAGGTTAGGTTAGGTTAGGTTAGGTTAGGTTAGGTTAGGTTAGGTTAGGTTAGGTTAGGTTAGGTTAGGTTAGGTTAGGTTAGGTTAGGTTAGGTTAGGTTAGGTTAGGTTAGGTTAGGTTAGGTTAGGTTAGGTTAGGTTAGGTTAGGTTAGGTTAGGTTAGGTTAGGTTAGGTTAGGTTAGGTTAGGTTAGGTTAGGTTAGGTTAGGTTAGGTTAGGTTAGGTTAGGTTAGGTTAGGTTAGGTTAGGTTAGGTTAGGTTAGGTTAGGTTAGGTTAGGTTAGGTTAGGTTAGGTTAGGTTAGGTTAGGTTAGGTTAGGTTAGGTTAGGTTAGGTTAGGTTAGGTTAGGTTAGGTTAGGTTAGGTTAGGTTAGGTTAGGTTAGGTTAGGTTAGGTTAGGTTAGGTTAGGTTAGGTTAGGTTAGGTTAGGTTAGGTTAGGTTAGGTTAGGTTAGGTTAGGTTAGGTTAGGTTAGGTTAGGTTAGGTTAGGTTAGGTTAGGTTAGGTTAGGTTAGGTTAGGTTAGGTTAGGTTAGGTTAGGTTAGGTTAGGTTAGGTTAGGTTAGGTTAGGTTAGGTTAGGTTAGGTTAGGTTAGGTTAGGTTAGGTTAGGTTAGGTTAGGTTAGGTTAGGTTAGGTTAGGTTAGGTTAGGTTAGGTTAGGTTAGGTTAGGTTAGGTTAGGTTAGGTTAGGTTAGGTTAGGTTAGGTTAGGTTAGGTTAGGTTAGGTTAGGTTAGGTTAGGTTAGGTTAGGTTAGGTTAGGTTAGGTTAGGTTAGGTTAGGTTAGGTTAGGTTAGGTTAGGTTAGGTTAGGTTAGGTTAGGTTAGGTTAGGTTAGGTTAGGTTAGGTTAGGTTAGGTTAGGTTAGGTTAGGTTAGGTTAGGTTAGGTTAGGTTAGGTTAGGTTAGGTTAGGTTAGGTTAGGTTAGGTTAGGTTAGGTTAGGTTAGGTTAGGTTAGGTTAGGTTAGGTTAGGTTAGGTTAGGTTAGGTTAGGTTAGGTTAGGTTAGGTTAGGTTAGGTTAGGTTAGGTTAGGTTAGGTTAGGTTAGGTTAGGTTAGGTTAGGTTAGGTTAGGTTAGGTTAGGTTAGGTTAGGTTAGGTTAGGTTAGGTTAGGTTAGGTTAGGTTAGGTTAGGTTAGGTTAGGTTAGGTTAGGTTAGGTTAGGTTAGGTTAGGTTAGGTTAGGTTAGGTTAGGTTAGGTTAGGTTAGGTTAGGTTAGGTTAGGTTAGGTTAGGTTAGGTTAGGTTAGGTTAGGTTAGGTTAGGTTAGGTTAGGTTAGGTTAGGTTAGGTTAGGTTAGGTTAGGTTAGGTTAGGTTAGGTTAGGTTAGGTTAGGTTAGGTTAGGTTAGGTTAGGTTAGGTTAGGTTAGGTTAGGTTAGGTTAGGTTAGGTTAGGTTAGGTTAGGTTAGGTTAGGTTAGGTTAGGTTAGGTTAGGTTAGGTTAGGTTAGGTTAGGTTAGGTTAGGTTAGGTTAGGTTAGGTTAGGTTAGGTTAGGTTAGGTTAGGTTAGGTTAGGTTAGGTTAGGTTAGGTTAGGTTAGGTTAGGTTAGGTTAGGTTAGGTTAGGTTAGGTTAGGTTAGGTTAGGTTAGGTTAGGTTAGGTTAGGTTAGGTTAGGTTAGGTTAGGTTAGGTTAGGTTAGGTTAGGTTAGGTTAGGTTAGGTTAGGTTAGGTTAGGTTAGGTTAGGTTAGGTTAGGTTAGGTTAGGTTAGGTTAGGTTAGGTTAGGTTAGGTTAGGTTAGGTTAGGTTAGGTTAGGTTAGGTTAGGTTAGGTTAGGTTAGGTTAGGTTAGGTTAGGTTAGGTTAGGTTAGGTTAGGTTAGGTTAGGTTAGGTTAGGTTAGGTTAGGTTAGGTTAGGTTAGGTTAGGTTAGGTTAGGTTAGGTTAGGTTAGGTTAGGTTAGGTTAGGTTAGGTTAGGTTAGGTTAGGTTAGGTTAGGTTAGGTTAGGTTAGGTTAGGTTAGGTTAGGTTAGGTTAGGTTAGGTTAGGTTAGGTTAGGTTAGGTTAGGTTAGGTTAGGTTAGGTTAGGTTAGGTTAGGTTAGGTTAGGTTAGGTTAGGTTAGGTTAGGTTAGGTTAGGTTAGGTTAGGTTAGGTTAGGTTAGGTTAGGTTAGGTTAGGTTAGGTTAGGTTAGGTTAGGTTAGGTTAGGTTAGGTTAGGTTAGGTTAGGTTAGGTTAGGTTAGGTTAGGTTAGGTTAGGTTAGGTTAGGTTAGGTTAGGTTAGGTTAGGTTAGGTTAGGTTAGGTTAGGTTAGGTTAGGTTAGGTTAGGTTAGGTTAGGTTAGGTTAGGTTAGGTTAGGTTAGGTTAGGTTAGGTTAGGTTAGGTTAGGTTAGGTTAGGTTAGGTTAGGTTAGGTTAGGTTAGGTTAGGTTAGGTTAGGTTAGGTTAGGTTAGGTTAGGTTAGGTTAGGTTAGGTTAGGTTAGGTTAGGTTAGGTTAGGTTAGGTTAGGTTAGGTTAGGTTAGGTTAGGTTAGGTTAGGTTAGGTTAGGTTAGGTTAGGTTAGGTTAGGTTAGGTTAGGTTAGGTTAGGTTAGGTTAGGTTAGGTTAGGTTAGGTTAGGTTAGGTTAGGTTAGGTTAGGTTAGGTTAGGTTAGGTTAGGTTAGGTTAGGTTAGGTTAGGTTAGGTTAGGTTAGGTTAGGTTAGGTTAGGTTAGGTTAGGTTAGGTTAGGTTAGGTTAGGTTAGGTTAGGTTAGGTTAGGTTAGGTTAGGTTAGGTTAGGTTAGGTTAGGTTAGGTTAGGTTAGGTTAGGTTAGGTTAGGTTAGGTTAGGTTAGGTTAGGTTAGGTTAGGTTAGGTTAGGTTAGGTTAGGTTAGGTTAGGTTAGGTTAGGTTAGGTTAGGTTAGGTTAGGTTAGGTTAGGTTAGGTTAGGTTAGGTTAGGTTAGGTTAGGTTAGGTTAGGTTAGGTTAGGTTAGGTTAGGTTAGGTTAGGTTAGGTTAGGTTAGGTTAGGTTAGGTTAGGTTAGGTTAGGTTAGGTTAGGTTAGGTTAGGTTAGGTTAGGTTAGGTTAGGTTAGGTTAGGTTAGGTTAGGTTAGGTTAGGTTAGGTTAGGTTAGGTTAGGTTAGGTTAGGTTAGGTTAGGTTAGGTTAGGTTAGGTTAGGTTAGGTTAGGTTAGGTTAGGTTAGGTTAGGTTAGGTTAGGTTAGGTTAGGTTAGGTTAGGTTAGGTTAGGTTAGGTTAGGTTAGGTTAGGTTAGGTTAGGTTAGGTTAGGTTAGGTTAGGTTAGGTTAGGTTAGGTTAGGTTAGGTTAGGTTAGGTTAGGTTAGGTTAGGTTAGGTTAGGTTAGGTTAGGTTAGGTTAGGTTAGGTTAGGTTAGGTTAGGTTAGGTTAGGTTAGGTTAGGTTAGGTTAGGTTAGGTTAGGTTAGGTTAGGTTAGGTTAGGTTAGGTTAGGTTAGGTTAGGTTAGGTTAGGTTAGGTTAGGTTAGGTTAGGTTAGGTTAGGTTAGGTTAGGTTAGGTTAGGTTAGGTTAGGTTAGGTTAGGTTAGGTTAGGTTAGGTTAGGTTAGGTTAGGTTAGGTTAGGTTAGGTTAGGTTAGGTTAGGTTAGGTTAGGTTAGGTTAGGTTAGGTTAGGTTAGGTTAGGTTAGGTTAGGTTAGGTTAGGTTAGGTTAGGTTAGGTTAGGTTAGGTTAGGTTAGGTTAGGTTAGGTTAGGTTAGGTTAGGTTAGGTTAGGTTAGGTTAGGTTAGGTTAGGTTAGGTTAGGTTAGGTTAGGTTAGGTTAGGTTAGGTTAGGTTAGGTTAGGTTAGGTTAGGTTAGGTTAGGTTAGGTTAGGTTAGGTTAGGTTAGGTTAGGTTAGGTTAGGTTAGGTTAGGTTAGGTTAGGTTAGGTTAGGTTAGGTTAGGTTAGGTTAGGTTAGGTTAGGTTAGGTTAGGTTAGGTTAGGTTAGGTTAGGTTAGGTTAGGTTAGGTTAGGTTAGGTTAGGTTAGGTTAGGTTAGGTTAGGTTAGGTTAGGTTAGGTTAGGTTAGGTTAGGTTAGGTTAGGTTAGGTTAGGTTAGGTTAGGTTAGGTTAGGTTAGGTTAGGTTAGGTTAGGTTAGGTTAGGTTAGGTTAGGTTAGGTTAGGTTAGGTTAGGTTAGGTTAGGTTAGGTTAGGTTAGGTTAGGTTAGGTTAGGTTAGGTTAGGTTAGGTTAGGTTAGGTTAGGTTAGGTTAGGTTAGGTTAGGTTAGGTTAGGTTAGGTTAGGTTAGGTTAGGTTAGGTTAGGTTAGGTTAGGTTAGGTTAGGTTAGGTTAGGTTAGGTTAGGTTAGGTTAGGTTAGGTTAGGTTAGGTTAGGTTAGGTTAGGTTAGGTTAGGTTAGGTTAGGTTAGGTTAGGTTAGGTTAGGTTAGGTTAGGTTAGGTTAGGTTAGGTTAGGTTAGGTTAGGTTAGGTTAGGTTAGGTTAGGTTAGGTTAGGTTAGGTTAGGTTAGGTTAGGTTAGGTTAGGTTAGGTTAGGTTAGGTTAGGTTAGGTTAGGTTAGGTTAGGTTAGGTTAGGTTAGGTTAGGTTAGGTTAGGTTAGGTTAGGTTAGGTTAGGTTAGGTTAGGTTAGGTTAGGTTAGGTTAGGTTAGGTTAGGTTAGGTTAGGTTAGGTTAGGTTAGGTTAGGTTAGGTTAGGTTAGGTTAGGTTAGGTTAGGTTAGGTTAGGTTAGGTTAGGTTAGGTTAGGTTAGGTTAGGTTAGGTTAGGTTAGGTTAGGTTAGGTTAGGTTAGGTTAGGTTAGGTTAGGTTAGGTTAGGTTAGGTTAGGTTAGGTTAGGTTAGGTTAGGTTAGGTTAGGTTAGGTTAGGTTAGGTTAGGTTAGGTTAGGTTAGGTTAGGTTAGGTTAGGTTAGGTTAGGTTAGGTTAGGTTAGGTTAGGTTAGGTTAGGTTAGGTTAGGTTAGGTTAGGTTAGGTTAGGTTAGGTTAGGTTAGGTTAGGTTAGGTTAGGTTAGGTTAGGTTAGGTTAGGTTAGGTTAGGTTAGGTTAGGTTAGGTTAGGTTAGGTTAGGTTAGGTTAGGTTAGGTTAGGTTAGGTTAGGTTAGGTTAGGTTAGGTTAGGTTAGGTTAGGTTAGGTTAGGTTAGGTTAGGTTAGGTTAGGTTAGGTTAGGTTAGGTTAGGTTAGGTTAGGTTAGGTTAGGTTAGGTTAGGTTAGGTTAGGTTAGGTTAGGTTAGGTTAGGTTAGGTTAGGTTAGGTTAGGTTAGGTTAGGTTAGGTTAGGTTAGGTTAGGTTAGGTTAGGTTAGGTTAGGTTAGGTTAG